>OY728128.1:1125818453-1130818453 GCA_963277665.1 Viscum album | reverse complement strand
GGAAATCTTAGCCCTCTTCCCAGAAGATTGAGAATATAGATCATCCGAGACCTGGATGAGAGAGTCCTGCCTCAAACCAGGATTTGTAGTCTTGCTCAAAATTTCATTAGAACCCTCAAAAGTGGTCTGGAATGTTTCCCCCACATTAATTTTAGATCCAACATACCTTTGGGATTGAATAACCTATTTACCAGTAATTGAAAAGGGTGCAGAGTGCTTTTGTGATGCATTACAGATCAGCAAACCCAAATCTTGCAGTGGTTTTGCAGGTAGGTTGTTCTCCAGAAAATTCACTGGCCTAGAGGGAGAAACAACCACATTTAAGTTATCAATTTAATGCATACCATTGGATTCACATCCTTTCTTTGTTAACATACTATGTTCGTTTGTCAACAACAGCTCCATGGAGGGGCCACCAGTATCCTTGATTGTTCTGGTGGGGTAGGGAGATTTCTTGAGTCCATTCATAGGAGTAATTTTTTTCCTCACCTAAATGAGTGTTTTTGTTCCTTATCTTCCCTGATAGTGCATCTTCCAACAAGTTCTTTCCCTTTCTAAAATTTTCTTCATGATGTTCTTGTCTAAATCTATCATATGAATCTGCTTGTGCATAGTATTATTTTTCCATTTGGCTGTCAACTGAGTCTATGTCATAATGACCTTCCTCCATGTGCTTAGTTAGCACATCCTTGAAAGAAGGATGTACTTCATTTTAATCTTCCTCATCTGCTACCCATTAAGATATTAACAACATTTTAGTCTTAGACTACCCACCTATGTACCTAATTCAGGATTTGGATAACCTCATGTGAACCAAATTTTGGTTCATGGGATGACCTCTCATATACCCTCTAATTACCCCAGACATTAATCATTACCCAGTTATATGGAGAAGGATATAGTACCCACATATCACATAGTGAAAATAATACCTAAATATTCCAAAATATCTTAAAACATTCATCATAATAGAATCCATGGAAAGAAATGTGTTTCCTAAAAAATTCATCAAAACATAACCTATGTTAAATAAATTTTTTTCATTATCATTTCACCATTTTATCATAGAATAACTAAATGAAAAGAAGGAGGTTTAATAATCATTTTATGATGGTATAAACCATGGAATAGAAACATGTTTTATAAAACACCTTTCATCACAAAAATAACATATTCAGATAAATAAAAGAAACTTTAACCATGGATCATATCCCTAGTGAATCATAAGTAACATAAATGGATATCATCATAGATATAAAATAATTTTTAAAGATAAATTGAAAAATTTATTATCAAAAATATCCTTTATAATTTTATAAATAATTTTTAAAACATAATTTTTTTTAAAATCCTTTTCCATGAAGATAACCTTGTAAAATCCTAAAGGATTCTTGAAAAATAATTTATAACATTTCCTATAGAAAAAAACATTTCACATTGAAAATAATAATTTTAAAATTAATAAATCATAAAACCTTTTCCAAATCATTTTCTATAGGAATATTCTTTGATACCTATAATGGGATATTTAAAACAACAAGTTCTCATGATGTCATGAAATATTATACATATTAAAAGAATGATTCCTTTAAAATTTTAGGTAAAATCCAAATGAAATTTATTTTTAAAAATAAATAAATATTATTTTTAAACATTTTTAACATGTCTTATAAGGTAACAAATTAATTTAAATACTATATATGAACATTAAAAAAAATTAAATCATTTTTTGGAGTCATTGACTTTGATGAATATTATGTTTTCAACTAAATAGAAAAATAACACAAATTTTCCTTAAAAACATTCTTTTGGAAAAAAGAGTAAACAAATATTTGAAAATAAAGGGAAACATATATTATCAAGAAATAAAAGTAGAATAATAATATTCATGAGTTTCTTTATATATAGTTCACAATATTTTATCATCATAATCATAAAGAAAAATAATCTTGATAAATAATGATATTGTATCATAAAACCCTTAAAACTTCAGTTATATTGAGTCATAATCCCCATGAATTGATAAAATTAAATGATACAAAAATAAAATTTAAATAAAAAAATTAATGATATAACCTACCAAAGGGCATGTATATACACCTCATAAATTAATACAAGTTCATAACATAAATAATGTCTCAAAGAAGATGAATTGAGACAAAACTTCTTACGATAACTCTCAACATCCTTTATAAATGTTTGAAATTTCAGTATAATTGTTATATTATTTTATAAACACTATTAAATAAATATAATTAAATATATATAATATTATATATGATTTACTTTTGACCTTTTATTAACTTTTTATTAACAAATCCATGTCGACATCAAATACTAGGAAATAACTACTTTATTTTTTATGAATGCTTTGATTTTTTATATTATGTCTTATTCCATTGATCAGGGAAAATAATATAAATAATGTTAAAGAATATATTAATATTACATACTTTAACTATAGTATTATTTATATTTTTCCATTAAATTTAGAAATTTAAAATTAAATACATCATTCTTGGAGATGGTAGGGCATACGTACGCATGAACATTGTTTCAATTTTCTAGAAATATAATATAAAATAAATTTGAATAATATATTGAATTTATATAATAATATTTATTTCATATATATCACATAAATTTAACAAATTTATAGTAATTACTTTCCAAGAAAATCGTTAGTGAAAAAATAATCACATATCTTCATGAGATGGCAGTCCACCATAAACACGATCGAAATTGTCATATCCCCCACAAAATGGAAAACAAGAACGTATATGTTATATTATTTGTATATATGTATAATTATATTACCAATATAATATATATTAAATTAATATATCCATATTAACAACCATGTAAAACAGAAATGAAAAACAAATCTTACCCATTCTTGAGGTGGTAGTCCGCAGTACACAGGAGCGATGTTATTGATTTCCAACATACTAGAATGTAAGAAGAAATATGTGTTATTAAAATTCAAAAGGTAAAATAATATAATAAATAATATATATAAACATAAAATTCTTCATTCTATGAACCCATTGGAGGAGATGATTTAAAATTAATAACATCAATTTGTTAGGCAGTAGTTTTATGTACACATGATTGACAGTAATGATTCACATTTGATCGAAGAGGAGATAGGTATAGATTATTCCACTAACATAAATATATACCATTATATTTTATATAATGGTTTTATAAAATCATCATAATTGAAATAAATTTCATGTAGGTTGAAGAAATAATTAATAAAACACAATTTTAATAATTTTACATCCTCATTGGAGACCTTATTTTTCTTATGCATAAATACTTCATAATAGAAGTTGATATTAAATTTAAGGCCTATAGGATGAGGATTGGGATTTAAGGAAGTTATTTGTGTATTAATTGGTCAAAGTAGTGGTTTTTTATATTTTAAGGTGATAGGAGAGGGGATTTCCTTTTATAGGTGGGAGAGGGGACATAATTGGCATATTTGAAAATAATAATGTGTAACCACGATTTTTAAATTCTAAAAGGCTCTAAAATTGTTCATTATCAAAACATATAGTTTCTAAAGTCTATATATGCCCATGAAAAGGTTTTGAATATATTTATGGGTAATTTATCCTTTAAATTTTCAGTTTAACACCATATAAATCAATTTTACCCCTATTTATAGAAATTATTTTATAATATTTTCACTATTCATTATTTAAAAATTAATTTTAAATTTATAGATAGTATAAAATAATATTATTAAAAAATTCAAATCCATTTTTCAAAAATTATTACAATTAATTGGAAAATTTTAATTAAAAATTAAACCTGTAGGTGCGATGAATAAGATTTTTTTAAAGAGAAAATTAAAAAAAATAAATGTTTCTTTTTTCAAAATTCAATATGAAATTGATTAAAATGGACTAAATTGTATAAATAAATAAATAATGGAACTAATTTTTCTTTAAAAACTGTCATTTAACAATTTAAAAGTATTTAAATTCATTAAATGAAAATATTATTCTTAATAAAAATAAGTATACTTCACTATTAAATAAAAATTTTAAATTTATATAAAAGTTAAATAAAAATACTCTAATATAATTTTGACATGTGTATTTTAAAAAATTATTTTTTTTTGTAAAATAAATTCTATAAAAGAGGTAAAAAATATTTTTATTATTTGTTTATAAAATTCAAACAAAATTTTTTTTTAGAGACTAGTATTTTCAAAATATATAGACTTTTCTAAAAAAATACATATTTTTTATCAAAATGTTTTCTTTATAAAAATTAATTATAAATAATATTTATAAAGTGTATATTCAAATTCATAAATCTATTTTTAATGGTTATGTTATAATGATATTGTTCTAATATTAGTATTAATAATATATTGTGGTTCATTAAAAACTAAATCTTACATGTAACGAAATATAGTAGTGAAATATAAATCATTTATAAAATATACCATAAAATATAAAGTTGTTATAAATTAATTTTCCTTATGTATAGCATATGATTATTCAAAATTGTGGAACTACTTGATCGACTACCTTAGGGAAAAGAACATAAAATATTTTATAGTAAAAGGCATACAGAATCTTGATCATATAAAAATTAGAATGTAAGAATATTGTTTTAATAGAAATCATAAAAGTGTATCGTTCAATTTTGATATATGGAATACTAGTTTTAATTATTTGGAACAAATTTATATATATTTTTGTTCACCCTTCCCAATTCATGTCATCATAGGATCCCTATACTTTGTTTGTATCATGGAGGATTCTACTATAAAAGTTAGGGATTAATTAATAATGAAAAAGTCCAATGGTTTTTAGATTTTAATTCCTTGTAAATAATATGATGAAAGAGATTCAAAAAAATTAATTATCTATTCATTTTTAATGGTTTTTAATACACCATATACAACATCTCTAATTTCTACCTAGAGAAAGAGATAAATCATGGGAAGAAATTTTATGGTTCTCCATAGTAGAATATCATGGATGTGTGGATGAAGATAACTATATAATAGAATTATAAATTTAGGTGGTAGGATAATTTAACTCCTAAAATTATTTGGATTGAAGTAGTCAACACAAAAACATATTACTTTTATAATAATATGCTCTTAGTAGTTGGGAGTGAACTCTCATAGGGACTATGGTTCAGTAAATGATAAGATGTTATCCATATGAATGTTTTTTGAGTTTTAGAAAACATTCATGTTGATATTATTGATATTAATATTCTTGTGGAAAATAAAGTTTATTTTTTCCATTGGGTGAAGTGATGATAACATTGTCTTCCCATTATAGGGTAATAATAGGTGAAAATGATTATGGGTAAAGATTTTAATATTAACGAAAGGGTTCTATGGAAGGACTAAAACGTGGTTGAGAAGAATTTTTATAGATAAAAATAAATTGTATATGTGATAGCTAATTTGAGTAGGAGTAATGAATGACCATAATTTCCTAAAAAATAATATTTGAGTTATTAAATTAGTAAATTTCAAGATGTAATATAAGAAGAAGAATTGGTAGAATGTTATAGAGTAGTAAAAGATGTAGTGGTTTCAAAAGAAGTTTGAGGTTAGAATGTTAGAAAATATCTAAAATGTTATTCATAGATGATTCATTTTAAATGATCCACTATAATTAGAAGAAATGTTTAGAGGTGTGGGGTAGATATAAAACTTTTACTAGAAATAGATTATGGGTAACTTGAATTCCTAGAATAAAGATTCTATTCTAAGTTACCAAGAATAATGGAAGTTAAAATGTATAATGTAATGTCATTATTGATGTATAATAGAATCCATAATGTCACTAACTTACCTAAAGGGAAAATAGAATTGGAAATAAATGGTTTTATTTCTTTAAGGTGGATGATAGTGGGGAGAAACATTTCATGGAATGGTTGGTCATAAAGTTATTTCTATATAGGAATTTATTAATTTCATACAAATATTCTCATCGTTATTTAAAATATATTATAATAGTGATAATATTAATGGAGTTAGATGTTTTATATTTAAAATATATGGTTGTAAAGATGGGTTTTATTCATTGTTTGTTAATGGTGGAAATTTAAATGGAATGAACAACAGGTTTCCAATATTAAGGAAAATATAACATAGTTTGTATTCTGATGAAAATTTTATATTAATTGATTAATGAATAAAAAATGGAAATTTATTTTTTCTGAATTTATAATAGAATAAGAATTTATAATTCAAAATGAATATCATTAGTATTGTATAAATAAATTAGATAAGGAAAATTTCATCATATTGATTAAGAGGTCAGTTACTTGTTGTTAGTTGGTACAAATATCTCAAAGAATTTAGAAGCTAGGGAATAATTTGGATATAATATTTTAGGTTAATCTTATAAGTATGTCCCTTAAATTCACAAGGATGAGTAAATAAATATATGGTAAGGCTAAAACTTTAGTGTTATACTAAAATGTTACATTCAGAAGATTATCAATAAATTTTTCATTATAGGAAGCAAGCTAGTATATATCCTGCGTGGAGGAAACTTTATGTTATCCATGACACATGGACTAGTGATGGATGAATAATTATGATATATAGAAAATGTAATATTTATGTCAACTTCTAAAAGTTTAATTCATTCAATGGTTTGTACTCAATGAGATATATATTTTTTGACATGAGTTTTTGTTTATTTTTATAAAATCATGAAAGGGGACACACAGAATGTATTATTTAGATAATAAATTACCTAAAAAGAAATAAATATTTTTATTTATACTTTGGTTAGTAATAGTTATTTCAAGTATTTATGTATGCAAACATTTATAGATATTTAGTCACATATAGATAATGGCCAGAATAGTGACCACATATATAGGATCAATGAATATTTGAATATAAAAAGTGAAAACTATATTTAGTTCAAGATAAATTAATGTAAAATATGTTTATGCAAGAGAATAATGGAATGATATTTTCTATAATAATAGTGTTTTATTTTAAATCAGAAGATATTGGGAAGGTGGAATCATATTTTATGATAATTAGTTAGTGACTCGTTTGGATCAGAATCTATTTTTCAATTCTAGGAAAATGAACATATTAATGATGTGAAACATCATATTTAAATTTCCAAAATACAAATTTTTATATCATTATACGATACCCAAATGTCAAAATATGATATAAATGTTCTCAAAAAATTAGTTCAGTAAATTTTTGAGGTGTTATCATGAAGTAGTAGGACATGGATGAATAGAAGGATGATAGAGATGCACTAAATACTATAAAATAACTATAAATGGAATTTTTTTGTTTTAAAAAAAATTCACCAGTTTAATTAATTTACCTAAGGAATTATTCAATTGGTGTATTATTGGTTTGTGATGTCTCTTTAGGTGTCCGTAATTCCATTCATAAGAGTTGCATAAATGGAAATTTGGTCATATTGGTATGTAGGTAACTCTAACTAGATATCTCTAAGTGTTAGTTCCATGATCACAACTTCCAATGTTTTAGGAATAATGAAGAAAAAAAGCTCACATGTTCAAATATAATTAAAAATATTAAATAATCTTGGTGATTCAATATCTTGAGATTTAAATATCATGAATATGTTACTAAAGTAATAATTGAATTTTTATGGGATATAAGAGATTCCAAGTCACTAAACAAATTTAGGAATATCTATGAATGTTTTATGGTGGTGAAACAAATATAACTGAATGTACACTCCTAAAAATGGAGGGGGACCTTGTTCACAATATATTATTTATCTAAAAAGAATAAGAGGAAAGAGTGAAATGAATTAGAAATTTACAAAGATTTAATCCCTAATATGTATTTCTTATTAATTATTTTCCCACTTTAGTAGTAATTATTAAACTTCTAGACAATATAAATAAGGTTTTACTATCTATATCTTTCATATAATATACCTGTTCTAAAGAAAATTAATATTTCATGTCCTTTACATATTTGTAAATGGATACTAATTAAATTTGTATTGTTTTCAATGCATGTTATATTTTTAGTTCTGTGTAAGGGTGATTTTTTATAATGGAGGTGGTATTAATATATTATATTTGGAAAAATTAGTTTAGCAGGTTCTATAGGTATGGTTAGGTCCTAATGCCCGTGATTTGGTTTTCATGATTCTATTTAGGTTCATAAATTGTTTTTGAAAACAAATTTTCATTGGATTTACTAGGAGAAGTTGAAAAGAGGATTCACTACAATAGATTTTACTATCAATCATCTTTTCTTGGTACATGGTAACACTGTCATGCATCCATCAATTACATCTAAATTAAGTCAAACAATTACCCTAATAATTTTTTAGAGCATTATGTTGGACATCAGGTCCACTGGATTCCAAGATCCATACCTCTTCTTATGATCCATCATTTTTTCCTCCAATAACATCTGGATGATGAGATACATCAGTTGAAAATGTTTCATTTCTGAGTGAATATAGTGACCATCCCTTCAACATTTAATAATCCGGTAAATTATTTAGAATTCACTTTCTCACATTCTTAATGATCTTTTCATTTTAGAGTTTTAGATAATTATGAAATAATTTATACATACCAACCTATAAGAATAAAAAGTGGTTAATACTACAACATTATCTATTTCTTTCAAAATAAAAAATATTTTAATAAAATGTGAAATCTTTTCATGAAAATTCATCACAACATTCATCTTGTCATATCCATTTCTCTTACTCATCCTTAACCACTATGAAATAAATTTAAACCCTGATATGAGATAAAAATCATAGTAATAAGCATAAAAAAGAAAGAAACTATTAGATCATAAAAACTTATAAACACATGAAATCATTTTCACAAATACATACCTCTCACCAATAAAGTATCATAATATTTATTTTTTAAAACAAGTTATTTTAATAAAAAATAAATAAATCCCTAAAGGTTATTTGAGGAATAAATTACTTAATATTTCAACCCTTATGGATAGCATATTTTTATATCCTTCACAGATACATTACAATGTAACTCACATGACTACCTTAGGATGTAACCATTATGGATACCATTTGGTGTAACCATCATAATTACACTTGGGGTAACCATTATGGTCGAACTATAACCTAAATATAACTTATGCATTAAATGGAGATATAGGTACCACCCATCGTTATTAAAATTCCCAAGAACCAAAATATAATCAAAAATCTTAAAACTATTTTTTTTCAAAAAATACATTCTATTTTAATTTTGAAAAAATATAAATTTAATATTTGGTTTTTTATGAAAATTATCTTACCTTATGTTTTTCTTACTTAAAATGTGTTCAATCCTCATGTATAATGGTTCAAAGAGCATAATTAATATATTAAAAATATATATTCATGTTTATAATACCTTATATTATCTTTTTGTAATATCTTTCCTCCCATTTATTGAAAATATTTTTTTTATTGTTTTAGGTGCATTTATTACATTGTTTCCATGGATGGCTCAATATGGATTTTCATTTCAAATGGATGAAAAACTCCAGAAGTGGAATAAAATAGTATTAATTTTATTCTATAATTATAAAGGATACCATATGTAATTTTATTTTATGAAATTAGGATGAATCATTGGATAAATCATTAATTAAAATAATTTACTTTATTTTGGTGCATTTTACAACCTTCACAAACTTATATCAGTTTAATTGATATCAAATTTATATAATGGTTTTAGAACATTATATAACATATAATATGTATAATAAAATCATATTTAACCATAATAATGTATTTATTTCCAGCCTTGAAGGTTGTAAAAAAATAAAAATTTGACATTCATTAAGGTGATGAATCGACATGTCATGATCGATGATTTCATTTTATAAAATAAGTGTAGAAGAGATAGGGTTTTTTTATTGATATTACATTAAAAAAATAATATTATATTATATTTAAAAAAAATTATTTATATGTTATCATTATATAGGGGAGGTGGTGAGCGAATAATAAAATGAAAGGAAAAGAAAAGAAAAAGAAAGTGGATTTTACCTCTTGAATTCTACTCATTGAGAACCTCCTTAAGGAATATGGTTTTGGGATTTTAGTGAGATCAATAAGTCTTGGATGTGGGTAATATTATTGGGAATGTAGTTGGGTTGAAATTAAACAAACTAAAAGGCTTTGATTTGTGAGGAGAAGATGATGCATTGGGTGGTATTTATAGGGGAGGAGGGGAATGTTTTGTCATTATTATGTTTATTAGTTTATTATCATGGCTCGAGATTATGAGTATCTTGAATATTGTATCTAAATATATTAAAATTATATGAAATAGTTTGATATTTTGGGATAATATCCACCTTTGAATATCGATGATTCAATAATTCATGATTTTGTTAAATACCTTAAATTACTGTATTTCTTTATTTACAAAAAAATCAAGTATTTTAGAAAAATCCCAAAAATTCACCCCAACCAATTTTCCACATGTGGAAATTATAAAATAAACTCCATTATAAGAAAATAATTTTCTATGTATAAGAAATTTAATTTTTAATTAAAATCATCATTTATTTGAAGAACAAAAATTTAAAAATTATAACTGATTTTATATCACTCTGAAAAATTTATTATGGTCTCATAATATAATATTATAATCATAAGAAATAAATTTTAATTTATGATTCAATTTTATGGAAATAAATTTTCTATCAAATCATTAAATTAATAATAAAATTATAAATAAACTAATATGATTTACAAAAATACTAACACAAAATTAGTTGTTTTTAAAAAATTTAAATACTTACACTCTGATATTAATATATTATATTTTAAGTTATAAAGTAAAAATATTTTATTTATACAGTCACAGATGAGGATGCTATTCAATTGGCTAGATTACCATTTCTAATAGTCGAGTTACTATTCTTAATGTCAAGTTACTATTCCATTGTAATAAATTCCTTAATTTCTTGTAAATGAAACTAATTTCATTATACATTTATAATGAGATTGAATATTTAATTCCTAAATGAAAAAAAAATTATATGTACCTATTTTGTTTAATTCTTCCCATATCATGGATGTTTAATCCATTCAGTTTTTATTCACTTATTAAACAAGGGTTGATATCTTTCCCTCATATCATTTTCAGATTCTCATGTTGTTTCTTCAACCATGTGGTTTCTCCAAAAAACCCAAACATGGTGAATTACCTTATTCTATAATACATGATCTCTATGATCAATAGTTTAAATAGGTTTCTCTTTATAATAATGGTTTTCTTCCTTATAAACAACTTAATAGATCAAGACATGAGATGAATCTGGCACAAGCTTTATTAACATATAAATAAGAAAAACATTAGGTTCCTAAGAAAAACTTATAAGAAAAGCTACTCAATAGCCAACATTTCAAACATTATCTATAATTACAAAATATCCAATGAACTGTGTGCGTACCTCACCTTTCATACTGAAATGAATAATAATTTCACAATGAGGTATTTTAAAGAAAACATGATCACCTACATTAAAAAAAGTTTTTACTCCTATTATCTACATAACTTTTCTACCTACTCTAAGTTGTCCTCATATGTTGTTGGACTATATTTACTTTCTCAGTCACTTACTATACTAATTCTAGTCCCATAATCATACATTCCATGGCTTCATCCCTAAATATTGTAGTTCGACACTGCTTTCCATATAATTCTTAAAAAGATTCAATATGAATACTGGTTTGAAAATAGTTATTAAAAAATTCAACTAATGAAAGATTCTGATCATAAATTCCCATGTAATATATTGAACAATATTTAATAATATCCAAAAAAATTTAAATAGTTCTCTATGATTTTACATCACATTCAACAAGAATAGTTGGGCTGAAATTTAATTAAGTTCCCAATGAATTTGGATGGCCTTTCCAAAAGTTAGAAATGAACTTGGGATCATGGCCATATAAAATAGAGAAAGGAAATCCATGTAACTTTACTATATCTTTGAGGTAAAGTTGAGAAAAATGATCCAAATGAATATTATATCTAATTGGAAAAAAACATTTAGATTTTGTTAGTGAATTGAAAATATACCAAATCACATTGTTACCTTGATAAGTCGTTGGTATTCTAAACATGAAGTCCATGTATATATTGTCTCGTTTCTACTATGGAACTGGAATAGGATAAAGAATCTCATATGGTAGTTTCTGCTCTTCTATAACATGTTTAAATGTCTACCACTTCATGTTAAAATTAGCAATATCACTTTTCATTCAATCCCACCAGTAATACTCTACAATTTCTCTATACATAATTGTGTTGCCTATATGAACTAAAAAAGGAAAACTATGAGCGTCACATAATAATTATTTCTTCATCTGAGAATCACAAGGAAGACATAATCTCTTCCAAAATCTTAAAACACACAGATTTCCAACATTAAATTCCAGAAAAATACTATTTTCACTAATTATTAATTTTTATGTAGCTCACAATTTTTATTATGTTCTTTCTTAATTATTACTGATAAATATGATATCACTAAAACCTAAAACAAAATTGAGTATTTTCTTGAAAAAATGAATTAAAATCCAAAATTCATATAATAATTAATAAATGTGTTATGTTCTAAATATAAAATGGTTAATGATGCATGAATTTTTCAACTTAATACATCTTTAAATTTTTTTACTTTTCCATGATGTTAATTGAATGTGAAATAATAGTTTTTTATTAGCTCAAGACATCTTTTATGCCTCATATTCAATTTTTTATGATTAAATATATACTAGAAACATTTATGGTTGTTTTATATTTTAAATTTAGATCCATGTAAATGATAGCACAAAATTTTCAAAGCAAAAACCACATCTTCAAATTCCAAATAATGTGTGGGATAAGATAACACATTAGGCTTCAATTTTCATAAAGCATAGGAAATTAAATGATCATTCTGAAATAGAAAACAACCAAGTCCCTTAAATAAATAATCACTTTATCTAAAAAAATCACCATTTTTGAAAGGTAGGTCCATAAATAGATAATTCACCAATCTTCATTTAAGTTATTGAAAATAAAAAACAAAGTTCTATATCCAAATAAATTTTACCCCTTTCTTATTAACATAGTTATTGGGCTATATAACCACTTACATTTTATGAAAAACCATCGATAATAACCTGCTAATCCATGAAAATAATGAATCTATGTAACATTTTTTGGTCTTGGTCATTCATCAATAGCATTTGTTTTTGTGGGATCAAAAGCTATGCTATCCTTATTTAAAATGTTCCCATCAAAATAGATTTTTTGTAACTAAAAATCACATTTTATAAATTTTTCTATATACCTTGATTCCCTTGGAAGTTTTTAGGAAAATCCTTAAATTTCATTTATGATCATTATAACTCTTTCAAAACACCAAAATATAATCAATAAAAAAAACATATCGAAATATTCATGGAATAATCTATTCATATGATCTATTAATACAAAAGAATAATTTTTCAAGACAATGTTTATAACAAAAATCATTAATTTTTATTTCTTGTTCAAAACACCATATTCAGGATGTCCTCCTCCATAACCTTCATCTTGTGGTACCCGGATCTCTGGTCAACATTGGAAAATTATTGAGCTCCCTATATATGATCAAAAAATTCATTTGATATGACACAATGTATACTTATTCTTAATATTAATTTTATTAAAACCACTATAATCAATACATAGTCTCATGGAACCATATTTATTTTCAATGAAAAAAATAATACCACCCCATGGTGACGTTATAGGTCAAATGAAACCATTATAAATAAACTCATGGAATTTATTTTTCAATTTTATAAGTTCCATTTTATCCATTTGATAAGTTTTTTTTAGATTTTCATAGAACCATGAACTAATCTATTGGTAAATTCAACTTCCCAATTAGGTATAACAACTGGAAAGTTATTAGGAAAAACATATATGTATTAATTCACCACAAAATAATCATTAATCTAAATATATCCCTTTTTAATAATGTGCTCAAGATAACATTAATTTCAATATTTTAATAATTTATTAGCTCCTTAATATTTTATCAATGGTATGGATTCTTTCTTGTATAAAAACAGAAACACTTTTTTAAAAAAACTTCTCTATCTCCACATTGAATCATTGCATGATAAACAGAAATCCAATCCATACCCAAAATAACATCAAGATCTACTATGGGAAAAACAATAATGTTTTTAGGTAATTTCATTCCAAAAATAATAACATGAATATTAATATAATGCATTTTTTCTTTATTATGTCTCACTAGAGTTTTTAGTATAAGTTTTGATTTCATTTAATGAGATGAAACATACAATTTACCAAAAAAAATTTGAAATAAAGAAATGTATAGACCCCATATCAATCCAATAATTAGAAAAACATAAGTAAACTAAAAAAATACTTGATACTGCTTCATTGGATGGACCACATTTACTGACATAGTTGAAAAGGATTTTATGACACCTTTCTTCTTATAATCTTGCTCATTTCCATCATTTAGATCTGTTTTTGGGTGTGTGTTTTAATAAACCCCCATATCACAAAATTTAAATTAAATTAATTTTTTTTATCAGAATTTATCTATTGATAATTTTTGTTTCAATATCATTTCATATCACAAAATTCATCATGTAAAAAACACATTCTTGTGTTGTTAATTCATTCCCTAAGGTAGTTTTTTCCACAATTTTTCACAACCTGAAAACTAAAATTTCTTACCATTAGATATATTTGATTGATTGTTACCCATTTATTTGTATCTTGAACTTTTCCTCTGCTTGTTTTCAGTGTACAAGTGATAATTATAAAATCCATTTATACCCTCTCAATACATAAATAATTTTCACATAATATTTTAATACTTGAGAGTTTGATTCCTTTTAATATCTTGTCTTTAATCCTAAATAAAAAATATTTACTTTATTATCAAAATACTGAATAATATTTCGAACAAACCATTTCCAGCGGTTTTTGTTTGATTTATAAATGACCATTAAATCTTACTCTTTTTGTTTCAATTACTATATTTTTGAGTCCAACCTTTGTCAAACCACCATAGGAAACTATTTTTCTAGGAACAAATTTTTAAATTCATCCCATTCTAAGGAATTAATCTCATCAATATCCTTGATATTATTGAACATTAACCACCCCTAGCCAACTTGAACTTCAAAACAATAAATATAAAGACAAAAATTTTAATAATCTAAACACCCCATGTCATCATATATCCTTTCAAGGGATTTATTAAACTATTCAGCCACCACTGGGTTAAAAGATCCACTAAAATAAAGAGGGTGTTTGCTCATAAAATGTTTAATTATCTTCATGTTACATTGTGGTAGCTGTATTTTTTATCTTTCATGTATTCCCCCACTATTTATTGCCTAAATCAGCTAATCTATTTCTATCACCAACTTCTCAATTACAACTCTACCATTAATGGATGCATATTTGGAAATATATTACTCTCTCATTCCCTTCTTACTTCATCTTCTAGGTTTCTTCTATTGAAAACCAATCTAAATAGCCATATCATAGATAAAGAAACATGGTAATAATTAAATTATATATCATTTAAACATATACATAAGGTAAATTTTATTAATTTTATTCTATTAACAACATCATAATACCTAAGGTTATCTATACTCTTCTCTTATACCAACTATAATGAATCTCCCATCAACATGACATAATATGGTAAATTATTTTAAATTCACATTCTTATATTCCCTAAGTTCTTTAATGTATAGTGTTTTATATAATTAATACATAATTCATACATATCAACCCATAATAATAAAATGTGGTTAATAATAAACCATATTCATTTCATCCAAAATATAAATTTTTTTAATAAAATATTAAACCTTTTCATGAAAAATATTCAATAAATTCAACCTAGATTCTTATTTTCTCTAACCCATCCATAAAACGAATGCATTTTTTTTAAATATGGGATTAGTACAAAAATCTTAGTTAGAGTCATGAAAATAAGTAATGAAACCATTATATCAAAAATACATATAAATATATGAAATAATTTTCCTTAAGATATACCTCACAATAATAAAGTATCATATACTTAATTTTTTAAATCATGAGATTTATATAAAACATTGATAAAACCATAAATAAAACATGGGGAATTGCATATTTAAAATTTAAACCTTATTGGCTACCTTATGATTTGTGACCAAATTAGCTTATTTATAATTTCAACCACATGGATAAATTTTGGAGTAACCATCATAGTTACACTTAGAGTAACCATTACGATCTACCTCCAACATAAATAACCGAAATAAATTGGAAAAACATATAAGTCCCCCCCCTCCATAATAATAATAAATCTGAATATCTATAACATAATCATAAAACATGAACACTTACAACATAAAAACATTACTTTGTAATTTTGTAAAAATATAAATTTATAATAGGATTTCAAAATAAAAGTGCATTTCCTCAAGTTCTTCTTGATTTAAATGTGTTCAAAACTTATGTATATAGGTTTAAATAGTGTTATTTATATATTTTAGAAATACACACATATTTATAGTACCTTATGTGATATTTTTATAACATCTTTCCACCCATTAATTGATAATATTTGGTCATTTTCATTGTTTCAGTTCCATTAATTTCTTGATTTCTATGGTTGGATCATTATGGATTTTCATGTGAAATAGAAGAAAAAATCTAGAAGTTGAAAAAAAATAGTATTTCTTTGATTCCATAGTTTTAAATCAAACCATATGTTAGGTTTTTTTTATATAAGGATGGATAATTAGACAAAACATTAATGAAAATGATTTAATTTATTTTGGAGTTTTTTTACCATCACAAGAATATATCAATTTAAGTAACACCACATTTATATAATGGTTCCAGAATGTTTTATAACTTATAATATGTGTAATAAAACCTTATTTAACCATAATAATGTTTTTATGACCCTCTTTGAAGGTGGTAAAAAAATGAAAATCTGATGTCCATGAAGGTGGTGAATCAAGATGTCTTAGAAGATTATTTCATTATCTAGAATAAGACGAGACAAAGAAGGGTTTTCATGATGGATATTCCATTAACAAAATAAAATTATAGTATATTTAATATATTATAGTTACCATGTGACATTGGATAGGGGAGGTGAGGAGACAATAGTGGATGAAAAGAAAATGAAGAGAAAAAAAGAAAAAGTAAGAGGACTTCAACTATTGAATTCTCCTCCTTGAGAACCTCATGAAGGCACAGGTTTTTTTCAATTTGGTGATACCATTAGGTCATGGGCATGTGGAATATTTTTGGAAGGTAATTTGGTTGAAATTAAACAATATACATGGATTTGAGGTGTGAGGATATGAGGTGGATAGGGGTGGTATTTATAGTGGATTAGAGGGGTGTTTTCTCATTATTATATTCATTAGTTTATTATTCTAAATCAATAATATGACTAGTTTGAGAATTATTACTAAATATATCAAAATAATAAAATATTTTTTGATATTGTTTTGTTACATCAACCTTACCTCATATATGACTCAATAATTCATGAAGTTTTTAAATACTATAAATAACAATATTTCATTATTCACAAACATTCAAGTATTTTATAAAAATCCCAAAAATTAACCCCAACCAATTTTTGACATGTATAATTTAAAAAAATTAACTCGAATTTATGAAAATAATTTTATAAATATCATAAATTTAATTATTAATTAAAATAATCATTTCTTTGAAAATACAAATTTTAAAATTATAAATGATTTTATAACACTGGAAAAATGTATTATGTTGTCATAATATTATTTTATAATCATCAGAAAAAAGATAAAAATTTATGATTCAATTTCATGAAAATAACGTTTCTATCGAATCATTAAATTTATAAGAAAAATAGAAATAAACATATATGTTTTACAAATAAAATAAAATAAAATTTATCATTTTTAAAACATTTATTTACTTATAATTTGGTATTAATATATCATATTTTCACTTATAAGATAAATATATTTTATTTATACTATCATTGATGAGGATAATATTTTATTGGCCATATTACTATTCTTAATAGTCAAGTTACTATTCCTAATGTCATGTTAATATTCCTTTATTATAAATTCCTTAGTTTCTTTAAATTCTTCTTATTTCATTATACATTTATAACGAGTTTAAAAATTTAATTCCTAAATGAAAATAAATTATTTTATTATTACCTAGGTTGTTACATTCTTCCCACATCATGGAAGTTGAA
This sequence comes from Viscum album, assembly GCA_963277665.1. Lineage (NCBI taxonomy): Eukaryota > Viridiplantae > Streptophyta > Magnoliopsida > Santalales > Viscaceae > Viscum > Viscum album. The sequence continues at coordinate 1,130,800,155 of OY728128.1, read as the reverse complement.
TCCTTTCGATTTTAATTCACTTATTAAACAAGGGAAGATATCTTTCCCTCGTATCGTTTTCAAATTCCCATGTTGCTTCTTCAAACATGTGGTTTCTCCACAAAACTGTAACACGGTGAATTATCTTATTCTATAATAATGTATATCTATGATCAAGAATAAGAATATGATTTTCTTCAAAATAATGGTATTCTTCCAGGTAAACTACTTTTCAGATTAAAATGTGAGATGAATCTGGAACAAACGTTCTTTACATATAAATATGAAAAACATTATCCACCTGAGATAAACTCAGAGGAAAATCTAATCGTAGAAAACTACCCCAACTTTCTCTAGAATTTATAAATGTCCAATGAATTTTGGACTTACCTCTCATTTATTACCGAAACTCATAACACTTTTCCAATAATGTATTTTAAAGAAAACATGATCACCTACCTTGAAAAAAAAAGTATTTCCTCTTATTATATACATAAATTATCTACCTACTATGAGCTCTCCTAATATGTTATTGGACCATATTTACTTTCTTAGCCACTTCCTATAAAAATTCAATTCCTATAAACTTCCCTTCTGAGACTACATCTCAAAATGTTATAGTTCGACACCTCTTTCCATGTAATTATTCATAAGGTGTCATTTGTATATTAGAATGAAAATAGTTATTTTAACAAAACTCAACTAATAAAAGATTATGGTACCAATTTCCATATTAATCCATTGATAAAGATATAATAATATTTTCCAATGCCTAAATAATTCTCTAAAATTGTCCATCACATTAATGATAAAGGGTTCTGGTGAAATTAAATTCAGTTCTTAATGAATTATTAAGGCATTTCCAAATAAATATAAGTGAACTTGGGATCATGTTCATATAGAATAGAGAGAAGAACTCCATGTAACATTATTCTCTTTGAGGTATATCTGATAAATATGATAAAAATACATAATATCTCTAATTGGAATAAAACTTTTAGATTCATTCAGTCGATTGAAAATATCCCAAATAAAATTGTTATCCTGAGAAGACTTTGGTATTCCCAATAAGAATTCCATGTATATATTGTCCAATTTCCACTCAATAATTTGAAGATGATAAAGCATCCCCTATGGTAGTTTCTTCTCTACTTTAACCTATTGACATGTCTATCATTTCATGGTAAAATCATAAATATTGATATTCATTCCATCTCACTAGTAAGACTCCTGAATTTCTATATACATCATTGTGTTTTCCAAATAAACTAAAAAAGGAAATCTATGAGATTTATAAAAAATATATTTCTTCTAATGGGAATTAGAAATAACACATAATCTATTCCTTAAACTAAAAACACAATCATTATAAACATTAAATTCTATAAAAATACCCTTTTAACCTATTATAACTTTTTCTATAGCTCACGGCCTTCCTTTTGTGTGTGCTTAATTTTGACTGACTGAGGTGATGACATTAAAACCTAAAACAAAACAGAATAATTTCTTGCACCAACAAATTATAATCCAAAATTCATATGATCATTAATCAATGTGTTATGTTCAAAATTTAACATAGTTAATAATGCGTGAATTTTTCCACTCAAGGTATCTTCCAATTTTTTTATTTTTCCAATATAGAAATTGAATGTGAAATCATAGTCCTTTATCTTTTAAAACCATCTTTTATTCCTCATATTAAATTCATTATGATTAAATAAATTATTCAACCATTTATGGTCAGTGTATATTTCAAATTTTAATCCCTGTAAAAAATGAATTCAAATTTTCAAATAAAAAAACATCTTCAAATTCCTAAAAAAGTGTGGGATAAGTTAACGAATTAGTTTTCAATTATCATGAATCATAAGCAATTATCTAATCATTATGCATTAGAAAAAAATCAAGTCTCTTAAATAAACAATTACTTTATATGACAAAATCACCATTTTTGGAAGGTAGGTCCAAAAATGGATCATTCACCAATATTTATTTTAGTTCCTAAAAACAAAAAACACAGTATTTTATCCAAATAAATTTAACCACTTTTTGTGTTGACTTAGTTAATGTGCTAGATAACCATATAAATTTTTTAATAAACCAGTGGTAAAAACCTATTAATATATGAAAATGATAAATCTATGTAATATTTTAAGGTCGTGGACATTCATCAATAACTTTTCTTTGTGGGATCAACTATTATGACATCCTTATATGAATTGTTTCCAAGAAAAGAGATTTGTTTCATTGAAAAATAAAAATTTCTAAATTTTCTAAATAGTTACTTTTCGTTCAGAGTTTTCTGGACAATCCTTAATTGTTTTTCATTATTTTAATAATCTTTAAAAACACTGAAATATCATCAATAAAAAACAAAATACATATCCAAATATTTAGAAATAATTCTATTCATAAGATCTATTAATACATAAGAATGATTTTTCACAAAAATTGTAAGAAAAATTACTAATTCTCATGTCTAGTTCACAACACCATTTTCAGGAGGTCATCCTCCAGTACCTTTATTTGATAAACTCGGATCTTAGGTTAACATTGGAAAAATACTGATCTCCCTATAGATGAAAAAAAAAGTCATTGATATAACATAATGGATACTTACACTTAATAGTGTTGTTATTCAATGGAATATAATCACTAAAATGTGTCATGGAAGCATCATTATTTTTAATGAAAAAATTTAAAATGCCTCATGTATAAGTTCTATATTGAATGAAATATTTATAAATAAACTCCTATAATTTCTTTTTCATCATTAGAAGTTCTAATTTATCTTTTTAATAAGCAGGTTTTTAAATATTTTTAGCATCAGAAACTAAATCAATAGTAAAATCAACTTCCCAAATAGATATCATGCCAGGAAAATCCTTAAAAAAAGCAACCATGAATACATTTACCACCAAAACAACATTAATATAAATAGCTCCTTTATTTTCAACAATGTTCTCAAGATAACATTAATTTCAATATTTTAACAATTTATCATCTTCTTGGTATGTTATTAATGGTATGGTTTCATTCTTGTATAAAAATAAAACATTTTTTGAAAAAACAATTGTTATCTCTACAATCAATGCTAGCTTGATATATAGAAATCCAATCCATACCCAAAATAAAATCAAATTCTACTAAGGGAAAAACATCAAGGTTTTTAGGTAATTTCATTTCACAAACAACAACATAAATATTCTTATAATTCATTATTTGGTGATATTTTCCCCTGGTGTTTTTTACAATATGTTCTAATTTCATTTATTAAGGTGAAACTTATGATGTATGGGAACATTTATCAGAAATAATGAAATGTGTAGACCCCATATCAATCAAAACATTAGAAAAACTTGTGTAAAAAAATTTATACCACTTCATTGAATGGCCCAACATCTACTGACATAGTCACAAATGATTTCACTACACCTTCTTCTTATAATTTGGATCCTTTCTATCATTTAGATATTTCTTTTGGTAGGTATTTTCATAATGCCCCATCTCACCCTATTTAAGTCACATTAATTTTTTTTATTGTAATTAATATTATGAATATTTTTTCAATATCGGCCCATATAAAAAAATTTATCATTTCGATAAAAAATATTATTCTTGTTAAGGAATTACCCATGGTGTTTTCTTCACAATTTTTAACAAAATGAAATCTAGAATTTCTTACCATTATATTTATTTGATGGGTTATTACCCATTTCTTTCCATTTTGACCTTATCTTATATTTGTTTTCAACATATATGTGATCATCAGAAAAATCCATTTCTACCCGATCAGTACATCAAACAAGTTTCTCTTAACATTTGAATTCAAAATAGGCCAATGTTATTTAATATATTGGATTTAATCCTAAGTAACAAACAATTGATTTTACTATCAAGATCATAAAAACAATTTTTACCATACTATTACAAATTGGTGAAATGTGGTTCATACACAACCACTGAATCATTTTCCATTTGTTTCAATACATGGAATTGTGTTTCCAAACAAATAAAATGAAAATTTTACATCCAAGAAGGCAATGAATCAACATGTCACAGAAGATTATTTCATTTTCTAGAATAAGACGAGATGAAGGAGGGTTTGATGATGGGTATTTCATTAGAAAAATAAAATTACAATATATGTAAAATAATATAGTTATAATTTCACTTTGGATATGGGAGGTTATGATAGAATAATAATATAAAAGAAAATGAAAAGAAAATAAAAGAAAAAGAAAGATGTCAACTCTTGAATTCTCCTCCTTGAGATCCTCCTAAAGGAAAAATAATATATCATTTTGGTGAGACCATTTTTTCTAGAACATGGGTAAGAGGCTTAGTAATGTAATAGGGTAGAAATTAAACAATTTTAAAGGCTTTGAGGTGTGATGAGAAGAGGTGGTGAGTGGTTTTATTTATAGTGGATGAGAGGGGCGTTTCTCATTATTATATTCAATATGATATTATTTTTGTTCAAGACTATAAATAGTGTGAGAATTATTATTAAATATAAAAAAAATTAAGATTTCCTTTAGATTTTTTTATTATATCAGCATTACATCATCTACAAATCAATAATTCATGAATTTGTTAAATACATCAGATTAAAATATTTAACTATTCACAATAAAATCAATTATTTTAGAAAAAAACAAAAATTTCACCCCTTCTATTTTTCCATGAGTAGAATTAAAAAATAAATACCAGTTTATGAAAATAATTTTATTGATATGAGAAATTTAGTTTTAAATTAAAATCATCATTTATTCAAAAAATGAAAATTTTAAAATTATAATTGATTTTCTAACACTTTGAAAGATTTATAAAAGTCTAATAAAATTATATTATATTAATCAAACAACAAAATATTTATTTATGATTAAATTTTAGTTGAATTAATTTTATTTTAACTCATTAAATTAATTATAAAATTATAAATAAACAATTGTGTTTTCCAAAAAATACCAGCACTAAATTTATCATTATTAAAATATTTAGTTGCTTAAACATTGATATAAATATATCACATTTTTCCTTTTAAGAAAAAATAAATTTAATTTTTAAAGTCACAAATGAGGTTACCATTCTATTAGCCGGATTAAAATTCTTAATGCTCAAGTTACTATTCCTAAGGCCAAGATATTATTCCATTAGTATAATTTCCCTAATTTTTTAAATTAAACTTATTTTATTATACATTTATAATATGTATAACTTTTTAATTCCTAAATTAAAAAATATTATAAGTACCTGGGATGTTAGTGTAAAATATTATTATTTTTATATATGTGATATTTACAATATGACTCATAAAATTTTATCCCAACATTATTTTTTCATCTAAGATAGTAAAATATACCCTTAATCCCAATAAACAAATACCCATATTCAATTATATGAATTAAATATTCACATAATCTTAAAATTGGAACTACCTATTGAATCATTGAAATCCAACTCAATGTTTCCCCATTATAATAACAAATAGATTGTGGTAATTCCTTCCGTGTTTGTATCTCCCCAATAGACCAAATCTAAAATCTCATATAGTAATTTATCCATTTTGAAATAGATATATTAACTTTCAAAAGATTTTATATTTCAAAGGTTCAACTTAACTACTTTTTATTTTTCCTTTCCAGAATTTTCCATTAACCTAGTAACATATCCCCAAAAAGTTTCCATGTTTGTCCATTTAAAAAAAATAGAATAAATAAAGCTCTATACCGTTGATTAAAATTGATCCTTTTTATGTACAAATCCTCTAAATGAATTTTATTTGACTTACTATTGATTTTATTATTTTTTGCTAACAAATTAGAGGTAAATAACATCATATCACTCATTCTGAAGCATTATATGACATTCTGTATATAGTATAACTATGTCGGGAAAGAAAAATTAGACTTAAATACCTTAAGATAAAAATCCAAGGAATATATTCATTCGGAATGATATCTTCCAACTAATAACATCCACACATTTCAACCATCATCTTATCAATCATTTTAGTTATTTATCTAATATTAATCGTGTTATTCAAATAGAAAAGTAAAATTATAAAACACCTATCACCATACACCTTCTCATAATAAAAATGACATGCATTTATCAAGAAAAGTTTCATTATTCCATTAAACTCAATTAACTGATTCATACACTAATTTTTAATATCTATAATCAATAAATTAATTTTTTAGCTTACATGTCAAGACCGTATTTAGTTTCTTCATGATACCCTTTGGTTTTAACATGTAATTCTAAATATAAATTTCTATATGAAGTAAAATTATTTAAAAACTACCATCTTCATATATAAAAATTCCATCAAATATATTCTGATTCATTTCTGAATATTTATTTTCATAAAAATAGTATAAAAGATCTTAGAAAAATATACACAATCCATTTATTAGAATACCTTTAGGAAAATCCTTTCTTTGTATAACCATATATTTTTTACTACATAAATTCTTTGATAAACCCACCTATTTTGATGTATACTCATCTTAGTATGTAATTAAGTTAGATCTTATTTCCTATACACATAAAAATTATAAATTAATTCATTTAAGGATAACTCCCACTGACTTCTGTCACAAAAAAAAATTATCATTTTATATAAATTAATGTTCTCCATCGTTTGTGAGATGAAAATATGTTAGATCACATTTATATCAATACACTTAGAATAAAATCCTAATATTCCTTTGAAAATGACCCTATAACTTATTTCATTACAAAAACAATACTTTTGGAACATAACCGTCTAGAACTCTCCCTCACGCATCAATATTATAAAAGAACATTAGCTCTAAGGGATCTGGAAGCAGCACTAAAACCTAAATTCTATATGAATTTATGTTTTTAAATACTTGTATTTCTAGAAATATTATAATCAATAAATTTTAAAGTCCATTAGGGACTGTTAATATTTCATTCATACAAAAATTAACTTATGATAATCCTTTTATCACATTTACAACTTCTTCTTGGTTTTGATCATTCCAAATGATCTCTTCATTGAATATGGCATTTCATCTTCAATATTTTTGTCCAATATCCTAAATCAAATTTATTCATCATTATACCATAGAAAGAAATAGTATAAATACATAGCCTATAAATTAGTACTTTTATAGGATAAATGTTAAAATAAGAGAGTAAAATAAAGACTTTGAGAGGGGAATTATCAGTTTAATTTCTATAATAACATGATTTTAGATGTTACTTCCTCAATAAAGATGATGCACTTTTATTTAATAAGTATGTATAAAATTTTATTTTTTATTCCTAAAACTCCTTGGGGAGTCTAGTGCGTATCCTTATGATTCTTGAATTATTTAATGATATCTAATTAATCTTTTATACAAATATTTCATGTTAAAATGTATTATTTACTGTCTTCCTAAGCCATATACCTTTCTCAAATAAAAACCTAAAATATTCCATGTTGAGGAGTTATCCTTCATTGTTAAAAATTAAAAACATTATTGTACCTTCAGACTACTTTTTTAGAATGGCATCCCAAATAATAATTTATTTGAAACAATAGATTTTTTATTGAGAAATTTCAATAAATCATTTCATGTAAAATCATTGATAATGGTTTCAAAGTATTGTTAACCCCTGTGATAATGTATGGGAGCTAGTTCCTTACATTTATATGAACCCTTTATGACAAATAATTTTTGTAATTTGTTTCTTATGCATGTAATGAAACATTTTAAACCTCTAAATGATACATTATTCACATATATTTTAACCATGAATTTAAGTTTATTAATTCATTTATAATCTTGTAACTTAATCCAATTAAAACATAATTTACAAAGATGTTTTTCCCAAAAAAATTGGAATATATTCTCCATGTATGGGTTTCCCTATCAGAAAACTCCCATGAGGTAAAATGTTTTGAATATCAGTCCATTGTAAATAAATATAGAACCATGTGGACCCTCTTACACTACATTAAAAATAGTAAAACAAAAATCTACAACATCCAGATATTCTATTAAAATCAAACTCTTCATTAACATAGTTTTGAGATACACTCCATACAATTTGGGTAAGATATAATTTGGTGGATGGATAAAAATACCACCCATATGCTATATTTTGGGAGTTTCTTCATCAATTAGATGTGAATTCTTGAATAATTCTGATGTATAACTTATCATACTCCTTAAACCATGTGAAGAATAAAATAAAACATTATATTCTCTAATGAGAAAATCAAGTGGATGGGTGAAACATAGTAGAAGAAAACTCGTATTTTCTATAATGAAATTTATATATTCATATTGGGAAGAATATAATATGTAATTAACTCCTTGCTCAATATAATATTTAATCATATATTCTTTCTTACCAACATTCTAATATATGAGACCACCTTCATCTGAGTAACCATAACTTATACTAGTTCCTCCATTACATTTCTTCTAACTCTTCCTTATAAAAGATGACCCTCCACTGTCTATAGTATATGAATTTCTGGTTGATGCTTTGATCTCATACAGCATAATATCATTGTTTATAATTATACCCCTACATATATAAATAATATTTCAATATAACATCTTGATTTTCAAACCATGGTAACCATCCATCCCATTATCCCAATAGTGATTAAATGAATACTATGTCCCACTCTAGTTCCATGGAAATAACCTTTATTGATTAAAATAACTCCTAACCATGTTGAAGTAATTGATATGACCAATTTATATATTTCCCTTCAACATTGTCACATCTAATAGCCTTCATAATACATTAAAATTTTTTATTGGAATTGTATTCTCATATATATTGGTAGGGGAACTCATAAATTCAATATCTATTTTCACATAACAAATGTTATAGACCTCATTCCAATCTAATTAATTGAAGATCAACCCTACTACTTTATTATCAAATCAACACCATTTTTCCTTCTCAATCAGTTATACTTTGGTGCTTTTGGAAGGAATATTAAAATCCTTATATAGTAGATAATACTACATATTTGTCTTCCATAATCCAAAATCCAGCACATAAAATATCCCCACCTAGACCATAACATCATCCAACACCATTTCTTTTGGTATAAACAAATACCCAAAAAATGTGAAAGTTGTGAGAGGGACCAAGTATTTCATAAAAATTCTTCTACTGAGCCAATGATAGAATGATTCTAAAAATCAAATATCTAAAACAATATAGCATGGATTTGGACATATCAAAACTCTGCAACGATTCTCTAATACCATACATTATGGTCTATATCCTCTCAATTGGATGTTATTCTCCATAACAACCATATAAGAATAATGTTTAGAACTACTAAATATATATAAACTAGTATATTTTATGTTTCTACAAGTGGGAAGGAATCATTCCCCATATTCTAAACCTCAAAAAATTCATACATATTTGAAAAATACTGATGGAATGAAATGTATATAAATAAAAAATAAAATAAAAGAATAATTACTTTTTATGGATTGGAAAAAGACTTATTCTACCAAATCATGTTAAAAAAATATTATATAAAAGCATATGACAAAATTAATGAAACTCATAGTCAAACAGTATAGTTATAACAAATATATATAATCAAGACCCACATTTTACATTCTGTAAATTGATTTTACTATCTTTCAATACTCAAATAAAGTTTTCCAATTGAATCCATTCTTCGTGGGAATTAATAACTAAGTTAATGTATACACCAGCATAAGTAATACTTCTAGAAAATAATATGAGCTTTCAAAGTCCGTATGTCAAATGAATATTATGTGGATCATTATATTAATATTATGCCTCCTTTATAACACCGATATAATTTATACATAGTTTTCACCATCCTATGGAGTTTTCTTCTGAATTCTACATTCATTCCTCAACTTTTTATTAATATGATATTGGACTTCTTGATTTTAGTTCATCCATTTGGCCCTCTTCATCCATTAATGAAATTGATCTTCTATAATTTACTCTTTTTGAATTTTCTACAATTTAGAAGGATTTCTTTAAATAACTAATCCTAAAAATCCATACACCCTATATTCACGTGTCAGAGGCTCAGAGTGGAGATGTAAATCATGTGGCCCTGCATTAAAAGTTTTTTTCATGTAATAGAATTTTTTTATATTACTAAATTTGGGGAAAAATCATTCATCATCCTATTTAGATATTTTTTTCTTTTATGTTCATATTGAATATCATAATAGAAATGCTAGGAGACTACCACCCAATAAAATAATTGTGTTTGGTTTATTGCAACCAATGAAGATTTTAATCATGTCTCTAAGACAATAACATTAATTATATGGTTACTGATATTTCCTATAATATATGGGGTCTTTTGTTAATCATGTTTTAGAAGGTGTTATCATATGGTATAGATTAAGTATTACAGGTTCTCCTAAATGATCATGACTATCCACATCAAATTGTGGTGTACTTGGATAATGATGTATAGTAGAATGGGGTTAGGTGAGTTATGGAGGATAGTTTTGTTTCTTGATGTTTTCATTTGTTTCTTTCATAAATTTCAGATAAAAATACAACATGATTAATCTTTAGTGATGGATGTGATCATACTTGGTGATTAAGGTGTGGATGGGAATTTCTTATGGATTCCTCAAGATAGATTGAAAAAGAGATATAATATTTTCCATTCCCCGTGGATGGTGGTGCAGTATCCTTGTTTATAATGGATGATGAAAAGGTGATGAACACTATAAAGTAAATGTTACCTCACAACTATTATAGAGTTAATATTGAATCATTTTTTTATCATAGTGGGATATTTTCCTGTAGTTAGAATGTTTCCCTTTCAATAAGTATTTAAAATGAACATTAATGGTTGGGATATAGTTCTCCCATAGAAGGTATATTTTGCATTAAAAATTTATATGATTGATTTCTAATGTTTTCGGTATTTATTTTTCACATATTGTTGGATTGAATTTAATTGAGTAAAGGATTTAGGTTTTGGGTATTAATTAGACTCACATAAAGTGGTGTTATGTTGATTTTTTCATGGAATTAAAATGATTATATCCCATAGTTTTTGTTATGAAAGTTGATGTTCCATTCATGGGTATTTACATATTGATTTCACATAGAGAATATACTTCTATGGAAAATAGGGTGTCTATTAGGGTTTGTATTTTTCCAAAGTAAAATATTATGATTTCTAATTTTCTATCTCTAATTATTTCTCTTTCATGGATGAAAATGGTAAATAGTGGGTAGGATTTGTAAAACACACTTTAGTAGATTGTGATATGGAATAATTTTGATTTTCAGGGTCCCAATACATCTCTAGGTGAAAATAGTAAATTCATCAATGCATGGTTGGTTAGAAGTATTTTCTTATGGTTCCATTAACCTCAATATTTAATTTTTCCACTTGAGATGTATTTTAGTGAATTTCAAAGCCCATAATATTTTAATGTAATTTTTCAAGATTTTTAATATATAATATATACATAAATATTTATCTAATAGTCACATATAGGTGTATCACTTATAAAGTATCCTTGATATAAATTCGGAAACAATGGTTATTTTTTAAAAGAGGGTTTTTTTATGTGGGGTGTAAATTTCATGCCCAAGAATCAAACCACTAGTTGAGTATTTTTATGAACATTATCAAAATGATTATTAGACCTAATTGGATTGATATAAAACCCCCTATTATAAATTTATTTTATTATTATCATTGTTCCATGGAAAAAAACATAGATAGGCTTTGAGAGGATAGATAATCAAAATCTTGTGGAAAAACAATAGTTATATTCATGAATCAATAATCTGAAATGAATTCATGAGATAGTAATGGATGATAGAAAATTGATTAAAGGAAAATAGTGAAACATGATAGTTCTACAATTGTTAGGGATTAATTACTTTTATTTTCATAATTTATTAAGATAGTTGATTTCCAAAACCCTTTTTATAAAGTTTTTTTGTTGTTTTAATTATTTATGTTCATAACCCTGGTCTATTTGTAATTTTTCATTTCCAATTATCTAGTTCATGTGTTATAGGAAGAAAAAAATATTGAACACAATATTGTGTTGTATATTCTCTTACTTCCACCCAACCTGAACAATTTTTTTACATATTTTATGATATTTCATATGTTAATCACCACATCCTTTAAAATAACCATTAGTTTCCAGGAGTGAATTAGATAACTAATTGGATGGAAGTTATAGTAGTTTAAACCAAATAATATTTACCAGTGAAAATTAGCATTGAAGGTTGAATGATTCAGGCTCAAAGGAAGTAGGGACGGTGGAAAAGATATTTATCGGATGAAAATTATTCTAGGGTTTTTAGGTCTATGAGAATCATGAGGGGCATAGTGAATTAGCAATATGGTGGAATGATGATGACATGGATCGCATCAAGAAGGACCTATATCAGTGAATGATTATGTTTCGTGGTGTGATTATCATGATCATGTGGGATCTAGAAGCTATAGTGAGAAATAACAATGGATATTGAATCTTGGAGAAGAACATGAATGAAAAGAACCTAGTTCATGAAGATACATATTGTGCAGGGTTTAGGGTTGTGGATATAGTGTTCAAAAGTTTATCAATGACACACAACATATAATAAGGATATATTTATTGTATAGATCACGATTTCATGTTTTTAAGTGTGGATGGGTATATTCATAGGACAAACTTAATAGAACAGACATTATGTGTCCATTGAGAGATTTCATTTATGTTTAGGACTTTATGAAATGGGAATCTAGTGGCATATGATGAGTACCTAGTAGGATTCACATTACATTTACCAATATATACAGGCCATTTATATCAAGATAACATGTTCCCATATATCATGGATACATGCTGATTAGCATATCTGGTCCAACACATCATGTGAACCAACCCACACACTATCTAGTTAAACTCATACATGCCTTTTGGATAGTACAACATATCCATACTCTTAATAGAGGGATACACATCATGTACCACAATAGTATATTTGATGCACTATTATATCCTTTACATATTTTCATATACTAATTTCAAGGGATTAAATTTGGGTACAAGAGTAGTATACCATGATCATTATTTTAAGTAGAGTTTGATGGTTTATATTTCTTATCCATCATTGGTTATACAAGAGTAAATTTGATAAGATAAAATTTATTATCTCCATAGGGATAGCGTAACTTATTATTCATTTCATTTATAGTATACATATGTTTAGGTACTCCCCTTATATAAGGAATTTGATAGGGATTGGGTCCCTTATTTTCTACATAGGGTTCGATACTCTCTGACATATTTGGCCCATGGGTATTCCAGATCTAGCATGGGGTCAATATCCCTTTGGACATAGATAAGGTTAAAATCCCCTATAAAACTAATACGATTTTATAAATATCGATATATTAAAGGAACAATTCATATATAGATGTATATAGGTTCTCCTTATATTTATTTAATTGAATTTATTAGGTGTGTTTCCCCCACTAAGGTAAAATACTACCTCAACTGACATTTAACATTTTCATGGAATGAGTCCTCCAACACAGATTCAGTGAGGCACATATATTTTTTCATTGATGGGTAGTATTAGATATACAGGTTATTACTCCCTTAGGAGACTAATATTCTTGGGAATAGTTCAGGTTTCACCAACATGTTTCTAAAATGGTGATGCAGTTGGATCATATTATAAGTTATGAGACTCTCTCATGTATCATTCAACCCTCATAAATGATTGTGTCCCCCCACTATGGTTCATATTTTAAATACAATGGTTGTAAAGGATGATTAGATTTAATAACTGAATATTAATGGGACCTCATGAAAACTTTATTTTCCTTTAGAATGTTACTAAATGATCATCTATCAAGTGGAAACTTTGTGAGCCTTTTACAACCCTATGAACCCCTTGTTTCTCATGGTATACAATCCTTCATGGAATAGTGTTGGGATGATTTCAGACTTCCCGATGTACCTTATTCTTCTAGTTATAGATAATATTTGGATTCTTATCTTCTTTTCAACAACTCTATTATCCTCATGTTTTTGATGACATATTTTTGTGTCTATAATTTTTTGAATTAGAGAATCCTAATGATTTTTTAATACTATCCCCAATATGGGAATTGTTCCCACACATATTGTGTCTTTGAAAAAGATGCACAGTTAACATATGGTCTTAGTGAACATGGAATAGGGGTAGCATGTTTAGAGAAAAATATCAATTGTTCTTAGTGAATCATGTTGATTCATGTTGGTATCAGAGATTTATAAAATAAAAGATTTATATAGGAGTCTTTTTATTTTGGTTGAAGATTACATCATGACGTATGTACTCTTGGGTTTTGAGATCTTTTCAAATGAACAATTCTTATGGTGTATTGATTCTATGGAAGTATATATACCTTTTTTCTCCTTGAATGAAATGTATATAGTCTAATTATTTTTAAACTTATTTATAGTATTTTTGGATATTTTTTCAATTTTGAGATATCTTTATATTGAATGCTGATATGGGATAATGCCTCTATTTCATTTTATAACTTCTTAGTGATAATTTTTAAGCCTTATCCTATTATAATTGGGTTGAGGGTTCCAAAAATAGATTACTAATAACCAGGGGGGACCCCAGTGGGTTAGGTTGTGAAATTTATCTCATAACACAATAATAGAGGGACAAAACATAATATATTTTTGTCAATTCATCACATAGAATCAACGACACATGGTTAAAAAAATTACATAGAAACCTATGAATGATAATATTGTTCTTAACATAACATATTTCACCCTTTATATATAAATTATACTTATACTATAATAATAACATCAATACATAAATAACATAGTCAAATTATCAATGAGGTATTAAATAAAGCACCCTAACTGATGTACCCTTAGGATATATCATGAATCCCCTTCCTAAATAACCCAAGAACATACACATAGAATGTTAAATTGATTAATATTAGTTAATATTTAAATAATACATCAACATTATCTATTAGTATAAATAAATCAACATGATGATTATCATTTCAACCAACTTTCCTAGCACTTCTCAACTAATCATATGTTATATCACTTTCTTAGTTTCATTTGATATGTCCTCTTAAGATATCCCCGGAAATATGTAGCTTACCAATAACCTTTATCATGAATTTAAATAATTAAATATAAATAAATACTCTCATTTCATATAAAATAAATAACACATTTAGACAAAAACATCCATGGAGATGAGTAAATAACTTAACCCTATTTAGCCCTCTATCGTAGCCAGATGAGAAAATATTGACTCTCTTTTCATGTTTTCCCAAGGTGGAAACCCTTATTGGGTTTCATAATAAATTTCCATATAATGTAAAATCAATATAATTTTCATCTAGCTGACTAAATATATGTTTATCCTTAGTGTAATTTCTAATTTTGTATATATTTTTCATATCATTGAAACTATATATTTATTATTTTACAGGGAAATTGTTTTTTTATTATTCATATAATTCTTCTTCTATAAAACATAAATCAATATAAAACATGCTCATATCTATGGAATAGGTCAAATAAAAAATTTATATACTAAAAATGAAATACTTGACATGATTATTCTTATAATTAAATGAAAAATTAACAAATCATATTAAATCCTACATAAAATATAATTATGGATTAAAGTAATCACTAAAAATCATTAAATTGAAATTATAGATGGTTGTAACATATATTTATCCTTTACTATTGAATAATATCACCACTAGTAGACCTAACATTCACTAATTAATGAATTAAGGGAAGGGAAATGTAGGAATAACATTCAATGTTTAACAACTTCTTCTACATAATAAAGTGGATCTATTTCAAAATATATATTTTTTAAAATCACTAATTACCATTATTTACTGTGTTTTGTGGTTTATATGAATTATTTAATAACCATTAACCATATATTGAATCGAAATATATATAAATATGAACAGTTACATGAAAAATCATCCAATAGGTTCATTTTTTAACGAAAACAATGGGTTTTATCATTTCAATATTTTCAATGTTAATTTTAAATATATAGAACAAAAAAATCCTATAAAACTTTTACAAACATAAATACACATCCCATATAATAAGAATAACTTTTTTTTAATTATAGATCAATCCATTTAGTCATATGATAAATTCCTTAATCTATGGTCTCTTTTCTAAAACAATTTAAAAATTAATAACTTAAAACAAAAAATATTTCAACCACATACTAAAGGGGACCCTGTGAGATTCTCATAAATTTCCCTATTGAAATATATAAACTAATTATTTTTCAAATCCCCTAACCATATCATTTTAATTAAATTCATACTCATACGAAACAAAAATAAAGAATAAGAATTGAAATCCAATATAAAAAACATATCCCATAATATGGTAGTCCATAAAATTAATAATTATGGGGTTTATCTACCTCAAGGTGAATTTTTTAGTATCCCCAATGAATAACACAAACTAATAAAACCTTGTGTCCACTTTTGACACCCATTATTCCCCTAGAAAAGGACATGGTTCCACAATTGCTGAACAAAATGTATAATTTCCTCCATAATGACTTATAAATCTGATCAATTATATGAATAGGACTCTCCATAGGAAAATAATCCTCCTTTAATTGTATATTGTCACAATTTATTAATTTTGGAGGATCTTGATTAAATATATTCAACGATGATTTGTAAGAAATATCTAAAAAAATTTATATAATGGAAGATATTCCAATTCAATACAAGTAGTTCTAATTGACTCTAAAAATTAAAAATGACCCAAGAACCTAGTTGATATATTCACATGAATTCCATGAAAATAGTGACCCCATTTTAGTGATGCTCATATGATTTCCATACCCTTGAATTTGAACATAAATTGATGATGTATCTTGTGTACATGTTATTTTTTCACATCAATGTCATGGATATGATAAGAAAATAATTATATTATAAAAAGGAAACTATAAACACTCTTGATATAAGAATATTGGATTTACATTATGTTCAAACTATAGAAGTGAACCTAAAAGAAACTTTATTAAGGGGACTGGTAAATGTTTCATGCGTGGGATAGAAGGTGATTAGGAATTTTATTATCAATGTAATGGGAAAAAAAGACAAATCTCTAAAGAGTGAACCTCCCACAATTAAATATTAAAATAACATAGAGTTTGGGTATAACTCTAATAAGTTATTTAATAAAAGGACTAATATTGATGGTAATACAAAAAACAAATGAAGAAAAAGCGAAAATTTATGGTTTGTGATATTAAATGGCTAAACAAAACCATGATAATTATGAAATATTTATCATATCATCGTTTTTTGAGAATTTAATGATTGTGTTTTAATGAATAAGACCTATTAAAATCAATATATTCAATTGTTATTAAAATTTCATGTGATTATCTAATTGGATTCAGGAATGATAAATTTACATGTTCTATTGCTGCAAGGATGAATCCATGCACTCACTAAAAATGTTTTCATATATGAAATGTTTTCTTCTATTGAATGAAAAAGTCTTTATTTATTAAATATGGGTTTTTAGGATATTACTATATATCAATATAATACATTATTATGGTATTAACATGTTTGGTATTAGACAATTAATTTATACATCAGGTTTTTGGGGGGAGTAATGATAAGTTGATTTTGTAAATTTAGTAACCATCTTTTGAAAGATTTGGATTTTATCCATTTTGGAAGGTTTATATGAGTATCCATTTTTGATATTATTTATATTGAAAAATTTATTGTATTTTTAGGATTAATTTATTACATAACCATATGATGATTTTTTAATTTTGAATAACTTGTGTTAACCATTTTCGTTATGATGATAACTAGAGATAGCAGGAGTTATTTTTTTTCCACTATAGATATAATGATCCACTAGTTTTTAATTAACTAAAAAATTCATCTTCATTTATTGGAGTAAGACTAGAATAGTAAATCCACAACCAAATAGTGGGATCGTAATTATGAGTTGAAATAAAGTATGTATAACTTCTCCAAAGATTTTGAAATAAAATATTATCGTATTATGATCATTTCTGATCATATCAATGACCTTTTTAAGAACTATTTGGTCTATGGTTTTGTGAACATTAACCTTCTAATGATAATTTTCACTATCATTCTCCATGATATCCTAATAGTTGGAATTATATTCTCTGTACATGTTTTCAATTTCCACAAATTATCTCCTAATTGAAATCATTGTTATAAAGTGATGTTTGATGTTTATATTCCTTTCTTTTAAAAGGAATTTTTTTGACACATTTTCTTATAATGGATTCCAACAATTGAAGGTATTAATGAACCATCAGTTTTTTTAAGTTCAATTTAAAATTTTTGAGAACGCAATTGTTTTTGAAATTCATGATCGTATCGAGATGGTAGCTTTTGAAGTGGCTCATCTACTAATTATATATCATGAACATTTTGTGTTCCATGTATCTATACTTATAATGTACATAAATGATCTTTAATATGTTCTAAACATATAGATCATACTAGTAGAGAATTATTTTTCATATAATGAACAACTGATAGAGATTTTTTGGTCATAGAGATAGTATTCAATGAATGAAGACCACTCACAAGGTTTATGTTTTTATAGAAGATACATGCTAACCTAATAATATATTGCATAGGTATCCTCATCTATTTATATCCAAGTAAAAAATTTCAATCGATAGATTATTTTAAGGGCGGTAGAATTTGACACCCAAAATTTTTATTCTACTTCTTTTAAAAAATATAAATTTGATCCTTTAGATATATTACTTTTCACTAAACAGCAAGCTTAAACGAACCGCATAATATTATTATTTTTACAAAACCATTATCATCTATCCATTACAATGGTAGGAATGAATCTGATTAAAAAATTTATGAAAATATAGGTTAAAATTTTTTATGAAATGAATTAATCGCTTACTAATTAAATGGAGCTAATAGTATAAAACAATTGAACATAAATAAAGTGATTTCAGAAAAAACAGACTTTTTTATGCCTAAAATGAAATTTTATAATAAAAAAATAAATTAATAAAATATAATTTAAATATATTAATGAAATTAAAATGAAATATATTCAGTATTTGTTTTTGAATTTATCCAATAATTTTGATTGGCTTAGGATTTAATAAATCCATTTGTAAGCATAAAAATCTATATTTACAAAAAGGTAATTTTATTGCCTTTTAATGGTGCACCTATTTTAAAAAAAAATTCTCACCTGTATAATATTTATTTTAATAAATATACTTAATGTCTTAATTTTTTATTTTAGAATTATTTATGGGTTATTTTTTTGGTTTTTTTGATAAGTTTCATTTTTTGGTGTATACTAAACAATAATGCATTTTATTTCAAAACTGTTTTTACGTATAATTTATTTATATAGTAAAATTATATTTTAAATTGGTTTTAAAATATTATTATATCAATTATACATCAATAAATCCAATTTATATCATTGGATTCTACTTCATCTTTTAAATTAGATAGAAATAACAATTAACTCTTTTGAACTATTCCACATTAAAACCCCGCTATCTCATTGCGTCCACAGGAAACATTTAAAAGAAAAGTTGATCTATTGATTGAATTTAAATTATTATATTGGATTTAATATTTTTAATAATAAGGTAAATATTATGTTGTAATTTAATTTCATTTGTAGTTATAAAAATGTTACCGTGGTAAAAAAATTATTTGTCGTGGTATAGGTGAAATTGTGATAAGGGTTAAACATAAAAGTAAAAAGGTCAAAATACCTTAGTATTAAAACATTTAATGGTTTTTTGGCATATTTATAGACCCTAAACAGCCTAAAAAAAATTAATGAACAAAAATTGTCATGTATATTAATGTCACCTCAATGTGGATAGCTTTAAATATAAAATAATCATTATTTTGATCACTTAAACACACCACTCTTCTAGTATAAATAAGACCCTTACCACCCCATTTTGACTCAAAATCCTTGAATACAATTAAATATATTCCCAAAACTCATATCCTAATAATCATTATATCCTAGTTATAATGGTATCTTCAAAATTCCAAATAAAATGGCCTCAATGGTCTATCATGTAGGGGATATTTGTGAGGTAATTTTCTCAAAACACCTCTCTTAATTTCATTTATATTTTCTAATTTATCATAAAATACTTCATAAATCATGAAATAATAATTCTAGAATAATGTAAAAAATATAATATTATTTTTATAATTTATTATTATATATCTAACCATTGTATTACCTCTCTTTGTTAAAATAAAAAAAACTATTATCCAAATGATGCTGGTTAGTCACCTCCATGATTTTTGAATTTTCTCAATTACAACTAATGCCTTCATTATTGGTCACAATACTATTATTATGGTGAAAGAAAATTTTAATATTTATATTATAAACTATTTCATGTTTTAAACCAATATATATATAAAATGTTAAATAATATAAATCTAGTCTGTCACGGTTGTAAAAATAACCAAATTCAACTAAATATTTATCGTTAACATTTTATTAAAAGAGTCATACTCATGTATGAAATATAAATGATAAATTGTATTAGTTAATATTCTGTAAGTGAATTAATACCATTTAACTACACTTTGGGATTTTTATTTTCATTTGACATGGAAATCCATAATTACACACAAATAATCTGATCATGAAAATCATGAAACAAACTCACTCGAAATAATGGAAGTCATGAAATATTATTAATGAATTGGTAGTAGGATGTCATATAAATATCATATAAGGTATTATGAATATAAAAATTGTTCTTTAATTAATTAATAACATTATTTAAATCATTATAAAGATTTTTGAATAATGCGAGACTAAAGGGAAGTGTGTGGTAAGGGTTTCTCATATCACATTTTTATTATAAGATATATATTCCCTATTAAAAAATAATTTCGTTTCCTTGGTGTATATATACTGACCTATGATATTAAATATCATTAATCTCATTATCTTTATGCTACTAAATGTTTCATTGGATATGTATTAATTTTATGGGTCATATGATTTGATAGATTACAAGTGGTAAGTGAATTTTTAACTCCATTTAAACTCATTTTATGACAAAAACCTTTCACTGATTATTTCATTATATGATTATGAGTTGAATATATATTTATAATCATGCATTGTATTTATACTCTTTTTATGTGTATTTATAGATAATACACATAACTGATTCAATTAATTAATGCTGACATTAATGATACCATAATTGTTAGGGGATTTTTACCCTCACTTATATATCTCTGAGACTCTATCCATTTTCACCACTCATTTATTTATATACTACCCATGAATGTAATCTATGATTCTTATCCTATAATTCATGGGTATTTACACCTCCATTTTATGATCTCTCTTCCATTAGATTTAGGTTTCAAAAGATACCAAATCGGTAAGGAAATATTATCCGAATTTGACTTCTTTGGGACACATGTTGGGTTATGAACCAATATAATTTTATGAGGTTTATATAATTCACATTGAAATGTTTTATCATGAATATAATTATTTTAATGATATTATATATTTCATGTAATTTTATTCTCTATTAATTTGGAAATTTTTTTGGTTTGAAAACAAGGTTTTAAAAAAACTTTTTAAAAATTATTTTCAATTATATTTGAAGACTTATAGAGTAAAAGGATTTGAAAGATGTCAAAAATGGGTTTCCAAATATTCCATTATAAGTTTTAAGGGTTATATGAAATAAATTTTTTTGTAAAATGTTTTATTATTTAAAAATAATTTTTAGAATAGAAATTATATTTTCATCAAGAATTATTTCCTGTGATATCTCAAGTAAATTATATTTATTTTATTATATTTGGTTTATGTTTATATTTATGAAATATATTTATTTTCCATATATTATGATATGATGAGATATTTGTGAAACCTATTTATTTTAATAGTTTTTGATTTGATCTATGTTATTATGGAACTCATATGTATAGTTTTCTTTATTTGATTGGTGGGACCTATATCTCCTTCAAATTCATTGGGTATTGATGAATTCTATATAATTTCAAATGGTAGATAAGAGGTCATCCTTTCCCAAAGAAAGAGGGTACATGTGAGTTCATCCTAATCCCACACCAATAGGGTACACAAGGGGTCATCATAAGCCTACAATAAAGAGGGTATATGGGAGGTCATCCTAAGCCCAAAAATACAAGGTATACAAGGGGTCTTCTCAATCACTATGTAGTAAATTTTTTGATTATAATAAGACTAAAATACTGTGAATGTATTGGTTGGTTTCATTGACATAAGATATTCTAAGATTATTTTTATGCCACAAATTCCATGTCTTATAATATTTTTACACTCTCTCATATCATGTTCATTTGTTATATTATGATTCATCACATAAAATTTATAAGGCCTCGCCCTTAAGCATTACTTATTATTGAATTAAATTAATAATTCACATTAAGGATCGTTTTATGTTTAGAGTTTTAGAGAATTATGACATAACTATTACATCTCAAAGATTACAAAGTATACACTTCTACCAAGTTTCCATAAAATAAAAACTCATAAAAGGAAACATGTCTAGTTCCATGTTTTAGATAGAATGTATTTCCTTGATCCCATCCTTGACCCTATTCATCTTCAAGTCCTGTGGAAAACATTTCAAAAACTTGGGGTGAGCATAAAAAGCCCAGTAAAGGATACACAAAGAAATAAAACTGTTAGTTTTTTAAAACAATAAGTAAACCATGAGTACTTTACCAAAGTAATACTTTTCACCTTTATGAAGTAGTAAAAACTATTAACTGAAAAAAAATCCATTACTTACCCTTTTGTAACCAAAATATTAACATAGAACCCATAGAAAGAACACATAACAAATAAAGGTAACTTGGGACATAAAGATATTTAAATGGAAAAACCATACAGTCGACTTCCACACATACTTAATGGAATAGCCATACGGCTGACTTCCATACCCAATGCATTGGAGGTTATAATGTAACCACCTGTCCTGGTATTCACGGAACCACCCGTCATATGGTTTATCACATAACAACCTGTCAAGTGTCCAAGTACCATTATAAAATTATAACACATAAAACCAATATAAAGGAATGATAACATTTCCACATTTCAATCAAAATATATCATTTAAATATATTGACATAAAATAATCCTTTATCAAAACCATTTTCAATACCAAAATACATAAAAGAGTATATGGTATTGATTTTATTTTAAAAACATTACGGCTTGTTGAGGAATCCAAAGATCAAATAAAACTCGAGGCGGCAGAAAGGTCATTGTCACTGCATATGTTAAAAAGAAATATACTTTTTGTCGTTTAGTAAAACGCTTCATATAGAAAATATTCCTTTCGAATAAAAGTATATGTCGAAGGGGTTTATACACCATATAAAATAAAGCCTTGTATTAGAACAAAAATATTCCTTAATGAAAGGAGATCGAGACGAAGTCCCTTACAAAGACGGTATCCTTGGATTAAGGATAAATAAATTACATAATTATGTGTGACAAAAAAATACACCAAATATAAGTGGATATTAACTGTAAAACAATCATAGGTTATTCACACATACTCATATAATGACATATTCAAGGAGTATAAGTTTATCCCAAAGAATCAAAATTGGGTTAAGAAGTTCCCTTGCAAAAATTTGACAGCCTAACGGTGTCACTTAAAAATTCAGAAAATTAGTTAATGAGAGATAAAAAGGGATATATCATCACTTGGACATACAATTTATAGCAATAAGGATATATAAGAACATTTCCCATCATAATACAATTAAAATACCTAAAAATAAGTCTTTTAAAATGAGGAGGATGAAAGGTTCCCTTACCGAATTGGGTAACTTCTGAAACGTATACCCCATGAAAGAAGGACTATAAAAATCGATGTAAATACTAATAAATGAAATTATATTACACCAAGAGTAGAATAATGGGCAGTAAATACACCACTCAAAGGAAAATGATGGAAAATTTAGCATAAATCTCACATTAATAAAAGTGACATGACAAATCGCTTATGAAAACTCGGCAGCCTAATGACTCCACTTAAAACTTCCAAAAATGGATTGATGAGATCAAATAGGGTATATCATAATATGAACTTAAAAAATTACAGTAATAGTAATATAAAATAACATCCCAATCATAATAAATATGATCTTAAAAGGAACG
The DNA here is from genome assembly GCA_963277665.1 of Viscum album. NCBI lineage: Eukaryota > Viridiplantae > Streptophyta > Magnoliopsida > Santalales > Viscaceae > Viscum > Viscum album. The sequence continues at coordinate 1,130,775,886 of OY728128.1, read as the reverse complement.
ACAAAAAGAGTGTACTTAAAACGAAAGAGAGGGGTGGGATCCCTTACCTCAAGTCTGACTTGTCTTGTTCGTTTCTTTAAATTCCTGAATAATAAACATTGGTCAATTTATAATTGCTTAAGGACCTTTTCTAATTATTATTATTCAGTTAATATCACATATTATAGTGTTATAAAAACTGGTTAATAATGTGAGTTCATATCAGACGTTTTTGTCGATGTTTGGTACATAAGTCAAAATTGAACTTGTTTGAAAATGATTGTCCATGTAGTTATAAGTAGATTATCTCTAGAATAGTATTAATTATTTAAATATCATATATATCCCGTAAATATTCATTTTATACTACTCCATAACATTTTGAGATAAAAAGAAATGAAATGCATCGTTCATGGAGACGGTAGGCCGTACGTATGCATGAACGCTACTTTCATTTCATTGTCATATTAATGGAATTAAAAATAATTGAGAGATTTATATATTATAATTCCAGTATAATATGTATGTTATATAGTTCACATATTTTCATTAATTTCATTCTTTATACATTCCATGTATTGCATGAACGAGTCACATCACTTGAGGGGGCGGTTGTCCACACTTCCTCATATGAAATTATCGCATTTGCACAACATGAAAAGCATAAATGAATGTTTTAAATATAAAATTCAGAATCATATAGAAAAAATAAATACCATATATATCATATATAAAATATAGTTACATCATAATGGCCACCATTAAAGGTGTTAAGAGAAGATTGAACAATCATCATTTCATGAGGTAGAAATTTTCCATCCACAGAAACAGTATGTTCTTTAACCATTATACGAAGGTGTGTGTAAGTGTAGCTAGAATCCTTCACATAAAAACAACCTAGTATATTGAAGATACTGGTGGTATTACAAAATAAAGTAATAAGAAGAGTTTAGAGGGTTGGAGAAGCAAAATAAAACAAAAGAACACAAGGGAAGACATTACCTTTAAATCGGGTAACTCTTTTTGATTTGAGCTCAAAGGATTCCTTGGAAAGGATTATTCCCAAAGGTTAGGCTTCAATGATGAATAGAGGGATGTGGAGAGATGAAATGGGTATGGTTTTTCTGAGCCAATGGCTTGAGAGGTGTGGTTAAGGAGGTAGAGGTGGGGGCCTTTTATAAGAGGAGAGGAGGGGCACTCTTGAAAAGTCAAAAAAGGTTACATTATTTTCAAATGCGTTTTGGATTTTAAAGGTCCCACATTGATATATTTAGAGTATAAGGTGATAAGGGTTCTAAATCCACCCATACAATAGGTTTTTTACATGTTTAATTCTAAGATTTTACATTATCTTTTCATTTTATTTAAATCGTTAAATAATGAGGTATTCACTACATCATCATGGTGTCAGAAATAATTTAATTTATTTAATGTTTAAAAATTATAAAAAAAATATCATGATGTATGAAATCTTTTTACCTTTCTAATTATTATTTATAGTAAAAACTATGACTTGTATAACCCCATTTAAAAATTTCTTTAGTAAAACAACTCATGTTTGTGACATTTTTATTTTAACATTAAATAAAAAGATATTTATGTCATTTTCCTACCAAAGTGGCTCCATGGGGACCCCAAGTTGACCTGTGGATTGTCTTGGTCGGTCATGACTCATCCAATAAGGGTAGGACTTGTGTCAAGGTCATTTCATATTATTAAAACATTATTTTTTCCTTAAATTACACTAATTACCTTTAATCGCGATTAATAAAACTTAAATGATACTATTCACCAAAAATTATTTTGATCTCATTGAACCACATTTTACTTCTTAATTACAACCATGTATGTCAGATTTTTGAAAATCAAATCACAGAAGTGGAAAAGTTTCATTTAAATGAAAAATCAGTTTCTTTAACTACTACTTAGTGGTTTCACTATTCATCAAAAATTGAAGTTTTTCAGAAAAATTCCAAAAATTCACCCTAAGATATATTTGATATTCCGAATTCAAAAATGACGTCTATTTTACAAAATTCAAAACATATAAGTTTCATTAATTAATTTAATAATTAAATCCCGCTGTCAAAACAAATAGCGTGTTTTTATGAAACAATATATATCAAAATATTGACACTAGTTTAAGTCCAATTTCAATGTGAAATTAATTCTAATGACTACTATTGGATTAAATTGTCAAAATATACTCTAATTTAACTTTAAAATCAATACAAAAGATAATCTAATCATATAAATAAATTAGATTAAAATGTGGTTTTGAATTAAAATACAACATTTTTCACTATTCATTAAAAAATGAACTTTATCGGAAAAATAATAAAAATTTACACAAAGTAAATTTTAATATCCCGATTCTAAAGAAGAATATTATTTTGTCAAATAAAACATATAAAATTTTTAAAATTATATTTAAAAAGGTTTCTCCATCAAAAGGCGGTTAATTGACCTTTTAAAGAATATTAGAAGATTTATGCTTAAAATTGGATTCATTTGCATTTTTAATCCTCTGAAATTTCTTGTAAAAAGTAAAAATAATTTAAAAACATATATAATCATTTTGTAGTTAGTTTTTTTCATTCCCATCATTACAATGGATAGGTGTTAACTACTATTTAAAATAAAATTATTTTATTATTAGAGTGCAACGTAAGATTTCAAAGGAACTCATTGTTGCGTATTGGGTAAGCCATCCAGCATAGCATTCCCTTTAAATTAATATTAACATTTTATTCACAAATAGGGATAAATATAAAAATTTCATATTCTTTATTTACCTGGGGTGTTACATCCTTCTCCCCATTTGGGAATTGCGTCCTCGCAATTTTAAAAAATTGGGCTTGGAAACTTCATTGAAAATCCCAAATCGGAACAAGAGTCGGTAAAAAAATCACTTTAAATGAATGAAAGAGAAGTACAGAGGTCACCCAAGTTAACCCATACTATGATTCCATATAGGAAAACATGGATATGGAAGAAAAGAAAAGGGTCATGTTTTGATGGAGAGTGATATAAAACATGTTTAGGAGAAAGTTAACCACAAGAAAATCACAAACCTGTGGTGGGTTACACGGTATTCGATTCCCCGGTAGTAAAAGTTAATAGACAACATTTTTGTTTTAAGTTAATTTTCATTGAGGAAATTATTTTTGATCTTAAGGAAACATACATACTTTTCATGTTGACTTTCAACTTTTACTAGATTTCTTACACAAACTCATACTTTCTCCAAAAGACGAGTATTTAGGAAGACTTGTTCGCATTAAGAGTACTATAATCAACATCTTGAGAATCACCTAATCCACAAAAGAGAACTATATACTTCCCATGTATTTATACTATAACTAAAACTAAAACCAAAAAGGTTAGTATGAGATTAGATAATACCCAAAAAGGATAATCCTTTATAAAAAAATCTATTCTTAATCTCCAAAATATGTAAAACAATACCCAAAGTTCAACAAAGACTATTCAATAAACAATTTGTCCATAAAATTCTTCAAAGTAAACCAAACTAAGATTGAAACCCAAATATTTGAAGGATTTGGTCACATAGTCTTCCAAGATAAACATTAACACTTATCTCCAAATAACATCAGTTTCTCTAAAAGTATCATATTGAAAAGTAATTAACCTAATCACATATCCTCCATGATAGGTTAATAATTTCCATAGATATCCCAAAATCAACTTACTATTAATTAATAATATTATCTAAATAAAAATAATAAGTCAAAATAACCAAGGACTTCACGTAGTCCAATGGTAGGTGATAAATACAAGCCGCACTTTGGTTGTGGGTTCGATTCCCATAGCTTTGTCCGATGCGATGGGTTGTCGCATGGTCTGTGTGTTGTCCTTTTTCCAAAACTATATAATTATTATAAAATTCCCCAAAAAACAATAAAATATTAAAAAATAACCATAACATAATTTAACCTCAAGTTTATCTCATTTCGTTCATATTCAATCATAACATATAATAACCCACAATTACCTCAAAAGTAAGGATCATATAAACCCTAATGGTTACTATTATAATTATTACCTAAACTTCCACATCGAGTTGGTCATCTCGTACATGATGCATTAGAGAACTCACCAAGGTTCAAGTGGTTGATCATGACTCCTTGATAGTTGGTTTAGAAAAACCACAAGATTCCTCATTGAATCCCCCATTTCATCCAGTCTCTTAATCAAATAACCACCACAGTTTCCTTCAAACCCATTGTCACTTTGGTGCCTACTAGATCCACCCAATTACTAAAAACAGAAATGTCAGTGTGAGTATATCAAAAAAAATAATTTACTAATGAGGAAGATAAACACTAAGATATACTTACTCATTCACTTTATCTAAAACTAGGACTCTTTATGAAATCCTAACCATTATGGTAATGTCACTTATGCTTAGAGAATACCCTAACCTCTAAAGTTATCTAAACTGACCTCTGATACCAACTATAAGGCCCCGGCCTTAAAAATTACTTATTATTGAATTAAATGAATAATTCACATTGAGGATCTTTTCAGGTTTAGAGTTTTAGAGAATTAGGACATAACTTTTACATCTCAAAGATTACAAATTATACACCTTTACCAAGTTTCCATAAAATAAAAACTCTTAAAAAGAAACATGTATAGTTCCATGTTTTAGATAGCATGTTTTTCCTTGATCACATTTTTGACTCTATTCATCTTTAATTCCTATAAAAAACATTTCAAAAACTTGGGATGAGCATAAAAATCCTAGTAAAGGATACACAAAGAAGGAAAACTATTAGTTTTTCAAAACAATAAGTAAACCATGAGTACATTACCAAATTAATAATTTTCACCTTTATGAAGTAGTAAAAACTCATCACTGAAAAAAAAACGTCCATTACTTACACTTTTGTAACCAAAAGATTACCATAGAACCCATATAAAAACACATAACATGTAAAGGTAACTTGGGACATAAACATACTTAAATGTAATAACCATACGGTCGACTTCCACACATACTTAATGGAATAGCCATACGGCTGACATCCATACCCAATGCATTGGAGGTTATAACGTAACCATCCTGGTATTCACGGAACCACCTATCATATGGTTTATCATGTAACCATCCATCAAGTGTCCAAGTACCATTATAAAATTCTGACACATAAAACCAATATAAAGGAATGATAACATTTCTACATTTCAATCACAATATATCATTTAAATATATTGACATAAAAGAATATTTTATCAAAACCATTTTCAATACCAAAATACATAAAATAGTATATGGTATTTATTTTATTTTAAAAACATTACGTCTTGTTGAGGAAGCCAAAGATCAAATAATACTCACGGCGGCGGAAAGGTTATTTTCACCGCGTACGTTAAAAACACATAATTTTTGTCGTTTAGTAAAATACTTCATATAGAAAAGATTCCTTTCGAATAAAAGTATAAGTAAAAGGGGTTTATACACTATATAAAATAAATCCTTGTATTATAACAAAAATATGCCTTAATGAAAGGAGATCGAGACGAAGTCCCTGACAAAGACGGTATCCTTGGATTAAGGATAAATTCATTACATAATTATGTGTGACAAAAAAATACACCAAATATAAGTGGATATTAAGTGTAAAACAATCATAGTATATTCACACATATTCATAGAACAACATATTCAAGGAGTAAAAGTTTATCCCAAAGAATCAAAATTGGGTTAAGAAGTTCCCTTGCAAAAATTTGACAGCCTAATGGCGTCACTTCAAAATTCAGAAAATGAGTTGATGAGAGATAAAAAGGGGTATCTCATCACTTGGACATAAAATTTATAGCAATAAAGATATATAAGAACATATCCCATCATAATACGATTGAAAGATCTAAAAAAATAAGTCTTTTAAAATGAGGAGGGTGAAAGGTTCCCATACCGAATTGGGCAACTTCCGAAATGTACACCCCATGAAAGAAGTACTATACAATATCGATGTAAATACTCATAAACGAAATTATATTACACCAGGAGTAGAATAATGGTAAGTTCATACACCACTCAAAGGAAAATTATGGAAAATGTAGCATAAATCTCACATGAATAAAAGTGAGATGAAAAATCCCTTATGAAAACTCGGCAGCCTAACGGCGCCACTTAAAACTTCCAAAAATGGATTGATGAGATCAAATAGGGTATCTCATAATATGAACATAAAAATTACAGTATGATTAATATAAAAGAACATCCCAATAATAAGAAATATGAGCTTAAAAGGAACGACATAAAAGAGTGTACTTAAAAAGAAAGAGGGGTAGGATCCCTTACCTCAAGTCTGACTTGTCTTGTTCGTTTCTTTATATTCCTGAATAATAATCTTTGGTAAATTTATAATTTCTTAAGGAACTCTTTTAAATATTATTATTTAGTTCATATCACATATTATAATGTTATAATAATTTTTTAATATTATGAGTTCATATCAGACGTTTTTGTCGATGTTTGGTACATGAGTCAAAAATGAACTTGTTTGAAAATGATTGTCCATGCAGTTATAAGTAAATTATCTCTAGAATATTATTAAGGATTTAAATATCATATATATTCAGTAAATATTCATTTTATACTACTCCATAACATTTTGAGATAAAAAGAAATGAAATGCACTGTTCATGGAGACGGTAGGCCGTACGAACGCATGAACGCTACTTTCATTTATTTGTCATATTAATGGAATTAAAAATAATTGAGAGATATATATGTTATAATTCCAGTATTATATATATGTTATATAGGTCACATATGTTCATTAATTTCATTCTTTATACATTCCATGTATTTCATTAATGAGTCACATCACTTGAGGGGGTTGTAGTACACACTTCCTCGTATGAAATTATCACATTTTCACAACATGAAACGCATAAAGGCATGTTTTAAATATAAAATTCAGAATCATATAGAAAACATAAATACCATACATATCATATATAAAATATAGTGACATCATAATGTCCACCATGAAAGGTGTTAAGAGAAGATTGAACAATCATCGTTTCGTGAGGCAAAAATTCACCATCCACAGAAACAGTATGTTCTTTAACCATTAGGCGAAGGTGTGTGTAAGTGTAGCTCTAATAAATCACATATAAACATCCTAGTATATTTAATATACTAGTTTTTTAAAAAATAAAGGAATAAGAAGATTTTATAGGGTTGGAGAAGCAAAATAAAACAAAAGAACGCAAGGGAAGACATTACCTTTAAATCGAGTAACTCTTTTTTATTTGAGCTCAAAGGCTTCGTTGGAAAGGATTCTTCCCAAAGTTGAGGCTTAAATGATAAAGAGAGGGATGTGGAGAGATGAAATGGGCAGGTTTTGTCTGAGCAAAAGGCTTTAGTGGAGTGGGTAAGGAGGTAGAGGTGGGGGCCTTTTATAAGAGGAGAGGTGGGGCACTCTTGGAAAGTTAAAAAAGGTTACATTATTTTCAAATGAGTTTCGGATTTTAAAGGTCCCAAATTGATATATTTTAAGGCTAAGGTGATAAGGGTTCTCAATCCACCCATCCAATAGGTTTTTCACATGTGTAGGTCTTAGATTTTACATTATATTTTCATTTTATTTAAATCGTTAAATAATGAGGTAATCACTGCATCATCATGGTGTCATAAATAATTTAAATTATTTAATGTCTAAAAATTATAAAAAAATATCATAACGTAGGAAATATTTTTAGCTTTCTAATTTATATTTATAGTAAAACATATGACTTGTATAACCCCAATTAAAATTTTTTTAGTAAAACAACTCATGTTTGTGACATTTTTATTTTAACTTTAAATAAAAAGATATTTATGTCATTTTCCTACCAAAGTGGATCCATGGGGACCCCAAGTTGACCCATGGATTGTCTTGGTCGGCCACGACTCATCCAATAAGGGTAGGACATGTTTAAAGGTCATTTCATATTATTTAAACATTATTTTGACCTTAAATTACACTAATTTCCTTTAATCGCGATTAATAAAACTTAAAAGTTACTATTCACCAAAAATTATTTGGATCTCATTGAACCACATTTTACTTCTTAATGACAACCATGTATGTCGGATTTTTTATAATCAAATCACAGAAGTAGAAAAGTTTCATTTAAATGAAAAATCAGTTGCTTTAACTACCACTTAGTGGTTTCACTATTCATCAAAAATTGAAGTTTTACAGAAAAATACCAAAAATTCACCCTAAGCTATATTTGATATTCCGAATTCAAAAATGATGTCTATTTTACAAAATTCAAAACATATAAGTTGCATTAATTAATTTAATAATTAGTTCCCTCTGTCAAAACAAATAGCGTGTTTTTATGAAACAATATATATCAAAAGATTGACACTAGTTTAAGTCCAATTTCAAAGTGAAATTAATTCAAATTACCACTATTGGATTAAATGGTAAAAATATATTCTAATTTAACTTTAAAACCAATCCGAAAGATAATATAATCACATAAATAAATTAGATTAAAAAGAGGTTTTGAATTAAAATACACAATTTTTCACTATTCATTAAAAAATGAACTTTATCAGAGAAATACTAAAAATTTACACAAAGTAAATTTTTATTTCCCGATTATAAAGAAGAATTTTATTTTGTCAAATAAAACATATAAAATTGTCAAAAGTATATTTAGAAAGGGTTCTCCATCAAAAGGTGGTTAATCGACCTTTTAAAGAATATTAAAAGATTTATGCTTAAAATTGGATTCATTTTAATTTTTAATCCTCTAACATTTATTGTAAAAAGTGAAAATAATTGACAAACATATATTATAATTTTGTAGTTAGTTCTATTCATTCTCGTCATTAGAATGGCTAGGTGTTAACTACCATTTAAAATAAAATTATTTTATTATTAGAGTGCAACATAAGATTTCAAAGGAACTCATTGTTGCGTATTGGGTAATCCATCAAGCATAGTGTTCCCTTCTAATTAATATTAACATTTTATTCACAAATAGGGATAAATATAAAATTTTCATATTCTTTATTTACCTAGGGTGTTACACGAATTTACAATTTTTTTATTCAGTATTATGAAAATTGATATAAATGTTATTCTTTTCATGTGTCATGATCCAATTTGTGTACCCTTATGTTCATGTTATGCTTGTATATTTCCATGTTTACCCTTACTGAACATATGATCACACCCTTTCTTATATTTCCTTTCCCTGCGTTATAATGGAATGTTTTAATTAGTATTACTAAATGGGAATATCTATATGAGGCATGTTGAAGATCGTTCACCAAATTATTACAATGTGTCCCATGATTCCAGAGGAACTAAACTATTATGGTCCTCAAGCATGTGTTTTTGTAATATAATTAATATTAATATAAAAAATGATGTAATATCCATATTTGAAAACGCATGGGTTTTTATATCCACAATAAATCACTACATCATTCTTTATATGATCTATTGAGAAACAATAATCAAACAACACATTTCCTGGGAATATCACCTTCATTATCCTAAAAAGAAACTTTCAGATCATGGTAGATAAACATATTTCATCATATTATTCACAATTAAATATCTAAATTCCTCAAATATTCCTCATATATAAAGAATTATACCAATTTATCAAAAAATAAAACTACTGGTATTGATTAAATTTATTAGTAAAATATTATATTAACAAATTTCATTAATATAATAATTATACCAATAAGTTAAATTCATATTACAAAAAAATTATAAAACTCCTACCGACATTGAAATATCAATTGTGAATTTTTATCATCTCATACATTGAATAGGTGATATCATAATTATAAATTGATCATGTACAATCAATATTATCTCATCAACTAATAAAATAGAACTTCATTGTATTATTTTGGAAGCATAATATTCATCATAATCAAGTTAAAAATATAGATATCCAGTAATAACATTAATTAAATGTAACCACTCTTTTGAAAAAAATATTAATTCTCAGCATGGTGAATGGATATTTTAAATAAAACCTTTCACCACAAGTCCCTTGAATTGGATATTTAGTTTTGTATGTTTTTTCTTATATTTTTAATAAGGATATGTCAATATATGCTCAGATAATAGGGCCAAATAAATTTTGAATTAATCACCTATCACATGAGGTATATATGAAAAGTCCTTAAGAAATTCATACTCAATGTGATAAATATATTGGGGAATGAAATACTATTATGTCCCTTACATTCTTGAAAGATCTGTATGAGATATATAGAATGTGCCTAGTCTTAGCTACCCCATAACTTACCATGTTTTACCATTTTGGATATCCCATGCTCAAATGTATGTATAAAAATCACTTAATATAGATATAAAAGGCACTCAAATTTAGTCTCCCTATTTAAGAACCAAGTTTTTCAATGAGTTGTGGATCCATTAATTTCTTATTTAAATATTTTTTTGAACTAAAAATGATTCTTAGTGACTATATACTGGAAAGGGGGTTGGGGGTTCTGGACCTGTTCAGATCTTGGAAGCCAGGAAGAAGAATAGAATAACTATGCTGAATAGTAAGTAGAAATCATACCACCTAGCCCAAAAGGGTTCTACTAGCAGTTCAAGGCCTTTTAGAGTGTAAATTAGGGTGAACTGCTTACCAAAACAATGTTCTCAAGGACACACGGCGATACCATATATTTTTACTTTTTTTAGAGTTAAATGTCTTGGTTGGAACATGTTTTCTAAAACCATGTGGAGAAACTATGTGGCTTATCTCTAAATGTAGTTTTTGGAACATGGGTAGCACACTATTTGGAAAACAGTGTGTCTAAACCCTATAACCCCTAATTGTGTGTAAATTTTAAAAATTTACCTTAAATGGTTATAACATACACCCCACAAATCCTTTGATACATTTTCCAGTAGAGAGGAGTTTTCTATCCATTTTTGATTATATCATCCCTTCTCCAAGTTCATAGATATCTTCTCCATGATTACTATATTTAAATATCATTTAGGATCATATGCCCAATTTTTAGGTTATTTTTATATTCTTCAATTGTTTTATGATTTGGTTCAATTCAATCGTCGCTACTGGATGAGTGATTTGATAAAGGTATAAGGTAGGTGGTCTAGTTTTTATAAATCAATGATGAATTATTTTATTATAAGTCCCCAGCCTTAAAAATTACATTACATTTAGTTATGTAAATAATTCACATTGAGGATCTTTTCTGGTTTAGAGCTTTAGAGAATTTGGCCATAATTATTACATAAAAAAACATAGAAATACAAAGTGGACACTTCCAGCAGTATTTGTTTCTTCAATAACAATAAAAATTTTAAAATGAAACATGATTTATTTTCATTTTTAATCATTATAATATTTCCTTGATTCCATCCTTGACTTTATTCTCCCTTAAATCATATGAAAACATTTAAAACATGGGATGAGAATAAAAATCATAGTGAGGGATGTAAAGAAAGAAAACATTAGTCCATGAATACATAAAAATAAATTAAATAATACTTTTTACTCATAAAACATAATCTCTATAACATGCCTCATGAAATAATAAGATTTATGAATAACTCATAGAAATAACAAATCATAATGGTAACTTGTGGCATCTATAACATACTTACATTGCAGCTTTCACATCTACATAGGGAGTAGCCTTCATGGTTACATTTGTAGTATCCATCATAGTATATTCCCTAAATATATCAAGAGAAACATTATCATTTACCCTTCTCACATTACCCAATATATTAGAGAGCCATCACGGGATCACCCGTCCTTAGTTTACCACAGAACCACCCCTATATATAAGCAATTCCCAAGAACCAAAACATAATCATAACATATGAACAAAATTAACAATTTAAACCATCAATGTACACATAAAAAATCATTAAAACCATTTTTAGAACATGGAAATTAATTGGAAATATTTATATGAATAAATCTTTAAAACATTTATAATTATATTTTAGTTAAATCATCTCTTACCACTTAATAAAATACTGAAATAAAAATAATAAAAGAACAAAATTAAAAAAAACATATAATATCAGGAGAATAAATAGTTTTATGATATAATATGTCTAAGGGAAGTATATAAACCACATAAAAGTGAATTGGTGAGTAATAGCAAATATTTCTCAATGGAATTTAACTTCAAACAACATATCTTATGAAGATCATTTCATTAGATTAAGGATAAATCAATGAAATATTTACGTTTGATAAATATATATACATCTAATATAAGTAGATATTCAGTGTAAAACAATTATAGGTAATTCACACATATTCTTGGAAAAAACAAATGACATTGATATTTAACTCAATGAATGGATATTGAGTTAATATTTCTCTTACAAAGTTCATATAAGTAATGTAAGAATTTATCAATGGAATGATTATGTGTATCATAAGTATATCCACATAAAGGGAAGTAGAAATTACAACACAAATAAATAAATAGTGACTCCATACATAATCTTGGCATGATATAATCAATGATATATGTGTAAAACCCAATGAGTGGAATTTCAGTTTAGATATTTTCTTACCTTGAAGCTGACTTGTCTCGTTCGTTCATTAATTTCCTCAAAATTGGGTAACTTCATTTGATTTCAGCCAAAAATCTTTCTTAAGTTACCTTATACTCAAGGTAAGGCTTTTATATAGAAAAAAGGGATTATAGGAAGAGTACTAAATAGAGTTTTTTTGAACTAAAAGGCTTTGGAAGCGTGAGATAAATAGAAGAAGATGTGCCCTTTTATTTAATAAGTGAGGGGCACTTTAGGAAGGTCATGATATATTAATTTATTATAAATTAAATTTAGACTAAAAATAATCCAAAACTCAATTAATTTAAAGATAAGATGATTTTCCTTCGAATACCCATCATCCAATAATTTTTAGACATGTTTTGTATATTTTTTTATCCTTATCTTTTTTGTTTAACCTTTATTTTACCATTTTTAATATTATAGTGATATCATGTTATTTACACATTGTGGGTTAATGTAATAGCCATATCATGTAAAATGACCCAAAAAATCCATTTTTGACATATTTGGAGTTATATTAACCATTTGGATGAATATTATATTTTTATGAATTTAATATCATTTTATATACTATTCTATATTTTATGTTATGAATTATGTCAATTTGGGTCACTATTTGTACTTCACTTTTTTTTAAATTCATAACAACATGATTCATTTGATCAAAAACCATTAAATCAATACTATAATTTCATATTCACCTAGAATATTTGTGGGGGACATAAATTATTTTAAATATTATTTATTTTAATATTTATAATATCATTTATTTAAATCCTTTATTAATGAAACAATCATTACATCATCATTTTGTCATAATTATATTATTTAGTTAATGTTTAAAAATTATAAATAAAATACCATGATGTATGAAATGTTTTTATATTTATAATTTCTATTTATAGTCAAAGAGATCAGTTATATAACCCAATATTAAAATCGGTTTAGTTAAAGATACAAGTTTGTGTTATATTTCTCTTTACTTTAAATTAATTTTTATAACATGTCATTATCACACCCAAGTGGCTCCATGGGGTCCCAACATCAACCCAAGGATGACCATGGTAATATATATCTCGTCCAATGGTATTAGGAAATGTTCTATGGTAGTTTTGTATTATTATAAAATTATTCTTTACCCTTATTTACCATTTCACCATAGAAAATAAAAATAATAACTGAAGTTTCTATTCATAATGTCCAAAAATAAAACATACTTATTTACAAAATTTGTCCTTATGATTCCAAATATTAAATATAATTTTCAAAATTCAAAACCAATAATTTAAATAAAATAATTTAAAATTGATTCCCATTGTCAAAACCAAAATGCAGGTTTTTAAGAAGTAAAAATTTTCAAAAGATGGACATGTGTTTATGTCCAATTTAATTGTGAAATTACTTACAATGACAAAAATAGGATTAAACTATAAAAAATGAATCCAATTAAAGTTTAAAACTAATTAATATGAAAATCTAAATAGATAAGTAAATAACATGAAAATTTAGTTTTGAATTAAAATGCGGTATTTTTCTTTATTCACAAAAATATGAATTTTATCAGATTAATACCAAAATTTCATGAAAATTAAATTTTTATGTCCCAATTATAAAAAAAATATTATTTTTTCGAATATAACATATAAAAGTGAAAAAAAATATATTTAAAAAGGGTTCTACATCAAAAGTTTGTAAAATTGTATTTTTAGAAAAATACTTCTTTTATTTAAAAAAATTGAATTTGTTCCAATATCAAATCTAGAAAACATATAAGATAAATTTAAAACATTATATTGAATATATATAATATATTTTTCATTAAATAAAAATCCATAAAAAGAGATATGATTTTATAAACACCAATATTCTCTTTTAAAATAGATTTTAATAAAAACAAATCATTTAAATTCATTTGGTTTTTATTTCTATTTATAAAAAATTTATTAACCAATGAATCGTTATTTAAAAATTTGTAAACCTGATTTTTATAATTTAGTTGATACTAATCATTCCCTCCATTCTAATGGCTAGGTTATAATGGTAAAATTTATAAAAAAAATTAGTTGTTTGTTTAAGATCGATGTAGCATATCATGTATGATATTGAACATAGAGTTTATTTATTAAAACTCATTATGTTACATCATTCTTCCCTTTTGGAAATTTTTTCCTTGAAACTTTAAAATTTGTCTTGGAAACTTTATTGAATATCCCACATCATAAAGAGTCAATAAAATTATCACTTTAAAAGAAAGAAAGAGAAGTAAAAAAGGTTACCTAAGATAATACATACTAGGATTCCATATAGAAAAACATGGATATGGAATAAAAGATAAAAATCATGTTCTAATGTAGAGTGATAGAAAACATGATGAGTAGAAGGTTAACAACCAGAAATCCACAAACATGTGATAGGTTAAATGGTCATTGATTTCACTATAGGAAAACTAAATGGAAAATTTTTTAACATACTTTTCATAAAGTTGAGGAATTATTTTACCACATATATTAATAAATTAAAGAAATATACTTATTTGATAAGTAGAGTTTCATCCTTTACTAAATATCTTCCACAAAACCATCTTTTCTTCAAATGGTGAGTATTAAAAATGACTTGGTCACACCTAAAGTATTAGAATCAACTTCTAGAGAATCACATAATCCACAAAATTTGAATTATATATTCCCCCATATTTATACACTAACAAAAAACAAAATGGTTAGTAAAAGATCATATAATCCACCAAAAATAATTTTCCATTATAAGTAGGACTAATTTTAATCTCCAAAATTCAACAATAATACCCATGTTCTACATAGAACATTCAAAAAACAGAAGTCCTTAAAATTACATTAACTAATCCATACTAAGATTGAAACCCAAAATTCATAAGGATTTGATCAAATAGTTTAACAAGATAAATTTTGACATTAATCACCAAATGAAATCAATGACTCTTAATGTCTCGTACCAAAAGTAATTAACCTAATTGCTTTTTCTCCATGATAGTTTAATCATCTCCTTAAATACTCTAATTCCCCATAAGTCCATAGTTAAAATCATATATTATTCACAAAATATAATTTAACCAAAACTCTTTAATTAAATCGCATAGTATTCTATTTACCTTAATCATAAAAAGTTACCAAAATAGAGAAAGTCTTCCAAAATAACATGTATCAACTAATCTGAAAATCATTTTTCTATACTAAATATATTTATTTTGGAAATCATAAGCTTCCCAAATAAACTTATGCTTGATCCATAAGATCATTTAACTAAAAAAATAATTCATACTAACTGGGGAGTTCACATAGGCCAGTGGTAGGAAATAAATCCAAGTGGAATTTTGGTTGTGGTTTATATTCATGTAGCTTTGTCCGATAGGATGGGTTGTCACAAGGTATGTGTGTTTTACTTTTTCAAAAACAATATAATTATAATAACATTAAAAAAATGAGATAAAATACTCAAAAATAACCATAATAGATTTTAACCTCAAAAGTTATTTCATAACTCCCATTTTGCATCCCAATAACTAATAACCCATAATTTCCTCAAAGAAGAATATCTCCAAAAATATTTTTAATAACCTTGAAATAAAATAAAACACAAAACATGCTTCTAAGTCATTGAAATTATAATATACCTTAAAATTATGAACCCATGATCATATCCCTAACCCTTAAGAAAACATCATAATCTCTAAAGATGTCGAAACCTTTACTCTTATACCAACTTTAAGGCCCTATCCTTAAAAGTTACATAATCTTTAGTAAAGTCAAGAATTCACATTGATGATCTTTTCAGGTTTATATATTTAGAAAATTATTCCATAACAATTACATAAAAAACATATAAATACAAATTGAACACTTCCAACAGTATCTATTTCTTTAATAATAGTAAATCATTTAAAAAGAAATGTGGTTTCCTTTCATGTTTAATAATCATAACTTTTACATGATGCCATCCTTGACATTATTATCCCTTAAATCCTGTAAAAACATTTAAAAAT
Organism: Viscum album; assembly: GCA_963277665.1. Classification (NCBI taxonomy): domain Eukaryota; kingdom Viridiplantae; phylum Streptophyta; class Magnoliopsida; order Santalales; family Viscaceae; genus Viscum; species Viscum album. The sequence goes on along the minus strand of OY728128.1, from coordinate 1,130,759,305 downwards.
GGTATGATCATAAAATCTCAGTAAGGGATATAAGGAATTTAAAAATTAGTCCATGAATACATAAAAATCAATGAAATCATACCTTTTACTTATAAAACATAATCTCTATAACATACCTCATGAAATCATAAAATTTATGAATAACTAATAAAAATCATAAATCATAAAGGTAACTTTCGGCATCCACAACATACTTACATTGTATCTTTCAAAGTAACATAGGGAGTAACCTTCATAATTTCTATTGGAATATCCATCATAGTATATTCCCTAAATCAATTAGTAAATATTTTATTTTTTACCTTCGTCACATTACACAATGCATTGTAGAGCTATCACAGGCTCACCCACCCTCGGTTTATCATAGAACCACCCGTATACATAAGCAATGCCCATCAACTATAACATATGAACAAAATTTACATTTTAAAACAATAATTTCCATATAAATAAATCCTTAAAACCATTTTGAAAACATGGAAATTAATGAGAAATATTTAGACGAATAAATCATTAAAAATTTTAAATCAATTTTTTAGTTAAAGAGTCTCTTAACACATGAGAAAATACTTGAATAAAAATAACTAAAAAAGAACATTAAACAAAACTTATAATATCAAGAGAATAAAGAGATTCATGACATAATATGTCAAAGTGAATCATATACACCACATAAAAGTGAATTGGTGCATAACAGCAAATAAGTCTCAATGGAATGTAAATTGTTAAAAAATATCTTATGAAGATCGCATCGTTAGATTAAGGATAAATCAATGAAATATTTATGTGTGATATATATATATATACTCCCAATATAATTGGATATTCAGTGTAAAACAATCATAAGTCATTCACACATATTCTTGGAAAAACCAAATGACATGGATATTTAAATCAATAAATGGAGATTGTGTTAATATTACCCTTATAATGTTTTTATAAATGAGGTAAAAATTTATCAAGGGGTGATTATGTGTATCAAAAATATATCCAAATAAAAGGAATTATAAATTACAACATAAAAAAATAAACAGTTATTCCACACATAATCTTTTCATAATATAATCAATGATGTATGTGTAAAACCCAATGAGTGGAAATTGAGTTTAGAAATTCTCTTACACTAAATCACACTTGTCCCATTTGTTCTTTAATTTCCTCAAAATTAGGTAAATTCTTTTGATTTCAGTCAAAAGTATTTCTAGATTTCCCTTCTTTCCAAGGTAAGGATACTAGGTGGAAGGTAGGGATTCTTGGAAGAGTATTTGATAGATTTTTTCTGAACTAAAAGTCTTTGGAATATTGAGATAAAGAGAAGAATGAATTCCCTTTTATAAAAGAGGTGAGGGACACTTTAAGAGGTCCTTTAAATATTAATTTATTATAAATTAAATTTCAATTTAAAATAGTCCAAAACTCAGTTAATTCGAAGATAAGATGAGTTTGGTATGAATACCAATCATTCAATAATTTTTATACTAGTTTTGAATATATATTTTTTATCCTTATCTTTTTGGTTTAACCCTTATTGTTCTCTTTTTAATATTATAGTGATATCATATTATTTACACATTGTGGGTTAAGGTAATTACAATATCATGTCAAACAACCAACCAAAAATTCCATTTAGGAAATATTTGGATTTATATTAACTTTTTGGACAATTCTTATATCATTAAGAATTTAATATCTTTTAATAGATTATTTTAGAATTTATGTTATGAATTATGTCAATTTTGGTCACTATTCATACTTGACTTTTTATAAAGTTCATAACAACCTGATTCATTTGAAAAAAACATTGAATAAATTCTAACATGTCATATTTGCCTATAAAAATCATGGATGACGTAAATTATGTCAAATAATATTTATAATATCATTTATTTGAATCCTTTATTAATGAAGAAATCACTGCATCATCATTATGTCATAATTGAATTATTTATTTAATGTCTAGAAATTATAAATAAAAAAGTATGATTTAGGAAATATTTTAATATTTCTAATGAATATTTATAGTCAAAGAGATCGGTTATATAACCCTATGTTAAAATTGTTATATTAAATGATACAAGTTTATGTTATATTCCTCTTTACATTAAATTAATTCTTATAACATGTCATCATCACACCCATGTGGCTCAATAGTATCCCAAAATCAACCCAAGGATTCCCATGGTTAGACATGTCACATCCAATGGGATTAGGACACATGTTAGGGTAATTTTTTATTATTAGAATATTATTTTTTTACCCATATTTACATTATTTACCCTTTAACCATGGTAAATAAAAATAATTACTGATGTTACTATTCATAATGTCCAAAAATAAAAGGTAATTATTTAAAAAAATTACCATAGAATTACAAATATGATATCAATTTTTCTAAATTCAAAGCACCAAATTTTTAGAAATTACTCTAAAATTAATTTCTGTTGTCAAAACCAAAAGGAGTGTTTTAAATATGTAAAACCTATCAAACGATTGACATGTCTATATGCCCAATTTAAACGTTAAATTACTTATAATAAAAAAAATTATTAAATAATTAAAAAAATAATTCAATTACACTCTAAAATCAATTAAAATTAAATCCAAATACCCAAATAAATTTGATAAAAATGATGTCTTGAATAAAAATGCAGTATTTTTCAATATTCATAAAAATATGAGATTTTTTATAAAAAAAAATTCACCCAAAGAAAATTTTGATTCCCTTATTCTAATTAAGAAGTTTATTTTCTCAAATCGAACATATAAAACTAAAAAAACTAGATTTAAAAAGGTCTCTCTATCAAAAGGTGGTAAAACTGTATTTTTAGAAAAATACTTCTTTTATTTAAAAAATTAATTTGTTCATATAACATGTCTAGAAAACATATAAAATAAATTTAAAACATTACATTGAATATATTACATATATTTCTCATTAAAAAAAAATCTATAAAGAGTGATATGATTTTATAAACACAATTATTCCCTTTTAAAATAGTTTTTCATAAAAAACATTCGTTATATTCATTTGGTTTTTATTTCAGTTTCTAAAAAATTTATTATCCAATGAATCATTCTTTAAACATGTGTAAACCATTTTTTCAAAATATAGTTGATACTATTCATTCTTTAAATTCCAATGGCTATGATATAATGGAAGCATATAAATAATAATATTTAGTTGTTTGTTTAAGCTTGATGTATTGTATCATGTATGCTATTGAACATAGAGTTTCTATCATAAAACTCAATATGTAACTTTTATAATATGTTTTTTTCACATGTCAGTTTAAATGTGTGTTTCCACTAAAATGAATCTTTTAAAAAAATAGTTTCCTTAATTGAGAAACTTATGACCTTCTTATAACCCCTTCAATTGTAGACACCCCCTATGGTGTACCAATAAAATTTAAATTATGGTTATGTATAATTAATTTTCCAAACAATTTTCAAAATAGTTTTGGAGTGAATTCTATATTTTGATAAAATTGATCAAATTTAAAATTTTTATTGTACATCATTGTTGAAAAACATATTAATTGAAGATAAATTCAATAGAGGTGAGCTGTACGACCACATCACCTAATTAAATTGAAAAATGGTTACTCTATTATTATTATTGAATAATAATGTGATATGAAATATCTATGTTCTCATGTTATATAAAATGAATAATTTCCACTTTGTATGTATGGGAATGATGACCCTTGTGCATGTGATATATATATATATATATATATGGTAATGTTTTATATTATGATAATGTGACACGAGAATAGTGAAACTTTATAAATATGCTATGGTCATGACAACAAATTATAAATGTGGTATGAGCATGGAATTTGTTCCTCTAATGTGATAATCCAAGGAGACCATTTATTAATGAGATTTCGGTATGAATTCCCTTTATAAATGGGATATGGGCATGGAGGCTCATTATAAATTTGATAGAGGTGTGAAGACCATTTATATATGTGATATGTTCATACCAACCCCTATTGTGATGTATGGGGATGGAAACCCTTATTGAAATATATCATCATGATGACCATTCTTGTGATATTGGGAATTGAATCTCTTGATACTTGTTATATGAGTATGGAATCCCTATGATTTTGATACTAGGAATGGGGAACCTTTCCATCATGATGTTTGGATTGGAATCCCTCGATAATTGTGATGCATATGCTACAACTTATGGATGTCTGATTAAATCCTTATGTCTAGGAATGTGGTAACAGCCACAAATATGGTTACAGACATCACTAAGTATATAGTCCAAATATGTGTATATATCTATTCACTTGTTCATAGAAAATATAGTAGATGTTGAAGAAGGTAGATTCATCATGGTGTCCTTCTGGAACTAGAAATGACCCTTTATTTTTTATTTATTTTTTTTCATTATATTTGAACACTTCCATATTATATTAAGTAACTGAATATTTATAAATATTTTTGTTGGTGGACTACTGAGTTTATGTCACACAATATTCAGGCTGATGATGGTCCCCTGGAGGACTATATTCTTGCAGGGGTATATAATGGGAAGCGTGATTTTATGGATGAGTTAATTCTTAGATGACTTGGTATCAGAGATTGGTAACAGATTATCAGGTTAGAGTTCAGGATCCTTGGATTTATTTTGGCCTTTTGGATCCTTTTATATATCATGTATGGTATTGATATCCTTCTTTCATCAATGCATCTTTTCCACATTTTGTAGAGACATGACATCATCATCATTTCTAGATGATTCAGTATACTAATTTTGATTAGTATTTAGTGAAGGAATATTTGTTCATGATTATAATATATTTTTCATTATTTATATTCTTCCCCTATTTTTATTATTATTATACTATTTTTCTACTTTTACTAGAGGGTATAGTCTCCCCATGTACAAACCCTAGATCCTTGCTGCTTATCGGCATCCTCTAGTGTATGGGAAGGCACACTTGAGACCATGTGGACCACCAGTTTGGGGAACCACTAAGTTAAACCTAGGTAGAGAAATGAAATAGTGGTATTATAGGTATTATTAACTCACCTTAAAAAATTCAAAAAATATAATGGATATCATGATTTCTTCATGAATTGGTTATAAGTCGTGCCTGGGAGTAACTGACTCATGTTCTGGGTCATACCAAATTGCCTATAATCTAGAATTATTGTTCTATATTTTGACTATAATAGTTTATTTGAATCTAGAATTGGATGATTCACTTCAATGTTGATATTATTATTTCTTTGATTGAGGATTCAAATTTAGTAAAAATTGTTGAGATGAGGGTATTCTATCTCATGCATCATATTAGGAACCTTATATAAAATTCACATGCCAGGCATATTCTATATTAAATAAGAGAATATTATTTCTTGAATATTCATTGATTTAAATGAGTGATTTTACAATTTTAAATAGAATTTAGTAAGGTCTATTTATATGAGTGAGAAAAATAGTTGGTACTTAGAGTTCCTAATATAACATAAATCTTTATTTTCCACATATTCTACAATGAACACAATAACCGGCCACCAATGGAACATTGAGTCATTGACCACTGGCCTCATGGACTAGAACATGTTAAGGAATGTATTATGTGTATTTAAAAATTATATTTATAGGTTTTAAGAAAACTTATGTATTATAAGTGGTGATATATTTTGGGTTAATCTTGTGAAGATAATGATCATATAAAACTAAATTTAAATGATATTGAATATGGTAAAACACATATATTGACTAAGACGTATCCTCTGTAGTGGGAAGTAGGTAGCATCTCCTATTTTCTATATGAATTTTTCTATCATTGAAAATTGAATCATTGAGTTTCAAGAGGGTTGTGACTATTAATAAGATAGATTACACTAATCTTATTCTTGAATATGTGATGTTATCACTGATAAATTCTATCAAAGGCATGTGTTTAGAATATGTAGAGAAATAAAACCAAGATGTCCTATAATCATACACGAGAAGGGTTGTGATGACCATTCACAATGGGTGGTGGTCCCTTTGCCACTAATGATGACTAAAATAGTGCCACATGTGGAACATCATCTTATTCCCCATGTGAGTGATGATCCATAATCCATAGAAAAATTTTTTCAGCTTATGTGGATGATACAGGGAGCTCTGGACTCTTCCCCTTCTATGGAAGAGGTCACTTGAGGGTTCTATTTGTACCATCCACCGATGTTTTTAGTAGATAATGGACTAAAGGATTTAGATTTATGGCTACAGAAATTTCTATCTATATTTTATCATTTTGATTAACCTTCTAAGATGAGACTATAGATCACCACTTATATGCATGGTAGATCCTCTAAAAGATGGTAGAATATTTTGAAATAGGAATATAAGTATCAGGAAGTGACATGGGGGTAATTATAGTTGATATTATATAAATATTTTTTCTATGAACACCAATGTGTTGACTATGCTAGGTAATTCATGAACCTATAGTAGGGTTGTATGACAGATATGGACTTCTCATCTAATTTTATAAATCATCAGTGCTTCAGGCCTATCTATGCAGCTAATCATTTGGTGACAGTGAGACAATTTTAGGATGGAATTCAGAAGTCAATTTTTTATTAGGTAAATTTTCTCAATTTGAATACAATATCAGATATGGTGACCCAAGACATTATCATCGATTAAAACCTAAAAGAAACAAGTGGTGTGAGTCGGGGCAGTTCATAAATGAGAAAAGTTACTGCTTGGACTATCGGTCAAAATAGACTCTTTGAGATTATACATGTGAGCAAAGAATATCTTGTCAGATCCTATGACACTTATTTGGTTTCTCACATATGTTGGATGCTAAGAAATAATAACCCTAAGTGTCCTTGATACTGTGTTGAGTTCCTAGGATGCACTCTTTTGGGGTATCTATAGTGTTTCTACATGAACTTTCCATTCCTACTGAGTGGGATGGGATATGTGCTAGCTCCACCTTCTCTGACAGGATTAGTAGCACCTCGCTAGGTGGGTAGGTGGAGTACTACCAGCCATACAGGAAGTGCATGATGTGGTGGAAATGGTAGTCATTCTTTTGATATATAAAACCTATATAGAGGACCATCTCAAGGTAGTAAAGGTATAGGAGACGGTTAGGGATCATTCCATATTTTTCATTGAGTTTATATACCATGGGGGCAGGGTTTTGGGACTATCTATTGTTTGACGTATTATTATAGTAGACTCTACTATAGTTTCCACCTTTTCCATATAGGTACATTAGATTATTTCATCTATTAGATACAATGAAGAGCCTTGGGCTTTTCGTTGTGTACTATTTTTGTGTGACGAGTATTAATTCACCTTTGAGTTTATGATCAAAACGTGTAAATCAAGTTAAGGAATATCCTTTTATGGTAGAAATAAATCATTTTGTATGGTTCATATTCATCCGCGAGATGGTATGATTTTATGCCATTCTTGTGAGGATTGGTTGGTTGATTATCATAACTATTTGTATTTCTATTAGTGGATGGTATTATTTATTTCACCATAGGTAGGTACTTATATTCACAAGGGAGAGTGAGATGTCCATAAAGTTTGATCTTTACCATATCATAATGAGCTAGGAGGAGTGACCTCCAGGTATTCCAACATTTTTATAAATTATCATGGATTACAACTGGTCGAATTCCCTCCTATAGACAATCGATTCAAGGAAATTTTCTTGGATGAATTTACAATACGAGCTCCTAAGAGAGAGGTAGAGTTTTTAGCACCCCGACCAAAAATCCTAGTTCCAATGTCAACTACCATTACATTTTAATGATTTCATGGAATGAAATACTGAAGGACCAAATATATTATTATATGTGGTAAACTAGATACATACATGACTTGTGTATTATAAATAAATAAACTAATTACAAATTTTTTTATTTTGAAGTTAAAATTACTTCATCTATTTTACCCTTTAAAATTTTTTATGCAGAACTTCATGAAATCCTAGAGTAACAAATAAAATAAGGGTGAGCTAAAATTCTCAGTAACTGTCGAGTATAACAGAAGTATTGATGAATCAATGAGAATATACAATCTGGATAGGTAATAAATTAAGAAAAATTCTACATAATCAAAAAGCTGAGAAGGAATTTACTAATCAATGAAGAAAGGTAAATAACTAAACACACATGTCATGTAATCAATAAATGAGAATGAAAGTGCATCTATAGATAATTTTGATGTAATAATCTCATGGACGATAATAATAAATGAATTCAAAAAAAAGGACATAAATAATTATTGGACTTTGTGTATCTAGAACATGAACCACTACCATTAAGACCTTTAATAATATGGTTTATTTCTATGTGTATAAATCCATATATTTTTTTTGGAAATAAAATGGAAGGGTTTTTTTATCTAGTTTTGTCTCGTGAGACAACTGATGCGTCAAGGGTCTTATATTAGCTGGACCCCAACCTTTTTCTTTCCTATAAAAATAATTCCTTTTATATAGAATAATCAATTTAATTAATATACAGTGTACCTTATCATCAAATATCCATATTTAATAAAAGATACAAATTTATATAAATTTACCAAGTGGGGTATATGTAATAACAAGGCTTATTGATATTGATGACAGGAAATACAATTGAAATATCAATAAAAAAATCTTTATTAGAATAATAATTTAACATTCAAATGTATCCCATACCACTTTTAAAATTTTAAATAAAAATAAACATGAAGGAATAATATTAAATGAAAAATAGAATATCTTGAGAGTAATTAGACTCGTGATATAACTTTTCAAAGGGTAGTATATACAAAATTTTATTGATAAGGATAATTTATGGAATTCAATGATCATATGAAATTAACTATTTTAATGGGACTAAAAAGGAAACAATGTTGGGAATATAAATACTATACATGCAAAAATAATAAACCATCCAGTGGAAGAATAAGTATAGTATCAAAACAAAATATCTAATGTGGAGTAATATAAAGGGTTGTTATCAAATAAAAATATAAATATTCAAAGAAGATATTTTAAAAAAGTTATTGAGGGAAATATCATTTTCATTTTAAAAAAATTGACAATAAATTTATTTGAAAATACATTTTAAATACATTTTCTTCAAATTTAAAAATTTTAAAATTTAAGGGGAATGTTTGAATAAATGATGGTGGTTCAATTTTTACATTCCATATAAGGTAAAAATAACATTCCTTTTGCAAGTTAAAAAGGTTTGAAAATATCCATGTTTAGAAAATTAGTAGAATATTTATTTGAGAAAAAATTGTAAAAGGAAAAACAGGATAAAAAATTATTTAATAAATAACATAAAAATTGTAAACAAAATTTGAAAACATTTTTAGAAAATAGAGTATTTAGAATAAAACAACTTCTCCAACCAAATAAAGTAATGATGTCAGTTTTTCTTTAAAAAATTTAATAATTTTAACTACCAAAGAGTCAAAAAATGGAAATATTACTTGATAATGGTCTTTAATAAAAAGAGGATTATAAAATTAATGATTATATTAGAAAATTATCATATATTTTCCTCTAATGGAAATTTAAGTTTAAACAATCCTAATCGAAATGATATTGTAAAGTAAACCCTTGAAAATAACCTAAAATTGAGGTGTGAATCAATAAATGAATATATTACATATATCAACTATAAATACACATAAGATAATTAAAAATATATAAATATATTGTTAAAAATATTATTACACATAATCGAATTGTATTAACCACAATGAGGAAGTAGTGTAACCAAAAGAAAAGGAATTGAGTTATGAAATTTCATTACCACTTGGTAATTTTAATTTCAAATTACAATAGATAAAATAATTCAAATTTAAACACAATTAACAATGAATATAAATTAATTAGTGATATAATATATCAAAATTTGAAGTAGATACACCAAAAAAAATAAATAATTTGTGATTATGATGTTTTCCTCATAAAAGTAAATGTGAGAGAACAATCACTTACCTTGTGTTTCCCTTTAGGTGAAAGTCCTACCTCATGTATAATGGTTTTATAAAAGACACTAAATATTACTATAGATGTAAAAATATTTATAATATTATATACTATATTCTGATAATATATTATAAACCATTTGATAACAATGTTTCAATATTTACACTATTTTGGGTTTCGGTTTCCAAGTCTTTCAGGTATGTAATGACTTGTTACATGTTGTTCCTATTAATCAGATCGTGGTTTCATCATATAGATAAAGTAAAACATCATGTAAATATCATATGTATTATTTATGTATGTATTTATAATAATCTATAATATTTTTACATATGAATTGAAATTCACCATTCATGGAGATGGTAGGCTGTATACATGCATGAACACTACTTTCATTTCATTGTCATATTTAAAGGAACAAAAAGAAAATGATATATATATATAGTAAAAATAATTATAGTATAATATTTATTTTTTATTTTTCATGTATTTTTTTTAAACCATACTTTTTACATTCCATGTATAGCTAGAACAAATCATATCTCTTTGAGTAGGCAGTAGTCCACACATCCACAAACGATGTTATCCTATTTACACAAAACAGAAAGAATAAGGTTGTATGTTATATAAAAATTACATGAGAATAAATTAATTATAAATATCATATATATATAATATATAAATATAGTTTCCATCAAAATTCCCACTAATGAAAAGTGGTAAATGAAAAAATAAATGACATCATTTTGTGAGGTGGGGGTCCACCGTACACAGAAATAGTAAGTTCTTTACCCATTAGATAGAAGTGTGTATTGGTTTAATTATAAATCATTAAATAAAAACATATTTGTATATTTAGGATAATGATGATATTATATAATCATGTAGTAAAAATATTTGAGTGGTAGAAAATGGAAATAAATAAAAAGATCTTAAGGAGGGATGTTGCCACTTGTTTTGGTAACTCCTTTTGGATTGCACCAAAGGGATTTTTTGAATGGAAATATTCCTAGATTAGAGGATTTTTGTAACAAAATATACTCAGATTCCACATGAAATGGTACCCTGAGCTCGGTTGGTCCCAAGGCCTCAAGCGCATCTTCCCAAATGCCAGAGGCTGCTGACTAGATGCGATGGCCTAAGTGAGTCAGTGGGGAGACTATACCCTCATTACTAGAGTATCACAATGGAAGATAAATATATAAAATAGTGGAAGAGATATAAATATCCGAAAACTGAATGTAAGATAATAATATAAGAATATATAACAATAACCAAATGTATTTCATGTACAAAAAATGATGCAGATGGTACAAGTACCTATAAAATAGCTGTAAAAATAAATGGAAATACATTACATGTATCCCAAAAAAGAAAAAAAGACCAAAATGGTATCCTATCATTGCAAGCCTTAGTATGGTTTTATGCTCCCCTTCTCCAAAGGCACAATCAATAACTTTAACTATGGTGATTTTTTCTATCCTCACCCGCAACCATATAATTTGTTTGTGTCCCCAAGGAGGCCCAAATAGGGTGTGAGATAAACATCCTAGTAGGCAACCACCCTGGTCTATATAGTTCTAATAGTATCTCTACAAAGGTTCTAATTATTGTAAAAAACTAGTAATTAAGTGGACATTCTCATGGCATAAGTCTACAATATAGTAAAACTGAATAGCCCTCAAGGATACCTATAAAAGAGAGTCAGCTTTTAAGAAGGTAACTATAACCAAGTAAACAAGAAAGTCACATGGCCACGTCTTACATCCATCTATAATATGAAACCAACATCCATGTTGTATAAAAAATTAATGTATCCCATGGCCATTCTGTATAGTGAAGTAGCATCCTATGTACACGCCCTATAGTGAAGTCTATACCTCAAGGTCCAGATCTGAGGTGTTAGCAGACCAAGGCATCCAAGTAATTAATTCTAGACCATAGAGGGTCAGATCCAAGGAGCATGTCAATGACATCCCATTGAGTCCCATGGGATTCCCTAGTGGAAACATGGTTAGGAAATGTTTGGTTTCCAAGGAGCATGGAAGTAGCAAATCCTACGTGAGCCCAAGTAACCTAGATCCACGCAGTAGTAAGGCCTGAGGCATCCCACAGAATCAAGACACAAGGGGAAGATTCAACCCAATTCATCCACTACCGCATTCCAGATACATGGAGAGTATTCCATGGCATATATCAAACCATTCATTCAAAAATTTGAGCATTCAAATTAAACATTCATAAACATGTGAGTATACCCAATCACATCAACAAGTATAATCCATGAGTATACCAGCTCATGCTAACCATTTATCAAAATCATATGGGCCTACAGTCACACATAATCCATTAAATATTCCATTAGTCATTTATATATTGGTATAACCACCCATATAAACACATTTCATTTGAGACAATATATCAAAATAGAAGAGGCATAACATGATATTCTAAAATCATAGAGGTAGTACCTCTCATAAAAAAGATACTCCTGCTATCAAGTCATCTAAGGGATTCCTTTAACAAGGACAGCACATGCACACATCCCTTGGGTTGTTTAAACATGAATAAATAAGATATTCCCTTAAGGTGCACCCCTTAGGTGACCTCAAAATGAGCAACGGGTGCCAACTCACCTAAACAAAACCCATGGTCAACCACACGATGTCCAACTACAGCTACTAAAATCTATTCTCTTAAAAACAAGACATCACCAGAATGTATAATGGATGAAATATATGTCAAACGTCTGGAAAAAAAACAATAAAGTATGAAGGAAAATATAGACCACCAACCTCGCCTCGATAGTATACATCTCATCCAATATCGTTTCCTGATTCATCTCGGTATGGAAGAAATATGAAGAATAGAATATTAGGGCATATGAGACTAAATCCAAATATCATAGTTGTTGTTTTTAAGAATAAATAATAACTAAAATGGAATCATGGACTTACTGTTGTTGATCTGTAGAGATGATCGGCGATCAAAACGGAAGTCAGATGGAGTCTTTGGCTTGATTCCCAGCCTAGGCACCAAATGAGAGCTCTAGGAGGGGATATTGTGCATAGTGGTGAAAACCCCATCTCGGATTAAAAAGAAAAATTCTTTTAAATTTAAAATTTTATAAAAAAACATAACAAGGGTCGCACAGTTTACCCACACAGTTTCCCAAACCGTGCAAAAACTATATGCACCTCTCTGCCAAAGAGGGGCATTTCACATGGTTATCATACATAGTTTGACAAACCATTCTCAAGTTTTTTGAAACTGCTCTATCCAAAACCTTTATTTTTCAGACCTCTTGAATGGTTTACCTATGTCATACCCGTCCTCAGGGCCCATGTCGTGACTACCCCAAGCCCGCCTCCCATATGCCAAGGGCTAGCGACTAGCACCAAAGGCGTAAATCCAGATAAAAGGGAAGGGATTGGCTTTATATAAGTAAAAAACATCACAGAGTACACAAGCTGAAGTAAACACTAAGTAAACTAAGTACAAAAGTAACTACTCGAAATTAAATGGGCCATAATACAAACCCAACAGAAAGTAAAGTACAACTGAAAGGAAAGTACAGCAGCTGAAAAGTAAAGCAGCAACACTGATCCGTCCTATGGAAATCCCACCTGAAGGGTGGGTATATATTATCTCCTCAGCTCCTTAGGTCCAGCCATCCTCTTCATGTACGTCACATCCTGTGATCCACCTCCAAGTACTGTCCAGCTCCATGAGCCTCCACCTCGATCAGTGTTGTTCGTTGTCTGCATCCAACACAATGTAGTGCAGGCATAGCCCGTGCAGGGGTGAGTATAACATACTCAGTAGGTACTTCGAGACCCCCGAAGGTCTCCCAGAATCCACAAAGGATAAACCACAAAGGAAAGGTATAAACACGAAGTATCAACCAACCCTACTTAGGTATATTCCCATACATATACCTAAGTCATGAAACCCAGTTTGGCTCCAACTCTTGATCCCAAGTACAATCGAGTCCACACAGGAAAGCACAACCCAGTCCACACCAGAAAGCACAACCCAATCCACAAAGGAAATCACAACCCAATCCACACAAGAAAGCAAGTCAATCATATCATGGATAATGATTGAAAATCAAGACTCAACTCACACTGGTATACTATTTACCCAATCCTCTATCGATCCCACATAGGATCCAAGTATAGTAATCATTGTTGTCGAACCCACGGAGTATCCAATTATAGTAGTCGTCGTCGTTGAACCCACAGAGGATCCCAGTACGGTGGTCATCGTCGTCGAACCCACAGGGGATCCTAGTATGGTAGACATTTTCATCGAACCCACGGTGGATCCAAGCACAGTAGAAGTCGTCATCGAACCCACGGAGGATCCTATCATAGTAGACATCATCATGGAACCGACAGAGGATCCTAGCAGAGTAGACGTTGTCGTCGAACCCATGGATGATCCTAGCAAAGTAGACGTCGTTGTCGAACCCACAGAGGATCCTAGAACAATAGACGTTATCGTCGAATCCACGGAGGATCATAGCACAGAAGAAGTCACCGTCAAACCCATGGAGGATCCTAGTAGAGTAGACGTCGTCGTCGAACCCATGGAGGATCCTAGTATGGTTGTCATCTTCATCGCAGCCAGCTCTAGGGTTCCTGCACATAGTATGCTCGATTCCGGGAGGGTCCACTCCACGAGCCAAGGGGGTCGATACATAAACTATCATGAAGTCCATAGTTGATGTATCACAATGTTCCATCTCGTCAAAAAGAAACTCAACGCGACAGACGGCGCATCAATCGGACGTCCGATCTGACAGTTATTGGCTTTTTCGTCCTAGGGGCCCAGTTGGTTTTTAAGCTAAAACCAACCCAACCATAATCCAGATGCATCCAAACCTCGATCAGAGTAATCCAAAAGAATATTCTCACTAAGATGAATCCAACAAAGTCGATGGCACGTTAATCAGACGTCCGGAGCTCAAGTTATAAGAGTTTCCGCTCCGAGGGCCCGGTTGGTTTCGTGTTTGAACCAACTAGGCCATACCCAAAGTTTTCTGAAACCTTGAGTGTAATAGTCCAAAACGACTGCCTCGATCAAAGAATTGCATTGCAACTGACGGTGCGGCAATCAGCGGTCTATAGCCCATGTTATGGGCGTTTGAATGGATCTGTCCGAAATTAGGGGGTTTAGGCCTGGTCCGACCTAGCACAATACCCCCTGGGTCGGCCCAAACCAGGTCGACCTGACCCGGGTCGAGGTCCAGCCCGGTTAGGCATGGCCCGGCACGGCTAGTGTGGCCCAGCCCAGCCAGTGCGGCCCAGCCCGTCATGGGGGGTTCGGCCCGGCGTGGGCGGACGCGGAAGGGGGGGTGCTGCCCCCCTGTTTTCCTGAAACGGCAGACCCTTGTGGTGTCCACCCTAGCTGCGCTGTCCGGGGGTTTTTAACCCCTAGACTTCTTGGAACGGTCGGCCATATTGGCCAGTCGGTGTGGCTGCCGCGGGACCCGCCGGTCCCGCCTCCCGGTACGCCGGCGCGGCGCGATGGCACTGCGGCCCACTCTTGGTCGCGGCCTCCTTTGGCCTCACCGGCATGGCACGACGGCGCTGCTCACCTCTTCCACAGCCCACTCCGGCCGCGGTTCTCTCGACCTCACGCGGTGCAACGACACCACCTCTATTTCAATCCACAAAGAAAATCAACAACACAAAGGGGTGGAGGTTCGGTTTTGTTTGTGCAGTCTGACCTCCTCTGTTATATTGATAAAAAGTGTCCAAAAACACGACATTATCAACGATAGACAAAATGAAAATTTAATTGATTAAATTTGAACTCAATCCCTACCTCAAAATAAGTTTGCAGAAGCTAGCGTCGCGGGGGTGGTTTTGATGACGGCGTTGGCGTGCGTCCAAGAAGGGAATGGCATCTCACACCAGCTGCGGAGAGGAGAAGGAACAGAATATCGTTGGAGAGTTTCCGCGTCGGTGCCTCCTCCTTTTTTGTGGTGGAAGAAGAGGACCGAAGATACCGGGTCGCCGATTCGATGATCCTTGACGAAGTGTTTTCGTTCTTCATTGAGGATGAAGATGTTCTTCGCCGAAGAAGATGAAGGTCTTTAAGAGACATAGAGCTCTCTCCTCCAATCCTCAACACAACCAATCTAACCCCAAAAATAAAATAAACTCTTCTTATTTTATTAATTCATTCCATGAGTTCAAAATTCAAAAATATAATTCCATTAATTCAATTAGTGTGTTGGCGTGATTAAATGTAGGGAGAGGTGAAGTCACCCAATTAATGGGAAGTTTAAAAGTTAAGATGAGTTACACATCTTAAGTGGTGGGTTTAGAGGAGTTATGGAATGTGAGGGGTTGGGCTCGTGTGGGCCCCACCCCACCTTTATTCTCTCAAGGGTAGTTAACAACAAGTGGATCCCACCCAACTTCCACACATAGGTTATAACAACATAGAATATGAAATAAAATTGTAACACAATTTTATTTACTTCACTTTTAAATCCTCTTTTTTTTAACAACTCCTCCTGAGCAAACGCACCTTCGGGAAAGGTCCTCCTATGCAATTACTAGCGCTCTGGTTTCATCGGTGCCCTTGGATTTCAATTCTGAGCACTGGATCAAAAGTTAGAAAAACCCGCTCATTCGTTCACTGAATGTACCTGAGCTAAACTTTGGAAATTTATTTCGGGCACACCGGGCCTCAGAATTAGGTTTCTTCTAAAGCCACAGACTCATAAAATTACAATGAAATTAAGAAAAAAAATTCATTGAAATTTTCGAGTCTTTACAACCTAAATCGTGCACATTTCATACGCAAACTATGTGCCTGGTCATTTTTAGCCAAAAAATTACTTCTGGCCTCTGAACCTGCCCGGGTCACCTCCAAAACACCAATGATCAGGTTAATCATTCACATAAGGCCATAACAAGGAATTTAAACAAAAATTAAAATGAATAATACATCATACAAAAACCCAGGTTCGTATAATCTTCCGCCCTTATAGACATTCATCCCTGAATTTATCTCTGAATGGTGGTCATGATTCATCTAAGAACAAATCCGGCCACTGAGCATGTACCTCGCCTCCCTCTCCAAAGTCTCGTCCTGTAAATAGTCATACTGCCATAGCACTCATACTAGAGGAACTGACCATCCTCAGAGAACCTATGTACTCTGGTCAATGATATGAATATGATGCTCCTCAAAGGAGAAATCAACCTAAATCTCAACCTCCTCAAGCTTAAAAACATATGATGGGTCTGAATGATAGTGGCATAGCTAAGATACATGGAAGATGTTGTGCATGGTTTATTACCTCTAAGGTAACTACCACTGATAGGAAACTGACCTGAATCTCCCCAGAATATTGAATGGCCCAACATATCTCGATGAAATTTTACGTTATCTCCTAATCCGTCTATGTCCCAACCTTGGTGAAACACATAATAAAACCTGATCCCTAACCTCGAACTCCAGAGGTCATCTTCGGTGATTGGAAAATGATTTTTGATGAGACTATGTAGTAGACATCCGCTACTGAATCAACTGGACTTTCTCAGATGTCTCCTACACGACACAGGGTCCCACTAAAGCTGCCTCTCATGCCTCTAGCCAGCATAAGGGAGAACAACATAGCCTACAGTATAAATCCTCGTAATCATCCATCTGTATCATCGCCTGATATCTATTATTTTAGAAGAACTCAACCAAGGGAATGTGCCTCTCCCAAGAGCCCTTGAAATCTAAGACACATGCTCACAGAATGTCTTATACCACCTATATCGTACGCGCTGACTGGATATCTATCTGAGGGTGGTATGTTGTGATCAAAAGAACATGTGAACCCAGTGCCCTCTAGAAACTCTACTTGAAACAAGACATAAAGTGGGCCTCCCTATCTAAAATAATAGTGTGTGGGACCCCATGCAGTCATACCACCTCTTGGATGTAAAACATTCCATGATCGTCAACACTGAAGGTCTCCTTGATTGGAAAGAAATGTGATACCTTGGTAATATTGTCAACAACAACCCACACCGCATCATTACCTTGAGGAGAACTCGGGAAACCAATCACAAAATCCATTGTGACATCATCCCATTTCCTCTTTGGGATAGGTAATTATTGTAAAATCCTAGATGTTCATGGATGTTCCGTCCTCACTTTCTAATAAGTGGATCACATAGTAACAAAACTGGCCACCTATCTCATCATTCCCAGCCACCAGTATTGTCGTCGCATGTCACAGTACATCTTGGTGACCTCGATATGAACAGCCCAATCTGAAGCATGAAAATCTTGCATTAGCTCCTCACGTATTTCCACTAGAACACAGACACATCTATGGGAATGTAGGATCTCATCATCAAATACTGTCCAACCAGGAAGAGGTTACTCACCTGTCACACTTTCTTGTAGAACTGGGCCTTCTGAATCCGATAGCTACCTCATCTTAAGTCTTTCCAACATGGTATAGGTAATAACTATGGATGAAAGAAAATTATGCCCCTATCTATCATGCACCTCTAGATACAACTTAGAATACAACGCCATAAGCTACCACTCGCTACTATCCCAGCACACTCCCTATATATAAATCCTCATGCTCAGTGCATTGGCCAATGCATTACCCTTACCAGGCATGTAGGAAAGCTTGACATCAAAGGACTATAAGTACTCTACCTACCTTCACTGCCTGAAATTCATATCACGCTGTATAAAGATATACTTGAGGATTTTTTTGTTCGTGTACACCACAAAATGCTCTCCCAGAAAATAGTTCCTCTAACAGCATAATGCATGAACAATCGCCACTAACTAGAAATCATGTGTAGGTTAATTCTTCTCATGAGGCCTTGGCTGCTAAGACACATACACCATGACTTAATCCCCTTTCATAAACTATTCCCCCTTCCCAATACCTAAATTATTACAATACACCATGTAGCTCTTTCCCTGATCTGGCAGTATCAGGACTAGTGATAATGTTATCCTCCCATTGATCTTTTAAAAGGCTATCTCACAAGGTTTTTACCACACAAACTTCACACCTTTCTTAGTCAAGCCCATAAAAAGTGCTTATAATCATGGGAAGTCCTGTATAAAATTCTTTTAGTAACCTTCTTTCCTTAAGAAAATATGTATGTCAAAAACATTCTTGGGTTGTTCCTAGGAAACTACAGCTCTCACCATCTCTGGGTCCACTGACTCTCCTATCTCTAAGATGATGTGAGCCAAGAAGTGAATCTAATCCATCCAAAAGTGGCACTTTGTAATCTTAGAATATAAGTAATGCTCTCTCAGTGTATCAAAAAGGATCTCAATATGGTTGGCATGGTCATGTCGATATTGAGAATAAACCAAGATACTGTCGATGAAAACCACCATAAAATAATCCAATTAAGGATGGAACACACCGTTCATCAATGCAATGAAAACTTATGGCACATTTGTGAGACCGAACGGGATAACCAGATACTCATATAACACATACCTTCTACAAAAGGTTGTACATTGTTTGTCTGCAGTTCGAAAATGCACCTGGTGATATCTTGACCTCAAGTTGATCTTCAAGAACACTCGATCACATCGAAGATGATAAAACAAGTCATCTATTCATGGTAAGGTATATCGGTTTTCAACCGTCATCTGGTTTAGTATCTGATAATCTATGCATTTCTAAAGAGTTCCATCCTCCTTTTTCACAAAATGGACTGGAGAGCCCTATATAAAAGTATTGGGTCTGATAAACCCATTTTCCTCCAAATCCTATAGCAGACTCTTGAGCTCCTGAAACTCTTTCATATCCATATGGTATGAAGGAATGGATACTATCATAGCTTCTAGCACTATCTTGATGGAGAAACCCACCTCTCTCTCAGGAGGTAAACCAGAAAAGTCATTGGTAATGATGTCCCTTGAGTGCTCAACTGATGGAAGAAAGTTCATCTGACCCACTCCCTAATCATCCAAGAACAAAATAAAAATATGGGATGTCATCCCACCAAGCCCATAATGCTCGGGTCTGGCTCTAAATTCCTAGACATCCCATTCATCCTTTTGAATAAACTCTAAACTTTCTAGTTATGTGAAATTCACCCTCTGGTGATAGAAATCAATGTACGATCGGTAAGCAAGGAGCCAGTCCATACTGAGAATGATGTCAAACCCTATAATCTCAAGGATATAAAGATCCTAAATGAAGTTACACCCTTCAAACTCAAAGGGACACTCCCTAAAATGGAATACATCACCTTTCATAACTACCAATAGTGTGTCTAGCATCAAAATTTCATCAGAAAGAAAAAAACAAGCTCAAGGCTCTTTAATAATCATACAAAGATAATGGTGTGAGAAGCTCCTATATAAAAAACAGAAGATGCTATAGTATAAGCTACTAAGATAATAGATCTCACCATAGACGATTCGAGATCCTAGTCCTATTAATTCTATTGCACTACATAAGTCTGTCTTATACCATGGCCATGTGACTCTGTCTGGATACCCTGAGCTAATCTGCCCTAATGCCTCATAGAACTCGGTGTCTGGCTACCATGGACATGACCACCACTACCCTGGCCTGACCATATTGAACTACTCTAGCTCCTAGCCTGGCATGAAGCTGAAGACGGTACTCCTGAATCTGATGTCAGAGCTTACCCCCTTCTACTCACAGCTAGAGGGATGTTCCTTTAAAACCACTACATGTGCCCCATCCTACTGCAACATCATCACTCGATCGGGTCATGGTTGCACTTATTATTCATGAGGAATCACCTACCACAATGATGGAAAACTCCATGCTTCCTGCACCCCAAGACTAACTAGAACTCATGTCATGGGAAGCCTCAAAATGGTGTATCCTTCCTGAAGATGTAGATCCACTGGGGCAAAAAACAGTACTCCTTGTTCTGTACAACCATCTTCCCTCAGGTTCCACTCTATAATAATTTCCTAATTCACAATATAAATGATATATGGAAACATGAACATTTTTACCGAAGATCTAATAGCATGTCTGAGGCCTTCCTTGAATCACCTCACCTCAACAGCTCATTAGTAAGATACATCAGCACAAAATG
Source organism: Viscum album (assembly GCA_963277665.1). Lineage (NCBI taxonomy): Eukaryota > Viridiplantae > Streptophyta > Magnoliopsida > Santalales > Viscaceae > Viscum > Viscum album. The sequence goes on along the minus strand of OY728128.1, from coordinate 1,130,738,241 downwards.
CTGCAGTTCTGTAAAGTGTGTGGAGTATTCCATAGCATTCATCATGCCTCTATCTGTATTCATAAACTCACTATCCCTCTCTTCCCGCAATGTCACAGGGTAAAATTATTCATAAAATTGGGTTTGTAATTCAGTCCAACCCATATCACGCAGCCCATCATCTTGGATCAAAACATTGCACCAGTGGTTTTCCACTCCATGTAGAATCTAATTTGTGCGATTGACCTTCCACTCTGGTGGCATCTCCATGTGATTAAAAATTTTCTAATGCGGTCTCTAGCCACATCTCTGCAACCTATAGTCTACCATCTCTGAATTATGGTAATCGTCTCTATCGTGGCGTACCACTAGAGGTCATGGTGGTGACATGTCTCTACAATTCCAAACACATGCTCGGGAAAGAATAACATCAAGGAACTAATATCAAAAGTGTAGGATAGGTCAAAACCCTCATAGAAACCAATCTAAACCCACAAACTATTTCTAATTCTAGGACTCTATAGATAATATCCATCAAACAACTAGAAATTATGCCTCTTTCCCACTAAAAATATGGGTCTTGGTTGAGTCTCTATCCACCATTCATGTTTTCATTTCCATTTCACATTTAGTTATTAAAAAATTCCACTAAGTGTTTAATAATTTCTAAATCCATAAGGACCCATAACAACTCATGTACCCAAAACATGTCTCACATTCAAACCACACATATAAAAATCTCATTTAACATTTACATTTCACTTGTGTGTCATTTCCCAAATCATAAGGTCCCATACTCTTTATGTATTGAAAGATGATGTCACATCTTTATTTACTGCACCCAACTAACACAATGCACAGATATCATGTCAAATATCACAACAACATGCAATATTTAATACATAATATATGGCATGGCATAATGCATGGAATGTGATTCTAACAAGTGTCTATATGATGAATGAGATGGAACACCCTCATCTCACCAGGTTGCAACTGAAATAGAACCCACAATTACATCAATAGTAATAGAAAAAATCAAGTGCATCACCCAACAGTGAAATAAAATTAACTATAATAGTCAAAAACAAAAAAAAAATCATAACTCAATTTGAGGAAATTTTGTTTTCCCCTATACACAGGGTAGCTACTTCCGGGCATAGTTTATTTCCAATTCTCTATTCCTTCCTATCACAGTCTAATTTTTCCAAATAGTTTGTCAAACCAGAAAAGAAACACCTTTGATACCACATTGTAACATCCCAGACCTGAATTCCACCAAAAATGGTGCCATGAGCCCGGTTAGTCACAAGGCCTCAAGAGAATCTCCCCAAATGCCAGAGGCTATTGACTAATAGTGAGGGACTAGGTGAGTTACTGGGGAGACAATGCCATCATTAAAAGAGTATCACAGTGGAAGTCAAATATATACAATAGAAAAATTTAAATAAACAACTGACAACTAAAAGTAAGACAAGCATAAAGTAATACATAACTATAACCAAAAGAATTTAATATACAAAAATTGATTCATATGGTAAAAGTATCTATAAAACATTTAGAATAGTACATGGAAATAAAATAAAAGTATCCCAAAATTAACAAAAGAACCAAAAGGTATCCCCACATCACAAGCCTCAGCTCGGTCCAATGTTCCCCTGATCCAAAGCCACAATCAATAAACTGTATTAGGGCTCTTTACCATATCATCACCTACAACCATATAATCTGTTTGGGTCCCTAATGGGGCCCAAACTAGGTGTGAGATAAACATCCCTATAGGAAACCAACCAGGTTAATATAGTTCTAACAGTAGTCCTACAATGGATCTAATGAGTGTAAACAAGTGTTAAGTAAATGAACATTCTCATGGAATAAGTCTACTATAAAGTAAAACTAAACATCCCTTAAGGTTACCTGCAAAAGAGAGTCAGCTTATAACAAGTCAATTATAACCAAGTAATCAAGAAAGTCACCTAGCCATGCTATACATCCATCTGTAATATGCAACCCATAACCCTATTATATAAAGAAGTCAAGTATCCCAAGGTTATGACGTATAGTGGAGTAGCATCCCATGGCCACGTCGTACAGTGAAGTGTAGACCTCAAGGGTTGGATCTGAGTGTCAGCAGACCAAGAAATCCAAGTATTTAATTCTAGACCATAGAGGGCGAGATCCAAGGAGCATGTCTAAGGAATCCTATCAAGTGCCTTGGTCATCCCTGGGGGAAACTCGATTAGGTATTGGTTGGGGTCCTAGGACCGTGTAAATTGAAACTCTTACATGAGACCAAGCAAGCTGGATCGACTGGGTAGCAAGGACCGAGGCATCCCAAGGAATCAAGACCCAAGGTACAATGTCAACCCAAGGAATCCACTACCATCTTTCTGATCAATTGAGATCATTCCATTGCATCTATCAAACCATTCATTCAGGCATTAAAGCATTCATATTAAACATTCATAACATGTGAGTATACCCACTCACATCAACAATTATAATCAATGAGTATACCCACTCATGCTATCCATTTATAAAAATTATATGGGCCTACCCTCCCATATAATCCATTTAACATGTTGTTAGTCATTTACATATTGGTATACCCACCCATATAAACACATTTAATTTAATCCAAGATATAAAAATAGATAGTGCATAACATGATATTCAAAAAGAAAGGAGGAATTACCTCTCCTACAATAGATAATCAAGGTATCAAGTCATCTAAGGGATTACTCTAACTAGGAAATCATAATCACACACCGCTTGGGTGGTTTAAACAAGCATAAATAAGTTATTCCCTTAAGTCACACCCCTTGGGTGACCTCAAAATGAGAAACAAGTGCCAACTCACCTAAATAGAACCCATGGTCAACCTCACTAGGTCCAACTACATCTACTAAAACCTTTTCACTTAAAAATAAGACCTCACTAGAATGTCTAACAGATAGAATATCATTGAAACACCTAAAAAATAAAGAAAATCTGAAATAAAGTATAGACCACCTACCTCTCATTGGTAGTGGACAGCTCTTCCAATATCATGTCCTAATGCTTCCAGGTTTGGAAGAAATCTAAATAACGGATGAAGAAAGAAATATTAGGGCATATGATCATAAATCCAAAGAGCGTATTAATTGTTTTAAAGAATCAATAATGACTAAAAAAGAATCTTTGGAGTTACCATTTTAAATCTGTAGAGATGATTAGCGATCAAAACGGAAGTCAGACGAAGTCTCGGGCTTGATTCCAAGCCTAGGATCTAATGGAGAGCTCTAAGAGGGGCTACTGTACATAGAGGAGAAAACCCTGTTTGGGTTTAAAAAAAGAAAAAATATTTTTAATTTAAATTTTTTTTAAAAACACATAGTAGGGGAGCACAGTTTACCCACACTGTTTCCCAAATTGTGTGGAAACTGTGTGCACCTCTCTGCCTTAGAGGGGCACTTCACATGGTTACCATGCATGTTTTGAATAAATTTTCGCAATCTTTGAAAAATCACACCATCCAAAACGTTTTTTAGACCTCTAACATGATTTACATAACTCATGCACAAGCTATTCAAAAACCATGCACCTGGTCATTTTCATCCCAAAACTTAGTTCTGGCCTCCAAACCAGCTACGGACACCTCCAAATCACCCATGATAAAGTTAATAATTCACATAAGGCCATAACAAGGCATTCAAACCAAAAGGAAAAGGAACAATACCTCATAGAAACCCCATGTTCTTACAATTATAGGATAAGGTTAAAACTATTTAGGATCTATTTTGGTAGATGTTGGTTGATCCAATTTGGATTGATATGTGTGAATAAGTGGGAGGAGTGAGATCCTTTTTATAGTGGAGTTAGATTGGTATTCCTATAAATTTTTTAAAAGGGAATTCCACCCACGATTTTCCTATTTCATGTGGCTAAAAAATGTACCCAATTAGATCTAAGTGAGTATGGGGTATAAATAGTTCCATAAAAATTAATTTATACAAGTATGAAGTTCATTTGGTCCCTTAATATTATCTTTTAGTCCATTGTAAAGATAAATTTTCATTTAATCATTGTAATTAATTTTCATTACTTTCACTAACTTTTTTGGTCAAAAACTAAGCAGAAATTGTTTGAAATTATAAAATAGGGTGATTAAAAATAGTTAATCCATTTTTTCAAAATTCTAATCAATTATTTTTTAGAAATTAATCTAAATATAATCTTACATATGGTACAACATTATAGGTTTTTAAAGTAAAATGATCAAATTTTTTTGTGTTTTTCTATCCAATTTCAAATTGAAATTGATTAAAATTTCATAAATTGGATTATTTTTTTTATAATTTAAAAAATTAATATTTAAGTCCAATCAAAAATTTAATTTATCTTTGTAAATAATTTTGATGAAAAAGAATTTTAGAATTAATATTAAGTATTTTTCACAATTCCTCAAAAAATAAAATTTCGCAAAAAATACCATAAATAACCGTAACTTAATTTTTAGGTTGTGATTTAAAAAATGATGTTTATTTTTAGATATAAAATTTATAAAAATTCAAAAAATTGGATTTAAAATTTTTTATTTGTTAAAAGGCTGTAAAAGTGCCTTCATGATAATATATTTTTCTTCTTTATAAAAGTCGGTTAATTAACTCTTATAGCTATAAAAACTATTAGATTAAAGTCAAAAAAATTATTGAATATTTAATATATATATATATATATATATATATTGCATTAACATCACTAAATAATTTTAATAATTTTAATTTAATAGAATAAAAAACCATTTTGAGCATAAAAACATTTCCTTCATCTTTAATTTAATTTTATATCATTTATAATTAATTAGTAACCAATGAAACAATAATACATTTGTGTAAGCCATATATTTTCATAAGTTTCTTAATAATATTCATAAATTATAATTTAAAGTATAGGTTAAATATTATTATATTAAATTATAATGTTTTAAATAATATATTATTTCTTGGCAAAACATGGTCTTGCAAGTAACAAAAGCTATCAATGAAAGAATTTCTAGCGTATAATGGAAGATAACTCAGAATTATGTTCATTCTAAGGTATATTATGGATTAATTTTATTTGAAATATTAATTACAATAAAATTTATATGGATTTTTTATTCTCTTATGCACATGGTGTTGTGTGTTATACACACTATCAATATAATGTTATTACTTTAGAATTGTAGGGCATTACATTATTCCAACATTAAATAAATTGCATCCTCACTATTTAAAATTGATGTTGGTAATAAACTGTTTGATATTTCCAATGATAAAATCCCATATCTATAGAAGGGTTCATAATACATCCTTTTGAAAACAGATAATAGGAATTACATATTTCACTTGGACTAAAATATAACTATGTCTATAAGTAAGAGAACCTTAGTGGAAATTGGAGATATATACTTAGAGGAAAAAATCATCAATATTTATAGCGAGTGATTGAGGTCATCAATCCAAAACAAGTGAATGATCAATATAAATTTGATGGTCTCAAATTCATAATATTTGATGATTTATAAAACAATCAGTTAAAAAACATTAAGGGATTGAAAGAACTTTTTTTCTAGAATATTTTCATAATGATGGGTAATTCATTTATTAGCAATGCATTTATGGAAATATACTAACTTAAAATATTTATATAAACACAATTTTCATCCTTTTTTGTGCTTTTACCAATTTCTAATTCATCAATTAATTCATTAAATGGATATACAAAAAATTTCTTTGATTCCTGAAGCACTAAAATAAACTTCTATCAGATCATATAGCCCATAAAAGAGTAAAAATTATTACTATTTTCCTTTAACTGTTTTCTAAATAAAAAATTGTTAATACTTTAATCATTAAACCAAAAAAGAGTCACTATTAGTTCTTAATTAATATTTATTCATTAAATTTTTCAACCTGAAATAATTATATATTTACAAGGACATTGAGAAGTTTAGTAGTTGACATTAAACCCTTATCACCCTTTGGTCAAGGGTTCAAGTCCTATGGCCTTCCTAGATTTGGTGGGTTTTCACCCACCATATTGGATGTATATTTCAAAGACCATATTAATAAATATGATAGAAATACTTGAAATAAGGTTTATCACTAAATAACCTTTTAACTAAGGTTTTAAATATGACCTCAATTCATAAGAACAGCATCTGTTTAATTTTAACATATGTCCTTAATAATTCTAAGGTTTATCCTTTAAAATATGAAATTTTTGAAAACCAAAAAACAAAGTGTCAACATCAATTACAATATTTGAAAATCCATTTAATCATTTTTTTAATGACAAAATCATGCCACATTATTTTTAATCTAAGACACATTAGGTTTAACCTAGTCCATTCATTGTAATTATTTATTCAAATACCTAAAAATTGGTTGTAAATAAAATGTGAATTGTCTTAAGAATATACCCTAGCGTTTGAAAATATGACCGAAGTAAGGCATGTTATCAAGAACCATGATACACTCAAGTTATTCCTAACACACTTTTTTGGATTTCTTACCCATAGGTACATATAGGTCAGAACCATGTATATTGTAGTATCCAAATCGAGATGTGTTACATAGAAAGAGCACATAATCCCAGCTAAACTAAAATTTTATGATGTTATTATTTAATTATCCATAAATTATACCTCACGGTTATCTTCTCTAATCTATGTTTTTTTAAATCTAGTTCCCAGTGTTTCTACTAAAGTTTCTTTGATACCAGCTGTAGAGAAGTGTCCCCAAAAGACCAATTCTAGTGTCTAATACCATTAAATTGTCATGATTACATGGAATAAAATCATAAAGGACCAAAGAGTTTAGTATTATTGGTAAACTTTATATGGGCATGAGTCTTGTATTTAAAATAAATATACTAATTATAAAATAATGTTTTAAATTTTAATGATTACATTATTCCATTTAGCATATCATTAAATATCCTTATTAGTACACTTCATGGAATCATTGGGAAAGAAGAAAAATAAAGGTGATCTCAAATGCTCAATAAGGGTCATGTATAGTGGAATCAGTGATGATTCAATTAAAAGATTAAATATGGAAAGGTAATAACTAAAGACACATGCTATGTAATCAATAAAAAAGAAGGAAGTGTGTAAGAATTATTTAATGGTAAATAACTGACCACAAATTCCAGGTAATTAATAAACTGATAATGAATGTGAATCCCTAGATAATTTTGATGTAATAATATCATGGATAATAATAAATAATGAATCCTTAATAAAAGAAATTCTTAATTATTTGACATGGTGTAGTTAGGACATGTACCACTACCATAAAGACATTTTAAAAGAAGGTTTATGTTTTTAGTTATAATCCCATATATTATTCTTTGAAAAAAACTCTAAGGGTGTGTTGCTAACTAATTTCATCTCAGTAGACTACCTATTCATTGAGGGACATACATTATTTAGTACCCAACCCATTTCCTGACTATCCAAAGAATTCCTCAAATATCGAATAAAAAATTTAATAAATATAAAATATTACATATAATAAAATATCCATATTTAATAAAATATACATATTTAGAAAAATTTCCCCAGTGGAGGATAAGAAACAACAAAGGTTTTTGACATTGTAGAATAGAAATACAATTGAAATATCATTAGATCATTCCTGAAAAGAATAATCGTTAAACATTAAAAAGTGTCTGATACAACATTTAAACATTTTAATCATATTCCCCATGAATGAATATCATTAAATGAAACATCAAATATAATTAGAATAATGAAATTCTTTATACAACATGTTAAAGAGAATTATATACAACTAATAAATCATACATCTAATTAGGTGAGATTCAATGGTCATAGAAAATTGAATATTTCAAGGGGACTAAAAAGGAATCAAGGTAGTGAATGTAAAAAATATCCTTTAAAAAGTACATCATAAACCATCCATAAGATGAATAAGGAAAAAATAAATACAAAATATCCCATGTGGAGTAAAATAAACAATTGTTGTCATTTTTGAATATAAAAATTTTAAAAATATATTTTAAAAATTTTCTTAAGTAAAATATCTTTTTCATTTTCAAAAAAAAATTGAAAATAATTTTATTTGAAAATTATTTTTAAAAAAAATCATTAAATATTAACCTTATATTCCATAAAACGAATATTTTATGAAATGATGGGTAGTAAATCCGTACATGTTGTATATGTTAAAAGAACATTCCTTTTCCAAGGTAAAAACTTTAGAAAAGTTCCTTGTTTAGAAAGAGACAAGAATATTCCATTAAAAAATTAAAATAAAAAGATTTACATTTTTTTAATAAATAATTTTTAAACCGTTAAAAACATTTTTGAGTAACTTTTTCGAAAATTTATTTTTAGAATAGAATAGGTTCTCTGACCAAAGAGAGGAATGAAGTCGTGTTTTCTTAAAAACATTTTAAGTACCAAAGAATTTGAAAATGATAATATTAATTGATAGTGGTCATGAATAACTAGAATAGAATAAAATGAAAGCATTTTTTATATATTGATCAAATTTTTTTTGATGTAGATTCATGTGTAAAAAATCCAAAACAAAATGATATTTTAAAGTAAACCCTTGGAAAACCCATAAGGTTGATTTGAGATTCAATAAATGAATATATTATGTGTATCAATATTAAGTATACATAATATAAGGATACATACATCAATAAATATGAAATATTATTTATAAATATAATCATTGAATAATAATGATAATGAGGAAGTAGTATGACCCAATGAAACAAAATTGGGTTATGAAATTTCTTTACCACTTTGTAATTTTAATTCTGAATTCACATAGATAAAATAATTGAAATTGAAACAAAATAAAATATAAATATAAAATAATTCATGATAAAATATATCAAAATATTTAGTGTATACACATAAAAAAATAATTAAGTGGTGATTATTATATGTGCCTCATGAAAGTAAAAGTACAACCGGAATCTCTTACCTTATGTTTCCTTTTAGGTAAAAATCGTTGAACCTCATATATAATTGTATGAAACATTTCTATAACTTATAAATAAACCATAATCATATTTATAATTTCAAATATTTTATTCTTATTAAAAATAATTACCCTTTTCTTCATAATCATTGATTTTATTCACTATTTTTTTGTGTTAATTGCCTAGTCTTTTGAGTATCTTTTGACTTATTACATGTTGTTACTATTAATTGATCATGGTTTAATAATCTAAATAATTTAAAAACGATTTAAATATCATATATATTCAATGTATATGTATTTATACTAATCCATAATTTTTGGAGATATGAAATGAAATGCACCTTTTATGGAGACATTAGATTGTACATATGCATGAACGCAACTTACATTTACTTAATGTATTTAAAAGAATGAAAACTTAATTATATATAAGAATATTATAATTTTAGTTTAATATATATTTAATATATTCTATATTGGTTTATTAAAACCTTCCATTATACATTCCATGAATAGTGTGAAAGAATCACATCACTTTGAGGAGGTGACTGTCCACACTTCCACAAAAGATGTTTCCGTATTTTTACAAAATAGATAACACAAAGTTATATGTTATATAAAAAATTTTGAAGCATAAAGAAATTATAAATATCATATATATCATATATAAATATATTTTCACTCATAATTCACAACCATGTAAGGTGGTAAAGCTAAAACGAATGACATAGTTTTGTGAGGTGGTAATTCAACGTACACATAAATGGTATGTTCGTTACCAATTATATAAAAGTTATTATAAATATATGTTTATCTCGTAGAATAAAAAAATATCAGTATATTTTGAATACTGATGATTTCATATAATAATTTAGTAAGAAGAGTTCATGGGTGTAGAATGAAAATAAAGAAAAAAGATCTTGAATAATGATGTTACCTCTTATTCGGGTAACTCCATTTCTTTTTTACCAAAGGTAGTCCATGAATGTAATTCATCATAAAGAAAGGATTCTAGTATGAGAGGAATGATTTTTCCAATATATTTAGTCTAAACTTGGTTGATCCAATGTATCCTAAGATGGGTTAATAAGTGGGAGGTGTGAGTACCTTTTTATATTGGAGGAGGAGTGGCATCATTGTAAATTTTTTAAAACAGAATTCCATCAACATTTTTCATATGTAAAGTGGCTCCAAAAATTTACCACAAACTAGTAAATGGAGTACAGTTTATAAATATTTACATTAAATGGATATTAAAAAATTTCTAGGTTATTTGGTCCCTTATGTTTATGGTTTAGTCCTTTGTAAAGATGTTTTTTCTCCTCATCACTATAATTAATTATAGTTATATTCACTAATTTTTTTTCAAAAACATACATGATCTTATAAGATATTTTAAATTATTATAATTACAAATATGAAATCCATTTTTCAAAATTACAACACAGAAGTGTAAGAAATTAATTTAAATATAATCTCGTAGAAGGCACGACTATGAGTCATTTTAAACTAAATTTTATATCCAAATTCAATGTTTAATTGATTAAAATGAAAAAAAATTGATTAATTAATGTAATATTGATTTAATTAATCTTTAAAACCAATAATAAATATAATAAATCCTTATAATTAAATATGTGGAAATGGAAGGTTTGAATTTAAATTCAGTATCTTTCACTATTAATCAAAAAATGAAACTTCACATAAAAATAAAAAAAAAATTCTATAAACAAATTTTGAAGTTTACATTCCAATAATTTTGTATATTTTGACATATAAAATTTATAAGAACACACCAAATTATATTTAAAAAAGTTTTCCAATAAAAATTGATAAAATATACTTTATAATAATATATGTTTGTTATGCATAAAATTGGGTTCCCTCTCATATTATGAATATAAAATCTATTGGATGATTGTATCAAATATTTTATGGAACATTTAATATATATATATATATATATATATTAAATAAATATCTCCCACTTATTATAATAAATTTAATATATTATAATTAATATAATTTATTATAATAAAACTTTGTTCTCTATATAAAAACATTTCCTTTATATTCAATTGGATTTTATATTCATTTAAAATAAATTTGTAACCAATGAATTAATTTTATATTTATTTAAGCCATATATTTTATAAGTTAGGTAAAACTATTCATAACCACAAATTTTATTACTATGGTATATCTTATTAAATTAAATTAAAAATTGCAATATATTGTTGCTCGGTAAAACCCAGTCTTGCGTGTAACATAGGTTATCGATGAAAGTATTTTTTATGTGTAACATAAGCTAACTCTGCATTTTGTTCATTTCATGCTATTAATGGATTATTTCAATTTTAAATAATAAATATTTTATAAATTTAGGGGATATTATATTCACTTACTTGCTTAGTGTTTTTTTGTCATACATGTTATCAAGTAAAATGTTCTTATATTATAAATTCATGGTGTTATATATTTTATTATTGAGATAGGGCCTATAGTTGTATCGTTATCCATTACTCTTTATAGAATGGATACTACTGACATGCAACATCACAATATGGATCTATGGGATTTTTCGGCAAAGGGTTTCATATATCCCCATACTTCTCCTGAGGGTTCACTAATCCTTTTTCACTAAAAAGGTAGAGAAAACTCTCAGGATTTGTGTGGATTACCAAAAATTGAATTAGTTTCCTATAAAAAAATGTATCCCATACATCAAATATATTATATCTTTTAATAGATCAGGTTATAGAGGGTATTCTAGAATATGGAATTGATATTATAATATCATCATGTACATGTTAGGCCCTCAGATATTCCACGTATGACATTTGGTAGTCGGGACTATTTATATGAGTATCTCATTATGTTCTTCGGTCTTATGAATTCACCTACCATAATTATGTATTTGATGAGTAGTTATTTACATCCCTATATAGATTCCTCTATGGTGGTCTTTATAGATAAAATCTTGGTGTATTATCATACATGAAGAAATCATTTCACCCATCTTGAGATCATTATAAATACATTGAGAGATGACTATATTTAAGATACTCTCCATAAATATCACTTCTAGCTCAATAAGGTTATCTTTTTGGGTCATATTATCTCAGAAGAAGAAGATTAAGTTAACCCAATGAAATTGAGATATGTAGTCACCTATGAGAATCCTAAGAATTTTTTTTTTATACTGGGCTTATTAATGCTATATTGATGTTACAAAACATTTTATAAAGGTCATCATACACATAGAAGAACATATAACATTGTTCAAAAAAGGTGTGATTTTCATATGTTCAGAATCTTGTGAGAAATCCTTTCAGGATGTGAAATGGTAATTAACATTAGTTCACATAAAGATTCTACAAGAGTAGGGAAGGAGCTATATAGTCCATTTTGATGCATCTAGTATTGGTATAGGATCATTTTTTATGGAGGAAGTATATCCATTGTTTATGGGTTATGGTAGATGAGGATTCATAAGGGGAATTAAGAAATGCATGATCTCGAGTTGTCCTTTGTTATACCTTCCCAATGTTGAGGGATGACATACTTATTTAGAAATCATTTTTTATTTTTTGAGACAAAAAATCCTCATTTATATTTTCACATAAAGTGACCTGAATCATTGATAATGAATATGCTTCAAATATATACAATATATTGTCATCGAATTAGCCTATGTTCCTAAGAATAGAAATGTTGTTGATGAATATCTAACTAGAATGACTTATACACGAATGATTCATAAGGCTAACAACAGGTGGTTTTATATGGATTTATTTTCGTAGATGAACATAGTGGTTCTAGACCGTCATGTATAGTTTGTACCTTCATCGATATTAGTGACCTCTTTACTTTTAGAGAGACTTAATATGAAGTAGTTTTCATATCCCCATAGTTTGGTCAAATGGGAAGGTATTTCTAGTGGGAGCCCGCCTCCATATTAGAGTATTGATGATGGAAAAATTCTACATATACATTTTATTATCTTGGTTCCTACGGATATGAGAAAGAGGATAATGTAAGAGTCACATAATTCATAGTTGTCAATGCACCCAGGTATCTCCAAGATGTAATGTGATATGCTCTAATAGTAGGGATGGTAGGGATGAAACATTAGATAGTAGGTTTTATCACTAGGTTTTGCAACTATTAGAAAGATAAGGTCAATCACTAGAGACTAGATAGATTTTTACAGTAGTTACCAATTTTGGAATGGAACTGGGAGGATATTTTTATTGATTTTATTATCAAGAATTTCATGGTCTCCTCAATACAATGATTCATTTTGGGTATTTTTGGATCAACTGATGAGTGTAACTCACATCCTTAATATCTAAGAGACATTCTTTTTTATGATTGGGAAAGATTGTATAGCTATAATATTATACAGCTACACGGAGTAACCCAATATATTTTTTCAAATAGGGATTCTTGTTTCACTTCCTGGTTTTGGTAGGGGTTATAGAGATCTATGGGAATACATGTGCTTCTGATCAAGGTCTTTTACCCATAGACCAATTCTCATTTACTAAAGACAATATAGGTGTTAAGGGAAATGCTTTGAGAGAACATCCATGATTTTGGTAGTTATTTGGGTAAGTATATCCACATCATTGATTTCACCTACAATAACCACATTTAAAATACGATTCAAATGGATCCATATGAGGACCTCTATGGAAGGCCATGTCGTTCACCCCATTATTGGTTAGATTCAGGGGAGATAAAGATAATAGGTCCTCATCTCGTTTAGGATACATCAGAGAAGGATTATATCATCAGGAATTAGATGTCTACTTCCCACATTGTACATAAATCTTATTCTGATCGCTATCGATGGACTCTAGAGTTCAATGTTGGGGATTGTTTTGTATGGGTATCAACAAGGAATTAAAATATATGGATATATAGGAAAGGAAGCTATCACCAAATTATTTCAGGTAGTTTGAGATCTTGCAGAAAGTCATGTTAGTAGCCTGTTTGTTTCTATTACCTCAAAGGTATCATTAAATTCCTGATGTATTCCATGATTCATAGCTTTTCATTATCATTCCAACCCATCTCATACTTTTGATCCTAACTATTTTAAGATAGATATTGATTCTTTTTTTTGGAGTATCCTTTATTCATTAGTGATTGGAGAATAATTTCACACCGAGGTAGTGTTTCCCATTTTTTATGGTTCTATGGAAGAACATTTAGGTAAAGGAAGACACTTGGTAGTAGGAGGCCAATGTATGTGCTGAAGGGTTAGAGTTGATCTCTGATAGTGTTTCATCTCCCTTTAAAGGGTAATTGGGGGTGAATTTTTATAATGGCGGAATACTGTAAGAAACTGATTTTTTCAAAATCTATAATTTATTTAATATCTAGTTTAAATATTTAATTTTGATCAAATATGGATTCCTGGTGAGAGTATAGAGGAAACCGGAGTTTTTGGGAAGTTTTGGAGCTCAAAATTATGGCTAATGGAAAATATCACTGGGTCACATGTTTTTTGGAAACCATTCCACCCATCTCGATTGGTTTCTCCAAACCATATGGTGATTCTTAGAGGGAAAATTTTAATAGTGATCCTACATTTCATACATGGTTATTACATAATTTTAAGGATACAAAACATAAAATTATAAACAACCATGAAACAAAGGTATAGTATCTTGTGAAAATTTTAACCATACATAACATTTATATAATAAAAAACATTTATTTAATTTCTTTTTCTCTAGCTTATTTTTTTCCCTTATTTTCTCTCTAGTATAAGTATTCTCTTATGAATATACATCAACAAGGAGTGACCTAATATCCTAGTAAGAGGATAGATAAAACCTTGAATAAATTTAATAGGGGTGAGAATAATCATAATCATAACATAAGAAAAGGATATTCTTTATAATCATGAGAGGAAACATTAGATAAATGTATGGAATGTAGCATTGCATAAAAATGAAACATCATGTCTTATTGGTCAAAAACCACATAGAATTTTGAAACAATCTAGCATCATGGTCATGAGTAATTCATATTATATCCTTAGATACATCACAATAACTAATTAATTAGAGTTATATATAATTTTAGGCACACCCATCACATCATTACATTTACATCCACTATATAATTATGGGCACAACTATCACATCATAACATTTACATTATCATGCATGGCACATGGAATGTATATCAATCGTTTATATAAAATAAACCCTAGAACGGAATGGGTTTCATTAATAAAGAATAAATTTATGAATAAACATTTGGGCTCCAAAATGAAAGATGAAATGTCATAATTGGTATAATGATCCTTAATATTTAGTGAAGAAGAAAAAATATCATGAGAAGTAGAAGATATATTTTTAGAAAGAAGAGTTCTTTTAGAAAAATATTTTCTCTTTTCATAAAACAACATTGGAAAAATTTATATCCCATAAAAAAGTTAACGTAAAATGAAATGTTATTTATGTAACATTGAAGTAACTTATATCTTGAAAATGGTGTGACATAGGGAAACCCAAAGAAAGAGATTTGGCTTCAAGAATCCCCTTCTCTTATATATGAATTCTTTTTTCACATTAATATTCTAGATAGTCAAATTAAATTCATTAATTAAAAAATAATGAAAATTATATACCTGAATTTGATTCATTATAGTTTTATTAATTTCATTTTTGTTCTTTTCTATGAGTTATAGAGTTTAATTTCATCATTCATAAGTGTCCTTTTTGTTGGTTTTAATGATCAGTTCACTTGTATACATGTATGGAAGATCATATAAAATGAGTATAATTATCTATAATTGTAATTATATTTTATTAATAAACATTCATAAGATTAAGTGATCTTATATATCATTTGGTTATATGGTATGAGTATGATTTATTATATTTAATGTTAATGAAAATGATTTAATTTGGTTTGGTGGTTTTACAACCATTATGAGATTATATCATTTTATTTAACCTCATGTTTATATATTTCTTCTATAACAATATATAATATATAATATGTATAATAAAATCCCATTTAACCATAATTATGGAATTATGACCAGCCTTCAAGGTGGTAGTGAAAAATGAAAATGTATTGTCCACGGTGGTGGTAAATCAACACACCATGAATGATATTAATATTTTTATAAGAAAATGAAAATGGAAGTGACTGGAAGATGAATTATTCCATTAACATAAGAAAAATAAATTATATAAAAGATATTTTATTATCATTCCTATTAGATAGGTGGAGATTTTGAGAGCAAATTAAAATAATGAAATTGAAAAGAAAATAAAAGGACAAGAAAGTGGATTTTACCTCTTGAATTTCTCCTACATGAGAACCTCCATAGAAATAATGGATTTTTATTTTGATGATACCAAGGGGACCTATAAATGGGGGAGTTTCTTGGGAAGATTATTTAAAATAATTTATATATGTATCAAATCTTAGAAGGTGTGAGGAGAAGAGGTGGTTAGGGGTGGTATTTATAGGGGATGAGAGGGGTGTTTTCTCATTGTTTTACTCATTAGATTATTATTTTGGTTAATGAATATGTCTAATCTGAGAATTATATCAAAATATATTAAAATAGTTAATTTTAGTTAGATATTATGGTTCATACATTAGACATGAATTAAGTAATAGTGTTTTCATCTTATAATGTGTATATACCATAAATTATTGTATTTGACTACTAATAAAAATTCATGTATTTTAAAAAAATACAAAAAATTATGCCTAAACATTTTTCAATGTATTGAATTAAAAAATGAACTCCATTTTATTAAAATAATTTTTTCAATATAATAAATGTATTTCTAATTAAAATCATTATTTTCTTTGAAAATATCAATATTAAAATTATAACTGATTTTATAACACTTAAAAAAATAATTAAGTTCACATAAATGTATCTTAATATCATAAGATCACAAAATATTAGTCTATGAATATATTTTAGGTAAATAAATTTTCTTTTAAATCATTATATTAATAATAAAATTGTAAATAAATATTTATGTTTTATAAAAATTCAAACACTTAATTCATAAATTTTAAAATATATATTAACTTATAATATTATATAATATTATAATATTATCATTTATAAGGTTACTTAATTTTATTTATAGTTTTATATATGAGTTTACTATTATAGTGTCATGTTTACTATTCATAATGGTCACATCACTATTCTAAATTTCATTTTACTATTCTGTTAGAAAAGGTTCTTTATCTTCTAGAATTGCCTCTAATTTAATTAATTATTCATTTATGAAGTATTTATTGTGTTCTAAAAGTGATTTTTGGTTATTTATACTATATGAAATAATTTCAAGAATATGATTTCCATTGTTAAAATTTTTGGTTGTTACATTCTTACCCCCTTGTGAAATTTCTTCATTGAAATTATGTATTACAATCAATGTGGGAAATGGGTGAGGGTACTTATCCATTATCACTTCCTCTCGTTCCCATATAGCATCTTCATAATAATTTGTTTGTCATATTACTTTTACCAAGTGTGTAATTTCATTATGTAGAACTTTCTCTCTATTTTCCAATATCTTCCCTTGTAGTTCCTCATAAAGGAGATCATTTCCAACTGTACCAATTCTGGATTTAGTAAATGTGTGGGATCTGGTATGTACTTCATCAAGAGGGATACACGGAATACATCATGTACTTGATACATGGTAGGTGGAAGTTCCAGTCAATAAGACACAACTATGATACATTCAAGGATAATGATGGGGCCAATGTACCTGGGACTCATCTTTCCTTTCATTTAGAATCTCATGATCCTATTTCATATAGATATGTTGAGGAATACCATGTCTCCTTCCTTAAAATCAAGGTCCCACCGACGATTATCTCCATGGAACTTCTGTAAAATTTGGGTTTCCATGATGTATTGAGGAATGGTTTCCACTTTTTCCACCATTTCATCAACCATTTAAGGTTATAGTATCATATGTTAATTGACGTCATCTCGTCACTCTAGTGTTCTTCATCTTTTCCCATAAAGGGATCTATATAGATATATTTGGATTCTTTAGTGTAAACTATTATTGTAAGAGAAATAAACCAATGGTAGATGCCAGACTCATAATCCTTTGAAGTATATTGAACATGCTCCCAACATGTATTCAAATGTTTGAATCACCCATTCATATTGTCTATCAGTTTGAGGATTATAATCCCTTCTAAAGTTCATCACAGTGTTTAGAGATTCTCGGAGGATTTTCCAAAAAATAGAGATGAGTCTTGGATGTTGATCAGATAAAATCAGTAGTTGTACTCCATGAAACCTCTCCACTTCCCTGATATATATTTGTTCTATTTGATCTAGTGGGATGTCCTCTCAAATTTTGATATAGTGATTTTTTTGTAAGATTATACACAACAAGCCATATGTGATTGTTGTCTATGGATGTCTTTAGATGTCCTGTGACAAAGTCAGTGGTAATGTTTTCTCATTTCCAAGTTGGTATGTGTAATTTTTACAACATCCCACTGTAATGTTTACATAATATCTTTGATCATTATTTATTTTCCCCATGATAAATGGTTTAGCAATCATTTGAGAAAATATTTTTGATATTCCTTGACTAATTATTCCCATGTCAATCCATTGAGAATCTAAGAAGATTATATCCTTCTCAATTCTCATCATTGTTAATGTCGAAGGATCATCTCTACATAGATCATACAACACATTATTCACTTTTCTAGGATTGTAGTGTATTGAGTAGTAATAATCCTCAATGATCTTTAACCTTCTTCACTGGTTCATATTAATCTCTTTATCATTAAATATATGATGTATGATATTATTATTAGTATATATTTTAAACTTATCCTTGTAGAGATAATGTCTCATTATTTTTAACACAAAGATCAAAACAATGATATCTAGATCATGCGTAAGATAGTTTTTCTCTTGAATTTTTTACTAAATTAAGTCATAGGATATCACATTATCATTTTTCATAAAAAAAACTACCTAATAATTTTTTTAAAGAAATGTTTTATACCAAAATGAGTTCACCTCTTGTCAGAAGTGTGCGTACTGGGGAATTTATAAGCCTCTTATTTAACTCTTTGAATCAATCTTCACATTTAGTAGTCCATACAAAATTTTCTCCCTTCTGGGTAATCTTGGATAGTGGGTTTCCAAATCATGAATGTGTCTTCAGAAACATCTAGGAAATACTATGGTTGACCAAGGAAACTATAAATCTCTATTAAAGATGTTTTCCTATGCCACTCTTTGATTTCCTTTGTTTTATAAGGGTCCATAGATATTCCATTACTGGTGATAACATTCCCCAATAATGATACTTCATCTATTCAGAACTCAAATTTAATATACATTTCTTATAGCTTATCTCTTTGTAGTGTTCTTATCATAGTATTCAAATGATCCTCGTGTTCCCCCATTATCATGGAGTATATTAGAATATCATCAATAAATATTACCAAAAAAATTGAGGTAATATCTAAAAACTCTATTTATTAAATTCCTAAATATTGTTAGAGTGTCAATGAGTCTGAAAGGAATCACAGCGAACTCATAGTGTCCATACTTTATTAGAATGTATTCTTGGGAATATCTCCCTTACTCACCTTTAATTGGTGATATCCTAACAGAATCTCCACCTTAGTGAAATATTTTTCTCCATGCAGTTGATCGAAGAAGTCATATATCCCTGGAAGGGGAATCTTTTTTTGTGTCATGATTTTTTTGTGCTTACTATAATCAATGGATATGCAAATTTATTGATCCTTATTCTTGATAAAGAGAACTAGTACACCCCAAGGTGAGGCACTAAAGAATATAAAACCCTTGTCTATATTCTACTACAAATTCTTATTTAGTTCTCTCAACTCATATGTAGACATTCTATAAGGTGTATTTTATATTGGCAGAGATCTAGGAATATGTTTAATTTAAAAATCAACCACTCCATCACAAAGAAAACCGGAAATTCATTGGGGAACACATCAGTGTATTCCCTCATAATGGGCATGAATCTGATCATGATTCTCTTCTTTTTCTCTGTAATTTGAGTCAGATGTGCTTTCTCATAAGGAAATATTATCCTCGCATTTTAAATGACTCTGAAAGGGACACATCCTCCTCCTTTAAATTTTACAAAATTGGAGGATTCATTTTTTGTGAATATTGATCTCCCATTCCTGACATTTGATGTTGGATTTGAATAAAGATACCAAATCTATGACTAAAATAGTATCAAACTCTACAAAATAATTTAATCCTAGTTATTATAGGAGGTTTTATTCATAAACATTAATTAGGGAGGAGTTATATACATTGGATGCAATAATTTCCCCATTTTATATTCTCACAGATAACTCAACCTCTATATTTTGAGGTGGTGTTTGAATAGTTCTACTAAAATAAAATTATATAAAATAATGTGTAGAGCTGGAATGAAATAGTATATTCCCTAGTCTTACAATAATAACCATTGTACCTATCACAACATCAATGTCGGTCTCCACCTTAGCAGTAGTGATGGAAAAATACTACCCTTTTTCTATTATCTTTAGTAGTTAGTGACTTTGATTACCCTTTAGGACATGAGGTTTAATTCACTTGATTGCATTGTTCTCTTTATCCCTGTAGTTAAATCATTTAACCATGGGTTTTTCTCTCATTTACTCCATCATATTAGAGGTATATTTTATATATCTTTGACATTTATGATCTTAGAGGCCTTCTATCTCAAATTTATTGTATTTTCTTTATCATTTTGAGGAACTTCCCATGATACTTCCTCCATAAATTTTGACATGTGATTGTTTGAGTCTTATTTCCACATTTCTTATTAGATTCCACATCTTGAATCTCCATATTCAATTTCTAATCACTATATCTATGGGGATATTCTAAAAACTAAATATCCACATTGAGAGAAATTTATGAAACTTCTTTATAACTCTAAATGTCTTGAATTTTTATATTATTTCAATGGTGTTGTTTTAAACCACTAACAATCTGTCAATTTATCTTTCATTTTTTATAACAAACCCCATAGTGTACCTTGAAATCCTTGTGAAATTTTCTTCATAGTCTATAAGAGATTCACTATTTTTTTCTTTATATAAATTAATTCTCTCTCCAAATTTATATGAAGATTTTTAAGGAAATACTAGTTATGAAATATTATCTTAATGTATTCCCACTCTATATCATTAATTTTTTCTTTAAAATTTTTGTTATTAATAAACTCCCACCATTGATTAGCCTCTTCTTCTAAATGAAAAATTTATAAAGTCGCCTTCTCCATCTCAGAATATAAAATTATAGAAAAAATATTCTCGATTTTGTTGAACCATTGTTCTAATACTAAAAGATTAGAATACCCACTAAATTTTGGTGGTCGTTTTTAAAATTACAGAATCAATAGAAAGTTTCTTTCACTTAGGTAAAGTGGGATGTTCCACATTATTCAGGTTGTTGTCCATAGCCTATGTTACCTGGGTAAGTATCACCATGTTATTTTTAACTCTACCTCCCAAAGAATTGGGGATGTCATTTAAGAAATAATTTCATTCTCCCTCCCATAGTTTGTTGGCCTAGTTCTCCTAGTTCCCACCATTTTGAAAAATTGAAAATTATTGAAATAAGAATTATCCCACAAGTCATAAATAAAGAATTTATTTATTTTTGAAATTGACTCTTAATGCATGTATTGTGGGATCCCTATGTTTATCATTTCCCAAATACAAAGCTTCATGTGTCTTAAATATAATTAGACTCAAACAAAGGGTTTTCAATAAGGTTTTATAATGTTAATTCCAAAATAAACTAAACAATTTCCTAATATTAACTATTGCAACCATTATTTTATTGCATGGTTATTGCATCATTTTATAGATAAAAATTTTAAAAGGTTACACATCCTAGATCCAAAGGTTTAATATAATGGTAAAGTTAAGACAATAGATAAATTTTAAATAATAAAACAAAAAAAATTATTTAATACCTTCTTATCTAGCTTCATAGTGTCCCTCATGTTCAAATTAGTACAAGTAGTCACCGGAGTATATAAATCAAAAAGGGGTGAGTTAAAAGCCTAGTAATATGATATATAAGACCACAAATCGATATAACATGGTTTATAATAATCATTGTAATCACATAATTAATGGATCCTCATTGTAATCATGGGATGAAAAATTAGATAAAGGCATGGAATATGGAATTTTAAAAAACTAAACATAATGTCTTAGTAGTCAAATACCACACATAATTGTGAATAAATTTGGCATCATGTTCAAAAATATTTCACCTTATCTCATGAAATACATCACACTAACCAATGAATTGGATTTCTATTTAATTCTAGGTGCACCCATCACATCACAACATTTATATGTTCCATTTAATTTTGGTCCCACCCATCACATAAAAACATTTAAATTATCATGCATACCACATAGATTGTATATCAATCTTGGACATAAAATAACTCATGGATGAGAATTGGTTTCATTTAATAAATAATACTTTAATGAATAAACATTGGGGATATCAAACGAAATATAAAATATCATTCTTGGTATAATAATAATCAATCTTTAGTAAATAAGAAAAAATCTCACGATAAGTATAAGATGTATTTTTTGAAAGAAGAGTTCTTTTCAAAAAATCCATTCATTTTTCATAAAACTATTTTTGGAAAAATATGTGTCCCATAAAAAAGGAAGTACAAATAAATTATATTTAAGGAAAATTAAAGGAACAATTATACTGAAAATGGAGAGAATGAGGGAAACCCCAATGAAAAGAGAGTTGGGATCGTGAATCCCCTTCCCTTATGCCTCAATTATTTCTTTGCATTAATATACCTACTAATCAAATTAAATTAATTAATAAAATAATAGAGAACATTTTATATATGAATTTTTTTCATTATTGATTTTTTACGTACATTTATGGGATTTTTGATGAATTATAGAGTTTAATTTTACCATTTAGGAGTGTTTATTTTCCTAGTTATCAAGGTCGGTTCACGTGTATACAAGTATGATAGATCATGTAAAATGTGAATAAATATCTATAATTGAATTTATATGTTATTAAAGAAAATTAATAAGATTAAATTGTATTATATTAAAATTGGTTATATGCTGTGAGGATGATTTATATATTTAACATTAATGAAAATCATTTAATTATTTTTGTCGGTTTTATGACCATAATGTGCTAATGTGATTTTATTTCACATCATGTTTTTATATTTCTTCCATAAAATTATATAACTTATTATATGCATAATAAAATCACATTTAACTGTAATTATGGTTTTATGACCATCCATGAAGGCGGTAGTGACAAATTAAAATGCATCATCCTTGGTGGTGCTAAATCGCCACACCACAGATGATATTTTCATGTTCATAAATTAAAGTAAAATGGAAGATATGTGGACATGAATTATTCCATTAATATATTAAAATTATAGTATATATAGTATATTATAGTTATAATTCTTTTGGGATAGTTAGCGGTTAGGAGATGATAAGAAAATAATGAAATTGAGTGGAAAATAAAATAAAAAGGAAGGGGATTTTACCTCTTGAATTTATCCTCCTTAATAACCTTCTTAGGGAAAAAGGATTGGTATTTTGATGTGACAAGATGCTCCATGACATGGGGGTGGTCTTGGGAAGTGTATTTGTTTTAATTTTTACAATTCCCAAATCTTGAAATTTTTTAGGATAAGAGGTGGTTGTGGTGTTTTTTATAGATTATGAGGTGGGTGTTTTCCCATTTTTTTATTAGTTTATTATTTTTTCTCAAAATTATGAATAGTTTGATAATTATCACAATATGTATTAATATAATTAATGATTTCAACAAAATTTGGTTCTTACATAAGTGATGACTCAAGGAATATTTTTTAACTTATAATGTATTTATATCGTAAATTAATGTATTTTACTATTCCCCAAAAATCCAAGTATTTGAAAAAAATAAAAAAAAATACACACTACCCATTTTTTAGGTGTATAATTCAAAAATAAACTCTAGTTTATGAAAATAATTTTTTAAATATGTGACAATTAATTTTTTATTTAAATCTTCATTTACTTGGAAAATATTGATTTTAAAATTATAACTAATTTTATAAAACATTGATAAAATAATTAATTCCTCCTAAAATTATATTATAGTCATATAATAACAAAATATTAGTTTTTAAATATATTTTATAAAATTAAATTTTCTTTTAAATATATATATTAAAAATAAAATTTTAAACAAACATTTATGTTTTATAAAACTACCAACACTTAATTAATAATTTTTTAAATATTTATTTCCCTATAGTATGATATAATTATATAATTTTTTCGTTTATGAGGATCCTAAATTATATGTGTACTTTCATAGATGAGGTTACTATTCTATTAGTTGATTTACTATTCTAACCAGCCACTTCAATATTCCAACATTCAGTTTACTATTCCATTAGTAAAGGTCCAATAACTTCTAGAAATACTTATTATTTTATTCATTATTAATTTGTATATATTTTATTTTGTTCTCAAAGATATTACTATAACATATAATATATGATGTAATTATATGAAGGGAATTCATATTGATAAAATTTTGGTTCGTTGCAAGCAAGGAACACTATTTTCCCTAACTGTGAGCTCAGGGAGGCACGACCATACCAAACCTCAAAAAAATTTAGAAGTGGTGAATGGAATGGTTGGTGCATAGTTTGTTAAATCGAGAATCCAAAATGTGAGGCTATCCTCTAAAGGTTGTTCATGGATCATGTTTATCACATGGTTTGTCCAACCATGTGGCCAAACCATGTGACCCATAATTTTTGGTTAAATTTACCAAATTTCACTTTAATTATTATAAATTACACCCAACATATAATTTTCTTTATATTCAAATGTAAAAGTGGTTTTGCTCAATTTTTTAGATCAAGCCTATATCAACCTCAGATCATGGATAACCACTACTTTGAGACTCTAATTTGATCTTCATTACTCTTGTTGGATACATGATGGTAATGTATTCATTTATGTATCACATTTATCCATATTTTTTTACCTCGATGGATTTATTTAGGTGCATTCTTGTATGAACTATTTTCAATTAAATCTTTTTTTCTGAAGTCTTCTTATGATATTCATCAAATCTAAGGCCAATACTAGAAAATTTCTTCCCTGGAGATATAGGGTATGTTTTTAATTTCTTATCCCTAAAATTTGAGGTGTTTTATAATATATTTCATTATACTACATGTCGAATTCAACGTGTGTTTTCAAAAACATTAATCTTGCTTAAAATTGTTACCTTAATTGAGAACCATATGACATTATTAGGTCACCTTCAATTTTCTCCACCCCGTGAGGCGTCCCGATCAAATTTCCAGTATGGCTATAAATGATTAAACATAAAAACCATCATCTAAATTGTTTTGGTATGACTTATAAGTAGGATGAAATTAATTAAGTAGATAACTATTTTTGTATATAATGTCTAAAATATCTATCAAGTGAATGTTTTTGGAATATAGGTGAATGGTATGAATGGTCACCTAAATTAATTGGATAATGTTTAGTAATGAATTATCCATTTTATTGTATTAAGGATAATGATTACATGCCATTGTTGTTATGTATTGGAATAGAGACCCTTATGAATGTGTTTAGTATATATTTATGGGAATTGAATCCCTCCTTCTAATTTGATATGGTTGTGTTGACCATTTATAAATGTGATATAGGAAAGTCAACCATGGATATATATATATGGTATGGGAATTGAAGCACTTCTTCTAATGCGATATGGGCATGGAGAAACATTATAAATGTGATATGTGAATGAAGGACTTTTATAAATGTTATATAGGAATCGAGGTCACTTATAAAGATGAAATGGACATGAAGAAGCTATATATATGGGATATGGTCATCATGAACCTTAATATGATATACAGACATGATGAAACTTGATGTTATATATGGGCGAGAAATTTTTTTTATAATATTGGGATTGATGACCCTTGATATATGTGATATGGGAATATTGTCTCTCTGATTATGATTATTTTCATGGTGACCCTTAATACAGTGATATTGGGCATGGCATCCCTTGATACTTTTGATACTCATGTTATAGATATAGATGTCTTAGATATTCATTGGGTCCTAGATTGTGGTAGTTTCCACATATATGTTTTTATACTTCAGTATGTATATATTACATATATATGTGTACATCTAGTTACTTGTTTACAAAAAATCTGGTAGAGGCCGAAGTATGTAGGGCCATTCTGGTTTTCTTATTGAACCAAGACTAACCCATTATAGTTTATCCAATATTTTCCACTATATAAGAGAACATACATATTATATTATATGACTGTATATTTATAAACACCATTGGTCGTGGCCAACTAATTTTATCTCACACCCTATCTAGGACACTGATAGTACTTAGGAAGTCTATATTCTTGCAAGTGTAGATAAGGGGAAGCACCATCTTATGGATGTATGACTTCATGCATGACTTAGGAAGAGAGATTAGTACCATATGACTAGGATGGATCTCTAAATACCTGGATAGATTTGGGACATATTTTATTTTTTTATATCATCTAATATATGGATAGCCCGCCTCCATGTATATATGTTTTCCATATTTGGTAGAGACAGGACATCATTATATTTTGTATATGATTCAGTTTAATGTTTTTGAATAATATTTAGCTCTTGGATGTTTTCCCTTGTTTCCACTATATTTTCCATTATTGATATGATTCCACTATTTATCTATTGATTATAAAACTCTGTTAATCTTTCCAGATGGAATAGTCTCCCCACAGACACAATATATGCTCTCACTACTAGTCGACAGCCTCCGACGTATGGGGAAGTAAGTGTGAGGCCATGTGGCCCACCAGTTTGGGGAACCAATTAGTGGAACATGTGTCAAGATGTCCAACCATATATGAAATATTAAAAGTGATCAATACAATATATTTTTAATTTGAAAAAAATTAGGCATTAAATAGGCCATCAATTCCCATTGATATCTATAGATACTCAAAACCACTAAAAATTCAAGGAACTACCTATTTTCATGAACTTATTTTTGAGGGGAAAGAATTATAAGAGAATATCTTGGAATGAATGAATGTCAAGTCACCAAAACTAAGATCTTGAATCCAAAAATTACTTAACCTCCATACATCACACACAAGGGACATTTCAGCCCTCTCAGACTAGGATCTATAAAACATTGAAATTATTAATATAACCATAACATATATCATAAATTCATCTAAAAAAGCATAAAAAATAATATAAAAATAAAAATAAATGTATAAAATTATTGATTTTTTATTTACATGGCCTAGAAATTCATCCCATTCCTATTGGAGATCACTACAAAAATATATTTATCTTGATTTATATTGATTATAATAGGTTAATTTATAGCCTCGTGGATCACTATATGAAAATAATAACATTACATATTGATTGGGGTCCCACTATGAATATATAGTGTGGTCCTTCAAGTCATTAGGTGTCCTAGACCTCTAACATTTTTAATACCATATCCATTCACAATAGTAAACATGAATCGGATTTACCAATCATTAACATTACTATATATATCTTATAGAAGAATAACATAACCATATTCTTGAAAATACACATCACATAGTGATATATCTACCATTGAATTGGTATCATCCACAAAACATTCCCCTAATCAAATTTTCTATTATTAATGTCTTGATATTATTGACTCCTTCTAGAAAAATGAATTTTTATCCTTGAATAGGATTCATAATCCTAAAAATATCCCACTTTAGTACAACATCAATGATACCTCAGAAATATGTAATAATTAGATAGATTCAAATATTCATCCCCCTTATATATACATGAATTGACCTCATCCACCTATTGTATACCATATTTCCATTAACTTATACTATTGTATCAGACTTTCTTTCACCATAACCTCTTAAAAAATGTTAGTTAGATTTTGAATTTCATCACTATTCTACCACTCTAACTCTACATCCTCTTGAAACATCTAAATTTAGCAGTAATTTATTTTGATATATTTCTTCGTTGAATGATATACCATATTATTCACTAAGTTAATTTCACATTAACTAATATAGTATTGTAGAACATATTACTGGATACCTTAATGTTTAAAAAACATATTAACCAAACCAACTCAATTAGTGCTTCTTTATGGATACAAATTCTTCTTCCATAGTAGAGAGTACAACTACTAACATCAAACTATACATTGACATGATCATCATCCTTATAAATGTAAATACATAGAATGTTTTACTCTTGTGAGTATTATAATTTACACCAATATCTATATCTACATACCCTTTTAATAATATGGATAAATCACAATATAATGTAGTATCTACCATGTCTTTGAGATGCCTGATGATCCATTTTATGGATTCCTAGTTCTCTTTCATGGGAATTTCCATATACCAGCTGATGATTCCCACTGCATTAGAAATGTAAGGGTGAGTGAATTCTGCTGTATACATCAAACTTCCATCGACTAAAGAAAACAATTCATTTTTAATGTATATCACCTCATTAACCAGACCTGTTTCTTATCCCTTTTCAAGTATAATTTTCTTGACCATAAGATATGAACTTCACATTCATATAATCACTACAAACCTCTAGATGACCTCTTAGATATATTACTTTTAAGAAAGTAATATAAATATAACACTCTTATCAATATCTATCGTCATTATGGGAATATTGTTTTCTCCCTTGAGAAAATTCATATAAAATTTAATAGATAACTACAACATTAATTCCTAGATATATTTCATTTTTAGACCTTATAAAAGTATATCATCAACATAAAACAATTAGATGATAAATAAATCATCCAAAAGCACCATCTGATAAGAAAAATTATCTGAGTTTTCTTAAATGAAACACTTTTATACCATTAATAAATTTACTTTTTTATTCCATTTACATGGTTCTTATTTGAATCCATAGAGTCTGCATTTTATCTTGAAAAACATTTCATTGTTTGGCGAAACCTCAAATATAGTAGGATGCTTCTTTTAAATATTCTCCTCAAATTCATAATTATATAAATCGTTCATTAAGTATATTTGTTCTATGACCAAATTATCAATATTAAATAATCATTTGACCATCCTAATGGTAATATTGTTTACTACCAATTAAAGAATTTGAATGAAATCAATATCCTCTTTATCTAGAAATCCTTTCACTAATAGGCTTGCATTATTTCTCTTTATTTCACCCACTTATTCATTTAATAATAATACACATTGTTCCTCAAGTATATTATTTTATCATATTAAAGATATTAACTCCCATGTATCATTATAGTAAAATTAACTAATTTTCTCCTATATTTCTAACATATACATTTAATAATCACTAAGTGGTATCACATATTTTGAGTTCTCAAACTCTCATCCATCAATTAGATGAATATAGTGGTAGTTATGACCAAATTTTTATATCAAACATTTTTTTTGGGAATACCTTTGAAAGTTAATATGTCATTATTCCCATATTGTTACATAATAATCTGGAGAACCATCTTCTAGAGTTCAATCTTTTCAAACTCTAATACACACCACCATTTCCCTTGACCATTGAGGTTTATCTTCTATTTTCCACTCTTTTGGACAACATGTGAAAACATGTTATCATATTAGAATGTGTAAAATCTTGGTTCCATCATCTAGATAAAATTCATAGTTTTCTATTTATTCTTTTAACATCACTTAAATGATATCCTTGTTGAAGTCCATGTATAAGACCCTTTATTAAATTGAATATTATTTAGTCTGAATATCATTAGATTTTTTTCATACCAAATATGGTTACAAAACTTTTCATATCAATTCATAAAAAATAAATAAACTATATGATTATCGTCAAGATTATCTATCTACATAGAGTCATTATGCATATATCCAAGTCTTCTGGAAACATTTGGATGATGAATTTCATCCAGACTAATAGACCCATTCTAATAGATAATGTTCAACCCTATATGTTCCAATGAAATTAAGTTAACCTTTTATACATTGTAATTCAATTTGTTTTCAAAAAATTATATAGATATAAATAAGTTAAATCATATAATACATTCTTTCTATGACAACATTTTGTTCATGATTCCTTCAACATAGTTATTTTTGGTGTTCCTTGTACACTATTATCTTCTATAATTCCTTTCTCCAAGATGTAGAGTTTGAATTCATTTTGAAATTATTAAAATCCATCATCTGACATAATGAATTTAATCCTTCTAATTATATCCATTTCAACTGCGGATTTATATAAATTGAAAAATAAAAAAATTAAAAAAATCTTCATGAAATACACAAATACTTCTCTTATTATATAATCAATAAAAATGAAATATAATATAGATCTTCGATGAGATTTAACTAGGGTTATCCCCAAAACATCAAAATAAAAAATTTATTGATTCAAGCACTATGGTTTACATCAATTCAAATTTTAAAGAAACCTTACTCTAATTCTATGTTATAAAACACTCACATGTTCTGACATTAGAATAATCAGGCATTAGTATACCGTTTACCACTAAAACCAAAATATTATTATCAATATGATTCCCAATTTGACTGTGCTCTAAATCTAGATATATAAAAGTTATCATTCCAAAAATCTAACATTAGTATGATCCAATAATCAGACATCGGGTCGTATCCCCACTCCCCATCCCATAACCATTTATCTTTGGGTAACATTAAATATACCATTGTAAAATCTCTTTCAATATCCATATTCCTTATGTTGTCACAATGAAATTACATTTTTCCATAAACACTATATTTGTATCACTCCCTCAAACATAAGGATCTTATAATTTATTTTCCAGATAATATAATAACCATTTCAAACAACATTTGATTCCTCATCTTATACTAAATTTACCCAACTAAATCTCTTAGATACATAATTATTTAAGGACCCCTTCTCCAAATTAGATAATAATTATGGTTTATAAATAACCTCTCATGATTCCATTGGAACAATGAAACATAGTAGCAAGATGCAACTGTCCTAAAATAAATTTAAGGAAACAAAATATTCTGAGTCTATTATTTTAAAAATAACTATATAATCATTGTAAAAAATTATAGTGATTATGTCTATTACAATTGTTCCCACATGCTGTTGTGGATCTAATATATTTACCACAACTCTCATAATTAGATTTCTTTTCATTATTCAAACTCATCTTCTAGTTGGGGGAATGTACTCTACTATTTATATTTAATATTTTTTTAGTATGTTCTTAGACACCCCTACTCTAGATAGAATTTTTTATATTAAATTCCACAAATCCTTAAATACTAGGTTTGATTTTTTTGTAGATTTTCTAGTAGAAATTATTATCACCTCCCAACTATCTTGTTGTAATTACAAAAAAAGGAATGTTAAAACATCACCTATAAATATGACTTTTACTGACTCAAGAAGTATCCAGATCATGTTTAAATCATTAACATGGTCCAAAATTGGAATTTATTCTCATAATATCATTCTAAAAAACATACACCTTATATAAACATTGTTTAAATTTTCCGGATTCTCAACCATGTATGCCAGGGCTATCAGAAGTTTTTCTAGTGTTTTAATGTCAAGGATATTAGAGGAAACATTCCATGATAATGGCATTTGGATTTAACTAATTTAATTCATATATTTAATTTACCACTCTATTTAATTCAATATATCTCATTTTATTCCAATTAAAGGAACATCAATGTCTAATTGGATGAGATAAGAATCCTTCTATGTCATCTGGTAGCTAAATTAATTTTTATAAAATGTATCAACCCTAATACTAACATCTTGTTATTGCCTAAAATATTTTTAGTGACTCCCACAGAATCAAATGGTGTCAATATTTAAAATAAATAAATGATACATATGTATATTCAGTATATCTTGATCCATTCATTGATACACCTTTTTGGGTAGAATAATGACATGTGTAAATCATGAAATAACTATATGTTAAACCACCCTAACCAGGATCATGAATCGCACGAATATTTTACATCTAGACATATCATGTAGTAGACATGTCAAAACTCTTAGACAAATATATTTGGAACATAGTAAGTGAAATTGAAACTGAAATCAACATACAAAAAATATTCAGAAAAACATATACACAAGAATACATATAAGAAAAAGAAAAATGTGAAATTATATAATACGTTTGGAATTATATTGATTGAATTTAACCCAATATCCATGGGAGAATATTATAAAATTATATTTCTATAAAATTAAGATTATTACAACTGGTGACTTATTGACCACATGGGTCTCTATAAGAGGGTACTAAAGCTACACATTATCAAGTGTCCCAAACCTATATATATAGTCATAAAATCAAGTATTTTATTTTAACTGAACTTCTACATTTATAGGCCTCCATATATTCATAATAGTTACAACAAATCGTTTTTATATTTCCTCAACATGACTGTATATAACCAGTATACCAAGCATATCACCATCATTCAAACAACCGACCTTATTGAATGATTCATATTTTGTTAAGAATATGTACCCAAAAGAATTTCCTTTTGATAAAATTATCACATGTTCAATTATCGCTTTTGATAACTCCTTCAAGTGACTAGAATATAAGGCATTAAACTAGATTAAAATTCCCAAAACTTATTTCACCAACAACAGATTTAGACTAGTGAAACTAATGAGTATCACACCTGAATCCAACCTCTAATATTTCACTTCATGGTGAATTGTAAAAAGTGTATAAAATATAATTATTTGATACAATTAAATCTAAAAAAATAATGAATGACTTAAAAATTAATTCTAATTACTCAATCATGAATAATAAAGAATCCAAAATCTTCTAATATAGAAAATATGCAAAATATATAAATTTCATATAAAATATACAAATATAAAGAACTATATTATTGTAAATAATTAATCTATAAATATATTTTTTGTAATAAAACATATATTTCATTTATATTTTATAGGTACATGATAAAATCAACAAACATAGTGATCTTATTCCCAACCAAAGTCATAGAGCTAATTTGGTACAAAAAATCTGTTAACAAAACCATGTAATCCTATCTGTAAATGTTTCCATAAGAAAAATAATATTCTAAATATTCCATCCCCTATGTAGTAATGACTATTAAAATATCATGAATACATAATATTTAAAAGTATTTATTCAT
This sequence comes from Viscum album, assembly GCA_963277665.1. Lineage (NCBI taxonomy): Eukaryota > Viridiplantae > Streptophyta > Magnoliopsida > Santalales > Viscaceae > Viscum > Viscum album. Next base: position 1,130,704,922 of record OY728128.1, on the reverse strand, counting down.
AATATGTAGTTTCATCCTTCCAAACCAAAATACACAGTCTCATCCTCTATTATATATCTTCTCAATTATATATTCCATTACCAAGATCACCACAAACATAAATTAGTATATGATGGAATATATATATATATATATATATAATCCATCACAAGAATAAAAATATTGATGTTCCCTCAAAAATGAAATACCATAAACTCATTTACCAATTTTTCATACACATAATGTCATAAAGGATATCGAACTTGTTCCCTCTCCCTAATGAACACATCAACCACAAAGATGCATCCCGTAGAACGTCATATTCATAACTCATAATTATTATTAAATAAAAAATATATAGACATCATGCCTATATCTATATGTAGGAATAAACCTATTTATACTCATTGGAAATCACACTAGAGACCTGTAACACCATGAGATTTTTTGAATTATTTTTTCGAATTAATTTAACTTTTTGATATTTTTTCATTCCACATGACACTAAAAATAGTTATATATATATATATATATTAAAAATATAGTTCAAACATTTCTTACACAATTAATACTAACTTGTATTGCACTACACACAATACCAACTTGGATTTCACTACACGCAACACTGACTTAGCGTATGATACACACAACACTGAGTTTCTATGAAACATCTTTTCATATATATATATATATAATTAATTAAATGAGAAAATTAAAAACTAACCATTAGAAATAGTCACAATAATAGTGATAACTAATTTAAAAATATATTTTATATTTTTTTTATTTAAATAACACATATTGATAATGAAAGACATGATTTTTGGTTAAGTCCTTCTATGTTTAAAAAAAATTTCTCAAAAGAACTGCTTCTAATAATGAAATAAAGTTTATTAATATATAGAAATTTAATTTTATAAAATAAACATAATTTTTTAATTCATAACTTATAAATTATCCTATGGTGATTTTTTTTTTGGATTTTCCTAAGAAACTTCATTTTTCGATGAATAGTGAATAATAATTTTTTTTATTAAAAACAGTCGTTTTCAAATTAATTATTAATGGTAAATGATATTATAAATTTTTTTTAATGTAAAATTAGATAAATATTTAATATATTAATACAATTTAATTCATTTGAATTAATTTAACTTTGAAACTAAATTTAAAATCCTAACAAACTTTTGAACTTTTTCTTAATTTAAAACCTCGTTATTTCGTCTTATCTGTGGGATGAGTACTAGTCTTTATTTTTCCTCTTCTATGATTTGAATTTGAAAAATACAACATACACAATTTTATTCAGTATAATATTTAGATTCTAATAATCCTATATTAATTTTTGACAAAAATAATTTATAAAAGTGATTAAAATTATTCCTAGTAGTTGAGGTCAAATTAAGCTTAATTATGGACTAAACCTTAAAATTAAAGTCCCAAATGACATATAAACTCTTTAAACACGAATTTTATGTCCATAATTTGTACATAAACCTTCCATTATTGTGTTATATTGGTTTAGTATGACTTTTTTTAGTTAATAACATGTTAACAGTTAACTTGTTTCTAAATATTCCAAGTGAGTCCTTTTTCTTCCCTATAAAAGGCCACAACCTCTACCCAATCCTCACACCTATAAAAACATTTATGTTATTCCAAGATATTCACAATTATCCTCCCAAAAATACTTCTTTATACCTTTAATCATCCGTTTAGAAAGAAAGTTTCTCAAGGAAGCCTTCTAGCACAAACCAAATGGAGTTACCCGATTTAGAGGTAACATCTCTCTCAAGAATCTTTCCTTTATTTCCCTTATTCAAACCTTAAACTCTTTTTATTATATTATAGTTTGAAATAAATAGTATCCTACATATATTGGGATTTTTTTATGAATTTTTTCTAACCAAAAAATATACACACCTTAATCTAATGGATGTTGAACATTCTGTTTCCGTGTACACTGAACTACTACCTCACGAAATGATGATTGTTCATTTCTCCTTTACCACCAATTATGGAGGCCATTATGATGGATGAAATTTTTATATATTTCATATATTATATTTTATATTTATTTAATATTATTTATTAAATTAACAACACACATCTCTTTTAATATAGAAAATATGTAAAATATATAAATTTTATACAAAATATACAAATATAAATAACTATATTATTTTAAATAATTAATGTATAAATATATGTTTTGTAACAAAACATATATTCCATTTATACCTTATTGGTACATGATAAAATACACAAACATGATGTTCTTATTCCCAACCAAAGTTACAATGCTAATTTTGTGCCAAAAATATTTCAAAAAAACCTTGTAATCCTATATGTAAATGTTTCTCTAAGAAAAAATAATATTCTAAATAGTTCATCCCCTAAGTATTAATGAATATTAAAATATCATTAATACATAATATTTAAAAAATATATAATCATAATATTTAGTTTCATCCTTCCAAACCAAAATACATAGTCTCATCTTCCATTATATATCTTCTCAATTATATATTCCATTACCAAGCTCACCACAAACATAAATTAGTATATAATATTATATATATATATATATAATATATCACAAGAATAAAAATATGGATGTTCCCAAACAAATTAAATACCATAAACTCATTTATCAATTTTTTATACACATAAAGTCATGAAGGACATCTAACTTGTGCCCTCCCCCTAATGAACACATCAACCACAAAGATGAATCCCATAGAACATCATATTCATAACTCATAATTATTATTACATAAAAAATATATAAAAATCATTCATATAGCCATAGGTAGGAACAAACCTATTTATTCTGATTGGAAATCACACTAGATACCTGTAACACCCTAAGATTTTGTGAATTATTTTTTTCGAATTAATTTATCTTTCTGATATTTATTCATTTCACATGGCACTAATTATAGTTATATATATATATATTCAAAATATAAGTTAGACGTTCCTTACACAAGAAATAATTACATGTCTTTCACTACTTTCAATTCCAAGTTGGCTTGCACTACACGCAACACTGACTTGGCATACGATAAAAACAACACTAAGTTTCTATAAAGCATCTTTTTATATATATATTATTAATTAAATGGGGGAATTATAAACTAACCATTAACCATAGTCACGATAATAGTAATAACTAATTTCAAAATATATTTTATAATTATTTTATATAAATAACACATATTGATAATGAAAGACATGATTTCTGGTAAATTCTTATGTTTAAAAAAATCGTATTCTCAAAAGAACCACTTCTAATAATGAAATTAAGTTTAGTAATATTTAGAAATTTAATTTTATAAAATAAACATCATTTTTGAATTCATAACTTCTAAATTTTCCTTGCGTTATTTTTTAGGATTTTTCTAAGCAACTTCATTTTTTTGATGAATAGTAAAAATTACTGTTTTTTAATTAAAACATCATTTTTCAAATTTATTATTAATGATCAATGATATTATAAGTATTTTTTAATGTAAAATTAGATAAATATTAGATATATTAATACAATTTAATTCATTATAATAATGTTCACTTTGAAACTAAATATAAAATACTAACAAACATTTGAACTTTTTCTTACCTTAAAACCCTGGTATTTCGTCCCGTCTGTGGGATGAGCACTAATATTAATTTTTCCTCTTGAATATTTTGAATTTATAAAATCCATGATAACCAATTTTATTCAGTATAATATTTAGATTCTAATAATTCCATATCAATTTTTGACTAAAATTATTTGTAAAGGTTATTAAATTTAATCCCAGCAGTTCAGGTCAAATTAAGATTAATTATCGACTAAACCTTAAAATTAAAGGTCCAAATGACATATAAACTCTTTCAAAACCCAATTTATTTCCATATTTCTTACATAAACCTTTAATTATTTTCTTTTTTTGGTTTATTATGGCTTATTTTAGGTAATAACATGCTCACATCTAAATTGTTTCTAAAAATTCCAAGTGAGTCAGTTTCCTTCCTAATAAAAGGCCACAAGATCTACCCATTATTGACACCTATAAAACCATTTATATTAGTCCAATATCTTCCTAATAAGCCTCCCAAAAATACTCCATTAAACATTTAAGCCTCCCTTTGGGAATAAATATTCTCTACTAATCCTTTTAGCACAAACCAAACAGAGTTACCCGATTTAAAGTTAACGTCCTCTCTCAAACTCCTTTTTTTACTTACCTTATTCAGCCATTAAACTATTTTAATTTAATTATTGTATAAAATGACCATTATTATACATATACTAGAATTTAGTTATGAAATTTTCCTAACCTACCCTTACACACACCTCCATCTAATGGATGTTGAACATTTTCTTTCTGTGTAAACTGAACTACTGCCTCATGAAATGATGATTGTTCCTTTCTCCTTTACCACCAATCATGGTGGACATTATGATGGATTATATTTTTATATAAATAATATATTATATTTAATATTTATTTAAGATTATTTATTCCATTAAAAAAACACATCTCTTTACTTTCCATTTTGTGTTAATATGATAATCTCATTTTAGGAAGTGTGGATTATAACCCCTTCAAAGAGATGTGATTCGTTCACACGCCACATGGAATGTATTAAGGATTGTTTTAATGAACTTATATAAAATATATGATTTATTAATTCTAATAGAATAATTATATATATATAAACATATATATATCATTTACATACTTTCTTTTGATGTGACAATAAAGACAGAAATAACGTTCATGTGTATGTACAGCTTACCGCCTCCATGAACGGTGTATTACATTTAGTAATACTATATTATATAGATTTTTATAATAAAAATATAATTTATATACCTGATATTTTTTTATTTTTTTTACATTATTTAACCATGATATAAGTATAAGGACCAAATAAATAACAAATTAAGACACATGCAAAGAACAAAGTGAATGTTACCCGAAGTGAAACTTTAACATATGATTGTTAACAAGTGGGTAATATAAGTTAATAATAAAACCATATATGTTATTATGTATAAGAATATTATTCTTTAAAATGTTTATAATAAACTAATGTTTTTTAGACATGAATCTTGTATGAGTACGGAGAGAGATAAGACTCAAGGTAAGGGGATTTCATCTCACTTTTAATTTCTGTGAGATACATATTATGTTCTAAACTCTTTTCATTGGGGTGGTTTATGTAATGAACATGATTGAATTATATGTTTCTTTTAATTTAATTTTTGTGTATTCACATGCCCATTTTATGATACTTCTTTCATGGGGTTTATCTTTCAAAAGTTACCAAATTGGTAAAATAGTGTTGTCTAAATTTGCATTCTTTGAGATTCATGTTTTTTGGTGCACATAAACTATTATTTGAGGAGTATATACATCCATTTTACATGTTATATCATGAATATAATTATTATCATGATATCTTAAGTTTCATGTAATTTTTTTTTACCTGGAGAGTATGATCCCAAGTTACCCAGTTATAAGAGTTCCCATCGCTTTCCGAGATTGTTTATGTTGTTTCTTCCATTGATAAACTATTATGATACATCTCTCAATAATATTCATGAGTTTACATATCCTATTTAATTTCATGATATACTCATGTATTATAACCATATTATACTCTTTGGTACATAATATAGTTTATAAAGTGTTTTTAATAAATCCCGACTTAACCTATGAATGGGTCATGCTTAATGTCATGGTCTTTATGAAACCTATTTCACTTTCACGAGTTATATGTTTATGAATTAAATTTCTATTTCAGGGGTTATTATTTTATTAAATGGTTATTAAAACTATCTTTTTTCCATAGGTTATGATGTGATGAAATTTTAATGATACCCATTTCATTTTATGTGTTATGATTTAATGTTTATAAGAGATATATCTATTTTGGGTTATGATATGGTGAATGTTTTATTATCATATGGCACATGTGTGAATGATTTTACAATGATATGGGTGGTACCTATATCTTCCTCAAATTAATTGGGTAATGATATGATTTATATGAGATCAATGGATGCAAGGGTTTTATCCCATGCCTGAAAAGAAAGAGGGTGTATGGGTAGTAGCCCAAGCCCAAAAACAAGAAGTTACATGGGTTTCAACCGAAGCCCAAAAATAAATGTGGTGTATGGATAGTATCCCAAGCCCGAAAACAAGAAGGTAAATGGGTTTTTTCCCAAACCTAAAAGAAAGAGGGTTCACGGGTTGTAGCTTAAGCATGAAAACAGTACTTTACATGGGTTGTAGACCAAGCCTAAATGAAATTGGGTAAACTGGTAGCTAGACCAATCCCAAAGTAGATAGAGGAGTCATATCCCTATCCTATCATTTTATAATGGTCTTCGTAGGTAGCCCTGAGATAAAAGTTTCTATTATTATATGTATTCCAAAAATCCTATGTATTATTCAATAGATATGATTTCATGGATAATGATGTTTATTCCCCTATGATTCATAACTTATGAACTACCAAGATTTATCCCATAACTCATGTTTATGAACATTGATATACTTGGTATGATCTCCTGATGTTACAATCACATTATAATACTACTATGTTCATGTTTATGCTTTCATGTCTCCCTTGTTTACCATTACTATGTATCTGATCTCTCTCATTTATTATGATTCTATTATCTAGGTTATCATGAAAGGTTTTAGGTAGAAGTACTAAAGGTGTGGATCTATATGGGAGATGTTAAACATTTTTCACCATCATAGAAGATTTTGTTTGCAAGTTTCCAACAATACTAAACTATTACAGTTTTTTGGCATGTATTTTCATAATGTACTGAATATTCATCTAAAAGGATTTTATATCCATGTATTTTATTCCTAGATTTATATAGATGGTAACAAAGGAAAGGTTTAGTCATACTTTGGAAACTAGGATGAGAAAACCTTAGTGATATCTCTATGTATATTTCTAATAATATATCTAGGGATGTCTCTAATGATAAGTGTAAGGATGAGTTATTGTTTAGGAAAATGTCCTGGAATTTTGGGGAAGGATAGATTAAGTGGTTTCATAGAAAAATATCATTGTATATATACTATATGTGGATGTAGATCAGGGATATATGTACCTAGGGGTAATAAATCTATCAAGATGTTCTGAACTTGACTCATGGTAATTTGGTACACAACAATGGGTCTTGCTACACACCTAGTTTGACACTTCTAGGGGGATATGCTTTTGGAATTCATAGACTCTTCATGAACCATCATCAAGGATTTAATTATATGTTGGATGTGAATAACCTAGGATAACCCTAATGGGTCATACATTAAGGATGGATTCATACTTTATACATCCTATAAGTGGATCTTCATGATTATGTGGTTCCTCATTATGATAACTATTTATTACTCTATGATTTTTGTTTAGTCAATGGTTGTAACCCAAAGGAACTGCGTTAGTAGTGATTATGAGACATTGAAACAAATTCCCTCCTGAAGGTCTGAATGATATGGGGGATAGAATATAAAACCCTATTTCCACAATGTCACAATTTTCTGAATCTATGAATCATGATGAATTTCAAAAGGAGAAAAGGAGGGAGAAACGCTCTATTGAGTCCTTTATGAGGCATTTTCCACCTTCTTTCAACAATTCATCTGATCCACTTGTTGGTGAACACTAGATCAATTCTACTGAAAATGCCTTTTTTATTTTCAAGTGTTAAGATCATGAGAAAGTAATTCTAGCTATTTATCTGTCAGAAGGTGAAGCAGAATAGTGGTGGACTCTATTAAAGAATCTGAGGAAGTAATGTGAAATTGAATCTGTGGATTGGGATGATTTCAAGAACTTATTCTTCAATAATTACTTTCCTCATATCCTTAATAAAAATATGGAAAAGTAGTTCCTTGAGTTAAAGAAAAAGGATGATGAATTTGTTGGTATCTATAAGGATAATTTCACAAGACTTACGAGATACGCTTTTGGAATTATCATCCAACAAGAAAGTAAGGTTGATAGGTTCTTCAGTGGCTTAAAGACAAGTATTAGAAAGGTGTTTTCCATAAGAGACTTCGGTTGCTATGAATAGATTTTTCATTGTGCAATCAAAGTTGAAATGGAGGATGGAGTTATCAATCAATATCATGGTATTAGTAGGAAGAGGAATATGGAGTTAAAATGAAAATAAAAAAACCATGGAGATAAGAAGATGGGCCACAATTTGTGCTCTACATGTGGAATAAAGCATAGTGGGAATTTTTGTAATGGTACTAGTAAATTTTTTTAGTGTGGAAAGGATGGAAATCGAGAAGTTGAATGTTGAAGTGATTTTAAAAAGTTATATAATGATGAAAATAATTAGATAACTCCCCAAGATTCACCTTATGCACTTTAGTGTTTCAATTATAGGGAGTTTAGGAATTTTGACAGAAAGTGCCCAAATCCTAGTGTAAATAATGATGATTAGCACCAAAAACCACTAAAAACAAAGGACTAAAGGAAACAATTTGTGATCATAATGGATTAAGTGAACCAAGATAATTAAGAATTACTTATCCTTCTATAGATGGAAATTTTATGTTTGATCTTTTATAAATAATCCATGAGAAAGTCTTATTGTTCATCCTTTGGTGTGATTTCATGTTCTTATCTTTCCCAACATGGATTGTGGAATAATAAATTCACATTTGATATTATATCAATATAATTATAGACCCAAGTTTCTAATATATATGATTTTTGTTAAAGATAAGAGCTTATTTAAGGAATAAGTAGTGAATTATATCCATTTATGGAAACATTAAGTTAAAATTAAAATTATATAAGTAAGATTAAATTTTTATATTTTATATATGTATTTATTAATATTGGATATCTTTTTCAAACTAACTTGTGTAGATGGTAAATTATGACAAATAGGATGGAATATCATGGATCTCATGATCTATTATTACATTAGGAAGGATAAAAATTCAATTTTCTTTTTAGAGAAAGACGTGATGTAGAGAAGTAAACAAAAAAAGAGTAATTATTTCCTCAAATCATATAATTAGTTCCTTTCAATTAAATTATTTTACATTAGGAAAAAGTATCTTTAAGCCCGAAATTTTGTTCTATTGCCATCACTTCCTAAGAATCAGATGGTCCCTTAGGCCCCCAAACATTTAGGGCTTTCAGATTTTTAACTTTATCTTGATCATTTCCTATATAACTCTCCATTAGAACATTATGGTTAAATTTTTCTTCCATATACTTGTTTTCAGTTTACACATATGGTCTCCCATGTGGAAACCTAGTTATATATTACTTTGGGTAACTATTATGGTTCCAAATTTCCCTTTATATGGAATGTTTTAGTATAAATTTTTCCGATGTGGGTTTCTCTGAATGAAACATTAAAGTGTTAAACAATTTATAAACTAGAATAATTTCGAGAGAAAAAATCGTTTTAAGGGTGGTAGAATGTAACACCCAACGATTTTTTGAAATATTTTTTCTGAATTAATTTATCTTTTCGATATTTTTTCATTTCATGTGACACTAGACATAGTTCCTTATATATATATATATATACATTATAAATATAATTCAAAAAATCCATCTATATGAAATACTGACTTGTATTGCACTATATGCAATACAAACTAGACTTGCGCAACACACAACACCAAATTGGCCTACGATGCACACAACATTGAGTTTCTATGAAACTACTTTATATATATATATAATAATTAATTAAAGGATATAATTATAAACTAACCATTAAACATAGTTATATGAATATTAATAAATAATTTCCAAATATTTTATATTAATTTTTTATATAAAAACATATTAATAATTAAAGACATCATTTTTTGGTAAAGTCCTTCTATGTTTGAAAACATATTTTTCTCGAATTAACTTATTCTAATAATGGAAGTAATTTTTGACACATTTAGAAATTTAATTTGATAAAATAAACTTCATTTTGAAATTAATAATTTTGAAATTAGCCTATGGTGAATTTTTTGGATTTTTCTGAGAAACTTTATTTTTTGATTAATATTTAAAAATACTTCTTTTTAGTTAAAAACTCCTTTTTTATGATTAATTATTAATGATAAATGATATTATAAATATTTTTTAAGGTCTAATTTGATAAATATTACAAATATTAATAAAACATATTTCATTATAATCAATTTCATGTTGAAATTGTATATAAAATCTTAACAAATTTTTGAAATTTTTCCTACTTTAAATCCATGATAATTCATCATGTCTGCGGGATTATCACTAATATTAATTTTGTATTTTCTATAATTTTAATTTCAAAAATATAAAATAAAAAATTTTAGTCATTATAATATTTATATTCTAGTAATACCTTGTTAAATTTTTACCAAAGTGATTAGTAAAAGTGATTAAAATTGATCACCGTAGTTAAGGCCAAATTAAGTTTAATTTGGGACTAAACCTTAAAATCAAAGGCCCGAATGACCTAGAAACTTGTCCAAATACAATATTATATCAATAGTTTTTTCAAAAAACATACATTATTGATTTGTTTTATTAATTCTATTAGGTAATAACATGTTCACACCTAACTTGTTTCTAAAAATTCCAAGTAAGTCATTTTCCTTCTCTATAAACGGAAACCACCTCTACCCATTCCTCACACCACCCAAAACTTTTAATTTAATCCAATATATACCCATGTATCCTCCCAAAAATCCTAAATTCTACCTTTAATCCTACCTTTGGTCATAATCTTCTCAAGGAATCCTATTGGCACAAACCAAACGGAGCTACGTGATTTAGAGGTAATGTCTTCTCTCAAGCCCTTTTCCTTTAGTTCTTCTATTCACCCCCTAAACACTTTTTATTCCATTAGTGTGTGAAAAAAAACATATAAAACATATACTAGGGAATTCTTATGAAAATTTTATGCCCTAAAATTACACACAACTCCATCTAATGGATATTGAACATAGGGTTTTTGTGTAGGGAGAACTACTGGCACACGAAATGATGATTGTTCATTTCTTCTCTAATATCCATCATGGTGGCCATTATGATGGAAACTATATTTATATATGTAATATATTATATTTACTATGTATTTAGTCATATTTATTCCTTTTACAACACAAATCTCAATACTTTCCATTTTTTTTAATGTGATAACCTTGTTTGAGGAAGTGTATACTACCGCCCCCTCAAAGCAATGTGATTCATTCACACACCACATAGAATATATTAAATGTGGGATTTATAATATTATATGATATATAATATATATTAATTCTAATAGAATAATTATATATATTCATAAATACATATATATATATATATATATAATTTACATACTTTCTTTCAATACGACAACTAAGACAGAAATAGCGTCCATGCATTTGTATGGCTTACCACCTCCATGAACAGTGTATTCTATTTTGTAATTATATATTCAATAGATTATTATAATAAAAATATAATTTATATTCCTTATATTTTTACCATTCTTTAAGTTTTGGAATCATGATATAAGTATAAGGACCAATGATATAATAAATTCAGACATGTGCGAAGAACAAAGTAAATTTTACCCAAAGTGAATTTTTAACATAGGAACGTTAACAAGCTGGTAATATAAGGTCATAACAAAAACATATATTTTTATTATGTATAAGAGAATTATTTTTTAAATTTTTTATAATAAAATTTTATTTATTATATAGAAATCTTGTACGAGTATGGAGAGAGTCAAAACACAAGGTAAGGGGATTTCATCTCACTTTTAATTTCTAGGAGATACATTTCATGTTCGCCACTATTTTATTTGTTTTGGGGTATGTAATTCACATTATTGTATTAAATTTATATTTTAATTAAATTTTTGTGTATTCACATTTCCATTTCATGACCATTCTTTCAAGGGGTTTAGCTTTCAAAAGTTACCAAATTGGTAAAACAGTTTTGTCTCAATTTTCCTTCTTTGATATTCATATTTTTTATGAACCTAAACTATTATTAGAGTTGTATATACTTACATTATACATGTAATATCATGAATATCCTTATTTTAATTATATTTTATGATTCATGTAATTTAATTTATTTACATGGAGAGTATGATCCCATGATACTGAGTTATAAGAGTTTATTGATACAGTCTCATCGCTTTTTGAGATTGTTTATGTTATTGTTTCTCTTGATAAAATATTATGATACATATTTCAAGAATATTCATGAGTTTCATTATCCTATTTTATTTCATAAAATAATCAGGTATTAGTACCATATTCTACTCTTTGGTATATAATATAGTTAAGAAAGTGTTTTTAGGAAAGCCCGACTTTGTCCTTTTTTTGGTTGAGAATATATTTTTTCTAAAAAGGGTTTCCAAGAATTTATACCATTATCCTATATGATTTTGAAGAAATTTTTACCCCATTTTTATTCTACTAATCTATTCAATGGAATCTTATTATCTCTTTCCAAATAATTTCTTCCTTCTAAACTATTTACCATACAAAAGGAATGTTTTTTCTTCATATGACATGTATGGATTTACCCACCATCATTCCTTTGAAGATTCATTTTAATTTTTAAAAGTTTAATCTTTATTAAATTTTTTTGAAATTAATTTCCAAGGAAAAATATTTTCAAAATGTTCTCAAGTCTGTTTTATATGTTTTATAGGTATTTTCTGATAAAATTATTTTTAAATGGTTTTATGTATTAATAAAGCTTTTTCATAGAAGAAAGGATATTTTCCTCAATAAACGTTTTTAAAAGATATTTCAAAACTATTTTTCATCTAATATGACATACATATATGTTACTCATACCCTTTTTGGAAATTCTATAAAGGTTTCATTCATATCCTTTCGATGAATGGGTCATGCTTAATGCCACGGTCTTTGTGAAAACATTTTCTCCTTCATGAGTTATAAGTTTATAACATATGTTTCTCATTCATGGGTTATGCTTCGTTGAAATGGTTATGAAAACTATAACTTTTCAATAGGTTATAATGTGATAAAATGTTAATGATACCCATTTCATTTTAGGGGTTATGATTTGATGTTTATAAGATCTATATTTTTTATGGGTCATGATATGATGAATGTTTTTTTATATTCTAGAACATGTGTGAATGATTTTACTATGATATGGGTGGGACCTATATCTCCATATAATTCATTGTGTAATGATATGTTTTATATGATATCAAAGGGTACATTTTTTTGTAGCCAATCTAGAAAAAAAATAGGGTGCATGGGTAGTAGCCCAATCCCAAAAACAAGAAGGTACATGGGTTATAGCCCAAGCCTCAAAATAAGAAGGTAGATGGATTGTATCCTATGACAAAAATGAAATAGGGTGTATGGGTAGTATACCAAGCCCAAAAATAAGAAAGTACATGGGATGTATCCCAATCATAAAATAAATGTGGTACAAGGGTTGTATCCCAAGCCCAAAAACAAGAAGGTACATGGATTGCAGTTGAAGCCTAAAAGAAAGTGGGTACACAGGTTGCTAGCCCAAGCCCAAAGTTGGTATACGGGTTGTATCCCAAGAATAACATGTTATAAATATCATGGTATATATCCATGATATAAAAGTGTTTATTATTATATGTATTCCAAAAACCCTGTTTCTTATTCCTTAGTTATGATTGTATGGATCATGATATTTATTTATCTATGATTCATGTCTTATGAACTACCAATATTTATCTCATAACTCATGTTTATGACCTTTTATATGTAGGGTATGACCTCCTAATGTAACAATCACATTATCTTAGTATTATGTTCATGTTTATTCTTACATGTCTCCCTTTTTTACCCATACTATGCATATGAGCTCACCTATTTATTATGTTTCCTTTCTCCAGGTTATGAAGAATGGTTTTAGGTAGAAGTATTAAAGGTGGATATCTTTATTGGATATGATGATGATCTTTCACTAGGATAGAAGATTTTGTTTCCATGTTTCCAAATAAAGTAAACTATTATGGTCTTATAGTATTTATTTTTTCTATGTACAAAATTTTCATCTAAAATAATATAATATCCATGTTTGTTAAGAATGGGTTTCTATAAGTCCCACTCCCTATATGTTATGTTGAACATGCCAAAAAAACCCTGGCATAGTGGTTTTGTAGAGATCAATAGTCATGTAACATGAAATAAATTCAAAATAAAAAAAGAAATATTTAATAAACACTCATACACATAATTAATATACTAGAAAAATCCATAATTATTGTAATAATTTAAACCTCAACATCAATATACTATGTTTTTTCATAAATTACATAGTAATATTATCCATGGAATTTATAAACAATTCACAGTTATCAAAATTTTATAGTAGTCATAATATTATTTACATCACTAATATCCACCTTAGGAGACACCTATAGGGAGCATAAAATATACTGAATGATAAAAAATAATATATAATACCATCAAAAGGACCATTTAAATGTGTAAATGTATCGAGGTCAAATGATATAATCTTTAATTTATCCCATAACACATTGATTTAATGTCATTCATAAGTTGATCAAACAATCATAGTTATGTAATGCTCATAAAATAACTCCATACATATCAATAATTAGGCTCTTTGTATAATAACCTCTACGATGTGAAATGATAAAATACTAAAATAGATATTAAACATTTTAACATGCATTGTTACATCATAGAATAAATTTAAAGTATATATTCCATTCCAATTATAATTTAATTACACATTGTCAGATTTTCATGCTAAAAATATTCACTATATCTAGTTCAGAACGTTCCCTTACGATGTACACATCCAAAATATAATAATATTAATAGAAATTCATCATCAGTAGTCACATCATATCACAGTATTTATCTTAAAATTCTTCACTAATATATAGTGGCCTATATTATATCTTGGGGTTTCCATCACTCGATATTTATTATAAAATATTATAAATCATGTATCACTTTGAATCACCTTTCAATAGGATTCATCTTTATTATACAAACAAACATGATTACAAATATATTATCTTCATGTATCATAGTCATTATTGAATTGTGTCATTATGATATACTCACAATCACACTTAAAGTTTCTTTGAACAATTCTTCCATCATAGCTACTTCCAATCTCTCAATGAAGGGTGTCATCAAGATGCACTCATAGACATGTGTTAAGGGGTAAATTCAAAATTTTCACAAGTCATGTTTTCATTAAAAAAAATCCCAATAATTTTGAATTCCAATGTCACAAATTAAAATAATTTTGTTCTATGGTAAAGTATCATCGTCACAATTCATATAGAAAAATGATACAAGGTTGATTATTAATTTTTCAATAATGGATATCATATACAAAATTTTTATATTATTATAAGGGAATCACATGAGGGATCTAGATCTATATAACAAGGTGATGTTACATATCATATATGGTTCTTGAATTTTATTTACTAATATCATGAACCCAATTTTAGGGATTGATCGTGAATCAGATATCATAAGAATATTTAAATGAATTATAAATACAATAAAATTAATAATAATTAAAAAAACTTGTTATTATAATTATAATGATAATAAAAATATTTTTATATATTATTCTCATGTTGGTTTATCACCATAAACCCCTCATTATATTAGTGTATCTAAGTTGTTTCTACATTTATCACCAACAATCCTCAGCAACTCATTCGTATTTCGAATATGTTCACCTATTTCATAATGTACATTAAAAACACCTACCATTAGAATGTTTATAAAATTAACTCACCACATAGAAAGTAATTAAGGTTTTTTGGAGGGGTGTCAATATGACCATTGATTATGAAATTAAATATACACTGACAATTTAAGTCGTTAGTTAACAATGCAGTGATTCTATGTGTATATAAATTCTATGAAGTTAATTAATTAGAAAAATATATTCATTAATTTGAATGTTCTAATAAAAAAATATTGAATAATGTGTTTGATATCCCACCTAAAGGGGACTATTAATTCATCCATAATACCTCTAATTCATATTACATTGAATCTTGTGTGAATGAAACCTATTGAATAGAAATATCCCATTTTAAAAAATATGATTTTTTTAGGGTCAAGTTAGTCACAAAAAACATGGAATTTTATTGATGTTAAACAAAACAAAAATTCTCATGTATTAGGTCATTTTTTAATTACATTTTATGTTTCAAACTATGTTAAACATAAATAATCACTTCTCATATAAGTAAATAAATTTTACAAAATTAATGAAAATTTAACATTATTAAAAACTCATTAAATATTCTAAATTGTGGTAAATTCTTCATTTTGATATCAATATTTTGATTAAAAATATTTTTTCGGTTTATCTTCTAGGAAAAATAATATAATTTTCAAAACGTTTAAAAACGAATGATATTTTTAAAATTTTAAAGAAAAAATTATGTAACAATTGTGTCAAAACTCAAATCATTTCTAAAATAGACGATACATCTAACCAAAGGTAAAAACACATTCTAAACTCAATGAAATAATTAAAATATTTTTCTCACGTAATTTACTTGGTAAAAATACAATTTTACCCTTTTAGGTGAAAATTAATAAAATTCCTTCACAAATTCTAATGATAAATATTTTTGGGCCATTACTACAGATACACCATCAAAAAATTCCCACCTTTAAAATCCAAATTTCATGTTAAAAACTCATGTTTTTTGGTATGTTACCTCTCACAAGGTCAAACACACAATATTCCTCATAATATATAAATTAAAAAATGTCGAAATTATAATTCAATACATGAATCCCCATAATAGATACACCTTCACTAGTTATAAGAGATAATTCCTATTGATAATATCCATTCAAAAATTATAATTAATTGATTTAATTTTATTTAATTAATATATATACTATAGTTATAATCATAGTGTTGTGACCTTATATAATATTTCCAATCCCATGGGGTTACTTCAACACCATTGTGAATTCATCATACTTCAAATGAAGGAATTTGCATCCCCTACTAAATGTTGTGGGTTAGGTGTTAATGGACATATATTTTATAATAATAAAAACAACTTAATTCTCCTAAGACATCATGGACCCAAAATATAGCTTAATTATTTCCAAAAACAACTCATTTTTCATGGGAGTATAACAACATAATTATTCAACATGATAATAAAAAAACACTATGAAGCCTCATTATATTTTTCAAAACATTCCATTCCATTAAAAATTCCACATAAAAATAAAAAATATTAATTCATTCATCTATTTTGTAGGATAACCACAAATTGATATTATGATAGATTTAAAAAGTTGTTCAATATCATATTGATTATTCATTAGAACACTACTACAAACCATCATCCTCTGTTAAGGATGGTAAATAATATAGCTTATGGAAGAGAAAAATAATATTAAATAGGAGATACAATAATGCAAATCAACATAAAAACATCTATTTATGGGAATTATATAAACTGAATTCAATTACTAATGATGATGATTATTAAGAAAATAATCATAAGTATTCATATTGAATATTTCTCCACTATCACATCAAAACATCTTCCCATGATTTTCATTTAATTTAATATCACTTATGATAGTAATATGATATGTTGTATTTGTAGGTATTAAGGTCTATATAGATATTACCCAATCAATAATATCATCTACATAATTAATTTTACAACCTCATAACATATGAAAGAACCTCCAATACACATATTTATCAACTAATTTATCAAATATTGAGATACCTATTTGATAAATTCATTCAAAAAGCTACATAATTATTGAAAATCATTCACGATAATTAAAAGAATCAATTTTTAATATTTTATCCCAAAATACACTATTATTTTTTAACACCAAACATTCTCTCATCTTGAAACAACCGATAAGATATATTATTTTATCACATTACATAGATGTTCATAATTTCTCTAGACAAATTTTAATGACCTATATAATCTTATCAAAATATAACACGGTCATAGAAACCCCAATAGCATAAATTTGGTTTCCTAATACATTAGGAAAGAATATAATCGATCAATGGTCTAAAATAAATACTAATATAATTCATAATCAAATAAAATACCTAGAAAAAATAACATAATTGTTTCTATTATAGAAACATTTTTCCATACCGAATAATAAATATCAGTCATATATTTGTGGTCATATAAATTGTTCATGATGATATAATTTTTGTTAAAAACCAAAAATCTTAACCACTAATTGAATTACTCATCACAAGGGGTATGTTAAATTTATGAACAATTATCATTGGTTATAGTTATTATTCTTAAAAACCAATTATCATACATCAAAATTTGATTTTTGTCACAAAAATACTTGTATTTATGTATTAGATCATCATGAAACACACACACATAAAATTCACAATGATAAACCAAACCCCACTAAAATTATTTAAATAAAAATTATATATCAACACAACTCAATGAATATCAAGAAGCAATATAATAATATTCTTTTATCTAATAACTTCACCTCATATAGAATATTAATAAGGTTATGTAGTTGGATCATAACGCATCAACCTCTAAGATATGCATCTTGAATGAAAAACACCATTCTCAAGAAAATCATAATAATCCATCACTATCCCACCAACCATTTTAAAAATTCATTGTTAAATATAAAACTACTCACAACTCATCATTGTATCAGATCTGTTATCTTCCATCTCACTACCTATTAATATAAAAACCATTAATATCATGGAAAACCAAATCCATAATAATAAGGTCAAAAAGGGAAGTAAAATAGTGTGCAACATTTAAAGTAAATAATTTTAATATACAACTCCCTCTGGAATCAACCACTAAAACCATATCCCAATATCACATGAACATGAGGTATCCCATAATATATATAAAACAACAATAAATATAATAGTAGGGATATATATGATTTGTAGTTACCCAAGCCTAACATACATGGATATTACATCAATTTAGATGAGTATACGTTTCATTAGAAAGGTATATTCCCAATGGTTGTAATAGGTTAGTGTCTTTTGAAACTTAAAAAATAGTATTCTTATTTGGTTAATGATCATAAACATATCCCATAATTCTCTTCTCCATTATTACTCCTATATAAATCCATTTTTAATAACCTTGGGAAATAAAACATAAGAAATGGGGGAACTCAATTTCCCAATAAGGATAGATAATGGAAATAAATAAACATAACATGAATATGAGGGAACAAAAACATGATCCTAACATTTTAAGATCTAACCCAACATATCACATATTAGAAACATGAGAAGTGTCATAAGTATTTCCAATTCATAAGAATTGAATCATTATATAATCAATAATATGAACCAAGTGATAATATCATATTAATAAGACGTAGAATTTGAGTAAAACACATAATCATGTAATATCATTCCCTATAAATCAAGGATAGCTACCAGAAACTTATCAAGGCACTTAATGGGGGATACACCTACTGGTAAAGACACGCCAACATCCCCAGTCATGGTCATTACCTTATAAGGGATCGGGTTTTACTATCTTTACAGTGTATCAGGTTTCGCTAACTTCACATAGTGGATCAAGGCACATTTGTATCACATTATGGATAAAGACTATTCACAAGTTTCCCATAATTATCTCATAAGATATAAAGCATTACCCAATGAATTGTATAGATATATTCGTCTCACTCATCACATAATAATTCCATACATACATATTACACAAGATAATAAAACTTCCTTCATATCATGACCCATAAAAAAGGGATGGGTTTTGTAAACATCATATCATCACCCTAGAAAAGAAATAAGTATCATAAAAATTTCTTCATATAATTACCAATGGAAAATTGATAGGTTTTATAATAATATCATCAAATAATAAACCATGGAAAGAAGTAGTTTTAAAAATTATATAACCCATGGAAGAGAAACAGGTGTCATAAACATCATTCCATCAAAAAATAATCCATTTAATAAAGAATATGAATTTTATTCTTGGTTAATATTCCAAGTAAATAATAAACAATTACAAAGTTTGACATCTTAGATGCAGACAGATTTTTAAAAGTCACATTGAAATTTACATGAAAATAATAGCCTTTATTTTATAATATTATTTCATAAAACAATTTCAAAAATAATTTTCTAATAATAAAAGCCTCAAAATTTTATTTAAAACATTTCTTGAAGAAAATATCTAATTATATTTGAAAAACTCTTTTTAAAACAACAAGAATTTTGAAAACATTTTACTTTTTAAATTTCTTTTGAAATATATAAATGGTTATTGAAGATGTTTTTAAAAGCATTTTATTTGGAAATAATTTTAAAAATTAGATATAATGCCTAAAATAATTTTGAGATACTTTTTCTAGAAAAATTATAATATATGCTTAAAACCCTTTTAATAAATATTTTCCTTCAAAATGTATAAAATAATCAGGAAAAAAATTTGAAAACCATTTTCAATTGAAATCATATAAAATAATCTTGAGAATATATAAATTTTTTAAAAAAATAAAACATTATTGAAAACCTTTTTAGAGACAATTTTTTGAAAGAACAACAATTTCATACCGAATAGAGAGATAATGTGAGATATTAATTAAAAAGATTTTATTAATTATCCTTAATTACAAGGAGTGAAAAAAATTACCAAAACATAAATATATAATGAGTAAATATAATATAATAAAACTCATGAGTGGTCTTTATAAATGGATCATATTATTTCATTAGTGGAAGTGTGATTACAAACAAACCTAAAAATGAAGAGATTGTAACAATAAACTATTACCACTTTGGTATCCTTGACTCATAATACACATGCGAAACTTAAACTACATGAATATTAAAATATCATGAAATATGTGGGTTCATGATATAAAATTCCAAAGGGTATTATATAAAATAAATAGAAAAATATAGGTGCATAACATAGCATGTATCTCAAAGAAAGGAAATTGAGAAAAAATTACATTACTAATTTAGTGACATTAACCATAAAAACCATGCAAGAAAGATCATCCAATGGAATTAAAAATACATATAAATTTAATTTTAATAATTATAAAAAAAATTCATTAAAATTACATACACCACACAAGAGAAATTATTGGTTAATACGTAATAAGTCTCACAGAAATAAAAGTGAGATAAGAAAACCATTACTACTTTATTAACTATAGAATAATAATCCCCATGAAATAATGAAATAAAATAAATAATTGGATATATTAAAATTAATTAAATTAAGTATATAATAATTCATATTTTAGTATTTAAACCACATAAAACACGTGAGTGTTGAATGTGGCACGTATCTCACAGAAATAGAAACTGAGATGAAATTCTCTTACCTTACATCTTAACTTTATATGTACACATTAAATACTCTTTTATAATAAATATATGTTTATTTTAAAACTACCATAGAAACTTATTCTTATATATAATAATAATATATTATTTATTTTTGACATTATATTACCCATTTACATACAAATCCATGTTAATGTTATGTTTTGGGTGATATCTACTTTATTTCTCATATATGTTTTGAATTGTTATTCTTGATCTCATTAATTATATAATTGTTTAATTATTTAAATAATTTAAAAAATTATATAAATATAATATATATTCTCTTTAATTTAATTTATAATAATATATAAAATATAGAAGTATAAAATGGAATACACCATTCATGGAGAGGGTAGGTCGTACGTATGCATGAATATTGTTTCTGTTTTATTATCATATAGAAAGAAAGAAACTAAATTATGTATATGTATATATATTATTATTAAATTATTATTATTATTTCATATATATTATATACATTCACTAAATCCATCCTAAATAAATTTCAATTAAGTTTTGAATGAATCACATCTCTTTGATGAGGTGGTAGTCCACATGTCCACAAACCATGTTATCATATTCAAAAAAATGGAAATCAAGAAGTTATGAGATATATAATAATTAAATAAGCATAAATACACCATAAATATTATATATATAATATTGAAACATAGTTTACATTGTAATTCACCGCCATGAGAGTCAGTAAAGGAAAAATGAACAATATTATTTCGTGATGCAGTAGTTCACTGTATGCAAGAACTGAATGTTCGTTACACATTTTATGTGAGTGTGTGTGGGTGTAGGTAGGAAATTTAGAACAATAAAATAAAATTTTATTGTGTATATTGAGGTTAATTATTTAATAGTGGAATTAAAAGTGTTTAGGAGAAATATAATGAAAACAAAAAAAAAGATCTTGAGGAAGGAAGTTACCTCTTCTTGGGGTAACTACATTTTGTTTTCACCAAAGGGATTCCATGGATGGAATTATTTCTAGAAAAGTATTATATGATGAATGGAGGGATTTGGAGAGCCTATTTGAGCATAGTTTGGGTGATATAAAGGGATTGAGAGGTATGAATAAGTGGTATAGGTGGGTTTCTTTTTATAGTTGATCGAGGAGTGGCATTCTTCTAAATTTTTTAAAATAGAGTTTCCCCCACTTTTCTTCTATTCCAAGTGGCTCTAATAATGGTCTAAATTCCAAAAAAAGGAGGATACTATATAAATATGTCCAAAAAATGTATTTGGAGCTAGTTTATAGGTCTCTTTTGGATGTTACGTTTATTGTTAAATCCATTGCTAAGCTAATTTTCCTCGTAATCACTTTAATTAATTTCAATGGATTTCACTACTATTTTTTTATAAAAAAAACTATTTTAACCATATTAGACATTATAAACTATTCTGATTCCAAATATGAAATACATTTTTTCAAATAATTATCACATTAGTGTATAAATTAATTTATATTTAATCTTGTTGATAGTATGAGAATGCGGGTTATCAAAGTAAAAAATTTCAAAATTTTCAAATGTTTTTATATCCAATTTCAATATGAAATTGAATAAAATTACTGAAATTGAATTAATTTTTGTAAAATTTATATAACTAATCATTAAAACAAAATAAATATATTATTAAAATATATAAATAACTTATATTAAAAAGTAGTTTTGAATTAAAATTCAATGCTTTTAACTATTCATCAAAAAATAAAACATCTCAGAAAAATAAGAAAATTCACAAAAAGTAAATATTTATATTCCTCTTCCAAAAATAAAGTTTATTTTTTCAATTAAAAATTAAAAAAAATTCCAAAAATCATATTTAAAATGGTTTCTCCATTAAAAGGTGGTAAATTTACCTTTTTGAAAAATACATATTTTTATTAATAAAATTGCATTATTTCTTATCTTATACCTATAAAATCTATTAGATGGGTATCAAAAATATTTATTGAATATATAATATATATAAATTTTATTAAATAAATAAATTAAAATTGGTTTGTTTAATTAAATGAGATATAATTTTGTTTCTATATAGGAAAATAGTTTTCCTATAAAAGTAAATTCTTTATTCTCAAATAGTTATACATTAATATCTAATTAATTTATTCCAAATGGATTCATTTAATATATGTGTTTAAATCATATTTTTACATTTTATCTAATATTATTTTTAATTTCTATTCTATTTTCTAGGTTTTATATAATATAGTATTTTAATAACAATATTTATGGTATATTGTAGATTGGTAAAACTCGATCTGGCTTGTTTCTCAAGCAATTGATGTAACTTGGAATTTTGTGACAAGCCAGATATATTTTTGAGTGTACCAGAATTTAATCTAAGTGTTTTTTCTAGCATACTATTAACTTTGTTATTCATATAACGAAATCTGAACATAGTGTTTTTATATAAAAAATAAATACTCAGTGATCTCTGAAATAGAAAAATTAAAAAAAATTAATTTAGAAAAAATAATTCACTCTATGGTCTAGTGTATTTATAGATTGGGATATTGAGGATAAATTTAAAGTTTTTCTCTTAGATTCTTATAATGTTTAAAATAGTATTCTACACTGGAATACTATCTATAATAATTTTTATAACCACTTTGTTGGTCAAAAAATAGGGTTTTTACTCTTGGATAGAGGTTTGGTGGAATTCTGTGTCTTATAAATTTTAGAACAATAAATTATATTTAGTTTTTAATAAATTAAATATTATTTTATTATCCCATGTTTATTTAATCTTTATAGTTTAATGGAATGTTATATTTATATTCATTCTCTATCATTTATTCTGTAATGGGGGGTTTCCTAGGAATAGAATAAACTCAAGTGGGGCACTAGGGATAGCCTCATCCCCCTTTTCATCTTCTTTTCTTTTCCTTTTCTTCCTTTTATTTTCTTTATTTTCTTTATTTTTGTTTCTTTTATTATTTCATATTCTTTTATATATTCCCCTTCACATAACCAAGAGTGATGATAGGTAGAGGGATAAAAATAAATATAGAATTTTAGAGAGATAGACCTCTGTGGAGATAATGAAGTACTAAATCATCAAGGAACAACCATCAACAATAGAAACAACTGAAGCTTCGATGGATTCCACACAAAGGTAGCTCATTTTTTATTTTAATTTTTAGATCCCTGTAGATATTTAATTATCATTTTTTAAATCCCTATTAAAATTTCTTATAGCCCCTTGTGGCCTGATCGACATCTTTTGGGGTGAAAATAACAGGTTCGGGGAGGTTCAAGAGTTTTCCATTTATGAGATCATGTTTATTCAGTGTGTGGTTCAGGTAACACATGTTGTGGTTTCTTCCATTGTGGGGAAGATAACTTATAAATAGTACATTCCATGTATGGGTATACACTTCATCTTCCAGAACTCTTTTGTTAAACTGAGTACCTAGACATAACTCCCATGTAAGTAGAAATTCCATGTAGAGTACATGGTTATACCCCCTATAGGTCACACGGCATGTATAATTACCTGGTTCGGCCAAATACATGGCCATAAAATGGAAGGAATATGGGGAGGTACCACTTGTAGGGTACACCTCAAGTTTCTATCTACCATGAAGTGTACTTGGGATTTTACATTCCAAGTTTAGCCAGAGTACATGCTCTGGTGGGGATTTGGGAGTACACATTGTGTGATTAAAGAGACAATATGTGTTCTTCCCCTTTTTAAACCTTTTTATTTTTTTGTATATTTTCACCCAATACCCATAATTGGACCCATTATTAGTCATTAATGAATCCACTTCTACATATATCCTTATCATATAACTTGTAGAGTGTTTTGAGAACTCATAGGTAGTGCCTCCTAATAGAGAGTTTCATCATCCAGTAATTGAATTAAGTAATATCAGGAGTGCGATACCTGATTATAGATGATCCATGAGCTATATCTCATAACTAATTTCATATAGCTCTTCCCTTGAGGACTTATACCTTGTGAGATATTTCAATCTATCCCAGGAGGCCAAGAGACTTGTTATTTCCAAGAATCCTCTATAGGATTCCACTACCAATGTTTCAACCCAGTGGATCCTATGTAGGATGCCTCCATCACTTTATCTATTTAACAAGGATCCTATGAGTGACATCATTTCTTTTGAGATGATCTGGGGAATCCCAAGTAGGAATCCATTACCCGTATCTCATTTTGAAGACCCCATATAGGAATCCTTTACTTGTTTATATGGTTATAGAGGATACCTTATATTATACCTTCACTGAGGTGTTGTTATGAGAATCCCATGCAGGATGACTCAGTCTTTCTTTCCATTTGAGGATCCTCTATAGGATTTTTCCTTTTCATTTTTAGTTAAGGATCTCGATTAGGATTACTTCAGTTATGTGTATACCTTTAGAATCCCATATAGGATACCTCTATTGTGTATGTCTTGAGGGACCCTGTGAGTGACATATTGTTTGATTGAACCTGAGCTATCAGGCTTGGGTATAGGTGGTAGTTGGTGTCATCTTAGAAACCATTCTGATCTTGTAATCCCATATAGATGCGGTATTAGTGTTGGAATTAGATTTTTTTCTACACTCTCTCTTTTTTATGCTTTCACTTTTTATTTTTGATGCAACTATGTTAGTAACAAGTGCTTACTGGTTATTGGATATTTAGCCTGATACGAGGTTTCATCTATTCTTTTTGGGATTCCTTAACACTCTTCTTGGAATCTAGCTTCTGATCCATGTTATTTCTTATGTTTATTGGTATACCTATAGTTACATCCTAGGATGTCATTTTTAAGCCTATATATTTGAATATTATATTATTGGGATATCTATATTTGTTTCCAAGTATCCGGCTATTGAGCCTATGATTATTATTTACAAGCATAGTGTTCATAGTAATTATACTCATGGATGATTCCTCTTTACAAAGTGATGATGATGATTCTGATCTCCTATTATTGATATGTGATGAAGATGATTCTTCTCTCCTCGATTTTATATGTGATGAGTATGATTATGATATCTTCGATCTGATTATACTTTTGTTTTATTACGCTCTCTTAAGTGATAGGGATGATTATGCTCTCCCCAATCAGTTACATGAACATGGTGTTGGACATGTAATTTCACATCATTGGATACCTGGAATAATTATTCTCTTCTTTATAGTAGTGATGATTCATATCTCTCTTAATAGAGACTCTAGGGGTGGGAATATCATCTAACTAGAGTGTTCTCCTTATAGATCACTATAGTTCCATACCCTTAGGGATTATGAAAGTCCCAAATGTCATGATTACCTATGGATTGAGACATAGGTCCCAAACATTGTACTAGATTTACATGGAATAAATAGAATGAAATATAGATAATTGAATAGTTATAGGATGTCTAGATGTACATCCTTGAAATCCTACTTTATAGTGATTTGAGGTGATTACGAGTGAACCCATATGTAGGATGAGTATCCCCATGTGGTGACGTAGCATTCTAAGATATATTTTCATTGTTGTTTGATGTAGGTAAATTAAAAATGAAAATACAGACTGAGACTTCAACTTAATGTTTCGTGTCTTGTGTGGTATGACTTTCAACTCAATTTCATTTCATAGAATGTCCAGGAAATCCGGATTAAAAACCCAAGGATCTACGACTGATTGGTTTTATGATATTTCATTCACCATACTTGAAAATATTCATATATATATGTGTGTTTGTGTTTATAGTTATGGGACTCACCATATTTACACATAATTATATGGACATCTATGGTGGTATATTCCAAGTGGACCAGGATTACAGACCATGGGTTTGACTGTGGTTACACGTTTTTTCATTACATATATTTTCAGTTGTGTCTGATCTAGGTTGATCATATTTTTTTCTGTTTCCTGAACTTATAGAAATTTTTTTATATTTTCATCATTGGGGTGGCCTTCTGAGATTATTTTCCACCCTTACACATACAACCTAGTTTACATGTAAACCATATGTCTTCATTTCTAGTTTATCACAATTACATGGTTGATAGGGTTAAGTCCCATAGTTTAATGAACAAGCAGAGCTACTCACGTGGGTTCTTTTTGTCAGGATAGTGTAGTTCAACAATGTATGGATATCGGCTATATAGTCTGGATCAAAGTTATTAGAAGATCCCTATACACTTATTTCAATTTATTTTATACACTTTTATCTACATGGTTGACCCTATAGGTGACTCGTGTTTTATGTATGACATAGTTTTTGGGGCTTTTATAGAATTTTCATTTCTTATTAAATTATTTTCTATTTTATTTTGTTTAATGCTTTTAAACTCAATTTATTTTCTATTTTGTATGATAAATATTGATTTTTTTTAGTTTTCTTACTCGGATGTGTGGGAATATTATCCCCAATATCACACCATTGGGTCTTGCTACTAGTCGAAAACCTTGGGCGTATTGGGTGGTGTGCTTCAGTCCTCATAACCAACCAGATCTGGGCACCGTTTTAGTGGAACCCAAGTTATAATGTTAAAATTTAGTATTAGAGCTATTCAATTTTTAGTATTTAAAATTTGGGATACGGTAGAATTGAATATTAATAATTTTTCAGAACCTATTATGGATATCAGACTGGTTCATCGAGAATAGTTGTTCCAATAATAATTCTTGTTTTCTAGGTGTATGGTATTTTTGTTCTTATTCGTGATTTTATATTTGTATAGGATATTTACTTTGATCAATGAAAATTTTGTGATTTAATATGTATTTGGGGATATTTTCCATTGGAAATAGGTTTATTATGTATTTTGAATCTTCACCTGCAATGGTTTCACAACCCGTCCCCTAGGGCCCGTGTCATGACTACCCCAAGCCCGCCTTCCATAGTCCAGGGGCTGGCGATTAGCACCAGAAAGGAATATCCCTAAAATCGAGAACGAATTGCCTCTCAACCTGTAAACACATCCAAACCAAGCACATATTAAGATTCAAGGACATGGTAAACTATAAAGTAAATAGGGTGTGTACAGTAAGTTAAGGGGACAGAATACAATACCAACTAGAAAGTACATGTAAAACTGAAAAAGAACAGCTCCTGTGAACACCCACCAAGGACCCTACCTGAAGGGTAGGTATAGCTCTCGAATGGTAATCCCTATGGATTGTCTCGTCTAATGTCCACTACCTATCAGCCATTAGTCTGGTACCCTTGAACTTGATCAACGTTGTACGTTGTCTGCATAAGACACATCAAGGTGCGGCTGTAGCCCGTGCAGGGGTGAGTATAACAATACTCAGTAGGGACCCTGAGACCATCATAGGTCTCCTAGAGTTCCAAAAATGAAAAACACAAAGCACAAAGAAATATTCATCCACACTAAATATGTATATTCCCATACATTTACCTAAGTTATCAAGATATAAAAAGGTAACCCCACGAATGTAGAAGTACCACACTAGTAACACCACGAAGGTAAAATTACCACACAGGTAACACCATAAAGGAAGAATTACCACATAGGTATCACCATGAAGGTAGAAGTACCACACTAGTATCACCAAGAAGGTATAAGTACCACACAGGCATCACCATTAAGGTAGAAGACTCAGCTCACATAGGTATAAGTGAAGTATAGAAGTACATATGATCATTCACGAAGCTAGATCATATTATTCTGTTAAGAGGCATTGCTGCTCATAATACGGAGTCTGACCAACACAGGATCGATAGGTACTAACCCCCACAAAGACCCACACAGGATTTGAACCACACAGGATCAGTATGAGATGACCCACATAGGATCTCTAAGCACTGACCCACATAGGATCTGACCCACACAGGATTGGTATGCATTGGCCCACATAGGATTGCTGAGCACTGACCTACAATGAATCGGTATGCGCTGACCCACACAGGATCGCTTAGCGCTGACCCGTAAAGTATCTATAGGTATGAACCCCTAAAATGACCCACATAGGATCCAACCTGCCCAGATTCAATAGGTAACTATCCTCAGTATTATTCATCTCCAACCTCCGCCTCACAGTCATCCATTGGATTCCTCACACTCGATGCACTCGAGTTCCATAGAATCAATCCCTCGAGATATCGGTCATACATCGACCACCACTATGCTCCACAAAGGAGTAACCCAAAGGTTATTCATGTCATAAGGGACCCAACACAATAGCCGGCGTGTCAAATGGACACGCGGTCTATAAGTTATTAGTGTTTCTGATCCGAGGGCCTGGTAGGATTCGGGGTTCTATCCAACCCCACCATAATCCAAATTTATCCAAAACTCAATTGGAGTATACCAAAAGGACCATCTCGATCCAAGGATCCCAACTTCGTAGACAGTTCATCAAACAGACGCCTGGTTCTCAAGTTACGGCCAAAAGGTAATATGTGGGTCTAATTGGGCTCGGGTCTAGTCTGACCCGGTCAGCCCGACCCGGTTCGGGTCGCCCCGGCCCAGTCCAGCTCCAGACTGGCCCATGAAGGGACAGCTCGCTGTGCATCCCGCGGTCAGGTGGCCCACCATGCTGGGATCCTCCCTAGCTGCAACCTGGGGGAGCCCCCCCCCCAGGTATTTAGAATAGTCCATTGGACCATTCAGCTTGGACTACCCAGTGGCGCCATGTGGCGCTGCCTGATAGAGTGCGGGACCTACCAGAGCAGGTCCTGCACTATGAAATGCGGCCGGTCGGAACAGCGGGCTGATTCTCCTCCCAGTGGTGCGGTCGTGCGCCACTGCTCCATACACGGCCGACCAGGTGTCGGCCGCCCTCCGGCCTCTGCCACGGCCAAGCAGCCACAACCTCCTACTCCAACAGAATGGATGCACGTTGCCGCTCCACCATGCAGCCGATGGACCGTGGCCTCCTGCTCAATTGGCGGCACAGACACGCACCGCCCTCCTTTCTTACGGCCTGTCGGGTGCTGGTCGCCGCCTTCTTCCGCGATCCATCGTGGATTCATTCAAAGCCCAAAAATTATGTCGTTCACATATTCAAAATCCTCTAGTCGAGGGATCCACGTCCATATGTCGCACTCAAAAAACATTGTGTTTCGAGCGTCATTAATTATATGGTGTTGATGAATGCATGAAAAACACATGAAAAACAAAAGATAAAGGGGCAAGGTATATGTGCGGGATGATGGCCATGTTTGTTTGGCTATCATCACTGTGAATCTATAATATGAATAATCATCAAAAAAAATTTATTGTAATTAAATTTAAAAACCCTTACCTTGACGTTCGTTGGATATGTCACGAGGAAGAAGATAAAGTTGATGAAAGGGACGTCAGGGTACGTCACTCCCGCAAGACGCTTCTGAAGTTGGTTCCTTGTTCTTGGTTCAAAAACAGTTCCTCATCGGAGGATATTTCTCCAAATGTTCTCCTTTGAAAACCCTTTTCCCCACGAGAGGTGTGGTGCCAAATTAATAATTTAAGAGTTAAATTTGGCACATCAATAGAGGATTCCAAGAGTTAAATTAGATTTATTAATTTAGATTTAATGAACCCTGTTAATTAAGGAGAGTCCTGGTTACATAATTTGTGTATCTAGGCATTTAATTCCTAGCCTTAATTGCCCCACCACCCTCATGTGGTCCCCACCTCCTCAATTAAAAAAGGAGGTTTCAAAAGAAAAATAAAATAAAATTTGTTGTTTTATTTTATTTTTATTATTTTAACTCTCCCACAAAAATCCATAAAAATAACTCCCAACCTCAACTTACTCTATTCGAGGTGAAGGTATCTTTAAGAGAATATCATCACTGTGAGTTCAACGGTGTCCTCAGGTTTCAATTCTGAGCACTAGTTCAAAAGTAACAAATTGTCGCTCGCGTGTTTACTGAACGTACCTGAAAAAAAGTTTGGAAAAATATTAACAGTCACCCTCGACTCGTGCAAGTCGAGTTTAGGCTCTACCGAAGTGAAACACGCCTCAAAGAACCTAACTGTGCTCTTATATTTCCAATCTGAGTTACCGTTTAGAAAATATGAATTTTATAATAAAATAATTTTCACTTAATTATTTTATCTACAGCCAAAAACTAACTTTCACTTGTGGCTTGCGCCGGCCAATGTTAGTATATTCCTAAAGAAATAATACCCTCATAAGTTCAGTGGTGGTCTTGAATTTTTAATCTGAGTTAATTTTTTTTGAGTTATAAGCATTTGAAAAATAAAATAATATTATTTTATTATTATATTTACGGTTATGCCATTTTTGGGTTTTCTCACAGGAGGCCCCCACCGACTAAAATTAAGTTGCACCTAGGGTAAACCCGCCATTCTGAGTGCAACTGTGCCCTCAGATTTTTTATCTGAGTAATTATTTCGGAGTTATTCAACTTTTTTAGGAAACTGCTTACGCACATTAATTAAACCTTAAAAAACTTTGATGGGTCATTCCAGACACTCCGGGTCTTGGAATCACGCGTTGTTAGATTTAGTGTTCTCATAATAATTCTATATAATTAAAAAAATATAGAATTTATGGGACATTACATTTTTTCCCACCTTAGGGATTTACGTCCTCCAAATCGAAAATAAAGGAAAAACAACCAAAGGATGGTACTGAGTGCGAATCTGAGCCTCCTGCACCCATGTGCCATCCTGGAGGTACTCATGCTGCAAACATATGCACACCAGAGGTATCAACTTCCCACAAAGGACCTGCACCTGTCAATCCTCAATCTCAACTGAAACCTCCGTAAATGTCATATCATCATCTATGTTTAGCTCACCATGGTCAATGACTTGAGAAGGTTCATGTGCGTATCTCCTCAGCTGGGATATGTGGAAGATTTCAAGCACCCACTCCAACCATGGTGGTATTTCCAAGTTGTATTCCACCTCTCCAATCCTCTAAAGTATCAGAAATGGTCTGATAAACCTTGATGATAACTTGTCACCTTGGCTAAATCATTGTAGTCCACGTCAAGGGGAGACTCGCAAGAAAACATGGTCTCCCTAAAAATCCCCTCTCGAAGAATCACAGGTACCATGGTGCGACCTCTGAAGTAGATGATGTCCTCCCCACCTTCATAAAATCCATCAGGAGACTATCTTGAGGATATCTGAGTACGTTGAGCCTTGCAGTCAACGTCCCAAGAGTTTCATTCTGAACTAGCTAAAGAAGTGGGGGAGTGACTGTTATAGACTGGAGAGATGTTGCTCCATCTCTATCCACAAAGGATATCTACAACACAGCTAGCTGCTCTATTTCCTCACTCAGCAACTGTAGACCATACCTCCTACTGAGTGTGTCTGCTACCATGTTCCCCTTCCTATAAGTATAAAATATCTCAAATTCATAGTCCTAGAGGAACTCTAGTCATCGACATTATCTCAGGTTTAGGTATTTTTGAGAAAAGATATACCTGAGACTCTTGTGATCATAGTAGATTGTAAAACGTTCACTCATCAAGTAGTGTCTCCACATGTTTAGCTCAAAGACTGATGTTGTTAACTCTAGGTCATGGGTAGCATAGTTATACTATTCAGTCTCTTTCTTGGCTCTTGAAATCTCAGCTGACACTTCTCCATCCATATGAATGGCTCCCCCTTTTTTTCAAAACTAACAAGGGTGCTGCTACCCAAGAGAATTTTTTCCCAAAACTCTGGTAGTACCCAGTAAAAGCAGAAGTCCCTCCCCCTTCAGGGAGTTAAATCTGGAAACATATTTTTGAAAGGATATCCCAAACACTTTTCTGCTTCTGTTGGGAACTGAAAACTCAAAAATCCTGCTACCACAAGGGTAGGGATGGCTGAGTCCAGAGTGATCGGTTGTACCCTCCTTTGCATGAGTTTTTCCTATGCTGCCTGGGTTTCCTTTTTCACCGACCAAGGAAAATCTCATTCCAACGTTGTAGGTAAACCAGAACATTTTTTCCTAATACAGTCAATCTGAGTATGAACTATGGATGTCCAGTCCATACCCAAACTAATTTCATAAGGCCTAAATGCTGCCTCCAAGAGGTTCTAACCGAAACTCTCGCTTCAAGGGTCATATCACACCATCGGTGTAAGTGTGATTATCGATTCTCCGCCCAAATGTATCTCAAGACGTGAGGGTCAAGTCAAGGGCTTAACTGGAAACTCTAGGTCTTGGACAAGATTTTTGGAAGGAAATATTGGTACCTATGTATATTAATATTTCAGATAGTAGTAGACATATAACAATCATATAATCATTCCTAGAGCCCTTGAGTCGCACTCCTTGACCATATACAGCTACTTCCTTCTACTGGACTCTAGCACCCTAAGCTTGGAAGGGACCACAAAGGGGGTACTGGTAACTTGTTGAAATGTTCACCACCTCATGATGCTCTCATAGCTCTTCTTCCGCATCTATAGCC
Organism: Viscum album; assembly: GCA_963277665.1. Taxonomy (NCBI): domain Eukaryota; kingdom Viridiplantae; phylum Streptophyta; class Magnoliopsida; order Santalales; family Viscaceae; genus Viscum; species Viscum album. Next base: position 1,130,671,182 of record OY728128.1, on the reverse strand, counting down.
CTGCAATTTCATCGTTCCCTAACACTTCTTCTTCCCGAAACATTATTTTACAAGCCCAAGTCTCTGAGACTGGATCCAGTTTCCTACTTTCCCAATACTAACATTCACTGGTTGTATCCACTCATCCAATGAAAATTCAACTACAAAGGTTCTCTCTAGCACCCTAACATAGGTAGGAATGCATAGAGTAATAGTGCTAGATTGGATGTCCTTAAACACACCACGTTCGGATGTTCGAGCCCCGAAGCACTGATTGTATTGTATTCATTGTGTACCAGGAATGGTCGGTATGCCTTGAGGAATACTCACCTACCGACATGCCATCCCGCCGAAGCTGTAGAAGCTCTACCTAACTCTCAGCCAACTCCTTAATCCAGTCCTCAGCTGCCTGTGAGTCAGGCTCACCTCAGAACCTAAGGGGTATCTGATGCTGAAACTCGTGTAAGGAACTAAGCCTAAATGTTTCCTATACTAGTATCGTCAGTTGTAATTTTTTTCCAATGGGTGGTGATGCTATTGGTACACCACCTGAAGGTGCCAATGCAGAAAGAGGGCCCTGCACCGGAGCATCATCACTTGGTGGGTCGTCATCATGTACTCTCTCTAAAAACCTGGATGGTTATACTTGTGGCGGCATCCTGATAACAAAAAGGTGAACCATGGTCATTAAGTTATACCTGGTGAGCTGACTCGAAGTGGTCACAAAGAAAAATTTTAAAAAACACATAACCAATCAGTGTTTTCATGCACTGATTCGAAAATCAAAGTTCAAGGTCCTGGTGTATGGATACATCGACCGTCACACCAACACTGGACTCCCCAAATTGAAAACCACACTCAAAACACTTAACATTATTGCTCCACAGAGAAAAGATCGGAGTCCTAGTACTTCAATAGAACTGAACTCCTATGATACAAATTTTTCATGACCCGTCCCCTGGGTCTCATTTCGTGACTACCACAAGCCTGCCTTCTATAGTCCAGGGGCTATCGATTAGCACCGGAAAGGAATATCCCTAAAACTGGAAAGGTATTGCCTCTAAACCTGTAAACTCACCCAAACCAAGTACACAGAAAGATACAAGGACGAGGTAAAATATAAAGTAAACAGGGTGTGTACAGTGAGTAAATGGTTCAGAATACAATAATAACTAGAATGTACAAGTAAAACTGAAAAGGAAAAGCTCTTGGGAACAGCCGCCAAGGACCCTACCTGAAGGGTAGGTACAGCTCTCAAACGGTCGTCCCTGCGAATTATCTCATCCAATGTCTACCCCCGATCTGCCACCAGTCTGGTACCCTCGACCTTGATCAATGTTGTCCGTCATCTACACAAGACACATCAAGGTGCGGGTGTAGCCCATGCAGGGGTGAGTATAACGATACTCAGTTGGGACCCCAAGACCCTCGTAGGTCTCCAAGAGTTCCACAAAGGAAAACCCACCAAGAATGAAGCAATAGTCATCAACACTAATTAGGTATATTCACATATATATACCTAAGTTATCAAGATATAGAAAGGTAACACCACGAAGGTAGAAGTTCTGTAGAGGTAACACCACAAAGGTAAAAGTACCACACAGGTAACACCACAAAGGTTGAAGTACCACATAGGTATCACCACGAAGGTAGAAGTACCACACTGGTATCACCACGAAGGTAAAACCACCACACAATCATCACCATAAAGGTATAAGACTCATTTCACACTAGTATAAGTGAAGTATAGAAGTACATATGATCATTTGTGAAACTAGATCATCTTATTCTATCAAGAGGCTCTACTGTGGATTATAAGGAGTCTGGCCCACACAGGATCGATAGGTACTAACCCCTACAATGACCCACACAAGATCTGACCAACACAAGATTGGTATGCACTGACCCACATAGGATTGATGACCACTGACCCACACAGGATCTGACCCCCACAAGATCAATATGCACTGACCCACACAGGATCCCTCAACGCTGACCCATATAGGATCTGACCCACAGAGGATTGGTATGCGTTGACCCACACAAGATCGTTGAGTGATGACCCACATAGGATCTATAGATACAAACCCCCACAATGACCCACACAGGATCTGACCCGCCCAGAGTCAATATGTAACTAACCTCCGTATTATCTGTCTCCATCCTCCACCTCACTGTCAGCCACTGAATTCCTCACACTCAGTGCGCTCGAGTTCCATAGAATTTGTCTCTTGAGATATCGGTCATACCTCGACAACTACTATGCTCCATAAAAGAGTAACCCGAAGGTTTCTCACATCATAAGGGACCCAACTCAACAGACGGGACATCAAATGGATGATCAGTCTGTAAGTTATTAGCATTTTTGCTCAGAGGGCCCGGTTGGATTCGGGGTTAGATCCAACCCAGTAATACTCTAACTTTATCCAAAACTCAATTTGAGTATGCCCAAAGGACCGTCTCGATCCAATGGTTCATCAAACAGATGCCCGGTTCTCATGTTATGGCCAAAAAGGCATATCTGGGTCTAATTGGGCCCGGATCTGGTCTGACCCGGTTGGCCTAACCCGGCCTGACCCAGTTCGGGTCTGGCCTAGTTGGCCTGGGCCGTGGACCGGCCCATCCCACTGGGTGCGACCCACTAGGAGACCTGCAGTGCAGCCCGTGGTCAGGTTACCCGTCGTGCCAGGATCCACACTAGCCGCAACCTGGGGGAAGTCTATAAGGAACCAGCCATAAACCTTACTTAATCATGAGTTATTTCAAGAATAAACTTGAGGATCTTTTCAAATTTATAGTTTTATAGAATTAGATAATAAATCATGCATTACATTCCACATTTAAAGAAGGTGGTTACATAAAAGACAGTATTAATTTTTCTCATCAATGGAGTCATATTTAAAATAAAACATGGATTCTTTCTTGACACTTCCTTGACACTATCATCACATCATGTACTTTTCCCTTGACCTGTGAAAAAAATTTCAAAAACTTGGGATGAGCATAAAAATCTCAGTAAGGGATATAATAGTACGAAATGAAAACATTAGTCCAAGTATGCATAAGAATTAATGAAATCATACTTTACACATAAAACATAAGAACTTTAACATACCTCATAAAATCATGAATAACTCATAGAAATCATAAGACATAAAGGTAACTTGAGGCATTCATAATATTCTTACATAGTTAGTAACACTCATGGTTACGTTTGGAATACCCATCACAGTATATTTCCAAAATCTATTCGGAGAAACCTTAGTGTTTAACCCCTTCGCATTACCCAATGCATTGGAGAGCTATATCGGGCTCACCCTCCCTTAGTTTATCATGGAACCACACGTCTTCATAAACAATGCCCAAAAACCATAACATAATCGTATCACATAAAACATGCATAAAGGAAACATAACATTTCCACATTTCAATCATAAGATATCAATAATACATTGATATAATAAAAACATCATCAAAAACATTTTCAATACCAAAATAAAATATAAGTAAAACATGGTATTTATTTTTCATTTAAAAAAATTATGGCTTGTAGATGAAGCTGAAACTCAGATAATGGTCACAGTGACGGAGAAGTCGTTGTCACCGCATACGTAAGAGAAAAACATTCCCTTTTGTCATTTAGTAAAACTCTTCATATAAAAAGATTACTTTTTAATAAAAGTTAAAGTAAAAGGGTTTTATACATGGTATAAAAGAAAGTTGTGTATAAAACAAAATATGTCTCAATGAAAGGAGATTGAGATGAAGTCTCATACCTCATGTCCAATTTGACTCAATCATTCTTTAATCTCCTGAATAATAAACTAGAGTGAATTTATACTTTCTTAAGAACCTTTTTGAAGTCAATTAGTCCTTTTATATCAATTATTACCATGTTATGAACATTATGTAATTATTTAAGTTAATATTGGTCATTTTGTCGACCCTTGGCACTTGAGTCAAAAATAAACTTACTGTAATTACAAGTTGTTCATGTGGTAAAATATCCATTATATCCAAAATTATATTAATGATGTAGATATCATATATATCATATATATCTATTATATTCATACATTTATAATATTACATAAAATTTAGAGGTAAGAAATGAAATGCACCGTTCATGGAGACGGTAAGTCGTACGTGCGCATGAACGCTACTTTCATTTCTATTTCGTATTTAATGGAATGAAATCATAATGATATAAAGGTATATTATAATTCCAGTATGATATAATATATAATATCATTAATTACATCCTTAATATGTCCCACATATGGCATTAATGAATCAAATCACTTTGAGGGTGTGGTAGTCAGCACTTCCTAAAATGAAGATATCGCGTTTACCCATAATGGAATCTATAAAAGAATGCCATAAATGAAAAATAAAGAAGCATAAGGAAAACATAAACATAATATATATCATATATAAATAGAGTGACATCTTAATGGCCACCATGAAAAGTGTTAAAATAATATTGAACAATCATCATTTCGTGAGGCATAAATTCGTCATCCACAAAAATAGTATGTTCTTTAACCATTAGACGAAGGTGTGTGTAAATGTAGATCAAATACTTCTCATAAAAACATCCTAGTATTTTTAATATACTGGTTCTATTACAAAATAAAGTAATAAAAAGAGTTTAGGTGGTTGGAGAAGCAAAATAAAACAAAAGAACACAAGTGAAGACATTACCTTTAAATCGGGTAACTCTTCTTGGTTTGAACCAAAAGGGTTTCTTGAAGAGATTTCTACCTAGGGTAATGCTTCTATGATGAAGAGAGGGATGTGGAGTGATAAAATGATCAATTTTTGTCCAGGACAAAGTATTGAGAGGTGTGGGTAAGGAGGTAGAGGTGGGGGCCTTTTATAAGAGGGAGGAGGGGCACTCTTGGAAAGTCAAGAAATGTTACTTTATATTGAAATGATTTTCAGATTTTAAAGGTCCCACATTGATATATTTCAAGGAAAAGGTGATAAGTGTTAGAAATACACCCATACAATAGGTCTTTTACAAGTGTAAGTCTTAGATTGTACATTATCTTTTCATTTTATTTAAATCATTCATTAATGAGGTAATCGCTGCATCATCATGGTGTCATAAAACATTTAATTTATTTAATGTATAAATATTATTATAAAAACTACTATGATGTAGGAAATATTTTTAGCTTTCCAATGACTATTTATAGTCTAAGATATCATTTATGTATAAAAAATTAAAATTGTTTTCCTTAGGTGTTACATACTTTTGTGATATTCTCCTTTCTTTAAAAATAAAATGATAAAGTGTCACTATCACCCAAAAGTGATTTCATGGGGTCCCAAAGTTTCACACAAGGCATCCCATGGTTGTCCATGACACAAACAGTATCATTATGACACATTTTGGGGTCATTTGTTATTATTATGATATTATTTTATTATCCTTAACTACCTGATTACTAATTAATCATGATAATTAAAGATAATTATCGTTGTTACTATTCATAATGTCCAAAAATAAAATAGTATTAATTACATAATTTTTACTTTATGATTCAAAATATGGAATCCATTTTAACAAATTCCAAACACAAAAATTGCAATAATTAATTTAAAAATAATTCCCGTTGTCGAAACAAATAGCGGGGTTTTTTTAAACAATATCTATGAAACGTTTGGCACTTGTTTATGCCCAATTCCAAAGTGAAACTAATTTTAATGGCCACCATTGTATTAAATGGTAAAAATATATTCTAATTAAACTTTAAATCTAATTATAAATATAATATAACCATATAATTAAATTATATGAAAAAGCAGTTTTGAAGTAAAATGCAGTATTTTTCAATATTCATTAAAAAATGAACATTGTCATAAAAATACCAAAAATTTATCCAATGTAAATTTCAATGTTCCAATCCTAAATAATAAGTTTATTTTGACAAATTGAGCTTATAAAATTGTCAAAATTTTGATTTAAAAATGGTTTTCCATCAAAAGGCGATAAAACAATCTTTTAAAAAAATATTAGATTATTCCATGCTTAAGATTGGATTTATTCTCATTTTAAACCTCTAAAACATTATATAATTCATAAATAGACATAGATAAGAAAATAAATAATTCTTTACTTACTTGGGATGTTACAGAGGCACCCCCCCCCCCCCCCCGGTATTTCGAATGGTTCGCTGGACCGTTCGGCTCAGCCTACCTGGTGGCACCATGTGGCAGCGCATACTGGATTGCTGGAGCCACCAGAACAGGTTATACCTAGTGCATCATAGGCGGACAAAACGGTCAGCCTATTCTCCTCCCAGCGGTGCGGTCACGTGTTGCTGCTCCATCTGCGATAGGTCAGGTGTCAGTCGCCCTCTGGCCTTCACCGTGGCCGAGCGGTCACGCCCTCCAACTCCAGTAGCACAGACACGGGCTGCCGCTCTACCTCACGGCCGGCTGGATGCAGGCCTCCACCCTGCTTTGTTGCGGCCGATGGTCCGCGACCTCTTACACAACCGGAGGTGCGGACGCGCGCTGACCTCTTTCCTCGTGTTCCGTCGGGTGTCGGCCACCGCATTCTTCTGCAAGCCATCGCAGCTTCATTCCAATCCCAAAAATTATTTTATTCACATATTCATGATCCTCGGGTCAAGGGCTCTGCGTCCATATGTTTCACTCAATAAAACATTGTGTTTCCAGCGTCATTAATATTTGGGCATTGATGAATGCATGAAAAACTCATGAATAACAAAAGATAAAGTGTCAAGGTATATTTGTGGAACGATGGACATGTTTGTTTGTCCATTGTCATTGTGAATCTAGAATATTAGGAATCAACAAAAAAAATTATTCATAATTCAATTTTAAAACACCTACCTTGACTTTCATTGGAGATGTCACAAGGAAGAAGACGAAGTCAAGGAAAGGGACGTCGGCGTACGTCGCTCCCGCAAGACGCTTCCAAAGTCAATTCCTCATTCTTCATCGGAGGATATTTCTCCAATGGTTCTCTCTTTCCAAAATATTTCCCCATGAGTGGTGTGATGCCAAATTAATAAGTTAAGATTTAAAGTTGGCACATCAATGAGGGATTCCATGAGATAAAATTTATTCATTAATTTAGATTTAATGAACCCTGTTAATTAAGGACAGTTGTGGTTATATAATTTTTTTAATTGAGCATCTATTACCCAGCCTTAATTGCTTAACCACCGTCATGTGGTCCCCACCTCCACAATTAAAAAATAAGGTTTCAAAAGAAAAAAATAAAATTTTTTGTTTTATTTTATTTTTATTCTTTTAACTATCCCATGAAAATCCAAAAAACTAACTTCCACTCTCGACCTACAGTGGTCGAGGTGAAGGTCACTTTAATTGAATATCGGCGTTGTGAGTTCAACGGTGTCCTCAAATTTTAATTCCAAGAACCATTTCAAAAGTTACAAAATACCCCTCGTGAATTTACTGAACGTACTCAAAAAAATGTTCAGAAAAATTTTAACAGTCCCCCTCGATCTGCATCAGTCAAAGTTAGGATATGCCTAAGTGAAACACACCCCAACGAACCCAATGGTACTCTCGTATTTCTAATTCGATTTACTGTTGAAATGTTATTAATTTTACAATAAAATAATTTTCACTTAATTATTTTAACTATAGCCAAAAACTAACTTTCACCGGTGGCTTGTGCCAGCCAATGTTAGTATCTACCTAAATAAATAATACCCTCACAAGTTCAATGGCAGTCTTGGATTTTTATTCTAAGTTACTATTTTTGATTTATAGGCATTTGAAAAATGAAATAACTTTATTTAATTATTTTATTTAAGGTTATTCCATTTTTGGGTATTCTCACAGGAGTCCCATGCCAACTAAACTTAAGTCGTGCCTTGGGAAAACTCGCCATTATAAGCGTAATAGTGCCCTCAAATTTCTGATCAGAGTAACTATTTAAGATTTATTCTACATTTTCATGAAAACTACTTACGCACAATAATTAAACCTTAACAAAACATCGACGGATCATTCTAGGCACTCCGGGTCTCAGAATCGTGTGCCATTAGATTTTGCGGTCTCAAAATAATTCCATATAATTCAAAACATTATATAGAAATTACGGGACATTACAAATGGCAAGAGTTATCTCATGTTTCGTATTTGTATTGTGGTATTCACATCATACTGTCTTTCAAGTGAGTGATTTTTACTAATGAATGAATCCTATTTAAATGCTTCTACTTACATATATATATGTATGTATGTATGTATGTATGTATGTATGTATGTATGTATGTATGTATGTATGTATGTATGTATGTATGTATGTATGTATGTATGTATGTATGTATGTATGTATGTATGTATGTATGTATGTATGTATGTATGTATGTATGTATGTATGTATGTATGTATGTATGTATCTATCTATCTATCTATGTATGTATGTATGTATGTATGTATGTATGTATGTATGTATGTATGTATGTATGTATAATTCTAATGATAGATTGTGTAGATCCCCATCTAGGTGTTTGATAGTGAGGCTAATGACTCAGCCCTCGTGTATGGTAGGTGTGGTGACCCTAGTAGTTCAATATGGAATGTGATTCCCTTCTATTATACCCCTTATGAGGTGTTTTTTCTCAAGTTTTGGTTATCTAGCCAGATCACTAAGTTCAATTCCAATTGGAACCTCTTAGTTTTTCGTTAAATAGACCTCGAGGGGGTATTACCGTATACAAATGCTCATTGAGTGTTAGTTCAGTATCTCTTATATGTTGGTATCTTAACCTATAGAAAGAATTTCTTTATAAGGATTCTTAGTGAGGATTAGGAACTTATAGGCTATCTTTTTCTTTTTTGAAACTTGTTGGTGAATTTATATCTTGTTCAAGGTAAAACTTTTGGAAAAATTGGACCGAGTTTAAAAATTATTTTTTAGATAGTAATGTTACTTTTTCCCTCATTTTGAGATCGTGGAACTATATGTGCTTGAGTTTTGTGTTATAACCATGTTGATGGAATTACCCTTTGATAAGAACCTAGGGTTAATTGGTTTCAATACTGGATTTGATGGGCTGGACTATTCAGGTTCCTAGACTAGTCGACCATTGTTTCTTTTGTTCTCAATGTTGTCAGAGAATATGAGATGCTCATGATAGGAATAATTTCGAATGATGAGTTGTCACAGTATAAAATCATGGAATGGGTGAGGTTCATTATTTTGAAGAGGGGTTGTTATTGGTCTTATAGATAGTCAAAAATGATGTTTTGTATAGTTCAGTCAATTAACCCTTGTAATGGGTGACTCACATGAGTATGAGTTGTGGAATAAAGATCTTCTCTTGTTGTTCATAGTGTCATTAAGTCATAAATCAGTTAGTGGTCAGGTTCGATGCAAGGAAAGATAATTCCAGAACATTCCATGGGAATTATTTCCCAGGATTTGTGGTTACGTGATGAATGTCCCTCCATGTTAGTGGTGACATCGAGAATAAATCATGTACTAAAAGATGGTAGACCCATGGATGAATCCCAGTCATGTTTTGACAAGATGTGAGTGTGGATCGGAAGGAGTTGTACATTCACTTTTATAGAATCATAGTGTACTCCTCGTTAGAGATGATCATTCTCTATATTGACATCATCTTGTTTATGCAGACAGTGTGACAACCCTAAACTAATATTATTTTCTTTTTAAATGTATTTCTTAGTTTTCAAATAGAACCTATTGAGTTTGCACTCAAAGAGTGTTGTAAGGTAGGCTATATGGAAGGCAGTACAACATCATCTATTTAAGGGTGGTAACCCTCATTTTTTGTTAAAAATCAGAATTTTCCATGGTTTTTTATGCTCATATCAAATTTTGAGATGAATATAAGGGTATTCCATTATTTGGGAGTACCGAATTGATCAGAGTTAATCGTCTTCCATGTTAGAGATAGTTGTTGATGCTACAGGACTAGTCATTGGACAATTGAAATAGATTTTTTATCTAGATTATCATGTTGAGATAATTATTTCTAGTCTTACCACTAAAATATTTGGCGATAAAAAGGTTTATAGTGGTGATATTTTAAGTTCTCATGGTTTTCCAAACTGGAATTTTCATCACAAATTTAATTTTTTTTCTTCCAAATAATTGTAAGTTATAAAATGGTTCTTTCCCCTTTCAAATTATCTCAGAAGATTACTATAACCACTTTATTGGTCCCTTAATATGTTTTTTACCATATGAAATTATTTTTTTGGAATTATTAGATGTACAAATTTTAGCAGAATAAATAATAATTAATATTTAAAAAATTATTTATTAATTTATTTTTGAAGTTTTTTTTGATCTTATCATTTTAAAGGAGAGTTATATTGTAATTATGTCCCTAAAATTAAGTATTGAATATTTTTTTCCCTATTAAAGCAATAAATATTAATTGGCCACCGAGGATAGCTTGGGAACCCCTTTTCTTTTCCTTTTCTTTTTCTTTTCGTCCCTTTATTTTCTTCCTTTTCTTTCTTTTCCTTCTTTGTATTATTGTGTATTCCACTGCGTCTTCCCCCTTTCACAATCTAGAGATAGGATAGGGAGATAGATAAGTATAAATAGAGAAAGAGATAGTGGGGGACATTTCAAATATTAGGATGTGATGGATCATCATGTGGAAATCATTGACAGAGGAAATTGTTGAAGGTTTGGTGGATTCTAGCCAATGGTATGACATTTTTATATTTTTACATATATCTATGTAGATCATTAATTTTCATATTTCAAATCCCTATTATACTTAATTATGTCCCATTGTGGAATTATCTACTTCTTTGGGGTGAAAATGGGTTTTTGGGAGATTTGAGAGTTTTCTGTTCAGGAGAACCCATCTATACAGTGTGTGGTTTGGGGAACACATACTGTGTGGTTTGGGGTGAAGTGTGTGGGGTATAAGATTCATGTACTGGTACTCATACATGTATATGAGTACATGTCCAAGTTTCTCATCTAAGGAGAACATTTCGTGTAGAGTACATGGTCAGATCCCATGTGGGTCACATGCCGTGTAGAAATACACAGATAGGCCAAATAGATGGTCAGACCATGGTAGGGACATGGGTATGCATCACATGTTTGGGTGAACTCTATATACCCATATTATACATCATGAACTTTCCCATTTACATGTCAGGTCTATCTAGAGTACACACCCAATTGGGGCTTTGGGAGTACACATCGTGTGCTCAAGGGGATACGTCATGTACTGTCCCTTTTCAACCCTTTTTGGGTTTTTCATATATTTTCACCCAATAGTTATAATTTTACCCATGGGTTGTAAAGGCCCAGAATTTCCATGTAATTTTTTTTAAAAATATATGGGAATTTTAAGAGTCTGCGAAATTTAACGGCATGCGATTCTGAGGCCCGGAGTGCCCGAAATGATCTGTCGAAGTTTTGTTAAGCTTAAGTTAACGCGCATAAGCAGTTTTCCTGAAAAAGTGGAATAACTATTAAACTGTTAAATGGTTCAGAAATATGAGGGTACCATTGTGCTTAGGATAGGGGGTTTACCCTAGGCGTGACCTATGATTAGTTGGTGCGGGCCACCTGTGAGAAAACCAAAAAATGGCATAATCATAAACAAAATAATTAAATAAATTATTTTATTTTTCAAATGATTATAACTCAAAAATAGTAACTCATATTAAAGATCTGAGACCACCACTGAACTCTTGAGGGTATGATTAATTATGAATATACTAACTTTGGCCGGTGCAGGCCACCAGAGAAAGCTAGTTTTTACCTAAAAAATAATAATTAAGTGACAATTATTTTATTGTAAAAATCATATCTTCTAAATAGTAATGTGGATTGAAAATCCAAGAGTACCACTGGGTTTTTTGAGGCATGTTTCACCTAGGAAGAGCCTAACCTCGACAGGTACAGGTCGAGGGTGACTGATAATATTTTTTCAAATTTTTTTCAGGTACGTTCAATAAATGTGTGAGCGGTGTTTTGTAACTTTTGAACCGGTGCTTGGAATTGAAATATGAAGTCACCGTTAAACTTGCAACGCTGGTATTTTTTTAAGAAGACTTTCACCTCAATAACAGTTGGTCGATGTTGGAAGATTGTTTTTGGGTTTTTCGTGGAAATAATAAAATAAAATAAACATCATTTTATTTTATTTTGAGCTTCCATGTGGATATTTCATGTGGGGTCCACCAGAACTGAACCTCTAGGTGGAAGTCAGAAGTGGGGACCACTAGACCTTAACCTCCCATGTGAGGTTAAGGTGGTGGGGACCACCTGAATCATAACCTCCCATGAGAGGTTATAGTGGTGTGGACCAACCAGGATGAAACCCCCCTTTATTTGGGAGAAACCCTTAACTCCCATAATTAATGAGAGAGAGACTCTTGACCTCCTCCACCTTAATTGTGCCAATGCACATACCATTAATCTTTACAATGCACCGCATCATTGAGATAGCATAAATTAAATGGATTGTCCATTTTTAAATTAAGTAACAGTGTCGTTGGAATTTAGGAAGGTTCCTAATAAATGAACCGTCATAAATTCCAATGATCTCTACCTACCTATACCCTCTCCTATATATATGGAGTTTGGGAGGTGGATTTGGGATGGCTTCACCAAGAAACGAAGCATTGGTAAAGTGAAGTGATGCCCAACACTTTGAGGATTATGCTCTCCAATGAAGAACATGTTCATCCATGAAGAACGCTCCACTGATGAAGAACACCGACGAGGAACGCCTTCAACTACGAAGAACGATATTCTTCAACCTTCATCCATGGACTCCTACAAATGTGGGACGTCTTCGACCAAACTTCCCTCCTCATCTTCGTCAACGAACTAACACACGATCTTGGGATTGGAAGTGTGCGGTAGACACGACGAACGAAAACCACTCCATCTTCTTCCCTGCAACTCTGTCGACAAACAACGATCGAGGTAGGGGGTTTATTTGCATGTTAATGATTTCCTTGATTTTCCTTTTGAGTATTGGTAAAAAAACATTGCAGAGGCTATAGAATTTGAACTTCATCATTCTCCTTTCTTTTTGGACCGATTTCTATCACCCCAAACGTGGAGGGTGCAGGCCAAACTAACATGGCCTGACTCCCTCTGATGATCTCTTTTGTGATGTTATTTGGCATGGCGATGAAACGACGAGGCAACGATGGTGATAGGAAGCGACCACACTACCCACGGAATCCAAAAACCATGCCTCCCTCGTGGCGCTTCAGCTGAACCAGCTCCCGGCCACCGGTGGCCTCCTGCACACCCCATCCAAACCGTGCTGGCCCGCCAACCTCTCGGCTGCCCGGCTGCCTGCCGACCACTCGCCAGCCTCCCGTGCACTCCAGTCGAACTGCTCCGGATCACTCCTCCCGGATCCCGGCTGCCACCGGCCTCCTGTGCGTCGTGGAAGCCTCTCAGCCGCCTGTGCCTCCCGGCCCCGCTGGCCCGCCTAGACTCGGCTGAACTACGCAGCGCCCTAGCTAAACGCCACCGGCCCGCCTTGACACGGTTGAACCGCTCAGCGCCCCTGATGAACTACACCGGCCTTTGCATCCCAGATCTCAGATGCCCGATGGCTACTCATCCTCCTAGGCCAAGCCACCCAAACTGGTCACGGCCTCTCAGGCCGATCTGTTCGAGTCGGGTGCCCCGCGACGCTGGCCGAACTGGCCTCAGCGTACCAAGCCGAGACGCCGAGTCTCACCCCATTCTTTCCTGGACGATCCGGTATTCTTGGAGTTATATGGTCCCTTTGTGTGTACCCCACTGTAGTTTTGGGTATAGTTGAGATACAATCAGGTTGGATCGAGCACGAATCCAACAGGGCCCCCGGGACTAAAATGCCAATAACTCTCAGACCGGGTGTCCGATTGATGCGCCATCTATCGCATTGGGTTTGTTTTGGAAAGACTGATCTTTTGGATATATCAACATGAGACTTCTTGGTATTTGATGTATAGACACTTGGCTTGAGGTGCGGACCCTCTTGGAGATCAAGCACGCTTTGTGCGAAACCCTATGGTTGGCTGCTCTCTGACTACTGTTTCAGGATCCTGTGTGGGTTCGATAGCTCTGTCTACTATTCTTGGATCCTGTTTGTTTTCGACAGCTCTGACTACTTTTCTTGGATCCTGTGTTTGTTCGATAGCTCTAACTATTGTTCCTGGATCCTGTGTGGGTTCGACATCTCTAACTACTTTTCCTAGATCCTGTGTGGGTTCAACAGCTTTGACTACTATTCCTAGATCCTGTGTGGTTTCAACAGCTATGAATACTATTCCTGGATCCTGTGTGGGTTCAAAAACTTTGGCTATTGTTCCACAATCATTTGTGGGTTTGATAGCTCTGACTACTGTTCCTGGATCCTGTGTGGGTTCAACAGCTCTGATGACTATTTTTGGATCCTGTGTGGGTTCGACAGCTCTGACTACTGTACCAGGATCCTATGTGGGTTCGATAGAGAAGATGATTCAGTGGATACATATAATCATATCTATCTCTCTACATAAGTTGTATACCTTTGTGAGCTCAGTCAGTAACTTTGTGTTTTCCTCATGATTGAGATGGATTTCTTGATAACTTAAGTATATGTATGGGCATATACATAAGTGGGGTTATCTGTTGATTTCATATTTTATGGTTTGTCCTTGTTGGATTTTGTGAAACCTTGAGGGTATCGTGGTCCCTAAGAAGTATCGTTATACTCACCCATGCACAGTCTATGCACACACCTCATTGTGTTGGATGGAGATGATGAACAGTGCTGACTGAGGATGAGAGTACCAGGACTAGATGGTACCTAGAGATGGACCTTGCGACATGTCGGTACACGGAGGAGACGGATGGACGTGGAGTACTAAGGAGGCGATTTGTACCTACCCTTCAAGTAGGAATCTCAGAGGATGACTCAATGGATATTTTTCCTATTTCGTCAGTTGTACTTGTACCTTCAGTTTCTTGGACCTTCCAGGTGTGCTTGTATTCTGGCCCCATTAACTTATTGTACTCACTTTTCGGTTATTCAGTTCCCTCGTGATCATATCTGTTGTGTGTGTTTATAGGTTATAAAAGAAATTCCTTCCCCATTTAAGAACTTATGACTTTGGTGCTAGTCACCAGCCCTTGGCCTATGGAATGTGGGATTGGGGTAGTCACGAAATGGGCCCCGTGGGAAGGGTCGTGACAAATTAGTATTAGAGGAGTCGGTTCTACCGCAAAACTTAGGACTCTGATATTTTCTATGAAGAAATAATGTTAAGTGTAGTGAGTGTGGTTTTCAATTCAGGGAGTCCAGTGTTGGTGCGACGACCGACGTATCCATACACCAGGACCCTGACTTTTGATTTCCGACTCAGTGCATGAAAACATTGATTGCATGTGTGTTTTCTTTGTGATTTCTTAAGTCAGTCCACCAGGTCAGCTCACCAAGTATAATATTTTGACCATGTTCCATTTGTTTCTTTCAAGATGCCTCCACGTAGGTATCCAGTTAGTGTTCCGAGATTTTTACTCACTGACAGCCCACTGAGCGACAAGGCTTCGGTGCAGGGCCCTCTTACTATTTTGGCACCTTCAGGTGGTGTACCAGCATCACCACCACCCCTTGGGCAGTAGATACCATCAGCCACACTGGTGGATGGTGCACGCCAACTGAGAATGTTTCATGAGTTCCAGTAGTAGATGCCTCTGAGTTTTTGAGGCAAGACATATTCCAATGTAGCTGAGGTCTGGCTGGAGGTTATTGCTAGAGTTTCTCATCTAGTTGAGACACCTGTATAGCAGACGGTGATCATAGCTACTAGTCATTTTTATTGAGTGACAATGAGGATGGTCTACTTAGTGATGAGGCTTCAGTACATGGATTATTTCCCAAGATAGTACCTTCGGGTAGTTTGCCAGCTATATCACTACACATTGGTCAGTAGTTACAACCGGCGATACCGGTAAAGGACACATGTAGGCTTAGTGCCTTGCTCATGTTTCAGCATCAGATACCCTTAGGTTTTGAGGTGAGATAGACTCATATCCGGCTGAGTATTGGCTTGAGGATGTGGCTAATAGTTCTCTAGAAATTCTACAGCTTCGGTAGGACGACATGTCGGAAGCTGAGTATTCATCGAGGTGTACCGATCATTCCTGGTACTCGATGAATACGATATGATCAGTGATTCAGGACTCAAACTTCTGAGTGAGGTGTGTTTAAAGGATATCTGAGCCAGCACTACTCCTCTATGAATTCCTACTTATTTTAGGGTTCTAGAGAGAACCTTTGTGGTAGAATGTTCTTTGGTTGAATGGATGTAGCCAGTGAATGTTAGTAATGGGAAAGAAGGGAACTGGCGCCAATCTCAAAGACTTAGGTGTGTAAAATGTTTCAGGAAGAGGATGTGTTAGGGATAGATGAATCTGCAGGGCAGCAGACGTGGAAGCAGAGCTAGGAGAGCAGCATGTGGTGGTGTACTTTTCGACATGTTACAACCACCCCCTTTTTGTGGACCCCACCAGGATCAGGGAGCTGGAGGACAGGGGAAGCGAGTTGTTCCATGCGGTCAAGGAATGTGACCCAGGGGATCTAGGAATGATTCGAGGTACGGTCTATGTCTACTAATATCTTTTGTATCAATTGACATAGGTACTAATCATTCCTTCCTTCCATGAATCTTGTCCAGGACCTAGAGTTTCCGGTTAAACCGCTCACTTGACCCTCACATCTGGAGATACCTTTGGTAAGAGACTTGATAATCACACTTATGTCGATGGTGTGATATGACCCTTGAGGTGAGAGTTTCGGTTGGAAGCTCTTTGTGGCAGTGTCGAGGCCTTAAAATGTTAGTTTGGGTTTGGATTTGACATCCCCAGTTCACACATAGATTAACTATATTAGGCAAAGAGGTTGTGGTTTATCTACAGTGTATGTAACAGCCCGAGATTTTATGAAAAATATTCTTTTTTATTTTACTAATGTCTTGTGTTATACGCTACACCAAAAGGAACTTGCACAACACGCATCCTTGACTTGCCTTGCATTACACGCAAATCGCAACCTTCCTCGATAGCGTGTGTGGTACGTAATCCTGAGTTTCACGAAACAATGATATGCTATTAAAATATTATTAAAACTAGCCATTATGAATAGTAATAACCACTTTTTAAATTTTAGAAATTTTAACTCTCAAAATGGACTTCATTTTTGGATTCGGAGTATCGAATTTAGCCTAAGGTGAAATTTTGGTACTTTTCGGATAACTTTCATATTCTGATGAATAGTGAAAATTACTAAATTATAATTAAAAAACAACTTTTTTAATCGAAATAATTAATAGTGATAAATCATTAATTTGAGTGGTTTTAAAGTATATTTAGAATATATTTTTACAATTTAATACAATGTTGGTCATTGGATGTAATTTCACATTTAAACCAGACATAATCAAGTGTCAATCTTTTGATATATATTGTTTCCTAAAAACACGCTATTTATTTTAACAGCGGGATTTAATTATAAAATTAATTAATGCAACTTCTATGTTATGAATTTGGTAAAATAGATTTCATTTTTGAATTCGGAATATGAAATATAGCTTAGGATGAAATTTTGGCATTGTTCTGAAAAACATCAATTTTTGATGAATAGTGAAACTACTAAGTGGTAGTTAAAAAAAACTAAATTTTTCATAAAACATAATTTTGCCGCTTCTGTGAATGGAATTTCGAAAATCCGAGAGACACGGTTAATATCAAGAACTAAAATGTGGTTCAATGAGATGAAAATAATTTTTTGGTGAATAGTAACTTTTTACTTTTTTTTACCACGGTTAATAGTAAATAGGGTAACTAAGGGTAAATATGATATTACTATTACCCTAACACATGTCCTAATTCTATTGGACAAGTGTAATTCGACCAAAAACAAACTTAGGAATAAAATATGACCATTTAGGCCCACTTGGATTAGATTAGGATATTTATTATTAATTTATTTAAAGAACGGTTAAAATAGTTAAAATCAAAGTTTAATAAGTAAATCATTTTTAATATGGGGTTATACATAAGATAAATTCGATTGTAAATATTCATTAGAAAGCTAAAAAGATTTCCTACATGATGATATTTTATTTGTAATTTTTAGACATCAAATAATTTAATTTATTTATGACACAACGATGATGCAGTAATTATCTTATTAATGAAATATTGACATAATTGATGTTATAAACACCAAAATAAATGTAATTTGAGACTTTTTATGAATTCCAATAATTTTCTAGGTTACTATGATATATTAATGTTGATTTAATCAACTTGGTTCGAACATTTAATTCTGTTATGACTTTCACAAAAATCATATATCAAATAGTGTCAAAATTGACACAAAATAGTTTTTAAATAAAATATTATATTATTAATTGTTATTGTATTCCTAAAAATCTAAGGTTCGGCCAAATGACTTAGATAAGGATATATATATATTAATAATAAACAATTTGGGGTTCTTTTGGCATGTTATAGTAAGTGTATTAACCATATAGTGAAAGAAAACAAAAAGACACGGTAAAAGTTAAATTATTTAACTTGGAGTTAAATCTAATTGATAAGGTTAAAATAATATCCTAAACTTGTCTAAATTATATTGGTTG
Organism: Viscum album; assembly: GCA_963277665.1. Taxonomy (NCBI): domain Eukaryota; kingdom Viridiplantae; phylum Streptophyta; class Magnoliopsida; order Santalales; family Viscaceae; genus Viscum; species Viscum album. Next base: position 1,130,652,546 of record OY728128.1, on the reverse strand, counting down.
ATAGGATTTCAACCCATACCCACCTTAGCTACGAAATAAGACCCTTTGGAACCATTATAAACCGATTTTGACTTTAATATAAAATAATATTTTGAGATATTCCTAAGGTGCCCCTCTCCTCCCCTATAAAAGGACACCTCCTCCCCCTCCTCCTCACACCAATTTGAGCACTCAAGCTCGGACAACCCCTGCCAAAATCTCTTCTCCACTTCCCTAGCAACATCCTAGAGGTTCTGGTATTCCTCAAAGACCAATTCTAGTGCCCTAAGAGGAGGTCTCAAAGAGGCACTTCAAAGAAGAGGTAATTACCGTTACCAATTCTTTCATCTTTATTTCTTCTTCCACTTCTTCTTCTTAGGTTGTTTCATTATGAAGTAATAACATCAGTATCACTCATATACTGATATGTTATTATAAGTATGAAACAACCCTATTTCACCATCTATCCATCCTACGGAAAAAGAAATCACCGCGCGTGCGTACGTACGGAATACCGTCTCCACGCCGTGGTGTAATCTATTTTCCACCACCACCTTACATGGATGGGTATAATGGTGTAAAGAATAACTATACATAGTTATTACAACATCATATTGATTCTGATATATTGTATAATCCACTCCAATTCAATTCAATATTTATAGAAATGATATCATCGCTCGTGCGTACGTACGGACTACCGTCTCCACGACGCGATGAGATTCATTCTCCATGTTAACCATTTAAGAATGATTATAAAGTATATATAAGAAATAATAATGAAATATATGACATTATAAAGCTACTGGATTTATGTATATATATACATATGTATGTCATCTACTTACTTCCATTTCAAGACAATAAGGAAAGAAAAACAGCGTTCATGCGTACGTACGGACTACCGTCTCCATGAACGGTGTTTTTCATTTTATTTATCTATCTATTATATATATATATATATACTGAATATATATGATATATAAATCATATTTTATATTCTGGAAGTAAGTAAATCATGATATAAGTAATAATGATGTCAAGAACAACAAGTCAAAACACCTACGATAAATGAAACGATTTTACCCAAAACGCTTCTTTAACATGGAATTTACAAAAGAACGGGTAATATAATGTCATAAGTGAACCATATATGATATCATAACAATGAATATGATTCTGTAATAAGTCAATGACATTATTTAAATCATTATACAGGAGGTTCGGACACATACGAAGCAAATTGGACCTAAGGTAAGGGAAATATCACAATCTCATTTTTATCCGAGATTGTTTATACTTACTGGGGTGTATTTTATCATCCACATCCATGTTCCCTCAATATGTAATATTATTTCCATCCACCTACAATTGTTTAAATCCAATTTTACCCTTCTATGAGTTTTTAGTAAAGGATATAAAAGGAATTGTTTTTTCGTTTTTCGTACGAGGTACTTTTTGACTTTTCCGACAAAAGTACGAAGAATGTTTTTTTTAAATTATACGGCACGAATGGATTTATACTGTTTTATAAAGCCTTATTTTCATGAAGATTCCTCTAAAAGATTTCATGACTATTTTCAATAAAATCTCTTTCTTTTAAAATTGCATGATGTTTTGTGAAAAGAAATTGATTTTGAAGAAGAAAGGATATTTTCCTCAAGAATTCAATTCAAGTGTTTTATCAAAATTATTTTCCATATAAGATAATAAAGGGTTCTGTTTCTATCCATATTTTTACATTGATTTGACTATGTTGTGATGGAATTATGTTTATGAATTCCGTTATCTTATATGAATGGTTTTATGATGTCATGTTGTTTAAGAATCCCATTTTTATTACATGGGTTATGCAATGATGTATGATTTATGATTTTGTGGCACACATAAGAAAGGATTCATTAAGAGATGGGTGGGACCTATATCTCCCTCCAATGCATTGGGTAAAGATTTCATATCTCATGAGATAGACATGGCTGGAATGGTAGGTTATACCGGTTCAGTGAAACAGGACTGAAACGAGGGTTACTCGATTCAGAAAGGGACTTTGTCCACTAAGATAGTCTTGGCAATGAGTCATGACTAACAAGAAATGATTTTCCATGATTATGTGTGTATGCCACAAAGTTTCATGTTTTAAGTTATGATTATTGGGATTACATTTCACTTCTATGATTTATCTCATGTTATGATATTATGATCTTTTTTGCAGGTTAAGATTTCCAAAAGCTATGTTCTTATATATATTATGTGATTGATATTTCTTTTGTTTACCCTTACTGAGCATTTGAGCTCACCCTTTTATGTTTTTTTCCCCAGGATATAAAGAAAGGTTTTAGGTAAAAAAAAGGGATGACCTTTATGGGAGATATTGAAGAACTTTCACCACGATTAGAAGATTACGTTCCGAGTTTCCAAAGACACTAAACTATTACGATCCTTTAGTGTGTGTTTTTGTTATATACTAAGTATTCCGCAAATGTAATGTAATGTCCATGTACGTCAGGCTTCGGGTCTCTACAGTTGGTATCAGAGGAAAGGTTTAGTCAACCTTTGGAAACTAGGATGCGAAAACGTTAGTGAGATCCCTAGAGATATTTCTACGGTATGTCTAGGGATGTCCCTAAGGTTAAGTAGACGTATAAGTTATAGTACTAGAACTACGCTAACGATCATAGATTTAAACCTAAGATGTTAGATATTGAAGGTACTCCCCCTTTATTATGTTGTTTTCCCTAGCATGATTTTTGCCTCTCACACTATTCTTTTTGGGTTTTAGAAAATGGCTGGAAACAAGATGATTCACGATAATGGAGGATATGATGGACAATGGAATGATATTCTTCATAATGAAATGGGATTTGGAAGTCCAAACATAATTATTATGCCGAATCAGCAATCTCATAATATGATCAATAAAGTAAAATTTGGTAAGTTTCCTGACTCGGCTAATAAGAGAAAGATGGAGTTTCATGATGATCGTAGAGGAAAGAAAGTTCATTTTCCCCTATGTAATTCATGTGGGAAGAGGCATCAAGGAGAATTTTTCAAAGGAACTGGAAGATGCTTTGGGTGTGGAAAAGAAGGACACAAAGCAAGTAAGTGCAAAGGAAAAGGTTCAGTTAACACCATGGATGAGGATAATGGTATTGCTACGACATCAAAAATGGTTAAGTGTTTTAAATGTGGAATGTATGGGCATTATGCAAACCAATGTCCTAAGGGAAAGACTCATGAAGAGAATCAGTATGGCCGTATGGGTAGTATTTATGTGGATGATGATGAAGAGACTACAAATGATATGTGATATGAAAGAATTGTTGAAGCTCGGTTAATGGTTTAAGAATGTAGTGGAATGATTACATGTTTATCATGTGTAATGTTGAATAAGTAATCTCATGGTACTATGGAAAAAAGAGACATGTAAGGATTGTTACATTGTTGTCTGATTAATGTTACTAGTAACCATGAAAGGTTATTCAGATACTTTTGGAAAGTAGATGATAAGTGCATAATGAAAGGATAAGAAGATAATGAGATGTTTGATTGTATTCATGAGCTCATGATTGATATAAGGACTAAGTGATATCATGGTTTGAGTATATAGAATTTTGAGGATTTTGGTATGTGGAAAGTGTTAACTTTTAACTGCATTCAAGTTTTCACTAAGGTTCAATGGGTATTCAAGAGAATACATGATTAAGGACTTTGAATGTTTGGAATGTGACCAACAAAACATATCTTATGATATATGGGGATCAACGATGGTATTAAATCTCTGGTAATCGTTTTCACTATGTTATGAGAGTGGACTGCAGTATTATGAATAATCCTAAAGATTGGAATGGATTATGTTGGACATAAGTTAGTATTGTTTAAGGATAGAAATTTTGATATTATTAATGGGATGTTATAGTAATACAGTTTTAGAAAAAGGACAACCTGCAGGACGGGCGACAGCCCATCGCTTCGGACAAGGCTGTAGGAATCGAACCCACAACCGAAGTGCGACTGGCCTTTATCGCCTACCACTGACCTACAGGAAGTCCCTGTTTAGTAGAAACTAGTTTTATTATATTAAGTAGTATGATATATGAAGTATAAGTCCATTTTAGGAACCATATATGATTAATCTCACTATAGATCGATTTATGCATATAATTTTTGCTAACCTTTTGTTTGAGACAGATGGAATGACCCATCATTCTATCACATGATCTGCTAACACTTCACGAATAACAAATTCAACTTCATTTATTTAAGAGATGAAGTGGAAATTGTTCAAGGCACGAACAACAGTGAGATTGTACCAAAATAAAGTAAGTATTTATTCTAATTCAATTTTTCAACTTTAGGGGAAATGATCTTGAAAACCAAAAATGTTGTCCTAGTGATCTTATATCTGATGAATCAGATGGTACCTTATATCATCACAAATCTATGGATTTGTGATTACTGGATTTTCCATAGCCATGTTCTCTACCACTCTCCATCAGAACATGATGGTTAGATTTCTCTTCCATATCCATATTTTCACCTATGTGGAAACCCAGTGATTAGTTTATTTGGGTAATCGTTACATTTCATACTTTAGTTTTTAAAGCCAAGTTTTGGTATTCCCTTTTACGATGTGGGTTTCTATTAAAGAAACTTTCGAATAGTAAACCATTTATAACCCCGACGAATTTCGAGGGCGAAATTCATTTTAAGGGGGGTAGAATGTAACAGCCCGAGATTTTATGAAAAATATTCTTTTTTATTTTACTAATGTCTTGTGTTATACGCTACACCAAAAGGAACTTGCACAACACGCATCCTTGACTTGCCTTGCATTACACGCAATCGCAACCTTCCTCGATAGCGTGTGTGGTACGTAATCCTGAGTTTCACGAAACAATGATATGCTATTAAAATATTATTAAAACTAGCCATTATGAATAGTAATAACCACTTTTTAAATTTTAGAAATTTTAACTCTCAAAATGGACTTCATTTTTGGATTCGGAGTATCGAATTTAGCCTAAGGTGAAATTTTGGTACTTTTCGGATAACTTTCATATTCTGATGAATAGTGAAAATTACTAAATTATAATTAAAAAACAACTTTTTTAATCGAAATAATTAATAGTGATAAATCATTAATTTGAGTGGTTTTAAAGTTTATTTAGAATATATTTTTACAATTTAATACAATGTTGGTCATTGGATGTAATTTCACATTTAAACCAGACATAATCAAGTGTCAATCTTTTGATATATATTGTTTCCTAAAAACACGCTATTTATTTTAACAGCGGGATTTAATTATAAAATTAATTAATGCAACTTCTATGTTATGAATTTGGTAAAATAGATTTCATTTTTGAATTCGGAATATGAAATATAGCTTAGGATGAAATTTTGGCATTGTTCTGAAAAACATCAATTTTTGATGAATAGTGAAACTACTAAGTGGTAGTTAAAAAAAACTAAATTTTTCATAAAACATAATTTTGCCGCTTCTGTGAATGGAATTTCGAAAATCCGAGAGACACGGTTAATATCAAGAACTAAAATGTGGTTCAATGAGATGAAAATAATTTTTTGGTGAATAGTAACTTTTTACTTTTTTTTTTACCACGGTTAATAGTAAATAGGGTAACTAAGGGTAAATATGATATTACTATTACCCTAACACATGTCCTAATTCTATTGGACAAGTGTAATTCGACCAAAAACAAACTTAGGAATAAAATATGACCATTTAGGCCCACTTGGATTAGATTAGGATATTTATTATTAATTTATTTAAAGAACGGTTAAAATAGTTAAAATCAAAGTTTAATAAGTAAATCATTTTTAATATGGAGTTATACATAAGATAAATTCGATTGTAAATATTCATTAGAAAGCTAAAAAGATTTCCTACATGATGATATTTTATTTGTAATTTTTAGACATCAAATAATTTAATTTATTTATGACACAACGATGATGCAGTAATTATCTTATTAATGAAATATTGACATAATTGATGTTATAAACACCAAAATAAATGTAATTTGAGACTTTTTATGAATTCCAATAATTTTCTAGGTTACTATGATATATTAATGTTGATTTAATCAACTTGGTTCGAACATTTAATTCTGTTATGACTTTCACAAAAATCATATATCAAATAGTGTCAAAATTGACACAAAATAGTTTTTAAATAAAATATTATATTATTAATTGTTATTGTATTCCTAAAAATCTAAGGTTCGGCCAAATGACTTAGATAAGGATATATATATATTAATAATAAACAATTTGGGGTTCTTTTGGCATGTTATAGTAAGTGTATTAACCATATAGTGAAAGAAAACAAAAAGACACGGTAAAAGTTAAATTATTTAACTTGGAGTTAAATCTAATTGATAAGGTTAAAATAATATCCTAAACTTGTCTAAATTATATTGGTTGATAGGATTTCAACCCATACCCACCTTAGCTTCGAAATAAGACCCTTTGGAACCATTATAAACCGATTTTGACTTTAATATAAAATAATATTTTGAGATATTCCTAAGGTGCCCCTCTCCTCCCCTATAAAAGGACACCTCCTCCCCCTCCTCCTCACACCAATTTGAGCACTCAAGCTCGGCCAACCCCTGCCAAAATCTCTTCTCCACTTCCCTAGAAACATCCTAGAGGTTCTGGTATTCCTCAAAGACCAATTCTAGTGCCCTAAGAGGAGGTCTCAAAGAGGCACTTCAAAGAAGAGGTAATTACCGTTACCAATTCTTTCATCTTTATTTCTTCTTCCACTTCTTCTTCTTAGGTTGTTTCATTATGAAGTAATAACATCAGTATCACTCATATACTGATATGTTATTATAAGTATGAAACAACCCTATTTCACCATCTATCCATCCTACGGAAAAAGAAATCACCGCGCGTGCGTACGTACGGAATACCGTCTCCACGCCGTGGTGTAATCTATTTTCCACCACCACCTTACATGGATGGGTATAATGGTGTAAAGAATAACTATACATAGTTATTACAACATCATATTGATTCTGATATATTGTATAATCCACTCCAATTCAATTCAATATTTATAGAAATGATATCATCGCTCGTGCGTACGTACGGACTACCGTCTCCACGACGCGATGAGATTCATTCTCCATGTTAACCATTTAAGAATGATTATAAAGTATATATAAGAAATAATAATGAAATATATGACATTATAAAGCTACTGGATTTATGTATATATATACATATGTATGTCATCTACTTACTTCCATTTCAAGACAATAAGGAAAGAAAAACAGCGTTCATGCGTACGTACGGACTACCGTCTCCATGAACGGTGTTTTTCATTTTATTTATCTATCTATTATATATATATATATACTGAATATATATGATATATAAATCATATTTTATATTCTGGAAGTAAGTAAATCATGATATAAGTAATAATGATGTCAAGAACAACAAGTCAAAACACCTACGATAAATGAAACGATTTTACCCAAAACGCTTCTTTAACATGGAATTTACAAAAGAACGGGTAATATAATGTCATAAGTGAACCATATATGATATCATAACAATGAATATGATTCTGTAATAAGTCAATGACATTATTTAAATCATTATACAGGAGGTTCGGACACATACGAAGCAAATTGGACCTAAGGTAAGGGAAATATCACAATCTCATTTTTATCCGAGATTGTTTATACTTACTGGGGTGTATTTTATCATCCACATCCATGTTCCCTCAATATGTAATATTATTTCCATCCACCTACAATTGTTTAAATCCAATTTTACCCTTCTATGAGTTTTTAGTAAAGGATATGAAAGGAATTGTTTTTTCGTTTTTCGTACGAGGTACTTTTTGACTTTTCCGACAAAAGTACGAAGAATGTTTTTTTTAAATTATACGGAACGAATGGATTTATACTGTTTTATAAAGCCTTATTTTCATGAAGATTCCTCTAAAAGATTTCATGACTATTTTCAATAAAATCTCTTTCTTTTAAAATTGCATGATGTTTTGTGAAAAGAAATTGATTTTGAAGAAGAAAGGATATTTTCCTCAAGAATTCAATTCAAGTGTTTTATCAAAATTATTTTCCATATAAGATAATAAAGGGTTCTGTTTCTATCCATATTTTTACATTGATTTGACTATGTTGTGATGGAATTATGTTTATGAATTCCGTTATCTTATATGAATGGTTTTATGATGTCATGTTGTTTAAGAATCCCATTTTTATTACATGGGTTATGCAATGATGTATGATTTATGATTTTGTGGCACACATAAGAAAGGATTCATTAAGAGATGGGTGGGACCTATATCTCCCTCCAATGCATTGGGTAAAGATTTCATATCTCATGAGATAGACATGGCTGGAATGGTAGGTTATACCGGTTCAGTGAAACAGGACTGAAACGAGGGTTACTCGATTCAGAAAGGGACTTTGTCCACTAAGATAGTCTTGGCAATGAGTCATGACTAACAAGAAATGATTTTCCATGATTATGTGTGTATGCCACAAAGTTTCATGTTTTAAGTTATGATTATTGGGATTACATTTCACTTCTATGATTTATCTCATGTTATGATATTATGAGCTTTTTTGCAGGTTAAGATTTCCAAAAGCTATGTTCTTATATATATGATGTGATTGATATTTCTTTTGTTTACCCTTACTGAGCATTTGAGCTCACCCTTTTATGTTTTTTTTCCCCAGGATATAAAGAAAGGTTTTAGTTAAAAAAAAAGGGATGACCTTTATGGGAGATATTGAAGAACTTTCACCACGATTAGAAGATTACGTTCCGAGTTTCCAAAGACACTAAACTATTACGATCCTTTAGTGTGTGTTTTTGTTATATACTAAGTATTCCGCTTTTTCCTTGGTCAGTGAAAAAGGAATCCCAGGAAGCACAGGATAAACTTATTCATAGTAGGGTACATCCAATCACTCATGATTTGGCCAACCTCACCCTCGTGGCAGCAAAAGTTGACTTTGAGAAAGTCTATACTCCAGGGAAGGGGAACATGGTAGTAGACACACTCAGGAGGAGGTCTGGCCTGCATCTGCTGAGTGAGATGACAGTGCAACTTGATGCTTTATAGATATCCTTTGTGGATAGATATGGATCAGCCTTCCTTTAGTCCCTCATAGTCACTCCCCCACTTCTGTAGCAAGTCAGGGAGGCACAATATGGGGACGCTGACTGAGAGACACAATGTGCCCAGATATCAACAGGATAGGCACTTGATGGATTTTATTGAAGGTGAGGGGCACGTCATCCTTTTCCGAGGACCTACCATGGTACCAATGTCACTTAAAGAGGATGTTTTGAGTGAGTTCCACACATCTCCTCTAGTGGTACATCAGGGAGTGGAGAAGATGTACCAAGATCTCTGACGATAGCACTAGTGGCTGGTAATGAAGAAAGTAGTAGCAGAGTTCTTCTCTTGATGCCTCACTTTTCAGTAAGTGAAGGTAGAGCATCCGGTTCCCACAGGATTGGTTCATCCTTTAGAGGTCCTAGAGTGAAAGTGGGATGGGATATTGATTGACTTCATGATGGGACTTCCACGTACATCCAGAGGTCATTACTTGATTTGGGTGATAGCCGACCGACTCACCAAGTCGGCCCACTTCATACCGATCAGAGGGCAGGGCTCAGTAGAGAGCTTGGGATGCCTCTACATGCAGGATTTTATGCATCTACATATAGTAACTTCGATTATTTTCTCTGATCATGATGCACATTTTACTTCCCAACTATGGAAGGGGTTGCAGGAAGCTTTCGTGATGCAGCTTCGTTTGGGCACCGCCTTCAATCCTCAGACGGATGGCCAGACCTAGCGGACCATTCAGACCCTCGAGAACATGCTGAGTGCTTATGTCCTCGACTTTGGTCGTAGTTGGTAGGATCACTTACCTTTAGTGAAGTTTTCATACAACAACAGTTATCACTCCACTATTGGGATGACACCTTTTGAGGCATTATACGGGTGACCTTTCATATCACCTTTGTGCTAGACTAACCCTAGGGAGTCAGCACTAGTGGGACCAAAGATGGTATGGGATACCATAGAGAAATTGAAGATCATCCTGGAGTGGATAAAGATTGTACAGAGTAAGCAGAAGTTATATTCCAACAGGAGACAGAGGTGTCTGCAGTTCTAGGATGGCGACCACGTCTTCCTACAGGTCTCACCCCGATGAGGTCTATAGATATTTGGCCGAGGCGGCAAGTTATATCTGCATTTCATCAGACCTTTTCATGTCCTTAGAAGAGTTGGCGAGGTGGAATACCACTTGGCTCTTCCACCTCAGTTGCACCGGGTGCATGACGTCTTCCATGTATCCCAGCTGAGGAGATACGTGCACGACCCTTCTCACATCATCAAACATAGAGATCTAGACATCGACGATGGGGAGACTTTTACGGAGGATTCGGTGGAGATTGATGATAGAAAAGAGTGGGTCCTATGTGGATGTTCGATACCTCTGGTGCACGTTCTCTAGCAGCACGGGAACCTCCAGAAGAGCACATGGAGTAGGAGGCTCAGATGCGCGCTCAGTATCCCCACTTGTTCCCTTACATTGATTTGTGGCTTACGGGGACATAGATCCCTGAGGTGGGGAAAATTAAAATACCTATAATTTCCATGTAAATGTTTTTTAATATATGGGAATTTTACGAGTCCAAAAAATTTGATGATACGTGATTCTGAGGCCCGTAGTGCCCAGAATGATCCGTCAATGTTTTGTTAATCTTATGTTAACCCGCGTAAGCAGTTTTCTGGAAAAAGTTGAATAAATATTAAACGGTTACTTGGATCAGATATCTGAGGGCATCATTGCACTCAGGATGGTTGTTTTACCCTAAGCGCGACTTAAGATTAGTCGATGCGAGCCTCCTGTGAGAAACCCTAAAAATGGCATAGTTGTAAATAAAATAATAAAATAAATTATTTTATTTTTCAAATGCTTATAACTCACAAACAGTAACTCGGATTACCAATCCAAGACCACCACTGAACTCATGAGGGTATTATTTCATTAATAAGATACTATCTTTGGCAAGCGCGTTCCACCTGAGAAAGTTAGTTTTTGGCCGCAAATAAAATAATTAAGTGAAAATTATTTTATTTTAGCATTTATAACATTTAAACGTTAGCTCGGATTTAAAATCTGAGACTATAGTTCGGTTCATTGGGTCATATTTAACCTAGGAAGAGCCTATCCTTGACCAGCGCAGAACGGGGGTGACTGATAATATTTTTCCAAGCTTTTTTTCGGGTATGTTCCATAAATGCGTGAGCGGCGATTTGTAAATTTTGAACTCATGCCCAAAATTGAAATATGAGGGCACCATTGAACTTGCAGCGCCAGTATTCTTTTATGAAGACTTTCACCTCGACATCAGTTGGTCGAGGGTGGAAGACAGTTACTAGGTTTTTTGTGGAAATAATAAAATAAAATTAACATCGTTTTATTTTATTTTGAGCTTCCATGTGGATATTTCTGGTGGGGTCCACCAGAACTAAACCTCCAGGATGAAGTTAGATGTGGGGACCACTCGGGATGAAACCCCCCTTTAATTGGGAGAAACTCTCAACTCCCATAATTATTGAGAGAGAGCATCTTGAACTCCTCCACCTTAATTGTGCCAATGCACATACCATTAATCTTGCCAATGCACTACATCATTGATCCTGCATAAATTAATTGTATTTCCCCTTTTTAAATTAAGTAATGGCATCGTTGAAATTTATAAAGGTTCCTAATAAATGAACGTTCATAAATTCCAACGATCGCTACCTACCTCCCCCCTCTCCTATATATATGGATCTTGGGAGGAGGATTTGGGATGGATTCACCAAGCGAAAAAGCACTGGTAAAGTGACGTGACGCCAAACACATGGATTATTGCACTCTCCAATGAATAACGTGCCCTTCCATGAATAATGCTCCACTAATGAAGAATGTCGATGAGGAACGCCTTCAACTACGAAGAACTATATTCTTTAACCATAATCCACAGACTCCTACCGATGTGGGATGTCTTCGACTGAGCTTCCCTCATCATCATCATCAATGAACCGACGCATGAGATTGGGATTGGAAGTGTGCGGCGGACGCGATGAATGAAAACAACTCTGACTTCTTGCCCACGACTCCGTCAATGAACAAAGATCAAGGTGGGGATTTATTTTCATGTTAATTATTTCCTTGATTTTCCTTTTGTGGATTGGGAAAAAAACATTTTGGAGGCTGTAGAATTTGAAGTTCAATGTTCTCTTTTCATGATGGACCGATTACTATCACCCTAAACGCGGAGGGTGCAGGATAAACTGACATGGCCCGACTCCCTCTGATGATCTCTTTTGTGATGTTCTTCGACATGGAGACAAAACGACGAGGTGACAAGGGTGATAGGCAATGATCGCACTACCTGTGGACTCTGTAAACCGCGTCGTCCTCATGGCACTTCAGCCGAACCGGCTCCTGGCCGCTGCTAGCCTCCCGTGTGCCCCGAACGAACCATGTCGGCCCGCCGGCTGCCTGGCCGCCCACCAACCTCCCTGCCACTTTTCAGCCTCTTGTTCACCCTAGCGAAACCGCGATGGCCTACTCCTCCTGACTGTCGGCCGTCGTCGGCCTACTTTGCACCACGGCGCCCTCCCGGCCGCCCGCCTCGCCCCGACCAAACTGCATGGCGCCCTGGCTGAACCCTGTCGGCCCGCCTCACCAGGGCCGAACCGCTCGGCACCCCAGCTAAATTGTACCGACCCGCGCCTCCCAGCTCTCGGCCGCCCACTGGCAACCCGGCCTCTCGGGCCGAGACCCCAAAATGGCCTTGACCGCCCGGGTCGTGCTGCCTAAGCCACGTGCCCCACAGCGCTGGCCAAACCGGCCTCAGCCATCTGGGTCGAGCCACCAAGTCGTGCCCCATGCGCACCTGGCCGATCTGACCTTTTGCGCCCCTCACGGTGCCTCCAGGCCAAACCTCCCTTACACCGACGCACGGCTAGTACATGCCCTCGCGACCTGTCTGCGCTCTCACGGCATTCACTGTCCACTAGGCCGGGCCCAGCGGGCCATCCCCCACCTAATGGGTCAGTCCAGGCCGGACCCGAACTGAGTTGGCCCAGACTAAGTCGGGTCGGGTCGGTCGAACCGGGTCGGACCAGACCCAGGCCCACTACAACCCCTTTACTTTCTTTTGGCCAAATCTTTGGCACCAAACATTCGTTTGATGAACTGTTAGTGGCGCTGGTATTTTTGGAGTGTGACATTCCCTTTTTGTGTATCCCCCCTAGAGTTTTGGGTATAGTTGAGATATGGTCAGGTTGGATCCATCATGAATCCAACCAAGCCCACAGGACTAAAATGCCAATAACTCTCAGACCGGGCATCCGATTGATGCACTGTCTGTCACGTTGGGTTTCTTTTGGAAATATGGATCTTTTGGATACATCAAATTGAGACTTCATGGTAGTTGAATTATAGAAACATAGTTTGAGGAGCGGACCCACCTAGAAATCAAGCATGCTTTGTGCAGAACCATGTGGCTAGCTGCGCTCTGAATATTATTCCTGGATCCTGTGTGGGTTCGACAGCTCTGACTACTATTCATGGATCCTATGTGGGTTTGAAAGCTCTGAATACTGTTCCCGAATCCTGTGTGGGTTCAACTGCTCTGATTAATCTTCCTGGATCCAGTGTGGGTTTGACAACTCTGACTACTGTTCTTGGATCCTATGTGGGTTCGATAGCTCTGACTACTGTTCTTAGATCTTGTGTGGGTTCGACAACTCTGATGACTTTTCCTAGATCCTGTGTGGTTTCGATAGCTCTGACTACTATACTTTGATCCTATGTGGGTTAGATAGAGAAGATGATTTGGTGGATACAACTAATCAGCTCTATATCTCTACATAAGTTGTATACCTGTGCGAGTTGAGTCAGTAACTTTGTGTTTTCCTCATGATTGAGATGGATTATTTGATAACTTTGGTATATGTATGGGTATATACCTTGGTAGGGTTATCTGTTGATTTCAAACTTTTTGGTTTGTCCTTGTTGGATTTTGTGAGACCTTGAGATTCTTGGGGTCCCTACTGAGTGTCGTTATACTCACCCCTGCATGGGCTATGCCCGCACCTCATTATGTTGGATACAGACGATGGACAACACTGACCGAGGATGAGAGTACCAAGACTGGATGGTAACCAGAGGTGGACCTTGCAGCGTGTCAGTACATGGAGGAGATGGATAGACGTGGAGTGATGAGGAGGCAATATGTACCTACCCTTTGGGTAGGAACCTTGGAGGATGGCTCAGTGGTTGTTTTCCTATTTCTTCAGTTGTACTTGTACCATCAGTTTCTTGTACTTTCCAGTTGGGATTGTATTCTGGCCCCTTTTTACTTACTTTACTCACTTTTTAGTTATTTAGTTTCCTTGTGATCATATATTTTGTGTGTGTTTACATGTTATAATGGAAATTCCTTCCCCGTTTATGGAATTACGCCTTTGGTGCTAGTCACTAACCCCTAGCCTATAGAAGGCGGGCTTGGGGTAGTCACAGCACGTGCCCCGGGGGATGGGTCATGACATGAGTAGTCCATACTAAGTATATTTCCCCATGAATTGTGAGGTAAGACTCATGTGGTGTTTTTAGGACACATAGGTTGTTCTCCTTGAATAGAGAGGTTCTTCCTCCTATAATTAACTAATTAATATCTTGAGAGTGAGTCCCTATCAGAGATGATTTATGAGCTATATCTAATGACTAATTCCTTTTATCTATTCCCATGAGGATGTATCCCTTGAGATATGTTCCCTTATGTCTCAGATGGCCAAGATACTGGTTTTTCTAATGATCCCCTTTAGTATTACTTGGCATACATTTCAACATAAATGATCTCGTGTAGGATTCCACTATCTCTTTACCTGTTTATCGAGGATACTATGAGGGAATACATTTATTTCAAGATGATTTATGTATTCACATTTAGTATTTCTTGAAATTTTTCCTATTATGAGGATCCCATGTAGGATGTATCTTTCTTTTTATGTAGTTATAGAGTGTCCCCTACTGTATGCCTTCACCAATGTGTTTTTTCAATGATAATGTGTAGGATTCCTCAGTAATTATTCCCATTTGTGGATACCCTGTAGGATTTCACTTTTTTCTTTCTAGATAAATATCCAAACTAGGATTCCTTATATTATGTATAGATATTAAGGATCAAAGTAGTATTCCTATATTGTGTATTAATTAGGTACCCATCGGGTGCTCCTTTGTTTGACCGACTATGAGCTAGTACATCATGTTTTGGAAGAAATGGTAGTGGTTGTAACATTAGAACATGTTCCAAACTTGTAAGCCCGTGGGGATATTCTAGTAGTATGGGATTAGGTGTTTGTCCACCCTTACTCTTTTTATTATGCTTTAACATGTTTATTGATGTTGCACAGATGTTAACTAGAGGTGTTTCCTGGTTGTTTGTTATTGAGCCTATTGTGAGGAATATTCATTTCTATTTGGGATGCTCGTACATTGTTTATGTTTTCCAGATTCTATTCCATGTTATTTCTTATGTTTATTGTTATACACAGAGGTACTAAATGGGATATGGATATTGAGCTTGTATATTTTATTATTTGATTATTGGGATCTCCAGACGTGTTTCCTGGTATCTAGTTATTGAGCCTATGATTATGATATATGGAAATGGAATCCCTAGTTATTATACTCATGGATGATTACTATATCCCAAGTGATGAGGATGATTGTGATCTTCTATGATTGTTATGATATATGGATGATTCTTCTTTCATCAGTTTGATATGTGATGAGGATGATCACACTCTCCTCAGTCAGATTATAGTCATGGATAATTATGCTCTCCAAAGTGATTCTACCTAATCAGTTACTTGACCATGGTGTTGTACATGGTCATTCTCATAATTTTATCCTCAAAATTATTGTTCTCTTCTAGATGATAGGGATGATTCCTATCTCCCTTATTAGATACTCTTGGGGTGTTCATGTCATCTCACCAATGAGTTCTCTATAAATTTGACCTATGTATTAGACCCTTAGAGATTATCCATGTTCTGAATGTCTTGATCACCTATGGAACATAACCTAGGGATCATAAATTGGAGTGGATTTACATGGATTTAGCAATATGGAATCTAGTATGATTACCACTTACAAGATGTCTATATGTACTTCCTTAATAACTTAATTTATAGTAATTTGAGGAAAGTATGGGTTAACCTAGGTGTGGGATGAGTATCCCCATGTGGTGACGTAGCTTGATGAGAGATATTTCTAGTGTTAGCTGAAGCAGTTACATGTCGATTGGGATTATGTATCCAATGATAAACTTAATAATTCAGGAATTTAGTGGCATGACATCCAACTCAATTCCCTTGTATAGGATGTCTATGTGATCGGGATTATAGACCCAAGGATCGACTTCTAATTGGTTTTATGATATTTCATTCACCTTACTCATGAATATTAATTTTTATGTATATATGTATAGGTATGGTACAATACATGTATATGCATATAGATATAGGAATCTATGGTGGAACATTCCTGGTTGAATAATATTATGGACCCTGGGTTCGACTATGGTTTTATGTTTTTTCATTACTTATCTTTTATGGTTTATCTTAGCTAAGATGAGAATATTTTTTTTTTTCAGGAACTTATAGATTTTTTTATAGGTTTTTCATTGGGGTGTCCTACAGAGATAATTTTCGACCCCTTCACATCCACCTCAATGTACATGAAGACCTTATGTCTGCTTTTTAGGTTCAATAGAGTTACATGGTGGATAGGGATGAGGTAAAAAGTATCATGATCGAGAAGAGATTCCCATTTGGGTTCTTCTAGTTAGGATAGTGTTGTTTTATAGTGTCAAGAGACTTGGTATGTGGTCTGACATGGAGTTTAAAGTATAGCCTTGTACTTTTATTTCATTTCCGTTTGTTCTTGTACATCTACTTGAAAATACCAATGGGATACTAGTGTTTTATGTATGACATAATAGTTCAAGAATTTATATAATTTTCTTTTATCATTATATCATGTTCTTTTTCAGTTTATATACTTATTCCACACTCTTTTAATTTTATATTATGTAAAATACTTAGTTATTTCTATTTTTTTCATAATCTTATTTGAGGGAGTCATCTCCCCATTATCGCACTCTAAGTTCTCACTACAAGTTGGTGGCTTCTGGAATATGGGAGGCACACTTGAGGCCTCATAAAAAATTATCTTAGGGAACTATTTTATTGGAATCTGAGACTATTTGTTACATTAACAAAATCTTAGGGTGTTACATGATCAATTTTTGATCATTAAAATATATATAAATTCCCACATTACATTTTTAAAACATTCATAAGGATCTATAAATCTCAATATCATAGTAGCATAATGAAGATTGCTACATCTAAAGATATAGATTGTGTCCCAAAGAATATATCATTCATAAAATAAAAAAAATAATTATTCCATCCAACCATTGTTATAATTATAATTGTTAATATTCTGACAATCAGAATCCAAGGATAGGACTTCATTGGAAACCTCACCCTATAATGGATTATTTAGCCATTCTAAATGAGTATGATAATGTCAAATATGGTTTTATTAGGTTTTAATAAAATGAAAATAACCTATCATATCAATAACTCTAAAATATACCATGGATCTCAACTAATTTCTCTATTATAACACTAGTATAACTATATTTAAATAATATCCAACTTAGGTCTATGATTATAAAGGTGTTATACATGAATCCCACCTCTAATATGGAATAACATAAAATCTAGTATTAAGAATATAAATTATAAAAATGTTATGAATTAACCTCAATAAACACTTCAAATTTTTATTAAATCAACTATAAAAAACTCATCCACGGAAAATATGAAATCCGAAATCAATAGATATCTTAAAAACAAAAAAAACTACATGAATTATATAAAAACAATAATTAAATAGACATATAACTACATAAAAACTATTAAGTCCCATCAATATAATAAAACCAAATAAATCATGAAACTTATTGTTACATAATAAAATCTGAAAATTCCAATCTCATCTTAATCTACCAAATCAATGAGCTAAGATCTCCAAAAAACACCACAATTACTACCCATCAAACATATGAGTATAAGTAGATGTTTGTAAAATGATATAATTAAAATAATATGTAGGGATGTATAGTTCCTTCATGATAGTAGACTTCCATTCATCAAAATTACATTCAAAAGAATTTATTTGAATGAGTGTGTTGAAAATGATAGTAGAAACTATTAAATACATAATGAGATGATTTTTTATCTGTGTATTTTGATAGGACCCTAGAAGATTAAAAATTTTCAACTTTTAATAGAAATGATAATTCTCTAAAATAATTGAGATAGGAAGACTCTAGAATAAAAAATATATAAGTATATATTCAGGTTATATGTCCAGGAAAATTTAGAAATTATAGATTTCAAATTACCTCAGGGAAAGATAGAATGTAGTAAAATATATATCACCAATTGAGTACTCCAATAAAAGGAGTAGGGAACTAGTGGACAATGCATCTCAACCAAGAAAAATACAACCCTATTCTAAATATTTTAAAATTAATGTGTTCATTGGAAAAGATAATTTCATATATTTAATACTATATAATTAATTTTTATTTAATTTTTTGTTATGTGGTTTTAATTTTTGTACTTCTATTGAAAATATTGAAAGCTATAGTTTTTATCTAGTGTGTATATAATAACTTCTATAAATCATGATAATATTAAACATTCATTATTTAATTATATATTTTCATTGATTTTATTTTTAAGGATATGAATTTATATGACTTCTTCATGATTTTTGTGATATTTAAATAGTATGTTGTGGGTGGGGTTGATTGAATTCAATATTTTGGTACACTTATCCATGTAAATGTTTGGGGGGGGTTCATCCTATTCATTTAACTTCTGGTTGATGATATTTCAGTACATTATAGGTATTGGTTTTGATGATCCCTTGACTCCCACATCCCAAAATCTAATATTAGTGCCAAAGTCTAGTTAACATAGGTTTAATAATAACTTGAATGGATATAATTATATTTAAATCTAGTATTCACAATCTCTTGAAGGTATTTCATAAGATGAATAAAAATATTAGATAGGGAATTTTGATTTAATGGATTTTTCATATAGTGAATGTGTGAGTGAACCATCTGATTCAAAAGGTCTGTGTGATGCCCAGTGGTTCTGTTGTATGTATTGTATTTATTTTTTTTATTTTTTTCAATTTTTTTATTTAGTTTCCAGGATTTATCATTCCAAAACCCATTTTTTTTGGAATACTATCTCATGTCCATGGTTTGGGCATAGTTAGTGGCCATCGTGTTCCAAAACATGGAAATATGGTGGGGGACTTCAAGTGAGGTCTTGAACAGTTACCACATAGTTTGGAAAACCATTCTATAACTTCAATGGAGCCAAAATTATTGTGATAGTGAAGAGGGGATCCATGTACGGTTGAGGAATGGTTTGGAAAAATCTATTTGCAAATAATGTAGCCTGCCCTATTTTGTTAAAAATAAATAAATTTGAATTTTTTTAAACCCATTTCTTTTTAACCATTAAATCTCTCACATTATCCCCTCAATTTACTTGGTTTATCCCATATCCATCGATTATATCTATCTTTAATATTTCTATTATTACCCTTCTATTTTTTTGTATTCTCTTAATGTTAGTCTCGTTTCATCTTACATTCCCCCTCATTATCCCCCTTGTCAATTTTCTTCTTCTTGACATGTATTTCTTTTAACTATAATTGACTTTTAGGTATGAATAAAGGGATATGTTTGGGGTTTTGATCAATTTATTGGTTTTTTATGGCCCATGTTATCCCCTTTCATTCCTCTCAGTGATATTATGGGAAAGAAGATGACATTCTATAATTTTTGAGGTAGATGTATCAAGATATGAAGACTTTTACATTGGCTTAGATTGGTTTTTTTTAAATTTTTTATTTTATTTTTTTCTTATTTTTGTATTGATTTATTAACTTATGTTATAAAAAAATTAATATCAATTGTTTTTCTTGACAAAATATTATCTTCCTTTTCTCCACCCTTAGAAAATAAGTTTAATACATATAATATTTTGTTATAAAATGATATTAAGAAAAAAAATATTTAAATAATATTGAATTATTGTTATGAAAGGTAATTTTAAAACTATATCACTTGATCATTGGATTTAATTTATTTGTTGGATGTGGTTATGGGTGAACATGGGAGACCTTGTGTGTTGATTTTGGGGTGGTTTGTACCCTATAATTAGGCATGATTATAACAAGGGATATTTTGTTGGGGATTTCTTATAAGGTTTGGGACATTTTTCTTTTATAGGTTCACATAGGCATTCCATTATTTAAAAAATAATTCATAGACAAAAAATACTATAGATTATATATCCCCAATGTTTAGTATATTCTTTTAGTATGTTATCGATTTCATTTGTGTGAATCCCATGTATTGTTGGAATAAGATACTATTCAAATATCTTAACACACATTATATTATTATATGATTATACCCATCATGATGTTCATTTGTCTATTTTTTATTTCTAAAAAATTATTTATATAATATTTTTAGACAAATTATTTTCAAAAAAAATCAAACTACTATATTTATTTTCATTCTAAAAGGTGAAATATAGATCTATTTGGTAAACTAGTAGTCCTTTCCCCACATTGTGCATAATAGATTATACATATGAAAATATTTTCTTCCAAATATAGGTAATTTTCAAGGAGTTTTATCTTATAGTAGGACTTATTAATGCTTAGGATTTCATCCATGATAGGAGTTATCGGGCGCCAAGGGATGTATTGAGTAACGTAGTCAAGCATTTTGGATCCTCATAATTTTTGATACCTTGGGTTTTTGTTTATGTGATGGAAATTTTATTTAGGGATATACTTATACTCACATGTTTATGTTTGTGATTTTTTGGTATTCATACATTATTTATATTTTGATATTAGTTATGTTTCATTATTTTTCTCATTTTACATTTTTTTATATGGAATGATTTATACTGTTTTGGGTACTTATTTGTTGGAATGGATATCTAATTTTTTGATGGGACATTTCATAGTCCATAAGAAAAAATTATTGATATTTATTAGATTAAAATAGAACGTTATTCCCATTGAGTTTTCATTGATACCCCAATGCTAGTCTCTAGTCTAAGACCATTGGGCACTCTCCTCATTCTTTATGGAAGGATGATTCAGGTGATATGGCAGGTTAAACTAGGTCAATTCATTTCAGATCCTAAAATTCCATTAGTATTTGAATATTCAATGAAAATTGATATGGAGTAATGGGATTACTTTAAAAGGAAATAACTAGAGTTGGTGATTACATGTTTGACACTTAATGATATCTTTAAGATCTAGGAAAAAATCCATATTTTGTGTGATGAAGGTTATCTTAGATATGTGTGAGAAACCAACAACATTTAATATGGTTTTCATGATTTAGTAATTGGTCATATTGATACAAATAACATAAGACTAATTAATTATCACATGTTTCAATAAAATTATCTATGATTCAATTGAATCATTAGTGGTTAAATTCACTCATAATATGTGGGAACTATTGTACTATCATCACTTTGAAAAAGTTTATATCTGATGGTGTCTGGGGTTTATAATTCTATTGGATAGAAAAATTTAATGTTTTGTGTTTTTTGGAACCTAATCCTAAATGAGGATATTAGGTAAAGTGAAGTCCATGTATCAACCTATTATCTTATTAATACTGATAGAATAGGGTGATAACCTCAATGTATTTAAATCAATTAGAATAAACCACTTGAAGATAAATCTTATGGAGTAAAAAAGTGTTCCTCGTGTATGGGTCCTATATGCTAGAGTCTTGGGAAGTGTGCCATAAATAAATAACTAAAAAAAATTCAAGTATAACCTTAAAAGGGAATATAATTCTATATTTTAAATTTATATCAATTTAATGGAAGGTGGAAGCAACTTTTTACTATGTTTGAATACTCTAATAAACACTTTGGTAATTGATTCTCATGTATTATTTCATTAAATACGTGTATAATGATATAAGGTCAATTATATATCTGGGATTATTGGGTATGTTCAATTGGTGATTGAAAGGTATCATTGTGTTTTTGATAATGAAGATTTCAATATTAGAATAAAGAATATATTATATTTTGGAGCCCAGAAAAGTACAGAACAACCACGATCTATAAAAAAATATATTTCTTTTAGACAACTTAATTGGGTAGTGTATATATATACCATTGATAATATGGTATGGGATATTAATCAAAGATCCATGAGGGTTGAAATGTGGATCTCCTTACTGAAAAAAATACCATTTTGTGTTGGTTTTTAAAAAATTTAATGTTAATCAAAATCAGAAATAATTTTTATGGGGTAAAAAGTTTATCTTTCATGATAGTTTTTTGAAAACATATATTTAATAAACATATAAAAAATATACCATATGTATTTTAACATTGTGTTTCTTAAAAACGAATGTTAAATGCCTTTATTTATGATTTAAAAAAAAGGTTTATATAATAAATATGTAAATGTATCCTTCAACATAATTTATTTCTATATAAGATTCATTTTAAGGTGTGCTAAAATGAAATATTGATTTTCATTCAATGTAATTTTTCTTTAAAACTGGTTTAAGATCCCTATTTCATATCTGTTTTATAAAAAATTAACATAGACAATCACCTTGAAATTTAGTTTCATCAAAAATGACAAATACAATCACTTTGAAATTTAATTTTATGTAAAATTGAATTAATATTTAATAATTATTTAAATTATAATCTAAAATATATCATACATAATTTTTATCACAATAGTGCAATAACAACAAAGAACGGTATAAACAACATCCTATCACCCTTTCATAACATTTATAACATCTTTTAAAAATATTATATAGATAAATGTTACATTATATACCTATTTTTCAAACATAAAAAATATTATGGAAATAAATGTTTATGGTGGTTCAAGGTTTTTTTATATGGTGAAACATCTTTAAAAACAATAATATAAGGTGTTCTGATTTTAAAAATACAATATATTTGTTTAAATTATTAGTATTATACTGAAACTAACATTCTTAAAAAAAATAATGTCATTATAATCTCATAATTAAACATGAAAACAAAATTCCTATATTGAAAACCTCATATTTGATGATCAAATTTCATTTATGAAACAATATTCACTACTAGAATTTCTAGTTTTCGAGGCGGGGCACTTATAGCGGTCGCCATTTGGCGACCGCTAATACTATCAACAGCGGCCGCCAAATGGTGGCCGCTGCACTTTAATTCCCAAATCCCTACATTTTCCCCTCCCTCCCCTCCCCGACCCTGCGACCCCCTTCCCCGACCCCGACCCCCGCGACCCCGACCCCTCGACCCGGCGACCCCGACCCACGGCAACCCTCCCCGGCCCCCGGCGACCCCTCCCCGACCCCTGGCGACCCTGATCCCTGACCGCCGGTGACCCCAGTGACCCCGACCCCCGTCGACCCCGACCCTCGACCTCCCGATGACCTCGGCAACCCCCGGTGACCCCGACCCCCAGCGACCACGACCCCCGGCGATCCCCACCCCCTTGCCTCCATGCTGCACCACCCGCAACCTCGGTAACCCCCACTGCCTTGCCTCCACGCTGCGCCCACGTGACCCCGACACCCCCGCGACCCGGCAACCCCCTCTCGCGCTGCACCCCAGCGACCCCCACCGCTTTGCCTTCGCACTGCGCCCCCGTGACCCCGACACCCCCGCGACCCGGCAACCCCCACCCCTGCCCACACTGCACCTAGACAGTCCCGCTGTCGTCATCCCCTCCCGACCCCATTGCATCCCTCCGGCAAGTCCTCATGTCTCCGTTGGACCCTTCCGGTCCATTGTGCCCCGCCGTATGGAACCCTCCACGCTTCGTCCAACAGTTCTGCTCCTTTCGAGTCCGGTTCTCGAACCTCTCTCATCAAGTCACTTCACTGTCATGGATCTGCAATCGAGTCACACCCCGTTACCCATGGTCGATTCCTCCGCAGGTAATTTTTTTATCCTTTTAATATTTGGTTTTTAAATTTTAATGATATGTGTTTTTTTAGAATTTAAATAATATATTTCACATTTTATTTCTATTATTTGTAAAAATATTTATGAGTTATATATGTATAAAAATTTCTTGATTTAACTGTAATTTATTTTAATGTAGGTATGTCACAGGGTGGTCACAGTGGTTCACTTGATGTTGTTGGTATGTATGTTTTCATTTTTCTATAAATTAATTGATTGTAATTTTCTATTTATATTTACCTAACTGTTTCTAATAATTAATTTATATTGTAATTGAATTATGAATTTATGTTTATCAGGATCTACTGCTTCTTCCAGCAGAAACAGGGGTCCTGGTAGTGGAGTTCGATCCTGGAACTCTGGAGCCCGATTGGATGTGTTATTTGATGACACATTTCATCCAGTTGGAGATGGTGCTACTACATTGAGTCATCAGTTTGGGAATATGATACGAGACTCACACAGATTCCCTCTGACAACTCATGACTGGAGTTCATTCCCTCAGGATACAATGGATAGATTATGGAAAGAGGTTCAGGTAAATTCAATGTTTAATTTTTCATAATATTATTATTATTATTGTCCCATATACTGACAATATTTTTAACAGGATAATTTGACATCCTGTACAGATGAGTTTCAGGCTGTACGTATGTCCAAATGCCGAAAATTATGGAAGGATTACAAGTCAAGGGTGAAGAGAGATCATTGGACACTATTTGCGGGTGTGCCAGACATTCTACAGCGAGTCCCTTTGGGCATTCATCATGCGCAGTGGCAGGATTTGGTTGCGTTTTGGTCGAGTGAGGTAGTGATGGTAAGATTTATTACTTTTAATCTATAAATGACTAATTTTTCAAATGTCTATTAAGTAAATATGTTGAATGTAGACCGAGTCTGCTCGTCATTCACATAATCGGGCGATGCAGGGCACACCTTCCAGACTTGACACTCGACATGTGTCACAGCTCAGACATGATGTAAGTTTAGAATTCACTATTTCATTCATATTTTAAAAATATTGTAGTATAACATGGTGAACCCCTTTATTATAGTTACACCAATGCGGCGAGCCAATCGATCGGATGTCCATATGGATGAGGACTCATAGGGCACGTGATCCCGATGTTGCCGGTGTTATAGTAAGAAAATTATTTACTAATAAATGTATTTTGTATTTTATATAAATTATTCATATTTGTTCATTGATTCATTATATGCTACAGGCTCAGTTTCACGCTCATTTATCAGAGTTGACAGATGAGAAACGTCGTAGTATTGTGCGTAGAGATGAAATATTTCACCGTGTCGTGGGGTGTGATGGTCATGGTTATTCTTTGACTTATGGAGGTGGTGTCCCACGATGTGCAGTTGTTAGAGCAGATGTGATGGGTGCATGCAGAGAGTCAGGGATGCACGCACAGGCTGAGATAGACGCTTCCATACAGGATATGTAGCGCAATTTTGATTCATAGTTTCAGCAGTTACGTGCAGAGTATGAGGAGAGGTTGTCACAGATGTAATCACGTATCGATGAAATGACGATGCAACAAGTGGAACCACTTGTAAACAATAAAACAAACCATACTCTGATTGAATTTTATTGATATGTTTAAGATACATAATATTGATATATATTGTAGGCTGTGAATACATCTGGTGGACATCACAGTGATATTGGTGATCCAGATGAGAATGAACCCCATGCATGAGGTAATTTCATTTGTGTTGATGAATTCTTTAGAATTTTTTATATCCTTGATGAATATAATTTTCCTTTTTTACCTAGATTAGTTTGTTTTAGTATTTGTGGATGACATCTTCGTGCACTCCAAGACTGATGATGATCATACCCAACATCTTGACATCATACAGATTACACTTATTGACTATACGTCAAGCTATATATATGTCAATTTTGTATTGATTATATAGGTATAGTTATTGGGTCAAATAATCTCATAGGAAGTTGTGTCAGTGGATGGAGAGAAACTCCAGATAGTTGTTTCTTGGGAGAAACCCAAGAACTCTTTTTATATTTGTATCTTTTTAGGGTGAGTGAATTGTGACGTGTACATGCAGACGGCACGTCAATCGGACGTGCGGTCTGCGTGGTAGGGCTCATTATGTGTTCTTTAAGTGTTGTGCGTGCTTGATAAACGTGCGTGTGGGGGGTCCAAATGGGCCGAACGAAGTCCGAATGGCCTGAAATCAGACGAAATCAAAGTTTGAGTGAATTGTGATGTGTTCGAGCAGACGGGACGTCAATCAGACGTGATGTGTTCCCGCGGTGACTGTGAACGCCGTTCTGGTGTCATAAACGGCCAAAACGGGCATATAATGGTCAAAGACATAGCAGACGACATCGTATTGACCTGAAATCACAGGAAAACAATTTAATTATTATTTTTGACGTGTAAACATAGACAAATCGTCAATCGGATGTGCGGTCTGAGCGGTAGGGCTCATTTAGCGTTTTTTAAGTGTTGTGCGTGCTTGATAAACGCGCATGGGGGGGCCCAAACGGGCCGAACGAAGTCCGAATGGCCTGAAATCAGACAACATCAAAGTTTGAGTGAATTGTGATGTGGTTGAGTAGATGGCACGTCAATCGGACGTGTCGTGTGCCCACGGTGACCGGGAACGCCGTTCTGGTGTCATAAACAGCCAAAACGGGCGTCTAATGGTCAAACTCATAGCAGACGACATTGGATTGACCTGAAATCACAGGACAACAATCTAATTATTATTATAAACATGTACGCATAGACGGAACGTCAATCGGACGTGCGGTCTGCGCGGTAGGGCTCATTATGCGTTCTTTAAGTGTTGCGCGCGCTTGATAAACGCGCGTGGGGGGTCCAAATGGGCTGAACGAAGTTAGAATGTCCTGAAATCAGAAAAAATCAAAGGGTGAGTAAATTGTGATGTTTTTGAGAAGACGAGACGTCAATTGGATGTGCCGTGTGCCCGTGGTGACCGGGAACGTCGTTCTAGTGTCATAAACGGCCAAAACCGGCGTCTAACGGTCAAACTCATAGAGGACGACATCGGATTGACCTGAAATCACAGGACAACAATCTAATTACTATTTTTGAAATGTATGCATAGATGTAACATCAATCATACGTTTGGTCTGTGAGGTAGGGCTCATTATGCATTCTTTAAGTGTTCTGTGTGCTTGATAAACACACGTGTGGGGGGTCCAAATGGGCAGAATGAAGTCCGAATAGCCTGAAATCAGACAACATCAAAGGGTGAGTGAATTGTGATGTGGTCGAGTAGACGGCATGTCAATCGGACGTGTCGTGTTCCCGCGGTGACCGGGAATGCTGTTCAGGTGTCATAAACGGCCAAAACGGGCGTCTAACGGTCAAACTCATAGCGGATGACATCGGATAGACCTGAAATCATAGGACAACAATCTAATTATTATTCGGGATGTGTATGCGCAGACATCATGTCAATCGGACGTACGGTCTGTGCGGTAGGGCTCATTATGCGTTCTTTAAGTGTTGTGCACGCTTGATAAACGCGCGTGGGGGGGGTCTAAACAGGCCAGAAGAAGTCCGAATGTCCTGAAATCAGACTACATCAAAGGGTGAGTGAATTTTGATGTGGTCGAGTAGACGGCACGTCAATCGGATGTGCTGTGTGCCCTCGGTGACCAGGAATGCCATTCTGGGGTCATAAACGGCCAAAAAGGGCGTCTAAGGGTCAAACTCATAGCGGACGACATCAGATTGACTTGAAATAACTGTACAACAATCTAATTATTATTCACGATGTGTACACATAGACGTCACATCAATAGGATGTGCGGTCTGCGCGGTAGAGCTCATTATGGGTTCTTTAAGTGTTGTGTGCGCTTGATAAACGCGCATGTGGGGGGTCCAAATTGGCTGAACGAAGTCCGAATAGCCTAAAATCAGACGACATCAAAGGGTTAGTGAATTTTGATGTGGTCGAGTAGACAGCACATCAATCAGACGTGTCGTGTGCCCGCAGTGACCGGGAACGCCGTTCCGGTGTCATAAACGGCCAAAACGGGCGTCTAACGGTCAAACTCATAGCAGAAGACATCAGATTGACCTGAAATCATAGGACAACAATCTAATTATTATTCGAGACGTGTACGCGTAGACGTAACATCAATCGGACGTGCGGTCTGCGCGGTAGGGCTCATTATGCGTTCTTTAAGTGTTGCGCGCACTTGATAAACGCCCGTGGGGGGTCCAAACGGCCCAAATGAAATCCGAATGGCCTGAAATCAGATGAAATCAAAGGTTGAGTGAATTGTGATGTGTTCGAGCAGAAGTCCTGTCAATCGGACGTGTCGTGTGCCCGTGGTGACCAGGAATGCCGTTCTGGTGTCATAAACGGCCAAAACGGGCGTCTAACGGTCAAACTCATAGCGGATGACATCAGATTGACCTGAAATCATTGGACAACAATCTAATTCTTATTTTTGATGTGTACGCGTAGACGGAACATCAATCGGACGTACGGTATGTGCGGTAGGGCTCATTATGCGTTCTTTAAGTGTTGTGTGCGCTTGATAAACGCGCGTGTGGGGGTCCAAATGGGCCGAACAAAGTCCGAATGGCCTGAAATCAGACGACATCAAAGGGTTAGTGAATTTTGATGTGTTCAAACAGACAGCATGTCAATCAGATGTTCCATGTGCCCGCGGTGATCAAGAATGCCGTTCTGGTGTCATAAACGGCCAAAACGGGCGTCTAACGGTCAAACTCATAGCGGACGACATTGGATTGACCTGAAATCATAGGAAAAAAAATCTTATTATTATTCTCGACGTGTACGGATAGACGACACATCAATCGGACGTGCGTTCTACGTGGTAGGGCTCATTATGCATTCTTTAAGTGTTGGGCGCGCTTGATAAATGCAAGTGTGGGGGGGGGGGGGGTCCAAACGGGCCGAATGAAGTTCAAATGTCCTGAAATCAGACGACATCAATGGGTGAGTGAATTTTGATGTGGTCGAGTAGACAGAACGTCAATCGTATGTGCCGTGTGCCTGCGATGACTGGGAACGCCATTCTGGTGTCATAAACGGCCAAAATGGGCGTCTAACGGTCAAACTCATAGCAGAAGACATCTTATTGACCTGAACTCACATGACAACAATATAATTATTATTCTCTATGTGTACGCATAGATGTCATGTCAATCGGATGTGCGGTAGTGCTCATTATGCGTTCTTTAAGTGTTGTGTGCACTTGATAAACGCGCGTGGGGGGGGGGGTCCAAACAGGCCGAACGAAGTCCGAATGGCCTGAAATCAGACGACATCAAAGGGTGAGTGAATTTTGATGGGTTTGAGTAGACAGCATGTCAATCAGACATTTCGTGTGCCCGTAGTGACTGTGAACGCCGTTCTGGTGTCATAAACGGCCAAAACGGGCGTCTAACGATCAAACTCATAGCGGACAACATCAGATTGACCTGAAATCACAAGACAACAATCCTATTATTATTCGAAATGTGTAAGAGTATAAGTCATGTCAATCGTACGTGTGGTCTACACGGTAGGGCTCATTATGCGTTCTTTAAGTGTTGTGCGCGCTTGATAAACGCACGTGTGGGGGTCCAAATGGGCCGAACGAAGTCCGAATGGCCTGAAATCAGACGACATCAAAGGGTGAGTTAATTGTGATGTGTTTGAGCAGACGGAACATCAATCGGATGTGCCGTGTTCCCACAGTGACTAGTAACTCCGTTTTGGTGTCATAAACGGCCAAAACGGGTGTCTAAGGGTCAAACTCATAGCGGACGACATCAGATTGACCTGAAATCACAGGACAACAATCTAATTAGAAAAATAGAATTAATTATTTTAAATTTTTAAAATGGTAATCAAAATTATGAATATATTTTGAAAATCAAATACTTTAGATCTGTTACAGTAAGTTTGAATTTAAATATGTTAATTTGTTTTCTATGTTTTATTCGGTACTAATTTTGTTATTAAATTTTGTTATGCAGTTATATGTGATGATGGATGCGGAGCTTGGAAGATGACTGCCAAGATTTATTTGGGTATATATTAATGTATAATTGAAATTTTTTTAAAAAAATTAAAATTCTATAGCGGCCGCAGAATGGCGGCTGCTATAGGTGTTTCCATGGACACCTTTAGCAGCCGCCTTTTGGCGACCGCTATAAGTATTTCAATAGAACCTATAGCGGCCTCCATTTTGGGGCCGCTACAGGTCCGGGATACAGCGGCTGCCATTTGGTGGCCGCTACAGGTTCGGGCTACAGCGGCCGCCATTTTTCGGCCGCTAAAGCCTATTCTGGCTTGCCTACAGCGTCCGCCAAATGGTGGTCGCTGATAGCAACAGCGATGGGGAAAAAGAAACCGTTGTTTAGTGGACACTAGGCGACCGCTATAGACCTTTAGCGATGGCTTTTGGTAGCTGCTAAAGGTCATTATTGTACTAGTGATTTCTAAAATAGAAATAAAAAAAGTGTAACAAAAACAATTATTCACTGTTATAAAATTTATCTACATGAAATTTCACATATTAAATTTGTTTGGGTCTGTTAATGATAAGTGATCATGGTTTAACCAAATATATGACCTATTCAGATTTCAAATAATAATTTTCAAATAATGTGTAAAATGAAAATTTTATGAATAATGAACTAAAAGAATCAAAAAACACATATTCTTTTAATAACTTTTTAAATCTTATTTGATCACCACCCTATAATGATAATATCCAATATTCCATTTATTGATGTGCAGAAAGTATGAATAACATCTAATTTCCACTCGACTAAATAAATTTTGGCATCATTAATATTATAATGAACTATGGTTCACAATTATATATATGTTTTAACCTATAATATAATAGATTAAAACAACATGTAGACAATCTTATTTTTAATCCTTAATATATGTAAAAAATTATACCGTGTATGTTTAGGTATTTCATATTTTTTGAATTGTATTCTAATGCCATAAAATCATAATCTAAAATGTAATAACAATGTATAAAAATACTATAGAGATTCATGACTAGAAAAGTAATAAATTAATTTAATATAACATGTGTTTACTGATATAAATAAAATATATAATTAAAATTTACATACCTATAAAACAACATTAACATGGGTATAGTGAGATACCCCCCCCCCCCCACACACACACACCATGAATGATATTATTTTTAAATATATTTAATGTAGCATATCTACAAAAAAAATTCAAATCCCTAGAAAATTATAATAATTATCTAATATAAAAAATTCTATGTTAACTTTATTATCACATGAATATATTTAAGACAATATGGAGATGATGGTTCCTTAAATATTCCCTCCTTATGCAATGATTTGTTCAATTTTATATATGCATCAATAAGGCATTCTAATGAAAAAATTATGATAAATTTTAATTTAATGCTAAATAAAAAAATTAAAATAATTACTACCTTATATGTGAATAGATGAAAAAGACATACTGGTGAAAGTAAAAAAATAACCAACATTCTCTCTAAATATCGTAACTACTATTTTAAAGTTCCCATTTGGAGTATTGTATCACTGAGAGGGGGAGGGGTGAATCAGTGATACAATTTTTCTTTTATGTTTACTTTGAATTGAAAAAACCTTTGCCTCCCGTTAGATATTTCAATTACCTACTAAGAAACAAACTCAACACAAATCCAAAGGCACACAAAGATTTACAAGGTTCACTATTCAATAAGAATATCTACATCCTTGGTATCTTTTGGAGATGATCCAAGACACTATAATCCACTATAAATCAATCCTTGGATTACAATGAGTAGGATGTACCCTTTCACTCATGCAACACTATGAAACAATCCCACTAGTCCCTGTGCACCCTCTTAGCAGAATAGGTTAATACAATTATTTTGTAACAACTCATGTCAACTGCGCTTCTTTTAAATTCAAAAAATGTATTCAAATTTTAATACAATTAATCAATTCCTTACCCAAAAGAAAGGTATAAACTACCTAGACTTTGTTATGAAACACTGATTCTGATTCCTCCATGTTTGATTATTTCATTACAAAGCTCCCAGTCCAATTTTCTAATAGACAACAATAGAGTAGAATTGACCCCACTTCAATCACACTCTGTTTAATTCACCATGATATCAAATGAAGCTGAATAAAATCCTCATTGAAATGTATTCAGTACAAAACAAAACGGTATCACTTTCTCTCACTGAAAAATCAGAGATTCGCTCTCTTCTATAGTGAACAGTACTCAACACACCTAAGTATAATGTAC
Source organism: Viscum album (assembly GCA_963277665.1). Lineage (NCBI taxonomy): Eukaryota > Viridiplantae > Streptophyta > Magnoliopsida > Santalales > Viscaceae > Viscum > Viscum album. Next base: position 1,130,620,022 of record OY728128.1, on the reverse strand, counting down.
ATAATACCATTTTATAGGAGGCTAAAACATGTTTAGGTGGGAATCCCAAAACACTTTCCTGCTCACTTAAATTCACCCAAATCTAAATTTATCCTAAAATCTTGGGGAAATTATGAATTCATCAACACTTATTGATTTTTCCCAAATATTCTACAATATCCATGTCTTCTTTTCCATAATCTCATTTCAAAGTTCAATTCAATTCCAAATGATGAGAAATACGTGGCATTGAATCAGATTTTATCATGTTGATTTCTTCAAAAAAATGCTTGATACTATACCAATTGAATTTGTTTGAATAAATTCACTTCTCCATTTGAGATACAATAACTCTTTTAAATGAATGTATCCCCTTGAAAATTCATTCATATATCTTCACTTTATTTTATATTCACTTTAATCTCTTGAGAAAACACGTCATCACATTCAAAAACTAGTGATTAAATCATGACTACCTTTATGACTTTGAATTCATTGAGGATCAGCTTTAGCAACATCTGACTTCAATTGTAAAGTATTATAACATTCCATTAATTAAAACTTATTTCTTTTCATCTCAAACTAAGCATGATATTTTCTAAATAAAAGTGGTCTAGATACAATTGTCCTAAATACAATCATATCTGGTTATGATCATTCTGGTTACGATCATTCTGGTCATGATCATCCTGGATGCGATCATTTTGGTTACCATCATTCTTGTTATGATCATACTAGATATGATCATTCTAGATACAATTCCTGGTTACAATCAAATAAATTCTGAAAATGATGATCTACCCTAATATGATACAATTCATTATGAATACGATTCCTTTTTTAATGGTATCACTACTTCTCCCTTACCTAGATCTAATCAACTACAATATGAATATGATAAATTCTCAATTAACACCATATCATTACTTTTCTTCTACTTGAATATGATTGTTTTGAAAAAAACAATCGGTGTCTCAACTTCCATCAGCACCAACTATTCAATTGGAATCACCTCTATATCGGAACCACCTTTCATCAGCACCACTTTTTATTAGCATCACATTTCCATCAATACCAATTTCACCAGCACCACATTTCCATCAATACCACTTCAATTATTTTAAAACATAATAATCACCACCTCTTCAATATGGATAAGATTGTTTTCTGATTATTTTGAAAAAAAAAACGGTTCCACTTCTTTTCTTATTGTTTTGAAAAACAATCTGAATATAATTCTTTTATGATTATTATGAAAAATATTCTGAATATGATTATATTCAAATTGGAAGAATCTCATTCACTCCCCTTTCATTCTATCAGGCTTGCATCACAAGTTCTCAATACAACTCATTATTTATATGAAATAAAAATAAAAAAAGCATCATCATAATTGAAACACAAGTTTCACATCAGTTCTAGTGTGAAACTGATGAAAATTCACTTCAAACATGATATATTCTCCTATGAAACCGATTCATCCCAAAACTGATCAAATATTTAAAAAAAACTCAAAACAATTTTTTCCAAAACAAAGTGAATTGATTTCTTTTCTTAAAAACCAATCTTGAAAACAAAATAAAACTCTTCAAACCTTCATCACCTTCATCATCATCTTGGTCCCAACAATCCCCCCTTTGTATTTGTTTCTCAACCAAGTTTCAAAAATCACTAAACATTGTATCCTCAAGCAATAGATTATATATCAATAAGTCTAATACTAATTGTGCTACCTCATTATAAGAAAAAATAATCATTAATAGAAAAATCATTCAATCCAAAAAATGATCATGAAAACCTCATTCTTTTCTCTTTATTTTCTAAAAAAATCAATTTCTTTGCCTACAACCACTCCAAAAAATAGTTAGAATGGTTCACACACTAACAGTGCTAAATTCACATCATACCCAAAAATCACTCTTGTATGCAATAGATTTTTGAAATAAATCATTTCTACACCATGAAAAAAAATCCAATGGTAAGATGAGAGGGGGGGCAGATACACATACCTCAACCTTGAAGGGGGATAGGTTGGACACCCATGTTCAACCTCATTTTTTAAAATGATTCCTTCGATAAAGGTTTTGTGAAAATATAATCAACTTGTTCCGATGATGGAACATACTCCATCATTAATTCATTCTTATCCACATAATCTTTGATGAAATAATATTTTATATCAATATGTTTTGAATGAGAATGTTGAAATGGATTCTTGGTGAGGTTGATTGTACTTTGATTATCACAACCCAAGAGTAAGGGTAACTTCACTTCTACAAGTAATTCTTCCAATTGTGTTTTCATCCAAATAAGTTGAGTAGTGGCTTGAGTAGTAGCAACATATTTAGCTTCATCCATAATGAGAGTTATTGATTTTTGTTTCTTCGAATTCCAACTAACACAATTCTTTCCCAAAAAGAATACACCACTGGATGTGGATCTTCTTTCATCAATATTTCATGCCCAATATGCATTAGAATACCTAAATAAATCAATACTATCTATGCTGTAATACATGATTCCAAATATTTTGTGCCTCTAATGTATCATTATAATTATTTTTCCAGCAATAAGATGTGATTCTCTTGGAGCACTCTGAAATCTTGCACATAAGGTAACAACATAAACAATGTCGGGTCTAGAGGTAGTCAAATACAATAGACATTCAATCAGCTTTCAATAATCTTTCTGATCCACTTATTTTCTATCACCATCTTTACTCATCTTTGTTCCTACTGAAATGGGTGTGGAAATAGGTTTTGAACTTTCCATTCCAAACCTCTTGAGTAGTTCTTTTGAATAATTTTCTTGGGAGAGGAAAATGTCTTCTTTCTTTTGCTGGATTTGTAACCAAATAAATTATTTCATTTCTCCTAGTATGGACATTTAAAATACATTCTTCATTTATTTACAAAATATTTCACATATTCTATAATAATTCCCAGCAAAGATAATATCATCAACATAAACAATTACAATGGGGGAATACTCTTGACTTTCTCTAATTTAAAGATTGTTATCCACTCTTCCTTTGTTAAAATTCATCTTTCTTAAGCATGAAACCAATTTGGAATACCATTCCCTAAGAGCTTATTTTACTCAATACAATTCATTTTTTAATCTGTACACATAACCTCCATATTTTCCAATAACAAAGCCACAAGGTTGTTCAATATAAACCTCTTCCTTAAGATCACCATTTAGGAATGTAGATTTAACATACATTTGAAAGATCTTGTAGCCTCATTGTGTAGAAATAACAAGAAAGATTCTAATTGATTCAAGTATTTCCACTAGATAAAAGGTTTCATCAAAATAAATACCCTCAATATGTGAACACCCTTTGAAAACCAATCTTTATTTGTTTTTTTATAACTTCACCTTCTTCATTCATCTTGTTCTGGAAAACGCATTTTGTGATAATGATGTTTTTGTTTTCAGGCATGGGTTTGAGTTACCATGTATTATTCTATTCAATATAATCCATTTCTTCATTCATGGATTGAATCCATTTCAGATACTCAAAAGCTTCATTCACGTCATTCGGTTCCATTTTTTAATACAAAGAGGTATGTGTAATGGAATTGTTTGTTCTTATTTCTTGAACCATCAGATGTTGATCACCAATTATATTATGTTCTTCCACAAGTTTACTTACCCTTGGATAAGATTTTTTATTGTTTTCCTCATCACTAAAAATATCTACGTTTGATTCTTCACCTTTATTAGGATTAAAATCATTTGTTTCCTTATTATAATTATCTTCTTCAACTTTCTCAACATCTTTGTCTGCCTGAACATGTTTATCTTTATCAGATAATTCAATCAATTTTACATCAACTTAATCAAAAAAACTTTTTGTCACTTTGTTGAAGCATTTATACCCTATTCATTCTAGATAATATCCATGAAATATTCTATCCTCGCCTATCTACTCAAACTTACCATAGTTTCCACCTTTCTTCTTTGTAATACAAGGACTCCCAAAACTCTAAAGTACTTCAAACATGGGGTTTTTTCATAAAAACATTCATAGGGAGTCATACCTGATTGAATCCTATAGAAACAATAGTTCTAAATATAAATAGTAGTAATCATGGATTGCTTCCAAAAGTAATGATAAAGGCCATGATCAAGTAACATGATTTTTTCTATTTCTACAAGGATTCTATTATTTCTTTCAGCAACACCATTTTGTTGGGGAGTGAATGGAGAGAAATACTTATGCTAAATTCAATACTTATCAACATAGTATTCAAACACATCACTTCTGTATTCACCACCATTATCAGTTCTTAAATTCTTCATAGAATACTCACATTATTTCTTAGCTTTTATTATGAAACTTTTAAACATTTTCAAATCATCTTATTTGTGTTTCATGTACATAACACAAGTAATGTGAGTAAAATCATCAATGTTAGTAATGAAGTACTTATCTTTATGTGTTGATTGTTTTCTAATTGTCTCACCTATATTATGGATCATATATGAGGGTTGTTTTGAATAAATATCAAGTATCTTATGAACTACATTTGTAATATTTCCTCTCTAGAAAATAGTGCAACACCAATCTCTTCTTCTTAGAAAAACAGAAACATCTTGGACACTATCTCTTTTGAATAAATTGACCATGTTTCTCTAATAATTATCTCTAATCCTTTTATTCCATAACTAATTCTCTTCTACAATACTCATATAGAAAGATTTTTGTGAATCAATAACCTGAAACAGATTTCCTTTGGTAGGTTGGCCTCTTGAAACAATATTTTCATCTTCTTCACTCTTTACAACAAATCCATATTTCATGAAGGTAACCTTTTTATCCTTATCACTCAATTGTGAAACACTTATCATGTTGTGTTTTATCCCATCAACATAAATTTTTTTCTTATATGTCATCTTTTCATTTCCAATAATGGATGACCCAACACCTTTGATTTTTAACAATTCATCATTTCTAAATGTCATTGTTCCTTCTTTATAGTCTTCAACATCCTTAAAAAATATCATGTCTCCTATAATGTGAGAAGAAAACCCACTTTCAAGTATCCAGAGACATTATCCTTTATAGTATTTTAATATCATTTCAATAAAAAGCGCATTTTCTTTATTCTTTTACTCATCAACTTTAGTTTTTGAGAATTGAGAATCTTTTGCTGAGTTGGTTACAAAATAAAAAATCCCTTTTCAAGGTGTCCAAGTTGTTCACATCTTTTTCAAATAGTTTCCAAGTGTTGGAACTGATTTTCAATCTTCACTTCACTCTTTTCATATTTCTTCAAGACAACCTTCTCATTATTATTTCTTTAAGATGATTTTATCTCTCTGAATATATTCCTTCCATAACCTATGTGATAATAGTAATGTTGTTGATTGATCCAACACATACTTGTTGTGTTCCTAAATCCCCCAAAATACTAGCAATACCCATAGATAGAGTATTTTCCTCTAAAACCTCCATACTAATCGTAATTGTGAAAACATTTATCAACCATCTTTTTTTGACATTCAATAAAATTCATATTCTTCTTTTCATCCTTGATGGGATCTGAAGTATTTGAAACTTTTATAGATCAAGATAAAACATTTTTGTACATAGAATGTTTTGTAAATTATAAATTCTTCACTTTGGACACATACAAAACTTTCCCAGTATTCTTCTTTTCAGACATATCTCTATTCTGATTATCACCCTTTGAAGGTATCTTTTATTGAACCTTATCACATTTCTCATTATGAGAACATTTACCAACTTCAGTGATTGAGTTTTGGAAACATAGAATTTTCTTTTCAACTTCAAATAGTTTTTGTTGTACATGTTCCAAATATTCTTCTTTTTCCTTCAACTTTACTTTAAAATACTCATTATGATTCTTTTCATCTTTAAAAGACTTATTCAAATCATCAATATCTTTAACCAGCATTTCTTTCTCACCAAAAAACATTATTGGTTTCTTGAGTATTCATTTTCCAACTTTTTGTTTTTCTTTTCAAGTATTCTAATCTTTCTTAGACATTCTTTCAACTCTTCTTTCAAATGCATTTCACGCTGAGTTTCTTCGTGTTCTGAACTTTGCTTCTAAATTATTCATCATTCACTATTACAAAGAAAGTATTTTCATTACCATACTCAATGGATTTTTCAGATTCAGCTTCACTCTCTTCTTCTTTATCAACTTTTTAAAAGAAACTTCTTTTTTTGATTTGAAGAATTCATTTTCTTTTTCTTTTTCTCCATTTTTCTTCCACAGTCTTCTTATCTTTATTTCTTCAATATCACTATCCTCTTCTATCTTTCTTTGAGGAAAATTAGCCATAAAGTGACCAATACCTTCACATTCAAAACATTTCAAGGAAATATTCTATTTGTATTTACCTATACCTCTTTTCACATTGTTAGAAAACAAGGATAGGATTTCATTGATATTTTTACATACCTTATTTTCAGAGTCAGAATCACCAGATTCATCTACAATAACAATATTCTTTGACTTTTATTTCTTCACAACCTTGAAAGAAATTTCTCTATCAACCATTATTTGGATCTTTATATCATTATCTCTTCTCATTTCATAATTTATAATAGTGTTATGTAAATCATCAAGATATAATGTTTTAGGTTCTCTATCTTCCAATAAAGAAACTTTTGCATCAAATTTGTTAGGAAGGATTCTCAAGATCTTTTCAAAAACTATAGAGTCTTTCAATGTTACACCAATAAAACTGATAGTACTCATAATATTATTCACCCTTGTAAATAATTCCCTAATAGATTCATGCTCTCCCATTATCAAATCTTCATACTCCAATCTCCATATTTGTAACTTTTCCTTCTTCACTTTTGTATTGCCTTCATATATGTTTTTCAATTTATCCCATATACCTTTAGCTGTGGAAACACCTTCCACTCTTATGAATTAACTTTTATAAAGTGATTATAAAATATTATTCTTGGCCCTTCCATCATTCTCAAGACACTTCTTGTCAATAGGTAAAAGTGGGGAACTATCATCAATGGGACTAAACCAAACTGTTGTGGCTTTAAGAACCTCCTAACCAATAATCATATGATATGGAAGCATTCTATCTTTCTAGATATGATATTTCATTCCATAAAAGAATGGAATACCTTTACTATTCACATAGTTCGCGTTTTTCGTCAACAAAGAATAGTGAAGAGAACCTTCCCTTTAATACCACTTGAAAGTGCCCAGTCAGAGTATTGTATCACTGAGAGGGGGAGGGGTTGAATTAGTGATACTATTTTTCTTTTTTGTTTCTGTTGAATTGAAACAACATTTTCCTCCTATTTTAGATTTCAATTCCCTGCTGAGAAAAAAACTCATCACACATCCAAATGAACATAAAGATTTACAAGGTTCATTATTCAATAAGAATAGCTACATCCTTGGTATGGTTTGGAAATGATCCAAGACCATAAAATTGACTAAAAATCTGTCCTTGGATTACAATGAGTAGGATTTACCCTTACACTCGTGGATCACTATAAAAAAATACCACTAGTATGTGTGAACCCTCTTAACACAATAGGGTATTAAAATTGTTTTTTAACAACTCATGTTACCTAATATTCTATTAAATTCAACAAATGTATTCAAATTGTAATAAAATTCATAAATTCCTTACCCAGAAGAAAGGTAAGAAGTAGTTAGACTTTGTTATGAAACATTGAGTTTGATTCCTCCAAGTTTGATTCTTTCAAAACAAGGCTCCCAGTCTGATTCTTTTAAAAAAATGTTGTTGGTTTGATTTTCTGATAGAAAACAATATAGTATAATCGACACCACTTCAATCTTGTTCGGATTAATTTAGCCTAATATAAAATGAATCTACATAAAAACCTTGTCAAAATGTATTCAATACAAAAAAATGGTATCACATTCTCTCACTGAACAGTTGTAGCTTCTCTCTCTTCTGTGGTCAATAGTACTCAACACACCTAAGTACAATGTACTTGATTCCCCTTTATAGGTGAAAAAACATTTTTAGGAGGGAATCCAAAAACACTTTCATGCTCACTTAAATTCACCCAAATCAGAATTTCTCCTGAAATCTCAGGGCAATTATTTCTTCATCAATGCTTCTAGATTATTCTAGATTCTTCTACAATATTTATCTCTTCTTTTCTAGACTCTCATTTCAAATGTCAATAGGATTACAAATGATGAGAAATACATGGGTCTAAATCCAATTTTATCATGCTGATTTCTTCAAAATAATGCTTGATACCATACCAATTAAATGTCATTAAAGAAATGCACTTCTCCACTTGAGATACAATCACTCTTTTAAATTAATTTCTCCCCCTTGACAATTCATTCATATATCTCCACTTTCATTTCTTTTCCATTGACCCTATTGAGAAAACACATCATCGTATTCAAAAACCAGTGCTTGAATCATGACTACCATCATGAATTTCAATTCAATGAGAATTAGATTTAGCATTTTCTGACTTTAATTTGAAAGTATTATAACTTTCCATTAATTCCTACTTCTTTCTTTCCATCTAAACCCAAGCATGATCTTCTCTGAATATAAATGGTCTGGATACTATTTTCTTGAATACAATTATATCTGGTTACGATCATTCTGGTTATGATCATTCTGGTTATGATCATCCTGTATGATCATTTTTGTTACGATCATTCTGATTACAATCATCATGGATATGATCATTCTAGTTACGATTGCTGGTTACAATCAAATACAATCTAAAAACGATGATCTTCTCAGATATGATACAATCATTTCTGAATATGATTCCTTTTTGAATGGTATAATTGCTTATATTTTGCCCAGATCCAATTAATTTAAAACTAAATATGATTCATTCTCAATCAACACCATCTAATTCTTTTTATTCTACCTAAATACAATTTTTTTGGAAAAAACAATCAGTGTATAATCTTCTATAAGCATCACCTCTTTCATTGGCACAACCTATTCAATCGGCATCAGCACCACCTTTTATTGGTGCCACTTTTTATCGACATCACATTTCCATTGCTACCACATTCATAAAAACCACCTTTCCATCGGTACCAATTTGATTGTTTTGAAACAAAATCAGCACCGCCTCTTCAATATGGATACGATTGTTTTTGGATTGTTTTGAAAAAAATTGGTACCAATTATTTTCTGATTGTTTTGAAAAACAATATGAATACAATTATCTTCTAATTATTTTGAAAAACAATCTAAATACAATTCTTTTCTGATTTATAACATCTATTTCACTCCTATTTAATTCTATTTGTCTTGTATCATAGGTTATCAATAAAAATCATGATTTATATGAAATATAAATCAACAAAGAATCATCATAATTGAAAAAAAAAGTTTCACATCAGTTCTAGTGGGAAATCAATGACAATTCACTTCCAACATGATACAATCCCCTATAAAACTGATACATCCTAAAACTGATCAAATATTTAAAAACATATCAAAAACAATATTAACAAAACAAAGTGAAGTGATTTATTTTCTTCAAAACCAATATTTACAGTAAAAGACAACTCTTGAAACCTTCATCACCTTCATCATCAGCTTGGTACCAACACCATTGTGGGTATTGATATTGGAGAAGTATGATTAATAATATAATTTACTAGTAATCCTACTTGAAAACATATACATAAGTTGATAATGTAAATAATCCACATGATTATTATTAATTATATTCACTATTATATTTCCATTTGAATCTCATGTATAAAACATACATTAAAACATCTATTCTGAATGAGGTAGTAAAAGATATGAGACAAAAGGCTACACATGCTATTTCTGATTCATAGATTCTAAAATAATATCATGTAATGATTATTTAATTTTATCATTTCTTAATTCATTAAACTATAAAATCTTGTCCTACATAGAATTTATTTCACCGATTTATCTTTTTGCTATGGATGTTTTACTGTGTAGGGAAAAAAATTATGAAACCAATGCCCTCTTTATGTCCTCTAAAAATGACTGGTTGTTTGGGCCTTAATCAATTATATGAATATCCATCCCACCTTGATGGATAATTACTCTTAGTTAAACATTCCCTTAAATGGAATTATATTAAAAAAATAATATATTATATTAATAGGATGAATTTTTAAAATATTAATATTGAACATTAGTAATAATTAATTAATTATACTATTATCATTGACTTATATAGTTGGATTGATAATAATGTTTTTCTTTTTTATAATTATAATGACCTATACTTTACATAAATTGTTATTACTTCAAAATTGAAGCACAATTATTACAACATATAACAAAACCATGAAAGGACCTTATAGGTATAATGTCTTTAGAAACTGGGAAACAAAAACAACTAGTTCATAAAGCAGCTACATTGTCTCCCATTTATTTCATCATATTTAGAGTCCCTTTTAGAATATCTTACTTAATACCCTTCTTCCTGACCTGGGGAAAAGAAAACATACAACAGGGTGAGCTCAAATGCTCAATAAGGGTAAACAAAAGAAATATTAATCATATCATACTCATAAGAACATAACATTTTCAAAATCTTAACCTGCAAAAGAGATCATAATATCATAACATGGGATAAATCAGGGTAGTGAAATGTAATCAAAATAATCATAACATGAAACTTTGTGTCATACACACATAATCATAGAGAATCATTTCTTAGCAGTCAGGACTCATTCCCAAGACTATCTTAGCAGACAAAGTCCATTTCTGAACCGAGTTCACTCCTCATTTTAGTCCTGTTTCACTGAACCAGATTAACCTACCATTCCATCCAAGTATATCTCATGAGATATAAATCTTTACCCAATGCATTGGAGGGAGATATAGGTCTCACCCATCTCATAATGATACCATTATTATGTGTGCCACAAGATCATAAATCATACATCATAGCATAACCCATGTAATGAAATTGGGATTCTTAAACATCATGCCATCATAACATAATCCATATAGGATAAAAAACATCATAAAAATAATTCCATCATAACATAAACAAATCAATATAAAAACAGGGATAAAAATAGAACCCCATATTATCTTATATGGAAAATAATTTTGATAAAACACTTGAACTCCATTCTTGAGGAAAATATCCTTTCTACTTCAAAAACATTTTTCCTTTCGTAAAATGTCATAAAATTTTAAACTAAAAGAAGTTGATTAAAAATAAAATTGAAAACATGTAAATTAATCATCATGGAAATAATGTTCTAAAAGTCCATTCAGGCTGTATAAGTTAAAAAAACATTCTTCTCGTACTTTGGCTGGAAAAGTCAAAAAGTACCTCGTACTAAAAACGACAAAAGATTCCTTTAATATCTTTTACTAAAAACTCACCAATGAGTAATATTGGATTTAAAAAATTGTATGAGGATATAAATAATATTACATATTGAGGAAACATGGATTTGGATGATAAATATTCCCCAGTAAATACCAAAGTATAAACAATCTCATATAAAAAATGATATTGTGAGATTTTCCCTTACCTTAGGTCTGATATGCTTTGTATGTGTCCGAACCTCCTTTATAATGATTTAAATAATTTCATTTACTTATTAAAAAATCATATTAATTGTAATGATATCATATATGGTCATATTGTTATCTTCTTATTAGTAATATTTGATTGCTACTTGTTATTCCAGTGTTCATTGCTTCATGTTCTTATGCATGTCTTGTCGAATAAATTCTTATTCTTCTTTTTAGGTTATAGATACCTCATTTAAAGAATGTTATTAGTGTAAAATATATCATATTTATTCATTCAATCCATTTATATAATCATTATTCAATGAAGATCATGTAGAATGAGTCGCATCACATCGTGGAGACAGTAGGCCGTACGTACGCACGAGCGATGATATCATTCCCATGATCGTGGAATTGTATTGAAGTGTATGTATACTATTTAAGAATCAATATCACTTTAAAATAATCATATATATTTAATCATTACACCATTATACCCTTCCATGTAAGGTGGCGGTGGAAAACAGATTACACCACGGCGTGGAGACGGTATTCCGTACGTACGCATGCGTGGTGATTTTATTTTTCGTAGGATGGATAGAAGGTGAAATAGTTTTGTTTTATATTTATAATAACATATTAGTATATGAGTGATACTGATATTATTTCTTCATAATGAAAAAACTAAATAAGAGGAAGTATAAGAAGAAATAAATTTGAAAGAATTGGTAACGGACATGACCTCTTCTTTGAAGCGCCTCTTCTTAACCTCCTCTTAGGGCACTAAAGATGGTCTTTGAAGAAGACCGGGACCTATATAATATTTCTATGGAAGTGGATAAGAGAAATTGGTAGGTTTTTTCCGATATTGAAGGCTCAATGTGGTGTGAGGAGGAGAGGGAGGAGGTGCCCTTTTATAAGGGAAGAGAGGGGCACCTTAGGAAAAACTTAAAATATTATTTTATTATAATGTCATATTCAGTTTTTAATAGCTCCAAATTGATTTATTTAGATGATAAGGTAGGTATGGGTCTCAATACTCTCAACCAATATATTTTAGACAAGTTTAGGTTACTATTTTAACCTTATCATTTAGATTTAACTCTAAGTTAAATAATTTTACTTTTAACGTGTCTTCTTGTTTTCTTACACTATATGGTTAATAAACTTACTATAACAAGTCAAACGAACCCCAAGTTGTTCATTATTAATATATATATCATTATCTAAGTCATTTTTCCAAAACATAGATTTTTAGGAATAAAATAACAATTAATAATATAATATATGTTTTAAAAACTATTTTATGTCAATTTTGACACTATTTGGTAATTGATTTTTTTGAAAATCATAAAATCATGATTAGTTATAAAAAATTTAATTAAATCAATACTAACATGTCTTATTAACCTTTAAAATTATTTTAATTCATAAATGTCTCAAATTACATTTATTTGGGTATTTATAAGATCAATTATGTTAATATTTCATTAATAAGGTAATTACTGCATCATCATTGTGTCATAAATAAATTAAATTATTTAATCACTAAAAATTATAAATAAAATACCATTATGTATGAAATATTTTTATCTTTATAATGAATTTTTATAGTCGAATTTATCTTATATATAACCCTATATTAAAAATGTTTTAGTTATTAAGCATTGTTTTTTACACTTTTAACTCTTCTTTAAATAAAATAATAATAAGTGTCCTAATCTAATCCAAGTGGACCTAAATGGTCATATTTTATTCCTAAGGTTTTTTTTGATAGAATTAAACTTATCCAATAGAATTAGAACATGTTTTAGAGAAATAATAATATCATTTGTACCCTTAATTACCCTGTTTACTTTTAATCGTGGTAAATAAAAGTAAACAGTTACTATTCACCAAAAATTATTTTTATCTTATTGAACCACATTTTACTCCTTGATATTAACCGTATCTCTCGGAGATTCAAAATTCCACTCACAAAAGTGGTAAAATTAAGTTTTATGTAAATTTCCAAATTCTCCTAGGAGGTGGGTAAAAGACGGTGAAAAGTCCAATAAAATTTTTATATATCTAAAATTATTATAAAATGACTCCAATGAATTACATTGAAATTATATAGGTATTATGTATCAATTTTGACCTAAAATAAAATAAATAATTATTTAAATAAAATTCGGTTTTTAAATAGTAACCCAGTGTTTTCACTATTCATCAAAAATTGAAAGTTTTTAGAAAAATACCAAAACTTCACCCTAGGCTAATTTAGATATTCTGAATCCAAAAATGAATTCAATTTTGAAAGATAAAATTTATAAAATTTCAAAAATTGGGTATTAATATTCATAACAGCTAGTTTATATAATATTTTAATAACATATCGTTGTTTAGTGAAACTCGGTATTGCGTACAACACAAGCTATTGAGGAAGGTTGCTCTTGCGTGTAACGCAAGCCAAGACAGTGTTGTGTGTAGTGAAAGATTCCTTTATATAACATTATACATAAAAACAAAATATTTCTCATAAAATCTCATGTGTTACAATAATCCTTTCCCTTTTAAATATTTCTAGATGAGGGGGGATATGGAGGTTTGTACTGAACCACTTAAAATCCACTACTTGGAATAGATCTTAAATAAATATATTTTTTGTCATCATTTTTTATTAAAGTATGCACTCTATGTGACAATGTATGAAAGTAAAAATTCTTGGACTACGTATCTTGGTGAGATATCTTGGAGGCATCATAGATAATAAAAAATAAATAATTTATCAAGTAATTAAAAATATTTAGAAAATAAATTTTACAAAAAACATTTATATATCGTAATGGATTTTTCTGACAGATTGGAAACAAACATCTCACACGTCATTTTATATATAAACTCATACATTATCCATGTATCTTGATTCTTTTTACTCCAAAAAATATAATATGAAGATAAATTTGTTATAAAATGTATCCTTGATGTTTCTGTAAAAGATAGAAATAGTATCTTAATTTATTTAATATTTTAAAAGTCAAATGTCGTCATTAATTTAAAAAATTAAAAACTAGTCATATATAATATATAATATTGAATTCTTTAAAAAGTTAAAAAATGCCTAAAAATTTTACCATTATAGACTTTCATAATAGATATTTTACTACTCAAGAAATAAAATACATATCCTATAATGACTCTATGTAGATAAGTAACTCCTAAATTTCATGGAATGTGGTCTAACTAGGTGGCTATTTTTGTCAAACTAAATTTTCAACAGTTTCACTCCATATCAAAGTGACTATTTCGATAAACATATAATCACATACCAACTATAATTACATATAGTTCTATCTAGAGAAGGAAAAATATTGAACATAATTTAAATATATATTAGTTTAATTTAATAAAGTAATTACAATAAATAAATACATTATTATAGATATATTTATATAAATAAACATATATACCTAGGTTCCCCTATCTTTGTGTATGAAATTTAGTAATATGTATGATATTTCATTAAACTTTTATGTACCTATAATTGAATAAAATTATATAATTATTATAAATTAAATATTTTTCATTCACATAAGAGAAAATTATAATTTTTATACTTTTCAACCAAAAAATGTGTAACAAAAACTAATGAAAATAAAAATTGAAAAAAAATATGATAAAAATTGTTTTCAACTATAAATGTGTAATTTTTTATAATTATTTGATTAGAAAGAAATAAATGTTACATATATGAAATGTTATATTTCTTAAATAGGATAATATTATAAATAATTTGTGGCATAAAACTATATATCTAAAAAATAATATAAATGAAATAGTCATGTGAAAATGATAAAGGCTATCATTTTGAACCAAAAAATGGATACATAAATCAAATAAATAAAAAAAATATTATGAAAATAGTGGCAATGATCAATTTAAATATATTTAAATATTTCAAATTTGAGAAAACAACTATTAAAATATTTAATTTTCATAAATAACATATATTTACCTGATTAATAATGAGATTAATGGAGGGTTTCCCTTATCCAATATACATGCTCATTTTGCATGAAAGGACAATGTCAACATCAATTTTTTTTATTCTCTGGTAAATGTGAAATTGAGGAATAAATATCACATAATCCTACAAAATATTCAAAATTTTAATAAAAAATGAACTTATTTTCTTGAAAAATGATATATCATTGATCATTTTATGATTTAGAAACATAAAATATTTATTTTCATGTGTCATCATGATAAATGATTTCTAATTTAAATAAAAATATTTTCAATTCAAAAAATTTAAGCCAAAACACATGAAAGTATATCCATTATTCCATTCATCATGTTACACTTAAATAGTAGTACTTAGATATCAATATAATCAATCATCTATATATCCTCAAAAATTTCGAAAAATGGCATATTTTTTAGGTTTTTATCATCGGCACATTAAAATTTTAGATATTCATCAACAAAAATTACTCCAATATTTTTTATTTGTACTCTTTTCCTCTTGGTTTTTTTGTAAAATTTATAACCATTAATATAAATAAAAGACTACGTGATCATATTAACACTATGTCTCCCCTCATACTATTTCAATTTTTCTAATGCGGATAAATTTTCATATACTTTATCCTTGAACCATGAAAAAATGAATTTTTATATTCATTAATCAACCACATTTCGTTATTTTTAGATAGCATACCTTCAATCAAGTAATATGTGATGATATATTTAGTTAATACTCACTTATTTTCTTAAAAATGTTTAATTGATCTGGCAGAATGCAATTAACTTTGTTGTTAACCATGAATTTCATTACCATTACTATATATTTTAAAATTTTAAGATATATGGAGACTAACATTCTTCACTTCATATAAATAATCAGTAAAGACTCAATGACCTATTCTGATATATAATTTTCAATAATAGAATATTTTGGTCAATTTATATTTTTTATATGTTCTTTCAAATTTATTATATATCATTTAGATAGATACATCAACTATACATAAATAGGGACACATGGCCTTGTCTCTTTCACTAAAGGATTCCCTAATGAACCATTTAAAAAAAATGTGTGTAAAATACTTTTACAAAAAAAATATGATGATGTAATTATTCTCCAACAAGTCCAATAAATTGTATTAATTACTTCTATGAAAATATAATTGAAGTAGAGAAATAACAAAATTATATAATTTCGTATAAATACAAATAATATTACACACAATTAGAATGATATAACTTATTTCATCAAAATATGATTGTCATATGATTTTTAATTTTTATCTTTAGATCCTAGAATGACACCAAATGTTTTACATTCAATGAAAACCCACTAGGTACTAAAATATTATGTATACTTTGAAGAATTTGTATCTTCTCACTCCTGTGTATTTTGTATGAAGCTTAAGGTAAATTTGTTTTTTCATTAATATTGAGATCTAACACTAAAATTATTCACATGGTTATTCATTTTAGTCATGTATAAAATAAATATTTTGTCCTTCATTTTATATCAGAAAATTTTATATTGAAACTATAACATATTTTTTCCTCAATAAGAATAATGTAAACACAATTTTTTACTTATTTTAAAAAAAAATATTGAATGAAGTGGATAATTCTTTCCATGTGTTTTTTACAATGAAAAAATATTGTCATTATAAAATTGAGATCAATTATTTTCAACTTATTATAATATTCTTTAACCGCAAATAGTTGTGGGGAAAATTAAACTATTTTAAACAAATATTTTAAATTTTAAATATTTTATGGGATGATCTATTAGTAAAAATATTTTATGTCTCGTGTACACTACATTTATTACCTTATATAATGGATAATATGAAGTCCCCACTTAAAAAATCAGACAAAATTTATGTCCCTTAACATTTTTTCTAGATAAGTATCCATATTTATGAAAGTCATTTATTGTAAACCTAATCACAACATGAAAAAAAAATTAATCTTTAATTTATGCATTAAATACTATAAAAACTATCTCCCATATAAATTTAATGTCATCAATTAATGGTGATAGACATTCATCAATATCATTTATTTCCTATTTTTGGTCAAGAAATAGTAAATATCATCATCACATAATTTCTTATCATATTTATATGTGTGTAGGGGGAGAGGGGTTGAAAAATACATAATAGGCCACAAACTATGTTGGAAACTGAGGTTTCAATATTGAATCCTTCTATCTGGGCACAATCCCATTCTAATATTCCTAACATCATTTCCATAATTAGGGAATATTTTATCCCATATATTTCATTATATTGAATCAAGATGATGATGGAGGTCACTATCAATTTTTTGATATCTATATGTCAACGTAGTCTCTTTTCACAATAGGAATTTGAAAATCAAAGTTTCAAATGTGGAATTAATAGAAGATGCAATATTTTATTAGCATAAGGATTTGATATTTGTATTTAGAATTAATCACAATTTGTATTTTTATCTAATTTATGTCACGATGACACTAAATTAGGACATTCTAAAAAACTACGATATGCAACTATATATTAAAAATGGTCATTGGAGATAGAATGCATCATTTTATACCCTAATCTCATTGGCCATAATTTTTTCCGCATAATTGGTATTTTGAGTAACATTTCTATTTGGAAGTATATATTTTTTAAGTTTGATCAATTCAATAAAAATTTCATCAATCTAATCATTTATTACATTCATATTAACAAATCTTAGCATTACTAATGACACTATAAATTAAATATAACCTTGGAGTAGTAGTTTCTCACCATCTCAATAGAATTTTTCATCACTTTTTGTTTTTCAATGGTTTCAACACATATATAATGAATTAATTAATTGATAAAATCCTTTGATTATGGATAAAAATATTTTTCTTTATTAAATTGTCGATTTTTGTATTTCACTATAGAAGCTCCATTATGTATTATTATGTTTAAAACCTTAGAAATTTAGATGGAGTTGGATTTCATTGGGACTTAATTTTATCATATTCAAACATGTCACGCATAGACACTAAATTAGATATTTTTTCAGTATTTCATTTAGAAAATCAGAAGAAATTGAAAATTCATTTATAATAACTTTACTGTTCTTCTTGAATTTATCCAATTATGATATATTGATTAACTAAAATAAAAAACAATATATGAAAATACAAAAATATACAAACACATAAACATATATATAATAAAGCTAAATTTAAATCCTGAAAAACATATACACGTTAACACATGCATAAATTTAGAACATTCAATGCATAAAAAAAATTATAACATGAAAATAGTTGAAAATCTTAAACAATTATAACCATAAATAAAATTAATATTAATTTATAATTGGCATATATTAATAATAAAAGACAAAATTAAAAAAAATTATAATGCAAAGAAATATATAAACAAATAAAATTATAAAAAAATAATTACAACTACCTAAAAAATATGCCAAAAAATTACAATCACAATTAATTTATAATCTAAAATATAATATAATCAAAATAATGATAAGAAGAAAAATTTATAAATGAATAAATAAAATCACTAAAATTCATTAATAAATATAATAATTAATAAAAGAAAAAATACAAAAAATTAATTTATCCATTAATATAATAAATAAATAAAATAACTTACAAAAGAGAGAGAATCAATTTGATGATTTGAAAAAGAAAATTCAAAATAGTGATTGAGTGAGTATTGTTTACTTATAGTAAATGTAGTGTAATGATGATTGTGAAACTCAATAGAAATTACTAATAGAAAACATTATGGATGGGGGTCAAATAGAGAAAAAATAGGTGTAAGTAGGTAGATTAATCCAAGATATGGGAGAAACAGTGAAACAATAAGTTGAAAATTGATTAATTCAATAGGTTTGAGAATGGGACATCATGATAATGATATGGATTATTTGGGTTTTAGTAATGTGAGATTCAAGATAATGATGAGGAGTCATTTTTTTAATTTATTTAATATTTTATTATTATTTATGTAATAACCAGTTTTAAAAGAAAAATATAAAGGATTTTAACATAGGTTATGTAATTAATGATGTTAATAGACTTTATTTGTTCCTATTAATTTCAGTTTTTAAATAACTGATCATAAAACTTTGACGGGGAATCTATTTATTAAAATAGTTACTTAACTAGAGGTTTAGTTAGAATTTAAATTTATGTCATTATAACATCCAATGATCTTGGAGTTAGGAATTGAAAGCTTAGTCTCCTTTGGGAAAATAATTTAAAATATCTAATGAAATAAATTAATACAAAAACTAAATCATACATAAATCATAATCATTAAATGTTATGTTCGAAGGAATCTATGATTTTTTTACTTCAAAAATTATGGATGGAATCCCAATGTTCTTATGTTAGTTATTTATCACTCATATATCTTGGAACCATCCCCTATTCAGTCTAATGGAGGTTTTCTCTATATTTTAATGTTTATTAGTAAAGTAAGGTGGAATTTTTTATTTACTCACTAAATAATAAGATTAGGTATTATAGAAATTTTTTCATTTGAAATATTTATCATAAAAAAATATAGCCAAAATGTGATTTGTCTTTTTATAGATAATGTTGTTGAGTAAACTGGATTAAACATTCAGAATTTATACTGAAAGAAGGGTACAAGGCATGAGAAGATTTGCCATATCACACAAAAATAGAATATAATGTGTGAGTGGATTAATAGAACAATAACTAAGATAGATTAATATCTATTTATACACTCCGAAATTCAAAAGTTAATTTCGGTGGAGGAAATGAACACTGTGAAATATCATGTCAATATAATCCCATCATTAGTTATTGGGTATGAACATCCTAAAGAATTATAGTCTGGTAAACAATTGAAAATTGTCCACATTATTGTTTTAAAAAAATTATTTTATTCATGTTAATCATAAGGATCAATATAAGATAACAGAAAAATATTATATATGGTTTTTCATAGGTTATGGTGATGAGAAATTAGGTTAATGGATTTGTGATGATTATGGGAAATGGATCATCAAGGGTTCAAATGTTCACTTCAATGATAAATCATTATGTAAGCACCAAAACATTGAAAAAAGAATTTGAGGTAGAAAAATAAACTATTTATTTCTAATTGATCTAAATAATAATATAAGAATATTTAATGTTTCAAAAAACTCATATGAAATTTCTAAATACCAGAAGCTCGGGGGATTGACCATTGATTGAATTGTTTTAAAATACAGGGATGCCCGAAGCTTGAGTGGGATCACTAGATTTCAATACTATAGATGTTATATCAAATAAAATTTTTATAGAGTATAAAATTAAATATAGGATATAAACCTGAAAAATATATATTTATAAGTATATGGTTGACATTAATTCTCTACTATAAATGATACAAGATAACCCAAATGTATAGAAAAGTAGTACCACTCATTCTCTCAGAAAAATAGAAATCACTATTAAATAAGGGATGAATTCCTTAAAGTATAAAGGAATATGGTAGTTTAATTATTTATAAAAAGTAAAATGAGATATTTATAATATGTGGGATTCAATATTAAAGGAGGAGGATAATAGTAAAAATAATATAATAGTGTTTCTGGTGGTAAGTTGATTTAAAGAGAATGAATGTTTTGATATCTTTGAAAGTTTCTAACTAGTACTTAAGCATATGACTATCCAAAAAATAATAACATTTATTGAATTGGAAAATATATATTTGTATAATATGGATATAAATATTGACTTCCTTTATAGTGAATTTGAGGAAGAAATTTACAAGAAGAAACTTATGGGCTTCTTTGAATAATTTAACTAAAAATTTGTATGTAATTTGAAGAAAATTTTGTATGGATTGAAACATGTATCATAAAATATAATCTATGTTTTATGGATTTATACTTGAATAATTAATATAAATTTGTGACATAGATCACTTTTGTTATCAAAAGTAATGGAATGATAGAAGTTTCATTATATTTATATTGTATATTGACAACATGTATCTAGAAGGACTAAATATCTCATGGATTCATGAACTAAAATTTATGTTTTTGGAATATTTTAGATTAAATATATCAATTATTCCAAGAAAAAAATAATATGGGGATTGAATGGGATATGAAATTGAGAGAATTACAATTATCCCATAGATATTGCATCATAATGATCATCAAAAGTTTTGAAATATCTAAATGATAGCTAGTCTCTACCCCTCTCGTTGAACAAGTCATATTATCTAAGGATCATACAATAAAAATGGATGATGTATTTTGATCCATATAATAATTTTCATTTCAATCATCAAAAATAATTTTAACGTTTTCAATGAAGTTTAATCATCCTGATATATCATTTATAGTGGAATTTTAAAGTTAATTTATGTTGAACACTAAAGGGGAACATTAGGAGTTAGTCAATTAAAATATCTGTTATTTAAAAGGAATGGTAGATCTTGTTCTATGTTTTTGGGAATATGATTTATTATAAGTATTTTTTGACATGGATATTTCTTGAAATATATATTTCAAGAAGATCGTGATGATATTTTTGTACACCTATAGAGATTTATTTATCATTTGGATGTTATGGATCGAAAAATTTTCCCTATAGAGTATAAAGGAAGATAATAATGTAGCTAAAACGAATGTTGGTAGTGAATTTTTCTTGCTTAATAATTTACTAAAGGGTACAGAATGGTGTTAGAAAGGAGAATTAATATTATGTTCTAATTAGTAAGCAATTCATTTACCTCACAATCCGATGTTCCATTGTAGATAAAAATACATTAATCTGAACATCCACTTCACCAGGAACATATAATAGGACAATTTGTAAGATATTTATAGGATAGTTAGAATATATAATCCAAAATATTTATTCATAAAGTATTTAATAAATAAAATTAGTATGTATTATCATAGTTCAATGGGTCTTAGATGAATAGATTGACGATAGAGAGGCATTGCATGATGAAAAATAAGGAAAGTCTGATTTTTTAAAATATTTTGGATAGATTATATCAGATCATTATATAATTATTCAATTGGGATACTATTAGTATGGGGAGTTTATTTAGGTCACAATAATTTCATCATCATGACATTAGATTTTTATTCCAATAGGGAAGGGGGAAAAGGACACAAGCTAACAAGATATTAATAGGGGGTCTAAAGTAGTGGAGACCTAGGGCATCCCCTAGAATCAGATTCACCTCCTCGGGTTTAAAACTAGAGATATCTTGAAGGCAGGTGACATTGGAACCTTGGGTGGCCAATGAGGCAAAATGATCTGTGACCTTGTTTCCCTCCCTCCAAGTGTGGTACATACAGACATTGTTGTTGATGAAGGGTCTGCACTTCCTGATCGTGTAGGAGATCACCGACGGAGTGGAGCCTATACCATGAATGGAGTCATGTACAATCTTGGAGTCCGTTTCAATGTAAGATAAGCCAATCTTCCTCTGCTTTCATATATTAAGACCTGTGAGGAATGCCTTGTCCTCCGCTTGCATGGAATTGCCTTGACCATAGTAAGCTGTGAAAGAAAGGATAACACTGCCTCAAAAATCGCGGACCACCCCTCCCACTCGCATCTCCCCCGCACTGCAAGAACGGTCTGTATTGAGTTTTAATCCATTATCCGGAGGATTCCACCTCACCCGTTGTCCCTGCCTGGTGGGTTGTTGGGCCGCAAGTGAATTAATTTGGAGCATCCTCATGGAGGGGGCATCCTTCAAGCTGCTAGAAAGGTTAGCCAAGTCGATCAGAAGACATTTTTCACGTACAACAATGGACCTCCCTGTTTGAGAAGATCCCTCAAAGCACGCCTGGTTGCGAGCATACCATAGGCACCAACATCCCGCATTGAAGATGATGGAGCGAACCGCCCTTTCCTGTCCCTTATCCGGCTTTCCCTGGAACCAGTGATGTAGGTGCCATCCTAAGGATTATGGGAGAAAGCAGGAATGAAACCACCGAATTATCTCTACACAGCCTGGGCCCACTCTCCCTCAAAGAAGACGTGGTTGATGTTATCTTCCTTCTTATTCTTGTAGCATTGGTAGCACGAGGCTAGAGGAATACCCAGTTTTTGAATGTTGGCATCCGTGGGAAGTGCCTGGTTCCTTAGTCTCCAGGTTTGGAAGCTATATTTTGTAGGGATCTTGCTGCTTCACAAGATCTCATTCCATGTATCCCGATGGCCTTGATGGGTGGAGATCATGTGGAAGTCCCTCGTCGTAAAGTTCCCTGAGGTAGAAGGTGTGAAGACACATTTTTCTGGCTCGGAGTTCAAGGAGATTAACTCATACGTACCAATCTGATCCTCATTCAACACAGCTTTGATGAACTATGGGTACTGGCATGCCTCCTTGAAGGAGATGTTAGGGGCCGAACACCCTGGGAAACCGAGCTTAGCCCCTGCCCAGTTGCAATTCCAGAAACTGATGTTACCCTCACCAACAACCCATCGAGAGTTCATCCTGTAAAGACCTATAAAATTTAAGGGATTTTTTTTAAAAAAATTCTTTGGGATTTTACAAGAACGCAGTTTCTGACGGCACCTGATTCCGAGACCCGGTGTGCCCGGAATCAATTTCTGAAGTTTAGCTCGGGTACGTTCAGTAATCGAACGAGCGGGTTTTCTTAACTTTTGAACCAGTGCACAGAATCAAAATCCGAGAGAACCAATGAAACTGCAACACCGGTAATTGCTTAAGAACACCTTTTCCGGAGTTGCGTTTTCTCGGGTGAGGTTATTAATTAAATGGGTTAACTAAAGAATAAAATAAAATATTGTGCTACAAATTTTATTTTTATGCTAGGTAGTTTAAACCTATGCTTGGTGGTTGGAGTGGGACCCAATAATCTCCTAACTCCACTAGGTAGGATATTAGTGAAGTGGGGCTCACACGATCCCCACCCCTTCAAATTCCTTTTAACCTCCCTCTCATGCATTTATTTTGTAACTCACCTGCACCCCGAGTTAATGGCAAGTCAACCCTCAAAATTAATTTGAATATTAAACGCTCCTCAATTAATTCAATTAATTGAATGTGAACTGTTTTTCAAATTAATGGCTTGCGTATGTGTTAATAAAATAAGACAAGACTTATTTTATTAGGGGTGAATTTCGTTGTGCGAGAGCATTGGGAGAGGATTTGCTCAAAGCCTTCGAATCTTCATCTCCTTTATTGGAGAACGCGAAGAACGATGAAGAATGCCGGCCTCCGACGGAAGACGATGAAGAACGCTAGTTCCCCGGAGATCGACAACGCGACGCTGTGTACCGCGACGCCGACGATCCTCCTCTTCGCAACGCCGACGACGCTTACGGAGACTTCTTCTGCGACGTCCTTTTTTCCGCATCAACCTTCGTTTATCAACGCTTTGAGGTAGGGGTAAATTGTTCTTGCCCGTGATTTAATTCTTTGTCGTTCATTGACTTCTATTTGGGCCGCATGTTATCGTAATAACGGGAGGAGGTCAGACCGCACGAACACGACCGACCCTCCTCCCCCTTTGATGATTGTACTTGTTGCGGTATGAGAAAAGGTGGTGCGGTGCGACGGCACCGCGCGGAAACAATGAAGAATGGGCGAAGAAGCATGGAGTCGTCGCGCGGTGCCATTGAGGCTGAACGAAACCGCGGCCGAAGTCAGAGCCGCAGAGGAGATTCGAAAAATCCGCATATTGTTTATTTGACGTGCAGATTGACGGGCGATGACGGAACGGGTCGCAGAGGCGATTTGATGATTCCGCAGTAAATTACGAGACCCAAGATGAACACCGATGTAGACGGAATTGAAAACGGACCACCGGAGCAACTTTGGTGGCCCGCGGACTTCACCGGCGGTGCGGGTGGCCGGCGCGGCGGCGGCGGCGGCCGGCCGGCCGGACGCGACGGCTCCCCGGCGCACCGCCAGGAGGAACCACCACGGCTGATGCCGCGGTGGCAGGTGGCCGGATCCCATGACCGTGCGGGATCCAGGGCAGCCGGACGCGGCGCTCGCCGCATCCGCGGAGCGCAAGGGACGCGGGGGACCGCGTCCCCCGCTCGGCCCGCTGGCCGGGCCAGCGTGCCACCCGACCGGGCCAGGCCGGCTTGCGCGGACTGGACCAGGACACGCCTAGCCGGGTTGGACCCTGACCCGGGTCGGGTCGACCCGGTTCAGGCCGACCCGGGGGGGTTGGGCTAGGGTGGACCGGGTCCAGACCCCCCATTTTCGGATCACTTTCGGTCTTCTGCCCATATCATGGGCTACGGACCTCCGATCGACTCACCGTCAGTTGCGATGCGATTCTTGGATCAAGACAGTCGTTTAGGTATATTACACTCAAGGTTTCGAAGAACTTTGGGTATGGAAGGGTTGGTTCGAACACGAAACCAACCGGGCCCTCAGAGCACAAACGCTTATAACTTGAGCTCGGGACGTCCGATTGACGTGTCATCGACTTTGTTGGATTCCTCTTAGTGAGACGAACCTTTTGGATTACTCTTCTCGAGGTTTGGACGCAGTTGGAGTGCGTCCGGGTTGGTTTTGACTTAAAAACCAACCAGGCCCCTGGAACGAGAAAGCCAATAACTCTCAGACCAGGCGTCTGATTGACGCGTTGTCTGTCGCGTTGAGTTCCTTTTGTTGAGACGGAACTTTGGGATACATCAAATCCATATTACGTGTCAGTTGATGTATCGAACCACCTTTGGCTCGTTGAGTGGACCCTCCCGGAAACGATCATGCTGAGTGCGGGAACCCTAGAGTTGGTTGTGACTGCGAAGACCGTACTGAAATCCTCTGTGGGTTCAACGGCGATGAAGACTACACTGAAATCCTCTGTGGGTTCGGTAGTGATGAAGACCATACTGAAATCCTCTGTGGGTTCGACGGCGATGAAGACTGCACTGAAATCCTCTGTGGGTTCGGCAGTGATGAAGACCGTACTGAAATCCTCTGTGGGTTCGACGATGATGAAGATTCCACTGAAATCCTCCGTGGGTTCGGGAGCAATGAAGATCGTACTGAAATCCTCCGTGGGTTCGACGGTGATGACTCTGTTCTTGCTATCCTACATGGGTCTGGCAGAGTAGCTGGTCTGTATCCTATGTGGGTCCGACAGCTTATCTGGTTTAGTATCCTATGTGGGTCCCAGCTTAGATGAATCAATGGCTATATCTGATCATCTCTATCACCTTACGAAGAAGTATACCTGTGTGAGCTGAGTCTTGACTTTCAATCATTATCTTTGATATGATTGACTTGTTTTCCTATGTGGATTGTGTTGTGCTTTCATGTGTAGATTGGGTTGTACTATCCTGTGTGGACGTGATCGAACTTGGGCTCAGATGTTGGAGCCGAACTGGAATTGATGACTTCGGTATATGTATGGGCATATACCTAAGTAGTGTTGGATGTAACTTCGTGATTGTATCTTTCCTTTGTGAATTATCCTTTGTGGATTCTGGGAGACCTTCGGGGGTCTCGGGGTCCCTACTGAGTAGTGTATACTCACCCCTGCATGGGCTATGCCTGCACTACGTTGTGTTGGATGCAGACGACGGACAACGCTGATCGTGGTTGAGGCTTGTGGAGCTAGTCGATACCTGGAGGTGGACCACTGGACGAGACGTACACGGAGCGGACGACAGGACCTGAGGAGCTGAGGAGGCTATATGTACCCACCGTTCAGGTGGGACTTCCAGTGGACGGCTCGACATTGCTACTTTACTTTCAATTGATGTACTTTCTTTCCAGTTGTACTTTACTTTCAGTTTGGGTTTGTATTCTGGCCGATTTACTTTCCGCACTTACTATTGTACCCAGTTTTACTTTGTGTTACTTCTGCTTACTTACTCTGTGGTGTTTGTTTACTTTATAAGGCAATGTCTTCCCCTTTTTATCGGTTTTACACCTCGGTGCTAGTCGCCAGCCCCTGGCCTATGGGAGGCAGGCTTGGGGTAGTCACGGCACGGGTCCCGAGGACGGGTCGTGACACATCCTGAGGCTCAGAATGAGAGGGAATATCCTAGCCCATAGAGGAGAGCCATGAGTACCCCCCAGAACTACATTGCGGCTGGCTAGCAGGGACATAACCTTCCCCCAAAGCGTGCATTCTTCAATGAATTCCCACGCTAGCTTAGCATGCATGCCGAGAATTGTATCGTTCAAGCTTCTCACATTGATTCCTCCCTAGGTGATGGGTCTGGCCATCTTATCCCTGGATATCCAATGACTTTTGCCTTCAGAAAGAGCATCCCAAATAAAGATGGCCAAGACCTTGTCAATGGCATTGATGACTCCCTTCGACACAGAGGTTGAGGCCAGTGCGTGCACAGGGATGGTGGACAAGATGTTGTTCACCAGACCTATCTAGCCCCTGAAGAAGAGGAAATGATTTATCCAGTTGAAGACACGACTCGTAATCCTGTTCAAAACATAATCAAAGTCACGGATTCTCACCCTTCCTGAAGAAATCGGGGTGCCAAGATACTCCATTGGGAAAAATCCACGCTGCATGTCAAGCCTGTTGCAAAAGTGGGAGGCCCTGCGGGAAGAACATTTATTAGATATATAAAGGTTGCTTTTGGCTTTATTGATAATCTAGCCACTATAGTGACAATAGTCCTCCAGAATCTTGTTAAGCCTATGCAAAGATTGTTTTCCAGCATTAGAGAAGATTATCGTATCATCTGCAAACATTAAGTGGGGTATGGAGTGGCGGTTCAACTTTCTGTGGAAAGGGAGGATATCCCCACTATATATGGCTTTATTAATGAGCCGGTTAAGGGAGTCCTACATGAGGATGAAATTGCTTGGAGAGAGGGGATCTCCTTGCCGGAGACCACCCGTTGCCTTGAAGAAACCATGAGTTCTCCCCATGAAAGAAACCGCCATCCATGAGGAACTGAAACATCTGAAGAGAAGATCGACACCCTGGGAGGAAAAACCCATTCTCCCGAGCACTCTGTTGATAAAGCCCCACTCAATCCTGTCGTAAGCCTTATTCATGTCCAACTTGACATCCATGTTGGAGCCATGAGTTTTCAAGTTGATATCTCTCAGGATTTCCTGTGACAAGGCAATGGCACATTGAATATATCGACCCCTCACAAAGCCATGTTGTTCCAACGAAATCCAACAAGGGAGGATCTTGGACAGCCTCAAATTGATGGTGTAGGCCAGAATTTTGTAAGGAAAATTGCACATGCTCACTGGCATGTAGTCAAGAAGGGAGGAGGGGTCCTTGATCTTCAGGATAAGCACCAGGGTTGAGGTGCAGCATCGCCTCTTTAATTTCCTTCTCATTCGGCACAGCTTCCAGTGAGTCATTATCCTGTGTGGAAACCAAGAGAGGGATCATGTCCAAGAGGCTAGCACTACCACCCAGGTAAACATTCAACATCCTCTCGTTCGGGCATGCCAGGAGATCTTTGAAGGTCGTGTGGGACATGGCCCCTACAACCTCCCTGTCATCGGTATAAGATCCATTCTCTTGTAAGATATTTGGCTTGGTGATATGCCTTTTCTCCCTGATGCATGCGTCGAAATATGCAGAATTCTTATCCCCCTCTCGAAGCCATTTTATTCTTGAGTTTTCCCGAGCCTTTCTTTCCTCCAGGAGGATCATCTCCGTGAGGCTTTTCTTTTCCGCTGCCAGAGAAGCAAAGGTCGCCTCATTCCAGCTACCCTCCAAGCTGACTTCATTACGGTCAATAGCCTATTTGAGTTCCTCCATATTATGATTCGCAGGAGGAAGATCGTGAACCCACGCCTATATTCTAGGCTTGAGCCGCTTCAGCTTGTTATGAATCGCCACCCATGAAGGGCCCTGGGTTGGACCTCCCCATGAATCGGTCAACATTTGCTGATAACCAGGAATGTGAGTCCAGTGATCCAAGAACCTGAACCTACTATTAGAGTCCTGCCTAGGAGACAGAGAAACTAACAATGGAGTGTGGTCAGATATTCTGCGAACTAGATGGTTGACCATGGCATTGGGAAAACTAGTGATTTCATTCAAGTTTTCCATGCAGCGGTCTAGCCTGCCCCAGCACTGCCTATTCCCTTTTTGATTGTTACACCAAGTGTAGCGGTCACGAGAATACCCCATGTCCGCTAGGCCATTAGCCCCCATGAAATGGGCAAAATCCATACTTGCTTTCCGAGGAAATCCACCTCTGCCCTTCTTTTCAGCCGGTTCCATGATTGTGTTGAAATCTCCACAAATAATCCATGGGAGATCCCCTGGGTCGAAAGCACTAAGGTCGTTCCACGGGGACTCCCTCCTTTGCAGATCACAACTACCATACACAAAGGTCACTACGAATTGGTTCGTACCGTGGCTAACCTTTGTTGTTATGAATTGGTCGCCCGCCTGCACCAGGTCCATCGCTGTCTCATTTTTCCTGAATATCCAGATGTGCCGGTTTGTAGGATCTGAATGCATGGATGCATGCATCTTGATTTTCTGAGTGAACTCCTTAAGTTTAGCAGGGTTTTGATTATGTTCGTGTATGGCCACTATTTGTACCTTTCTCTTCTTAGTCTCTGAAACAATGTAATCAGATTTAACATGCACTCCCCACAAGCGTTCTAGATGATCAAAGGAATCATTGGGTAGGGTGTGGCCCAGCTTTGGCCCCAGGGACTATGGTCTCTATCGGGAGGGAGAAGGAGCACTCCCTGCTCTGAATCTTCTTGTGTCTTGATCGCAGCCTCGTGCACACCCCTGAGGGCATTGGGGGGGGGGGGGGGATGGAGAAGGTTGGTTCCTGCTAGAGGGGAGCTTGTGAGCCTTCCCTCTCACAGAGCTTGGAGGAGACCGAAACGATGAGGTTTGAAACCGAGGGGAGGAAGGGCCATGGTCCCCCTTCAGGGCTTGATCTCTATCTTCAAGGGCGCAAACCATGATCAGAACAGGTAGGGGACATGCCAGTAGGCCTCCCGGCCCCAAGGTCTCTCCCCCTGCATCACTCAGAAAGAACACTGGCTCCAGAGGGGGTAGACCTGGGGACACACAGAGACTGGCAGGAAAACTCATAAGGAACTCCAACAGACGACCCTCTGAAAGCATCTGGGAAGGACTGAAGAAACATTATGTGAGGCCAGGAATGAGAGGAGAGGATTCCCGAGGGATGAAAGGGACAAGAGCTAGGCTGGAGGAGACCACGCTAACTGGAGAAGTGGCAGGGGAGGACTCACCGGCAGGGGGTAGAGCCAAGGGAGACCGTCCCGGAGGACCCGGAGGCGCCGCTTGTATATCAGAGGAGGGCCCAGCCGAGGACGACGCTGGCACAGGACCCTTGCCCTGAAAGCCCCTAGCCTGTTGACGTCGGGGATCTGGAAGCTGTTTCCTGCACACATAGGGGGAGTGGCCTTGGAGGAGACAGTGAGGGCAGGAAGACCGGAAAGACGACCTCCTGGGTCCACACCATCTCATCCTAAACCTTCAAAAGAAGATTTTCTGGGACCGGGAGGGATAGATCCAGTTCCACACACACCCTAGCCACAGAAAATTCCTCGCAGCAGCGGGTGCGGTCGTCCGCACAGAGAAAGCCGCCAATAGCATCGCCAATGGCTTTGAGGAGACCGCCATTCTAAAAGGGGAGTGGGAGGCCAGGAAGGTAGACCCAAATAGTAGCGAGGGGATTTTACCCCCCCTAATGGACCTCCATCGACCACCGGGTCAGGTTGAAGCGCCAACGGCCCAAGATCCGGGGAGCTTTGCACCACGCCTGCACGAAATCTGCTTCCGAAGCCAGCACCAGACAAAACGAGTTTTAATGAACCGTTGAAACGCGAACCAAGGACTACAGCCTCCAAGAATCCACAAAGCGTTTGGAAACTGGGAGAGGGGGCTTCCAAGATCCAAACCTCGCTACAAGGGTCCACTTCAAGTAGGCCGCAGCATCTGCAAAGGCCTCAGCAGGGACCTCCAGCGACATGACGGAACCCTCCCGAGACACTCGTGGAACAGCCAATCGCACATCTGGGAAACAAGACTTTTGATAGCCACCTGAAGATGAGCACAGCGCCTCTTTGAAGGAAGCGGGAGGCCAAGGCCATGACGGGGGGTCGGGAGGTGCCTGAGGAAGGGAGGGGCAAGCCACCGAGGGAGCAGGGGTGGGGTCGAGAGCCGGCGGGAAGGAAGCGTCGCCGGGGAACCAGCACCAGGAGGCCTAACGGGCGGCACAATTCAAAAATCCCCAGGCGCGTGAAGCGAGTTCTTTATGTTATTCATCTTGTTTTTAACAATAATTTCATAAATTTTAATTTCATTCTACATAAGTTGAAATAATAAATATTAATAAATTATTAGAAGAAACTCTCTAGGAGACAAAAATATGATCAAAAGTATTTATAGTAGATGGGACTCAAGAGGCTCATAAGTTCTCAACATATTGAAAAAAATAATGGTTTAATAATTTCTTTTATTTTAATTATATATAATAAAGAAATCATTTGATTTTAATAAGGAAATCAGTTGAGGTTAATGTGGAAATTAGACATTTCCAGTTACCTCCATGAATGTTGTAATGCGCTAAAACTGATAATACATGTTAAGTAGTTTTATAAATGGGAATGGGGAGCAAGTGCATAGTGTATCCTGGCCCTATAAAATATATCCAAAATCTCAACAATTAATTACTTAAGTGTATAATGGATCTGATAATTACATAGACTTAGTCCATAGTAATGAATATTTACAAATTGTTTTTTCAGTTGATTGTAGTCATTATAAATATAGTGAATATAACTATTTTCATAGTGTT
The DNA here is from genome assembly GCA_963277665.1 of Viscum album. Classification (NCBI taxonomy): domain Eukaryota; kingdom Viridiplantae; phylum Streptophyta; class Magnoliopsida; order Santalales; family Viscaceae; genus Viscum; species Viscum album. Next base: position 1,130,587,762 of record OY728128.1, on the reverse strand, counting down.
TATACTGCGTATGATGGAAAACAATTCCAAATAATGTTTAAATATTGGGTTATTTCAAAATTTATTTACTTTTTGAAATTTCAATTTATCTAAAATTTTTATATTTATTTTGAGTTCTTTACATTGTAGACATTATGTGGTTTCCAAGGTGAAGTGACTTCCTACATCAGTAACATTAGTCCAAAAAGATGCTTCAAGGAGTCTTAATATATTTAGTTAGACTTTTTGTTGGTTTCATTGTTCACTCGACCCCAATATACAAAATATTATATCCACTAATGATGAAAAAATATCAATATCATACAAAAAATATTATAATAAAAGAAGTAAGATCAAAATGTTGAAATAGTGGGTGCCCTAGACCCAACTATTATGTGCTTTTGATTACCATATTGTGTAAGGTATGCATGATGTCTTCTTATCATTATAGTGTAGACTTTTCTGCATCCACTATTGAAATGGTAATGTCCAAAGATTAATTGTCGTATCGAAAGGTTATAACAGTTCCTAGGCTATAATGAGAACCTCTAGATACTATGACATTAATCTTAAATATATATGTTCTATGGTCTAGATACATCTTACAAATTGGACATAGTAGATGTCTGACCATCAGGTGCTGGGGGCTCATAAGCATCTCATGAAGTTTGCACTTGGTGATCTCTAGTAGTGAGATCATGAGGACTGACCCGCCAATAGGAACACCACATGTTTCAGGTGTCATTGGATGTTCCTATCTACGATCATGTGTAATGGTCTCCTAACTTGAGATCATTACCAATGTATGTCATTTGATTGTGTACTTTGATGCAAATGAAAACCATGGCAATGAAGCCGTGGCGAGGTAGTTTCTGTCGGGTGCGTCATTAGTGGCATGCCATTGGTTGAATGGTCATGAAAGGATTTGTCGCTTCCAGGTTATGGAAGTAATATATCTCTGGCCATGTTGATATGGATGGAAGTACCTTTATAAGACCATGGCCATGACAGTCGAGGGTAAATCCATCCAGTTACATCAACAAATAATAAAGCAAGAAAATGACGATGACATGAGAGTGCATCCTTCTTTATGAGATATTATAGACAAAGAGATTATATTACACAGTGCATGTTCATAGGTTGGTTGTCGCTGTTGTGACAATCCTTATTTCTTCAGGGGCCATGATGGGTTGCTAGATCCCGCTCTTGGTCTGTGAATACTATTCACGGCTGTCGAAATAAGGGCTTAGAGGGTCACACACAATAGCGTATTCAAGAATTTGCCCTATTCAGTTGAATAGGAGTATTGGACATAGTGGGCCCCGCCACAGGGGTCCGGGAATTGTCCAAAGTTAAACGATCACCAATGCGATAAATAGATTCATATTATTCGAGTTTAGAATAATGAGTATTGAATTTATTTATTAAATGTATTTACGAGTTTTGAGTAAATACATGAAAAAATATTAATTGACGAATATTAAATTATTCAAGGTTCAATTAATATTTATGGGAGCGACGAGTCGGGTTAATGACTTAATTATTATCATGTAATATATTTTTATATATTACAAGTAAATGATAATAATATTTATGGCTCAGTTTAGTAGTCATAAAATGTCGTTAATAGTGCGTTAAGTATTCGGGGTTGGCGAGGCGATACCGGGTATTTTAATTGAGAACTATAAATATAAGAGGAGGGGACTTTGCCAAATACTATTCATGGAGCTTATCTCTCCTCTCCTCTCTCCCACATTCTAGAGAGAGACGCTCTGGATCCAAGGAGCTCGGATGGAGCTCTCTCTCGGGCATCGCTAGCGATGCGATGCGGTGGTCGTTGGGGCGTCGAAGGCATCGTCGCAAATCCGCGCTAGCACCCGGATTACGACGAATGACGCTCCCGCAGATTCCTTGAAGCGCGTGTGGACGATCTAGAGGAATTCGGCTTCGGATTCTTCAAGCAGCGATCACCAACGACGAGCAGACGTCGTGCGCGGCTTTGGATTTAAACCAGGTATTTTACGGTTTAATTTTGTGCTTAAAATCCTCCACGCGTGGTCCTCGGCTAAGACCGGGCTGATTTCCACCGACGTCGGCAAGTTCACGGCGAACAACGATGGAATTTTTTTAAAACCCACCTGTTTGGGGCTTCCGTTGCATGCCTGGTTCCAACAAAAAATACCTAATCATGTAGGGACCAACCAAAATCACCTAGGGATATTTAAGGTTAAACATAAAATAGTTAATTATCCTATCCTGATGTAATATAATTAACTATGAATCAACCAATTCAATTAAATCTGTCTACATGTAATTTTTAATTACATTATTTATTGGTTATAAAAATATGCACATACTCATTCATCGATCTACTCATTTAAGTATTCCAATCCATATATCACTAAAAATCACTTAAATATAAATAAATATATATATATATATATATAGTGTAACACATTCCATCAAAATATACATGGTCCCCTATAATCCAAATCTCACTATCCCAATCATTAATAGTCTCAACACCTCATTACATGAAGGACTTTAAACTCATGCCCACTTTTTCATGACCACATAAACCATGTAGAAACATAATATGGAGGATAAAAATCATGTCCTTCTCCTCATAAACATCATAGCTATATATAAACTTCATAACCACATCCTTGGAATGGTTTAAAAATAATTCTACCATACACCCATCACATTAGCTATCTATATAGTGTGTTTTGGGTTGATCCAATGAAATTCACACTTGGTTAGAAGTTTCATAGTGGTTGACACTCTCATCACATGTAATAATAATATAACACAGTAATACAATCTCACAAAAACATATAAACATGATCAAGATACTAAAATTTGATATCATCCAAACCATAATTTAATCATTACCTTTAGAATACTATCCATATCATAATTTTCATCATCATTCTATCTATATCACCATCTATCAATTCATGGTTATCACATGGTAACATAACTTATGATAAAAATTACATAACTATGATCCACATAGGTAGACACATATAGAGAGGATAAAATATATTTTATCATCCAAAGTAATATATATCATTATCATAATTATTTTCACATAGAGTAAAAGATATTTTGTAGATCCTTTCAAATTGGTCAATTGTTTCGTTTGTATAATTATAGACAACTATTTTTATTTGTTCAATAACATAATGTTCATAGATTTTTTGTGTTTGATAATTCTTATAACTATTTTCAAGAACATTACCTACATATTTATTTACAATTTAATAGAATAATTCATTCATCTATGGTCTTTGGAATTAAATTTTCATATGATGAATTATGTTTTATGACTATACTTTGCAAGGTGTGCCTTGTTTAACTAGTTCTATATTTTGGGATAATATTATGATCTACAAACATAATAATTTCAATATCATTAATGTTTTAGTTACCTAAGAATATTATACATGTTTACAAATACTATAATCAATGGATAAATTATTATTTTGATGTTAATAATTTTTTATAAAGTCATTGTAGGGTTCTTTTAAAAAAAATTCAAAATATATATTAAATATTTATCTATTATTCAATGATATATTTATCCATAGAATTTTTATTGAGGATATAATTGATTAATTAGATTTAAAAGGGAATTTATAAATATAGGTCAATTAGATCAAAATTTGAATATGATCATTAAAGGATCTATCATTGGGAATTATATGCTCGTATCAGTATGCCCTAGAATATCAGGTTGTGATGGGATAAATTAATAAATATTATGAAAATGATTCTTATGTTTAAAATAATGACTTTAACATTTAGAAATTTGGAAAACTGATAATGTGTAAATATAACTACTACTTTTATATGTTTCTTTGGTGTGCTTACTATATAAGAGTAAATGTATGAGTAAAGGTAATTTATTCTAAAATTTTAAAGGAACTTGAGAAGATAAAAGAAATACAATATAGCATACATTATGAATAAAAATCATAATTTATGTAAAATATTTTATGGATTAATGTTTTTTAAAATTCCTTTAATGTAATGACACTATAAGAAGTTTGACTTTAATTAATCATATAAAGAATTATGGAGTCTGAATGGAGGATATGTTTTATAAGAACATCATTTTATGACAATATTAAAATCAATGATTCACTAAGAAGAATAAATAAGAATTCATAATGTTTAAATGAAAACAAAGAAAACTGATCAATGAATGGAAATATTGTGTTTTGAAAAGAATTATAAATCTGGAGATTCTACTCTTAGGATTTAAAATGATAATAATTTACTTTTACAAAAACTATAAATTTACTCATATAGAATTCAGAGGTTTACTATTATGAGATATAGAAGATGAATCTAATTAATTTACTCTTATAGTTTTCTATTATTATTGGATCTTATTCTTGAAAATGACACATATAATAATTTATGAACATATTTGTGTCTATAATTGAGGTTATGGATCCCAAATAATGTTTTCTAATGTTGGATCTCAGGTTTTGGAAAACAGAGTACGACAAAAAACATGTTGAAATCATCTTTAATGTGAAATTTTTTGATTTAAATAGAGAATGTTCAAAATGGTAAGTTTTTATAATATTGTTCATGTTATACCAATCATATTATTATTAATGAAAGTGGTCACATATAGAATGGAAGTTTCATTATAATATTATGATGTGTTTTACTATTGTTAATAATTAGATTTCATAAATCAATCCAAAATGAAGATAAGAATATATCTTATTCAGACAAAGATATTGTTTCTTGAAATATCAATAAATATGAAGTTTATAAGTCAAAAGTCATAGTTTATATTTAGATCAAATATTTTTGGTATTCAAACATCATTAGATAATGATTGATAAGGATTACTATAAATATTTTTATTCTAATTATTATAGAGATTCATTGATGAACATAAATTTATTTAACGATTAAAATATTATATTTTATAGTTTATAATCTTTTGATTAATGTTCATTTCCATATATATTTTCATAGAAGATCCCTGAAACAATTATTTTTTATTCAAGGACTAATTCGAGAATTTCTCTAAAAATATTTTTTTAAAATTGTCAAATGGTTAAGGATCTGAAATTTGTATATATAAATATATATAGATTTAATATGTTGTTGATAGATACATCACAAATAATACAACACTTATAGTTATATATGATATTCTTAGAAGAAAAATGAATAACAATATTCATTTTGTTTGTTTTATTACTACAACAAATTAATGAAGAAGAATATTTTAGACAGAGAAAGAAATAAGCTTGTTTTTACACACATTAAATATCATACTATAATGACTATAACATTAATGATACTCCGTGTATACTAAATAATCTATAGTGATGAATCGTCCTCTTTCAGTTGAAGAGAATTTTTTAAAATTTGTTATCATTTCAACTTCTCATCTACTTATATGTATGTATAATTTGATTTTACTCCAATGTGGGTAAAGTTTAAACTTCTTTTACATATATTTTAGGTACCAAATAAAATGATATTGTGTTTATTAAAATCTTTTATGTATTATGTTATAACTATTTACACTCATTTTTTGATATCCCTATGAAAAGTATCTAAATAAAATCACCAATCCCACATTAGGTGTTAGTGAAGTTGAATAGTTTACTCTCTTATTTCCTCAAACCACTAATAAAACCTCTTAAATAATAAAATTTATTTCTTTTTATTTCCACTATATTACAAAAAAATAGAAAGGATATATTTTATAATGTTAAAATTTTAAGTAATAATTTAGATAAATTATTTGATGTACCCAAACCCCACCCCATCTTGATTATTTGTCATATAAATAGTTGGGATCACAATTTGTATTGGATTATTCTCTTTACAATTTCCACTTTTCTTTTTCATAGCTTTAGATATTGATCTTACTAAAAAATAATGATACGATTTCAATGATATGACTTATCCATGTATAGTTTCCTAATGTTCTAATACTTATTATATGTGGGATAATGTAGTTTTTTTATGAAGAAACTAAAAATTACCTGAAATTATGTTATATTTCATTAAAAATATAATTTGATACATTTTGGATAATTGAAGAAGAAATTATTTTTCATATGAATAGAACATTCACTGAAGTAGTGAATGATGTTGCAGTTCTGAAAACTATTATTCTTAAACCTTATCAGGACATGATTTTTCTAAGAGTTATTATGGCCAAATAAAGTAGAATCTGTGATACTATTATATATTTTACATTAGTAAATTATTGTAATTAAATATCATAATGTAAGTGGCTTATATGAGGTGATTTCAAATAATCTACAGTAATTATAGAAAATCATAAATCCAATAATTCATTGCTTGTAGGGTAAATTTATCTACCCCTAATCTTTTAATAGTAGTGGTTTTTTTAAAAACAATAGGGAAGATATATTTCACAATGTTTTTAATGAAATACAACTAATTAGTTTTGTATAAAAAATGTTGGTCCCCATTCATATTACTCTCTCAATTGAATCCCTTTCCCTATGGTCATCTTCATCCTCTCTCACAGTGAGCCTCCAACCTAATCACCTTTATAGAGTCCTTGTGAAAGGCCTCCAAAACATGCCTCCAAAACCATTAATAAAACTAAAACCACATCCAACTATCATACATACCATTGATTTGGTAAACGTCTTACATATATCTAGTTTTTTACTATAGGGACTAGTTTTAATTTGTATTGTTTTAGAAATTCATTTTTTTGAACTTTTTATCAAATAACTTATAAAGTTTCATTTCCATTATTATAGAGATGCGGTTATTATCCTTGTAAGAATTTGATATATATATATATATATATAGATAAGGTGCTAATAGGATGTGTGAATTTGAGTCCTGGTGTGCCCGAAATTAGTTTTATAAAAATAGTTAATATATTTTATACTGTGTGCACATGTTTAGTTAATTAAAATGGAATAACTCTTAAAATAGTGGATAATACTAGAAATATGAGACCATGGTTTGGTCCATGAAGTGATGTTTTCTCTAAGAGAAACATAAAAGGAGTCAGTGTGGGACATTTAGACCCCTCACACATTAGCGGTGCATTAAGTGGATTCATTTAATTAAATAAATTCATTTATTAAATTCATGTAACCTAAATGTTTAGTTCTTAAATATTTCACTAGGTATAATTTAATATGGTTGCCTCATAATTCTCCCATCATCGGTGAATATCTATTCCTCCCCCCTTTATTGAATCGAGAGGAATGATGACAAAATGTTAGATTGGATCGAATCAGGATTCAACAAATGAATCAGCTTCTTCCAATTGTTGTGCAGGTATGTTCTTTACCAACAATTGATCCAAAAATAGATGTAGGACTCTTATTTTGGAGTTTTTACACCTTTGGATAAAAATATTGAGTATATCATTATTCTTTCTCAAATATGTGTCATGTTATGGCCATTTCATGTGCCCATGTTCCAAAATTCACATTTTTTAATCAATGTTCTAACCCTGGTTCCTCGTTCTTGATCTCCAGACAACAATGCTTGGACGATGATGTTTAAAACATTGTTTTATATTTCTTTTACCCCTAAATTATTCATGTTATTCATAGGATGTATTCCCAAGGTCCTGACTCAACATTGTCGAGCGACACTGAGCTCGCTTGGGCCCCCTGAATTGTGGCAGATTAACGATGCGACAATGGTTTAGCGAGCAAAGCATTGATCTGGAATCATTACGGTATAGGGATACTCCATATGTTGGGTTTATATATGAGATATAACATATAATATAAAGGATATGAGATATGAGATATAAGATAAAAGATATTTGATATTTGATATGCGATATCAGATATCAGATTTTAGATATGAGATGTAATACATAGGATACATGATATGAGATATAGAATATAAGATAAAAATTTTGGTTAAATAATATTATAGTGGTTATATAATTTAACTAAGTCATCCATTGGATGAACTTTCAGTGATAATGTGATCCTAGAATTTAGAAATCCATTTTAAGATCGATGTTAGATTCCTTTTTTGGACTAATACCTCAGGTCAATGAAACACTCAATAATAATAAAATTATTTTTCTTGTGTAATATTGTATCATATATATCTCCCTCATATGGTGTCAGAGTGATAAATTGTATGTAATTCTTTGACCCTAAAATTTAGAAGAATTTTTAAATACCAATATAATGTATTTAATTTAGACTCATGGATTTGGCCCATGAGGTTCCATTCAAGCGTAATGTGGTGAAATTTGACTTTTTTACTAGGTATCCGATTAAGGAAAGTGAATGGAATATATCAAGAATTATTCTATGTAGAATGTGATAGTGACCTCTGTTGTGGATTTTGAGATATATGTGAGATATTACAATAATGAAGCATAGAGGTGACACCCAATGGTAGCAGTGATCGTACATGATCCCCAGATATTTTTGGGCTTACCTTCAGTATGGCTGGGCAATGGCTTTCCCCAATGATCTTTCCAAGCTACCCTCCAATAGAGATAGGAAGTGGAGTTCCTAGAAATTATGGGCCTACCCTCCAGCATGGGTTGGGAAGTGGCATTCCTTGATGATATTTTTGAGTTACTCTTCATTAGGGTTTGGAAGTGGAGTTACTTAGTATTCTAGGCTTACCCTCTAGTAGGGATGGGTAGTGGAATTCCCTAACAACATTACTAGGTTTTCCCTTCATTAGGACTAGGTAGTGGAATTCCCTGATTACCTACCAAAGTTGTACCCTCTATTAGTACTGGGTGATGGATTTTCTTGGTGAATATAAGATAAATACCCTCATCTCATACCAGGTCATGATATCATTACCTAGAATTTTTCCCCATTATTGTGCGACATAGTGATGAGATGTGGGATGGAGTGGATTTGGACTAAAAAGTAATAGGGAAACTTTCCCCACAGAGATGCGTTCTTGCAGTGCAGTCTAAAACTGTGAAAGTGAGTTAGTGACACCCAAATAGGATAGTATCAAAGTGTGGTGATTCAGTCCCTTTGACATGTGTGTTCCGGGCAGACATGTGAGATGCTAGGCATCGTTGATGGACATCTATTAGAAATGTAGGTAACTCTTCTTATTAGGATGAGTTGGGATATGGAGATCTTCTAACTCTCTCATTTGGGATTCTTTTACTAAGAATATATATATATATATATATATATATATATTCTTTTTTATATATTTACTCTTTGGATTTGGATACTCTTTTTACAGGAGAGGAGAATACGCATGGTGTACACCATGTGCATTTCGTGTATAGATTCTCATGGTTGGATAAGTCTAATATCCTTCTATAGGTAGTTAAGCTTTGATGGGTATTTCATCTACTCATTGTGTATATACACTTATTCTTGGATGAGCTTATATACACTCTCTTTTCAGCTTGATTTGTACTCTTTCAATGTACCTTGGTATATCTACTACTTCCCTGATCATATTTATCTCTTACTTTTCCACATTTACCCCTTTCTAGAAGTTTTATGAGGTATGTATGCACTCACCCCTTCATGATATTTTCCCACACAAGTTGTGTCTTTTGCAGATGATAGACAAGTTGACCATGACATCAGAGAATCTTAGGGATGTTGGGTTCTTGGACTGTGCATGATTGTCTTATCTTGGGATACAGGATATGGGATCTACTGGATGTACACTCTTTTCTAGTTTTTTTATATTGGGACATATTTTTATTGGTTGTGTATTTTTTCCCTTTTTTTGTTTACACTACTGCACTTTTGTATTTTCTATAGGTTCATGCATTCCATGTTTATTTTATAGTACTGTTTCATCTTTTACCCCTTCCCTATGCAATTTTTTATCGAGTTTGTTGTGTGTGTGTGCACATTAAGGTACTTAAGAAAAGGTCTCCCATGTTTATTTATGCCTTCAGTACTTTTCGCCACCCCTATCCTATAGAGGTGGGATTGGGGTAGTTGCAGCTCAATCCCTAACATGGTTCGGGTCATGAAAAATTGGTATCAAATAAAATTAATTCCTTGTGATGTTTTTTAGACGTATCTAGTTAAATAGTATCTATTCGATTTAGGTAAACAGTGTCAATGTGTCTCCAGTGTGTCTCTACAGGTAGGGAGTCTAGTGATGGTATGGGAAGCTGATGTATCTATTCACCATGACCTTGACTAGCTTCTTGATGACATGGCCGATCGAGCCATTTGTTGCAGGGATTAATTATACACGAATCATATAGGATTCAGTCTGTGACTTTCCTTCTTGAGTCAACTCCCCATTATTGTGTGTATATATATATGATCATATGATTGTGGTACCTCTTCCTATCTTTGAATATGACTACGCGACAAAATCCATCAAGGATACAAGCTCTGGTTCATGAAGAAACCCCTATGATCAAGGAGGCCTCAATTCAGGGTTCATCATTTGATCCCTTTTATCCAGGTGGGTAGGTAGCAGCACCTACACCTTTTTAGTAGCAGGTCCTCCCAACAAAGTAGGTTGAGGATGATCACAATCTTAGTACACTCGACAAGTTTCAGCATCAATGACCACGGTGGATCCGAAGTGATCCAATTCCTCAGGAAGTAGAGGATTGGTGAGAGTTAGTGGCCTACATAATCAGGCTTCTTCAGACCTTGACAGATTAGTTAGTTTCTTTTGAAGCTAGCCTTTTCAATGGAGTGTCTACACATTGGTGGATCCCCGTTACATAGATAAATGATGTGTCAAGACTCTCATGTGATAACTTCCATCATCTATTTCGTAAGGGGTATTATCCTTCCATCTTATTCTCAGTTTTTATCTAATTGATTCTGGAATTGTAGTAGGAAGGGATTATGGAGGATATGAATGAAGTGAGGTTCACAGACCTTTCGTGCTACTCTCTTGACATGATCAGGGAAGGATACTTCTGAGCATTGAATACTGACCATGGAATCCACTGAGAGAATGTGCTAGTATAGTTTCCTTGTGTATCCTGATATATGTCAGGGTGTTGCAGCCGGTACTGGTGACAAAGAGTGTTCTATTATAGGGACACCACACAACTAGAGCTAGTGGTGGTTGTCGTGTAGCGGAGTCATCTACAGCAGCTAGAAAGCGCAAGTTGATGGGATCTCATTGCAAGATAACCTTTGGTGAGAAGGATCATGGAAATTTTAATACAACACAAGGAATGTGTAGAGAACTAGGGAAGCCCTAATAGGGTCAGTGCTATGCTTGTGACAGGCAGGGTTACATGGCACGAGACTGTCTGACCAGACGTGCTGGGTATCCCTGACAGATATCTAATAGACTGTAATGGTAGAGGTAGCACCATGATCAGGTATCTTCCAAGAATGGATAGGGTGGTCCCCAGGGAGACGTAGATGGCATATGATTAGTGTTTATTCTACTCTTTCATCAGTAATAAAAGACACATGTTCCAGTAATTCTTTTATCTTGATACTTCTAGTATGGGAGTAGCAACTTCTACTTGAGGTTCCTACTAGAAATTATCTTTCTATATCATTTATCTATAGGCAGTATGATACATTTCCTGGATAATAGTGGTTTATAAGGTACCTTTTGGTTATTACAATGGATCCATATGACTTTATATTCAGTATGTATTGGATTTCCATTGTCTGAGTCCATACTGATTGTCACTAAAGACAAGTCAGATCTCTATACACTGATGGGAATATATTCTCTTTCTCTATCGATAGAGATCTCATGGAAGGGAATGTGGGTTTATTGAATAAAAGGCTACATCCCATCACCCATCGATTGGAAACTATATCTCTTGGTTTTTTAGGATTGTCATACATTTATCCTCTTTCAGTTGTCTAGAATTATATGGATTTGTTCTTTGAATAAATTTTAGGACTACCTATGAGGTGCGAGAAGGATTTTTTCATTTAATTTCATCAAGATACTACACTGATATCTTTTATGGCATATCACATAGCACTTACTGAGCTTCAGGTGCTTCGAATGCATTTGGAACACCTTCTTGAGAAAGGTTTCACCAAACCTAGTGAGTCCCCCAAGGCAGCTCTAGTGTTCATCCTAAAAAAGGAAGATAGGAGCTTATGACTTTACATGGATTTTTATCACCTAATAAAATCCATGATAAAGAAAAAGTACCCCGTTCTAATAAATGACAACCCCTTTGATCAATTACGAGGCATGAAATGGTTCTCGGGAATCGATCTCAGAATCAGCTGCAACTGGTTTAGGGTTTGCATGGCTGAAATTCCAATGTTATCATTCTGATGTCACTACTAAAACTCTGGAGTTCTAGTAAATACCATTGGTGTGATGAATTCCCCCCGTTGTGTTTATGGATTTGATGAATCAGGTCTTCCAGCCATACTTGGACTAGTTTTTTGTTGTCTTCTTTGATGACATACACATCTACTCTACAATAGAGGAGGATCATGAAGAGAACTTGAGGATGGTCTTATATTTTCTTTATGAGAACTAGATTTATGGAAAGCTCTCGAAGATCCAGGTCATGATACATGAGGTTAAATTTCTAGGGAATTTCATTTCAGAATAAGGTTTAGTCATTGATCCAACAAAGGTCAAAATAGCTCTATCCTGGGTTCCACCCATGAATGTGTTTTATGTATGGAGATTCCTTGCCTATGAATGGTAAAGTATAAGGATTTTAGAATAATTTTCTAGAATCATAGATCCTTTTACCACCCTGAAGCAGAAAGGGCATTCATTAACCTGGCCTAAGTAGTTTTAGAGGGCCTTTGAAGAGTTAGGGTAGAGGCTAATAACTGATCGAGTATTGAGACTACTGGAGGAGGGTGTGTATTTTTTCATGTATTTAGATACCTAAAGAGTAGGGATTAGTTGCATGTTGATGCCGCAATAGGCATTTATCACATATGAGTCTAGGTAGTTGAGACTCCATGGGAAGAACTATACAACTCATAACCTAGAGCTGAGAGCGGTAGTATTCACCCTGAGATTATGGAAACACTGTCTTCTAGAATAGTGCTTTTGGTTTTACTCAGACTACCAGAGTCTCAAGTACATCTTCACATATATAGACTTGATCCTTATATAGTGATAGTGGCTGGAGTTACTATAGGAATATGACTTTAAGATAGTATATACTCCATATAATGGAATTATTATAGAAGACTTTATTAGAAGGAATTCCTAGGATCACCTATTACAAGAATATTTGGAGAAGTTACTTTGCCTACAGCTGACCCTGGTGAAGCAGGAGGGTACAACCTTTCTTTTTCAGATGGTTTTGACTCCTTCACTCCTTGAGAATTTGAGAGAGTTCTATTTGGTAGACATAGACTATGAGGTCTTATGTGATCTGATATCCACAACCGGTGCACCATATGAATATTTTGAAGGAGGGAGTCATATAATCTTTTTCCAAGGGTGAATAGTGGTTCTGCCCACAATTCGAGAGGTGGTGACATGGGAGTCCCACAAATCTCCCCTATTTGTACATCCCAATGTGGGGAATATGTAAAGAGACATTAAGTGGTAGTTTTTGTGGTCCAGAATGAGACAAAGCATAACTGAGTTCTTCTCTAAGTGCCTTGCCAATCATTAGGTGAAGGACGAGCACCATGTTATTGCAGTTTTGTTGCAACCCCTTGTAGTCCAGAAGTAGAAGTGGGATGGAATATCCATGGACTTTGTCACAATGATTTCACACACAGCGACGGGCCAAAATTCCATTTGGATGCCAGTTGAAGGACTCATGATGTCATCTCACATCCTTAACATCATGGGGATGTGTTATGTTGTTATTTTGGGGAAAATGTATGTATGATAGATCATTAACCTTCATAGGGTACCATCAATGATTATCTTTGATCATGATGTGTGGCATACGTCATGATTTTTGGGAGCCTTGAAGGAGGTATTTGGGACCCAGGGGAGGATGAATGCATCCTTTCATCCCCAGAATGATGGGTAGATTTATAACACTTTCCATGTGATAAAGGAAATGCTAAGGGATTGTGTGTTAGACTATGGTCGAAGCTAGTAAAATCACCTGCCCTTAGTAGAGGTTTCATACTACAATAACACCACTTTACCATCATCATGTAACCCTTTGAGGCCCTATATGGGAGACCCTAGAGGACACCCCTATGATAGACAGAGGTTAGTGAGACATATCCTATGGGCCCAGAGTTGGTTTATGAGATAACGAAGTAACACTGTGTCATCCATAAGCGGATGAGGATGTCCTAGAGAAGGTAAGAATCCTACACAGACCACTGCCTTTGGACCTTGTATTTTGAGTAGGAAGACCATGTTTTCTTGTTATTCTCCCCATGATAAGTGTTGTATAGGTTTTTCCATGGAGACAAGTAATATTTGAGTATTATAGGACAATTCTAGATTATACAAAGAGTTAGAATGGTTTCCTATCCCCAGGTTTTACCCCCATAGTTGGAGAGGGTGCACAAAATCTTCCATGTCTAACAGGTGAGGAGATAAGTTCATGACCCTACAAATTTCATTGATTAGGCGAGATGGACATCTAGGATGGATACATATTTGCAGATCCCCCAGTTTTGAGAAAGGATCATCAAGAGAGGACCCTTTATAGATTAAATATCCCATTGTTTCGTGGGTTGTAGTATAATAAAAATGTGCATGAGTGTTCCTGGGAGCAGGAGATCCATGTTCGAGTTCAATATCCAGAGTTGTTTTCCTAGTTTTTTTTTGGGAGGAAAAAAATGATGTATGGAATGATGTTGATACATTATTATTATCCTTGTAAGAATTTTGTATATTTCTATATATTGTTCCAGATCTAGGCATTTAGACAACGTGCGATTCCTATTCATGGTGTTCCTGGAAATAATTTCATTAAAATATTAAATATATTTTATAATGAGTGAACTCATTCAGTTAAATAAAATAGTATAACACTTATGAATTTGATCAGATCAGAAATATGAGACCATAATTAGGTCCAGAATGTGATGTTTTCTCTATACGCGACATAAAATGAATCAACATGGGAGATTAGGACCCCATTCTCATTGGTGGTGTGTTAAGTGAGTTCATTTAATTAATTATATTAATTTAAACTAAATGATATGATTATAAATATGTCTCTATAGAGAATTCACCAGGGTTGGATTATAATTATCCTACCACTGGTGAGGCTCTCTTCCTCCTCTAGAGAATCAAGACGAACGATGATGGAACATCATATTGGATTAGATCATGATGAAAAAAAATTCATTATCTTCTTCATATCATTGCGATGATGTCTTCGTTAGCAATGATCGAACCAAAATATAGGTAAGACTCTTCTTTTGGTTGTTTTATAAATTTTTATTAAAATATTGATTATATCATTATTCCTTCTTTGATCGAGGTCTTATTAAAAAAAATTCATAATCTCAAGTACCAGATTTCATATTTTTTAATAAATGTTCTAACCCCACATCCCCATTATTGATTTTCGGCTAAGAACACTTGGCTAGTGAATTTTAAAACATTGTTTTATGTTGATTTTCTCACTCAATTCTACACGTTCTTAAAAGTTTGTATCTCCAAAGTCCCATATTGACATTGTCGAGAGGCACTGAGCTCGATCGAGTGCCCATATTTACGGTGTACTGATAATGTGACAAACTTTTGGAAAGTGAAGCATAGATCCAAGATCTTTTTAGTACAGGGATGCTTGATCTGTTGGTTTGAGAAATGATATATAATATATATTATAAAATATATGATATATCAGATATAAGGTATAAGATACAAGATATTAGATATGAGATATAATATATGATATTTTAGATATAAGATATAAGATATGAGATATGAGATAAAAGATATGAGATATAAATCTTGGTAAAAAAATATTTTATCAGTTTTATATTTTAACGAAGGCATTTATTTAATGAACCATCAGTGAATATTTGATCCTAGAATTGAGACAGTAATTTTAAGATAGATGTTTGATACCTTTTTTGAACTCATTCCTCAGGTCAACGAAACACCCCAACAATAATAAAATTATTATTATTGAAAAATATTGTATCCAAAATATCCCTCTCTCATGATTTCAGAATGATAATCCATCTATGATTATATGACCCTAAAATTTCGGAAGAAATTGTAATACCCATATCAGGTATTCAATTTTGACTCATGGCTCAAGCCCATGAGACACCATTCAATAATGATGTGGTGAAATGAATCTTTTTCATCAGGTGTCTGATTGAAAAAAGTGATTATCCTATCTTGAGTGTTCTTCTGTGTAGAATGTGATGCTACTAAACATTTTGGATTTTCAGATATGATGTAATAATTACCAATCATGATGCATTTAGGTTATACCTTGATGAAGTCAACAATCATACAAGATCACTAGAGCTTTCTGGGCTTACCCATCAGTAGGGTTGGGTAGTGGCATTCCCAAATGATCATTCTGAGTTACCTTTTATTAGGTATGGGTAGTAGAGTTCCTCAAAATTCCATCCTAACCCTCTATCATGGTTGGGTTGTTGTGTTCCTTGATGAACTTTCCGAGTTACCCTCCAGTAAGGCTGGCCGGTGGAGTTCCTAAACATTATGGGCATACCCTCTAGCATGGTTGAGAAGTGGTGTTCCCCAAAAACCTTACCGGTCATAACCTTTAGTAGGACAGGGTAGTGACATTCCCTAATGACCTTCTTGTGTGTTACCCTGCAGAATGATATGGTAGTGGAGTTTTTTGGTGACTATCAGTATAGGACCCTCCTATCATACTAGGGCATTAGATCCTTACCTAGAACTTTCGGCCCCTTGACTATGTGGCATAGTGATGAGATGTGTTCTGGCATGGATTTGGACTCACAAGGAAGAGGGATGGTTTCCCTATTAAGATATGTTCTTATGATGTGACCTAAAACCATGTAGGTGATTCAGTTCTCTGAGCTAGTGGGTTATAAGGCCTCAGGTGTGACTCCCCATACACCAGAGGCTGCTGACTAGTAGTAACGGCCTAAAGTGTGAATGTGGGAAGACTATGCTCTCATATCATAGTTGAAAATAGACAAGTATCATACAAAATAGTAAAGAAAATAGAGTGAGGAAGTAGTAAACAACTGAAATAGAACATGCTTTAATAACAAATGAAATGTTGTAAAATCCAAAACAGTTATGCAATACAATACAAGACTAGTCACCCACTGGATCGACCATATAGATACAAAAGTACAAAATAAACTAAATGTAAAAGTACAAGGCTCTACTACTAACTTTTCACCATACCACATACCCACTATCCAAACATTGTCGAACTGAACTAGCCTGATCAAAGAACCACACGAGCAGATTTTCTCTATTATACAACTATGGGCATCATCATTATCCATCATGAAATGCATGATCATCCTAAAAAAGAAAACATAAGGTCTACATATACACCAAGTTGAATGTGCTGGGGTGATAAAGAATCTCAGTATTACACCCCTAAAAGTAACCTGTAACTCTGCAGATAAAAGTGTAACAAAATCCATGTGCTCAGCCTCATTGAGACACAACTAAAAAGGTAAGTAAAACCCAATGTGAAACCACAATCGAACCCTAGGTCTGTAATCCTAGTCAACTGGGAAAGTGTCACCATGGATGAACATATCTATATATGTATACATTTATATTATCATACCTATAAATATATACATAAATATGAATATTCATGATTATGTGAATCAAATAAAAAAACCACATCATTAGTTGATCCTTGGGTCCATAATCCTAATTGACATATACCTACTTCAGCCAACACTAGAAATTCTCTGAGAAAGCTACATCACCACATGGGGATACTCATCATATGCTTGGGTTCACACATACTCTCCTCCAATCACTAAAGAAAGGATTTCGTACACTGGTAGTCCATCCTATAAAGAAAGATCTTAGGGAGTATGTTTGGAAATCTCTTGAGATTCCATGCTATATTCCTTGAGTCCTGTAACTGATTCAGAAGAGCACCATCATTCCAATCATAGAAAGTCCATCCTATGATCCCATCCAAGGAATTCCTATAACAGGAATCCAAGTATCACTCAATTTTTGGAAGTCATAAATCTCGCAAAGCCCATCCAAAGTATCCCTTACTAGATCCAAGTATAACTCGGTGTACATAAGTCTATCACTCACTAATCTTGTCCATGGCATCCCTCAATTAGATATAAGTATCACTCATGGTAAAAACATATCCAATCAATTGGACCATATGTGGCATCCCTCAATTGGATACATGATTCAATAAATGTTTAATTATATTCAAAAACCCACTGAGCTTGTCCAAGGCATTCCTCAATTGGATCCAAGTATCACTCCGAGCATATAAGAAATCAACCACTAAGACCATACAAGGCATTCCTATAGTGGGAATCCAAGTATCACTCAATATACATGAATAATTAGACCAGTGATCATGTCAAAGAAAATCCTATAACATGAATCCAGGTATCACTCAAGGTACATAAATAAACATCCCACTGAGTCTGTCCAAGGAATTCCTATAGTATGAATCCAAGTATCACTAAAGGCATATAGGTAAACATGTCAAGATCAACAGTAGGATACCAAGAAAAACCATTGGACATCCAAAATATATATATATCAATATATATATATATATATATACATATAAGCTCAACAACCAGTCCTCAGAAATAATTTTGGGTATCTCTAAAATATCAGTAATAACATGGATAAGAAACCAGATCCTAGGAAAGTGCATTTGGGAATCCCATTAAGAAAAATGGATCACATGAAGAATGTATAGGCATCCCAAACTAAGAATGATTCCCCATGAAAGACTCAATAACCACCACCAAGGAATCACCTCTAGTAAACACTTCAAAATCAACAAAACCATGTCAGATATAAACAAACGAGTGAGGGTGGCCCAATATCCCAACCCAACACTCTAGACATAGATCCACAGGTCCATCAGTTCGACATGGGTTCTAAGTGACACCCAAACACCATCTCTACCCAAACCCGACATAAAACTCTTGGACATTAAATCAACGATCACACGCTGGGTCCCTTAGGTCAACACTAAGAGGTAGTTTACACAGGATCAATCAGTTAAACACAAGATAAGGCATCCTTCATGAGATCCTTAACTAAAAGAAAGGGTGGAACCCTATATGATATCCTCAAATGATAAAAAATAGTGGAATCCTACAACAGGGATCCTCGTAAAAGACAAACAGGTATAGGGATCCTATAAGGGACTCCCCAGATCAGCACATAAGCAAAGGCATCCCTCAGGGGATCCTTAGTTACCATATTAAAGATAGAGGCATCCAACTTGGGATACTTGATAACAACAGTTCTCACAACCTCATAGGCTAGAAGGTAATGTATCACTAGGGAAACATCCTCAAAATCATAGGTCATGAAAGATATCTCATAGCTCATCTTAGATCAAGTTCTCAACTAGGTTGACCCGAACACCCAACCAATCATTCATTACAAGTTTCACCCTTAAGAGATAATTGAAAATGATAAATGGAGGAAGAAACTATATATTTAGATAGAATCCCTAAAACACCCATTAGGAGTCCTAGGAATTCTCTATAGGTTTCACAGTCGCGATCTATGTGAAAGAATACTCAGAATGGATAACTCTCGGGTCCAATTCCAGCTATGAGGTACAAAATAGGAAAATACCCTCAAAGGGAACCAAGGGAGTAGTACAAGAAGTGTAGATACTATACATGTTCTATACCATCTTATTGCCATATAAGCGTGTACTTCAGCCAGCCTAGGTGTGTAAACACCCTATGTACATGGCGAGTAAGGAGGGCACACAATATGTACCCTACTTAGAGTACATTCCCATGTCACTCATCTATCCTGGCTGGATACTGGGCCAAGATGTGTACTTTTACACTATGTGCTACCCACATGGGGTCTGTCCATGTACTCTACATGGTCATTTACCCTTACATGGGTAGCCATTCTCATGTACCCGACTATATAACCGAGTACTAGTGCACGATGTGTATACCCCGTACATGTAATGTACTCATTTAAACATCATCATCCTTGAACAGTAAGAACACACGGTGTGTCACCCTGGACTACATGCCATGTTATCAGGTTTTCCTGAAAGGAAAACCATCTGGATTGTCAAAAACCCCTGTTTAAACCCCCAAATCAACAAATCTGGCCACTAGGGGCCACACACAAGCATAATAGGTCTTTAAAAGCATGAAATAATGAATCTAAAGGGGTTTTGTGGTAAATATTAAAAACGACATGCCTTTGGGTATAAACTGTCAAATCATGGATCGATTTGACGGTCCACGGCTTCTAGACATTGATCCATCTCATTGAGAGCTTCATAGTGGTACCTTCCTCTCTTCCTCTATCTCCATATCATTCTCCCTCTCCCTCTCCTATCATGATCATGCAGTTTAGGATCCATCGTAAGGGAATATATGAAAATAAGAATTAAGAAAAAAGAAAATAAAAGGAAAATAATGAAAAGAAAAAATAAAAATAAAATGAAGAAAATGGGGGACCAAGCTGGCGTTGGCACCCAAATCAAGTTTATGCCTTTCCTAGGTTAAACTCCCCATTTCAGACTCAATGGTGGATATAGAATGTCAATCTAAAGCTCCATTAAAAATTTATTTCTAAAAAAACCTGTGAAAACAATTTAACATTTAATTTAATAAATATTAATTATTAATTATTCCACCAAAATTTAAATGGGTTGAATACCTACCAAACTCCTGTTTTAGGATAAAATCCCTTTAATGGGGAAAAAAAGTGGTCAGAAAAATAATTTGAGGTCAAAATATGAGGGAAAAGGACCATTTTACACCTTCCAATTATTTGATAGTAAAAAATTGAAATTTTTGCTCAGAACTACAGTTTGAAAAAACATGGGTCCTCAAAAACTCCCCACCATAAACCTTCTTGTCCATAAGAAGCCTGGTGAAAAGACCATCAACCATTCTCTCAACTCGGGCATCTTCACAACCATACTATCTGGATTGTCCAATGACTGGCCTCATAGCATTAACAACAGTCATCCACACGAAAGACATTTAGCTATGACCGATCTAGTACTCACCACCATAGGAATACACTTATCGTCATCTCAAAACAAATACTGAGACCAATAAAACATGGAAACCCCCCAAGTTCAACTGATAATGAGGGTCACCACCTTTAAACAACCAATGGTGCACTCCCTACCATATGGCTTACCTTACATCGCTCATCGAGTGCAACCTCTACATGATTCCTCTTCCATAAAAGGAAAGGATATTTAGAAAGAAAAGAGAAGCTCGGTGTAGGTATGACACTATCCTAGAATACTCAATAGGAATCAAGATATAAAATGATCATCTCTAATAAGAGGACACTAATATTCAATCAAGGGGCATGTACAACTACCCCTGAGACACGCTCACCATCTTGACAAAACATGGCCAGGATTCATCCGTGGTTCAACCGTCTCATGAAAACCCATTAATTCCACAATGTCACATCAACCACGAAGGGAAATTATAACACAACATCATGACTACAGAACGGAAAGTCTTGAAACATAGGTCCTCAACTCACACATGACCACTAACTGATTCATGATTCAAATGATACCATGCACAACTAGTGTGTGTCTTATAACCCGAATCATACTCCAATGAGTCATTCATCACAATGCTAAGATGACCGTTCTATACATGACGTTAGTTTCACAATCCAGAATCACACTTTGATCTCCTCTCCAAAACTGAGCACCTCTCCCATTCCATGATTTATTCCACATCCGCCAGTCACCCAGCATCATTCAAATCATAAGCATCTTCCAATGATTTAAATACATTAGCAATAAGAGAAACACTGGTTTACTAGACTAGGTACTAAAACAATTTTACCCATAACATTCAGTCTCATAAAACAAGAACCCAAGGTGCTTCATCAAAATATGAATTCATTAACATTCCTATAATGAAAACTCAAGCACCTATCATGCCTCGATCAAAAAAAGTGTGTAAAACCAAGATCACTTCAAAAAAAGTAATCTAAAATCACTAGACAACCTCTCTCACATAGGTTTCCCTAGAATGAAATAGATTTCAACCTATAAGGGTATATGTTAAACCAATAGCCTATAGGTCTCCCACTTATCCCTACAAAACAAGCTTCATAGCTGTGTCACAAGGTCTAACAACCTCGCCGATAATATTAGAACCTCTCAAATGTAGGTAAATATCACCACAACCAACAAGGTTAAAATCTCAAAACACGGACTATAAGGGCCATGATCCTCTCCGAGCATCCTTAGAAGGTACTCCTACTTAGGGTTCACGAAACCAATGCGGAAGATAAACTAAATGGACACTCATCGGGCATCTGTATGCAATAATACCCCATGGAGGACTATTTCATAATAAAAGTCATGGTATCTATCGGCATTGTACTCAGTGATCCAACAAGATACCCAGAGACCTGAGAAACAACACCATACTAGGGGTTCAATAAAAAGGAATCACTTTCCACATCGACCTACTATGTCCTTCCACCTATTGTGCATGAGTACCGAGTCATTAGCCTCACAAAAGAATGCCTCAACATAGATCCACATAACCTTCCATAAAAGTGAAATATATATGTATGTAGGAAAAATGGCCTTAATCATCAGTAAAATCACACACTAGAAGACCTATATGATGTGAATCCTGCATGCCAAATATGATGCATGAGATGCCTCTTGCCTTTCCTAGACAAGATTCAAAAACCATACCTAGCCTCTTACCAATAGAAAAGATCTAGAGATCCACAGTAAATCATAACATTCACACAACATGTGCATCACTCAACATGAAATAATATAAAACTATAACATCACAGATCATAACATTAATCCCAACCCCTACTAACTAGGAACTATTATCGAAACACGGGTTCTCGACAGACTAGTCTAATATCCATCACAGATTCAAACACATTCATAATAATCCTTTCTACAATATCCCAATTAGTAAAGACTAGGAAAATAATATCTCTAATACCACATTGTAACATCCCAACCTAGATGTCACTAAAATGGTGCTCTAAGTCGGTGGGTTACAAGGCCTCAAGTGTGCCTCCCCATACGCCAGAGGATTCTAACTAGAATCAAGGGCCTATGGTGAGATAGTGGGGAGACTATTCCCTCATATTAGAGTAGTAAACATCATCAATAGATAATTATCATACACAACAGTAATGTAAGATGATTGAATAAGTATTAAACAACTGAAATAGAAAATGCTGTAATAATAAATGAAATTTCGTAAAATCCCGAATCGCTATGCAATACAATACAACACTGGTCACCCACTGAGTCGACAATACAAATAAAACACTAAAAAAGAAACTGAAAGTAAATGTATAGGAATATACTACTAAATCCAAGCTAGATCATGTACCCAGTCTCCAAACACTGTCAAATTTCACCATCCCAATCAAAGAACCACACGATCAGCTTTGATCGATCATGAAACTCTGGGCCTCAGCCCTATCCACCCTGAAACTCATGCTCATCCATAAAAGGAGACATATGGTCTACATGTATAGTGAGGTGCATATACAGGGGTGAGGAAGAATCTCAGTAGGCAACCCAAACAAGAAACATGTAAATGTGCTGGTAAAAGTGTAATAAAATCAACGTGCTCATCCACGCTGAGACACAAATAAAAAGGTAAGTAAAACCCAATGTGAAACCATAGTTGAACCTTGGGTATGTAATCTTAGTCAACTGGGAATGTGCCACAATGGATTTCCATATCTATATATGTATATATGTATAGTACCATACCTATATATATACATAAATATGAATATTCAATTGTTTGTAAATCATAGAATGGGAAACCACATCATCAGTCGATCCTTGGGTCTGTAATCCCAATCAAATTATACTTTCTTCAAACAATGTCAGAAAGTATCTAATCAAGCTATGTCACTATTGGGGGATACTTTTCCTACATCTGGCTTCATGTTTACTCTCCACTAATCACTAAAACAAGGATTTTGTATACTGATATTCAATCTTATAATGAAATATCTTAGGGAGTACGTATAGACATCTCATAAGACGCCATGCTACATCCCTCAATTCATATCGCTGATCTGGAAGAGCATCGTCATTTCGATCATAGAAAATATAGCCTATGATCCTATCCAAGGTATTTATAAAACAATAATTGAAGTATCACTCAAGACGTGAAAGTCATCAATTCCACCAAGCTCATCCAAGGCATCCCTCACTGGATCCATGTATCACTCATGGTACATAATTTTATCACCTACTGAGCCCATCCAAGGAATCCCTCAACTAGATCCAAGTATCACTCAACATACAATCATATCCTACCAATGAGCATGTCCATGGCATCCTTCAACTTGATCCATCATTCACTCAGGGTTTAATTATATTCAAAATCCTGCTAATCCCATACAAGTAATCCCTTATCTAGATTCATGTATCACTCAGGGAATATAAGAATTCAACCCACTGAGCCCGTCCAGTGCGTTCATATGGCTGGAATCCAAGTATCACATAGGCTACATGAATCATCACACCAATGATCCCCTCCAAGGAATTCCTATAATGGGAATACAAGAATCACACATGGTACTTAAATAAACATCCCACTGAGCCTATACAAGGTATTTCTAGAATGGGAAACCAAGTATCACTTAGTTCATATAGGTAAAAACGTAAGGATCAATAGCCATATACTAGGAAACACCTCTAGACATCCCAAAAATATATATATCAATATATATATACATCCAAGTTCCCCATCAAAGTCTTAGTTAATACTTATAGGTGTCACTAAAATATCAGAAATAACATGGATCAGAAGCTGGATCCCAAGAAAGCATGTATGGGCATCCCAATAAGGAAAATGGATCCCAGGAAGAATGTCTAGGCATCCCAAAAGAAGAATGGTGCCTCATGTAAGGATCAAAAGCCACCAACTAGGAAACACCTCTAGTAAAAACTACTACATCATCAAAAAAATTTCAGATATAAACAAATGAGTGAGGGTGGTCTGAATTCCCAACCCAACACTCCAACCATGTCCCCATGGGAGCATCGGTTCTGCATGGGTTCTGGGTGACACTCGTATAACATTTCTACCCAAATAAAACGCACAACTCAGGGTCGATTAAGAAATGGGAACCTGTTGGGTCCCCGAGGTCAACACTGAGAGGTATCCTACTTGGGATCCTCCAGATAAACAGAAGAAAAGGTATTCTACATGAAATCTTTAGCTAAAATTAGAGGAATCCTACACAATATCCTCAAATGATAAACAACAGAGGAATCCTACAAAATGGATCCTTGTAAATGGTAAACAGGTACAAGGATCATACATGGGACTCCCTAAAAGATAAAATGGGTAGAGGCTTCTACATGGGATCCTTGGTAACCATATAAAATATAGAGCTTCCTACATGGGATCCTCGATAAAAACAGTTCTCACATCCTCGTAGGCCAGAAGGGAATGTATCACTAGGGAAACATCCTCAAAGGAATTGGTCATGAGAGATAACTCATAGATCATCTTAGATCAAGGTATTAACTAGGTCAGTCCAAACATCCAACATTCACCCACTCCAAGTCTCACTAACAGGAGAAAAAATATAATGATAACTAGGGGAAGAACCACTCCATTTAGAATGAATCCCTAAAACACCCATTTGGAGTCCTTAGTATATTCCACAGATTTCACCATCATGATCTACATAAAAAACTACTCCTAATAGAAAAATCTCAGGTCCAATTTTGAATAGTAGGTAAAAAATAAGAAAAGACCCTTAAAGGGAACCAAGGTAGGAGTACACGGCCTATAGAGACTATACACGGTGTGTACCGTCAGATCACCACATGGGTGTGTACTCCCACCAGCCTGGGTATGTTAACACCATAGGTACATGACATGTAAGGAGGAAACATTGCATATACCCTACATGGGGTACATGCCCATGTCCCTCTTCTAGCATGGATGAATACTCATCCAGGTCGTGTACTTTTATATGGTGTTCTACCCACATGGGGGCTGGTCATGTACTCTACATGGGCATGTACCCATATATGGGTATCTATGCCTGAGTACTCAACTACATGGTTGAGTATTAGTACATGAAGTTTATACCCTATACATATTTTATAATCCTTTAAACATTTTCTTCATCGAATGGGAATAATACACAGTGTGTCACCCTAGACTACACATAGTGTTATCGGGTTTTCCCAAACAAATAACCATTTGGATCACCTGTAACCCCATTTAAACCCCCAAATAAATAGATCGGGACACTAGGGACTACATACAATAATAATATGGAGTTAAAAACTTTAAAAAATTAATGTAAATGGGTTTTATGGTAAATCATAAAAATGGCCAACCTTAGGGTGGAACCCGCCAAAGCTCGTCCCAATTTGACTATCAAAGATTGCCATATGTCGATCCATATTTTCGAGAGCTTCATGGTGGAACCACCATCTCTTACTCTCTCCTTATCATTATCCCTCCCCCTCTCCTCTATCAGTCACATACTATAGGATCCCGTGAAGGGGTGTACTTGAGAAGAAGAAGGAAGAAAGAAGAAAAGAAAAAGAAAAGAAAGAAAAGAAAAAGAAGAAAAAAAAGGGACAGGGACAACCCCATCAACCAACTTAAGTTTATGAATTGACTAGAAATAACTCCCAATTACAGAATCAATGGAAGAGATAGAATATTAGTCTGATTATTTGTTCAAAATTTCTCATAGAATGAACCTACACAAAAAATTTAATATTTAATTTATTAAATATTAATTATTAATTATTCTGCCAAAATTTGAATGACTCATATTTCTACCAAACCCCTGTACTAGGGTAAAATCAATATCCCAGGACTAATAGAGTGGTCAAAAAAATTATTTGAGGTCATATTATAAGGGGAAAATACCATTTTACCCCTTAAAATAATTTGAAAACAAAAAATAAAATTTCTTCTCAAAACTATTATCTGAAAAAACAGGGGTGCTTACATTCAGCCCCTTATACTTGTGTGTTCAGGGAGGACACATTAGATGTTAGGAATCATTAATGGACTTATTTTTGAATTGTTGGTGACTCTACCTTTTGGGATAATCTAGGAGATGTAGATCCCCTTACTCTCTCATTTTGGATTCTTTGACTGAGGATATATATATTATTTCTAATGGATTCACCCATTGGATATGGATACTCTCCATCCAGGAGAGGTGAAGACATGAAATGTATGCCACTTTATTTCCATGTATACCTTCTCATGGTTGTATGAGTATACTCTCCTATTATAGGTGGTGAAGGCTCAATGGGTAGTTCATCTACTCATTGTATTTAGCCTATTGTGGTTGGATGGGCTTACGTTTACTCTCTTATTGGGTTGAGCTATACTCATTCACTATAACATGTTCTATATAATGATTCCCTCTTCAATTGAATATTTTACCACTCCCAGTTCCCCCTTTTAAATTATTTTAACTAGGTATTTATATACTCACCTTGGAATGGGATTTTCCAACACTTGTCATGTCTTTTACATATGATGGATGGGTCGACAGTGACTTCAGAGGATCGAAGGGATACTGGATTCTAGGACCTCATGTGTTGGTTTTAGCTTGGGATACAGAATATGGTATATCTCATTTATTTACTCTTTTCCAGTTTTTTAAGGTAGGGATATATTTTTTGTTGGACATGTATTTTACCCCCATTATTTTCAGTTTACAATACCATAATTTTTTACTGTCTAGTGATTCATGCATGCATATTTTATTTTATAGTAGTATCGAAAAATTTTCTCTTTCCATCAGTAGTTTTTCATTAAGTTGGTTTTTTGATTTCAAAAAATTACATGGGAAAAGGCCTCCCTCAATTTAGTTATTCCTTCGACGCTTTTTGCCACCCCTAGCCTATGAAAGTGGCCTTGGGGTTATTGCAGTTGAAGCCCCACCATGAGCCTGGTCATGACAATTATAGTGGATAATGGTTTGTTCTATTCTATAATATATTGTTTTTAAATATTTATTTCATAATTACATGCTCTTTTATTGCATGATATTTCATTCTATCCTTTTGTGTTTCTTATCATAAAATAGGAAATCCCAATAACATAGTTGAATTCTATAAATTTTCATATTAGTGGTTAAATATTCAGGTTGTGTAACATTTTAAAATAGTTTATCCATGCATACATATTCTTATAGTACATTTTTCTTCCAGGGGGTGTTTTTTTTCCTTTCAATTATCAACTTGTTTCTTCTATATGATTACATTTAGAGTAGATGATACTTGGTTGTTGATATCCGAAATTATTTAGATTGTGGTTTTTTGTTTTATTTTTTGAACAGTAATTTATCTAAATGTAAAAATAAAAATGATTTAACATTTATATACACATAATATAATATAATTATAAATAAAAATAATTTCCATCTTTTTGTATCTTGATAAAAAAACCTATATTAATCTACTTTTTATTTTTTATTTTTAACTGATACTGATTTTCAATTAGTTGGAGTTTTTTATTGTCATCTTTTATCTTGGTCATTAATATTCATAATTAAATACTATTCCATAATTTTCATGAATAGTAAAGCTATTATAGGATGTAATTCTTTCCAAGTTAAGATTCTATTTCACCTATCCATAATTAGTAAAAAAAATTGAATTTTTATTTATTGTATGCATTTATTAAAATCTATTTATATCAGATTCTAATTCATTTATTTTCATATTTATAATTTAATTGATGAAATTTTCCTAATTTATTAATTTAATAAAATTCCATATATGTATTATATATATAAAGTTTCTCTAAATTATCACACATCATGATATCTATATAATGGTAAATTTTACCCACTTGTATATAATAATTAAAATGGATATATGTAGATGAATTATAAATAGATTCTATATATATTTTCCATATATATAATAAATGTATATTATTTTTCTATATGTGGAAAATTATGTGAATGGATTAGTGAAAAACTAGCTATATTATACTTAGCAGTTTTTTCTTAATAACATTTTACAATTGATAATTTATCTCTAGTAATAATTTTTATAATTCCATAGTGATTTTATTTTTGATTTAACGTGATTTTATTTTATTAATGATATTTTTTTATAGATGTTATTAAATATCAT
The DNA here is from genome assembly GCA_963277665.1 of Viscum album. Lineage (NCBI taxonomy): Eukaryota > Viridiplantae > Streptophyta > Magnoliopsida > Santalales > Viscaceae > Viscum > Viscum album. Next base: position 1,130,558,592 of record OY728128.1, on the reverse strand, counting down.
AAAATTGATAAACATTTGATTAATTTATAGAAAAATATGCCTCACTATGTTAATGAATGGGAGGTATTTTATGATTTTCTAATTGCATATTGATCTTTGGATGGAATAATCAAATTTATATATATCAATTGTAATTTCAGAAAATGATTAAAAATTCATGAAGTTTTTGTGACATTTACATTGAATCGATTTCTTGGTATTTATGTGATACAAATTTATCAGGAGTAAAATATCAACAGGTTAATTTAAAAAAAGAGTTGGGAAAATATCATCAGTTTTATTGATAGAAACATAGTTCATGCAAGCACATAGATATATGCTAAAAATTAATGACATTTTAAGATCAATTAATTAAATAATTGAAGATGATGACAATAAATATAACATAATAGTCATTCAATAAATGATAAAGAGATAGAAAATCTATTAAAAATACATTATTGATTGGTATTCATTTCGTGAAATTTAAAAAAAATATCATATTCACAAAATAATGATATAATTAAATTATTTAACTCTTAATAATATATTATATACATGTATATAATTAAATATTATAATCAACATAGAGTAGTAGAAGGATTGAAATATTGTTATTGAAGATATCTTTGGTAGTGTAGGTGATTTTATGCTTTTAATATTAATGGAATTAAGTTTTATAAAATTTTCAATGAAGAGTGATTAAATAAATTGTGATATCATTAAAAGTTTCATTGCCTTTGGGTACTATGGAAATTTTAATAATTTTTTTTAATTATATTATCATTGATACTTTTCATATATGTTATTCAAATATAGTTTTGTTGATATTTATATGGCCATGATAAATGAATCATTGTAATTTACTAAAGTTAAATTATCTTTGTTGATTGATACTGGTGAGACTAAAGAACATGTCCTATATATTTTAGCCTCAGAAAATTAAATGGTATATTATATGGATGAAATAGTTGATATTAGTTGGTGTAATTCCATCCATGTAAAACTAGGTGACTAATATAATACGTGTGATTCCATTGAGGAATTATTTCTTGAAAATAAATCCCATAAAAAATAAGAGATTAATCAATATCACTTTAGAGATATTGAAATATTTGGTCTTTAAATGGAGGTAGAAGTAGGTTAAATCATGTTAATGGTGGATAAGAAAAATAATATGGTCAATGATGAAATAATTGATTTTATGCTCGTCCTACCTTCACCACATATTTTATTTTATTTTTTTGATTACATGGATTTAACTCATCTTTACTAGAAATTTTGAAATAATTTTATAATTTCATATCATATATCATGTTCTAACTTGTTTTATAATCATTTTGGATGTAATAATACCTCTAGAAAAATGATTTAATGATAAAATCCATTCATCCATAGCTCAGAATCAGATGACCCATCATATATGATCCCACATACGTATGGTAATCTCCATACATTTTATTTTATCCTCTTTCAGCCATTTTGATTCCATCTGGTTTGATGCCATATTCATCAATAAAACTCCCAACTTCTAGTTCATTCCCATATGCTAAAAGGATGAAATTGGGAGAAAATGGAGTAGTTTGAAAGCAATCATTAACTAAGAATATGTTTCCATGGTTATCATCATGATGGTAATAGATGATTGTCATTTATGTTTTGTAATGATATTGTGAAAAGGTAAATTATTACATCAGTAGAATAGTTATTTAATTTGTTTACTTAACATATTTAGATAATAAATATTTAGGAATGAACATGAATACATAGGAAGTTCTATGGTTGATAAATTTTAAATTAGTTATTCTATATGACATGTGGGAGTTTCTTGTAGATGATGTTAGAGGTTTATATGATAATATAATTAGATATTTATCATAGTAGATGGCATCATAGCACATAATGAATCATTACTAGAGGAATATTCTCATCAATTGAATGAATCATATTTTTGATAAAAAAAACTAATTATAATTGAAAAATTATATTTATAGTTTTTTATTTGTTATTCCAATCAAATGTATGTTTAACTATTTTTACATATCGAATATTTAGATGATTTCTAGTTTTATGTGCATAACACGACTCTGAAAAAATGGAATTTTAAATGTTTTTGTAAAAATTGGAAGGAATATAAGTACATGTTATGTTGTGAGTTCAATGAAACATACTTGAGTCTCCATCAAAATTTTGAAAAGGTACCTTAATGGATGACTCAGAATTAGTGGAATCCAATTATAGATATAAATCATTATTATTTTCTTATGGTATTTAATATTTTCATACAACAATCAATTTAAATTATTAAAAAATACATTTATTAATATTAAATTCGTTTAAGGAATTTCTTTAAAAACATAGCAAATAGGGAGAAAAAGGTCAACCCCTACCAAGATGGTTCTAAATTTTTTAGGACAAGATAAAATAAGGTATTATTCTTGATATTTATTTAATATATATATTTTTATCATAATTACACAAATTTTTTACTTTGATTTTTTTATTTAATGATAATGGTGATTGAAGTTGGTCACAAGCTTAATCGATGTGTGTTTTTATTCGATGCACATAAGAGATTTGATGGAATATATATATATATATATATATAACTTCTTAAGAATTGAGGTAAATAATGTACAATATAAATTATTAACTGTTTCAAAAAATTTATTCTGTTAGCTTATTTCTATTTATAGAAAAAAAATCTTAAAGTTATGAAATTCCTAATAATCCCATTTCAGTATCCCAAAATGATGTTATTTACCATGTTTGAGGAAAGGATCATATTGGTCATGTTCGAGGGTTGGGTTCTTGACCATCCCCCTCATGATTCTTTTCTAGATCTTTTATTAATTCACAGTGATTCCTACTCTTATATGTTCAAGTGATGTTATTTGTATTGATAATATAGAGTCCAAACATAAACTTTGGATCCTCAATAAGTGAATATATGAGTAGGAGTTGCAATCAAAATCTTGAGATGGAAATTTCTATTTGATGGGGAGTGAAATGGGTAATTTATTTTATGGAAATACTAATGATATTATGTAGATATTCAATAATTTATTTGAAATACTAAATTGCTAATGAATGTATTAAATTTATTTTAAAATATTTCTATTTTTATGTTAATTTTTATAAATATACATTTTTTGTACTATCTAACTAAAAGTAATTTACCTACAGTTTTAATTTAATATAGAAATGAGAAACATCAGAGGCTGATGTCGAATAAGAACAGCATGTGTAAGGATAATATGGGGGTATCCAGTTGGACATAGGGGAGTGACACCGATGAGGTATCCCAGTTTCCATGTGATTTATGTGTGATGAAAACATATATATAATTCTAGTGTAGTATTTTACTTAAAAAAATTTGTTTTATGTGTAAATTAATTATGTTAATATATATAAAAGTTATATTTATTATTTTTTCTTCATCTAAGTATTGAAATTATTTAATTCCATATTTTGAGGATATATTTTTGTTTTATACTAAATATGTCATCATATTTAAGCCTACAAACAATTACCATGTATTGAAATTATAAAAAGATTAATCCACTTCTAATTGAAAAACCATCAAGAAATATTTCATGATGATTTTAAAATTCAAAACACACTAAGAAAGCATAATTATGTGATGATGAAAAATAATTTAAAGAGTATCAATGGTTATAACTGGTTCGAGTTTACGTAAAAAAACACTACCACTATGTTATTGGTGGCAGTTTGAACTACCATTATATTGTATAAAAAAATTTGAATATAAAAAATTTATGCTCATTTTAGAATTGGATATAAAACAAATGAAAACCATGAATAAATAGTGTTTTTAATCTATGATCACTAATTTTAATAAAATAATAATAATTAATTAGGGACATAAAAATTTGTTGTAATTTAGAAAACTAAGTCCTATTAATAGATAGTGGTTAAAATAACAAGTATTTGAAAAACCATTATAAGGATTGTTATTCTTGTACAAACAAATATCTAAAAATGATGGATTTAATTTGAATAGTCATGATTCATGAAAGAAAGATGTACGATTTTTTTTGATAATAATCTAGTTATGATAGAAAATTCCACTCTTAGGGTTTTCACTTCTAAAGGGAAATATTATAATTCATCAAAATAAAGATTCATGTGTTTTGGATTCTAGAGATAGTGTTTCCTAGTTTGAAAAAAGATTAAGTAATATTTATTAGAGGATTATAGAAAAATACAGTAAGGACATTGAAAGGATGTCAGATTCTATGACTATAAGAAATTAGGACATTGACACCTGAATTCCCTAAAATTAAATTTGGGAGATAATAAAGAGTATTTTATATAAAATTATAAGAAACAAATATATTAATGACAATTGGAGTTCCATTTATAACTATATTAGTGATTCTTCCACTAATTTAGAATTTTTATATTCAAATCAAAAAGTAAATTTATGTATTATGGATCAGTCAAAAGATATACAGTCATTTTTCGCACATATATCAAAAAAATTAAGTTATTTAATATATGAGATTAATATGTATAGTTTTATGTCTAAAACAAAATTTGTTTATTTAATTTAATAACATAAAAATGATATAAAGTGTTTAGATCATTTTCATTTTGAAAAATTTTTTTTATCTATATTTCATTTTGATATAAATTCTAAACTTATTATTGCTATTTAATTTTTTGTTATGCATGATTCTAGAATTAAGGAAATATAAGATAAAGTTTATTCTAATAAATTATGCTTTTGTTTTTTATATAAATTAAATATTATCATAATTAAATTCTAGTTAATGAGAAATTAAATAGAGGTAAAATTGGAAATGTAAGAAATAGAAAAAATGATATTAATAAAAATTATTTTTTACCTGGTTATAATAGTAAAAGAATTAAAATTTTAATATGTTATCATTTTAGTAATTCTAAAAATTATGAAAAAGATTAATGTTATTCAATTACATCATTTTTGTGTGTTTGGTATGTGTAAGTTTCTAACGATTTATTTAACATTAATGTTGGAATTTATTTTAGAAGTAAATAGTTTTTTATACATAAGATATTAATTGTTAAAACATATGGATCTAAAGATATATCAATACAAAAATTAATTTTTATTTGATATTTTGAATGAATGATTCCATAATGAATTCAAGGTTAAATTGGATTCTTTATGTTAAATATATAGAAAATTCATAAAATATGTGTAGATGCCAAAAAAGTCCGTAACTCCCAGATGAAGTTTCGAACAGAAGAAGAGAAGTCATATTCGGACTCAGAGACCCAGTCCGGAGGACCTGGAAGTGGTGCGTGAAATTAAAGAGGACTGGAGTGAAAAAATGATGTTCATGCGAAGGAATCTTGAGATTCATGAAAAAGAACTGGCGTGGCGTGCAAATTTGCGTGCCCGGTTCCGCGCGGGGAAGCCTTGCGTGCCGACTGGTCCTAGCACGTAATATTTTGTGTGCTTCCAGGATTCCACGATGGCGAATTCCTATAAATAGAAGGCGACCTCAACCGTTTCGGGGTTGAGAAATTCAGACCGCTCCCGTGCGCATAATTCGGACTCCCGCGCGTGCAAGATGACTTCCATCTAATTCCCCTTTTCACACAACCTTGCCCCGCGGTTCACCTTTGCACACAACCCCACTGGCATAAGTGAATTTTCTGACTCCTCCAGGTTCTTCCTTTGCATGCAATCCTTGCCCCTTGCACGCAATCCCTTCCAATTGCATGAAATCCCTTCCAAATTGCGCGCAATCCCTCTGATAGGTTTCATCATGACTTAGGGATCGACCATTACCCCCACGCGCAATACAAGAACTTTGCGTGCAATCCCCTATCCGCGCACAATCCTCTAACCCAATTGCACGTCATGCCGGTGTTTTTCACGCAAACCTTCTCTTTGCATGAAAAACCCAGGACCCCTCACCTTGACACCCCTTGGTTGCCTCTCTATGCCGGCGCCCGATGTCTTCCTTATCGGGCATGCACACCATGCGTTGTTTTCCCGTATGTCCTTCCAGGCTCATACGAAGTAACCTCAAGGTCCCTTGGGCAGTGTTTCCCATTGTGTTGCGTTGCTTTATGCTTTTTTCACATAGGCACGCTAACGGCTATTGCTTCTTTCATGTATCCACGCTAACATGGACCCCTCGATGGTTCGCCATGCGACCCCCCTTCACTAAGGCCTTTCCGATGCCTTCCCTCCCACAAGGGGTATAGGGTGTTGGGAATGTAAGACCTATGGGTGTGGAGCGAACCCACCTCGTCTGAGCTGTAGGACATTTAACTGCCAAGAACCTCGTCCTTAACACATGATGTTAAACTATGGTCCGACTCCGTGCCTCGCACGCAGGGTCCCCCCAGCTCGGACATTCTTTACGCCCACTCGTCTCCATGGGAATGGATTCTTCCTCACATGTAATGAGATCCTTCTTGTCGGAGTGGCGTTTGTCCACAGGGGAAGGGCTACCTCGGAGCGTAATCCCCTAGCCTCTCTTGCGGAAGGTTGCTCCCACGCACCTCCATACTTCCCCACTGCCAAGGCCAGTGGAGTCCCTTTCCCACTGTGCTTTGTCACACCATGCCCTTCATACTAGAGTAAGCCCTGAAACCAAGGGCTATAAACCATGTGTAAGACCCTGTTTCCTCTTTGGGCCGCTCAACGCGTAAGCCCCTTTTCGCTTCTCACGGACGCACCCTTTGCGACGTGATCGTCTGGTCCCTACTGCCTCTTATTTCTCACACCGAGCATGACTCACGTGGGATTAGAGCGCGCATCGACCATGACATCCTCCAATGGGACGCATCAGAGCATAAGCCCCATCCCAGCGAACTACGTGGACTTTGATCCATGATAGCGCATGGTACATAGGAATCCTCCACAAGGTTCAAGCCCACCACCCGGTCGTTCTGACTTCTTCATGTCGGTTCGCTAATACTTTGGGTTACCTCCAAGCGTAAGCCCTAGATTGCTCATCCTGCATGATGTTAAACTATATGCCCTGAACTACGTGGACTTTGATCCGTGCTAACGCATGGTACGTAGGAAGCCTCCACAAGGTTCAAGCCCATAAATCATTTGTTCTGACCCCTCTGCGTCGGTTCACAACCACCATTATGGGCCGCCTCAGAGTGTAAGCCCCATACCTCACACCCATGTCTCATACTGACCCCTCCCTCAAGCCCACGTGCATCGGTAAGCTCGTGCCCTATCTCGGAGATCTTACTTCCGACAGGCTCCAATCCATGTGTTCATTCTCATGGGTCGCCTCTTCTGGTGCCCCACTATATCACCGAACTACGTGGACTTTGATTCCCTTCCATGGGGATACGTAGGAATCCTCCATGAGGTTCATGCCCATCACTCCATCACCCATCCTGATCCTTACTCGGGCCACCACATCCCGGTGGGATCATGCCACCTCATTCCACTCCACAGTATCTGGGAAGCCGCCCACGTGCTGGCCCCAACATCGGTGTTCCCCCTAGGGGGTCCTTCAATCTGATCCACTCTAAGTGTTTCGATCAGTCCAATCCATCTCTGCAAGATGTTAAACTCGCGGAATACCCAGTGTTAAACATGGGAAGCTAAGGAAAACCTCATATGGAACGCGATCCCCCGCGTTTGATGTGGGATGCCTCAGGCTTCTACACCCTCGAGAAGCCCTATAATAAGGGATAGAAGACAGACATGCCAATCCCCAGCGTCAAGGCACGCCGACGACACCCCAACATGACCATTCTCCTCAGTAAAGGTTGCTTCCCCGACCAGACCCCTTGAAGCATCTCGATGGAAGCAGCATAATTATCTAGCGTCCATACAGATATGGCACTGGGAACGAGCTTCACGAACCCGTCTTAAATCTACGAGGGAGACTCGGACTAGGTGATGAGCTCCGAGGAGGAATCCACAGAAGGAAGAACCAACATCCCATCATCCCAGTTTCGATCAAGGAGCAGACGTCCCTGAACAAGGAATGAATACCGCCCGCCTTTGGAAAGTGAGAATGCGGGGCCCCAAGCCGCACTTCCTCCCCCACGCGACGGACACGCGCGCGCGCCCCGGTGTAAAATCTTCAGAAAAAGAAAATGGTGAACCCAATGTGAATGTATTCTCCTCAATATGGGGAATCGTAGTGTTCGAGGTGTCAGAAGATTAGCATGTCACCATGTCCGGGCACCTAGCACCGGGACATGAAACCCGCCAGGGGTTGAGGCAGTCAGGTCGTTGATCACTACATTCTGTGACATCATCAGCATGGATCCCTCTCGCCAACCACGGATGAAGGAATGACGCTGGGATATTTTTTTTCAATTTATTGTTCCTGTTAGTACTAATGGGTTCATCTCCCTGCTTCAAGGAATCATATCGCTGCATCCGGAGCTCGATCGCCACCTGCCCACCGGCGCAGGGGCATGGGCAGTACCGACGCGGCCACCCCACGTGGTCCCACCTTTTCCACAGCTACTCCAACTCCAACATTCGTGACTGTTGGGTGCTCACGCCCCCTCTTTCCATCATAGATCATCCAACGAAGGGTGATCAATGACCTGGTTCGTAGGTATGAGGAGGAAGGGGTCATCCCCACCAGGGGATGACCCATTTGGATCTAGAGGCAACTGCGCCTCACCACCATCGCCACCCCCGAGAGCCACGAAGGGAGCTATTGCTTCCCACTCCGACATTCAACCGTTTTAGGAGCCTATTCCCAGAGCGCCTTGACACCTCCCTCCCTTACGCCGATGAGGTGGGGGATGTACGGGTCCACTCGATCGGAGAACCATCCCAGGGGTTCACGGCAAGAGCCCCCGCCAGGCTGCGTCGATGCCGCCGCCAGACTCCCCGGGCTGAGGAACAAGAAATATTCGTGCCCATACCACCAGATCTAACCCATCTAACCCTACACCAGCGTCGGGCACGAGCGGAAGAGAATTCCCGCTCTGGGGCACCAACGTCAGCAAACACTGTGGCTCGTGCCAGTGCTGAATCCTGTTACCAGACCCCCGCACACGTTGAGAAGGGGCAGTCACATGCCCGACTCAGATCGATGCCCCGACCGCCCTGCAGGCAGGTTGGGTCGACTCTCCTGGTCGCGGGCACAGGCAATGGCCACCACGGACCAATCCACGGTAGTGCCACCCACCATGAAGGCCCATTCCGTGCCACTGATCTAGAAAGTAGAATGCTTCTCCGTGATAGCTATGCTCTGGGTATGGCTTTTTCCAGTGCTCATTGCACTGGGTATGAGGTCACTTCCCCTACCACTAGCCGTGAGTATGGAGCCGTTGCGTATCCAGTCGCTCACCCACATGGTGGTCCTCCCCATGTCCCTTTCAACATCTGTCCCGGTGATTCTCGAACCCCAACCTTTAGCCCTCTCTGCCCCAGCACTATTGCAGCCAGGGGAATCCTTGACAGAAATCATCCTTGCCCTGAGGAGCCACCTAGGGGAAGGAAGGCGGGACGTTGTCGTCGTAAGAGGAATTTCAGGGGAGTCCGGATGGAAATCAGACCAGTTTGTTTCTCGGACTCTGAGGCGGAGTACGACTTGACGATGGAACCTTCCCCCCAACCCTTTGAGTTGAGGGTAGGGATGGGGACGCAACGCATCAGTATCGTACTCCCCTAATGTGAGATCTGCATGATTCCCTCCTCCCTCTGAAGGTATATAAAGGAGGATGAGGACTTGGCGTACCCCCAGGGATCAAACATGCAGTTACCATTGGCCTCCCTGGAAACACCTTCCACCTTAGTTAGGGAGGGTGGGGAACTCTTATGGGGACCGACGGAAGATTCATGACATGAAACACCCTCGGCAAGCACCGACGCAGTGATAGGAGGCTCATTCGCCAGCCCATCCGATCGTGATGTAGCAGCCAGGACACTGCAACCCTTGGAGGACGACATAGTGATCGACGGCCAATCGTCCTGCTCGCCGTATTCTCCGCCGTCCAACCCACCAGCCCAGTGGCCTGCCTCGGCACCGATGCTAGTTCCTTGGCCAATCTCGGTTGATGAGAAGGGGCAGCAAGGGCCGGATCCCGAACCAGAGTCATGGAGATTCTGGACCGTCCTCTCCACGAACCACTTCCCCGAGAAGTTTTGGCCAGTTGCAGGATCAGATTTTGATATGGTAGAGTCTCTCACCCCAGGAGAGTTTGAATGTTTCCTCCAGACTCTCCAGGTGACGCACTCCCGTATTCGCCATCAGCTAGCGCCTTATCTCTGGAATCAAGTACATCTCGAGGATATCAGAGAGCTGTGTCGTTGCGTCAACCTGGCTGTGCTCCCCGCGGTTCAGCACCCCGAGTCCCTTGGCCACCACAGGGCCCCCCAGCAACAATGCATCCAGATTTTTCAAATTCTCTTCAAGGTTATCGAGGAAGCCACCCCCACGTGCACGTCTGCGGATGGGGGCAGTACACTTCCATTCTTTTCTATGCGATTCGCCGACAACCCGACTCACTGGGCAGATCTGAGGGAATGTTGCCAAGGGCAGTGGCGGTTAACATGGATAGCCTTTCGGGTGAGGGAAACGGTGTGGAACTCCTCGATGGGGACTCACCCCTCTGAGGACAATCTGCTACTGGACCCATCTGGGAGGATTAATCACCAACGAAGGAGCCTCCTAGGTCTCCCCACACCCACTAAGGCATTAACACTGAGTCAAAACATCAGCAAGGGTAAGGAGCATGTCAGGGCTGTCAAGTTCGCTGACCCATTTGCCTCGGTACAGAAGGCAGAGGAAGATCCCGAGAAGGCCACGCTACGACAACAACTTGTTGAGAAAAAGATGCTAGTTGATGAGCTCTTTGCCGAACGATTTATAGAGCAGCGACCTGACTACGATAATCCTAGGCCAGGACAGCAGGGGCAGGAGCACCTACCCCTTGACGAAATTCCCCCGGGAAACCGCGACCATGCCGCGTTCGCTGACAGGGGAGAGGCCGGAGCCCATGTCAAGAGGGCGCGATACGTTTCGTTGAACCCTCATGAGCGGCGTGATCACCTAAGGGACCCCGCTTGGTTTCCACTTGCTTCCCTGAGAGTCGCTCCACCAGCCGCCCCGCAAGTTGCTGAGGTTGACTACCGGATTGAAGAGCCTGGAAATGCACTTGTGGTTAGAAATCCCCATCAGGACAGGAACCCACGTTTGGACGATCTAATGGAAGCACTCATTGCCCACTTAGAGGCCCTGGAAACGCGACAGGTGGCCATCCCACCAGACGGTAAGCCATACCCAGCGTGGGTGGATTATATGCCGGCCCCGCTGGGATTTGGTAACCCCACATTCACCAAATTTAACAGGACCAGAGACCCACCACAGCATCTGGCCCACTTCAACTCGAGGTGCGGGCCTATGTTAGGGACTCCAACACCGCAGGACGCCGCCAAGCTCCGTTGCTTCGTTCGGACACTGGAAGGACCAGCATTCGTCTGGTACAACCAGCTCCCTGTCGGATCCGTGACTAGCTAGGAGGACCATCGCAGGTAATTCCTCTACCAGTTCTGTTCCACAACCCAGAAGACGAACATCGTAGACATCTTCAGGTGAAAACAAAGGCCCGGTGAGCGAGTCGCGGACTTCGTCGCCCAGTGGAAGTGTCTCACGTACTCCCTTGACATGCCACTAAATCAAGAGAAATTACTGACAATGTGCGTAGGGAACATCAAGGCAGAGATGGTTTATTCTCTAATCACTTAGAATTACCCCGGAGGGTTCCATGACTTCTCAGACAAGGCTCAGCCCCTCGAAGAAGCCCTACAACAGGCCAGTCAGGCACGCCCGCTGCCTCCTGTGATCCCTGCAAGGAGAGCCGCCAGAGTCGAGCCCGCTGCTGTGGCCCAGGTAGAGGCCCCCAGGCAGCTAGAGTTTCTACCAGTAAGTCCAGCTCAGTATCCCCAAATGGGTCCACCCCCACGGGCACAGCCTCGGGCCCAGCAGTGACCGCCTCAAAATCGGCAGGTGCCTCCGCGTAACGCACCACCACCACCTAGGTGAGATAATCAGGCTCCGCCTCCTCGGCATGCTCCTCCAGCCCCTGGTCATGGCCAGCCTCCAAGATCCCCCATTCCAAGCAGATGTAATTATACTTACTCATTTGACGAGGCCCAGGTCCCTAGTTATTTCCATAGTGCCTTGGAGTAGAGAATCGTGTGGCTGCCTGAGTGCCATAAGCCATAAGAGGCGCATCTCACTAATCACCCTAACTACTGACCTTATCACCGGACCCTGGGGCACACTATCCAGCGATGCTATGTGTTCAAGAACTAGCTCCAAGACCAGATCGACAACAACATAGTCAGGTTGGGCCTAGCCCCAGCGCAAGAGGCAGGTGTCTTCGTGAGGTCAGATGGAAGTAGTGGCAACGAGGATGAGTGGCAATAGGTTTCTGACTGTGGGTCCTGGAAGTATAACGACTAGATGTCCCGCAGGATGGTCTCCCATGCCCATGGCATCATCCGTGCCCGCCTGAGTCAGCCAGAACCCCCAGAATCTTTGAGCGCCACTTCGACATCGTCATCCCAGCCGTCCTCTTCCTAGAAGAGAAAGAGGCGAAGGAAGAAGAAAGTACGCACCCTGCCAATGCCGTCATCATCCCACACTCTTGGAAATTTTATGCCCCTAGAAATGGGGATCCCTCCGAGACTCCGTCTGGTAGTGGATGACTCCTCGAGTGAAAGCCCGGGGTACACTTCGGTTAACACCGTAGAGTTGGTAAATCCCCTTTTGACTCCTGACGATGAGGAACTCCAAGTGGACCTTCCCAATGTCCCCATCCATCGCCAACGTCGGTGGAGCCGTGGCTATGTGAATCGCCAGGGTATGGAAGTTGGTACCTCTAGCCAGGATGTGCACGCCACTAAAACCACACAACATTCCTGATACAAATCTCAGCACACGCGTCCCCTTCATCTGGTGTCGAAAGGTTCTCCTTTACCACCGTTTGTGTTGCTGGATCAGGCAGAATTACCTCAGTCATGCTGTGACCAGTTCTACCCTGCCACCAGCCGACCACAGCCTTCCGGTACTAATCCGGCAGCCACTTCCTAGGCTTCGACTAGTGAACAACGAGATGTGCCTAGTACCTGTCAGACACTGGTCCAGCCGACAGAGCATGTCATGCCTCCAATCGCAGAGCGGCCTCCTGTAAGCAGAAGCTCACGTTTGGCTCGAATGTATGATGTTTTGAAGCACTTGGACGACATTCTGACAAGGCTTTCTATCCCGGAGTCTCTTCTCCTATCGTCTGAATTGCGTGAGGCTCTCATCGAGGCTCTAAGGAGCCCCCTCCAGTTTTAGACGGAGGTAGAGGCTGCAGAAGCCTTCCACATCGAGGCAATTGAGAACACCGAATGTCAGGAAGTTATCTCATTCTTCGGTGAAGATCATGACCCTCCCATACAAGGGCACATTCTCCCACTATACATCACCGGCCAGTTCAATGGTGTGGTAGTCTAACATTGTATTGTTGACACGGGTTCCAGTATTAACCTAATCCCAACTTGAACACTGCGGAAGCTGGGGTTGTCTGAGGATGATCTAACCCCCTCCGACCTCAGGATCCAGGGGTATGACAGGACTGAGAAAACTACACTCGAAAAGATTCGCTTGAAGACCCGGTTTGGCGGCCTAATTGCCAATACTGAATTCATGGTTGTATCACATGACACCGCCTACAATGCGTTGATGGGCAGGTCGTGGCTCCACCTTCATGAAACGGTCCCCTCATCGTATCACCAGTGCCTTAAATTCTCTCTTAAGGGTTGAGTAGGCGTGCTCCAAGGAGATGCATCTTCTTTTTCCTCTTGTGAAGCCCATTATCTGGACGCCAACTATTATAAGAGCAAGGACAAGAAGATCCTGGCAGGTGAGGTTGAGATATCCACTATCACAAGTGATCCCTGGGCAGGTTTGGATGTCACTTATGTCTTCCCAATCCATCGGTTGGAGGCCAAAACCCCCGACATGGGGAAGTGCTTTGTTGTTTCAGGTACCAGAGGAAGGCATATTTTCGGGTCCAAGTGGCAGCAGAAAATCACCTCGTACTCCTACACCAACCAGGATTAGGTGATCATCGAGCCTCCTACCCTTGTACGATATCAGGACGTTAGGCTCATGGCAACAGTAGTATGTCATACGTGTCTGTTTCTCTGGGCCAGAATCGACCGGCTCAAGCTGACACGCCATTACTGCTTTGATGTCATAAAGTGTGGCCCCTTGGGCCAAAGGCTAGATGGGATTGGATCAACTGCCTTTGTTTCCATGGTCTCCGTAGTTTATGAGTCTCTTGACATGAAAACCTCTGCCGTACAAGCTGGAACTAGCTTCCCATCAGGGTTTTCCCGCCTCGAAACGGCTCCCCCCATGGATGATCACCCCTCAAGTGGAGGGAAGTACATGGAAGATGCTCCCCCTGCCTTTGAGGATGGAATCTAGTCCACGGTCGACGAGTTAGTGCAGGTGAACCTCGGTAGCGAGGTGGACCCACGAACCACATTGGTCTGCGCCGCTATGCCCCCCTAGGAATGGAAATAGTACGTAGACTTCCTTAGATAACACCATGATGTGTTCACTTGGAGTTATGATGAGATGTCAGGACTAGATCCCCAGGTAGCCGTCCACCACCTTGGTCATCCAGCAAACAATCGCGGGTTCAAGCAGCCACCCAAAAAGATGCACACCTCTCACGGTTCCATGGTTGAGGCCGATGTTGATAAGCTCATCAAATCGAACTTCATCAAATAAGTTCAGTACCCCCGGTGTCTAGCCAACATTGTGCCGGTCAGGAAGAAGAACAGATAGATCAAGTTCTATATCGACTTTCGAGATCTCAATCACCACTTTCTAAAGGATGATTTTCGCCTTCCAGTGGTAGAGTTGTTGATCGATGCCACAACCAGGTTCCAAGCACTCTCCTTCATAGATGGGTACTCCGTGTACAACCAGATCCAGATGGCCCCTGAGGATGAATATTTCACTGCTTTCAGGGCCCCCTAAGGGATTTTATTCTACAAGGTTATAACCTTTGGCCTGAAAAATGCAGGTTCCACCTATCAATGGGCCATGCATTGCATATTCAAGCCGATTCTCAAGACACTGGTGGATTGCTATGTGGACGACCTAGTTGTTAAATCTCGCCAGCACCAGGACCATCTCAAATACCTTGAGAAAGTGTTCGGCTTCCCCCGTTCTCACCACTTGAAGATGATCCCATTAAAGTGTGCCTTCGGGGTCACCTCTGGAAAGTTTCTTGGCTTCGTTGTTAGATACTGAGGCATTGAGATCGACCTAGAGAAGATCAAGTCCATAAGACAGATGCCTCCCCCGAGTAATATTCAGGAGCTGAGAGGCCTCCAAGGCCACCTAGCCTATATACGTCGATTCATTGCGAATCTGGCCGACAAGTGTAAGCCCTTTTCCTAGATCATGAAGAAAGGCGCCACCTACGAGTGGGATAAAGAGTGTCAGATTGCCTTTAAGGAAATCAAGCAGTATCTGCTCCAACCTCCATTCTTGATGCCACCCATTTCCATAATGCTGCTGGTCCTTTACGTGACCTCCCTAGAATGATCCCTCGACACACTTCTCACCCAGAAGAACATCAAGGGAATAGATAATAGCCTCTACTACCTAAGCTGCATGCTCCTCGACACATAAATTAGATATTCTCCCATCGAGAAGAGCTACTTGGCGCTCGTATTTTCCATGAAAGATTTGTGGCACTACTTGAATCACCATGAGGTATAGCTGGTCTCTCAGGTAGACCCATTGAAATACATCCTAGACCGACCTATTTTGACCGTCCGATTGGCACGCTGGGCAGTGATCCTCCAACAGTTCGACATCAGGTTCGTACCTTAGAAGGCTACCAAAGGATAGGTGTTGGCAGACTTCTAAGCTACTCATCCAACCTATGTGGATCAGCCACTGGATCTAGGATTTCCTGATTAGGTAATCCTCTCAGTCGATCATGCCATCCCATGCTGGCAGATGTACTTTGACAGTTCCTCCCGGAGCCCCACTAGTAGAAGGCTCAATGACCCTTAGCTCAACAGAGTGGGCCTGGGTGTCGTCTTCATCACCCCGGAGCAAGCCGTTCTACCATATTTGTTCATGTTTTCAGAAGGTTGCCCCAACAATGAGGCAGAATATCATTCCCTCATCACTGGCCTCGAGTTGGCTCTCGAGATTGATGTACCCCATCTGCATGTGAAAGGGGACTCCGAGCTAGTCATCAAGCAGGTCAATGGTGACTATGTTGTCAAAAATCCAGAACTCATGACATTACTGGAGTGCACCCTCCATCAAATGGATAAGTTCCCCTCTCGGCCAGAGGTCGTTCATTTCCCCCAGTCACAGAACAGTCGAGGAGATGCTTTGGCCATCCTGGTCGCATCACTTGCGGAGCCTGAACATGACGACCTAATTATCCACGTGACACACCAGAGAGTCATTGATCCTATTATTTTGGAGGATGATCATGGCCCGTGGGTGAACCATCTCACTGTTGGTGACCCTATGTCAGGATCCCCGGGGACTTTATATGCGGTAATCGAGATAGTTCCTAACTGGCGGACGCCCTTAGTTGAATATCTCCAGCACAAAAATCTTCCGTCGGACTGAGCCGAACATGAGCGAATCCGACGCCGCGCACCACAGTTTACCCTTCAGAGTGGTCCAAGACTTGAGCGGCTCCTTTACATGCGCATATTTGATGGTGTTCTCCTCTGTTGCATTCAAGGAGTCAAGATCCCACAGGTCATGCAAGAAGTTCATGCTGGTTCCTGTGGCGCCCACCAGTTCGGGTCGAAGTTGTCCCACCAAATTCGGAGGCCAGGGTACTTCTGGCCCTCCATGATCTACGACTGTATCGAGTTTTCCAATAGGTGTCATACATGCCAAGTTCACGCTAACTTTGTGCATCATCCACTGGAGCATCTCTATAATACCAAGTATTCTTGGCCCTTCGCAGTCTGGGGGTTGGATGTCGTAGGACCTTACCCGCCGGCGATGGCCCTCCAGTGCCAGTTCATCCTAACTGCTACGGATTTATTTTCCAAGTGGGAAAATGCAATTCCACTCATGGAAGTCAAATCCTGTTCTATCGCTGACTTCGTGATCTCCAATATCATCTTATCGATTTGGAGTACCTCACGCTATCCTCACAGATAACGGAACCAACTTCCGACCAACCGAGCTGAAGAAATTGTATGCCATGTACAACATTCTCTCTAACCTCACCTCCTGCTATCATGCACAGGAGAATGAATAGATCGAGGCGTTTAACAAAACCCTCTCTAACATTCTGCAAAAAATGGTTGGTTAGAACAAGAAAAGTTGGCTAGAAAAGCTCCCCAATTCCCTCTAGTCTTATAGGATGACGACTCATAACTCCACCTAGGTGACTTCGTATTCCCTGGTATACGGAGTTGAGGTCCTCCTACCCATCGAGATTCAGTTGCCCTCATTGCGCATGGCGGTCTACGACCAGAAAGCACCAGATAGAGTTTCTGAAGTCCGACTAGCTAAATTGGAAGCACTGGACGAGAATAGGCTTCACGCTTTATATAACCTGGAAAGGCATCAGAGCCGGATGGCTCGAGCTTTCAACAAAAAGGTTCTCCTTCGATCATTCCTGTAAGGTGACCTGGTACTGGCTCTCAGAGCGCCAATGATTCCCATCAGGAAACCACCCAAATTGGAGACCAAATGAGAGGGGCCTTTCATCGTCCATAAGGTCTATCCCAATGGTGCGTATTCCCTGGTGACTATGGATGGTGAGCGTGTCACTCCTCCCACCAATTCCAGGTTCTTCAAACGGTATTTTTCATGAGCCCCTATGGTCCAAGTTCTAAGACCTAAAACTAAGATCCTTACATGGTCTAGCATGACTTTAAACTACAATTGTCCCTACATCTGGGCCCCGTGGGTCTGAGTTCTAAGACCTAAAACTAAGATCCTTACACGGTCCAACATGACCTTAAACTACATTTGGCCCTACATCTCGGCCCCGTGGGTCGGAGTTCTAAGACGTAAAACTAAGATCCTTACATGGTCCAGCATGAACTTAAACTACATTTGGCCCTACATATGGGCCCTGTGGGTCCGATTTATAAGACATAAAACTAAGATCCTTACACGGTCCAGCATGACCTTAAACTACATTTTTTTTCTACATTTGGGCCCCTTCGGTCCGAGTTCTAAGACCTTAAACTAAGATCCATACATGGTCCAACATGACCTTAAACTACATTTTCCCCTAAATCTGGGCCCCTCTAGTCCGAGTTCTAAGACCATAAAATAAGACCCCTATGGTCTAGAGTGACATTATACCACGTGCTCATCCTCACTGCAAGACGTTAAACTGTAAGATGGTTAGGAATCCCTGCCAAGGCCCAACCTTAGGACCCTTGGCCTTATCAGGCCTCTCAGCCCCAGCCTTCACTCGGAGCGTGCGATTCAGTGTAGTATTAGGTCCTCATTCGCGATGGTTTATCCACTGCGCCATGTACACCCCCTGGAAGAAGTTCCCCGTATCGTCCTGCATGACATTAAACTGCGCTTCAAGAACTACGTGCAGCTTGATTCCCATCCTTATGGGATACGTAGGACTTCCTGAACACATAGATTTCAGGTCTAGACCCATTGGTTAGGAGATCCCACAATCTTCCGGTCACCTCGGTCTTTTGGCCTGTCCTTCCCCATGAGGAGACAATATAGGTGTGGTACAAGGTTTTTGGCACTACACCCCCTTCCACTGGGAAACCCCCATATTTTGGACACTCTCAGACTGAGCCCTTCGACCCTTTCCAGTGGTCTTCTAATGTGTTCAGAGTACTCTAGTCTAGGACCTGGAGTGTCAGATTCCACTTAGGAAAGTTCTCTTCCACTTGTCAAGCTTCGTGCTCCCCTTTATTCGGGGCCCATTATCTTTCACACCCGGAGGGACCCACAAGAACGGCCTGGATAAAATGCCTAAGGGCTCTCCTACCATCACGGGCCAACGCCCCCGAGGGTTTCAGGAAACAAATAGATACAAATACCGCATTGAGAATGTGGTCAGCAGTTGATACTCATTTGTTTGCCCCTATCTCTAGGCTAACGCGACAGGATGCTGTGTTGCGAACATGGTCAGCAGTAATCCTCAGTCCTCACGCCGACTTCTTCGGGACCTGAATGTTGGTTGCATGATTCACATTATGTTCCACCCCACCGTGTCAAGGTGGAATCTCAACACTCATTGCACTAACCCTCAGTGCACCCCCACACGTTAGACGGACCAAGCTGCGTAAAGGTGTCTCTCAGGGATCCCGCGATCTGAGCGCTAGAGTATGTGCTTGGGTTTTTTCTTTAAGGATTGCATGAAACTTGACTCTCATCCCCATGGGAAATGAGGAGTCACCCAAACATTGCGTTTCGATCCCAGCATAGCTAGGAGCTAGCATCTCCTTCACCCCTGATTGTTGGACCCTTGTAGGCCTCTTTGGCCTGAGATCCCTCTCCCGGAATCGCCCGCAGTGACAATATGAGGATATACCCTCATCCACATCGGGTATGCCTCAACGCATCGTGCATATTACCCAGGTCCAAGCCAAACAACCTTAAACTGTGTTGTCAGGTCCAAACCATACAACCTTAAACTGTGCTGTTTGGTCCCACCGCATGACCATAAACTGTGATGATATCGTCCTGGCCGCATGATGAGAAACGACACTACATTGTGGTGACCTCCCCATAGAGGAACTCACATTGGGTATTAGTAAATTACCATACCATTTGTCAATTCCTGTTATGATTTGATTATTGTGGCGACACCAGGAGTTCCTGCCCCAGGCTGGTCGCTCCACAAAAGAAAAACCACTCACCTTCAAGGACAAACAAGATATATCAAATGCCGATTCTTTTGGTGCGAGGGATAGACCTGAACATCTACCTTTTCCTTTGTGCAGGCTCCATGTCGTGCCACGCCACCTCTCAAGAACTATGTATGGGTTGATTCTCATCCTTATGAGATATGTAGGAGCTCCTGGGCACTTCCCCATGGGTCCAGCCTGACTTTTCGTGTTCGGTCCCTCGGCCTAAACACGTCCCTAGGAGCACATAGTAAGTAGGGCCTTACCCCCATTCACTTTGGGTTTCGCAACCTCTTTACCGTGTGTCTCCCATTCCCCTTATCCTTTTGTCCGAGTTCTAAGACCTAAAACTAATATCCTTTCGCGGTCCTACATGACCCTAAACTACATTTTGCCCTATATCCGGGCTCCTTTGGTATGATATCTAAGACCATAAACTAAGATCTCTTAAGAACTATGTGTACCGTGATTCTCATCCTTATGAGATACATAGGAATGCCCAGACCTCCTATCCTTGAGTCCAGCTCAAGTTCAACTAATTTGTCTTTTCGGTCCCACCTTCAAGACCCCAACCACAAGACTGCATGGCATAGTGCGGGATCATGTCCTCATTCACGTTGGGCTTACGAAGACTGTACCCCACGCACCCCATTCTAAAGAATTATCCTTCTCATCCTTTCGTCCTACATGACATTAAACTCTGCTTCTAGAACTATGTGTGGCTTGATTCTCATCCTTATGAGATATGTAGGAACGCCTGGACATTTCGTCTTGGGTCTAGCCCTAGGGATTACCAAATCTCATCCCTCCTTATTGTCGGTCCCTTGGCCTGACTTCTTGGGGAGTGGTGTAGTTATGAAATCTACCCCAAATAAGATTGGGATTCCCCATAATGATGGTGGGAAGTGACAGTTCTCTCTCCAGAGAGGTCCTGTTTGAAAATTTGGACGATCCGTGATCAGGTTGGTACGTCTGCCTAATGTGCCTCCGCCATAGTGGCACAATTTCGAGAGTGTTGGACTCTGTTTGAACAAAACACCACTCAACTTTCTACGCTTTATGTTCCCATTTATTCAGATCCTCATCCTCTTTTATGTTCGATGGGACCCCCTAACAGTATGGATGATAGACCTATGGTCCCCCTATTGTCCTGGGCCAACGTCCCGAGGGACTGGTCATGTTTGATGGGACCCCCTAACAGTATGGATGATAGACTTTGGTCTGACTACTGCCACAATATGGATGATAGACCGTTGGTCCACCTATTGTAGCAATATGGATGATAGACCTATAGTCCTTCTATTGTCTTGGGCCAACGTTCCGGAAGACTGATCGGCGATATTTTAGTTAGGCGCCATGTTGAGAACTTGGTCTGGGGTCAGCCCTCATTTATTGTCCCCATTTAAGGCCAATGCGATATGGATGTTGCGTTTCCGCCACGGTAAACAGTTATCCTCCATTGTCGCACCCCATTGTGTTCCGAATTCGAGTAACGTGAATCACCTTTTTCATCTCCCTATGTTCAGAGGAATTTTAATCCCCCCAGAATTGCCCCGCTCATGTGTTAGGGCACATGGATATGATACATCGATCGGTCTGAGGTCCCCTCCCATCGGCTAGACCACCCTCTTCTCCTCAGAAATCCAGGCCCAAGTTCGGATGCTTGAAGCTTCGTTAATGCCCCACAGTTGTGAGAAATGATAACACGAGCATCCTTTACTTCTCGCATTGGGTGCGACCCATAGGAGCTTAGGGTTGAGTTGTTATTCATTTCAGAATTATGGTGAGCATATTAGACCAAATGTTCATATAAATAGATTGGTCCATACATGGGTCAAAATGTTGAGCAGTAAAAGAAAAAATTTCATGAGATGGCCGAAACAAAGCCCTTAAGGATCAACGTGCTGGATTGATCTTTCCAACGTTGTTACCCTTTAGCTGGTATCCTACAGGATAACTTCTCGCTCCTTGAAGACTCTCTCTTCATCAGGAACCACAGAGCGTAGCTTTCCAACCCTGGCATGTACCTGTGCCCGCTCAGTTTGAAGTACGACCATATGGTGACTCGCCTCTATCATTTGTTCTTGGGCGTCAGCCAGTTGGGCCGTCAGTTGTTCCACGAGCTCAGATCATATTGCAATGAAGACCTCCTTCTCTGCTGCCTACCCTTCGAGGCGCCGAACCTACCGTTCTGCCCTCAGAAATGCTCGGGTGCTCGCCGATCTTTCCCGACACTGGGCAACGTCGGTGCTCCGGCTGCTCTCGCGTATCTTCTCGGCCACGTAATCATGAACCTTCATATGAAGTAATTGAGCGTCAGCCCCTCCGGCGCATAGAAAGCATAGCCAGGTCTGAAATGATCCCATCCGCCTCAGCCAATACGACTGGGGCTGCCTGAGAAAGTGCTGGATACACTTCCACCCTTTGCGCCATGTCATCCGTCTCTCCTAGGACACTTCTGAGTCTGAGTCATCTACCTCCTCGGGATCAGTGGGTCGATACACAGGAAAGGCAGTCAGCAGGTCGGCAGCAGGATCTGCCTCAGGTATGTCTTCATGAGGAATAGGATCCTCGACGTCCGTGAAACCTTCCTCTCTCGCCCCAATAGCGACGATGCCTCTATTAGCTTCCAACCTTGCCTCAAGGACAACACCACTGATGTCCGCCACCCCCTTCTCACCAATTACCAAGACCGATTCAGTGTAGGAATTATGTTCTGGACAAGCTAGTATGTCCTCCACTGGTCCGCTCACGGACGACCCAGGCTCCGCAGCCTGACAAGCCTCCAATGTTGAGATCACTACGCAAGGAGTACCCTGATTAGTTGGGATCTTTTGATAACAGGTGACATTAGTGAAGCGTGGGACTTACAGGAACCCGGAGCATCGGCCTCCAGTGTTCTGGCAGCTACAGAAGCTGTCATGATAGGAGACCCCTCTGCGCTTATAAATTCAATGATGGGCATCAGATCCCCATCCTGTCCTACCAGTTCCTCTCTTCCCTCCTCTAGTGGGGACGCCTGACCAACACTTAGGCGCTTCTGAGTGAGATAGAGAGATGGGTTGGAAAATGCAATGGAGAATGGAAAAAGAAGAAAAATAAATGAAGATAGAGACATACCTCGAGTATCTCGGTTATGTCGAGATCAGATCTGACAATCTCACCACTCTCCCAGAGACTCCCTTGGTAGGTCACCCCCTATGACCCCTCACCTTCGGGTTCTCCCTCTCCTTCATCATCTCCTTCGCGTTCGTCTTCTCTAGTCTCCTCCTCCCCCTCCGACTCCTCGTCACTATCACCTTCTCCTAACGGCATCACTTTCTGATCATGCTCTTGGCCGAGCGTCACTTTCACTAGGAAAGGTGGCTCCACACGCCAACCTCATTGGCACGCGTATGTGTCCATGCCCATCAGATAATCATGCCGCCAATGAAAGTTCACTCTTTCGGTAACTCGAATGAGCCCGACCTCTGGCAGCTGGATCCCATTCTGCATTATCTTCTGCCAGATGGATTCAACGCCCAGTGATTTCTGCAGGGTCATCCGGGCTGACCATAATGCCGAGTAAATTGCATCTTGGGAAGGATCGACCATGTACCTTATCTGATTCCTGGGCAGTTCTCTGGCCACCTCATGTGACCCCCCTATGGGCAATGAGGTTGCGACGACACTATGTGATGTTCCTGCCACTGAGGTCCTAGCCTGCACAGACCTCGCTGCCTGACGCACCCCTGGTTCCCCCCTTCTAGCAGCACCTTGTCTACTCCCCCGTCGCCCAGTTTCCACACGGGTAGTTTCGAGTTTCCAGACTCGCTTGCGTAAAAGCCCCTCAGGGCACCCAATGGTCCAGTGCTCGGCATACATAGTTGCTAGGCCAGTGTCGACCCCGGTGGGAGGCAGAGTAATGACATCGCCGAAGTCAAAATTGGTGAACATTAACCACATCTGGCGCAGAACGCAGCGATTCTTCTCCTCACAGACAGCCGTGAATACCTTCTTTGGCATTCTTTGGAGGCACCTGAATTGCCTAGAAAATCGGAATGGCACGTAAGGCTCATAGATCACCCTCCCGTCGATCCGAACCACGAGAACCCCGCCCTGGATGCTCTAAAAATACTCATGCTGTTCCAGAGAGCCCCACCCATTATCCCCCGTCTGGCCGATCAGGGTGGGGAACGGGCTCAAGTTGAAGTTGGTGTGGTTACCAATGCAGATCCTCACGCCCTCCTCATTGATCATCATTAGTGCCACCCCAGTGATGTTCAAAAGGGATGTTCACATGCTATTTCCTGGAGGATGGATGGAGTTTGGGAAAGTGTACCCGCTGAGATGAGCTGCCACCCAGCCGTGGATGATCTGGAAGAGGGCACATACCCTCCGAGGCGACCCCCCTGGTGAGATGCATCCCAGGATGGCATACAGCTTGGACAGAACAAGGAACCCCAAGTTGAACCATTTTTTGGTGGCCATGGTGCCCCCATCACCAGTGTTGCTGGATGGACGACCAACCTCGTGTCCCGCACCGGTAGGAGACACCCGCTCAAGAAGGCAGCAAGGAACCCGAAGTACCGGGCGTTCGGGTCTCAGGCCTCAATGATGCGATAACCCCATGATTGGTATTTCCCCGCCTCCAGGGTCCTCCATTACGACCCATCCTTGCTCCTCTGAGCCATGATTGGGCACTATTTTCCCCTTCCCAATATCTTGATCGCCGGGTCCTTCTCTAGGAACTGGCTGAACCAGCCCTTGTAGGCAATGTCCTTCTAGAAGTCCTTGACACCCAACCTCTCTTTGGCCAGCTCCAACAGGTGACACGTCAGCATGGGGGTCCGTGACCTATCTTCACAGGTGTTCTTCGGAGGAACGAACTCGTCGTATTGTTAGCCCTCCAGTGGGATACCTCCGATGAAGTGAACGTCCCAAAGTCTAATGCCAACTTCCCCATGGTGAAGGTGGAATGTGTTGGTATCAGGAGACCACCAGGTGAATATCTCCGGCCCGAGCTCAGGTTGACGGTGGAAGTGGAACTGTGACGTCCATACCACATCGAACAAGCCAATATACCGTAGCTTGGCCCCAAACTGGTCGCAAGTATGGCGAACCCAGAACGCCCAGGCCCACTCACTGGTAAAGTTGCCCCCGGACCACAGGTCCCAATCTTTCAACCAGCCCTTAGTGTCATCCGTGATGCTCTAACAGAATGTGCTCGCATAGAGGGATGGAGAATTCTTTGCGATAGGCTCATCCCCAATAATGGTCCAGGTCCTCGGGTTCAGGAAATATACGTCCATATGTCTGGTTTCCCTAGAAGGATGGCCGTTGTTGGTGATGTTGTAGTGGGGAAGCTCATCCTCCCGGGTTACCCATGACCACGATGTGTCCTCCTCGAAGCCCGGAAGGGGAACCTTCTCCAGGATGCCAATGTTCTAGAGCAGGAGGTTGTCAGACAGGGGATACCTCTTCTGGGCTGGGGTTAGAAGATTGAACAAGGGTAGGTTGTTGGAAACGATCACCTTGGCACCATAAAACTCCTTGTTTGCCGCCATTTCGGCTCTACGAGCTGTGGCTTCCCCCTCATCAACTTGTTTTGTAGCCATCTCGAATATTTCAGGAGTTGCGTGAAATCAGGATTTAGTGCATGGAATCGGAGAGAGTTGCATGAAATCTGAAGCTTCGGCATGAAATATGAAGCTTAGGTGTGAAATCCAGGAGTTAGGTGAGAAATCAACACACTAGGCACGGAGTATCCCGAGTAGGAGCGCAAATGCGGCTGAAATTCGGAATGAATTATGCACTGCCAAAGCATTTTTACACACAGCCGCGGGAGAAATTTTGCACATGAGAGCAGTATGCCTATCGTGTGGAAAAGATTGAGTATGGAATTTGGGACCCAACACCCCTTTTTATAGGTGAGGTCAGGGTTTCGCACCATGTGGAAAGCTAATTCCATGCCGATCTGTCATTTTGCACGTCCCGTCAGATTTTTGCGCGCAAAATACCCAAGAGATGCACTACTTCGGCGTTTCAGCGTTTCCCTTGGAATCTGATTGTTGTGACCTCTCGCCGATCCAATTCCAAGGGGGGGGGGGGGATTTGTAGACGCTTAAAAATTATGTAACTCCTAGAGGAAGTTCTGAACGGATGAAGTGAAGTCATATTCGGACTCAAAGACCCGGTCCGGAGGACCTGGAAGTGGTACGCAAAATTATGGAGGATTGGCGTGAAAAAATGATGTTTGCGTGAAGGACTCCCAGGATTTGAAAAAAAGAACCGGTGTGTCGTGCATATTTGCGCACCCGGTTCCACGTGGGGAAGCCTTGCATGATGACTGGTCCTGGCACAGAAGATTTCGTGCGCCGCTGGGATTCCATGATGGCGAATGCCTATAAATAGAAGGCGACCTCAACCGTTTCGGGGTTGAGGAATTTGGACCAGCTGCCGTGTGCACAATTCAGACTCCCGTGCACGCAAGATGACATCCAATTAATTCCCCTTTTCACGCAACCTTTCCCCGGGGTTCGCCTTTGCGCGCAACCCCACTGGCTTAAGTGAATTTGCCAACTCCACCGGGTTCTTCCTTTGCGCGCAATCCTTTCCCCTTGTGCGCAATCCCTTCCAATTGCGTTCAATCCCTTCCAAATTGCGTGAAATCCCTCTAATAGGTTTCACCATGACATAGGGATCAGACATTGCCCCTGCACGCAATCCAATCCCTTTGCGCGCAATCCCCTATCCGTGCGCAATACTCTGACCCAATTGCGCACCATCCTGGTGTTTTGTGTGCAAACCTTCTCTTTGCATTCAAAACCCATGACCCCTCACCTTGACTCCCCTCAGTTTCTTCTCTGCGCTGGTGCCCGATGTCTTCCATAACGGGCATACATGTCATGCGTTGTTTTCCCGTACGGCCTTCCAGGCTCGTATGAAGTAACCTCAAGGTCCCTTGGGTGGTTTTCCTGTTGCGTTGCTTTCCCTTATGCTTTTTCGCATAGGCACGCTAACAGCTATTGCTTCTTCACATAGCCACGATAACGTGGACCCCTCAATGGTTCTCCCAATGCCCCCCTTCACTACGCCCTTGTCGATGACTTCCCACACACAAGGGGTAGAGGGTGTTGGGCATGTAAGCCCTAGGGTTGTGGAGCGAATACACCTCATCCGAGCTGTAGGACGTTAAACTGTCAAGCACCTCATCCTTAACACATGACGTTAAACTGTGGTCCGACTCCATTCCTCGCACACAGGGTCCCCCCAGCTTGGACATTCTTTTAGCCCACTCGTCTCCACAGGAATGGATTCTTCCTCACATGGAATGAGATTCTCCTTGTCAGAGTGGAGTTTGTCCATGGCGGAAGGGCTGCCTCAGAGCATAAGCCCCTAGCCTCTCTTGCAAAAGGTTGCACCCATGCACCTCTACAGTTCCCCACTACCAAGGCCAGTGGAGTCTCGTTCCCACTGTGCTTTGTCACACCACGGGACTCCATCCTGGAGTAAGCCCCGTCACCAAGGGCTACTAACCACACGTAAGCCCTTGTTTCCTCTT
The DNA here is from genome assembly GCA_963277665.1 of Viscum album. Lineage (NCBI taxonomy): Eukaryota > Viridiplantae > Streptophyta > Magnoliopsida > Santalales > Viscaceae > Viscum > Viscum album. The sequence continues at coordinate 1,130,531,206 of OY728128.1, read as the reverse complement.
TGGGCTGCTCAACATGTAAGCCCCTTTCCGCTTCTCATGGACGCATCCTTTGTGACGTGATCGTCTGGTCCCTGCTGCCTATTGTTTCTCACACCGAGCATGACTCACGTGGGCTTAAAGAGCGCATCGACCATGACATCATCCAATGGACCACCTTAGAGCGTATGCCCCATCCCAGCGAACTACGTGGAATTTGATCCGTGCTAACACATGGTACGTAGGAAGCCTCCACGAGGTTCAAGCCCACCACCCATTCATTCCGAATTCTTCACTTCGGTTCGCCAATACTTTGGTCTTCCTCTGAGCATAAGCCCCAGATTGCTCGTCCTGCATGATGTTAAACTGTATTCCTCGAACTACGTGGACTTTGATCCGTGCTAACGCATGGTATGTAGGAAGCCTCCATGAGGTTCATTCCAATCACTTAGTTGTTTCGTCCCCTCCGCGTCGGTTCACAACCACCATTATGGGCTGCCACAGAGCGTTAGCCCCATACCTCACACCCACGTCTCATCCTGACCTCTCCCTCGAGCCCACGTGCCTCGAGAAGCTCATGCCCTAGCTCGAAGATCTTACTTCCTCCTGGATCCAATTCATGAATTCATTCTCATGAGTCGCCTCTTCAGGTGTCCCACCGTATCAGCGAACTAAGAGGTCTTTGATTCCCTGCCATGGGGATACGTAGGAAGCCTCCATGAGGTTCAAGCCCAGCAATAAATCAACCATCCTGATCCTTACCCGGGCCACCACATCCCGGTGGGATCATGCCACCTCATTCCACTCCACAGTATCCGGGAAGCCGCCCACGTGCTGGCCCCAACATCGGTGTCCCCCCTAGGGTTCCTTCAATCTGATCCACTCTCAGTGTTCCGATCAGTCTGATCCATCTCCGCAAGATGTTAAACTCATGGCATACCCCGTTTTAAACATGGGAAGATAAGGAAAACCTCAGATGGAACACGATCCCCCGCATTATATGTGGGATGAATCGGGATTCCACGCCCTCGAGAATCCCTATGATAAGGGACAGAAGACATATATGCCAATCCGCAGCATCAAGGCGCGCTGACGACACCCCAGTGTGACAATTCTCCTCACCGAAGGTTGCTACCCCGACCAGACCCCTTAGAGAATCTCGACAGAAGTAGCGTAATTAACTGGCGTCCATGCAGATATGGTGCCGGGAAGGAGCTTCATGAACCTATCTTAAATCTATGACGGAGACCCGGACAAGGTGACGAGCTCCGAGGAGGAATCCACGAAAGGAAGAACCGATATACCATCATCCCGGTTTCTATAAAGGAGCAGACATTCCTAAACAAGGAACGAATGCCACCCACCTTTGGAAAGCGGGAATGCATGGCCTCAAGCCGCGCGTCCTCCCCCGCGTGAAGGATGCACGCGCGCCTTGGCTTAAAATCATCGGAAACAATATGTTTCCAAAAAAAATAATGTACATTATGTTTCTTTTAAAGGAATGTTTTTTGGATATATAGTAAATTCGTTTCAAAAATTATTTTAATCATTAATATTTTAATATAAATAAATATTAATATGCATTAAATATTTTATATAGGAATAAAATCATTAATAAATGTTTTATATACTATCATTATAAAATTATTAATTATTTTTTTGGATTAGAAGCATAATTATTTTGTTAAATTTTGGCCAGTATGCATACTTATTAAAATTATATTTACTGGTACACTAGCATGAACTTATTTTTATATTTTTATTTTTCTAGATATATTGTGTAAAATTATTTATCATTTAATTTAATTCAATATATTATATTAGATTGTTATTCTATGATCTATATTGATTTATTATTGGATGTGCACTTTACTATTGTACTAATTGATTTAAAATTACATATAAAATTATTTGAATATATTTTATTGTATTTCTATAAATATATTCACTATAGTAATATTTTAATGAGGAGTTATATTGAATGATTGGAAGTCTTATTTTACTAGATTGAGTTTAATTTTAAAAATTAATATTTTAGTTCATTGATAATATATTATAAATTTTTTGTTAATTCTTTAACATATTCAGTGGATCCTTGAAATTAGTTATTCTATCCTTTTAAAGGAAGATTATATTAAAGGGGTAGTATTTATTAGTATTTTATTCATTTATATTTGTCAGTATCATTTTATGTGTTTCGAATTAAATATTGTTTACATTATTTTCATTTTTTTAATGGTGATAATGGATAATATCAACTCAATTGAAGAATGATTTTTTTATTCTTTATTCATTGATAACATAATCTTGTTATTTTTTATTTATTCTAAGGGGTTAATGAATGTTTTAATGGAATCTTGTTTTTTTCATTATTTGAAAAGGTGGATAATATATGGATTATTTTTATTTGATCAACTCCTTATTGTCTTATATGTTTTTATTAAAAATGCAAAATATTATTTGATATAATTGGGTTTTATCATTACAAAAAATGGTGATAATGTTGACTAGATCCTTACAAATTATTTTGTTCTTTAGTTTTTATAATATCATAACCCACTCTTTATTAATTTTATATATTCTTGTTTTTAACATTGATGGGTATGAAAATAATTTTATTTATTTCTTATAACATTACATTTTTTTGAAGTTATAATAGAATAATTATTTCTTCCATAGCCTTTAGTATTCAATTTTTATCTTATGAATCATATATTATGACATGATATTGTATGGTGCTTATAAATTAATTAGTTATTTGTTCATTGATCATAACATGCGTAAAATAAAATGTAATTACATGATTTTTTTCAAATCTAGATAATTGGGAATATTTTATTTATTTACATAAACTATAAGGAAACATGGATCTATATTTTTGATGTTTCCAAATCATTCTGAAGATGCTAATAGACTTTTATCACAATTTTAAGTATTTCATATTTCATTTTCTACACTTTTTAAATAATAATTTTGGATAAAAATTCTTGATTGAGGACATCTTTGATGTGTTGGAATGATAAATTAATTTATAAATGTTACTAAATAGTACTAGAAAGTAAATATAATTTATAGAGGCTCTAATAACTAAAGAATCAAATAATAATAATCTAATAAAGAATTTAGGGTTATTGTGTCATTTCTCTACTAAAGGACGTTATAGAGTAATGAATCTTATAGAAATAAATTTTTCATTTAAAGGAATTAATTTAATGTATGTAAATTTTGGAAAATGATCATGTGTAATGGTATCTACTACTTTTGTAAGTGGAATTGGAGTGATCACAAAGTAAGCATAAAAGTATAAATAAAAACATTATTCTGTGAATTAAAAGGAACTCGAGAAGAATAAAAAATTAAAATAGATAATGCATTGGAATTAGAAATCAGATATTTTTTACAAAAAATTAATATAATAGATATAGAAAATTCCTTGAATGTAATGACATTTCCTGATGTTTGAGTTTTATAACATAAGCAGAACATAAGGTATGACACTACGTGTGAAATGAAGTTCAGCATGTATAATGAGTGATAGATATCTCACCTAACATGTAAAGGAATTGATTTCACATTTTGGAAACGTTATTGATGATATTAATATTATGAAATTAGTTTATCAGAAGACACTCCATGGAAAACTAGGAAGATTTTCTGATAAGAAATGGAGAACAAAGAAAACCGATGGATGCTGGGAAATGTGATGCAATATAAAAAATTATAAAATAGGATATGTTACTGTTATAATTTTAAATAATAGGTATTCACTCATACAATATACTTATATTTTCTCTAACTGATTTAATATTTTTACTCTTTTGATTTTGATAAAATGACTCTCTATAAGCAACTCTTATGTTTTACTATTTTTAATACACTCTTACATTTAAAAAAGACTCTTATTATAATAGTATAAAAAATTTGTTTCTAGAACTGGGATTATGTAATATATTGAATATTTTATCAAGTTATAAATTATGTTTAAACATATAGTATGCCCCATGGATCATGCAGAACTCCACTATAAATTGTATGATGTGAATTATGATTGGATGAGTTCAAAATAATTGACTTTCATACTGTAGTTTTAATAATAATTTATCTATTAAGATTAAAGATAGTGGTGACATGATTAATGGAAGTCACAATTTAATATTAAAGAAGTGTTTTATTATTTTGAATGAAAATATATTATGAATAAAGAAAAATAATTTGTAATAACTTGAGATTATTGGAATATCTAAAATGTGTGGTCTGATTTTATAATATATTAAGGTGATGAATAAAGAAAAAATATTTTTATTAAAATTAAAATATATCAATATCTTAAGCTAATTAAATCATGATTGAAAAGTATTATTTAGAATTTGTCAATATTGATTAATATATATATATATTTTGATGATCCAATAGTTATTTGAAGATTTAAATGTTATATTTATCAGCATAAATTATTTTTACTGAGAATTATTTCCTAATTTATTTTCATAGAAGATGGATTTAATAAATATGATTTATTCAAGGATTAATGTGTGGATTTTATTGACATACATACTTTTCAATTGTAAAATACAGAGTAAATTGTAATAAATATTACCATATATATATATATTAAAGATGATGGAGGGAGACAACACATGGAGAATTTAACACTTGTAATGATAAGTGATATTCACATAAGAAAAGTAAATTATTATATAAGATTTATTATTAATATATTACTCTCATGGATTAATAAATAATAATAATAAAGAATTGGGACCATTGATGTTTATTTATGCACCATTTAAAGTGAATACTACAATAATGATCACTTAATAATTATAACTTGAAGACTACTCATTCCATGGAGAATATTCATCTAATTTCAATTGCCTCAATAATTGTTCACTAAAAGAGTTATAATTTATACTTCTCATGTATTTCTATATAAGGCTCACCTTATTGTTCTTATAAGTGGTTTTAGGGTCAACTAATTGTACATAGTTTTGAGGTCTTAGTATTACAATCAAAAGGCCTAGTAAAACCATTGTTTATTATATTCCAAATACATTCACTGGGCTAGGTGATCCCTTGGAAAATGATCTAAACAAATCTCCAATCTGGGAGTTATTGTTTTTTGATTGGACTATTTAATGTTCCTATATCCCTAAGATAGTACAAAAACTATACAAATACTACAATTTTTTATTTTTACTCCATTAAATTACATGACCAAAAGATAAATGAAATATTATATACTCTGAAAGATGGATGTAATAATTTAGTTACATAATTTAAAAGAAAAAATTCACCCCCTGCATGAGCATTTTATTTCTTCATAACAAGGATAAAAAAACTCTATAGGCCAAACTCTATGGTAAAACAAGATATTCCAAAACATATTGATCTAATATTATTCACAACTATATCATCTAATCATTTTTATAAAAATGATCAAATTATTACCAATCTATCATGAACTATGTTCCTTATATAATAAAAAAATAAAATATAGAATGATGAGTTGGTAAAATATTGAATGCAAATAAGAAAAATTATCATGGAATCATATAAAAACTTCTCAATATATATTAGTTTCTAATTATAGAACAAATATACATCATTAATACATCAAGGCCAAACTCCTCAAAATATCACAATCTGAAACAATCCTTTATATTTTCACATTATAAATACAATAATATTAAAATAATTTCACCATTAATAGTCACATAATATTAGATCACTAGTGTTAATATTTTTAATGAAATATCTATCATCCTATAATGCCAATAAAGGGTTCAATATCACTTTCCATTGAAAATAAAAACGTTAAATTATAGAATTATTTTGTATCAATAATTTATATTATTCATCATAATTATACTCAAAATTTCAATTCTAAATAGAGTCTCATCATGTATCACAATCATAACAGAATTCATTTGATTATTTACATGCACAACCATGCCAAAATATAGTTTTATTAATATTTTCATCTTATGACCTTCAAATTTCTCTATAAGAGTAATTATTATGGTCCAATCATAAAAAATATGTCAAGTGGGAACATTTAGAATTGATATAGTTCATGTAGTAATTATACATGTTGATCAATAATTTTGAATGAAAAATCACCAGATAAAATAACTCATTCTAGATTAAAATTATCATTACGGTGATCTTTCTGTAAAATTATATGTGAGTGAATATTTATTTATTAATATTTCCTATCAAATAAGACATATATTTTTTTATCATAGGGTGAATCATGTGGAAGCCCCAAGACCTATGGTATGGGATATGTTTACATGTCACATTTGGGTCTTAATATTTTCATCTCATTAACATCATCTCAATTCCATTAATGGACTAAGAATCGAGAATCTTACCAAATAAATCAATGAAATTTCATTGACTCCAAAGGTAAATTTAAAAAATGGCCTTGAAATTTCACAAGATCTAAAATTATAGTTTTTAGGAACTTTATGATTGATATATCTTCATAAAAATTAATGATCAAAAATAATAATACCACTTTACAACCTTAATACCTTTATTACATTAAATATCTTAAGTTCTAACACTTAATCGTCCTTGGAATATACACCTCAAAAATGATCAAATCAAAAATAAATACATGTATCCCCATAAAAGATACACCTTTATGGGTGTAGTTAGTAATTATATAAGTTAATTAAAAGGAAACAAATATAATACAAAATTCTTAATTAATTTAATTTATCCATAAACATTTCCTAAAATCATATTTGTTCCCCCAAATTTGAAATTTCAATTTCCAAGTACTTGCTTCCACACATCTGTGAATTCATCAAACTCTAATAAATTGAATAATCATCCCCTCACATGGTTAATGTGTTATATAACCATGAGTTTGTTTCACCACACACAACCCTAAGAAATAAAAAATGAACATCATAGGCCCCAACTATATCAGAATAGTCTAGTTAAACATCTACTCTATACTATGAGTAAAATAAAATAGTGATTCAAATTAATAATAAAACTTACTCTTTAAAGATTCATAATCTCCATAAAATTATTCTATGCCAAAAAATGTACCGAATAATAAAAAAAAGAAATTAATTCATTTTTTGATTAAACAACCTACTAATTAATACTATAAATGACAACAAAAATGGATCAACAAAATAATTTATTACATTATATTAAAACTAAAAAACCTTATCCAATAAATTTGGAGACAATGAGTATCCATTTATTGAGACAAATGATTATTTTTAATTATTAAATATGGTAGTTTACTTTAATTTACCTATATTTATGATAGAAATTTCCATAGAAGGACTTTAATTCAATATAGTTATGAGTATTATTAAAATTATCATAAACATTATCTTCAGTTATTACATCAATATCACTTCACCTAATCCTATCTATCAAATAATATCTTATATCATAATAAAATAATAGATTATTATGAATTAATATGACATAGAAAACATATAGTTATTTCATAGTCATCTATATCATCCCCAGAACTCAGGGTATAATGTTATAACACATGACTATACCACCAAGACAAATGAATGTCAAATATTTCATTAAATCTTCAATACCTAAACTAAAAAATAAATCAATAAGTTTCTAAAATCCTAAAAACTCATTCAACATAAATTAAATTTTAATTTCAATTTTCATCCTCTTTAAATTAAATAATAATTCTAGTCATTATTCATCTATCATCTTGAATATTCCAGTGATATTTATAATATCATTTCACTTTTCACAAGATCATAATATTTATAAAAATGAATCCTAATTAAGACCCATTCCATAAAATCCAATGTGAATGAGGTCAAATTAACCCCAATAAACATAATCATATTACATAAGAAATCATGAAATTGTATAATAACCCTAGAAAATCAAATTGAGGGAGAAACAAATTATTATTGACTGCAAAACCCTTATGGTGAAAAAACTTCATGGTTTCCATTTTCAAAATATATGTTCATATGAACCATTGGGAATAGTTCATATATTTTCATCTATGAAAATCATTCTTAATAATATCATTATTAATAGAACCTGCATTGATCACACCCTATTTTAATTACCCATCACATAGTGTAATTTATATTTCTAGCCCAACTATCTTAGGAACTAATTATCATTCATGAAATGAATTGATCATATATCTGGAATTAATAATCTACCTAAAATATTCATCACTATGTGATATATAATCATCAACCTAACACATGGAAAATTGAAAAATAAAAAACCATACCATAATCAAATGATTTCAATTCAAATTTTATATCACAATACCTCAATGAAAATTAAGAAGTGATATAGTAATCACATCTCATCCAAAAATATTATTTCATAATTATGAGTAACTAGATATTATAGCTATTTCCTAGAACCTAACCCTTTAGAACAAAAACTATGTTGTAATACAACACTCTAAGAACAATAATCATCATCCATCACTTTTAGACCAATAGTGTAAAATGATAATCAAAAACCAAAAAAACCCTCATAACACATCATAATATTGTATATTCCATCCTCAATCTCAACACCCAGTAATAAAAAACAATAAAGTTCATGGAAACTACATTCATAATAATAAATTCAACAATGTTAATTGGAATATATCCCAAATATCAAAGTAAATAACATGTTTCCACACATACTTATCACTTTATCCCCCAATACACACTCAAGAAATCACCCTAACATTAGATTACCTAGAATCTAAATATATCAATACTTGGTATGTTTTTAAGATCTTACACAACAAACATTATATCATGATTTCTCATATAAGTTACATCATGGTAGAAATCCTTTATAATGAAAAAAGAAATCATGATTGTTTTATAATTTATTGAAATAAATATTTAAAATATATTATTACAATTTACTAACTATATATCCCAAGAACAATTCCCCTATTAGAAACTAACATGTATAGAGATCGTGTCTTAACTACAATAAGATTCACATACCAACCTAATTATACCTTGAAATCAATTATTCATGGACTCAAGTAAGTCAACATAAAATTATTGTTCGTTTATAAGAATATTTCTGATTCCAAACACTATAGAGAATTATATTCCATGTGTGTTGTTACACTGATGATCAAAATATGTGTTCAATAGTTTATTCTAATAGAAGAAACAACTCACAGGTACATAAATCTAAAATCTATTCTACCCCCCAACTAAATCCTATATTAAAACTAAGTCATAAGAAACTTTCATTGAGACAATACTCATATTAGTGAAAAATTAATTATTCCCTCCAAGCCCACCTCTAAAAGGAATGAATATGAGTACAAATATTGGAGGAATAAATTTAAAAAATGGGAGGAATTTCCCTATAAGAACATAATATAAGACTATGATATCAAATAACAAACATTTAACCATGAAAAAATTGTAATCTAAAATCAATTGGTATCCATGAAATATAGAATAATTGAATTTTATATAACACAACCAAAATCTAGGCCAACTACTAGTGTAAACAAATCATTAAATCTATGTAGTGTAATAAAATCTAAACTACTAATATAGCTTAGTGTTACATGATATAATCCTTAAAGACTAATATCTTGTTATTTTCCCAGTTCAAACTATGATAAAACAATATACAACAACAACAGAAAAACATGGTTATATGCCTAATGCTTATGGTTGTAATTAATGTGTAACACCCCAATCTTCCATAGTACATTTCCCTTTGAAAAATACAATATCTTGCAATGTACGCAACGTCGAGTTCTAGCACACCACAACCAATCAAACTAGTAGTTATGAATAGTAATACCAAATATTTAAAATTTTATAAATTATATTTTTCAAAATGAACTTCATTTTTGGATTCAGAATATCAAAATTATCTTTGGGAGTATTTTCGGTATTTTTCTAAAAACTTTCAGTTTTTAATGAATAGTGAAAAACATTGCATTATTGTTTAAAACTGAGTTTTTATTTAAATAATTATTTATTTTATCTAAATTAATTTTATGTCAAAATATATAAATAATAACTTTATTAGTTCAATGTAATTAACTAGAGTCATTTTATAATAAAATTATATGTATAAAATTTTGTTGAACTTTTAACCATCTTTTACCCACCTTTAGGCACGTTAGACAATTTGCATAAAACATAAATTTACGACTTATGTGAATTGAATTTCAAATATCTAAGATAAATATTTGATATCATTATGTAAAATGTGTTTCAATAAGATAAAAATACTTTTTGGTGAATAGTAACTTTTGACTTTTATTTACCACGGTTAAAAGTAAAGAAGGGATTAAAGGTAAAAATTATATTATTATTACCCAAACACATGTCCTAATTCTCTTGGATAAGTTTATTTAGACCAAAATAAACCTTAGTATTAAAATATGATCCTTTTGGTCCACTTGGATTAGATTAGGATATTTATTATTATTTTATTTAATGAAGAGTTAAAGGTGTTAAATTCAATGTTTCATAACTAAAACATTTTTAATATAGGGTTACAAATAATATAAATTATACTATAAATATTCATTAGAAAGATAAAATTATTTCAAACATAATGGTAGTTTATTTATAATTTTTAGACATTGAATAATTAAATTTATTTATGACACAATGATGATGGAGTAATTACATTATTAATGAAAGATTAAAATAATTGGTATTATAAATAACTTAATCAATTTAAATTGAGACTTTTGATGATTTAAACGAATTTTAAAGGTTAATATGACATGTTAGGGTTGATTAAATGAATTTGTTTTGGATGTAATAACGTATTTAGGACATAACAAAAAAACAAAAACTAAATAGTCTCAAAATTGACAAAAATGAGTTTTTAAAACAAATACTATATTATTAAATGTTAAAATAATCATAAAAATCTAAGGTTCCTCAAAAGGAATTATATAATAGTATATATATGTCATTAATGACCCACATGGGGTTCTCTTATCATTTTATAGTAATTTTAATAACCATATAATATAAAAATACAAGGAGACATGGTAAATGTTAGACTATTTAACCGATAGTTGAATCTAAAAGATAAGGTTAATATGGTGACCTAAACCTGTATAAAACTTATTGGTTGAGAGGTTTTCGACCCATACCCACCTTATCCTTGAAATAAAATATTTTTGTTCCATTATAAACCTAATATGATTCTATAATAAAATAATATTTCAAGGCTTTCCTAAAATGACCATCACCTCTCTTATAAAAGGGTACTTCCCCTTCTCTCAAAATCACACCTCCAAAACATTTTGGATCGGCTGAAACATTCTAAAATATCCTCATAACTACCCTAAATTCAACTTAGAATCCTTATATTGATCAGTAAGCCAACATAAGGATCCCTTTTGATCAAATTAAAAGGAAGCAACCGAAGAAGAGTTATTAATTTCATCACCTCTTTCAAAGTTATTTTCCCCTTCCACTTATTTTCTTTTTTTTTTCTATACTAAAATAATAACTTCAGTACCTTATACATACTGTGATGTAATTATAAATATGGTACAACCATATTCATTATTCAATTCATCTTATGAATGACAAAGTCACCATACGTGCGTATGTACGGCTTACCATCTCCATGTTGTGGTGTAGTTCGTTATTCAACACTTAATTATTTTGGATGGGTATAAAAATGAGTATAAATGAAGTAAATAATAAATATAAAATACTAATTATTATTTATAAATGATATACCATCCAATTACAAACGATTAAACCATTAATAGAATGGTATTGTCGCTCGTGCGTACGTACAGATTACCGTCTACACGAACAGAATGAGATTCATTCCCCATCATAACCATTCAAGAATAATTTTCATTTTATGATTAAAAAAAATTATAAGAAATTAATGTCATTCTGTATATGAATCAAATTCAGACTAACCATAAGAAACATGACTTATGTAATAAAACATAAGAAGGAAAATGAATCAATTAACACATAAAACACTGATACTACTGAAATATCATTAACAAAGAAATATTAAAAGATTATATATGATATAATATTTATGTATGTAGTTATTGTATAATTTAATAACAATGATTTAACTATTATAAAGGATTTTAACATACCCTCGACCAAGGAAAATTACAAGGTAAGGGTTAATTATACAATCTCTTCATTATCTGAGGTTGTTTATACATGAGTATCTACTGGGACCTCTTTATCATCCGCATACGTGTTTCTTAAAAATATATTTTAAAACATTTTATTATTTCCTAGACTATTGTTAAAATTCATTTATACCCTTGTTTGACTTTTTATAAAAAAATTATAAAGTAATCTTTCGATCGTTTTCCAAACAAGGTACATTATGACTTTTTTGAAAAATTAAGGTAAGAATGTCTTTTTTAACTTATACGGTCGGTGTGGCAATTTTATGTCATTATAAAATCTTTGAAGCTTCCCTTACAAGATTATAAAAATATTTTAAAAATAAATGCTTTCTTTTATAATTATGTGAATTTTAAATGATTTCAAAATAGAAAGAGATATTTCTCACAAATAGTTTTGATTTCATCTATGTCAATATCCTTTGATGGAATTACACTTGTTTGAAGTTGATTTATTATGATACAAATATTTTATATTGTATTTAAGGTTTTGTGATATGTTTGACTGTGGATTTGTTATTTTCATACCATTCATGGTTTATGTTTAAAGTATTAACATTTCATATGCTAGTTTTAATATGAATGTTTATGTAATGTTTCAAGCTTTTCATTTGAGGAATGCATTGGACATAGTAAGTGACGAGTGGAGCCCACTATATCTCCTCAATACATAGGTAGGTCTCATGAGACAAACTAGTGTATTGACACAAGGCCTTGACAAAATCTTATTTGTAGTATTGGAACGAGGCCTTGACTATGTGGTTATAATGTCCAGCATTATGCATTCCATCATTATGAAATTGGCTATTGATATTGAATGTGATTATTCAACTAGTAGAATATCCATGCGAGTAAGTAAGTGGAATTATTTGATTTATATTTTCCATATTATTCTGAAGTTTATGTTTAAAAGGCTTATGTTTTAGCCTTATACATTGCCATAAATGTTTATGCTTATTTATGAAAGTTTTTGCTATATTGTTATCCTTACTAGGCATCTGAGCTCACCCCTTTCTATGTTTTATTTTTCCCAGGATGTGAAGAAGTATTTTATGGTTGAACTTTAGGGATAGGCTAGGGATATAAATCAGTTCAAAGGAGAAAAAATTTTGTTGTTTTTTATCTCATGATGTAATGTAAAACTTATGTATGTTTCTAGTAATTCCAAGGCTACTAAACTAATCATTCTTTCGAGACTTTATCTCTTGTGATCATACTAATATTATATAATAATGCGCTGACTCTGGGTAACTAGTTTTGGGGAATTACAGTTGGTATCAGAGGAAGTTTAGTACAAACCTTGGAAACTAGATTTTAAACACCTCTTATTTGATAGAATACCCTAATATAAACTTTGAGGATTAGTATATAAGAACTTCCTAGAATTTTGTTAATGTAGAGATTTTGTGAGTTTTCCAGGAAATACATCCTTTTCTAGATATGAGCAGGTAGAGGCAGCTCTTTTAAAAATGTACCTAGGAGTGAAAACTTTGACAAGGAGTTTTAGGCTTGACCAGGGGTAACCTGGTACATGAAATTGGGCCTTGTTTCACTCTTGGTTATGAGACTCCCACATATATGCTTATGATAATTCACATTTTTTTCAAAAAAACATTATGAAGTATTTAAGAGTATATACTTCCTCAAAGTTTTTTTTATGATTGTGGATTATAACCATAAACTGTTCAATTAATGTTAAGTTTTTTACAAGTTTGGAAATATGTATTGGGATTCATAAACTAATATAGTATATGTAATTTTTTAGAAATGGAACCAAGTAAATGGAATGGAAACCATATCAATGCATGTAATCTATGTAGGGACTTCCCTCCTACTCAAGATAATTATAGTAGAGATGAGGATGCAACTGGTGCTGATCAACTTATCACCATATGGGGACAACTCACTCAGGTTATGAATAATAACATTACCTATATGAAGCACCCAAATCCACAACTTGGAGGATCAATGTTAGACTGATTCATAAGGAAAAAACCACCAACAGTCAATGGGACTAAAAATACATTTGTATCCGAGAAATGTATAAGTTCGTTGGAGAAAATATTTCATGCTTTTGGGAGTAGTGAAAGGGAAAACGTTTTCATGGCACTTTATCGCCTCACTGGAGATGCAGATCAATGATGTTTATTAATTCAAAACACAAAGGAGGATTAAGAGGTATCAGACATGGAATGGAGGGAATTTAAAGATATTTTACTAGAAAAATACTTTCCTTGTGACCATCGAGCAGATATGGAAAATCAATTTCTGAGTCTTTAGCAAAAGGAGGATAAGAATGTCACAAAAGTATGTGGCAAACTTTACAAGGTTAGAAAAAAAATACTAATTATATACGTAACCCAAGGATTAAGATTGATCAATTCTTTGATGGGTTAAACCATTTCTCTATCGAGCATTAGCCTCACTATCTTTCTCATCGTACAAAGATATAGTCTCATGTGCTATCAAGGCAAAAAAAAACAATTCTCTATGTCTTATGACTTTAAAGAAAATAAGGAGAATATGAGTTCTGCTAAACACTCTGGAAATTGAAATAAGGGGAAGAAGGGAAAATATGAATTTCCATCCTATGGTAAATGTTGGAAGAGACACCATGGTACTTTCTTGAAGTGAATGGGAGTCTGTTACAAGTGTGATAAAAATACCACCAAACTCATGATTGCAAAGGGAAGAAAGAGTCTATCAATGTTGAATTCTTCAATTGTAGAGAAATGGGGCATTATGAAATTGAATGTCCTAAGAGCCAAGGAAACTTTCCTCAGAAAATGCCAAAGAAGTAGGTCCAATATTATGTGATTAATTCTACTGAGTTTGAAGCTTTGAAGGACGTGGTGGTAGGAAATTTAATGGTTTCCTCAAATTTAGCCAATGCTTTATTTGATTCTGGATCATCACATTGTTTCCTATCTTCCCAGTTTTCTAAGAAAATTAGATATTTATAATTTTATTTAACAAGAGTGTTGTCAGTAAAAACTCTTAAGGGAAGTATCATTGCCATAACATTTTGTGAATCAGTTCCCATTAGGGCATATAAACATTATTTATCTTCTAATCTCATTTTCATACCCATGATTGAATTTGATATAATTCTAGTTATGGATTGGATTTTAGACCATGATGGGGAAATTATTATATGAAGAAGGAGGTTATAATTTTAGATGATGATAAGGAGTACCTTATCTTTAGTGCAGAAATGTCACCTTCTGATTCTTATCTAGATCCACCCACTATATCTCTACTAAATTCAATTATTGGAGAGGAAGAGAGTGAAATAACTATGGGTGAGGAAAATAATGTTAAAATAGTGGACGTACCTATTGTGAAAGAATATGTTGATGTGTTTCCAGATGATTTACTTGGACGTTCTCAAAAAAGAAAAATTGAATTTTCCATTGATTTAATTCCTAGTTCATGGCCCATATCGAAGACCCCTTATAGAATTACCACTTCGAAATTAGTGGAACTAAAGAAACAACTAAAGGAATTGAATAATAAAGGATTTATTCACCCTAGTGTTTCTTTGTGGGGATCCCCTATTCATTTTGTTAAGAATAAAGATGAATCTATGAGGTTGTGGATTGACTACAGGGAGATCAATGCTATAACAATAATGAACAAGTATCCCCTACCTCGCATTGATGATTTATTTGATCAACTTCATGGAGATCAATATTTTTCAAATATTGAACTTCAATATGGATATCATTAGTTGTGTGTGAAGAAGGAATACATTCCAAAGACAATATTTCAAACTAGGTACAGGCATTACTAGTTTACAGTAATGCCTTTTCGATTGACTAATGCACCCTCTGTTTTCATGGATCTAATGAATAGATTTTTCATGGAATATCTTGATAACTTTTTAGAGGTATTTATTGATGATATATTGGCATACTCCAAAATCTATGAAGATCATGAAAATAACTTGCATATTATTCTAAATACTCTTAGAAGAAATGAATTATATGGGAAGTTTAGCAAATGTGAACTCTAGCTTCAGGATATTTCTTTTCTTGGCCATATTGTCTATAAGGATGGAATCTCTGTTGATCCTTCAAAGACCATGGAAATCCAAGAATGAACAGAACCGATGAGTATAACTGAGGTAGGTAGTTTTATTAGATTAGCATGTTATTATCAGCACTTTGTCTAGAATTTTTCCCGATTGGCTGACCCATTAACCAAGCTCACACGTAAAGGGGTTAAATTTTTTGGACAAAAGAGTGTAAATAATGATTTGAAGAACTGAAGAGAATATTAGTCAATGATCCTATATTGACTCTACTATCTTGTAATGATGGGTTTGTTATTTATAGTGATGCTTCAAATAAAGGACTTGGTTGTGTCCTTATGCATAATGATAGAGTTATTGCCTATACATCAAAATAGTGAAAAATTCATGAAAAAATCTATCCCACTCATGATCTTGAGTTAAAAGTTGTAATCTTTTCTTTGAAGATATGGAGACACTATATATATGGTGAAAAACGTGAGATATATACAAATAACAAGAGTTTGAAGTATATTCTCTCATAGAAAAAACTCAACATGAGCCAAAGAAGATTTCTTGAACAACTTAAAGATTATGATTTCACTATACACTACCTTTTGGGGAAGGAAAATAAGGTGGTAGATGCTTTGAGTAGAAAGGATCATGGAGTTCTGAACAAGATGAGAGTTTAAAGGGACCCTATGTACATGGATCTAGTAAAGATGGACATGGGAATAATCATGGAAGGTGAAACATCAATACTTTTTCAAATGGTTGCCAAACCATCTTTAATAGAAAGGATAAAAAGTTATCAAGATGATTATAAGGATTTTCAAAAGAAATTTAAAGCTGTGAATGATGGTAGATTGATTGACTTCGTATATGAAGATGGGATTTTGAAATCTAGGAAGAGACTTTGTGTTCTCGATATACCTGATATAAAAAGGGAATTGTTAGATGATGATCATAACACCAATTTATCTATACACTCTGGTAGCACTAAAATTTATAGATATTTGAAGGAACATTTTTTTTGGGACAACTTGAAGAGGGAGTTTTCTTATTATGTGTCAAGATGTATGGTTTTTCAACATGTGAAGGCTCGAAGAGAACATCCTAGAGGATTCATGCAACCACTTCCCATACCTGAGTGGAAATGGGATGATTTTATGATGGACATTGTCATGGGGCTACCAAAGACTCCTAGAAGGAATGATGCAATATGGGTCATTGTTGATCATCTTACCATGTCAGCTCATTTTCTTGCTATAAGAGAAGATTTACCACATGAATTTCTGGAATGTCTATATATTAATAAAGTTGTAAGTCTTCATGAAGTACCCCTATTGATTGTTTCTGATCATGATCCCTGTTTGAAATCAAGATTATAGAAAATTATTCAGAAGGCCTTGGATACTGAACTTCATTTGAGAATTTCCTACAACCCTCAAACTGATGGACAATCAAAATAGACTATTCAACCCATAGAAGAAATGTTGAGATCTTTCTCACTTGACTTTCAAGGTTTGTGGGATCAATATTTACCTCTGGTAGAATTTTCATATAACAATAGCTTTCATTCAAGTATTCATATGGCACCATATAAAGCATTATATGGAAAAAGATGTTGTGCACTAACTTGTTGGGATGATTTTGGTGAACGAAAACTCGTAGTCCCAAAACATTTTTAGGAAACAATGGAAAAGGTGAAGATTATCCAAAGCCACATCAAAGAAAATCAAAGTATGCAAAAGAGATATGCCGATAACCGAAGGAAAGATTTGGAAATTCAAGTAGGTGAAACTTGTTTTCTTGAAGGTATATCCATGGAAGGGTGTTATATGATTCAGAAAGAAGGGTAAATTATGTACCAGGTACATCAGAACGTTCAAAATTCTAGAATGAATTAGAGTTGTATAATACTGTTTGGAAATGCCGCCAAGTCTCTCCAAAGATCATATTTATGTATGTGGTTTTTGAATAATTTAATAACAATGATTTAACTATTATACATAATTTTAATGTACCCTCTACAAAGGAAAAGTACAAGGTAAGGGTTAATTCTACAATCTCTTCATTATCTAAGGTTGTATATATGTGAGTATCTATTGGGACCTCTTTATCATCCACATCTGTGTTTCTTAAAAATTTATTTCAAACCATTTTTACTATTTCCTAGACGATGGGTTAAATTCATTTATACTCTTGTTTGACTTTTTATAAAAATTTTATAAAGGAATCTTTCCGTTGTTTTCCAAACAAGGTACATTATGACCTTTTCGACAAATTAAAGTAAGAATGTCTTTTTTAACTTATACGGCGGCTACGGATATTTTCCGCCATTATAACATCTTCGAAGCATCCCTTATAAGATTATAAAAATACTTTCAAAATAAATGTTTTATTTTATAATTATGTGACTTTAAAATGATTTAAAAATATAAAAAGATATTTCTCTCAAATAGTTTTGATTTCATCTATGTCAATATCCTTTGATGGATTTTACACTTGTTTGAAGTTGATTTATTTTGATACAAATCTTCCATATTGTATTGAAGGTTTTGTGATTATTTTGACTGTGGATGTGTTATTTTTATATCATTCATGGTTAATGTTTAATGTATTAACATTTCGTCTGCTAGTTTTAATACAAATGTTTATGTTATGTTTCAACCTTTTCATATGAGGAATGTAGTGGACTTAGTAAGTGACATGTGGAGCCCTCTATAGCTCCACGATGCATCAGTAGGTCTTATTAGACAAACTAGTGTCTTGGCACAAGGCCTTGAAAAAAATCTTATTTGTATTCTTAGCAAGAGGCCTTGACTATGTGGTTATGATGTCAGTAATTATGCATTCCATCATTATGAAATTGGCTATTGACATTACATTTGATTATTCGACTAGTAGAATATCCATGTGAATGAGTAAATGGAATTATTTGATTTATATTTTCCATATTATACAGATGTTTATGTTTAAAAGGCTTATTTTTTAGTCTTATACATTGCCTTAAATGTGTAAGCTTATTTATAAAAGTTTTCACTATATTTTTATCCTTATTGAGAATCTAAGCTCACCTATTTCTATGTTTTATTTTTACCAAGATGTGATGTAATATTTTATGGTTGACCTGTAGGGATAGAAAAAGGTATATAAGTGTGTTCAAAGGAGACAAAATGTTGTTGTTGTTGTTTTTATCACACGATGTAACATAAAACTAACGTATGTATCCAGTACTTCCAAGGATACTAAACTAATCAGTCATTCGAGACTTGATCTCTTGTGATCATTCCAATATTATGTAATAAGACACTGACTCTAGGTAACTAGGGTTGGGGTGTTATATAATGGACATGGGTATCACATATGTGGTTGTTAAAATTGTTGGTATTGGCCCACCAATTACTTTCACATGCACTACCCATGGGAAACATTAGTGTGGTATTATATTTGGTATATTGATATAGGAAATACCCATGTTAGTAAGACCTAGGCTACTATAGTCGATATAGTGGAGACATGTGCAATGTTATATCCTTATTTTCTGCCTATCACCATTTGAAATTCTTGTAGTAATAGGTAATTAAATAAATACAAATGGTGAAATTTAGATCTATAGTCCTCGATTATTTTCCCTAAAAAATATTTCCATTATATCATTATACAATTTAGCTATATATATCTTATCATATATTTACTTTTAAAATTAAGATATATAATTAATATTTATTTAAAATATATGTTTTGTGGTCCACATAGTCCTGAAATCCATGACCAAAAATATGGTTATATTATGAAGTGTACATCCATCCTATGGCCATGACCACCAATTTTTTTGGTTGAAATATAATATATTCATAGAATAACATATTTCTGTGGGAATAGGTCAAGCTACAACCACATCCATTTGTGAACATGGTTGTCGGAAGCATAAAACCAAGATACATCCACATCCATGTTAGTATGTGGCCATATAATAAGATGCGATCACAAAAACATTCATAAAATATCATATGGTGTGTTATGGTCACAACCACATATGAATATGTCTACAGGAACCATACAACCAATCTATCCCTATGACCATGTAATTCAATGGGTGTATGTCATTTATATGTTTTTTCCAGCCCATTCTCTCCACGAAAATGTGTTCTGTACAAGTATACTACCAAATTTGTAATTATAGTGGCCATAGGATATTTCAACATAGTTATCATTATAAAAAAAAGACTCCCAATCAAGTTATTTTTCAATCTATTTTCATTGAAAAAAATCAAAGGATAGTACTCAATATATCACCTTTGGAAGGCTTGTACCATGACCTTATCTTGACCTATAACCATGGCTTTCTTACATGTCTTTATAAATTAATATTTTTTGGGTCATTTTTAAGTACTTTTATTTAGATAATTATTCCAGAAAACATGACTAAAAAAATATAATAAACATATATATATATATATATATATATATAGAATTATGGCTGAGATAACACTATGATCATTCGCTCATCCCATAATATTAAACTTCTTATTTAATACCATAATTTAAAATTTATCCATGTATTTAAATCATATACTTTTTATTTTACTCACTATGTATAATCACTCAGGGTTATACTTGGTCATTTATCAATTAATTAATTATTGTATCCTTAATTCTCATTGATATTATATATAACAATGTTCCATTCGAGATATTAATATGTCATTTTAAATATCTATATTATTTTGTAAACAATATACACATCCTAATCATATATATTCATGTTAAAGAATTATATTCTCAATATCTCCATAACCCTTGGTTTCTGAATTATATTATATTGATTATATATATAATACCATCAAAATATAACAAGTCCCTTGAAAACCATCTCCAATGAACATAGTAAAAAAATTCTTAAGCCTCACATGATTAAGGAACTAAACCTCATACCCTCCACTTCAAGATCATATCATCCATATATACATATCATAAACACATATATCATAATGAAAATAACTAGGGATAGTGGTTCCCATTCACACAAACGACTCACTAAATTCATGTTGTGTTACACCCGATTAAACAACCCTTGTTTGGTGGTTTCACAGTGATCATAATTCCCATAAAATTAAATAAAAGTAAAGAAAAATAATAAATATCTTACAAAATACAATACCCATAATTGATCTACTATTATAATTCATTAATGAAAACCTCAAATAATTATTATTATCAGTATATAATTCCTTTCAAGTATATCATTATCACACTATCAATTTCACCATTTGTTATTCCATAGTTATCAGAAGGATGACGTACTAATTCCAATAATGAAATCACTATGTTATAATAATTAATTAACATTTATGGTGGGTAAAAGACACATAATTATCATAATTAATCTATATATTTATTATAGAGTCCCGAAGCTTAACGTACATGGACATTACATTACTTTTGTAGAATACTTAGTACATAACAAAATCACACACACAAGGACCATAATAGTTTAGTGTCTTTGGAAACTCGGAATATAATCTTCTAATCGTGGTGAAAGATCTTCAACATCTCCCATAAAGTTCTTCCTTTTTTATTCCTAAAACCTTTCTTTATATCCTGGGGGAAAGAAAACATAAAAGGGTGAGCTCAAATGCTCAGTAAGGGTAAACAAAAGAAATATCAATCACATCATATTCATAAGATCATGACATTTTGGAAATATTAACCTGCAAAAGAGATCATAATATCATAACATGGGGTAAATCATATTAGTGAAATGTAATCCCAATAATCATAACTTAAAACATGAAACTTTGTGTCATACACACATAATCATAGAGAATCATTTCTTATTAGTCAAGACTCATTGCCAAGACTATCTTAGTGGACAAAGTCCATTTTTGAACCGAGTTCACTCCTCGTTTCAGTCCGATTTTACTGAACCGGTTTAACCTGCCGTTCCAACCATGTCTATCTCATGAGATATAAAATCATTACCCAATGCATTGGAGGGAGATATATTTCCCACCCATCTCATAATGATACCATTCTTATGTGTTCCACAAAATCATAAACCATACATCATAGCATAACCCATGTAATAAAAATGGGAATCTTAAACGTCGTGACATCATAAAACAATTCATATAAGATAAAGGAATTCATAAAAATATTTCCATCACAATATAATCAAATCCATGTAATAATAGGGATATAAACAGAACCCTATATTATCTTAGATGGAAAATAATTTTGATAAAACTCTTGACCTCCATTATTTAGGAAAATATCCTTTCTACTTCAAAAACACTTTTCCTTTCTTAACATTTCATACAATTCTAAACTAAAAGAAGTTGATTAAAAATAAACTTGAAAACTATTAAAGGAAGCTTCTTGGAAATAATGTTTTAAAAATCCATTCATGCCGTATAAGTTAAAAAAAACATTCTTCTCGTACTTTTGTCAGAAAAGTCAAAAAGTACCTCGTACAAAAAAATGACAAAAGATTCCTTCCATATCTTTTAATAAAAACTCACCGAAGGGTAAAATTGGATTTAAACAATTGTAGGTGGATGGAAATAATATTACATATTGAGGAAACATGGATATGGATGATAAAATACACTCCAGTAAATTCCAAAGTATAAACAATCTCGGATAAAAATGAGATTGTGATATTTCCCTTACCTTGGTCCGATTTGCTTCATAAGTGTCCGAACCTCCTGTATAATGATTTATATAATGTCATTGAATTATTCCAGAATTTTACTCATTGTTATGATATCATATATGGTTCACTTATGACTTTATTTTACCCGTTCTTTTGTAAATTCCATGTTAAAGAGAGTTTTGGGAAAAATCGTTTCATTTGTCGTCCGTGTTTTGACTTGTAATTATTCATATGATTACATAGATCATGATTTCTTAATTACAGAATATAAAACATGATTTATATATAATATATATTCAGAATATACCTATATATAATAGATCGATAAATGGAAAGAAATACACCGTTCATGGAGACGGTAGGCCATACGTATGCATGAACGCTGTTTTCGTTTCCTTATTGAGTTGAATGGAATTAATTAGATGAAATACATATATATATATATATACATAAATACAGTAGATTTATAATGTCATATGTTTCATTATTATTGCTTATATATACTTTATAATCATTCATGAATGGTTAATCATTGAGAATGAATCTCATCGCGTCGTAGAGACGGTAGTCCGTACGTACGCACAAGCGATGATATCATTTCCATAATTATTGAATTGAATTGGAGTGGATGATACAATATATCAGAATCAATAAGATGTTATAATAACTATTTATAGTTATTCTTTACACCATAATACCCATCCATGTAAGGTGTTGGTGGAAAAACAGATTACACCACGACGTGGAGACGGTATTCCGTACGTACGCACGCACGGTGATTTTGTTTTCCGTAGGATGTATAGAAGGTGAAATGGGGTTGTTTAATATTTATAATAACATATCAATATATTATTGATACTGATGTTATTACTTTATAATGAAACAACTAAATAAGAAGAAGTTGAAGAAGAAAGAAGTTTGAAAGAATCAGTAGAAGAAATTACCTCTTCTTCGATACGCCTCATTGAAACCACTTCTTAGGGCACTAATATTGGTCTTTGAAGTTGACCAGGACCTCTAGGATGTTTATAGGGAAGTGGAGAAAAGAATTTGGTAGGGTTTGGAAGATACTAAAGGCTCAAAGTGGTGTGAGGAAGAGAGGGAGGAGGTGCCCTTTTATAAGGGAGGAGAGGGGCACCTTTGTAATAACTAAAAATATTATTTTATTGTAAAGCCAAATTCGGTTTTAAAAAGCTACAAATTGATTTATTTACAAGCTAAGGTTGGGATGGGTCGAATTCCTATAATACAGTATAATTTATATAAGTTTAGGTTCCTATTTTAACCTTATCATTTATATTTAACATTAAGTTAGATAATTTTACTTTTACCGTGTCTTTTTGTGTTCTTACACTATAAGGTTAATAAACATACTATAACAAGACAAACGAATCCCAAGATGTTTATTATTAATATATATAACCTTATCTAAGTCATTTGGCATAACCTTAGATTTATAGGAATAAAATAACAATTAATAATATAATATTTGTTTTAAAAACTATTTTATGTCAATTTTGACACTATTTAGTAATTGATTTTTTTTAAAAATCATAACAGAATGATTAGTTCTAAAAAAGTTAATTACATCAATACTAACATGTCATATTAACCTATAAAATTAGTGTAATTCATAAAAAGTCTCAAATTACATTTACTTGGGTATTTATAACATCAATTATGTTAATATTTCATTAATAAGATAATTACTGCATCATCTTTGTGTAATAAATAAATTAACTTATTTAAAGCCTAAAAATTACAAATAAAATATCATTATTTAGGAAATATTTTTAGATTTCTAATTAATATTTATAGTCGAATTTATCTTATGTATAACCCTATATTAAAAATGATATACTTATTAAATATTGATATAACTATTTTAACCCTTCTTTAAATAAATTAATAAAAATGTCCTAATCTAATCCAAGTGGGCCTAAATGGTCATATTTTATTCCTAAGGATGTTTTTGGTCGAATTAAACTTATCCAATAGAATTAGGACATGTGTTAGGGTAATAATAATATCATTTTACCCTTAATTACCCTATTTAATTTTAACCGCGGTAAAAAAGTAAAAAGTTACTATTCACCAAAAATTATTATCATCTCATTGAACCACATTTTACATACTGACATCAACCGTGTCTCTCAGATTTTTGAAATTTCACTCACAGAAGCGATAAAATTAAGTTTTATGAAAAATTCATTTTTTTAACTACCACTTAGTGGTTTCACTATTCATCAAAAAATGAAAGTTTCCAGAAAAATACCAAAAATTTGGCCTAAGCTATATTTGATATTATGAACTCAAAAATGATGTCTATTTTACCAAATTCAAAACATATCAGTTGCATTAATTAATTTAAAAATTAATTCTCATTGTCAAAACAAATAGCGTGTTCTTAAGAGATAATAACTATCAAAAGATTGACACTTGTTTATGTCTGGTTTAAATGTGAAATTACATCAAATGAACAAAATTGTATTAAATTGTAAAAATATATTCTAAATATAATTTAAAACCAGTCAAATTAATAATTTATCACTATTAATTATTTTGATTAAAAAGGTTGTTTTTAATTAAAATTTAGTAATTTTCACTATTCATCGGAAAATGAAAGTTATCCGAAAAGTACCAAAATTTCACCCTAAGATAATTTCGATATTCCGAATCCAAAAATGAAGTCTATTTTGAAAAATAAAATTTACAAAATTTCAAAAAGTGGTTATTACTATTCATAACGGCTAGTTTTAATAATATTTTAATAGCATATTGTTGTTTAGTGAAACTCGTTATTGTGTACTACACACGCTATCGAGGAAGGTCGCGATTGTGTGTAATGAAAATCAAGTCAAGGATGCGTGTTGTGCAAGATCCTTTTGGTGTAGTGTACAACACAAGACATTAATGAAATTAAAAAGAATATTTTTCATAAAATCTCGGGGTGTTACATTCTACCCCCCTTAAAATGAATTTCGCCCTCGAAATTAATCGGGGTTATAAATGGTTTACTACTCAAAAGTTTCTTTAATAGAAACTCACATCGTAAAAAGGAATACCAAAACCAATCTTTAAAAACAAAAGTATGAAACGTAACGGTTACCTAAATAAACTAATCACTGGGTTTCCACATAGGTGAAAATATGGATATGGAAGAGAAATCTAACCATCATGTTTTGATGGAGAGTGGTAGAGAACGTGGCTATGGAAAATCCAGCAATCACAAAGCCATAAGTTTGTGACAATCTAAGGTACCATCTGATTCATCAGGTATAAGAGCACTAGGACGACATTTTTGGTTTTCAAGATCACTTCCCTAAAGTTGAAGAATTTGAATTAGAATAAATACTTACTTTATTTTGGTACAATCTCACTGTTGTTCGTGCCTTGAACAGTTTCCACTTCATCTCTTAAAGAAATGAAGTTGAATTTTTTATTCGTGAAGTGTTAGCAGATCATGTGATAGAATGACGGGTCATTCCATCTGTCTCAAACAAAAGGTTAGCAAAAGTTATTAAATATACAGAAGTCAATCTATAGTGAGATTAATCATATATAGTTCCTAAAATGGACTTATACTTATTATATCATACTGCTTAATATAATAAAACTAGTTTCTACTAAACAGGGACTTCCTGTAGGCCAGTGGTAGGTGATAAAGGCCAGTCGCATTTCGGTTGTGGGTTCGATTCCCACAGCCTTGTCCGACACGATCGGCTGTCGCCCGTCCTGCAGGTTGTCCTTTTTCTAAAGCTATATTACTATAAAATCCCATCAATAATATCGAAAAAAGTTCTATCCTAACTTATGTCCAACATAATCCATTCCAATCTTTAGGATTATCTAAAATACTTCGGTCCAAGATCATAGTATAAAGAAAATGATTACTTGAAATGTCACATAACAATCACGTGAATGCCATCATTTATCCCCCATATATCATAAGATATATCTTGTTGGTCAAATTACAAACATGTGAATACCTTAATCATGTATTCTCTTGAAGAATGAATACCCATTAAACCTTAGTGAAAACATGAAAGCAGTTAAAATTTAACACTTTCCACAAACCAAAATCCTCAAAATTCTTTATACTCAAACCATGATATCACTTAGTCCTTATATCAATCATGAGATCATGAATACAGTCAAACATCTCATTATCTTCTTATCCCTTCATTATGCGCATATCATCTGCTTACCAAACATATCTTAATCACTTTACATGGTTACCGGTACCATTGAAAACCACAATAGACCAATACATAAATATTCCAATATTCTACAATACTATATACAACATTATTTTGGAATCCCATTACATAAACACTTAATCATTCCACAACATCATTTTCATATTCAACATCGCCAATAGTGATCGCATGTGACTTCCCTTTGTCCTTTGCCTTAAGTGGTTTCTCATGTTGATCATCACTAACCCTTGGATTAGGGCATTTATTAGCATAATGCCCCATTTCCTTGCACTTGAAGCATTGAAGTGTTGTTGGTGTGTTCTCTGTAGTCTTTTATTTATTCACACCATTAGCAACCCTTTTTCCATTACTTCGACACTCAGCTGCTCGATGACCTTCTTTTCCACACTTAAAACATTTTATAGTCCCTTAAAGATAGTATCCACCGTGCTTCTTTCCACACTTTGAGCATAAGAAAACATTCATATTCTTTTCACCATTATTCTGAGATTTCTGCTTGAACTACAACTTTCATTTCTTGTCAAAACTATGAGATGGATAAGTAACACCAACTTCCATTTCTACCTTGATAGCACAATGCACAATTTCTTCATAGCTACTGAAGTCTCTTATAGCTAATTCCCTTATAAGATTTGGTTTTAAGCCACTGAAGAATCGATCAACTTTACTTTCAGGTTGGATGATAAATCCAGATGCATACCTTGCAAGCCTTGTAAAATTCTCTTCGTATATACCAACAGATTCATCATCCTTTTGCTTTAGTTCAATAAACTCCTTCTCCATCTTTGTTCGAAGAATACAAGGGAAGTACTTATTGAAAAATAAGTTCTTGAACTCGTCCCATTCCATGGACTCAATTTCATCTCTTGGCCTCGTATTCTTGATAATATTCCACCATTGATCAGCTTCACCTTCCAAACGATATACTGCTAAGATAACTTTATCATGTTCAGGACATTAAAGAACTGAAAATATCTTTTCAGTGGTAATGATCCATTGTTCAGCAACAAGTGGATCAGAAGACCCACTGAATGAAGGTGGACGTTGCCTCATGAAGGACTCAAAAGAATATTGTTCCCTTTTCTACTCATTTGGAAGTCCAGAATGATTCATAGCTTGTGTGAGTATAGAAATAAGATTTTTCACTCCATCTACTATAACATTTGTTTGTTCAAGAGGACAATCATTGCATTGTCCATTACATTGATCAACATGGTTCCTTCGGGTTCCATCCATCATCTAAAACCCAAAAAGAATAGCGTGAGAGGCAAAAATCACGCTAGGGAAAACAACATAATAAAGGGGGAGTACCTTCAATATTTAACATCTTAGGTTTAATTATAATATTTTTAGCGCAATTCCAGTACTATAACCTATACTTATACTTAACCTTAGGGACATCCCTAGACATACCTTAGAAATATCTCTAGGGATCTCACTAAAGTTCTCGCATACTAGTTTCCAAAGGTTGACTAATCCTTTCCTCTAATACCAACTGTAGAGACCCAAAGCTTAACGTACATGGACATTACATTACTTTTTCAGAATACTTAGTACATAACAAAATCACACACACAAGGACCATAATAGTTTATTGTCTTTGGAAACTCAGAATATAATCTTCTAATCGTGGTGAAAGATCTTCACCATCTCCCATAAAGTTCTTCCTTTTTTTATACCTAAAACCTTTCTTTATATCTTGGGGAAAAGAAAACATAAAATGGTGAGCTCAAATTCTCAGTAAGGCTAAACAAAAGAAATATCAATCACATCATATTCATAAGATCATAACATTTCGAAAATATTAACCTACAAAAGAGATCATAATATCATAACATGGGATAAATCATAGTAGTGAAATATAATCCCAATAATCGTAACTTAAAACATGAAACTTTTTGGCATACACACATAATCATAGAGAATCATTTTTTATTAGTCAAGACTCATTTCCAAGACTATCTTAGTGGACAATGTTTATTTCTGAACCGAGTTCACTCCTCGTTTCAGTCCTGTTTCACTGAACCGGTTTAGCCTGCCATTCCAGCCATGTCTATCTCATGAGATATAAAATATTTACCCAATGAATTTGAGGGAGATATAGGTCCCACACATCTCATAATTATACCATTCTTATGTGTGACACAAAATCATAAACCATACATCATAGCATAACCCATGTAATAAAAATGGGAATCTTAAATGTCGTGACATCATAAAAAAATTCATATAAGATAAAGGAATTCATAAAAATATTTCCATCACAACATAATCAAATCCATGTAATAATAGGGATAGAAACAGAACCCTATATTATCTTACATGGAGAATAATTTTGATAAAACTCTTGAACTCCATTCTTGAGGAAAATATACTTTCTACTTCAAAAACACTTTTCCTTTCTTAACATGTCATAAAATTCTAAACTAAAAGAAGTTGATTAAAAATAAACTTGAAAACTAGTAAAGGAAGCTTCTTGGAAATAATTTTTTAAAAATCCATTCATGCCATATAAGTTAAAAAAAACATTCTTCTTGTACTTTTGTCGGAAAAGTCCAAAAGTACCTTTTACAAAAAAACGACAAAATATTCCTTCAATATCTTTTACTAAAAACTCACCGAAGGGTAAAATTGGATTTAAAAAATTTTAGGTGGATGGAAATAATATTACATATTGAGGAAACATGGATATGGATGATAAAATACACCCCAGTAAATTCCAAAGTATAAACAATCTCGGATAAAAATGAGATTGTGATATTTCCTTTACCTTAGGTCCGATTTGCTTCGTAAGTGTCCGAACCTCCAGTATAATTATTTACATAATGTCATTAACTTATTCCATAATCATATTCATTGTTATGATATCATATATGGTTCACTTATGACTTTATTTTACCCGTTCTTTTGTAAATTCCATGTTAAAGAGAGTTTTGGGTAAATTCGTTTCATTTGACGTCCGTGTTTTGACTTGTAATTATTCATATGATTACATAGATCATGATTACTTAATTACAGAATATAAAACATGATTTATATATAATATATATTCAGAATATACATATATAATATATCTATAAATGGAAATAAATACTCCGTTCATGGAGACGGTAGGCCGTACGTACGCATGAATGCTATTTTCGTTTCCTTATTGAGTTGAATGGAATTAAGTAGATGACATACATATATATATATATACATAAATCCAGTAGATTTATAATGTCACATATTTCATTATTATTTCTTATATATACTTTATAATCATTCATTAATGGTTAATCATTGAGAATGAATCTCATCACGTCGTGGAGACGGTAGTCCGTACGTACGCACGAGAGATGATATCGTTTCCATAATTATTGAATTGAATTGGAGTGGATGATACAATATATCAGAATCCTTATGATGTTATAATAACTATTTATATTTATTATTTACACCATAATACCCATCCATGTAAGGTGTTGGTGGAAAAACAGATTACACCCCGGCTTGGAGACGGTATTCCATACGTACGCACGCGCGGTGATTTTGTTTTCCGTAGGATGGATAGAAGGTGAAATGGAGTTGTTTCATATTTATAATAACATATCAGTATATTAGTGATACTGATGTTATTAATTTATAATAAAAAAACTAAAGAAGAAGAAGTTGAAGAAGAAAGAAGTTAGAAAGAATCAGTAGAAGAAATTACCTCTTCTTCGATACGCCTCTTTGAAACCTCCTCTTAGGGCACTAATATTTGTCTTTGAAGTAGACCAGGAACTCTAGGATGTTTCTAGGGAAGTGGAGAAGAGAATTTGTCAGGGTTTGGACGAGCTTGAAGGCTCAAAGTGGTATGAGGAAGAGAGGGAGGAGGTGCCCTTTTATAAGGGAGGAGAGGGGCACCTTTGGAATAACTAAAAATATTATTTTATTATAAAGCCAAATTCGGTTTTAAATAGATCCAAATTGATTTATTTCGAATCTAAGGTGGGGATGGGTCGAAATACTCTCATACAATAGAATTTAGACAAGTTTAGGTTCCTATTTGTAACTTATCATTTATATTTAACTTTAAGTTAGAGAATTTTACTTTTACCGTGTCTTTTTGTGTTCTTACACTATAAGGTTAATAAACCTACTATAACAAGCCAAAAGAACCCCAAGTTGTTTATTATTAATATATATAACCTTATCTAAGTCATTTGGCCGAACCTTAGATTTTTAGGAATAAAATAAAAATTAATAATATAATAATTTTTTTAAAAACTATTTTATGTCAATTTTGACACTATTTAGTAATTGATTTTTTGTAAAAATCATAACAGAATGATTAGTTCTAAAAAAGTTAATTAAATCCATACTAACATGTCATATTAACCTATAAAATTAGTTTAATTCATTAAAAGTCTCAAATTACATTTATTTGGGTATTTATAACATCAATTATGTCAATATTTCATTTATAAGATAATTACTGCATCATCTTTGTGTCATAAATAAAATAACTTATTTAAAGTCTAAAAATTAAAAATAAAATATTTTTAAGTTTTAAATCTGTTTATATTTCTAATGAATATTTATAGTCGAATTTATCTTATTTATAACCCTATATTAAAAATGATATACTTATTAAACCTTTATTTTAACTATTTTAACCCTTCTTTAAATAAATTAATAATAAATGACCTAATCTAATCCAAGTGGGCCTAAATGATCATATTTTATTCCTAAGGTTGCTTTTGGTCTAATTACACTTATTTAATAGAATTAGGACATGTGTTAGGGTAATAATAATATCTTTTTTACCCTTAATTACCCTATTTACTTTTAACCGTGGTAAAAAATGTAAAAAGTTACTATTCACCAAAAATTATTTTCATCTCATTGAACCACATTTTACTTACTGACATCAACCGTGTCTCTATAATTTTTGAAATTACACTTACAGAAACGGTAAAATTAAGTTTTATGAAAAATTCATTTTTTTTAACTACCACTTAGTGGTTTCACTATTCATCAAAAAATGAAAGTTTCCAGAAAAATACCAAAAATTAGGCCTAATCTATATTTGATATTATGGACTCAAAAATGATGTCTATTTTACCAAATTCAAAACATATCAGTTGCATTAATTAATTTAAAAATTAATTCCCGTCGTCAAAACAAATAGCGTGTTCTTAAGAGATAATAACTATCAAAAGATTGACACTTGTTTATGTTTGGTTTAAATCTGAAATTACATCCAATGAACAAAATTGTATTAAATTGTAAAAATATATTATAAATATACTTTAAAACCACTCAAATTAATAAATCATCACTATTAATTATTTCTATTAAAAACGTTGTTTTTAATTAAAATTTAGTAATTTTCACTATTCATCAGAAAATGAAATTTATCCGAAAAGTACCAAAATTTCACCCTAAGCTAATTTCGATATTCCGAATCAAAAAATGAAGTCCATTTTTAAAAACAAAATTAACAAAATTTCAAAAAGTGGTTATTACTATTCATAACAGCTAGTTTTAATAATATTTTAATAGCATATTGTTGTTTAGTGAAACTCGTTATTGCGTACTACACACGCTATCGAGGAAGGTCGCGATTGCGTGTAATGCAAGGAAAGTCAAGGATGCGTGTTGTGCAAGCTCCTTTTGGTGTAGCGTACAACACAAGACATTAATGAAATTAAAAGGAATATTTTTCATAAAATCTCGGAGTGTTACATTCTACCCCCCTTAAAATGAATTTCTCCCTCGAAATTCATGATGGTTATAAATGGTTTACTACTCGAAAGTTTCTTTAATAGAAACTCACATCGTAAAAAGGAATACCAAAACCAATATTTAAAAACAAAAGTATGAAATGTAATGGTTAACCAAATAAACTAATCACTGGGTTTCCACATAGGTGAAAATATGGATATGGAAAATATGATCATAAATATACCACAGTTTTATTGAATCTATTTTTACCATGAAATAATTTGGAATATTTCTCAGAATATTTCCAATTCTAAACGCAGAGTTGGCATGGGATTTTGAGGCTCAAAGAGACTCTATGAAGTGATATTAAAAATATCTATTATATTTTATCAAGCAAGTAGACTTTCATTTTACACATGGAATAATACCTGATAAGAGTCTTATATTGAAAATATGAGATCATTGTTTCATCTATAATTTGGTTTTTACTCTAAGTGTGATATAAATCATTTCGACATCAAGTGCCTGGTTAGGGGTGAGTGTTGGCAGGTGTTGGAACTGAAATACATGCCATGAGATTAGTCTAGGAGGAAATGGCCATTTTTAAGTGAATATATGCCAAAATATCCACACAATCACCTTTAATATTCTAATTTGAAAATACCTTCTGCAGAGACCTCTTCGCCACCATGAACACGTGAAGCACTGATGGGACGGTCTGTGAGTCTGATGGTGCTCCATGACTAAACTAAGGGGTTGAAACTATTATTCATGTGACTGACATGACCATGGCCATTTTTGAAGTACAAATTTATTCACAAATTTCTTCCCAGCATTATGAAACCCTTTTCCTATAACTACCCACCTCATTCCTAATTTTCAGGTACGGACCCTATCCTTTCGACTTCCAAATTACTCATGATTCACGAACCACGCTGAGCACCATGAACTAATCCAAAATGGATTACCCAAGTATCCTAGCATTTAAAGACCCATTTTCCCATGTTCCTCAGTACCTCCACCTAATGTGGGTATGGCCTCTATGAAGGCCTTTTTCCTTTCATGGAGGAGGAAGTCCCTTTGGGTTACTTGAGGCTTCATGAAGCATTCAGCCTTCATGGAGCACTCCTTTTCTTGAGATAGGTCTTTATCCTATGGATAGAGAACCATGTTTTACAAGAAATCATCCATCACAAATCCCATGAACTTCATAAAGCACAAGAGCTTCGTGAATCTCCCATATTCTAGTCCCTCTACTTCACAAAACCTCACCTTGGGTTGCTCTATGTTTCCTACCTTTCGTTGACTTCTCTTTGTGAAGCCTGAGTGCTCCAAACCTCTATATCAATATAGGATTAGTTCAGTTTCACTTCAAGTCCCCATGTGGACTATGCTGCCCATTCTTGCATCCTTCTTAAATTTTAGTGTGGCCTGATACTCCCATTTACATTTTTCTTCTTAGTATAGGTATGATAATTCCCCTTTCTTCCCATCTTAGGAATGCTAACATGGATATCACGATTGACCAATCCTTCACATCATTTCATCCTAGAATTTATAAATACATACCTTCCCAAGTTTTTATGCATGATGGTTATATAATCACAACATGTGAGGAGTGATTCCCCACATCAGAGATGCATGATGTAAAACTTCCCAACACCAACGTCCTCTACACATGATATTAATCAATGACCTCACCAAATGCGGAAAATATAGGATGTCCCCATGTATGAGTGACTTGGAATTAGATCCTCCTCACGTGGAATTACATCCTCCACAAAGGGAATGAAATCTTCCTAGTATTCCCTCTTGGAGTAATATTATAGCCTTTCATATAGGAGACAACACCTTTTCTCCTCTTAACCTTCTCAAATATGACGCTTAGGGTGGGTCAGGCACTCTTAATACCCCATCCATCTCCATTTGGGATTTTTCACTATGGGCCTCTTCCATGAATAAGACCTGCTCACATGGATTGAGATCCTCCATATGTGTAATGAGATTATCCTTTGGTATCTTTCATGTGTAAGCCTTAATCCATCTCTCATTGTCACATCTTTTTTGACACGATAGTTAGGTATAATAATTCCTCTTATTTCTCAAACCAAGCATGACTCATGTGGGATTATAAGATAGTAGCGACCACAAAACCTATACACACTCAATGGGATGCTTCCATGCATAATCCCCAACCAAATGGGAATCCTTACTATAGTAATCCCTAACCATATTCTCAATTTCCATGGGCCTCCTCTTTAGGTGTATTCCTCGACACCACTTTCCAAACTATGTAGGAATTGATTGTCAATCACTTGGGATACATAGGAAGCCTCTTTGAAGTCCAAAACCAACATTTATCCCACTCCATCAACTCCATCCAAAACTTCCATAATACTTCCAAATATTTCCATTGGGTCCCATATACCGAAAGATCCAATTCACCCATCTTGGTTATTCCTAAAAGTAAGACCCATCCACATCCTCATTTCTACAAGATGCACCCAAAAATAATTCATGTGTAACCCCCATACAAACTAACATAATAAAACTAATATAAATCCTCAAGTGAAGGGAAGGAATCATGAATAAGCATAGAAACATCCATTGATCTATGTGGGGTTTTATCATTTCCTCCAAAACAAGGTACATAGGACGCCTCTTTGAGGTTTAATCCTAACCAATAGAAAACCATTGTTCCAAAATCCGAGGGGTGAACCTCCATGATCCACCTCCAGTGGTATTCAGATCAACCTTTATGGTGTGACATATTCCCCTTTATAGGATACACCTCCTAGGTCCACCCCCACTAGTGTTCTAATCCATTCATTAGTAAACCTTCAAAGTAATCAATTATAGGGATGTACCTCTCTGATACTCCTCCATGGTGCATATTTATCAATCTCAATCCATCTTAGCATGATGATAAACTTAATACTTAGTTTGTAATTCTAACTCCTTCTAAAATTTGGATTCGGGAGGTGAAATTCATGGATGGTATTCCATTGGAATCAAATACCTTGTGATCGAAAAGGGATGCCTCTGGTTTGGTTCATGATATGGATCCTTAAGATTTTCTCTTATGAGGAAGAATATAGGTAACCAATGTTCTAACATATAGAAATACTAGTGGTTCCCAATATGATTAATCCCCTAACTAATGGTTTCTTCCCTTTCAAGACCCCTTGGAATTACTAGACATAAGTATCATAATTAACTGAAATCCACAAAGAGATGGAACTGGGAATGAGTTTCATGAATGCATATTAATTTTGATGGATACTGGGACTAGGTGAGAAATTCCATGGAGTAATCCATGGAAGGTGGGACCGACATGACATCACCCTGTTTTGATCAAGGTGAAGACATCACTAAGAAAGTGATGAACATTCCCACCTTTGAAAATAAGTAATGTTAGGTAATAATGAAATGCCAACATCATGATGAATGGTGGGGCGCCCCAACAAAGCCATTAGAAATAAAAATGGTAAACCCAATGTGAAACTAGTCTCCCAAATATTTGGACTAGTAGCATTTAAGACATCGATAGATTATCATGTAACAAGATATTGATATCTGATACCTAGACCCAATAAAACAAAAGTGGTCCTGATGTGGAACTCACCAGAAATTGGGGTAGTTAATTGTTGGGAATTCTGGTCTGCAACATTGTCAACATGGATCTCTCTCTACGAACATGGAAGATTAGAGGACACAGGGGAATTCTTAATTTCTTTCCTAGAATATGTACTAATAGATAAAACCTCCTCTTCTATAGGACCGAAGCTACAGGAAACCAACTGCCCCTACCCATAGACGTAGGGGCAAGAGAAATGTCAACATGGAAATCCCACATGACTCCATCTCTGCCATGAATCTATCCATGACCACAGCTTCTGGAGCACCCATGCCCCATCTCCCCCTCATAAATCATTCAGAATATAGTGATAGATGCCATCGTAAAATTATATAAGCAATAGGGGATCATTACCATGAGGGATATGGCCTGCCAAGACCTAGAGGATTTTGTGAATCATCGATACCACCACCCCAAGGGTCGCAAAGTGAGATTATCCTCCCCAATCTAATAATGAACTGCTTCGGGAGCCTCTATCTAAAGAGATATTATGAATCACCCCTGTTCTATAAGTTAGGGGATGTTGGGGTCATCTCTATTATGACTATCAAGTTTGAGCCGCCAAGGGGGGATCCCACTAGGTCCCTTCAACATGACCAATATCTAGTATCTCAGGCTGAGGAACATGTAAACTATATCCCCGCACCACCATCCCTAGTCCTACTGACCTGATTACAACTTTAGGCACAATATTAGGATGATTCATGATATGGGGAATTGTTTTTCACCGCTCCAATGGCTCATGCCTCTCCCAGTGCATCCCTTCATATCCATGTTACTAAAGAATAGGTGCCCATCAATTCCAGATTGGGATTGAGACCCCAGCCACCTCATAGGTAGGTTGGGTTGAATCTATCAACCATTGGTGAAACCAATAGCCATAATGGGATAACCCGTGATGATGAGATTCAGTATAGAGGCCCTCCTATAATACTATCTCTAATTAGAGTGGAGGTCATCCCCACTATCACAATTAGCATAGAGGTTTTTCCCCTGATCCTAGTTTCAATCAAAGTGGAGGTCATCCATTCTTCGTTTTCATCTAGTACAGAGGACATCCCCATGACTATGGTTCCTGATACAGAGTTCCCCCCATATAATGGACTGTTAACACAATGTTATTCTTCATGCCATTCACAGATCAAGCAGAGTTCCTCTCTACTCTAGAATCGATCCAAGTGTTGGTCCACCCTACTTTATCAACACCCTATATAGAGTCCCTCTTCATACAAACACTATCCAACATGGAAGTACTCACCATAAAATAACAAACTTGTATGGAGGACCTCCCCATGTTTCAAATAGTCCAAGTAGAGGTCCTCCCTACTCCAGCACCAATCAAAGTAGAGGTCCACCCTGCTCTATCATTATCCAACACATATGACCTCCCTGTGTCCAGTTTGATCAATGAAAAAATATTCCTCATGATTCCTCCTAGTATGGAGGCCCTCACAATGACTTTTCCATCAGTGATCATGGTGGTCCTACCCATATTCCTACCAACCAAAGCAGATGTCCACCCTTCAATGTTATCATCTAGAGTGAAGGCCCTCCCCACTGTCACAGCAGTATAAGAGGAGGTCCTCCCCACTAAGAAATAAACAAATACAGAGGTCTTCCCCATATCCCAATCTTCCAAATCAGAGGTACTCCCCACTCCATCACCAACCAAAATTATTGTCCTTACCATCCTAAAGAACATTACTTCCTTGAAGAACCATCCTAGGGTAGAAGGTCAAATCAACTCTGATAACATAAAAACTCTAAGAAGTTCCAAGTCATTGTCAATATCATTTGCTTCTTATATTATGAAGCTGAATGGAATTCAATGATGGATACTTCATCCAAATCATATACATCAGATTTTAGGGAAGCATCCCAAAAAGTGAGGTTCATCATCCTAGAAGGTGAGATTCACCAGATCCCTGGATCCATTCCTAGGTCATGTAGGTAGAGGATGATTTGGATCCCATATAGGGTCTCATGTTTCATTCATTTCCATCATCACCATTTTCATTTTCTACCACTACTTGAGATCGTAGAGAGTTCTTCGTGGATTCCGTAGAACTATCTTCTAGTAGACCCGTAGATGAAAACCTCTTCCCTCTCAAATGAGGTAGTATTAAATACCCAGTCCCATAGGGACATGATGATTTAGTTGGTACCACCTTCAATATATGACCCAATGTGTAGCGATCAGCTAACTCATGTAGTGGATCCTCTGCCAGCTAGTTCACTGTTGCACCAATCCACATCAGAGTCATTGCTAGTTTCAGGGGAAAACCAAGATCCATGCCCCATTTATGATTAGGTAATCTCGTTATAAAATTTATCTTCTGATCATTTATTCTTGGTCTTTTATCCATGAAATTCAAAACTTCTAAATTTTGGAGTCACTCACCCAGGACAATGTCAGGTGCTTCCACCGAACCATTTGGGTGAAAAAATTTCACCTCCGTGACCATAAATTTTTCTACTCAAAGAGATAGTATCATTTTGATGACACTTATTAGCAGTAATGAATGTTTGTGTTGGTTGTACTCCAAATGGCTCATCATCCTACATCACCTAGGTACCACTGTACCCTCCAAAAAATGATGCATCCAGAGTTTCATAGTGCTCTAAATAATCATTGAATTGGTGTCCCTACATGTGGAAATTTTGGGATGGGGGTAGTACACTATCCTGTACATAAATACAATCATACAACAACCTAGATTTTGTAGTGATATTAAGGATATAACTATGGGAACAATCATGGGGAATATGGATGTTCTGAGTTACTCATAGATAAGGACACCGGTACGGCATATGAAGAAGAGGACCTACCCCCCTGGGGTAGTAAAATATATGATGGACACTCATACAAGTGTACTCACTCAAGTGAAAAGGATGTCTTATGGTTTTAGAGAACCCACATCATCATCTCCCTCTAGCCGAGAAACCAACCGGGGTAAAGAAAAGATTTGAACTTCTATGTCCTCTGATCCACCAGATGTTATCCGTAAGATAGAAGTTGATCCCTCAATTACATATATGAAACAAAATATTATTGATTATATCTAAATCATCAATGATATCCTTGATGACTGCTACCTAGATTATGGTGCCCCATGATAGGATCATGTTCCCCCTCCAATGGGGAAGAAGGGGGATCCACATGCCCTTCTCAAACTACTCCCCTGATCAATCTTTAAAATACAACACATCTCTATAGGGTAGATACTAGAGTTTATGGAAAATGACCACGGTATATGGTTGCGCCCAAATTTACCCTATTGGTAAAAGCGGTCGATGTAGTACATGTAGGGGTTTAATCCACAGGGACCGAAGAAGTAACCTTGAGACGCTATGATTTGGTGCAGGATGGGGTATGAAGTAGCCAACTTTGGGTTTGATTTTGGATGTTTTAAAGAACACTAAAAACCTAAGTGAATTAAATTAAAATAAAATGGGTTGATCTTAGGATTATGCTCAGGGTGGATTGAATGAATTTTACTTCTTTATACAATTTTGGTTTTATTAATTCTTGATGAATCCATTCTTCAAAAATAACACTACATTTATCATTTTCTGGTTTAGTACTTACTAAACACAATTACTAATCCCATATAAACTTAGAGAACCAAATTAATTATCTCTCCAAGGTATATGGTAATTTAGTAATTGAATTTACTTTGCTCAAACACAGTAAAGATGAAGAGTAGAAATAACAAAATAATGGATGTCTTAAATTAATTGTCCAATTAACAACAATTCATTCATAAAATAACATTAAATCTATCCTTTGAATCCTCCTATGATTAACCCATTAAAGGGTTAGCCCTACATTGATGGTATACTCTCAATGGTGGGTGGAATATGGATAACAAGAATTGGATTGAAGAAATTAAAACCGCGGAAATAACGAGCACTCCTCTGTGTGTGTGAATGAAATTCACACCTATGTGTGAACTAAATCACAAAAACACAGAGATATCACTGTTCTTTGTGATAATAATGTTTTAATAAATGAAATGGAAAATATAGAAGAGAAAGAAGTTTATTAAGAACATAAAGATACAAAAAAACTTACATGGAAATGGAAAACATTACAAAGGAAATTTGGAAGCATAACCTTACAATGAAACAAGCAACAAAAGATGATAAAAAAAATATCCTCCATATTCCCTTCACCAATAGATCCTTATATAGGTATATAATGAGCATTAGATCCACCGACACAATCAGTTCACCCCCCCAAAAATTAAGAGAGTCAAAAGGAGGGTGAATAATCAAAAGGAAATTGATGTTTTGAAGTTGACCCGGAAAATTGTTTAGATTCGTCCACCATATTGATGTGTGAATTTGTAATTGAAGAAGGCCAAAGCCGGAGGGGTTTTAGAAGAGAAATATCTTCTTCCATCTGTACTCTATTCTCTGTAAAACTTTCATGAACTTTGGCTCATCCATTTGGATGTTATGGTCTAAATGGTGGGACAGATTTCTGTGCATTAATGTCGGGTCCACCATTTAAATCTCAACTTCCGATCCATTTATCATAATAAAAAAATTAGAATTAGCTCCGACCACAGTTTAATAAAATGATCCTCATATTTTTATCTTTCTACTGTATAAATTTAAGCTTCATTGGGCTTGTTTTGTGGGCCCCACATTTGTTTGATGGGCCTTAGGCCCATTATGCTTTTTCCAGCAAGTTTCTGCCTTCAGGTGAAAAAATCTCCATCTTCACTTGTGATTCATCGATCAGACCTAAAAAAAATGTTCCAAATAAAGTGATTAAGAATATACCAAAATATAAAATTAAAATGATGAATATTGTAATTTCCACAAGTAAACTATTGAGTGGGCCAAAATTGACACTTTAAGCATTTTTTGCACAATGATGGGAAATGAAGTTCAATTCTTGAATTGGACTAAAATTGTTGTTTATGAACTTTTAAACACATTAATATTATGATCTTAACAATGAATATTTGCCACTTTCAGTGACTAATCACACCCCCAACATGAATTTTTCTAGTCTCGAGCAAAATATATTACAAATATGAAATTCAAATCCCCTTTTCCAAAAACATTTAAATACACATTGCTCACCCAAAGAACTCATACCAAAAAAATTATGGAACCCATCAAAATCATTTAAAACAAGCTAGGTCCATAATCATATCTCAAGCACAAGCCCATTCTTTTGTTCAAATTCATCACCACATTTCATCCAATTTCAATTAAGCATGATAAAGTGTTGTAAAACACAAAAGATATGGGGCCCATTTTATTGTTCAAGGGGAAAAAATGGAAGCGCTAGGTGGGGATCACATTAAAAAATAATATGAGTATCCATTTTTTTTGATTTTTTTGATGATTTTTTTTATCCACAATAGATATGAAAAGACTAACTCTGGGCAAGACAACTATGGAGTCACGATCCCCAAGTATTGGATGCCACACATATTGTCAATTTCATGCTCTACAATAGAGATATAAATCCTAACTCTGGGAAAGACAACTATGGAGTCATGATCCCCAAGTTCCGGACGCCATGCATTTGGAAAAAACATTGCTCTATGTGGTCAATTTTTTTGGATACTCAAATTAAACTAAAAGTGACCCCAGAACCCTATGCTATAATGAAAGGGACCCAAGAACTCAAATTTACACCCACGATCCAGTAGACGTGCATTGTGGCATTTTAATTAATAGGATAAAAATGTAAACATTGAAAAATCACATTGGACAAAATCACTTTCCAAAAACTATTCTCATGAACTTAAACTTTCATTAAAATCAGAATCAAGGCATGCGAAATTTATTTGATATCCAATTTTAGAGTTTGCAATATGTGTTATCATGTTTATGGTTAATGGAATTTTTCTTTTTCATGAATGTTTCTATTCACAAAATAAGAAAAACCATTTTTTATCTCCCCCAAACTTAGAATGACACTGTCCCCAGTGTTTAAAGAAAAGAAAAGTTAGATGGGGGTAGGAGAGGAGTTCAAAGATGAAATTGAGAATGATAAACATGGAACAAATTCAACTGGTTTTTGAAGTTGAAGTTCATGATGCTCCATATTACTCCTTTAATCTCTCGGGGGATATAGGCACCTTCTTGATTGAACATGTATCACCCAAAATAGTTCCTGAACCATAAAAAGTAGGACAAAGCAGACAACACAATGATTTATTTAATTCCAAGTACCATCATTTTTATGGTTTTCCATGTTTTTTTAAAATCAAACTAATGATACATTGCAATATTTTAAATTTATGGGTAAGGTATTACTCAAGGATCACACCACGTGACATGGATGAATTTGATGCTCCCCTTTCATACCCATCCATACTCATAAAAGAAGAACATGTCAAGAGTCTAATTTTTTTAACCTAAAAATACATAAATAAAATACACTGATGATACATTGTCTTCATTATATTTTCTGGGTAAGGTATTACTCAGGGATCATGCCACATGATACGGATGAATACAGTTCTACCCTTTCATACCCATCCATACTCATAAAATAAGAACAAGTCAACAGTCTATATAATAAAAAATGACAAAATGAAGCAGAAGGAAACAAAATATGATTCACAGTGATTGGAAACATGAAAAACACAGGTTGCCTCCCGTCCAACACTTTTGTTTAACATCGTTAGCCCGACTTGAAACCTAAACTATCCTTTTTTCTCTAGTTCATTTGTTGGATTAGTTAAATCCTCATTGGTTTCTTGTTTATTGAATGATTCAATGAATGGTTTTAACCAATGACCATTGACATTGAAGACATGACCACTTGTGGGATCCTGAATCTCTATTGCCCCATGAGGGTACACATGATGCACTAGGTATGGACTAGAACATTTGGACCTTAGCTTTCCTAGGTGTAGATAAAGTTTTGAACTATACAAGAGCACAAATTTTCCCAGTTCAAAGTGTTTTACTTTGAGATTCCTAGATTGGTAGGCTTGAACATTAGATTTATTGATCCTTGAATTTTCATAAGCCTCCATCCTAAGTTCCGCGAGTTCATTAAGATCTAATTTTCTTTTTGTTTCAGCCAAAGAAATGTCAAAGTTCATTTTTTTATTTCCCAAAAGGCCTTATGCTCAATTTTAATAGGTAAATGACATTATTTTCCATAAACCAATCTATACGGTGACATGCCTAGGATAGTTTTGAAAGCAGTTCGATATGCCCAAAGGGCATCTAAGAGTTTCTCAGACCAATATTTCCTAGATGGATTGACAGTTTTTTCAAAAATTTTCTTAATTTCTCTATTTTACAACTCATCTTGATCGTTGGTTTGAGGATGGTAAGCAGTGTAAACATTATGAGTAATACCATACTTAGACATGAGTGAAGAGAATGGTCAGTTGCAGAAATGGGTTCCACAATTACTTATTATAGCCCTAGGAATTCCAAATTGAGAAAATATATGCTCTTTCAGAAATCGGATCACAACATGGTTGTCATTAGACTTGGTGGGAATGGCTTCAACCCATTTTGAGACATAATAAATAGCTAAGAGGATGTACAGGTATCCCTTAGAGTTTGGAAAGGGTCCCATGAAATCAATTCCCCAACAATCAAAGATTTCAACGTCCAGAATGGGAGTAAGGGAAATTTGATTAATTTTGGTAATGGATCCTAATTGCTGACACTGAGGACAACTTTTACAAAATTGGAAGGAATCCTTAGTGAGGTTCGGCTAGTAGAAACCTCTTTGGAGGACCTTTGTAGTGGTTTTCGTTGTAGAAAGGTGGCCTCCACATGCCTCTCCATGAAATTTTTTTAGAATGGACTCTTTCTCAGACTCGAGAATACATCTCCTGATGATTTGATCAGGAAAAAACTTGAAGAGGTAAGGATCATCAAACACATAGTGTTTGACATCAGAAAGGAATTTACTCTTAGCTTGGGTCCCCAAGAATTTTGGAATGTCACCCATCACCAAATGGTTTACTATGTCAGCATACCAAGGGAAATCATTCACTGAATAGAGGTGCTCATCAGGAAATGAATCAGACACATAGAGGTGGTGTGAGTTGTCCTTGAATTCCATCCTAGAGAGGTGATCAGCTACAATATTTTCAACACCCTTTTTATCCTTAATGGTTAAATCGAACTCTTGAAGAATAAGGACCCACCTAATCAATCTAGCCTTAGCATCTTGTTTTTGGAAAAGGTATTTTAGGGCTGAATGGTCAGTGAAGACAATGATGGGTGATCCTAAGAGATTAGACCTGAATTTCTCTAAGTAAAAGACAACATAAATCAACTCTTTCTCAGTTGTGGTGTAGTTTAATTTTGAATCATTTAAATATTTTCTTGCATAAGAAATGACACATGGAGTTTTCTCACACCATTGTCCTAAGACTGCTCCTACATAGAAGTCACTTGCATCACACATGATCTTGAAAGGAAGTTTCCAATTTGGAGATTTCATGATGGGTGGAGATATAAGAGTTGACTTGAGTGTTGAGAATGATTCCTCACAGCTTTCTGTCCATAAAAATGGAGAATCTTTTACCAATAGAGCACAAAGTGGTCGAGAAATAGAGCTGAAATTCCTAATGAACCTTCTATAAAACCCAGCAAGTCCTAATAAGGACCTCACTTCCTTAATAGTTTTTGGAG
This sequence comes from Viscum album, assembly GCA_963277665.1. Lineage (NCBI taxonomy): Eukaryota > Viridiplantae > Streptophyta > Magnoliopsida > Santalales > Viscaceae > Viscum > Viscum album. The sequence goes on along the minus strand of OY728128.1, from coordinate 1,130,486,218 downwards.
AGGGAAGGTGACGAATGATTTCAACCTTAGCTTTATCAAATTCAATCCCTCTACCAGATACCTGATGGCCTAGAACAAGTCCTTCCCTTACCATGAAATGGATTTTTTCCCAATTCAGTATGAGATTATTATCCTTGCACCTTGACAAAACCTTTTCAACATTTATAAGGCATGACTCAAAAGTATCCCCAAATATGGAGAAGTCATCCATGAAGACCTCTAAAAAATCACCCACCATATCTGAGAATATTCCCATCATGCACCGTTGGAAGGTACCGGGGGCATTATATAACCCAAAGGGCATGCGCTTGAAGGAAAAAGTGCCAAACGTACAAGTGAAGGTTGTTTTTCATTGATCATCTATGGAGACTTTGATTTGATTATACCCGAAGAATCCATCTAGGAAGAAATAGAATTGATGACCCGCCACTCGCTTGAGGACTTGATCAATAAAGGGTAAGGGGAAATGGTCTTTCTTGTTACAAGATTTGAGCTTCCTATAGTCAATAAAAACTCTCCATCCACTACTGACCCTTGTTGGAAGCATCTCTCCATCCTTGTTTGTTATTAATGTGATTCTAGCCTTCTTTGTAACCACATGGATTGGGCTAACCCACTCACTCTCAGCTATAGGATAGATGATACCAGCTTTTAACAATTTTGAAAGTTTTTTCTCACTAATTCCATGAGATTAGGTTTGAGTCACCTCTGAGGTTGACGACATGGCTTTGAATCAAATTCAGGAATTATTCTATGAGTTCCGATAAGTGGGATAATCCCAGGAACATCAGATAGGGTCCATCCAATGGCTTTCTTGTGTCTTCTAAGGACATCTAGAAGCATCCTCTCATGATTGGCTTCAAGAGAGGAAGAAATGACAAAAGGAAATGATTGATTGTCCCCTAAGAACGCATACTTTAGTGATGAAGGTAAAACATTAAATTAAAGATCAGATTGGTCATGACTTTCCAAGAAAGGATGAGACTTTGTATTGAACTTAGTTTCTTTGTTCAGATTTCTTGAAAAAATTGGTTCCTTGTGAACAGAATTTTCATCCACTAAATTTTCCAGAGTAGTGTCATGAATGGCTATGGACTCAATGTTATTGATTTCAACCATGGTATCATTGATTGGTGATTCTAGAAATTCATCAATAGAGCTATCTGAAAGAGATTCAATCCAAGGAGACAAATGTCCTTCATGTGAATAAATAAAATCAATCTCTTCTTGACTTAACCATCCTTCGGTAATTCCTTGATGTTCATTGAGTTCATTATAAACAATACCAATCCAATTAACCTCATGTATCTCTTCATCATCCCCAATTTGAGAGTTTGCATTGTAGATGTTCAAGTCTAGACTCATGTTTCCAAAGGTGATGGTCATGTTCCCATTTAGGACTTGGATAATAGAGTTGATTGTTGCAAGGAAGGGATGACCAAGGATGATTGGGGTTTGCTCCCTAGGACCTAAGCTTGGGTGATTGTCCAGAACAATGAAGTCAGCTTGGTAAATGAAATTTTCAACTTTCACCAAAACATCTTTTAAGATCCCCTTTGGAACTCGAACACTACGATCAGCAAGTTGAAGAGTGACAGATGTGGGTTAGAGTTCTTTGCGCCCTAACTGAAAATACAAGGCATAAGGAATGTGGTTCACACTGGCACCTAGATTACACAAGGCTTTGACAACTTTGTTCTCTCCTAGTTCAACATTTATGTAAGGTCATCCTGGGTCTTTCAACATAGGAGGAATGGTCCCTTGAATGGTGGTACTCACATTAGCAGCCAAAAGGACTTGGTTTTTATGTGAAAATTTTCTTTTAAAAGTGCACAAGTCTTTAAGGTACTTTGTGTAGGAAGGTATGGTTTGGATGGCATCGATAAGGGGAATGATCAACTTGACATGTGAGAAGATTTCCCTCAATGTATCACTCAATTCAGGCTTGGTTTTCCCCCTCATGCATTGAGGAAATGGTGCAGGTTGTTGAGTTGTTTATTGAAGTGTTGTTTCTTTCACATTTTTATCAGTTTCTTAAGTTTGAGCTTGTGGTTTATTTGAATTTTCATTAGAGTTTGAAGCTTCAAATGGTTTCTGAATTATTTGTTCAGGTTTTTCAATTGATTTCCCACTTCTTAAAACTATCACAGCCTTTAGTTGTTCGTGAGTTGTTTGAGTGAAACCTATCTCTCCCCTTGATGTTTTTTGTGGAATGGCCTATGTGGGCATGGGTGCCTTTCCAGTTTCGATGGTTTGTTGTTCTTTTTTAATGGATGAGAATTCTGAGTTCATTTTGTCCATTTGTTTTCACAGTTGTTCTAGTAGGCTTTGTGGAACAATTTGGGTTAGTGCTTGAGCTTGTGGGATTATCCCAGGAGGATACTTTGGTTGTTGGATAGGTTGTTGATATTAGACATGAGGATGTTGGAATTGGACCAGTTTTATTTGGAACTGATTATGATGTTGAAAGTTTTTTTGAGGGTATGGGTTGATACATTGTTGTTGTGTTGGTTGTTGATTTTCCTTCCAACGAAAGCCTGGATGGTCATTATACCTTGGATTGAAGGTGTTTGTGAATTGTGACTTTTGAAAGTTCATTGCATTAACTTCTTCTGGTGGTCCTCCTAAAAGAACATCCTTTATGGAAGGAATGGTTGGTCAATTATCAGTATTGTGGTCATTCTTGTCACAAATTTCACAACCAAGCTCAACATTTTGGGTTTTGTGGACCTTCCTAAGATCAATCTCCTCAACTTTCCTCTTGAGTGCAACAAGTTTTGCTTTAAGGTTTTCTTATTCTCCAAGATTGTACATTCCACCAGATTTGGGTGGCTTCTCATAGTATGGTGATTTTCCCCATGTTTGGTTTAGTTCAGCAAGATTTTCTAGATACTCGTAAGCATAATTTGGGGATTTGTTTTTGAAGGTTCCATTACACATCATATCAATGAATTGTTTGTTTCCGGGACCCAACCCTTCATAGAAAATTCTCACTTGTTCTGGGATTAAGAAACCATGGTGTGGTACCATGTTTAATGTGTCCTTGAACCTTTCCCATGTTTCATAGAATGTTTCTCCCTCTCTTTGAAAAAAGTTTTGCACACTCTTTTTAAGTGCAATTGTTTTGTGATGGGGGAAGTATTTTTTATAAAATTCTCGTTGAAGTTGGTCCCAAGAGTGAATGGATGCTGGTATCAAATTGTTTAACCAATTCTTTTCTCGGTCCTTAAGAGAAAAAGGAAAAAGTCTCATTTTAGCAGATTCAATTTGATTTGGTGGGAACATGGTTTCTATAATGTCATTAAATTCTTTAACATGAAGGTAAGGCATCTCAGACTCCATCCCATGAAAGGTTAGAAGGTGGTTCAAGACATGGGGTTTGAAAAGATATTGGGAATATCCTATGTTATCATGCCTAATGCATGAGGTTTCATTGGTCCAGGTTGGTGTGAGGTTTTCATTCATGGTCAGGTCTGCAACAATTCCCAAGTTAGGATCTTGCCTGTTATATTGGTTCCCTCCCCAGTTTATGATTTTTTTTGTGGGAGATTCTCCATTGTATCAAACTCAACATCTAAATTTGGAGTATTAGGAAGATTTGGATCTAAAGGAAATAGACCTCTTTTAGTGCTTGACTCCCCAGCCCTAAGAGTATCCACCCTAACTAATCTGTTTGAGTTATCGCGGGTGTAGGCGGACATGTGCCAAAAGAAAAAAAAAGCGAGAAAGGGAAAAGATAAGGGAATTGGGATGAGAATAGAAGAATGGGGGTAAGAAAAGAAGGTTTTTGGTCTAAGGAACTTACTTGGTCCTTGGAAATGGTGCCAAAATTTTGTTGCACCCAAATTTACCCTACTGGTAAAAGCGGTCGATGTAGTACATGTAGGGGTCGAATCCATAGGGACCGAAGAAGTAACCTTAAGACGTTATGATTTGGTGAAGGATGGGCTATGAAGTAGCCAACATGGGGTTTGATTTTGTATGGTTTAAATAACACTAATAAACCTAATTTAATTCAATTCAAAGAAAATGGTTTGATCTTAGGATTATGCTCGGGGTGGATTGAATGAATTTTACTTCTTTATACAATTTTGGTTTTATTAATTCTTGATGAATCCATTCTTGAAAAATAACACTACATTCATCATTTTCTGGTTTGGTACTTAATAAACACAATTAATAATCCCCTATACACTTAGAGAACCAAATTCATGATCTCTCCAAGGTATATGGTCATTTAGTAATTTAATTTATTTTTCTCAAACACAGTAAAGATGAAGAGTAGAAATAACTAAAGAATGGATGTCTTAAATTAATTATCCAATTAACAACAATTAATTCATAAAATAACATTCAATCTAGCCTTTTCATCCTACTAATATCAACCCATTAAAGGGTTATCCCTCCATTTATGGTATACTCTCAATGGTTGGCGGAAGTTGGCTAACAAGAATTGGATTGATGAAATTAAAACCGCGGAAATAACGAGCACTCCTCCGTGTGTGTGAATGAAATTCACACTTGTGTGTGAACTAATTGAAAAAAACATAGAGATATCACTGTGATTTGTGATAATAAAGTTATAATAAATGAAATGGAAAATATAGAAGAGAAATAAGTTGATTAAGAACATAAAGATACAAAAAAAACTTACATGGAAATGGAAAACATTACAAAGGAAATTTGGAAGCATAATCTTACAATGAAACAAGAAACAAAAGATGATAAGAAAAATATCCAACCTATTCCCTTCACCCCTAGATACTTATATAGGAATATTATGAGCCTTATATCCACCCCCACAATCAATTCACCCCCCATAAATTAATAGAGTCAAAAGGAGGGTGAATAATCAAAAGGAAATTGATGTTTCGAAGTTGACCCGGAAAACTATCCAGATTCATCCACCATATTGATGTGTGAATTTGTAATTGAAGAAGGCCGAATACGGAGGTCTTGTAGAAGAGAAATATATTTTTACATCTGTCCTATATGATCTATAAAAATTTCAGGAACTTTGGCTCAGCCGTTTATATGTTATGGTCGAAATGGTGGGATGGATTTCTGTGCATTAATGTCGGGTCCACCATTTAAATCTCAACTTCAGATCCCATTATCATCATGAAAAAATTAGAATTATCTCCGGAAAAAGTTGAATAAAATGATCCTAATATTTTTATCTTTATAATGTATAAATATGATTTCATTGGGCTTGTTTTGTGGGCCCCACATTTGTTTGATGGGCCTTAGTCCCATTATGTTTTTTCCAGAAAGTTTCTGCCTTCAGGTGAAATAATATCCATCATCACTTGCGATTCATCCATCAGACCTAAAAGAAAAATTTTTCCAAATAAAGTGATGAATCATATACCAAAATATCAAATTAAAATGATGAATATTTTAATTTACACAAGCAAATTATTGAGTGGTCCCAAATTGACACTTTAAGCATGAATTGCAAAATAATGGGAAATGATGTTCAATTACTGAATTGGACTAAAATTGATGTTTATGAACTTTTAAACACATTAATATTAAGATCTTAACAATGAATATTAGCCACTTTCAGTGAATAATCAGTATGAATCACCAAATCATCCCAAGAAACATGATAACCTTCCTCAGAACTCAGATTAAGCCTATCATCAAGTCGGTCATCAATCTGTTCCACAGGTCATTCTACAAGAGGTTCCACAATCCACCAAGCCTTCCTATTGCAATGAAGATCCTATAAATGCATTTGTTTTTATAAATCCTTTTCAATAATAAAACCCCTACCAAGATTATCTGATAGCGTCTCTCACTATTCTCTTTAAAGCCCTTATGATGCGAAGGGTGGAAATACCCCATGATGGTATGCCGTATATAGCATGGGTGGTTGGTACGTGAGAACCCCAGATTTCAGAATTCTTAAAATTGTCGCCTTCAATGGGATGGGTGTCCAACTATATCATTTGGCCCACTTTATCTCAAGGTGCATAACTATGTTGGTAACCCGTGAGGAGAAAATGGCTGCCAAGCACTGATGTTTGTTCACACATTTGTAGGACTTGTATTTTTTTTGTACATCCAACTACCAATTAGGTCTATCACATGTTGGTAAGACCTCTGTAGAAAATTTCCTTACCAGATCATCTCCACCACAAGAAAGACTAGTATTTCAGACCTCTTTAAGTGATAGATACTATTAGATGATCATGTCATAGATTTTGTCGCCCAGTGGAAAGGCTCAACATATTCTCCCAACGTCACAAAAACTCAAGAGTAGCTATAAATGATGTGCTTGGGGATTGTTTAGACGAAGATAGTCCCTTCCCTAATCAATCAAAACTTACCAGGTGGATTTTGGGATTTCTTTGAAAAGTACAAACACGTTGAGGAAGCCTTACAACATGCCATGAAGGGACATCGATTGCCTCTTCCAACTCAAACAAGAAGAATAACAAAGGCAAAGACTACTAATGTAGTACATGTATATGTTCTAGAGATGCGACAAATGTTACTAGAAGTTACTGACCTAGAGAAACCTTATAAAAGACAATATATTTGAGTGAAATAGTCTCAAGGCCAGCCTCACCCATTACAGAATCGGTATGCACCACCCCATCAAGCACCACCACCTAGATAAGAAAATATGACTCCAGCCACCCATCAGGCTCTATCCACTCATCAGGAACATGCTACCAGATCTCACATATTGGATAATCAAAATTAAAACAACTCCTTCAAGGATGGATATGTCACTAGTTATTTCAATAGTTACTTGGAATATGTGGCCCTGAAGCTGCCAGAATGCAGGAAACCATATGAGGTTGATCTCACCTATTTCCCTGACCACATCCCTTACCAAAAAATATTTTGGAATACCATCAAGAAATGTTATGTGTTCAAGTATTGGATGCAAGACCATATGGAAAATTTCCTAATCATATTTGGCACTATGAATATCTACTAAGCTCAATAGTGACAGTGAAGGTTCTGGTGAATAGAACCATATTTTTAATCATAGGGACCATAAATATGATGACTTGATGGCCCGAAGAGCATTTTCACATGCCTACGATTTCATCTATGGCTTCTTAGGTCAACTTGATCCTTATTCAGTTGTCCAAGATTCTCTAAAATACTATTCTATATTCACATCACAACCTTCCATGTATCAGAATAGTAGGAACCAATGGAACAAGTGAAATAAAATTCCCCCACAGGAACCAAATCCATCCTGCACTCTTAGTCATTTCATGACTCTAGAGATGGGAATCACCCCTAGAGTCTGTCCTTCATTCGAACACTCTTCTGAAAATGGTCAAGAGTATGCATCTATGAATACCATAGAGTTGATAGACCGCTACATGGTCCCTGATGACAAATAGTGTCAGGAAATATTCTTTGATTCCTCATTTCAATATCTTTGGAGAAATTTCCAAGGACATGTGAATAATTGGAATGCTCATTCCAATTCCACAAGCCAAAGCATGCATGATACTAAGACCATACATCAGGGTTTTCATAGAGATCCGCAGTAATAATACTCTTAGCTTGTTTTTTCAGATTCACTACCACTATCGATCTATCTATTCAACTGGGTAAAATAGCCATGGCCACATTGTGATTGTTCTCAATCAGATTTGTTTAGGCCTTAAATAGTTGGTAATAATCACATAGTGATTCAGGGCAAGTGGCATGGCATTTCCAACACTATCCAAAATCCAACAGTTCATCCAATAGTACTCATCATGCCTCCTTCCAAAGGGAACCCCCCTATGAGTAGAAATGTATATTTGGAATGAAATAGGGCTTTATGAAGCACCTCTTCAGAATTCCTATGAATATTTCAATCCTCATGGCCTTCCTCAAATCTCATAAAATGTGAGAGGATCTTGTAATTTTCTTAAAATTAACAATTTAGTTTGAGACAGTGATAGAAGACGCAAAGAAATTATAAGATGAGGAGTTTGAGTATTTTTAATTCCAATTCATCATCTCATTTCAAAGATAAGATGAGGGATCTCTTGTGTAGGGGAAAATTCTCCCATTGTACATCACATGCCAGTTAAATTTCATGGAAGTTCACCGCTGTTTAGTGGAAACAGGTTTAGGGATCAATCTCATCTTGTCAAGGACACTACATGAGTAGGGATATACTGAAGTAGAATTAAGTCCCTCATAAATGATGAGATGGGGTTATGATAGGACCGAATAGAGGATGTGTGGTAGATTTCCTTTGAAGACCCAGTTTGGTAGATTAGTAGAAAACAATGAGATCATGGTTATCTTTAAAGATAGTGCATACAATGCACTGATGGGTAGGACCCAACTGTATCTGTATACCGTAGTTACCTCCTCGTATAACCAATACCTCAAGTACTACCTCAATGTTAAATTATGTGTTATAAAAGGTGACGTGTCTCCCTTTGACTCTTGTGTATCCCGTTACATGAATAGAGTCTATTACAAGAGCAGGGACAAGCATGTTCAAACCAACAATGTTGAGAACACCATTGTGGCTAGTCTGTGGACATATTTTGACCACACTTACATTCTCTCAATTCACCTATTAGAGGTCACAGTTCCATACATGGGAAACTTCTTCTTCATTTCAAAAAATATGGGGTGGGGGATGTTCCCCATGTATAAGGAATGTTAAATGATTACCTTAGACTCCTACATAGGATAGGATCAGGTGATCCCAGAAACCCCTACCCCTATGACATATCAAGATGTTCTCCCAATGGTCACCATTCTGCAAAAACTTTATCTGTTCCATGAGGATGTGTTGAGGGGCTAGTAACCGACCCACCACCATTGCTTTAACATCAAGCATGAACCCTTCAGTCATTATCCTAATGGAATTAGGATGATAGATATTGTCACCATGGTTTCTATAGAGTAGGAATTCCCTAGTTATGAATTGGTGTCCATCCAGGAAGGTACTCGTGTTATTACAAAACCAAATGTCTTGGATAGACCATATCATCCCACTAATTCCCCTACCTCTGATGATAAACAAGACTTGGAAGACACTCCTCCCACATTTTAAGAGGCTGTATTCACCACTGTCGATGAGTTGGTTCAGGTGAATCATGGTACTTAGAAAGATATGAGGCCAATGATGATCAATGAATCCATTCTTATAGTGGAACAACAGAAGTACATGGATTTTATGAAATAACATCATGAAGCTTTTTCATGAGGCTATAAATAGATTGTGGGACAATATTGTTAGGTCGTCATCCACCATCTTGGTCTCCCGATAAGTCATCTGGGGTTCAAGCAACCTCCAAAAAAAATTCACCCTTATAATTATTTTGTGGTCGAAGTAAATGTTTATAAGATCATAAAATACAACTTCATAAATTAATTTCATTACCCAAAATGGATTTCCATCATCATCTCCATTAGGAATAAGAATGGATAGATCAGAGTTGGTATCATCTTCCAGAACCTCAATCCCCACTATATGAAGTAATATTTTCCCATTATGGTGGAATATTTATTGATCAATGTCATAACTAGTTTCAATCACTCTATTTTATGGTTGGATACTACAAAAAAATTAATTTATAGATGTCCCACGTAGATGAGGAGTCTACCGCCTTTATAGTGCCACCAGGTTCCTTTAGCTATCAGGAAATTGCTTTCAGTTTATAGAATATAGGGGCCATTTTTCAGTGTTCCTTGCACTAAATCATCAAACCAATCCTTGTCACACTATTGTAATTATATGTGGATGATTTGGTTGTCAAATATAGCTAGATTTAGGACAATCTCAAAGAAATTGAGAAAGTGTTCGACTTCCTCCATTCAAGGAATCTAAAGATGAACCCTCTGAACTGTGCCTTTAAGGTTACCTATGGGAAATTTCTCAACATCATCCTCAGATACAGAGGCAATGAAATTTTTCTAGATAAGATCATGACCATCATCTAGATTCCTCCTATGAGTAACCTCTGGGAGCTATGAGTCATTGAAGGCCACATAGCCTTCATACGCCGATTCCTCACAAATCATGTCGTCTTATGTAAGTACTTTTAAAGAATCTTAATGAAAGGCACCATCTACCAATGGAATTAAATTTCTAGAATAACTTTTAAAAAAATATGAAATACCCACTACAACATTTGGTTCTAAGGCCACCCATCATAGGGAGGCCATTGGTCCATATGTGACCATACTGGAATGATCCCTTGGTTCCCTGCTTTCTTAGAAGAAAAATGAAGTGATATAGAATAATTTATACTATCTTAATTTCATGATCATCGATATAGAGTTCAGATACTCTCCTATCAGAAAGATATTCCTCCCACTTGTTTTTGAAGTATAGAATTTGAATCACTAATTATAGCACCATGATATACATTTGGTATCCTATGTGGATCAAGTAATATATATACTAAATTTCCACATGTTGAAAGGATGGATAGGAATCACTACAAAAAAAATGGGTACATTAGAGGGGGTTATTTTTTACATTAAAATGGGTTATAACCCCTTCTAAAGACATTATCAGCGGTTGTGATGAACTGCTGCTAATGTGGCTGCCTACTTCCTTTAGGGACGGTTTTGAGTAAGGTTTGTTAAAGTCATGGTGACTTTAGTGGCGGTTACATTTGAGGGAGTTTAAACCCCCTCTAATGTTGGCATAAATCCACCACCACTACAACTACCCCTAATTTAGAGGGTTTAGGGGCGGTTTGAACCACCCATAATAAGGGTGTTTCTTTAGGGGCAGCTTTCAAAACTGCCCCTAAATATTTTCAGCTTTTTTTTTATTTTAGGGATCACTCCCTCCCATCCCCCCACCCCACCCCCCAGTCCCGCCCCGCGCTTCTAGTCCCCCCCAGGGTCCTTCTCCCAGCGCTCCCTCCCTCATTTCCTACTCCTAGTGCCCCTCCAGTTCCCACATATCCCTCCCTGCCCAGCGCCCCCCCTTTGGTTCTCACATCTCTCCCCGGTCTCACTCCCTCACAGCTCCCTCTGGTTCCTGCATCCCCCGCCTGCCCGCTGCCACACTCTAATTAATTCCTTGCATATATGAAAAGGAAATGCCTGGGAATCGAACCTGCACTGACAAACACTCACAGCACCAAAACCCCCCCAGGAACCACTAAGGCAAACATATTTTGTTATATAAAATACACATTATTGTATTTATATATATTTCACTATTTATTATAATAAATATTATTAGCATAATATATTTACATACATTTAAATAATAATATATACTATTTACTATATTTATATGTATATGCAATTATATATATTTTATATTATATATTTATATATCGCCTAAATATATTACACAAGTATATATGTATATATTTTAATTACATGTTTGTGTATGATAACAATAATATTATTAATTATTATTATTCTTATTACATCTATTTTTTAATCTACAAAAAGTATATGTTGGTTTTATAATTACTATCCATTTATTTTATGATTTATATCAAATATATATTATATTAAATACATTTAAATTATATATTTATATATATTGTTTATATAATTAAATACATATTTATATTATATATATATATATATATTTAAAGAATATATATACATATAAGTATTTACCTAATATATTTATATAATGTCTTTAATATATATATTTATTAATATTTATATTAATAAATATATTAATTTGTATAAACTGTAAAATATTATATAAAATTAATATATTATTAATATTATTATTATATGAAATACAATTTATACGAATATTAATATTGTATGTATTTAATATTATATTATTTATAATTAATATTATATTATATAAAATTAATATTATATTATATAAAATTAATATGTAAATTATATATTATCAATATGTATATTATATATAATCAATATTATATGAAATAGAATTTTATATTATACATAGTTAATATTCATATTATATATAATCAATATTATATGAAATAGAATTTAAAGAAAAATATACTTAATATTATATGAAATACAATTTTATATTATATACAATTAATATTATATGAAATACAATTTATAAAAATATTTATATAATGTATTTAAATAAATATATTTTTTTATTATGTACATTAATATATATTAGTATTTCAACAAATATACATTAATATAAATTTATTTGTATAATTTTTATTTCATATAATATTAATTATATATAATATAAAGGCATAAACCTATTATATAAAAATATATTTCTGACTATTATAATATAATTTATAAAAACTAAAAGCTTGGTTTTTTATTTGATATATTTTTTAGATAAATTATATTTATGTATATATTTATATAATATGTTTATGCTTTTATATTATAAATAATTAATATTATATAAAATATAATTTATAAAAATAAATATTTATTAATTTACATAATATTATAATATTGTATTTATTTGTACAAATAAATACAAATAAATACAATCATAAAAATATTTTATATAATATGTTCATATAATTTATTTAAACAAATTTATATATTCTTTTTTAATTATATATATATATATATTATAGAATTTTCTTTTTTTAACTGTGGGGGTTCACAACCCCTTTAATCTCTTAAATTAGAGGGGGTTTTGAACCCCCTCTAAGTTAAATACATTAGAGGGGGGTTTTGAACCCCTTCTAAATTAAAGACATTAGAGGGGGTTTTGAACCCCTTTTAAATTAATGACATTAGTGGGGATTTTGAACCCCCTCTAATTTAAATACATTAGAGGGGGATTTATACCCCCTCTAATTTAAATACATTAAAGGGTGTTTTTAACACCCTCTAATTTAAAAAATAAGAGTGGGGGTTTTGAACCCCCTCTAAATTAAGATATTAGAAGGTGTTGAAAACCCCCTCTAATTTAAGATATTAGAGGGGGTTTTGAACCACCTTTAAAATCCAACTAGATATTAAAAAAATAATGTTAATTTTTTTTAAGGGGTTAAAAACCCACTCTAATTTAAGAAATTATGAGTATCTATATATAACTCCCTCTAAATTCGATGATTAGTGTGGGTTGTACATAATCCCTCTCTAATTTTTATAGAAAATGAATTTATAGGGGGTTCATAACCCCCTCTAAATTCGATGATTATAGGGTGTTGTGGAGAACCCCCTCTAATGTTACAGAAAATGAATTTAGAGGGGGTTGTGCATAACCCCCTCTAATGTACTGATTTTTTAGCGACTCTAAAACATTACCCTTTATGAATTCAACATCACATTCTTTTTATATAAATCCATCAAGGGTCAAGAATTGGTAGACTTTATGGCTTCCCATTTGTCCCCAACAGAGTAGTCACTAGATCTTGAAATCCTAGATGAGGCCATCCTCTCAGTGGAAATATATTTTCCAGGATGGAAGATTCATTTTGATGGTGCCTCTCAGAGTCTAATTAGAAGAATGATCAACAATCTTAGGATCAAAGAGTATTCCTGAGGATTTTCTTCATCACCCTGATATAGGCTATCCTTCCATATTCATTTCTTTTTTTAGTGGAAAATGATAATGAAGAGGTGGTGTATCAGGCTCTCATTAATGGTCTCGAGATGGCTCTCATGATTTATGTTCCCCGCCTGCAAGTGAAGGGAGACTCTGAGTTAGTCATCATGAATATCAGTGGGTGCTATATTGTGAGGAAGCTAGAAATAATACCCTTGCTAAAACACACTCACCAACTGATGGCCCAGTTCCCTTCTCATCCAGAAGGGACTCATTTTCCCCAGTCATAGAATTGTTTACCTGATTCCCTGTCTAGCCTGGACACCTCTCTTTATGAGCCTAACCAAGATGATATTTTTATTCATATGGTGCATCGAAGGGTCATATCTCTCATCCTTCTAGATGATGATGGCGGCCTATAGGTAAACCACCTGACTACCATTTTTTCCACATCAAGACCTCTAGATCCCCACATAGATGAATAGGCCTTATATTAGACTACTGCTTTTATTGAGTACCTCTAGCGTGACACTCTAGCACTAGTCAAAGACGAACACGACTAAATCCATTGGCCAATATCACAGTTCACCCTCTAGAGTGTTTCCATCCTTGAAAAAACTCTTTAAAGAAGTGGGTTTGATTGAATTATCACTGAATTCTTTCAAGGATACAAGATTCCCTAGGTTATACGACATATTCATTTTGGTTCCTTTGGTTCTCATCAGGTCGGGTTGAAACTCCCCCACCAGATTCGAAGGATGGGCTACTTTAATCATAATGTGGTCCATGACTATATCAAGTTCTCTAAGAGGTTTCAAATGTATTATATCCATGAAAACTTCATGCATTGAATGTTGAATCCCATCTACACCACCATGTATTCTTTCCCCTTTATAGTGTGGGGACTCAACATCATGGGACCCTATCCAGCAGCAACAGCTCGCCTGTGCATGTTTATTCTAGAAGGAACATAATTATTCTTCAAGTTTAATGAAGTGATTCCACTCAATGAATTCAAGGAATGATCAATTGTTTAATTCATTAGATCTATTGACATCCATTGATTTAGATTTTCTTGCATTATTGTCAACAAAAATGGAACCAACTTTGGTGATGTTTACTTAAATAAGATGTATGAAAAGTTCTATATTTGGTATATCCATACTTCTCAATATCACGTGCATGAAAATGGATATAAAGAGGCATAAAACAAGACCATATCAAATATTTTTCATAAGATGGTGGGTTAGAACAAGAGGAGTTGGCTAGAAAAGCTCCCCCATGCTCAAGGGGATTATCATATTACAACCCAAAATTCCACCCTGGTGACTTTATTCACTAGTGTACAGAATATAGGCCATCCTTCACATCGAGATCTTGTTACCATTTCTCTAAAAACTATCTATGATCAATAGATATTAGAAAATTTTGTTGAATTCTGTCTATCTGAATAGGAATCCCTAAAAAAAGGATATAGCCTGATGCAATCTTGAGAGGTACCATAACAAAATATCCAAAGTTGTCAACAAGAAGGTTCACCTCCGTTATTTCCTCTAATGAGATATAGTGTTGGATCTCATAACTCCAGTGATATAGGGAAGTAACCCAATAAATTTGGTATCCATGTGGGAGTGATCATACATCACTCACAAGGTCTATACTAATGGTGCGTACTCTTTGGTCAAGATGAATTGGGATCACATCACTCCTCTAACCAATACCATGTTCTTAATGTAGTACATCATGTGGGGAGTTTTATGTATCAAGGACACAATGTTAAAATGTGATCATGGTCCAAGATTTACGACCTTAATCTAGTAGATATTGTCTAAGAACCATGACATTATACTATGTACACAACTTCTTTAGGAGAATATGGAATGGTGTGGGTTCTCTTAGCCCTCATTCTCATCAAGTTATAACTTCTGCGTCTTACACACTCTTCATGAAAAACATATCCTCCAAAGTCCAAGTTGCATGCAAATAAATTGTGTTAAAATTATCTTCTTAGAAATATGATTATAAATTGTGTAACAACCAATGTCCTAACCATATGATGATAAACTGCATAACATCCGCATCCTAGTCGAATGACTCTAAACTGCATAACAATTGTTATACTGGATACACGGTGGAAAACGACATAGAACCTTGATGTTCACACCTGAGAGGAAATCACCTTATCCATAGGTCATCCGACTCCATGAACTTAAACAAAGAGATAATTTCCTCGACGCATGACATTAAACTGCAATTGGGAACTGACTACATTCAGGATGCCTCAGTTCCATCATTAGAGAGGTTTTCCCCACCAATGGTGGTCTCTTACCACACTGTATTCAAGGACTACATGTGGCTTGATTATTTCTTTAGATAGATACATAGTGGAACCTAGATCATTAATCTCAGGTTCAACCATGATATTTCATTCTTTCGAGTCAGTTCATCTTCATTCTCATCATATGAAATTAATTTTATGGTATTTCTAGAACTAAAAGTGGATTTATTCCCATAATTATGGGATATATAGTGACACCCATATGTTTTTTCTATGAGTCTATCCATAAGTGAATCAACCTTTTGGTCCCTTGACATTAGTTATGGTGCAATAACTATGACCTGAGACTATATGTGGTTCATCTTAAGGTATCTATGTTGTATGTGGGATCTATTAACCTTTCACGACCCACTGCATTCAAATATATCGTAATGAGGGGAATGATATAATGACGATTGTGTCCCTCCTCTAGTGGGCCTCATGTTAGTGACTAGAACAAATGGTTTAAAAATATCAAAATATGATAGGCATTACCCTTTATAATATATATAGGATTGGATGATAGAATGAATCACCCATAAAAACTACAATACATAATATAAAAGAAAAACCCAAAGACCATCCCACATGCATGAAAAATGTAGAACTGATAAAAATAAAATAAATTCTCTAATGTAAATACCCAAAAGAAAAGACAAGGCAGCGACACAGCAGTTGTCCAATGTTCTGAACTAGTAACGCCCAACAAGGTCCATGGAATACTCCTAGAAAATGAAAATAAGTTTTATATATGTAGGGTGAGCATACGAGTATACTCAGTTGGAAAACCAAAGTCTCTCATGTGCTTGGGAAAGAAGCACACTAATGATCCTATGAGAAAGCAACTGAACCAAACAACACCTATAAAAGTATACTAACCATCCCAACCTCACCAAGCTATGATCAACAAGTAATGAAAGACATTTAATATAATATAAATTAAATCACAATGATGATAGGGTAACTCACACAACTTTTCCATCAGTATGTCACTCACTCCCAATGTCGTACATCTTGGAACTCCCATTCTTTATGTATACCACAACACATCCCACCCGCACACACCTGGGCCTCACCACAATGCCCATACACACCTAGGCCCCACAAAACTTTTCATCTACACACACCTAGTCCTCAAAATACATTGCATCATATCTCATCCCGAAGACACCTGGGAAATCACATCACATATCATCCCAAAGACACATGGGAGAACACAAACCACCTCACCTATAAACACATGGGATATCACACCTCACCAGAAGACAACTAAGCCATCACAACCACCATCAAAAGAACTAAAAAACCTCCAATCTTCACAACCTTTTCCATAACAACCTCATGTGGAAGAGAGAGGGGAAATTAACATGTACCAATACATCTATACTCCTCACCAGATGTTTGAAAAAACACACCCACATGAAAATGCAGGTGTTCGTCACATAGCACTCAACATGGGTGGGGTGAATATAGAAATCACAAGAATATACAAATATATGCACAATATCAAACACTCTATCCCAACCTATGGGTTTAAAAACAAAAAAACCATCTCACAACACCGTCACATTTTCTACCACCTCTAAATTCATCACTTCACACAAATAGTGCACAAGCCACAATTCATTTTCAATCAATAATTATCAGATATCCATTCTCTAGATTTTATAATTTCAATGCATTTCCTTAGTATTTATTCATTTACAATCACACTTACCGGGTAACTACCATGGAACAATGAATATCAAAAAACACAAAAACAATAATTTTAGAAGGTTAAGGGCCCTAATAAATTAAAACGGATCCATATTAGCTCTCTATTTAACACACATACGTTACAAAACACATAAAAATCCCCACGATACTGGGTGAATCTTACTAATTCTTATTCATATAGAAACTCCAGGTGAAATACCCATACCAAGAACTATTTTACTTATTCAAGTAATTTTTAACAAAACACCATACCAACAAAAAAGAACCCAAACTCATGATAACATCTAGCAAAAAAACATTTTTCAAGTTCAAAAGAACATTTATCACATTCCACTAATTTTATTTGGGAAATTATCACACAAACCAAGTCTTGCGGAAACCAATTCATTATCCAAGTATATGTTGTTTTAAAATATTCATTTTAGGGTGATACCAAAAAATATCAAACAAAGAAACAACCATAGTAGATGTATCCAGTGATAACAAAGCCACCAACAACCACAATTTTCAGCAGGGCGTTTAGCCCGTATAATAAAAATATCAAAATCATTATCGAAGCTGTAAAAATATGTGGATAAAACTCCATTTCCCCTTTCAATTATATAATAAAATTATTTTTATTTAATCTAAGCTGGAACAACCATAATTCATAGATAAATAGATATAAATCCCCTCTTGCATAATTCACAAGAAAAAGAAATGAAGGGAATCCTACCTCAAGGATGCTTTCCAATATCTATGCACCGTAGGGAGAAGAAAAATTCTCACAAATGAAAACCAAACCTTGAGTAACTATGGATCAACCTATAATGCACCAAGTATCCATCAAAATGAAACTTTACGCATACCCCAATCCAAAGAAACACCACCACAGTGGATCCTTGGGAGAAGAATAGAATAAAACAGGGCAGAATGAGAGGAGAACTCACTATGGATCAACCACAGATCGCCAACGAGTATCCACCGGGATCAAAATATCAAGGATAAAGGAAAATATCATGAAGAACACCTTGGAGAACCTAGGGTTATCCCAAAATTAGAGGAAAAAGAAATCATATCCTAATAAATTATTGTTCAACCAGAAAAGAATTTTAAAAACTTCACATGATTGGAGTATTATACAACGTGTAATCCCCTTTCCTGTCATGTATTACTCAGGGTTCAAATTCTACTGAAAAATGCTTCACCACATCATTTTATTATTTATTTTTAACCCAAAAATATTACACATTGTGAAACCATTCATCTTGCCATGTAAAATATCTGCACACTGTGAAAACTCAAAGAAAAGATGTGAAACCGAATTTCACATCCTGTAATCTAGATACATGTCGTGTAATCCCCTTATTCTAGACTTTAGCAATACAAATTCTTCAAACTCCCTTAGAACACTTCCAACGAACAAAACTAGAAATCTAACGTATTAGGATAGAACATACCATTACATTAGATACCTCTGAAATAATTATCTCTCTTAATTAACCCAAACCAAGCCCAAAAGAAAAGGGGAACCACCATGTGAGATACCTCTCAAGGATCTATTTATACATCAAATGCCAACACCCTCCAAAAACACCATCCCAAATGACCAAAAAACATTGTACAACCACAAGTTTCTTCCTATCACACAACCAAACTACCACATAGTCAATTCACAACTATATCAACCCCCTTGCATCCCAAACCAACGACCTCTACAGACAACGAACCACATTGTTCGGAACACATGAATCGGGGAATTCTATCCTCTATGTCAAGATACTATTCTATCTAAGCAGAACTAAATCACCCACATGGGTTTAATCACATAATAGTTAATGCATCTTGATTAGGAATCGGGTCCTACCCTTTTCACATGTTAGGAATTTTATCACATATCAAACCACACATATCACAAACCATGGAAAATAGCTCATCTCACAAAATAAAGGAATACAAACATAACATCTCAAATAAAAATAGAGAAAATAAAAAACTAAAAACAACTCTAAGTGATGTGAACACATATATATTTCTCTCTCCCAAGTACCCTCCACCTAGACACCAAGCCTCCAAAACACACAATCCAAAGGAATGGTCTATCCATATGGTGACTTATCCTGATGATCCTAGATCTCTATGAGCCACTCCAAAAAGGTCTTTTCATCCTCAATATCCAAATCTTCCCATTCAATGACATGGGATTCATCATGAAGATACTGATCAATTTGAGAGACATGGAAGACATCGTGGATCCTCTCCAACTGTGGTGGAAATGCCAACTGATATGCTACCACGCCAACTCACTACAACACCTCAAAGGGCCTAACAAACCTGGGAGAAAGCTTACTCCCTCTACCAAACCTCCCCTTCCCATGATGAGAATAAACCTTCAAGAACACATTTTACCCAACCTCAAACTCCAAGTTACTCCTTCCACAATTGACATAGTACTTATTCTAGTCCGACAATACTTTCATCCTCTTATGAACAATTTGAACCTCTTATATCATGCTCCACTTCACATTGGGACAAAGAACGGTTGTTTCCCCAACCTCTGTAAAACACAATGTTTAATGACATGGTCTTTCATATATATATCCTAAAATGGGTCCACACCATTGGAAGAGTGATATCTATTATTATAAGAAAATTCCACAAAAGGAAGGTTTCATACCAAAGATACACCAAATTTTAAGACACATGCCCACAACATATCCTCCAATGTCTAGATTGTCCGTTCTATTTCCCCATCTTAAAATCATAAATTGAACTTTTTCATGAGTAAATGAATTCTATTAATGTGTATAGTGCTTATAAAAAATGAATATATATTTATTAATTATATGAAATCCTTAAATTTTATGAAAAAAATTAATTGAAAGAAAGTATTATTTACAACTATTTGAGGAATATTTTATATTTTTTACTTTATTGATCCTCATAATTATGAAATGGATGAATCATTTGAGGTGGAGTGTCTCCCCCATTAAAAAAAAAAATTAAAAGTGAATATGGATATGTTGATTGAAAAATTAATTAGTAACATAACATCTTCTGCTAAAATGGAAAATTTGTTTTGAAATGTTTGTGGTTATTAGTATTTTTTTATTTTTTCCCAAAAATATAGCCTTTTCTTTATCTGATTCAAAATAAATTATCTATATGAGTGAATAATTAAATAAATTTAACATATATAAGTTTTTGATCTTATTTGAACCCTACAATGATCAAAATGTTATTGGCACTAAATAAATCATTAAACAAAAGTTATATGAATACATTTAAGAAACAAGAAACAAATAAAGATGGTGGCTAAATATTATAATAATGAATAATGAATAGATTTTGAAGAGTAATTTACGCCATTTTCATGACTAGAATTTATAGTAATTTTCTTGGTATATTCATCCCATTTTTAAATTAATCTTTTTGAAATTTATTTCAAAAGTTTATTTTTAAATGTGTATATTTTAGAAATTATTTATTGTAAAAAATCCACATGTTTGGAGAATTAATCTAAGAATTAAAATTTCTTGAAACATTCTAGTTCTTGATATTTTTTAAATATGTTCCTCATTATTTATATGAATAATTTTCATTATTTATTTTTAATAACAATTTTGTAAAAAGAAAATTTTATCCTAAATAATTTATTAAAATTTGATTTGAAAAAATTATTTGGTGTTCATATATATGGTGATGAAATTATATTTTTATCTTCATGAGGTTTACATTGTAATTAATTTTAAAATTTAATGTTATTAGAAAATGACTTGAGTATTATGGGTGAACATAAGGTCCTTTTTCCGTATTGTAAATAGTTTTATGGAAATACTGTATCTTTCTTAATAAATCAAAATATTATAAATAATTGGGAAAATTTATTGTTTTTAATTGTTTTAAAAGATCAAAAATTAAAATGAATACTTTATAGAAGTTATATTTTGATGAAAATAATAAATATATTCATAATAAGTTGTTTAGTTCTTTGGTTACTATTATAAATTATATAACTTCATTTAGACTAGATTTAATATTTTTATTATTAATATTTTAAAGATTATAATCTGAACTAATTTAGAGTCATTTAAAATTAATTAAAATAATAATTACATATGTTAAATTCTCATTAAATCTTAGATTGTTTTATCATTCAGATGGTTCATTTTGACTAACTAGCTTTTGAGATACAATTTTTATCATTGAAAAATATAAGTAAAAATAAAAATAGTTATGTGTCACATTTTTGTTGAATTATTAGTTTAAGGTATTTATATGTCAAAAATCGTGAAGCTTTATCATCTATTGAGAGTGAATTTCTAACTAATTCATCTTATTGTTCGTAGTCTTTATAGATTAAACAAAAAATTTTTGGATTTTGAATTCAATTTTGAAAATAAAACTATATATTAAGATAACAATTCAGAAATTTCTATTTACCTAATCCCTTGAAATATTCTAGGACCAAAAACATTGATGTTATATTTTGATTTCTCATAAATCATCTTCATCAAGGGAATATAAGTATGGAATCTATTTCCACCAGAGACTAGTGTACATTCATTTTTACTAAAACATATTATTTGGATATGTTTGATAAAATAATACATAAACTTGGTATGTTAGAAATTTACCCTTTTAGAATATGATTCTAAAATAATTCATTAATTTGGTTTTCTTCTTGACCAGTATTCATATTAAAAAAATGATATATATTTCTATATCATTTTCTTTAAGAATTGGTTTCTACTTAATAAATTGAATATTAATAAATATCATTACGTTAATTTTTGTAATGATTTCATGGGTCCTTAATAATTATAGAATATTTTACATGAATGTGTTATAATTAGTATATAGGATCAGTTTTTTAATTGGATTATTATGCTATTTTATGCTAACATCAGGTTAGTATCTTTCCTAGTAATCATTACATGTTGTTTTACACTTTTGTTGTTGTAAATTTTAGATGAATTTTTTATTTCATATTAAAAATTTAGTTTAATATAAATCAATATTTGAGGAATCATTTCAGGGTCAATTTATTTCCCAGTAAACTATTGGTGCATTAATGGTGGATGAATTCATCAATTTTATTCATTTCGATCAATTTCAAAAAGGGAATAAAATTTAGATCTTGTATATTAATTATCAAAAAGGGGGGTAATGTTGATGTGGATCTTTATTTATGTGTTTATTTTATTTTTCATAATTAAAAATTTAATCACTCATTCCCACTAAAATGAGTGAAAAAACGTGTCTTAAGATTTCATTAATTATAAACGAAATTATATTATTAATATTTCTTTAATCATTCTTTAATCATTGTATATCTTAGTAATTTTCCAATTGTTAATGTTATTTTGATTAAAAATTTACCATGAAATTTATTTCCCTTATAGAGGTTATTATTGAATTTACACATGAACAAAGGTCAAGTGATCTATGTCTTTACTAACCGCATGAAAAAAGGTCAAGTTACCATATGTCGTGATCAACTGATTGACTATAGATCAACTAAAAGATGGATATTCTAATTTTTTTACTATTTAACCAATCACATAAAGTTATTTGACCAATAAAAAGGTTTTCAATCAAATGAATGAATAAAATTATTCACCATAACTGAAAATCTCTATGTTTTTGATCTCCAGTGTAAGTAAAAGTTCGATTTATAAATAATTAATATAAGAAAATTTTACTGAACATACATTTATTTCGACTAACCATAAGGTTTGAACTACTTTATGAATTGACCTACCTCAATATTTGACCAACCTACAACACTAACCTAATAAATTTACAATAACTAAAAGGGGAGATTTCATATGATTCTATATTTTTCAAAAAAATATATGTCATTATTTATTTCAATTAACTAAATGACTCTGTTATATTTTTTAGTGATCTAATTATTTTTTAAATACAAATAAATAATTTTTATTCAATTGAATTTTTATTTAGAATAATTATATATAGAATAAAATGCTCATTGGTCGGAATATTGAAAATTAATTTTTGGAAAATCATGAGTTTGTAATGTTATATATTTTAAATGTTTCGAATATATGCATTAAGGTGTATTAAAATGGGATTTTAAATTAATATTTAGTATATTGTTAATGTATAGAACTAATATAGAATTAAATTTTGATTATATATTATATAAATGTAAATATATCTTAATATGCATTTAATGAGGAAATAATGTGAAAACATACTGGGAATGAAACATATATCCACTTTGAATTAGTTATTTGTAAATACATACACATGCTACTTTAAGAACAATTGAGGGAAATATAGTTCTTATTTTTAATCATATTTTATAATAAAACTCAATATAATATATTTTAGTAAACTAGTTGAAAAACATAAAAGTTATGGATATTCTTAAAATATAAAATATGACTCACATTGTATGTGAACTAATAATCTCATCTAATATTTGATTGTTCAACACTTTTCCTCTAAAAAGAATATTTCTAACCCAATATAATGATTTTCACATGTCATACTTATTCTATGGTTCTTACTTATTTGTATTTAATTTTAATGCGCATATATTTTAATGTGTTATAATACCCATATAAGGTGGGAGTTGGGTAATACCACTCAAAAATAGGTAGTGTAGATTATTAAAAACTAGTAAATATAAAGGTGATCAATTTCCCCTTGGTCCAGTCAAAGAAATGTTGAGTTTATTACACATCCTTAAAAGTAATGCAGTAGGTTATGACTCAATTTGAGAAAATCATAGAGTTGTGTTGTTCTTATATGGAATAAAATGTTAGTTTTAATGGGTTTTGACTCTATTTAAATTTCAAAGATTTCATAGTTAGTTTCCTCAAGTTATCATTAAATTTTAGAAAGGTGAAGAGTATTATAAGTTCATTTCCATAAGATATTATATAAAAACAGTGGTTCCTATTTAATTTTCATTTCCACTGCATTAATTACTATTTTTTATTATAATTAATAAAATTATGTTTATATAAATATCAACCCCTCTTGATCATATGACCATCATCATATTGATATATAATGCTCCATAAAGTGTATAAGAGTTATTTTGGTTCTCTCAAAGGCGAGTTATGGAGGAGGAGGATTCTATATTTAAATTATTGAGAGCATTCTATTTTTTATTCATGGTTGATAGAATTTTATTCTAGGATGTTTTTTATAGAACAAAATCTATACCTGGGAAATGATATAATCATGCATTTAAAGATGTATGTTATAGAATAAATAATTACACATAGGTCCATTATTATTATATTAATATTCAGGGAAACCCATGACTGTTATTTATAAATATATTTATATTAAATAAAATTTTCCCTAAAAATTTAATTAAGATAATAATTTATCTTGAAAAATATTAACTTAAATGACATTTAATATCTCATTGTTAATAAATCCCTAACTATGTTCAAATTTCTTGAAAAAATTGATCAATCATTGAAAAATGACAATTTATTTAATTAAATAAGTATCATTAAATTATTAATTGGGTAGTAAATAAATATTATATTTTATAAAAAAAATATTTATTAAATATTTAAATATCATATTTATTCTCATTAATAAAGTGTGACATAATTTTTGAGATCCAGAAAACCCATATAATTCTTATTCACTATAAGAAGATAATAATATATATTCTAAAATTAAATTAATATAGATTTTAATTAAGTATATTTATACAAATATTTTTTGATCCTCTTGGACTTTTTCTTAGTTTAAATAGGATGAACATGTCTAAAGATATATATTAGAGTTTATAAACATATCTTTGTGTCCATAAACAATGTTTTTAATCATCATAATGTCAATAAACACATACTAATAAAAAATATGTAATATAATCCCCTTGACTTGATATCTATGATAAATCATGCTATATCATTGGTTTCATCAATAAATTTTTGATTATGATTTATTGAATTTTAAAAAATAATCTTACAAATAAAAATATATTTTTTATGGATTTAATTACTCTTCTTGATTCTTGTTAAAGTGAATGATATATGAATTTGCTTTAATTAACATAATAGAAAAATAATTTATTAATGTATTCACTAATACCATATCTGTTGTGATGCACCCATGACATCCTACCTCCCTATAAGGGCATGTCAATATGATTTTGGTCAATACATCAATGTACATGACTCATTATTTTTATTAATAAAAAACCTAAATTATAATAATCATTTCACACATAAAAAATAACCGTAAAACATATGTAATTACTAAAGGTTGTTTACGTTATCATAACATCCTCCCCGATATATTTTCAAGGGATAACACCAAGATATGATGTCTCAATGTCTTATGAACATCTTACCCCTAATAGTTTATGGCATCTACATCTTGGTAAATGATATAATCCATGAATATAAAATATATTTAAAAATACCATCATAACACTAAATGGTTCTCATTAGTGCAGGGAACTACTATTATATTTTAAAAAAATATTCCATTGGGTCATTATCACATATGATGTAACATAAAACAATTATCATGTTATGATAAGGAAATTAATAATATTCATAAACTATGAATTTATAGGTAATAAAATTGAAATAGTATATGGTTGTAGGGAAGGAAATCCAATATAAAAATCCTAATGTCAAGTGATGATGTGCGGTTCATGCTAATGATTTATGAATTGTTTTGATGAAAAATATTAGAAATTGAGTAAAACCTTTTGCTAAATGTTTTTTCCATGTGATAATTAA
Organism: Viscum album; assembly: GCA_963277665.1. Lineage (NCBI taxonomy): Eukaryota > Viridiplantae > Streptophyta > Magnoliopsida > Santalales > Viscaceae > Viscum > Viscum album. The sequence goes on along the minus strand of OY728128.1, from coordinate 1,130,460,033 downwards.
TTCATGTAAAAAGATGTTGTATTATATTTGGATAGTTGATTATAAAATTTAGCTAAATTTGAAGGCGTTTATGTAAATAAATATATATATTTTTTATAATATTTTGTAATTTTGAAAAGGGTTGTTTAGAATATCATTTATTAAGATCAAAGAATAATTATTTCTCATATTTTATTTTTAAGAGTTTATAGTATGGTATTTATACATTAAATTTGAAATGAAGTTTCTAAATTTTATTATTGGATAACCATGTGATCAAATTTATGTTTATCAATAGAATACCTCTCAGATCGGAAGTGAAAAGGAAATATTATTATTTAATAATAATGAATACCCAAAGTGTTGAAGAATATGAACAAGGGAGAAAATAAATGAGGGGAGATCAACATTAAAAAATAATTATTTGATTTTCTATTTCAAGGTGATTTTTTATTACTATTTATTATTAGAAGGATTACTGATTTTTATAGAAGAATTAAACATAGAGGTTCATGCTATAATTGATCAATGGTCAATTTAAAAGTTTATAATAAACAATGAATTTTCAATTTTTTAATTGACAACATGATATGATATTCTTATTTGAGGAAGAAAATTTATCCATTTATGTTATTAAATCATAAATTGTTGACAATATCTTTTTGAGTAATGATGTTTTATGAACCTAATACACTGGGGTATATAGTATCCAGAATCGATCTGGAGAAACCAAATTTTGAAAAAAACATATTATATTAAGGGCGATATCTTCCATAATGTATTCATTTTTAATTATAGTAGATTTTTTTTGTGTGTATGAAATTAACTGAACACAACAATGTTATAGTTACCCACACCAGTGAAAAATCTTTTCAATACTATGAACTTTTTTCATTTTTCTTTTATTAATTTTCAGATGGTGTATTGTGTTATATATCACAAAACCTATCCATTCATCCTATTCAGAGTTGAGGTTCAAAGTGGTCAATGAGAAAATAGTTTGTTAAATCATTGACCACCTTAATTTACCCCACACTCTTATTTTAGATTAAAAAGTATTCTAGGAATTTTTTATAGTATTAGATCTATAGTCTTGTATCTAATATTCTATATTGATTCCCTATTGTTTAGAAATTTATATATATTAAGTGTGGATTGGATAAATTTTATTCATTATAAATAAATGAAATTATATAGTATATATATTAAAAAACCATGAAGAATAGTAAGAAGTAAGAAACAATGAATTTGAGAAATATCTCATCAGAGATAATAGGTAAATAGGATTCCCAATCAATTGTTGGTAATCAAATGGGAGAAATGATTCTTATATATATTAATAATTTCCCACTTCAATAAAGTAGTTAAATCCATGAAAAATATGAAATTATTTATTAAATTGGATATTTTTACTTGGAAATAATAGATCACATGAAAAATATTCTTATTGTTGTTTTTTACTTTTATACTTTATTTTATCAAGAATCTACATGATTAGAAGTCACTGTTGGAGGTGGAGATAATTTCATATGAGAAAGAACAAGACAATATGTTATGGAACTGGTATAATCTCATCAATTATATTTAAGCTAAAAATATTCTTATACTATTCTATAAAGAACAACACCTAATTTCTAAATAAGTATTCCATTTAATTGTTGACGGGAAAAATAATATAACAATATTTATAGAAACCATAATCCATAAATTAGAATAAATAGAAAATTATATCATTCATGTTAGGAATTATCAATTGAAAATCAAGGATAAAATTATAATGGTGTTTGATAATTCTATTCAATAATGAAATAATATTCCTAGAAATAATATTGAGATAATTATGAGAGTTTGGGGAATTTTCTTGAGTTAGAAGTTAAAAAAAAGAAGTGATACAAATTGAGTCATCAGGTGATGTTGAAATAATATACATCAATAAATTTAGGATAAGATGATATTTTATAAAATAACTTATATAGTTAGGAATAATAGAATAAATGTATCAATAAAGTACTTATTAAAAAAATCATATATAAATGTATCCCTTTCTCTAAGAAATATTGTCTGTACATATATAGTTTCAATATTTAATTATGGATATAAAGTGAATTTTAAAACAGTGGGGGTGGTGAATTTTTTTTATAAACACAACATTTCATCAAGGAGGTTGTAAAAATAATAATACTTTTTGTTTCTTAAAGGATCTCAAAATTAGGGGGTATAGGTCCAAAAATAGTGATCAAATCAAAATATAAATATTTCTATTAAAAGTAAAAAACATAGTTCACAAGTAATTATAAGTTTTATAAATTTTTTGGTACATTGATAACGAGTTTGTGTAAAATATATCAATTTCGAGTATATAAATATGGACAATATCATTCAGTAGAAAAATTAAAATAAGACTAATTCTACTAGATTAAGGTAGCATACAAAAAATAAGTTGAATCTATAAACAATGAATAAATTTTAATGTACTGAAAAATTGAAAGGAAATTGGAATAAAGAAGTTAATTGAAATTATAAATACTAATTCATGCATATAAATAATGATTCATATATTTATGAAGTGAGAAAACAAAAAAATATTGAAAATAATACAATTAATAATGACGATTTCACTTTGTGGTGTAAGAAAAAGAATTATTTTAAGAAAAAACTTCCAATGATAATTAAATATATTTCACACCAAATAGAAGATAAATATAATTTATTATAAAATGAAATAACATATTCTATTTCAAAAAATACAGGTGTGTTATTTGATGAATGTAATTATGAGAAAAAAATAAGAGAATCATTTTAAGGAAAAAATATAATTATTTTTTTGGAAGAACTAATATAAAAGGAAAAAAAAGAATTTAAATATATTGATGTGTTTCCTAAATTAGAGTTACCTGAGAATTGTTGAGAAGTCGTGTTTAAATTTAAATAAATATGTACATATTGTAATAGAACTCATGAAAAATTATCATAATAGGACAAGTTATTGATAATGTAAAGAAAAAAAGAAGGAATTCATGTTTGTTGATGTAATATGAAAATAATTATATTCCATATATTTTATAACAATAAAATATAAACAATTATATGTTACCAAATGAGATCATTCTCTATGATATTATAGAAGAAACCATGGAGAATTATCATAATTTTTTCGATGAAATGAAAGGAGGTTTTGGGTAGAGAAGAAACTCTATATTTTTTGATCTCATAGTGGAGACAAGGAGGAGATACCATATTTTCATATATATATATATATATATATATATATTAATTATTTCTAAATTTTTAATTAAAGGCGATTCATTCAATGTTTGAAATGGAATTATGTTAATGTAATACTCTAGTTAGATATATTGATCTTAGAGTGATCCATATCAATGATGCACCTTTTATTATAGGATAATTATGAGAAATACATTGGATAATCGTCTAAAAAATGATCAACCATAATGAAGATAATATATAGGTTTACCCATAAATGGGTAGATCAGTTAAACACACAACCAATAATATATATATTATGTGAAGCTATAAATCTATAATATGTAGTAAATTTTCATCGTTGACTTATGTTGATCATGTTTTAACTTCTCTATTATGATTGTATCAATGTTTAACTATGGAAGATAAAATAAATATTTCTATGATAGAAACTTTTACAAGTATTTGATGAATGCAAGGACAATTAGGAGATTTTTGAGTAATTAATTTATCACTCTTTTTCTTTTATGCTAACAATGAATCAATTAGACTTATAGTTTTTTAATTGATGACATTAAAAGTTTCTATCATCCTTTATAATCAATGAAAATTGTGTAGAGGGATAATAAATTGAGAATATTGAATCTACCTTGAAATAGGTATTAAAATGGGTCTTTTCTAATGTTGGATATCATATTTACCAATCAACTACGGGGAAGAGTGGTGTTTTTCTATGAATAGTTGATATAGGAAATATGATCTTGATGAAAGTTGAGGATCCAATGAATGAAGAGTTTGATGTGTGATATAGAATGGATCAATATTTAATCATATGTTAGTCTATTAAATAATAATACAACTAAATTTATGTGATAAAATATCAAAAATCATGTTGTTTTTAATCTATTAATTTTTTTAGTATTTGAAATGCATAATGATTTTTAATTGAAGTGGTTATGCATGAAGATTGATGATATTGTTCCATATCTTTATAATCAAGATACGATAATTGATGATGAGTTTAAAAATTGAGAATATGTTTATGAGATGAGAATCTATGTATATAATTAAAGGTTCAAAAAAATATTGTATAATTAGGAAAAATAAAATTATATTATTTCTATGGATAAATAGTTGGAAGAAGAAATATTTGGATGCATGAAAAAAGATAATGATTGGGGAACTGAGCTTCTTTTGAGCTTGGATATAAAAGCATATACATCATTTGTAATTATTTAATGAACATTAACATAAAGGTGTTTGATGAATATGAAACTAATAATTAATTTATGCTGTAAAAGATACATGAAAGTAATCAAAATTAGTTTTAATGGGCTATAATGTATTTAAAAAATTAAATATAAAATTATAAAGAATCATGTTTAATTATTAATATAATTTATGTTTTTTCAATATGATTAGATATATCTTGATACTATTTTGATGATATTATGATTTGATCTAAGAAATACAGAGTTTATCTATATAAATTAATCAGGTTTCACTGTTGGTAAGTAATATCTTAGAGTAGAAAAAAATATTATGATACATAAGAAAAAAAATAATAATACCAAAGAAAAATATATATTTCAAAAGGATACATAATATCTCATAGAATATGAAAAATATTTAATAGAAGAATATGTAAGAATAATCCAGTGATACATGTGATAAAATATGATTTTTAATAATCTATATTAGCTTAATTTGAGGATATGAATGACTATCCTATTCTATTAGAAGGTATGCATGATCCATAAATATTTCATGTAAGATATAAAATGTGCATGCTTAGTAAATTGAGAATTAAATTAAATTCATTTATACTAATATGAGATATAAATATAAAATTATTGAATTTTGTGATTTTTTATTCAATCTGCTAATGTGTGATAAGGTTTTGAGAAAAATATTTCTCCTTGAACTGACACATTTCATCACAATGATATTTTCATGTGAGGATATAGGATTTTTGGAAGCATGAATGAAGATAAAAGAAAATTTTATAGAATATTTAAGCATATAATGTTGATGATATTTTCAAAACATTTAAAGATATTCGAAACCATTGTTTTGAAATTCATTTATGAAGATCAATGCATGACTATTTATCAAATATCATTTTGAAATGATTAAAAAAATGAAAATTCAATTTATTATCTTGAAAGTATTTTACTAATATAATAGTTGAAAATATTAATATTTTTAATAAGTAGTTTGTTAGGATAATATAAATCAAAGAGAATCTGAAAAAAACAGGTTTGACCAACTATTAAGAAAGACCACGAGTGTCGATGACAAAGAAGAGAGAGATAGAGAGAGAGGAATTGAAGATATTTAGGGAAAAATATTTCAACTACTAATATTTTACATTAAAGTGAAATATTGATTATATTTATTCTTAGGAAACATTGTTATTTTATATGAATTATATAACATAGAAGATTATTTAATACCATTTAATTGATTAATATATAGGTTATACATACATATAATCTACTATTTTTGTTTGAGCATTAAATCATTTTCAAAGTTATAATATTTAGAAGAAGATGTATCTTTTGATCTTGTGATATTGTGAATTCCAGTGAAGATCTTACTTATGATTACTGTAAGAAACCATTGAAAATTGGATAAATATAATATCAAGAATATATTATGATATAACTAAATATTTTAAAATAGTTTATGAGGATAAAGTTGACACTATCCCAATTGAATTTACTGTTTCTTGTGGTGTATATTTGTGTGTGGTAATTTACTAAAACACAGTAAGTATGAAGTCACCCATATAGTGGGTTAACCTAGAAAATATTTTTAATTAATTTACTCTTTAATTTATTCTATTACATATTGTTCATTTTGTTGGATATAAATATATACATCCATATGCCTTAAAATTTTTAGACTGTTGAACTGTTTAAAGATAAAAGTATTTAGAAAAACATTGACCCAACTAATTCACATCCAATTTAGTGAAGCTATATGAGTTCAATAGGAATTTAAAATGGAATCACATCCTTTTTCAAAATACGATTTAATATTATTTTTTAGAATGGTTTAGAAATTTTTATCTATTAATTATTGATTTGAAAAATGTTGCAATTTCACTATAAATGAAATTATTTAGGACATATCTACTAAAACCATTGTGAACCAGAGAAATAATGATTCTAAGAGGATGATAATGATCTCATATATAAGAAATGGTAATGTTTATTAACTATATTCTATATATAATCATTAATTATAAATTATGGTCATATATTTTGATAATTATTTTAACACCATGAGATTTTAAGATATATTTATCTTACATAAATTTATTTTCTTCGATAGCTTATGATACATGCTACCTCAATTCTAAAGAAAAAATAATATTTTATAGAATTATAATCTAGATTTTAAATTAGGGGAGTGAATAAGATTATCTAGATATTTAAAATCAACTAAAATTGTTTTATAAAATGAAAATATATTGAAAAATAAGTTATCCATTTTTTGTAATGTCATTATATTCTTTAAAAACTCTATTTTCATTAATAATTTTTTTGTGAGAAAATAATACAACTAATGTATTCCATATATAAAAAAAATTATATGAAAATGATCAGAATTTTGGAAATTTTCATAAAAAATACCACATGGTGAGTTTTTATGATTTTTAATAAAATATTTATTTTCTTATGAATAGTGAGAAATATTATCTTTTATTTAGAAGATTATTTTTTTCAAGAATTTGAAATGATAATATTTGTTTTAAAAAAATGATTCAATCTAACATTTGTTTCCCATATATTTTGAATAATATCATTATTTTCATTGGAATAAATTTTTGGAATGAATTTTTTATGAAAACATTTTTATACATAAAGAGGTATTTTTAAAGAAAATTGTTTTTTGTTGTGCCTTTATATATTCTATTAAATCAAATTGTAAAAAATGTAGAGAGAAAATTATTAAAAATGGATTCAGTATTTGGAATTTTTCAGTTCAAAATTAGTAAATATTTCCATTTTTTTGTAATTATAAATATTTTCCTCAATAAATAATTTTCACCTCGGTAATGATAAATGGGTAAAATAGGATTAAAACCATGAGATAATGTCTCAATATCAACCAAAACATCCCTTTACCCTATTTTTTGGGTGTATATTGGAAATATGAATCCTATTTTATAATATATGAAAACTTGGTGCCATATTTCTTTGTTTATGACCATTATATTAATTTAACAAATTAATAAATACAAAATACCTCTCTATAGAGTCTAATATCTCTAATTTTTTTTACATATGGATAAAACGAGGATATATTTATTTATAATTTATTATTTTATATATGATTTAATTTTATTTATCCTATTAAATTATATTTAGTTTTTATAGGTTTAATGGTTTCCTTAATTTCTTATGCAGCACCAACATAATATTTATTCAATTAATAGAAAAATCAAATAAATTATTTTAAAAATAATAAAAATTGTATTATTTGGTTGAATTATCATGTTCCAAAAATTTTATATAATAATTTACCATATTATATATCTGTGAAATGTTTGGAATCAAATTCTATTACAATCATGTTATTTTCTATATAAAATTAATTGATTAGTTCTTCAAATGATATTAATAGTATTTTATGATAAAAATATTTTAATAACTTATTTAAAAATAATAAACATATTTCCAGATGATATGTAAGATTATAAATGGACAAAATTTCATTCATTGGTCATTTGTTTGAATTTTTTTAATAAAATACAAGGTTATAAGCCTTTAATTTTGAAAAGTGATTACCACATTTTTGATAAAAATTGGTTAAGCATGGGTTTACATCAAAAAATATGGTTTAAAATGACTCAAAAACTATATAAATTTAATTGGATGGTGATATTTTGGATTTTTAGTATTTTTATTGATATCTTGTATTGTGTGCCAATATTTTTTATTGAGAATGAATTAATTATATTTTAATCTTTTTAGTAATTCCATGTGTGTCTTTTCTTTCATTTTAAAGTACACACCCCCTCTCTATTTTATAGACACAACATCAAGCCATGTTGATTTAAAAAACCCCACACGATTATCTTCAAAACTTCCTTATCAATTAATTAGAGGTTCTTCTCTTCTTGAAAGACCATTCCATGACTCTTTTTGAAGGGATATAAATGATGACTTCTATAATAGAGTTAATTGCTATAAGGACCCAATGTTTTTCAATGGAAAATTCCCTTCTTATATTTATGTCATAAAATAACATGAAAACACAAAATAATGAACTACTACATGATAAGTGACCTTTAAACACAAGTTTGTCACTCCTATGTTGGGAATTTTGAAAATCTGACATACACAATTGTGTTCAAGATGATTTTTGGAGTCTAATGAAAAAAAATAATTTTTAGTGAATAGTAACGTACACTTAAAAAAGTAACATACCCTTATGAATAGTAATATGACCCTTATGAATATTAAATCATCCAACATAAGAGTAACATTACCTATGAATAATAAAATAAAATTTAGACATATGAGAAAGTGACAATTTGACCTTAGTAAACGTTTTGGTTTTTTGGAAGTCATAATTAATTAATTAATTAAATAATTAATTTAAAACAATATTTATTTCCATAAAATGTATTCATAAATTATTTAATCAATGTCTTATAGTTTTTAAATAATTTTATAAGACCCTATGTAATTTTTGAAAGCATTATAAAATCAGTTTTAATCTTAAAAAATGTTTTTAAGTAAATTATGATTTTAATTAAATATTAAATTAATAGTATTTAGAAAATTATTTTTGAAAAATGTACTTTTTTTTTGGATTTTATATGTCGTAAAATGGTTGGGGTAAATTTTTGGGAAATTTCTGAGATACTTGAATTTTTAATGAATCATGAAATACCGTAATTTACAAAATAAGCTAAATAAGAAAATTATAGGGTCATGTGTGATGTTATGATGATGTAAGCCCACTTGGTTAGGAATTAAATTACAATATTACTATTCTTAGTCATTCAAGACTCACTATTCCTTGTCTTGTGGGGAAATAATAAACTAATGAATTTTATATTAAGGAAACCCCTCTCCCCTCCACTATGAAAGCCACCCTTCACACCCTCATTTCCTCACACCTCTCAAGCTCCAAGCCTTATCTAAACTCTTCCCAAACACCTTACCTATCCCCTAAACCATGACCAAGAGATTCTGGTCTCACCAAAAGTCCATGCTTAGGCCCTTAAGGATGTTCTCAAGAGAAGGATTCAAGAGGTAATTTCCCTCCCTCTTCTCCATTAATTCCCTTTCAAGTTAAAGTTAATTTCATGATATCTCCCCACTTATCTTCATAAAAATTGTATTATAACTCCAGTATTACACATATAATATAATTGTTTTATTATAATGGGATATTATATCATCCAACCCCCTTTCCCTCTTCCTTTTATTTTATTAAAGAGAATGTTGTTCGTGAGGTTTTAATTTTTCACCTTCAAGAACGACATGCTTTCTTATTCCATTTATACCTTCAGATATGGTCATGAAACCATTTTTATTGTTGAAACAGAATATTTTATGTGTATTATGTTCTATTAAAAGTTATGGGAATAACCTATGGACATATTACTATGTGATAAGTTAAAACAAGTTCGTTGTGATCTAAAAACCGCCCAAATTGACCCAAATAACCATCATTTAATTCTTATCTAATGATTCATCCACATGGATCTAATATAATTCATTATAAAATCATTCAATCTCTTGTAATATCATTAATGACATGTAATACCATTTTGGTATGTTTACTCATGTTCTACCCAAACTTGAATTTAATAATACAAGTGAACCACCCAAGAAAAAACCATAAAAATGAACATCCCCAAACAATGTTTTTAAACTCTATAAGTCATCCAAAGCAACATAATATGACATAATTAAACCAGAATGAACCCTATTAATGTACACATGGTTTTTTATTTCTAATTAATGAATATAATTTCATTTTACAGAACATTAAAGAGAAGGAAGCATTCGGGTACAAGGTAAGGGGAAATCTCGAACCTAATTTTCTTCCTTCGGGTTCTACCTCTTTCACTCCATTTTTGATATGGTAACTCCTTAAAGATTATTTTTTCATAATGTTCTTTAAATTTCTGGGATATACATGTTTTTCAATGGTTTTTATGTCAAACCAAATGTTTTCCAAAAGAACTCCTCTTTCAAGAACACCCCTTTTACTTCTCACTCAAAGTGGGCAATTCTTGTAAAATGTATGCTATTCCCCCTTTTTTGGGAAACCAAAGATTATGAATGTTTTATTATGAGATAAAACCCATTAAATTCTATGGTTTAGTTATTTACATTTTTGATATGTGTTCTATGTGGCAAGCATGATGATGACAATATTATGATGTGACGGGTGCACCCGGAATTATATAGCGCAATATGAGTGTTTCAATGTGACGGGTGCACCTAGAATTATACAGCGCTCCAATGCATTGGGTAAAGTGGTGAATCTCATGTGTAAATGTGAAATGATGCGTGAACAAGATTCTAGCTTTATTCACAAGTACGTGTGTTAGTTAACCACTAAGACATGATGTTTCATTTTTATGCATTGCCATATTTCAAGTTTTTTATTTATGCTCCTCTCATGTTCATGATCTTTTTCCTATGTTAAGATTATTCTCACCCAATGATATATTGTTCTTATCTATCCTCTTACTGGGCTTCTAGATCACCTCTTTTAATGTATATCCTCAGGTGGCTACATGTACAAAGGAGAGGACAAGTGCCAATAAGAAGCTAGAGAAGAAGAAATTAAATAAGTGTTTATGCTAGATGTTGTATTTGTTATGTGTGGTCCAAGTTTTCCCAAGACATTAAGCCTTTGGATCCTATTTGTGTAATAATATTATCTTGTTTATCTTTAAAATTATGTAATAGTAATGTAAGAAAAGTCCGGGTTTCTATAGTTGGTATCAGAGGCAAGGTTTAGTTAATTTGGGAACTTGGATTAGTAAACCCTGGAGAAAACCTCTAGTATGAGACTAAGTACAAATATGCACACAAGAGTATTTACATAGGGATACCATATGATATGATTTTATTATAAAATTTTCAAATTATTCCTGACTTTTTTACTTATGTTTTATTCTAACCATTTCTATTTTAGAAAATGGTGGGAACCATGAGAAATCAGGCCAATAACTCTTTTGATGGCCAATGCAACGATTGACCGAACGACATCCCCAATGATTTGGGAGGTGGAGTTCAAAACTTCATGGCGATTCTTACCCAATTATCTCAGGTTATGAACAATAACCATAATAATGGGGAATTTCCTCCATTACCCAAGAGGGATCAACTGGATATCGAATGTTTTATGCGGCAACAACCACCGACGTTTTGTAGATCTTTCGATCCACTAGTTGCAGAACAGTGGGTCAACTCCATGGAGAAGAAATTTTTTGTTATTCATTGTTCCGAGATAGAGAAGGTGGCCTTAGTCGTTTATCATCTAGACGGAAAAGCCGGTCAATGGTGGGATTTTATTAAGAACACCATGCCCAGGGAGGAAATTGAAGAGATGGAATAGGAAGACATTGATATAATGTTTCTTAACAAACATTTTCCAAGAACACTTTTCAAAAATATAGAGAGAGAATTCATAGAGCTCAAGAAAAAATAAAGTGAATCTGTCACAACCTATGAAGAAAATTTCACAAGGCTCGCAAGGTATGCTTCGGGTTTTGTTATCAACAATGAATGCAAAATTCATAGATTCTTTAGTGGATTAAAACCACACCTTTGAAAGGCTCTTGCAATTTGAGACTTTTGGAGTTATGAAGAAGTTGTTTGGTGTGCTCTCAAGGTGGATATGGAGTTTGGATAATGGTCCCATGGCTATGGTGATAAGAAAAGAAAAATGGAGTTTCAAGTCAGTGGATCTAATGATAAAGGTGGGAAGAAAAATCAACGTACCACATGACAAAAATGTGGGAAGTTGCACAATGTGAACTACCTCAATGGGAAAGGGAAATGCTTCAAGTGTGGGAAATAAGGACACCATGTTAAAGAGTGTTGAAAAGACACGAAAAGGAAGGATAATGTAGCCGATGATAGGAGAGAACCACTCATGGTTCAATGCTACAACTGTAAGGAGATAGGGCACTATGAAAACCAGTGCAATAGACCTCAAGATCTCGAGGGTAATCAGTGTGAGCAGCCAACAAAGCCAAAGGAACAAGGGAAGGTTTATTCTATCACTACTGCGGAGGTGGAGCATGATAATGAAGTCATACAAGGTACACTTACTATTCACTCATGAATGGAAAAAGTCTTATTTGATTCTGGTTCTATGCATTCCTTTATATCATGCATGTTTTCTAGAACTATAGAATCAAAAACTCGAAACCTTGAAGTAGAGATATCTGTAAAAACACCGAGTGGTGCAATCATTGCAACCCAAGTATTTGACTTTTCTCCCATTAGCGTATGTGGGACGATTCTTCTAGAAAATCTCATAATACTTCCCTTGGTGGAATTCGACGCTATAATGGGAATGGATTGGCTCTTGTTATATAGAGCACATATCAACTGTCGGGAAAAGGAAATATCTTTTCATATTCCAAACCATCCCATGCTCCTCTAAAAATGAAAGGAAGATCATTAATCTCCTTTGAAAAATCCTTCTATGGCATGGGTGTTGATTCCCTATGAAGAAGCATACCTCACCCAAATGGTTGAGTCAAAGGAAAGTTCCAACCTTGAGGAAATTCCCATAATGGGGTAATACAACGATGTACTTCCTAAATAGTTACATGGAATTCCCCCAGATTGTGAAGTAGAGTTCTCAATTGAACTCATACCCGGAGCTACTCCTATCTCTAAGTGTCCCTATAGGATGGCTCCTATCGAACTGGAGGAGTTAAAGAAGCAGCTGCATGAGCATCTAGACAAAGGGTTCATATGCCCTAGTGCATCACCTTGGGGTGCACCGATGCTCTTTGTGAAGAAGAAGGATGGAACAATGCGGCTGTGTATAGATTATCGGAAACTCAACAAGTTCACTATAAAGAAAAAGTATCATATCCCAAAGATTGATGACTTGTTCGATCAGTTAAGAGGAGCTCAATACTTCTTGAAGGTGGAATTTCGTTCTGGATATCATTAGGTAAAGGTGAAGAAGGAATATATTCAAAATACTGCCTTCTGTACAAGGTATGGGAACTATAAGTTTTTTTGGTGATTCCCTTCAGACTTACTAATGCCCCTTCAATCTTCATGGATTTGATGAATAGAGTCTTTATACATTACCTCGACAAGTTTGTGGTAGTCTTTATCGATGATATTATCATCTACTACAAGAGTAAGGAGGAACATGAATAACATCTAAGACTTGTGTTGGAGATATTAAGAAAGGAGAAGTTGTAATGAAAGTTCAGAAAGTGTGACTTTTGGATGAATCAGTTCACATTCTTGGGACATGTGATCACAAGTGGGGGAATTTCTGTGGATCCTTCAAAGACAAATGATATTTAAGAATGTACCATGCCCTCTAGTGTCATAGAAATCTGTAATTTTCTTGGATTAGCTGGGTACTACCGATGTTTTGTGAGAAACCTATCACAATTTTCAAGCCCGCTAACTAAGTTAACAAGGAAAATGGTAAAGTATGTCTGGATGGAAGAATGTGAGGGAAGCTTCAAGGAGCTAAAGAGAAGGCTGATCACTGTGCCTGTACTCACACTATTGAAAAGTGGAGAAAGTTTTGTGATATATAGTGATGCTTAAAAGAAAGGATTGGGTTGTGTACTCATGAAAAATGATAATGTGATAGCATACACCTCACAACAGTTGAATATCCATGATCAGAACTATCCGACGCATGATCTAGAGCTGGCAGCCATAATTTTTGCTTTGAAAATCTTGCGGCACTACCTTTTTGGCGAGAAGTGTGACATATACACCGACCACAAGAGCCTAAAATATATATTCACACAAAAGGATCTCAACATGCATCAAAGGATATGGTTAGAGCTAATCAAGGATTACGATTTCTCTATTCAATATCATCTTGGAAAGGTGAACAAGGTAGCTGATTCTCTAAGCAGAAAAGAACCTGCTACTCTATCCATGCTGTTGATTGAGAAATCCCCTATCTTCATGGATACGAAAAGAATGGATTTGGAAATAATAATGGTATGGGATACATCCTACCTTTCCCAAATGATTGCGCAACCATCCATCATAAGAATATTAAGGAAGCACAAAGGGATGATGTGGAGATACAAAAGAGGGTGAATGTAGTAAAGGAAGGGAAGCTGAAAGAGTTCCATATCGGCGATGATGGTGTGATTCGGTTTAGAACGCATATTTGCGTGCCTTCATCACCCGGGATAAAGAAATATCTATTGGATAATGCACATATCTCAACTTTATCTATCCATATTGGGAGTACAAAGATGTATCGTGATCTCCGAGAACACTTTTGGTGGGATAACACGAAGAAGGAGATTGTGGAATATATATCAAGGTGCTTGGTATGTTAGCAAGTTAAAGCTGAGTGACAAAAGTCCAAGGGTATGATGCAGCCATTACCTATACCTATGTGGAAATGGAAAAATGTTACTATGGACTTTGTCATGGGTCTCCTGAAGATGTTTTAGAGAAATAATGCGATATGGATTGTGGTTGACCGACTCACCAAGACTGCCCATATTATCGCTATTTGGGAAGACCTATCGCTTGAGAAACTTGCAAAGATATATGTGAAGGAAGTGGTGAGACTAAACGGTGTTCCACTCTCAATTGTCTCTGACCGTGATCCAAGATTCACATCTAAATTCTAGAGGATCCTTCAACATGCTTTGAGTACTGAATTAAATTTCAGCACGACCTATCACCCCCAAATTGATGGCTAGTCTGAAAGGACTATTTAGAATCTTGAAGATATGCTAATAGACTTCTCTCTTGAATTAAAAGGTGGTTGGGATTAGAATCTCCCATTGGTTGAGTTCTCATACAACAATCGCTTCCACTCGAGTATTCAAATGGCTCCGTATGAAGCTCTTTATGGGAAGCGGTGTAGAACTCCATCCTGTTGGGATGATGTTGGAGAAAGATGGCTACTTGGAGCCGATCTTGTTCAAGAGATGACAGAGAAGGTTCAAGTCATCTAGAAACACATAAAACTGATCAAAGTTGGAAAACGAGCTATGTTGACAACCGTCTAAGGGAATTGGAGTTTGACGTTGGAGATAAAGTCTTCCTTCGAATATCTCCATGGAAGAGAGTCATAGGATTTGGGAAGAAAGGGAAGCTATGCCCAAGGTATATTTGCCCCTTTGAGGCCATTGAACATATAGGAGCCGTGTCCTATCGTCTTTCACTTCCACCAAATATGGATCTAGTTCATGACGTGTTTCATGTATCATTACTGAGGAAGTACATACCAGACCCCTTACATGTACTAAACTCAGAGGTGGTGCAGATGGAAGACGATCTCTCCTATGAGGAGCAGCTAGTAAAGATTCTTGATCGGAGAGATAAGGTTCTACGCAACAAGAAAACCCATCTTGTCAAAGTGTTTTGGAGGAACCATAAGTTTGAGGAAGTAAGTTGGGAACCAGAAGAGGCAATGAAGGAGAATTACTCTCACCTGTTTGTGTAAAGTGAAATTTCAGGGGTGAAATTACTTAAGGGGGGAAGAATGTAATGACCCAATGTTTTTTAATGGAAAATTACCTTCTTATATTTATGTCATAAAATAACATGAAAACAAAAAATAATGAACTACTAAGTGATAGGTGACCTTTAAACATAAGTTTGTCACTCCTATGTTTGGAATTTTAAAAATCTGACATACATGGTTGTGGTCAAGATGATTTTTGGAGTCTAATGAAACAAAAATAAATTTTGCTGAATAGTAACATACCCTTCGTAATAGTAACATACCCTTATGAATATTAATATGACCCTTATGAATATTAAATCATCCAACATAAGAGTAACATTACCTATGAATAATAAAATAAAATTTAGACATATTAGAAAGTGAAAATTTGACCTTAGTAAACATTTTGGTATTTTGAAAGTCATAAATAACAAATTAATTAATTAATTTAAAAGAATATTTATTTCCCTAAAATTTATTCATAAATTATTTAATCAATGTATTATAGTTTTTAGATAATTTTATAAGACCCTACGTAATTTTTGAAAGCACTATAAAATCAGTTTTAATCTTAAAAACTGTTTTTATGTAAATTAGGATTTTAATTAAATATTAAATTAATAATATTTAAAAAATTATTTTTGAAAAATTGACTTCATTTTTGTATTCTACACGTCGAAAGATGGTTGGGTTAAATTTTTGGGATTTTTCTGAGATACTTGAATTTTTGATGAATAGTGAAATACCGTAATTTACAAAATAAGATAAATAAGCTAATTATAGGGTCATGTGTGATGTTCTGCTAATGTAAGCCCACTTGGTTTGGGATTACATTATAAAATTACTATTCTTGGTTGGTCAATACTCACTATTCCTTGTCTTGTGGGGAAATAATAAACTATTAAATTTTATATTAAGGAAACCCCTCTCCCCTCCACTATAAAAGCCACCCTTCACACCCTCATTTCCTCACACCTCTCAAGCTCCAATACTTCTCTAAATTCTGCCCAAACACCTTCCCTAGACCTAACTCACGTCCAAGAGCTTTTGGTGTCATCAAAATACCAGGCTTAGGCCCTTAAGGAGGTTCTCAAGAGAAGGATTCCAGAGGTAATTTCCCTCCCTCTTCTCTTTTAATTCCCTTTCAAGTTCAAGTTCATTTCTTGATATCTCCCCACTTATCTTCATACAAATTGTATTTTGACTCCATTATTATACATATACAGTAATTTTATTATTCTAATGGGATATTATATCATCCAACCCCCTTTCCCTCTTCCTTTTATTTTGTTAAAGAGAACGTTGTTCATGAGGTGTTAATTTTTCACCTTCAAGAACGACATGATTTCTTCTTCCATTTATACCTTCAGATCTATTCATGAAACCATTTTTATGGTTGAACCAGAATATTTTATGTTTATTATTTTCTATTAAAAGTTCTGGAAATAATATATGGACATATTACTAAGTGATAAGTTAAAACAAGTTCATTGTGATCCAAAAACCACCCAAATTAACCCAAATAACCATCATTTAATTATTATCTATTGACTAATCCACATGGATCTAATATAATTAATTATAAAATAATTAAATCTCATGTAATATCATTAATTAAATTTAATATCATTTCTTTATATTTACTCATGTTCTACCGAAACTTCAATTTAAGAATACAAGTGAACCACCCAAGAAAAAAACAGAAAAACATCCCCGAACAAAGTTTTTAAACTCTATAAGTCATCCAAAGGAACATAATATGACATAATGAAACCATAATTAACCTTATTAATTTACACTTGGTTCTATATTTCTAATTAATTAATATAATGCCATTATTCATGACATTAAGGAGAAGGAATCATTCAGGTACAAGGTAAGGGGAAATCTCAAACCGAATTTTCTTCCTTTGGGTTCTACCTCTTTCACTCCATTTTTGATATGGTCACACCTTAAATATCATTTATTCATCATTGTATTTAATTTTCTGGGATATAAATGTTTTTCACTAGTTTTTATGTCAAACAAAATGTTTTCCAAAATAACTTCTCTTTCAATAACACTCCTTTTACTTCTCAATCAAAGTGGACAGTTCTTGTAACATGTATGTTATTCCCCCTTCTATTGGGAACACAAATCATATGAATTTTTTATTATGAGATGAAACCCATTCCATTCCATGGTTTAGTTATGTACATTTTTGATATTTGTTCTATGTGGAAAGCATGATTATGATAATGTTATGATGTGACGGGTGCGCTCGGAATTATACATCGCTCCAATGCATTGGGTAAAGTGATGAATCTCATGAGTAAATGTGAAATTATGTGTGAACAAGATGCTAGCTTGGTTCACAAGTACGTGTGGTAGTTAACCACTAAGACATGATGTTTCATTTTTATACATTTCCACATTTCATGTTTTTTATTTATGTTTCTCTCATGTTCATGATCTTTTTCCTATGTTATGATTATGCTCACCCCATGATATATTGTTATTATCTATCCTCTTCCTAGGATTCTGGATCACCCCTTTTTATGTATATCCTCTAGTTGCTACATGAACAAGGAGAGGGAAAGTTCCAATAAGAATCTAGAGAAGAAGAAATTAAATAAATGGTTATGCTAGATGTTTTATTTGTTATGTGTGGTCCTAGTTTTCCCAAGACACTAAGCCTTTGGATCCTCTTTGTGTAATACTATTGGGTTTTTTATCTTTGAAATGATGTAATAGTAATGTAAGAAAAGGTGAGGTCACTATAATTGTCTTAAGAGACCTCAAGTAATTATTTATTCTTGTACCACCTATAAATATATGGTAATCCCCAAGAAATAATAACATTATTATCCTAGATATATTAATATGTAATTATGATTATGGAAATACCATTATATACTCTATCTTCCATCAAATGGGATGTGAATTTATCAATGATTCATATTTATAGTCTACCACTTCCATGTAGTGATAAAATTCATTTTTTCAACACCATCATGAATGGATCATTATTACAATGGGTTTAAAGTTAATATATTATATATATGACATAATTATTATTATTTAATTATAATATCATATTTGTCTTATTTTATTCTTATCTATTTCAAAATTATAATGTCACTAATTCATATGTGTGGACTACCAAATCCACAAAATGATGTGATTTTTTTCATTTCTTCGTTACATAGATATTATTAAGGATTGATTTAATTAATAAATATGATATATATTATATAATATTGATTTTAGAAATGTGAATTATTATTTATCTTTATTTTATTCCATCACATAAATAGTGAAAATATATTTTAGGTGCACATACCACATACCATCTCCATGAATTTAGAAATTCATTTTTCTATCTCTAACTTAAATATAAGATTATAAAAAAATTTATAATGATTATATGTAATATTTTAGTCATAAATAACATTCCATATATGATGGAACCATGATCAAATACATGGAACATAACTAATGAACTAAAAGTATCATGAAAAATGTAATAGTCAACACCCTTACATGATGGATTTAAAAATAAATTATTAAAAAATAAATATTTAAATGTTTTAAGTGGATAATATATTATAAAATTAGTACATAAAAAATCTTGAAAATAATTATAATGAATTTTTATTTATTATAATGTATGTTATATCACCCTAAAAAAGTTAAACTTGATGTGAGGGATTTTGATCTCATTTTTATTTATGTGAGACACATGACTTAATCAACACATGTTTATTTTATGTGGTTTATATACATTTCAAGAATTCATTTTATAATTCTGATCATAATAATAATGTTAATTTATATATACTCTTATGAATATATATTTCATGAGGTTTTGATTTGATTATTACTAAAGTGGTAAGGGATTTTTGTTTTAATCTAATTGTATATTAGGATTGTATATTATTAGGTTTCTAATGATGAAATATCTTGATATATAACTCAATAATACCAATAAATTTATTATTTTCAAGTTATTTCTTAATAATAAATTTTTATCAAGAATTTTTATTAGTTTCTGTTCTTAGGAGACTGAAATAGATTTTTAAAGAAAATCGATTTTTTCTCCCATTATTGGAAATAATTTTTTTTCTATATACATGTTTCAAAAAAAAATGGAATAATATTTTTAACATCTTCCAATTAGTTCTTAAATCCATTTTTACCTATTTCAACTTCTTTCATAATGGTTTAAAAGTAATCCTTATCTCGTTATCCTAATGAGATGAATTTCAATATTTATTGAAAATGTGAATAGAAACTTTATTTGAATATATAAAACATTAATGTAAATTCACCCCACCATGAATGATCAATGAATTTAATCTTATGTTAAATGTTTACATGGGTATCTTAAAATTAAATGTTACATAAATATGTGAGAATTTTCTATATATATATATATATTTAAATTAAAACTATGTCTTCCTCATGAAATATTTTAGTAGTATTCTAAATGAAATTTTCATCTATGATTATATCCATTGATGATAGAAATTATTAGTTGGGGATTTTATCCAATGATACCATCATTATTCATTATTTACATGGTTTTTGGTTAGGATGATGATATTTATATAAAACACATTCCCTTTTATATGGGTTATGTTATGATGAATGTTTTCTTGATCTTGTGGAATAAATATGAATGGATTTATGATTATGTGATGGTTGGGAATACATTTATATAGTCATAAAATTAATTTAGTAAACATTAATGTTCTTATAGATCAAAATGTAAATTATATATTATCCCATTCCAAACAAAATAATGTTCATGGGAGGTTATACCATTTCCAAAAGAGGGTACAAGGCAGGTTATCCAATGCCCAAAAGAGAGTACACATGAGGTCACCCCAAGCCTGATGTAGGTACACATGTGGTTAGAATATGTGTAACATGTTATGAATGTATTATAGGTAATCATGACATAATATTTCATTGATTATGATTATTCAATACATTATACCACTCTATTATGACATGATATTATTTAATTATTATGTTCTTAAGGATTATGATTATTAAAACCTTTTTTAATCACATATTATAAACCATAATTTTTTAATCAACGGATCATATGTTTTATCTGTGAATTTAAGGGTATTATTTTAAAAGGATATGGTCATGTTATTTTTCAATTTATAATCATGTTACTATTAAATGAAAATTTATATCTCCCTTTTTTACCCTTACTAAATATATGAGATCACCCATAATTATGTTTTATTTTCCCTGAGGTATGAGGAAATGTTTTAAGTATGTTGTATCTAATAAAGGTGTTATTTATGAAAAATTATTTGGGGTATGGTGAATATTTTTTATGAGCTAGTTTTCTATGTATCTAAGTATCAAAAAAAATTATGGTTTTGTCATGGTTGATATTATTATGTATTGAATATTAATCCAAAACGATATTATATTTATGTATGAAATGAATGTTTCCTTATAGTTGAAACATAGAAATAATTAGTCTCCAATGAAATAAAGTATGAGAAAACATTAGTGAGAACCCTTAGGTTAATCCTATTTATAGGATAACTTCATATGTTATAGGAATGAATTTTGTGTCGTTTTCCAAAAAAACATATATGTCTATATATTAAAAGTGGATATTGTTTTGTAACTAATTATTAAAGGTATAATAACCCTCAAAATATTTTTTCTAGTATATCTCAACCAAAAATCAAGTTCATGGAGAGTGTTACATTATTACTCACCTGATTTGACACTCTTAGGGGATATTCAATGGTTAATTCATATTTTCATTGTGGAATATTATGATTGATCTGAGTATATAATTACCGTGTTTTAAAAATATTAACCCAAAGCATTAATTGATTGAAAATAAGGTCTCATTATTTAGAAATCACTTCAGTGATTTTTCATGATAGATCACTCTGATCAACGAAGCTCCACAAACATGCTTTTACTTTTTGGTTTAATGAGTGGATTAATGATAAAATGAGGTTGTTTTAGTGGTAATAGGTAATATCAAATATTGAAGTTCCATATTTGAGATAAATTATATGAATTAATATATTTTGGGAAAAGTATCTATGAATTATAATTCATATCATCAATATTTAAATGTTTCATAAGTAGTTAAAACAAATAATAATATGATGATCAAATATCACATTTATGATTCTTCTATGATTTATGTATAAAGGAATGTACTTCATATGAATCTCATTAATATCCATCTAGTAGAATATGATGTTATTATAGTCATGGAATTAATTTATTTATATATAGTCTAAATAAATTTCATAGGAAGTGATTTCATGTTTTATATTCTGAACCAATCATTGATCATGTTCTAGTATGATGATGAATAAGAACATCAGATGAAAATTTAATCCATTATATGGGTCTTCAATTATATTAAAATATTATTTTTATCTTAAATGTAATGGGAGAAATGTAAAATCAATAATATTCATATTGTATAAGAGTTTTTCAATGTTTTTATAGAATAATTTTCTGGTATTACTGTAAATATTGATGTTGGTTTTTCATTAGAACTAATACATGATGCTAAACCTATTTCAAATATTCTATATAAAATGGCATTATTGAGTTACTGGAATTGAAGAATAAACTCCATTATAATCATTATAAGGTAATCATTTATCTAAGTGTGTCACCTTAGGGTGCACAAATTATTTTTTGTTAATAAGAACAATGGATCAATTCAACTTTTACTTGATTACTGGGGCCATAAAAAGATCACAATCAAGTATTATTATTCTATTCCACATATTTATTATTTTTTAGATAAATTATGAGGAAAAAATATTTTAAAAATATTTATATTTGATCTATATACTAACTATTGAGGTTAAAAATTAAAGACATACACATGAAATAATTATTTACGATTTATAAAAACAGTAAATTTATAGTGATTCTATTTTGTCTTACTAATGACCCAACAATAATCATGTATTTAATGAAAAAATATTTTAGAGATTAAATTAATTAGTTATTTGTAGTCTTTATAGAATACAATATTATATACCCAAATATCTAGCAATAACATGGATATTACCTGAGGACTGTACTTCTAAACCTAGGAATGTATAAGTTGTATAATAAATTTAAAAACTGTGAATTTTTCCTATAGAAAGTTCATTTTGTATTCAAATAAAATTAAAATTGGTTATATCATTATATCTGACAATGATTAAAGTTATTTAGTATTGTTGCAAACAATATATTGTGACAAATTTTCATAGATAAAATGGTTTTGATTGATATTATTGATCCTTTGTGGGGAATTTCTCAAAGATATCTAATATACTAATGAAGTTAATATTTAAGGGAGATAATATTCTTTGGATAAATGAATTTAAGTAAAATTTAATTGAACTAAATAGAAGGTTAGACGTATCACTGGTTCTTACACTAACCTTCACTAGATATGGGTTTGTGATCAATATTAATGAATTAAATAAGTTATTAGGAAGTATCCTAAAATAGATTGATATGGTCATAGATTATGGATCATGATAATTAATGCTTCTTGTTAAAAATTAACCAACTCCTAATTTTGATTTTTCTATTGTAATATATTCATTAAGGATATTAAGTCATTATGTTTATGAATAGTTTGTTGAAATATATGTTGATAATAAAAGTTTAATGTATATATTCTATTAGAAATAATTGAATATGTCCTAGAGAATATTGTTGTATTTGATTGTATATTATGATTTCTTAATACCTTACTATCCTGGAAAGGAAAATAAGGTGGAATACACTCTATGTGGAAATGATCATGCTAACTTTTCTATGATGAGCATTACAAAAGAATCAATATTTATGGATTTTCGATGAATAGATCTAGAAATATGTAAATAAGGGGAGAAATATTATCTTTATTGTATGATACCATGTTTTATGAAGGTACATATCACTTTGATTTTAAATTTAAATGATTTATTATGGAATAATGTGAGTGAATAATGATATCATTGGTGTATTAAGTTTTTCTTGGGCTTGTTTAGAACCTAGAACCTCGCTTATTGGAAAAAATAGACAGGTTTCACAATTAAGAAAACCCATGCTAGACAGTCTACAAAGTCTCCCCTAACTATACGATGCATTATAGTGGGGTTATAAAGTTAACATGGTTTGAGTAAAGAGTTCTACCTTATTCCCACACTCATGTGAGGGTCATTGCAAATTTTGATAGAGCTAGTGACAATGTTTGGGAATGATTTGGAAAACCGTGTGTGTAAACCATACAATGTGCACCTTTAAGATTGGGAAGGGGGCACAATTTAGCCATGGGTTGGCCATCCATGTGGCCAGACCATGTGGCACAATAATGTAACATACCAAGATGTCATTACATATTTGATTAAAATTAATTTAATCATTTTGATATTTTGTATTTCACAAAACACTGAATATAGATTTTATTATACAAAAGAACTAAATTTGACTTGCATTATACACAAAAAACATTATACTTTCACCACACACAACACTTATATTAACGTTCAGAATACTAAATAATGTGTTTGGAATTTTTTATACACAATACCAACCCCCATTGTTAGGTTTTGTTACAAGCATGGATGAGTTTTACTGAACGAGAATATAATATTAATATATATAACACATAGCCGTTTAAATGGAATTTTTTAATAATATTAAAAAAATTGTGAAAATATTATTTAAACATGTATATAAACTTAATTATTTTTAATCAATTTTTATAAGTTAATGATGGAACTATTTTAAAATAAAGAAATTACTTTTCTAGGGAAACTATTTTTCTGTGTAACAAACACAATTTTATCTAAATAAATTACACAATACACATTTTTTTAAATTTTCCCATAAAATTTCTTTATTATATATTAACGAAATATTTGATATACTCATCCAATTGATGTGATAGGTATAACATAATAATAAACCCAATTTTATGAATTAAAAGTTTTATTTTTCTAATAGGTAATTTTACCTCCATGTTATAATGAAAACATTTTTAATTTGATTCTTGACACTTTTATAATTTTTTTTGAAAAAAATGAACTTAATTTTTTTAAGAGGAATTTGAAAATTTAATTCAGTGAATTTTTGGTATTTTTTAGAGAAGTTTTATTTTTTGAGGAATTGTGAAAAGCACTACATTTTATTTGAAAACATCTTTTTTCATATAGTTTATTTATATAGTTAAATAATATTATATGTTAGTTTTAAAGTATATTTAGATAAAATATATATCACTTAATAAAATTTACGGAATTGTAACAAATTTCACAATGAAATTTGATATAATAACATTTCAAACTTTTGGACATGTTCACTTCAAGAAATGACATCATCATCCCATCTACGAGATTATTTTTAAATTAATTTCTTCCACTTGTGTAATTAGAATTTTTAAATATGCATTTAATATTTTTAATCATATTAATTTATAATTTCAAATAATTTTATCTTAGTTTATGATAAAAAATATAAGTGAAATTGATAAAAATTAATTACAACGATTAACATAAAAATTATCTTAATAAAGGATTAATATTTACTAATAAGACCCAAAATAAACTAGAAACTTATCAAATAGACATTAGATATTCATATTTTGACCATATAAACCCTTTTATAGAATTTGGACTATATTGGAGCAACATTACATAGGAAAAATATGGATGGAATTCTCTTTTAAAAAATTTACAGGAATGCCACTCCTTCTGCACTATAAAAATTCACTCACCTCTCACATATATTTACACCTTTCATGCCCTTTGGATCACCCAAAAGCTACTCAAATAAGCTTTTAAAGTCCCTCACCTCATTCTATATGCGTCCCTTTGGGATGAAATCCAACCAAGGAAGACCTTTGGTGCAAATGAAGAGGAGTTTCCCAAATAAGAGGAGGTTTCAACATGTAAAAATAATTTTAAGGGTTAAGAACGATTGAACATGTAAAAATAAATTCAAGGGTTCAGGTAAAATTTTTATTGTCTCATTTTTTATTATCCATTAGATACAATCCATTTTCACCACTCATTTACTTTTTTATTTTATATACATCCATTGAATGTATTATATGATATATATAATTAAATTTATTAATATTTACATATCTAATGTATTGTATCAATTTCATGGGTTTTATGTTTCAAAATTTACTAAATCAATAACGTAGTTTTGCCTCAATTTTACTTCTTTGAGACAATGTTGTGTTATGCACCTATATTTTTATATGATTGGTATATACTTTCTTGACATGTAATATCCTGAATATTCTTATTTTCTTTATATTATAAGTTTCATGTAATATTATTATCTTATAGGGATCATGAAATAATGTTAACAATGTGGAAATATTTTATTTATACAATCTCATCATTATGAATATTTTTAATGATTATGCTTCCATTGAAAAAGTTTTTTGATCCATATCTCAACAATACTCATGAATTTTCTTATTCTCAAGTTATTCATGATATCTTCATGTATTGGTAACATTGTTTCCAATCTTTTGTACTTAAGATAAATAATTAATTGTTTTTTTTGTAAAATCATACTTTAGCCCTCTCTTTGGTTTGATATATTTGTTCTTACAAAACCATGTTTTTTGAAAAGGATTTTAAAAAAAAAATTAATATTTTTTATGTTTTCAATAATTATTTATATGTTTAATTTTTTTTAATGCAAAATGATTTAAAACTAATTTTAAAGCTTCTTTTATATGGTTTAGAGGAAAATAGTTTTCAAAATGGTATCAAGATTCTTTGATATTTTTTCAAGGAATTTTTTTTCAAGATGTTTTCAAGCTTCGTTTAAATGTATTCTTTCCCTTTTTCAAATAAAAATGTTTTCTTTATTATTTAACTTTTAAATATTTTTATTTAAAGTGGAAAATATATTTTCGTTAAGAAAATTTTAAAATAATTTTTAGTGATTCTTTTATATGTTTGAAAGTGGTTTCAAAGAACAGAATTATTAAAATGTAATATGGTTAAAAAGTGATGTTCCAAGTGATATTTAAAAGTAGTTATCCATTTAATATGAAATACATGGTTATATGATATGCTTTACTAGGGATTTAATACAAGGAACCATTCATATTATTTATCTAAATGGTTTATTTTTTATAGCTTGATGATTATGAAACTTATTTCTATTCAATGTTTTATACAATGATAAATGATTATGAAAGATGATCCATTTCATAGGTTATTATAATATGAAATTATTATGAAACCCACATAGTTTACATAGGTTATGATATGATTAAATGTTTATGATTCCCATTTCCTTTAATAGTTTAGGATAAAAGGCTTATTAAACCCACCTCTTTTTATGGTTCTTGAGAATATTATGGTTTTATGAATCATGTATGTGGGATTTAATTATTAGGTGGGTGGGACCTATATATCCCTCCAATTAATTGGGTAAATTTTTATAAATCATGATTATGACATGGATGGAACCATAAGTGATCTTGTTTCCAAAATACAACACTAGAATGTGGAGTGAAATCTGTTTATTATGATAAGGATGGAACATGAAGTGATCTCAGATAAGTAATACATGGATGGAATTAGAAGTGAACCCAATTTAGTTATACATGGATATAATGAAAAGTGAACCCATTTTAGTAATACATGGATGGATGTGGAGTGAAATCAGTTCCATAATACATGGATGGAATGAGGACTAAACTCGGTTTAGTTATATAGTGGTGGAATGAGGAGTGAACTCATCTCAGTAATACATAAATGGAATGAGATGTGAACCCGCTACCGCAATGATATTTTCTACTATAATCTTATTGGTATAAAACCATGACTACTAATATGGTTTGGGGATTGAAACTTTCCAATAATATGCCCTTGGCATTAATCCTGGATTTCTATGGAAATCATTTTATGCTTTTATGTTTTTTTTATAAATTTAATTTCTTACTTCTATGTTATTATTTCAGATATTATGATATTTATTCCCTTATAATCAATGTAAAATGAACTTCCAATATTCATTCCATGAATCATGTATTTGTTCTTTTATATGTAGTGTATAATCTTCAATTGTAATTCTTATGTTCTCATACTCTTATCCTCATGTTGTTCTTGTGTATCTATTTTTTTACCCTTACTAAGAATATGAGATCACCCTATTCATATGTTTCCTTTCCCAAAGTTATGAAGAATGGTTTTAAGTAGAATTAATAAAAGAAAATATCTTTGTGGGAAACATTTAATATCTTTCACCACTTGTAATAATTTTTCCATGTTTCCAAATAAACTAAACTATTACAGTCCTCAAGAATATGTATTTGTAATGTGATTAATATTAAACTAAAATGATGTAAATACATGCATGTGAAGCTTGGGTGGCTAACTTTGGTATCAAAGGAAATTATTAGTCAAACATTGGAAACTAGGATGAGAAACCATTTTTGGGATCCTTAGGAATATTTCTAAGGACATGTCTAGGGATGTCTCATGTGGAAAGTCTAAGGATGGGAAAAAGTATTGGAAAATGTCATAGAGTTTTGAAAAAGGATTAAGATATTAATTTCAAGGAAATTAAATCCCTATCTATATTCTACAGGTGTCTGTGGATTTAGAATATATTTACATATTTGTAACAACTTGGAAAACACCATATTGAGTGAGACATGATCGATAACTGGTGAACGACAATGAGCCTTGAAACATAGCTAGTTTGACACTCCTAGGGGGTATGATTTGGTAATTCACAAACTCATTCTAAACTATCAAAAAGATTTAAATAATTAATAATAGGAATAAACAAGGATAATAATATGATTTCATATATTAAAGGTGGTGTTGTGATTTAGATATACTTCATGATTATGTGATTTTACACAATGATAAGTGTTTCTCAAACCATGATTCCTAGTTTTAGTCAATGGTATGGACTACAAGGAATATGTTAAATAATTAATGTTTTATATTTGAAGAGTATGTGATTTATGAAAATAAAATTCAAGAGTGGAAATATCATAAATATAATCTGGAAGACAATACGAGTATTGGTTATAGTTGTGATGATAAATAGTTTTTGGATGAAGTGTGAATGGTATGTGATGTTCTAAAAGTATTATTTACATTAAATGTAAAAATAATAATAAAAATCAGGTTAATAAATCTTAATATATGATTCTTATTTAATATTTTATAAAATGGGTATTATAGAATAAGATTATTAAGCACATGCTATGGTTTATGAATAAATTTTTATGAATGAAGTTTTAGTTTTTTAGAATTATGTGATTTTATTATATGAATCTTGAAATATACAAGTATTTTTAGTATAATTTTTTCTTTTATTATTTTAAAATATATGTTAAATTGTTATAATGACATATAAATTTTCTTAAATGAATTTTTTTTTATTTTTAATATGGGTAGGTAACCCTTAATGCGTTAAAAATATACAGAATGTTTGGTTTTTCATGCATATTGAATGATTGGTTTGGATAAAGTATATTTTATACTACCAAGGAACATATAAATGATCAAGGATTTATTGAAATAGTGGTTTATTTTAGCATGTATGAAGTTTAAAAATTCTTTGATTTAATGAACATATCCATTATTCTTTGGAAAATGTAAGAATGCATGTTTTTCAAAAGGATTTATGGAAATTTAGGTTATTACAATGTTTCAAGAGAATATATAATGAGATTATTCACATGTTTGGAATCTAAAAACAAATATATACACAATGATATATGGAAGATCAATGTTAAGATTATTTAGTATCCAAATTTATAATGTTTTGAATTTTAGTCATTTTCAAGGGTTATAAGGTTGACCATTTATGAAATTGTTTACATTAAACATCAGATGGGGTTTTAGAGATTTATGTATTATCTCAAAATATGCAGACTTATGCATATTAGAAAAACTAGGATAAATTTTTTTTGGCGATAATAACAAAAGTAAAATAAAATGACTTATCATCCTAGTTGTGGATCTTGTGAACTTTTAGTGCTTTAGGAGTGAAAAATTAACCTTTATTTCTTAATGCAAGAGTTGATTTTGAAATTTAACAGGCCAGAACTATATGAAAAGATTGTTTAGAATAATGTAATTATGTCATATTTTTTAAATTCATAAAATTTAATAAAAGGGTATTTAATTAAAAGTTTGATCCATCATCATCATTTTTGATGATATCAATGACCTTTTTCAATGCTCTTTGGGTTAGGGATTTATGATCGTTAACTTCCTCCCAACCACGTTCAATATCAATATCCATAAGTACTTTATGGTCAAATTTTCCTCTATTTCCATGTTTTGACTCCCCAACTATGTTCTCATATGTGGAAAAAATAGTTATATATTACTTTGGGTAACCTTTAAGTTTCCATCATTTCTTTTTAAAATTATTTTTTGGTATTCATTTTAGGATGTGGGTTTCTATGTAAGAAAATTTCAAGTATGAATCCTTTGATAACCTAGGTCAATTTCATGGATGAAATTCATTTTAAGGGTGGTATAATGTTAAATACTTATATGTATTGAAATATAATTTAAAAATTATATTAATTATTTGATATTGTTTAATTTCACACAACATCGAATATAGATTTTGTTATATAAAATCAATAAGTTTAGATTTCATTATACCCAACACTAAGTTATTAATTCACTACACACAACATATATATTAAAATTAGGTAAAAAAAATATATTATCCTTGTGTTATAGAAAATACGACGTATCTTCAATATCATGCATTACATGCATGGCCATGATTTATCAAACTATAACATATTGTTAATATTATTATTAAAATATTATTATAGCTACCACCATGATGTTGGAATTGAAGTAATGAATATTATTTACTATATTTTGAAAATATTATTTGAAAATATACATAAAATAAATCATTTTTTATCTATTATAATTATTTAATGAATGAACTATTTGAAAATAAAGAAATTATTTTTTGAAGAAAATTATTTTTCTATCTTAAAACAAATTTTACCAGAACAAATAAGTCAAATAACTTTAGATTAAATTTTTCAATAAAATTTATATATTATAAATTCAATGAATATTTTTGATACTAATTGAATATATTTTATATGCATAAGATAATAATAAACCATATTTTATAAATAAAAAGATGTATTTTTCTAAAAGGTAATTTTACCACCTTTTAATATAGAACCAATTTTAAATATAATTTTTTGAAACTTTTATAATTATTTTTTGAAATAGTAAATTTCATTTTTGTAATTATAATAACAAAATTTACATAGGGTGAATCTTTTGTATTTTTCAGAAAAGTTTCATGTTTTGATGAATAGTGAAGTACACTGAATTTTAATTCAAAACTTCATTCTCATATAATATTTTTATATAGCTAAATTATGTTAAAATGATGGTTTAAAAATTAATTTGACCAATTATTCATCACCTAATAGAATTTTGGTCATTTTAAATAGTTTCACAGTGAAATTAGATATAAAAACATTCCAATCATTTGGACATTTTCTCTTTACAAGACCCCATTATTGTCATATCCGTGAGATTAATTTTAAATTATTTTCTTCCAATTATGTGATTGAAATTTGGAAAATAAAATCCAAATTTTTAATAATCAAAATATATAATATATAATTAGACAAAAATCATTTTGACCAAAATTTTAGTGAAGGCGATTAAAATTAATTACAGCCGTGAAGAGAAAATTTAACATATCAGAGTTCCAATCCTTAATCTTATGACCGAAAATGACATAGACACATGTCCAAAATCCATTTTCCATTAAACTTTTTACCATATCCTCCCTTGGATCCTATCTTGACCATTATTGGATCCACATGAGATGAGAAATACGTGGAGGAAGTTCCCAATAATGGTTTTTTCAAGAATACCACTTCTTATCCACTATAAAAACTCACTAACCCCTCCTACTTATTAACAACTCTCAATCACATCATATCACTCAAACAATACTAAATTAAGCTCCCAAAACCCCCCAACCTCATCTAATAATCCTCCATTTTTAAAAAAATCAATATAATAAATACCTTTGGTGAAATCCAAGAGGAGTTACCCAATGAATAGGGTGTTTGAATGTGTACAAAGAAAGTAGAGACATAAAGAGGTTTGAACGTGTACAAAAAAATTAAATACATAAGGTAAGGTTTTTCTCATCTATATTTTTTAATATCCATAAGATACATGTAATTTTTACCACTCATTTATTTTGTGTGGTGTATATAATTCCCATGAATGTATTATAGGATTCATATAATTAAATTTATAGATACTTACATATCCATTTGACGATCTCTCATTCATGGGTTTTATGTTTAAAAAGTTACCAAATCTAAAAAGTAGTTTTTTCTCAATTTTCCTTATTAGAGACACATATTGTGTTATGAACCAATATGATTCTACGAGGTGTATATATATATTTTACTTATTATATCATGAATTTTCTTATTTTAGTGATATTATAATATTCATGTAACGTGATTCTCTTATGGGTATTATGATTTAATGTTACCTAAGAGGAAACAATTTAATTCTACAATGTCAACAATTATAATGTTCTTTTATGATTATACTTATATTAATGAAATATTATGATCCATATCTCAAGAAAACTTAGGAATTTTATTTTCCTCTGTTAATTCACAATATAATCATGTAGTTGAACCATTTTTAAAATCTATGGTACTTAATATAATTAATAATGTTTTTTATGAAAATGAAAATTTATCTCTCTATTTTGTTGGAAATATATTTTCATCCAAATGCCTTTTTTTATAATTTTTTTATTTTTTTTATTTTTACAAAGTGTTTTAAATGATTTCAATATTTATTTATATTTTTTCAAATTATCTTCAATGAAAAATGTTTCCAAATTTTTTTTAAAGATGTTTTCAAGAAAAATTTATTTTAAAATATTTTTAGGAAAAAATATTTCAAGATATTTTCAAGAATCAATTATATTTTTTAAAATATACTTTAAAGTAAAAAGTTTTTCAAAATTACTTATTCTTAAACGAGTAAATGTTATTTTCCTCAAGAAATGTTTTGAAAAACAATTGATGATTCATTTATATTCTTTCAACGTGGTTTCAATGAAAAGTATTTTTAATATTTTATATGTCTTAGAAAGTGATATTTCAAGTGATATTTCAAAGTCCCTCTCAATCTATCATGACATACATGGTTAATTTTATTCTTAACATGGGATATTCTACAAGGACCCCATTCATATTATTTCTAAAAATGGGATATGTTTTGATGACTTGCTACTTATTAAAGCCATTTCTCTTAAGTGAGTTATATAATGATAAATGTTTGTGAAACACAATTTCTTTTATGGGGTATTAAAGGATGAAATGATCATGAAACCTATATAATTTCTAGAAGTTATGATATGATTAAATTTTTATGATACCCATTTAATTTTAAGAGATATGATATGATTTTAATGAAACCCATCTATTTTTATTGGTCATTATAAGTTTAATGTTCTATAGAAATGGTATGTTTTATTTAATTATGAGATTAGTGGGACCTATATCTCCCTAGTGTTAATTGGTTAATGATTTATATCTCATGAGTTTGATATGTATAGAATGGAAAATGAACTTGGAACAGTAATAAAGATTTTGAATAAGGATTGATGTCAGTTTAGTATTACAAGGCTGAAAAGGGTAGTGAAATTGGTTTAGTAATAATGGTCTGGAACATGGAGTGAACTCATTTATGTAATACATGGTTTGAATGGGAAGTGAGTATGGTTCAATAATACATGGATTTAATGAAGAGTGAACATGGTTATGTAATATGTGGCTGAAATGAGGAGTGATCTTGGTTCAGTAATATCGGGATGGAATGATGAGTAAATTGATTTAGTAAATGACTTTGTCTAATAAGATGGTATTGTGATTGAAACATGAATAATAATATTGTTTGGGGTGTTAAACAATTCCATTAATATAGCCTTGTAATTTATCCTTTACTACAATGGAAATCATTTTATGTGTTTATGTGACTACAAAATATTCTACGTCTTATTCTTATTTTATGATTTTAGGGATTATGATCATGATTCTATTATGAATCATGTTTTATGAACAACCAATATTTATGCCATGACTCACGTACATGATTATTGATATGAAGGTAATGATATTCAAATGTTATTCTCATATTATCATATCCTTATTATCATATTATTCTTATGTATCTTGTTCTTTTACCCTTACTAAGCATCTATGGTCACCCTGTTCATATGTTTCCTTTTCCCAAGGTTATGAATAATGTTTTAATGTAGAATTACTAGAGGAGAATATCTTTGAGGGAAACATTGGAGATTATTCACCATGTTAGAATATTTTGTTCCATGTTTCCAAATACACTAAACTATTATGGTCCTTAGGTATCTATTTTTGTAATGTGATTAATATTCATCTAAAATGATTTAATATCCATTTATTTTAAGCCTGGTCAGCTATATGTAATTTATTGGAAAATTAATATTTTAGCCTTAAAAATCCTTAAAACCTAAATCTAATTGTTCTCCACTTTTGTACAGCCTTGAGGCATTGATAGATTACATTTGATGATCTTTCATTAGTTTGACCCCATTTCTTCATCTGAACTCACATTAAAATTTCATCGATCTCATTGGATTTATGATAGTATGTTCATCAATCATCTTATTTTATACATTTATTTCATTAGTATTTATTTCAATATTTAGGTTTAATATAATACTCACCCTTTCTAGGTTATTTTCTTGTTGTATTTTTTTTGATTGGGATCAAATCTAAAGCTAACACTGGATGAGTACGATACCATGGACCTATGGTAGGTGTTCTATAAATTTACTCAATGTTTGGAGTTTTATAATAATAGTTTATATTGGGATGTGTGTCATAATTTCCAGAGTAACCAATTTAATGAATTCAACAATTTAATTGAATGATTTTCAACCTCTTAGTAATTATCACAAGTATCTTTGAGATTACAGGTGTTTGTTTCACCAACCTAGGCTACCCATAGTGTGTGCCTTTGTAATTTTTCTTTTGATTCTTCTTCTATGGGGTGTGTTTGTGATTTCGTAGTTATATGAATCCCCTTATAATTGAATTTAATTGAATTTAATGATTAGGAAAAGGTTTTCCTCCATTTCTACATGATAAAATTATATTGAATGAATTAATAGATTTAATGGTTTTAAGATAAATTATATAAATGAGGGGTAAAATAATTGAAGGTAATTGATTGTGAAATTTTTTATAGAACTGAGATGAAGAATAGAAATGGTATTGGATACATAGTTTGGTATACCATTGATCATGATTCCATTAAATGCCTTGTAAATTTTTGCAATGGATATTTTTAGTGGTAGTGGAGGTCTGGGACTAATTTCCCCCTTAGGTATTGATCTTTTAGGATGCCTTGAGCCTTGTTTCCACTTGGATATATCTTTAATTGGATTGTAGTGGTCATGGCCTATTTACATGATCCTTTTACCCCTCCCAAATAATTTCTAGCTTTCCATCAATATTCTTCTGGGACTCTATGTGGATGCCTTAGTCTTTTGTAAATTTGATCCGCCCCTTTTTAGTCTAAATATTTTCAATATAAGAAATGATCATTGTGGATGAATTTTATTATATGACATGACCTTGGTGAATTTTTATTCTAGTTTATATGGTGTTTCACGTATATATATTACCCACTTGGTTATACAATGTGGTCATGGTGATATTTTTCTTAGGCTTTACAGTTAAACCTTGTATGGAGATTTTACTCCAGTGGGTGGAATGTATAATATTACATTTTTATTTCTATTTTACTGCTTCCATTGATATGGGATCCTGGATATTGTTTTAAAGGATACCTTTTTTATGTAAATTATCACATTAAATTTATAATAGTTTCTATGGGATTTAACTAGTATTAATTCTTCAACTATTGTATATATTTCATATTACTTTATCTTATTATACACAGCCTGGATTGGTTATAGACACCATTGGTGGTAGACTACTAACTATTATGTCACAACCTATTCAGGTTGTTGATGGCTACCCAGACAGACATCATGGATTGAGATAGGGACATGGGAAAATAGTATGACACATGATTTGTACAATGCTTAGGAACTGAATTGCATAGGACTAAGCTAGGTTTATGATGATAGTTTTGATAGTTCCTTTTAGAAATTTTTGAATGTTAATACAGGTATCATTCTGGATTCTTGTATGCCTATTTTCTTAAATTATAGAGACATGACATGACCTATCAATTTATATATGAGATAATAGTTGTCATTGTTTATATATTACATCCTTCTGGTTGTTTTTTTCTATCAATTATTTATCATCTTATTTTATTGATAAGTATGATTTCTGAAGATGTTTTATACTTTTAAATTATGATATAGTTTCCTCACATAGACATTATATCCCCATTATTCAAGTAGGAATCCTATAGTGTATAGGGAGGTTCTCTTGTGTCCATGTGACCCAATATATCGAGGCACTGTATAGTGGCATCCAGGTCAAGATGATAAAAAGTGGTATCAAATGTGTTTCTTTTATTACCTTAATATTCTTCAAAAATATAAGGGGTATTATTATGGAATTGAAATTTTGTAATGAGTTATTCCATGTAGTAGCTAACTAATAAACAGAGGAAATCAAAATTTACAGGATTATTTTTTTTTGTTTTCTAGATTTTAAATATTATATTTTATTTGATTCCACCATTGGGTGATGCACTTTAACTATGATGTTTTTGTTGATATGAATGAGGATATGTTTTACCATTTCTTTTTGAGATTCATGTGTTAATCTCATGAATCATTTTATGCACTTTATTGTATTCACATTCCATATTTATATGATGAATTTGTTAATTTTATGACTTTATGATATATTCATTGTGTGACATATTGTTATCAAGAAGGTTTTCTTATAGGGAATTGAGAAACATGGTTGGTACATTGATTTCATGCCATAAAAAATAGTATTATCCTAATTAGGCTATAACAGCCACCCCAAGAAACTAACTATAACATTTTGAGTCATGAACCATTTATCATATGGAATGAAATGTGTTATGTTGTTGATTATGTAGATGTCATATTTTTGTTCATGAGGTGTATAGAACCTTATGGATTGGAAGTGGTGAAACATTTGGTTCAACCAATTAATGAAATACGAGAAATGAATACTAATTAAAATGTAAATTTAAATTTTTAAACATAGATCATGACATTTTCCCCGCTATAGAATGGGAATTAGGCAATGTATCTAGTCATGTTTATGACAATTTATTTTTACTCAATCTTGGATTTATGAGTGTTCAATGGTGTGTGTATTTTATATATATTGGTTTTGACATGTCCTACACTTTTATTTGTGATATTTAATTTATTTATCTTTTCTAAGGTGTGTCTCTCTCATAGTAAGGACATGAAAACATGACAGCCTCTATTCATATTATAAGAGGGTGGTGAAAACCATGATTCAGATGTTGTGGTACATGGGATACACGTATATAATCTTATTTTTCTAGCTAAGATACCATCAGTTTTATGAGACATAGGTTCTAGGTCATAGTTTCCTGAGTGGTATTTATGATATATAAAGACTTTTTAGGGAGAAACAAATGTTGAATCACCAATAGAAGTTATAGTGTGTGTGTTCTAGTAGCAGCATCTATGCACATTTTCAGGGGATGGTGGTCCACATGGTTCTAAGATATGGATTGCGACGACATTTGGTATATTTTATCATCTGGATACTTTTCATAGGAGTATAGGGAATCTTTTGAATTATTTTATTCGAGGTGAATCAAATATCTAGTGAGAAGTGTTGAACCAAGATGAAAATATATAATATATTTCTATCAGTGATTTTCAGACCAGATTTTACTAATAATGTTTACCAAATAATTTAAGAGTAAAGCGGTCCAATGAGTTTATATGTCTATATTAGGATGTGATGAATGTTATAGAGTACTCATCATGCTTCCCAAAACTATAGTGTTTCACGCCAATATACATTATTGATAAGGAATCAATGGAGAGATACTTTGTGGAATGTCTAAGATATATCATTCGATCATAGGTCAACAAGATCAGGATGAAGATGATTATTGGTATAGTGAATCATGTGATTATTATAGAATATAACATGAGGGATGTTAGGGGAGAATTATCAAACATCGTAGTATATTGACCTACTGGTTCAACCTATTTAGGTTGGAAGATTGGTTTTGTGGCCTCTTGTGAGGTGAGTACCGACATGTTTGTAAGTGTAGGAAAATTAGTTTTCTATCATCAGTATAGAATATAAAAACACATGAGTAATTAGTGTGATCGAGGCATATTCCAGAACTTAGATTTTTGTAGGATAGACCACATACAATGTTTCTGGAAGACCATACCTTCAATTATTAGTGGTAGGGGTCATTTCTAACTTCATGATTAGGAGTGCGGCTCACAGTTACACATAGTACTGGGTGTTGTAGAAGTACTAGTTATTCAGATCAAGGTGGAGTTTGTGGATAAGGGATCTTGACAATATTTATACCAAGAGAGTAGAGTGGGTTTTCTCTAGGTAGTGAGTTTGTGTCAAAAGGATGTTATATATTTTATATATTCTACCCCTTAGGAGAATATTTACTCATCATCTATGGTGATAGTTATGATATTAGTAATCACTACTATTGTCTCGATGATTTTTTGATATAGGTGAATAACATAGTTTTATATTTATACTTTTGATGGAGAGCCTTGGGATCATGATATAGATTTCTAACGGTGTTTTGACACACTATAATCTGTTGGTAATTAGTTTAAAGAGTGTACTCCAATTCATGGGATTCCCTCTTTATATTGGTTGGTGTCACTTCATATTAGATTTTTTCTCCCTGAGATGACAAGGTTCTATGTCATAATAGGGATGGATTGGATAGTTGTTTATTGATCACATATTTATTTATATCAATATTGGGTGATATTCACAAAACCAAATGGTGTAGTTTTTATTCAAAAGGGTGAATGTGATGTCTAGGTAATCTAATATTTATCTAGAGAATTGTGTATTAGGAGGGATGGTAGCCCAGATTTCTAGTTTCTATCTGTATGATCAGGTATGGAATCATATAGATTTCACTACAGTGGTTGATCATTTCAAGGATGTTTTTTAGGTTGAATTTTCTAGTTACCTCCCATGATATAGGTTTATTTTATCATTGAGGTATTTCTAAGAGTCTCATCAGTATCCATTCCACCTTAAAAGATGTATACTATGGAGTTATATGATCTCAAGAAGAAGCTAGATGACTTAAAGGTAAAGGGTTTTATACAACGCAGTAATTATTTTTGGTGTTTACCAGTCCGTTTTGAGAAAAAGAAAGATTGTAACCTCATGATAAGTATAGATCATTGAAAATTGTTCAACTTGATGATTATGAACTAATATTCATTTCCATGGATATATATAATTTTCTATAAGCTCTGAGGATATCAGGTGTACACAAAAATTTATTCAATATCAGGTTATCACCATATATGTGTTTGAATTGTAGATGTACATCATATAGATTTTCGTAGCATGTATGGTATATATGAGTATTTAGTTATGTCATGTGGTCTCCTGAACATGTTAGTTGTTTTCATGGATCTAATTAAAAGAGTTTTTAATTGTTATGTCGATTCATTTGGTGTGGTTTTCAAGGATGATATATTTGTGTATTCTGAAAATCTATACGACCACAATAAAAATTTTGAAATAATTTTGGATACACTAAAATATAATCATTTACAGGATGTTATGAAAAATTTACTTTATGGATTGACAAGAATCACTTCCCTGGTCATACTATCTCAAAGACAATAGTATAAGTTGACCCAAAGAAGTTGAAAATTTTAATTTCGAGGGATCACCCTAAGAACATCATTGATATTCAATGTTTCGTGGGGCTATCTGGATTTTATATGAATTTTATATATGACTTCCTACACTTAAAGACACTATTGAAAGGCTTAAATATGAAGGGTGTGAAGTTTTTATAGGTAGATAAATGTGAGACTTACCTTCAAGATAGAAAGGGTAAATCAAATTTAGTGATATTAAAGATTATTCTAGAGATGAGAAGTAGCTACCCTGAGTATTAAAATACATCGATTATTAGTCTATGAGAAATTATAATAAAGGGGGTAGAGTTTTGGAATACTAGTCTTGTCAGTTGAGTCCACATCAACAAACACATGATATTGAGTTAGCTATAGTTGTACATTATTTGTTCCGTTGGAGACAATATTTACTAGGAGAGCATTTTTTTAGTGTACACTGACCACAAAAAAATAAATTATATATCTATAAAATGTTATTTGAATACAAGGAAATTATATTAGGTGTGTAAATATATTATTTTTACATTAATATTACATATATTCATGGAAAGGGAAATGCAGTGGTTGATGCCCTGATCCTGATGAATGAAATACAGGATGTTCATGAGACCATTATCGAGTGGCAGCTTTGTCTTTATTTTTAGATATGATCTTAGAGGTGCATGATGGCCAGGGGTAGAATTTTCTATCAAATTTATATATAACCTCTATCCTAAAGGATAGTGTGAGGATGAAGAATATATTGAATTATGAGGGCCTATTCCTATGGGAGAGTGTGGAAGGTTAGAGCTGACATCCTAGTTGTATTGCAAGAAAGGATGAAATTCTGCATATCCATAGCCATGTTTGGGTCTTTGAGGATATACATGATGAGATGAAAGAACTTTTTCATGCCTTAGTTTAGGCAGTGAATCCCAGTGATACCAATATGTATCATGATTTACATCACCAGTATTGGTGTTTGGGGATTAAATGTGAAAAATATGGGTTTTTACGAGTTGTTCCACCTATTAATAGGTGAATGAGAAATAGTAGATACCATATTGGATTTTAAAAATGTTACACATTCTAGATTGGATGTTTGGGGACTTCATGATGGATTTTATGGATGGTTTTCCATGGTCAACTCAAAGCAGTGAGGATATATGGGTTGTTATTGATAGGAGAATTAATAATTCTCATTTAAAATTGACCAAGGATACCAAATTAGTAGATGATATTAAGAGGTTATATATCCATGAGATTGTACAAATTCATGGGGTTCTACAGACCATTGTATCATATAGAGATTCTTGGTTTATTTATTGTTTCTAAAATACTTTGCAAAAGGATTTGGTTACATAGGTGCTTCTGAGCATGGAATACCACCCTCAGACTAATGGATAGTCAAAGTGCATGACTCATGTTCTTTAGAAATTTATAGTAGCATGCGTCTTTGATTTTAGGGGACCTTGAGAGATGAATAATCTATTATTTTTGTTCACCATAAAAAATATTTATTAGGAAATGATATATATGGAAACATTTAATGATTTTTATTATAGGCCATGATGATATACCCTATGATGGATGGAGGCTTGTGAGGTATAATTGTTGGTAACTTCTCTCATTTAAGAGACTTTTATGTAGTTCTAGTTGATTCCAAAATGAATGGTTACCCCATAGTTGAAAAATAAATCTTACGTCGATCACCATCGATGACCACCAGTGTTTTAGTTTGAGGATCATGACTCTTTACATTGATCATTGATGTTATGAAAATAATGGATAAGGATACAGTGTATAATTTAACCATGATATGTGGTTCTTTTTGATATTTTAGAGAGAGTTAGTCCAGTAGACAATCTGTTTTATTAACCATAGAGGTACTAGGCCATGCACTATGTCTTCCATGTATCTCATATGGTACATTATTATTATTCAGAACCATTTCATATTCTTCAGCTTGATGAGGTTGATTTACAAATAGATGCATCCATTTTGGAGCAGCCTATTCATGTTGTTGATAGAATCCTAAAGGTTCTCTGATGCCAGACAGTTCTGTTGGTACGGGTTCTATAGTAACACAACCATTTATAGTATGAGTCATGGGAGAAGGAGGACGATTCACATAATCAGTGGATAGGATTATTCAAATAATAATCTTGACTACCCCAAGGATTTAATTTCAAGGAATATTTTATTTAGTGTGGGAGTTATAATATCTTGGGTTTCCTGGAAGTACGTATATATTTTTAGTTTAAATTCATCTTTATAGACTTTTGTGAGTGAAAAATGAGAACATGGGTGTATCAAGAGTTTCCAATTATTTTTTAATGTTTATAACCATGATTATTTGGAAAATAATACATTATACATTGTTAGGAGAAACTGTGCGGAATAGGCCTCACAGTTAACCCATACCATGTATAGCTTTACATTGGTGGTGCAGGAGGATTCACAGTTTGAGAAATACATTCCAGCTTAGACCCATTACCATGTGGGGAACTTTGTAAATTTTAGCAGAGCCTATAACCCAATTTCTACATGATTTAGAAAACCATGCTAATGGAATGTGAAATGTTCCCCTTATTAATAATGAAGGGTGCACAATTGAAACATAGTTTTTTCAACAATGTGTCCAAAATGTGTGGCCCAATAATTATTTGGAAAATTATAATTTACCCATTAAAAATCAATAAAACCTAAAAATACTTTCTTTCTACTATGTTGGATAACCTTGGGATGTTTAGATCTACCCATCAAAAATATTCTATGGATTATGATCCCATTTCTCCACCAGAACATGGATTCAAATGTTATTGATCTTATTGGATTCACACTGGTATTTTTGTCTATCATTTTCTATCATACTATGTTTTCCCTGGTATTAGATGCATTATTATGTGTAATATAATATTCCATATTTCTAGGTTCATCAATTTTTATTCAATTTTCATATGAACTTGATCGAATTAGAAGTAGATACTAGGAGATCGATCTACTACAGACCTACGGTAGGTGGTATTTACATTTCACATGGGGTTTGGTGTTAAATAAGTATAGTTATCATTGGGAGGTGCATCAGATGTTCCTTCGGTTCACCTTTAACTAATTGAATAGTTTAATGGAATTAATTATAACTTTTTAAGAATGTCCATTAGTTCCTTTGAGAGTTTTGGAGGTTTTTTCCCCAACCTAGGCCACCCATGTGCTGTGACATTGTATTTGACCCTTTGACATAACACCCATGGGCTTCATGTGTTCTTTCATTGTTATAAGAATAACTTTATAATTTATGTGAATTGAATTGAAAGATTATGAGGTGGTTTGAATCATTTTCCATGTGAAAACATGATGTTTAATTATTTTATTACCTAAATGGTTTTTAGAGAAATTATGAAATTAGTGGGGAAAATATTCAAATGTAATTGATTGAGAATTGAATATTGAAATGGATGGTGAATTGAAATGATGATGGATTAATTGGTTGGTATATATTGGATACTTATTCCATTAGATGTTAGGGGCGTTTCTCCCATGGATCATGTTTACAGTACTGGACACATTGAACATGTTTCCTCCTTGCGTCTTGATTCTATAGGATTCCTTATGCCTTACTACCCCTTAGATTTGGTTTTATAGGGCTTGTAGTGGATATTGTATATTGACATGCTTATTGGACCCCACCAAATCCTTTATCATGTTTCTATCATGATGATCATGTGATTAAACAGGGATACCATGGTCTTCCATAAATTGGATATGACCCTTTGTGGGTTGACACTTTTGATTACCCAATGTAGCAATTGTAGATAAATCTATTTAGATATTTTGTAAATGGAAAATGTTTATACTATATTATAAAGAATGTCAAGGATGAATATTATACACATTTCTATACGAAATGGCCATGGTGATATATTTTTAATGATTTATAGATAGGTATGGAATTTGGATTTGAATCCAGTGGGTAGAATGGAAAATATTACATTGTTATTTCCATTTACCAATACCGTTATTATGAGGGCCTATCTATTTTTAGGTATCCTTTTTTGTACTGATATTTCCACTTTACAATTATTAAATTTTCATTGGTAATTTCACTTGTATTTATTCTTTACCCATTTTATACATTTCCCACTACTTTATCATACTAAAAATATCCTATATTTGTTATAGAGACCATTGGTGGTGGCCTACTCAGTGTTATCTCACACCCTGTTCGGGTCACCATTGTGTACCCAGAAAGACATAATGGATGCTGGTAGGGACTGACACAAGCACCCATAGTAATGTTCTCAACTTATGATATGCTTAAGGGAAGTAGAGAACATGGAAGAGCTTGGATCATGATGTAATATGTGATAGTTTTTTTGGTTTCTTGGT
This sequence comes from Viscum album, assembly GCA_963277665.1. Lineage (NCBI taxonomy): Eukaryota > Viridiplantae > Streptophyta > Magnoliopsida > Santalales > Viscaceae > Viscum > Viscum album. The sequence goes on along the minus strand of OY728128.1, from coordinate 1,130,415,867 downwards.
ATCTTTATACATATATTGTAACAAATTATTGTACAACTATTTTCCTTATTTGTAGATACATGAAATGTACTCTCAGTTTGTATATGGGACTTATTTTCAGATTGTTTATTTTTTACATAAATGATTTATCTTATGTTATTTATTTATTTATCATCTTCTATTATTGACCTGTGTGATTTCTAACACCTTTTTATACTTTTATAAAAGGTAATAATATCCCCTTAGATACAAAATAATCCCTTTACGCCCATCAGAAGCCTAGGGAATACATGGAGGATCAGTTGAGGCCATGTGACCTACTAACTCAGGACACAGTTTAGTGGAATCTAGTTCATGATGTTAAAGTTCTCGTAAGAATATTAGACTATAAATTATTACGGGGATTAAAGGGAAAAAATGAATATATAGATTTGGAAAATAATTTATGAAATTATGTTGAGTTCAATAAATGTTATTAAAGAAAGATTAGTTTAATTAATTGTGTATGTGTTCCATTCATACAATACTTGAATATGGATTTGTTGGATTATTCTCATAGTTCGTAATTATCAATTCATCATGTAAGTAAAAATGACGTATAGACATCTAAAAACATTTTTGTCATAGTACAACATGAAAATTTATATTTAATTTTTTTTATATTAGTGCTTGGTATCTCATATATTAAATAATGAGAAAAAAATTCTGAAGGTAAGTTATAAATATTACTCATACAAGATTAATAATGGTAAAATATCATGATTTAATTTTTCTTTGACTCCAAAAAATTTTAAAGGTCCTAATTCCATTTGGGTTATATTGGGTAACCTTAAAAAGTGAAAAAACTTTATTTATATCTAATAATGAGTTTCTATTTATCATATTTATAGAGTATACCTTACATAGGTGGTAAGGTAGCATGAAGTGACAGATTATATTTTATCATATCACATAGATAATATATCTGATAAATCTATTCAAACCATAAATAATATTGTGAGATATTATTCTAGGGATTTTAAACATATTTGGGATCAACACCTTACTCTAATCTTGTTTTTATAAAACAATATATTTTACTCTAATATTTAGAAAGATCATTATGAACCCTTATTTGGAAAAAAGTGTATAACTCCAATGTGTTGGGAGGATGTTGGATAATAAAATCTATTAGGAAATGGGAAAGTATTTGAAATGGATGGGAATGTCATAGCTATTCATCCATATATCAAGGTCGATCAAAGTGAATATAAAAGTTATACTGATAGACATCGGTGAAATATATAATTTAGTTTTAGTGAGAATATATTACTATTAATTTTTCCATTTAATATAGTAATGATAGTTAAAATTAAATGGAAGGAAAGGTAAATATATATTGGACCCTTTTATATTGTTCATCGATTAGGGATGGTAGCTTATCAGTAGATTCTTCCACTAAACCTCTATGATATTCATGATGTGTTTAATCTATCTTTCATTAGAAAGTACATACATGATCCTTATAATGTAATAAACTAATTGGTTGTAGTGTTTGGACTTGGCCACTAATATGAAGAAAAAATGGAAGATATCATGTATTTTAGAGATAACGTGCAATGAAACAAGAGCAATCACATGGTTAATGTTCTCTAGAAGAATAAACAATTTTATGAAAAATTATGGGATCTAAATGTTTTTATGAAACAAATATCTCATTATTTTTTGGTGTGGTAGAGGTTCATTAGAGAAATTTATTTTTAGAAGTAAATAATATTACACCACAAGATTTTATAATATATTTCACATTAAATGAATTTAATTTTCTGATAGAATTCGAAAAACAAAACCCCATGACAAAATGAACCATAATTTGGTACACTATTATAAAAACTATATTAAATTAGAGTAGTGAATAGGAATAAAAACATTTTGGAAATGATATATAATTATATTAGAAAAAGAAAATATGTTGATATATATTTGTACTCAATTTTTAGATAAGTATTTAAATACATCAAAAATCCATTATTTTCTAAAAATGGTTTTTTTTGTGAACATATAATAAAATAATTTTCTGACACTTTTATAGCCGTTATTTGATAAAAGGAACTTATTTTTTGAAATTAACATGGTGAAATTATATTATATTAAATTTTTATAAATTTTTTTGAATTTAATAAATTTCTAGTGATATGTGAAAAATAATATATCTTATTGAAAATTATATTATTGATTCAATAATTTACAATGAAACAGTTTCTTATAAAAGTTTTTTCAATGTAAATTTATTTCCATTCTTTTATAAACAACAAAAATATGACCATTAGAAAAAAATGTATTTTTAAATTTGGTAAAAAAATAAATTAAAAAATTTCTTTTATGATGATAAATTTTTACGTTTTTCAATATTCTCTTAAATAAATTTCAAGAAACATTATCAATAAAATCATGAAAAATTTATTTTATATTTTTTACCAAGAGCTTAATTTTTTTTTAAATAGTTCCCTTTTATTTTTATTTATTGTGAATATTATATTTGTAAAATATTGTTCACCTCATTGAATTTAAAATGGGTAAATTATGGTTATAACCTTGACATAATGTTTAAAAATCAACTGAAAACATTTCTTCATCCTATTATATGGGTGGAGTTTGGAAATTTCCATCCATGTGTTGAATATATGGATACATGGGAATATTATTATTGACTAAGACCATTACTATAAATTAAGAAATGAATAAATACAAAAATGCCACTCCCTTGAATTTAATATATGTATTATTTTCACATAAGGATAAAAAGAGGATAAATTAAATTATAAATATTTAATTGAATTATGAAATAGTATTTTTACAAAGAAATGTTTTTATTTTTTTATTGTTCGAATTAAATAATTCATGTGACACACTATTCTGCATGACCCATGATACTATCCTTAAATATAAAATAATTTTGTTGTATGATTAGAAAAGTGTATCAACGAGGGAAAATAAAGTAAATTTGATTTACTTGTACTGCAAGGATATTTCTACAATAGAAATAAAAGTTTCCTTATAAAAGTTACTTAATACAGTGTCATGATGGTGAGAACCTCCATCCTAGAGTAGGCCATGGATTTTTGAAATTATAGATAAAATTTTGCGGACACCTTGAAATAAACTTTTTCGGGTCTTCAGGGATATTTTGCCATCAAAATAAACCATACATGGGTGTATACAAAATAAATAGGGTGTAGTTTTCTTTGTATAATTCCATTTTATTATCATTAAGAACAAATAAAATTACATATATAATGTTATAGTTATTAGAATTTGGGTATTTTTTATAAAGTAATTCGAGTTCCCGCACTTATCTATCATAAAGATCCTTCATATGGATCCATCATGAAACCCCCTCATCCAAATACTTTGTGAATATAAATTTCCCATATTTTGAAGGCCCTTTATATAGATCCTTCACAAAGGTCCTCCATACAGTATATAAATATACCCCTCCACTAATTTTCAGGATGACTGATGGAATCCTAGCCGATAAAGTAGGGTGAGAGATATACACACCATACTTGATCACCAAAAATGTTCTACCTTACACGAGATAACCACCATGAATATCCCCATACATTAAAAAGGTCCTTGGTTCTTTCTCACTCAGGACAACCACTCTGTTGGGAACCCACATGGGAAACCAAAAATTGGGCGATCCAAACTTGGGATTCCCACAATTGCGAAACCCATAGTAGGGAGGGCCACACATGCGTTGACCACACTTAGGTAGCCCGAACTTGGGAGAAAAACACCTGGGAAACCCACACATGGGAGATAACCTCCTTGTGAAACCCTCACTTTGGTGACCCATACATGGGAGAGGCCCCTCATGGGTGACCCAAACATTGGTGACCCACACATAGGCAACCACCATTTGTGTGTCCCTTTGTCTGAGTTACTCAATATGGGAGACCCTTCTCCCAAGTTACTCCACATGGGAGACCCTTAACTGAAGGAAATATACATGGGTTAACCACCCCCCAAGCCACTCCAGATGGGAGATTCCTCTCCCATGTCACTCCACTTGGGGGAAGCATCCCCCAATTCACTTTACTTAGGTTACCCATCATTCAAGGTTATCCTACAGGGAAACCGTTAAAAAAGTAACTATACATTGGAAAAGACATCAAATACAATAGTTCACAAGGGATAAGAATATATTACATCCATCACATTAGATAATAAAATTTTCAATCTCTCACTATGGATAAGCTCTATTTCACTCAGTTCTCATACATGTGAGTCGACTCATGCCATATAAACCTAGTGTTGAGATTCTCCTCTAGGATTGTTCCCACTACCTGTTGTAATCCCCAAAATTAACAATATCTCTTCTTCATAATCTTACCAATATATAGGGGGCATGGACCATTATACTTGGGAATAATCCTTGGTAAATATCTTAAAAAATAAATAAATTGGACATGATTCAAGATATTACTATTTGTTCCACAAACATGCACATCCTCTTTGGTGTAAACTGCAATCAAAACATCAATTTAGCATGAGATGAGATACTCTTCATGGTTCTAAATACATTAGAATGAACTTAAGTGTATTCCATAACCAAAACTTCAATTCACCATGATTCAACATTCTCATCATTATTCTAGAAACTTGGGATTCCTCTTTGGTGTAGTTTATAACCAAACCTTTAATTCACCATGAGTGAAGACACTTATCATGTTTATATATACATGGGCATTATAAAAAGTGTAATCCCCCACTAATAATTCAATTAAACCTAAGTATAGATACACCTCTTGGTTCTGATACTTGTGAATCCTCCTAGGTGTAAGCACTAAGCAAACCATAAATTCCTCATTAGTTGAGATAATCTATGTGGTTCTAGAGAAATGTTCGTCCTCCAAGGTGTAAGACCCAATAAAATATTCAATTAACATTGAGTTTAGATTCTCCTAATAGTAAAAATTATTCAACATGAATTATGATTATCTTCTAGGTTCTAGAAACATTATCATCATCATAAGAGTATGATCTAATCAAATTTTCAATTTAATTGAGTCAAGATACTCCTTATAACTTATTTACACAACCATTGAGTTGAGATAATTTTTATGGATCACCAAAACAGACACTCACCAAACCCACCTCATAGGTTAGGTATCACATGGAAGCTCACATGTTTTCCCCACCTTAATTCATGTTGTTTACCATTTCAATACATAATAATATTCTCATGGTACCTCATTAGTAATATCTCGATTCAAATATAATGGTACACTCTTATGAAATTTGATTAATCATATGATATTTCATTTATCTAAAACCATGCATGACTCTTATAGGATTATAAATCTTTGATGATCATCCCAATATCCTGTTGAATGTTCATCAATTTTGTGCCACTATTTCTGGTGAAATATATAGACATTACATTGAACTGTATGGGTTTTGATTCTAGTTTTCATAGGATATTTTGGTCACATATTTGAAGTTAAATACCAAATATAGAACATCAACATCATCCATGAATAATAATATACTTTAAAGAGACCAAATAGTCATCCTTAATAAAATGCATCATAAATTAATAAGATAAATATAGGGAAACTCTCATACATATAGATTCTTAAATCAAACACATGGTCTCAATCAGATCATTAAAATAGTGATAATTAGTCCTACACTATGATTTGTTAAGGAATCATGAATACTTCAAAAATATATGAAGGATTACAAGATTATGGTTTAATTATCCCCAAAAAGTTGTGACGAGACTAACCTCCCATCCTCTTGACCAATGTGAGTCCATAAGAAGAATCCACAATGTTTCAAGTGATCCCCTACCATTAAAAAGTAGGTATATATCATGGATATAATTACCATTGAGTGTTTTAAGATCTAAATAAAACCCCATTATATATCACCAAAAATATAATGAAAAACAAAAAATGTCAACCAATTATGAATGATTGTATAACCGTACACAACTTCTAACAATATTGGGTTGGTATAAATTTTTTTTGGAAAAAATAGTGAATCCAATGTTAATGAATGTGAATCTGTACTCAACTACCCAAAATAAATCACCCGGACTCAATTTTTTCTTAGAAAATAATATGGTGAACTACACACGAATCCTTAGAATATTCCAACCTTTCAAAATTCGATGTTTTGAAATTCTCAAATGAAAAATATGTCTATATGTGAAACATGGGGAATTGATTGACCAACCATGAACTCTAATTTGAGATTCTACACTGATGAGTGAGTTTTTTGTGCTTCCTCTATATGATATCCAAGATTTATTACAATTAAAAATATAATTGAATTGTTTTTCCATGAATTCTAAAATCAATAGAAAAGATGGTAAAAGACATAGGACACCATAGGCCACTACATAGAACCTAATTAAAAGACAAAAAATTAATTTACAAACATAAAGATAATTACCTCATGGATTTGATAAACATGTCCAATGATGGGTTGTGATGAATATATTTGTATATATAACCACATCTAATATTTTTAGGGTCATATCACAAGATGGTAACAACCAATTCATTTCCTATCTTGGGGAGGTGGAGGATGAAATCCATCACCTTATGGAAACCACCTAGGAGGTTCCTAGATAGGACCCTATCCATTATAGTTATCATATATGATGTACAACCACAAATATAAAAGAAACTATAGAGGAAATACTTAATATATCTTCCAAATAGAATAAGGTATCCAAAATGAGATCCTTTTAGGGGAATCCAACCACAGAAACTCCTTCACAAGTATACATCCATTCCACAACCAAAACATTTTATGAGAATCATAATATCTTGATAATGGATGAAGAATAATTATAAGATAAATATATCCAAAAGTTTCAGAAATTTGTGCATCTAACTTCACTGATAGTAGAATCCCAAGGAAAATCCAATACCATAGTACTGGTGGAATTTTTATCATTTTTATCTCTAAATTCACCTATAGTGTTATCATGTGTTCATGAATTAATTATTATTTCAAATCATCTTCTATGATAATTTATACTTCCTATCAAATGTTTTAAATCAAAAAAAATCATCACTTATATACAAATGGATAATGAAAACCATCAAAATATTGAAAAAATTATAGGAGTGACTATATTCACTACCCACTATTCACCCGACCATGGTGATTCCATCTCATCATGAGAGAATATATCTCAGCTAAAAAATAAAATAACATAGCTTTAGAAAATAAATACCATGTTTATCAGGGTATGTAAATATTTTTTGTAGGATATTTGTATTCAAGATGTGATATGACCAAAAAATAATCATATTCATGTAGAGAAGGTTTCTTGAGCCAACAGTATCATAATCAAGTCAAAATATTGGACTGATATTTCATCAATCATCTCATTCTACTATAAATATGACTGATTACCATGTTTTCCCAACACTAGGAAAACATATTATACAACTAAATAAAACTCAACTGATATTTACTCGAATATAGATATTCAGGGTTTTACTAGATTCTCACATTGTTTGGATGGATTATATTTTTGATCAATGAACATTGGTAAAACAAGGAAGGAATTCTTATCCTAACTTGATGGATTCAAATCTTATACCTCAAAAGTGCTGGAACCCAAATTTCTCAACATTCATTGGTATAGTATATCCCAAGAAAAAAATCATATATTTTTCTTCCCAATGCAGAAATATTGTTGGGATCTCCAGTAACGTAAAATGTATTCCAAGTATAGATGATTTGTACATAACTTGGATGATCCCACTATTTCTTGGTACAATAACATTACATATTGGTTTATAAATAAGATAGAATTTTTTTTAACAAATTCCTCTATTATTTTATATCTAAACTAAGGAAAACAAAAATACACAACCTCTATAATTTCACACTATAGGAAAATAAAAGATTCATGGATTTTATAGTAATATAGAAGGGTATGGTGTATTCCATGAGATCATAGAAACCCCATGAATCATTATTAATGATTATGTGGAAATCCTATGAGATGAGTTTTTAACTACACTTATTTTGAATAAAGTGTCACCATTATTTTCATGAGTGTGAGACTATATCATAACATATAGATGTTGATAATAATATAACTAGATAAAGATATTATCAATAAACAATATAACATATAATGAATCTATGGAAAATAGAAGAAGTTATTTTCACCCTTAATACAAAATGGATGAGGTGACGTGACCCTAAAACAAGGAATTATAAAACCTTTTCCTTCCAAAATGATCATTTTATTATGAATATAACCTTTTCAATGGTAAAAAACTTAATCATGTTATTATAAATTAAAATAGTTGATAAATTAGGAGACAATGATCATTCAAACTACTTAACACATAAGCATATGTATGGTCACACCATGAAATAATTATTTGTGGCCAACGATTCATCACCAATGATGATATATGAGAGCAAAATTTTAATAGTGAATTCCATGGAATATAAAGAATATGTTCAATCCATTATTCATAACGAAGAATAGGAATGGTCACAGGGGTTAACCCACCAAATGATCCAATGATCCCTAAAAAACTAAATGGTATAACAAAATCCAACCCACTAAAAAATCTAACGAAAATCATCCCAAAAACTAAAAAAATGGTCACCGACCCAGTAAATATTCCAATGGGATCTGACCTATATAACTATACAACATGTGATAATCCACTAAATTATCCATCATGCACCATCCCATCAAATGGAATAATGGGTTATAACCCGCCAAATGGTCCAACATGCACCATCCCACTAAATGAAACAAATTTTAACCATTATGAAAAATGGGATATTTGTCAAATGGGAAACAGTAGTTCAACTACATCTCCATTAACATAGAATCAACTAGGTCTAAAAACATTCAATCTTGTTCTGATGATAACACTCTTTATTAGTATGACTCTATATTCCTATAAAGAATCATTACCAAATAGGTTGTCTCACCCCCATATCCAATAATTGGTTAATAATTTCTCAGTGATACATTACATACCTCTACAGAAAGCATCATAGACCATATTTATGCCTTAGAGTGAATGGTTTAAATATAATGTGGCCAATTTCAATAGAAGATAAAATATTTATATCCCATATTAAGACTCCCATCATCTTGTACCCATCCTAAAATTTATAATAGAAAGGGTTTAAATAATTATTTTTTCTACCAACCCATTGAGGATGAAAAGTTTATCTTTATGGACAGAGATATCACATAGTGAAATAATAATGTTAGTGTCTATGTAAATTAATATTGAAGATGTTTTATGGATATTTTCCCTATTATTTAACATCAACAAAATCTTACAGAATCCCTCCTTGTAGGGAAGTTCCCCTCTCATGGAGAATGGGGTATTTTTAAAAATTTCACCCCTTCATATGGTAAATTTCATACCTCTTACCACATCATCCCATCAAATAAGGATGATGTAATTTTCATATTTTAAATACCCTCATCCTATAAGTATGGTTAATATCCATATTTTTCACCTCATCATGAGGTTCATTTTAGACATTATTTGATTTCAATATTTTCCATAGAGCTTATAAGAGATTCTGTGTCCCCAAGTTTAAGGGGGACATCATCATTATTCGGGTCCTCTATTGCTTCATCTTCACTAAAACATTGAATGAAATCAAGGAACTTTCTCCTAGATTCAAAATTTTGGCATCTTAATATACCATTGGACGCATATGTAACAGAATGGGGAACCATTGATGTATTCTATATATTTATAATAGTTAAAGAAAAATGTATTCATTCCAACTAGATAAAATGTCTAAGTATTTTATTCATATTCAATGGAAAATTATTCTATCATGATCACATGGATACAAATATATAAAGTGGTATATTTGAGATAACATTGAGGATACTTTCCCTACCATTGATTGTTAGTACATATAATTGTTAAGTTTTTTTCTTTAATGTTGTGGATTGAAAATTAATGTGATGAGTTGATATTTGAGACAATGACCCCCATGATTCTACATTAGCCACATTTACATCCTAACAAGACCACACAATGTGTATCAAAGTATCTAGACCATCCATTCCTTAGTGATAGAAATGACAATGTGTATTCCTTTATGAGTTATCAACTTTCCACATACATCACATACTCATTTTAGAATGACCTTCTTTATTTTCAAAAGACTAAGAGACCTAATGATGTAGTCAAGATATATCATCTCCATTATTGTCCCAATCACTCAATTTTTTGATATATAACTGATTAATTCTTTATATTCACAGATTGGATATAGATGCAAGTAGAAAAATCTTTAATAGCGTTAGATAATCTTATGACTAATTATATATTAAAGATATTTGTTCTTAATAATATAGATGATAGCAATCCATGATTAGTTATGTTAGAATGATCTTAGTTCTATGAAACTAAAATTAAATAAATTATGGTCCTAGTTATATGAAACAAAAATTAAATTCACTATGTACCTCGTTATATGACCCTAAATTATAAGTCCCCAAGGTCCCATTTGTATGAATGTAAACTTGTTGACTCCATACATCCATCTGTATGACATTAAACTACCTATCACCCATCCTTATAACATAACATTATACTAGGATAATACATACTTATCAACAAATATTAAAATATATTACTATTAATACTTACTAAAAGACAATAAATTTTATTGGTCAAATCCCTATTGTGTGACGTAAAACGTCATGATGCTTTGGCCCTCTCCTGAGAGTACCTACCTATGGTTCCAGTCTCCAACCAATACCCATTCAATAACTATTTACATATTAGTTCTTAATTTTATTGGATACATAGTGATGACTATACCTTATCTCTCATGAATTAAAAAGTAATTCCCAAAGGGGAGAATCTCTTCCAAACCATTCATCCACCAAGGCCCCATATTTCCATTAGGTTCATTATGACTAGATATAAAATCCATTGCACCCTAACCATTGGAAGATCTGTGAGACCATAAACTATAAAAACCACCCATACTCACCATATAATTTTAAACAATGTATCAAATGTTATTATTGAATGAATCTAAACTTCACGGTCAATATCCTTACCATTAGACATAAATCCATGATTACTTTGACTCTGACCTTTGAGGATATTATCTTTCATTGTCAGTCGTCCAACTATCTATCTTGTAGAACTATATATGACTAGATTTCCATTTCATGGGATAAATAGTAACTCCGACACACCCATTCATAGTAGAAGCATCATTTTCATCCACATAGATGAGACAATACTTAATAACATTCATCCACCAAGGTCTCTCTATTCACATCAGGTTCCTTATTACTGACTGGTGAAGTCATCTCATTCTCACACATGGTCTTAGTCAAATTCCCCTAAACTACAAGAATACAAAATCATGGATACATGAATCCAAAATGAAAATAAAAATTTACAAGATTCATAATACTAAATTATATGTCCATCTACGACATCCTATTATTATGATTCTAAATTTCATGGTTCATGTCCATGCTTTCCCCTCCTCATATGATATAAAAATGTATGATAGAGGGTAATAACCCCATTTCAATTAAGATGTGTGGTGTTATTTTCGTCCCACATGACCATAAACTCATCAAAGTTATCACTCAAAAATATTTTTAATAAAAAACCAAGTTTGCAACCACAAATTAAAGAGTTGAAGCTTTATTCATTGTTTTTTAAATGAAAAATCCATTCAATAGGAGTTCATTCCTCCCTCCAAGATATCCTATCATTCTTGTGATGGTATAGCCATATAATTTTACTAAAAAAATTTGAAAAATATTCATCCACCCATAATACTTCATACAATTTATGTCTAAATGAACCATATTCCTTTAGTCAATTAGTTATATTAGTTCTACCTTTCTACAAAAAATGGGAGCATGGATTGATTATTCTGATGGGGAATTTATGGTATTTTATGGTGAATATAATAGTTTTCCACTAGGAATATGATGTAACCAATAGGGGATGTTTTGGTTATATAAAAAGGTTCCACCTAAAACCCATGTTACATACCTTGGATGAGTTTTGTAACATCCGACCATCTCCCACTAGTCCATATAGACTGAGTGTGACATTAATATTATGCAACTATAAGTTCTTCTTCTACTTATTCTGTTCTATAGTCTCTGATTAATATATTCAATGAAATGACATAACTCATTAATTTTCTTATTTTTGATGTGATAAATAACATTTCAATGTTTTATTCCACCATACTCCGTTACTTCTATTATGGATCCTCCAATCTATTTAAGAATAAATTGTGTGATTCATTGTTCCACAAAGCTTGAACATAAAATATATAGAATCATATACTCCAAGAGTCCAATATTCCATAAGTATGATTTAGATATATTTAATATCCCCCAAAAAATATTACTTTATCCATAAGATTATGTATGGATGAGACTGTCAATAATATGCAAACACTTCCAACCAATGCAAGCCTTCTATAAGGATGCTTTACAAAACAATTCTGTCAGTTCATGTTGTCTTGGTCTCTTTTGAACAACCTGTGAGCTGATTCCCATTTTTGGGATACATAGTGACTCCCATGTAACATTTTAATGTTTAGAAATGGTATTTTTTCTTGATATAATTGTTTTATATTATATAAGTTATTATACCCATAGAAAATATAGAGAAACCAAAAACAATTTATCTCACTAATGAAACTTGTTTAATTAGTTAATTACTAAACCCATTAAAATAAAAAATATTATAAGGGAAAAAAATAAAAAATATTATAAACTATTTCTGTAAAATTTGGATCACCCCGATCGGTTAGAATCATACCTCCCATGAACAACACCATGAAAAAGTAAAGAAATATTAGTAAAACAATAAAAATGTTTAAAAATAAAAACATATAAAATTAATTTAATTTGTAGTTAATGTAAAATAAATAAATTTAGAGGTATTTATTGAAGGTAATATGACCATTGTAAAAGTAATTTGATTTTTTAAATAGTAACCTAATTGTTGGGAATAATATACTAATTTATAGAATTTTAATTTAAACAAAAAATAGTAAAGTATATGGTATATAATATTATTATCATCAGTAATATAAAAAATATTAATATTATAATTCCATAAAATAAATATCATGACTAAAAACCTCAATGAAAATATTATTACTTTTTTTAAAAAAAATTAAATTTTAATTTATTTCCTAAAAATCAAATTTTCTTATTTTGAAAACAAAACTTAACTATGATAGAAAATTAATTGAAAAAATATATTTTCTAAATCAAAAAATCATGATTTTCAAAGGGTTATTTTCAAATAATTTTATTAAATAGTTTAATTTATATGTAAATAGTAAAATTAATGTTTTATCTAAAACCAATGTTTCTTGAATTAAAAATTCTAGAAGTAATAATGGCGTAATCCTTTATATAACTTTAGGTTTGACCAAAATATATTCAATTTGAAACATATTTCATTAAAATAAAGTAAAATTGATTTCAAAACATAAATATTATTTTCCAATGTCAAAATTCTAAAAAATTCATTACAAATGAATTAATTTTTTTTTTTACACTTTTCTTTTTAATAAATTAGTGAATTCAAATGTTTAATGGGGTTAAAGTCACAAAAATAATCTATGATATATATATATAAGGTTCATTATTTTCAAAATATCACTATTAGAAGGTTTATATTTGATATTTAATTTCATTTAATAATTTATACTAAAAATAACCCTCTCCTCAATTATATATAACATCTCTCCATCCCCTTAAAAAACAACTCCTCTATCCAATTTCAAATAATAATTTCTTCTCAAATACCCTCATAATCCCTTATAAATATTAATGATGTTTTTGAGTAATCCATCATTATTCATCAAATATTTATAGTGTCTTATAAGAGAAGAAACAGCTAGAGAAGAGTATATTTATATCAACTCGTCTCTCGTTTCTATCCTCCCCTCTATTTTTCCCAATTTATATCAATAAAAAATATTTAAAATTAGTTATAAATTATTTTAAATTTATATTAATGATCATGAACAATTGTAAAGATTATATATTTAATATATTTGTATTTTATATATCTCATTTCAGATCCTTTGGACAAGATTCTTGATAACGGCCGGTTAACCACCATTGAGGATGTTTCTAACATCATTCATATGTCCAAAATTATAGATGGTTATACTAAATTATTAATAATATATAAATGTTTAAATTTATGTATTTTATGCTTCTAGAAATAAAATTCACTATTTATAAATGATCTGGATGTAAAATAGTGAAATCAAAATGAAACGATATATTTTTTAGGAAATAGAAATATCAAAACACTTAACAATTAACAATGAAAAATTGTGAATTATTATCCAAAAATTTAATTGATAAATAGTGAATCAAATTAAAATAATTCACTTCTTTTTAAATTTTTTAAGAAACCTGTTATTATTATTATTTTGGTATAAAATAAAATAAATAATGTAGGATTTAACAGAAGGGTATTCTCAAAATGATAAAATTTATTTTGGGTTATCTCTTATTTCAAATTTAATTCAGTATGAATTTTTATCGAATATAAAAATATTTTCCTTTCAATATCCATTACTTTTTATTTTGGTGATATAAATGTTCCTATCATGTGAGAAATGATCTTCAATATAATTACTTTGATTTTCCAATTGGAAGGTGTTTTTGAAAAACATATCATTGAATCCTATATATTTGTTCCTTTTAAAAGGAAAATAATATATTATGACAAACTACGATATCCCTATTTCATTTGGGAATCCAAAACGTTATTATATGATTTATTATGTCATATTTATTTTGTTAACCCCATTCCATTCCACATGCCATTTTCTGGATATAATTGTTATCATTCCTTCTGGAATGTATGATTATGATCATTCTATGATGAGATGAATGTGATAGTAATTTTATATCCCTAAAATACATTGGTTAATGTGATATATCTAATGATATAATGTATATAATTTATCATCATTATTCTATATTTGATCACAATGATGATACAATGATATATTCACATATGTTATCTGTGAACAAGATGGTAGATTTGTTTATAGCTTGTTTTTTTAATTGAACACTTTGGTATGATGATTCATTATTATGAATATGTTATAATACATTCCTCTATAATATATTTCACAAATTATTTTAATTCTTATCCACTTCTTATTATATGATGATGTTTTTTATACTCACTCATGTACTATTGAATCAAGTTGTTTATTCCTTGCCTTAATTTGATTTTGACTCATCCCATTCTTTGATTAATTTCCTCACATGAATAAATGTAATAAATTGATCATGTGGTATTTAATTGATAAATGAAATTATTTAAAACAGTGTCAATGTTTTATTTTGTATAATTGATTTGTGAGCATAATTTTCCCAAGACACTAAACATTTGGATCCTGGATTTTTATCACTATTACATTTTCTTCTTAAAAATGTTGTAACAGTCATGTTAAAAAACCTTGGGTCTCTGTAGTTGGTGATATATAATTATTTAGTTAATTATATAATAAATATTAGAAGGTGTTAATAAGACCCATAAGTATAAGTCTATGTATATGTAAACAGCCTAGAAGAAACATTTTACGAAAAATAAAAATAATGATCGGATAAGATATTCAATTAGAATTTTTTTTCAATTAAGAAAAAATATTCATTCATGATTTTTTGAATTAAATTTTGGTTAATAATTTTCTATTTCAAAAAATGGTGGGAACTTGGAGAAACTAGAACAATATAAAATGTGAAAGACAATAGAACAATTGTCCAAAAAACATCACAAATACCATAGGAGGTAGAGTTATAAACACTATGTAAATGACTAAAAAGTTGTATTAGGATATGAATAATATCCTTAACTATGTGGAACATACTTCTTCACATAATATCGAGAAACTGACTATCAAATTTATTATTCGTAAAAACCAAAAATATCCAGTGGGTCTTTGAATCTACTTATTATTGAGAAATGGATTAACTCAATCTATAAGATTTTTTTTGTGTTCCAAAATTACGAGAAGTTGAAGGTGCCTATAATAGTCTATAATTTATATGGGGAAACTGAATAATGGTTTTTGTATAAAAAACACAATGTCGATGGATGAAATGGAAGAGATGGGGTGGAAAGAATTTAAGAAAATATTTATTAATAACAATTTCTATAGAACTCTCCAAACCACATTATTGAATGAATTCCAAGGGCTTATAACAATTGAGGGTGATTCAGTCAAAGATAATGTGGGAAACATTAAAATTCTTACTATATTTTCCTCAAGTTTTGTTATCAACAATGATAACAAAATAGACAAATTATTTAGTTGATTAAAACCACACAATTAAAAATATATATCTATTCGATTATTTGGGAGTTAAGAAGTGATAGTTTGATGTCATATTAATATAAAGATAGAGTTTAGAGAATGGTACATGTTTGTATATATTACAATAGAATAAAGGAGTTTGAATATGGAAGGTCAAATGAAAAAGGAGGAAAGAGGATCCAATTAATCGTATGTTAAAAAAGTTGGATAAAGTGTCTGTGGAATTACCATAATGGGATGGAGAAATGATTAAAGTAAAAGAGAGAGAGAAACCAAGCTCATGAATATCAAAGAGATATAAATATTATTTCCTTCAAGATGGATGAAAGG
Source organism: Viscum album (assembly GCA_963277665.1). Taxonomy (NCBI): domain Eukaryota; kingdom Viridiplantae; phylum Streptophyta; class Magnoliopsida; order Santalales; family Viscaceae; genus Viscum; species Viscum album. The sequence continues at coordinate 1,130,399,184 of OY728128.1, read as the reverse complement.
AAGGAACCTCCCACTACTCCACCCATGGTACAATTCTTTAACTATTGGAAGCAAGGGAACTATATAAAATAGAACATTAAACAATGGGTCCTTAAGGGTAATCAGTGTTAGTAACCACCAAAGAGAAAGGACTAAGGGAAAGATTATAACATAAACACTATTAAATTAGAGCATTAAACTTAAGTTTTAAAATGTATAATTCTTCTTCACACATTAATAGTAAAATTTTTATTTGATTCTAGTTCTTCAAATTTCATTATTTCCTATATGTTTTCACTAAATGTTTATTTGAAACCCCAATACCTTGATGTATATACAACATTAAATAAAACTAATGGTTTGATAATTACAACCCAAGTGCTAGGCTACTCAATTATTAGTGTATATGGAAATTATTATCCATTGAATATAATAATCCATTCTTTGTGAGATTTCATCCTTTAACTGGAATTGATTGGATACTGTTATATGGAGTATAATTCAATTGTTAGGAAATGGAAATCACTTTATATATTTTGAACCATCCAATGATCCTATACAAATACATAGATGATCATGAATATCCTTTTGAAAATACCTCAATGTCCTGGGTGTTGATACCATGTGATACCTTTCCCAAATTCTTGATTCGAAGGAAAGTATCAACCTTGAAGAAATTAACATTATTATGGAGTACAATGATGCATTACCTAAGAGTTACCCAAAAATCCTTCAGATCATGAGGTGATTTTATCAATACATTTTATACTTGGAGCCACTATTATCTCCAAATTACCTTATAGGATGGTCCCTATCTAACTGTACAAGTCAAAGAAGATGTTGAATGATAATGTTGATAAATGGTTCATATGACATATTGAATCACCTTAGGGTGTTCCAATTATCTCTATAATGAAAAAGGATTGATCAATGTGACAATGTATTAGACATAAATAGATCTATATGACCACTATAATGAACAATTATACCCTACAAAGGATTAATGGAATTCTTGATAAAATATGAGGAGATTAGTAATTACCAAAATTTGATCTTTATTCTAAATATCATCAAATAAAGTTGAATATGGATAATATGAAAAAGATAACCTTATGTATAAGTTTTGGACATTATGGGTTCATAGTAATTCCCTTCAAACATACCAGTGACCCTGAAATATTTGTATATTAGAAAAACATAGTCTTTAGAGTATACCTAGTCATTTTTTGGTTGTATTTTTCAATGGTATTTTCATTTAATCACATTTTAAGGAGGAAAAGGAAGAGTGTCTAAGGATAGTTCTGGAGACATTCCTAAAGAAGAAATTGTATAATAAGTATGTGCGACTTTTGGATGAAGCAAGTCATATTCTCTGGGAACATGATCACAAGTGAGGGAATTTATGTAGTTACTTTAATGAAGAAGGATATTTATTAATGTGACAAACAAACTAGTGTCATATAAATTCCTAATTTTCTTGTCTCAGTAGGGTACTAATAGAGTTTTGTAGGAATATTCTCTTGAAATTACAGTCCACTAACTATTTTTACACATAATGGAGTAATGTTTTTCTATATGGATAAATGTAAAGGAATAATTTAAGGAGATTAATAAGAGGATAATTACTACGTCAATAATCACACTTCCAAAAAAGTGGATAAGGGTTTATATATATATATGATTATTATTTAAACAAAGGCATGGGGGTTTTACCCATTTTTAATGAAAAATTGATATCCTAGACCCCATGTAAATGTAATATCAATGATAAAATCCACATGATGCATGATATGGAGTTAGATTCTATGATCATTTCCATGAAGAATTGGTAAAACTACCTATATGATGAGAATTGTGACATATATTGAGATCATAATAGTCAAGAATATATATCCACATAGAAGGTGTTTAACATGAGTCAACAAATATGGTTAGAGAAATTCATGGTCAATGATGGATGTATTCACTACCATCATGGAATTGAGAACATGGTAGCTAATTCTCTTAGTAGAGAAGGACTTACTAATGTATCCATGAAGAAGATTGAAAAGGACCCTATCTTCATGGATATGAAAAGGATGGATCAAGATAGAATAGTTCTAGGTAATGAATCCTACATTTCCAAAATTATTTCCACACCTTATGTCGAAGATATGATCAAGGAGGATAAAAGGGATAGTATGGATCTCCAAAATAATGTAATATCAGTAGTAGAATATAATCATAATGAAATCCACATCGATGAAGATAGTTTCATTCAATTTTGAACTAGAATTTTTATTCCTTAATGACTTGAGATAAAGAAATATCTATAAGATAATTCTCATTTATCATCATTCTATATCCATAATAGAAGAACCAAGATGTATCATTATGATTTAGATAACATCTAGTGGGATAATATGATGAATATGATCACTATGTAATCTTCAATGTGATCGGTATGAATTAATATTAATGTATGGTGATATAAGTTAAAGGAGATTATGAAACCATTTCCTATCCCCATGTTGAAATGTGAGAACACCACGATGTCATTTTTCACAAATTACCTGAATAAATATAAAGTAAACAATGTGATATGTGGTGTCATTAGTGGAATCACCTTGAATTCCAACATAATCAATATTTTGAAATATTTCTCACTCAAAAAATTGAAATGATATTTTTAGTGGATACTGTGAGAAATAACCAGGAACTAATTTAGATATAATATAATCATGATCCAAGGTAAACTTATAAATTATTCATAGGTCCTAACAATTCTATGAATATTGAATGGAATATCAATTTGGAATATCACCACCATGAAGGTAGAAATCATAAAGGATTATTTAAAAACACGAGGACAACTTCAGAGCCTACTCAATAGAATTTAAAGAAGTTTGGGATCAACATCTCAAATTAGTTGAGTAATCATAAAAAAAATACATCAACATGAGTATTAAAAAGGATCCATATGAAAATCTATATCAGATGTGATGTATAAATTATATTTTTTATGGATTTTGGGAATGAAAGCTACTTGGAATTGATATTGTTCATGAGGTGTTAGATAAGGTTTGATGCATCCAACAACATAAATAATCATCTCATTGTTGAAAAAATATGTAAATTGGAAATGGTCAAATGTAATAGGATTTGAGTTTTAGAGATACCTTTTTTTCTCTAAACATCAACATATAAGAGAGTCAAGGGGTTTGTAATAATGGAAAATAATATCTCTAGGTACATTGTCCCCTTCGCGATCCTTGATCACATAGATGCAGAGAAATATTGGTATGTAGTTTAAGAAAATAAGTCACAATTTCATGATGACTTTCATGTATCTCTCATGAGGAAGTACACACTAAACCCCCTATATATACTGAATCCAAAGTTGGTATAATTGGATAATGACCCCTTACATGTGGAGTAGTCGATGATGATATTGTACCATATAGAAAACTTTATATTTAAATAGATACCTTACATTGTTAAAGTGTTGGGGAAGAATACTAAATATGAAGAGGAAACATGGGAAATTGGGGAAACAATGAAATTGAATCAAACTCACCTATTCTAAACCAAATAAATGAGTTGAAATTTAAATTATAATGTTTCTAAAAGAGGGGAATAATCTAACAACCTATAATTTTTAAATGATATTTGATTATTGACATAAATGTGAATTATATTATATAATTATTATACATAAAGATCACATAGATAAACTATTGAATCATTATTTATCAAATGAAAAATGTTTCTATATTCAATTAGTAAACCCATTTAATTGAAAAATATTATAAGAGGATAAAAAATGGAATATAGAAAATCTACAATGGGGAAATGTGGTTGACCATGATTAGTTTGAATCAACTCTCCAGTGAATAAACTATGAAAAAGTACCAACATATTAATAAACCAATTGAAAACATAGAAAATGAAAATATATGACATTGAGATAAATTTTAGTGAATGTGAATTTAAATAATGAAAAGTTTTTTTATAAGAGGTAATATAACTATTGGAAGAGTAATGTGACCATTGTAAATAGCAACATAACCCTTGGTAATAGTAACATGACTATTGTAATAGTAATTTGAACTGAGAATAATAAAATATTTTTTAAATAAAATTTATAATTACTAATTCATGAAAATATAAATTTTATAGTTTCATAATATAAATTCAAATATTAAAAATGTCAAAAAAATATAATGATTTTTTTTAATAAACTCAATTTTAATGTATTTCTTAAAAATAAATTTTTTATATTAAAAAAAATGACATATAATAAAAAAATATTTTCATAATGTGAATTTAATTTTTTTAATTCATATGATAAAATTTTATAGGGGTGATTTTATTCATTATTTCTAGAAATACTTCAATCTTTATATGAATTGTAAAAATATAGTTTCATCTGTAACTAGTGTTTCTTAAATTAAATCACTAATGAAGTATTAATGAACCAATTTTTTCTAGAATCTTAGGTTCAAACAAAAGATATTTTATTTTACTAAATTTTTATTGAAAAAGAATAAAAATTATTACTAAACCTAAAAATATCATTCCAATGTATAAAGTCAAATGTGTTCCATTAAAAAACAAAATTTCATTTTTCTGAATATCCGTTTAAATAAACTATTTATTTTGAATTAAAAATAGTTTTAAAGTCATATAAATTTTAAATTATTTCAATATATGAGTAATTATTTCACAAATGTTTTTATTACAATATTTATATAGTATCTTATTTAATATTTTATTCTAAAAATTCCTCTCTCCTCAAATATAAAAATCCCCACCCGCACCCTGTGGAAGAACACTCTTACCTCCCATTTGATATTTAAATATCTACTAAAATACAATATATTAAACCCTTATAAACTTTAGGTATGTTATATATTAAAACAAAACCATTCATTATGTAATTATAGTGACTTACAAGAGAAGAATCAGCAAGTAAAGAGTAAGTTTTTATAAACTCCTCTCTTGTTTTCCTCCTCCCTTAACTTTTTACCCAATTTATTTAAAAACAAAACCATCATATATTAATTTGGAAGTATATAAAAATTATATTAATGGTGTTTTTATATAGTAAAATTATTTTTTATGTACTTATATTTTTCATACCCTTATTTTATTGTCTGTTGGACAGCTTTCCATATAATAGTTGGTTAATAACCAATAAGGACATTTAAAACTTTATTAATATCACTACCCATATGAGTAAATATGCTAAATTATTTATCACATATAAATTTTTTAAATATATTTATTTTAATCATCTATAATTAACATTACATATGTATATATGTCCTTGATAAAAAATAATGAAATTGAAATAATATGGGATACTTCTAAGAATAATTGATAAAAAAAATTCACATTTAAAAATATAAAATTATGGAATATAATCCAATAATTATAATTGAAAAATAGTGGCATAATTTTACATAAATAACATAACATTCAATTTTTAATAAATATATTTATTTTATTCATGAGGTATACAAGCGAAAAAATAAACCAGTATTTAAGTTAAGTGTATTATCAAACCCAAACACTTTATTTTGGGATATATCTTATTTCACATTGATTTCACTATGAATTCCCCTAAAATATAAAAAATATTCCCTTTCACTATACCATAAAATTTATTTTTGTGATATACATGTTCCAACACTGTAACCAAATATTTTTTGGCCAATGATTATTATTTTTTGAAGGGACATTGTTTTTCCTGAACACATCTTTGACTCCTCTTTAGTTTTTTATTATTCAATGAACACAAATATTTTATGCCAAATTATGTTCTACCTTTTTCATTTTTTAATAAAAAAATTAATTATATGATTTATTATATGATAAATTATTTTTTTAAACACTTTTCCTTCAATGGGATATTTCGTGACTATGATTGTTATCATTCCATGTAGCTTCCATGATTGTGATCACTTTATGATTTTATGGGTGGTTCCAGAATTAAATAGCCCTATAATAAATTTGGTAATGTGATATATATCATGAGATAATATATATTATTCATGAAAATTATGTTATATTTGTTCATAATTAATATTGTTTGATTTATGCACATTTGTTATGTGTTAACGTAATGTTAGCATTGTTAACAAACATGTGTGGGATTTGACTACTATGTTATGATGTTTTATTATTATGCATAATCCATATTATAGGACTTTATGAAATATTTAAAGAATTATTTTGAGGATGATCTAATGTTTATTATATGATTATGTTGATTATGGTCACCCGTGTACTACTTATTTAAGTCCCTTATTCCTCTAAATCCTGGGATTTTTTCTTAGTCCTTTCTTTAATGTGTATCCTCAGGTGACTACAAGTAATAATGAAATAGTTAGATCATTAAAAGGTAAAATAATATGAATTAATTTATTTTTTATTTTTTATTATATGAAATTGATGTATGAGCCAACTTGTCCAGAAGACTCTAAAACATTTGATATAAGATTTGTATCACCATTATTAATATTATCATAAAAATTATGTGCTTTTCATGTAAGAATATTTTGGGTATCTTTAGCCCATTCCACCTATATCATGCATAAAAATGATCTCAACAACCATTGGTGAGATTTCTTATGATGGAATTGTATCTACCTAGTCCCACAATTCATATCAGGTTCATCTTTCATTGGCCGACTATTTGATATACTTATTATCTATGTTTTAGAACCTTAATTATTAGTACATTATAGTATTTGGTGAATGAAAGTAAAAAACACCCCAAATGGAACTGGATACAAGACCAAAAAAGGGATATGCATTGGTTAAATCTATGTAACCATAAACTATATAAATCATTAATCCCTACACCATGATAAGACACTATACAACCAAAATACTTTTCACGTGATTTTAAATTTTATGAAACTCATCATAACTACATAATGTTAAACTATGGATAATGGTGTACATATAATAACCCAAATATGTAGAATATATGAGTGAATATTTCATGGAATTAAACTGCACGACGCATGGTCCATTCTCTATAACCCACTACCTACATGAGAGTTAGACCCATGTAATGATTCCTCATATATGACCACTATATTTAAATCAATAGTAAGGTTGATTACTCCATTTATATGTTAAAAAGGTACTTCTATCATGAGGATTATATATAGAGCATAAATTTACTTTAATCCCATACCAAGAAGAAAAATATAAATTTCCCTCCCCTATATAAGAGATCGATCTCTATAGGGATCCATTTTATTTTCCCAAGGAGTTAGTGAATATAGATATACCAGCCAACCATAATGTCATGGACTAACTAGACTACAATCATCATCTCAAAATTTTCTTGTATATGAGTTAGATCTTTATTAAGAACAATTAATTAGGAATTATGTGTGTCTTAATTGCTATACTATAGGATACGTAGTGAATATTGGATCTTTTATTTGAATCCCAACAATGAATTTTCATTTCTTTCAATCACATCTCTCAAGGAAATACATATTCATGTTGATATAATTTATTTCAAAAAAGTGAAAATACCTAACATTTTCCCTAATACACATCCACATCTGGTTTAAATGATCTTCCATGTTTTCAGTTGTTTCTCACATTGAGAAAGACTCATGTGACCATAGATGACTAGATGAGTTTCTTGGACATGAATGATTGACATGCATTTTATTCTATGATATAGGTCATAATCCATGTAAAATAACATCAAAATACCATGTAACTGTCCTAGAGTTATGACTATATACATTATAGAACCCAAATCATTACCATATGATTTTATACCAAAATTTTGTTGTCCCCACCATATGGAATTAAATTTTATTGTAGAAGTCCATACTGTATTACATTAAAAATATCACAGTGAGCCATTGACTATGTCATATTTGATCCTTACATGAGAAATAGATCTATAAAGAACTATTTTGCACAAAAACTATCTTTTTATATGACTATTAATACCCCACATACTACGTCTGAGCTAGATCTACCTAGGATGTTATGAATCATGTTACATGGTTTATGGAGACTTGATCAGAGTAAAATAAACCTAACCCTCCATATGATACATATTTGTGTTGGATAACTATTTATTCCCATGAACAATTTGTGGCTTCATTCTTGTACTAATGTGATATGTAGAGAATCGAAGATTTCCAATCCTTGGACCAACCACTATAATGACCTGAACGTTTTTAAATACAAATATTTTTTTGATTAAGTTAATTTATAATTAACTAATGTAGTTATAGAAAACACATGATCTAGTTTTTTATATCAAGATTATATAAAATATAAAATAATTTTTGGAAACATAAAAATTTAAAATATATTCCTTTTATAGTGACCATTACGATTAATATATTATGTGTTATATTAAAGTCTAATTGACACAGAAAAAAGAAGCAATGACCTTGACCAGTCAAATCATACCCTATAAATACCATATACAGAGTATCCAAGAGATATTTTATCTCTGGTATTTTCCCTCAACAAATAAAAAACTGATATTCAATAATTATATCATGATAAAAATATATTTCCAGGAGAATTTTGATCTCATCGATATCACATCCCAACCCATGTACACCAAACAACCCAATAAAATTTTACTTTCACACAACTTACCCTTGGGGAACTCTCTGGTGTAACAAAGATATATATATATATATATATAGACCATAATAGCATAGATTTTATATTTTTATTGTAATTAAAATAATGGTTATATTTATTATTATTATTATTATTTTTAAAGGATTAAATAATTACTTCGTAAAAAATGTCATTTTATATGATGAAACAAAAATTGTATTTTTGGTAAATTTATTATTTCAATAAAGAAAATATTTTTATGAATTCATGAATTTTAAAAATAAATTATATATTAATAAAACTATATTTTTAAATTTTTTTTATTAAATTCAAATGATAATATAATTTTTTGAAGTAAAAAATCATATTTATATGGGTTAGAAAAATGATATTGTAAAAAACGTATTTTTCAATAATGAAGATTTTTTATTCAATAGTATACATTATCATACATAGAGAATTATTTGAATGAAATAAATAATATATATTTTTCAAACTTGATCATTTTAATTAGAAATGATTATTTTTTCATAACTTTTCAATGAGAACCGATTTTTTGTGTCAAAATTATATACATAAAAAATATACGATCAGTATTATTAAATTATAATTAACAAAAGTGGTATAATATATTCTATAAAAGGTGTATAATAGAAAAATACATATTTTAAATTTAAAATAATCTAATTTTGTGGTTAATTGATTAATTTTATAACCTTTATGTATCCTTCAAAACAAATATTATTTTTGAAGGTTTTAGAAGTAATTGTTTATAAACATAACTCACTTCAACATCAACAGGGTTAATTTCATAAAGAATTATATTCATATCCTCATGAAACAATGAAATCTAGTAATCTTTTTACGAAACCAAAGGAAAAATTATTGTAATGATTTTTTTATTACATTATCATATAGATCCCAAAACCCACGTTTGTATATTAATAATGAAATCACTTATCTTTTGATATAAAACCCACCAAACACCAATTTATCTTCACTTAAAATGATTGGAGCAAGATAATACTCTACCATGACCTATCTATATCCCCCCAAGATTCGCAGACCTCTTAATACGAGACTCCCAATCTTTTATAAGTGTCCTATCATTGTATGGGATCCTATACTCCTATTTATTCAACCGAAATATATTATTCCTTTTGATTTCCAATTTTCCCAATGAGGACATGTTGTTCTGAATCACACTTGATTCCATTATAATTTTAAATTAATGAGATAAGATGTTCACTCTCATTAATACCTCCCATGAATCATTATGTAACCCTGTCACAGTGCCCAAATTATCATGTTCTTTTCATGCCAAACATCTGTATTGTGAATAACTATCCCATATCAACAAAGGGTATTCTCAGTGACATACAATTTTTTAACCAAGAATCTTTATTTATAGGGTAAAATGTGATGAATATTTCTCTAATTTTTTATCATCTATGTTCTATAATTATGTATATACATGATATTCATGTTGTTTGTGCACCAAAATAGCGCTCTAATGCATTGAGTAATTTTTTATTTTCACAAGATGCAAGGTATAGTGTGTGCTAGGTTATCCTAAGAATACTATGTTATGATTTCTTAGTGTTAATCCTTAATATATAAATTTGATTCCATGCTTTAAGATATTTACACATTCATTTGTTTCCTTTAGGATTCATTCTTATACCATGCCTCATTTTTCAAAACCATGATTCCCAAATCTCTTAGTTTACCTTGATATGACTCTTGGATCAAATGTACTTATTTACGTCATGTTTGGATGTTCTTAATCCCTTACTAGGATTTATATATCACCCATATATTATGTATTACATCATGTTATCGCATGTAGTTTTAAAATAATTAAGGAATATAAGGGAATTTTTCAGAGTTTTAATTAATAATTTTTCTATTTTTTACTGGTTGTTCTATCATGTACCTAATTACCCAAACATAATTGGCATCACGATCTTATAGGTTATTATTAAACATAAAATTATGTAAAAAATAATAAATTGTGGAGTATATAAGATAAGGTTTTTCATAGTTTGAATTAGAGAAAAGCCTAGTTATGTTTGGGATTAGGATTAGAAAACTCTAGTGAGATCCTTAGGGATAAAAATAAAAATAATAAATCATAATTAATTTTTTTTAATATATAGTAAGTGTTTTATAATAAAATACTCCCCTCATATAAAAATATATATAAATGTGGCTATATAATAGAGGTATCTAGGGGTAATAACACTAAAAGGGTGTATTAATCTTGACTCGATCATCACATGGTGAATGAAAATAGACCAAGATGCACACATTATTTCACACTTCTGGGGAATGTGACTTGGTAAATTAACAATATCTTTACAAACAATTATTAATGGAAACAATTTCCCATTATATTTTATTTTAGTATATAGAAAATGGATAACAACTAATGAAACTATGAAATTCATAGTTTAGAGAATATATTTTGTTTATGACATATTACTTTAATGTTTATGTTTTCCACATTATGTGATTAATATTTCTTAAATTTTCATCCCTATATTTAATTTTGGATGATGTAAATTATTATAACCTAAATTAAATACCAATTGACAGCATTATGTTCTATGGTTATACACATGATTTTATATCATGAATAATTAGTAGAACTATTCAAAATCCATCTTCAAACATATTTGTTGAGTTATAAGCGAAGACAACTAGTGGTAAAAACATTTCTTCCCAAGCATACAATTCCCCCCTTATACAATTTTTTAGGAATAATTTTGTAGATTACTTTGTGATATTTCCATTATTGGAATATGATTCATTTCTAGGCATGGACATTCATTCTTTTTATAGAGACAACATAAAATTCCAAGATACAGAAATTAGCCTCGGTTTCAGAAATTTCCCTATAATTATAAAAACTTACAAGGAGGAGGATGAATATTATTTAGTACCAACATCTCAAGCATTTATATTAATAATTTGTGAGTAAATATATTAAGATAAAATGATTGAGATTAAATAAAAGGTCATCTTGGATGACATTCCCTATACAAAGGAATTAATTGATGTGTTTATTGAAGAATTTCCTAGTCTTCCTCTTTGACACGAGGTTTGTTTATTAACAAAAATAATTCAAAAAGATTAACTAGTATCCCAGACTCTATTGAGAATGGTCATTTTTTGATGGGAGGATCTAAAGAAACAATTGTATGAGAATATGGATAATGGGTATATACAAAAACTTGCTACACCATGGGGTTCACCGGTCCTCTTCTTCAAGAAGAAGTGTGGGTCAATAGGCATCTATATTAATTATCATGATCTCAAAAATATCACTATAAGAAACATCATAGTCTTCCATGGATTTATTAATTGTTTGATAAGATACATGGATCCATGTATTTATAAAATTTGTATCTTTGGTCATAATATTATCAATTAATGTTGAATAAGGATATTATCCCCATGAAATATTTTTAATAAAAATTACCACCATAGAGAGATCCAATTGATTGTATTTGGACTCTTTAATACCCCAGTAATATTTATAGACATGATGAATATAGTATTTTGGGATTACCTTGAAAAATTTATGGTAGTATTTATATTAGATATTCTAATCTACACTGAATGAATTGATAAACATTAATGGAATTTAAAAACAATATTAAAGACCATGAAAAAGAAAATATATATTCAATTTACAGTGAATATAAGATTTCTATAGAGAAATTAAATTTTATTGGGCATGTTATCACTGATAAGGGGATATCTATCGATCCTTTAAAAATAGATTCCATCAGAGGATGACCCAGACCAATATCTTTTATGTAAATCTATTATTCCCTTACATATTCATGGAAGTATAATCTATTTTTGATAAACATCACAATATTTTAAATTCCAATTACAGATATTACAAGAAAGGAAGTCATATGTATTGGAATTATAAATTCAATAGAAGAATTAAATTTTAGAATAAGAGGCTAGTAACTGCACCTATACTCAAATTACCAACCAATGGGAAGTATTTTTGGACTAAAGTGACATGTACAAAAAGGGATTTTGTTGTGGAATAATTAATGATGAAAATGTGATGTTCTGTTACTCAATCTAATTAAATATCCATTATCAGAACTACCAAACATATGATTTTGAATCAGTATCAGGGATATTTGTGTTGAATATATGGTGACATCATCTTTACGAAGAAAAGTTGAAATATATATAGATCATTAAAGCCTCAAGTATATATCCACAGAAAAGAAGATTAATATGTGAAAAATATAGTTTTTAGAGATGATCATGGATTATTCCTTTTCAATCCATTACTATCCTATGAAGAAAAAAAATTGGAAGATACTATAACTAGAAAAGATCATAAAACTATATCAATGAAAGGAAATGTAAGGTATCCATTCATCTTGAATATGAAAAGTTTAGATATGTGAATAATAATAGTATATTCATCCATACATGATCACATAACATCCAAAACATATATTCATGTAATGATCAATGAGGATCAAAAATATTATGTGCTACTATAGATCAATATAGAGAATATTTCAGAGTTAAAATTTACTGAATATGTAGTTATCAGTTTCGTACCATGGATATGCATCCCATAAAAACCATAACTGACGAGAGAAATCTTTTATGATTATTATATCACATAATTATTTATTCATACATGATACACAAAAATGTATGGTGATGTCTAGAAAAAAACTTGGGGGAATGTTGTGAAAAAGGGTGTTATGTATTCTCTATCTCGATGATTGGTATGAAAACAAGTCATTTTGGAATGATGTAAGTATAAGGTTATAATGAAACAATTTCCCATTGAAGTATGGAAATGGGAAAAAAATTAACAAGTATTTAATAATCGGACTCCCAATTACCCCAAAATGGAATAACTTCATATGTGTGGTAGTCGATAGCATTATTTTGTTACCACATTTCTTAGCAATTGATGAATATTTCAATCTTTAGAAAACTTTCATCATATACATAAGGTAAGTGGTAAAAATTCATGAAGTTAAAATATCTATTTTTTATGATCGAGATGTGGTGTTTACCTCAAGGCTTTAGAGAAGCCTTCAGAAGGTGTTGGATATAGAACTGAGCTTCCACACAACTTATCACCCTCAAACATATGGTTAGTTTGAAAGGATCATTCAAAAAATAGAGTATATAATGATATATTTTCAATCAATTTTAAAAGATGTTGGTATATGAGTATTACACTAGTGAAGATCTCATATAAGAAAAATTTCCATTCTAGAATTAAAATAGCACCTTATGAGGCTCTTTATTGGATGTTGCGTCGAACTCTGACAAGCTGGGATGAATTTGGAGAGAGTAAGGTGTCGGGAAAAGATATTATAAAAGAGTTTATAGAGAAGGTTCAAACCATTCAAAATCATATGAAATCTATAAAAAGTCAATTGAAAATATATAATGAAATGTTTCTATCAGACATGATGTTTGAGTTCAGAGATAAAGTGTCCCTTAATAACTATGAGGAAGAATGCAAAGTGGTTTGAGTAGAAGAAAATCACATTACTAGATATATCATCAACCTTTTAGATACTTGATAAAAAAATAGTTGTGTATTATCAACTAGTACTCTAAAATAACATATCTCATGTACCTGATGTGTTCCATGTATCCCTCTTGATGAAGTATTAACCAGAAACCTCACATGTACTAAATAACGAGGTGGTACAATTGGGGAATCATATTTCATACAAAGATCATTAATAAAAGATCTTATATTATATAAAAAAATTTATTATGCAAGAAAAATCATTGGGTTGAATTTTTCTGGAAGAACTACACTTTGGAGGAAGAAAAATGGGACTGAGAAGAGGTGATGAAATCGAAATACCATCATCTGTTTTAATGTATGAGATGAAAAATTCACAGGTGAAATTTCTAAAGGGGTGAATAATTTAATGAACCAAACATTGATAAATGAAACTCCCTTTTGGAATGAATAAAAACTCATTAAGTAATGTAGTTTTAGAAAACACATGCTCTACTTTAGTTTTTTATAATTATAGTCTATCACATCTAAAATACAATTATGCACCATAAATGTTGATAATATAGAAATTTTCATGTGACTATTAAGATTATTATATCAAGGGTTATGATAAGGCCCAAATCACACAGAAAAAAGAAGTAATGTCATCAACCAGTAGTATTATACCCTATGAATCCTATTTATTAGAGCCTTTGAGGGTTATAGAATCTATTGAAATTTCTATTGACCATTCCCGTGATAATATTTGAAAATTAAATCATGAGTGAAATTTTTTTGAGAGAAGTTCAAGCTAAACTAGATCACAACCAAAATGAGTTACGCCAAACCACCTGAAGAAAATCTCACCATTGCACACCCCACCCTTAAAAACTTCACTAGTCTAATAAAAATATATATATCTAGACCATAGCATTGTGAATTTGAATATTTTTATTTTCAATAAAATAATGTTTATATTTATCCTTTTTAATATAAATTTTTAAATGATTTAATAAATAGTTTGATAAAAATATGATTTTTATTTGATGAAACAAAAATATTATTTTGGTGAAATATATAGTTTCAATCAAGAAATTATTTTAGATAAATTATTGAGTTTTGAAAATAAATGATATATTAATATAATAATATTTTTAACTACTATTTATTAAATGTAAATTATAATAAAATTTAAGAATCCCAATGTATTTTTTAGAATGGTTAGAAATTTATTATTATAAAAAACAATTATTTTCAATAAATGTGGATTTTTTATTTAAAAGTTTATATTATCATATATGGATAATTATTTGGATGAAATATATATTATTTTTTAATTTATCATGTCTGAAAAATCCAAATTTGATTTTTTTCATAATATTTGTAGAAAGTAAAATATTTAGGTCAAAAATAAATATAGGATAAATATATAGTATGTATTATGAAAAAATAATGAAAAATTTTGACAAAATATAGGACATTAAATGTATCCATGACCAGGTATATATTTCTTACATAAAATAATGTGTTTTAAGGTTGTTTGAAAAGTTTTATTAACACATTATGAATAATCCAAAAAAATTATATTATATTTTAATGTTTCAAAATCAATTCATTATAAACATGGCTCAATTAAACATCAAATATAATGTTAGATTAATGGGTTTAGTTCATAGACTTATAAAATAATGAAAACCCCTCTTCATTTTGAAGATTCAATGGGAAATCCCATGCATTGGATTGTTGATTTTATTACTTTATCATATTCTGTCCAATGCATATGTTTTGAAATTAATATAGAAATCCTCTATATTTTTCAATATAAAGAGGCACAAACTTTTATTACACTTCACTAATAAACCTTATAACATGAAATTATTCTATCATTCCCTCTCTAGATCCCTACCATGGTTCCCTGATGTTCCTCAAAATATCCTCGTATGCTTTTATAAGTTTCTTATAGAGGTAAGGGACCCTCTAATTCTACTTTTATTCATGAATCTTCTCTATGTTATGATTTTTGATTGTCTATTTTTCATATTGGGATATGTTTTTCCATATCCCTCTTACTAAACTTATGATTTCCAACTAATGAGATACCCCTTTAAATATCATTAATCCCTCCCATTAATCGTTATTTCCCCCCTTTATACTGGTGTAATTATCTGACAATATTCATTCCAAATATTTGTATTATTAATATGTATCCCCCTTTTTACTCAAGCGAAATCAACTAGATTTAACCATTCTTAATTTATTGAGAACTTCCATGTATGTAACCCACACTCATTAATCATGGGGTTAAAGGTGATGAAAATTTCTCTAAATTTTTGCATGATCTTTGTGTAACACTTATGCATGAATATGACATGAATGTTATGGGTGGAAATAGAAAGTTTTCCAATGCGTGAGGCAACATTTTAATCTGATGATATTATATTTATGTTATGTGGGAAGTTATCATAAGCACATACTTTTTTGTTTCCTTGGTAGTTATCCTTAACATTTGTTTATGATGTCGTGTTTTAATATATTGACACATTAATTTATTTCCTTTATGCTACCATATTATACCATACCTTATTGTTCATGATTTATATTATCACACCACTTATGTTAAAATGATTTTTCTATCAGATTAAATATACTACTTTTCATTAACATATTATATTTTTTTAATCCCTTACTATGATTTATAACTCAAAAATTTCTTATGTAAACACTATGTTATCCCATGCATTTTTAAAAGATTCAAGGAATATAAAGGCATGTTTTAGAGTTTTAATTAATGATGTAGTATTTATTTTGCAAATTGTTATGTAGTGTACCTATTTTCTAAAATAAACTAGTCGTTATGATCCTCTAGGGTTGTATTAAGTGTAACTTTATATAATAAATCATGAATTACGACGTATTAAAGATATGGGGTTTCATATATGAAATTATTTTTTCTATACACTATGATTGTAAACTATGTGTCCTATACTCTGGGATAATCTATATTACCATTGGGCTCATTATTCACTTCTAGTTTATCATTTCAAATTCTATGCAGGATGTCCCACATTTTCTTCTAAGATGTATGAACTCAACTATCGACATTATTTGGTAAACATGGATGACCTTAGATATCAAAAACATTTGGTCATTTTTATGACCATTATTTATAGCCCTACATGATCCTAAATAGAATACCTTAACATTAATTTCAAATAACTCAGAAAGGCATGATTGTTTAAAAACCTGTAAAGAGAAGACTTAATATAATTAATTTCTTCACATGCATATTATTCCCTTTTATGGATTAGGAAAAAATTAGAGAATAAAAGAAATATAATAAAGCTTATAGGTCACACCATTATGAAACTAGGAAAAAACATCCGTTTCATACTAGTATACTGATGGTCTTGGAAAAAGAAGAGAATAATTTCCATTCCCTTCTCAAGGTAACATAATATATTCTATATGTACCAGTTCATTCTCTACAATATAACCAATTACTATTTAAAAAATACCCATGTAAGTGATTTTGTACTTGTGAATATAGGGTTTAATTTCATTTACATGATAATGTGTTCATTTCATAGTGGAATACCATTTTGGGTTTTAGTTTCATTCATGAATACATATTTTCTATACTGACCAAATTTAATTATGTGATATCTTATTCAATTTCAACCAATTCATTGAGTCAAGATACACTTATCAGAACAATGTAACCTTGGGTAGTATATTAATATTTGTTCTTACCTATATATAAATATTTGTAATATAGATTTAATAATATAGTGGAACTCCATTAGGATTTGATGGTGAATATAAAGGTTCCCCCCTGTGCATATAAAGTATCCCCTAGAGAATGTTTCATTCCTAGGAAAAATTTCTACCATAACACCATGAATAATCCCTGGATAGAGAATGAAATTAATTTTCTCTTTAAATATTATAAATTATACTCCATCAAATATATATTCCAATTTAATTCAGATAATCATTGGTTATGATTTTCACCTCCCATAACCTAACTATTCATGATTATTCAAATACATTAGATGTTACACATTTTTACACTATTCATTATTTAAAACAGAGAATACTCTATTATATCCTTGTACCCTTTAACATTCAAACTTGATTATATTATAGAGATCCTAAAGCCCCATGTTAAAATAAACATTTCCAAAATCATACCAGACATAATAATTCTAGGAGTATGACTTTACACTATTAGCGCCACTCCTAGAGGTTGTCTTCAATCTTGAAATTGGGCCCTCAATTTAGGTCTTATTTTTTATACCAATGTCACTATGAAGACCTACACAATTTTGATCAATACTACCTATCCTTAAACACCAACTATATGGTTCTATCTTGAATGACCATCAGCTACTAATGGAAAGAGATATTATACACTCCCAGGTGAAAACCCTTAATGGGAATCTTATATAAAATCCATGTATCTACTCGATAGGCACACAATATGTATAGACTAGAAAAACAAGATCATTTTAATCAAAAGAAAAATTAATAAAAACATGGCAGGTTGTAACCACATAATTGGAAGCATAAGTTAATATCATGTTCCTTACAACTAGGACCTCCCATTTATTGATAAGGAAAAAATTAGAGAGAATATAAAATATATCGATATCCTAGTGACCGTTTGTCAACCCTAGTAAAAATAAAGATATTCTCTCTAGGTCCATTAAACATAAAAAATTATAGTATATATTTACTCATAAAGACCTATCTAATGTGAAAATTTCCATATTTTGTTGCTAAAAAATTGCATTATATATGCTTTATACTACATGACCTTAAAATATTGAGAGTTTCCTACACCATGATGCTAATTTTCTTTTCATGAGAGTTAGATCCATAAAACATCCCCATTGAAGCATGGTTCATTGATAATGAATCCATGGTAAAGTAATAATATCTAAAATCTTTTAATTGATCTACATCTATGTCAGAGCTTTAATTATATATTTATTCCTCAAAATTATTATGTTGAATATTTAATCCCTATATGTATGATCTAGATCTATATATGAGTATCTTTATAATAAATTCATGTGTCTTGATTCTTATTCCCATCAGATACAAAGTGACATCCAGATCCCCTATATTTGATATGGATAAAAATTTACATTCATTGTAATCCCTTTTACATCCAATAATACTGAAATTTTCTAATGTAGTATATATGTGTCTTAAATTGATATTAGTATTATTCACAACCCAAGATCCATGAGTAGTTATTATCTTCTTAGTGAAATTTAAAAGACTTAAATATATATTCCCATTTTGTAGAGAATCCTTCCACTAGTGACACAAACCCAAATCCCACTAGATAAATTAAGAATGTTTAAAAGTGGCTTATATTTAATTCAAAAACAAATTCATTCCATTCATAATGAATCCAATTATAGGGTGGTAATTTTTTGTATAAATAAATTAATTTCATGGAATTTTCTGCATTAATCATGATATTATCCTCTCATAAACAAAATATCTTGATTTTGTGTTGAAATATGCCTCTATGTTAGAAGAGAAATCAGATTAGATTTCCATATTCCATCATATTATTCCCACATTCAGGGGTAGAGATTCCTTAGAGACATTACCCAATCCGATGGTGTGGTGGTGAAAACCTAACTATAGAAATAATCCATGAATTTTGTAATTTGATGATAAAAAATTTCTAATACCCTGAAATTAGTTTTTTAGTGTCTTTTGGGCACTTTTTTAGTTGGGAAACATAATACTAGACTGTATAGAACATAACCAGGTGTGTGTTTTTCTTCATAGAATTCAATTTTACTGGTCACTAATCCCAACATGAATTGTAGATCAAATGATATGAATATCAAAATATGGGAAGTTTTTATTAAGGAATTCAAGTTATCAAATATCTCCATCACAAATCTCTTTAACAGAGCTCAATTAAAAAATACTTCAAAAATATTCTTCACACATCTCTCTCTTACAACTCTGTTTCCCATATTATAAAAAACCTTTTCACAGGTCATCAAACATTCCCTCCATCCGATCATTAAATCCCATCCTAGAATTTTCAAGAGGACGGATGAACTCCCCATCGAGGATGTAATGTGAGAGATCTTCTCCACCTAAATGTTATCCCAACTATTCCTCCCTTAAATGGGTGAAACACTATGTCTATCACACTACTAGAATGATATTCCCAATTCTCCACCACTTGGGTAAAAACCATGGGTAAAACCCCAGTTCTGTGACCCACACTCTGGAGACCCACAATTGGGTGGCCCACACACATGGAAAACTTTGGAAACCCACACTAGGGTAACACTCAAATAGAAGACCCACACATTCACAACCCATAATAGGGAGACCAACACAAAGGATTCCGAAACTAGTGGGATTCCCACTTGGTAACCCACACCTGGGTAAACCAAAATCGGGTGACCAAAAATAATGTGATCCACCACTTGGGTGACAAAAACTAGTTCAAAATAGACTTAGGAGACTTCTACATAGTAAAATTTTATCCCATTTCACTCCATAAAGACTAACTGTATCACTAGTAACTCCACATGGGTGACCCTTCACCCCTGGAAGACCACTTGGATGACCCTTCTCCCTAGGTACTCCAGATGGGAGATACTTTTCCCAAGGCACTAAAATTGTGTGGCCATTAACCCAATGAAATCAACAAGGGAAACCCTTTACCTAAGGCACTTCACTTGGGTGACCCATCACTCATGGGACTCCACACGAGAGATCCTTCACCCAAGCCATTCCCCATGGGTGACCCTTTTCCCAAGGCCCCTATACATGGGGAAAATATCTAATTCAAACCTTTACTATGTATAAGAATCATTTTTTACCCTTACCAGGGCCAATAACCTTCAATAATATCTAATTAAAATAATTTTTTTCAATTCATTTTACTCACATTGTATATATAAAAACCAAAAGAACGTTTTTAAGTAAAACTGACTTTATTTTACCCTTTGGACATTTTTTTTATTCCATATCCATGTTTTCTGAAAGTGTTTTAAAATATTTATTAATGTTCCTATATCATTTTTTAAATTTTGTTTTAAAATTTCTTAAATTTTCAAAAAATATTTAATAGTGATATTCATGTTATTTTTGAACAACACCCATTTGATGTTTACCAAAAATAATAAAGGATTTATTGTTTTAGTGTGTATAACATAAAAAAATTTCATGCCATCCATACCAAAATTTCATTTAATGTTTATAATATAAGTATCAATTATTATTTTCAAATAAATTTTTCTTCATAATATTTTTATAATTCATTGTTTTAAAAAAGTTATTTTTAAATAAAGGGTATTTTCCTCAGGAAATGACCCATGTGAACATTCAAAATGAATTTTTGTCTAATATGAAATCCTTTTATGTTTCTTTAGATTTAATGGGGATATGATCTAATGATATCATATTTATTAATAATATTTATGGTTTATGGAAATAAATAAAATATGTTTATGAATATTTTTATATTTCCATGGGTTATTCCATGATGAACTAAAGAATGTTTTTTGAAACCAATTTTTTTTCTTGATATCCATTTTGATGAATGTTTTAGGATATTTGGTAACACCTATATATTGTTTTAATTATGTAAAATTAGTTACTTTATAACCAAGGATAGTGGTTATGTTATAACCAAGGATGGTTATTACTTTATAACCAAGGACAATTTTCAAGTTATAATAATGATGCGCCAAACCTAAATCTCCCTCCCATAATTTGCGTAATGATTGATATCTCAAGATATAAATATGACTAGAATGGGTAGTGAACTGAGAGTGGTAAGGGAAATTGTCTATAATAATTGTTTTGGTGTGAAACAAGACTACTATTTTGGTTTTTTAGAAACCCATTCCACTAACATATCATTGGAATTGATCCTTTATGACTAAGGAAATTATTTTTTATGCTTATGTGTATTCCACAATCCCATGTATTATGCCTATTATATGATCTCATAGATCATTTTATTTGATTATATTTTTATTTGTGTCTTATAAACTACCATGATTTATACCAAGAGTCAAATTTACGATCTAGGATATACCATGTATGGTTTTCATGTGTTATAATCATGTTATCATACCCTTATGATTATTATAAGCTTATGTGATCCCTAATATGTCCCTTGTGGCCATCAATGAGTATCTGATCTCACCAATAAATTTGTTTCCTTTCCCCAAATAATTAAAATGTATATTATGTAATTTATGTTTAATAAGGATGATATTTATGAGAAAGTGTGCAAGGGATATTACAGAACACTTATGAATAAGTTTTTAATCTATCCATGATTCCTAAGGCATTAGAACTAAAAAATTCTGGAAGGGTTCACTATGTATTTAAATGAATATTCACATATTAATATGTAATATATATATATATATATATGAGAATATTGTGTCTGTATAAGTTGTATTGGAGTACGGTTTAGTTATTATTTTTAAACATGGATGAAAAAATCATATTGTGAACCCAATGGATGAGCCTATTGAAAGGAAAACAAACTAGTTTTTTTGGTATGGAAGAGAATATATTATATTCCAAGAAATAAATTATTTTCTAGACAATACAAGTCAAAGTGGATCTAAATAATATATACCTAGGGGTAATAAATATGTAAAAAACAACCAAGGATGACTCTTGTATAATTTTGTACAAAATAATTGGATATACTGCACAACTTGTTTGAAAATCTCAGTTGATATTATTTGGTTACTCCAAAATTTCATTATTATGAATTATGAAGGATTAATAGATGATAATCATGGATAAACTCAGTTAAACCTAGGGAATCATAGATCTAGAATACGGTGTTATGTTTTTATCATATTATAAATTATCTTTTCATGATTATGGGGGTTTTCACTATAAATATTGTTTCTCACAAAATGTATTATAATTTTAGTCAATGGAACCAACTATAAGTAACTAGAATAAAATTTAATATGATAGGAAATGATTTGATGAGAAACCAAATAGGATGATGACTATTCTGAATGATATAATGATTATTCCTAATCAATTATCTTGATAGGTGATTGAAAACTTGCACGTCAACCAACTATCAGACACATAAATAAAGAGATAGTTAAAATTCACTAAAAGATCGGGTGGTAGAGACCATGGAGAAAGAAGAATTATTTTTTTATATGTCCTGAATGTGGGAAGAACCACTCATCGGAATGCCTCAAAGGAATTAAATGATTTTTTATGTGTGGAGAAGAGGATAACATAACACATGATCTCCAAGGAAAGTGAAATGTTTAGTTAATGAAATGGATAAAAATAACGGTTTACCTAAGGCAACATATATGGTTTATTGTTATAATGTGGATAAAACGGGAATTATATATATTGATGTCCTTAAGGGGAAGTTCATGAATAGTAGTACCATGATGGTATAATTAAATGTTTATTATTGATGATGAAGAGACTAAAAATGACATATAAAGGGAATGATGTATTACAGAAAAAGGCGATGAATTCAAGTTACTAGATTAAGAATGATGTGAAATGAAGGAAGTGTTTATTAATTATAATTAATGAATTATAAAATATAGAAGGATTTTTATTTATATATATATATATCATTATGCATTTTGGAGAATATGTTGAATGGTATTGATGACCTAGATAATTGAGTTAA
Organism: Viscum album; assembly: GCA_963277665.1. Classification (NCBI taxonomy): domain Eukaryota; kingdom Viridiplantae; phylum Streptophyta; class Magnoliopsida; order Santalales; family Viscaceae; genus Viscum; species Viscum album. The sequence goes on along the minus strand of OY728128.1, from coordinate 1,130,375,383 downwards.
TGGAAATAAGATATTTTAGGGAAAATAGAATATTTAGGGAATTATAACACTCAATATATTCTTGATATTTAGATAATGATAATTTTATAAAGAGATAATTGATATGAATAATGTATATTGAAGAATATTTATTACCTTGTAACTTATTAATTATTTTATAACAAAGTGTTTTATGTTATCATTGATGGAATTGAATACATTTTTTTGGATTCATTGAATATATTTAATAATATAAGATTTTATTTAAAGAATGTGGAAAGAGTTAAGTCTGAAATCATGTATTTTATAATTTTTGTTTAATGGTATTTCTTGATATTATCATGTTTTAGGAGAATATAGGATCAATTTATTCACATATTTTATGTGAATTTGTGAGATGAATCATATTTTTTTAGGGATTGATGATATGTTTAATATTATAACTTAGTGACTTTATTACTAAATTTTTATATTTCAATTTTGGTTAGACATGGAGGAGACATGTGGTTTACTATTTATAGAATTTATTAAGTTAAAATTATGATGTTATTGGATAACATGTGATAACATTTTTGGTTTTGAAAAATATTTATTACTACAATAATGACTTCTGGATATAATGATTATTTTAGTTAATTTAGAATGAAAAAATTATCATGAATATTTCTTTTGTAGATGATGTAGAAATTGATCATTGAAAATCCAAAGGATGAAATTTTTATTATGGTATAATGGAATTTGGTTCCAACTGTATTTTTTCCCTTATAAATTCTTGATGGTATCAGGATAGTAGCATATCTTTTGGCACTTGAATAAAATATCTCTAATGTTTAAATTGTGTTCTAAGTATCACCTGCACAATGATTTGTGGGGAAATCACTATCTTGAGGATGATATATAAGAACCGTAAGAAGTAATGAGGGAGAAGTATCGAAAGAATTTTTTTTGGAGATGGGATTTCATCTGAAATTTTAATTTTATTGGGGATAGAATGTGGACACCCAATCTTTTATGATATATTTCATTTTGAATAAATTTAATTTCTTTTATATCTTGCATTACTTGAAACAACAATTTTAAATAAAATATAAAAAAATTAATATTATTATTTAAAAAATGGAAATTATTATATAGAAATTAAACATGGCAGCATGATATGAAATAAAAATTTAAAAATTAATTATAATGGTTTCCTAAATTGATAAAAATTATTAATTTTTCTAATGTCATTATATGATTTGAACTATATTTTTTTCAAAAAAATTGTTATGTGTTTCTTTTTGTGACTGAAAATGAAATTAATTTTTACGCTTGAGGTAAATTTATTTGAATAAAAATTCTTCTTTTCTAGAATGAAACTTTCAAAATACAATTTATGGTGAATTGGTGTGTTTTTTTTGAAAATATTTTTTTTCAATGAATATTGAAAATACTCTATTTTTTTGAAAACTTCTTATCAATTTAAGGAATTTTTAGGTTCTATTTTGTTTCTAAAAAGGTTTTATAGTTAAATTAGACCAAATTTATTATAAATAATCAAATATTTGTCAATGGAATCAATATCTTGTCGTATTATTAAATTATAACTATATAAAACTTTGAAAATTTTCTCCATGGAATTTTTTTTATCTTATTTGGGGGTTTCATTTTAAATTAAATTTCACAGTTTCTGTTAATGGAATTTTTGAAAATGGATTCCATATTTGGAATCATAGTAATTAATAATATAAAATAATGTCAACATAATTTGTAATCAAAATAAATAATAAAAAAGTAAATGTTAATTACCATAGTTATAGTAAAAATAGTTTTACAAGGGGGTTAAACTATAAAGATGCGAAATAAAATAACCTTGAAACTTTACAAAATAAAATGTATGGCCTTTCTTAGCATTAATTAATTTTGGATAAATTTCTATTTTTTTGGTCACTCTTCACAGAATGTAACCTATATAATAATTTATGTAAATAAAAAGTCAAAATGTCACCCTCTTTTATTTAAATTTAAATAATGTGTTCACAAAGGGGAAAAAATGTTTTAAATGAATATTTACGTCCATTTTGAGAATAATAAAATTAATTTCATGATGGAAATGTATTTTTTTATTAATCGTGTAATTTATTTAGATATTTAAGAAACATCAACCGAGTAATTATTTAATTAATAGAAAAAATTATAATAAAATTTAAATATATTGAATGATTTATAGTATTTCATGAATATTTTATAAAATTCATATAGAGAATTATATTTATCCCAACATTCAAGGTAATTTGTTAAAAAATACTAAATCATATCATCTGAGGTCTAGAATATTCTCTCTTTATATCAATTATATTATGGATGAAAATATATAATGAATTTTATTTCGATACACAATGATTTCTGATAAATATTCTAGAAATTAGATTTAAACCTAGGACCACGGTTATATACAATTGAGAGAGAGTAACTCCTTGTAACCTGAATATTTCCTTTTAATATATTTGAAAAGTATAATATAATTATATTTTTTAACGAAATGGAATTAAATGTAATGATTTAGTCAATTGATCATCAATAACACAAATAAAATTGATACCTAAAGATGTCTTTGGTAGATCCACCATGAAATCCATTGATATTTTCCCCATTTCTACTCAATCATTGGAAAAGGATAAATAATTTCCATTGGTAATAGAATTTATTATTTAAATTTTTTTCCAGGTTTAAATTTCATGATAAAGTCATATATTTATCTTATCATTCCATCCCACTAGTAATACTCATAATGGTCTCCAAACATCTCAACAATTTTAGAATGAACAAAAATTTGGGAACTATGAACTTCACTAAATAATTATGTTATCAAATGGGTATCACATGACCCAATTATTTTTCTCAAAATCTAATAAAACCATATTTATCAACATTTAACTCAATAAAAATCACTTATAAAAATATTTTTCATTTTCCTTCTCATCATGATCCTATTTATGAGCTTGCATAATTATTTCTGAAAATTTTAACTGCACTGAATCCTAAATCAAAAGAGTGGATGTCCCTATATCATTAAATTCATCAAATAATTTACCAAAGGATCATGTTCCAAATGTATCATGGTTAATATAGTTTTATTTTTCTAAATAAATTGATAAGCTATATTTATTTCCTTTCATGGATGATAATGAATCATTAAATTATAATCCATGATGAGTTCCATCCATTTTCATTCTCTCATGTTTAATTCATTATATGTGTATATATACAAAAACCATTTCTGATGAATTTATTTTTGACAATTTATTCCATATAAATTATTCCCTTATATTATTATAGAAAATAACCATAGCTTCTAATTCCCAATTATGTGTAGAGTAATTTAACTCAAGGGGTTTCAATTAATTCAATGAATAAAAAGTTTCCAATCATTCTACACTAGGACAAACCAAATTCCCTTCAACGAAGCATTATTATAGATGAAAAGTTCACCATTTTAGTAAGGCATGTAGATTCTATATTATTCACCAATCATGTTTTAATTCCAAAAAATAATGATCACATTCATTTTTCTATATAAACTTAACTCTTTTTTGAGTTTTTTGAGTTAACAGAGTTGAAAATTAAGAAATGTTTTCAACAGACCACAAATAATATCCGACTAAACCATGAAACCTATAAATATTTTAGAAATTTTTCGGTATTATAAAATCATAAACAATATTAAATTTTGAAGGGTAATATTTAATGAATTATTTAGAAAAATGATGTTACCATTTAATTAAATCTAGTGCATCCAAAATTCACATTACTAAATTTTCTATGTAGTTTCTTTTATTTTATAGTTTATAAAATAATACAAAGGATTCATTCATGTTTCTCATAGAATTGTGAATATACCAACATGTCATCAATAAAAACAACCACAAACTTATTCATGAGCTCAAGGAAAACTATCTTAATAGGTTAAATTAATACAAATGTAGTATAATACAATCCAAAGGGAATAACGAAAACTGAAAATAAACATATATAGTCTGAAACACTTTTTTGGAATGTATTCCCCTTTCACCGTTAGCTTATGGAACCTAGTCCTAAGAAAAATCTTTGAACAATACCCTTTTACCTACAACTGATGAAATAAATAATCATTATGATGAAAGGGATATATTTTCTTAAAAGTGTGGTTATTTATGTCTCTATAATCCATTAAAAGCCTCATTCAACTATCTTTATTGTTAATATAAAAATCTATAGTACCCCACGGTGAAGTGATGGTTCAAATGAATCCTTTATCAAAAATCACATAAAATTTAATTTTATATTCTAAAAGTTCTACTTGATCCCATTAATATAGGGGTTTAATAAAGGATTATGATTATGAACCAAATAAAGAATAATATAATCTTCCCTATCATGAATTATACTATGAAAATAATTTATAATTACGTATAAAAATTCATTTACTTATAGGGTAACACTAATCTAGATAGATTCTTTCTTTTTAAAAAATGATCTTTGTAACACTCATTACCATCTCTAATAAATTTCTTATTTTCATAATATTTCATGAAAAGGAATGAAATCATTGAATAAAACATAATTAGTTATACAATAAATCTTATCATGATAAAATAAATTCCAGTCCATACCCAAAATGATATCAAACTCCAATAAGGGTATTTCAATAACATTTTCAAAATATACCATCAAAATAATGATAATGGGAATATTACTATAAATCTTTTTTTATTTGAAACATACACCTGTAAATTTCAAAAAAACAATCTTCCTTACATTCAAGAGGTTATATTCTCAATTTTAATCCAAATTTAATAGAAATAAATGATTGTGAATATCTATAATCAAAGAGAATATTTTTGTAATTAAAATACACAATTAACATTTCTATCACCACATCATATGGCAGCACAACATCAATCATAGTAATAGAAACACATTTTGAAAAATCATTTTCATCAAAACATTATTATCCCCATCCCAAGTTAATAACACTAGGAATGCTTTTAGATATTGTACAAAATCAATTCCACGAAGACTTATTACTTGTGGTTGGTTATCTATTCACTTATTCTTAGTACTTCATGATTATCATCCTTCTAATCATAGGTCATATGTCCAATAAATGCATATCTATAACACTTATCTAATTTTATATGACATTATATTCAGTACTTTTTACCAAACTTACCATAATATGGGAACTTCACAATGTTACCTCCATATTTCATTGATGTATGATTCCCTATCACCTATTATCTTGACCACTTATCACATTCATCATCATGATAGACACTAGTGTTAGAAAATTTAATCTAAAAATTATCGAAAATAAAATAAAAATTTTCATATCAGTTAAATTATAGAATAGCCAAATCTCTTGATAAACATGGGTTTAGTCTAGGGTAAAATATATTATTATTATTATCAATGTCCTGAATAAAATATAGTATATACCTATTAAATCCTGTAAAATATTCTTAATATGTTCCTACAAAATCATCATACTTTTACCAAAATTTGAGAAATTGTTTTCTATATATATTCAAAAAAACATTGGGAAATATTTATCAAGTAAAATATCCTTAAATATTTTCCATTCAATAAAATCAATACCATATTTATCTCTGGATTTCACAACCGAATACCACAATTGATCAACATCACCTTCAAAAATATAAATGGAAAGAGTTTCCTTTGGAAATTCAAAAAATCACATAAATTAAAATATATTTTTAATGGAATTGATCCATCCTTCAATTACCACTAGATCTGAGGTTCAAGTGATATCTATAGGGTTACGTATCATGAAATTCTCAATTATCTACATGTTTATCTATGGAGAATATGGTTTCTATCTAACATGGTTTCCCCAAAATTTATGTACTATGTTTACTAATCCATCACTATAATAATATTTTCGATTATAATTTTAGCCATCGTATGAGGATAGTTTATATGGATAATTTCATCTCAGTTCCTTCCCACAACAGCTTCCCTATTTCCTATATGGAAAAACATTCTGAATAAACATTGTGTATTCAAAGAAGCTTGATGTACCTTAAATATATATCATTTAAACATTACAAAAATGTATAGATTTAAATTTCAAGATATTAAAATTATACCATCCTATAAATATATCTAGAAATTTCCTTTGATACCAACTATAAAGGGCAACACTTAATCATTATATAAAAATTTAGGTCCATAAGTCATTATAGTACATTTCAATATCTTTTCTTATAGAGTGTTTTAAAGAATTGAATCATAAAACATTCATTACAAACCAATATATATACAATACAGACACTTCCAATCAGTATCCACTTTTCCCTAATACAAAAAATCAATATTAAAGTGGATATAATTTCATGATAAATCATCAATATTTTAAAATTGACGTATTATTTTATCTTACCCATAAATATGACCTGGAAAAAACTATATAAAACATGGGATAAGAATTAAATTCTTAGTATGGGATAAAAAAAGAATTAAATGGTAAGTTTATTGAGAAATGAAAAATCTTTAAAATCCTCTAAAAAAATCATTCTTAATTGAAATGGTTGTCACCAATCATTTAAAATTTTATATATCATACCATTGGAATAAAAAAATTTCCATGATAACTCACTAATAATCATAGAAAAGTCATGTTGGTTAATTGGGGAATCATATCACATGACACATAAATATTTTAATATCTTTCCAACTGACTTCTAATTATTTCTATGAAGAACATAATCTTTACCAAAAACATCATATTTTTATCTTGGATCTCCAATCATAAAATCTATAACATGCTCAACTGGTGCAACCTGGAATCACCAATTTTAAAAAATGTACAAGGAACATATGATTAATAATAAATTTCATGCTAGAAATTTTTTATTATACAACCCTTAAAAAATCTAATTAAACTCATTTTTATAACATATTTAGATATCAGAATACCATTTATTATTAAACCCCTATTTAAAAAAAAAAATTATATAAGACAGGGGAAAAAGTTTTATCATTGATGAAATCATGAATGAATGTAAAGGAATAAAATCATCAAATAACATTTATAGTTATAGGTGAATTAGTTTTCTCTGTAAATGTTAAAATTTAACATATTATTTTTCATTTATAAAGAATGTAAAACAATTAGAAAAAATTTTATTTAAAAAGATAGATATAAAAATATTTCCATACTAAAAATATAATTTCCATTTGATTATATTCATAGAACTATTTTTAAAAAATGTACATAGATGAAAAATATATTAAGGAAGACACATTAAAAGATGATTTTTTAAAGAAAAGTCCCCTAATACTTTGGAATCATTTAAAACATAAGCCCCATGAAATTATAACATTAATCCAGATAGTTAATATCATGAGAATAGAAAAAATAATTATATAACATGTCAAAGGATCATTATATACAATTAATTATATAATATATGTTCATAACATCAAAATATTCATCAACATAGTAAAATTGAGATAAAGTCTCTTACCTTTTGTATGAAAAATGAATTTAGTTTTTTATCTTCCTAAATGATAAAATTTTATATTAAATATTTAATATATTAATAATTTTATTCATGTTTAGTATTCCTCTTATTTAACTTACTACCATGTTAGAAATAATTATGCAATATATTATGTTTATAGTGGATGTTTTGATGATATTCATCTTATGTGTCCAAAATTAATACTTTAGGTTATATATTGTGAATGAAGTTATTTTTATACTTAGAAAAAAAATAATTAGTAATTTTATAGATAATTTATACTTTTAAAATGCAATAATAAAATATGGTTATAAAAAATGAAATACGTTACAATCATCAAGATTGGAGGACGTACATATGCATGTGCAAGGTTTCTATTTGTCAAAGATAATTATAGATATAATTAAACCAATATTTTTACATTTTATAATAATAATAATATAATAAATATCATATTAAATATTTAAATATAATTATAAAAATCATTAATTATTTGTTGTGATTAATGAAACAATCACATCGATTTATGGAGGTAGTAGTCCACACGTACACATGATGAACATTATCATTTTTATTGAATGAAAGAAAATGATATAATAATTTTTTGGAATGATAATTACATAATTAATTCCATAATTATTTATTTTATATCACATATATTCATCAAATTTATCCTTATTTACTTCCATGTAAATTATTAGTGAAAAATGAACCACATCACTTAATGAGGTAGTAGTCCTCCATAAACATGAGTGACAATATAATATATCCCAAAGAATGGATGGTAGGAATGTATATGAGGTATAATAACTCATGAAGTATAAGTATGTTAAGCTTTTTTTAAATATAACTTCAATCTATCATTATGAAATTTTAAGAGAAATGATGATAGAAAAAATGACATCTCTTTGAAATACAATTTCCACTATACACCTGAATAATGATTTACAATCCCATATGGTGGAAGTTGAGATGGGTATGGGTTATGAAATTAAATAAATAACATATCGATATATGAAAAATAAAATTTTTATCTTATAATAAATATTTATTAAAATTTTATAATGTTGGAAGAATAAATAAAATAAAGATTCACCATTAAGAATGACAACTCTTCTTCAGAAAACATCTTTAGATAAGAACCAAAAGCCTTCATAGATGGGATTTTGATCAAAATAAGGGATATTAGTCATGGAGAGGTAAGTAGGTAATGTATTTGGGAAGTTATTGGATGATCTAATTCTAATATAATGTCATAAAATGATAGGACATGGGGTGGCCTTTTATGGAGGAGGTGAGTGTGAGACATGTATTTTTTGAAAAGAAAACCATGTACCCACATTTTTTCACACGATATACTACTTAAAAACTGAAAATTTTATATAATAATACTTGATAAGGGATAAATATGGAAATAAAATATATTTTATACAACTTTTGGGTCATTTTAACCCTTAACATTTTAGTTTAATCCCCGTTAAATTCGTTTTTCCCTAACCATGATAAATAACAGTTAATGGTTTAACTAATAATTATAATTATAAATTAAGATAATTTATTATATAATATAAATTATTCTAATTCAAATTATGGAATCCATTTAACCAATTTCAATTCATATAATTAAAAAATATTTAATTTTAAATTAAACAGAATGATGTGACGAAAAAGATGGATTTCAAGAATTGTATTTTTGAAAAACAATTATGATTTTATATTAAATAAATGACTATAAATCATCACTGAATGAATTTTAATTAATATTTAATTATTTTTAATATATAATTTTTCATTAAATCATTTCTAGTTAGAGGTTTATTTATTTAATTTCAAAAGGGAAACACTATGCACTTTAAAAAAATTCAAAGAAAACCTATTTTTAAATCCCAAAAATAAACTTATACTAAAATCAAGAAAAGGTTGATTAAAAAGTTATTAATTGGATTGAATAAAAATAAAAAATATATATTTTAATTTGAATAATATAAAAATATAATTTTACTTTGAAATTACATAATTTTTTGATAATAAATTATATTTATAAAAAAGTAGTATTTTTATCTATTCACCAAAAGTAAATATTTTTATAAAAATATAATCAAATAACCCAATATTATTTTCAATACGGTTATTTAAAAATTGATTATTTTATTTTTTAAATTAAATATTAGTAATTTATAAAATAGTATTTTACAGAAAACATTAGATTAAGTTATTTTTAATTATAATTAATTTCTTTTTTTATTTAACAAAATTACATAGTAATTGTACAATTAATATAACTATTGAATTCATTTTAATAAACCTGAGAATAACTTATTAAATTAATAATTTAGTTTTTACATGATGATATAAGGATTTTATTTTTCTATTACGGTTCACATCTTTACGAGATAATTATAAAAGGAAAAAATGTAACACCGTTAAATTCTAAAAGAAGAACACTTTATTCAGTAGAATATGTAACTCACATCATTGAGTTTATCATGAATTATATGAAAAAATATATTTATATTTTTGTACACATAAAAAATTTTATATCTTTTTTACATGAATAAATGATATTCTTTGGAAGCTTGGGATATACGCAAGACCATGCTTTAACGAAAAAATATATAATTAATATTATTTTTTAAAATTAAAAATCTCACTTCATTATTTGAATGGAAATAAATAATATGATTAACTAAATTAGTAATATATATAGTTATAAAATGTTTTTATATTTCTCTTTATTAAAAAAATAATAGTAATTTAAAATAGAAATAAATGTTTTTTGAAAATTAGTTTTTTTTCTAATAGAGGGTTTAACCTTGCTTAATGCACTTGATTTATATTTTTTTTAAAAATTTTATAATATTTACATGAAAAAATATTTTTTTATAATGATAATATATAAATTATGTTAGGGTTAATTATTGATGTTTTTTTTGAGAAGTCTCATTTTGTTATGAATTGGGAAAAATAATTGTTTTTTACAAAAAAACATCATTTTAATTTAAATAAACTTAAATGTTAAATTATATTTTAAATTTGTTTTATTGAAATATTAGTTAAATTTTATATCAATTTATTCAATTAAGTTAATTCAAATCATTTCAATTTTTAATTTTGATATAAAAACATTTTAATCTTTTTATCATTTTCTCATTAAAAATTTCTTTCTTATCACGTCTACATGATTGTTTTTATATTCAATTCTACCACTTAGGTGAATGGAATATTGATATATGGATTCAATATTGTGAATAAGAGTAATTTATTTTATAATATAATGTAAAATTAATTTTGAACATAATGATCAGTGAAAACAGTAAAAATCTATGATCATTATTAAGGATAAGACTAGGTTTTGTGCATTAGTTGTGTTTGGATTAAAATTAATTTCACACACAGATTAAATTTGTATAATATAAATTGATTTAATATATAGATAAATTAGGTATAAATGATATAATAAAACTAATTTTTAGTGTATTAATAAAATATAAATTACTTAGATAACTAAAAAGGATACAAGTTTCCCTGGTAAAAAAATTAGAAGGGTAAAATTTCTGAAACATATATACAAAGAATAAAACTATAAAAATGTAAATATATTTTTTATGATGGAGGTTTGTATCAAGAATATTTATAATCCCAACCATTATTTTTCTATTTGGGAGGCACATGAGGTATGGGAAACCTCCCATTATACAATACATTTTGGGTATATACATCAATGTTGCTCCTTAATTAAAATAGGGAACTCACTCCACTCACTTATTCACAACTACTAATACATTTGGATCAAACCAACCATACCCAAAAAACGTATGAAATTTTACACCTCATACTAGAATCCCTATTTATATGATAAATCCATCCTGTTAAGGTTTTAGTGAGAAATAAAGAAGGATACCCAAAGAAGAGGTAATGATCTACAATAAGCATCTTTATTTTACTAATTTCTCCAACTTCAAATTTTTTTATTAAACTATGATGATATTATAAAAAAATATCATCCATATAATATAATTCTTTTATGTAAGATTCATAACCTAAACCCATATCCAAATCTATCAAATGTGTTACTAAATCATCATTCGTGTGTATAGAGGACTACCACCTCGCGAATTATGGTCATTTGTTATTCGATTACCACCTTTACTGGATGAGTATGATGATGGATATAAGTTATATATAAGATAATAATAACATATATATAAATATAGAGTCATTATATATACATATAGATAAATACACACACACAGATAAATATATATTTACATTAAATTTTATTGGAGATATGATAATGTCGCTCGTGTGTACTGTGGTAAACCGCCTCACGAAGCAATGTAATTCATCATTGAAGAACACATTACATGGAAGGTGATAAGAGATAAAATTATTGATTATATTTTCAATTAATTACATAATTATAATAATCATTTCATATTCATCATTATGAAAAGGTAATGTATCAACTCATTTTTTTACACTTAAAGATGATAACATCATTTTTGTATGTGTAGACTACCGCCTTCATAAAGCGATGTGAATCTATTTTCATAACCGTAAAAAATATATGATATATATAAGTAGAGTTGTATAAAAAATATTTTATATATTAGAATATGATAAATCTGTGAAGCCAAAATATTATAATTATCATTGAAAAATAAAAAACAATACTCATGGATATGTAAAAACTACCATCTCAGTGACGGTAACATACGTAATTTTCTACGACCATCATTCATGATTAGTTTTAAAAGTATAGTTGAATTAAAAATTTGATAATTATGTCATGTTTATTATTATATAGAAGATATAACAATGTAATATGTTCAATAAATGGATGTTTTATGTCAGAAAACATATTATAAAACAAGACAATTAACTCCCGAAACAATGGAAATAATGAATGATTTTTAAGAAGAGGTTGATAAGATGTAATAAAAGGGTCATAAATTATATAATAAATATTAATATAGTTTATTTAAAAGTTAATTGTATTATTATTACAACTATATATGTTTTTAATGTATGTTCAATCAAAAGGAAGAATGAGGTAAGGGATTTTATCGCAATTTACATTCCATAGAGGCTTATTTGTTATTATGCACCAATTAACATTATTGAGTTGTATATAATGCCCCATTGAAATGAAGTAACATGAATACATCAATATTAATGGTTTTTTGAGTTTCAATTTTAATTATTTCACCAAATTGGGCATAACATGAAAATTACTAAATAGTATGAGTTATTGTGAATTCTGACATTATTTTGTGATTATTAACGTTCTCTTAAAAAATTATTATAATGTAATAATTTTTACTTGGAAATTAAATTTATATTAAATATAAATATTATTTTTAAATTAATATGAAAATTTCATAAACTATATAAATTTTTTTCATATAGTTTTTAGTTGTAATGTTATTTGATTAACTGTTAAAATATTTATAAATCTATATGATTTACTCAATACAGATATATGATAAGGCCCATTATTTATGAATTTAATCAATTATTTGATATTTGAGAAAATATTTAGACATGTATTACATGGGTTAGGTATTGTTTATTGTAGTCCCCTCGATGGATTAGTAGTTTATGAGATAAATTATTTGGCCAAATCAGATGGGATTCTACCCAAAAAATCTAAGTGTCTTGAGGATCTATCTAGATTAAAACTACCTTGAAGATACATATTTATAGTTCAGATGTATAACATTATTCATTCCATCATTATTGACATTCCATGTGATTATTTGATTAGATAGATTATCTATGGTCATGTTTCAAGCTCATGTGAGTTTCTACATAGATTTATTTGATTATCTTTTTTTCCTAACACATTTTTCTTGGTTTATTTATTAATTATAGTTTTTTATTCATCATCATTACATAATGATTATTTTTTATTAATTATTTATATCTTACACAGTTCATAATTTTATGGATATTTTTATCCCACCTTTTTCTCTTCCCTAGGTTATAAATAAGAGATATTTGAATAAATTTTGAAGGATGTAAATTATTAGATTTTTTTGTGTTTTTTTTAATTTATATTCTCAATTTAAAAGGGGTATCACATATATTACTATATTTTATGAAACTACTAAAATTATGGGTCTTTTGAGATTCTACCCATTGTTTCTATCCTAATGTAATAAAGTACCACACCAATATTGGGTTAATGGGGTTAGTGTTGTTATCGTTGGCAATAGAGATAGATTAGTAGAAACCGTAGGAACTAGATTAAGGGGATCATTGATTAAGGGACATGACTATTTGATAAATATTGAGGATTATTATAGAAGGAGATCCAAATTTTTTTTAAGGATGATATTATCTGGGTTTTTATAGAAATGTTATTATATCTAGATACTCAAGTGGATGTGGTTTTATAGAATGTTTACCTACAAGTTATAAATCTAAAAAGGATACATTGGTCTTACCAAAATTATCACCTTGTACACAATAACATGACAAACTAAACCCCTTATTCTACACTCCTAGGGGACATTCTTTGGATACATCATATTTCCATTACAAACCATTATGAAAATTTTAAAATATGAATGTTCTGAAAGAAACCATGTTTGTGATTATGATAATAGTTATGAAAAACATTTCAAATTATGTTATAAATTTCACTAATTTTAGGATTAAACACTATTCATCATGCATATAATGTCTAATATACTGTATTTCATTTTTTAGAAATAGTTCATAACTGATGGAATGTGAACCTCATCAATGTATGTTATCCAAAGAGTAATAATGATTGATTTTTTGATGGGTTTATACTATTCCTCAGAAGGTAAGTATCCTCCATAACATTTTCATCTTATGAGGTCATATTATAATGTTCTAACAAAATATAGAAATAATTCTCTATGAATTATAGTTTTGAAGAGAAGAATGATAAGAAGAGGACGATAGTGAAAAATATTGATAAAATAAATAAGAGAAAGATGAATTTTACCACATGTGATAATTGTGGAAAGAAATACCATGGAACATTCTAATAAATAATGGTATTTTGATAAAAGTGTATATAGAAATGAAAACATTATTGTTATAGAAAATGTAAGAAATAAAACTCCATTATATAATTATTAAACTTTTAAGGTGATAGAGCACTATGTAAATCAATATCTATATAATCAAAGGAATATAACTTAAATAAAACTGATAGGTCCTAGTCAATATTATACTACTATCATATAAAATATTTAGAGATTAATGTTCCTATGGTTGGATACATGAATTATGTATTTTGATTATTTTTTTAATGATGTACTGGTTATAATAATTATGAAATGTATAAGTATTGTACTAAAATAATATTTCATTAATGATATGAAAGTTTATGTTTAATAGTACCAATGACTCAAAAAATGATTTATTTATATTTTTAACTTATTGAAAAAAGAAATATTGTGGACCATTAATATTTCTCTAAATTTGAGATAATAATGTAGGGATAATAGATGATTGATATGGATGAACTAAATTAGATACTTCTAAATAACCTGGAACGAATTAATGATTTTTTTGTAAAAGTGGGTTATGCTATTATTTTTGGAGTTAATAGAATTTTTGGCCAATGTAATACATCCAAAAATAAGTGATTTATTAAATAAATAAGGAAGAATATATATTTTCAATATAGTTTAATGGTAATTAAATTTTCTACCATTTTTCAAGAGAATAAATAATGAAGTTATTCATATGTTTGGTGTGTTATGATTACTATATACTTAATGTTATTTGAATATTAATGATAATTAATTAAATTACATTCATTCTAATGTTTTTGATCCTAATATTTTGGATAGTTTATATGGTTATACATTTATGAAATAGTTTATGTTAAAAATTTGATGATGTTTTAAGGAATTTTTTTAACTATATATATATATGGAAATTTCATTATTATAATATAACTAGTGCTTAGAATATCTATTTTTAAAAATATTTCTAGAGAAATAGAATTACTTTTCCTTCCATGAGGGGATATATGATATATTAATAGTTAAATTTAATGCTTCATGCATGAAATAATTAATTTTTGGATATTAATTTCATTGAATAAGGGTTGAATTAGAAATTAATCGATGTACAACCAAATGGAGAAATTATACTTCTAAAATATAAAATTTCTATGTAATTATATTTATATATATATATTCATAAATAGTAAAATAATTCCTTAACTTTAGGAAATGGGAAAGGGCCCAAATTCGCATTGATCAACCCTTTGCAAGTTTTTGATGACCGAGGTGCTTGAAGAAGGCTCTGAAGAAGTCTGGTAGAGTTCATACATGAGAAGCTAGAAATAGGGGGTATACATGATGTGACTAAGGGTTATATAGAGTGTACCATTATATTTTAAAAAAAACATAGTGCTGAGGGGATGCCTTTTTTAGCATAAGTCGATCTCAAGGAAGTACACGATGTGATGGGGAGGTACAAATCGTGTACTGCCCCACCACTGTGTGTTTATAGACACCCATCCGATTGGGTTTTTAAACTCTACAGCTTAAGCAAACCCCATCTCAACTCCAAATGACCCAGATACCTCCCTCTTATTTTTTTTTGGGATTTCCTTTATCCCCGATCAGTTCCCCGTCTCCTTCTTCAACCAGTCTTCGATCTGAGGTAATATTTACCTTTGTTTTTTGGGATTTCTTCAATATGTCTTCTCCTATTTCCCATTTACATGCTATAGAAGATGATCTATGTGGTTCTAATGGGAATTTCTTGGTTGTTGGTTGGTGTGGTGGTGCCACAAAATCCTTGAGTTGATGCAGTCATTATGGGAGAGACAATTGAGTTCTATTAACTTGATCCATTCTCAAGCGAAGAACATTGGAAACCGATTGAGGTAGTGGATTCATTACTTCTATTTTTATTACATGCAATCATAAAGATAGATTGATTTACCCTTTGTATAATAATGGAATTGAATAAATAATTATATGAACCCGATTAATGAATTAGTACTGATCATATGTTGCTGCTTTGCACATAGATAATAGTTCGCCTCTTGATTTTATAGATTGTGTGATGCCTATTATTTTCTTGTTATCATGTTGTTCTTGATGAAATTGGTAAGGAACATAAATCAAGCATTAAATTGTAATTGTTGGCTAATGACTGACGCATGTAAATAAATTTGGCTGTCGTTGTAATTTGATGTTAATCAAATTAATATAGATAAGCATGTTTAATTGAATTGATCAATAAACCTGAATCATGTTTATTCTCATTGATTAACGTAATTTCAAATTATTTTTTTAATTAATTTGTTACTGCTATAATATCTTGATGACTAGTTTTCACATAGTTGAAACCTTCTAATGATGAATAGATTAATTTCATACAGATTAAGGAACCAGTTGTTTGATAAAAGATAATGCCTAGTAGGGTTCTGAGTTTCCAAAATTCTTATAAAGGACAAGACCCTTATGATTTGGAGTTATGATTGATATTTATGTAAGAAGGATTGATTCCTTGTTTAAGGGAATAGATCCCAGTTCTATGATGTTTGTTTCCTGGTAATTGTATTATTTTGTGAGCCTTGATTAGCTGAGCCTAGAAGGCTGTTGTGGTATGTATGGTAAGGAGGCCCATTGGTTGCGGCAATAGTTGATGCCTAGAGTTGGGGGAAACGTTGGTTTATGGATATGGGTGTCGTTGAGGACACTAGAGATGATGAGAAGTGTTGAATTTGGGATTAATCCATGTTTTTCTTGTTGGATGCTTGTTTTTGTTTATCTATTATAATTTCACCACTGCTTGAGAAAGATAGTCTTTCTTACACTCCTCCCAAAATAAGTGAAGACATGTGGGGTATGCCACATTATTTTAGTGTTTATATTGTTGAAGAAGGATGGGTTTACACTCCTGCTATTGGTGGAAAATACTCAACATGTAGTTTATATACCCACCTGTTGATCCCCTTGTGTTTCATAGCTTAAAATGATTTCTTAGATTACATAGAATTATGTGAAAGTGTTAATGATGTTTATAAATGATTGAATAAAAGATGATGAACCCATGGGTTTAGAGCTTAATGGGATGAAATTTTGCGGTTACTTTTAATGATATGTGGACTTAGTGTGGTTATGCATGGAGGGAATGAAACTTTATTGGAATGAAGATGTAATGTAATGTGGAAATGTTAATGATTTATTAATGGTAAAGGAATTAATTAATTTAAATTGAAATTTATTAAAATGTATAAGATTATTTAATAAATCTTTTTAAATGGTTGTGTGCTTATAGGATATATAGTCTTAGTAGTGGAAGCCGGGAGTTTGAGAGAGGTTAGCTGTAGTTGTTTCTAAGACTATGTTTTTACCATAGTGTGGTTGTGAGCTATATTAGAACATGTATATTTTTTTACTTCTAAATGCTACCCCACCCTGTTGATTTGGGTGACTAACTCCCGAGGATTCTGAGCCTTGGGGAGGGGGTGTAATGACTTGAGTTTTTAAAATAGAAAATTATGTTTGATAGCCTATAAAATACACAACACAATACCCAAAAAACAATTATTATTAAAATATAACGATTTTAACCTTTACATTAAATTTTATGATATGACTAGTATGATCTAATTTATGAAATATATATGTCATAAATATATTAATAAATGATTATTTATTATTCAATCAAATCTTGGTAATGTATTTTCATTTTGAAAATATGTTTTCATTAAAAATTATTTTTATTAAAATTATTTTCTCGAACATATAAAAAATTTATTTGATAAATAAACTTAATTTTTTACTCATCATATGAAAATTAACATAGGTTAATAATTTTGTAGTTTTCAAAAAATATATATTTTTTATTAATAGTGAAGATGTAGTTTTTACATACGATTTTCATTTATTTTGATAAATGAATTTATTTGATTTCAAGGTATCATAATAATTATTTAATTATATTTATTTAAATTAATTACATGTAAATAATATTTATAGTAGATTTTATTTTAAGTTTATTTTTATGATTAAAAATAAATATTTTTAAAAACCGGTTTAAAATGCATATTGTATCTCGATTTTCAATTAATTAAAACAAACTATAATAATATGTGAACTAAAGGAAATTTTTATATTATATTTCTATCTTTATTAATTGATAATAATAAAATTAATATTAGTAGTTATATAGTTAAAGTGAACTCATATTTTTCTTAAAAATGTATTTTTCCGAAAACCATTTTCCATAATAAATATTGGTTTTATATTAAAATAAATTTATTTAGAGAAATTTTATTCCATATTTTTAATGATAATAATTATTATTAGATAATAAATTCAACTTAATATTTGAAAAATATGATAATTCTGACTAATTGAGAATTAAATTTTTATTATTCAAACACTTTGAGGAAAAAGTGAGAAACCATATAGGACTCCACGACTTAAAACAACAAGATCACCATGGACCAAAATATTTAGTCCAAACAACACAAAGCCCTCATTGAAGATCCCCTAACTAGCATTATATACATTAAGATCAGCTTCCTCATACTCTTCAATACTGAAAAACTATCTCATGCATGATTTCATGGGCCTGGAACAAATGGAAAAGACATACCCTATGAAACATCCAAAACCATAACAAAGACTAGGAAAAACCATCTTCTATAAACCCCATTTAGAGAAACTCCTGGTGAGACAGATGCATCGACCCACAAACCTCGAAGTTGTAGAGACCCAAATCTTTACAAAACTAGAATTCTACTCCACCAATTCAACACATCAACTAGCCGCTTCACCATTTCCATGCCTTCAACATAACAGACAAAAAACATAAAAAACAGATCTACAAGAAGTTGATTTGCATACACCCAATACATCCACAACTCCCCATTGCTGAAGAAAAAAACCCTTCAACATTTTCAGGTCATTATCTCCACTTTATTATCAGTATAATAACTCAATAGTCAAGAGGTTCATGAACCACAAACCAATTATCCAAAATAAAAAACCATATGATGAGCAGATTGAAACAGAATAACTGTGAAGCACACCGCAAGACCCACAAAACATTATCCAAAACTATAAAACTATCCAAGAACTCAACCATAAAAAACAATCACCTTATATATCAACCTGAATGCCATTAAGACAGAAAAAGTTCTTATTTGCAAGATAGATGTGAAATCTTGTCACCAGCTTCACAATTGCACTCAAAGCCCACATAGAACATCTCTACACACCCATCGTTGACACAGAACCAAGGTTACAAGATATGGGACTCGACCATGAACCTTCAACATGCTTCTATGAAACACCCTAATAGATTTAGGGTAGGTAAAAAAGGAGGCAACTAGTAGTGGAATCATTGGGTCGAGTCCACAAAGTCGCAAGCCACGCTCCCCACGCTGCTGAATAGGAAAATCTTGGAGGGGACACCACCGAAATGAGATGAAGAGAATGAAGTTGGCGATAGGGGAAAGCCCTAATAATATGAAATTTTATATTTAGTTATCATTTAAATTAATAATATACTTATTATTTTACTATTTTTACATTATAATTTATTAAGTAATCTGTTTGAAAAAAATTTATTTTGATATGATAATAAAAAAATAGTATTATTGGTTAATATTAAAATTAAACTAAGAAATATATTTCTAATGAATTAATAGATTTTTAAAATAAATAATCTTATAATAAAATATTATTTTTATGTTTATTTTATTAAATATAAATGATCATATAAGTTTTATGATGTCAAAACTAATTTTTATTAAGGATTACAAATTGTTTTTGTCGAAGCACCTTAATTTTTGATAAATAACAGTTTTTATTTTAAAAGTAAAAATTAAAATATTTAGAAAATTATTTAGATAAAATAAATATTATTTTTAGAATCAGAACATCTAAATTATTCAAAAGTGAGTTTTTCATAATTTTTAGAGACAATCAAATTTTTGAGTAAAAATTAAATACCGTATAAATATATAATGTGTTCTATGGCATCATAATGAACCAATAGTGATGTAATAAAATAATAAAAAGGGATTTTAAAACAATATATGTTTTTACTTTAAACTAATGTTATTTTATATTTTTTTTATTAAATTTATAATGTCTTAGTGGACTCTCCAAGACTTATAAAATATTTTAATATTTTAAAATGATTTCCATGAGAGTGTGACTCACTTGCACAAAAGGAAGACTAATATTTTAATATTTTCAGACCATATCCTTATAAAATACTTTATACCAGAACACTTTCGTAGAATCCATTGTTAAAAACCATGGGTTAGTTTTTTGTTTTGATTTTTTTAATGTGTAGTGTCCAAAACCTAAATAAAAAAGAATTCCCCCACCATTCCTATATAAACCCACACAATCTCCCATTCCTCTATAATAAAACCATTTAGAGCTTGAATAACCTCTAACCTACTCTCTCTGAAATCCACCCATGGTTACCCAATATCCCAAGAAGCCTCTATCAATCCTCTCTCAAGCCTTTGGGATCACACTTCCTGATAAGGGATCTTTACTTTCCTCTCCTTTCAAATTCAAGCATCTTATTTGAATGTAGTTTTTGAAATTTAAAATATATATAATTTAATTATTTTATAATAATTATATTAATTTCCATATGATGTTATTTAAATTAGTTCTTATTTATTCTTCTCCATTTTGACCTTTACCTAAGCCTTTACAATGCGGAATTTCTATAAGGGTTCTCTTATGTTCTCATTTTTGTCGATGTTTATTTATGTTGTTATACCCTTTTACATTAAAATAAAAATGTCGGGGTATGATTTTTAACCTCCACAATACTTCCATATTTATGTTTTAATGATGATATACCTATTTCTCTTTCATTAATTCCTCTCATGTACACTATTTACCATGATGAAATTTTGTAAGAGTTATTCCATTTCTCCTATTTCTTCCGGTTTCTTTATTTTGTTACATCTTCTATTAAGAAATTACATGTGCTTATACATGTATATATATAACTACATTACATTAAATTTCATTTAAATATTATCATATACACCTTTATCCCTCATCAACAATTTTTATGAATTTTTATGTCACACCATTATACTGCCGAAATTGTATTGAGATTTTCCAAGCCAAAATCATTGTGTAGTGAATACCATAACCGTTTCACTAACATGTTTATTCACCTTTATGAACATATTATTATTTAATTTTACTTAAATATATGTATTACCATTTCTTTAATCATGGAAAACCTTGTTATGTTGGAAAAGTCTATGTTATATGATCCATGTGGCACACTTATGCATGAAATAGAATTTTTATCAAGGGTACACCCTGATAGCGCTCCAATGCTTTGGGTAATGTTTAGTATCATGATACTCCATGTGAAATGGGGGTTTTATCATTCTAATCCATGTACAATGAGTGTTTACTCATCCTAATCCATGTTCAATGAGGGTTCTCTCATGCTAATTAATGTGCAATGATGGTTTACTCTTGCTAATCCATGTGAAATGAGGGTTTACCCATAATAATTCATGTACAATGAGTGTTTACTCATTCTAATCCATGTGAAATGATCCTTGAATCCTCCTAATATCATGTTGCATATTTTTTTCCACATTTACATGTTATGATAATCATTTTATATCATGCCTTTATGTTTCTCTTCTGATCAATTGATATGCCTATTGCCTAACGTATACTGTATTTTTCTTGTTATGACTTGTTTTCTACCTTACTAGGATTTATAAATCATCCTTTTCTTATGTATGTCCTCAGTTTATCCCATGGAATTCTATGTAATAAAGAAATTTATGGTCATGTAAAAGAAGTTTTCAATAATGATGTTGTAATTTTATGTGTTACGTTGTCATGTAATGTTTCTAATTCCCTAAGACACTAGACCTCTCGATCCTTGGAGTTGTATCGAGTGTAAGTTTATGTAATAAATCATGTTTAAATATGTAATAAAGGGAATTATTGTTATAGTTGGTATCAAAGGATATGTTTAGTTATTTTTGGGATTAGGATTAGAAAACCCTAGTAAAAGACTTAGCAATAAGACTAAGTATAAGGAAAACATACCTAAATCTTGGTGGGTATAGAGTAATTGTATTTTTAAGAAAACACATCCCTATCTAGATACGAACAAGTAGAGGTGGCTCTGGAACATATGTATATAGGGGTAAAACCCAAAAACACTGATTTGAGCTAGACTCGAATGAGAACTGGTGAATGAAAACTGGCCTTGCTACACTCTTGGTTCGACAGTCCTAGGGGATATGCTTTGGTAAATTCATAATCTTAGTATGAACCATTATTAAGGGAATAAAAAAATACCCCTAATAATATAAGTTAAGAAGTAGATCATGGATAACATATATTAAAGCCTGAAAATTTATAAGTTAAGAAGATAAATGTAATTTATATGTTATCCGTTTAATGTCACCAAATTCCCATTTAAGTTTTTAGTAGTTTTAAAATAATCATCCTTAATTTTCCCCATTATTCTAGAAAATAAAAAAAAAGAGTAAGAACTGAGTTAATTTTTAAATTGTGAGGATACAATTTATTAAATGGGGGAATAATGTAACAACCAGAGTTTTTGAAATAGAAAATTATTTTTGATAACCAATGAAATAAAAAAAAGTGAACCAAAAAATAGTAATTATTTAAATATGACCATTTTAACATTTACATTAAATTTTATGATAAGATTAGTGTGATCTAATTTATGAAATATATATGTCATAAATATATAAATAAATTATTATTTATTATTTAATAAAATTTTGGTAATGTATTTTGTTTTTTTAAATATGTTTTAAATACAAATAATTTTTATTAAAATTATTTTCTCAAACATATATAAAAATTATTTGATAAATAAACTCATTTTCATTATCATTATATGAAAATTAACATAGGGTAATAATTTGGTATCTTTTGGAAAGTATAGATTTTTTGTGAATGGTGAAAATATAGTTTTTAAGTAAAATTTTCATTTATTTTGATATATGAATTAATTTGATTTCAAGGTATTATAATTATTATTTAATTATATTTAATTCAGTCAATTACATGTAAATAATATTTATATTGTATTTTATGATAAGATTATTTTTAGGATTAAAAAAGCATTTTTCTAAAAATAGGTTTAAAATACATATTGTATCTTTATTTTTAATTAATTAAAATAACCCATAATGATAAATTAACTAAAGGAAATGTTTATATTATATCTCTATATTTATAAATTTGAAATACAATAATTAATATTAGTAGTTACAGTGTTAAAGTGAAATCATATTTTCCTTAAAAATGTATATTTTGGAAAATTATTTTCTATAATATATACGAGTTTTATATTAAATTAAATTGATTTTTATATTGTGTATTCTATATTTTGAATGATCATAATTAATATTAGCTAATAATTTCAACTTAATATTTGAAAAATTTGATTATTAGCTGTAGAAAAAATTAATTATCACGATAAAAGAAAAATCGGATAATTAACAGTAAAAAAATAATCTGACAAGAAAGAGAATAAAAGTAATCCTAATAGTATGAATTTTTATATATAATTTTCATTTAAATTATTAATATACTTATTTATTATTGTTATAACATTATAATTTGTTATGTAATCAGTTTTAAAAAATTATATTTTGATATGATAAGGCATAAATAGTATTTTTGGTTATTATTCAAATTCAATTAAGAAATATATTTCTAATGAATTAATGGATTTTTGGAATAATTTTTTTTATAACAATATATTTTTATTAAATTTATTTTATTAAATATAAATTATCATATAATTTTTATGATGTCAACAGTAATTTTTATTAAGGTTTACAAATAGTTTTTGTCAAAACAAGTCAATTTTCAATAAATGACTGTTATTATTTTGAAATTAAAA
This sequence comes from Viscum album, assembly GCA_963277665.1. Taxonomy (NCBI): domain Eukaryota; kingdom Viridiplantae; phylum Streptophyta; class Magnoliopsida; order Santalales; family Viscaceae; genus Viscum; species Viscum album. The sequence goes on along the minus strand of OY728128.1, from coordinate 1,130,350,979 downwards.
ATTAACATATTTAAAAAAACTATTTAGATAAAATGAATTTATATTTAGAATTAGGATGTCGAAATTATCAAATGGTGAGTTTTTCATAATTTTCCACGACATTTGAATTTTTGGGTAAAAATTAAATACCATATTAATATATAATGTGTTTTCTGAATTCTTAATGAATCAATAATGATGTAATAAAATAATATAAATCATATATTAAGAAAATACATGTTTTAACTTTAAATTAATTTTATTTTAATTTTATTTGATTAATTTTATAATTCCTTAGTGGACCCTCCAATACTTATAAAATATTTTAACATTTTAAAATGATTTCCTTGAGAGTGTGACTCACTTCCACATAATAAATCCAAATATTTTAATATTTTCAGACCTCAGCCTTATAAAATATTGTATACCACTCAACTTTGGAAGAAATAATTGGAATAAACCATGGGATGATTTGTGGGTTTGATTAGTTTAATGTGTAGTGTCCAAAACATAAATAATAAAGAATTCCCCCACCTTTCCTATTTAAACCCACCCAATCTCCCATTTCTCTATAGTCAAACCATTTGGAGATTGGCTAAACACTACAATATTCTCTCTTAAATCCTCCCAAGGTGGTTCAAGATCCCAAGAAGCCTCTCTCAAGCCTCTCCCAAACCTTTGGGATCAGACTTCCACATAAGGGATCCCCACATTCATCTCTTTTCAAATCCATGCACTTTATTTAGATGTAGTTCCTGTAATTTTGAAGGGTTATAATGTCATTATTTTATAATAATTATATTAATTTACATGTAATGTTATTTTAATGAGATATCATTTATCCTTACTCATTTTGACACTTTCCTAAGATGTTACTAAACAGAATTTCCGTAAGGGATTTCTTCTTTTCACATTTTTGTCTAAGTTTCTTTATGATGTTATACACATTTACATTAAATTAAAAATGTTAGGGTATTATTTAAATCTTACCCAATTCTTCCCTCCTTATTTTTTAATGATGATATAACTTTTTCTCTCTCACTAATCCATCCCATGTACACATGTTATCGTGCCAAAATTTCTTAAGAGTTATTCAATTTATCCCCTTTCTTTAGATTTATTTATTATGTTACAACTTCTATTTACAAATTCCATGTGTTGGTAAATGTATCTATATGACCCCCTTTATTTTTATTTTATTTAATATGATCATATAACTCTTTCTCCCTCATCAACATTTTTTATGAATTTTTGTGTCATGTCGTTATGCTTCCAAAATTGCACCATGAATTTTAAGACAAAATCATTGTGTAGTGAATACCATAGTCATTTCTCAATCAAGGTAATTAACATTTATTCATATATAATTATTGAATGGTACATACATGTATTTATTCCACATTATTTAATCATGGAATAACTTATGATGTTTAATGATTCTATGTTATTGATCCATGTGGCACACTTATGCATGAAATTAAATGTTTATAAAGGGTACACCCCAATAGAACTATAATGCATTGGGTAATGCTTAGTATCATGACACACCATGTGAAATGGGGGTTTAATCATGCTAATACATGTGAAATTAGGGTTTACTCATGCTAATACATGTGCAATGAGGGTTTAGTCATGCTTATCCATGTACAATGAGGGTTTACTCATGCTACTTCATGTGAAATGAGGGTTTACTCATGCTAATACATGTGAAATAATCCTTGTCTATTTCTAATATCATGTTGTATGTTGTTACCAAATTTCCATGTTATGATAATCATGCTATATCATTTCTTTATGTTCCTGTTTTTCTTGTGCTCCATTGATATGCCTATTTCTTATCATTTACTGTATTTTTCATGTTATTCCTTATTTACTACCTTACTAGGATATATATCTCACCCTTTTCTTATTTATTTACTAAGGTTATCCCATAGAATGCTAATTACGAAGGAATGTTGTGGTCATGTAAATGATTTTTTTCAAAAAATATTTTGTAATTTTATGTCTTAAATTGTTATGTAATATTCCTAATTTTCCAAGACACTAGACCTCTCGAGCCTTAGAGTTGTCTAAAGAGCAATTTTATGTAATAAATAATGTTTATATATGTAATAAGGAGCATGGGTTTTATGGGGGGGGGGGGGTTCCCCAACATCCTAGTTGGAGGATAGATGGATGACTTCCACTTTGGCCCCACTCTCTTATCTTGGATGTTACTTGTGATAGCATGCATGGTGGTTAGTTTTCCCCATATATGTTTGTAGAGGGATATAATGGCTTATTGTTATTTCACACAAATATTTTCTAGATATAGTTCTTTATGGAATACTATACGTATAACATGTATAAGCTATGATGGATTGAGGATCCTTACTCAGTGTATGGGCTGTATTGGCATGCAGTGTAACTTCCAATGTATGATACACATTATGCGGGCTGTGGTAGCTTCGAGAAACTACCTGGTTACTTTTGGTTGTGTGGATGGTGTGGTGCTTCTCCCAGGTGTCTACTAGAAAGCCTTGCATTACATGAGATGCAGGTTGGGGTGCTCGTGCAGTTGTCTTCAGGCAAGCCTTTTTAAAGAGAGACGACTTAGAACGTGCATCGTTGGGTAAAAGAGGAAAACTAGTGGGGAAGTTGTAGTAGGGTAAACTTGATATTGTTTTTATATTATATAATATTTTATGTGATACTTTTTGAGAGTATCCATGGTGAGGCAAGAATCATAGTATACCTATTTAGGGGACGAGTTAGTTTCATTTATTGTTCACTGTGATTTAGCATGCTTTGTTTACATTTGTAGGAGAGGTTTCCAGGAGTATCCTACTGATTTTACTATTATAATCACCCTATATATATATAAACATATTTTGGTCACCTGGAGTAGATTGGATATCACGATATTTAAAACTAGTTTGGGGTTTCCGAGACAATTCTGGATTTGTGGTCACTACCATTTTTACTTTCATTTGGTTCTTGCTGTTTTTCATTTCAGTTGTAGTAGTTTTTGCATGAAATCACATATGTGTAGTTGGGATTTATTTTTATATCATATTATGAGAATGTGTTTATTTTTTTCTAGCTTATCTCTCTCTTTTTCATGTGTTCTTTTTGAGGGCAATGCCTCCCATATCTATGTTTTTTATACCCTCTGTTCTAGTTGCCAACCTGGGGTCTACTGGTGGTGGGAATCGGGGGGTTAATATCTCTCTTCTCACATTTCCATCTTAGGAGGGGTACACTTTGTGGGGAGGGGGTCGTGATAGAGTGGTATCAGAGCCATCTTGATGGATAAGATAGAGTTTGGAGTTAGGAACAAGTGAGGTTGCATGGGTTGGTATGGTTATAATGTCAGACAAGATTAGAAAGTGATGTAAATAATGGATACTGATTGAGACATGGGATTTTATGGCCCCATATGATCTGATGCATGGACCATCAAGTTTACAATGGCTACTAAATGAGGTGATATTTGTTTTAGGGCAGAGACCTAGGAAATGATCATACATCATTCTCCTTTATGCCTGTTTTTGAATGGGTAGGCCATGACAAAGATTAACCTAAAATAAAAAAAGTGAAAAATTAATTAATTAATGTTGATTATTTTATATTCCAGGTTTCAGAGCTCAGAAATTTTGTTATTTTGTAGGTATGGCTCTAGGTCAACATCCTATACAGGTTCACGCAGAAGTGTCCATCAAGATGCACATATATATTTTAGTAAGGTAGAGGTTAATGATTATGAAAATTGGAGGAGGTCACTCTGAGATTTTTAGTTCCAGAGTTTGTATAAGTACATAAGATTCATTTTATATGAAGTCATGGAATGCGGGTTGAAGGAGGTTGAGATATCCTTCAGTTCGATTTGTGCTCATAATGAGCACTGGGTATCTTTGGTTGTGATGATGTAGCATGGGGTAGCGAGGTAGTGGTGGTTCTTGTTCCTCGAGGATTGCATGGAGTCGGTGACCTCATGGGAGGAGTTACAAGACAATTTTAGAGTTGAGTTTCTTTCTTCGACTGCAAAGGCATCTAGTCACCAATAGGTGCTTACCCTTCAACAGGGGAGCTCTAGTGTGTGAGAGTTTGGGATCCATTTTAAGAAAATTTTACAATTTTCTTTTAGACCTGTTTCCTGATGAGGATTCCAGGGTGATGCATTTTTAGGAGGATTTGAATCTAGAGATCTAGCACCAGGTCACCCTGTTTATAATGAAGACATATATTGAGGTGTTGGAGAGGGAAGAGGCCACCAAGAGGAAATTAGATAGAACCATATTATCATGATAGTAGAGTCATCATGATTCCCCAAGAAATAGATCTATAGTCTGGGGTTCCGGATTTTTAAGGAAGAAGAGTTTCTGTTTGGCTAGGGTAGGTCCCAATCCTCATTATCTTGTTTCTCCCGGGGTGGCAGATCTCAGGCCTATGCAAATCTATAATGAACCAGTTTTTATTATAGAATTCGAGGTCATCAATAGAGAGAGTGACTAAACATTCAAATCTCTCATCGTGAACCAGACATTTCTCTACAGGTTCGTCCACTGAGGCAGTTCCATCCAAGGAAACAATAGCAATTTACACAAGATTTGGATCAGTAGAGAGCAGATGGGGTAGGCAGAGGACATCCCCAGGATTATCCCCATCATCGAAGAGAAGAGTTTTTCTATGGAGGTGATCATCATCATGGTCAGAGAGGTCATCAAAGAGGTCATGATCAGCTTCACGCCTTAGCATTACCAAGGCCAGATGATCCAGACATCATTCAAGGCACCCTTTTCATGTTTTCTACTCAAATTTATTCCTGTTTTGATTCATGAGTAACACACTCATTCATATCACCAGCCCGTATACATGCCTTGGGAGTTGAGGTAGAGAGAATTACGGTTCTCTTGGTGTTGACTATGCTTGTTAGAGGAAGAGATTACTTGTTTGAAGTGTGTATAGACATTGAGCTAGTGCTGGGGTAGCACTACTTTTTGGGAGATTTATTATGTTTATGAATACAACCATATGATGCCATCCTTAGCATGGATTAGTTTTATTCGATGTAGAATATAGATAATTTCATCAGAAGGAAGGTGGTGTTCTTAGATGCTGATGGAGGGACACATGCATCTATTGGTGAGAGAGACCATATGATGGGTTAGAGTCAGTTTCCTTCATTTTCGTCCTTGATGGCTGAGCAAAAGATAATTTATTTGGAGGTTCAACAATTGGAATTTCCCAGGGTTGTAGAAGAGTATCCTGATGTATTTTCAAAAGAGTTTGTAGCATTAACCCCTTGATGAGAGGTTGAGTATGGGATTCAGCAACAACCAAGAGCATATCGTATCTCTATGTATTTATATAGTATGTACCCTTCTAAGTTAGGGTAGTTGTGTATAAATCTTTATATTCTATCAGGGTGTGGTTTTTTTGGCCAAGTATGTCACTGTGGGGCGTACCAGTTTTGTTCATAAAAAAGGCTGATGGTATTTTGTGGTTTTGTATTGATTATCATCGCCTAAACAAAGTAAATGTGAAGAATCGCTATCCTCTTCCATGGTTTGATGATTTATGTGATCAACTAAAGGGTTCATGTTGGTTCCCAAAGATCGTCTTTTAGCCAAAATATCATTAGATGTGTGTGAAGGATGATGATATCCTGAACACTACTTTTGATTAATGTAATGGGAATTATGAGTTCATTGTAATGCCATTATATGTGATGAATGATCTAACTGTGTTCATTGGATTGATGAACGATGTGTTCTATGATTTCCTAGATAATATTGTTGTGGTTTTCATCGACGAAATTGTTGTGTACTCCGCTTCTATGGAGGAGAATGTAGAATATCTGCATGCTATATTAAGAGTTCTTCATCAACAACAACAATTTGGGAAGCCGTCAAAGTGTGAGTTTTGGGCTCAAGAAGTTCATTTCTTGGGGCATGTGGTGTCCCAGTGGGGAGTATCTATGGATCTATAGATGATAGAAGAATTTGTGTCTTTTTGAAGCCACTAAGATAGTGGTAGAGGTGTGATGTTTCCATGGTCTTGCTGGATATTACATGAGGTTTGTAACTAATTTCTATCAGGGTTAGACTCCTCTAACAACGTTAACCAGAATTGATCAGACGTTCATGTGGAAAGATCAGTTTTTTACATATTTAGAGTATCTAATAGAGAAGTTGGTAAGTGATCTAGTTTTTTATCTTCCAGTTGGGGGAGTTCAGTATGATGTTTTCTGTAATGCTTCGCATCTTGGGTTAGGCCGTATTTTGATGTAGAAGTGATCAATTTTTTCTTATGGGTTTCAGCAGTTGCATCCCCATGAACGTAACTATTCCACCCATGATCTTGAGTTGGTGTCCATGGTGTTTCCTCTAAAGTTGCAGAGACAATACCTCATGGGCATATGCTTTATGGTTTTCACCCATCATAAGAGCCTGAGGTATGTTTTCTCCCAATGTGACTTGAACTTGCGGTATCATCAATTGATGGAGTTCTTATAGGTTTAAAACTTCTAAATTTCATGTACACCTTGAAAGGGGAATGTTGTAGCCGAGGTACTGAGTGGTAAGTCACGTAGTGATTCAGTGTGTGAATCAGGTGATTCCAGGGGAGTGATGGAAGAACATTCAGCATTACATCTAGATATGGGAGATGTTGTGGGTAGAGTTTGTCTTTTCTAGATGATGGTACAATCATATCTGGTGAAGCAGGTGGAAGACTCCTAATTAAGGGATCATGAGGTAGAGGTCTAGAGAGAACAAGTTGTTTGGGGTGAGGCCCTTGATGGGTTGTCTAAAGATTAACAACATAGAGTTTTGTTTCATGGAAGGATATTCATTCATTTGGTGATGTGTGAGATGTATTTATCTTGATTATTGTTTTTTATTTCTCTCTTTTGAGAGGTATCTCCCCTACTAGATTTTTTGGGAGATATTTGTGGTTGTCTCGTGGTTTTGTGTTGTTCTAAGTGGTTGAGATTCTATGGTGCCAAGAGCCTTGAGAGGAATCTCATGGGATTAATTTTTGGAGGCCCCCTTTATTTCCTTTTTGGGATTATCTCTAGATTGGTTTTGGATTCTTGAGTATGAGAATGTTTTGAGAGGTAGATAATAAAAGGGATTGTATTTTCATTTTTCGACCCCTTGAATTTTTTATGAAAACTGAGGTGCTCAGAGGATGTTTGGAAGAGTTCGGTCATGAGAATATGGAAATGGGGGGAAAGATGACCTGACCAAGGGGTACATGATGTTTATCATTTAGGTTTTAGAAGAAAAAAGTAAAGCAATGTGTTGAGGCAACACATTTTTCGACGTTAGTTGACCTCAAGGTGGTACATCACATGACAGGGAGGTACATGTCATGTACTATCCCTCCACTGGGTGTTTAAAGACACCTAGCCACTTGAGGTTTTCAAACCTTATGGATTGAGTGCACCCCCACTTGACTCCAGATGACCTGAATGCCTTCCACTTAAATGTTTTTGGATTTACTTTATCCTAGATCAGTTCCCCACATCATTCTTCAATCAGTTTTCGATACGAGTTAATATTTACCTCCATTCTTTGAGTTTTCTTCAATTTGTCTTCTACCATTTCCACTTTCCATGATATATAACATGATCTTAAGTGTTCTAATTATAAGTCCCCGAACTTAAAAATTACTTAATATTGAATTAAATGAATAATTCCCATTGAGGATCTTTTCAGGTTTAGAGTTTTAGAGAATTAGACCATAACTATTACATCTCAAAAGATTACACAGTAGACACTTCTACAAAGTTTCCTTTTTTTCAAAACATGAAATAAAAAAGTCATTTCTAGTTCCATGTTTAAGAAAGCATGAATTTTCCTTGATCCCATCCTTGAACCTATTCCACATTATGTCTTGTGAAAAACATTTCAAAAAAAAACATGGGGTGAGCATAAAAAGCCCAGTAATGGATACACAAAGAAAGAAGACTGTTAGTTTTTCAAAACAATAAGTAAACCATGAATACATTATCAAAGTAATACATTTCACCTTTATGAAGTAGTATAAAATTTTAAATGAATAAAAGATCATTACTTACCCTTTTGTAACCAAAAGATTACTATAAAACCCATATACATAACAAATAAAGGTAACTTGGGACATAAACATACTTAAATGGATTAACCATACGGTCGACTTCCACACATATCACTTACTGGAATAGCCATACGGCCGACTTCCATACCCAGTTCATTGGAGTTTATAACGTAACCACCCATCTTGGTATTCACGGCACCACCCGTCATATGGTTTATCACGTAACCACCCGTCAAATGTCCAAGTACCATTATAAAATCATAAGACATAAAGAAAATATAATGGAAAGAAAAAATTTCCACACTTTCATCACAATATATCACTTATATATAAACATAAAAAACCAATTATAAAAACCATTTTCAATACCAAATTACATAAAAGAGTATATGATATTTATTTCATTTTAAAAACATTACGACTTGTTGAGGAAGCCAAAGACCAAATAATACTCGCAGCGGCGGAAAAGGTCGTTGTCACCATGTACGTTAAAAGAAACATTCCTTTTTGTTGTTTAGTAAAATGATTCATAGAAAAAGATTCCTTTTGAATAAAATTAAAAGTTATAGGGGTTTATACACCGTATAAAAGAAAGCCTTGTATTAGAACAAAATATGCCTCAATGAATTGAGATTGAGACGAAGTCCCTTACCTCGTGTCCGACGTGACTCGATTGATCTTTAATATCCTGAATAATAAACTAGTGTTAATTTCTACTTTCTTAAGATCCTTTTTTCAAGATTACTATTCATTTTATATCACTTATTTCAATGTTATAAACATTATGTAAAAATTTAAGTTAATAATGTTCGTTTTGTCGGTATCTGGTTCATAAGTCAAAAATGGACTTCTCACAATTACATGTTGTTCATGTGGTCAAAGGTTCATTATATCCAGAAGTATATTCATTATTTGGATATCATATATACCATATATATATATCATATACATTTATTTATAATAGTACATAACATTTAGAGGTTAGAAATGAAATGCACCGTTCATGGAGACGGTAAGCCGTACGTACGCATGAATGCTACATTCATTTCTATTTAATATTTAATGGAGTGAAATCATAATAATATAAGGGTATATTATAATTATTGTATAAAAACATATATTATAACATTAACTTCATCCTTGATATGTCCCACATATTGCATTAATGAATCAAATCACATTGAGGGGGCGGTAGTCCGCACTTCCTGAAATGAAATTATCGTGTTTACCTACAATAGAAACCATAAAGGTATGCCACAAATGAAAAATACAGAAGAATAAAGAAAACATAAACATAATATATATCATATATAAATATTGTGACATCTTAATGGCCACCATGAAAGGTGTTAAAAGAATATTGAATAATCATCGTTTCGTGAGGCAGAAAATCACCAACCACATAAATAGTATGTTCTTCAACCACTAGACAAAGGTGTGTATAGGTGTAGCTATAATAATTCTCATAAAAACGTCCTAGTATATTGAAGATACTGGTTTTGTTACAAAATAAATGAATAAAAAGAGTTTAGTGGGTTAGAGAAGCAAAATAAAACATAATAACAGAAGAGAAGACCCAACATTTAAATCAGGTAACTCTTTTTGATTTGAGCTCAAAGGATTCCTTGGAAAGACTTCAACCCAATGTAAGGATTCTAGGACTAATAGAGGGATGTAGAGAGACAAAATGGGTAGGGGTTGGCCGATCCAAAGGCTTGAGAGGTGTGGATAAGGTGGTAGAGGTATGGGCCTTTTATAAGAGGAGAGGAGGGGCACTCTTGGAATGTTATAAAAAGTTAGTTAATTATAAAATGAATATCGGATTTTAAAGGTCCCAAAAATTATATATTTAGAGTTTAAGGTGATAGGAGTTATAAATCCACCAAACCAATAGGTTTTTGACAAGTTTAGGCCTTATATTTTACATTATATTTTTATTTTATTTAAATAGTTAAACAATGATGTAATCGCTGCATCATCATGGTGTCATAAATAATATAATTTATTTAATGTCTAAAAATTTTAAAAAAAATATCATGATCTAGGAAATTTTCTTATATTTATAATGAATATTTATAGTAAAAAATATGACTTGTATAACCCCATTTAAAAATTGTTTTAATAAAATTATACATGTTTGTGACATTTTTATTTTAACATTAAATAAAAAGTTATTAATATCATTTTCCTACCAAAGTGGATCCATGGGGTCCCCAAGTTGACCCATGGATTTTCATGGTCTTCCATGACACATCCAATAAGGGTATGACATGTTTCAAGGTCATTTCATATTATTAAAACATTATTTTTACCTTAAATTACACTAATTACCTCTTATCGCAATTAAAAATATAAAAGTTACTTTTCACCAAAAATTATTTTAATCCCATTGAACCACATTTTAATTCTTAATGAAAACCATGTATGTTGGATTTTTAAAATTCAAAACACAGAGGTGGTAAAATTTCATTTAAACGAAAAATCAGTTTTTTTAAGTACCACTTAGTGGTTTCACTATTCATCAAAAATTGATGTTTTTCAGAAAAATACCAAAACATCACCCTAAGCTATAATTGATATTCCGAATTCAAAAATGATGAATATTTTACAAAATTCAAAACATATAAGTTACATTAATTAATTTAATAATTAATTCCCACGGTCATGACAAATAGCGTGTTTTTATGAAATAATATATATCAAAAGATTGAAACTAGTTTAAGTCCAATTTCAAAGTGAAATTAATTCCAAAGACCACTATTGGATTAAATAGTGAAAATATATTCTAATTTCACTTTAAAACCAATACAAAAGATAATCTAATCAAATTAACAAATTATATTAAAAAGAGGTTTTTAATTAAAATACAACATTTTTCATTATTCATTTAAAAAATGAACTTTATCAGAAAAATACCAAAAATTTACAAAAAGTAAATTTTGATGTCCCGATTATAAAGAAGAATTTCATTTGGTCTAACATAAGGTATAAGAGTGACCAAAACTATATTTAATGACGGTTCTCCATCAAAAGGCGATAAGTGGACCTTTAGTGAAAATTAGAGTATATATGCCTAAAATTGAATTCTTTTCTTATTTTAAGCCTTTATCCTTTATTGGATAAATTTTAAAACATTAAAAAACATATATAATCATATTTTAGTTATTTCTATTCATTCCTGCCAATACAATGACTACTTGTTAACTACCATTTAAAATAATATTATTTTATTACTAGTGTGCAACGTAAGATTTCAGAGAAACTCTTTGTTGCATATCGGGTACGCTATTGAACACAGTAACCCCTTTAAAGTAAAATTAATATTTAATCCGTAAATATTAATAAATATGAAAATGTTTTATTCTTTATTTACCTGGGATGTTACATCCTTCCCCCCTTTTGGGAATTTCATCCTCATAATTTTATTCACTTATCAAAATAAGTGGAGGTATTTATCCCTCATAGCATTTTCATATTCCCATATTCCCTCTTCAGCCATATGGTTTTTCTACAAAACCTTTACCTAGTGAATTACCTAATTTCACAAAACTTTCTCTCTTGGGTCATGAATCTGGACTGGTTGTTCTTCATAAGAGAGATTCTCTTCCAACCGAACTACCTCTCGGTTCAAAACATGAGATGGATCTGGCATATACTTTCTCAACATCGAAACATGAAAAACATTGTGTACTTGAGATAAAATCGGAGGTAAAGCCACTCGGTAAGAAACTGATCCAACTCTCTCCAGAATTTCATATGGCCCAATGATCCTTGGACTTAGATTTCCTTTCTTACCGAATCACATCACACTTTTCCATGGTGAAACTTTGAGAAAAACATGATCACCTACCTCGAAAGATAGATCCTTCCTCCTGTTGTCATCATAACTTTTTTCCCTGCTTTGAGCTATTCTCAAGTGTTTCTGAATCAACTAAACTTTTTTTGCCATCTATTCTACCAATTCTAGTCCCATCAGCTTCCTTTCACCCACTTTATCCAAAAAAAGCTGGAGTTCGACACCGCTTCCCATATAATGCCTCAAATGGTGCCATCTGTATACTGGAATGAAAACTATTATTATAAGAAAAACCAACCAAAGAAATATGTTGGTCCCAACTTCCTTGATAATCCATTGAACAAGAACGTAGCATATCCTCCAAAGTCTGAATCGTTCGTTCTGACAGCCCGTCTGATTGAGGATGAAAAGCTGTACTATTATTTAATTCAGTACCCAATGACTTCTAAAGGCCTTTCCAAAAGTTATAAGTAAACCCGGGATCACGATAAGATAAAGTTGATAGGGGAACTCCATGAAACCTAACTATCTCTTTAAGATACAATCGAGAAGGTTGATCTAGAGAGAAAGTATCTCGAATAGGAAGGAAATGAGCAGATTTAGTCAAGTGATCAATAATAACCCAGATTGCATTATTACCTCGATATGTCTTCAGTAATCCCACAACAAAGTCCATGGATATATTTTCCCAATTCCACTCTGGAACTGGTAAAGGCTGAAGCATCCCTTTTGGTAACTGCCACTCTGCTTTAACCTGCTGACAAGTCAAACACTTCACAGTAAAATCAGCAATACCTCTTTTCATTCCATCCCACCAGTAATACTCCCATAGATCTCTGTACATCTTAGTACTGCCAGGATGAACTGAAAATAGGGAACTATGAGCTGCACATAACAACTCATTCTTCAACTTTGAATCACCAGGCACACATAATCTCTTCCAAAACTTCTAAACATAATCATTATCAATATTAAATTCAGGGAACTTACCCTTCTGAACCAGCTCTACCTTTTTCTACAACGCACTGTCTTTCTTCTGCGCTTGCTTAATTCTGTCTGATAGAGATGATCTCACTAATACCTGAAACAAAATAGAAGAACTTCCTGCACCAACAACTTTTATACCAAATTTCATCAAATCAAAAACCAAAGAATCTCATTCAAAACATAGCATGGTTAATCAAGCATAACTTTTATGACTCAAAGCATCAGCCACTTTATTAGCTTTTCCCGGATGGTAATGAATTGTACAATCATAATCCTTGATTAATTCTAGCCATATACTCTGTCTCATGTTCAATTCTTTTTGAGTGAATATATACTTTAAACGTTTGTGATCAATATTTATTTCACACTTTACACCTTACATATGATGTCTACAATTTTTTAGAGAAAAAACAATAGTAGATAATTCCAAGTCATGTGTAGGGTAATTTACCTCATGATTTTTCAACTGATGTGAAGCATATGCAATTACCTGATAATTATGCATAAGGACACAACCAAGTCCCTTCAACGAAGCATCACTGTATATAACAAACTCACCATTCCTGGAAGGAAGTTCCAAAACTCGAGCATTCACCAATCTTCTTTTCAACTCCTGAAAACAATCATCACATTCATTTTCCCAGATAGACTTAACACCCTTCCAAGTTAGCCTAGTCATTGGACTAGATAAACGTGAAAATTTTTCAACAGACCTTCAGTAGTAACCTACCAAACCAAGAAAAATACATATCTCAGTTAAATTTGTGGGTCTTGGCCATTCTTCAACAACTTTTGTTTTAGCATGATCAACAGTTATGCCATTTTTTGAAACAATGTGACCAAGGAAAGAAATTTGTTGTAACCAAAACTCACACTTGCTGAATTTTTCATACAGTTTATTTTCTTTTAAGGATTGAAAGATAACCCTTAAATGACTTTCATGCTCCTCTTTAATTTTAGAAAACACCAAAATATCATCAATGAAAACAACCAAAAACTTATCCAAGAACTCATGGAAAATTCTATACATAAGGTCCATGAATACAGAAGGTGTATTGGTTAACCCAAAAGGCATAACTACAAATTCATAACGGTCGTATCTATTATGAAACACAGTCTTCAGAACTTTTACATCTTTTAATTTCAATTTATGGTACCCCGATATCATGTCAATCTTTGAAAAATACTGAGCTCCCTAGAGCTGATCAAGCAAATCATCTATATGAGGAAACAGATACTTGTTCTTAACAGTGATATTATTCAAGGCTCTATAATCAATACAAAGTCTCATTGAACCATCTTTATTTTTAACAAACAAGATAGGATCACCCCATGGTGATGTGCTAGGTCGAATGAAATCTTTATCGAATAACTCCTGAAATTGCTTCTTTAACTCTAAAATTTTAACTCGAGCCATTCAGTAAGGGGGTTTTGAAATTGTCTTAGTATCAGGAACTAAGTCAATAGTAATTTCAACTTCCCGATCATGAATAATACCAGACAACTCATTAGAAAAAACATCAAGATACCCATTTACCACTTGTACATCATTAATCTGAATAGTTCCTTTATTTTCAACAATATGGGAAAGATAACATTCATTTCCATATTTTACTAGTTTTTCTACTTCCTGATATGTTATCAAAAGCAAGGGTTCATTCTTGTACACAAACTGAAAACACTTCTGAAAAGAAAACACTTTAGCTATACAGTCAAACATAGCAAGATAAATAGAATGCCAATCCATGCTCAAAATAACATCAAACTCTACTAGAGGCAAAACAATAAGGTTTGTAGGTAGATTCTTTTCGCACACAAGGATAAGAAGGTTCTTATAATTTCTTTTTGTCTCAACGTTTCCTTTGGGTGTTTTTACCATAAGTTCAAAATTCATATCTTAAGATGGAATTCCCAATTTACTTGAAAACTTCTCTGAAATGAAAGAATGTGTAGACCTTGAATCAAAAAACACATTGGCATAATCTGAAAAAACAAACAGTGTACCTGACACTACTTCATTCGATGGACCAACATCTGCTGAAGTAGGTGAAAAGGATTTCACCCCCCCTTTCTGCCTATAGTCTGGATTCTTTCCCCCAGTCGAGTTCTTCTTTAGACACTCATTTCCATAATGACCCATTTAATTACACTTAAAACATCTTACTACTGGATTTTCATTACCTGCTTGATCACCTTCCTTACAGTTGTGAGCAATATGACCCAACTTAGCACACCGAAAGCACTTTCCAGACTTGAATAAACATTCTTCAGGATGTATTTTACAACACTTCTCACAGGATGGATATTTGGGTTTCTTACCTCCTTGTTTCTTTGAAGAATTCTTCCCCTTTTATTTCCAATTGGACCTCTTATTCTGTTGTTTGTCAAAGAACACCTGATCATCGGAAAACTCCATTTCCACCTTCTCCGCACATCGAACAAGTTTTTCATAACTTTTGAACTCACGAGAAGATAAATCCCTTAGATACTTTGGATTTAACCCTGAGTAAAAATGGTTGATTTTATTATCAAGATCTCGTATGAAGTTTGGAGCATACCTTGCCAGTCGAGTGAACTTTGCTTCATAAGCAGCCACTGAGTCATCCCCTTGCCTCAATTCTAAGAATTGTTTTTCCATCCTAAGACGAACCAGTATAGGAAAATATTTCACAAGAAACATACCATTGAATTCGTCCCAGTGAAGATCATCAATCTCATCACTATCCCTGATATTTTTCATCAACGACCACCACTGATCTTCTTCGCCTTCAAAACAGTAAACAGCAAGACTAACCTTTTGATGTTCTGAACACCCCATGACATCAAAAATCTTCTCAAGTGCTTTAATCCACCCATCAGCTAGCACACGGTCAGATGATCCTCTAAATGATGGGGGATGTTGCCTCATGAAATGTTCCACCACTGACATGTTCCTCTGTGGTTGATCTGGCTGATCTCATGCATGGATACCACCACTATTTATAGCCTTAGTCAATTGTGCCATCACTACAACAAACTGTTCAGTTCTAATTCCGACCATCTCATGTTACTGATTTGGATGGTTGTCTTCCTCCTAATGTCGTCCCAACGTAGCTACCTTGTTTCCTCTGCGGAAAACCATTCTTAATATAGAAATATCTTAGGCAAAGCAACATGTTAATCTTTAAATGCTATATCATTTCAATCATACCATAAATTAATTTATAATTTAACAATTTTCTAACTCCTAAAGTTGTATTAACCGACCTTTGATACCAACTATAAGGCCCCAACCTTAAAAATTACTTAATAATGAATTAAATGAATAATTCCAATTGAGGATCTTTTTAGGTTTAGATTTTTAGAGAATTAGACCATAACTATTACATCTCATAAGATTACACAGTAGACACTTGTACACAGTTTCCTTTTTTTTAAAACATGAACTCAAAAAAAGTCATTTCTATTTCCATGTTTAAGAAATCATGAATTTTCCCTGATCCCATCCTTGACCATATTCCACATTGTTTCCTGTGAAAAACATTTCAAAAAAAACTTGGGGTGAGCATAAAAAGCTCAGTAAGGGATACACAATGAAAGAAGATTGTTAGTTTTTCAAAACAACAAGTAAACCATTAATACTTTATTAAAGTAATACTTTTCACCTTTATGAAGTAGTATAAACTCTTCAATGAATAAATTATCATTACTTACCCTTTTGTATCCAAAATATTACCATAAAACCCATATACATAACATATAAAGGTAACATGGGACATAAACATACCTAAATGGAATAACCATACGGTCGAATTCCACACATATCACTTAATCGAATAGCCATAAGACCAACTTCCATACCCAATGCATTGGAGGTTATAACGTAACCACTCATCCTGGTATTCACGACACCACCCATCATATAGTTTATCACGTAACCACCCATCAATTGTTAAAGTACCATTATAAAATCATAAGCCATAAAACAAATATAATGGAAGGAAAAAACTTCAACAGATTTATCACAATATATCACATTAATATATAGACCTAAAAACCCATTGTAAAACAATTTTCAATACCAAAATACATAAAAGAGCATATGGTATTTATTTCATTTTAAAAACGTTACGGCTTGTTGAGGAAGCCAAAGACCAAATAATACTCACGACGGTAGAAAAGGTCGTGGTCACCGCGTACATTAAAAGAAACATTCTTTTTTGTCCTTTTATAAAACACTTTGTAGAAAAATATTCCATTTGTATAAAATTAAAATTCAAAGCGGTTTATACACCGTATAAAAGAAATCCTTGTATTAGAATAAAATATGCCTCAATGAAAGGAGATTGAGACGAAGTCCCTTACCTCGTGTACGACGTGACTAGATTGATCTTTAATCTCCAGAATATTAAACTAGTGTTAATTTATACTTGATTAAGAACCTTTTTCAAGCTTACTGTTCCTTTTATATCACTTATTTCCATGTATAATCATTATGTAAACATTTAAGTTAATAATGTTTGTTTTATCGATATCTGGTTCATAAGTCCAAAATGGACTTCTTAAAATTACATGTTGTTCATGTGGTCAAAGTTTCATTATATCTAGAATGATATTCATGATTTTCATATCATATATATCATATATATCCAGCATATACATTTATTTATAATAGTACATAACATTTAGAGGTTAGAAATGAAATGCACTGTTCATGGAGACGGTAAGCCGTACGTACGCATGAATGCTACTTTAATTTCTATTTAGTATTTAATGGAGTGAAATCATAATGATATAAGTGTATATTATAATTCCAGTATAAAATAATATATAATAACATCAACTCCATCCTTTATATGTCCCACATATGGCATTAACGAATCAAATCACTTTGAGGGGGCGGTAGTCCGCACTTCCTAAAATGAAATTATCGTTTTTACCTACAATGGAAACCAGAATGGTATGATACAAATGAAAAATAAAGAAGCATAAGGAAAACAAAAACATGATATATATCATATATAAATAGAGTGACATCTTAATGGATACCATGAAAGGTGTTAAAAGAAGATTTAACAATCATCGTTTCGTGAGGCAGAAAATCGCCAACCACAAGAAACAGTATGTTCTTTAACCATTAGACGAAGGTGTGTGTAGGTTTAGCTCTAATAATTCTCATAAAAACAACCTAATATATTGAATATACTGGTTTTGTTATAAAATAAAGTAATAAAAAGAGTTTAGAGGGTTGGAGAAGCAAAATAATACATAAGAACACAAGAGAAGACACTACCTTTAAATCGGGTAACTCTTTTTGATTTGAGCTAAAGGCTTCCTTGGAAAGACGTATGCCCAAAGTGAGGCTTCTAGGAGTAATAGAGGGATGGGGAGAGACAAAATGGGCAGGGGTTGGCCAAGCCAAAGTCTTGAGAGGTGTGGGTAAGGTTGTATAGGTGGGGGCCTTTTATAAGAGCAGAGGAGGGGCACTCTTGGAAATTTATAAAAGGTTACTTTATTATAAGATGAATTTCGGATTTTAAAGGTCCCAAAATTATATATTTTGAGGATAAGGTAATAAGAGTTCGAAATACACCCATAAAATAGGTTTTTGACAAGTGAAGGTCTTAGTTTGTACATTATCTTTTCATTTTATTTAAATCGTTAAATAATGATGTAATCGCTGCATCATCATGGTGTCATAAATAATTTAATTTATTTAATGTATAAAAATTATAAAAAAAATATCATGATCTAGGAAATATTTTTAGATTTCTAATGAATATTTATAGTAAAAAATATGACTTGTATAACCCCATTTAAAAATTGTTTTTTGTAAAACAACACATGTTTGTGACATTTTTATTTTAACATTAAATAAAAAGTTATTAATGTCATTTTCCTACCAAAGTGGCTCCATGGGGTCCCCATGTTGACCCATGGATTTTTTTGGTCGGCCATGACATATCCAATAAGGGTAGGACATGTGTCAAGGTCATTTCATATTATTAAAACATTATTTTTACCTTAAATTACACTAATTACCTCTAATCGTTAATAAAAACTTAAAAGTTACTATTCACCAAAAATTATTTTTATCCCATTAAACCACATTTTACTTCTTAATGACAACCATGTATGTCGGATTTTTGAAATTCAAAACACAAAGGTGGTAAAATTTCATTTAAATGAAAAATCAGTTTTTTAAGTACCACTTAGTGGTTTCACTATTAATCAAAAATTGAAGTTTTTCAAAAAAATACCAAAACATAACCCTAAGCTATATTTGATATTCCAAATTAAAAAATGATGTATATTTTAAAAAATTCACAACATATAATTTTCATTAATTAATTTAATAATTAATTCTCACTGTCATGACAAATAGCGTGTTTTTATGAAACAATATATATCAAAAGATTGACACTAGTTTAAGTCCAATATCAAAGTGAAATTAATTCCAAAGACTACTATTGGATTAAATGGTAAAAATATATTCTAATTTCACTATAAAACCAATTAAAAAGATAATCTAATCATATTAATAAATTTGATTAAAATTAGGTTTTTAATTAAAATACAACATTTTTCACTTTTCATTAAAAAAATAAACATTATCAAATTATACCAAAAATTTACACAAAGTAAATTTCGATTTCCCGATTCTAAAGAAGAATTTTATTTGCTCTAATAGAATTTATAAGAGTAACCAAAACTATATTTAATGATGGTTCGCCATCAAAAAGTGATAAGTGTGCCTTTAGTGAAAATTAGAGTATATATGCCTAAAATTGAATTATTTTCGTATTTTAAGCCTTTATCCTTTATTGGATAAATGTAAAAACATTTAACAAAAATATATAATCATATTTTAGTTATTTCTATTCATTACCGCTAATACAACGGCTACGTGTTAACTACCATTTAAAATAATATTATTTTATTACTAGTGTACAACGTAAGATTTCAAAGAAACTCTTTGTTGCATATCAGGTACGCTATTGAAAATAGCAACCACTTTAAAGTAAAATTAATATTTAATTCATAAATATTAATAAATATGAATATGTTTTATTATTTATTTACCTATGATTTTAGACTAATGGTAATTTCATGGTTGTTGGTTGGTACGATGGTGCCACAACATCCTCATATGGATGCAGTCATTACGGGGAGACAATTGATGTCTGTTTCTTTGATCCATTATTGAGCGAAGAATGGTGGAAAACTTTTGAGGTAGTGGATTCATTGATTCTCTTTTAATTATATAGAATCGTAGATCTAGAATGATTTAGACTTCGTATAACATTAGAATTGACCTAATAATTATATGAACCAGATTAAAGAATTGGTATTGATCGCATGTTGATGCTTTGCTCCATGAAAATAGTTTGGATCTTGACTTGATAGATAGTGTAATATATTTTATTTTCTTGTTAGCATGTTGTTCATGATGAAATTGGTAAAGAACGTAAATCTAAAATTAAATTGTAATTGTTGGCTAAAGATAGAGGCATGTAAATGAATCCGGTTGATGTTGTAATTTTATGTTAGTCAACTTAATGAACAAGATCATGTTTTTTATTGAATTTATTGATAAAACTTAATAATTTTGACTCCTGTTGATTAAAGGAATGTGAAATTACTTTTTAATTAATTTTTGATAGCTTTGATAGCTTTCTAATTAGGTTTCCCATAGTTAGAACCTACTTACAATGAATCAGTTAATTAAAGATGGATTAAATAACCAGTTGTTTGATAAAAGATAATTCTTGTTAGGGTTTTGAGTTACCCTCTTGCTTATAAAGTCCAATATCCTTATGCTTTGGAGTTTTGAGTTCCCATTATGTATGAAGGCTGGATTCCTTGTTTGAGGGCTAAGATCCCAGTTTCTATGATATTTGTTTCCTACCGCTTGTGTAGTTTTGTGAGCTATAGATGGTTGAGCCTGGAAGTATGTTGTGGTATGTGGGTCAGGGAGGCCCAATGGTTTTTTCAGCAGTCGACGCCTAGAGTGGCGAGAAATGCCGGTTTCTACACATGGGTGTTGGGGAGGAAACTAGAGATAATGAAAAGGGTAGAAGATGTGCTTACTAAATGTTTTTTAGTTTGATTGTTTACCTACTATAATTTCCCCACTGCTTGAGGCAAATGGTCTTCTTTACCCTCCTTCCAAAATAGGAGAAGATGCATGGGGTATTCCATATTCATTCTGTGGTTTTCATCATTAGGATGGATGGGTCTTCTCTTCTTCTAAGGGTGAAAAAACTCGATGGGTAGTTTATATAAACACCGTGTTGATCCCTTTGTGTGTTTAGTATATTAAAATGATCTCTTAGATTATCTAAAACATATTTTTTTTAATAATGTAAATTAATTATTGAATAAAAGATGTTGAACCCATGGAATTGTATCTTGGTAGAATGCAATGTTAAAGTTACTTCTAAGGATCTGTGGAATCAGTGTGGGTTTTCCTGGAGGGAATAGGACCATGTTGGAATATTGATGTAATGTAATGTTGAAAATTTAATGGTTGATTTATTGTTAAAAAATTAATTAAATTAAAGTGAAAATTATTAAAAGGGATAATATGATTTAATATATATATTTAAATGGTTCTGTTTTATAGGGTATATAGTCTTAGCAGTGGTAGCTGGGAGTTAGAGAGACGTTAGCTGCGGTTGTGTTTAAGACCATGTTTTCTCACAGTGTGGTTTTTAGCTATATTATATCATGTACTTTTTGTGTTTCTATACGCTACCCCACCCTGTAGGTTAAGGAGACTAACAACCAGGTATTCTAACCCATGGGGGGTATTTTCCCCAACATCTAGGTGGACGGATGGACGACTAACTTCCCCCTTCAGACCCTCTTTCTTCTCTTGGAACTTTCTTTTACTAGAATTCATGGCAATTAGTTTTACCCATATATTTGTGTAGAGGGGTGTAATGGCTTGTGTTTATTTCACACATACATATTTGGGATATAGTTTTCTATAAACTACTATAGGTATAACATGTATAGGATTTGATGGTTTGGGGATCCTTACTTGGTTTTTGGGCTCTAGTGGATTGAGGTGTAAAACATGATGTATGATACATGTTATGTGAGTTTTGGTGGTTTCTAGAAACTACCTGATTACTTTTGGTTGTGTGGTGCTTTTCCTAGATGTTTACGAGTAAGCCTTTCAATGCACTAGGTGTAGGTTTTAGAGCTCGCCCAGGTGTCTTCGGGCCATAATTATTAGAGAGAGATCAATTAGGATGTGTGACATTAGGGCAAAGTGGAAAACTAGTGGGATAGTGGAAGAGGGGTACCCTTGATATTCTTTTTATATTATATACTCTTGTATGTGATAGTTGGTGAGAGTAGCCATGGTGAGGCTGGGAATATGGTATACCTATTTATTCAAGGAGTTAGTTTCACTTGTGGTTCACTGTGAATTAGCATGAATTCTTTAAATTTACATGATAGGTTCTATGGAGGATACTACTTAGTATACTATTTTACTCACCCTATGTATATATAAATTATTTTTCTGGTCACTATTTGTAGGTTGGAGATCAGGCTAGTTACTACTATCTTGGGTTTGCATGATCTATTCAGGCTTCGTGGTCACTACCATTTTTACTTTATCTTGGTACTTGCCATTTTTAATTTCAGTTGTAGTAGTTTTTTCATGAAATCCCATATGTGTACATGGGATTTCTTTTTATATCGCTGTCTAAGTAAGTTTTGACTGGTGTATGTATTATCTCTCTCTTTTGCATGTGTTCTCTTAGAGGGTAATGCCTCCCATATATGTGTTTATTATTCCCTCAGTGCTACTTTCTAACCCGGGGCCTACTAGAGGTGGGACATGGGGGTTATTATATCTCTTCTCACATTTTCAGCCCTGGAGGAGTACACTTTGTGGAGAGTGGATCATGAAAAAATAGATCTTGAAACTAAATTTTGTCCTATTACTCACATATGTGATCAATCATATATCTTTTTAAATCATTACATATATATGGTTTTTTGTCCCTTAACCGTCCCTTGATAATTTACTTAATATTGATCGCATACCTCATTCCATCTCTATAATTATTTACACCATTATCGACATCCATATCATCGCTTAACAATGATGTTATCTTAATTAGAAACCCAGTTATGTGTTATTATATATAACCTTGGTACTTACCTATATCTCTTATTAAGAGGAAATTTTATTTACTCTTGTTATGATTTGGGTTTTCATCAAAATAGTGTTCAAATATCAAACACTTTATTACTAAGATCAAGTTTAAATTGTGATGATGAAATTTATTTAACGTATATATAATTTAACTCTCTAAAATTATAAAAGAATAACATTATAATAAATAGAATATGTGACACAAAAAATTCAGTTCATATTTCCATACATGAAATACTACTTTTATCATTCAGTATGTTGAACAGTGATTTATGTTTGTGTTACACGAAACAAAAAATTTATTCAAATCATTTCATTACATACATGGAGATGTTTTACCAAATAAAATATCCTATTATTATTATTAAATAATATAAAAAAGTTCTCAAAGATATTAGAATGTTGGGTAAGAATATTATTAACTAAATTATGAACATATTAAATTAACACATTTTTATTAGCTACCAATTGATTATAAATAAAATAATAATCATTTAAAAGGGAATGAAATATTTTTTGAAACATTGTATACTTTAAAAACGAAAATTTAATAGTCATTATCATTCATAATTTATTTTTTACCATTATTAGAAATCTTATATTATGAAATAAACATCTTTTCTAAAACTTAATTATAGAAGTTGTCTCAGGGTGAATATTTAGAGTTTTCTGAGTTGTTTCATTTTTGATGAATAGTGAAAAGTACAATATTTTAATTGAAAATTACCATTTCATTAATTTGTTTTATAATATCTTATTCAATGATCTCTTATTCATTTGTTTTATTAATTTTCCTTTACATGCTGATTATTTTTTATTAATTATTTATATCTTACACTATACTTAACCCTTATTGAGAATTTCCGCACAGCCTTATTTTTTTTCTTTTCCCATGGTTTTGAATAAGTGATGTATGAATGAGTTTTAAAGGATATAGTTTATTATATTTTTTTTATATTATATTCTATTTTCTTTTCCCAATGTAAAAGGGATTCAACGTACATACCTATTTTTCCAAAAGCTACTAGAATTATTTTTCTTTAGAGATTTGATCCATTGTATCTTGTACAATTTAATAAATCAAGGCACTAAATTTTGGTTACCGGGGTAAAGGTTATTACATTTTGAATCAGATAATGTTTAGTTGAAACCCAGAGAACTAGATTAATGGAATAATAGATTTAGGAACATTAACCTTTCATAATGATTGAAGATAAGTACTGAAGGATATCCTAATGAATTTTTAGGTGGATATTATATGGTGTGTCATATCAATAAAAACCTATCTAGATACTTATTTTAGATGTGGTTCTAGACCAGATGCACCTTCGGGTAATAAATTTGAAAAGCTTACAGTGGTCTTGACCCAATCATCACATAGTGTACAACAATAAGACGTAATGATCTTGTAGTTTTACAATAACAGAGGATATTCATCAGATAAATCACATTTTATTTACAAATAATTATGAAAATTTTGTAATATTTATGTCCCAAAAGAAATAATTTTTATGACTTTAGTATTAGTTATGCATAAAATTTCAATTTATGTTATGAATTTTACTAGTTTTGGGAGTATATGCAATTTTTCATAATGATATGATCTAATATAGGGTATTCCATTATTTAGAAATGTTTTATAAAAGAAGGATTGATAACCACATCAATGTATGTAATTCCAATAGTATTAATGATTGATTTTTTCTGATGTGTTTATGCCAGTCCTTCAAAGGCAACCAGCCTCTCAAAAATTATCTTTTTATGAAGATATAATATCATGTGTTAATAAGACAAAGAAAAAATTAAATAAGAATTATGGGGTTTAATATAAGAATGATAAGAAGAGTATGGAAGGGGAAAATTTGGAAAAAGGAAAGAAGTTAACGGATAATTTTACCACATGTGATAATTCTATAAATAAATTATAACAACTCTTATCTTTATTACACATTTAAACATAATTTCATACATAATTTTCCCTTAATAAAAATAATAATATTTAGAGGTCTAGTGTATTTTGGGATTAGGAACATTTCATAACAACTTAAAACATAAAATACAAAACCTTTATTGAAAACTTCTTTTACATGACCACAACATTCCTTCATACCTAACACTATATGAGATAACCTGAGGACATACTTAAGAAATTGTTGAGCTATAAGGCCCAGTAAGGGAATTAACAAGGAATAAAATGAGGAAGACAATAATTTTTATTCAAAAGAATATTAATAGATAAAAAATGAAATATGAACATAAAGGCAAGCCATATCATTGTAATCACAACATGGAAATGTGGAAACAACATAAAACATGTTATTAACATGATTTAAGGATCATTGCACATGGATTATCATGAGTAAACCCTCATTGAACATGAATTATCATGACTAAACCCTAATTCCACATGAATTAGGATGCGTAAAACCTCATTTCACAATAAATATCATGATACTAACATTATTAATGCATTAGAGTACTATCAGGACACACCCTTCATAATCATTTCATTTTTAGGCTTAAGTGTGCCCCATAGATCATATAACAATGATTAATTAAAAATAACAAGTTATTACATGATCAAGTAATGTGTAATAAATACTTGTAAACCTCAATAAATAAGTATATGTTCATAAAGGTGAATACCATTGATAGAGGAATGGGTTCAGAATTCACTACATGATGATTTTGGAAGGAAAATCACGGTTCAATTTAGGTAGCATAACAACATCATATGGAAATTCATAAAATGGGTTGATGAAAGTGGAAAGAGTCTCTCATAATTTATACATTAAATGGAAAGTATGTAGATAATGGAACATAATATTCAAACATATTAAATGTATTTTAATATTCATAATATAAAATAAGAGTTTGAATAGAAATGAGTAGAGAGAAATCCCTTACATAATTTCCGCATGGTAACTAGTGTATATAAAGGATCATGGATGGTTTAATGAGAGTGGAAAGAAGATATAATTATTTTTAAAATAAAATTGATAGTAAGGGGAGTATGTATGATCATATCCTAAAATATTAAAATTGAAATTAAAAGGGATATCACAAAAGGAGTGCTTGATAAAAGAGAAGGGTGGAAGATCACATAGTGAATTCCTACATAGTAATGGATTAGGTATGAGTCCAAATGAGGGGGAATAAATGATCCATCATAAAAATAACATCAATTTTACAATAAGTTTATTATTATAAATTAATTTAAATACAATAAAATGAAATTAGAATAACTAATCTCAATGATGGTGCTTGAATTCAAAGGCGAGGAGAGTAAATCCCTTACATGGATGTGTGACTCGAAAGGCTTGGGAGAGGCTTATTAGGATATTCATGGAACCTTGAGAGGAATATAGGGAGTTTTAACAAGAGGGTATGCAAGATAAAAATATTTTTAGTGAAGATAAATGGGGGATTGGGTGGGTTTATATAGGAAAGGAGGGGGATTTATTTCTTATTTTAGTTTTGGACACCTCCTAACAAAATAATCAAAAAAAAAACCAACCCATGGTTTTTATCATGATTTATGGAAAAGGGGAAGGGTATAAATTATTTTATAAGGAAAGGGTTTGAAGATATTAAAATACATTCCTTTCTTATGTGGAGGTGAGTCATAATTTCAAAGAAATAATTTTAAAATCTTCAAATATTTTATGTCTTGGATGATTCACTAAGGCTTTATAAAATAAATAGCATAAATTTAAAATTAAAATATTTTAAAGGGAAAAGATATATTTGTAATAATATACATTTACTATTTTTTATTACATCATCATTTAGTCATTACGATGTCATAGAACACAATATATATTTATATGGTAATTAATTTTAACCAAAAAATTCGTCTATGTTAGAAAATTATGACTAAATTACCATTGGATAATTAATATATCCTAATTCCAAATATAATATTAATTTTATCTAAATAATTTTATATGTATGTGAATTTAAAGTTTTAAAATAAAAACTAACATTTATTAAAAATTGATAGGTTTTGACAAAAATAGTTATTAAACCATAATAAAAATTACTTTTAACTTCATAAAAATTACATGATAATTTAAATTTAATAATAGTAATTAAATAATAATAATTTATTAGAATATTATTTATTTAAAAAATCCATTAATTCATTAAAAATACATTTCTTAATTGAATTTTAATAGTAATGAAAATATTATTTGTAGTTTAAAAACCATTTACAAATAACAATAATAGAATTAAATTATATTTATTATTCTATAAAAAATATTGTACATAATAATAATTCTATGGTCTTGTTATATATCCCTTTATTACACTAGTATACAGTCTAAGAGTAAGTTGCGCGATGGTGGGGCTTTCATGGGGCTGTTTAGTTAATATGGTTTGGGCCATGATCTCAATGAGATTAAAATTCTATCATAAATAGTTTCGCTCATGCTTAAGTTGTTGGATCATGTCCTAGGATTGGTCTAGGGAAAAGCCCAGAATTTCTCTCTCCCTCAAAATCTCTATCAAATGGGTTTCAAAGGGAATGATCCTACTAGTTGAAGTTATCACTTCCTTTGTCTGGGTCAAAATGATTTGTTAAAACCCAATATTTATACTAGTCTTATAACTAGTGTTCAATGACATAATTATTAACGAAAAATATAATCAATGGGAAATTAAATATAATTGGTTTAAAAAGAGTTCCGGTTTTTCTATATCATCATAAAAATTAATTATATCAAAATAAAGCGAATTTAATTCCTAAATGATTGGGTCATTATAACCTCCCCACTTAAGATGTTTTCCCCTAAAAATTTCATTTTCACGCTCTAAAATAGATGATGGTAACTCTGTTTTATTATCTCCTCCAGTTCCAACATTTCTTCTTCAAACTTATGGATTCTCCATAACACCTGGATGAGGGGAATCATCTTATTTCATAAGACTTTTTCTCTATGATCTAGGATCTTTACCAGATGATACTCATAGGAAATTTGATTATACAATGGTACCACCTATGGATTGAGTACATGTGATGGTTTAGGTATGTACTTCGTCAAGATTGATACATGGAATGCATCATTTACTTGAGACGAGTTTAGTGGGAGTGCTAGTTGATAGGCCACTACTACGATGCGATCAAGGATCTCCAAAGGGATGATGTACCTTGGACTAAGATTTCCCTTCTTCCGAAATTCCATGACTCTCTGCCATGGAGATATGCAGAGGAATACTATGTCTTTAATATTGAAATCTATACCACGTCGACATTTTTCATAAAAACTATTTTGTAAACTATGAGAAACTTTTATGTTCTGTTGTATGGTCTTAACATTCATTGACATTTATTCAACCATTTCCAAACAAATAATTTCTTGTTCCACAAATTCATCCCAACATGCCAGTGTTCTTTACCTCTTCCCCTAAAGGGATTCATTGGGATCCATTTAGATGCTCTAATGGAAACTGTTGTTGTAAGAGAACTCCACCAATTAATGATATTGGACCCATCTGACTTTGATGTCCATTGAGAAAGCTATCAACATTTCCTCAAGTGTTTGGATAGTCTACTCAGATTGGCCATTAGTTTGAGGGTGATAAGCTATAAAGATGCTCAGATATGTGTTTAGAGCATGTTAGAGGCTTTTCCAAAACATAAAGGATAATCATGGATCTCGATCAGATAAAATAGATAGTAGTTCTCCATGTAGCCTTACCACTTATCTGATGTATATCCATAATATTTGATAAGTTTTAATTGATATTTAATAGAAACAAAGTGTACAATCTTTATAAGATGATCCACAAAAACCCAACTACCATTTATTCATTTGGATGTAATCAGAAGTCTATTGACAAATTCCATGGTGATGTTTTCCCATTTCTATGTTAGTATGGGTAATTGTTGCATCATCCCATTAGACTTATGCCTATCATACTTCACTTGATGACACACCAAGAACATTGATGTATATTCAATGATCTCCTTATTCATGTTATCCTACCAATACTACTCTCGAAGATATCGATACATTTTTGTGTTCCTTGGGTTAATGGGGAAATTCGTACTATTTGAATCATCCAATCATTCTCTCTTTAACTCAGGATATGATGGAACACACAGTTTAGACCCAAATCTCACTATTACTTCTTCATTAAGATTTAACTATGAGGATTTCCATTTTTTGATAGTTTCCACTTTTTTATGAATCCCTTCATTTTCTTTTTGATCATACGTTAACCATTTTCAAAAGATATGGTTGAACAATAATTTGTGAAAGGACTAATCATGTAACCTTCTCTATAATTCCCATGTCCATCCCCATAAAATCTAGGAGGATTGGATCCTTTTCAATTCTCATCAATGATAGAATTTCTTGGTCGTTATACTCAGAGCATCTTACACCTTGTTCACTTTCCTAGGATGATTATGGATTGAGTAGTCGTAATCCTTGATTATCTCTAACCATATTTGTTGGTGCATATTTAGCTCCTTCTATGTGAATATATATACAAGACTTTTGTGATCCGTATATATTTCACACTTCTCCAAAAAGAGATAATCCTACCATATTTCCAATGTAATGATCACAATTTCTTACTCCAGATCATACATGGGATAGTTTCTCTCATGAATTTTTAAATTCCTTGAAGAATAGGCAATTAATTTTTCATTTTTCATTAACACACATACAAATCCCTTATTTGAAGAATCACCAAAGATTATGAAAATCTCCCCAATTATTGGTAGTGTGAGCATAGGGGTAGTGATAAGCCTATTTTTTAACTCTAATTCTTCACATTTACCATTCCATGAAAACATGGATCCCTTCTGAGTATGATTAGTTGGAGGATTTGATAATCATAATACATTTCTCACAAATCAGAGATAATATCTAGATAACCCAAGGATGCTATGGATATCTGTCATAAATGATGGCTTCATGCATATCCAAATTTCCTTTTTCATTAAAGGATCCATATATATCCCATTTATTGGGATGATATTACACATTAATGAGAATTCCTTTAACCATAACATACTCTTTTTGTAATTTTAATAGAGCTTCTCCTTTAACAAGGTCTTTAGCACAGTGCTTAGATTCTCCTCATGCTACACCTTGGTTTTGGATTATATTAGAATATCATCTATAAATACTACAAAATATTTGTTGAGGTAATCTCTAAAGACTATATTCATCATGTTTATAAAGATTTTATAGAATTAGTGAGTCTAAATGGAATTAATATGAACTCATAATTCCTGTACTTTGTACAAAAATTAGGCTTTGGGATATCCTCCTTCTTCACCCTTATTTAGTAATATCCTGACCTCAAATCCAACATAGAGAAGTATTGTGATCCCCATAGTTATTCAAACAAGTCATAAATTACTGTAAAATGATACTTCTTCTTTATCATGATTTTGTTGAGATCACGACAATTAATTCAAAGGAGAATTGACCCATCCTTCTTCTTAATGAAGAGGACTAGTGCACCCCATGTGAAGCACTTGGGCATATAAACCCTTTATCTATATTATCTTATAGTTTTTTCTTTACTTCCTTAAGTTATAAAATATCCATTCTATATGTAGTCTTGGATATTGGAAATCCCCATGGAATAATATTAATCTATAATTCAACATCTCTACTATGAGGAAGACCAGGAAATTACTTGGGAAACACATCAATGAATTACCTCATAAAAGGAATGTCTTAAAGGATAGATACTTCATTAGACTCAATCATCTGATCAAGATACACATGATCATAGGAAATTAATATCGATTATTAGTATTATGGTGTAGATAAAGACTCATCCTCCTCCTTTAACATGAATTGAATCAGTGGTTGATTCTCCATATGGAGATTGATTTCCCTCCTGTGATAATTTATGTTGGATCTATATAAGAAAATCCAATCCATACATGGATTTACATAATATTCAACCAAGGTAAGTATGAAATGGTTAAATAAGAAGATAAATCAAATTTTTTTGATAGTGGATGAATTATATTAATGGGATACAATAATGACTCCATTTTTGATTTTCACTGACATCACTACTTCCATTCTTTTTGGTGGTTTATAATTGTTCTAAAAAACTTTTGGGATATAAAATAATTTGAATAACTTGAATCAAAAAGTAAATTCATTATTACTTAATGAATAACTAAAATACATATCATCACTTTAATTTCTTTATTCACTTCAATAGTAGTGAAAAAAAATCACTCCCTTACTGTCTGAAAGGTTTTTGGTTGCCTCCTAAAACCCTAGTCTAAGAGAACTGGTTTGCAATGTACCATGGTTCATTGTAGTTATAACAATGAACAATGGATTGAGGTTCTAACATATTTATCCTTTCCTCTGTCACATTGATGGGTTTATCCTATTGAAAACTACTATCTACATGTACTTCTCTTCCACACCTAAATTATTTCTTTAATCCTATTAGAAAATTTACAGGGTGCTTATTTCCACACCATTGAAAAGAAGGGTGATGAAATTTCATAGCATCATTGGATTTTTCCATAGGACCACCAATGTTAAAGTCCACTTTCTCCTTTTATCCTTAGGATACCCTTGATATTCACTGATCTCCATCTCAACTTGGAGGGAACATCGGAAAATTTCTTCAGAGCTTTCAAAGTCAGGGATTTCTAGGGCCTTTTGTAGGATATGATTTATCCCACTAAATGAGCATTCAACCTGCATTTGGGTGTAATGACAAAACCCGAGGCTTATCGTGCAAGTATGGTGAAGTTTTCCTCATACACACCAACAAACTTGTCTATGTGTTTCTTGAGTGCAAGGAGATATCATTCTATATTAAGATGGAGGGTACATGAAAAATATTTATCAATTTGTTTTTTCAGAATTCCTTAAACATCATTTCTTTCATCGCCTCATTAGGCTTCAAATACATGATCAATGTCCACCACTTATCAGATTCACCCTCCATATTATAAATAGTAGGAAGAACCTTCTCTTTTTTGAAACATTAAAGGATAGAGGATATAATTTTAATGGAATTGATCTATTTCTCCTTGATTAGGTGATAACATGATACATTGAATGTAGGATTCCTTTGTTGCAAGAAGCTCTTGATTATAGGATGATCTCTCTTGGGGGGTGGGTTCGAGTGATCCTATTGATCTAGGTTTTGATTCAGAACATGATTTAACTGAGAGATCATAATAAAAATGTTTGTGATTCCCACTCCTATTGGGTTGGTAATATCATTGGGGAAATCCTCAAACATCCCCTCACATCAGTTGTTAGCATGATTCCTCCTATTAATGGTCATTAGATGGAAAAAATAAAGATTAGGGATGATTATCTTGAATTTTTAAACACATAAATATAATACAATGACATTAATAGGTTAACTTATAAATTTCATTTATCTCTTTAACTTATCAGTTTCTAGGCTTTAGTCTAAGTTATCCATGATCTACTTCCAAACATATATTTTTATGGGATTTTTTTGTGTTCCCTAAATAATGGATGTAATGAGATTTTGAATTTACCAAAGCATACCCTCATATAGTGTCAAACTAGGAGTGCATCATGGTATGTTTTCATACTCCAGTTCATGTTTGAGTCTAACTCAAAGAGGTGAATTCATGTTTTACCCATAGATACATCTATGCCAGAACCACATCCACTTATTCGTATCCGGATAAGGATTTATATTATTGATAAACCACTTAATCTATAATAAATAAAATTTATGGATGTTTTTCTTATACTTAGTCTTATCATTAAGGGTTTTCACAAGGGTTTCATAATCGTAATCCCAATAATAACCAAACCTATCCTATAATACCAACTATAAAAACCCTGATATTTATTACACATTTAGACATGATTTATAACATAATTTTTTCTTAATAAAACTCATAAGATCAAGAGGTCTAGTGTATTTTTGGAATAGAAACATTATATAAATACATAAAACATAAAATATTAAATCTTTTTTGAAAGATTATATTACATGACCACATCATTCCTTCATACTTAACACTGTATACGATGACCTGAGGACATACATAAGAAAAGGGTGAGCTATAAAGCCTAGTAAGGGGGTAAACATGGAATAAAATGAGGAAGTAAATACATGTTTTTCAATATTCATATCAATGGAGAACAAAATATATATGAACATAAATGCATCACATAGTGTGATAATCATAACACGGAAATGTGGAAACAACAAACAACATGAGATTAGTATGAGTCAAGGCTCATAGCACATGAATTAACATGAGTAAACCCTCATTGCACATGAATTAGAATAATTAAACCATAATTTAAAATGAATTATCATGAGTAAACCCTCATTGCACATGACTTATCATGACACTAAATATTATACAATTAATTGGAGTGATATTAGGGTGCACCCTTCGTAATCATTTCATTTTCATGCTTATGTGTGCCACATTTATCATATTACATGTATTTATTCAAAATAAAAAGTTATTACATGATCATGGAATGTGGAATAAACACATTTATGTCAGAAATAAATAATTATATGTTTATAAAGGTGAATACCCTTGATAGAGGAATGTGTATGGTATTCACTACACGAGGAGTTTGGGATGGAAAATAACAGTGCAATTTCAGCAGCATAACGACATCATATGGAAATTCATAAAGTGGTTAGATGATGGATGAAGGGGTCTTTCATCATATATACATGAAATATATAGTAAGGGTATCATTAAAAATAATATTCCATCATATGAAATGTCATTTAATATTTATAATATAAGAGATGCAATTGATTGGAAATGAAGAGAGAGAAATCCCTTATAGAATTTTAGCATGGTAATGGGTGTTTATAAAATATCATGGATAGATTAATGAGATTTGAAGGAAGTTATAATTATTTATAATTAAAATAGGAAATAATGTTAGTATGTATGAACATATTCTAACATATGAAAATTTAAACTAAAAGGAATATCACAAAAGGAGTGACTGATAAAAGAGGCGAGTGGAAGATATCTTATGGAATTCTGGCATAGTATAATGGTCCAAATTAAGGGGAATAAAAGAAATACCATAATTTTTTTTAAATTATGTTAATTATTATAAATTAATGTAAATATATGAAATTTAAATTAATATAACTAATCTTTAAGAAGGTACTTGAATTCAAATGTGGGGGGAGGAAATACCTTACATGGATGTGTGACTCCAAAGGCTTGGGAGAGGCTTCTTAAGAGATTTAGAGAACCTTGGGAGGACTCCAAGGAGTAAGTATAAGAATTTGTTCAAGATTCAAAGAGTTTTATTGAAAAGAAATGAGAAATTCGGTGGGATCATATAGGAATATAAAAGGATTTCATTATTATTTGGGTGTTGGACACCTCATAAGAAAATATTCAAAACCACAAACCATCTGATGTTTTTTTCCCATGGTTTCTAGAAAAGGGGTGTGGAATACAATATTTTATTTGGATAATGGCCTAATATATTAAAATATTTCCATTGATTATGTGGAGGTGAGTCAAAATTACAAGGAAATGATTTTAAAATCTTAAAATATTTTATGTCATGGAGGATTCACTAAGGCTTAATAAAATAAATCAAATCAACTTGAAATTACGTTATTTTAAAGGTAAAACATATATATTGTCGAAGATAACTTTTAAGGTATTTAATACATCATTATTATGTCATTATGATGTGAAAAAACACACTATATATTTATATGGTATTTAATTATCACCCAAAAATCCAACTATCTCATAAAATTATGAAAAATTCACCATTGAATAATTTCAAAAAACTGATTCAAAAATAATATTTATTTTATATAAATAATCTTCCAAATATTTGAATTTTTTATTTTAAAATAAAATCCTATATTTATTGAAAATTGATGGGTTTTGACAAAAATAGTTTTTAATCCTTAAAAAATTACTTTTTACTTCAAAAAAATCACATGCTCATTTAAATTTAATAAAAATAATTTCATAAAAACAATTTATTAGTATATGATTTATTTAAAAAATCCATTTATTCCTTAAAAATAAATTTTTAAATAAATTTTAATATTAACCAAAAATACTATTTGTGCTATTAAAATCATTTACTAAGTAACAATAAAAGAAAGAATGTATATTCATTATTCTATAAAAAAGTGAACATAATCATAATTCTATGGTCTTGTTACATATCCCTTTATTACATCAACATACACCCTAAGAGTGAGGTGTGCAATGGTGGGGCTTTCAATGAGATGATAGGTGAACATGGTTTGGGTCATGACCTTGATGGGCTTGAAATTATCCAATAAATGGTTTTTCTCATTCTTAAGTTGGTGGGTCTTGGCTTGGACTTGAAATAGGGAAAATCCCGGAAACACTATCTCCCTCGAAAGATCTTATATATGGGATTCATGGGGAATGATCCTACTGGTTGAGGACATCACTTCCTTTTTCCGTGTCAAAAGGATTTGTAAAAACCCTATATTTATATTAGCCACGTGATCATTGTTCAACGACTATATTATCAATGGTAAAAATACATAAAGGTAATTTAAATTTAATTGGATAAAATGGAGTTTATGTTCTTTCGTTATCCACAAGACACATAATTAAATCAAAATAAAGTGAATGTTATTCATAAATGATCAGGTCATTATAGAAACACAATAGAACATTATTAAAAGGAATGAGACTTTGGTAAAAGTTTGGGGATAATGGCCACTGTGATTATGATAAAAAGAGTAAGAAATAAATCTCCATTTTATAACTTTGGAACTATATAGTGATTTCAAGCCACTTAAATCAATGACTAATGAATAAAACGAATATATCTCAAATAATTTTTATGGATCATGGTCATACTTCTCCTACTATCACAGATAATGAGGAATGATTAATGTTCTTGTGGTTGGATTCCAGAATTATATAACTTGATTATTTTATTAATGATGTACTGGTTATAAAAAAATTTAATGTATTAGGATTGTAAAACAATTATTTTTCATTATGGATTTGAATATGTATGTTTAATGTTATTGATGAACTAAAATATTATTTAGATCCATGTTTAACTTATTGGATGACATATGATTGTGGAACCTTAATATGTTATTGATGTTGAGATAATGATATGTGGATAAGAGTTGATTTTTATAGACAACCTAAATTAGATAGTGTTGACTAACATGGAATTGATTAATGATTTTTTTTGAAAAATTGTCTTATTCTATCATTGTTGGTGTTTACAAATTTTTGGGACCAAAGTAATACATCCAATAATTGGTGTTTTATTAAATTAACAAAGAATAATGTATGTTTTAAATATTATGATAAGTAAATTTAATACCATGTTTCAATTTAATAAATTATGAATGTATTATTATGTTTGATATATGGGGATAAAGATATATTTAATGTTTTTTTAATATAAACGATATGAAATTAAATGACCTTCTTTCTAAATATTTTGATAATTAATATTTGGAAGGGTTATATGGTTTTATATTAATGAAATAGTTTATTTTGAATATTGAATGAATCTTTAAGGGAATTTTTTTAACTTTATAAATGTGAAAATTCATGAATATATGATAAATAGTGAAAATAATAATGTTTTTTTAAAATATTTCAAGACAAATGGAAGGACTTTTCATTCTTTTAGGAGGATTATGATCTGTTAAAAGTTAAATTCAATGCTTTAAGCATAAAATAATTGTTTTTGGGATATTAATTTCATAGAATAAGGTTTTAATTGTAAACCTATAAAACAAAAACCATAGGGTTAAAATATACATATGAGAAATAAACTTATAAAGTAATTAACATTCTATATATTCGTTGATTGTAAAATAATTCCTTAACATGAGGAAATAGATACTTAAACTAAATGGTTTCATCAATTATTAATACATGATTAATCATATAGTCCTTTAAATCATTACATATATTTGGTTTTTAGGTCCTTAACCTTCCATTGATCATTCACTTACTTGTGATCGTTGAACTCATTCACCCTATATAATTATTTATGATTTTATCGATGTAAATATCATTGGTTGCTAGTGATGATATCTTAATCCGAAACCTAGTTTAATGATATTCCCTAAAACCATGGTTATTCCATATATATCTTATTAAGAATAGGTTTTATTTATTGTTGTTATTATTATTTTTCCATAAAAATATTTTTCAAATATGAAACCATTGATTGCTGATATCTGATTTAAATTGTGATAATAATAATTATTTCAAGAGGGGATAATGTTACTCCAATAAATTAGAAAATAATATCATTCAATTAAGTAGAATATATGTCACAAAAAATTCATTTTATCTTTCAATAAATTAAAAAATAAATTAATCATTCAGTACATGGATCGCTGATTTAAACTTGTGTTATAAATAACAATGATTTTCTTCGAAACCCTGCATTACACACATAACCAAGTTTTACTGAAGAAAAATATATTATTCATATTATTAATTATTTTTTTTTTCAACTAGATATTTGAATAGATATTAATAATATATTTAAATATGTTATGGAAATATAAATTTTAGACATTTTATTAGCTATATATTCATTATAAATAAAATAATCATCATTTCAAATTGTAAAAAAATATTTTTGGAAATAATAATATATTTTATAAAAGAGGATATATAAAATAATTGAGCACATAAATTAATTTTTTCCATTTTATAAAATTTATATTATAAAATAAATCAAGTTTCTGAAATTGCAATATATAAATTATCTTATTCCGAATTTCTGAGTGTTTTCTGAGAAGTTTCATTTCTGATCAATAGTAAAAAAATAATATATTTTAATTGAAAACTACTACTTTGTTAAGAAAATTTATAAAGATAAATTATATTTTAAATTAATTTTAAATTAAAAATTGTTATTTTTGAAATAATTTAATAAAATATAGCTAATTAAAATTATTTTCATTTTTTTTATTAAAGCATTGAAAACTATTGAAAAAATTTAATTAAAACCTGCTTTCTCGTCTCCTCGATGGGATTAATATTAAATTAAAATTTTAAATTTATGTTATTAAAAACTTTAAAAATGGATTTCATAACAGGAATTAGTATATCTATACTATATAATATGTTCAACTTAATTTCTAATAACTTTATTATTAGATATAGTTAAAATTAATTAGAGTGATTATGACTAAAATTGGGCTTTAAGCATTAAAAGTGTTTTTAATAACATTAATTTTACCCACACATTGAAATTATATTTAATAAATTATATTTAATATTTATTATAATTACGTATAATTTATATAATAAAACCCTTTTTTAATTTAGTATTAAAAGTTTTATTACCTAGGTAAAAAATTGTTATGTAATCTTGGTTAAAAAACTGAACGAGTCAAATTGGGTAGACTTAATGACTAAGATATATAATGATAGAAATGTATTTAATTTTTGGTGATGAAGGTTTTTATTCACCAAATAAATGATAATAAACATTTTTGATCTATTTTTTTATGAACATTAGTTAATGGATGCCTCTTAATTGTGAATGTTTTTTGGTATTTACAAGACTTCCACTCCTCTTCAATTATAATAGGGAACTCCCTCCCCTCACTTATACACCCATGAAATGAAATTTTAATCAAGAAAACACAACCCAAATAAATTTAAAAATTTTATAACCTAATTCTATAATTAGTATACTCGAATTAAATCCATTATTTGATGTAATTTTGTGCAAATCCCAATGAGGATACCCAAAGAAGAGGTAATGCTCTTCTGTAAGAGTAATTATTTTACACCATTCTCCACCTCATTAAAATTTTAATAAACAATGATGATATAATACCCTCATTGTATTACATATATTTATATGGTTTTATACTATTTTCATGACCTAAAACCTACTCTATTTCTAACAAATGTGTTATGAAATCATCATTTGTGTCTTTGGTGGACAACTGCCCGTGAACGGATGTTATTTGTTCTTCCATTTCCACCATTCACAATTGATTATTATGATAAATATACAATATATATAAGATATTAATATCATATTTATAACACTAGATTCATTAAATCATATATATCATGTTTCCTTTCATTTTATAGGAGATACAAAAACATCGCTCGTGTGTACAAAAGACTACCGTATCGCGAAACGATGCGATTGTTCTTTCAATAACACATCACATGGAAAGTGATATGGAACAATTTAATGATTATATTTGATATAGATGAATTTATTCCAAAATTCATGTTATTATTATCATTATTATATTTTAATATGTCATATTATTTTTTTACACTTAAAGATGATAATATCATTTATTCACGTGTGGACTACTGTCGTCACGAAGTGATGGGATACTCTTTTCATCACCACACTACTTGAGTGATACATATGTGTATATATATAAAAATATTATGTTATATAATATATTATTATATTTTTTTTAATATTAAAATATTACTTACACCCTTTACATAATGATTATTGAAAAATGGGAAATTTTACTCCTGCATACATATTGCCTATCATCTCTATGATCACACGATATATTATTCTTGAAACAATTAGCCATGATTTTTATTAAAAGAATAATTGATTTGAATGAATTAAGATTAGTTCATTATTATTATTATGAATTTTAGATAACTATAAAATATATTCATGAAATACATATTTCATGATGAAACACACATGTGAAACCAAGTCAATTAACTCCTGAAACAATATAAATAATAAAATATTATTAACGAATGAGTGATAAGAATTAATAAAAGGATTATATATTACATTATAAATAAAAATGTGGGTTCTAATATGTTAATAACATGTTTTAAGAAAATTTTTAAGAGGATAAATAATATACAATCAAAAGGAAGCGTGAGGTAAGATATATTTTCTCAAGATGCATTTAATTGAGACTTATTTTTTGTTATGAAGAAATTAACTATTATGTGGTGTATATAATTAACCTTTGACATGTAAGATAATTAATAATTCATTATTCATGATATTTTATGTTTCATTTTTCATTACATCATCCAATTTTATTTGTTATGAAAATTACAAAATGGTAAGAGTTATTATGCTATATCACTTTCTTTTGTGACTGATAACATCTCTTAAAGCAATCAATATTTTATTATCATTTTCCACATGAAATTAAATTTAACATAAATATTAATATTATTATGTGATGGATATGATTTATACCTTATATTATAAACTTTTAAATATGGTTTTTAATTTTAATATTATTTTATTAACTAGGGAAATATTTATAAATCTGTATGCTTTAATCAATGTGGGTATTTTAAAAGGTGCAATGTTTATGAATTAAATTGATTATTTCATGTTTCATATATGATATTAAAATGTAGTAAATGTGTTGTGGACTGGATAATGTAATCCCCTCAATGCATTCAAAGTTTCATGAGATGAATCAATTTGCCAAATCATTAGGGTTTCTACCCACATACTTCAACTGTCATGAGGATAGATCTTGAAAATCACTGCATTAAGAATAGATTCTATCTATTTATATTTATAACAATATATATTACATTATTATTGATATTTGATTTAATTATTTTATTAGTTATATTACTAATGGTCATGAATCAAGATAATGTGATTATTTATATAAAATTATTTGACCATATTTTATTCCTATAATATTATTCTCATGTTATTTATTAATGGAAATGTTTTTTAGAAATTTACCTTTCAATGTTGTTTATTCATTATAGATTCATGATATCTTACAATACACTTAACACTTAATGATTATTTGATCTCACCCTTATAATACTTTTTTTCCCTTAGATAAGAAAAATGGATCCTTGAATGTGTTATCAAGGATGTAGTTTACTAATTTTTTAGGAATTATGATTTATTTTAAATTCCCAAAGTTAAATTTTTATCATACATTTATCTAATTTCCATAACTATAAAATTTATTAGTCATTCAAGATTCGACCAATTGTATCTATGCCATTATAATAAAGAAATGATGTGTCTCTCGGCTACTTGGTCTCTAGTAATTAGAAAAATTAATGGTCTTATGTGTATTGAATGAAGAACACCATAATATATGGATTCGTACAAAAAAATAATTAATTTAGGACATTGCTTATTCAGAGTATAGATATA
Organism: Viscum album; assembly: GCA_963277665.1. Classification (NCBI taxonomy): domain Eukaryota; kingdom Viridiplantae; phylum Streptophyta; class Magnoliopsida; order Santalales; family Viscaceae; genus Viscum; species Viscum album. The sequence continues at coordinate 1,130,309,851 of OY728128.1, read as the reverse complement.
AAAGGGTCTATATTATTTTATACTTAACTATATGATTCTCAATTGCATGAATTTGTGTAGTACCGATTTATGTATTTTTTAGTCTGTTTAAAATACATTGATGTACATAATTTGATAATTTATAGGATTTATAGGCTTTAAGAGTTTTATTTTATAAAATTATTATGAAATATTGATTTAATTTGAGGTGTTTTTAGAAGAGTTTAATTATTTGGAAATCCTTTTAAAAATATTTTTATTTTAACTAAGAATGTGACATTTTATATGTTTGAATTTTTTTTTGTGGTATGTAATATATAGAATTTGAAAAAGTATTCATGTGTATAAGAGTAACCTAATCCTATAATGGAATAACTCAATATTTCCAAAGGATATGTAATATCTTATATAATATACAAAAGAGTAACATGGAGAATATATGGGCATAATATGCTGATATGTTTGATTAAATCTAATGATACCAAAATTAAATATGTCTAACTTGATGATATGAAAGAGTAACATTATGTTTTAGAGCATACATAATGTTCATCAAGAAAACACATCAAATTTAATATATGTATTTTAATTTGATGATAGATTTAATTTTTTTGATGATATACTTATATCATATGTGACCTATATACCCAAACATTACCTGAGTAATATAATCAAAACACCTTAGGAGTACCTCCCAGTGCAAAAATTCCATCATAAATATAAGTAGTAATGTATAATGAATGTAGTAGGTAGATTCCATTTCTTAGATATAAATTGGACTATATGTAAATAACACCTGAAGTAAACATGAAATATCTATTCTATAAACATATGAGGTGTGTAAATAGTAATCAGCAGAAGAGGGTATAATAATTGGATAGTGCTACATTACAAATTAGCATGCATATATAAGTCAAAAAATCAAATTTCCAAAAACATACAAAATAAATAATGTAACGAATAACTATGAATGTATTTAATTTAGTGAAAGACATAAAAAATTATTTTCTAAAAGCAACACTCATTTGTTTGTGGCCCCATTAGAAAGTGGCACAAATTTCTCACATTCCATACATTAGTCTCTATATTTGATGGAATAAATAGATCTACCTACTATACAAGATTATCATTAAAAAATCTACCATATTTGGGATATTTACTATTACCTGAATCAAAAATAAAAGATTATTTAAATGCCCTGAATGGGGCATATATAGGGTGTGAGTATGAAAAATCAGTAGGCATTTATCACCCCACCCATTTCAATCAATCACAGACTAGAGTGTATTCTAAATAAACATTTTAGAGGAATAAAAAATCATCAAGAATCATGGAATAAAATACAAATTAGATATGATTATTGGAATTAGAAATATAACTCAAAACAATAAAAGGATAATTATCTTCATTCCCACTTCAAACCTCAACTCAAGTTTTAAGAAAACACATGAGTCAAATTCCCCTAGGGGAGGTTGTGTTCATACATATAAATCAAACACAATTGTGTATATATGAACCCACAAATATATAAATATGTGTGATAATATAAACACCCCATCAATCCATCATATTTTGGAGAAATCACATTTCATATAAGTTTTTAAATTGATATTGTCACTGAAACATTCGATTAAAAGGGAATGAGTACAATAATTTTGGGCCTTATATGATCAACCCTTACCATGTTATTGGAAATCATGTATCTAATTACCTCGTAACATGTGCATCAAAGGCCTAGACTCCTACTTATGGTTTATATGACAAAACAATGTTTTATAGTGTAACGTCCTAGTTTCGGAAGCCACCCAGGGGTGCCCCGTACCCGGTTGGTCACATGGCCTCAAGTGCATTTTCCCAAATGACAGAGGCTACCGAGTAGAAATGAGGGCCTTGGGTGTGATATTGAGGAAAATATTCGTTCATTGGAAGAGTAACACAGTGGAAGTAAAATAGATATACAATAGTGGAAGTAGTAAAAATACCACACAACAGTAAACAGTGGAAGGATGATGAAGATACAACTAGAGAACATATATATATAAATGATGCATGATACATATGTCTAGGAAAGTATATAAATGAATCAAAATGCTATAATACAGTAAAAAACAAATTACAAAAGAAAACAATTAAACTCCTCAACATCGCAAGCCCCAGTTTGGTCCCATGCTCTCCAGCTCCTCAGCTTTCAGGCACTTGAAGTAGAAGGGAGTTTTCCCTTATCTATACATATAAGGCCCCAGCCTTAAACCTTACTTAATATTTAATTAAATGAATAATTCACATTGAAGATCTTTTCAGGTTTAGAGTTTTTAGAGAATTAGGACATAACTATTACATCTCAAAAGATTACAAAGTAGACACTTCTACTAAGTTTCCATAATAAAAAAAAACTCTTAAAAAGAAAAATGTCTAGTTCCATGTTTTATATAGCGTGGCATTCCCTTGATCCCATCCTTGACCTTATTCCACTTTAAGTCCTATGAAAAACATTTCGAAAAACTTGGGGTGAGCATAAAAAGCTCAGTAAGGGATTCACAAAGAATGAAAACTGTTACTTTTTCAAACATCAAGTAAAACATGAATACTCTATCAAAGTAATACCTTCACCTTCATGAAGTAGTAAAAACTCTTCACTAAATAAAGTATCATTACTTACCATTTTGTAACCAAAGTTTTACCATAAAACCCATATAAAGAACACATAGCATATATAAAGGTAACTTGGGACATAAACATACCTAAGTGGAATAACCATACGGTCAACTTCCACACATATCACTTAATGGAATAGCCATATGGCCAATTTCCATACATACATAATGGAATAGCCATACGGCTGACTTCCATAACCAATGCATTGGAGGTTATAACGTAACCACTTGTCCTGGTATTCACGGCACCACCCGTCATATGGTTTATCACGCAACCACCCGTCAAATGTCCAAGTACCAATATAAAATCATAAAACATAAAACCAATATAAAGGAATGATAACATTTCCATATTTCAATCACAATATATCATAATAAAATCCTTTACCAAAACCATTTTCAAAATACATAAAAGAGTATATGGTATTTATTTTATTTTAAAAGCATTACGGCTTGTTGAGGAAGCCAAAGACCAAATAATACTCGTGGCGGCGGAAAAGGCCGTTTTCACCGCGTACATTAAAAAAAACATTACTTTTTTGTCGTTTAGTAAAGCATTTCGTAGAAAAAGATTCCTTTTGTATAAAAGTAAAAGTCAAAGGGGTTTATACACCGTATAAAAGAAAGTTGTGTATAAAACGAAATATGCCTCAATGAAAGGAGATTGAGACGAAGTCCCTTACCTCATATCCGACTTGGCCCGACCATTCTTTAATCTCCTGAATAATAAACTTGAGTTAATCTATACTTGCTTAAGAACCTTTTTCAAGGTCATTATTCATTTTATACCATGTTATGAACATCATGTAATCATTTAAGTTAATAATTTTTATTTTGTCGGTATTTGGTTCTTAAGTCAAAAATAGACTTCTTACACTTACATGTTGTTAATTTGGTCAAAGGTTAGTTATATCCAGAATGATATTAATTATTTGGATAACATATATATCATATATATTCAGCATATACATGTATTTATAATATTACATCACATTCATAGGTAAGAAATGAAATGCACCATTCCTGAAGACGGTAAGCCGTATGTAAGCATGAACGCTACTTCCATTTCTATTTCATATTTTCTGGAATGGAATCATAGTGATATAAGAGTATATTATAATTCTAGTATAATAACATATATAATACCATTAACTTTATCCTTTACACATCCCATATATGGTATTGACGAATCAAATCACTTTCAGGGGGCAGTAGTCCGCACTTCCTAAAAAGAAGATATCGTGTTTACCCATAATGGAAACAATAGTGGTATGCCATAAATGAAAAATACAGAAGCTTAAGGAAAGAATAAACATATTATATATCATATATAAAAATAGTGACATCATAATGTCCACCATTGAAGGTGTTAGATGAGTATTGAACAATCATCGTTTCGGGAGGCAGAATTTCGCCATCCACGGAAACCGTATGTTATTTAACCATTTGATGTAGTTGTTTGAGAGTGTAGCTCGAATAAATCTTATAAAAACATCCTAGTATATTGAAGATACTGGTGTTGTTACAAAAGAAGTAAATAAAAAGAGTTTATGGGGTTTTAGAAGCAAAATAAAACAAATGAACATGAGATAATGAATTACCTTTAAAAGTGTAACTCCTTTTGATTTGAGACTAAAGGATTCCTTTGAAAGGATTATGCCCAAAGGGAATCCTCTAGGATGAGGAGAGGGATGTGGAGAGAGTAAATGGGAAGGTTTTGGACGAGCCAAAGGCTTGAGGAGTGTGTGAAATGAGGTAGAGGTGGGGGCCTTTTATAAGAGGAGAGGAGGGGCACTTTTGGAAACCATGAAACTATTATTTTATTTGAAAATGTGTTTATGTTTTAAAAGGTCCCACATTGATATAATTCGTGGATAAGGTGATAAGGGTTCGAAATCCACCCATCCAATAAGTTTTTGACATGTGTAGTTCATATATTTTACAATATCTTTCAATTTTATTTAAATCGTCAAATAATGATGTCATCGCAGCATCATTATTATGTCATAAATAATTTAATTGATTTAATGTCTAAAAATTATAAAAAAATAATATGATATAGGAAATATTTTTAGCTTTCCAATGACTATTTATAATAAAAAATCTGACTTGTATAACCCCATTTAAAAATTGTTTTAGTAAAACATGTCATGTTTGTGCCATTTTTTACATTAACATTAAATAAAAGGTATTTATGTCATTTTCCAACCATAGTGGCTCCATGGGGTCTCCAAGTTTACCCATGGCTTGTATTGGTCGGCCATGACATATCCAATGAGGGTAAGACATGTGTCTAGGTCATCTCATATTATTAAAACATTATTTTTACCTTAAACTACACTAATTACCACTAATCGCGATTAAAAACTTAATAAGTTACTATTCACCAAAAATTTATTTTAATCTAATTGAACCACATTTTACTTCTTAATGACAACCATGTATGTCTGATTTTTGAAAATCAAATCACAGAGGTGGTAAAATTTCATTTAAACGAAAAATCAGTTTTCATAAGTACCACTTAGTGATTTCACTATTCATCAAAAATTGAAGTTCTTCAGAAAAATACCAAAAATTCACCCTAAGGTATATTTGATATTACAAATTCAAAAATTAAGTCTATTTTAAAAAATTCAAAACATATAAGTCAAATTAATTAATTTAATAATTAATTCCCGCTGTCATGATAAATAGCGTGTTTTTGTGAAACAATAAGTATCAAAAGATTGACACTAGTTTATGTCCAATTTCAAAGGGAAATTAATTCCAACGACCACTATTGGATTTAATGGTAAAAATATTTTCTAATTTCACTTTAAAAACAATTCAAAAGATAATCTAATCATATTAAAAATTAGATTAAAAAGAGGTTTTGAATTATAATACAACAATTTTCACTATTCATTTAAAAAAATGAACTTTATCAGAACGATACGAAAAATTTACACAAAGTAAATTTTGATGTCCTGATTCTAAAGAAGAGTTATATTTGGTCCAAAATAAAGTATAAGAGTGATCAAAACTATATTTAATGATGGTTCTCCATCAAAAGGTGATAAGTGAACCTTTAGTGAAAATTAGAGTATATATGCCTAAAATTGAATTCTTTTCATATTTTAAGCCTTTATCCTTTATTGGATAAATGTAAAAACATTTAAAAACATATATAATCATATTTTAGGAATTTCTATCCATTTCCTCCAGTACAATGGCTACGTGTAAACTAACATTTAAAATAATATTATTTTATTACTAGTGTGCAATGTAAGTTTTCAAAGAAACTCATCGTTGCGTATCGAGTACGCTATCGAATGTAGAAACACCTTTTAATTAAAATTAATATTTAATTCGTAAATATTAATTAATATGAAAATTCTTTATTCTTTATTTACCTGGGATGTTACATCCTTCCCCCCTTTTGGGAATTGCGTCCTCACAATTTTATTCACTTATCAAAATAAGTGGGGGTATTTATCCCTCATAGAATTTTCAGATTCCCACGCTGCCTCTTCAATCACATGATTTTTCCACAAAACCTTTACCTGATGAATCACCTTATTCCGTAACACCTACTCCCTGTGGTCAAGAATCTAGACCGGTTGTTCTTCATAAGATAGGTTCTCTTCCAGCTGAACTACCTCTGGACTCAAAACATGAGATGGATCTGGCATATACTTCCTCAACATTGAAAAATGAAAAACATTGTGTACCTGAGATAAACTCAGAGGTAAAGCCACTCAGTAAGAAACTGATCCAACTTTCTCCAGAATTTTATATGGTCCAATGAACCTTGGACTCAGATTTCCTTTCTTACCAAATCTAATCACACTTTTCCATAGAGAAACCATGAGAAAAACATGATCACCTACCTCGAAAGATAGATCCTTCCTCCTGTTGTCTGCATAACTCTTCTTCCTGCTCTGAGCTGTTCTCATGTGTTTCTGTATCAGCTAAACGTTTTCTGCCATCTCTTATACTAATTCTGGTCCCATCAACTTCCTTTCACCCACTTCATCCCAGAAAGCTGGAGTTCGACACTGCTTCCCATATAACGACTCAAACGGAGCCATCTGTATACTGGAATGAAAACTGTTATTATAAGAAAACTCAATCAAAGAAATATGTTGGTCCCAACTTCCCTGATAATCCATCAAACAAGATCATAGAATATCCTCAAAGGTCTGAATTGTTCGTTCTGGCTGCCCATCTGATTGAGGAAGAAAAGCTATACTAAAATTTAATTCAGTACCTAACGACTTCTGAAGGCCTTTCCAAAAGTTAGAAGTAAACCTGGGATCATGATCCGATACAATGGAGAGAGGAACTCCATGTAACCAGACTGTCTCTTTAAGATACAAACGGTAAAATTGATCTAGAGAGAAAGTATCTTGTATAGCAAGGAAATGAGCAGATTTGGTCAACCGATCTACAATAACCCAGATTGCATTATTACCTCGAGATGTCTTTGGTAATCCCACAACAGAGTCCATGGATATGTTTTCCCATTTCCACTCTGGCACTGGTAAAGGCTGAAACATCCCTTTAGATAACTGCCGCTCTGCTTTAACCTGTTGACATGTCAAACACTTCATAGTAAAATCAGAAATATCTCTTTTCATTCCATCCGACCAGTAATACTCCCACAGATCTATGTACATCTTAGTACTGCCAGGATGAACTGAAAACGGGGAACTATGAGCCTCACATAACAACTCATTCTTCAACTGCGAATCACAAGGCACACATAACCTCTTCCCAAACCTCAAAACACAATCATTATCAATGTTGAATTCAGGAAACTTACCTTTCTGAACCAGCTCTACCTTTTTCTGCAACTCGCTATCTTGCTTCTGTGCTTGCTTGATTTTGTCTGATAGAGAAGATTTCACTGATACCTGAAACAAAACAGAAGGACTTCCTGCACCAAAAACTTCTATGACAAAGTTCATCAAATCAAAAACCAAAGGATCTCGTTCCAAACGTATTATGGTTAATGAAGCATTACTTTTTTGACTCAAAGCACCAGACACTTTATTTGCTTTTCTCGGATGGTAGTGGATTGTACAATCATAATCCTTGATTAATTCCAGCCATCTCCTCTGTCTCATATTCAATTCTTTCTGAGTGAATATATACTTTAAACTCTTGTGATCAGTATATATTTCACACTTTACTCCATACAAATGATGCCTCCAAATTTTTAAAGCAAAGACAACAGCAGCTAATTCCAAATCATGTGTAGGGTAATTTACCTCATGAGTTTTCAACTGACGTAAAGCATAAGCAATTACCTGATCATTCTGCATTAGGACACAACAAAGTCCCTTCAACGAAGAATCACTGTATATAACAAACTCACCATTCCTGGATGGAAGTGCCAAAACTGGAGCATTCACCAATCTTCTTTTCAACTCCTGAAAACAATCATCACATTCTTTTGTCCAGATGAACTTAACACCCTTACGAGTTAGCTTAGTCATTGGACTAGATAACCGTGAAAAATTTTCAACAAACCTTCGGTAGTAACCTACCAAACCAAGAAAACTATGGATCTCAGTTACATTTGTGGGTCTCGGCCATTCTTCAACAACTTTTGTTTTAGTAGGATCAACAGTTATGCCATCTTTTGAAACAATGTGACCCAGGAAAGAAATTTGTTGTAACCAAAACTCACACTTGATGAATTTTCCATATAGTTTCTTTTATTTTAAGGTTTTCAAGATAACCCTTAAATGAATTTCATGCTTCTCTTTACTTTTATAAAACACCAAAATATCATCAATGAAAACAACCACAAACTTATCCAAGAACTCATGGAAAATTCTATTCATAAGGTCCATGAATACAGCAGGTGCATTAGTTAACCCAAAAGGCATAACTACAAATTCATAATGGCCATATCTAGTACGGAATGCAGTCTTCGGAACATCTTCTTCTTTTACTTTCAACTGATGGTACCCCGACCTCAAGTAAATCTTCGAAAAATACTGAGCTCCCTGGAGCTGATCAAACAAATCATCGATATGAGGCAAAGGATACTTGTTCTTAACAGTAATATTATTCAAGGATCTATAATCAATGCAAAGTCTCACTGATCCATCTTTCTTTTTAACAAACAAGATAGGATCACCCCATGGTGATGTGCTAGGTCGAATGAAACCTTTATTTAATAACTCCTGCAATTGTTTCGTTAACTCTAAAAGTTCAACTTGAGCCATTCGATAAGGGGGTTTTGAAATTGGCTTAGAATCAGGAACTAAGTCAACAGTAAATTCAACTTCCCGATCATGAATAATTCCAGGCAACTCATCTGGAAAAACATCAAGATACTCATTTACCACTGGCACATCATTAATATGAACAGTTCCTTTATTTTCAACAATATGTGCAAGGTAAAATTCATTTCCAACTTTTACTAGTTTCTCAACATCCTGATATGTTATCAAAATCAAGGGTTCATTCTTGTACACAAACTGAAAATCTTTCTGAAAAGGAACCATTTTAGCTCTGCAGTCAATCTTAGCAAGATAAAAAGAAAGCCAATCCATGCCCAAAATAACATCAAACTCTACTAGAGGCAAAACAATAAGGTTTCCTGGTAGATTCTTTCCACACACAAGAATAGGAAGGTTCTTATAATTCCTTTTTGTCTCAACGTTTTCTCCGGGTGTTTTTACCATAAGTTCAAGGTTCATATCTTGAGATGGAATTTCCAATTTACTAGAAAACTTCTCAGAAATGAAAGAGTGTGTAGACCCTGAATCAAACAACACATTGGCATAATCTGAACAAACAAACAGTGTACCTGATACCACTTCATTCAACGGCCCAACATCTGCTGAGGTTGTTGCAAAGGATTTCACCACCCCTTTCTGCATGTAGTCTGGCTACATTCCCCCAGTTGAGTTCTTCGTTGGACACTCGTTTGCATAATGACCCATTTTATTACACTTAAAACATCTTACCGTTGGATTTTCATTGCCTGCTTTATCATCTTCCTTACATTTACGAGCAATATGACCAGAATTAACACACCGAAAGCACATACTAGACTTGGATAAACATTCTCCAGGAAGCATTTTACCACACTTCTCACAGGATGGATATTTGGTTTTCTTACCTCCTTTCTTCTTTGATGAATTATTCCCCTTTTCCTGCCAACTAGACCTCTTATTCTGTTGTTTTTCATAGAACACCAGATCATCGGCAAACTCCATTTCCACCTTCTCCGCACATCGAACAAGTTTTTAATAACTTTTTAACTCACGAGAAGCTAAATCCCTTCGATACTTTGGCTTTAACCCTGAGTAAAAACGGTTTATTTTACTATCAAGATTTCGTATGAAGTTCGGAGCATACCTTGCCAATCGAGTGAACTTTGCTTCATAAGCAGCCACTGAATCATCCTCCTGCATCAATTCTAGGAACTGTTTTTCCATCCTAAGACGAACCACCTTAGGAAAATATATCTCAAGAAATATACCTTTGAATTCGTCCCAGTGAGGTCCTCAATCTCATCACTATCCCTGATATTTTTCACCATTGACCACCACTGATCAGCTTCTCCATCAAAACGGTAAATAGCAAGACTAACCTTTTGATGTTGTGAACACCCCATGACATCAAAAATATTCTCCAGTTCTATAATCCACACTTCAGCTTGCAAAGGGTTAGCTGATCCTCTGAATGATGGGGGATGTTGCCACATGAAATGTTCCACCACTGACATATTCCTCTGTGGTTGATCTGGCTGATCTCGTGCATGGATACCACCACCATTTATAGCCTGAGTCAACTGTGCCATCAGTGCAACAAACCGTTCAGTTCCGATTCCGACCATCTCAGGATGCTGATTTGGAAGGTTGTCTTCCTCCTGATGTCGTCCGAACATAGCTGCTTTGTTTCCTCTACAGAAAACCATTCTGAAAACAGAAATATCTTAGGCGAAGCAACATGGTAATCTGTAAATGCTATATCATTTCAATCATATCATAAATTAACTTATAATTTAACAATTTTCTAACCCCTAAAGTTGTCTAAACCAACCTTTAATACCAACTATAAGGCCCCAGCCTTAAACCTTACTTAATATCGAATTAAATGAATAATTCACATTGAGGATCTTTTCAGGTTTATAGTTTTATAGAATTAGGACATAACTATTACATCTCAAAAGATTACAAAGTAGACACTTCTACTAAGTTTCCATGATAAAAAAAACTCTTAAAAAGAAACATGTCTAGTTCCATGTTTTATATAGTGTGGCATTCCCTTGATCCCATCCATGACCTTATTCCACTTTAAGTCCTGTGAAAAACATTTCGAAAAACTTGGGGTGAGCATAAAAAGCTCAGTAAGGGATACACAAAGAATGAAAACTGTTACTTTTTTCAAACATCAAGTAAAACATGAATACTCTATCAAAGTAATACCTTCACCTTCATGAAGTAGTAAAAACTCTTCACTGAATAAAGTATCCTTACTTACCTTTTTGTAACCAAAGGGTTACCATAAAACCCATATAAAGAACACATAGCATAAATAAAGGTAACTTGGGACATAAACATACCTAAGTGGAATAACCATACGGTCGACTTCCACACATATCACTTAATTGAATAGCCATACGGCCAATTTCCATACATACTTAATGGAATATCCATACGGCCGACTTCCATACCCAATGCATTGGAGGTTATAACGTAACCACCCGTCCTGGTATTCACGGCACCACCCGTCATATGGTTTATCACGTAACCACCTGTCAAATGTCCAAGTACCAATATAAAATCATAAAACATAAAACCAATATAAAGGAATGATAACATTTCTATATTTCAATCACAATATATCATAATAGAATCCTTTATCGAAACCATTTTCAAAATACATAAAAGAGTATATGGTATTTATTTTATTTTAAAAACATTACGGCTTGTTTAGGAAGCCAAAGACCAAATAATACTCGCAGCGGTGGAAAAGGTCATTGTCACCTCGTACATTAAAAAAACATTCCTTTTTGTCACTTAGTAAAGAGCTTCGTAGAAAAAGATTCCTTTTTTATAAAAGTAAAAGTCAAAGGGTTTTATACACCGTATAAAAGAAAGTTGTGTATAAAACAAAATATGCCTCAATGAAAGGAGATTGAGACGAAGTCCCTTACCTCGTATCCGAATTGACCTGACCGTTATTTAATCTCTTGAATAATAAACTTGAGTTAATCTCTACATTCTTAAGAACCTTTTTCAAGTTCATTATTCCTTTTATACCAAGTTATGAACATCATGTAATCATTTAAGTTAATAATGTTCATTTTGTCGGTATTTGGTTCTTAAGTCAAAAATAGACTTCTTACACTTACATGTTGTTAATTTGGTCAAAGGTTCGTTATATCCAGAATGATATTAATGATTTGGATAACATATATATCATATATATTCAGCATATACATGTATTTACAATATTACATCTCATTCAGAGGTAAGAAATAAAATGCACCGTTCATGGAGACGGTAAGCCGTACGTACGCATGAACGCTACTTCCATTTCTATTTCGTATTTTCTGGAATGGAATAATAGTGATATAAGTGTATATTATAATTCTAGTATAATAACATATATAATATCATTAACTTTATCCTTTACGCATCCCACATATGGTATTGACGAATCAAATCACTTTCAGGGGGCGGTAGTCCGCACTTCCTAAAATGAAGATATCGTGTTTACCCATAATGGAAACAATAGTGGTATGCCATAAATGAAAAATACAGAACCTTAAGGAAAGAATAAACATATTATATGTCATATATAAAAATAGTTACATCATAATGGCCACCTTTGAAGGTGTTATATGAGTATTGAACAATCATCGTTTCGGGAGGCAGAATATCGCCATCCACGGAAACCGTATGTTCTTTAACCATTTGATGTAGTTGTGTGAGAGTTCAGCTCAAATAAATCTTATAAAAAAATCCTAGTATATTTAAGATACTGGTGTTGTTACAAAATAAGTAAATAAAAAGAGTTTAGGGGGTTGGAGAGGCAAAATAAAACAAATGAACATGAGAGAATGAATTACCTTTAAAAGTGTAACTCCTATTGATTTGAGCATAAAGGCTTCCTTTGAAAGGATTCTGCCAAAAGGGAATCCTCTAGGATAAGGAGAGGGATGTGGAGAGAGTAAATGGGCAGGGTTTGGCCGAGCCAAAGGCTTGAGGAGTGTGTGAAATGAGGTAGAGGTGGGGGCCTTTTATAAGAGGAGAGGAGGGGCACTTTTGGAAACCATGAAACTATTATTTTATTTGAAAATGTTTTTCGGGTTTAAAAGGTCCGAAATTGATATAATTCGTGGATAAGGTGATAATGGTTCGAAATCCACCCATCCAATAAGATTTGGACATGTGTAGTTCATATATTTTACATTATCTTTCAATTTTATTTAAATCTTCAAATAATGATGTCATCACAGCATCATTATTATGTCATAAATAATTTAATTTATTTAATGTCTAAAAATTATAAAACAAAATACTATGATGTAGGAAATCTTTTTAGCTTTCCAATTAATATTTATAATCAAAAATATGACTTGTATAACCCCATTTAGAAATTGTTTTAGTAAAACATGTCATGTTTGTGCCATTTTTTACATTAACATTAAATAAAAGGTATTTATGTCATTTTACAACCAAAGTTGCTCCATGGTGTCCCCAAGTTGACACATGGCTTGTATTGGTCGGCCATTACATATCCAATGAGGGTATGGCATGTGTCTAGGTCATCTCATATTATTAAAACATTATTTTTACCTTAAACTACACTAATTACCACTAATCGCGATTAAAAACTTAATAAGTTACTATTCACAAAAAAATTATTTTAATCTCATTGAACCACATTTTACTTCTTAATGACAACCATTTATGTCGGATTTTTGAAAATCAAATCACAGAGGTGGTAAAAATTCATTTAAACGAAAAATCAGTTTTCATATGTACCACTTAGTGATTTCACTATTCATCAAAAATTGAAGTTTTTCAGAAAAATACCAAAAATCCATCCTAAGATATATCTGATATTCCGAATTCAAAAATGAAGCCTATTTTACAAAATTCAAAACATATAAGTCAAATTAATTAATTTAATAATTAATTCCCGCTGTCATGACAAATAGCGTGTTTTTGTGAAACAATAAGTCTCAAAAGATTGACACTAGTTTATGTCCGATTTCAAAGTGAAATTAATTCCAATGACCACTATTGGATTTAATGGTAAAAATATTTTCTAATTTCAACCAATTCAAAAGATAATCTAATCATATTAAAAATTACATTAAAAAGAGGTTTTGAATTAAAATACAACAATTTTCACTATTCATTTAAAAAAATGAACTTTATCGGAACGATACAAAAAATTGACACAAAGTAAATTTTGATGTCCCGATTATAAAGAAGAGTTATATTTGGTCCAAAATAAAGTATAAGAGTGATAAAAACTATATTTAATGATGGTTCTCCATCAAAAGGTGATAAGTGAACCTTTAGTGAAAATTAGAGTATATATGCTTAAAATTGAATTCTTTTCGTATTTTAAGCCTTTATCCTTTATTGGATAAATGTAAAAACATTTAAAAACATATATAATCATATTTTAGTTATTTCTATCCATTCCTGACAGTACAACGACAATGTGTAAACTAACATTTAAAATAATATTATTTTATTACTAGTGTGCAACATAAGTTTTCAAAGAAACTCATCGTTGCGTATCGAGTACGCTATAGAATGTAGAAACCCCTTTTAATTAAAATTAATATTTAATTCATAAATATTAATTAATATGAAAATTATTTATTCTTTATTTACCGGGGATGTTACAATACATACAACAATTTAATCAGTTTGGGCCAAATAGAATGGCCAAAATAGGGTGTGAGACTAAATACCAGTAGGCAACCACCACAAGATTTGTGCCTAACAGTCAGTGAATATACGGTAGGTAGTGGGCAAAAGGGAGCAGTGAACATGAAAGAAACCAGTAGTAAACAATCCACAGTTTCAATGCATTCGATTTTATATATCAAGCAATAATTAACCAAATTAGGTAAACATGAATAGGTAACCCTATAGGAATTACTCACAACCCATCCCCTCTGGTCCTACCTAGAAACATAAGCAAGAAGCTAAACACAACAGGTAACACTCTGGGAAGTACTCACATCCTATCCCTTCTAGTGCTACCTAGAAACACAAGAAAGTAACTAAACACAATAGGTAACCCTTTGGAAAGTACTCACAGCCTATCCCCTCCGGTCCAACCTAGCAACACAAGAAACCCTATGGGAAGTACACTCAGTCTAACCCCTCTGGTTCATCTTTAGAATAGTCTCTCTAATGAAGCACTCACCACCAACTCCTCCTATAGTCTCATATCTATAAGAAAAGGTGCTCTGGGGAAGCATTTATATCAAATTACCCATGTGGCCCACGTCAAGGAACAACAAACCCTTTGAGGAAGCACTTAAATCAATTACCCCTGTGGTATCACATCGTTAGAAAAAATAGACACTCTAGAGAAACCCTTACATCCATTCTCCCTGTGGTCTACTACACCAGGTTCTCACATCCCTATGTAAGTCAAGAAAGCATAATAGTGCATATCAGCCAATGTATACCTCAATAGCTACTTGGCTAAATAGTCTACATCATAACAGTATATCAGAAAAACTATTACACTATCCTACAATATTGGGCATGGAATGTAAACAACATCCTAATAGGTAAACAAGACCAAATGGTCAAAACAAGAAACATGTATGGAAAAAACATCCGAAGCATATAAATTCAACCTATTCACATTCAATTAACCTCTATTCAAGAATAATATCATAATAGGTAGTTATCAGGGATAAAATGGTAAACATGAAATACCCTGTTTAAGGGCATTGGACAAATTTGCACATATAATTCAAAGAATTTCATCATAAACAAAAAACCACCTAACTCGGTGTTAGGAGATCACTATAAGTGAACCTCAAGTCTTGAATCACCCAAGAACACTATAGATCGACAAAAACATCAAAAACTTTCAATCGAGGATAACTTGAGACAGAGGAGGAATCATGAAACGAAGCTCTAGAAGAAGGAAGAGCTTACCGAGGAGATTCCGTCATAATTGACATCGGTTGAATTAGAGATCGGATGCTCGGTCAGGGGTTTTATGGAAGATCCTGGTCGTATGAGATCTCTCAGATGAACTAGGTCGAGAAGAAGGCCTTTCTGTCGATTAGACACGACCCTAGTATGTTTAATGAAAAGAAAAAATACACGGTGTGTACTTTGGAAGTACACGGTGTGCACTTTCCATTTCCGTACCCCACATTAGATGGTCTCCAGGTCAACCCCACATGAACGTGTGTGCGGACCTTAGACATCCAGCACATGATGTCATGTAACAACCAAGTACATGGTGGGTATTCATAAAGTACACTGTGTGTACTTTAAAATTTTTCAGAAATTCCAATTTTTCTCCAAAATGACCAGAAAAAGAAAACATAACTGAAAAAAGATCTAGGTTCTTACAAACTTCTCCCCTTAAATAAATTCATCCCACAATTTCCCTAACAAGGCGGCTTAGAAGAAGAAACCCCAAACAACTCTTGCCACTGCGATTGGACGTCTGCCTCCCTCTCCCAAGTCTTGTCTTGTACTAGCCTGTTCTGCCATAGCACTCGTACCAGAGGAAGATACCAGCCACTGAGAACCTTCTTACTTAAATCAACAATCTGGATAGGATTCCCCTCAAAATATTCACCCACTTTCAATTCAACCCCCTCGAGTTGGAATACATTAGACGGTTCTAAGAAGTAACGTCAAAGCTGAGAAACATGGAAGATGTCATGCATAACCAAATACCTCTGAGGTAACTACCGCTGATAGAAAATCATCCCAACTCTATCCCACAACTCAAATGAGCTAACGTACCTCAGTGAAAGCTTACCTTATCTCATAATCCTTCAATGTCCCATCCTCAGTGTGACACATAGGAAAATCTGATCCGTGACCTCGAACTCTAGAGTTCATCTCCACTGGTTAGCATAAGAATTTTTTCGAGACTCTGCAGTATCCATCCTTTTCCAAATCAACTATATCTGCTCTACAGTCTCCTGGACAAGATGAGGTCCCAACATAGCTACATCTTCTGCCTCTAGCCAACATAAGGGTGATCAGCATAGCCTACCGTACAAGGCCTCATAAGGTGCCATCTGAATAGATTTTTGAAAACTATTATTATAGGAAAACTCCAAAAAAGGTATATGCTTCTCCCAAGAACCCCCAAAATTCAAGATGCATACACAAAGAATGACCTCAAGAACCTGAATTGAACACTCAGACTAGCCATCTGTCTGGGGATGGTATGCTGTACTCAAAATCACCTGTGTAGCCAAATCCTTTTGCATCCCCTACGAGACCCGAGAAGTAAAACTGGAATCCCTTTCTGAAATGATGGAGTGTGGAACCCCATGTAGACGTATAATATATTGGATGTATAACTATCCAAGCTCATCAATATTGAAGGTCTCCTTGATCAGTAAGAAGTGAGAAACCTTCATGAGTCTATCAATGAAAACCCAAAATGCATCATTCCCTCTAGTTGACCTTAGTATACCTATCATGAAATCCATCACGACATCATTCCAATTCCACTAGAGAATGGGTAACTACTGAAAAATCCCTACTGGTCTCTGATGATACACCTTCACCTACTGACATGTGGAAAACTTCATGACGAAACCAGCAACATCTCTATTCATACCTGGCCACCAATAATTCCAGTGTAGATCACAATTCATTTTGGTGACACCAGGATGAACTGGAAAAATTGAAGAATGAAAGTCCCACATCAGCTCGTTGCATATGTCTTCTAGAACCCATACGTGCCCTTAAAAACACAATATCTCATCCTCGCCTATGGTCCATCCAGGAATAGGGTCCTCTCATGACATGCTTTCTCATAGGACTAGGCCTTCAGAATTTGATAGCTGCCTTATTCACACTCGGTCAAGAAGAGTAGAGTTAATAGCCACAGAAGAAAGAAAAGTCTACCCCTATTTGTCATGAACCTCCAATTCATCTCAGAGAACAGATCCATAAGCTTCCACTCACTACTAGCCTACTGAACTGCCTATATCTGAGTCCCCCTAGTCAGTGCATCATCCACTACATTGCCTTTCCTAGGCGTATAGGCAAGCTCAATGTCAAATGACTGAAGGTACTCAACCCACCATCAGTATATGAAATTCAAGTCACGCTGAGTGAAGAAATACTTGAGGCTATTGTGTTCTGTGAAAACCAAAAAATTCTATCCCATAAGATAATATCTCCAACAGCGCAAGGAACGAAGAACAACAACCAACTCAATATCATGTGTCGGGTAATTCCTCTCATGTGGCCTCAACTGGCGAGATCTGTACATGATGACTCTTTCTCCCGACATAAGCACAACTCCTAGCCTGATACCTAAAGAATTATAGTACATAGTATAGCTCATTCCTAGCTTTGGAAAAACTAGTATTGGTGCTGAAGTCAACCTCCCTTTCAGCTCCTAAAATGCTGAATCACAATAATTTGACCACAAGAACATCACACCCATCCTAGTCAGGCCCTTCAGTGGAATTGCTATGTGTGAAATGTCCTATATGAAATTTATGTAGTAACCAAACAGCCCTAGAAAACTCTGTACCTAGAAGATGTTCTTCGGCTACTCCCAAAAAACTAATGATCTCACTTTATATGGTACTAGTGACACTACTATCTATGAAATAACATGACCCAAGAAGTGAATCTGGTCGATCCAAAAGTGTCATTTTGAGAGCTTACCATATAACTGATGCTATCTCAGTGTAGTGAAAATGATCTCAAGATGGGTAGTAAGGTCGTGTTGAGTGTGAGAGTAGACCAAGATATCATCCACAAAGACAACCATGAAGGAATCCAAGTATGGATGGAACACTCGGTTCACCAGTTCTATGAAAACTACATGCGCGTTCGTGAGACTGAACTACATAACCAGATACTTATATAGACCATACCTGCTCCAGAAGGCTGTATGAGGTATATCAAATGGTCTAACACACAAATGATAATAAACGAATCTCATGTCTATATTCGATAACACCCATGATCCATGAATCTGATCAAAGAGATAATAAATCCTCAGAAAGGAATATTCGTTCTTGACCTTCAACTGGTTTAGCTTCCAATAATCCACACAAATCCTGAGGGTACCATCTGCCTTCTTTGAAAAAAGGACAAGAGAACCCCAGGGAGAATTACTCATTTATATGAAACCCTTTTCTTGCAACTCCTCCAACTGCTTCTTGAGCTCCTTCAACTCTGGTGTAGCCCTCCAATAAGGGGGAATAGACACCAGTGCGACTACTGGAACGAGATCAATAGAAAGGTCTAGCACTTTCTCCAGAGGAAAACCTAAAAAGTCCTCTGGAAAGACATCTCATAAATGATCCACCACTGGAGGAAAGACTAACTATGAAGTCCCCTATTCATGCAGATATAGACTAGAAATCTGGGCTGTAACAGCTTCCAACCCATGATGTTCGGGTCCCGTTCTACTTGCCTAGACACCCCATTCACCCATGTGAAGAAATGATCCTCCTTCTGGTGATGTGAAACTCACCCTACGGAGGTAGTAATGGACGAATTCCTGGAAGGGAACCAACTAGTCCCTTCTGAGAATGACATCATAGTCTTTCATCTCTAGGACATAGAGGTCCCAAAAGAAGTGACACCCACCAACCACTAGAGGGAACTCCTTACACTAATGCACACTAGCCGTCCTATCCCCCAACAGAGTTTCCAGTGTCAAGATATCAACATAAGAGAAGATATAGATCCCAAGGCTCTCCACAAAAACAAAAGATATAAAGCTTTGGGAATACCATGTAATGAAAAGGGCAGATGGTAAAAATGAGGCAACTAAGATCATACCTCGAATTTTAGAAGGAAAGGTATCCAACTCCTTCTGGGTCTGATCCATTGAAAACGTATGGCCTATACCATGATCCTATGACCCTACCTAACCACTCTAAGCTGATATGCCCTTATGTTGCTGAAAAACGAGTGACTGGCTACCACGACCACGACCTCCACCTCGGCCTGAACGGCCAGAAGAAATCTAGTTCCTAGACTAGTTAGAAATTGGTGGTGCTACCCTTGAATGAGGAGTTATAGAAGAACCCCTATCACCAGGTGATCGGGAGAAGATCTAATAGAAGTGCGAAAGATGACCAGTCATGCCGCATGATCAGCACTCCACCGAGTCTCTCGAAAAATGTGGCCTGATATGCCTGATCTTCCAACACTAGTAGCACACAACCTAGATACCAAGAGAAATCTCTCGCCTCCTTGGATCTCTACACGTAGACTCTCTATAGCGCTTCCTGCTATCATTATAAGGGATACTAACTCTGGATGTCGAGCCGCCCTGGATAACAACTCCAGAATCTCTCATATTACGCTCCGTGATCTATGCCTGGTTGATGATAGATGTGATAGAAGTCAACCTAAATATATTCACTTGCGATCTAATTTCGTGCCTCAGACCATCCTAGAAATTCCTTACTAGGAATAACTCATCACCTCATGCAATTGGCGTGAAGAACTCCAGCTCGGTGAAGCGAGAGGAATACTCCATAACAGAAAGAGTACCCTACTCCAAACTCATAAACTCTTGGGCTCAATCGGCCCTCAAGGTCTTTAGGTAGAAGTAGTCATAGAAAGAACACTGAAACTAATCCCTATCCCCTACCTATTGGTTTTCATCATGAGAGATCATATCCCACTATCTCTTAGCGGAATCCTGTAGCATGAACGTAGTGAGACTGACCCTCCTATCTGGAGGTATCTCTAGATGCTCGAAGATTGAAATCATGGATTCTAGCCATGAATCTGCATCCTGGGGTCCTCCTTCGCCTATTAAAGTGGGAGGATGCTACCGCTGAAAGACCTGCATCAACTCTTCCATGGACGAAGTAGGATGCAGTACCCCACAGAAGGTCTAAATGACCCTCATAAAGCCTTCCATGAAGTTTGAATCAGCACCTGGGTCTGGTATTATAACTGGTGCCAAGACTGGCACAACTAGGGGATCTGCTGGTAGTCCCTGATCAACTATATCCAGTGTCTGGTCACTACCTAGAAACTGGCGTATGACTAGAGGACGTCTCGGCGACATGACTCTACAAGGTCAAATGCACACCTTAGAAAAAAATAATCAAAGACTAAAAATTGGAAGCATAAGAAGAGAATAGGAGAAATAAAACATTAATGTTTTACAAAACATGACTACATGGCATGTGTAATTACTACACAACGTGTTCCCTTAAGCCTTTCACATGGGAATGTACTTCTTCCTAGACTAGTCATGTAATACCCCAAACACATGGCATGTTCTCCTTACACACGACGTGCACTTGAATTCTCTTCCCCTTCCTGATCCCTTCTACATGGAAAAGCCACATGGTTCTCCTTAGAATGAGATTACATAGTGTGTTTGTTCAAGACATGGTGTGTACTAGAAGAGCTTCACCGACCTGTGTTTTTCATAACACGATCAGATACTCGATTGACACTACACGACATGTTCCATACGGACACGACGTGTACTAGAAAAGATAACCCCAACTCTTGGTGTTAGTTATATGGATAGATTCCAATATTACACTACACGACATGTTTAGAACTCACACAGTGTGTATAACCTAATATTTTTCCATCTTTGTTGTTAGTCACATGGGTAGACACATGGTCAACACGCCACGACATGTAAAAATGGTACATAGCAAGTTCCCACATGAATTTCCCCATCCCGTGTCTCTACCCACACGGCCTACAACAATGTTGGACACTACATGGAGTGTACATATGGTACAAAATGTGTACATAAGAAAAATGGTTTCTTCCTAAAAATAAGAACACAAGCCGTGTAGTCAAAACTACTCGGCATGTATTATGGGTTTTTCCAGATAGTAAGCCTCAGAAACTACTTCGGAGCCCATAAAAACACTGAAACGAACACCAAAGTGCCAAATTCTAATCCGTGACTGCCCATACTCCATGTGAATCGAATCTTGGAATCTTATACATGTTATAACAAGAAAACAAATGGCACTGAACCACCACATTCTGGTCCATGAGGGCCCATAACACCTCAAGAACCAATGCTTGGAATTCATTCAAGAAGAACATCTAAAAATCAATACCATATCAAAAATTGGGTATTCTATCAAGGCATCTATCACAACAACATGAATATCTTGCACAACATCTCTCACAACAACATGCAATCACTAATGCATCCTAAATAGTATGGAATGTATGCAAGACACGTGATATCTAGCAAGTGACTATATGATGGATGAGATGGCATACCCTTATCCCATCAGGTTGAAACAAAAATAGAACCTCAACAACATTAACAATAATAACACAATACATGAGAGTCACCTAATGGTGAAATTCAAATCAATTGGAAAATGGAAAAACTAGAAAAAATTACAATACGAGGTAAATTGCGTTTTCCTGGTACACATGTTAGCTACTCCCAGGGACAACTTATTACCAAGTACCTATTCTTTCCTATCCCTGACTACAGGCTCCAAATAGAAAGTCAAAGAAAAGAAACCCCTTCTGATACCACTTTGTAATGTCCCGGTTCCAGAATCCACCCAGGGGTGCCCCGTACCTGGTTGGTCACATGGCGTCAAGCGCATTTCCCCTAACTCCAGAGGTTTCTGACTAGAAGCGATGACCTTGGGTATGAGAGTGGGGAAACTATGCCCTCATTGGTAGAGTAACACAATAGAAGTAAAACCGATATATAATAGAGGAAGCAGTAAAAATACCACAAAATAGTAAACAATGGAAGACGGATGAAGAAAAAACTGGAGCACATATATATATAAATGATGCATGATACATATTTCTAGGAAAGTAACGAAAAAATCAAAATGTTAGAATACAGTAAAAAACCCATGTAAAAAAAGAAAAAAAGTAAACTCCTCAACATCGCAAGCACTAACTTGGTCCCATGCTCTCCAACTCCTCAACAATCAAGTACCTGAAGTAGAAGGTCGTTTT
The DNA here is from genome assembly GCA_963277665.1 of Viscum album. NCBI lineage: Eukaryota > Viridiplantae > Streptophyta > Magnoliopsida > Santalales > Viscaceae > Viscum > Viscum album. The sequence continues at coordinate 1,130,287,059 of OY728128.1, read as the reverse complement.
ACATTATCTATACCTGTAGCAATATAATCTGTTTGAGCCCAAAAGCATGGCCTAAACAGGGTGTGAGACTAAATCCCAGTAGGCAACCACCCCATGATCTATGCCTAAGAGTCAGTAAATATATGGCAGGTAATGAGAAAAAGGAAGTAGTGAACAAGAAAGTACTCAGAAGAAAATAATCCATAGTTTTAATACATTCAATTTCATATATCAAACAACAGCTAACCAAAGTAGGTAAACACAAACAGGTAACCCTCTTGGAAGTAATCACAACCCATCCCTTCTGGTCCTACCTAGAAACATAATCAAGCATCTAAACACAACATGTAACCCTCTGGTAAGTACTCATAGACTATCCCCTCTAGTTTTACCTAGCAACACAAGCAAGTAGCTAAACACAATAGAAAACCCTCGTGGAAGTACACACAACTTATCCCCTCTGGTCCTACCTAGCAACACAATCAACCCTATGGGTAGTACACTCAGTCTAACCCCTTTGGTTCAGCTTTATAATAGACTCTTTGTGGAAGCACTCACCGTCAATACCTCCTATAGTCTCGTATCAGTAAATACAGGTGCCCTAGGGAAGAAATTACATAACATTCCCACTATGGACCATATCGAGGAAATACAGACACCCTTCTAAAGTACTTACATCAATTCCCCCTATTATCTTTCATCGTAAGAAAAAACAGACACACTGGAGAAGCCCTTCCGTCCATTCTCCCTATGGTCGACTACTCCAGGTTCTCAGGGACCTGTGTAAGTCAAGAAAGCATAGAAAAACATATCATCCAAAGTAAACCTCAAGAACAACTTGGGTAAACATTTTACAACATAATAGCTTTTCAGAAAAACAGTCACACCATCCTAAAATACTAGGCCTGGAATTTAAACAATAGTCTAATAGGCAGACTTGGCCAAATGGTCAAAACAACAAACTGGCATGGAAAACACCTCTAAAGCATATCTATTCACCCTATTCACTTTCAATTAACCTTTATTAAATCATATAAGAATAGCAGGTAGTTATTAGGGATAAAACGGTAAATACACAATACCCTATTCAAGGGTATTGGAAATATTTGCACATATAATTCAAAGACTTTCATCAAAAAGGCACAAACCACCTACCTCAGTGTTTGGAGAACGCTATATGTGATTCATAAGCCTTGAATATACCAATAACACCGTAGATCTATAAAAACTTCTAAAATGTTCAACTGATCATAACATGACAAAGAAGTGGAATCAAGAAACAAATCTCTAGAAGACAGAAGAGCTTACCGAGGCAATTCCAAGACAATCAATGATGGTCAAATCAGATATCAGATACTCAGTCAGGGGCTTAAAGGAAGATCACAACCGTACGAGAGCTCTTAGAAGAACTAGGTTGAAAAGAAGGCCTTTCTTGCGATTAGTCACAACCCCTATATGTTTAATAAAAAAAGAAGAAAATACACAGCGTGTACATTTCAAGTACATGACGTGTACTTGATATTTCCATACCCCGCATTAGCTGGCCTCAGGTCACCCCAACATGACCATGTGTGCGCCCATTAGATGGCTAGCACATGGGTTTATGTGGAAACTATGTACATAGTGTGTATTCACAATGTAAAAGACGTATACTTAAAAAATTTCCAGAAATTACTCTTTTTCTCAAAAACGACCAGAAAAGGAAAACATACTTGAAAAGAAGATCCGGGTTATTACATATAGTATAAAAATAATTGAAAATAGGACAATCATTATGTTATAAAATATAAATGATACTAAATTATGAATTATGTGATATAAATACATAAAACGAGTGATAATAAAACATAGAAAGAAATTTCATCCCCACATTAGGATTACCCAAAAAAACAAAGATAAGGAATTCCATTCAATTAATATTAAAATTTAAGAATTGCAACACATATAATATCGAATGAAAAACCGATAAACATAATCAAGAGAAGTATAAAACAATCACTTTTCCCATAAAAATTTAATACATCATATTATGTCTAAATATCAAAATATTTGATGGGTTCACTAAGACACATACTATTATTGGGTTAAATATATATTTGTATGATATGTTTAAGGAGGAAACTAACTAATTAATTTAAAGAAGGTATCTTGAAGTCCAAAGTGAGAAGGTATGACACCACTTAGAGCAATGAAATACCTTAAGCAATATGATTAAGGGAGTTAGGCTACTATTATTTAGGATAAACACATAGGTAGAGAGACGAAATGGTGTTATCATTCACATAGCTTGGTTAATAACCCAATAGAATCTTTAAAATATAAAATTAAAATAGTTTATATGATTTAAAAAATAACTGGTTAATCAAAAATGTGGATACAAATAATACTGAAGAATTGTTAGAATATGAAAGTATTATATATAAATATTAGTTCTAGTACTACTGAGAATAGTTCTAATAATCATTGAAGAACTTCTAGATCATCGTTTGATGGATGTTTTCTTTGGGATGAGTAGTAGAGGATAAAATTAATGATATAGACTATATCATGGGAAAATAAAGGTGACACCTTTAGATATCCCATAATAATGGATAATTTTTGTGGGTAAAAACATAAAATATACCTTTTTAAAAGTAAATGGTTCTATGTACCTACCATGTAGCTGGTACTAGGAACTATGTACAAATTAAAAAATTACAGAATGTCTTGCACTCCACATGAACCTCTAGGTTGGAACTATGAAAATGGGTACCTGATTCTTGTTTCACTTCATCCCATCCCATATTTTCATCAACTCTTCCCTAAAATAATTGAAACTATTTTTTTAAAGAAATCAATGTTATATAAATTAAAATGGATTTTAATTAAGTAGTGATACACTCTCAGAGTGTTTAGGATATTTAATGTATCCCCACCATCAAGATTATCATCCCTAAGATTCATCAACTATGTGCTTGAGGGAAAAACTATAACCATTATGCCTTTATCTTAGATTCAAACTCCTGAGTATCATCACATGGAATATCATGTTGTAACATTACCAAATAAAATGGATTGAACATCCCTAGAAAAAACTTCTAATTATGTCCTACAATGTATGTAAAACTCTCTAGGTAGGATACATTATCCTCTACCAAAACGTCATCCTACAGAATCAATTTGAATGTCTGAGAATACTCTTCCTCATATGCGAGACATTAAATGTTTTATTCCTATAACTGAAATTTGGATGTATATATTGATAATAAGGAACCTTTTATACTCAGTACAATATTTGAAAATCTCTAAAATATATATTAGTTTACATCCCATTATTTCCAATTCATTGGAAAGCCAATCTCTATGGGACCCAAATAATAAAAAATGCACAATCCCTGAAATCAAGTGGGAGAAATTGATGATATTAATTATAATATAAGTGAATATAAGATGGTATGAGACACCATTAGATCATATTCACTTGATATATAATCTCCAATTTTATTATTTCACCAATCATAGAGGATTTTTGAATATCAATATTGTAAAACGAAGAACAATATGGTCACCCACATTGAGCTTCCAAGGGAAACATTTTAATACAAGACTTTTATCAATTAATGTATGTAAATTCCACTAGAGAAATATTATTACCCAAAATCCAAAATAATAATAAATGAATTAATATATCATATATTTAAGAATATGAATAGTCTTCTTGGAATGACTATTGTTTACTGTGTGTAATGTGTACTCGACATCACATGTGAATCTAAAGCAAGTTACATCCCTTTCCTAAACCAAAAGAAAAATCTAGGATCTTGATAAGAGAGGATTCTACTAGGTATATAATGAATTTTTATGATCTCGATAATCTATATCGTTCTATGATCTTCAACCAGTGATGATTATTTAATTAGTAGGATGTTATCTATATTGGTCAGGTGATCTATTATCACCCATAATGTGTCTCAATAATTTCAAATTTTTAGCAGGTTATGCAAAAAACCCATCATGATTTCTTCATATTTAAAAACTTTAAATAGAATTGGTTTATTATTTCTTGTATTAAATTTTATCTCTTAATTCACATAATAAAATATAATGCTTCAAACAACATACTATTTGATCTCCTTTTTCCTTTAAGATCACCATAATTAGTTATCAATGTCATGATACTTTTTTATGATTCTAGTATAAATATCCCTTTAGTAAGAATGAAATTATTTGATAATACACCCCTATTTTTGTGGTTTTAACAAATATTTCATGGTCATATATTTATGATGATGGATATTAGAACTTACAATAAGGATCTCCAAACTGTCATGTCTCTATTGGATAATGTTACAATCAGGATATGATATCTAGGATTGCTTGACCAATTCCATGAGACATGACATCTGGTTAATATGGAATAAATCCATTCCACTATAATCTTTTATGCAATGGAAGAGCCCATTTCAACCTACCATGTAACCTAATTCATCCCTTGTTAGGCCCAATGTGTGTTCATGATTTCCATGAGTTGGAGACAAAAGTTATAATATTTGAAATATAGAAAAATGGGAATGGCTTTAGTCATGAATAATATTAAATAAAAATAGTAATATAAAAAAATCATGGTGAATCAAAAAAATATACTTCGTCACCTACCCATAAGTAGCTCCAATATAATAATGTAGCCTAAAATGGAATAAGTAATATAAACATCAAAAAGATAATTAATAACTATAGACGATCCAAATAACACTATATAGATTCACCATGTCTAGAAAAAAATCAATTCTTATCATAGTGGAAAGAATAGTAGAAAATAAATTATAAAAAAATAGGAAAAGTACAATGGGGTGAGTCATCCAATATATAAATAGTCCATAATACACCAGAAACCTATATGGTTTTAAAATAAACTCCATGTAACTCTCATTCTCCCCTATAGACTAAAACTTCTACAAATTAACCAATATAAACATCGATACAATGACCAATACCTGAGGATATGTATTAAATCATGAGACCCACACACAAACTCATGTGTCCAAATAGGGAGTGGGAATAAACCCAGTAGAATATAACCAAATATAACATTTTGTTTATTTTATAAAAACAGTTGTGAATTTATAGATTTAAATTAATTTTTAATATAATGTTTTCAAAAATAAATTTTTTTAAAAACATAATCAATATTCCCTCTTTATTAATTTAAAGTAAATCTGGTTTCAGATTGAAATGGTGCAATTGTAATTTCAAATAGTGATTTAAATTGAAAATGATACAATAAAATTTCTATGAAATCTTATATTCACATCACATGTCTTATCAAAAAAGGAGTGGAATACATATTTTTAAATGAAAAATTGTATAAAACATTAAATTTTTTGTATTATATCTTTATAATTTTAAAAAAAAAATATATTTCCCTTTATTCAAATTTCTTTTTTAAAACACCCTTTCTAAAAAAGGATACCATGTAAAACCAATAATAAAAAAGATAAGACATATATATTAAATTGAAAACATTATATCAATGAAGAATAATTTAAATAATCAAAATCAATGAAATAGTTCCACAAAACCTTGATTAGAGAATGAGGGTATGAATAAAGTATGCAATAAGAATCTCCAAAGTAATATTATCATCAACTGAATTAAGGTCATGATGATCATTCTAGGTCCTAAGGTAAAATCATCCATGGACTCATTTATGGAACACATAAAAATATAGTGACATATAATGATCTTAATAACCCCTCCCTAATATTCTATTTTAGTATCACTAGGTGCCATACCTAAGAAACCAACAAACTAAACTAAGCTCTTACTGAGAAAAAATAAAACTAGTATAGTATTAATGTGGGAATTATATCTAACTTCCCTTGGATCCTCTGACATTAGTCAAAGTGATGTTGAGGAAAAAATTATATATGATTATCAAAAATATAAACAATAATTAATGAGAAAGAAAATCAATATCATCCCCAATACCCTCTTAGGAAACATCCCCTTTCACATATGTATATTCATCATATTCCAATAATTCAATTATACCATATTACCACAAGCCTATGTATGTAATCATATAATAGAAAAAATAAGGGTCTCAAAAAACACCATCAAAATATATTTCTTGAAGTTCCAACTTGGTCATTGAGACAAAAATAATAGTTTAATTGAAAAAATCACATAAAACACATGTTTCATTCATTGGAAATAAATATAGGTATAAAATCATTCCTATTTCTTGAAATTAAATAAAAAATTATCATTTATGAATTTATGAAAACACTTTACACACTTAAAATTTACATTAAAAATTTATATTATAAATTAATTTGAAAACCTATATTCCAGGTAAATAACACATCATAAAACATTTACTAAAAACCATAATGGTATCAAAAATAAGTTAAAAATTATAAGAAACAAAACACAAAAAATTAAATCACATAATAAAATGGTAAAAAATGAATTTCCAAATAACATATATATCAATAAAGTGGAAACAACTTACCTCTAATGGAAGAATCTGAACCAATAATGAAAAGAAAACACTGTATCCCATAAAAAAATAATCACATAAATAGAATGAATACAATCCCATGGTTAGACACCATGGCCATTATGGTTCATGAGATAATTTGAAACCCATATTAAATAGAGGGATTAATGATTAAGTAGAGGAATGTGAGACTTTTACATCTATGTACACTTAGAATCCATGAAGAGTAGGATGGGATAAAAGCAGATGGAGTGGGGGAAGCTCCAAAGAGGTGTATCCCAGTATTCTAACACGAGATGATCGAGGTTTAGGATAAAAATAAGGTAAATCCATAAGTGGTTCAATCTAAATATATATATATATATATATATATTTTAATGTTTTGGTAAGCCCTCATAGTTTGGTTTCACAGTTAGCCAAAAAATAAAATGGAAAAATATCCTCCTTATAAATAAGGATAACCATTCACATGGTTTATTTAGATTATTTATCATATAATGTAAATTATATGAACTATATAAGAATAAAATCACCTTATATGAATATTTGATTTGTACGGTTTTAACTAAAACCTAGACAGCTTACTCAAACTGTGTATTAAACATGTGTCATTGGGAGAAATTAAATGTAAGGTTAACTCACATGACAAAAAAAAACAAGTTCTACTAATGAACCATCCCCTATGTAATAGTCATTCTTAAACACAAAGATAAAATAAATTATTTCCCTCAACTATGAAATGTCCATACACCTCAATAAGAACTAGAAAATAAAAACACACGAAAAACTATAATAATTATATACCAAATGGTGATTTCATCCATATGCTTACTCATAACCATTTTCAAACATGTAATAGAATACATTTCATCAAATTAGTAACATAAATTTTTTAAATCTCCTAGAATTAAAAATAAATACAATTTATATATAATATAACAAAATAATAACAACGAGGTGTCACAAATATCTTCACTATTCCACTTTATAACCCCAGAATGTCACAATTAGGAGTATAATGAACTAAATAATTTAATAATATAACACCCAACCTAAGATGAGGGAGTGTCAATAATAACTAATTTGGGTCTTGGTGAGAAATTAATATAAATCAACCACACAATTACTAATAATCAATTAAATTGATCCTTAAACATCACCAAAACTCTACGTAAAAATGAAAAATCACTATCAGTTTTAAATTATAGATAATGATCATGAAGATATATAATAGGCATTCTAACTATTTATAATTCATCTAAAATGGTGAAACTAAATAATTGATACAATTACTGGAAAGGAATCTCCATATGAAAATTGTCACTAAAAAATACTAATGAAAATAATATTCTTTCTACAATCATAACCAACCACTTGATAAAATATTTCAAAACTCCATAAATATGAAAATACCAAAATTGGAAAACTAACGGACGAACCCTAAAAATAAGGACATATGAAATATTTCAATAAAAACATGCCTTAATAAAAACCAACATCAGATCTATATGTGGGTTAAAAGAAAAAAGGAAGTGTAACCTAAGACATTTCTCCTAAATCATGGGACTATAGTAAACCCAATAAGTTAAAAAAAGAACCATCCAGAGTATATTATAAGGTGGCATAAAACATGTCCTAGTTACCCATGAACACTCTCATGTTACCAAATTTGTATCTCAACCAAATTAAACCTTCATCACTTGTTTATAAATGAAAATAAACCTATAAATCTGTAACTAATTGAGATTCATGTGTCATAAAAAAAGTCTACTTAGAAAATAATAACAAAAGAGGAAACCAAATAATTAAAAAAGAAAGGATCTCCTTATAAAAATAATCTATTTTACACTGAATGAGTAAAAATACTAAAATAATCTATACATTCTTAATTCAAGTCCTAATTAAGCCTAGAATTACCCTATATTACAACATAATTGGGTTGTGGCTTGGATAAAGGCCTTTTTTGATGTAATTATCTTTTATAGATTCATATGTGAATCTCTTTAGGGAAACAAACACCACTTATGAAAATTGTTCTATGTACACCAATAACATTTTACAAACTAAATGAGTACTAGTTATTTTAATTTATTTTTCTACATTCACACTATTAGGATAAATGATGTTACTTATTCGATGAAGGATCATTTAGAGGGGGACTAAGTGAACCATTGATCATTTCCCCATCAAAATTATTCTTGGGAAGATGACATTTGATACATATTAGAGTTGAAATCCAACAAAATATATTTATTAACCACAATCTATAAGATGTAAAATAAATTGAGGTATTAAAATATTTTATTTACATTTTTAGGTACAAAGGACTTCTTTTTTCCATGTTTGTTATACCACACAACATGGATTCTTTTAGTATCTTATTTTTGAAATAAAATACCATAGTAATAAATCGGTTATAAACCATATTAATCATTACTGTATATAACCTTGGTTTTGTCAACCATACATTAAAACTTTTTCCATAATTTGTTATACCCCCAATCATCCTTCTTGTATCCACTTTCATAACTGAAGTTTACACCCCATCCCAGAAAATAATCATTTTAGGAATTGGTTATTCACCCCATCTATAAGATATTCCTTCTTAATTGTTTATATACATTATAATTAACTTATCTTTTAAAAAAATTATTTTTGATAACCTTCACATGTATACAATCCTCATGATAATAAAATTTCCTCTTATGACAATATTGGCTTCAAAATAACCATGTTCTCTTAGGATGAATTGGATATGGTCAGTCTCGTATTTTATAAAATAGTTATAGAAAATATCATTAATATAATCCATTTTATGGGACTCCATCTATTACTCCATCCATCTGATGGGCCTCGATATGATGGATCCTTATTAGATGAGATTCAACTTAATATTCTTAAGGATATAATTTATTTTTTGATACACCTCCATATTGTGTTCTTGGTTTGATTCACCTCTGTCTAATAAAGAAAGATCCTTATGATGAAACCTCTTTAATTAGGATACAACTTTGATAAAAAACACAAACCTTCCATCCTATTTTTCAAATGCTTCTTTTTATAATGAATAATATACTCCATTAGATGAAACTCATTATGATATATCTTGTTATAAAAAATTTAAGAACCTCAGTTAAATTCTCATAACACAAATCCCTAAATAATTTCACTCATCCATTTTTATTAAAAGTCTATACTCTCATATTGTTACACATCTATTTCAGAGTTTCACATCATAAGAGAAAAGGTGAGAACCTGAATTTATTTTCCATCTCTGTTAAATTCCAAATTGGAAATCTCTTTATCATTTGAATTTCATTAGACACCTCCAAAATTTTCTAGAAACATATTGAGACTTATTATAATATTATAGGTGTACAAAAAATTCCTCAAAATACCGAAACACATTTATAATGATCTTCATAAAACATAAATAAATTTGGAATGGTAGAAAATGAATAAAAAAATTCTTAAAATCATCGTTGTTAAGGACATTATAATGTTTTTGTAGCGATCTGTAGATCCTTGTTCAATATGTTTTCCCAAGGTACATTGTAAGAGCTCTGTTATCTAATGGTTCATATTTATAATTCTTTATTTGATGGAATTAGAAGAAAAATATCTATTTATTATATCTCCTCCTAGTTATATATTTTTTCAAAACCCTATATTTATTGGGATCAATATATCACTATATGATACAAGTGAACTTTATCTAAAAATTTACATTGCCTTCTCTACTAAGAGAACCTCCATCTGATATCATCTCTATTTACTTTATAATTTCATCAAGAAATTCTTTCAGTTGTATATTTATAATGTCTGCCTATTGAAACATTATCCAATGAAACCTCATAGATTTCCTGATCAAGAGATGAACATTGATTATCATATCCTTTAACATATACATGGAATACGTCATCTGCTAGATATTTCATGTCTGATGGATCATTGTAATATATGACTGATTTAGCCTCAAATGTTAAGACTCTATAGACATCTCTATCCATTGGTTTTTATGGTTTTACACAATCTAATATAATTTAAAACATATCCTCCATCCGATGAATTTGTATAGCCACACCAACATAGGCTACTTCCAAACAATCAAATATCAATATTTTTTATTGGACCTTGACCTAATAAGATCTTCTTTGAATCGTAAATCCCATAAGAACATCTCTAACTACTTTATATAATTATTATGCATCTTGTCTCTCCATGTTCATCCTTTTTTGAGATTCATCTTAGAACATTATATAGTGGAATAAATACACCTATATCAGATCCCATCAGGTCTCTTTATTAGATAAAATTGTATACAAAAAATACTATACAATCTTTGAGATCTCCCATTATAAACTTCTCATACATTTCACTTAAATGTATTTTAATGAATCATTATGTCCTTACTGATGTTAGTAACATTATGATTGACACAACATCATATCAAATTATATGGAATCCTTTGTAACCTTCATATGAAATACTTTCCATCTTTCAAAAAAAAAAATTTCTTACACCACTTTTCTCAAAAATCTATAACTTTTTATGTAACTTTACCTATAAACACGTATTCATATATTTAATAATAATAAAAAAATTACTTTTGAATAATAATTCCCATATTTTTTTTATATATCCATATAAAACAAAAATCATCAATAAAATAAATATGTGTGCTCAATACATTCTTCCCAGATAATTTTTCCATTTTATTACTCTCTCTATCTTAATTGTACCCCATATTTATATTAAAATGTAGAGTTTATTATAGGTATCATCCTATCACATCTTACCTCACTATAGGAATCTCAAATATATTCTCAAAGAAGAAACAGTGGCACTTTATTTTCTTAACAAAGTTCCTTTTACTAAAAAAATTATGTCTACATAGGAAAACATGGTTTAAAAAACCATAGTGTATAATAAAGGTGATAAATTTTTTACATAACACATCTTTATTGAAATAATTTACTCAGGATTCTTCCAAAAACATCATATCCAAGGTATTTTATATATTTTTGATAGGATAAAACCATGAACCCGCCATAACAAACATATCAGAATAGTTCAAATGTATAAAGAACACTTCCCCAACATCTCATATTTCTTTACAAAATCATATATTCTTAATAAAAATTATGATACACATTCTTTAACTTTATCTTTTCTCACCGAAAAGGAAATCTGTTAATTCAAAACGTAGTTTGGATGTTATGCATGGCGAGCATCACTTCTTTCTATAAAATATCTACAACACTAAACCTGGTTTATTACTTCTTCTACTTCAATTACCTATAAGTAAGTACAAATAATAATGTATCTTGGTACTATATAGGGAAAAATATTCCATAGTTTTAATGATCATTCATAGAGTTTTCTCCCAGTATATGATTAATCATCATCATAAGGTTATTATTATTTTTTCATGGGATATACTTTCTTCTTTAAGGTCATCCTTCACTTATATTGAAATGAATTTATTTTGGTATATAGATTCTTTATATGAATCTCACATTATCTATTTACTTTTTTAACATTATTGTTACTTTGAGCTATTAATATCACCATAATTATTTTCTCTTGATATGACAATATAGTTATTCATGTTTTAGTAACCTGAACATCTCACTAACATATCATTAATTTTGTCTTTATATTAATACCATCATATATTAGAAACATATTAAAACCCATGTTATAATATCATGAATATTATATCATTAAATTTTAATTATTTGAATTCTATGACTGCTCAATATTTCTAGCCATGTCAATTTGATCAATTTAGATAATGAAACAAACATTCTTCTCTTGATCAGAGTTCTTGGTATTTTTAACTTTCTCAACATTCATACCCTGGGTGACATTCATAAAATTCATACATGTGACACCCCAAGAAATTAAAATATTTCACTTTTAGAATAAATATAATTTTTTATTATCATGACTTATATATAAATATATGCTTATGCCACACACAACCCTGAATTAACTTGCATCACACATAAGACTGAGTTTTGCTGCATTTTACTGGAGAACCAATTTTAAAGATAAATTTTGACACCTTTATGAATTTTATTTTTAAAAATAAATATTTATTTTGAATTCAAAAACTATAAATTATATTAGGGTTAATATTTGGGATTTTTTTGAGAAACCTCATTTTTTGATGAATTGTGAAAATTGCTACAATTTAGATAAAAATAGGATTTTCATTTAAATAATATAGATGATAAATGATAATTTAGATTTTATTTAGAGTAAAATTAGAACAATTATATATATATTTATACAATTATGTTTATTATAATCAATTTTACTTTGAAATTAAATTTAAAAACATTACGAACATTTGAACGTTTTTCTACTTTAAAACCCCATTATTTCACGTGATCCATGAAATTAGCAATAATCTTAATTTTTCCACATCGGTGATTCAAATATTGAAAATATGACATACACATATTTAGTCAGTATGATATTTATTTTCTAATAAGATCAAATTATTTTTTTGACCAAAATGATTAGTGAGTGTGATTAAAATTAATTACGGTGATTAAGGTATGATTAAGCTTAATAAGGGACTAAACCTTAATATTATGTTTCAAAATTTCCTGGAAACATGTCTAAAATCTATTGCATGCCAATAATTTTAACATGTTCCCAATTGGTTTGAAATCTATAGGTTATTAGGTTATTATTAAATGTAAGAGACCTATATAAAAGGGTAAGAAAAAAGACAAAAGGGAACTTTCCTTAGCATTAACATTTATAAAACATTGTGATATGTAAAAAACATAATATTTTAGATTATATATATATATATATTTTTGAATGATATATGGCTTATTTTTACCCTGAAAAATTATCAATAAATTTTAGAGACTTTATAGTTTCTTAAAATGCTCAAGAAACACTAATGTTGTGATTATTTAGATAATAACTAAGTAAAATAAATGATACTATAAATATTAAAAGTGATGTTAATTGGTTGAATTGTTGTATTTATTTAATTTTTTTAATGAAAATGTCATTTTTCACATCTTTATACCTAATATATTATAATTCCAAAATTTTATTGATATTCTAAATTAATATTTAATAAATAATGTGAAAAATGATAATATTGTTATTTTATAATAAATGAATCTTATGAAATGAATTAAAATAAATAAGAATAATATATTTTGAAGTCATTTTTAAGTGTTAATAAATGTTAAATTTAGTATATTAATGGACCAATTAATCTTTTATAATAAACATATTCACCCATATACTTTAAAAATGTTGTTAACAAGGACTGGGTTCATGCAAACATTTTAGCAAGTCACAATCTCTTGTTTTAAAATTTATTTACAAAATAAATCAGAATTTTATTATATAAATTATATATAATATTAATAACTAATTTTATTTATATTTTATCTTAAATCTCATGTAAATTTAATCTTAATGGTTAAATTATTTAGATTCGAAAACTAGACGCTTTAATAAAAACCTAAATGATAAAATTGGGGAATCGTAGATGTTAAGGAACCAAATTATTAAATTGCACATATTTTTGTTTAGATGAGGTTTTTTTTGTCTATTATTCTCCTTTAATCCATTATTTTTCCATTTAGGAGTCATTTTAGGTAAGGTAGACCACCAATTAATGAATACCTTTTGGTATTTAAAGAAGTACCAACCCCCTCCACTAAAAGAAGGAAAACACTATACTCTTTCATCACACCTCTTAGACCACATTGGATCATCCAAAAAATTTCCAAATAGTATCTAAAAAATTATAACCTTGACCTAGAGGCCTCCCCATGATTAGAAAACAATCCAAGGTATCTTTTGGTACAAACCAAAAGAAGTTACCCGATTAATAGGTAACCCCTTCTCCCATTCTTTCTAGTATCATTTCCCTTATAAACATCTAATACTCTTTTTATTCAATTATTACATAACAAAAAAAGTATCAGAAATATTCTAGAATATTTTAATGCTATGGTTTCAACCTAAATATACACAAACCTCCATCTAAATGGTACGAACATATTGTTTCTATTTATAGAAAAATACTGCCTCACGAAATGATGATTGTAAAATTTTCCCCTACCATTTCTCATGGTGGCCATTATGATGGACACTATATTTATATATGATATATATATTATATTTATAATTAATTTATTCATCTTTAATTTTTATTTATAACATTCCTTCATGCTTTTAATCATGTGTAAATACGATAATTTCATTTGAGGATGTGTGAACTACCACCCCCTAAAAGTGATATGAATCATTAATGCCATAAATAGAACATATAAATTATGTTTATAATAAAAATATGTAACATATAAAACAATGAAATGATAATTTAATGTATAATATCCATATTTATCATTTATTTGTAATTCTTTTAATACAAAAAAGAAACAAAAGTAGCATTCATGCGTACATACGTCCTACCATCTTCATTAATGGTGCATTTAATATCTAATCTCCAATTATTATGGAATATTATAAAAAACAATTTACTTAATATATTAGATAATTTAATCATAATTTATATATTTTTGATGATTAAACCATAATATATTTAATAAGAACCAAAAAAATCAACATATACTTGAGAAAACTAGACAATTAGCTCCTGAAGTAGCAAAAACAATGAAATATTATAAACCAACAGGTCATAAAATATTGTAATTAGTTAATATATGATGTTATAAACATTATTATAGTCATTTAATAAGTTATTAACATATTTTACACCACTTCAGAGGAGGGTAAAGAACACACAATAAAAGGAAGGTTAAGGTAAGGGATTTCGTCTCAATTTACATTCCATTGAGACGGATTTTTATTATACACCAATTAAATTTTATTTAGGAGTTTATACTACCTTACGGTATGATATATCATGAATATAAATATTCTTATGATATTAATAGTTTAATCAATTTTGGTGGAATTATGATTTTAATTGTTTAAATGTGGTATGAGACACATTGTAATGTTTAAGTATTATCTTTCCTCAATAATATTTTAATGTCAACAACCCCTATTGTTACTTAACCTACTATAAAGTATTATTGATAAATTTATATTAATTACTAAATACTGATATTTGATAAGGAATATTATTTTTTTTTGATATATGAGGAATTCTTTGGACACACAATACATGGGTTGGGGACCGTTTAAGGAAAGACCTTTGGGTTTAGGGCTAGTGAAATAAATCCCATCGATGCATCGATATTCACTTGAGGAAATTTAGTCTGTAAAGAACCATAAACTCCACATAATTTTCTTTAGTTATATAGAATTATTTTGAGACTGTGAAATTCGAAGACACTTGATTCTTTGGCCTAGAGAGCCCGAAATAGATTTTTTGATCTTTTTTTATGGTACGTTCAGTAAATGTCCGAATGAGATTTTTTATATTTTGACCAAATACTCAGATCATAAATACAAATTCAATGTTGATCTCAGAATTCTGAGATTCCCTTAGAAATGACCTAAATTCGGTTGTCAAGGGTCAAGAGGAAAACTTATTTTCAGACTTTTCGAAAAATAATAATAAAATAACTGTTTAAGTTATTTTATTTCATTATTAAACCATTGAGAGATAGTTGGAGAAACTATAGTGTAACAACAAGTATAAAACGAGGGTCATTTAATGACCCATTTCTTTTTTTGTGTAACCGCAACATCAGTTTAATTGATGGTTCATTAATTAAGGTTCATTAACGAATAACATTAATGAACTCAACAACACTGCGATGTTTTATTTTTTCATTCAAATCTGTTGGAAAGTGGAATATGGAACAAGGGGAAATATCTAAAGATCATTTTAGAAAAATCCCACTCTAAAAAATATTAGAGATCAAACATTGATCATTGGAGGATCCGATCCGGAGATCGACTAGCGACGACGAACATCAACGAACGTGGAACATCAACATATGTGGAATTCCTCCTCGTCTGCAATTGATTAAAATGAATCCAGGTATGGGTTTTATACTTTATAAGTGAATAATATTTTTTAATCCTATTCTTGAAAAGTTTCTATGATCATGGATCAACCGACTGACGGGTTGATCGGCGATTTTCTTGATCTTGTGGGAGGATTTTTCATGCAGAGATGTCATGGTAATTAATTCAAGATGTCTGATTGTTGTTATGATTATCCCATTTTCAAATGACAATAAAGAGGGCATGGTAAAACCCAAATAAGTCTTAAACCCTCTTCTAATCTTGGTTGATGTACTTTCTACAAATCTGACTGATCAACCTATCAGCAATGCAAATCTGAGGGGCGCACATTGAAGGCAACAACCTACTGAGGGCAAAGGTAAAAACGGTTCCAAGAACAGACCAACAAAATAAATATAATGGCTCGTCAAAGCTCCTTCTGGAACACCGGTGTCCGTGGTGGCTGTAGGCAAGAGGAGGCAGCATGCCTATCGGTGTAGCCCGATGGTAGGGAGCTATGGCTAGACAGCCGCGACGGCAGTGAAGGCGCGACTCCTGGTGTTTCCACATGGAGTAGGAGTAGCCCACTCAGGCCGATTGATAGGAACATAAATGGTCGACCTCCTACAAGACTTTATGGGGAGATAGGGCCATGCACACTAGCACCGCCAGTTGGAAGAACCTGATGCCCCATGTCTGGTCCAGCAAACTAGCCCCCACCATGCGGGCTAGGTTCCTCAAGTGGGACGTGCCCCACCAGGCTAGACGGGCCACCCGAGGTCCGAACCTTCCAGCTGGGACGGACCAGCAAGACTAACAAGTGAGTTGGGCCAGACCCTTACCAGACCCATGCAGAATCCTTAGGCCAGGTCGGGTCGGTCTGACAGGGTCGGACAGGACCCGGACCGGACCATCCCTGTTTCACTAAAATGTCTATAACTCTCAGACCATGCATCCGATTAAAACAATTTCTATTGAATAAGGACCCTTGTGATGAGGATTTCGTTTTGAGATAATCCACTAGAATTTTGAAAGAAATTTGAGTATGGATGGGTTGGATTAGACTCGAATCTAACCGATCCCTATTTTACCATTTTTCCTAAATCTTACAAACCAGGCATCCAATTGACACATCATCTATTGTGTTGCAACCCTTACAACAATGTGGTACTTTGGGTTACCTAAATTAGGGTATTTGTGGAATTTTAGATATGACAAGTGGCATGAAGATCAGATCCTCCAGAAATCAAGAATGTTAAGTGGGGGAATCTAGTGGCTAGCTGTGATGTGATGATAGAATATCAATCCTCTCTGGGTCATCACCTAGCGATCCTCCCTGGATAAGAACATAGAGATCCTTGGTGGTTCAACATCTAGCAATCCTCTATGGGTCAACACCTAGAGATCCTCTATGGTTCAACACCTAGTGACCCTATGCAGACCAGTAGCAAAGCCTCACTACAGAATAAGATGATCTTGATTTATTACTAATCATATTTATTCATATTCTTTAAGTTGAATACCTGGTGTGAGCTACGTCTTTTACTTTGTGCTATGTGTTTGAGATATTTCATTGTGGTGTTTTCCTTCGTGGATTACTAAAAGACCTTCATGGGTCTTAGGGCCCCTTTTGAGTATTATTCTACTCACCCCTACATGGGCTTCTCCCACACCTGCAGTGTGTTGTGCATATGATGAATAGATTTTACTGGAGCCTTAGGGAGCTAAGAAATAACGGTTATCGAAGGTGGCCAATTGATGTGGTGAGCTATAGAGAAGAGCTATACCTACCCTTCAGGTAGGATCATTGGATAACAATCTCTAGAACATGTTTTTCCTTTTGTTGTATTACTTTTTTAATCGGTCTTGTATACCAGATCATTTACATTTAGTACTTACTTTTACACTCTATGATAGTATTTGGTGGTGGTTGTACTAATCCTTTTACCATGTGTTTTTCTTTTGTGCAGTATTCCATGTATATGTGTGTATAGGTTTAATGGAAAATCCTTCCCTTTTCGGGTTTCTCATTTCCGGTTCTAGTCCCCAACCCCTGGACTATAAAAGGTGGGCTTTGGGTAGACACAGAATGGACCCTATGGGACGTGTCATGACAAAGTGGTATCAGAGGGAGGTCAGTTTAACAGAAGAACTAAGAGTCTGTATTTTTCTACAGGTCAATAGTGTTAAGTGTTTTATGTTCAGTTTTCAGTTAGGGTAGTCTAGTGTTGGTGTGACGACTGACATATCAAATCACCAAGACCCTAAATTCTATTTTTTTACTTGGTACATGAAAAAATTGATAGCATGTGTTTTGGAAATGTTTTTATTCTGATCTATTTTGAGTCATATCACCATATCTAAATTATTAAATGTGGAACATCTATTTCTTTACAGGATGCCTCCACATAGACAGCGAGATAAGATTCTAGTAAGAGATCATGATAATGGACCACCGAGTGATGAGGAATTAGTACAGGGCCCTCTTACAGCGATATAACCTTCAATTTGTGTACCAGTAACACCACCATTTATAGGGTAGAAGTTTACATCATCCTCACCAGTAAACAATGCATGTTGAATAAGTGCACTCTATAAGTTTCAAAGACTGAGGCCTCCAAGGTTTCAAGGTGAGACTGATCATCAGGAAGCTGAGGTTTGGATAGAGACAGTTACTTAGGTTTTTCTTCTAGTAGATACACCTATATGATAGATGGTAGTCCTAGCTTCTATTCCATTTCTAACACATGGAAAGGAGGTGGTGGAGCTTGATGATCCAGACTCATGAGGAGGTGACCCTTTTATGGACAAATTGCGAGAGCCTTTTTTGGGAAGAGATTATACTAGTGAAACTATGTTCAGTGTGTATTCAAGAGTTACTACACCTATAGCAGGGTATCCTGATTGTGGACCAGTAATCAGTGTGGTTTACCAACCTCTCCTACTACTCCACCAACATGGTAAGAGACCCTTTATTCAGGTTCCAGACCTTTGAGCAAGGACTCTGATAGGAGATCAGGGCATTAATGATTTTTCTCAACATTCTGATGCAGGATGGAGTGCCAGAGTGAGCACAAATGGTGGAGAGTTTCCTTATTGATCAGGCACCGACATCGAGAGATACAAACAGATGACATGTGACCGAGTCATGTATAGTAGGGAGTAGGATGCAAATGCCCACATGGATCAGACCTTCTGGAGGATGACACAAGGATACAGGGTCAGAGGTGTGGAGCTCGGGAGGTAGAGGAGGTCATCTAAGGGATATTGTTTGTTAGTCTTGTGGCAGACATGGGAAATGGCTCACAATTGTCCGAGTTTCCTCATAGATGACTAGTAGGTGGTCGAGGGACTTCTAAGACAACATAAGAGGTTCGATCAAGGAGGTCTATTGGTAGGAAGTCATGGCAGAAGAGTAGGTCATGCAACAGGTGGTGGGCGACGATTTGAGGTACTACCCCTACCACCTCTATGCAGTCCACCTCGACCTCAGGGAACAGATGGATAGGGACAAGCATAAATTCAGGTACCAGAGGCCTATGACCATGGTGCTCCAATGATGATTCAATGTACAATCTATGACTACTCTACCTTATCAAAAGTTATTACAGACATATGTTCAATTCATTCTTTCATTTCCATGGATCACTTTCAGAGATCGAAGATTCTAGTGGAGTCGTTGGCTCAGTCCTTACAATTAGAGATTCATACAGGAGAAGATTCGATGATTAAAAATTGGTGCTGGCTGTGTGAACGTAGTCTAGGAGGCGAGAGCTTCACCTGGGATCTCTTAGTATTGGTGTTGAGTCCTTACGACGTCATATTGGGTATGGAATGGTTATCCACACTCCAAGCTCTGATTGACTACATTAGGCATAATGTGCAGTGTGTCCATGGGAATGGGACTGGGTTTTCCTTCACCGGTGAGAAGGTAACCTTTGCAGAACAAGATGAAATTTCTCAGTTGAGGGTGAAACCAATCACTCATCTGTTGGATAGACTCACCCCCACTGTAGCAGGTGAGAGGAGTATGAGAAATCTTGTAGTGGTGGACCAGTATGCGAATGTTTTTCCTGAGTATGTGTCAGGACAACCTCCTCACTGAGAGGTAGAATTCTACATCGACCTGTACCCTGGGATGACACTGATATCTACACTAGACTATCATATGGATCTTGCAGAGCATTGTGAGTTTAGGGTATAGTAGGAGGACTTGAAGAGGAAGGGGTTCGTAAGACCCAGTGTTTCTCCATAGGTAGCCCTGGTGTTGTTCAATAAGAAGTCCATTGGGATCTTGAGGCTCTGCATGGAATATCAGTACCAAAAGTAGGTGACCATGAAGAACAAGTATCCTCTGCTGAGGATTTATGATATCTTCGATCAGTTGAAGGGAGCTCAGTGGTTTTTAAAATAGACATCAGATCCGGAAATCATCAGCTTCAGGTGTGAGATGAGGATGTACCGAAGAGTTCCTTAGATGTCGGTATGTCCACTATGAGTTCTTGGTGAAGCCTTTCAGTGTGACCAACACCACAACAGTATTCATGGGACTCATAGAATAGATCTTCCAGCCTGACCTCAATCACTTCATTGTGGGTTTTGTTGATTACAACTTGGTGTACTTGGAATCAGAGAAGGAGCACGCCACACATCTGTAGATAGTTCTGGATATTATCCGAGAGTACCATTTTTATGGTAAACTCATGAAGTTCCAGTTTTGGATATGGGAGGTCCACTTTCTGGGACATTTCATCTCAGAATATTTAGTTGTAGTGGACCCGGTAATGATAGAGGTTGTTCTTGCATCAGATCCACCTGAGGGCATGAATGAGGTGAAACATTTCTTGGGGTTGTCAGAGGAATACCGGAGATTTTTACCCATCTTTTCTAGAGTAGCATCACCCTTTTTAATTCTGAAAAAGAAGGGAAAACCCTTTGTTTGGACAGAGAGGTTCCATCAGAGTTTCCAGGAGCTAAGACAGACACTGATGAGTGACCCCATCAGGAGGTTACCAGAAGAGGGTGTTGGGTATATATTCTACTATGACACAATAGGGACCAGACTGGGATGTGTCCTATTGTAGGAAAAAGATGTGATCACCTATGGCTCAGGACATGTAAGGAAACATGAGCAGAACAATGAAACCCATGATCTAGAATTAATAGTAGTGGTATTTGAGTTGAAGATGTTCCAACACTACTTTATGGGTTAATGGTTTACTATCTTCTCCAATAACAGGAGTCTCAGGTATATATTCTCACAAAAGGACTGGAACATGAGACAATAGTGATGGATAGAGTTTCTCCAAGACTACGACTTTGAGATAGTCTACACTCTTGAAAAGGGGAACATAGTAGCAGACACACTCAGTAGGAGGTCGGGTCTACAAATGATAAGTGAGGCGATAGAGTAGCTATCCATATTGTAGATATCCTTCATGGATAGTGATGAAGCATCATACCTCAAGTCAATGACTATCACCCCCACTCCTTCAGGGAGTTCGGGCGGCAAATCTTATGAGCATTGACTACGATGCCCAACGTGCTCAAATATGCTCAAGACAGGCTCCTGATGGATTTTTTATAGGTTGGGAGAAGATCATCTTTTTAAGAGGATGTACTGTGGTACTAGTGACATTACAGGAGGAGGTGTTGGGGGATTTTGATAAAACCCCTTTGGCGGTACATCCTTCTGTGTAAAAGATGTACTGGAACCTCCAACATCAGTATTGGTGGCCAGGGATGAAGAAAGTAGTGGACAAGTTTGTTACAGGATGCCTTACATTTTAGCAAGTGAGGATGAGTATCAGGTTCCAATAGGCTTAGAAAAAACACTAGAGGTACCAGAATGGAAGTGGGATGGTATCTCTATGGACTTCATGACTGGGTTACCACACATGTCCAGGGGACATTACTCTATCTGGGTGATCATTGACCGACTCACTATGTTGGCCTACTTCTTACCCATCCAAGAGCAGAGATCAGTTGAGGGAATGAGACGCCTCTATGTTCAAGAGATAGTATGACTTCAGAATATACCATATATAATTTTTTTAGATATTGAAACTCATTTTACAGACTATTTGTGGGAGGGATTACTGGAGGTATTCGGGACTCAGCTACTCTTGAGCACTACCTTTCACCCCTAAACATATGGTCAGACACAGAGAACCTTATAGAAAATAGAGGATATGATTTATGCTTGCATCCCTGAATTTGGACATAGTTTGGAGGACCACCTGCCACTAGTGGAGTTCACATAAAAAAACCGTTATCACTTCACCATTGGGATGACACTATTTGAGGCCTTATATGGGTGACCATGCAGATCAACTCCATGATTGAAAAATCTAGGGGAGTCAGCTCTTATGGGTCCAAAGTTAGTATGAGCTACCACTGAGAAGGTGCAGATCATCCAGGAGTGGTTGCAGACTATATAGTGAAGTAAGAAGTCTTATGCTAATAGGAGACTAAGACCCTTGGAGTTCAAGTAGGAAGACCATGTCTTCTTAATATTCTCACCCCAATGAGGCTTGTGGAGATATGGATGGGGTGGAAAACTATCTTAGAGGTTCATTGGACATTTTAAGATTCTCAGAAGAGTTGGTGTGGTAGCATACCACCATAGCTCTTCCCCCAAAGATGCACTAACCGCATGACATTTTCCATGTGTCGCAACTAAGGAGATACGTGCATGAACCATTGCACGTCATCAAATGGGGTGAGTTGGAAATCAAAGATCATGATACTGTTGAGGAGTTATTGGAGGAGATAAAGGATCGACATGAGTAGCTTATTCATGGATGGTTGATTTCTCTAGTATTATTTCGATGGCTGCACGAGAACCTCAATGAGAGAACATGGGAGTAGGAGGCTCAAATTATTGCTCAGTACCCCTATTTAATTTATTATATTTTGTTGTGGATTTTGTGGATGTAAATTCCAATGATAGGGAGAATCTAATGACCCAAAAATTCCATATATTTTTCTAATTATATGTAATTATTTGGAGACTACAAAATTTGACGACACGTGATTCCAAGGCCTAGAGAACTTAGAACAGATTTTTTGAATTATTTTTAATGTACTTTCAGTAAATATCCAAGAGATATTTCCTATATTTTGAACCAGTGCTCAGATCATAAATACTAGGGAACCATTGAACTAAAATTTCCATGATTCACCTAGAAATGGCATAACTTTGTCCAAAAAGGGCCGAGCAGAAATGTTATTTTCTGGAATTTTTGGAAAAAATAAAAAAACTATTTGAGTTGTTTTATTACATTCTTCAACCATTGAGCGACAGTTAGACAAAACAAAAATTAAAGACAAGCATTAAATGAGGGTCATTTAATGACTCATTTCTCTTGTTGTGTAATCGCAATGCCAGTTTAATTGAGGGTTCATTAATTAAGTTTCATTAATGAGCAATATTATTGAACTCAACAACGCTACAATGTTTACTTTTTTATTCAAATCTGTTAGCAAGCAAAAAGGGGAAAATGGGAAAATAAATAATGAAAATGCCAATGAAATACCTCTACAATGGTGAATGGATAACGAACATCAATCATTATAGGATCCCATCCGGAGATCGACTAGCGGTGAAAAACATCAATGAACATGGAACATCAAAGAACACAAAATTCACCCCCGTACACAACAAATTAAACTTAATATAGGTAGTGATTTTATCCTTTCTAAGTGAATTATATTTTCTTACCTTTTTATTGATAATTTATGGTAAAAGTTTACCAACTGACAAATGGGTTGATCCGTGATTTGCTCAATCTTATAGGAGGATTTTTCATGTAGGGATGTCATGGGATTTAATTCAAGCTGTGTGATTCATATTATTATTATCCCATGTTTAAATGCTATGTTTGAGGGAACATGCCAACCCAAACAAGGCCTGGTACCTCTACTGATCTTGGTTGTTGTGTGTTCTATGAAGCTGACTGATCAACCTGTTAGAAACACCAATCCTAGGGGCTTACAGTGAAGGCGATAAGATACCAAGGACATAGGTGTAAATGGATCCCAGAATGGACAAATAGAGGGACTCTAGTGGCCCGTTGAACCTCATTCCATTGATTTAGCACCGGAGGACATAGTCAGTAGGAGTCAGCGTGCCCATCGATGTGCCATAGTAGAAGGGTGCCACAATCGGATGACTGCGACAATGGTGAAGGTGTGGTGCCCGTCAGCACAACATGAATAAGGAGTGGCCTGCTCGGGCTGCTTGGTGGGCACACAAAAAACCAACCTACTTTCGACTATTATGGGTGTACGGGGCAGCGCCAGCTAGAAGAACTAGATTCCCTGTGTCCAATCTAGAAGACAGGCCCCCACAGTGTGGGACTGGTTCCTTATGTGCGCCACGCCCCACCAGGCTAGTCGGACCACACGCGGGCCAGACCCACTAGCTGGTTCGAACCACATCTATCTGGGTCAAACCTTCCACAGGACGTGACCCATGGGCCCAATAGACTAGTTGGACAAGATCTTTACAGGATCCACACCAGATACTTTGGTTAGGTTGGGTTAGTTTGACTAGGTCAGACTGGACATGGACCCGACTAGCCCCGTTTCACTAAAACAAGTATAAATGGAAGACTAACCATCTTATTGATGCTCCGTATGAGGATTAAGGGCCCCTGTGATGAGGTGGCCCTTTTGAGATACTTCACTTGACTTTTGGAAGAATTTGTAGTGTGTCTATGTTGGATCGTACTCAAATCCAACTATGCCCAATTTTACCATTTTACCTATATTATATAGACCATGTGTCCGATTGACGCGCCGTCTTTTGATATAGAATCCTCAAGAAAAGAAGGTCCTTTGGGATACCTAAAAGTTGGAATTAGTGGTGGTTGAGATAAAACAAGTGGCATGAAGAGAATATCCTATATAAATCAATCTTATTAAGTGTGGTAATCCAGTGGCAGGCTGTGACGTGATGAAAGAATGACAATACTCTATGTGTCAGTATCTAGTGATCCTTTGTGGGTCAGCACCTAGCGATCCTCTGTGGGTCATCACATAGTGATCTTCTGTGGGTCAGAACCTAGCGATCCTCTATGGGCTATCACCTAGAGATCCTCTCTGGATCATCACCCAACGAATCTGTGCGGACTAGCAGTAAAGCCTCTCGACAGAATAAGATGATCGAGCGTTATGACTAATCATCTTTATTCCAATTCCTTAAAATGTATACCTGGTGTGAGATCCGTCTTTTACATTGTTCTATGTGTTTGAGATCTTTCTTTGTGGTGTTTTCCTTAGTGGATTACTAAGAGACCTTCGAGAATCTTGGGTTCCCTATTTAGTATTGTTATATTCACACATGCATGGGCTTCGCCCACAACTCTTGTGTCTTGGGCAGACGATATATAGCTTTGACTAGAGCCTTGGGGAGCTAGGACTAGATGGTGCTCAGAGGTGACCTATTGATGTGGTGAGCCACATATATGAGCTATACCTACCATTCATGTCGGATTATTAGAGGACGATATTTGGAGCTTGTTTTTCCTTTTTTCTTTAATACTCTTTTAGCTAGGCTTGAATACTGGTACCTTTACTTACATTACTTACTTTTACTCTTAGTGGTGGTATGTATTGGTAATTTTACTACTCCTTTTTGTTGTGTTTTTATTGTGTGCAATATGCCCTGTATTCATGTGTATAAGTTTAAAGGAAGAGCCTTCCCTTTTCATGTTTTTATTTTCTAGTTCTAGTCACCAGCCCCTGGCATATAAAAGGTGGGCATAGGGTAGTCATGTCCTAGGCCTCGAGGGATGAGTCATGACATAGTTTTCCAAATAATTTTAAATTTCTTGTAATGGTAAAGGTATCATGTTCATAGGAAACATGTTGTCTGACAAATAAGAAATTCCTTTTTTGAGAATTTTGTTACTATTCATCCCGGAGATATTGCGTTGACATATCTATGGATAAATTTCATTTTTAGTTCATTTATTTAGTGGAATATTTTTTCAGTTTCATACCTTACCATATTGATATTGCATTATCTATTTTATTCAATAGAATGTCTTATTAGTTATTTAACTTTCATTGTTAATTTATTTTGATTGATTCATTATTGCTTCCTCTTTACTTATGCTTTCTGAGAATTTGAGCTCACCCTTATTATGTTTCATTCCTCTAGTTTTGGAGAGGATATCTTTGAATAAGAATTCATGGATGTATTTTGTTTCATATTATTATATATCATGCTTATATTTCTTATTTTCCAATATATTATGGGTATCATGTATGTAATATTTCATTCTATGAATGGTAAACTGAACGGTTATTCGGGATTTGATTCCTTGTAATCATTCCATTGCAATTTATTAATAAACCAGTTCTGGGTTTCTAGGGTCTGGGTGTTACTATTGGCATCTAAGGTAGGTTTTGAAAAATTCTTGGAAACTAGATTTAGAGTACATAGATTAGAGATAAAAACACTAAGATATATTTTGAGGATAAATATACACAAACATCATAGAAAGTTTGGGAGGTAGTGACAATGTCGATATTCGTAGAAATACATCCCTTTCTGGATACTACAAGTGGACATGGTTCTGGAATAAATTTTCCTATGGGTAATAAACCTGACAAGGTGTTTTGAGCCTAACTCGGGGCAACCTGGTACATGACAACGAGCATTAATTCACACCTGGTTTAAAACTCTAGGGAGATATTCTTAGGATAATTCAAATTTTATTTACCCATCATTTTGGAAGATTTATTCCCCCAAAGTAACCAATGTATTTGGTTCTAGTATTTACAATACATAAATTAATGTTATGTGCTATACCATACTTTGAGATATACAATTTTTATAACGATATTAACCAATCTATTATATTAAATTATCTATAAATAAAACCTAACAGAAGGAATGTGCTCCTCACTGATGCATGTGATCCAGTGAGTAAGAACGACATAATATTTCATGGTAATAAGATAATATTGAAAAGAAAAATATTATCCCAAAAATTCTCATAATATGAGTAAATAATATCATGTAAAATGGGATGGGTATATAATTCTAAATGTCATATGTATTCAACAGAAATAGGGACAAGAAGAGGCCATCTGAGCACTGTGAAAAAGGGAATTAGCCGAAGAAGATGAAGGGAAAGAAAAATTTTGAAACATGTGATAATTTCAGAAAGAAAAACATTGGTACATTCTTGAAGGGAATGGGGTTTAGTTATAAGTATGAAGAAAAAGGACACCATTTTTATAATTGTAATGGTATGGATACATTTTCCAATGTATAACACTTCAACTGCAAGGATATGGGACACTATGCAAATCAATGTACCATGAGTCAATGGAATATAACCCATATGATGCTATAGGATAAGGATGATGTTACGATAGTGCCACAGATGAAGGGGAATAATTAATATTCTTTTTCAATAATTAAGTCATATAAATATTTTATCAATGATGTACTGGTTATACGAAAGATGGAATATATGAGGATTGTACTATATTAATTTTTCGTTAACGATTTGAGATCATATACTGCATGGTACCAAGAAAGGTTATTAAATAAGAAGTTAAAATTATAGGAAAATAAAATATTGAAGTAAAAAACCCCATAAAATGTTCTTGTTTTTAAGATAATGATTAAGAAATGATTTATTGGATGAGTGCTAACTACATTGGAACTGATTAATGACTTGTTGACAAGGCGTCTATTCTATTATTGAAGGAGTTTAAAACAATTTTGGATTTGAGGAATATATCCAATAATATATGTTTTAATTATTGAATAAATAATATTTAATATTTACAATAAGGTTTTATGGTAATTTTATTTATTACAATATTCCAAGAAGATATATGATGAAGTTATTCACATTTTCGAAATGTGAAAATTTAAATATGCTTTATGCTGATTAATGGATAATGATAAGTTCACTATGAAATTTCAGTGACATTCATATAGAAGTGATTGGACAATAAATTAGTTTTAAATTTTTTCCAATTATAAATTTGTTTTAGATGATAATTGTATGGTATTTTAAAAGGCAATGTACTAGTTCGCCATATGATGAGTCATGTGCTATGAAACAATGATGAAATATTTCAAAGAATAATAAAAAGAGAATATTATGTTTATAGAAACATATATTTAATTATAAAAGAGAATAATTACTCAACTCCAATAAATTTTATCTTGAAAAAAAATTCTGTATTAGTATTTTTGTTTTTAATGAATCAAATGGCCTCTTTGACCATCGTAGATTTATGGCATTATGATTGTTAACATTCTGTAAACTATATTCTCTAGGACTCTCCATCAGAACATGATGGATATATTTTTCTTATATATAAATGTGTCCATTTACAACCTATGTTATCTTACTAGAGAACCAAGTTATGTATCCTTCATATATTTCTTTCCATCTTATTATTAAAATGTGATTTTAATCCTTTTTACGATATGGGGTTTTTAAAAATAGTTTATTTTTAATACGTAGATAACTGAGGTCACGTTTAAATTAGGAGAATACAATTTAATTTAGATGGGAAGATCATGACACCCCAAGAAATTATAATATTTACTTTTTATAATAAATATAAATATTTTTTTAGCATGTCATATACACAAATATAAGCTTACGCTGCGCATAACACTGAATTAACTTACATTACATGCAAGACAATGTTTTACCACTATTTAATGGTAAACCAATTTTAAAACTAAATTTTGAAACGTTTATTATTTTTTTAAAGATAAACATCATTTTGGAATTCATAATGTCATAACTATCTTATGGTGATATTTTTTATTTTTCTGAGAAACATCATTTTTTGGTGAACAATGAAAATTACTGCAATCCAATTAAAATAAGCCTTTTTCATTCAAATAATTATTAATGATAATTTATAATTTAGATGTGTTTTAGAGTCAAATTAGATCAATTATATATCTATTTATAAAATAATTATCATTATAATCAATTTAAATTTTAAATTGAATATAAAAACCTAAATGTTTTTTGAACGTTTTATTCTTTTAAAACACGCTATTTTCCCCCTCCATGGGATTAACGTTAATCATAATTTTCCCACTTCTGTGATTTGAATTTTGAAAATAAAACATATTTGGATGTAATTATTATGGTATTTTGGGTCTAATAATATCAACTTGTTAATTTGGACCAAAATTATTAGTGAATGTGATTAAAATTATTTACTGTGATTAAGGTATGATTAAAATTAATAAGGGACTAATCCATAATATTAAGGACAAAAATGACCTATAAAATTATAGAAAAGCCATTTAATGCCAATAATTTTACCATTTACCCACATGGTTAGAAATTTATTGGTTATTAGTATATTATTTAATGGAAGGTCCTTATATAAATGGTTAAGTAAGGAAAAAGACAAAAATGGAACTTTTCTTACATTTAACATTTATAAAAAATTCATATATGTAAAAAAAATAATATTTTCAATAAAAGATATATTTTTTAATGATATATGTTTTATTTTTATCGTAATAAATTATAAGGGTAACCCCCCAAGATTTCATAGTATGTTATTTCTTCAAAATAATTCAATAACTTGCACTACACGAAACACCGAGTTCAAGCGCATCATGACATACCGAACTAGCAATTCAAAAGAGGATATGAATAGTATTAACTAAAATTTTAACTTTATATAATCCTTATAATTTTAGAATCCATATTATGAGTTTCTTAGACATAATGAGAAAAAAAATCATTTTTTTTTCAGATAAAGGAAATATGTTTTTAAAAAGATTCAATTTTACTGCATTTTAATGGAGAACCCTTTTTAAAACAAATATTTGAAACTTTAATATATTCAACTTGAAAAAATAAAATTATTCTTTAGAATCAGGACATAATAATTTAGTTTCAATATATTTTTGGTGTTTTTCTGATAACTTTCATATTTGGGTGAATAGATAAAAATACTATATTTTAACTGAAAACAAATTTGTTAATCAAAATATTTTATTGTGTTAAATTATAAATTTGAATTGTTTGGAAGTATATATAGATTATATTTTTACAATTTAATCCAATGTTATTCATTTGAAATAATTTCACATTGAAATTGAATATAAACAAGTATCAATCTTTTGTTAGTTATTATTTCTTAAAAACACTTTTTTTTGTATTGACAATGGGAATTAATTTTAAATTAATAAATGATACTTATATGTTTTGAATTTGCTAAAATAGAATTAATTTTTTATTTCATAATATCAAAATTATAATAGGGTTAATTTTTTGTATTTTTCTGAAAACTTTCAATTTTTGATGAATAGTGAAAAACACTGAGTTATTGGTTAAAACCTACTTTTTATTTAAATAAT
This sequence comes from Viscum album, assembly GCA_963277665.1. Classification (NCBI taxonomy): domain Eukaryota; kingdom Viridiplantae; phylum Streptophyta; class Magnoliopsida; order Santalales; family Viscaceae; genus Viscum; species Viscum album. The sequence goes on along the minus strand of OY728128.1, from coordinate 1,130,256,250 downwards.
TATTTATTTTATTTAAAATTAATTTACATAAAAATATATACATAATCCCTATATAAGTTAAATATAATTAATTTGAGTCATTTTATAATAATTTTAGATATATTAAAATTTTATTGACCTTTTTACCGTCTTTTACCCACCTCCTAGGAGCATTTGCAAATTTACATAAAACATAATTTTATCACTTATGTTTGTTGAATTTCAATAATATGGGAGACATAGTTGAAATCAGTATGTAAAATAGGGTTCAATAAGATGAAAATAATTTTTTTGTGGATAGTAACTTTTTACTTTTATTTACCACAGTTAAAAGTATATAGTGTAATTAAGGGTAAAAATGATATTATTATTACCCTAACACATGTCCTAATTCTACTGGATAAGTCTAATTAAACCAAAAACAACCTTAGGAATAAAATATGATCCTTTAGGTCCACTTGGATTAGATTAGGACATTCATTATTATTTAATTCAAAGAAGAGTTAAAAGTGTTAAATTCAATGTTTAATAACTAATCCATTTTTAATATAGGGTTAAAAATAAGATAAATTTTGTTACAAATATTCATTAAAAATCTAAAAAAGTTTCTTAAGTTATGGTATTTCATTTATATTTTTTAGACATTAAATAATTTAATTTATTTATGACTCAATGATGATGCAGTAATTACCTAATTAATGAAATATTAAAATAATTGATATTATAAATATCCAAATAAATGTAATTTGAGACTTTTTATGAATTCCACTAAATTTTATATGCTAATTTTACATTTTAGGCCTGGTGAGATGAATTTTTTTCGAAGTAATAATGCTGTTATGAATTTAACAAATACAAAATACCAAAGAGGGTCAAAATTGACATAAAAGAGTCTTTAAAATAAATATTATATTATTAATTGATATTCTATTACTAAAAATAAATGGTTCTGCCAAAAGACTTATATAAAAATTGTTTTATCATCAATTAACCACTTTGGGTTATCTTCGAAGTATATAGTAAGTTTATTACCCATAGAATATAAAAAAACAAAGATACATGGTAAATGTCAAACTATTAAACTAAGCGTTAAATCTAAATGATAAAGTTCATATTGTGTCCAAAACCTATCTAAAACAAATTAATTGAGTTATTTTAGACCCATACCCACCTTATATTTTAAATAATTAATTTTTGAGAAATTATAAATCAAAATGTATTTTATTATAAAATAATATTTTTAGCTTTTCCTAAGGTGCCCCTCACCCCTCTTTTAAAAGGGAACTCCCCATTCTCTCTAATTCACACCTTCAAAGCCATTTGAATCGGCCAAACCCTGAAAAATACCCTATGAACTATCCTCCCTTTATCCCAGAGTCTTTCCTTTAGTCATAAAGCCATTCTATGGATCCCTTTTGATCAAATCAAAAGTAAGAACCCGAAGAAGAGGTAAATATTTCATCACCTCTTTCATGTTCCTTTCTTCTTCCACTTCCTCTTTCTTTGCTGTTTCCATTATAAAATAATAACTCCAGTATCTTCTATATACTATGATGTTATTATAAATTTTGTACAACCATATTAATTATTATACCCATCCTTATAATGACATGTCACCATATGTGCGTACGTACGACTTACTGTCTCCACGTCGTGGTGTAATTGTTATTCAATATATTATTATTTGTATCTGTATAATAATGATGTGTAATTGATGTAAATAATAAATATAACATGATAATGATTCTGTATATATTATATAACATCTTATTATATATTATTTTATTTCCAAAATAATGATATTGTAGCTCGTGCGTTCGTACGGATTACCGTCTCCAAAAACGCGATGAGATTCATTCCCCATAGTATCCAATCAAGACTAATTTTCATTATATGATTAAAAATAATGTTAAAAGACTTAATATAATTCTGAACATGAATAATATACATCCTATCCATAAAAAACATTACAAACGCTACAAAAAAATAATGGAAAATGAATCAGTTAACACCCAAAACGACGATAATACTAAGATATTATTAACAAATCAATATTCAAAGATCATATATTGATATCATATTAAAGTATATGATTCTTCTATAATTTAATAATAGTTATTTAACCATTATACTGGAGGTTCACCAACCCTCGACCAAGCAAAAGTACAAGGTAAGGGTTAATTTCACGATCTCTTTTTTATCTGTGGTTGTTTATACGTAATTATCTACTGAGACCTTTTTATTGTCCATATCCGTGTTTCTTAAAAATGAATTTCAAAACATTTTTACTATTTACTAGAAAATGGGGTAAAGTCAACTATACCATTATTTGACCTTATATGTTTTTAAAGGAATCTTTCCGTTGTTTTCCAAAAAATGTACTTTATGACCTTTTTAACAAAATTAATGTAAGAATGTTTTTCTAACTTATACGGTGGGTGCAGTTATTTTCCATCAATATAACATTTTCGAAGTTTCCCTTACAATCCTATAAGAATACTTCCAAAATAAATGTTTTCTATTATAATTATTTGAATTTTAAATGATTTCAAAATAGAATGAGATATTTCTCTAAATAGGTTTTGATTACATCTATGTCGACATCCTTTTATGGATTTTAAGTTTGTTTGAAGTTGATTTATTATGATTTAGAACTTCCATATTGTATTGAAGTTTTTGCAATATGTTTGACTGTGGATGTGTTATTTCATATCATTCATGGTTTATGGATAAAGTATTGACATTTCGTATGCCAGTTTTAATATGATTGTTTATGTTATGTTTAAACCTTATCATATGAGGAATGAATTGGACTTGGTATGTGATAGGTGTCGCCTGCTATAGCTCCTCGATGCATCGGTAGGTCTCATGATACAATCTAGTGTCTTTCCACAAGGCCTTGAAAAAATATAATTTTTAGCCTTGGAACAAGTCCTTGACTATGTGGTTATGAAAGTCTGGCATTATGCATTCCATCATTATGAGAGTGGCTATTGATATTGCATGTGATTATTCCACTAGTAGAATATAAATGTAAATAAGTAAATAGAATTATTTTATTCTATCTTTTCCATATTATTCTGAATCTCAAGTTTAAAAGGATTTTTTTATTCATATACATTGCCTAAAATGTTTATGCTTATTTATGAATGTTTTTTCTATACTGTTATCCTTACTGAGCATCTGAGGTCACCCCTTTCTATGTTTTATTTTTCCTAGGATGAGAAGAAGTATATTACGACAGACCTATAGGGATAGTCGATGGGATCTCAGTGTTGTATATGGAAACAATGTTGTCGTGGTTTTCCATTTTATGATGTAATGTAAACCTTATGAATGTATCTAATACTTCCAAGGCTTATAAACTAATCATCCTTTCGAGATGTGATCTATTGTGATCATGCCAATGATACGTAATAATGCACCAACTCTAGGCTTTTAGGGTTGGGGAATTACAATATGTAATTTTTAGAGACGGTTTAGGTACTCAAAATGATTAAGAAAACCTAATGTAGTAATTATTTGTTTAATAATTAAAATAAATAAATGATACTATAAATATTAAAAGCAAAATTAATTGATTGAATTATTGTATTTATTTATATTTGTAGAATAAAATAAATTTTTTCACATATTTAAACTTAAAATATTTTAATTCTAATATTTTATTTACATTTTTAAATTAACATTAAATAAATAATGTCAAAATTGACATTATAGTTCTTTAATATTAAATAAAAATTATTAAATTAATTAAAATTAATAAATATTTTATATTCTTCCAATTTATATTAATTTTTTAATATATAGTAAATATGTTATACTAATGAAAAAATTAATATTTTATAATAATCATATTGACCATTATACTTTAAAAATGTTGACAATACGGTCTGGGTTTAAGTAGCGTTTTAGCATGTCACAAGCGCTTGTTTTAAAATTAATTTAAAAACACATGATAATTTTATTTTATAATTTATATATAGTATTAATAATTAATTTTATATATATTTTATAATAAATTTCACTTTGATTTATTCTTAATGGTTAAATTAATTAGATTATAAAAATGGATTCTTTAATAAAAAATAATAAAATTTGGGAATCTTAGTAGTTAAGGAACTAAATTTTTAAAATTCACATATTATTTGTGTTTATAAGTTTTTGATCAAACTTGATTCTCCTTTAATCCATTGTTTTTCCATTTTGAGTAACTTTAGGTAATTTAGGCCACCTAGTAATGAATACGTTTTGGTATTTAGAAAAGTGACACTCCGCCTCCTATATAAAAAGTCACGGACTCTACCGATTCCTCACACATCTAAAGCCACATTGAATCATACTAACTATTTATAAATAGTCTCCAAACATCTCTCCCCTCTAACAATAAGCCCACCCTTGGTCATAGAACAATACAATGAAGCTTTTTGTACAAACCAAAAGAAGTTACCCGATTAAGAGGTAATGCCTTCTCTCATGCTTTATAGTTTTATTTACATTATACATTTTCTATACTCTTATTATTATATAATTACATAAAAAATCATTATAATAAATATTCTAGGATTTTTTTCTGATAGTTTTTCAACCTAAACTTACTCACACCTCAATCTTATGGGTAACGAACTTACTGTTTCTGTGTACGATGAACTACTACCTCACGAAACGATGATTGTTCAATTGTCTCCTTCCACCTACAATTGTTTACATTATAATGGGAACTATATTTATATATGATATATATTACATTTATAATTAATATATTCCTATTTAGTTTTTGTTTATAACATACCTTTATGCTTTCCATCATGTTTAAATACGATAATTTTTATTGGGGAAGTGTGGACTACCACCCCCTCAATTGATATTACTCATTCATGCCATACATGGAATGTAGAAAGGATTGTTATAATAAAACTATGTCACATATAAAACATTTATATTATACTTTAAATTGTTATATAAATATTTATTATTTAGTTTTAATGATTTTAACATTAAAAATTAATGAAAGTAACGTCGATGCATATATACGCCCGAACGTCTCCAGGAAAAGTTCACTTCATTTGTAATCTACAAATGTTTTGGACTATTATAATTACAATTTTAATTAATATATAAGATAATTTTGTCTTGGTTAACATTATGAATATGTTGAAATTATGATATATTTAACAAGAAAAAAAATCCCTCATCAAAATACACTTGAGAAAACTAGACAATTAACACTCAAAATAGTCAAAATCATAAAAGATTGGTAACTAACAGGTAAAAAAATATTTTATGAAGTTAATATATGATATTATAAAAAATATTATATTTATAGTATAATTATGTAAAATATTTTAAACAACTATACCGGAGAATGAAGACCACACAAGGAAAGGAAGGTTAAGGTAAGGGATTTAATCCCAATTTATAGTTTATTGAAACTTATTTTTGTCAGACACCAATTCACTATTATTTAGTTATTTATAATTCCATTCAATATGTTATATCATGAATAAAATTTTTCTCAAGAAATTATAAGTTTAGTTCAATTCACATGGATTTATGATTTTAATTGTTTCATTTTGGTATGGGACACATTAGAATGTTTAAATATTATCTTTCCTCAAGAATATTGTACTGTAAAAACCCTTGTTATTAATTAACCTCCTATGATGTATTATTGAAAAATTCATATTGTTTATTATATATGTATATTTTATAAGGAATATTTTTTATTTGATATATGAGTAATTATATGTACATGAAATAAATGGGTTTGGGATCATTTAAGGAAATACCTACAGGTTGGGGACTAGTGAATGAAAGAACCTCGATGCATGGGCAGTCTCTTGAAGATAATTAGTTGTCCAAATAGTTTAAAATTTTATTTAAAGGTAAAGGTATTGTTTACCTAGGAAGCATGAAACATGAATAATAATAATTTGGTTTATTGAGAATTATTTTATTATTCATCCATGAGATATTGTGTAGATATATCTATGGATAGATTTCATTTTCAGTTCATCGATTTTATGGAATGTATTTTTATTTTCTTGCCTTTCTATATTAATATTGCCTTATATTTTTAATTTAATGGCATGTGTTATTAGCTATTTACTTTTCCATGTTAATTTATTTCCATTTATTTATTATGTCTTCCACTTTACTTACCATTACTGAGAATCTGAGCTCACCCTTATTATGTTTCTCTCCCTAGGTAATGAAGATGAAATATATTAATAAGTGTTAAAGGATGGAATTTATTTTATTTTATTATGTATCATGTTTTAATTTCTTATTTCCTAATGTGTTATGGGTATCATGTATTTAATCTTGCTTCCCAAGGCTGCAAAACTAAATAGTCATTCGTGATTTGTTTCCTTGTAATCATGCTAATGTAATGTAATAATGCAGCCTCTCTGAGTTTCTGGGGTTGAGGTGTTATAATTGGTATAAAAGGGATGTTTAGGAATAACCTTGGAAGCTATATTTATAAAACATATATTAGGGAGAACTACCCTAAGATATAAATTGAGAATCAGTATACAAGAACACCCTAAAATTTTGGTAAGGTAGTTATTATGGGGTTATTTCTATAAATACATCCCTGTTTGGGTAATACTAGGTGATTTGGTTCTGGAACAGATTTACTTAAGAGTAATAACTCTGACAAGGTGTTCCATGTCTGACTTGGGGTAACCATTTACCTGACAATGGTTTTTTTGCACACCTAGTTTGACACTCCCAGGGGATATTCTTAGGATAATTCACAATTTATTTACCCACCATTATGAAGGATTTTTCTCCCAATGTAACCAAAGTATTTAGTTATAAGATTTAAGAAAAACGAATTTATTTTATGTTATATACCATATATAGAGTTATTCAAATTTCATAAACTTAGAATCAAATCTAGTATATGCTGTTTTCTAGAAATGAAACCTAGTATATAGAACATGATCCTCACTGATGAACGTTATCCAATGAGTATGAAAGACCAAATATTTAATGGCCTTAATCCAATATTTCAAAGGAAAATAGTCTCCCAAATATTCTCATCGTATGATGAAATTATATCATGTGAAAATGTGATGGATATAGAACTCTCCATGTCCTATTTCTTTGAAGGAATTGAAGACATGAAAAGGACACTTGAGAACTAAGAAAAAGGGAATGAGTCAAAGAAGTTGAATGGAAAAAAAGATATTCCAACTTGTGATAGTGGAGGGAAGAAAGGCTTCAGTAATTTCATGAAGGGAATGTGAGTTTTTTATAAATGTGGAGAAAAAGTACACTATGTTTATTATTGCAAGGGTAAAGAAATGTCTTCCAATGTACAATGCTTCAAATGCAAAGAGATGGGGAACTATGAAAATCTATGTCCCATGCGTTAAAGGAATATACCCCATATGATGCTATCAGATTGTGATGATGTTACAACACTATCACATATGAAGATGAATGATTAATATTCTCTTCAATAATTAAGTCATTTGAATATTCTATCAATAATGTACTGGTTATATGAATTATGGAATATATGAGGATTGTATTGCAGTACTTTTTCAATAATTAATTGAGATCATATAGGGAATGGTACCAAGAAAAGTTATTAAGTAAAAAGTTATAATTCTTTGAAAATGCATGATTGAGTGAAATAAAACCATTAATTTGTTCTTTATTCTATGATAATGATTAATAAATTTTTTATTGTATGAGTGAAATCTTCTTTGGAACAGATTAATAACTTTTCGACAAGTGGTCTATGTAATCATTCTTTGAGTTTACAATAGTATTCAATTTATGGAATATATCAAATAACATGTTTTTTACTTAAGTTATAAGGAAGAATACTTGTTTCCATTTATATTTTGTAGTCATTTTATTTATAAGTATATTCCAAGAGGTATATGATGATTTTATTTAGATGTTAGGAATGTGAAAATTTAAAAATGCTTCATGATGATTAAAGGCTAATGATATGATCACTTTGGAAGTTCTGTAACATTCATTCAGAAGTGATTAGATCATAAATTAGTTGGAAAAGGTCACCATTTATAAAATTTCTTAAAATGACCATTGGATGATATTTTATAGGGTAATGTATTACTTCACCATATGAGGCATCATGTGATAAGAAACGAAGTAAAAATAGTTCAAAGCATAATTGAAGGAAAATATTATGTTTATTGAAACATATATTTACTTGTAGAACAGAATAATTCCTAAAATCAAAGAAAAGTGATATTAAAAGAAAAAATGTTGTTCTATTTGTTTTGTTTTCAACGAATCAAATGTCTTATTAGATCATCATGGATTTATGGTGTTTTGATTGTTAACTTTATCTGAACTATTCTCCGTTACACTCTCTATCAGAACATGATGGCTAGATTATTCATCCGTATCCATGTTTCCATTTTCCAAATATGTTCTCTGAATATATAACCTAGATATTACACAATTTTAATTTCCTTTCTCTCTTATTAAGGAATGTGATATTAACCCTTTTTAGGATGTGGGTTTTTCAAAAATAGTTTACATTAAATACCTAGATTATTAAGGTCAATTATAAATTTCATGGACATAATTTAATTATGTTTGGGAGAATGTGACACTAAAAGAAATTACAATATATACCTTTTAGAATGAATATAATTTTTTAATTAGCATGCCTTATACACAAATTTAAGCTTATGCTACACACAACTGACTGAAAATAAATTTTTATTAAAGAAGGTGTCCCTGCATAAACAATCTACAGGAATATGATGACCCATCAAGGGGATGAAAATGATAAATACGAAAGGAATAACCTTAAATAACAACCTTACATTCCAAAGGAAGAGAATCCATAATATCAAAAAAATAAGCTCCTCTTTTGGACTTTTGAGGTTGGGAAGTGAGTCTGATGAAAAGTTTGCCTCCCTCTAGCTATGGTGAATGATCTTCCGATGATTTGTCTCTATAATGAATCTTTGAAACAAATAAATTATCTCCCATGGTACCAAAAAATTCCCATGAATGGTCCTAATCAGAATTTCTGAATCTAATTCAAATACTTAAATGTGGAAGCTGCACTATTTAAAGACCATCAAACTAGAAAGGAGTGCCCATGTCTCCTCCCCAAAAGAACTTCTCAATCTACAATAATCACTGAATCCCAAGAGGGACGAAACTCTTGAATCCTAAAGGACCCCCACCTCTCATCATCCCATCAATTAAGGATTCATCAACAATCAGTTTCAAGACACTGATAAGAGGTTTCCACATGATCAACCTTTATATTCCCCTAACGCTTAAATGAGGCATTTTGGGATGTTTATAAATAGTGGATGAAAATTGCCCCCCCCCTTCAGAAGTGAACCTAACTCCACTATCAGTGCCCTAAGCCTCATGTGAAGGATTAGAAATGAATGATGATTTCTTATCCAGGATAGATTGCGAGACTCCCTTATAATCAAACATATTTAAGAGAGAGTAATAGCCCGCAGTTTTCATTCCTTGCCCCTAATTTTCATGTTTTGAAACCATTACACCAAGAATACATTAATTTTAGGTTGATCACTATCAGTATGCAGATGTAGTGAGGAGAAGGACCAAAGAAATGACACCTAGTTGCTCTGAAAAAAGAGGTTCCATGATGACTCAACCTTCGGATTCTCATAACAGAAGAAACAATATGCCAATGGGATTCCCTTCCTCTGGAGATTCTCATCTATTGGAAACAACTTATTCCTAATACACCACATGAAGAAATTCATACACTAAGGAATGTCTCTACACCATACCTTTGATGACCACTCATCATGTACATTCTCTACATGCGACATCCTCATATAATATTAAGAAAAAAACCTCCCCATACTTGACACCATGAAGCAACAATGATCCAGTTCCTCACCCTACTTAATCCCCTCGAACACCTCCTGATGATCATTAATAATAACCGACTGAATAATGCTAGGTTTCCCACAAGCCTTAGAAAAGTAAATCTCTAGAGAAGGAAAGTCTGGTAATGCCAGCCTCTCACACACCCAGTTAACATCCCATAAACTATCAATGTCTTTCATGATAATCCACTGAGATGACCCATGAATAACCTGAATGTGAGAAAAAATCCCCCGCACCAAACAAGATAACCAAGTTCCACAGATCCCATTCACATATTTATCACCATACCACACCCTAAAGAAAGAATCCCAAAGATAATACCCAATAGTTATTTCCTAAGCCATAGTCCCTTGCATTTCATTCATGGATTCAGTCAGATTATGAAGCCCAACTCCCCTTCCTGTGTAGGTCTTTCAAAGAGAGACCTTGAAGCCCAATGCAAACTCCCCAATTGGTTACAATCACAAAGGAACACATTAATTTATTTCACCATTATCCAAACAACCCCTTTTGGAGGCTTGATAATTGAAAATACATGCATCAAAATGGAGGTAAGTATACTCTTGATCCAGTTAATCAGTCCACCAAATGATACAAACTTTCTTTTTCAATTTAAAATTTATCTATGTATAAGGTTGATAAGATCCTCGAAGAACACCTTATTGATATGGACATAAGAAATTGTGACACCTAAGAAGATCACTGGTAGATATCTTTGTTCAAAACCATGTATTTCCTAAATTCCCATGAACCTCTTTGTGGGACACATTTTGAAGATAAAAACATGGGAATTACTTTCATAGAACCCTGTCCAATTAAGATACCCTAGGTAGAAAAGATCTCAATGAGGTTACATAAGGACCTCCACCTACCATTCATATAAATCAAGATATAATCAGTGAACATTCAGTGTGAAATAACTTCCAAACCACCCTGACTGAGATTTAGATCCTCTCTATCATCCTCTAATCCTCTTTGAAGATTTTGAGATAACACATCCTTGTCCAAGATAAAAATGTTGGGAGAAAGATCCCCCTTGATGAACAATGTGAATAGACTTAATGAAACCTAGACACCATCCCATAAGGGATATAGATATCCAAGGTGAAGAGTAGAATCTAAAGAACATTTCACAAAACCACTTCTGAAATCCAAGTTTCCGCATCACCTGAATAATAAATCTCTACTCCAACTTGTCATACACCTTATCCATATCTATTTGGAAAATGACATTAGAACCCACCAATATATTACTAATGTCAAGGACAAGTTCACAAGATATACCTACTGCCCCTTGAATACTTAATCCTCTAAAAAATCCATGATTATCTCTTGAGAAATGCATTGGAATGAACCCACTCATCCTCCTTGCAATGAGAGAAGAAAATAACTTATAGAAAAAAATAGAAAGGAAAATTAGCCATTAATGGATAAGACGAGTGGTATTTTTAATCTTTAGAATAAGCACCACCCTTGAGAGAAAAACACTCATGGTCAGAGTGCCACTGAAAAAGAAGTCCCAGACCACCTCAACCACTTGAGGGCTGGTGATGCTCTAAGCAGCATTATAGAAAGCAACTAGAAAGACATCCAGCCTCGGGACACTGTTTTTCAGCATATAATGAACCACAACCTTAAACTCATCATCCTCAAGTAAAAACATCATACATGAATTTTTCGAAGACCCCATAGGATGAGGTAATCAATCCAAGAAGTTATCCTCAGCCACCACATCACAAACCCCCTCAAATGTGGATGGTATCTCTCCAGCCAAAAGACCTTCATAGTCTTCTAGAGCCATTTGTGCTACTGTTTCTATGTACGATGTGAAAGAACCATTACCATGACTCTGGATAATCTTCATATTTCTCTTCTCCTTAAAAAATGAATGAAATGATGTATTATTATGATTGAACTCCCTCACCCATCTCACACACTACTTCAATTTGTAAACCCTTTCTATATCAAAAAGTTTCTCAACAAGAGAAACTCTCTTATCAAAATCAACGGTGAATGTGTTTTCACCCTAAGAATGTTAAAGATCCTCCTCATGTCTGTCAATATCGGCCTAAAAAAATCTACCCCAGTAAGATCATTAGGTCTGAATAACAACCAATGATGGATTACTCATTCATACTTATGGGATGCTTCGTCATCCCACACCATGTTTTATCTGCCACCTCGCGGTACCACATAGCTCACAGAATCTACACGAAGCTCTCATCCTTATGCTTGAGATTAGAATAGTGAAAATATCAGAATCCTGAAATGTATCAATTTCGAAAAACCTTCCAAGGTGAGAGATCCGAATAATACAAATGAAGGTGAGCAATTGATGTCTGAGAGGAGTCCAAGGCTTGGATTTTCATGAGGCATATGTCCAACTGGCACTAGATACAGTTTGGACTTCTACAATTATTTCACTAAGTATATTTAGAGGAACTGAACCCCATGTATAGTAGCCCCACATAAGCCACAAACACATAGAAACCATGCATTCCACTATTGGAAGTGATAAAGCCACCTCTTTTCTCTGAAAAGTTCATGATTGAACTGAAGTCACCACCAACGAACAACGGGAGAGAGCCCCACAAAAAAGACTTCAGATGTTTCCATAACCCCACCCTAACTAGTGGATTCGTGCAATCATAAAAAAAGGAGAAAAAAAACTCCATCCCATTATAATAGATCTATTTATTAATATATTGTGTCATAATACTAATTACATCCACCAAAATCGGATTCCTTTATAAAATCAAAATGTGAGAGTTGATAAGGTACCCATGAAAAGCAATTGGAAGGCCCATTCTCTTAGCCAAGGAAGGAAGCTTACAAAGGTCCTTCTTCAGTTCAAGAATCTTCACAAATGAAAAATGATTATTCCCATCTTTTGAAGCCACAAAACAAACTATGATAGAGAGCCCATGCCTCAGGAATTCCAAACCATCAATTTAAACCTTAAGGTATACACTATCAGGCCTTTTGGATAGGAGAATTCGGGAGAGAATGTGCGGGATACATACTTGTATCCTTTGACCTAGAGTGGGTAACTTACCCAAGGGACCCATCTAGAAGAGTTCCCATTTTTGGTGTGAAAATACTATTCTTGAATGACCCTTTTAAATCCTCTAGATAGGATAAATTTTATGCTATGGAGGCCCACACCAGGCTCACCACCAAATCACCTTGAAGAAGAGAGCCCAAAAAAATAAATTACAGAGAGCCTCAAACTATCTGAACATCCTTCTCAAATCCCTCATGTACCATTTAAAACCTAAATAAACTCCTTTACAGAAGATGAGTTTCCCCTAACTAGAGACCTAGGAAAAAATTCGGAAGAAAGCTAAGAAGAGATAACAAATGAAGGAGAAGTGGGTGACACTTCTCTATAAATCTTGGGGTGGGAAATTCAAGGTGACCAAAGATGTTTGAGGGAAACATAGTGACCTAAAAGAGAGTAGTGACAACCCAGAGGATGATTACATCTTAAAAATGAGAGAATAAAATTCTGATTAAGTCCCTTTGATCCATGTTCATGGATAACCGGGGGACAACCATGACAACATTTCCCACTGGAGTTGAAACTGTAACTAACAAGTGGGGGCCACCCAAATAATTAGAATTTGAAGGCCTCTACCCAACAGATATATAGGCCATCATCACTGATATTGAACCCAATGTACCCCTATCCTATAAACCCTAGGATCCAATTCCCAAGGATCCCTCCCCCGACCTCCACCTTCTACAAGATGACTCAAAATGCTCATGTAGACTGCAAAAAAACACAGAATCTAGAGGGGGAAGAGAAAATGATTATTTTCCATAATATTAAGATATAACTCACCATTATAATCATGCTTCAAGGTTATAAAACTTAGAGGCCCATCTCTATGAAAATGTGGGGGTTGGCCAATGCTTGAAGACTGAGCATGTTCTTATCCGCGTAGAGGAAGTATCCTAGAGAATCCCTCACCACTTTCACGATCCCCGAGTTTCAGAAAGGGAGGGGAAGGCCAGGTAAGAAAATATTGACCACCCACAAGTGGGATTAACAATGAATGTGATAGTCCGAAGACCATCAAGAAAGAGAGAAGAGTCAGGAATTCCACCTCCTGTCCACACACATCAATGATGAAACAAAATCTTCCATAGAAAAATGATGAATGTAGAAAGCCACTCTGGAGATCTCTAAAACCACTGAGGGAAGATGGAGACAATAGGAGTTAACAAAATCCTTAAAGACACCCACAAGTGTCTTGTTACAACAAAAATGTACCACCAAAGAAAATCCATGGAATGAAGTTGAGAAACTTCATTTTTTGATGAATTTTTAATGTTACTGCAATTTAGTTATAAATAACATTTTCATTTAAATAAGTGTTAATTATAATTTGTAATTTATAATTTTTTTAGAGTCAAATTATATAAATTATAGATTTATTTATACAATAAATTTTATTTGAATCAATTTTACTTTGAAATTGAATATATAAACCTAACAAACTTTTGAATGTTTTCAACTTAAAAAACCCTTAATTTTTCCCCATCCACGGGATTAGCATTAATCATAATTTTCCCACTTCTATGATTTGAATTTTGAAAATCCAACATAAATATATGTAATTATTATGATATTTGTGGTATAATAAGATTATATTATTTTTTTACCAAAATGTTTAGTGAATGTGAATAAAATAAATTACGATGATTAAGGTATGATTAAGCTTAATAAGGAACTAAAACTTAATATTAAAGACTAAAATGATCTAGAAACTTGTAAAAAATGCTTGGATGAAAAAAATGTTTCCATTTACCACCTAGGATTTATATTTATGGGTCATTAGGATGTTATTAAATGGAAGTTACCTATATAAAAGGGTAAAGAAAAAGCAAAAATGGAACTTTTCTTACCTTTAAAATTTATAAAACTCTTATATAAGTAAAAATAATTACATTTTAATTTATATATATCCTTTTGATTAATATATGGGTTATTGGTATTATAATAAATTATCTATAATTTTAATATATGGTTTATGTACATAAAACTTTTAAGAATTGAAAATTTTGTGATTTTTTTATTAATAATTATCTAAAATAAATAATACTATAAACAATAAAATTGATGTTTATTGATTGAGTTATTCTATTAATTTATTTTTGTAGATTAAATTATCTTGTTACAAATCTGTAAACTTAATATTTATTTAATTAAAATATTATATTGATATTTTAAAATTTACATTAAATAAATATTGTCAAAATTTACATTATTTTTATTTTATAATAAATGAATATAATTAAATGAATTAAAATTAATAAAAATGATATATTATAAAAATATATTTTTAAGTGTTATTAAATACTAAATATGGTCCATAAATTGAATAATTAATATTTTATAATAAACATATTGACCCATATACTGTAAAAATATTGTTAACACGGATCGGGTTCAAACAGCGTTTTAGTGAGCCACATGCGCTTGTTTTAAAACTAATTTCCAAAACACATAAGTATTTTATTCTATAAATTATATGTAATATTAATAATTCATTGGATATATATTTTTTGATAAATATCACATTAATTTAGTCTTAACGGTTAATTTAATTAGATTAGAAATCTATATGATTCAATAAGAACCGAAATGATAAAATTCAGGATTCTTAGAAGATGAGGATCCAAATTATTAAAATGAACATATTTATGTATGGATGTGGTTTTTATAGACTTTGATATTATTTATTTTATTATTTTCTATTTTGAGTCACTTTAGGTAAGGTAGACCACCCATTAATGAATACCTTTTGGTATTTACAAAAGTTCCACTCCCCTCCACTATAAAAAGTCAAGCACTCTACCCCTTCGTCACACCTATCAAGAAACATTGGCTCATAAAAATCATTTCTTAATAGTCTACCACAATCTCTACCCTATACCTATAATAGTATCCTTTGATAGAAAAAAATTCAAGGAGTCTTTTAGTACAAACCAAAATAAGTTACCTGATTAAGAGGTAAAACCTTCTCCTATGATTTATATTTTCATTTACATTCTAAAATACCTATATTATTATTATTACATGATTATATAAAAAATTATCATCAATATTATGGGATATTTTCATTCTATGGTTTAGAACTAAACATACAGACACGTCAATATAATGGGTAACGAACATACAATTTATATTTATGGTGAACAATTACCACACGATACGATGATTGTTCAATTTTCCCCTACCACCACTCATGATGGAAATTATGAAGGAAAATATATTTATATATGATATATATTATATTTATAATTCTTTTAATCTTATTTAATTTTTTTAGAATATAACTTTATGATTTCCATCATGTGTAAATATGATAATTTCGTTTGAGGAAGTGTGGACTACCACCCCCTTAAAGCGATATGACAAGTTCATTCATTACATAGAACGTTAAAAATATGGTTATAATCAACCTATGTTACATATAATACATATATATGATACTGTAAATTATAATATATATATGTATCATTTATTTTTAATTCTTTTAATATGGAAAAGTTAATGTAGTGTTAATGTGTACATACGACCTACCCTCTCCATGAACAATGCACTTCATTTATAATATCCAAATATTATAGAATATTATAAATACATATGTACTGAATATATAATATAATTTAGTCATGGTTTACATTATATAGATGATTAAACCATGATATATTTAATAAGAACAACAAATCACAAGTCAAATCAAACTTGAGAAAACAATCCAATTTGCTAAAATAAACATCATATATCATAAACAAGAAATTTAATATGTTATGAATGATTAGGAAATGAAATACATGGGTTAGGGAATGTTTAAGTAAATCCCTACACGGCGGGGACCATTGAATAAAATCCCCTAGATGCATCTATATTCTCTTAAGGTAATTAGTTGGCCAAATAGTTTAAAATGTATTTTCAATCTAAAGGAATCATATTCCTGGGAATCATGAAGTCTGACAATTAATCATTGCTTTTATTGAGAATTAAGATATTATTCATCCCTATGAAATTTTATCGATATATCTACAGACACATTTTATTTTCATATCATTGATTTTTTGGATTGTGTTTTTAGTTTCTTACATTGACATATTGATATTTCCTTATCTAGATTATTGAATGGATTGTGTTATCTGTTATTTACCATTCCATGTTAATTTATTTAAATTAATTTATTATTTCTTCCAATTTAATTACCCATACTGAGAATTTGAGCTCACCCTTATTATGTTTCTTTTTCTAGGTTATGAAGAAGAAATATTTTAATAAGCATGCATCAATGCATTTTATTTCAGTTTATGATATATGATGTTTTTATTTCCTATATCCTAATGCAATATGGGTGTAATGTATATAATTTGGATTTCTAAGACTAATACATTGAACAATCCTTTGGTATTTGATTCTTTGTAATCATGCTAATGTAATTTAATAAGGCATTGACTCCGGGATTCTGGAATCAGGGCATTACATTACTTGTCTATATTATTGTCTTACCTTTATTTCCAACTTGAAAATTATTTTTCAAACTCAATAAAGATTTTATAACAGTATATTAGTCTCTAATGATTATACCTCATTTTTCTTAAGATTCAAAATTCCATAATAGATTCACATTAAAAAATTATATATATTCTTATCCATTGGAAAGTATATAATCAATCTATAAAAATTCATTATGAGAGATATCAATATGGTATTCTAATCATTTCTATAAAATACCAATTTTACATTTTTAGTAGCTATCATATAAATATCACTAATGGGAGGAAGTCCCAACATTTTTGATGTCTAACATTAAGGACACATGAAAAATGATAGGGTGAAATCATTTTTGTTATATAAAAAAAATTTAATGATATCCCCTTTTCACACCAAATATATTTTTAAAATAATAATAAATCATCAAATAAAATCCAATCCAACATCATTAAAACATCACCAACCCAACGAATTATTCATTTAAACAAATGGAATTCACTTTAGGAAAAATTTAAATTCAATAGAGGTTAAAAAATTAGGTGAGTGGCAGAACTATGCTTGATTTTGAAATTAATACTCTGATAGTGTGGGAGAAGGGATTATGATTTTAAACCCATATTCATGATCTCTGTATGTTTTTCTAGAAACCTTTTAGGTAACCATACAACTCTATTTCATTCCTGTATTTTCAAACCAAAACTCAATAAAACCTCAATGTATCAGATATAACTTGGTTGGAATAAGGATAGAAATATATTATATGAATGTAAATTAAATGAATCAAAAAATAATTCTAATTCTATACTAAAATACTAACTACCTAATAGAAACACATATCTCATCATGAAAGGTGGCTATCAAACACCTACTCTAAAAATAATTTCTATGTCCCAAAATTTATATCTCCATTCTACCAAAAATTCCCAAATAACAAGAGTTGGATTTAATACCATTTTGTAATGAATGGACCCAGGTCAACCAACCATATAAAAAAGGTTATCATCCCAGAAGGGAGAAACTGTGTTCCTGATTTGTTTAGGATGGATACATAGACTAACATATCAATAAATAAAAAAATATGAACAAATTCACCATTGAATAATTATAAACAATTCATGGAATTAGAATGATAATTAAGAATTTTTTATCTATACATTTGAATACCAAGTGTATAAATAAGTAGTACCCAATAATAATACAATAAAAACATGGAAGAAGCATTATATACATTCAAAAAATTTAGAATCACATTATATGGCCTACCTCATTTATTGATATTTCACTATATTCATATCAAATTTAAAAAAAGTAATGACCTAAAGTATTCATATATTAATGAAAAAATGACATGAATTTTTTTATAAAATATATAGATAAATTATAAATAGCAGATTAGGATGGTATATATACAATGTAAAATAAACCAATTACTTTAAGAACTATGAAAACATCACCTTGTTGCCCATTGTATCCACTACATACCAATTCACCCATCAATAATCTAATATATAAATCCTAATTGAGATTGAATACACAAATACCATGAAAAATATATTATATATATACACTCATACAAAAAATTGTGTCGGTAGGGTGCGAGATAAACTGATTTTGAAGGAATTCACGAATGGTTCTTTGAAATTAATTTTATATAACATTATAGAAATTATAATTTGATTATTATTTAGTTAAAATGGATTCCAAATAGAATACATAAGGAAAAAACACCATTCATATTAACATTTTTTATATTTAATGTACAATAATTTTTGCAAATATAAGAACAATTTTATTTTTAAATAATTATGTTAACTTATAAATATAAAACAAAATTTATTTGAAATCACACATTAAAAACCCATTTAAAATAAACCAATGGGTGGAATAAAAATTTTAAAGGGAGACACTTTAATTTTTTTTAAAAGGTTAACTTCCATTATTACAAAATTAAAACCAAATCGAATTCCATTTTTTCCAAATTTTCTCAAAACTCCTTTTTTAAATAAAGTAAAAAATTAAAATCTAATCATAAATTAAAGAAGGAAAATAGATAAAACATATACCATTAAATTTAAGAATGAATCTATAAATAAAAAATAATTAACAAATGGTTCCACAAAACCAACAGGAGAAAAAGGGTATATAAATAATAAATTCAACCAAAATACACAAGGAAAAATTATTATCAAATGAATATGATTCATGGAAAATATCCTAGGTCCTCATGTAAAATGAAATTTAACTTCACCCATCAAAAAACTTAGAATTGGATGATATATAGAAAAAAAATAGACACACCTAGAATTTCAGCATGGACTCACTAGGTGTCAAATGTAGTCCAAAAAATAATCTATAATTTGAATAATCCAAAAAAAATATACGCTATTATATTACTCATCTAAATAATATATTTAGAAGACTAGGGTTTCTATGAAATTGATCAATGTGTTGTTCGGAAATAAAAAAACCAAATGATGAAAATAAAATCAATAATAAATCATGAGAAATAAATCTCATATCACCTCTAACATCCTCACAAGAAACAACCACTTTAGCAATTTTATAATCATCAAAAAAGATAATTCAATTTATCTCATAGTAGATGAAGTTGTTCTATGGAATAAAAAAAATTGGAATAAATGAGAGTATCAAAGAACATTATAAATATTCATATTATAGTGTTTAAACTTGTAGTATAAAAACAACTTTTTATTCAATGTTATGAAAGTATCCTTTTTTCATACACAAAGGATCAACATATTAAAAAAAGGTTAAACTCCCTTATTAGTCACTTAAACCACATATACATATTAAATTTAAAAAACTATTAAACACTATTTTTATTAATTGAAAATAAAAAACATGACTTAAAACCTTTAATTATACTCAAATTTAGTTGAAATGTTCTATTCAAAAATTTTCTCAAATATTTTGATTAAATTAAATAAATGTACAAAATGAATAATTAAAATTCCTTATTAATCTTATATTCTATGTAAAGTACACAGTAAAAAATATTAGTCAAAACCCCTATTTGTATCACATATATGATTAAAAAGATTGGAAAATTATTTTATAAAGATAAATAACTTCATGAAAAATTATATAAAGGTGTTACACAAAAATCCATCCTTAATCATGTTGACACTACTCTTCCTCAATGATGAAATAAAATTATCCCAAGGAAAAGGGCTTAGAAATCCCCAGAAATCTAAATTATCATATTTTAACCAACCCAAACCCTATATTTTACCAACACAACTAATAGGGTTCGTGCATGAAGAAATAAACTGAGTAAAATGGATAGGGGAATAATAAATTATATTAATTTGAAAAGGTAGCTTGGATATGAGTATAAGTAATATGAGAAACTCCCATAACATTTCTCTAAGTCTTCTAATGATATGCGAGAGAGTATGAATCTTTAATTATGTTTTTAAATGTGGTGGTACAATCAAAATTTTATATTTTTATGGTTGTATGATTTTCTCAGAGTGTAGTCGTATAATTTAATATATTATCTGAAAACTATTCTGATTCCACTAGAATATAATGAACCCACTTTCAGATTTTCCACTCATATTTATGCAAAAATTGTGTAAGATAAGGTTAATGTATCCCCACACATATAACTCATGCAAATATTTTCCATTAAAATTGATATCACATACTCAAACCATACAATATCTATATTCAATAGTGAAAAATCAAACATATGGGTAACTCAAAGTGATACATGATAGTTACTTAATAATAAACCCTATATAAGATTTATTACTATAAAAGTTGAAATGTACATTTTACTAAAACCATGATCTAAAAATTAAAATCTAATTTAAGAATAACATAAATACATTTCGGTAACCCAAATAGTTGTCCTCCAAATTAAAGGGTAACAACATGGTTAATCATAACATTTTGGGAGTAGTGAAACATGGAAAATATAATTAAAATTCATCATCAATATTTTATAACTCCAAAAATTGAAAATAATTCATATTTTAAACTAATAGTTTTCAATACTGACATGGGGTGACATAATTTACTACATATATGTGTTGTTTTTCCATAAAAGATATCATCCTCTATTCATACATTTATTCCACATACATTTATTATCAACCCATCTGGCCATTGAAGCCTTCCACCACATTGAACTAATATAGAGGAACCAAAATAGAAAACTCTAGATAATAAATTTGATATTTTATCTCACGAGTAGAGACATTTCCGAAACTATACACCACTAACCAGTGATAATATATAATAAAAAATATGAGGACCACTAGTGAAGAATCACAATACACCGAAATGACTATGTATAGAAAATTTTGAATAAGATATGGATCCCAAGAAAACTGATCCTTAACATCTCACAAAGATATTTAAAAATATTTTGACCAATAAAATTTATCACCATATAAATTATAAGTAGTTATATGTGTAGTAATATTATTAAAATCTTAAAATAAGTTTTGGTAATATATGAATTCCAAAGTAGACAACAATCTTTGATTAAATCCATTGGGACCTTCCAAGACATCATTGACTCTAACTTTCCAAGCTACATTGAAAAAAAAATTTAATATGACCTGTTTTAAGAATTTTAAATCCTGATTCTATAATGAGAAATTAGATATCATGGAATAGGGATGAGGTCCCTCTAATATAAGTAGAATAATATAGAGATCTCATCCATGCTCATCCTATGGGCTATAAAAACCCCAATACTAGTAGCTTAGAGTCTGTGGTTATTTTATTATAATTGTATAGATAAATGAGATCACATAACTAAATAGTGATTAGTTTAATTTTTTT
This sequence comes from Viscum album, assembly GCA_963277665.1. Classification (NCBI taxonomy): domain Eukaryota; kingdom Viridiplantae; phylum Streptophyta; class Magnoliopsida; order Santalales; family Viscaceae; genus Viscum; species Viscum album. The sequence goes on along the minus strand of OY728128.1, from coordinate 1,130,234,040 downwards.
ATGATCTAGACACATTCATGGTACCTTTATTAGATTTTTAATTAAAAATAGATCATAATAAAGGAAAATAAACTGGTTCCTCATCACTTATTCAAAGATTTCATCCTTATAACTTAGGAAAGGAATAAAAATAAAAGGGTGATATCAAATTCTCAATAAGGGTTACATGAATCAATAAGAATAAATGAAAAGTAAATAAGGATTAAAAAGTATGGGAATGTAAATAACTGAAACAAATTTCATCAACTAATTGGGAATGAAAAAATCATCCATAGATTTTTTTCATAGTGAAAAGCTAATAGAAAGTAATAAAAAAACATAATGCAGAAAATAATTTATTATTGGAAATCATGTATCAAGAACCAGAATCATTATACCATAAAAATGGATTATGTATGTGGGTAGAATACCTTCTTATTATGATTGGAAACATTCATGAAGGGATTTTTTCCATCATTATTTTATCATGAGACCTTTCCATGCATCGAGGGGCTGCCTATAAATGAGCCCCACCCATCATTGAAATTAAAAATAATTATTTATAAACATATTAATTTAAATAACTATAAAACTTATAGAAATGTATGTATTGTGAAGAAAATATGGATTTATCAATATTTTCCCGAGTTAAAATAACATTCGAAGTAAACACCATATATTAAATTGATAAACAACTTAGTCAATAATCATATAAATGATACATTAATTATTTATATTTTAGATAAATACTATGTAAAATGAAAAATTATTTCTAAGTGTTAATGGATACACCACATTAAATTTATTATGTTCACAATACCAGGTAAGTCTTAATGAAATGAAAATTAAGATGGAGTCCCTTAACTTAATTCAACTTAATATTCTCATGTTTGTGCCTCTTGAGTAATAATAATATTTATATTAATAAACTGATATGGAACTAAATTATATTAATTTATATATAAAATTATTAATTATAATAATTTTATTAAATTTAAATTTTTTTGATGAAATTGAGGTGTTTTGATATCATATTTGTCATAATAAATTATGATTTTTCCTCAATTTTGCTATTTTGATAAATTTAAATAATAAATTTTTGTAATTAATTATAGAATCATATAATACATGTAATTACACATAGACACATAATATATATATCATACTTGTAACACCCCAAGATATCATAGTACATTATTTCTTCAAAGTAATTCAATAAGTTGCACTACAAGCCACCCTGAGTTCAAGTGCAACACGACTTACCAAACTAACCGTTCAAAAGAGGTTATGAATATTATAAACTGAATTATGAACTTTATATAATCCTTATAATTTTAGAATCCATATTATTATTTTATTAGACATAATATAAGAACAAATTCATTTTTTTAGATAAAAGAATTATCTTTCAAAAAATGTAATTTTACCACCTTTTAATGGAGAACCCTTTTTAAATACAATATTTGAAACTTTTATATATACAATTTGACAAAATAAAATTCTTCATTAGAATCGGGAAATATGAGTTTTGTTTCAGTAAAATTTTGGGGTTTTTCTAATAACATTCATAGTTGGGTGAATAGTGAAAATACTACATTTTAACTGAAAACAACTTTTTTAATCAAAATAATTTATAGTGTTGAATTATAAATTTTAATGGTTTGGAAGTATAATTAGATTATATGTCTACTATTTAATTTAATTACAGTCAATATAAGTAATTTCACTTTAAAATTGGACATAAACAAGTCTCAATATTTTGATAGTTATTATTTCTTAAAAATACGCTTTATGGCTTTGACAATAGGAATTAATTTTAAATTAATTAATTCAACTTCTATGTTTTGAAATTGGTTAAATAGAATTCATTTTTGAATTTGGAATATCAAAATTATCTTAGAGTAAATTTTTGGTATTTTTCTGAAAACTTTCAATTTTTGATGAATAGTGAAAAACACTAAGTTAAAGTTTAAAACCGAATTTTTATTTATATAATTATTTATTTTATATAAATTTATTTTATGTAAAAATAGATAAATAATACCTATATATGTTCAATGTAATTCATTGGAGTCAATTTATAATTACTTTAGATATATAAAAATTTTATTCAACTTCTTCCGTCTTTACCCACCTCCTAGGAGAATATGAAAATTTACATAAAACTTAATTTTACCACTTCTGTGAGTTGAATTTAAAAACATTGGAAGAAATGGTTGATATCAGTATGTAAAATTTGGTTCAATAAGATGAAATTTGTTTGGTGAATAGTAACTGCTTACTTTTATTTACCACGGTAAAAAGTAAATAGGGTAATTTAGGGTAAAATTGATATTATTATTTCTGTAACACTTGTCCTAATTCTATTGGATAAGTGTAAATGGACCAAAAAAAACCTTATGAATAAAATATGATCCTTTAGGTCCACTTGGATTAGATTATGAAATTTATTATTATTTTATTCAAAGAAGAGATAAAAGAGTTAAATAAAACATTTAATAACTAAAACTTTCTTAATATAGGGTAACACATAAGATAAATTAGACTATACATATTCATTAGAAATATAAAAATATTTAATACATAATGGTATTTTATTTATTTTATTTATAAATTAAAACATTTAATTTATTTATGACACAATGATGATGCAGTAATTAGCCAATTAATGAATGATTAAAATAATTGACATTATAAACATCCAAATAAATGTAATTTGAGAATTTTTCTGAATTACACTAATTTTCTAGGTTAATATGACATATTAGGGTTGGTTAGAAGAACTTTTTCGAAGTAATAATTCTGTTATGAATTTAGAAAAAACAAAATACCAAATAGTGTCAAAATTGACAAAAAAGAATTTTTAAAACAAATATTATATTATTAATTAATATTCTATTCCTAAAAATATATAGTTCATAAGAAAGACTTATATAATGATAGGTATATGATTAATTAACCACATGGGGTTCACTTGGTAGTATATAGTATGTTTATTAACCAAAAAATATAAAAATACAAAGAGACATGGTAAATGTCAAACTATTTAACTAAGAGTTAAATCTAAAAGATAATGCTAATATATGACCCAAACCTGTTTAAAACCTATTGGTTGAGTGGTTTTCGACCCAAACCCACCATAGACTTTAAATAATATATTTCAAAGCCTTTAGAAACCGAAAATGATTTTATTATAAAATAATATTTCTACCTTTTGCTAGGGTGCCCCTCACCCCTCTTATAAAAGGGCACTCCCCCTTCTCACTAATTCACTTTTTCAAAGACATTTGGCTCGGCCAAGACCTCCATAAATTCCCTCTAAACTGTTATCCATTCATCCTAGAGAGATTAATTTTGTTAGAAAAACAACATAAGGATCCCTTTTGATCAAATCAAAAGAATAAACCTGAAGAAGAGGTAAACATTTCACCACCTCTTTCATGTTCCGTTATTCTTCCACTTCCCATTTCGTTGTTGTTTCCATTATAAAATAATAAATCCAGAATATTATATAAAATGTTATGTTATTATAAATGTGATAAAACCATATTCATTAATATATCCCTCTTTTGAATGACATGACACCATACGTGCGTACGTACGGATTACCGTCTCCACATCATGGTGTACTTGTTATTCAATACATTATTATTTGGATGGGTCTAATAATGATGTTTAATTTATGTAAATAATAAATATAACATTATAATTATTCTTTATATATGATATAGCATCCAATTATATTTTATTTTAATATCAAAATAATGATATTGTCGCTCGTGCATACGTACGGATTACCGTCTCCACGAACGTGATGAGATTCATTCCGCATCATATCCATTCAAGACTAACATTCATTAGATGATTAAAAATAATTTTTAAAGACTTAACATCATTCTGAATATGAATAAGATACATCCTATCAATAACAAACATTACTTACATAAAAAAGCATATAAAGGAAATCGAATCAGTTAACACCCGGAATGACGATAATACTATGATATTATTAACAAAGAAATGTTAAAAGATCATATATGAAATCATATTAATGTTTGTTATTATTGTATAAATTAATAAAAATTATTTCACTATTATATAGGAGGTTAACCTACCCTATACCAAGGAAAAGTAGAAGGTAAGGGTTACTTCCTCAATCTCATTATTATCCCAGATTGTTTATGTGAACGTATCTATGGGGACATATTTATTATCCATGTCCATGTTTCATAAAATAATTTCCAAAGGGATTATTTTTAACGGATTATTTTACTAAAATTTCATTTTAAATGTTTTAAATAGTTATTCTTCTAAATCATTATCATTATTGTCCATGTTTTCATAATGGTTATTAAGGATTTATTTATATGGACATGAATTTATCTAATATATTAATTCATTTCAAAAGTTTCAAAGTGGTATGGGACAGTATGTTTCAGAAATGTCTTTAAATGTATTTTTTCTAAATTGTGTGACTTTTAATTGTTTTTATGAAAAAAGGGATATTTCTCTCATAGATTTTTACAAATCATTTTTCTCTATATAAAAATCCCTTGATAGATTTTAAACATGTTTGAAGTTGATATATTATGATAAATATCTTCCATGTTTTATTGAAGGTTTTTGTGATATGTTTTACAATGGATGTGTTATTTTTATACCATTCATGGTTTATGGATAAATTATTGACATTTCGTATGCTAGTTTTAATACGAATGGATATGTTATGTTTAAACCTTTTTATATGAGGAATTCATTCGACTTAGTAAGTGATGGGTGGAGCCTTCTATAGCTCCTCGATGCATCGATAGGTCTCATGAGAAAGACTAGTGTCTTGGAACAAGGCCTTGACAAAATCTAATTTGTAGTCTTGGCACAAGGCCTTGACTATATGGTTATGAAGTCTGGCATTATTCATTCCATCATTATGAAAGTGGCTATTGATATTGCATGTGATTATTCAACTAGTAGAATATCCATGTGATTAAGTAAATGAAATTATTTTATCGTGTCATTGCTATATTATTATGATGTTTAAGTTTCAAAGGCATTTGTTTTATTATTATACATTTCCTTAAATGTTTTTGTTTATTTATGAATGTTTCCGCTCTATTTTTATCCTTAGTGAGCATATGATCTCACCCCTTTATATATTTTAATTTTCCCAGCATTCTAAGAAGTTTATTTTGATTGATAATAAGGGTTAATCTTGGGGATTAATGGTCTTCTCAAAGGATCATTTATGTTTTGTTTTATTTTCTAATGTGTTATGTAACATTCATGTATGTAATCTATTTTTCAAGACTTCTAAACTGATCGGTCTTTTAGGAAATGACTCCTTGTAATCATGAAAATGTATTAATATAATGCACCGAATATGGGCTTCTAGGGTCAGGGTGTTACAATAATATCCTTCCATGAGTTAAGTTATAAGATTTTTTTAGTAAATGTCCCCATAGGTGGTTAACTAACGTTTAATTAGATATTTTCTAAAGAGAGAGAAAAGGGACAATAATATTTACATATGTCATATATATAATACATTAATTAGGTTAAAAAAATTAATATCATGTTTACATACTTCATTAATAATTTTATAATATATTATTTTTAATTTAATTGGAAAATATAAAAATAAGAAGATGAAGAAAGGGAATACTTAATTAAGACTTACTCTTTCCTCGGTGCGACTTCTCTTATAAGACACTATAAATCATTTGATATTGGGTGTCGGAAAAATAAAATAAGTGATTATGGATTATAGGAGTCCTAAGTGAGAATATGGAGGAAGAGATTTCTTTTTGGAATGGGTGGGATTTGTGGTTTTCCATGGGAATGGAGAGGGGATATGTTGACTTGAGTAAAAGGGCATTTTTTGAATAATATATTTAATAAAATTTTATATTAAAGGTGATACTTGTAATGGTGAATCTTTGCTAAAATATATATTATATAATATATTGGGTTTAATTCATTAAAACACCATTATAATTTTAAATCATCAGTTTATTTAAAATGAATATGGAAAAACATAAGACTATTGTTTTAAAGAATCAATTTTGACTTTAGGTTTTATAAAAAACTTTTAAGGTTTGGAAAATGATTTTATTTTATTTTAATGAATAAAATATAACATTTAATATTTAATATTCTTAAATTATGTTTTAAAATAATTATTTCATAAATACATCATGATTGTTGTAATTTAAGTTACATCAATCACGTGAAAATTTTATTTTTCCTATCCATTGGAAAATTAAGCTATTTCAGAAAATTACCAGAAAATCACCGTTCAAAATTTTTGACATGATGATTCAAAAAATAGACTCTATTTTATGTAAATAATTTTATAAATATGAAATTTTGTTTTTAATTAAAATAATCATTTGTTCGATAAATATCTATTTTAAAATTATAACTAATATTATGGGACTTTGAAAAATTAGTTAAGGAATCATAAAATTTCCTTCTAATTGAATGACTACAAAATATTAATTTATGAATCTATTTTTTAAAAATAAATTTTCTTTTAATACATTATATTAATTATAAAATTGAATCTAAATATTTATTATTTACTTAATTTAACATTTTTAAAACCTAAATTTTATTATTTTAAGATATAAATATATCATATTTTCATTTATATGGTTCCTAAATTTTATTTATACATTAATTAGTGTGGATATTATTCTAATGGAAACATTACTATTCACAATAGTTACATTACTATTATAAAGTTTATTTAATATTTTATATTATATAATGATTCATTTTTCCTATATAAACTATAAAAAGAACTTAATATATTTAAATAGATTCATACTATAAGACTGTGTGGTGTTATACTCCTGTATCCTTCAAAAGTTTTATCCTTGAAATGTTTCATGAATATTTCATTCTAAATAGATGAGGGTGGTTTATCTTCATAAAATCCTTAGGTTACCACATTCTTTCATCTATTTGATGGTTTCTCTAAAGCATCATTACCAGTCAAGTTGTCCAATTTCTCAATATATTCTATTTTATGTGAGAAATCTTAATAGAGTATTTCAGTAAGAAAAATCAAGTTCCATTTCTATTTTTTCATATATGGGTCCATGTTTTGGTAATATCATGTAATTATTTAGCAATTATATAGGGAACACATCATGAAATTTTGAGAGATATAGTGGAATTTCTAATCAGTATTCTACAGACCCAATTTATTATAGAATTTCAAATGGTTTGCTATACCAAGGGCTCAATTTCCCTTTGTAACTAAAGGTTATGAATCCATTCAACAAATAAATGTTCAGAAAGACATGATTTCCCACATAAAATTCCAAATCCTTTCACTAACATTTATTATTACTCTTTTTACTATATTGGGATTCTTCAATATGAGCTTGAATAGAATTTATTATTAATATTGTATCATTAATAAGTTGTGGTCCAAAAATTCTTTTCTCACCAATATCATCCCAACCGGTTGGAGTGTTTCATATATCTCCATATAATTCTTCATAAGGTTCTATTTGAATACTAAAATGGAAACTATTGTTGATTTAAAATTACACCAAAGGTAAATAATCATACACCATTCTTTTAAAGTCAAATCATCATGATCTCAACATTTCTTCTAGTGTTTGATTATTCCTTTTAGTTTGTCCGTATATCTGAGGGTGATAAGTAGTACTCAAATGATCCTCAATATACAAATCCTTCTGAGAAATGTTCTAAAATTTTTATGTGAAATGAGAATATTAATAAGACCTAATCGATAGAGTTTCACCATGAAGTCTCACAAAATCATCACTATATATTCCTACTAAGTTCTCAATTGGTTAATCATGTCTTATATAATGAATATGTGCAAAAATTTTAGGATATTCAATAATCACCCATTTCATATCATTCATTTTTGGGGACATTGGTAATATAGTAACTAAGTCCATATTAATAGAATCCCCCATACATATAGAAAAAAATATATGTTTTACAATTTATCATTGATGTTTGATCTATGCCCTCACTTTTTGAAAAATGATAAATCTTGAAACATAGTTATTAATTTCCCACTTCATATTATACCAACATTTTTTTCTTGCTGATATCTATATTCCTTGGTACTACTAGGGTGTAGAGTGAAATTTGAGATATGAGAATCATCTAATAGTTTTATTTTTTATCTTAGGTATTTATGGAACACATAAGCTCCTTATAACTTTCTGAGCTCCATCCTCACACATGATGTTTTCTAGACTTCCAAACTTAACATCTCTAATGTTATTTTGAAAATTCTCATCATCATATTTTGAAATTTTTATCATATACCGTAATGATGGATTAGAAATAATTTGAATCTTATTGATGTTTCCCATTCAATTAAAATTACTTTATCCATCTTTACTAAAATTTATGAATATAATATCTTTCTCAATCCTCATTTGGCTTTGAATTCCATGATCATTCTTTTTTAATGAATTTCCGACCTTATTTTCTTTTACTGGGTTATAGTGTATTGAAAATCCTAATATGTGGGTAACTTGAGACATCATCTGTTCCTCATGTTGATTTATTTATATATAAATTTGTATTTCAAAATATTATTATTTATACATATCTCACATCTTTCACCATAGAGTTAGTGTATCTATATCATCATAAAAAATATTACTACTAAAATATCAAGATCATGAGTTAGATAATTTTATTCTTGAGTCTTCAAATTCCCTGCTTAATATATATTAACTTTATAATCTTACATATGGAAACATATAAGTCCTTTATTTGATGCATCACAATATATTACAACTACATTATTTGATGATGTTAGAGTCAAAATATGATAATAAACTAATATTCTATTCAATTATTAGAAAACATTCATCAAATTATTTTTCTATATAATCTTAACACCTTTATTTTATATCATGGTTAATGTGTTTTCCTATCTGGAGATATTATAAAAAAATGATAGTAAATGCTAAACCTATGGAACAATGTAGCTAGTTTATGTTCGCTGGAATTTTCCAATATAGGATTTCCTTTTTCTTACCAGGATGACCTGATATTCCATCCATAGAAAGATATTTCCACGAAAATAAACTTCCCATAGCAAGAATTAACAGTTTCTAAATTTAACAAAAAAATATTTCCTTATGAGCTTCTCAAGTATGATATGAATGAAATTTCTCATGGTCTTGATATCATTTAGAATTGACCAGAATATCATAAATGAATACTAAAAAAATTATTAAGATATTACCTGAATAATATTTTCATTAGAGACATGAAAATAGTTGGTGTATTAGTAAATCCAAATAGAATTGTATTATATTCATAATGTCTATACCAAACCTGAATAGCTATCTTTGGAATGTCTTTATTCTTTACTCACAATTGATGTCACTGAGAACGATAGTATATTTTTGAATAGTATTGATCTCCATGAAGTTTACCAAAAAAATATTAAATGTGAGGTAGAGGATAAAGCTTCACAATTGTAAAGGAATTAATTTCTCTATAGTCAATGCACAAACTCAAGGATACATCATTCTTCATAATTAAGAGAACATCAACCCCATAGAGAAACACTATGGTGAATAAATCTATTATTACTCATGTTATCAAGTTTTTTCTTCAACTCTAGTATTTTTATTGATTCCATTATATATAGAGTCTTCGATATTGGTCTTCAATCAATGATTAAATCAATTGTAAAATCCAATCCATGCTCTAGGAGGTTTCTATGTAATTCTGTAGGATATGTGTCAATATATTCTTGTACAACTATATATCCTCAATTTCAATATTATGTTCCTCATGAAAAGATGTTTGTTTTCTCTTCCTCTCTAATAATTTCATTCTGCATAGTTACTGGGGGTATATCTGGATAGGAATTAGATTATTATCTTTATTCCCCAAAGATATTAAATAATACATATTCCTCTTGAATCATAATTTTATTTTTCTTGTAATGAATTTTCTGATCATATTTTTAAAGCCAATCCATACTAAGTATTAAATAAAATTATACCATTGGTAAGATGATAATATCATCAAATAAATCAAGTTTATATTATATAATTAGAACATCCAAATTTTTTTTTTGTAATGAGATTTCCCATAGTGGTTTTGAATAATAACTCCTTTATTAATTAAAAAGGGAAATATATAATTTTCTTGTAAAAACGCATAGATATAATGAGTGTGATGGTCTATAATCAAAATAACCATTTAATAAATTTGAATATATGATTATTTCACACCGAACTACATCATTATGTTCTTGTACTTCAACTGTAGCGATCATATAATCTTGGTAGTATCCCCTAACCAATTATCTCCTAGATAACCTTAACACTTGGGAAAATAATTTTAATAATTATGCATTTAATTATAGTTGAATTATTGAACATCATTACTTTTTTTCTTACCCATTCATTCATAATAATAATGACCCTTTTCTACGCACTTATAACAAACTCCCACGACATATATGTATTTCACATGATGATTATTTCCAATTTTTTCACTTAAATGGAATTTCTTTATTCCCCTATTATTTTATGATGGTTGAACTTTTCCAGGGTTTTTATAATATGTATTAATCTCTTGATTTCCCTTAAAAATACAATATCAATAAAATTACTTCTCTATTTTGACGGCATATAATACAATTTCATCATATTGTTAAAATGATAGGAAAGACAGTGACCTTAGGTGGCATGGATTAAGGAGTTCAAATAAATGATTAATTTTACCTTCTGAATCATGTACATAGTAAATATAATACCTAGAGATTCTTTTGAAGGAAGATTCATACTCCAGAACATTTCATTCTTCATTTTTCTTTTACTTATGGAATTTTTCCTTTATTTTTAAGTATTTCTCATGAGGAAAATATTTTTTGAATAATATTTAATTAAATGATCTCCATTAAATTTATAACATTTTTTCATCCTCCATAGGGTACTATATCAAAAAAACACCACCGATCATCATCCACCTTGATACAATATACTTTTATTTCTATGATATTATTTTAATTGCATTCAAATGTAAGAAATATCTTCTCAATGGATAAGATCCACTAGTTAGTTGCCACTGGATTACTACTACAACTAAAATAAGGGAGATTATACAACATGAAAAGATCAAAAATAGGTGTAGTATGGTTATGTTTCTTAAATTGAGTATGTTTTCCTAATAAGATCATGATATTCTCAGCTCCAACACTAACAATGCTGACTTTCTCAGTGGTTCAATCCCTACATAGTCTCTAAATATTGATTCCCATTCATCCAACAGGAACCATCAATAAATCATGGAACAATATATGTTAGCAATAATCTATATAAATATTGATACAAAAATTAACTACAATTAATTATTATAAATCTCAAGTTTATTTTACATTTTTTCCCAATGGTTGTACTAAAATTTCTCTAAAACAACCTATAACAACCCCAACCCTAGTATACCCAAGTTAGTGGGTAATTTAATAAAATTGAATAGATATAAGAGATCAAATAACCAAGGATCGATCATTTTGGTATTCATAAATAACTATATATATACATGGTTCCCTTATTTCATTGGTAATTAAATATAAAACATAACAAAGGAAAATTAACTTCTTCTTTGTCACTTATTCAAATATTTCATCCTAATTACCTTGGGTATAAAAATAATTAAAAGGGTTTCCTCAATACTCAGTAAGGGTTACATGAGTATATAATAAATAAGGACTAGTCAATAAAGAAAAATAATTATGGAATGGTAGGTGATTGAAAAAATCATGCCATCAATAAACTGAGAAAGAAAAATCATTCATAAATTTTTTAGAGTGAAAATATCATGGAAGGTAATTTCAAAATACTGAATGAAGAAAATTATTAATTTTTGGATGTCCTGTATCTAGAACATGATCCATTATAACAGAAATATGGTTTAGGTCTATGGCAAGAATCCCATTAGATTCTTCTTAGTTACAAACATGAACGGTTTGTTGCTAATTGTTTTGTCTCATCAGAACTATCACTATATTTGAGGGAAATCTATAATCGGGAACCACCCGATACAAAAGGTCCATAAAATTATTTATAAAAATATTTAATTCATGGAAAATATTACTTATAAAAATATATTAATTGTGTTTAGAATAAATATTTATCAATATTTTCCACAGTTAAAATAACATTCAATTTAGACATCATATGTAAATATGTTATAATGCTTAGAAAATAAACCTATCTACAACATAAAAAATATAAAAATTTAAGAAAAATAAAATTTCAAATGAAAAAAATCTCTAAGTGGTAGTGGATACACAAAATTAAAATTATGAGGTTCAAACTACCATGTAAGTCTCAATGAAATAGAAATTGAGAAAATGTCCCTTACCATAATTTCCACATAATTTTATCACGTTTGGGCCTCTTAAAAAATTAAATTATGTTTATTAAAAGACATATATGGATGTTAATTATAGTAGTCTATAAATTATTTTTAAATTATTATCATTGTATTGATTTTTATATTTTTTGATGATGAAATTGATGTGTTTTGATATTATGTTTATCTTAAAAATTTCACGTTTTCCCTCAATTTCACTATTTTGTTATATGTAAATAGTAAATTAGTATACATAATTATAGAAGAATATAATAAATGTAATTACATATTTATATATTATTTATATAATTGATACTATCTATTCATGAAGACAGTTATAACAATTTCCTTGGAAATGTCTTAATAGGTGGTTAACTGACCTTTAATGGGACGATGTCAAAAGAGCCTGAAAAGGGAGTATGAAAATTATATATGTCAAATATATGATACATTCAGCCGGTTAGAATCAATAGTATCATTTTACAAGGATCCTTAAATAATTTTAAATCATATGGTTTTGAAAATAATTTTGAAAAAGCAGGATAAGAAGAAAAATGGGTAGAGTTAATGGAGACTTATTCGTTCCTTGATTCGGTGTCTCTTGTACAACACAATAAATCATTTTTTTGAGTTTCTATTAATCCATGACATGAATACAGATTATAAGAGGCATAATAGATAATATTTGGGCAGATATTTGGCTTTATAATGTGTGTTATGAGTGGTTTTCCAAGGTAATGGAGAGTGGTTATTTATACATGAGGAGAGGGCTACTTTGAGAATAAAATATTAAATAAAATATTATATCAAAGGTGAGACCTATAAAAGTGAATTATTAAAAATATATATCATATATAATATAATGGGTTTAGTTATTTAAAACAACTTTATAAATTTAATTCCCAATTTTATTAGAAATAGAATTAAAAAAATAGAAATTGTTATTTTAAAGAATTACTTTTCACTATAGGTTTCGAAACATACTTATTTGGTTTGGAAATTGAGATTATTGTATTTTATTAAAACATTTTTAAAATTAAATATACAATCACCTAACATGAAGTTATATAAATCATTATATAACTAATATATCATGATTTTTTTAAATTTAAGTTACACCAGTTATGTGAAAATTTCATTTCTACAATTCATCGTAAAATTGACTAATTTTAGAAAACAACTAGAAAATAACCCTTGAAAACGTTTTACCTGGGGATTTAAGAAACAATACCCATTTTATGATAATAATTTCTTGAATATTAAAAATTTATTTTTTATTTAAAATAATTATTTATTCAAAAAATGTTGATTTCAAAATTATAACTGATTTTATGAGAGTTTGAAAATTTAAATAAGGTATTATAAAATTGTATTATAATTATAATAAAATAATTATTTAATAAATAATTATATTTTGTGGATATAAATTTAAATTAAATTTATTGTATTAATTATAAAATTTTAAATAAATATTTATTACATACTTCATTTATCATTATTTTTAAAAATTATTTACGTATTCCTTGATATAAATATAATATATTTTCATTTATTAGATACAATTTTTTTATACTTTCATAGTTGAAGTTGTTATTCTAATGAAATAATTTCTATTCCTAACAGTTGCGTTAGTTTTTCAATGGCCATGTGAATATTTAATAGAATATCACGATTTGTTTTTGAAACATAAAATATCGAATAAATTGAATTTATATAAGAAGACACATTCCATAAAATCTTAAAGTGTTATGACGATAATGAAGAATAAATTTTATCAACTAGTAAATTTTTCCATAAATAGTTTATTTATTTCATTAAGTGCATAATCATAGTTGGACTATTCATTAGGCCAAAAGGAATCTATTTATATTCAATATATATATAACACCATTAGAAATCCATCTATAAAATATCTTATAGATTATATCATAGCTGAGGGTAACTAGAATGATGGATAACTATTAATAACCACATGTTCACCTTTAATTGATTTAATAGATCATCCATTAAAGTAAAAAGGTAGTAGATATTGATCTTTATTTGGTTCAATATCTAACAGTCTCAAAATAATGTAGACTCTCATAAGTATCATTAGATAATTGAACTAAGTAACCCCTAAGGGGACATGATCAGTTGGATAAATCTATTTCATTTATAATCCTCCCAAAGAATCATTAGTTTCATTAATTTTGATAGATATATCTGATAATATGGAATGTAAATTATTTCTATTCTAGGAACTATTTTAATTATAAATTAAACTTCCTACTCAGATGGAAGAAATGATAAATTTTCTTTGTACACATAATATTATATGTCCAAAATTGATCATTCTTGTTGCTACAAGGCATAAATTGTTTCAAGGTCATGACAATCTATATTTGTTGTTATCTCTCTAACTTGTTCCTAATTAGGGAAAAATCAACAATACTAAAACTCCCACTCACCATGGAGTTTGTAGTAAACCAAAATTCGAGATGAAAAAGGAACTATTCTATTTTATCATTCAGTTCAAGAAAAAAATTGGATCAACTTGTCCATACCTAGGAATCCATAATATGCTTCTACAATAAGTGGCATGAGATTCCAATGATACTTTATTGATTCCACTACAAATGATTGAGATAGAAATCTCAATTTTTTCTCAATCCTCATTACCAAATAATTTTGGCAGATCACGTAAAATGGTAACATATAGACTCCGAAATCCCAATAACATACAATTAAAAGAATTTTACCATAAAAATACACATAAAAAACAAAAAATTATATATTTCTATTGTATTTGGGACATTTGATACATACATAATCAATTTAAAATATAAAAAATCTTGTCTATTTCATTATCCACAATTTAATATAATATATATTTATTATTTTATTAGAGTAAAGGATTTAGTGGGTACAAACATAAATAAAAAGGATGAGCTTACAAATCTCAACAAGCGAGTTAATATGATAGTGATTTATGAAAACTGATTCCAGAAGAACAAAATAATGTAATATAATAGAATGATCATAGATAATCACATAGAAAAATGATATAAAGTATAATATATCATGAGATAAGGTAATCAAAATAATATTTAACAATATATAATTTTACATCAAAAGCATAATTTATGGCTCATTTTCATGACAACATAACATGGTTTTCTATGCTTATAGTCTGTGAGCTATACATTGTATATCATGAGATGAAATCATTACTCGATACATTGTGGAATATATAATTTTCAACCCACCCTTCACAAAATAATATGTCAATCAATATTTTTTCCATATAAGAATGACATATATAAAGAATAATCATATAAACTACCATGAGAATTGAATTAGTTTCATAATAATGTCTCAAAGAATAAATTATGATATACCATAAAGAATTATAATAATATAGGGGATTATATTTTATAAGATATTCATAATTCAATAAAAAATCATATTTCATGAATATGTATTTCATGTGACAAAGTGTTAGATGAAATACGTTTACAAGAAGGTATATAAATGAACCTCTTAAATGTTGTTTTAAGAAAAGTGTAAAGAACCATTATAGAAGGTAAATTCATATTATTTTCCATAAATCTTAAAATGAATTAGAATATTTTTCCATAAATTTATTATTATTTTTAAAAATAATTACTCTAAAAAGACATTAAATAAGTAAAGCAAGGAATTGAATACAAAATATAAAAGTACCATTTAATTAAAAGTAATTTAAGGGAAACATTTTTAATGGATTTTTAAAAGTAGTTAATTACAAGAAAATAAATGGTGGATAAATTGGTTATATATTTATGGAACATATACAACGAATATATAATAATTTATTATGAATAAAAATGAGGTATGGAAGTAGAAAGGGAGAGAATGAGTTTTCAAGAAAAAAGAGGGTTCTTTGAGAGTTCCTTTACTTTAGGTTCGACTATCATAGAAGATTATCTCACGTCATGAATAATAAAATTATATTTATTGAATAATTTATATAGAGTAAATTTCATGAATACATAGTTTATTATTTATATTATATATTCATTTATAAAAAAATATGCGACATTATGATTATGTTAACCACCTTGGGTAGGACTGTTTCATTGTTCCACGATCACATCAGATCATTCATAATGATGTATTATTTATATAAAATAATTAAATAACTCTAAAAGTGTAATGATATAATGTTCATGTAATTTTATAAATTCAAATTGTTCAAAATATCTTTTTGTATTTTGACATATTCACGGTTCATTGAGTATAAATTTTCCACTTTAATAGGTTTTCCTTTTCACAGTTTTATATGCCATTATAAACATAATATTTTTTAATTAGCTTCATGAATAATTAATCATTTGAAAACATTAATAATATTATAATATAATTTCCATTTTCATATTTAACCACAAAATTGTTTATTATAAGAATTTTTAAATTTAATAGTTGTTTAAAAACAACATTATATGTTGTTTTATCTACCATGAAAAGATATAGGTTTATCAAAATAATAATTTTGTCATTATTGGATTTTAATATTAATATTGAATTAATCTAATTATCATATATTTTATGGAATATAACATTGTGTTGGTCGGAGTGGACACTCAAGAGGGGGGGGGGGATGAATTGAGTTCCAATAAAAAATTCTGTTAAAAATATTTCTCTTAAAATCCCCCTGTTTAAAAACAAAGTTAAACTGTAGTGAATTTTTACAGACTGTAAATGTTCAATTAGTTTCTCAAAGAGTGATTAGGTCTCAGTTAATTTAATCTGAAGATTAAATTGATTTTTGAAACTAACTTACTGGTTTACAATAAGTATAAACACTTTCTAATTTAACTATCAAAGTAACATTAAAACAAATTATATTTCAAATTCTTTAGCAGCAGAATATGAAATATATAGTATACTTATGACTTAAACTAATATTCATAGCATATGTAACCAAGAGGTTCAGTATCAAGCCGAGACTTAGTCCTCTCAAACAATTTATATAAATTGATCCACACCCCGGATTGGGGTAAACAACTGTGCGAAGACTGTCTAGGTTTAAAGACATCTACCACAGTTCTACATGGGAAAACAGACAATAGCTCACAGCTTTCCAGGTCTTACTCAACCTCTACCAATAACCATAGTGGGATACATGGGAGTTAAAGAGTTTTAATGAGGATATTAGAATCCTCCATCTTTACTCAGGAGACAGTGTGTGTATAAAATAAACAGGATACACACACTGATTGAAATGTAGATGAAAGAATCACTAGACTAAGTGTGAATGAGTATAGAAAAGATTTAGTGATTGGCAGTGCCGCTCTGGACTTGTTTTATTGGCCAGAGATGCTTTTGAGTCCTTCTTTGGGTTTTGTTCTAAAAAATAGAGTATCGTTTTCTTCCATGGTTCCAGGTTCATCTAATCAGCTTGAGTGCATGAAGTGTTTGTTGTAGTTCTTCACTCATGATGCAGCTTGTGTTCTCCTCTAGAGAAGAATTACTTCGTGTATGCCTATTGCCCTTGGAGTATGGATGTAGCCTTCTGTGATTTCACCACGTTTGAATGACATTGAGCCCTTTTTCTTTTTCACCATTCATGTGCCTTCTTAGTTCCTTGATTATATCTTGTATTCGCGCTCGTGTTCACTCTTTTATTGCTAGGTCTTTATCATCCATTTTATAGATTTCAGCTCCGGCAAAAAGGAATGATTACTTTTTGCATGGGTACTAGGTACGGTTCCCTAACATGCCAACAGAAATCATTAAATAACATTAACTACATTAAAAACATCAAATGTAACCATTACCTTAATAAATAAATAATATTGAGAGTATAGAGTTTGAATGGTTTGTCAATCATTAGTAGCCTTCTGTTGGTAGATGTGTACGGTGGACTTTGTGTAGTAGTGACCTTCCATCGATAGCTCTTTTAACTTGTATTGGTAGCTCCTGATATCGGTAGCTCTTACTCTGTGTATCGGTAACTTTTGGTATCAGTAGCTTTATATACCGATGACTTCATTCTATCGGTATCTCTTGATCTATCAGTATCTCTGATTTTTATCGGTAACTTCATTTTGTATCGGTGACTCTATATATCAGTAGCTCTTGGTCTGTCGGTAGCTCTGGTCTATCGGCAACTGTCTGTATCAGTTTCTCGCTTAGTTGCAATGATTATGTGTATTGGTAGACTTATGCATATTGGTAGCTCCTTTCAGTTTTATTGGAAGACTTGTTTTATACGAACTAGTGGATTTGTACATATCGGTAGCTCATTTCTGTACTATCAGAAGACTAAGTACTAGTATCTCTATATTAGTAGCTATACGCAGATCACTGACTTAACACATATCTGTTCTTTGAAAAACATAACCGATTGGGTTAGAGTTACTTCAGAACCCATATAAATATGGATAATCATTGATTAACATATTTCAAGGATTATTTTAATATTATTATTAGATAGAATGTCATAGGTATAGATAAACATTAATTGGGATTTTCAAGGTTTGTGAAAGCATAGTTAGGATTATCAAAACAGGTGAGGTCAACAATCTCCCCTTTTTGATAATTAGAACTTATGATATTATAGTTTAAAAAAATTGTATCAGAGGATATATCATTAAATTCAATTATCTCATAGAAAACAGAATATTATTGAACACAATTTATCAGAGGTAGAATTAAATTATGGTAGCTCTTACGTAGATAATATTTCTCCCCCATTGAGTATATTTCTCCCTCTTTGATATTTAGATAATATTTCTCCCCCTTTGTGATAATCAATAAGTGGGAAACAATAAATAGAAGAGGAACAAAATGAGAAATAAAAGAAAGCCAATTTTATTATATTTTTCAAAAAGGTACAAAGAAAGGAAAAAATTATAAGGGATTCCTATAAAAATTCTTAGACACTTATTCAATCCACATCCTCAATGTGTGAAATGGTCTTTGGATCAGAAGATGATTCAGACTATATGGATGCAGGTGAAGTCTTAGGAACACCAGAGATGATCACAGGAGGCTGAGCGACTGAAACTGTTCCTGGTCTATACTGAGGAGCCCTATGAGTAATCATAGGTGTAAGGCTTCGAATCTCTTGAGCAGGAGTCATCTGAATAAGAGAAGTAGTAGAGGCAGAGGCAGGTAAAGATAGAGGTACAATCACTAGCCTAGCATCGATATGTAGGAAAGGCAGCAAAAGATGTCTGAAATCCATAATTATTCCTCCTCCTCTATCCATTGATGATATTAAATCTTCCTTATTCTCCATGAATATATCCAAGGCTATATTCGATTCCCTTAGTTTTCTATTTTTTTCTCTGAAGGGTTGATTGAAAAGAGGTAACTTCAGGTTTTCCAACAGAAGTTTGAAGTGATTGTTGAGTTGAAGCTTGGTGTGAATTTTTTTTGAAATATGAGTCTACTTTGACTTTAACTTCTTTCTGAGAGGCATAAGATTCTCTCATATTTTCTTGAACTATCTTTATTATTTCCCTAGCTGAATCTCTAGTAGAAATCATAACTTTTCTCAGGTCGGATGAGTCTAAAGAGCCACTGGTTGAAGCTGAACCAAAATCCTCCTTCATCGCAGCTCGAATCTGATCTAAATTTACTGAAGGTCTAGAAGAAATAGAACCAACAGAGAAAGTTATTGTTTCCTTGATGTTTTTGGTCAATCGACTAATTATATTTTGACCTTGGGAATCCTGGGTTTTAACATGATCTTTCATGGAGGTTTTAAAATATTCAAACACTGAAACCATCTGGCTCACAACACTTTTGAAATAGGCCAAGTCATTATCTGCTTGAGATTTTGAACTTATGTAAAATTATAAAGAGATAACAGATTTCTTTAGAGAGTCAAAATCCGATTCTAGTCTAGATACTTGAGTTTGGAAGTCTGTAACTTCTGCCACTATTTCGGCCACAATGTTTGAAAAGGTACAACCGAGAGAAAGTTCAAAAGATTTTTCGAAATTACTCATATCTTAAACAAAGAAGTTCTTAAATTTAGTAACAGAAGCACCAAAGGACTCTTTCAGATCATCCTTTAAGGATTCATGGTCAGCCCTGGTAATCATATCAGCAGGAGAAATTACAACAGGTGCTCTTTCAGATTCTATGCTGGCCACTGAGTCAGTCATAATCGACTGGATTGATGACACCAGTGAAGCTTCCATCTTCCTTGTCTCTTCCACAAAACCCACTTTAATATTTTTATTCAAATTATCCAGGTCATTCATTCTGACCACATATTCAGGTATCAACTCAGTTTCAACATCATAAATGATCTTTGGTCTATTGAGGGATGCCTCATTATCAGAATCAGGATAGTCTAATCCACAAACCTCAAAACTTGGGTATTCTGCCCAGTACTCAATATCTACAGCCACTGAAACACTTCCAAACTTGGTTTGATGCTCCCCCACAATGGGTGAATCCCCATTTATAGCAACAACATTCTCAGTAGGTTGTTCTTCCTCATATGAATCTTATACAATCAATTCTATCTCTGCAACAGCAGGAGGGTCCTCTGGATTAGGTACAACTTCTTCCATTTCTCATACTACTTCCTTAGTAGGCACAACTAAGCTTCCAATTAATGGACTCTAACTAAAGAAGAAAAAATTAGAGGCTTCATATTCATTCTCCTTTTCTTATTAATGCTCAGGGGCTGGCTGGTCTTCCTCATGAGCAGGTGTCTCTTCTTCTACTAAGGCTTCCTTTTCTGAAGATACAATTTCAGCAAAAGGACTCAGAGGTAAGTCCGGGTCTCTTCCATCATCCATAGAAGTCTCTTCTTGTTCCGTTTCATCACTGTATTCAGGTTCTTCTTCATCAGGTCCTAGACCTGGATCCCTCATATCCTTAGGTCTTGGAAGATGATCCACATGATTGAATTTATCTTATACCTTCTTGTCATCATTAACCCACTCTCCTCTCCATGGGTTCATATTTATCTTCATGTATTTTCACACTGTGATTGTGATACAAAAATTATTCTTCACTACCACTGTCTCATCTTGAGATTCAGCTATCCCTTTCACTTTGATCATCACTAAGATCAATTTGGAAAAGAATATGGCATTAGACTTTGATTTTGGCCTTATCATGTCTTCCATTTGAATCATCAGCAATCTACAAAGATTCACATTTAAACAATGTATCAAGAGATGCAAGAGATAGATATCCTGATATCTTAAATTTTAAAACTCCGTTATCCATGGAATTAAGACATGCTGAACAAATTTGAACAACAATCTATTCTCTCCATCCATTTCAGAGGCAACTACTTTTCTTTGATTTCCATCACCGGTGAGCTCCTCTAAGGAAGTTTCATAATCAAATATATCACTTGTAGGTGGTATAGATTTCGAGACATATCCGGATACACCTTCGTGTGGAACCTTCAAGCATTCAGCCCACTCAACAGATGAAAAAGACATCTCCTTTCCATTCACAAAAGAAATCACTCGGTTCTCATCTTCTGACTTCTCAAAACTCACAACCTTGTAAAAATTGTTTCACTAGCATCGGATAATAGGGTCCATTATTGTTCTAAAAGTAATCTACCCACTTTTTATCTTCCAAAACATCTAGCACTAACGATTTTCTAGGTAACAACCATTCCATGCTCAAGTCTTTTTCAATCACAATAACTCTATTCTGCAAATGAGGATTCACTGGTCGCCTACCCGACCTAGTTCTAACAACACTACCACTTGCTTCTGGCTCAAACATTTACTTCATTGCACTTTTCTCATCAGTGTCATCTCAGATTGTAGGAAGTTTGGTTTTTTACATCTCTCGTTCGAGGGATTTAGGGTTTTCAAGAGATTCAGGAGTAAGGCTTAAGAGTAAAAGATTTCAGGCTCCGTGGTTTAAGAAGTAGCTAGGAATTTGTTTTTATCATATAAGAATCAAAAAATAAATAAATAAAATGAAATGATGTAAAAACGATTCAGATTATGGTAGCAGACAAAAGTTTAATACATCGCACTTATCAGTAGGGTTTATTGGTGAGAACTTCTATCAGTGAGGTCCATCGGTGAGGTTTTTACATCGGTGAGGTTACATCGGTGAGGTATCATTGGTGAGGTTACATCGATGAGGTAACATTGGTGAAGTATCATTAATGAGGTTACATCGGTGAGGTATCCTCAGTGCGGGTACATGGGTGAGGTATCATCGGTGAGGTATCATCGACGAGGTTAGATCGGTGAGGTATCATCGGTGAGGTAGCTACCGATCATGGTTAATCATTCTCAACTCATGTCTAATGTAACTTAACCTATCCAAACTCAAAGGTTTGGTGAAAATGTTAGCTAACTGATGTTCAATACCTATAAATTCAAGTGTAATATCACCATTTCAGTAATGATCTCTCAAGAAATGGTGCCTTACATCAATGTGTTTGGTCCTAGAGTGAGATACAAGTTCTTTGAAATGTTTATTTCACTAGTGTTGTCACAATTGATTGAAACAAGGTTAAATTCATATCCATAGTTTAAAATAGTTCGTTTCATCTATAGAATTTGTAAACAGCAACTACCAGTAGCTATATAATCTGCTTCGGCAGTGGACAAAGCTACAGAATTATGCTTTTTACTACACCAAGATACTAAGGATTTTCCCAATAAATGACATGTTCAAGATGTTCTTTTTCTATCCAACTTGTAACCAGCAAAGTCAGCATCTGAATGACTCATTAACTCAAAGGGATGTCCTTTTGGGTAAAACAAACGTCAGTTTATAGTGTGTTTAAGATACTTAAAAATTCTTTTAACAGCAAGTAAATGATATTCTTTTGGATTATCTTGAAATCTTGAACACATACATAAACTAAACATAATATCTGGTCGACTAGCATTAAGGTAAAGTAAGCTTCCAATCATACCTCTGTAATTGGTTTGATCCACTTGTTTCCCAGTTTCATTTGCATCCAATTTATAGACTATACTCATAGAAGAATCACTTTACTTAATACTATCCAAACTAAAACATTTTAAAAGTTCTTTTGTATATTTACTTTGATTCAAAATTATACAATTTTCATTTTTGAAAACTTGAAATCCAAGAAAATATTTAAGTTCTCCCATTAAGCTCATTTAAAATTCATTTTGCATACTCTTTCAAAAAGCAGTACATATGTAATGTTTAGATGATCCAAAGATAATATCATCAACATAGATTTGTACTATCAAAACATATTTAGAAATTCATTTAATAAAAAGAGTTGGATCAGAAATATCTTTAATAAAACCTTTTGAAATAAGAAAATTACTAAGTCAATCATACCACGCTCTTGGAGCTTGTTTTAAACCATATAAATCTTTAGAAAGTTTGAAAACATGATTTTGAAAATGGGGATTAGTAAATCTAGGTGGTTGTTCAACATAAACATCTTCAATTATAAAACCATTTTGAAAAGAACTTTTGACATCCATTTGATATAACATGAATTTCAGATAAACAGAATAGGAAAGTAATATCCTAATAGATTCTAATCTAGCTACAGGTGAAATGGTTTCCTTATAGTCTATAACTTCATCTTGACTATATCCTTGTGCAAATAACCTAGCTTTGTTTCTAACTATATTTCTAGATTCATCAACTTTGTTTCTAAAAACCCATTTAGTGCCTATTGTTAAAGTGTCCTTAGGTATGTCAACTAATTCCCAGACATTGTTTCTTTCAAATCTATTTAACTCTTCTTGCATAGACATTACCAAAAATTCATCATTGATTGCATCATTGACATTTTTAGGCTCTAGCTGTGAAAGAAAGGCTTGATGTTTAACCTGGTTTCTTATAGAAGCTCTAGTCTGTGTCCCTCCATCAAGATTACCAATAACATCATCCAATGGTTGATTCTTTAGAGTCCTAGTTGATCTAGTAAAGGTAGGACTAGAAATTTTAGGTTCATCTATAGGTTTGGGTTCAACAAAAGGAGATTCTAGAATATGTCTAGAATTGGATATTTTTACCGCAGTTTCTTTAGTTTTATCATTAAGGTCCAGAACATAAAAATCTTCTTCATGATTTTCAAGAGAGGTTTTAGGTTCATGTGGATCAGTCTCATAAAACATGATGTGAACAGATTATTCCACACAATTTGTTCTTTTTTTAAAGACTCTATAGGCTTTTATAGTTAAATAATAACCAAGGAAAATTCCATCATCACTCTTAGAAGAAAACTTGCCCAGATTATCCTTTGTATTGAGAATAAAAACTTTACAGCCAAAGACTCTAATGTAACGAACTTTGGGTTTCCTATTATTCTATAATTCGTATGGGGTATTCTTGAGAATAGGTCTAATAAAGACTCTATTATAATATAACAAGCTGTATTAAAAGCCTCAACCCAAAAGTAAAAAAGGTAGGTCTTACTCATTATGCATAGTTCTTTCAATTTCTTGAAGGGTTCTATTTCTTCTTTCTACTACACCATTCTGCTGAGGTATCCTAGGAGTAGAATGGTTGTGACTATAGCCATTGTGAGAGAAATAAGATTCAAACTCTTGATTTTCAAACTCACTTTTATGATCACTTTTCAGGGTTTTAATCTTTAGTCCACTATGGTTTTCTACAGATTTGGAGTATTTAACAAAGTACGAACAAGCTTCAGTTTTGTGAGCCATGAAGTATAACCAAGTATATCTAGAAATGTCATCTACTAGGATATAGAAATAATTATTCCCATTTAAACTAGAAACTCATGAAGGTCCAAACCAGTCCATGTGAACCAACTCAAGAGGTTGAGAAGTTGAAACTTCTTTATTTGATTTATAAGAAACTTTATGTTTCTTTCCATTTTGACAGGGGGTACAAACTTTTTCATTTGGGAATTCACGTTTGTGTAGGTCTCTAACTATGTTCTTCCTAGTAAATTTTCTAAGTGAATGGATGTTGCAGTGTTCTAATCTTCTGTTCCATAGCCAAGATTCTTTATGAAAAGCATTTAAACAAGTAATATTTTTCTTAGCTAAAGAATTCAGATCAATAGCATAAACATTTTCATTTCTTAAGGCAGAAAATACTAAAACATTCTTAGAATTAAAATCATTACAAGAATCATTTTAAAATTTCACATTAAATCCATCATCACATAATTGAGAAATATTTAACAGGTTATACTTAAGTCCATCAACAAATAAAACTTTAGAAATAAAAAATGAATCACTGTTACCAATTTGGCATAGACCGATGATTTTTCCTTTAGAATTATCACCAAAGGTGACATGGCCTCCATCAACCTTTATTAAACTCTTGAAGCATGAGTAATCTCCAAAAATATGTCTTGAACATCCGCTGTCCAGGTACCATACCTTTTTATGAGAACTCTTCAAACAGATTTTTTACAAAACAGGTTTAAATAGAAAATGATTTTGGTACCTAGATCTTCTTGGGTCCAGAAAGGTTAGCAATCAAATCATTAGGTACCCAAATTTGTCTTATGGGTCTCATATAATTTACAGAACCAGTATATTTTGAATGATAATATTTATTTGATATATAACCATATGAATAACTAGTTGAAGCATATGAATTTACCGAACATGATCTAGCAGAATGTGGTCCAGATTTAGAGATAAATCTAGTTTTAGTAAACTTTATCATTCCAGGTTGGTATCCCAAACCAATAGTATATTTTGGTGCAACTTTCTTTACTAACATTTTAGTTAGAGTATCCTTTCCATTTGTGAATTTTTCTAAGTCCTTTCTAATTTTCTCATTAGACATTTTCAGTTCTGTATTTTCATTCACTAGTTGAGTATTATTTTGTTTTTCTATATCAAAGGTAAGTTTAACAATAGCAGTGAGAACATGCTGTTTCTTTAGTGACTTATATTTGTCCTTAAGTTCATTGTATGTTTCTTCTAGCATATTACAATATTCAGATAATTCAACTTTAGTCATGTCTTTAGAATCAGAATCAGATTCTGCATCATCTCCAGAATAATATGAGTATAAAACAGGAGTATCTAAGGTCACCATAGATGTTTTTTTCATGGAACACATGTTGGAATGATTCTTTTCAGAATTAGAAAAACTTCAGATTCACATGTCGTGTCTTCTGAAGCACTCCAAGTTTCTTTCATAGCTTTCTTGTATTTATTGTCCTTGTAGTCATATTTCTTTTTCAATTTCAACTTTGGACAGTCATCCTTGATGTGTCCTTTCCTCTTGCATTCATATCAGACTATATCATCTTCTTTATCAGATTTCTTCCAATCCTTCTTCCAGTGACCCTTATTGTCATATTTTCCATTGTAATTTGATTTTTTGATGAATTACTTTTTCCTATAGAATTTTTTAAATCTCTGGCTATCCGAGCCATCAAAACATCACTGTCTGAATCTGAATCTTCACTGGTTGAACTTTCTGTAGGTATATGCATTTTCTCCTTGTCTTTTCTCTTTGAAGCAGTAGACTTGAAAACCACAAGTTTTTTCTTGGGTTCATCATCTTCTTCTTTGTTCACTTTATGTTCTTCCTCATACATCATAAGCTTACCCATTAATTATTTAACAGGGAGTGTGCTGTTGTCGAATGATTCTCTAATTGAAACAGAAGTTCCTCTGCATCTTTCTGGTAGACATCTTAATATCCTCATAATCTGTTCCATTACTGGAACAACTTTTCCATGACAGCTCATAGTATTGACAATCTCATTGAACCTGAGATACATGTCAGAAATAGGTTTATCATATTTAATTTTAAAGTTATCATATTTAATAGTATATGTATTCAGCCTCATTTCATTAACATTGGTTGTTACCTCATGGGAAATAGCCAAAGTGTCCCATATTTCATAAGCTGTTTTACAAGAAGAAATTCTATTAAACTATTCATCTCCTAAAGAAAATTACATGGGATTCATAGCTTTACAATTATTATTGTAACAAGTATTTGTAGGTTCATCCAAACTTGTTCTTTCAGTTTCTGGAATTTTATATTTTGACTTTATAATAGTCTAAATATCAAAACCCATACTTATTAAATGAATTTTCATTTTAAGTTTCCACTAGTCATAGTTTGTACCATTAAAGAAAGGTGGCATGTTAGTGGCAGCTCTTTCTAGTCTATTATCCATAACTAGAGTTTAGAAAATAAATTTAAAGAGATAAAATTTAGAACTAACAGAAATTTAAGATCATTAAAGATACAACTAAAATCACAGTTGCAAAACAGATTATTTGAAAACTTTGATAAAAAAAACAAATTCTCTGATGCCAAATGTAGGTTAGAGTGGAAAATCAAGAGGGGGGGGGGTGAATTGAGTTCCAATAAAAAATTCTTTTAAAAATATTTCTCTTAAAATCCCCCTATTTAAAAATAAAGTTAAACTGTAGTGAATTTATACAGAGTGTAAATTTTAAATTAGTTTCTCAAAGATTGATTAGGTCTCAATTAATTTAATCTAAATATTAAATTGACTTTTGAAACTACATTACTAGTTTACAATAAGTGTAAACACTTTCTAATTTAACTATCAAAGTAAGTTTAAAAAAAATTATATTTCAAAGTATGTAGAAGTGGAATTTGAAATATATAGTATACTTATGACTTAAACTAAAATTCAAAGAAGATTTAACCAAGAGGTTCAGTCTCAAGATGATACATAATCCTCTCAAAAAATTTATATAAATTGATCCACACCATGGATCAGGGTAACCAACAATGCAAAGACTATCCAGGTTCATAGACCTCTACCATAGTTCTATGTGGGAAAACAGACAACAACTCATAGCTATGCAGGTCTTACTTGACCTCTACCAGTAACCACATTGGGATACAAGGGATTTATGGAGATTGAATGAGGATTTTAGAATCCTCCAGCTTAGCTCTGGAGACAGTCTGTGTGTAAAATAAACCAGATACACAAAATGCATTAAATGATGATGAAAGAATCACTAAAGTATGTGTAAATGAGTTTAGAAAAATCTTTAGTGATTGGAAGTGCAACTCTGGTCTCGTTTTATTAGTTAGAGAAGCCTCTGAGTCCTTATCTGGTTTTTGTTCTAAAAAATAGAGTAATCATTTTCTTCCTTGGTTCCAGGTTCAGCTTATCATCTTGAGTGCATGAAGTGTTTTTTGCAGTTCTTCACTCAAAATGCTGCTTGTGTTCTCCTCTAGGGAATAATTTCTTCGTGTATGACCAGTGCCCTTGGAGTATGGATGTAGCCTTGTGTGAACACACCACGTTTGAATGATTTTTTCCCCTTTTATTTTTCACTCTTCATGTGCCTTTTTTGTTCCTTGATTATCTCTTGTATTCACGCTCGTGTTCACTCCTTTCAAGCTAGGCCTTTATCTTCCCTTTTATAGATTTCAGATCCAAAAAAAAGGATTGATTACTTTTTTCATGGGTACTAGGTACGGATCCCTGACATGACAATAGAAATCATTAAATAACATTAACTACATTAAAATCATCAAATATAACCGTTAGCTTAATAAATAAATAATATTGAGAGTATAGAGTTTGAATGGTTGGTCAATCATTAGTAGCCTTCTGTTGGTAGATGTGTACGGTGGGGTTTGTATAGCAGTGACCTTCCATCGGTAGATCATTGAACTTGTATCGCTAGCTCCTGATATAGGTAGCTATTACTCTGTATATCAGGAACTTTTGGTATAGGTAGCTTTATATACTAGTGACTTCATTCTATCGGTAACTCTTGATATTTCGGTAGATATTATTTGTATCAGTAGCTTCATTCTGTATCGGTGACTCTGTATATCGGTAGCTCTTGTCTATCGGTAACTGTCTGTATTGGTATCTCGCTCAGTTCTAATGATTATGTGTACCGGTAGACTTATGCATATCGGTAGCTCCTTTTTGTATTATCAGAAGACTTGTTCTCTGCTTACCGGGGGACTTGTATATATCGGTACCTCCTTTCTGTACTATCAGATGACTAAGTACCGGTGGCTCTGTATCAGTAGCTATACGCAGATCAGTGACTTAACACGTATCTCTTTTATGCAAAACATATCTGATTGGGTTAGAGTTACTTCAGAACTCACATAATATGGATAAACATTTATTAACATATTTCAAGGATTATTTTAATTTTATTATTAGATAGAATGTCATAGATAGAGATAAACATTAATTGGGATTTTCATGGTATGTGAAAGCATAGTTGGTATTATCAATACAGGTGGTGTCAACACATTGATATTATATTTATGGGGTGTAGTAATAAAAAAAATTAATTTAAACAAAAAACATTGACTTGGAGTTCTTAGAATACTCCTTGGGATAACTCCTTTTCCAGTTGAATCATTTTCTTCAACATGTCAATTTTTTATTAGGGAATTGACTATTAAATGTGGGTAAGATATCTATGAAGGGACATGGATCTTTTAAATTAGCTATAAAGCCTATGGATTGATGAGACATGGGGTAGTGAAAGGACATGGTTATAAGGGAAGTATATCAGATTTTTAAGGTAAAATATTATAATAAGCTAGTTTATCATCAAATAGTGATAAAACATGTTATTCAAATTTAAGGGTGTTGGGATTTAATAGTAAATGTAATACAAAATAGTCATACAACTTGTAAAACCCCAAAAACATTCATATATTATATTATAAATTATGGTACTTATATGGTATTTAAATATTCTCCTATGTATTTTATTATTATTGAAAAATTGAAAAACATAACTCTATACTAAATTCCAAATTCTCATTAAAAAAATGAGATCCATTTCATAAAAAGAATTCTCTCTGTATTAGAAACATAATTTTTAATTAATCCCCATTTTTATTGAAAAAATTTAATTTCTCTAACATGATCAATAGTTTGACCCATTAAAAATTTATATATGATTTCAAAAAATAATTATTTTATGTAACTTTTTATATAACTTTTTTATGAAAATAAAATTTTCATTAAAATATTTAAATTTATCATAAAAATTGATTTTATTGAAAATTAAATCACTTATGTTTTCTTTAAAATAATATTATTCTTTCTCTATGTCAAATTATTATTTTACATAATTTAACTATTTTATTTAATTATATTTTGATGAAAATTTAATATATTTATATTTCATAATGTAAAAAATTAATTTTTAATACTATTAGTCTAGTTACTCATTTAGAAGATAAATTACTATTAAATAGTTTTATTCCATGGGTATTAAAACATTGAAAAATCCTATAAATAAATCCTCCATAATCATTCACTAAAAATACTCTCAATATTCAATATTTAGAATTTTCTATATTTATATTATATTAGTAATGTTTTATTAATATTTTAACCTCCTGGACGTTTTCTTGGCCTTATAATGTACATTAATGTCAATTTAATTATTTTATTTAAATGTTATTATTACACTATTGTAATATTTTCAATTTTATAGAGTATATTTATACTTGGTATGTAATACTTTATATCCGTTTAATAAAATATAGTTTATAATTTTATCGCGATTAATGTTTTGTATCGAAATTACATAATTATATATTGATAAGTTAATTTGAAATAGAAAAAATTATAGGTTATTTCATTTTCCCCATCTTTAGAAATTATATCCCTAAAATTTTATTTTACACTCTATGGTGAAAAAAGAGGAAGTAACTTATGTTTTATTACTTTCTCATGTTTTCATGTGTCTTATTTATACTAATAGTTTCTCTATGTTACTTTGATAAGCTGAGTTGTCTTATTTGACAAAAGAACATCTCTATTGTCTATGATCTTCATTGGATATTCCTTGTAACATAGATTACTCTACAACTAGGCCATATCATGATTTAGTACATGTTATAAATCTAGTATTTACAACATCGAGAGATATATGTAGAACACATCCTGAACATTCAATAGGTTAGGTGGGAGTGATAATCTATATGCCACAAATCTGATGTTATAAAAAAATATCAAATGGATTAATGCATTAGGGGCTTGTTACCTTATTCCCAAACTGCATGACAATTTTCTATATAGATATATACAAGATTAAATTATATCCTACCTCAAATTATAGTACTTGTTTAATATTATCAACAAATATATTTTATTGATGATTCGTGGCTTTGATTTGTTATTTAATTATTTAACATCTATTCCCTTAAATTCACTAATTCAAGTCCTAATATCTTGTGGTCTCACACATTATCTAGATTTATTATTGTTCAATATTCCATACTATATGGGGAATCATAACAATCCATCCAAATGATTGAGTTGAAGTTAGTGTTTTTTGAGAACTCGACCAAAGGAGGATATTGATCCTTAGAAAATTTGAATTCTATAGAGTAAGAACATAACATGTCCTCAAGTGAATGGATATTCTATCCAGACGTTCCCTTAGTTAGAGAATGAATGGCCATACCGTATATTAGTATCTTCTTTAAGGCATGTAAAACAAATATCAATAACAATGAGGGGAACCCTATATCTTAATCATATACAATTTATAGTGGTTTTATATGAAGCCCCACCACGACTCTAACGTATGTATTTTTAAATTGATTGAGTGAAGAGTCCTATTGAATATTAAAAAAGTGAAAATTAATCAGAAGATGGTTTACTAAATCTCATATGGAATTATTTCCTCTATATTTATTCATAATACATAATAATAAATCCATAGTGATGTTCTTGTATTTCCATTTAGGTTTTTTTAATGATAATATCTTCCCATTACAATTATTTTAGTTTATATAATGTGTTGACATACCCATCATTTTGATGTGTATTTAATAATATCAATATTTATATTTTCCAACTAGTAGTTCATTGGATATCATTATATATAATTTTCCCCTAGTGTGGATATAGAATGATGAAATATAAGAATCATTCATAAACTTTGTCATTATCTCAGTCTCTTATGGTATATATAATCTTGTCCCAAATATCCTAATTCCCTTTTCAAAAATTTAATAATAAACATTTCTGCTAACCTATTTCATCATATTTATTTTATATCTCCATATAAAGCATTTAATTATTCACAATATTATTTATAATGTATGGTTACAAAATAATTTTATAAAGATAATATTTTTTTATTCCTTTATGATACTAATATACATCGATTATGTTTGGAGCGTGAGATTCATTTTTAGGTGGTTGAAAATACTTTCACTGAATGAAGATAAAATCTAGTGGGTTACACATGATTACTAGGATGGGTGTTATAGGACCATCAATTTTAGTCAAGTTCTCCAGATGTTGAAGGTGTATGGAATCCATAGAGTTTATTATAATAGGACGTCCCAAAGTCTATATCAATGATATATATGATTGAATTAATATATAGAATGATAATTACGTGGGTAAAATTGTGAGGATAGAGATAGTCATGGTTCTTGTATATGAGTATAATTTCAATGTTTTTTTACAATTATAGGTTGAGGGTTATTGTGACTCCAGAAGAACAGATGGTGGTGTGGAATAGAAGAACCATCTTGGTTACTATATTTAATAAGATTATAATAAAATTTTTCAGTGGATTATATGATGTGTGTGTAAGGTAGTATGAAATATTGTAACAAAAAATAAATCCATAGTAAATAAGAATTCCAAATTCTAACATGGATTATGAAAAATATTGAACAACCTAGTCCTTTTTCAATATTCCATATTTTTTTCTTTCAATTGTTTCACTCACTAGTTATTTTCTTCATCATTTTTTTGTTTTACATTATGGGGTCGTGTCTTGGGTGTGTCCAACATTCTAACTCCATACATCATCGTTTCGGGTTCATTCAGACACTTTTACATTCATGAATCATGTTCAAATGTATTATCTTCTGTATTATTTTCCGAATGTGGGATGTGGACTGGAAAATATATATCATAGCTCAAGGATGGATTATTTAGAGAGGATCAAACCCTAGTGAATTTTTTTCATGCCCATTTTAGTATCACCATCCGAGATTATTTCTATGAAAGATAATATATGTATAATTTTCCTAATCCCTCATCTTAAATTTTTCCAATATTATGAGAGTTCATAAGTTCAGTTGTAATAGTGTCTAGTAATGTAAATTTATGGGTAGATATGTTTGATGTAATGGATTTCATGTTATGTAATATATATATATATGGAGGATTTCCATCAACAGAGGGACCTTGATGTTTTTATATGAATATAATCATGAAGAAATGAATTTAGTAAAATTAAAGAGGTAATACAAGAAATTTATATAGTTGGTGTAGACTTTTTCATATCATAAGTTGTTTTAAATCATCCTATAAGTGAATTCATCAATATAAATGATGAATACCTTAGTTGACATGTATGGGAAGCAAAAGACAATGAAATATTTTTTTCATGAATTTCTGATTCATGACCATGAGAATGAGAGATATACAATCTACCTCATAAAATATAATTTTCATTAGTTTCATTTGATGTTAATATTCATAAATAATGGTAAATATTAGAGACTAGTAATTTATATTTTAGTTATTATATTCACTCCTAGAGTCAAGGGACATGATGGTGACCATATGGAGTAATTATAGGGGAAAGTAATACATGATTTTAATGAATGTTAATGACTTAATATTTACTGAGTAGATTCATTGGGTGAATATTTTGGAATCATATTGTATTTCATACAAAATTAGATGAAGAAGATGCAACATATGATAAAAATAACATTGGAAGGGTAAAAGAAGAAGGGCCTGTAGTTGGAGTAGCTCAATATATGGTTCTCTACATTTCTTATATTATGAAAGTAAATGAACCCCAAGAAATATTACAATATATAATTGGAGAACTCAGGAACATATTTATTTGGAAGTGGGTCTGTGAATCATATAAAATTGATAGGATTGTCTTTCTTTGATGTTCTATTTTTAGTCTCAAAAGATTTAAATGATACACTAAGAGGGGTCAAATAAGTTTATCTTTATGATTAAAATTATTTCATTTTAATAAATCATTGTTATCTATTAAGATAAAATCCTTTATGTATGATACCATAAAATCAACTGGATTTAGTTAAGGATTAATGAGAACAATCCACACAAAATTATTATAATGCTCGACCATGACGTGGGACAGACATGATTACTATAGAATGTCAATATAAAATTCAATATATTTCTATTTATATAATTTTATCAAAAAAAGTAATTTATGTTAATTTTTATTTAGAACCATATATATCCCAACACATACACTAATTGAATATGTTCAACTATCAACTAAAAATTATAAAGAAACATAAGTAATACAAGATGAAACAGATCTTATTCTGAATAAAAATGACCTTAGATATAGGTTAAATATCCTCCCATATGAGATATAATTATAATATAAAGAAAAAAATAACATTTATAAATAATGACCACTTCAATGTATACATGTTGAAATACATGTTGAATAAAATCCAAAGAAGACGGTCTCCACGTCACACTATGTGAAAACCATTTTAGGGTGTGATATTTCTTCCTATCAATGACTTGACACTATAAACTCAGAAATATAGAGATATTTAGTCCCAAACTACATTAATTTATTCATCTTATCTTTAAGATATGAAATTATTCTTAGAGCATTCTCAATATATTATTTAATGTCTCACACAACCCATTTTTTCAATGATAATTACATAAACATTTTATAGTGATATTCTCCCTCATAAAAATATATTTTTTCATTTATAGGTAGGCAATTACAATATGATTTATTATTCCATATAACTAAAATATTTTTTCATAATACTTATTGAGCCCTCTAAAATAAATCACCATAATAATGAAAATATTTTAGTGAACCATGATCCTAATGAAAATATCTTTAATTTAACCAGTGTATCGGCCTCCTACATTATCATAAAGAATTCTAAAAATTCCATTTTTATCTTAAAATGGCATAAAAATTAAGAGGATCTCCATATATTAGGAATAGTTCCTAAAATTTTATATAATTTTGTATTGTGATGTTCTAAAACACCCATTTTAATTTAATTTTCATTTCTCTAATGAAGACCTGATTCTCTATCACATCCTCCTACAAACAACATGATGTTATTTTTTCTGGATCATCACATCCCTAAACATAACATAATATATATATATATATGTATATATATATATATATATGAAAATTTAAAAAACATATCACACATCATATAATTTTTAGACAATGATATAATAACTTTGAAACTATGAGGAATTATCCCATTTAACAAATTCATTATTCATGAAAACAAGTTATCTATCTTTTGAGTTTATTTTTATTAAGTTATTATGAGGAATTTTATTTGTATTCATAACATGATAAACATTGAATCAAGATAAAACATAAAATAAAACCCTTTTTTGATGTTTAAGTCATATAAAACCATCTCTATCATTATTAGGTTTCAATTTTATTTATAAAATATTCAGGAAAAATGATATTTTTATCTAGTAGAAACCTCTAAATTTAACTACAGAATAATACTTATTGGGTAAGAAACCATCCTGACACAATCTGAAATCATGATTATATATGAAGAATTATTATTTTTCTGTTTTACAATCATTATGTTGATTCATATGATGTTTATATAGGAACATACCCATGTTTACTTAAATCCATTGATGATTATTTTTAGTAGTTTCAGGCTTATAATGCCTAGATTAATCCTTAATGCACTCATGGATTTATTAATATAATGATTTTCTATACTAGATAATCTTTATTCAAAATAATTATAAAGTTTATATAGTCATAAAAATGATGTTTACGTTTCCATGGATCATCCTTATAGGGTGGATAATGATTACAATTGAGGACATTGATGATTCAAACAATTACAAGACATTGGGAAAATTCATCTTCTCCTAAGAACTCTAGATTACATTATAAAGTAACATATCTTATTACATATCAAATCTATCAATCTCTAAACATATCTAAAACAATAAAAAATGTGAAAAAACATATTTTACACTACATATCTAATGTGTTTTAAAAAAATGTAATTACCATAAAAAATCTATCGGATAAATCACCCACTTCCTTTGGAATTCTTCTCAACCTAATTTAAACTCTTCTTCATGATACATAAATTATAATATATCATAAATGTGATGAATCTTGAGTCCACACCATAGGATAATGTAATTTTTTATAAATTTTTATCTCTTTATTATAAGTAACATTTTTATAAATAATTCAAATGATTTTTTATTATAAACTTTTCAATATCAATACATAAAAAAATATTCCTCTTTACAAATAGTTTCTTTTTTCAATAAAAAAATATCTAGATAACAAATTAGTTCGTAGTAATTTGATTCAATATTCTCCCCATATTAAAATTATCTAGGAGTTGTGTCAAATTTTTATCCACTATTGAATATGCATTCTAAAACCATTTGTGGGATTACTTATTGAATTATTACACTTGACTAAGATAAAATTTCTTTTAGATATACATTAGTCCATAATTTTAAAACATTTTCCATTAATTAAAAAAAATATTTTCACATCACCTTCTTCCACCTTTACATAGATGATATGACATCTAATATAAATGCTATTTTATCTAATGTGTTGATTAAAATTCATGGAAATATCTATTGCACATTTATTGTCACATGATATGCATAGTTGCTTCTCAACAATAAATTAGAATCTAGCTAGTTGTACATTAATACAAATATTTTGGGTATAGTTATAATGGAAAACATTTTTTTCAGTACCAAATATTATTAAGGCCATTAATATTTTATCCTTTCCATTCTATGCCACACAACTCTCACCATGAAAAAATGTTCCACCTTAAGTGGATTTTCATTGAACAAATCACTATCAGAATTAGGATCTATAATCACATAACAAATCAAAATTATTATTTTTAAATAGATTATTAAAATATTTAGGATATTTTTTATATACATTATATTTCACTATGATGATAATATATGTGATTCCATGGGAGGTCATTTAAAACTAACACATAATGCCATAATAAAAAAAGTTGTGTTTGAACTTTTTTTAGTATAAAAGTTTTTAAAAAAGTTTTCCACATCATGTTTTATTTATATTCCATATTAATATATAATCTACTTAGAGAAAAAAATTATTTTAGAAGAGACACGTTTTCATTACACTATTTAAATAATTTTTACAATCTTATGGATTATTTTTCATGGGAAATGGAAATATATTGAACTCTTTAAGTTATTTTCAAACCCCATAAAATATGTAATCTCACAAAATATAGAAATTTAATTTTTTTTCTTTATCTAATCCTAAAATTATTTAATATGATACTCTATTTCAACTGAAATGTAAATGTAATAAACAAGGACTACTGAAATTATAGTTCCTATGGATACCACCTTCAAATAGACAATACTATAATGTTTTCCCATGGAAACATCCATTAATATCAAGAATAGATATAATTTTTAATATTCAGATCTATGATGCTCTTTTAGCCATGTAAATCATTCTTAATACTATATAAAATGATACTATATTTATAATGAATAAAATTTTTAGTTTTTAAGTGAAAAACAATTATCCAGGATCACTATTTATAAGGAATATTTAACATCCATTTGATAAATTTTTTGACCATAAAATACCAAGAACATCCAAATATTATCATTACATTTCCTTTGTGAGTATTTGGGGTTTGGCTTAGTGGTAAGCACCCCTTAATTCTACATGAAAAATGGGGGTTCAAAACCAATTTTTCGTAGGTAACTGTAGTAGTACTGTGGTGTACATTAGCAGTGGTGGCACTATAGAAATGGTGGGCATTGTAGCGGTGACAGGTCACTGTAGTGGCAGCAGAGTACTGTAGCAGAGGCAAGTACTGAGCAGTACTGTAGCAGCACGGGTATTGTAGCAGTACTATTCATAGAATGGGCTTTGGGCCAAAAAATGGGCCTACGTGTCATGTAATAGGATAAATGTCCACAGGGCCTTTGGGTTATGTAATGGGTCTCCCTCTACCTAGTTAAAGAAGTATTTGCTTTGCTTTAAAAATAAATGAGTCTTCAGCCCCAACCTTTAAAAAAAATGTGTCGATGGAGCTGGCGAGTGGTTCATTTCGATTTGGTCACCTGGCGGTTTGATGGTTTCCTCTTTTGAATTTCAAATTTTGAATCGGTTTTTCTGTGGTGGCAATATGGAATGATTGACCCTATTTTGTTTGGTGCACATGGCTATGGTCTCATATTTCCTGTGACGATTAATTTTGGTATGTTGTCTTTGAATGTATTTATGGGGTATGCGATGGTGACAATGTGAACATAATGTAAGGTTCCCACTTAACCATAAAGTGGTATTTAATAATACAAAAAAATGGATTGTGGCATTGGTGAATGTTTTTCATAAAACTAAAATATATACATCTAATAATACCATTATCATACTATCCATTCTTTATTCACTATAAAATCACTTTTATTATTTATTTTGTTTATGAAAACCCACTTTGTACCTATTTTGTTATTTTTAAGTCCTGAACAAAATATAATTTTGGGTTATAATTTTTATGATTAAGATCCTCATTCATTGACCTAATACAATATTTATTCTCAAGTTAGTTAAAATAATTATGAGGTTAAAATATCGAAATAAATGTAATTTTGTTTTCATGTAATAACTTCACAATTATTTTGATAGATGCATATTGTTAGAAAAAATAATATTATAATTAATATGTTCGTTCATCATCTAATTTATATAACATGAATTCATATATTAATCATCACTACTAGTCACATATGAGGCATTTTTACCCATAATTGGATCATTTCTAACTTTCCCAACAATCTATTTATCATAAATTTTCATGTATCCTTCTCTATAATTTCCATAATAAGATTCAATAAATACCCATATTCTATAATAGTTTTATATTATATTTACATT
Source organism: Viscum album (assembly GCA_963277665.1). Classification (NCBI taxonomy): domain Eukaryota; kingdom Viridiplantae; phylum Streptophyta; class Magnoliopsida; order Santalales; family Viscaceae; genus Viscum; species Viscum album. The sequence continues at coordinate 1,130,194,813 of OY728128.1, read as the reverse complement.
AAAAAATATATCATATTGTTTTTCATTTTTCTCCTACATTCTTTTTCATAACATTAAAATGAAATCCCATTCAGATCTGTTAATTATATCTTTAAAAAATAATTCCTTGATTTTTAGTCAATGTATTCATAAAGAAATATATTTTTAATAATATAAATTATTTAGTAGTTTTCTTTATTGGTACCATATATAACAAAATGTCTTGTGTTCCTTAGGTATGAGAAAAAATCTGTTATGAATGTTTGAAATCGATTAGACATATTTTCATTGAATGAAAAAATAAATATTGTTTTATGGTTGCATGGTCCTTATAATATCAATAATATTAAACTTCTTCCTCTTAGACATGCCATTTTTATGAGCTGAGTATGTTTTAAAATATTGATGATTTATACCATCTTTTATATGTATCATTCAAATTCATTACTTTTATATTCTTTATCATTTACAGATTTCATTCTTTTGATGTGAACTCCACACCCCTATTAAACATTCCTATTAATGATTCTAAAAGTTTTATTGGAAATTTACTTATGCTTTATAATGATAAAATTATACATATGGGTATAGTAATCAATTAAGGTGATAAAAAAATATAACCCTTAGTTGAATTGTTTCTCATTGTACTTAAAAAATATTAATATATGAGTCATAACGATCTAGTAGAGTTAATATACACATTTTATTATGTCCCACGAACCATATTCCCATTTTGGAATGTGTTGAAAATTTATTCTCTATACATTTGTTTTCATTGAAATTCTCTAACTATCTCTTATTGGGATATATTTATCATAATTTCTTTTCCCAATATTCCCATGAATTCTATGGTCTAAATCATTCTCATCTATTATTCTCATAAAACGTGAATTTGATAGGTTATAAATTTGAATGAAGATCCAACTTGTTCTTTCACCTATTGTAATAAACCTCATATATTTGAAAATATTGATTAACAATGAATTTATCCAAAAAATATCATTTCCTTAATCTCAAATTTTTCTAACATTATGAAAATTATGTTTTAGTCATTTACTAAATAACAATTTCTCTTGATTTTATTCCTCTTCAATCAATCTATGTTTTTCTGACACCATTGATTCTCCAGGAGATATCATTACTGAATGAAGATTCTCCTCTACCATGATCTTATATATTCTTTATGATATTTTTTTTATCTAGATATGCATGAAAAGACAACCCATTTTCATGGATACGTGGAATTACTATCTTTCTTGATCTCAGTTCCACATCCTCTATGATTTATTTATCTTCATGATTCTTATTCTCAAAATTTTTTTCACATATATTTATATATTACTAAATATGTATATTTTTAATTCAGTTCACTGAAATATTTATTAGCATAAAATATCTACCAAATAATTTCATCACAACTTCAAACATGTTACTATTAGGAAGGCTTAAGGAAATATTTTTCATAGTCTTCTTCTATATATATTAATTATATTTCACTTTAGATATACTGTAAGGGAAAAAAATTTATCAATGGAAATGGCCTTTTTACAATTATGTCATATAAACTACATAAATCCACATTGATAACACAATACATTATTTATAAATAAATAATGAATGAAATAAGAGGAATTTATAGAATTTAAGGATCCATTACCAATGGAATAGTAAACTAACCTTTGAAATATTAACATGAAAATTTGGAATTGTAAATAATCCAAGAGAATAGTAACATTATATATGAAAGTATAAATAATTTTTTTATCATTAAAATTATAATGTTATATAATTATAACATTGTATAAGTAAATAAATATTTATAAAATTATTAATCATGTGTTGGTATTTTTATAAAACATTGATGTTTATTTATAATTTTATAATAAATATAAGAAAATAAAAGAAAATTTATTTTTATAAAATATATTCTTAAATTAAATTTTTTCTTTATATGATTATAATATTAGTTTATGAGAACTTGAATAATTTTTCAAAGTGTAATAAAATTAGATATAATATTAAAAATTATATTTTCAATATAAATTTTGATTTTAATAAAAAAATAAATTTATCATATTTAGATAATTATTTTCATAAATTGGCGATGTCTTTTGATTTATAAACATTTAGAAATGGTTAGGTTGATTTTTTTGGATTTTTCTAAAACACTTGAATTTTTGGGTGAATGCTAAAATATTGTAAGTTATAATATATATACATTAGAAGTTAAAAAAGACTATTACTTGTGTAATATCTAATTTAATAACCATATTATTCAACCATACATCGGTAATTTAATATATCTAGTTATAATTAAAAATCTACTCATATTCTCGAGAAAAAATAATAAACTAATGAATAAAATATTAAGGAAATACCCCCTCCACCATTATAAATTTCACCCATCAGCACCGCTTATGTTCACACCATAAAATCATTGTTATTGTTACAAATTATTCCCAATACTCATCAAAATTCCCTGCCTAGCATATAGGATCCATTGGTCTGATCAAAAGGCAAAAACCATTGACCTATGTATGTTCTTAAGGAGGATAATTTCAAGAGGTAAAATCCCATTTCTTTTTCTTTAAATTTCATTCCAATTTTTTTTTCGATCATATCATATCATCACCTGCAACTATTCAAGAGTAAAAGTAACTATAGTATATTTTATATACATGAATTTTATTCTGTAATGGTAATAATTCATATTAATGGATCTTAAATTTTTTTTTGTAAAAATGAAAATATCCTCTATAGTGTGTCGATTTACAGTGATCGTGGATGATGGATTTTTATTTCCCACTATATTATTAATGCTTGGTATTAAAACCATAGAAATAGTTTATTAAAATTTTATTATATATATTATACATTATATAATGTTTTTTAATCTATATATTGTTGAGTCAATAAGGTTTTCCTTATGACTTTTCCATTCCTTCTTGTTTTGAAAATCACAAACACCTTACAATTAAGCAAATAGATATTTTACATCTATAAGGAAATTTTCATTCCTTAAGGAAATTTACCTTAACCAAGATTTACTTAGACATATAAATATTTTTCTTAAGTATAAAAATCGGATTCATACCAAAAACCTCAAAATCATATAATGCTAAGATATGAAGCATTCTGTTTAGGATCCAAATTCTGGATATGAACTGTAATGAAGTTCCACTCTGAATTATGGATACTAACTCTAATGAAGTTTCATTCCGATTTCTGGATACGAACTGTAATGAAGTTCCATTCCGAATTCTGGATACGAACTCTCATATAGTTCGACTCTGAATTCTGGATATGAATTCTCGTATAGTTCCACTACGAATTCTGGATAGTAATTCTCATATATTTCATCTCTGAATTCTGGAAATAGAACATATACTAGTTCGACTCAGAAATTTTATGATTTCGACTTCGAACTTTTACTAGTTCGACTCCGAACATTTATGAGTTCGACTCCAAACATTTACTTGTTCGACTCCGAACTTTTATTAGTTTGACTCCGAACTTTTATGAGTTTGAATCCGAACTTTTACTAGTTCGACTCCGAACTATAATGAGTTCGATTCTAAAATTTTACAAGCTCAACTCCAAACTTTTTCAAGCTTGACTCCAACTCTGTAAGTTCAGAATCTGAACTCTAATGAAACCAAACTCCGAATTTCCATAGAAAATTAGACTCCGTATTTCCACAGAATTTAGCTTCCAAATTCATATAAAACAGAATCCAACTATCTTTTTATTATAGACTATGAATTCCATTTTGGTTAGACTCTGAACTTTTATTTACTTACATTCTAAACTTTATTTTTTTTATGCTTACACTCATTTCATTATAAAACGATGTCGTGATTTCAGTTACACATTTTTTGTTATAAAATGATGTCATCCATTCTGTTTCTAACTAACTGTTGGTTTAGTGACATGTGTAAATGTACCTCCGAAATTTAAAGAAAATATAACCATTGGAGGAGGGAGCCGACCATTCCAACCAAGCCTATAAATACGATCTCATTTTATAGAGCTCAAAACCACAAAACTGAAGTTGATCACTCTAGAGACCACACGATGTTAAGGTGATTTCTAGAGAGAGAAGCTTTTCATACCTTGTGCATGTTGAACTACTCATTCAGATTGCTTTATGCTACTCCAAGTGTTGGTGATTACATTTTAGGGATTTCGAGGATAAAAAGACAGAGGTTCCAACTACCTTGAAGTTTTGGGCGTCTGGGGATAGGAAGATAGAGGTGCCGAATTCTTTGAAGTTCTAGCGATTCCTTGCTGAGAAAGACAGAGGTTCCAACTACATTGAAGTTGAGGGCCTGTGGGGATAGCAAGACAGAGACTTCTATCTTCGTATCGACGGATTACCATGGTGTGGGTAAGATAGAAATTCTTGAAATTATAAATCAAGGAACCATTATCCAAGGTTGTTGGATACCCTTCTCTTTGGGTTAAAAGAATTATATCATGTTACTTGTAGTTTTACTACATGTTTTTCTACTACATTGTGTATTGTAAGGAAAGTATAACCTTCCTATATTTCCTTACACTTGTACTATGATTTAGTTAGATTCTATACGCTTTAAGGTAAAATCTCATATTGTAAACTTTGGTTAAGTTTCAATTCCCAGATCCATATTTACGGAACCTATTTTCGGAATCACTTTCTAGATTTAAGTAAGTGCATAGAACGTGAAGTTTGTAACTTCATACATTGTCCCAATCTTTCATTAGTGTTAGAGGTGTTGTGAATTTACTTAGTTTAACTTGGTTAAACATAGATCTTTCCTTGTTTAAGGAAAATTTTAAAGTGTACAATTCACTATCCCTCTTGTATATTGAGCATCTACATCATTATTTCGATCCTACAATTGGTATCAGAGGTTGGAATCCTCGTAATATATACCAATATTACATTTGGTATCAGAGCAGGTCTCTGAAATACTTATACTCCCATATATGTTTTTTCTTGCATAGTTTTTCATTGTTCTATATTTTCCTTGCATAGGAATATTTTTTCCTTGAATCCAAAATATTTTTATTAACAAGTTTTTGTGTAGAAAGATTTTCTTAAGATGGCATGTCTAAATGTTGGTTCCATTGACAACCTAAATCATACAAGACTACCAATTTTTGATGGCAATGATTATGAATACTGGAGAGATCGAATGAAGACTTTCGTTATCAATACTGGGGTAGACAACATTGTTATGCTTACTGGAGGTTATAAAATTTTTGATAAGGAAGTTAGTAATTTCACAAACCAGGAGAATCACGATTATCAATTAAACTATAAGGTACACAATAATTTACTTTGTTCAATGACTAGGAACATATATAGCCAAATATCTTAATGTGAAATAGATAATTTTATATGGAAGAAACTTGAAGTTACTCATTTTGGTACGACTAAAGTGATTGAGACTTGAAGATCAATGTTGAGAGTTGAGTATCATGGTTTTAATTTTCCTTATGGAGAACCCATTTGTAAGGTGAAACAAAGGTTCATGACTATTCTGAAAAACATACAATCTATGGGATATAAAGGTTTAGATGATGAAGATTTGTTTGACAAGATTATTGATATTATTCTCAATGAGTGGGAATCAAAGAGAACAAGTATTGATGAGAACAGAAAGGTAAATCAAATTTCTCTTAATGAGTAATTTGGAACTCTTCTTCAACATAAAACAATGATGAAGAGGGATGCTGACCACATCAAAAAGAAGAATGGGAATGGTACTGTTTCTTTTACAACAACATCAAATCACATGAATGCCAAGACTCCCGAGAGAGTAACTGGATCCAAGTCTAATAAGGTTACTATCCAATCTGAAACTAGTGAGAGTAAAGTCTTAAAGAATGAATTAGAAAATCTTTCTTGAAGAATGAAAAAGATAGATGGATAAAGAAATTTACAATCCTGGTATAAGAAGAAGGAAAGGAAAGATAAGAATGATTCAGAGGTCACATTCTATGAATGTAAGATAAGTGGACACATATGACCTGATTGACCTATTATTAAAAAGAAAGAAATAAAAGAGAGGAATTCTAAAAGGAACAGGAAGAAGTTCTATAAAGCTATAGCTAAGAAAATATTGAAAGCTAATACTACTTGGGGTGCTAGATGTGGAGACTCTTTAGAAAGTGAATCTTCAGAATATGATTCATTAGCTCAGAAGAATATGGGATTCATTACTACTACTTCTTTTCCACATACATGTCTTATGCCCAAGGTATTCTCTTCCAAGGCTTTAACAAACTTATCACTTGATAAGAATTACTATTCTAAAAATCGTACTTCTAATGAAGATACTTCATCCTAAGAAAATGAATAACCTTCATATGAAGAAGTATCCATATTTTCCACGTTACATGAAGCAAAAAATTGTAAAATTTCAAAGAAATTAGACAAGGAAAATACTAGGGAAGAAATTCATACAAAAGAGATTTCTGATCTTTCTTTAGATCTTAATGATAATGAATAGCTTTTAGAAAAACATTCTAAAGACATTGAGAAAGAAAATTCTGATAAGGAAGAACTTTCTATAGATCTTAAGAATTCTATTTCAAAAATAATTTTTTTTGAAGAAAAGAATAACTCTAAAGAAATGATTCCTGAGGATAGGAATTTAGTCATTAGGCTAAAATCTGATATTTTTTTTCTTAAGTAGCTCCTTGCAAAATTTACCTTAGGAAAGGAAACTTTTGACAAGATTTATTCTCAAATTAAACCTAAAGGGAACACTACTGGAGTAGGTTATACTCACCAAAAACTAGTTTTCAAAAACAACTATTTGGTTCCTTATAGATCCCCTTTTTGCACTATGTGTCAATGTGGTGGGAATTGGAAGAAAAACTGTTCTTTGAATAACGTTCAATCACTTGGGTTTCATAAATCATATTTCTCTAAACAAATGCGGATAACCAAAATTTGGTTATCTGAAATTCCCGGATCCAGACAAGTTTGGATTCTGAATGTCTAATTCTTTTCTCATTTCCAGGAAGATAAAGGAAGTACCAACAAAAGTACTTGGTACATGGATAGTGGATGTTCCTGGAACATGACTTGTAATAAAAACTATTTCGAAAATATTATCAAGATGAAAGGAGAAAAAATAACTTTCAGAGATAATGCTCAGGGAGTAATTATTGGAATAGGTAATATTGTTCTTCTTGGTAAAAATTTGATTTCAAATGTTTTGTTTTTTAAGTGTATTAAGCACAACCTCATTAGTGTAAGTCAATTATGTGATGAAGGATACCTAGTGAATTTTAGGAATGATAAATGCTTAGTACAAAATTCCAAGGAAGAGTTTATTCTCTTTGCCCATAGGCAAGAGAATGTTTACACTTTGAACTTAGAAGACCTTAGGAGCCAAGATATACCTTTACTAAGTGCAATAGAAGATCATTCTTGGTTATTTCATAGAATAATAGGTTACTGTAACCTTAGGAACTTATGTAAACTCTCTAAGAAGAAACTAGTTAAGGATCTACCAGATCTTAGATTTGATTATTCTAAAGTTTATAATCCTTGTCAATATGACAAGATACATAAATCTAGTTATAAATCAATCTTTGAAGTCTCAACAACTGATGCATTACAGTTGGTGCACATTGATCTTTTTGGTCCAACAAAAACTGCAAGAATTGGGGGATAATACAATGTGTTTGTTCTAGTTAATGATTACACTAGATTTACATGGATCTATTTTCTAGAAAAGAAGTATGAAGATTTTTATTATTTAAAATGTTTTATATCCCAAGATAAAAATGACAAAAAACATCCACAAAAAAACTATTCATAGTGATCAGGGAGGAGAATTCCAAAATTCTGATTTTGAAATTTTTTGTAGTAGAAAAGGTATTACTCACAACTTTTCAGCACCTTGAACTCCTAAACAAAATGGTGTAGTTGAAAGAAGAAATAGAATTCTAAAAGAGATAACTAGAACCATGTTGAGTGAATATTCTATAGCTAGACATTTTTGGGATGAAGCTGTATGTATATCTTGTTATAATATAAATCGAGTTTTGATTAGACCTTTTCTCAATAAAACTCCTTATGAGTTATAGAATGATAGAAAACCTAGACTTTCCTACTTCAATGTTTTTGGTTTCAAGGTATTCATCCTAAATACTAAAGATAATCTACACAAATTCGCACCAAAATATGATGAAGGAATTTCCTTAGGCTAATCCACAACTTCTATGGCTTATAGAGTTTTCAATAAAAACACTTGTACTGTTGAGGAAACAGTACATGTAAAATTTGATGAAACTGATCCTTTTATTTTTAAACCACCCCATCCTACATCTTCAGATGTGTTTTCAAAAACTTATTATCAACCTTTGATAGAAGATCCTTGCGATAAGGAAAATGTTCAAGAAAATATTACAGAAACATTTACACCAGAATATTTTCTACCCTATGTTGATGAACACGTTTTAAAAAACCCAAACTAGTTGTTTCTAAAGAATCATCCCAGTGATAGTATCATTGGTGATGTAAATCATCCTATAAGTACTAGAAGTTCCTTAGGAAATTAAGTTGAACTTCTATCATTCATTTCCCAATTAGAACCAAAAAGCACTGATGAAGCTTTAGGTGATGGTGATTGGAACAAAGCTATGCAAGAAAAACTAAATGAATTTGAAAGGAATAATGTCTGGACCATGGTTGAAAGACCTAAGTAAACTACTATTATTGGAGTAAAGTGGGTCTTCAGAAACAAGTGTGATGAAAATGGATTCATTGTTATAAATAAAGATAGACTGGTTGCTAAAGGCTATAATAAACAAGAAGGAATAAACTATAAAGAAACCTATGCTCTAGTAGCTTGACTTGAATCTATTCATATCATACTTTCCTTTGAAGAATTCTTTAATTTTAAACTTTTTATAATGGATTTGAAATGTTATTTTCTTAGCAGTTATGTTTAAGAATATGTTTTTGCTAAACAACCTCCTGGATTTGACGATACAAAAAATCCTGATCATGTTTTTAGAATTACCAAATCTTTATATGGCCTTAAACAATCCCCACGAGCATGGTATGATAGACATTAATGATTTTTGCGTCAAAATAACTATGTTAAGGGAAATGCAGATCCAACCATTTTTATAATGTAAGATAAGAAAAATGTTTTGAGTGTTCAAATTTATGTTGATGACATTATATTTGGTTCAACTCAGCAAATCTTTAACCGATTCCTTTGTGGATCTATTGAAATATGAGTTTGAAATGAGTATGATGGTGAGTTTACATTTTTCATTGGCTTTCAAATTTCTCAAAAACCAGAAGGAATCTACATATCCCAACATAAGTATATTAAATATCTTCTTAAAAAGTATGTTTATGACAACACTAAGAGTATAAGTACTCCTATTGGTACCTCAAACACTCTTGATCTTGATGAAGCTGGGAAACCAGTAGATCAAACATCCTTTAGAGGTATGATAGGAAGCCTAATTTACTTGACAACTAGTCGACCAGACATAATGTTTCCAGTATGCTTATGTGCAAGATATCAATCCAATCCTAAGGAATCTCACTTAAAGGTAGTGGAAATAATTTTGTGCTATTTAAAGGAAACCATGGATTTAGGACTCTTTTATAATTCTGGAAATGAAGTTGTTTTAAAAAGATTTTCAGATGCTGATTTTAGTGGGAGTAGAATGGATATAAAGAGTACATCTGGAACTTGTCATTTCATAGTAGATTCATTAGTTTCTTAGTTCTGCAAAAGCAACACTCTGTAGCACTATCCACTGCTGAAGCTGAATATGTAGCAGCTGGATGTTGTTGTGCTCAAGTGTTGTGGATGCAACACACACTCACAGACTATGACTTGAGTTTTATTAAACCTCAAATTTTGTGTGATAACACAAGTGCCATTTCCCTTAGTAATAACCCTGCATATCACTTTGGTGAAAAACACATAGATATTAGGAATCACTTTCTTAGGGAGCATACAATTAAAGGAGATATCATTTTTCATTTTATAGGAAAGAATGATCAACTTGCTGACATTTTCTCAAAATCCATACACTCCGATAGATTTAAATACATTAGACAGAAGTTAGGAATGATAACTGTGAGGTTATCTTTCTTTATTAACTTCTTGTTGAACAATTCTTCTTACAGTAATATACTCTTTTTCATAGGGGGAGTACATTCGCATGATAGCATAATAAAATTCTTTTTAGTATGTTTTTTAAGCTTTTGTAATCAAAATTTTCGTAGCCAGTTTTTTTCCAAACTTTGGAAATTTTTTTTTTCATAATGTGTTCTTTCAAAATTTCCGGAACTAAAATTTTCAGAATGAAAATTTTCAGAACTGAAACTTTCATAATGGAAATTTTCAGAACTGAATCTTTCGTAATGGGAATTTTCATACACAAACATTTCGTACTAAAATTTTTCTCATACTGAGAATTTTCGTAATAAAGTATTCATACTGGAAATTTTCGTAATAACGTTTTCTTACTGGAACTTTCATAATGAAATTTTCATACATGAACTTTCATAATGAAATTCTCGTACTGAGAATTTTTGTAATGAGATTTTGGTACTGAGATTTTTTCGTAATGAAATTTTTCGTACTCTTGTTTTTCTTACTGAGTTTTTCGTAGTAATATTTTTTTAATTAAATTTAAATCAAGAAGAAAAGCACCCATTACAAAAAATATTTCTAACCAATCTGAAAGTTATGATTTCTTTACTTAAGTCTTTGTAATTATATTTTACTTGCTAGTATTTTCCTATGAATTTTAATTTTTTTTGGATTCTAGTTTTCTTAAATCCGATTGTTTTTCTTACAACCACAAAATATCAGATTCAAGATTTCTTTGTAGATATGTTTTCAACCGTCAGATCAGATCAAAAGTTTTTTCAATCATTATATGCTTTTTTGAAGTTCAAAGGTCAACTACATCGCCTATATAAAGGGGACCCCAGGGTTATCCGACATCGGGTTTTCAAGTTCTCGCGTGTTAAAGCTCTGCATCAGTTGTTAATGGCAATTCTGAATCTTCCAGAGCTGTTCATTCTGAATGTCTGTAGAAGAAACTTCTCAGGATATGTCAACTATAAATCCAATCTCAAAGTGGTTAGTTTACAGGGAGATTCCAGTGAATCCGATTTTATACAAGTATGATTCTATTATATCTATGAATATAAAATTGAATGGTTGGGAGGAGGTTTGCTTATCAAATCCAGAGAAACATGATCTGGTTTATACAGATTTACTTGTTGAGTTCTATGAGTATGTTTCCTTCCTTGATGAAGATGACAGAGAGTTATTTTCTTTCAAGTCTTATGGGAAGACTTACAAATTGTCTGACACCAAAGCTGCAGGCTTGGTGGGCTTGTCTTATAAAGGTTAAGATGAGTTCTGTTCACATAAGCTTCTAGATGAGCAAGGAAGTTTCAAAAAAGTTAAGGCATTGAAATGTATTGGACTTAAAGATACCAAGACTGATAAGATTTATCATCTCTCTCTGAATAATCAGATTCTACAGCTGTGGGTACAAGGTTTTCTCATACCAAGAAGGGGAGATAAGGATAATCTCAAAAATATTGACATTTACATCCTAGATTTCATTGTAAATCTACAGAAGATAAATCTGATGAGGCATGTTTTATTTATAGTTAAGAATATCAAAAAAGGGAATCTGAAAGCTCAGATCATAATGTATCCGATCAAGATTTCTAAACTTATCATCAGATACCTTGATTCATTCAATGTTGCTTGAACTTACAAGCAAAGAAATTTCAAGGTAATGCTAGTAAGATATAATATATTAAAGAGGATGAAAATGGGTTTTTCTAATGAATCTAGAGAACTCTAACCTTTACGAGAGAAAGTGGCTGAGACCATTCTAGAAAATGTGGAGAAGGCTGAACCAGTGAAGAATGTTTCTAAGAAGAGGAATCTTAAGGAAGTGTTTGCTGAAGACAAAACCCCCAAAATAAAGGAAACCCAGTCCACACATCCCAATCCAAAGAAACAAAAAGCATATCCAGATGAGGTAGCTACTAAGTGGAGAGAAGACAAGGAGAAAAGAAAAGAATGGGATCCATAGTTTTGATTAGACCACGCTGAGGCTATGGCCTTAAGAGAAAAAGTTTCTGATGAGTTAGAAATGCAATCAAAAGAGAAGAAAATGAAAAAGATGTTGTCTGAAGCTGAGGTTGTTCAATCTATTTTGAAAGCAACTGAAATAGCTTCTGAGCAGATTCCGATTCTGGAAACATTCCTTACCGACCCATTACGAGAGACTCCTGGGAAGAAGTACATCACTCCAGAAGAGCTTAAATAAGAAGAAGTTGGTGAAAGAGAATAAGAAGTAGTAGATGAAGAAGAAAAAGAAGAAGGAAGTGCTGATTTAGATGATTTAATCAAACAAGTAGAAGATTATCAAGAAAAGGCTGAATCCACAATAATAGTCACTCCATGAAAGGGAGTTGAGAAAGAAGGTATGAAGGATGATGATAAGGAAGAGGAAGACAGGGAAAATGTTTTATTTGAAGAAGAATCCTATGAGAATAATTTTCTTGAAGAAGGAATAGAGAAGGAAAAAAATGATGAAGACCAGATTGTTCGACTATCAGAAAGTGAGGAAAAGTCTCCAGATGATCAACCTATTCCAAAAACAGATAAAGGTATGAAAGTGATCATGGATACACCAATAAAAGATAACATCAGAAAGAAAGAAGTTGGTGGTTCTTCTAAAAAGAAGTTTGTACAAATTGAAGAAGAATAATCTCTAAGAAAGGTCTTTGAATTGGAGTTATCAGCACACGGTCATGACGTTGTTGTTGAGTCTTTGAAAAAGTTAATGGACACCATTCTGATATTTCCCACTATAGACTTCAGATTTCAGATGTTGTAACATTGTTTGAATCAGAAGTCAGAATCCTTATCTATGGTGATGGATAAGTGTATAAAGATTGAGTCCGACCATAGAAATTTTCTTTATCAATTATGATGTACTCAGGAATTCATGCAACAAAATAACTTTGTGGTATAAGAAAGTTGAAGAAGATATGAATGACTTTGATAGTTTTGAGAATGATGTTAAAGATGCCTTTAACACCAAGGATGTCAAGATTAAAAATCATCTGGATGAGTTAATCATTGAACAAACATCTTGGAATCAATAATTTAAGGAACTGAATGATAAGTCTAACTCTCTTGCTCAAAATCTTATAAGGGATAGAGATCTTCGGATTGAGCTCGAAAAAAGACTTGTAAAGAAAGATGAGTTAGTGAAGAAGAAAGAAGAGGCCATGAAGTCTCAAGAAGAAGTTTTGAAATCCCCAGATGAAAGGATAAATCTTTGGAGAGGCAATCTGAGAAGGATCAAATAGATTTGAAGAAACTAAAAATCTTGTTGAAGAAGTTTATTCCGAAGGAAAAGGAGGACAAATAGATAAATCCGATCTTTTGTTGTATTTGGTTTTCCTTGTAATTTTTTTTTCAAATCTAATGAAATTTTGGGTGGTTGTATCTTGTGTTGTTATAAACTAATGTTTTAGGTAATCTATTTCTTTTCCATTCCCTTAAATTCTTTTTGAAAATCACAATGGGGGAGAAGGAAAAAGAACTACTCAAAAGAGGAGAAGGAATAATTTAAAATGGAGAAGGAAAAATTTCTAAGTGAAGATATCCTTAAAGTAAGGGGGAGTTTCTCATTAAGAAGTTTTTCATTCCCATGATAATGAAAAATCCACTCTGGAAATTCAGAATAAAATCCTTAGAGTTTCAATGCCTAAGGGGGAGTTAGTTGTATTAATCATTATCCATGAACAAAGAGAGATAAGTTTTAATTTTAAAGTCTAATTAAAAATTTCAAAGTCCTTATATTCTTTTTCGTAAGGTTGTTTGTGCTTTCAAAAAAGGGGGATATTGTTGAGTCAATAAGGTTTTCCTTATGAATTTTCCATTCCTTCTTGTTTTGAAAATCACAAACACCTTACACTTAAGAGAATCTATATTTTACTTCTATAAGGAAAATTTCCTTAAAGAAATTTACCATAACCTAGATTTCCTTACACATATCAATATTTTTATTAAGTATAAAAATTGGATTCATAACCAAAACATCAGAATCATATAATTATAAGATATGAAGCATTCTATTTAGTATCCAAATTCTGGATATGAACTGTAATGAAGTTCCACTCCAAATTATGGATACAATCTCTAATGATGTTCTATTCTTAATTTTGGATATGAACTCTAATGAAGTTCCATTCCAAATTCTGGATACAAACTCTCATTTAGATCGACTCTGAATTCTGGAAAAAAATTCTGATATATTTCGACTCTGAATTCTGGATATGAATTATCATATAGTTCGACTCTGAATTTTGGACTCCGAACTTTTACTAGTTTGACTCTAATCTTTTATGAGTTCGACTCCGAACTTTTACTAGTTCGACTCTAAACTTTTATGAGTTAGTCACCAAAATTTTACTAGTTCGACTCTGAACTTTTCTTAGTTTGACTCTGAACATTTATGAGTTCGACTACGAACTTTTACTAGTTAGACACCGAACTATTATGAGTTCGACTCTAAACTTTTACAAGCTCAACTTCGAACTTTTACAAGCTCGACTCCGAACTCTATTAGTTTAGATTCTGAACTCTGATGAAACCGGACTCCAAATTTCCATAGAAAATCGTACTCTGGATTTCCACAGAATTCAGGTTCTGAATTCCTAGGAAACAGAATCCGAATATCTTTTTATTATAGACTCTGAATTCCAATTTGGTTAGACTTAGAACTTTTATTTGCTTACATTCCGAACTTTAGTTTTACTTATGCTTATACTAGTTTCATTATAAAATGATGTCATGCTTTCAGTTACACATGTTTTGTTATAAAATGATGTCTTCCATTCTGTTTCTAACTAACCATTGGTTTAGTGACACATTTACATGTCTCTCCGAAATTTAAGGAAAATATGATCGTTGGAGGAGGGAGTCGACCGTTCCAACCGAGCCTATAAATAGGAACTCATTTGAATGAGATCAAAACCACAAAACTGATGTCGATCACTCTAGAGACCACATGCTGTTAAGGTGATTTCTAGAAAGTAAAGCTTTTCATGCCTTGTGTGTACTGAACTGCTCATTCAGATTGCTTCGTGCGACTCCGAATGTTGGTTATTACATTTGAGGGCTTTCGGGGATAAGAAGAAAGAGGTTCCAACTACATTGAATTTGAGGGAATCCGGGGATAGGAAGACAGAGGTACCGACATCCTTCTAGTTCGTGGGCTTCCTTGCTGCGGAAGACAGAGGTCCCCACTACCTTGAAGTTGAGGGTTTGCGGGGACATCAAGATAGATACTCCGATCTTCGTATCGGGGGTTACCCTGGTGTGGGTGAAAAAACTTTCTTGAAAGTATAAATCAAAGGACCTTTATCCAAGGTTCTTGGATACCCTTCTATTTGGGTTAAAATATTTATATCTTATTACTTGTAGTTTTACTACTTGTTTTTCCGCTGCATTGTGTATTGTAAGGAAAGTATAACCTTCTTATATTTCCTTACACTTGTACTCTGATTTAGTTAGATTCT
This sequence comes from Viscum album, assembly GCA_963277665.1. Lineage (NCBI taxonomy): Eukaryota > Viridiplantae > Streptophyta > Magnoliopsida > Santalales > Viscaceae > Viscum > Viscum album. The sequence goes on along the minus strand of OY728128.1, from coordinate 1,130,179,230 downwards.
ATATGCTTTAATGTAGAATCTCATATTATAAACTTTGGTTAAGTTTCAATTTTCGGATCAATATTTCCAGAACCTGTTTCCGGAATCACTTTCTAGATTTATGCAAGTGCATAGATCTAGAAGTTTGTAACTTCATACATTGTCCCAATCATTCATTGGTGTTAGAGGTGTTGTGAATTTTCCTAGTTTATCTTTGTTAAACTAAGATCTTTCCTTGTTTAAGGAAATTTTTAAAGTGTACAATTCACCCCCTCTAGTATATTGAGCATCTACATCATTATTTCGATCCTACATATAAAAACATGGTGTTAAATAAAATGATATACGTTTATAATGGTCTCAAAACTACCAAAATTTATTAAATTGTATTCAATAATGTTGAATATAATAAATAATACTCATATCATATAAAAAAAGATAATACCAATTTCACTTCTAAAATCTCATTAATAACAATTTTTTAGAATCATTATCTTTGCAATGAACTTTTTTACTCATATACAAGTGAACCGATCATGAAAACTAAGTAAACGAACACTCCTGAATGATGAAATTAAACACTATAACATATTTAAAATCTCATAAATAATATTAATAAAATTATAATGACTAAAATGAATGTATAAAAGGTTTTTTAGTTTTTAAATAATTAACTTAATATTATTATCCAGGATATTAATGTGAATAATTCATTTAGATATAAGATAAGGGGATTCCCAAACCTGAATCTCATTCATTGGATTTTCCCTCATTTAATCCATTTTAACTATTAATGTACCATTATTATTATTTAAGTATAATTTATTCTTCCATAAATTTTATTTTCTTGTATATACATGTTTTTAATCTTTTTTTTGACAGCTGAAATTATTTTTCCAAAATAAATCTTCATCCCATAACACATTTTACACCACTTGTGTTTTTTCATCTTTGCTCAAGAATGATGAATCCAATTCCAAATATGTTTTTCCTTTTCTCATTTATTAACCCAAATTTTATTTTAGAATAAATTATTTTATAAATGAAACCTTATCCTTCCCATGGGTTATTTTATGTCCAATATTAATATACATTCTATCCAGCATGCATGATAATATAAATTTTATGATTTGATAGGTTCTCCAAAAATTATATGGAACTCTATTACATTGGTAAATGTAATGTATCCAATAATATAAAGTGAAATATGTGTGAACAAGATGAAATATTCTTTTAGAACTATGTGTGGTATTTTTCCACTAAGGAATGATGTTTTATTTTTTGGAAATGACACATTCCATACCATTATCTATTGTTTCCTATCATTATTATCAATATTATTTCATTATTATATTATTATTATGATTATTATCACCCATGTTATATTGATTCATAGTCTTTTCTATGTTCGTACAATGCTATTTTCTCACCCCTTTTTTATTTATATTCTCATGTGACTACTTCTTATAAGGAGAACACGAGGTTCAATATGAATCTAGAGAATAAGTAAGAAATTAAATGTTTATGTTTTAATTTGAAAATGATATACATGGTCCTAATTTCCCCATGAAACTAATCATTTAGATCCTAGTTGTGTAAAATTTTGTTTATATTTAAAATAATGCAACAACCATGTATGAAAATTAGTATCGTTATAGTTGGTATCTGATAATAGTTTAGTTAATTTGGGAATTATGATTAGATAAATCCATGAAAACCATTAATATGTGACTAAGTATAAGTAATCCCCCAAGAAGCATTGTTTTAAAATAATTCAAAACATAGGAATCCCACAAGATATAAATACAGAGTTAATTGTACAAATGAATAAATAATTTATCCATGACTTGTTAACTTCTGATTTGTTTGAAACTTTTCTATTTTAGAATATGGTGGGAATTAGGAGAAATAGGAAAACAGCTGGTGTGTGGGACAATATAGTGATTTCCAGAATGACATCGCTAATTCCTTGGGAAGTGGAGTTTAAAATTTCATGGCATTACTTTTCCAGCTTTCTCGGGCTATGAAGAATAACATGAATAATGTAGAAGATCCTACTTAACCCAAGAATGCTAAATTAGATATCGAGTCTTTTATATAGTATTTCCCACAAAAATGTAGTTGAAGTTTAGATCCAGTTGTTTCAGAACAATTGGTCAACTCGATATAGAAGATATTTTATATGATCCACTATTATGACACAAAGAAGGTGGATCTAGACAACTATCATCTTGATGGAGTGGACGATCAATGGTGGGAATTGATTAAAAATTACAATCTGAAGGATAAAAATGATGAGATGTAGTGTGAAGACTTTAAGTTATGTTTCTTAACATGTATTTCCCAAAAATTATTTGTACAATGATGGATAGAGAATCCATATTGATGATGAAAATTAAAGGTTAATATTTCATGGCCTAGGATGAAAATTTCACAAGGTTTTCAAGGTATTTTTCACGTTTTTATCAAAAGTGAAAGAAAAATTGATAGATTTAATAGTATTTGAAAACCACACCATAAAAATGATCCATAAATTCGAGACGTTGGGAGTTATAAAGTAGTTGTTAGATGTCCAGCCAATGTTGATATAGAGTATGGAGAATTGTAACATGGTTATGGTGATGAGAAACAAAGGGTGGGGGGGGGGGGGGTCAATATGGGGGATCTAAAAAGGAAGGTTGAATGAAAAATAAACCTCTCATATGTAAAAACCGTGGGAAGAAGTGTCATTGGAACTACATAAAAGGGACACATAAATGAAATATTAGTTGGAGAGAAGGCCATAGAGCTAATGAATATCTAAAATTAATGAAGAATAATGAAGAACTATTAGAGTATATGAGAACACCACATATTGTTCAATGCTTAAATTGTATGGAATAAATACTGTATAGGAGTAAGTGTACTAAACGTCATGTTCTCGAGGGTAATTAGTGTCCACCGCCACCAAAGCTAAGGGGTCAAGGGAATGTTTTTTCCATAACTAATTGTTATTTGGATCCAAAAAATTATATGGTTTGTGGTATTGTAGTTATTCATTCAATAATAGTGAATGGACAATATGATTCTTGTTCTATGCATTCTATCACACCATCATGTTTAGTAGAACTAATCAAACACCCCCTCAAAATATGGAGATTGTGGAATCTATGAGAATGGAAAATGGGAAAATTATTGCATCTTATGTGTATAACTCTTTCCCAGTTAATGTTTGTGGGCCTAAAATCCCAGATAATTTTTTCTCACTTCCTTTGATGGAGTTTGGTTCAACATTGGGCATGGATAGAATGCATTTATTCAAAGCCAAAATCAACTATTAGGAAAGAAAGATCACTTTTCTTATACTCAGCCATCGAACAATTAAGTATAATATTAATGAAAAGGATTAATATAATTCAGGATCATCATCTCAATTGTGAATATTATTTCCTTATGAGGAATCATATCTATCTCAAATGATTGAGATAAAGGATAAAATCATGATCTTGGAGAATCCAATTGCGAGGGAGTGAACTAATGTCATCTATGAATGATTTCATGGTTGTCATCTTGATTGAGAGATCAATTTCTTAACTGAACTTATTCATATATCAATAACTATATCAAATAAAAATTATAGAATGACCACCATTGAGTTGGAGGAGCTGAAGAAGCAGTTACAAGAGAATCTGTACATGGGTTTTGTATTCTTGAGTACTTCATCATGGGGAGACCCATTCCACTTTATCATGAAGAAGGATGGATAAACGCACCTATGAGTTAATTATCTTGAGATCAAAAAATAATGTTTAATATAATGTATCCACTTCCATGTATATATGATTTTTTCGACAAACTGTGTATGGATAATTGTTTCTCTATTATTGACATTTAGTTGGGATATCACCAACTAAAGGCGAGTAAGGAAGATATTCATAAGATTGATTTCTGAAAGAGGAATGGACACTATGAGTTCCTAGTGACGCCTTTTGAACTCACTAATTCTTTAGCAGCATTGATGGAATTAATTAATATAATCATTATATATTACCTCAACAAAATTATTGTATCATTTATCGTTGACATTCTAATATAATCCAAGAGAAAGGAAGAACATGATGATCATATTAATTATGTGATAATTCCTTTATAAAGAGGGAATATATATATATGAACATTAAATTAAAAGAGAATTCCAGATTAAGAAAGTATCATTCATGGGGAATGAAATCATGAGAAATAAAATATATGTTGACATTTCTATGAAAAATGCAATGAGAGAGTGGTCCAAGACATCATATATAATAGAGATCCGTAGTTTATTTGGTCTAGATATGCATTATCTATGACTTATGAAGAACTTATGAGGAGTATAAAACCCTATAACCAATCTGAATCAGAAGGGAGAGAATTTTTCCTCGACCAATGAATGTAAATATTTCTTAAATTAGTTAAATGAGAGGATTTTCATCACGCCAATACTCAAACATATAAGAAGTAGGGAACTATTTGTGGTATAAAATTATTATTCAAATAATGGATTAGTATTTTTAATAATTCAAAATGATAATGTGATAACCTATACATTAATAAATTTAATAATTCCTGATCAAACATATCATACTCATGATCTGGAGTTGGATGCTATGATCGCGACGTTGATAGTCTTGTGGAATAATCTCTATTGGGAGAAGTGTGAAATATATACTGATCATATGAGCCTCAATAATATATTAAAATAGAAGGATATTAATATGTGGGAATTAATATTGTTATATCTCATAGTAGATTATGACCGCTCAATCCACTACCATCATAGAAAAGAATATAACTTGAAAGATACTCTATCTTGAAAGGATCCTATAAGACTATCAATAATGATAATTAAAAAATTATTTATTATTCTTAGATTTAAAAATTAATGACATTAGAATCATTAAAGATGGAAAATCATCAGTCCTTTCTGAAATTATTTCTCAATCATCCCACATGGAGAAAATAATGGATTCCCAAAGGAATGTTATGGAAATTCAGAAGAAGATGGAAGCTACGATAAAAGGGAATTCCTCAAAGGTTAAAATAGATAAGGAAGGAATTTTATTTCTTGGAACACAACTATGTGTACAATTTGATATAGATAAAAAGTATGATCTTGTGAATGATGCACATAAATTAACCTCCTATATTCACCCAAGAATCATAAATATGTGTATAGATCCATGGGTGAACAATTGGTGGGACATTATGTAGAAGGAGATTATTGAATATACATCACTGTGACTGGTATGTCAGTAAGTGAGCACTAAAAGAAAAAAGTATATGGGGATGATTCAACCATTATCCATACTAAAATGGAAATAGGAAAACATCACAATAAACTTTTCATCATACTTATAAATATATCCATAAGAAATAATGCTATATGGGGTTTTATGGATTGTCTTATAAGGAAATATCACATTATTGTAATTCAAGAGGACTTATTAGTTTTACAACATGCACACATATATATTAGATAAATTGTAAATTTTTATGGAATACCACTATTGGTTATATCTGATTTTGATTTTAGATTCCCCTAAACATTCTGTTAAAGAATCCAGCATGCTTTAAAAACTATCCTAAACATCAAAATGGATAATCTTCCTCAAATTGATTTCCAATATGAGTACACGATTTGGAAACATGAAGAAATGTTAGGAGATTGTTCTATTGACTTCAAAAGAGTAAATGGAAAATAACTACCTCTTGTTAAGTTCTATTACATTAACAGTTTCCACTCAAGCATCCAAAATGGATATATATGAATCCAGTAATGGGAAAATATATAGAAATTCAGCATGCTATGGTGATATCATAGAACATAAGCCTCCATGACATGAAATATTTATGTAAATATAGAAATGGTAAAAACCATTAAATAGTACATTAGGGCATCCAAATGTTGAAAGAAGATCATTGGAGATAATGATAGATGATACCTTGAGTTTAATGTTGAGATATATGGTGTTCTTTTACACATATCATTGGAATAATATCATGAGATTCTAGGCCAACTATGACTTCCACCTAAAATGTCTCAAGTACACATTTTATTCTATGTATCCCTCTTAAATATGTACTTACTATATATATCACATGCACTAAATCCAGAGGTGGTATAATTGGAAAATGATATCTCTTATGAGGATTATTTAGAGAAGATCATATAACATTAAAATAAATGTCTACACAAAAAGACTACTCACTATTCCATGTAGTATGGAGGAACTATAATAATGAAGAAGAAACATAGTCATATGATAAAGATATGTAGGATAAGAACCCTCTTCTATTGTCAATATTAAATTTAAAATAAAATTTTGTTGGAGAAATTTCATAAGGGGGAAGAACGTAATGTCCCAAAATTTTATCAATGGAAATATAATTCATATATTTATATGATATTTTATAATCCATATAAATTCACATTGAGAACACAAAAAAAATATTTATAAATTATTTACAAAATAAAATATGTGGTATTTCTAAAAGGTATAGAACCTTTATGAATCAAATAGAAAACTGATCTTTGGAAAAGTAATGTGTCCATTAGGAATAATAAATCATCAAATAAAATAGTATCATCATATATTAATGTGTAAGTATCATATTGGTATCTTATAAATGATAATATGGTATAATTATAACTTAGTATAAATAAATAAATATTTTTACAACAATTAATTAAGTATTGATATTTTTATAAAAAATAAATGTTAAATTATAATTTTTTAATTAATATAATTATATAAAGGAAATTTTATTTTCATTAAATAGATTCAAACATAATAATTTTTTCTTATTATTAAAATATAATTTTATGATACTTAATTAATTTTTAAAAGTGTTATAAAATCAGTAACAATTTTTAAATAAGTATTTTCTTTGTAAATGTTAATTTTAATCAAAAATTAAAATTTTTATATTTGGAATATTATTTTCAAAAAATAGATCCTATAATTTAATCATTTGTGTTGAAAAATGGTTAGGGTAAACTTTGGAGATTTTTAAAAAATAATGGAATTTTTGATGAATAGTGAAATAAGGTAATTTATGGTATGTATACATTATAGGTTCATAAAAATATTCCACGAGTCATATATGATGTAAGAACCATAATATAGAACTCCCATTAATTATTTTTTTGTATTTAGTGACTAAACACAAACTACTCATAGGCTTGAGACAAAATAACAAACCAATGAATAAAATAATGAGAAAACACCCCTCTCCTCACTTATAAATACTACCTCTCACCACCTCTTCTACTCACAACATACAAGCACTATTCTTTATATAAATTCATTCCAATCCACATCCCCTTCCCTTACATAATGTCTCATATCCATTTTTCTCATCAACATACCAAATACTTTTCCCTAATGGTTCTCTCAAGGGGGAGGGGGAATTCAAAAGGTACAATCCTCTTTCTTTTTATTTTAATTTCATTTCAATTTCAATTCATTCCTTCGTTATCTTAACCTCCACTAATACAAAATTAATTATTACTCTAATATCATATAGATACTATAATTTTATTATGTAAATAAAATAATTTTATTTCACATCTCTTCCCTTTTACTTTATTTTTTCTAAAAATTTATATATTGTTTTTGGTGTGTCAATTTACTGACACTGTGGAAGATGCATTTTAATTTTTCACTATCTCCATGATGGATGGTAACAAAACCATAATTATGGTTGATTAATATTTTATTATATATATCATAAGTTATATAATGTTCTGGAATAAATATATAATAATGATGTTAAATAAAATTATATAATCTTTTAATGGTCAAAATATACCAAAATTAATTAAATCATTTTAATTAATGTTCAATTTACAAAATCAACCTCATACAATATTATAAGTACCCAACCCTAATCATATCTAATTATAGTTTTTTTAACTAGAATTCACATTAGGGGATCTTTTATGTTTATAGTTTTATAGATTTATGATAAAATAACTCTTATAATGAAAACATGTACATTACAAGTTGAAACATATAATTTGTATCCATTTTTTTCACCGAAATATTAATTTTTAAAATGAAATATAATTTAATTTCAAGACACATATCAAATAATTTCATTATGCTATGTTATTTGACTTTTCCAATATTAAAACCTATGATTTTTTTTTTAAAACTTTGGATGAGTACAAAAGCTCAGTAAAGGACATAAAGAAAATAGATTGTTATTCCTGTGAAATCATGAAAATCCATTAAAAACATATTCTTTAAAACTTATTATCATGTATAGAAAGTCATGTATGTGCCTTGGGAAATCATTTCCATATTACTCTTATAATCACCCTTAAAATGGAATAACCATATGGTCGATATCCACCTTCAGAATACCAAATGCATTGGAGAGATATAATGGGGCTCACCCTTTGTATAAGCTATATTGGGATCAACCGTCTTTTATGAGCTATAATGGGCCCCAAACATTTTTATAAGCAATATCAGGCATACCCGTGAGCTATAATGGGGATAAACCCTTTATATAAGCTATATCTATCTCACCCATTAATTTTAAAAGTACTAACACATACAAGATTTAAAATTTCAACATGTCACTCAAAAATATTTATTTAAATTTATAAGATAACCAATCAATTTTTAAAATCCAATTTAAATAATTTATCAAAGAGATTAATGAATCAAATTGTCCCAAAAATCAGTGAAACATTTAAAATAAATTCAATAATTTTCATTTTAAGACATTTATTCCCATATAAATAAATCCAAAAAACATTTTTACTACTTTTAAATGAATGAGAAATAATTCTATGAATAAATATTTAAAACACTCAAAATGATGATTTAGTTAAAAAGTCCCCTACCACTTGGGAAACACATGATTGAAAATAATTAAAGAATAAAATTAAATAGGATATTAAACATCATGTGAATATATTAATTCATGATATAACATGTCAAAATGGTTATATATACTCCTTATAAGATAATAAATATGCATAACATCACGATATGCATCAATGAAAGGATATTTGGATGAAGTCTCCTACCATAAGTAAGAATCATCATGTACAATCATTATCTTATAGAATAATAAATATAGGTTATTTTTATAATTTATTAAGTATATTTATAAATTTTATTATTCATTTTATATGAATATTATCATGTCATAATAAATCATTAATCATTTATTTTCACATCGGTCAATTTTGTCGATATTAGGTACTCTGGTCGAAAATAAACATGGTAAGATGTCAATAGTGAATGAGGTCATCATTAAATTATATACAGAATAATAATAATGATATAATAATATATTTTTTATATCAATTATTCCTTTAAATCCATTTATTAAATATTGATATGAAAAATGAAAAATGGTTCAATCATGGAGACAGTAAGTTGTACATATGCTTGAGTAACATATTCATTTTTCATTGACGGTTATGGAAAGAAGGTAGGAAATATTTCATCTTTATCTAGTGTTAATAACATTATTAATATAATATTAATTACATAAATATTCTTATATATATCATAAAAATGGTGTTGTGAATAAAAATGAATCACATCACTTCGCGGAGGTGATAATTCACATGTACGCACGAACGACATTATCATTTTCTGTGCATGGAAAGTAAGAACTTAATTAATATATTATTATATTATAAAGATTAATATTTTATTAATATCACATATTAAAATTAATTATATCATTATAACCATTATTTAAATACAATAATGAAAAGTGAACTATATCGATTCGTGAGGTGGTAGTCCGCTGTACACACGAACAAATAGTTCATTTCCCATTTGATGAATTTGGAAATGTAATTAGGTGATGGTATTAAAATAATAAAAAATAATTATATTAAGGATACTAGAGTTATTATATAATTTTTATTCAAAGATATTTTAAGGATGTGGTTGAAAAAACAATATATAAATACTTAATGGAAATTATATATCTTCTTCGGTTGATCAACATTAAAGAATGCCTTATTCCCATAAAGCGAGTTTTCTGCCTAAAATACACCTTCAAGAACGTAGGGATATATTCTAGGAAGGTATTTGGGTAAATTGTGGCAAAAAAAATGTATTGGAAGTGTTATTAATAGAGAGTAATTAGAGCCTTTTATAAGAGAGGGGAGGGGAACCATTAGAATTATTAAAAGTATTAAATTAACATAAATTCAGTTTCAATTAAAGATGGATCCAAAATGATTTATTTTGAATATAGGATTATTCTGGGTCAAATTAACTTCCTAAATTTAATATTATACTTGTTTTTTTATATTTTTATTAATAATTATCCATTTGTTTGAAACACTTTTATCTATAATAATTAATCAAGAAATTTACAATTTGAGGGTTAAAATAATTACCAAATCATTCTAAAAGAAAAATAAATGAGTCATTAATGAAATTTTTAGACTAATATAAACTTATTTTCCAAAAATTTTATTTTGAAAAGACTGATATCATTTAATTAAATATATTTTATTTTAAAATATGAAATATGTCAATTTTGAAACAATTCATACCTGACTTTTTATAAATTTATAATAGATTTCTTCCTTTAAAAACTAAATATATACAGTCCTAACATTTCATATTCATTCAAAAATTACTTTTATGGAATCAGGTATATCATATTATATTTAATTTAATATTATTAATATCATTTATTTGATTCTTTCTTTAATAAATCTATTACTGCATCATCTTTGTGTCATAATTAAATTTAAATATATTATTAATAAAAACTATAAGTAAATTACCATGATATATTTATTATTATTATATTTCAAACTAATATTTATATTCTAAGTGATCCCCTACATAACTCAATATTATAATACTTCACTTAAAACAATCTCTATAAAAAATGATAATTCATTGGATATTATATTATAAATGTATTAAAGTCATCCAAGTGGCTACAAGTGGTCCAAAAATCGACCCAAGTATTCTTATGGTCAGGATACACTCATAAAACTATATTATGACACGTGTTAGGAGAGTTTTATATTATTATAATATTATTTTTACCTTTATTCATCTAATTTACCTTAAACCAAGGTAAACATATTTATTACTAACAAAACTATTCATAATTTAAAAAACATAAAAGAGACATATTTACATAATTTGGACCATATAATTCCAAATATAAAATAAATTTTTTCAAATTAAAAAAAATAATTTAAAAAAATTAATTAAAAATTAATCCCGTTGAAGGAATAAGAAATAATTTCTTTTTATACAAAATGTTCAAAAGACCACATATTTTTTATATCTAATTTCAATGGGAAATTGAATCCAATTACCAAAATTGGATTAAATGATAAAAATTTAATTTTAATATACTTTAAAACCATTTAAAGGGACATTCTATCTCTATAAATAACTTATAAAAAAAGTAGTTTGGAATTAAAATGCACTAATTTTCCCTATTCATTAAAAAATGAATATTTTCTAAAAAATACCAAAATTTTATCCAATATAAAATTTAATGACCCTATTCAAAAGAATATTTTTATTATTTTCATATAGAACTTATAAAATTTTAAAAAACTAGATTAAAAATGGGTTCACCCTTAAAAGGTTATAAAATTTAATTTTTTGGAAAAATTATTCTTTTATCTTAAATATAGATTTTTTTCCTATGTCATGTCTATAAAACATATAAGATGAATTTCAAACAATAAATTGAATATACTAAATATATATTTCATAAATACAATCCATAAATATTGATTTTATTAATTTATAAACTCAATTATTTTCATTTAAATAGTTTTTTAGAAAATAACTCTTTTAATTTAAAAAGGGATTTATTTTCATTTATAAATAATTGTACATAAAAGAATTAATTATATACATGTCTAAAACATATTTTCATAATTCAATTAATAATTTTCATTCTATCCATTTTAACATCTAGGTTATAATGTAACATAATAATATTTATTGGTTCTCTTAAGTTCGATGTGGCTTATTATGTACACTATCGAACACAATGATTTTTTTTAAAAATTAATGATGTTCATTTATCCCCCATTTACAAATTTCATTCTTGAAATTTGAATTTTTTGTTGGAAACTAAGGTATGAATTTTCATAATACAATTATTGCAATCCCACATCGGAAAAAGGATTAATAAAAATAACTCTTTAAAAGAAATAAACTACAGTACCAAGGTCGCCAGAGAAAACACATAATACAATTCATTGTAGAAAAATATATATATATAAGAATAACTTACCATAATGTGTTGGTGGAGAGATATAATGAACATGATTAAGATAAAGTTAATAATCACAAAACATTAATTTTTGATTGGATAAAAGTTCATTTATTTCATAGTAGGAAATTTAAATAGAAAATATTTTTGTTTTAAGATTATTTTCATAAATTTGAGGAATTATTTTACTACATAGATTTTGAACATAAGGAAATATAATAGAAATTTAGATTTTTCTTTCTTTAATTAGATTCCACAACAAACTCATCTTTTCTCCTAATGTTGAGTATTCATGATGAATCAACTTATAAATCCATAAAATAATAAATATATATTTATCCAATATTGAAACACCAATCAAATACAATATTTGTTAGGATATAATAACACTCCAAATATAATAAACCATTGGATGAATAAAATATACTTTTAATCTCCAAAATTCAATTGTAATATCAAAAGTCCAACATAGACAATTCAACAAATAACTATACTTAAAATTACTCAAAAAATATTATTGCAATGTTTATGTACCAAAAATAAGAAGGATGTAATCAAATAATCTTCCAAGATATGATCCAAAATTTATATCCAAATAACACAATTAACTTTTAATGTCTCATTCCACAATATAATTTCTTAATTACATATTCTACTTGATAGGTAAATAATTTCCATAAATAATATAATTCCTATATGTCCACAATAAAAACATAGATTCTTAAAAAATATAATTAAACCATTATTCCTCCAACAAAATCACATAGTATTCTATTTATTCTAGTCATGCATTCTTCCCAAAATAGTGAACGTCTTCTAAAATAACATCTATCACTTAATCTCCATATAACTTTACAATACTAAGGATATCCATTTGATAAAAAAATATGTTCCCAAAATAAAATTATCAAATAATTTAACTAAAAATAAGGAATTCATACTAAACCTGGACTTCACATAGGTCTTTGGTTGGTGATAAATCCCAATCACACTTCAGTTGTGGGTTTCATTCCTGTATCCATGTCTGACGTGATGTTTTGTCACACAGTTAGGGTGTTTTAATTTTTTTAAAAATATATAATTTTATAGAATTACAAAAAATGAGCTAGAATCAACAAAAATAACAATATCTTGTTTTGCCCTTAATGTTTATCTCTTGCCATAAACTTTTCATCCCAAAAAGTAGTAATCCATAATTTCCTCAAAAATAAATGTCTTCAAAAATAATGTTAACAACCTTAAAATATAAAAAATAAAATATCAAAAGGTATTTCTATGACATTGATCTTATGATCAACCTGAAAATTATAAACTCATATGATATATCTATATCTTAAGAAGACATCATAATCTGTAAAGTTTTCTAAACCATCTTCTGATACTGACTATAATATCTCAGCCGTAAACATTTCTTATTCTAGTGTTTTTGCACAAGAATTATCATTATAGGATCTTTTTAGTTTAGTTTTAAGAGAAATAGGACAAAAAAACTCTTATATAGTAAAGACATAAATTAAAAGTTGACACATATACTCAGTATCCATTTTTTCACCAAAATATACCCTTTTAAAATAAAACAAGATTTATTTTCACAACATATCTTCAATACCTTAATAAAAGAATCTTATTTGTTTTTAACACTATTAAAGACTATGAAAAACATTTTGAAACATGGAATGAGAAAAAAATCTCAGTAAGGGAAATAAAAAAAGTATAATATTAGTCTTATGAAAAAAATGAAAACCCATTAAAAAAATATTCTTAAAAACATATTATCAAGAATAGAAAATCATGTAGGTTTTTTGGTACATAATTACCATATAACTATTACAATAACTTAAACAAATGGAATAAAAAAATGGTTTAATTAAACCTCTAGAATACCAAATGAATTGGAGTTATATAACGGGTCTCACCCTTCATATAAGCAATATATGGATCACTGGTATTTCATAAGCTATAGTGGGTCTCAACACTTTTGGTAAGTTATACTAGGCTCACCCATGAGCTATAATAGGGCTCAAATATTCATATAAGCTATATAGGTCTCATATATTAAATGTAAAAGTACCAACACATATATGATTTAAATATTAAACATTTAAGGTATAAAATTTTATTTTCATTCACTAGATAACAAATCCATTTTTAGAAACCAATTCAAATCATTTATGAAAGAAATTCTGGAATCAAAGTGTCATATACCATATTAAACATTTAAATTATATCCCACAAGAAATTAGAAAATTTTTAGAAACATTAAATAACATGTATAAAGATAAAATATGGATACATAAATTCACAGGGGATGTATATACACTTTATAAAAGATTAAATTTGTATATTATCAAGAAATTTTTATTGAAAGTAGATTGAGATGCAATATCTTACCTTAAGTATGAATTATCCCATTCAATATTTATATTCATGAAAAATAAACATAATTTTTTTTCAATTTACTAATAACCTTTATAATTTTTATTATTCTTTTTATATGACTATCATCATATCATAACAAATAATTATTTACGTTCACATTGGGTGTTTTTGTCGATATTTGTTACTCAAGTTGAAAATAAACTTGGTAAATGTCAACAATCCATGTGGTCATCAGTACATAATCTCTAGAATAATATTCATTAAATGGTAATTTTTTATATCTATTTTCCCTTTAAATCCATTCATTAAATAATTATATGGAAAATTAACAATTTTACAATCATACAGATTGTAAGTCATACATATGCATGAGTAACGTCTTTGTTTTTAATTGATCATTACTGGAAGAAGGTAAGTAATGTTTCATATTTAAAGAATTATAATAACATAATTAATATCTTATTATAAATTTATTTGTACTTATATATATCATACATGTGGGGTAGTGGAAAAAATGAATCACATTACTTCGTGGAGGAGATACTTCACACGTATGCATGAACGACACTATCATTGTTAAGTGCATGGAATGCATGAATGTAACTATTGAATCATTATCTTATAATGATTAATATGTAACCGATATCACATATTAAAATTAATTTCATAATTATAACAACTCGTAAAAGACATTGATGAAAAAAACAATATCAGTTCATGAGGTGGTAGTCTGTCGTACATACAAACTAAAAGTTCATTTCCCATTTGATGAAACTAGAGAAGTATTTAAATGATGATATTAACATAATAACATCTCATTATTTTAAGTATATTTTATTTTCAATATCATCATAGTTTATAGAGATTTGGGGGATGTGCAAGAAGATATATAATATAAGTACTTAAAGACAACAATATATCTTTTTTGGTTGATTATCTTGGAAGAACACCTAAACTCCTCTAAAAGGGGTGTTCCACCAAAAATAAAGCAACATTAATGTCGTAGAGAGATTATAAGAAAGAATATAGTCATATATTGGCTGATAAAAAAGTTTTTTTATGCATGTGTAATAGAGAGGAATGTGTTACTTTTTATATGAGAGTGGAGGGCACCCATGGAATTACTACAAGTATTAAATCAATACAAATTAAATTTTTGTACAAAATGGTCCGAAACCAATTTATTTCTAATATAGGATTATTTTGGGTAAAATACTCATCATATAATTAAAATTATAAGTGTTTTGAATTGTTTTTATTCCTTATCTTTTTTATTTTTACCACTTGTAACTCTTACCAATTGATCATGTAATTTACCATTTGAGAGTTAAAATAATTACCACGTCAGATAAAATGGCCAATAAATGAGTCATTAATTAAATTTTAAGAATTATCTCAATTTTTTTTTCTGATTACTATACTTTTATAAATTTTATACCATTTAATTAAATATTTTATATTTTAAAATACGAGTTATGTCATTTATAACACCATTCATATATGAATTTCTTAATAATTACTAACAACTTGATTCCATTGAAAAAATACATGAATTATATTCAAACATGCTTTAATATTCCAAAACATTCATCTATAACATCAATTATATAAATTATATTTATTTTAATACTATTAATATCATTTATTTAATTCTTTTAGTAAATCTAATATGGCATCATGTTTGTGTCACAATTAAATTTATTTATTTTATTCCTAAAAATTATAAATAAATTATCAGGATATAGGTAATAGTTTTATATTTATAAATTCTATTTATAGAATAATAGATACCCTATATAACTCCATATTATAATAAATTACTATTCAAAAATAATAGTGTAACAAAAAGGAATATTCATTGGATATTATATTAGAAAAGAAGTAAAGTCATCCAAGTGGATCCATGTGGTCCTAAAATAAACCCAAAATTGATCATGGTCTGGATACACTTTTCCAATTATATTTGAACATGTTTTATGGTTTTTTATATTTTTATCATAATATTTTTCACATTAATTACCCAATTTAACTTTAACTGAGTTAATATAAATTATTACTAATGATACAATTCATAATTATCAAAATTAAAAAGAGAATATTTCAATAATTTTTACCTCTTGATTTTAGATATGGAATCCATTTTTCCAAATTTATAACATATAATTGTTATAAATTAATTAAAAATTAATCTCATCAACAAAATAAGAAAACACATTTTTCAAGTAAAATTTTCAAATGTCACATAGTTTTTATAAATATTTTCAATGTGAAATTGATTAAAATGACCAAAATTGGATTAAATTATAAAAAATAATTTAATTATACTTTAAAACCAATTAAATATACAATCCAACTATATATATGTATCTTATATAAAAAAATGAGTTTTAATTAAAATGATGTATTTTTTACTATTCTTTAAAAAAATGAATATTATAAAAAAAATATCAAAACATTACCCAAGGTAAAATTATATTCCCCTATTTTAAATAGGTATTTTTTTTAAATAGAACATATAAATATGTGAAATATTACATAAAAAATGAGTTCTCCCATAGAAGGTGGTAAAACTGCATTCTTATATGAAAAATACTTCTTTTATCTGAAAAATTGAATTTGTTCTTATACTAGGTCTAGAAATCATACGAGATAAATTTTAAACAATAAATTTAATATATTAAATATAATTATTTCATTATTAAAATCCATCAAGGGTGATTATTTTATTTTATATTCTCACTTATTTTCATTTAAATAGTTTTCCAAAAAAACATTTCCTTTTATTTAAAAATTGATTTATTTTAATTTTTAAATAATATTTCAAAAAATAAATAAATAAATTCAAAAATAAAAAATGTTGTCATAAATTAATTAATACTTTTAATTACCACTATTTTAATTTTTTGGTCATAAGGTAACATAACAATATATAGTTCACTGAGGTTAGATTTGGCTTATTATGTACGCTACTGATGTATCCTTTTAAAAACCTTGATATGTTACAAATATAATAATAAAATATATAAAAGATTAATAAAAATTTTCCATGTTCAGTAATAATAATTATGGATAATCATTCTAATTTTATTTGAACTTCCATGCTCATATACAAGAGAACCGATCATGAAAATCTTGGAAATGAATACTCTTGAATGATGAAAATAAACTTTATAACTCATAAAAAATCCCATAAAATAACATAATAAAACTATAATTAATCAAATTAATGTATAAAATATTCAAAAGTTTTTAATTAATGAATTTAATTTTATTATTAAGGATATTAATATGAATAGCGCATTCAGAGACGAGGTAAGGGGATTCTTGATCCCAACTCTAATTCTATGGGTTTTCCCTCTTTTTCTGTATTTTTAGTATTTATGTACCTTTAATGATCAATAAATACCATTAATATTTCCCTCACTTTTATTTTCTAGGACATACTTGTTTTCAATATTATTTAATGATAAATTAAATTATTTTTCTAAAACATCTCTTACTTTCCAAAACATAGTTTTACACCTCTTGATTTGTTTCTCCTTCTCCCATGAATGTTGAATCCTATGAAACATAAGTTTTTTCATATCTCATTTGGTAATACCCAATGTATATTCATGAATATATGATTTATGAAATGAAACCCATTCTTTTCCATGGGATATTTTAGGTATAATATTGATATATTATCATAGTGGAATGCAAGATAATGTAAATGTTGTTATCTGATGCGTACACCTAAAATTATACAGATCTCCAATGCATTAGTTAATGTGATGTGTCTTAGGATATAATTTGAAATATGTATGATAATGATTCAATCATCGATCAATACTATGTCTGGTATTTTATTACTAATACATGATGTTTCATTTTTATAAAACTACAAATTCTATGCCTTTATAAAATGATTCCTCTATTGATTATGATGAGGATCTAATGATTTTGTTATGATGATTATTATTCTCACCCATGTTATATTGATTAATTATCTAATCTATCATTTTACTGGGCTTTTAGGTCATCCCTTTTTGATGTAATTCATTAGGTGCTACTTGTACTACAATGAAAATGATGGAAAATAAAATTATTGAGAAAAATGAATTAAATAAATTTTTATGTTTTATTATGTAAAAGTAATGTGTTGTCCTTATTTTATCAAGATACTGAACCATTGGATCCTAGATATGTAACATTTAATATTTTTTATCCATAAAATTTTGTAATAACCATGTAACAAAACTAGGGTCTCTATAGTTCAAATCAGATCATGGTTTAATTAATTTTTGAATTAGGATTGTAGAACAGTAGTCAAAAACAGAGTACCAAAATTGTTACGACCAGTCCTCAGGGCTCATACGATGACTACCCCAAACACATCTTCCATAGGCTAGGGGCTGGCGACTAGCACCAAAGGCGAATCCCCAATAAAAAAGGGAAGGCATTGCCTTTAAACCTGTAACACACATAGTCTGAATAGAAGAAATATAAGTAACGAGTACTAATATAGAAAAGACAATTGTGGTGGATGTTAGTGGGCCAGTATACAAACCCAACTGAACAACAAGTAAAATTACAAGTAAAAAGGGAAAACCACTCCTGGATCATCCACTTGGGAATCCTACCTAAATGGTAGGTACAGATCTTGAACAACTCATCCCTAAGGTACATCCCATCTAGTCCAGCTCTGAGAAGCCTCCCATCCATCACCCTTAGCCTCAATCACTACATACCATCATCTGCATAGAACAAAACAAGGTGCGGGCGAAACTAGTGCAGAGGTGAGTATAACAATACTTAGTATGGGACCCTGAGACCCCCGAAGGACTCTCAGAATACACTAATGATAAACCAAATAAGAAATATAAAATCACAATGTATCATCCAACCTTACTTAGGTATATGCCCATACATATACCTAAGATACCAAACACAGTCTGACTCCAACTATCAAGCCCAAGCACAACCCAGTCCACAAAGGAAGTAATTGTAATCATCTCGATGTCAACAATGGAAAGAAAAGACTCAGCTCACATAGCTATACAACAAAATAAGATGGGTATAGATGATTAGATGTATCCTCTAAATTATCTCCTCTGTAGAACCCACATAGGATCCTGGAACAATATCAGCACTGTCGAACCCATGTAGGATCCTGGTATAGAATTTATCACTATTGAACCCATAGAGGATTCTGGTATAGAAGTCACCGCTGTCGAACCCACGAAAGATCCAGATACAGAAGTCATCACTGTCGAACACATGGAGGATCCGGGTACAATATCATCACTATCGAACCCACAGCAGATCCTGTCATCTCAGTCACAGCCAGCCCTAGGGTTCCCGCACACAACACGCTCGATTCTGGGAGTGTCTGCTCTTTGAGCCAAGGGTTGATACATCAAATATCGTGAAGTATAATGTTGATGTAACCCATAGTTCCATCTTGTCAAAAGGAACCCAACGCGACAGACGGTACGTCAATTAGACACCTGGTCTGCGAGTTATTGGCATTTATGTTCTAGGGCCCGATTGCTTTTTAGGTTCAAAACAACCCGAACGTACCAAACTGTGTCCAAACCTGAAGCGGGGTATGCCAAAAGAATCGCCTCTCTCCAATAATTCTATCACCATAGGTGGATCGTCAATCGGACACCCATAGCCCCTGATGCGGGCTAAAAGGTGTAAATGGCCATAGCGGGTCCGGGTCCAGTCTGACCTAGTCAGACCAACCCGGTCCGAACTGGGGTCTGACCCGGTCCGTGGGTGCAGCCTGACCAGATTTATCGGCTCGGCCTGAGTGGGCGACTGGAACGAAGGGAGCAGCCCGACCCAAAGGGGCTTCCCGGCCCGAAGGTGCTATCTAGCTCGTGGGCGGCCCAGCCCGAGGCGGCCCGACCGAGGGGCAGCCCGCGTGGCCGGCGACAGGCCCACGTGGCTGGTGGCGGCCCGTGGCTAGCGGATGGCCCGCGTGGCCGGATGGACATAAATGGAGGGGGGGGGGGGGGGTGGGGGTTACAGCTTCTTGGCTTCTCTAATGGTCAGTGCATGGTGCACCGTCCTCGTAACCGCGAGACCTAAGGGGTCCTGTCCTGTCCGGCTCGCCGAGCGGCCAGTTGTTTCAAGCTCTGGAAAGGCATGACGGCATCACACCCCATCACCGAGGCCGGCCCTGGCCGTGCTTCTGCATCCCTAGTGCAGCGTGACGGCGCCACACACCTCCACTATCGCCCGTCTGGCCGCAGACCTCTGCTGGCCTCCACGTAGTGCGACGACACCGCATGCCTCTGCCACGACCTATCGTGGCTGCGGCTCCCCTTTCGCGTGGCATGACGGTGCCACGCCTTCTTGTAAACCTAATAGTATTGCGCCGCTGGTCTTCTTCATCATCATCCCGATGCCATCCACCATTGCTCTGCCTCCGTCATCAACACAATGAGAATAAGAACAAGGAGGGGGGAGGGTCGGACGGTGTTCGTGCGGTCTGACCCCTTCTCATTACGTTGTCAAAAATCAACATCATGTAGCACAACATACGACGAGGAAAGGAGGGTATAACTCATACATAAAAATAATCCAATCTCCCTACCTCGATTCAAAGTACGTTGAAGAAGTCACAGAAAAAGGGAGGATGTCGATTCGTTAACATCTGGAAGTGCCCGAGGAAAAAAGCCTTGTCAACGTTCTTCACGGGCGACTCCTTATCTTTTGGCTTGAACAAAGATCAAAGATAGTGTACGTCGTTCTTCAGAGATGAGGAGAGTTCTTCGTGTTCTTTCTCCAAAATCTCCTAAGACCTCTCTCAAAGTCCTCACAAAATAATCACCAACACAAAATAAAATAATTTCCCCTCCATTATTTTATTGTTTCCATGCATTCAAAAAGAATTCAAAAGTATTCATAAAGATAATTAATTGTGGTAATTAATTAATCTTTAGGTATGTTGGAACTATTAAGTGGAAGTTCAAGAGCTCCCCCATTTATGGGGAGTTCAAGGGGTTTAAAGGGGGGTTAGAGGAGTTAAGGGGCTTGGGTGGGCCCCACAAAATAACATCCTCCCATTGGAGGTTAGGGTGTTGTGGTCCCTACTACTAACCTCCACTTGGTGGTTTTAACCACAAATCAAATAAAAATATTCTACACAGATTTTTATTTAATTTTATTTAGAAACCCCAAAAATTAACTTCCAACCTCGATAAAAGGAAACTACTGTAATGGTCTCCTTAAGTGAATACTGGTGCTGCGAGTTCAATGGTGTCCTCAGATTTGAATTCCGAGCACCAGTTCAAAATATATAAAAATACCGCTCATACGTTTACTGAACGTACCCAAAAAAAACTTCAGAAATTGATTACGGGAACACCGAGCCTCTAAATCAAGCGCTGTCAGAAACAAAAAAACTCACAAAATTCCCATGTATTTAAGAAAAAAAATTATACATAATTTCTGGGTCTTTACATTCTCCCGACCTGAGGGATTTACGTCCCCATAAGATACAACTCACACTAAGGAGACAAATGAGGGTACTAAGCACGCATCTGAGCCTCCCTCTCCAATGTGCTATCCTGTAGGTTTCCGTGATGCCAGTAAACGCCAACCAGAGGTATCAACCATCCACGCAGGACCTGCTGCTGTTGATCTTCAATCACCACTAGAACCTCGGTGAATTTCTCCCCATCTCAATATCTTGCTCCCCATGGTAGATGATGTGGGATGGGTCGTGCACATATCGCCTCAGCTGAGATAGGTGGAAGATGTCGTGCACCATGTGCAACTGAGGTGGAAGAGCCAAGTGGTAAGCTGCCTCGCCTACTCTATTGTGGACCTTGAAAGGTCTGATGAATTGTAGAGATAACTTGCTGCCTCGGCGAAATCTCCATAGACCTCGTCGACGTGAGACCCGTAGAAAGACGTGGTCACCATCATCGAACTCCAGTGGTCTCCATCTCCTATCAGCATTGGACTTCTGCTTACTCTGTGCAGTCTTCATCCGGTCCTGGATGATATGCACCTTCCCCATCATAGCCTGAACCATCTCTGGTCCCATAATTGCTGTCTCCCCTGGGTCAGTCTAGCAAAGAGGCAATATGCACGTTCGGATGTAAAGTGCCTCGAAAGGTGCAATCCTGATGGTGGAGTGGTAGCTATTGTTATACAAAAACTCTACCAATGGTAAATGATCCACCCAGCTATGACAGAAGTCGAGGATGCATGTACGGAGCATGTACCCAAGAGTCTGAATGGTTCTCTCAGTCTGACCATCCGTATGAGTTTGGAAGGTGGTGCTCAAGAAAAGCTGCATCCCAAAAGCCTCCTTCACCCCCTTCCATATCTGAGAAGTGAAATGAGAATCTCTATCGGATATAATCATCGATGAAACACCATGAACCCGTACGATCTTCTGTACATGGAGGCATCCTGAGCTCTCTACTAAACCCTATTATCTAATTGGTAGGACGTGGGCCGACTTGTGAGTCGGTCGACAATCACCCAGATAGAGTCATGTCCCCTGGATGTACGTGGAAGTACCTTCATGAAATCCATGGATATCCCATCCCACATCTACTATAGGACCTCTAAGGGTTGAACCAAGCCTGTTGGAAGCTGGTGCTCTGCATTCACCTTCTGACAAGTGAGGCATCATGAGATAAACTCTACTACTTCCTTCTTCATACCTAGCCTCCAGTGTTACCGTCAGAGGAACTGATACATGTTCGCCACTCCTGGATGTACCACTAAAGGGGATGTGTGGAATTACATCAACACTTCATCCTGAAGTGAAACTGGTACCATGGTACATCCTCCGAAGAGAATGACATGCTCCCCACCTTCAGAAAATTCATCAGGTGCCTGCCCTTTGGATATCTGATCACAACACGTCACATAGTCAACGTACCTGCGCTATGCCTCTCTAACTTGCTGAAGAAGTAGAGGAGTGACTATGAGAGACTGAGGAAAGGATTCCCCATCTATATCCACAAATGATATCTGCAATGCAACCAGCTACTTTGTTGCCTCTGCTAATAGCTGAATGCCTGATCTCATGTTGAGAGCATCTGCTACAACATTCCCCTTTCATAGGAGTATAGACTATCTCGAAGTCATAGTCCCGGAGGAAATCAAGCCATCGCCGCTGTCTCAGGTTCAGGTCCTTCTGAGAGAAGATATACCCGAGACTATGGTGGTCAGAGTAGATTGTATAGTGTTCACCCATAAGATAGTGTCGCCACATCTTTAAGGCAAAGACCACTTCTAGTAACTCCAGGTCAGGGGTAGCGTAGTTCTTTAATGTTGTCTCAACTATTGAGAACCATACATGATCACTGCTCACTCCTGTATTAGGACACACAAGAGTCCAGTCCCTGATGCATTGCAATAAACTACATACTCAATGCCCTCCTCTAATAGCACCAAGATGGGCGCACTAGTCAACCTCTTCCTCTGTTCTTGAAAGCTTTGTTGGAATCTCTCTGACCACACCGAGGGTTTCCCCTCCTTCGTCAATGCTGAAAGAGGTGTTGCAACTCTAGAGAAGTCTGGAGAAAATCTCTAATAGTACCCAGCCCATACCAGAAAACTCCATACCTCCGTCACACTTCTGGGTGGCTCCCAAGAAAGCACTACCTCAATAATCACTGGATCCACTGCAACTCCAGCCTCTAAGATGATGTGTCCTAGAAAGTGTATTTCTCGGATCCAGAACTGGCACTTCGAGAGCTTACCATAAAGATGGTCCTCTCGGAAAGTGTCTAGTACTACCTGCAAATGGTAGGTCTGATCCTCCTCAGTAGTTGAGTAGATCAGTATGACTTCGATGAAGACTACGACAAAGCGATTGAGGTATGGCTGGAAGATCCTGTTAATGAGACTCATGAACACTGCTAAAGTGTTTGTTATGCCGAAGGGCATAACCAAGAACACATGGTGGCCATACCGACACTTGAAGGACATCTTCTGCACATCCTCATCTTGAAATATGAGATGGTGATAGCCTAACATAAGGTCTATCTTTGAGAACCATCATGCTCCCTTGGACTGGTCAAAAAGATTTTCAATCCTCAGGAGTGGGTACTTATTCTTCACGGTCACCTGGTTCAGGCGATAGTAGTCAACACATAGTCACAAGCTTCCTTCCGACTTCATTTCAAACAAAATCGGATATGCCCAGGGTTAAACACTGGGTTGGATAAATTCCTTCCCCTAAAAGTCCTCCAGCTATACCTGCAGCTCACAAAGCTCGGCAGGAGCCATCTGATATGCTGGAGAAGATATCGGTGCCATCCGGGAGTACATGTAAATATATAAGTCCACCTATCTTCAAGGAGGTAGTCCTGGAACATCGTCAGGGAAAACATCCACATACTGATCCAACACAAAAGGAAAACTTGGACTCCGCACATCAACCGCTTCGAGAATGAGGCTAGCCAAATGATGTGTGATCAGCTACCCCCTCCTCTGGGTAAGTCCATCCCACGCTGCAAAGGCAACCTTCTCACCGGTGAAGGTAAACCTCATCTCATCCTTGCAGACACACTGAAATTTCCGCATAATACAGTCAATATGAGCATGAACTATGGATAACCTGTCCATACCCAAGATGACATCGTAAGGGATGGATGCTGCTACAAGGAGATCCCAACCAAAGATCTCGCCTCCTAGAGTAAGCTCACACTACTGGAACCAGTGCATAATCATTGAGTCTGCTCCCATAGGATTCTCTAGTCATAAGGATTAAGCCAATGGCTCCATCAGAACCTTCGAGCTTCAAACAAGGGTAGCAGCAATACAAAAACTCACTTCTGTGTCTATAAGTACTCCAGCAAGGGTGGAGTAGAGACAATTAGTACCTAGAACCATATCAGGTGTGTTGTGGTTGTAGGCCTTGACTGCCTAGAGCTAAGCCCACCCATGTCTTCCAGCTCCCTGTGGTCGGGGTGGACCTCTTGGTGGTGGTGGTAGTAGTTCCTCGAAACATCGTCCACCACCTACTGCTTGGCCAGCTTCTCTGCCACGTCTGCCTGGTCCCGGCGGACCACCATGGACGAACCTCTGCCTCTACCTAGGAGGTCCCTATACTCTCTTCTGCTCATCTACATGGCGGGTCGGGGAGTCACGAGCCATATGACCATAACCTCTGTATGCATAGCACTGCAAGCTCCTCGTATGGATGGATCTGTCTCGTGTAACCCACACAACCGAACCTGTATCATAGGGTCACCCACCTGATGACCTGGCCCGCTTGGAACTCTGCAAAATCTGTCTACTACCGACTGCAGAAGACTCCACTACAAGTCAACCTATGGTGGTTCTCGCGGCTGGTGTCTACTCAGCAAGAAAACTCTCCACAAGAAGGTCTTGCTCCATTACCCCCGCCTGCGTCAGAATGTTGAGGGAGATCATCGAAGCTCAGATCTCATCCTGAGTCCCTGCTCGAAGGTCTGGGCCCTGAATAATGTGTCCCGTACCATATCCATGGAGTAGCACTAGAGGTCAGTTTACCTCACTGAGTATTGAGCTATTTTCATGCTACTCTGCTGCAGATGAAGTAACTCTTGAATCCGCACCACACGAAGGGTGGCTGGAACAAACTCTGACTGGTAGAGACTCTCGAAGTCTGCCCAAAGTAATGATGCCTCAACATGCACCTGGAGCATCAGGATCCACCATCTTCCTGATGTTTCATGCAGAAGACTCGTGGCATGGGTCACCATGAAGTTGGCGTGTGTCCCTACCCATCGGAAAACACTCACGACAGCCTCCAGCTGATCCTCAGCTGCCTGTGGGTCCTTCTCTCCCCGGAACATGGGCAGCCTCTGGCACTGGAACTCGTGAAATGTACTCAGACGGAGTGCATTATCTAATGTTGGATCTGTTGGTATCAGTGGCCCAGCGGGTAGTGGTACCACTGGTACCACCACTGTGTTAGGGACCTACACTGAGGCCTCGTCGCTCGGTGGGCTACCATCTCCTCAAAACATAGAACCCTAGATGCCTACCTTTTTTGGGCCATCCTGAAAAGAAATAGGTGTGCCACAATCAAACAATATACCTAGTGAGCTGACACAAATAATCACGAAGAAAACTTTTTAGAAGAAACACACACACAATTAGTGTTTTCATGCAATGGGTCAAAAATCAGAAGTCAAAGTCCTAGTGTATAGATACGTCGGCCGCCACACCAACACCGGTTTCCCTAAACTGATAACCACACCCAAAAAACATAACACTATTACTATTAAAAGAATCAGAGTCCATGTTCTGCGGTATAACTGACTCCTCTGAAACCAATTTGCCATAACCCATCCTCAAGGCTCGTGCCGATACTACCCCAGGCCCGCCTTCCAGAGGCTAGGGGCTGGCGACTAGAACTAAAATTGAATCCACTGTAAAAAGGGTAGGAATTGCATTTAAACCTGTAACACACCTAGTCTTAACACAGTCAGTAGAATTAACGAGTACTAATATAGAAATGAAAAGTGTGCTGGAAGAAAGTGGGCCAGTATAAAAACCAAACTGTACAACAAGTACAAGTACAGGTAAAAATGGAAAACAACTCCTAGATCACCCACTAGGGAATCCTACCTGAAGGGTAGGTACAGATCTTGAAAAACTCATCCCTGAGGTACGTCCGATATTGTCCATCTCTGAGCAGCCTCCCATCCGTCATCCCCAACCCCGATCACTGCTGACCGTCATCTGCATAGAACACAACAAGGTGAGGACAAAGCCCATGTAGGGGTGCGTATAACAATACTCACTAAGGGACCCCAAGACCCCTAAAGGTCTCTTCGAATCCAGTAAGGATAAACCAAAGAATAAATATACAATCACAAAGTATCAAAAAACCATACTTAGGTATATTCCCATATATATAACTATGATACCAAACACAGTCCGACTCCAACTCTCGAGCCCAAGCACAACCCAGTCCACAATGTAATGTCAATCATCTTAATGTCAACAACTGAAAGACAAGACTCACCTAAAACATGTATACAACACAAGATGATGTGTATAGATTATTAGATGTAGCCTCAGAATCATATCCTCTATATAAACCACGTAGGATCCTGTAAGAATATTAGCGTTGTCAAACCCACATAGGATCCAGGTATAGAAGGAATCACTGTCAAACCCACGGAGGATCCGAGTACAGAAGTCAACGCTGTCAAACCCACAGAGGATCCTAGTATAGAAGTCATTACTGTCGATCCAATGGAGGATCTTGGTACAATATAGTCACTGTCGAACCCCCGGAGGATCATGTCATCTCAGTCGCAGCCAGCCCTAGGGTTCTCACACAAAGCACACTCAATTCCGAGATGGTCCACTTCTCGAGCCAAGTTTCAAAACATCAACTATCACAAAATCTAGAGTTGAGGTATCCTGTAGTTCCATCTCATCAAAAGGAACCCAACACGACAGATGGCGTGTCAATCAGACTCCCGGTCTGTGAGTTATTGGCATTTTAGTTCCTGGGGACCGGTTGGTCTTTAGGTTCAAACCAACCTAACCATAACCCAACTGCATCCAAACCTCAAGAGGGGTATTCCAAAAGAATCTTCTCACTCCAAGAATTCCATCACCATAGGTGGTTCATCAATCGGACACCCATAGCCCAAGATTCTGGCAAAAATGTGTAAATAGCCATAGCGGGTCTGGGACTGGTCCGACCCAGCCGGACCGACCCAGTCCGAACCAGGGTCTGACTCGGTCTGTGGGTGCAACCCAACTCTAGTGGGCGGGCTGAACCAAGGGAGCGGCTCGGCCGGGGGCGGCCTGGCTGGCGGGCCCGGTTGGCCGGCGGTAGGCCCGTGTGGGCTGGCCATGCAAGGGGGGGGGGGGGTTACATCGCCAGCCTTCCGTAAGGGCCAACACATGGTGCGCTGGCCTGG
This sequence comes from Viscum album, assembly GCA_963277665.1. Taxonomy (NCBI): domain Eukaryota; kingdom Viridiplantae; phylum Streptophyta; class Magnoliopsida; order Santalales; family Viscaceae; genus Viscum; species Viscum album. The sequence goes on along the minus strand of OY728128.1, from coordinate 1,130,150,719 downwards.
TTACCGCCAGACCCGAAGGGTCCTGCCTTGTCTGGCTAGCCGAGTATCCAGCCTGTTCTGGCTCTGGTGCGGCACGCTGGTGCTGCACCCCTTCACCGCAGCCCACCCTGGCCAGGGTTCGGCATCGCGCGACGGCACCGCGGCCCTCTGCCGTGGTCCAGATGGCCGCAAGCCTCTACGGGCCTCCACGCGGCATGACGGTGCCGCGTGCCTCCACCGCGGCCCGTCGTGGCTACACCTCCCCTTCTGCATGGCACGACGGTGCCACACCCTTTTGGCAACCCGAAATTCTTGCGTCACCGGTCTTCTTCTTGGTCGACCGGATGTCGGCCACCATTGCTCTGCCTCCGTCATCAACACAATGAGAACAACAACAAGGACGAGGGAGGATCCGACCGTGTTTGTGTAGTCCGAGCCCTCCTCATTACATTGTTAACAATCAGCATCAAGAAGCACAATATATGACGAGGAAAGGAGGGTATAACTCATACATAAAAATAATCCAATTCCCCCTACCTGGATTTGAAGTACGTTGACAAAGTCGTCGAAAAAGGGAGGACGTCAATTTGTTGATGTCAGGAAGCATCTGAGGAAGAAGCGTCATCGGCGTTCTTCACGAGCGGCTCATTCTCTTTCGGCTTGGACAAATATCGAAGACGGTGTACATCGTTCTTCAGAGATGAGGAGCATTCTTCTTGTTCTTTCTCCAAAATCTCCCAAGTCCTCTCTCAAAGTCCACACAAAAGAATCACCAACCCAAAATAAAATAATAGCTCCTAAATTAATTTATTGTTTTCATATATTCAAAAACAATTCAAATGTTTTCAAAAAGATAATTAATTGTGGTCATTAATTAATCTTTAGTTGTGTTGGAACAATTAAGGGGAAGTTCTGGAGCTCCCCAATTTATTTGGAGTTCAAGGGGTTTAAAGGGGGGTTAGAGGAGTTAAGGGGCTCGGGTGGGACCCACTACTAACCTCCACTTGGTGGTTTTAACCACCAATCAAATAAAAATATGCGACACATATTTTTATTTAATTTTATTTAGAAACATCAAAAATTAACTTCCAACCTCAATAAAACGCAACTACGATAATGGTCCCCTTAAGAGAATACCGGTGCTATGAGTTCAACGGTGTCCTCATATTTCAATTCCGAGCACCAGTTCGAAAGATATAGAAATCCAACTCGTACGTTTGCTGAACGTACCCGAACTAATCTTCACAAATTGATTCTAGGAACACCAGGCCTCGGAATCAGGTGCCGTCAAAAACTGTAGACTTATATAATTCCCATGTATTTATGAAACAATTATCCATGGAATTTCCGAGTATTTACAAAAATAAACATAATTAATAACCCTAGAAGCTTTTTCTTTGAAAAATATTAAACATATTAATACCTCAAGGCCTGCCTTTAGAAATAATTTCACAAATGAATATATTATTTATTTATATCTTGTCGACTTATGTTCTCTTCAAACCAATTATGTTTTAGAAAATTTTGGGAACTAGGATAAACCATGCCAACAACCCATGAAAGGGAAAATGCAGCGATTTCCCAAATGTCTTTCCCAATGCCTTGGGTGGAAGAGTTTAAACTTTCATGGTGATTCTTACCCATATTTCTCATTCTATGAACAATAAAATGAATAATGTGGAACATCCCACTTTACATAATAGAGAGAAACTCACTATTTAATCTTTTATATAGCAATGACCACCAACATTTAATAGATATTTTGATCAACTATTCATAGAACAGTGAGTCGACTAAATGGAGAAGATATTTTGTTTGTGCCCCACTATTCTGAGATATAGAGGGTGACTCTATAAATATATCCTCTAGATTGAGAGGCTGATCAATGGTGGTAATTTGTTATAAACACCAAGTAAAAGGAAAAAATTGAAGATATAGAGTGTGAAGACATTTTGATAATGTTTTAGAACAAATATTTCCCTCAAACACTTCGTACAATGATGGATGAAGAATTTATATAGCTTAACCAAAAGGAAGGTGAATCTGTTAGGGTCTACAAATAAAATATCACAAGGATCAAAATGTATGCATCGGGTTTTTTAACAACAATGATAAAAAATTGATTGATTTTTTGGAGGATTAAAACAACACTATTGAATGGATCTAGAAATTCAAGACATTGAGAGTTATAAAGAATCTTTTTGATGTCTTATAAAAGAGGATATATAATTTGTATAATTTTTCCATGAATATGGTGATAATAAATGACATATGGAGTTTAAAATAGGGGGTTTATTAAGAAAGGTGGAAAGGGAACTCAACCAGACATATGTAAAAAATGGGGGAAGAAGAATCAGGGGGACTGCCTCAATGGGATGGGAAAATACTATAAGTGTGGGAGAAAAGTACACCAGGCTCTTGAATTTCAAAAATACATGTGGAAGTAAGACCATGTGGTGGAGGAAAAGAGAGCACCAAATATTTTTTAATGATTCAATTTTAGATAGAAATATCTCTATGGAATCTAGTTCTGTAAACCTCCATTTCTCAAGGGTAATCAATTCCACCAGCCACCAAAGCCAATGGATAATGGGATAGTTTGTTCCATCACTACTATTATGGGGGATCTTGAGAATGATATGGTGATAGCTCTAATGTTTATTCATTCAAGAGTAGTGAACGGAATATTTTATTCTAGTTTTACACATGATTTCATATCTTTCTAGTTTAGTAGAACTATTCAAACATGAAATCAAAATAAAAATGTTGAGTTATATATGAAAACACAAAATGGGGAAATTATTGTATCCAAAGTATATAACAACTCCTCGGTAAATGTTTGTGGATTGAACCTCCCATCAAATCTTGTTATAAATCCTTTGGTGGAATTTGATGCTATTTTGGGCATGGATTGACTAACTTTATACAAATCCAACATTGACTATTGGGAAAGGGAGATTAATCTTCATATCTAAAGGAATACTCTAATAATGTATAAGTGTAAGGAGGAGGATGAATCATTATCATAATAACCTTCTCAATTATGGATATCATTTCATTTTGAGAAATCATATCTAGATAAAATGGTTGAGAAAAGGAGAGAATCATTCTTGAGAATTTTCGCCTTATGAGGGACTACCCTGATTTGTTCCCTAAAGATTTTTTTTGGTCATACACTTTTCCAAGAGGTAGAGTTCTGAATGGAACTTTTTTTGATCTATTTTTATAAGAAAAAAACCTTAAAGAATGGACACCATTGAGTTAGAGGAATTAAGAAGTAGTTACAAGAGAATCTGGTCAAGGGTTTTATATGCCAGAGTGCTTCACCTGGGGGTGCACAAGATGTCGTCTTCAAGAAGAAGGATGTATTAATGAAATAAATAATAGATTATCATGAGATCAAAAAATCACAGCAATGAACAAGTATCCCTTCCCATAGAGGGATGACCTGTTAAGTCAAATGTGTGAGGCCATGTATTTACCTAAGGTGGATCTTCAGTCAAGATATCTCTAATTAAAGGTGAGGAAGGAAATAATTTATAAGGCTACCTTTTTAATGAGGTATGGAAACTATGAGTTCAAAGTGGTTTCCTTCTAACTCACTAATTCTAATGAAATGTTTTTTGGACCAATGAATGTGATTATTTATTCAATGAGAAAAAAGAGAGGCTTATCACCGCACCATTACATACACATATGATAAGTGGGGAACTATTTTTGGTTTAAAATGATGCTTCAAAGTTTGTATTAAATTGTGTAAGGATGAAAAATGATTAATTTATATCTTATGGATTAAGGAAAATAAAAAATCATGAGAAAAACTATCATACGAAAGATCTGGAGTTGGCAACTCTGATCTTAGAGTTGAAAATCATAAGGCCTTATCTCTAAGGGGAGAACTAGTAAATATATGTTGATCATAAGTTCCTCAAATATATATTAATGTTGAAGGATCTTATTATTAAAAATTGAATATTATTACAACTCATTAAGGTTTATGATTTTTCAATCCACTACCATCATGGAAAAGTGAATACAATAGAGGATAGTCTAATTTGAAAGGATCTTATAGTATTATAAGTGATGATAATTGTGAAGGATTCAATATTATTAAATTTTTTAAGGACAGATATGTGAATCATTAGGTAAGGAATATCAAAAATCATATCTAAAATTATTTTTCAACCATTAATCATAGAGAAAATAAAGGATTCTTCGAGAAATGATGTGGTAATTAAGAAGAAGGTTGAAGCTATGAGAAATGAAAAACACATAGAGTTTAATGTTGATGAAGAAGTAATTGTAATATTTGGGTTAATAATATATTTACCATTTTATCTGGATATAAATAATGAGATTTTGAATGAAACTCAAATCTCAACATTCATATATTCACCCTGAGAGCATAGTGATATATCTAGATCCCTAAGAGAACTAGTGGTGGAACAATATGGAGAAAGAGATAACTGATTATATATAAAAGTTCATATTATTTAATAAAGTTATGGATTAACTAAAAATATATAAGGGTATTATGAATCCATTACCAATAGCAACATGGAAATAGGAAAGTACTTCAATAGACATTATCCACAAACTTCTGAAGACATTTATAAGAAACAATGATATATGTGTTATTGTGGATCACCTTACATATACAAATCACTTTATCTCAATAAAATAGGTCTTATAACTAGATCAAAATGCATAGATATATATCAAACAAGTTGTAAAGATACATGGAGTAACACTGTCAATTATATTTGATCGATATCTAGGATTCACAACTATTTTTTTGGAAACATCTCCATCATGCCATAAGCAATGAGATGAACTTTTTAATGGTGTATCATCCTAGAACCAATGGGAAATCAGAGTGGAATAGTTTGACACTAGAAGACATGTTGATAAAATGTTATATGGACTTATATAGAGGATAATACCAGATATCTACCTCTAATTGAGTTCTATTTGAATAACAATTTATACTCAAGCATCCAAGTAGATCCATATGAATCCCTTTATGGGAAAAGATGCAAAAAATGGTGTCCAAGGATGAATTTAGTAATCATAATTTTCTAAGATATGTAATGGGAAAGAATTTGTCGAAAAGTTTTGAAAATTCAGAAGATCATCAAGGCATCCCAAAGTCAATAAAATATTTATTCATATAATCATTGATGATACTATGAGATTATGGGTAGAGATATGGTATTCTTATGTATATATACATATAAAAGAATCATGAGGTTTTTAAATAATGGAAATATGAGACTTAGGTACAATTTACACTTTGATATTCTCACAACCATGATCTATTTCAGGTATTTTTCTATTTTATTTTTGTTATATTTTTTCAATTTTTTTCCCTTTGAGTTTTGGATAAAAATTGAGGATTTTTGGGTGGGCAGGTCCCAGGGCACGGTTAAAGCACAGTTAGTAGTAACTGTCCTCCCAACCAGGAAACTATGTGATATAATATTGAACATTCCAAATGGAATCTTCATGTCCATGCATCTAATCCCAAGTAACTATGTAGAGTTCTCTGTCTGGGCAGAATGGTCCGCATGGTTACCACATGGTTTACCAAACCATACACACTAACCATGTTGATCTACCAGCACATTAAAATTATGCCCTATTTATATCTCCTCTTTGGATGAACCACAAAACACCTAACATCTCTCCTCTTAGGGGATTTCTCACACTAAGCACACCTCTCCCTCCTTCATCCTCTCTTATAGCTCTATTTTTGGGATGAATTTGGTGTGACTCCTCCACAGTTCTTTATGAAAGTGTCTCCTCTCCTATATTCCTCATTTAATAAAGGGGTTTTATCTCTTATTTTTGGGGGATTCATCTTTTACAGCCCTAAGGTTCTGATTTTAGGATTACGTTTTGATCTTTTTGGGTTGATCTCTTGATCTAGGGATCGATCTTTCTTCCTAGATGTGTGATTGAGGTGGGGGTGGAGTTTTTCACCAGATTGTTTTGTATTTCTAAACCAAAGGTAGGTGATTCTATTCTTAATCATTTCATGATTAATTTATTGGGATTTCTTGAGTTCCTTAATTTTTTTATAAATTACTAATGTTGTGATAATGTAGTTTTTGAAGAGTTTAGATTTGAAATTTATATTATAATGGAATTTATAGGTGAAATCGGTGTATTCGTGATGTGAGGCCTTGTTGTGTGCATTTAAAATGATTTGAAATTGAGTAAATGTTTTATTATGTTGTATTTGGAATTTAAATAATGGTTGGAATGTTTTTTGGAGTGATTTTGATTTTTTGGAAGAGGTTTTGTGTGTGAAAATTGTGGTTTTTGGTGTGCCTATTGACTTGGTGGGCATGTGTGTGTGTGTGTGGTGTGTGTCTTGTGACATGTGAATATTTATTGAGCACTAAGGAAAGCCTAGGTTGCTAATAAGGAGTACTAGGAATACTATTCTTGTGATATAGAACTATCTACGACTTAGTTTCACATAGTATGATTAACGGTGAAAACACTAACTAAACATTGATTATAATTAGAGACCTATAGAATATTTGATACTTGTCTTTTATAGTGGATCGTGGATATTTGTGGTTACTTTACCACTTTACACTGATTCACATGTTTTTAGGGACCCATTTTCTAGCTAATTCCCATAGCGACTCTCCCATATTTTTCCCCTTTGCCTACAATGTGCTCACCATTGATATACATTTTTATTTTTCATTATTCCAAGGGAAAAGGGTGTTTTAATTTAAAAATACATTATTTTAAAAGTCATTTCCATTAAAAGTTATTTTCATTCAATTATTCTATCAACATATTTCATTTACTAAAGATGAATGTTCATTTTTTGATTAACGTTTAGATCATTGATTTTTCTGTGTGTCATCCTGTTAGAAAATAGCTCACACTTTGCATGAAAAATTAGGTGTATGAAGAATTGGTCATGTTTAATATAGGTAAGAGTACGACTATTGTTGATGGTTGTTTAGCATTCTAGTGATTCTCATGGGAGGTGTTGTAGCGGTGGCCTGAGGGAGATGTTCCCCATGCCTTATGGTGGTTTTTGGAGATTGTTTTAGTTTTCTTTATTATTGTAGCTCTTTTTTGGATATATTCATTTTTTAGAATTAAATATTAAACCATGTAAAGTCTTGTTTGGTTTGGTTTAACAAGTTTGGTTTACATTATATTATTTATTGTTTTATAATTGTATAATAGGTTAAATCATTCCCACTCACTTATTTTGATACACAAAAACTTATGCTAGCCTGTCGGGGATGAGAAAAACCTACTGGGCATCCATGGACCAGGTTGGGAACTAGGTCAGATGGAGACCTTGATTGGTTTTTTTGAAAAATTGTATCAGATCAAGGTTTTATCTCTTTGGGTCATTTGAGTTGGGATGGGGCTGGATATATAGGTTCATGTACTGTCGGGGATCAGCGTTCTGGTTTCGAGTAGGGTACTTGACCAACATACCTCACAATATAACTTATATTTTCATGGGATATCATCATTATGGATTGTCTTATCCTCCATATGGGGATACATATGCTGCAGACTGTATATAGACACTGGGTGGGGGTGAAGTGGTTTTTTCATTGTGTTGCGTAGGGCTGTTTGGTTAATATATGTTTACGGTTCTTGAGGAAAATTCTCAAATCTACTGGTTTAATGATTTTCTCATGTGATTGTTACATTTTTTTAAAAAATTCCTCCTTAGATAGTTACCCTGCAACCGCAGGAAGAAGCCAGAGAGAGTTCTCCCTCACCACGTGATAAAAGGCTGGTAGATATAGTGGTTGGAGCCATTCCGGATCTGGGATAGGGAGCGAGTCCTACTCCTGCTCTGGTCTGGGGAGATAAGCATAAATCTAAGAAGGATAATGTCCATGAATTGCTAAAGAATAAACATTCTTCATTCTGAGGTAGTTCTAAGAGTCAAGAAATAGAGGAGTGGATCGAGAAGATAAAGTGCATGTTTGAGTTTATGGACACTCTTGAAGGGGATATGGTGATGTGTGTTTCATTTATAATAGAGGGTCCCAGTAATAGATGCTAGGACATTATGATTAAAGCTAGAAAACATTAGAATATGGGTTGGAAAGGATTCAAGGTGGTCTTCAGTGACCTGTAAATCCCTAAGGTCTTAACATATGTGAGATCCTGGGAGTTCATGGATCGTTCCCAACGGGACCAGTTGGTGATGGAGTAGGGAAATTTTTTTTTCTGATCTAGTTAAGAATTACCCCCTGAGATAGTCTTGAATGTGAATATAAAAGCTGAATGGTTTGATAAAGGATTGTATCCATAAATCAATTTAGAGGACTTCTTGTTCAAGATGAAGGCACATGCTGAAGTGGTTGACCAAGTTTGTATGGTGGAGATTCAACATAAGGTAAGGTAATGTAATTATTGGTCTATATCAACAATGGGTATTGGAAGTTCGTTAATGAAGAAGAGGAAGTGTGAGGATAAAGGGAAGAAGGGAGGTGGAAGCTCATGCCATTCTTCCAGGAAACCCTCCTCTATGGATTCTAATGCGGGGTCCATCGTGTGCCACCAATGTGGTATTGTGGGCACACTCAACCTGATTTTACATCATCTCAAAAAACCTATCATTGATTTAAATAATTGGGGCACGTGAAGTAAATTTTCAGAGCTATATGTTATTATTAGGGAGGTGCATGATTTTATTAGATTCTAGGGGAATGGATGATCAGACAAAACCATCTAAGATGGTGGGGGTTGAGTTTGGGGATCGATACAAGATGACCTAATATTCATTTCGCCAGAGTCAGCTCAGAGAAGAGCCACATTCCAGTTGTCATGGTTAGACTTAGGTAGTTACCAGACATCATAATTCTCTAAATTAGAAAATAGTGGGACATGATTCATGGCCCTCAGCTGTTCGAGGTACCATTCTGATTTTATCTTATAAAGATGAATTTTTATTCAATATTGGTGTGTTCGTGTCTTTTATATTTTCTCATCTTGTGAACCAATTTAATCATCCAACAGAATTTTTTTCTATCAAGATAGAGTTGGTGAATATCTTGTTCAAGAAGATGGATCAGGGCCTCAGGTTCCCTTTGTGTGCACTCTCCATGTCAGGGGCTAAGATAGAATGGGATTTCTCGGTCCTAGATATGGTCCAATTTTATGAGATCCTTGGATTATACTGAATGGTGTTTTTCCAAGTAGATATTAATGATATCAACGGTGAGTTAGTTTTACGACACCTAATGTAGGTGCACAGGTTTTCTTTAGAGAATGGGATCCTCGGTTGGGTCATTCTATTCCTTAACTCCCGCCGTTTGGAAATATTTATTTTAAATTTATATTGATTGTGTTGGAGGAAAATGGTGGTTCTCCTAATGTTGGATTTCCTTATTTGGTGGATGAGTTCCCAAAGGTATCTCCAACTAATTTTTTGGGCTTACCCCCTGAGTGGGATGTGGAGTTCTTGATTGATTTGGCACTAGGAACACAACTGATATCTATTTCCATATATCATATGGCCCCCTCCTAATTGATGGATTTAATGATATAGATAGACAATTTTGAATCCAAAGGATCCATTATCCTGAGAATATCTCCTTGGGATACTCGAGTGTTGTTCTTGAAAAAGGATGATGGATCTCTCTAGTTATGTATCAAATTATTGAACCTCAATAAGGTAACCATCAATAATAAATACCCTTTTCCTCAGATAGATGATTTATTTGACTAGTTGAATGCGGAAAAGTGGTTTTACGTGATTGATTTGCATTCGGGTTATCACCATGTCAGGGTAAAATAGGCGGATATCCAGAAAATAGATTAATAAAGTTGGTACTGACACTTTGAGTATTTTTTCCATCACATTTGGATTATGAAATTCTATAATTTTTTTTATAGAACTCATGAATATGGTGTTCCACCCATATTTCGACTCCTTCATTGTGGTATTTATGGATGACATCCTAGTCTTCTACTGATCTGATAAAGAGCATGAGCATCACTTTATGATCATGTTGGGAATCTTGAGGGATCATCACCTTTATGATAAGATATCAAAGTGCACTTTTTGGATCCAGGATGTGAAATTATTGGGTGATGTCATCTCGGAGATGGTGTTTTTAGTGGAAATTGAGACGATCAGTGTAGTTATGTTGTGGGAATAGCTGTATAATGTGTTTGGGATCAGGATTTTTCTTGGCCTAGCGGGGTATTACAGGTGGTTCATTCGGGATTTCTCAAGGATTTCATTTTCTATGATCTTACTCACAAAAAATGGGGTGAAGTTTTAATGGAGCCTGAGATGTGAAGAATCATCCATGGAGCTGAAGTGGTAGTTGAATACCACACCTATGTCAATCTTCCCAAAATAGGGAAAGGGGCATGTGGTTTATTGCAATGCCTCAGGTATGGGTCTCGGGTGTGTGCTTATGTAGGATGATCATGTGGTGGCATATGGTTCTCTCCAGCTCTGACTGCATGAAAATAATTACGCAACCCATGAGTTGGAGATATCTGCGGTGATGCATTCTTTGAAGTCCTAGAATCACTACATTTTTGGGGAGATTTGTTTCTAATAATATTATCATAAGAAGTCGGTTTGCATCTTCTCATTGTAGGATCTCAATCTAAGGTAGAATCATAAGACCTAATATCTGTAGGTGTTTGAATTTGATATTGTCTATACCCTAGGAAATTGAAATGTGATAGCTGATACATTAAGTAGAAATGTGCCTTTTGAGGCATTGAGGATGTCTAGTGAAGAGTGGACCGTGATGGGGATCTTTTTCTAGATGCACTAAGAGATTAAGGAGCACAGTAGAGGTGCCTTTCTAGAAAGTGTGTAGTTAGATCCATCTCTTTTGGAAAAAGTTATATAGGATCAACCTGATGATGAGATGATTTAGCGGTTTACATAGTTTCATCATGGTGGTGGATTCCCAATGATTAGTCAATGAATCCTGAGTTAAAGTTATTCTTCAAGGTCCATTTTGTATTGTCTTTGTCTCCACAGAACGTGGTGATACAAGATAGACACCAGTCATAGTGGGTCATTCATCCTAGTGATAACCATATGTATTATGATGTATATCAGTAGTTCTGGTGGCTAGACATGAGATAGGACATAACTGGCCTTGTCTCAAGATTTTATACTTGTGAGTAGGTGAAAGAAGAGCATCAAAAGCCATATGGTTTGATTTATCCATTACCCATTCTTAATTAGAAGTGGGAAAAGGTCTATATGGATTTAATTATTGGATTTCCTCTTCCACCTTTAGGAAGGAACACTATTTCGGTAGTGATTGACCGCTTGAACTAATAACCCCACTTTATTCTGATCAATGTTTTAGTGAAGGTGGATGAGTTGGGATGGTTGTATGTCTAGGGAGGGATGAGGCTTCATTATGTTCCGTCACCAGTCCTTTCTAAAAGAGACCCCCCATTTAACCTCTCGGTTCTAGGAAGGCTATAAAAGGGCATTGGGGTCACATATCAAAATGAGTGTGGCATACCACCCTCAAACGGATGGTCAGACAGATTGGTAAAATCAGATTCTAGAAGAAATTCCCCATTCATGTGTTTTGGAATTCAATGTATCTTGGAATTTCCATTTGGGATTGGTTGAATTTTGTTCTAATAAGAGTTACCAATCTTCCATTCAAATGGTTGATTTTGAGCTACTCTATGTTCAACCTTATCGTTCTCCTTTGTGATTGGTTGAGGTAGGTCATACCTCATTTTTGGGACTGATACTTATACAGGATACCTCTAAGAAACTCATGCTAATCAAGAAGCAGTTATTGAATGCCCAGAGTCTCCACAAATCTTATGTTTATAAAAGGAACTGGGATCATTTGTTTTCTATGTGTGACCTGGTTTCCTTGAAGGGGCCCCTCGCATGGGCCATCGTTTCATGGGAAATTATGGAATGATAATATTGAGGTATTTTACAACTTTCGAAATCACCATGAAAATTGTCATTGTGACATACTGGTAAGATTTTACTTCTTAGTTAACATTGATTAATGAAGAGTTCTATTATTCACAATGGAATAAGTATAACCCAGACCCATCAAATGTGTTGAATTGGAAGGATTTGGAGTTGGATCCAAATGCAGTAGTGTTTTAATGACCAATATGGATCATGGATTCCCAAGAGAAGGTTCTTCATGGGTATTGCATTTTGTTTTTCATTGTACTCTGGTAGCAAGGAAGAAATACACATGATACATGGGAGCGAAAGTCTTGGGTCGAGCAAGAGTACTAATTTTTGTATTCTGATCATGTTAAATATTGATTTTTGAGGGTGATAAGTTTTCATGGTGGGTAAAATTTTCAAATATGTGATCTATTTTACTGGTATTTTTATATTTAATTTTTTGGTGAATCTTTTTTTCATTGGGTTCCATTTGATTTTTAAAGGAAAAAGAATGATTTTTTGGTGGGAAGGCCCATGCACATGGTTGAAAAAAGGTTAGTAGTAACTGTGTGACCTACCATTAAATTATGTGGTAGAAGAAAAAACCTACAACAAGACCTCTACACCACCATGTGTCTCAGGCCATATAACCATGTAGAGGTCTATATCCAAATAGAATGGTTTGTACAGTTACCACATGGGTTCACAAACCATGCGAACTAGCCGTAAAGATCTACCGGCACATTAAAATTTTGCCCTGTTTCTATCTCCTCTCAGGTTTAACCTCCAAAACACATCGTTTTCCCCTACCTCAATATTTCTCACCCTATGTGATCCTCTACCACCTTCCACTTCCCTTGCAGGTCCATTTTTTTTTTGACAAAATTGGAGTGTATCCTCCTTTGTTATTCAAGTAAGTGTCTCCTCTCCTTGATTCCTCCTCTAATCTCGGGTTTTCTCTCTTCTTTTTGGGGGTTTCCTATTATCCATCCCTAGGGTTCCAATTTTAGGGTTGAGTTTTGATATTTTTGGGTTGATCAGTTGATTTAGGCCTCTATATTTCTTCATTGCGGTGTGGTTGAGGTGCTGGTGGAGTTTCACACCATATTTTGGGGATTTCTACACCAAATGTAAATGATTCCAGGAATAAAGATTACATTATGAATTTATTGGGATTTATTGAGTTCATTAAAATGTTTTTTGAGTTATGAATGTTGTTAGAATGTAGTTTATGAAAATATTTGATATGAAATTGATTTATAATAGAATTTTAACGTGAAATTGGTGTATTCTTGAAGTGAGGCAGTGATGTGTGCATTTTAAATGTTTTAGGAATCAAGTAAATGATTTATTAAGTTGTGTTTGTAATGTCAATCATGGTTGGGATGATTTTTGCGGTGATTTTGATTTTTTGAAATAGGTTTTGGTTTTGAAAATTTTCATTTTTATTGTGCGCAATGCCTTGGTGGGCTTATGTGTGATAGTGAGGTTTATCTTGTGGAATGTGAAAATTGATTAAGCACCATAGGAAACCTGTGTAGCTAGGAGGGAGGACTAAGACTAGTGTGCTAGTGATATAGAAGTGGCAATGGCATATTTTCACTTAGTGTGATTGATGTTGACAACACTAACTAAATTTCAATGATAATCAAAGACCATTATAAGATTGGATTATTCACCTCTCTAGTGGATCATGCATGAGACCATGGATGGTTGTGGTTATTATACCACTTTACATAGAGACACATGGTTATAGGGTTCTATTAGCCATCTAATACCCCTAGGGCCTATCCCAAGTTGGTGATCAATGATTATGATGTGCTAACCATCAATATACGTTGTGTCTTTGGGTTATTTAAAGGTAATGAGTGTTTTCATTTAAAAAACCATTATTTTAAAAGTTATTTTCCATTAAAATAACATTCATTTAAAATATGATAACTCCATATTTATTTTACTAACCCTGCAAGTTTTCTTTTTAATTAATGTTTACAGCATGGATTCTTTTTGGGTGGTATCCCACTGGCCAATAGCTCATAAACATCTTACCCCTTTGGGGGTAAACATACATGATCATGTTTAATAATGGTAAGAGTAAAGAATTTATTGATGGTGGTTTTGGTACTAGTAATCCAATTGCATGGCGTTATGGTGGTGTCTTGAGGGATATGTTCCCCATACCTTGTTATAGTTTTTAGAGATAGTTTTGGTTCACTTTTTTGTAGTAACACACTTTTGGAGCTGTTAAATTTGTAGACTAAAATCAAAAACCATGTGATGGATTGTTTGGTTTGGTTTTTATACTTTGATTTAATTTATATTTTTGATTGTTTTATATTTTTAAAATCAGGTAAATCATTCCCACTCACTTGTATTGATATCTAGGCCCTTGTACCTGCCCGTGGAGATTGGGAATGCCATTTAGTCTTTATTGCATACTGGGTCAGATGGAGACCCGACATGGTTTGTGAAAGAGATACTTGATTGTGAATGATGTGTGTCCTATCGACTAGAACTTCCACCTACCATATCTCATGTACCTGATGTATTCCATGTATCTCTCTTTAATAAGTACATACTAGACCCTTCAAATATACTGAATCCATTGGTATTACTGTTGAAATACGATCTCTCTTATGATGAGTAACCAATGAAGATCAACGACCATAAAGATAAAGTTCTACACATTAATACTACTCCATTGGTTGGATTAATATGGTGGAACAATATGTATGAATAGGCCGCTTGGGAGCTAGTGGTAGCGATGAAGGATAAGTAAACTCATAAATTTTCAACACGGAATGTGAAGTGAAATTTCATGGGGGAAATTTCATAAGGGGGAAGAGTGTAACAACCAAAAAATTTTTAAATGGAAATTCACTTCATATAAATCTTTAATATAGTATAAGCCACAAAAATCCACTTTGATAACACTATATATAACATCATACCCCTTCTTATTGGCTTGAGTTGATATGAATTTTTTTCTTGTCCTTAAGAGACATTCCTGAGTCGCCAAAGGAAAAAAAATAAATGTTAAGGGATTCATGAGTGGTGGGGGATGATTTTTCTTTTTAAAAATGAAAACAACTAACCAAAAATTCAATAAACACAAAATAATACATGTTTTATATCAAAAATATATTACAAATAAAAAAAATACCAATGATAATAATAAAAATTCCTATCAATACCAAATCAGTGTAACAAGAGGTTTTCTAAAACAATAAAACCCAATACACCATGATAAGAAAAAACCACCCCATGCCAAGGTCCATGCCCCAACTGTATGATTTCTAAAGCATCATGATGTACCACTAATGAAATAAGATACATTCATTTACCTTTTTCTCAGAATAAAACATATGCAAACGTACCCAAATGACAAAGCATCTCGTGAGTAATAATACTTAGTAGGATTTCCCCAAATGAATTCCCTACTCATACCACTATAATAGAACAGGTTAGCACATTAATACAAAACAAATTTTATGAATCCATTAAAACAATCCAACAATTTCCTACAAACCAAACATATCTCTACCATCATTGTTTACCCAGGTGAATCAAAATTGAATGTAATGGAAGAGAATAGGAAATTAACCATTTCCCAATTCATGTTCACTTAATACATTGCATTTCACATGACCCAAAAAATAAAACTCATCAAACACACAATTAAACACCCCAATCTTGGTGTGACCATTTAAATTTCAAATTCATGTCCCACATCGTCCTATTTTTAATGTTGTACATTATGAAAAAATTATAATTCATTGATGGTGGTATTTCATGACCATTAAACATCCGCATTATAACTCATACATAACCATTTAATCCAAACAGTAATGAAAATTATCATATATAAAAATAATATCAACAAACAATTTACAAACCGAATCAACCATTTATGCCAAAAAACAATTCAATAAAACAAAATTTTTATTGAAAAACATTTTCACAACATATTCTATAAATC
Source organism: Viscum album (assembly GCA_963277665.1). Classification (NCBI taxonomy): domain Eukaryota; kingdom Viridiplantae; phylum Streptophyta; class Magnoliopsida; order Santalales; family Viscaceae; genus Viscum; species Viscum album. Next base: position 1,130,134,841 of record OY728128.1, on the reverse strand, counting down.
AAACCAAGAAACTGATTTTAAAATCATTCTTCTAAAATAAAATGACAAGGAATATTGAACAAAAATATCATATATTCCCAAAAACCCACAAATCTACAACAAAGGGGTTTCACACTGGATTTTTGATATCAATTTTCCTTAAAATAACAAGGAAAAATTTTATTTGACATTAACCATTATATTTTTAGAAATAGGAGTTGGGGGTGAAACCACCTACCTTTACAGTTTTGGAAAAAATTACAAAAAACACAAATAATCAATGAATCTGAATAAAAAAAAATTCCCACTTAGAATCCTTTACCTATAACTAGAAAAGAAAAATATCACCATGAATGAAAAAAAACCAAGACATATCAGCAACTTAAGTAGATATATGAAACTATGATAGATAAACTATTATATCTAAGAAAAATGAAGACACTAAAAATAAATGAGACTAATTAAAAGGAATTCACATCTAAATCACCTAGAAAACCCCTGAAAAAGCTTACAGAATGAGGGCGATAGGTTCCCTAGTCATTAAGAGAACAAAATTCTGAGTGAGGGTCTAAATGGGGATCAAATGGGATGTTTAGTGTAAAAATGTTTTGAGATCCATTTAAAAAACCCCATTTTTTATTGCAGTGCATCGTTAACTCACATAGTCGAATAAACTGTGTGGTAACCATGCACCTAATACTATCTTAGAGGAATCCATACATTTTTTTCCTGTATGGTTTGACATACCATGAATGAAAAATGAAAAATTCCACTATCCCATGATGCGGGTTTAGACTGGGGAGGCCATATGTTTTGGAAACCATGCACCTAAACAACGTGAAAACACCCTTCCATCCACCTCAACATGCATGATTTATAAAAAGGGTAGAATATTTTTCACTAATTTTGTTTCAACCATGCTCTCTTAAGAAACCCCCAAACCCTTCCTAAAGAACATAAAATCTCTATAATGTTTTTCCAAAACTATTTATATACATATAATGGAATAAATAAAAGTTACATACCTAAAATCGGGGGTTTACATTCTCCCCACCATTGGCCTTTATATCCTCAAAATGTATAAAACCATCATTTTTCTAGATGAAATGAGTCCATTGCTCAACATTTCTTTCTCCCATTCCAAAGTCACATATTGGATCTAACCATGTTTCCCTGAAAACTGCACTAGACTAATGCTTTTCTCATACTAGACTTTCTCTTAACTATCCACAATCTATACTGGCACGTGCACCAAAAAAATATATAGATCTAGCTAAAAATTATCCCATTAAATCACAAGGTCTGGATCTGAATGAAACTTCTTCAGCATAGATACATGAAATAAATAATGCACTACACCAATCCACGGTCTCAAGGCCAGCAAATATTCCACATCTCCACCCCCTCATGTATCTCAAAAGGACCAATATACCTCAGAGGAAACATTTATTTCATTAAAAAATGATTTCTTCCATAACTATAATAGAATCTTAAGAGTACATTATTACCCTCCTCAAATGATAATGGTCATCGATGATGATCCACATACAATTTTTAATGACTCTGAGGCATCTCCATTATTTTCCTGATCAACCAAATCTTATATATTGTATATTGTTCATGGATTGTACGAACCATCGAATTCTTATCAAGAAGCAAGAAGATATATTACTACCATCATATTACATACCTATATTTATTGCAGATAGTGTGTCTCCATAGATATATACCTACCTAGTTTCATGGTTATCCTAACCCCTATATCATTTAGTAAAGGACTAGCATGAACCTGTTGTATAAAATTATCGATTGGATATGACACCTCATGACCATGGTTCAAGTGGGGATTTAACTATAGGCTGAATCTAGGAATAATTAGATCCATATATTAGAAATTATTATAAAGGAATTTGAAATGAAAGTAATAACTAAATGCCCCCCAGCAAATTTTTTTCTTCAAATAGGATCTAAAACATTTCCAGTAAAAAAATGTCACCCAAATATGATTATTTAAATATATAGTTTATCAGTTCCTTTGATTTTTGTGTTTTAAATTGTATCAATGTGATAATGTATAATGTGAGGCATTAATTATGGTGAATAAGTGGGAAATGGAATGAATAACTCTAGAAAGTAGAACATTTTTTGACCTACAAGCCTGGAGTTTGGTTTATGGTGTGACATGTGTATTTTCTACTTCATATATTTCATTTTAATAGTTTCATGAGACAGATTTCATTTGATCAGAACCATGTATAAGTGCTAGAGATTATTTTTGATCATTTTTATCGACCCTTATGATTATAGGATTCAGTGGAAGACGATTAGTGATCATCCTTATACCGAAAATTTAAACTAATATTGATAGGATAAAGAGCCTTGTATGGATTGTTTCTATAGTATGTAGTGATTTAAATTGACATTTATTTCAATATTTAATTTTTTACTCCCATCAAATATCAGTTTAAAATTACCATTAGAGGTTATAGTGTAATATAGACAGAGGGGTAGAGTTTAACCTTCTTTGTTTAATGGAATTCTATGCATGGTTGTATGATATCATCTATTGGATGACATATTAAACTTATTAAATGTTGGAGAGTGTTACACATAGAGAAGTGTATTCTATAAGATTTTAGTTATTCTGATATGTGAGAGTTATGAGGATATATTCCATATGTATAATCTAGGATTTCTTTCCAATTGATGATTTTTTCTACATGGACAGCACCCTAGGGATGGAGTGATATCTTCTTTACCATATCAGATTCTCCCAAGTAATGGTAATAAATGAAGGTGAGTTTTAGAGAAATACATAGAGTAGTGGATGGGTTAGACCTATTAAGTTCACCAGGGTATCCCTATGTTATACTCCTCGAAGGTGAATGAGAGATTAAGGATAGGTTTAGATTAACATCACCTGAACTAGGTGAGTTCCTAATAAGAGTGTCCACCATCAAGAATTTATTACTTCTTCTCCCAGTGGTTAGAGAAAAATAGGCTCTTAGTGTTTGAAATAATGAGATGTCATCACCATCTCATGGGTCAAGATGAGGATGTGAATATGATGGATTTATAATGTTTTTATTATTTCCTTATGTTTTTTGTGGTAATATTTTACATGTTGAGTTCCCCAAAAATATTCATGGGATGACACCAGTTACACATTGATTAGGTATATTTTGGAAGTTTCAGTATATTAGAAAGATATCTATGAGATATGAGGATGTACCGAGATTATTTGGATTTGGGTTTAGTGTCCATGGGTGTTTTAGCTTGTTCTTGAGTTCACTATTTATATTTAACCTATTGTTAAGTGAAGGACTATGTGCCCATATGTAATTATAAAATGGGAAGGTATCATTGGGTTTTTTTATTGCAGCATCCTCGATTTGTGATGGGTCGTGATGCTGTCTGAGTGATGATCGAAAAACTCAACAATTTTTCCAACTTCCCAACCATCCAAGTATTTACCTTAATATATAATTTTCTAAATATGTGCATAGATGAGGTTTTTCAGCTTAATAAAATTTCATAAAATATCATTTTAGTCTATTATTATAACTTCACTTCATTATTAACAAAATTATGTATGAGGATTTGGTACATAGTTTTGGGTTGAACATAGATTTGATACCTCATTTATCTAGATTGGTAAAAACCCATTCAAATTATAGAAAACAAGGTTAAGGATTGCATATTGTCTTTAGGACATAGCTAGTAGGATCATCAAACACTAGTAGAGACTGTGTATCAAAATAGAAACTCAAAAAAATTTATATAAAACCCTTTGAGTCCACATATGGGAGACCCTATAGGCCACCTCTATACTACTCAGAGTAGGTGGGAGACATCACATGTGATCCTAAATTCAGCATTAGTTATGGTTTTAAATGATACAATCCATAAAAAGGTGGAATAAGACTTCCTAGTAATATCAAGAAGTCTTTCTAGACTAAAGATAAATAACATTGTATTTTGGTATACAGATCATGAGTTATGAGATAACTCTCACTATTTATAATTGCTTGGATTTAGCTAGGATGACTTTTTATCACTTTATTTTGTAGTAATTTTTACCTATTACTGCATATGGATACCATGGTGTCATACCGCTATACCATGTGACCATATTTTGACCAGATTCTTGGGGTTTTTTTATGTGTCCCATATGAAAATACACTTGGTTGACTTTTTTCCCGAAATTGGAAAGGGTGAGTTGAACACTAAGTGTGGAGTTACCATTATCATTATGTTTAAGGATCCCATGGGAATTTTATAACCGACCAAATAAGACCCTTCATGTCTATGTGTTTCCCTTGGGATCTTGTTTTTTAGTATCACATGAATCATTAGGAGAGCTCTATGGAGTGTTTATCCCAATTTAGATCTTGGTACCCTCACATGTGAGCATGTCATCGATTATTAGGGAAAATTTATAGGAAGGTGGGGAGAGATTAGATTAAATGTTTTTTACTTGTAATTATTTGGAATATTTAAAGGAATATTTTAAGATAAATGATTTAAGAAGGGTCTAGATTACGCGTCCTATATAGGCCCCATATTTATATGATAAAAATAATAAAGATATTATATCATGAACACATATTTTTTCATGTATAATTGAGTAAATCACAAAAATTGTTTCATATAAAATATATGATACCACTATTCAATATATTTTACATGTTTTACCCTTGGAAATAAATGATATTTTTTGTTGTTGGGTGTTTCACATGATCACAATCATTGGAAAAAAATAAATTAAAGATATTAATTAATTTACTTTAATTTAAAGAAGATATTAATACCTCATGATAATAGGATTGTTATGGTTTACCTCTAGGGTTAGTCCAAAAATCATTGGGGTTTATAGGAGATCATGTAGGAGATTTTTTCTGATGATTGATAGATCAAGGATCATATCAGTACTTTTGGGATAGTCTATGCCAACAGAGTTGCACGTCTCACCAATGATGATGGAACGAAACCATTCTTCACTAAAGATGTAACAACCCCAAATTTTATCAATGAATTTTACCTTATTATAATTTTTTTATATAATATAATTCATATAATATTACATATAAAACAACATAAAATATTTATAAATGAAGAATGAATGAAATAAGTGGAATTTCTAGAATTTAAGGAACCTATACCAATGGAATATTAACAAGATAGTTGGAATAGTTATGCAGCCAATAGGAATGTTAATATGAAAAATATAATAGTAAAATCACCTATGAAAGTATATATTAAATTCAAGTAACTTATAAATAAATACATGATATAATTATATCATAGTATAAGAAATTGAATGTTTTAAAAATGTCAAATTAAGTGTTAAAATTTTTGTTTAACATAAATGTTAATTTAAAAATTTATAATTAATATATTGATTTAAAAAAAATTATTTTAATAAAATAGAATAAAAAATTAATATTTTTTTGTCTCATGATTACATGATAATTTTATTATACCTTAAAAATATTAAAAGAATTATAAAATTAGTTATAATATTAAAATCAGTAGTCCTTGAGTAAATGAAAAATTTATTTAATAAATAAAATTCTCATTATTAGAAGTTTATTATAATAAAATGTAGTTGTTTTATGAATTATACATGTTTTAAAATGGTTAGGGTTATTTTTTTGGGATTTTTAAAAAATAGTTGATTTTTTGGGGAATAGTGAAATATGGTAATTTATTGTATAAGATAAATATAGGAAATATTGAGTCAAGGATTATTTATTGATGATTTAATACCATAATATCCAAATATCCTTCATTATTTTAATATATTTATCGATAATTTTAAAACTGTTCAAATTCATGAGTAAAAATAATAAAAAAATGAAAACAATATTCAAAAAACACTCCTATCCCCCACTATAAATACCACCCCTCACCACCACTTATTCTCACACATAAAAATCCATTAATCTTGACTATATTTCACCCATTTTCTCTCCCAAAACTCTTCCCAATGTTTTTGTATTTTTATATCACCAAAAGAGCATTCCATAGTTCTTTAAGGAAGTTATCGAAGAGAAGAAATAAAGAGGTAAATCATTTTTCATTCTCTTTCAATTTCATTTAATTTATTTTCTTTAATTTTCTATAATTATCTATTAAATAAAAACATTAATGATAAAAAAATTATAATATATTTAATATTATTTTATTAGGTTAATTTAAGATACATCATCAATCCCCTTCTCCTCCCACCTTTTATTCTACAAATGAAAACATCATCAGTGATGTGTTGTTTTACTGCCATCATGGACAATATGAATTCACTATCCACTAACACCTTCAGGGAAGGTTATAAAATCATAAATATGGTTAAAAAATATTTTAATATTAATATTATAATACATTTAGTGTTTTTTATCCGTTATATATACATATTATTAATTAATAAGACAAAACTAGTTCGTGACAATTGAAAAACCAATAAAATAATGTAAATTATTATCATTAAAGTTGTATATAGTGAATAATGCTCATATCTTGAAATAAAAAATATATAACACCATTAAATATTATTTATGTTAATTAATAATAGATATATTCAATTATGGATATCTTTTTACATTTCAAATGATCCTTCTTACATATATACAAGTGAGCTAGTTCAGATAACCATGGAATCAAACACTTCGGAATAACAAAAATGAATATTATAACTCATTAAAAAGGCCAAAAATGATCTTAATAAAATTATACCCAATGATATACAAGTATAGAATTTTATGAATTAAATAATTAATTGATTTAATTCTATTATCCATGATGTTATGTACAACTGTATATGGCCTTCACACATAAAGTAGGGGATTCTCACAGAATCTCCATTTTTCATTCGAGTTATCACTTTATCCCAAATTAATTATCGATTATTTTTTAAAAATTTTTATAAATTATATTTATATGTTCCAAAATAACGTATTGATACATATTCATATTCTTTTTATGGGTAAAAACATGTTTTATAAATTTATATTTTCAATTACTTCCAATAAGAAAGCCCTATTTAAGGAAACATTACAATTTCTTACCCATTTTAAAGTCAAACCCATAATATATTGTATGATACAAATATTTTAATAAAAATAAAAGTTGTATAAAATAAATATCTATTCCATTTCTAGTTTTATTAAAAAATATTATTCTCTTTTCCGCTTTAAAGCCTAATTTATATGTTCCCTTAAACCACACTAAAGTGGCACATTTCTAAAGATTCTTAAACACTATTTTTACATGTTTTCACTTGAGTTTCAAAATTTCAGTATTAATATTCTTTAAAATTTAAATTAATTAATTTTTTTGGGATATAAAATAATACTGTATAATATTATGAAAAATAAAATTTATTTCCAATAGAACTCTTCTTTCTAATGTAAAGGGGTGTTTCTCTCAATAAATTTCCAATTATTTTATTTGATTATTTTAAACTATTTAAAAATTTTTTTTTATTATCATTAATTGTGATTGATATCTTATGTTACCATATAATTTAGTTATTTACTTGTTTATGATTATTTATGTGGACATACTATCTTTATACCATTTTCTAAATTACTATGTATAGTATATGATTATGTTTACTGATTTGGGAAATTATTTACATTCCATATGCTAGTTTCAATATGAATGTATATATTGATTATGTTTCACCTATTTTATATGCGGAATTAATTGGACATACTAAGTGATGGGAATGGAAATCTATATCCTATTGATGCATACATAGTTCTCATGATACAAAATTGATATGGGTTGTTTCGAGGCCTTAACCATTAATTTTCAAATGTATTTGCTGATGCCTCGATGGTATTTTATAGATTTATGACATTAATAATTTTATAATAATTATAATAGTAATTGACAAATCATATGATTGTTCAACAATTATAGTATCCAATGTTATGTTCATGTGATTATTTATATGTCATTATTTATTCACCTTCTATTCCTATCATATTATAGTCAAGATTATATTTTATTAGCATGTGTTTTAGTTATTCACATTTCTTTATTATTTAGGTTTATGATAGCTTCCACTATATTGTTTACCATCACTAATCATATGATATCACCAAAATATTATGTTTCATTTTCACCAGGTTGTGAAGATGTATATTTTGAATGACTTAAAGGGATAATATTGGAGTTATATTTGATTCAAATATTGGTGATATGTTTTTTTTCTATTCATGTTGTAATGTAAACCTATGTTTTTATATGGTTTTCCAATACCACTTATCTATTTGGTCATTTGTGATTCAAACATTTTTTAGGGTACCAATATAATAATTTAAGGAACCATCTTTGTTTTGCTGGAGTCGGGGTTGTTACGGTTGGTACCAGAGGATGTTTAGTAGAATCCTTGGAAACAATATTTTGAAAAAAATAGATTTGGGAAGATAACCATATAATATACATTGAGGATAAGAATATAAGAATAACCTATTATTTTATTATCATATAAATTTTGGGGGTCCTCCTAGTAATACAACCATGTCTCGATACAATAAGCTGCCATGGTTATGGAAGAGGTGTACATAGGGGTAATAACTCTAACATGGTGCTTTAAGTATGACTCGGTGTAACATGGTATATGACAACGTGCCTTACAATATACCTGGTATGACTCTTTGTTTGGATAATCTTAGGATAATACCCAATTACTTTAAAACAATTATGAATGAGATAAAACATGTTTTTGGTTATGAGATGTGTTAGGCCAATATCTTGAATTTATGTAAAGTGTTTTTCTTGTTATAAATTAATCATTATGAATTCATAAACTAATATATTTTATTCCATTTTTTATAAATGGAAGATAATCAAAGGAACATAAACCATATCAATACACACATTCAATGTAGGGATTTCCCCCCTTTGTATGAAAATAAAATTAAAACTAGAGCCACAACTGGTGCTGAAAAACATATAACTATACTGGGAAAACCGACTTAGGTTACGAATATTACCATTAATAATATAAAGAATCTAGATCCAAAACATGGAGAAATAATGTAATACTACATTATGAGATATAAACCTCCATCATTAAATTAGAATATAAATATATTTTTCGATGAGATATTGATAAGTTCCTTAGAGAATATAATTCATCATTTAAAAATTAAAGAAAGTGATAAGGTTTTCATGGAATTTTATAATCGCTCAGGAGATTCAAATCAATTATTTTTATTGATTCAAAACATGAAGGATGAGGATGAATAAAACCTAGAATATAAGTACATTAAGGAACTTTTTTAAAAGAAATAATTCCCTCAAAAATATCCAGAGGATATAGAGAAAAAATTCTCGAATGTAAGTAAAAACATAGGATGATAATGCTTCTAATTATGAATACAATATTACACGGTTAGTAAGGAATGCCACTGATTACATACATAATCCAAGGAGAAAGATTTATTGATTCTATGATGGGTTAACTCCATTCCTCATATAAAAATTATCTCCCATAATTTCCCATCATATGAAGATATATTCTCATATGACTCAAGTTAGAGGAATAACTATATAAGTATTATGAATTTTCAGAAAAAAATGAAGAAGAGGGTGTCCAAGAAACACATAGGTGAAAGGAAGAATAAAAAAAGAAATTTTACAATTTTCAATAATTTTAGAGAGAAACATGTTCGTGCCTGCTTAATGAGAAAATGAGTTTACAATAAGTGTGGTGATATATAATATTTTGATCATGATTTAAAGGGGAAGAATAAGCTACCAGTGTTCAATACTATAATTTTAGGGAGATGGTACACAATAACATTATTTTTCAAAGAATCAATGAAACATTCCTAATACAAGGCTACCCGAGAAAGGTCAAGATTATGTGATCATAAATATTGAGTTTGAAGTTCTTAATTAAGTGGTGGAAGATAATTTAATCATTTTATTAAAATTATTCAATGATTGAATTTATTCTTAGTCAAAAAAATATTTTATATCCTCTATGTTATCTATGAAAATTAGACATTTCCATTTTTTATTAAAGTATTTGTTAGTGAAAACTCATAAGGGATGTTTTATTGCAACAAATATGGGTTGGTCATTACCCTTTATGAAAAAAACATAATTTAGTTTCTAACCATGTCATCATACATATTATATAATTTTATAAAACCCTCAACATGGAATGGATTTGAATTTATGATGTAAAAATGGAATGCAAGAGGAATAAAATTATAATTATTTAGGAAGATATAGAATCCATTATCTTTAGAGGAGAAACCTTGTCATCTGATTCATATTTGGATCCACGGCTATTATCTCTACTGACTGAAATTCTCAGGGTGAAGTGAAAAAAACAAACCATGGGTGAGGAAATATATATTAAAATTGATTATGTACCTATTATACAAAAATACATTAAATTATTTCCTGAATATTTACCTGGACATCCTCTGGAGTCGGAAGTTGATATTTTTATTTAATTAATCTAAGATACAAGGTAAATTTTAGTGTCCCCTTATTTAATATCCATGCTAAAATTAGTGGATCTGAAGAAAAAACTAGATGATTTGAGTAGTAAGGTGTTTATTCTTTATAGTGTTTCTCCTTGGTGAGCCCATATTCTATCTATTAAAAATAAATATTGATCTTTGGGGATATATATTGAATATTGGGAAATAATTTATTTTACAATAAGAACTATTATTCACTACCTTGCATTGATAACTTATTTGATCAACTTCACAAAAATCAGTATTTTTTAAATATTGACCTTTATTCTTGAAATCTAAAATCACATATTAATAAAAAAGATATTTCAAAGAAAAATTTCTAAAATAGTATGCAGATTAAAAGTTTATAGTAATTCCATTGGGACTAAATATTGCACCCTCTTTTTTATGGATCCAATGAACAAATTATTCAAGAAATATTATTAAGATTTATTTGGGGTATTTTCTGATGATATATTGACATATTCCAAAGTCAATGAGGGACATGAATGAGACTTTTGGGTTTTTCCAGAGACTCCTAAAAGAAAATAGTTATTTTATAAGTTTATCAAATGTGAATTATGTTTTTGAATAGTTTCTTTTCATTGCCACATTGTCTTTAATAATAGAATCTTAGTTGATCCTATGAAGAAAAAAGAATTTTAGGAATGGAATATATAAACAAACTTAACTGAGATACATAGTTTCATTGGTTTAGAATGTTACTATCAATATTTCATTGAGAATTTTTCTTGACTAGATAACTCGTTAAACAAGCTTACCCATTAATGGATTAGGATTTTATGGATAAATAAACATGAATAATTATTTGAAAAATTTATGATAAGATTAATTAATTATACGATCACGACTCTATCATTGAGAAATGGTGGATTTTTGATCTATAGTGACGCATCCCTGAAAGGACATAGCATTTTTACTTATGAATAATGATAGAGTTATATTATATGAATAAAGTTAGTTAATAACTCATGAATAGAAATATCCAACATATGATCTTAAGTTAGTAGTAGGAATATTTTCAATGAAGATAATGATACATTATCTACAAGGAGAAACATGTAAGATATATAAATATCAAAAAATCCTGAAATATTATTCTCATATAAATAAAATATCATGAGGAAAATGAAATGTCTATAGATACTAATGGAAAATGATTTTTCAGTTTAATACCACCAAAAGATGGAGAATATGGTAAAAGATTCATTTATTAGGAAGGATCACTGAAATCTGAAAAAATGATGTTAAAAAAACCTTGTGTTCATGGATCTAGTAAGGTTGGATATGAGAATTATCAAGGGAGGTGACACATCATTAATTTTTCAATTAGTTTCCCAACCATCATTATTAGAAAGTATTAAAAGTTCATAGTCCAATGATGAAGCTTTTTGAAGGAAAAATAATGTTTTGAATGATGGGAATCTAGAATACATATTGAATAAGTACAAAATTGTGAAATTTGGGAAGAGGATTTGTGTTACCACTATACCATAGCTAAAAAGGGAGTTGTTGGATGATAGTTATAGCTCAAATTTTTTATACGCCTTGCTAGAACTAAAATGTATAGAGATTTAAAGGATCATTTTTTTGTGGGATAACATGAAGTATGGAATTGATAATTATATATCAAGATGTTTATATTATCAATAGGTGTAGGATAATATATAACATCGTAGAGGAGTCATACCACATATTACTATTGCTACATGAAAATGGTATGAAAAGTACTATGTATTTTATCAGTATATTTCCAAAAACTCTATGAAATAATGATTCAATATGGATAATTATTAATCTATGTTCCAAATCTTCACATTTCCACCTATAAGTGAATACTTTACACTGGATCACCTTGCATGATTCTATATTAATGAAGTTATATGAATTCCTGGAGCACCTATATGTATAATATTATAACATGATCAAAAATTTAAATAACAATTCTATATAATTCATAAAAAATCTAAGGATATTGGGATAGTAAATCTTATCACCTCTACAACATATAGTGTGTTAGAAAGGATGATCCAATCTTTTGAATACCTGTTGACATAATGTTTACATGGTTTTCAAGGAATTCTGGATAAATATTTACCTTTGCTATACTTTATTACTACAATAGATTACATTCAAGTATTCAAATATAACCATAGGAAGCATTGTATAGAATGTGCTGTTATACACCAACTTTTTGGGATGAAGATGGTGAAAAGATTATTGTAGGCCCAGTTCTTTTGGAGGGAAAAACAAAAAAGTTAAAGACTATTCTCACCCATGTCAAAGAAGATCAATGTATGAAAAATATCTAAAATGGTAACCAATGGAAGGATTTGGAGTTTCATGTCAGTGATCATGTATTCTTAAAGGTATCTCCATGGATGTGTGTTATAATAAAGAAAGGGAAACATATGCCTAGGGACATTGGAAATTTCTAAATCCTAGCCAAAATTGGAGTTGTGTCTTATCATTTGGAAATAACACCTAGCCTTTATAATGTATACACTGTTTTCCATGTCTTTTTTCTAAGGATGTACATTTCAGAACCAATGAAAATATACACATTTTATGGAATAGAATTTGAAACTGATTTATCTTATGGTAATGATCCTAGTAAGAAAATAGACACAAAAAAATTATTGAGGAATTAGATGCCTCATATAGTGGAGGTACATTGGAAAAATAATAAAATTTATTTGGAAACGTGGGAGATAGAGGGAATTATGATGAAGAACTACCCAAATCATTTTATAAGGTGACATTATCGAAATTGTGAGAATTATTTTTTTGTTCCGTGAGTGAATTTAATGACACAAAATTTTATCAATGAGGTTTCCCTTATTATAATTATGTTATATATTGTAAGTCGAAAATACATTGAAAACACAATACAAGACTTATAAAGAAAGAATGAATGGAATAAGAGGTATTTCAAGAATTTATGGAACCAATACTAATGGAATAGTAACATAATCATTAGAATAGTAATGTAACAATTAGGAATAGTAATATAACCAATAGAATAGTAATCTCACAGCTGAATGTATAAATAAAAATTTGGGTATCGTATAAATAATGATATTATATAAATATATAATATTACAATCAATAGAATGTTTGATAATTGATAAATTAAGTGTAAATTCTTTTATAAAAACATATGTTTATTAAAATTTTTATGATTAATATAATGATTTTAAAGAAAAATCCTTTCAATGAAATAGATTCAAAAATAATATTCTTGTAATGATTATGCAATAATTATATGAGACCTTCATAAAAATTTTAAACTGGTATAAAAAAAGTTATAATATTAAAATTAGTATTTATTGAGAAAGTGATTATTTTATTTGATAATTAAAAATATCATAATTATAAAATAATTATCACCAAAATGAGTTATTTATTTTGGTTTATACATATTGAAAAGTAGTTAGTGTGTTTTATTTTGGAATTTTTCAAAAATAGTTGAATTTTTGTGAATAGTGGAATACAACAATTTATAGTATTAGATAAATATATAAATTATTGAGTCATGGATGATGTATGGATGTTTTAATCCCAAAATATCAAACTATCCTTCATTTTTTTGGTATATTTATTGATAATTCTTTAATATTCATTTTCTTATGCCAAAATAATAAATAAAGGAATAAAATATTGAAAAAACACTCCTCTCCCACACTATAAATCCCACCCCCTAAACCTTATTCACCAAAAACATAAAAATCCATGAATCATTCTTATACTCATCCAATTTACTCTCCCAATCCTCGACCATAAGTTATTGTATTTACGGTCTGACTGAACCACCAATCCAATGTTCCATAAGAATGTTCTCAATGAGAATATTTCAAGAGGCTAATCATTTTTCTTTCTCTAACAATATCATTTAATTTTTTTATTATTCTATACAAAATTCTTCTATCCAATATTGCATGATAACTGTAGTATCTTATATATACTAGTATTTTATTATGTTAATGGAAGATTCATCACCAAAATCTTTTTTATCCCCCATTGATTCTAAAAATGAAAACATCATCCATGATGTTCCAATTTAAAACCAACACAGATGATACAAATTCATTTTACATTAACACCTTCATGTATGGTTATAAAACCATATTACAATTAAAAGGTATTTTATTATTAGTATTATAAGACATTTAGGGTTCTAAAACCAATATAAATAAATGATATTAATTAATAATACAAAACTAGTTCATGAAAATTGAAAAATAATAAAATAATATAAATGATTATCACTAAAGTTATATATAATAAATCATCCTAAAATATAGAAAAATAAAAATATATAAGACCATTAAATATTCTGGATATTCATTAATAACATATAACTTAATTATGGATATGTGATAGAGCTAATATTTTCCACATTTTTTGTATGCATTTAAATTGTTTTAATAATCCAAAATTATTAATTTTAGCTATATGAATCAATTTTGTATTTATGATGTGTTTTGAGAAAATAGTGAAAAGAGTCTAATTCTAGATTTTGGACATATTTTTAAATCAGAGGTATTTTAGTCATTTCATGAAAACTATATTTTCAAATTGATTGATTATTTATTTTTTTATAATAATTATTTTATTTCCTTTAACTATGTCTTCTAAACCAGGGGCTGAATCAATAATCTAGAGGCCTTAAAAAATCAATTATGTTGAATATATTTTCTTGCGTCATTCGACCAATTGATGGGTTCCAAAACGTGACATCATTCAGAGGAAAAAAATATTCCTTTAAAAGAAGAGTAGATATTTCCTCTCAAAATATTACAATCCTTCCCAAAACCATCTGGTGGCACCAAAGAGAGGAGGCCAAGGTCCATTTAGAATTTTATTTATTTATTTTATTTTAATTTTTAATTTTTTCCCCATGTAATGCATTCAAATTTTAATTAATGTGTTTCCACCTTCTTTTCCACTGTATTTATTTTCCAACTTCTATCAAATTTATATCTCTATTATATAATTTCATCGTGATATCTATGCACTTCTCTATGATATGTGACTAACTTGAGGCATGAACCCATGTGAGGTTTTCATGGTGTTATTCATTTTTTAGCTTCAATTTAAATTGTTTTAAATTTATTTGTGTTGGATGGTGGAGTATTACACAGGTGCGGTGATGGTCCACCACAACATTATTTCCAAAAATTAACTCCTTTCTATTGACTCGGTATTTATCTCTCCCTTATCTAAGGAAAATGTTTTATATGATGGATTTTGGGTTTCCATAAAGGATGAAACCACATACGGTGGAGCTGGGTCTTTTGGGATAGCATTCTCAGTTGAGGTTTAATCCTAGTTGACTATTGGATGAGGTGTGGTTTCAAGTTCTAGAGGCATGCTAAAATCACTCACTCTTTAAATAAAAGGAAATCAATTCATTAATGAGGTCTCATAATATGAATTATCAAATTGAATTTAAGCAACAAATAAAAAATGAATGAACACGTTTTATCCAACCGTAGTACCATTTTATTTCATACCTAATTTTATTCTATCAGAATCTACATCTACATTTAGATTTAAAATTTTTATTTCATTACATTAATTAATAATTTTCCAAAACCCTTAAAACCATCATTTTCAATAAATATCCAAAACCCCAATAAGAATTAAAATTGGTGAATTAGAATTAGTTATTGAACTGAATACAACGCTCCTCATGTGAGATGACCCCTATCAAACACAATGGTGCATTGGGAATATAAATTTGCTTTTTAAATGCCCTACGACAATCGTGTATCAAAACTGGCGTTGTTTCTTGGGTGATAAGCAGTTTCTTTAAATCAATTTTTTAAAATTCACATTTTTGTAAATATATTTTCTTTGTTAATGAAAATCTAAAAAAAATCCATTTTCTATGATAAATTTAGATTCATATTATTATGCATGGGAGGATTACTCATAGGTGTAATATTAAGAACTAGATTTTGATTTTCACAATCTAAATTACTGGGTATAAAGGATGGGTAATACTCTAGATGATTTGGTTTGGAAAATAGAATGGGTATTTGACTATGTTCATGTAGTGATGGAGTAACCTGAACCTGAGTCGGATCAAGAACTTGAGGTAGTAGTGGAAAAAACTTCACCACTCATCATTGAATAATTAGAGGTGGTAAATGTAGAGGTACCTAAAGATTCATTCATCCCCACTCAACCAATTCTACCCAATACAGACGAAAAAGAAGATGAATTCCCTACTAATATGCATTTAGTTTATCAACTTGAATTGGATGAATTCTAGAATGAATGTGTTGAATAACTTGATCTCCCCAATCCTTTCAAAGTAGAAGAGCCAGCACCACTAAAACAAGACACCACCCAAGAGGTAGAATTTGAATTCAATATGGAGGATCCTGACTTCCTACCTCCATCCAGTGATAATCAACTCCAAGATCCACTTTACACCATGGAAAAGATTCAAGCTAAACCTACTCAGGGAGATGATACAATCTTGAACTTAAAATCATTTGAAATTATTGAAACTAATTTGAGTATTTCCCTAATAGTTTTGAATTTTATGAATCATATGACTCATTTTATTCCTTGGAGGATGATGATAAAAACGAATATACAACTGTTGAGGAACACCTAGATCTCCCTTAAGATATAGAACATCCACTGGAGGACACCCATAAGGTTATGCCAATGGATCTACTTGAAGAATAGGAGACACATACTACTTCACATATGAATAAACCACTGGAAGGAGAGGGAGATGTTGCACAAGTAGAAACAGAGAAGGAGAAGGCTTCATACTTTATCCTTCCCCCATCATGAATGTTGTACCACATTGCAAAGGGTGTGGATTTTCTATAATCAATCCATGAATTCCACATAAAAAAGAATGCAGATGTGGATTCTAAGAAAATCCACATGTGGAGGTTTAAATCAAAGAAGCTTCATTAACCCTATGATTTTGGAAAAAATCGACAGTACCCCCTAGAGGCATTAAAAATTCATTTCCCACTTGTGGGATTATACCAATATTTATCTTTACATGTTTTTTATATTTCAAATTTATTTTTTAGATTAGTACATTATGTATCCCACTCCGCTTTATCTTTTTACAACCCTTGTTCTTAAGTTAGTAATTCTCTTTTGTAGGTTAAAAAATGGGAAAAGGAACCCTTAAATAGTGGAAGAGGACTGAAGCTTTATTTCAAAAAAGAGTTCATTTTTTATTTTTTAAAATTTTAAACTCCTTATATGTTTTGGACCAAAACAATTTTGAGCTTTAATGATAATAATTATCGTGAACACATTTGAATTATTTCTTTACTTGAATTATATAGGAGACATGAGTTTCTTATGAATCCTATGATTCCATGTTTTTGATTTCAATGGTAATGATATTTAATGAGTAAAATGAATAAATTGAATGTTTAAAGTGAAGCATGGATTTGAAAATGACGACTCACAATTTAAGGGAATTAGTTGATTTATGTAAATGAAATTTCTATACCATTTATCATATATTGAATTTGGGAAATTCATTTGAATTGATTTGTTATTATTAATCATTACTTGAGTGATTTTCCAAAATCATATGTCTCATTCTCGAGAGGATTTCTAGACCAGGTAATTCCTATTTATTTGTGATCATATTTCTTGAGTGATTTTGGGACATTTCACCTACTAGAACAAGAATTTGAACTTGTCAAATCAATGATGGAACAAAAGAACATTTAAAATGATTGAGTCTAATTTGAAAAAACCCTTTTCTTTAAAGACCACTATTACATCAATCCTTCTTTTAGCCCATAGATAATATGAATAACCTTTATAGGGATGCGCCATGTTTCAAGCTATTTTTGTCCATTCCCACTGTAATCTGGGTATTTTTATGATATTTTTAAGATAAAGTGTGGTGGTGAAAGTATTAATAGTGGAAGGGGTGACATACATTTTAAGGAAAAAGTGTGGGGGTTATGTTGTGGAAATTTTAAATGG
Organism: Viscum album; assembly: GCA_963277665.1. Lineage (NCBI taxonomy): Eukaryota > Viridiplantae > Streptophyta > Magnoliopsida > Santalales > Viscaceae > Viscum > Viscum album. The sequence goes on along the minus strand of OY728128.1, from coordinate 1,130,116,365 downwards.
ATGTGGAATCATTCATTATACATCATTTTTCACCTCCTGAATTTAAAAATAATAAAAAAATGAAAAAAAACAAACAAAAATGATAAAATTGTTTATGATTTGGGAGAACAAAAAATCACCATTTTCTAGACCTATGATATTCTAATCATATTTGGTTAGGTGATAGATGCAAGGTTTGATCTAATCATTACATTCAAAAATTATAAAAACATACAAACTTTTTAAAAAAAATAAATAGGTTGCATTAATAATTCATTATGCTTTACTTTGAGCATGACCATACTTTGAGTTTTGGGGGAAGTGGGTGTCGGTACATTGAAGGGGAAAATTTCATTACACTTTTTGATATCATGCATTTTACTTTAGAGATAAACCTCTTACTTGATCCTTAATTTTAAAATCATCAAATCCTACCTACCATAATCCCGAGAGTCATTTGAACCTTTATTGAAAATTCCTCATGATTTTATGTGCCTTTTGTCTTTACAATGTGGAGAAAGTAGTTTTTTTACAAGATTATAGATAAGGTGAATGTTCTCATGATATGAGAATAACTCTACATGAATTTTATCATGAGATATGAGAGGAAAAAAAATTCAAAGATGAGGTAAATAATGATGTGGCATGGTTAATAAAAATGAACTGAGAAGCTTGAATGAAGGAAAAAAGAAGTAACATTTTTTTCAAAGGGGAAAAGTAAAATACATGAATTAATTGTGTCATTAAAAAATGTGAAATTAAATTTATATTTTATTTGGATGTTTAATTTATAAATTTTGTATTGATTTTTTTAAATTTTATTACTTTTAATATTGAATATTTGTAACATTGGTGTCCTTTGAATTCCATATTGAGATTTATGCTTGAGGACAAGCACAGTTTAAGTGTGGGGTAATTGATAGAATTTATCTTTCAAACATATTTTGTATGAATTTAAATTTTTTATTCATCCAAAATTATCAATTTTAGCTTATATGAATCAATTTTTGATTTATGATGTGTTTTGGGACCAGTGATGAAAAGCAACTCATTCTGGATTTTGGATAGATTTTTACATGAGGGGTACTTTAGTCATTTAATGAAAATAATAATTCCATATTGGGTGATTATTTTTTTATAATAATTATTTTATTTTCTTCAACTTATTCTTCTAGATGTGGGGATGAATCGATCATCTAGAGGCCTTAAAAAATCAATGATGTTGAATATATTTCTATGCTTTATTCATCCAATTAATGGTTCCAAAACACACCAACATTCAGAGGATAGAAACTTTCATATTAAAGGAGTGGATCTCCTACCTCTAAAATCATTACAATCCTTCCCAAAACCATTGGGGGGAACCATGTAGGGGAGGGTAAGGGCTATTTATAATTTTATTTATTTATTTTATTTTTAGTTTTAGTTTTTTTCTCATGTAATGCATTCATATTTTAATTAGTGTGTTTCCAACTTCTTTTACACTATCTTTCTTTTTGAACATTAATCTAATTTTAATCTCTCTTCCAGATTTCCATCATGATCTATATAAACATTTACATGAATAGTGACTAACTCAAGGCTTGGAAACATGAGAGTTTTTCATGGTGTTCTTCTTTATTGAGCTTTAATTTAAATTGTTTTAAATTTATCTGTGGTGGATGGAGGATTATTTCACATGTGTGGTGGTCTCCCACCACAAATATGTTTCCAAAATCCATACATTTTTATTGATTCATTATTTGTACCTCCCATATCTTAGGAAAAACCTTCATACAGTGGAGTTTGGGTTTTTATTAGTGATGACATGACATACGGTTGAGCTGGGTCTTTTGAGATATCATTCTTTGTTGAGGTGTTGTCCTAGTTGACTATTGGAGGAGGTGTGGTTTGGTGTGCCAGAAGCATGCTAAAATCACACACTCTTTAAATCAAATGGAATGTAATTAATTAATGTAGTTTCATAATATCAATTATCAAATATAATATAAAAAATAAATTAATAATGAATGAACTAGTGTTATCAAACCCTAGGACCAAGTGATTTCTTCTTTACTTACATTATTTCAGCATCTGCATCTACTGTTAGATTTAAATTTTTTTTTCATTAATTTAAATTCATTTTTTACAAAACTCTTAGATCCATAGTTTTCAATAAATATCAGAAACCCCAAAAATAATTACAATATGTGAAATAGAATTAGTGATTAAACAGACTACAACACTCATCAAGTGAGATGAACCTGGTCAGCCATTGTGCCGCATTAGGAAAATAAATTTTCTTTTTTCCATATCCTATGATAGGTGTGTTTCAATATGTTTTCCCATTTTTTATGATATTTCATACATGTATAGAAATGAACCAATCATGAAAACTATGGAATCAAACATTTCTTAATGGGAAAGTGGAATACTATAACTCATTAAAAAGTCTATAAATAAATTTAATAAAATTATAAAAAATAATATATGTATAAAATTATATTATTTAATTAAATAATTTATTTAATTTTATGTCTTATAATGTTAAGTACATGTGAAAAATTCTTTCAGACATAAGTTTTGGGATTCTCACTAAATCTTTATTTTTCATTCGGGTTACACATTCTCTCTATTTATCTTAATGTAATTCTTCTTTTTTTACATAATTATTCTACATTCTCTTTATATAATCCATAGTCATATATTAAGAGATACCTCTTATTTTCATATTCATCATTTATAATTTTTTTATTATGTTATTAATGTGATTTTATTTGATTATACTATATGACCTAATTTTAAAAAAGAAATTCCCTTGAAATAATTCAGGGTAATTACGTAGTAAATCATTGCTAATCCAATGGTGAAAAAAATATAGTCATCCTCTTAAAAATAACTAAATATATAGGAATATATACATATATAAATCATTTTAATTGATTATTATCCCCAAAACATGTATAAAAATATTCTATTAATTTCAAGTAATGGACAATCGATTTTATTTCATCCCAGTGTTCCATTTTAGGGTTTGAAATAAATCCACATAGGACTCCCATGATAAATGATATATGTATAAAAGTAAAATTAATTGCATAAATTAAATTATTGATAGCTAATTAAAATATAAAATAACTTTAGCACCCATAGTTTTCATCAGTTACTAGTCTATATAAATTTGAAAACATATATTTTCTATAATTAGGTAAAGATACTGGCATACATCCATTATTAAAAAAACATTGATGATTTTTTTGACATTGAGTCTCCAGGGAATCAACATTAAATCATCGATATTATCTCATATATAATCATCCCTAGGATATTCATTATTTTACTGTGATCTATGACCTTTAAACATGAAAAGTTATACTTTGACTCCTTAATCCATGAAATCTATAGACCCATCAACAATATGTTATCAACATGAAAAGGATATTTGATTAAAGTACCATCATTAAATTACTTATATTAATAGATTTCATCAATTTTATTCCTTCTAAATATTTCTTGTGACATAAATCCATAAAACTTAATATTCTATTATCATGGTGCTTTCTTAAATTCATTCATAATTTTCTCAAAATTTCATATTATATTCTTATTCTCTTCTTCTAGTAAATCTATTGGATGTTTCACATATATTTTCTCCTCTATCTAACAATGAATTAATTCCATATTTTAATCCAAATCTTGTATAAAAAATTGTTTCATTACCATTCAAATTATTAATTTATGGATAGTAATATGTTTCACTATCAATGTGATTTCTTTATATATAAAAACCATCCCTCTATTGAAATCAAATCACCATCAACTACATCAAGAAACCACTCCTTCCATCTGCCTCCTCTTACAAATGAAAAAAATTTGTCTCTAAATCTAATATTCCATTTGGTATTTAATTAAACTTAAAATTTCAATTGGGACAGAAATAAAAATTATCATTATCCATAGATAAATTCATATTTACCATGTCACTAAAGAATATTACTATTATTTCCTAAAAAAAGGATGTTACTATTCCTTGGAATTCGGGTTACCTTACATACATTAAGTGTATAATGTTCATATCAACACAAAACCTCAAAACATGATTTGAAATTTTGGTTGATGTTTTCAACTAAATAATCTATTATAAAATGTGTAGGTCTTTTATAACTTCTGAATACCTACCATATAATGGTCCAACTATAGATACTTTCACTATTTAGACTTGCAAAATTTATTCTAATGGTCTTAATACTAATCATATGGTGCTCTTAGAAGCCTTAGAGTAGTTATTTATATGATTTTTTCTTATAATATTTTTACTTCGATAAAATTTGACATCAATTGTTAACATAGTCCCATAACATTCCGTCATCATCATGATGTAGTCATATTATAGATCCCATTTGTTGGAATTAAAATCTCACCACATGTTAATTTTATGCCTATCATCCTCACACATATTTTCGTTCAAAATATCATTACCGAACACAATGAAAGTACACAATTTGGATATATACATGACTCTATATTCATTAATGGATTCACTATGATCATACATGAAGCATCCTAAAACATTAATATAGAGAAATTTTGGGTATTTATTATTGCATATTTCCTCTATATGTATCAAACTAGTATCCAAATATGTACTTTTATTGAATAGATATGTTCTTTTTTATTTATATAAACCATAATTATCATATAAATTCAATAGTTTTACCTTATAATTTTTTCTTTTATAGTCAAGGATAAATCAATTCTCACAGTTTCACTATTAAACTATGGAATCAAAGGAACTGGATTCTCTTATCTTATTCCCCTCATTCTTTAGAAATTAAAAAAAAATCACTAATGTATATATGATCATTTTCTTTATGAATAAATGTAATATTTAAAAAAAATTCTTATAAAAATTTCCATTGAAAAAAGATATACAATTCATTAGAACTTATATTTAGAAAGTAGACTAAAAATGTTCAAGTATAATCTTGGATTAAAGGAACAATGTAGACAAAACAACAGTTTGACTAAAAATGGGATGGTCCCTTATATTTTAGTAACAAATATATTGCATCAATTTTATGTGATTTCATCCATTTATATTCAAGAAAAACTTTCTCCTCTTCCCTATAATATAAAATCACACTTTCTAATTTTGGTGTGATCTATATTCAGTATGCCTTTTTCTAGGAGAAATTTTATATTTTTCTCACTGAGGTTGATATTTCTACAATAGCATAAATTTTTACTATCAAATTTTATACTTATGGGAAATGTGGTCTCATTTTATATTTATTTTATTAAATGAGTTCACCATTTTTTACCTTATGAAACTAATATAGACATATGATAACTGACATAAAAAATTTAATTGGGTATTTTAATTAGCTAACTAATTAATTTTTCAATTAAAAATAATTTTTTTATATTGAAAAAAGTTTTTTCATAGTTCAATGATCTTAAATATTCATTCTCTGTCATTAATATATTGAAATTATGTTTCAATAAAATCCAAGGCTTTATCATACAATAGGTTATATTTCCAAATTTCATAGACATATAATCTACCTTGCATCTTTATGGACCAATAAAATGAAAGGATTCCCCATAGAAATTCACCAATGATTTCTATAGTTCAATAACACACCAAAATAATTTGATACCTCCCTCCATAATGCTAATTTCTTGACTCATTCCCTAGGGCCCATGCCGCAACACCTTCAAGCCCGCCTTTCTTAGTTCAGAGGTTAGTGAATAGCACCGAAAATACATATCTCAAAAAGGGAAGGCATTTCCATGAAACCTATAAACACACAGATATGGAATACCATAAAAATAAAACCAAAAAGTAATGAAAGGTAATACAAACACTAAAAATTACCACCACTTAGAGTAAACTGTGTAAACTAAAAGTAAAGGTGCTAGAATAGAATCCCAAATGAAAGGAAAGTACAAAAAAAAGTACAACCTCCAATGGTCATCCAACAATGATTCTACATAAAGGGTAGGTACAACTCTCGGTCTGATGTCACTGCATCACACAACATCGTTCAATCCACCTTTTAGCACTGTCTAGTCCTCGTTCTCTAAAGTCCCAGTCAAAGCTATCTGTCGTCTACACCAGACACAATTTGTGCTGGTGAAGCCCATGCATGGGAGTGTATACAAATAATTAGTAGGGACCCTGAGACCCCTGAAGGTATCTTAGTAACCAATAAATGAAAAAACCACAAAGGAAATACCATATAGGTAATACCACCAAGAAATGTCTCAAACACATAGCAAAAAGTAAAAGACACTCCTCACACAAGGTATAACATAAGTATAGAAGTAAAGTTGATTAGTTGTATAGATAGATCATATTATTCTCTCAAGAGGATCTTTTTTCGATCCACATAGGTTCACTAGGTTCTGAGCCACATAGGATATCTAGGTGCTTACCCACAAATGATCGCTAGGTGGTGACCCACACATGATTAGTATGTGGTCTTCATGTCACAACCAACCAGTGGATTCCCGCACATAGCAAACTTGATTATAGGAGGATCCAATATTCAAGGAATCAATCATAGCTCAACCACCACTAATTTTCACATAGAGTTACCCCAAAGGTCCATCTCGTCGTAAGTTTACCAAAACAATAGACAACACATAGAACATACGCCCAAAATGTAAGATATGGGAACTTTTGTAAAAATTCCCTTTTTGGATTCCTGTTTGATCCAACCCAGAGATATGATAACATCTATAAAATGTAACATAGAGTATCTTAGAAGGTCTGCCTCATGGCAAGGGTACCAACTCCACTGATGATGCATCAATCAGATTCCTAATTTGAGAGATACGTGTGTTTTAGTGAAATAGGGGCCGGTGGGGTCCGGTCAGACCTGGTCGGGCTGACACGACCAGACCCGGTCTAGCCACGGGTTAGACCCATTTGGCCACAAGTTTGGCTCGCAAGTTTTCCCAATCTGCCAATTGCAGACCGGCCTGCAGTATGGTTGTGATGTGGCTATGAGTCGTATCTAGTTCCTCAACTACCGCTGTCGAGCAACTGCGGATTGAGTCTGTGGGTTGAGTTAGTCAATGTAGTACCAGAGTGGCAACATGGATCTCTAGAGTCATGGTCGAGTGACCGCAGCCTGCACTCTTCACCTAGGTGGCCAAGATGTGGGATGAAATCTCCATGTGGCTTTGACGCGCCGACAGGTGTACCGCTGCTCCGTCCACAATCACTGTCTGCGCTGGTGCACCGACAATTTTCATATAGGGCAGCTGAGTTTTTCCCATGGTCTGTTTCTTGATTTGTCTTTGTCTACAAAATCATTAGTCCAGCAACATCACTTCAATGGTATCAAACATTAGTTTCCTCCATTTTGAGAAATCGTCTACGAAGAATGCACAGGCCGAAGGGCTTGGGCCTTGTTCATGTCGGCCCATGCTCTCCACATTCGAACTTTAATATCATGGAGAGGTTTGGGGGTTTTAATTCAACTAGAAAATTTAATAATATATCCACAATTACAGATATCCAAAAGGAAGTCACCCAATCGCAACAATAGATAGTCCACAGATTAACCTGTTTGTGGGTTAATTCGTGGTCATCGTTTGGTAGATGTGCGAGGACGAATTAAAATTAATTGATCCCTACCTCTTTGACATTCATTTCCACAAATTTATATCGTCAATGTTTCACAACTTTGACATCGTTTATCACTTCCAACTACATTCTTCGAGGTGCATCAAAGATGTTTGACGTTCATTTGTGTTTGTCATTCAACATTGTAGGGGAAGTGCATCAGACATTTCCTCAGACAATTCTTCCATTTTAATTCCTCATTCCACCAACATGTTCTTTTAATAAATGAAACACATTAAAACATTTCTCTTATGTTGTGACGTTTCATTGTTACACTATTTATTTTATGAAAAAAATTTGTGGTTACACTTGCAGAATGAGCCGTTATAGGGATCCTTAATTCTGCCACGTCTTTGCCTCATCACCACACTATAGTGTCTCCATCTACCTCTCAAATTATGTAAATGAAAAATAATTTAACTTTTAAAATATATTTTATTATTTTTCCAAAAAGTACCAAAAATTAATTTTCCGTCCGACCCTTACCAGTCAAAGTTATGTCTTCTCTATGTGAATACCTGCATTCCAAGTTCAACAGTTCCCTCAGATTTAGGATCTCTGCATTTTTTCAAAAGGTAAAAAATATTTCTTTCACGTTTAATTAACGTACGTAAAAAAATTTCAAAAAACTCTATTTTAGGCTCATCGCGCAGCGAAATATCTACCTTCAAATCGTGTAGTCTTGAAATAATTCCATTTTAAAAAATTTACATGAAAATTCTGAGACATTACATTCTCTCCAACTTAGGGTTTTGGGCCCCTAATTTCCAAAACAAAAACTAATAAAATAGATTGGGGTACTTAGAATAAATTTGATTCTCCTACTCCCATGTTATCCCCTGGAGATTTCTGTGCTTCCCGAAAAATTGCACCAGAGGAATTGACTGCCCACATAGGACCCGCTTCTATCGACCCCCTATATCTACTTGGGAATCCAAAAACATCTCCCCATAATCAATGTCATGCTCGCCCCAATCAATAATCTGTGATGGATCATGCACGTACCTCCTCAGCTGCGACACATGGAAAACATCATGCACCCAGTGCATCTATGGGGGAAGAGCTAGGAGGTATGCCACTTCACCAACTATGCTTACGATCTGAAAATATCTGATGAACCTTAAAGATATATTTTTGCCCTGTCCAAATATCTATAATCCTCATTGGGGAGAGAGTTCAATGAATGCACGATCACCCTTCTTATACTCCAAGTGCCTCTATCTCCTGTTGGAATAAGACTTTTACCTACTCTATGCAGTCCTCATCTACTCCTGGATGATCTGCACCTTCTCGGTGGTAGCCCATACCAACTCTTGACCCATGAGTGCAAAATCCCCTATGTCTGTCTAGCATATGGGTGATCTATAGGGATGCCCATACATGGCCTCAAATTGTGACATGCCAACAGTGAAGTGATAGATGTTGTTTTACGCAATATCCAACAACGGTAGGTGGTCCTACCAACTGTGTCCAGAATTTAGGACACAAGAACGAAGAATGTTCTCCAAGGTTAGTGTGGTTTGCTCTGTTTAACTATTTTTTGGGTGGTGAAAAGCTATTGTAAGAACCTAGGTTTCTAGAACATGCCAAAATCCTGACCCTGTTTGAATTTTTGACTAGTTTCTGAGGAAACTGGAGAAAATGGAAAGTTTCTAGAAATTTCCAGACTACACACCATGTAATTTTAAGTACACGCCGTGTATATGTTAAGCGAGTGTCGAACATTTTCTCTCCAAGTACATGTCGTGTGATGACCGTGTAAATTTTCATACTAAATTACGTGTAGTTTTAAACACGTCGTGTAACCGCGACCATGTGGTGGCCATACATGGCATGTAAGCCTGTTGGCCGGGTAGAACTAGGTAAACGCAGTGTTCCCCTTGGACACTCCATGTAGTCTAGCCGTGTATGAGAGAAATAAATGGCATGTGGGTAAGTCGGCAAGAAGGAGAATAGAAACCCGGTACACGCCGTGTACCCATAGGTACACACCGTGTAATCAGGTCGGCAGGTCTGGAAAGTATGGCGGCGGAATTCAGCCATCTTATGAACAATTAAATGATATATACCCAGCGTGTAGTTTTTAAGTACATGCAGTGTACTTTCTGTTTTTATTTAAAACGGGCAATAGCCTCATATTGAGGCAGAACCTCAATATATCACCCAGTTTCGTGAAACAAGCTAGTCAGGACTTCAATCCTCTCTCGATTCTTCTTCAGAACTCGTGTTCGATCACATTTGGACGTGTTTGGACCCCCTCAGTAAGGCTTTAATTCCCTTTTTCTATTTTATTTTATTTTAATTCTAGAATGAGTTATAGGTGTTTGAACGGTATTGAATCTTTTATAGATTTACCCCATTTTAGACCGAATTGGCAGCTGTTACCAGAGGAGTAGCATCGTACAGGTCTTAGGTTGGTGGTGTATACCTCATTATGTGTTTTCGTGGTTGTTTGGGTGACGCGGCCTTCGGTGCATTTTTTGGTATTTCGAGCGGGACACGTTTTAACTACTGTTTATTATTGAATTGCTTGTTGGACCTATGAATGCCTTTGGGTATGCCATGTTACCATTTTGCGTGAGCAGGGCTGGGAGAGCAGTCATTTCTCATCAAGGAAATTTGGCCGGGGAATTCTAGAAATGATTTAATTGAAATAATAATGTGTTAAACTGTTGAGTTGAGTTTCTTAAATCTTGATATAAATTTCTAGAGGCATTAAAGACCTTAGTGTTGGTATGAGACAACACCTTGCATATTGAAATTCAACTGTTTAGTTTGTTTTTCCAGTTTATGTTTTTTGATTAAATATGTTATATATGTAATTGTTGAATTGCACAAGCAGGACCCTTTGGGTTGTGTTGGGATTGGCCCGGTTGTGCTGGAGTGATTCTAATCGAAGTTTGGGCTTGGACCAGGTTACATTGGGTGCATTTGACCACGAGATTGGGCGTCATGGTCATCGGCTTGAGGAAGTGTGACTGTCAGGATGGGCATGGCCCAAGTTACTAGGATGGCGATGCCATCAAACACGAGCGACATGGTTGCAGGGACACGAGGTGTTAGATGAGTTGGTGGCTTAGGTACTATTTTGGATGATTACTGCTCACTCGGAACTTTGAGTAGTGTGCACATAGAGATACTCCATGATGAGGTGGTTTTGACCACTTGTGTTGGTAGAGGCCCTTGTAATTTTTGATAGGTATTTTGGTTGGGGGTTCTTGTCATAAAAAGCCACATGTGAGGTGAGGAGCCTTCAGGGGATGGGCGTGCCTTCAGGAATTTCGTACTTGAGACAAAAGGTGTTAGGAGGCACATGGTGTCGGGTTACTATTTTTGTGCATGCCTTCAGGACGTCTCTACTTGAATCACGAGGTGTTAGGAGTCACAAGGTTCCAAGTTACTATTCATGTTCAGGACTTCGGGACGTCGATACTTGATACACACGGTGTCAGGTGGCACATGGTGCTGGTTTACAGACAGAGATTTAGGCGTTGGCCGAAGCAGGTGACACTCTGTGGTGACTGTTGAGCACCAATGGAGATAGTGTTTATTTGTTCTTGTACTGTTTACTGATTTTCGTATAAATTCATGACTTGTTAAACACTCATATTAGTTATGCACCATTGGGTGGTATCCTACTGAGACTTGTCTCACACCCTACATGGGCCCTACGGGATGCATGTATACTTTATAAATTTACGTGTATGAAAGAGGCCAGCTTCAACAACTAGGCTACCTTAATTGTTGAATGGAGATGGTATGGACCTTATGGCCATTCCTAGCTAGGGTTTACTTGTTTTGTTTTCTTTTCTGTATCAGTATGCTTACTTCTTGTAGCTAATATTGCTTAGCCATTGATACCTTTTTTATATTCAATTGTGTATGACCTACATTTGATGCATGTTTTACTGTTTAGTAGTTACCAGTGATTAGCATGCTGTTGTGTTTACTTTCTACTGTTGTTGTTTATATTTACTACTTTCGCGATTTATCTATATTGAATATGTTTCTGCTCTGTGGGTCGGGTTCGAGTATGCTGAGTCCTTCATTTCGCTGCATCTTTATTTTTATACTCGGACCGATACCCTTATTACGATCCTCCGAGAGGGTATAGCCTCCCCACTATACCTATCAGACCCTCGCTGCTAGTCGGTAGCCTTTGGCATTCAGGGGAGGTGCACATAAGGTAGTGACACCCGACCTGTTCGGCACTGTTCGGGTGGCTGGCCGGTTCCAGGTCATTACAAAGTGGTATCAGAGGAGTTCTTGACAGGGATTTAGTAGTAGTGTTTTGCTGGCTACTATTGATATTGAGGTTTCTCTTTTTAATTCGGATGGTTTTACTATTTGGGATATGGTAGACTGGATGTAGGTTGTTATTGGAAAATGGGTTTCTAGCTTGTGCTAGGGTGCCTGCAGCCCTAGGTACATGGGATGGACCAACTTGACAATTGGGTGGGAATTGCTGTTTGCTTTTTTCTCAAATTACAGTTTATATGATTTCCACCTTGGTGGATCACTTTTTGTGTGAGGTTATTTATTGTGATATGTGACCCTTGACCCGGTATGGTAAGGGAAAATTGGACCATGGCCTGGTATGGTGAGGATACTTTTCTTGGATTTTGATAGGCACATTTTTAGGGTATTTCAATTTCATGATTTCATGTATGCTTTGTGATGTGATAATGCCATGTGGGAAAAAATTAATTTCCATGCTTTATATGATTTGAAATGTGAATTGTTGAAATTATTGATAGAATTTCTATTTGTGCAAATGTGTATGCCATGCTATATATTTTGTAGAATTTCATGTTGTAAGGTATTTGGGTCTGGCTCTTATGAGAGCAGGCATGTACTATGACTGAGGCAGTGTAACTATCAGTATTGGGTGACTCGGTCATCAGTTTGAGGAAACCTAAGTTGTTAGGATGGGCATGGCCTGAGGTACTATTTATACTTGGCTATGTTAAGGGCGAGTAACGAGGCCGTGAGGTCGGATGCTGGGGGAATGGGTTGCGATATGGGAGAGTAAGGGTAGTTGTTATAAACTGCCTCTTCACTACTTTCCTTATCTGCATAGAATATATCGTTATATATATATATATATATGGGCTGTCTGACCATTTATGGTATTCAACGGGTTACTCCTTCATGGCTCGATAGAGCATCAGGTAGGTGATGATATAGTGCCATAGGATCAGGGTCAGAATTCGGTACAGACAGAGAACGAGCCGCATGTACAGGCTCAGGGAAAGGATTAGGTTCAGGATCCAGTGCAGGTAGGACAACAGCTGGGGTTGGCAGTGTTTGGACCATTTCTTGACGAGAAGCTCTGAGCTAGACTAGTACTTGTCTTACATGGGATTGACAGAGGCATGTAGGGTACAGAGCCCTCTATGGCGTATCTGACGTGGGAGTTCCAGTCGCAGCACCCACCGCTTTTTTAGGGTGAGGGTGGACATCAGGCGGCAGAGAACTGGATAGAAAGCTTGCAGATAATCTTCGAGCAGCTCGAGATGCCTCTATAGTGGAGGGTCATGCTGGCGGCATACATGCTATGAGGACCGGTGAAGAGTTGGTGGGATGTACAGGTACAGGCTTGTTTGCACAAGGGACTAGCATAGAAGGAATTTCAGTACAGGTTCTTTGAGAACTTTTATCCGGAGACACTAATGGCAGAAAGAGCTCGGGAGTTCATGAGTCTTTAGTAGAGAGACATGTCTGTCATGGACTACGCAGCTACCTTTACATAGTTGTCTTGCTTTGCACCTGGTATGGTAAGCGATGACGCAACTAGGGTGAGGCGCTTCGAGGATGGTTTTCGACACGCAATTTTGGTCCAGGTGAACATCTTTAGGCTGCTTTCCTTATCCGAGGTGGTAAACTAGGCACTCATAGATGAGGGAAATGAGAGAGAGAAGTTTCTCTTAGGCAGGGTGGCAGCTTCAAGTGATGGTTAGGATAGAAGGAAGCGAGGACGGGATGAATTCTAGCAGGGCAGTCAGGCTAGGGATTCAGCTAGACCACCTCATGGTAGTTCTTTGGTGATTTTCTTTCAGTGTGGATAGTTGGGACATGTTTGGGCTCAGTGCGATAGGCCTTGGATGGGGTGCCAGGCATGTGGACAGGACCGTCATCTGGAGAGGTTTTACAGGCAGCATTCTCAGATAGCCGGTAGGCAGGGGCCAGGACAGACTTTAGCATCTTGAGTTGGTTCAGTTTCGGTACCAGGAGAGGGTAGTCGGGGTTCAGCTATACGTGGAGGACGTGACAGAGACAGCGGGACCAAGATGAGGGGTCAGTGGCCGGTGACTGGAGTAGCACTCTAGGGAGGACATGCATCAGGCAGCCATACTTCAGGCCAGGTGCACGCTGTGGACCTGCTAGAGGATGAGCAGGCTGGTGAGCTGACGATGGCTAGAGTTACATTGCAGTGTGGCTGTAATCTCCATGTTTCCTTTTTGGCATGACGGTAGAGGCATGTCTGTTTGAGTGCACGTGGTGAACATGACCTATTTGGACTGACTAGATGCTAGTCAGTTGGTTTGGCACCAAATCGGTTGTGTGATATTATATATATGTATGTATGTATGTATGTATGTATGAGATGCGTAACATCAGGGAATCGAGGATGTGGGTTACTTGAGGTGCCATGTCAATCAGGGCATCAAGGATTCAGGTTACTTGAGTTGCCTTGGGCATCATGGCATCGAGGATGCAGGTTACTTGAGGTGTCATGGGCATCAGGGCATCGGGGATGCAGGTTACATGAGGTGCTTGGTACGAGGACCTCGTAGAGATAGACACCAATGCGGTGTGGGTTACGTTGGGTGTCAGAAGCGACACATGATCACTAATGGGGCGCAGTGGTGACGATGCGTCACAATAGGCTTATTCGTCTAGAAAATAGGTTACTAAACCATGATTTCGTTAAGTTTGGTTGGGTTGTGACTGGGTTAGGCGACTCCTAAGGTGGGGAGCCCCATGAAAAGATTAGTCAGGATCGTTGAGACCGAGGAAGTCCAGGTTACTTTGACCGGAGTGGTATTTTTGGTGCCATCTCCAGGTCTCGTTTGATAGCTCGAGGATGAGCTATGTTAAGGTGGGGAGTTTATAAGATCCCAGGTTTTTAGAATTGGACAAAATCCCGACCCTATTTGAATTTTTGATTAGTTTCTGAGAAAACTGGAGAAAATGGGATGCTTCTAGAAATTTCCAGAATACACACGATGTACTTTTAAGTACATTCCGTGTATAAGTTAATCGAGTGTCAGTCATGTGCTCGCAAGTACATGTCGTGTGATTATCGTTTAAAAGTTTCTTACTACACGACGTGTAGTTTTAAACAGGTCGTGTACCCATGACCATGTGGTGGCCAAACATGGAGTGTAATCCTGTTGGCCGGGTATAACTTGGTACACGTCGTGTGCCCGTTGGACACGCCGTGTAGTCTATCCATGTATGAGAGAAATACATGGCGTGTGGGTAAGTCAGCGAGAAGGAGAATAGAAACCCGGAACACACTGTGTACCCATACGTACATGCCATGTACTCAGGTCGGCAGGTCTGGAAAGTAAGACGGTGGAATTCAGCCATCATATGAACAGTTAAATGATATATGCATGGAGTGTAGTCATGAAGTACATGCCGTGTACTTTCTCTTTTTTGTTAAAACAGGCAGTAGCCACGTATTGAGGCAGAACCTCAATATATCACCCGATTTCACGAACCAAGCTGGCCGAGACTTCAATCCTCTCCCAGTTCTTCATCTGAAGTCAGATTCTATCATGGTTGGATGCATTGGGACCCCCATGGTAAGGCCTCGATTCTTCTTTGGCCATTTTTTTTATTTTCATTCTAGAATGAGTTATATGAATTTTAATGGTATTGAATATTTTATAGATTTACCGCATTTTAGTCTGAATTGGCCGTTGTTGCAGGAGGAGTAGCATCGTGCGAGTCTCAAGTAGGTGGTGCATACCTCATTTTGTGTTTTCGTGGTTGTTTGGGTGAAACGGCCTTCAATGCATTTTCCGGTATTTTTTGCGGGACCCATTTTTGTCTGATATTTATTATTGAATTGATTGTTGGACCTATGGGATGACTTTGGGTATGCCCTGTTACATGTTTTCATGAGCAAGGCCGGGTGAGGGGCCGTTTCTCATCGGGGAATTTTGGCTGGGGAATGCCAGAATGGTTTTAATTTAAATATTAATGTGATAAATGTTGAGTTGAATTTATTAATGCCTGATATAAATTTATAGTGGCATTAAAGACCTCAGTGCTGGTATTGGACCACACCTTTCATAGTGCAACTCAACTGTTTAGTTTGTTTTTTCGGTTTATGTTTTCTGTTTAAATATGTTATATATGAAATTACTGAATTGAACATGCTGACCCATTGGTTTGTGTTGGGATTTGCCCAGTTATGCTTGAGTGATGCTGACCACAGGTTGGGCTTGGCCCAAGTTACTTTGGGTGGTTTTGACCACAGGATTGGGCATCATGGATGCTGTCTTGAGGCAGTACGACTGTCAAGTTGGGCATGGCTCAGGTTACTAGGATGGCGATGCCATCAGACTTGAGTGGCATAGTCATAGGGACACGAGGTGTCAGATGAGTTGGTGGCTTAGGTACTATTTTTGGTGACTAATACTCACCCAGAAATTTGAGTAGTGTGCACACAGAGATACTCTATGATGAGGTGGTTTTGACCACTCATGTGGGTAGAGGTCCCTGTAGTTTCAGATAGGTATTTTGGTTGAGGGTTCTTGCTATATAAAGCCACGTGGGAGGTGAGGATCCTTCAGGGGAGGTGCGTGCCTTCGGGACATTGGTACTTGAGACACAAGGTTTTAGGAGGCACATGGTGCTGGGTTACTATTTTTGGGCCTGCCTTAGGGACGTCGAGACTTGAAGCACAAGGTGTCAGGAGGCACAAGGTGCTGGGTTACTATTCATGGGTGTGCCTTCGGGACGTTGGTACTTGAGACACACGGTGTAAGGTGGAACATGGTGTCGGGTTACGAACAAAGATTACAGCATCGACCAAAGCAGTTGACACTCCATGGTGGCTGTTGAGAATCAATGGAGTTAGTGTTTATTTGTTCTTGTACTATTTTCTGCTTTCCATATAAATGCATGACTGCTTATACACTCATATTAGGTATGTACCGTTGGTTGGTATCCTACTGAGACTTGTCTTACACCCTGCATGGGCCCTTCAGGATGCGTGCAGACTTTTTGTATTTACGTGTTGGAAAGAGGCCAGCTTCAGGAGATTGGCTACATTAGTTATTTCATGGAGATTGTATGAACCTTACGGTCATGCTAGCTGGGGTTTAATTATTTTGTTTTCTTTTTTGTATTGGCATGCTTACTTGTTGTAGCTACTGTTGGTTAGCCATTGGTGCCCTTTTTATATTCTGTTGTGTATGAACTACATTGGATACATGTTTTACTGTTTATTAGTTGAAAGTGATATGCATGATGTTGTGTTTACTTTCTATTGCTGTTGTTTATATTTACTACATCCTCTATTTATCTATATTGATTATGCTTCCGCTCTGCGGGTCTGGTTCGAGTCTGCTGAGTCTTTCATTCAGCTGCATCTTTATTTTTATACTCAGACCGGTACCCTTATTATGATCCTCTAAGAGGGTATAGCCTCCCCACTATACATATTAGACCCTTGCTTCTAGTCAGAATTTTTTGGCATTCATGGGAGGTGCGCCTATGTTAGTGACACCCGACCCGTTCGACACTGTTCGGGTGGCTGGCCGGGTCTGGATCGTTATAGCTGTGCTCAAGTGCAGATGAGTCCCAAACACCTCCTGAAACCCCTTCTAGAACTGGGACATAAAGAGTGTATCATGTTCTAAGATGATAATCTAAGGCACCCCATAAATCCAAGCTATCATCTGGATATAGAGGTGTCCCAATACCTTTACTGATCCCTGTTCTTGGATGGAAAATATGTAAGCCAACTTGGGGAGTTGTTCAATGATCACCTAGGTAGAATCGTGGCCCCCGGACGTGCATGGTAACCTCATCACGAAGTCCATGGAGATAATATCCCAATTCCACTCTAATACCTCTAGTGGTTGTGTCAATCCTTTCCGGACCTGATGCTCAACCTTCACTTGCTGAGAAGTGAAGCATTGAAGAACAAACTTTTCCACTACTTTCTTTATCCCTAGCCACTAGTATTGATGTCAAAGGTCTTTGTACACCTTTTCCACACCAAGATTTAACACCAATAGGGATGTTTGGAACTCCTTCATCACCTCCTCCTGCAATGTCACAGGTACTAAGGTGGATCTCCTAAAAAAGATGATGTGATCCCCTCCTATCGAAAATCCATCATGATCATGTCCTGAGAATATTTGAGTACATTGGGGATCACAGTCAACATAAAAAATATGTGTACCCCTAACTCACTGTATGAGTGTGGGAGTGACAGTCATAAACTGGAGGTAAGCTATTCCATCACTATCCACAAAGGATATCTTCATCATGGCTAGCTACTCCATCACCTCACTCAGAAACTATAAAACAGACCCCTCCTCAGTGAATCTGCAATCACGTTCTGATACCTAGGAGTATAAAATATCTCAAAGTCATAGTCATGGAGGAACTATATCCATCGCTGTAGTCCCATGTTTAGGTACATATTTGATAAGATATACCTAAGACTCTTGTGGACATATTATACGGTAAAATGTTCACGCATCAAGTAGTGCCGCCAAATCTTCATGCAAAGGACCACTCCTGCTATCTTCAAGTCATGGGTCACATAGTTTTTCTTATGGTGACTTAACTACCGTGATCCATAGGTGATCACTACATGGTCCTACATTGGGAAACAACCTAGCTCAGTCCCTACTACATCACCATAGGCTACATACCCAATTACCTCATCTTGTAGTCTCAAGATGAAGGCACTTTCCAGCCTCTACTTCAGCTCCTAGAAACACTAATGGCACCTCTCTATCCATAAGAAGGGTTTTAAATTACTTGTTAAAGATGAAAAGGGTGCTTCTACTTTTTATATTTTGGATATGAACCTCCACTAGTACCCAACCATCCCCAATATACTCCGCACCTCGGTCATGCTATTCGGTGGCTCCCAAGAAATCAATGCCTCTATATTCACCCAATCTACTACATATCCAACATTCAAGATGATGTGTCCAATAAATTAGACCTCCTAAATCCAGAACTAGAACTTTGAGAGCTTACCATAAAGCGGGTTCTCACGGTGTGCTTCTAGGACTATCCACAGATGTGTAGTGTGCTCCTCCTCAAAAACTGAGTACTCCAAAATGTCATCAATGAAGACTACACTGAAATGAGAATGGTAAGGCTAGAATATCTTGTTCATGAGTCCCATTAACACAGATAGGGCACTAGTCACATCAAAAGGCATCAAGAAAAATTCATAGTGTTCGTACCGACATCTAAAGGAGATTTTCAGTACATATTCATCCCGCACGCAAAGATAATGATAGCCTAATCGGAGGTCGATCTTTTAGAAACACCTCACTCCCTTCAGCTGATCCAAGAGATCATAAATACATAGTAGTGGATATGTGTTCTTTATGATCAACTGGTTCAGGCACTGGAAATACACACAGAGACTGAAGCTCTCATCTACCATATTGTAAAACAACGGAGGGGCTACCCATGGAGAAACACTGGGTCTTACAAACCCCATCCTTTGAAAGTCCAAAAATTGTACCCTCAACTCATGAAGCTCTAGTAGATCCATATGATATGCAGGTGTAGATATCATTGTCGACCTTGAGTATAAGTCAATATAGAAGTCTACCTCTCTATGAGGAGGTAGTCTTGGGACATAATATAGAATGACAACCTCATACTCATCCACCACTATAGGAAATCTTGGAATCCCCTCATTAAACATACCAAGAGACAGGCTAACCAACTGGTGAGTGATCGACTTAACCCTCCTCCATGTAATTCCATCATGTGCTACAATGGTTCCCTTCCCACTGGTGAAGGAAAAGCTAGTCCCATCCTCGCGGAATCACCGCACTTTGTGCCAAAAACAATCATTCTGAGCATGGAATGTGTATAACCAATCCATACCCATGATGACTTAGTGAGGCCTCGACGCTGCTACTAGGAGATCCTAGCCGAAGTTCTCACCTCCTAGAGTAAGCTCACACAACTGACACTAGTGTGTAATAATTGAATCCCCTCACGTAAGAGTCTCTAAATGTAATGATCGAGGAAAAGACTCCACCATAATCTATGAGACTTGAATGAGGTCTGTGGAAAGGGAAGAGTGACTGGAATCTGTGTCTATAAGAAATTATACAAATGTGGAGTAGACATAGATTTTACCTCTAATTGTTTCTCGAGTGTCGTGGTTGTAAGACTCCATCACCTGAAGCTAGACCTACCCATAACCACTTGATATTAGAGAGTGTCATAGACCTCATGGTTGGGGTGGTGGTAGTACCTCCAACTATCGTCCACTACCTTCCACTCATCCTGCTCCCCTACCAAATCCACCTCCCTATAGACCTCCTTACATGAAACTCTTTCACTACTCGACAGTCCCTCAACCACCTTTTGGTCATCTGTGCGGGGAGTCAGATAGTCACAGGCCATGTTCCATTTTTCTTCGTAAGAGTACCAAAATCCGGCCCTTCAAAAACCACCTCTACCTCATGATCTTTGAACCTCTAACCTTGCATAATGGGGTTGTCCTTTGGAAGGTTTATCCCCTTTGGGCCTCTGCGTCTTCTACCTACTTCATTCTGTAGATTACCCGGACACTTGTCATCTGGTGGTGGCTCTCACCATTGGTGCCTTCTACGCTAGGTATCTCTCCACCAATATGGATCACTCTAGCACTCCATCCCATGTCATGATACTATGTAAAATCATCGATGAACTAATCTCCCATTAGAGCCGCTTCTCAGAATTCTAGGCCCTAAAAAGGGCCTCATACCATGTTGGTGGAGTGTTGGGGGAGGTAGGTATACCATGCTAAGTATTGGGAAACAGTTAGGATACCCTGCTATATGTGTAGTAACATATGAATACACACTAAGAATAGTGTCACTGGTACGAAATCCGGCCTAATGAGGCTTTGGATGTCCGACCAGACAATGGTCACCTCCTCATGTGTCTGGAACATAAAGCTCCACCATCTCCATACCATGCCCGGAAAAAGGATAATGACTAGAACAATAATTTGGTCTGTAGGTGTCTCTACCAGGAGAAAAACATGAATAACCACCAAAAACCAATCCTCAGATGCCTAAGGATCTCTATCTCCTATAAACATCATAGACCTCTATATCTAGAATTCATGCAGCACAATCAGTTGGTGTGTACTTTCCACAAGTGGGTCTGATAGCAACTTCTTCTCTCTTGGTTGTGGTTATACTGGTACACCACCCAATGGTTCTATCACTGTAAGTGGTCATTACACCAATGCCTCATTGCATGGTGGAACATCATCATGATATCTAACTAGAATCCCAGATGGTGGTCTTCATGGAGTCATCCTATAGAGAAACAGATGTTCCACAGTCAATAAGTTATACCCAGTGAGATGACTCAAAAGATATCTAGAGAAATAAATTCCCAAAACACACGAAACCAGTGTATTCCTGTATTGATTCAAATAATAGAATCTTGGATGCTAGTGTATGGATACGTCCTCTTTCGTACCAACACTGGACTCCTCGAACTAAAAGCCTAACTCAAGACACATAAAACTATTCCCCCCATTGAAAATACTTACCCTTAGTTCTTCTAGTAGAACCAATCACCCCTTCAATTCCACTTTTTCATGACCTGTTACCCAGGGACCCTATCGTCACTACCTCAATCTCACCTTCCACATTGTAGGGGTTGATGACTATAACCAGAATGGAATATCGCAAAAGGAGATGGAATTTAGTTTAGACCTGTACACATACAGATTGGGCATACCAGAAAAAAGCAAACCAAAATGGAAAGAAAGTTAATACAACCACAAGAAATTACCTCCACTGAGAGTAAAGTGTGTAAACAGAATGTAAAGGGGCTAGAATTCAAGCCCAACTGGAAATAATTTACTACAAAAGAAGTACATGATCTGGAGGTCATCCTCCAAGGATCCTACTTGATGGGTAGGTACAATTGTCCATCAGATTTAACTATAGCACACCTTTTCTATCAATCCAACTCCAAGACCTATCTTATTCTGGCTCCACAACGTCCAATTCAAATCTGTCCATCGTCTACAAAAGACACAATAGGTGTTGGTGAAGCCCATGTAGGGGTGAGTATAACAATACTCAGTAGGGATCCCGAGACCATCGACGACCTCTTTGTAATCCAAGATGAAAAACACCACAAAGAAATTATCACCTAAGTAATACCACCAAGTAATATCTAAAACACATAGCACAAAGTAAAAGATGCATCTCACACCATGTATAACTTATGAATAGATGTAATGATTATTAGTCGTAAAGATAGATCATCTTATTCTATCGAGAGCCTCTAATACTGATCCACATAGGGTCTCTTGGTGCTGACCCACATATGATTTCTTGGTGCTGACCCACATATGATCAGAAGTTGATAAACCACATAAGATCGCTACATGCTGACCCAAACATGGTTGCTAGGTGCTAACCCACACAAGATCTCTATTCATTTTTCAAGTGATAGCCAATCACTAGATTCCCGCACTTAGCTCGCTTAATTATGGGAGGATATTCTCCTCAAGCCATCAGTTATACCTCAACCTCCATGAAGTCCCATATAAAGTAACCCCATAGGATTGTCTCTTCATAAGGGATGCAATGCAACATACAATGCATCGAACAGATGCCCAATCAATAAGATATTGGTATTTTTGAAAAAAGGTCTTGGTTGGATTTGAGTTTGATCCAAACCATTCATATGACAAATTCTACCAGAAATCCGGTTGGTTATGTCAGAAATACCTAAACATTTCAAGGGTCTAAATCACACTGACATCACCTCAATCGAACACTCCGTTTATGAGATACATGCGTTTTAGTATAATAGGGGATAATGGGGTCTTGGCCCGGTTGACTCGGTTAGACTGACCCAACCAAAACCGACCCAGTTTTCCATGGGCCTAGCCCATCAAGACTTGTGTCAGACCCATTGGGCCACAGTTCTGGCCCAGACCAGTTGTGTGGGTCTGACCTGGTAGCACAAGTTTGACCTGGTAGCGCAGGTTCGCCCCGGTAGCACAAGTCCACCCTTGTAGCACGGGTCCAACCTGGTAGCACATGTCTAACCCACAGTTTCACCTGGTCTGCCAGAGGGGGGATGGCCTTCAGCCTGGCTGGGACATGGCTGAGATCCTCTTATTGTTCCTCACCTGTAGCAGTTGAGCTACTGTGTCCCGCCATGTGTTTCACTGCATGTGGTCTCTGACGTGACTGAGTGGTCGTGTACTCCACGCCACCTACAGACTGAGTCCACATGATGAATCGGTCAACGTGGAACTAGTGTGGTACTATAGATCTTCAATGTTGTGTTTGAGCGACCACTGTGTCCTTCATTTTCTCAAACACGGGCCTCTGTGTCCATACCTTGGTGCACCGACAGGCGTGCTTCCCCCTCCTCCCGCAGCCGCCGCTTCAGGCCACCCCTAGCACCGATGCACCATTAGTTTCTTCTATGGTCCATTTGAGTTGCTCTGATGGTCTGTTCCTCGATCCTTCAGTGTCAACATAATCATTAGGCCATCACCTTCACCATGACATCCTAAAACAGTCCTTACCACCATTTTGCGAAATCATCGATAAAGAATGCATAAGAAGAGGGGATAAATCCTTGTTCACGTCAGCTCGTACTCTCCATGATAGATGTTTAAAATCATAGAGAGGTTTGAGGGTTTTAATTAAACCAACATAAGTGGGTATATAATTTGTATAGAAGAATCCCAGAAGAAGTCACCCTCCGGCAAGAACACATAGTCTGTGTATTATCATGTTTATGGGTTAGTCCGCGTTCATTATTTTGGATAAGGAAAACAAAAATATAAAATAAAATAACCCCAACCACTTTGACATTCATTTTTGCAACATTAGGTCCACGAGGATTCAAGAAATCGACATCATTCATTGCTTCTGACTATATTGTTTAAGGTGTGTTGAATATGTTTTATGTTCTTCAGCGTTTGTCATTCTTCATTAGTGAGTAAGTTCGTTGAAGGTTCCTCAGAGAATTTTTGTAGTTTAATTCCTCATTCCACCTACACATTTATTTAATAAAATAAAAAATTCACATTATTTCTGCTACGCTGTGAAATTGCATCGTTACATTGTTTCATTTATGAAGAAATGTAGTGGTTACGTTTTCACAAGGATCCATTAAGGGACTTCTCAAATTGTACCTTATCATCGCCTCTTGGCCACACTGTAGCGTTGTCGTCCTCTGCTCAATTATGAGAATCAAAAATAAAATATCTTTTAAAATTTATTTTAGTATATTTTTGAAATGTCCCAAAAATTATCTTTTCTATCTAACTCTTTCCGGTCAATGTTAAGTCTTTTCCAGGAGAATCTCAGTGTTTCGAGTTCAACCATGCCCTATGATTTTAAATCTTAGCACTGGATCAAAATTTAGAAAATGCACTAACACGATTACTAAATATAATTAACAAATATCAAAAAATCTATTCTGGGCACACTGGCCTCGAAATCACATTCCATCATAGCATGTGGTTTCAAAATAATTACATATAAATAAAAATAATTACACAAAAATAATGAGACATTATAGCTAATATAATTTTATATTAATTTGATATCCTTCCATAGTGCCCCTTTTGAATTATTATATTCTTTTTTATGTTTCTACTCTTTACAAAACATCATCATATAGGACTAGGACCATATAAATTTCTCTCACTTTTTTTCACGACTTCTCTTGCGGTAAATTATCTAAAATATATTTTATTCTATTTAGGTCATTGTCTTCTTCAATGAACATTATGTCTACTACAAGATGGTACATGTAATTATCTCTTCATAATCTTCTATGTCAAGATTAGTATTTGATTATCCTCAAATACCAAATCATGTTTTACATTGTAATTACTATCCATATTCACTATCAAATTTTTTTGATTAAGAATTTATGAAGGTTGATGTAATTGTACTACATCATCCTTAAATATAACCTTCTTCGATTGGATATACATATATATAATGTTGAATTAATTAACATAATCTACCAAAGGCCTTATTTCAATTGAAAGAAGCTGTAAAATAACAAAATCAAAAACAATTTGTAATGTTTTATTAATTTCACATACATTATTATCTATTTACTCAATTCACATTTGTTTCATCATTTTATATTTGTTCAAGGATAAATGTTATTCCAATGAATGGTTAACCAATGTTGATTATATCCTATCAACTATTCACATTCCATATTTTCCATTATCAATGGGTATTCCCCTAATATCATCAAATCTCTATCATTTTAGATCAAATGACCCTCAAACTACATTATCTTGAATCTATAATACTTTCAATAAATTTTTCCAATATAGATAGTTCCTTCATAAATTTCTATAGTATCTACCAACAATAATATCGAAATAAAAATAAATAAAATATGAATGAAGGACATGGAAAAAACAATGAATCTCTAGATACATGGATTGATAACTAAACCTAGATTTGATACCACATATTATATATCCCCTTAATTGTTGATATCTATAAATAAAATGGAATTATAATCTATAAAATAATGAAACCAAATTCACTAGATAATGTCCAACAAATGATGTGAAAAAAACAAAGCTATCTAGAAGGATTCTACATGACTAATTATTATGATAGAATGAATTCATTGCACTATACCAACCACACTAATTCGACCTCTCACATAAAAAATAATAATAAAATCATTCAAAGAAATGAAAATTAAAACAATGTAAGATCTTAAATAACTAATGAAAATAATATATTAATGTACTTTTGAAGAGTTTACCATTGTGTTTGGAAGAATGTATCTGAATTTCATTATGTTCACTGAATAGAATATAAGATAAAATAGTTTGAAAACAGATTTTTTTTTTAAAATCATTACAAAGGGTTAAGTCTATATAACTCTCTGATCTACTATTCACATCACTCAATCACATTTCTGGTTTTGGATATATAGTTCCCTTGGTCCTCATTTATTATTATAGAAGTTCTCAGATGGAAATTTATGTTTCACTAAATTATATCATTTATATAGAAAACACTATTTTAAATGATAAATGATGATCTCCATCTCTATTATTGATGTAAATTACTACATTGGTAAAGTCTTCCAGAAAATTCATTGTAGGTACATCAATTCCCCAAGAATACTTAAAATTTTCATTTATATTGAGTGATGTGATCTTTTGATCATCATATGTTGAATCAAAATAAAATAAAAATTAAATGGTTTCATACTCTTGGACTGTTTGTTTGCAAAAATATTTATAGTGAACCAAAAAACTTCTTGTGACTGAAAATTTGATGAACTTAATAGAATTAAAATACCAATAAAAATTTTAGCTTTAATATTTTTTTGAATGTTTGATATATTCTATGGTTTATACATTTCCATTCATTGGAAAAATAGTAATAGTAATTAATATGATTTCTTCAAACACCAGAATAGAGAACCGGGAGGTATTAGAGTGAATTCTATATATCATGAAAGGATCAACATGAATGAAACATTTATTTAGAATAGATTGTTAATTGTTAGGTTTTGGAGACTATTATTTAAGAGGATATTGAAATACATAGATGATCATTACTGGGTATTTGTTTAATTTTAGTTGAATCGATTTGAGGTAGAAGATAATGGTTTAACTAGTGGTTATACAATAAAAAAATAGACGCACAATATTTCATATCAGAAAATGAACAGATGTATTTTGTGTGGACCAAAGGGTTATTGGTTGTTCTTATAAGAAGAAAATAATATGGAATGTTTTTGACAGAAAAATGTGATTTATTTTCTACGAAATCAACAATTCAATATTAGAAGAAGAAAAATAATCATAAGTAATTATTCATCTAGAAGATAATAGCTGATATAGTGTTGAACATATAGATGGTAAAATGGATTTTTAATACTAATGACATGTTGAAAAAGGTTGTTACTTGGGAACTTGAGGAGAAATGTTTCACCTTAGTTGGAAATTGGTGAATGGTGTATAAGATCCATGACCATAATTATATTTTACTTATGTTCCATGTTAAGAATGAACTCTCTACATGAAGATAGTGGACATAGTCAAAGTGAATCCTTCAATGAATCTAAAGTTTCAAATTGATTATTTTAGGATAATAATTTTCCAATAGAGAAAATTAAGGTCACAGGAAGGAAAAAATAATATTTTGGAGTTACTTTAATAAAATTTATGAGATGATGGTGAAAAATAAACTAGATATCATTTGTTCAGTTTCTAAGGAATTGTTCTAGCTAGAGAGTGCAGTGGAGTGAAATAGTTATTTTAGTTTGATTGGAAAACTCCACATGGAGGTGAATTGAGATTCCAATAAATTTATGTTTAAGAAAAATAGTTCACAAAAATGATAAGATAACCCATTTAGCTAAAATAGTATAAATAAACAATTTTATATTATCGAATAATTTCTCAATGGATCAATCAAAACATTATTAAAACAAAAAATAAATCAATTTATATATTGAAATAAATCTCAAAAAATCAACTAATGTATATATTATACTAATTTAATCCAACTATCAGTGTATTTATAAAGTAATTTTGTAAAAAATAACTTGAAATCCGAAAACAAACTATGCAAAAATATATTAGAACATATTGGAAATAAACACAAGTTGTTTTGTACCATGCTAATACCAAATCCTATAAACATGATCGTAACCCACATACATGAAAATTAATTGACCAATAAAAAGAATTGTAACATGGATCAAGATTGATTGTTTCAACATCACACAACATAGTCTATGTTAAACACAGCCTCTTCCACAAATTTTCAAGGTATTGATGTTGTGAAGGAAGTGTAAAGTGGTTATCTGAGTAATCAATAATAAATTATCTTATTTTGTTCCCAATAATAATAAAAATAATTCAATATAAACATATATTTATGTAAAATAAATAAGTGGTGGTACAGATTGTAGAAGTAATTTTCTATTTCTCTTTCTTTAGTCAGCTTCAAATGATCAGCAATGATATTATTCTTCATTTGGACTATCATTACATCTATACATGAATTAACTTTACATGTTATATATAAGTTTTCTATTATTTTCATAAAAACAATAGTTTCATATACATAATAGATAATTTCCTTTTTTTTAAAAATATTTCACATTTATATATTCCAAACTACTAGTTCATCAATAGTCCCTTTTCAGTGCTTGAGTGGTTCCATTGAATGGTGGTACTCAAAAACTAGAAAACTCTAATTTTACATTCTAGTATAATAATAAATTAAATCCAATAACTA
The DNA here is from genome assembly GCA_963277665.1 of Viscum album. Lineage (NCBI taxonomy): Eukaryota > Viridiplantae > Streptophyta > Magnoliopsida > Santalales > Viscaceae > Viscum > Viscum album. The sequence continues at coordinate 1,130,088,255 of OY728128.1, read as the reverse complement.
TTTGTAAAACTCAAATGTTTGAAATTTTATTTCATGAACAAATGTATCCATTTTATAATTATTTTTTAAATAATCATGCATACCAAATATATAACATACATTAAATTCTAGAAACTATCTATTAGAATAGATAATTTTATTTTTCCATAAAGGATTAAAATAATATATCAATTGATGTTGATAAAACTTGGATATAGTGGAATTATATTTTAATCGAGTATTTAATTGGGAAGTAAATTATCCTATAAGAGGTAGTAGATTCAGTCTAGTTGTATTGAATTCATCCTAGAGATTGTTGAACCATCAGCACGAGGTAATGTAACTAGAATAGTGTTAGTGGGCACACTTTAATTATTGCACAACTTATTTAGTTTTATAAAGTTATAATTGATGGTGTCTGATTAATTCTAGTATTAGACGAATCATATTGAATTCGATGACTTCAACATGGTGGTAGACGAACTAGTGGCAACACACTTTCTCTAATGATAGATATTTTCTACATTGTAATCATTTTATATTAGGAAATGTTGGAATGAAAAATATATAATCGTGATGGTTATTACATTTACTACATAATTAGATAGAAATAATAAAAATATAATTTTTTACATAAAATAACTAATTATTAATCTGATCCAATAATCACTCACTTTTAATTATCACAAATTAGGACTGAGAAGAAATTAAAAAAAAAAGAAATTACAAATATGATTTTAAGAACAATTGGAGTATAAAAATGTATGAGAACTATATTTAATATATCTAGAAAAATATTCATTGAATTTAAACCAACATATAATATATATTAATGACATATAAAACATACATGTTTTACCGCATTTGGTATTATCAACAATCTATAAAGTGAACGATGAATGGAGAATAATAACAGTTAAAACAATTTCCATTAATATGAAAGTAAAAAAAAGGTTATATTTTTTAAAAATAGCCATGTGAGATCCTAGTTAATATATGTTCCAACATCAAAACTAATTTATGTAGGATATATGGTAAATTTTATTTTTTTAATTAGTTTTACGAGGAGGAGATATAAAATTAGATTGAGATTTTGGAGACCTGATGATAATTTATGTGGAAATGGGCATACGATTACTCAACAAAACTACTAGTGTAAGGAAATAGGGATCACACATATGGAATAATTATAAACTGGAACATAACAAGGAGATAAAAAATTGATAGTTATAGGAACAATATATTGAGGAGTGGATGTAATCATATTAGTGTATATAAGTTAAAATATCTTCCTGAAAAACTATGTGATTACTCTACCACTATTCGTTGTGGACTGAAATAAATCCTTCTTTTATTCAAAGAAGAACATAAATATAGGATCTAAAACATTAAAATAATTCAACTAATATATAAAGGACCTAGTAATAGGATTTATACATATAATATTTTCATAAAAAATAAAATTATAATTGAGCTCATTTTTTATTGACCATTGAATGATTATACGTTATAAATTTTCTAATAGTTCTTTTTCACTTTTAACCTCATTTAGACATTCAATAAAAAACATATATATATTATAAAAATTATAATTTATCTTTTAATTATTATCTTATTTAGAATAATGTGAATCTCTCAAAAAACACTCCAATTATTCAAAAACAATATTCTAGACTAAATAACCATTGAGAGATGAATTCAGAGTCTGTAGAGTAGATCTAGAAGGGGATTTACCAAAAAAACTAGATAGGGTCAAAATAATCACAATAACAAAAATATTCTTGTATGTTACATACAACTTAATGATATCTAATGTAGAGTGAATACCAATAATTTTTTCCATCAACATCATATTCTTTACTTACAATTTCTAATCCTTTAAAATATTTTGGTTGGTGATTATCCAAAACAAAAAAATACTATCAATGATACATTATGTTGGATAAGAGACCTATCTTATGAGGTATAAGGATTAATAAATCAAACAATAAAACCCATTACATCTACCTTAATTTCATCCATATCAATACATGATAAAATAATTGAATAATTAGGTGGGTAATAGGGAGAAATAGGAGAAGATAAATAATTTACAAGTGATTAAGAAACATGGGTAGAAGGATATTCCAAAAATATATACTTAATTATAACATCACCATTACACACAAATGAAGAAACTTATTTTTACTCTCTATAAAGCACCCATGATGAAAATGGCACATGGATATCCACATGATCAATTTTCAACACTAAATATCCATTAATTTTCATCATAACATTTAAAAATGTTTGTCGACTTTTATTAGGTTGACATTTACCCTCATCATCACCATCATAGTAATATAAATAAATTAGGCTATGAATATAATAAAATTTGTACTTATAACCTATATTCATTACATATCTTATTTTATATCTCACAAGGCTTTTTGGAGATTGACCAAATATACCATATACATTACATAAAGAGTCATCTGATAGAACAACGAAAAAATCATGAATATTTAATGTATATCCATCAAACACACAATCATTAGAAATATCATTAACTGATACATCATCATCGTTTGGTATGAATTCATAAGAAGATTTGGTTATAAGAGAATCATGGGGCCCAAATGAGAAGTTATATCTTCTAACTATAACAATTCCACTTTCGGATTCAACAAATAATAAAAGTGACTCTTTTCATTCATCCATTGAAATACTAGTTTTAGATACTTCTTTATCAATGGAAAATTTTAAAATATCCTCTATTTCTAATTCAAGACCAACCAAATCACTACGTCTGGTGGAGTTCCTTACATGATTGATATTTTTATATTTCCTCAAATTTCCACCCCCATTACATTTAACTATGTATTATAAATGAGTTTTATTCACCTTCGTGTATCTTGGACATTAAAAAAGAAAGACCATTGAATAATATTTTCTTATCTATCTAGAACTATGACTATAATATCATGAGAAATAGATATAGTTTCTGAAAAAACCTAATAGATTCATCTTGGTGTAGGCATACATATTTATATCCCATAAACCATAATTTATTATAGAAGATTTATATTTAAAACACTTTCTATAAAGAATATGATGAATATATATTGGAATCACAAAACATCTAATTCCCCCTTCTTGTGATATAACATATGCTATATAAGCATACAAATAATCCAAAAATATCTATTCAATTCTACTAGGGTGAGTCTTCTAGGGGTTCCATCCCCAATAAGCTCCTAAAGAGAATTCAAAAGAATAAATTCAATCTATTTAAAAGGATATAAACCTTGTATGTATTTATAAACTCCTTCATGTGGAACTCAAAAATATTTTCCAGCTATTTTTAGGATAACATAAGTTCATTCACATTAACTATGGTTCTAAATAAATTATTCTTTTCCTAAAATGAATACTCATAAAATTTATATAAATCATGAAACAATATCATATAGAATATTTAGACATTATAGGAGTGTTAAATCTTCCAAATCTTCTCATGGAATGCCATCCATTCAATTATCTTTCTCAAATTTAACTAATATGTATCTATTTTCTTCTCAATGATAATGAAAAATGGTAAAATAATTAAAATTTTAATCATGAATTATTTACTAGATCCTACTTTGGATTTTTTTAGAGTTCATGTTTTTCATCCACATAATTTCAGAACATATGTGGAGTTTAATGAATGAATATCTGGGTAATAGATAAAAAATAATATTAGGTGTTTATTTAATTATTGGGAGTGGATTCAATTCATATAATTAATAGTGATTTGTATCATCTAGGGAACAAAATAAAATTTTAATTTCATTTTTATACGGTAAATATATATATGTTAATTGATAAAAAAAATATAAATTAGTAATGCTGACCTCATTCATAGAAAAATGTTAACTGTAGCATCTAATGGTACTGCCCAACAAAATGAACCAACAAAATCACCTACTAAAATCATCTAAAAGAATCATCCATAAAAATCATCTGGAAGAATCATCTATTGAAATTTTAAAAGGAAACCATCCAATAGAATTGATTAATGGAACCATCCAATTTTTTCAAATATAAAAAACATAAACATAATGTTAACTGGATAACAGTTATGAAAATTAAACTCCTAATAATAACTCTATAAAGGGTTTGATAAATTGGATTCCCAGATTTATCATAATCAAATTTATACATGGTTATCATTGGTGTATCACATACTTTTGAGTTCTCCATGCAATAAAATAAAAAATAACATTAGTTTATAAATTTTGGTTTAAAATAATACATTAATTATTTTGATGATTCATAAAAAAATTAATAAATGTATTTCACCTATAAAAAAATTAAAATTTTATTTTTCATGATTCTTGAAAAATAAATACACAATAATTTTATTGAATATTAATATATAAAATCATTAAATTATATTTGACAAACCAAAAAAAACATTTTTTACTTTTTTTATATATAGGGTTTGATTGTAAACAACTATTAAAAAACTATTTTAAATAATAATTAGTGTTTATCATATAATATAAATCTATAGAATCATATTTTATACCATAGAGTGATTTTATAAGTTTAGAAATTGGATATTGAAAATGTGGATTTTAAAATCTAGGAGGTTGTTAAAAAAGTCACTTTGAGAATATAATCATTTTAAAATCACTGTTGAAATCAATTTGATAATATTTTAAATTTAGATGTTATGAATAATCATGTTGTATCTTGATGGATTAAGTGTAACTACTCATGAAAATGAATCCTCATAGTTAATACCTTCTTCAGGAAAATATCCTAACACAGCCAACCTAGAATTATTTTTAATAGCATTTTCATATTTATCAAATGTGTTATAATATACCCATATTTTTATAATGGTCATATAATTATTGGGTCCCTCAACTAGTTAATATATTGTATTCATTTTAAATTGGTTTACCTTTCCTTGTATATCAATTACCCAATTTACCTACCTTATTACTTTATTAATGTTATTAAGATCAAGTTGTCGCATGAATGCTTGATGTTCAACCTAGTTTTAGATTTATTATCAAGTTGAGTTCTTCTATTTTGATCATTGAAGTTATATTTTAAAAGGTGGTCTCAATTGGTTCTATGTATACTAGATTTCTATAGTATTTGTTCTAGGTATAGTTCTTATAAATGGTTTTTTCTCAGAGATTTTTCATATAAATAAGTATCATGATCATTGTTCTTTTAGGTGTTATTGATATTCAAATGTGAGATGAATGTATTATTAGACTAGCATAGTTATTTTAATAATGAATCTATAAGATTTTATAAATATAAAACCAATAATAAAAATTCTCCCATCAATTTTAGAAGCATACATATCCAAATTAACAATTATTTTAAGAATTTTATCATTTCATCCAAAAAATATTTGAAGAAAATTACATTATCCCTTCTATTATTCCACAATTAAAATGGATTCTTCATTTAATGTTGTCTAATTAAGATAGTATTAATTAAAAAAATAATATTTTCTTATAACTTCACTTGAAAAAATAGACTTTTAAGTTATATTTTTGAGCATTTTAGTCATGACCCTACCCAACAAGTCTCAATCCACTACTACACTAATCTCACATCCAATAGGCCACATGTTTTGGACCATCACTAAGTTTGAATATCACACACATATAATGATTTATAATAATATATACATACACCTGAACACATCTCCAATAACATATAATCATAAAATGTAAAACAACTAAAAAAATTTCATGCATAAATTTATATTCCCACAGTTACTGTTTGACATAAAGTACCTGAATGGAGAGAAAGGGTCGAAATAAAATCCCAGCAAAAAATAGAAATCAATTTCTAACAATCTCATAAGGATGAGAAAATTCAAAAATGAATAATCGGTATCCACCATTGTATATAAAACCCAAAATAATATCAACCTACTTTTAGTCCTCCTTGGACCCAATAAAAAGGTACATTATATTCCTAATACATGACATGTTTGGAAATAGTCCATGAAAAGGCCAGTATACCAATACCTAGTTGGACCCACTGAAATCAACAATAATAAGGATAAAGGATTTTTAATATCATCAAACATAGATGTATTGGAAAAGATATGATGAATTATGATAACCAAGGATATCATAAATATATTCATATAAGTTTATGAGTAAAAAAATCTTAGTAACTTCCAACCATATATCTACTATGATTTCTTAAGGTATCACTCATCCAAGAGATCCTACTACATAGTCCCTTCCATAAAAAATGGAAATATTTCAAGTAATATTTCACATCATGTATTGCTAAGAGAATGGAACATTTTCACCATCCACAAGGATACATTCATCTTGGAGGAACCACTACTCATGCTATATTAATACCGATGACAATAATCTCAAAGTTCATGTTGTTTACAGCTAGCTAAGAAAAAGTACATATGGAATTGAGTTGGTTCTTCTGCGATACACACTCCATGAGACTAATATCCCATTTAAATGATCTGATCTCTATACATATATAGGGTGTTAATGTCTATTTATCACAAGTTGGAAACAAGACCCAACCTAGAATATCATCCATGATTATGGATTGACACCTCTGTAGGTGTACGTCATTCCAATTCCAATAACCTAACCTAAGAAAAAAAAGAGGGAAATGAGGATAACTAAATGTATCCCTTTAAGGGATAAATTTTCTACGACACTAAGGGATCAATGGAAATAGAATAACGATACTCACTCTATAATTAAAGAACTCACCAACACAACACTGATCTTTAGGAAGTTTTAGAGGGGTCATTGTATAATAATATAAAAGGAAGTTGTACTAATTTTTCATAGGAATGGACCAAGGAAGCACAATAAAGCATATCTATTATAGATAACCACCAATAAGCTCACAAAGAAGCTAAAATGCGAGGAATTAGGACTAAAATATTTATAACGAAGTACACAACATGTATATAGTGTTACAATATGTGTCTCAAAAACCCTAAAAATGCCCATGACTCTTACTCACATGAGATTCAATTTTTCTAAAATACACGAAATGTACCTTGTGGTGCATGCTATGTATATTTTTCTCTGGAACTTAGTGTTTCGTTCGTCCCATTCACATGTACATTGAGTTTTTCCCATGTACTTGGCCATGTTTCTATACATTTCTCTACCCTTGTACTTCATTATTCCAGTGTACATCCCAAGTACATAACATGTGGTGGAACATGGAATCCTTGGTGTGTAATCTATATATATATTGATCCATCTTCATTTGTTACATGGATTGTCACTAGGCATAGAAGGTGTGTATCAATTCATAGCCACTTGGACTTGTACTCCCTACAAATGTTAATCTATCCAGCATGTGTTATATAACATTTCACTGGCCACACACGATGTGAAACACTACATGGACTTTTCCATGTGTAATCCACGTATATATCATGAAGGTTGGATATAAATAACATGGGATGTAACACCGTTATATTTTGTATTTTTTTGAATAAATTTAATCTTTTTGATATTTTCTATTTCATGAAACATTGGTAATTGTTTTATTTTATATAAATTAACTATGATAGGATTGAATTATACTCAAAACCATTTTTTCATTTACTAAAAACAACATAAATTTTAACATTATCTACATGGGACACAATGGTTATTTTACATTACATGAATGACTGAATTTACATGATGGCTTGTGTAACACACAAAACAAAGTGCTCCCAAAAAATAATATATTATTTCAAATTTTTCTATTTAATATAATGATATAAAAAATAGACATTATGTTGACCATTATGAATGGTATTACTTAAATTATGAAAATATATAGTTGAATTTATTAGATATTTATTAATTAGAAATACTATATAAACCAAATTAATTTAAAGGTAATGTTTTTATAAAAGACCGTTTTTATGTGAAAAGTTTCAGTTACCTTAATAAAATAAATGAATTATAATAAGAGATCAATATTAATGTAATATATATATTTATATATATATATTATCTCAAATTTTTTTATATTAATCCAATATATTTGATGAACATACGATTGTATCAAACCCAATCTCACACATAAAACATATATTTTTATTAAGGAAAATTTAGCACCTTTTAATAGATAACATATTTGAACAAAAAATTTGGAACATTTATAATAATTACATGTAAAAATAAACATTATATTTGAAATAGAAAAATTGAAATTATCTAAGGGTAAATTTTTGATATTTTTCTATGAAGCTTAATATTTTGATGAATATTGAAACATACAAAATTTTAATTTAAAACATATTTTTCATCTCATTTATTTAAAAGGATAAATTTCATTTTAAATTAAATTCAAAGTTTAATTATATCTTATATTTACAAAATTAACAAATTTAGGACATTATAATCATTTTAACTTTTCAATTTTCTATAAAAATATTTCAATTAGTTTGATTTTTTTACATTAAAACCCGTTGTATTGTCCTATCAGCGAGATTAAATGTCAATTAATCAATTCCACTTACGTATATAGAATTTGGAAAAATAGACTCCATATTTTGAATCATAATAATTTATATTGTATAATGTGGACAAAGTAGTTTTTTTTTCCGAAAAAATTATTAAATGTAATAAAAATTACTTACAATGATTAAGTAAAAAATATATTTAATAAGGTACTAAAGATTAATCTTTAGGGACCAGATGTTTTATAAACATGTCCAAAAACCATTTTCCATAATTATTTAAACCTTATATATACTTTTACCAAATTTAATCCAATATCAAGTCCAGTAGATTTGGGGAAAGCAATGGTGGAATTCCATTTAAAAAATATTTCAAGAGTACCACTCCTCACACTATAAAAAGGCATCGTATCCTCCCACTTCCAAAAACCTCTCAAACCACATTGGATCAAACAAAATATACCAACATAGTTCCAAAAAATATCTCCCCTAATCATATATGTCTCCCCATAAGAAGAAATATGTCCATGGTATCCCATTAGTGCTAACCAAATGGAGTTACCCAAAGGAGAGGTAACATCCCCCCTCAAGATCCTTTATCTTATTTCCATTATCCACCACTCAAATGAAATTTTTCAAATATTACAAAACAAAAAAATTATCATTAATATAAAAATAATTTTTTATGATATGTGTTATACTTAAACATACGAACACTTCCATCTAATGTCTAATGAAGATATTGTTTATGAGAACGATGATCTACCGCCTCACGAAATGAAAATTGTTTATTTTTTCCATTACCTCCTCCTATGGTGGTAATTATGAAAGAAAATATATTTATATATAATATATATTATATTAATAATTATTTTATTCTTATTTAATTATTTTTTCCAAAAAATATCATTGTACATTCCATTTTCATTAAATAGAATATTTTTTTTGGAAGATGTGTGGCCTACAGCCCCTTCCAAGCATTGTGATTCATTCACATAATACATGGAATGTATTATGGAAATATTTAGGAAAATTATATGATATATATAAAATAATAATTCTATAGTAATGATAATATATATATATAAATTTTTTTCATTTTCATTCTTTATTTCAATAAAACAATAAAATAGATTCAGAGTTCATGAATCCGTATGACTTACCATCTCAATGAACAGTGTATATAATTTCATAAATATATATTTTATAGATGATTATAAAACATATATAATGAATATAAATGATATTTATATCATGTTTTAAATTCTGGATATAATCAAATATGTGTAAAGACCAAATATATAACAAATTAAGACACATGCGAAAACAAAGCTAATATTACCCTACGTTTAACCTTAACATTAAATAGCCAATAATAAGGTAATTTAAAGTTATAATAAAACCATATATGTTATTATATATAATAGTATTGTTCTTGGATATATTTATAATAAAATTATATTTATCAAACATGAATATTTTATGTATACGAAGATATTAAAGATATAATGTTACAAAATCTCTTCTCACATTGTATTTCTATGAGAAACATGATTTATTTACCACAAATTTCATTTGTATGGTGTGTATAATTCCTAAATAAAAATTTTATAAATTTTATTCTAAAATATATGTGTAATTAAAAACCCATTTTTTATCTTTCTTTCATTGGTTTTAGTTTTCAAAACATACCAAATCTGTTATGTAAATTTGTCTCAATTTTCATTCTTTGAGTCACATTCCATGTTATGAACCCATATTTTCCATGAGATTTATATACTAACATTGAATTATTATATCATTAATATCATTATTTCAATGATATTTTAATCTTTATTTTAATTATTTCTCTTTAATGGGTTTTATGGCTCAATGTTTCTAAGTGGTAATAATTGTTTGAAAAAATCTCATTGTTTTTTAGAGATTATTTATGTATATGATTCCTTTGATAAAATATAATGGTTTATATCTCATTAAAACTCATTAATTTCATACACATGGGTAATTTAAGATATATTGGTTTTTTTGAACCATATTATCCAGTTTTTGGTACATAATATAGTTAAGAATTTTTTTTAAAAAATGAACTACTTTACCCTCTCTTCAGTTAGAAATATGATCTCTTAAATGAAATTTTAACAAAAATAATGACATTAAAAATATTATAATATTATCCTATGATATTTAAAATACATTTTACCATTTTTTAATTTTTAAACAAATGGTTTCTTAAAAATGAATCATCTTTACATTTTTTGGTTGTTACACTTTTCTAATATTTTTATGGTGAAAAAGGAATGTTCGAGATGTACGGATTTACACGCCATCATGATCATAATTCCTGTTAACCATTATTTAAAATATTTTTTTGTAATATTCTAAAAATTCATTATTTTAAGGTTATTTTCAATGAAAAATGTTTTGAGATTTTTTCTTATTTTAAAATATTTTCAAATAATATTCTATAAGTTATAAAAATATTTTCAAAAAATGGTTTTTAAAATATTTTCAAGGATTTTTTATACATTTTCAAGATATTTTTTAGTGTATGTGGTTTTCAAACTAGTATCAAATACCCATTTATAAATATTAATGTTTATTTTCATGAAACTTTCTTTCAAAAGGTTTTATGTTTTTAAAATAACTTTCCAAAAAGTAAAGGATATCTTCCTTAACAAATATTTTTAAACGATACTTCAAAAATATTTTCCATATAAGATGAAATATATTTGTGTTACTCATGAATTTATGGGATATTATCCAAAGCATCCATTCATATTCTTTATCTTAATGGTTTATGTTTTGATGTTATGATGTTTATGAAAACTTGTTTCTCATGCATGGGTTATTTGTTTATGAAACCTCTTCATATTTTATCAGTTATATTATTCTAAAACCCATTTATATTAAATGAGTTATACTAAGATGAATGATTATGAAAACTTATTCCTTTCAGATGTTATTCTAGGATGAAATTATTTTTAATGATATATATTTTTATAGGTTATGATATGATTAAATATTTATGAAACCCATTTCATTTTATGGGTTATGATATGATTTTTATGAAACCAATATATTTTTATTGGTCATGGTTTGACGAATGTTTTATAATCATGTGGAATATGTATGTATGATTTTATAATGTGATTGGTGGGTCCTATATGATCCTCCAATATATTAGGTAAAGATAAATGTTTTATGTGCTCGTGAAGGTACATGGGATGTCATCTAATGCCCGAAACAAGAGGGTACATAGGAGGGAATCCCAAGTCCAAAACAAGAGGGAATCTTAAGATAGAAATAATAGGGTACATGAGAGGGAATCCAAATCCTAAATAAGGTACAAATTTTATTATCCCAAGAATTACATATTGTGATGGTATTCATAGGTATCCTTAACATATGATTTTCTATGTTTCTATGAATGACACAAATTCCATGCCTTATTAAAATGTTACTATTTCATGTTTTATATTCTCTATTTAATTATGATTCATGACTTATGAACTACCTATATTTACACCAAGATTTATTTTTACGATGTTGGATATGCAGGGTGTGGTCTTCTATTGTTATGATCATGTTCTAATTCCCCCAATCTCATGTTTATTCTTACATGTCTCCCTATTTACAATTACTAACCATCTATGCCTCTCCTTTATTTGTTTATTACATAGGTTATGAAGATATATTTCATGTATGATATATCTAAGATAGTTTCTAGGCTTGGATAACCTAGTTAGAAATTACTTATCTCACTCATGTACTAGTGTTTACATCTCTATTTTTCCAAAGACATTAAACTAATACAACCTTTTGGTGTTTGTTTATAAAATGTTTTAAGTATTTTGAAAAAGATATGTAAGGTTATTGTATGAATAGTGAGGGTAATTATAGGTTTTATCATAGTGAATTTGGAGTCAAACTTTTGTAAACAAGAATAATAAAACATTAGTCAGATCCCAAGGCATATTTCTAATGTTATGTCTTTGGATGTCTCTATGAATAAGTATAAGGATGAGTTAACATTAAGAATAATGACCTAAAATCTTGGTCAAATAAAGAGTGAGTAGTTTTATATAAATACAACAATTTATGTATACTACAAGTGGATATGGATCTAGAACATTTTCACCTAGGAGTAACAACATTGATAAGGTGTGTTGGGGCTGACTCGACGTAAAAAAGTACAAAACAATGAGCCTTGATACACACCTAGTTGTAAACACCCAGGGGATATACTTTGGGAATTAAAGAACACATCGTGAACTATTATGATGAATTTAAATGGATGTTATATATGAATAACCCGTGATAAACATGAGGTGTGATAACATAAGAAACATGTCCTAATTTAGACAACATATAATTTGTTTTGATGATTATGTGATACCTCACTACGATAATCACGTATTACTCAATAATTCTTGTATTAAGTTAATTGAGGTAACTAGAAAGAACTGGATTAAGGATAAATACGATGGAAGATATTTTGATGTGTAGTCAAATGGGATGATCACTGTAGTGATTCATGTTATGATAACACATAATCAGTTTTCATTGAACATGATCAGAAATTTGTAACATAACCAACTCTTAGACTCACCAAGAATGAAAAAAAGTGTTCATTGAGAGTTCTGTAAATGGATACCAAGGAGTAATGAAGAACCAGTTTCCTTTTTGGGGAGAATGTGGAATAAATTACATAGGGGAATTTCTTTATGGAACAAGAAGGTTTTATGATTGTGTAAAAGATGAACACAAAACAAGTAACTAGAATGGATAAATGAAGGGTTTAACTAAGGAAATAGATGGGAATATTAGACTCCATATGAAATAATCAAAGGCCAAATTACTGAAGTGTTGAATGAATGGTCATTACAAAAATAAACATCCTAAAGGGAAAACACCCAAATAAAGGTAGCAAGGTGGGATGAATAATGGTTATATTATTGTTGATGATGATATAATAGATAAAATATAAAATGAAAGAGGTATTAAATAATAGGATGAGGTATCCATATTATGTATTATGGATTAAGTGGAATAATTTTTTTATATGTATTTGGATTAATTTTTTTATATGAATGATTAAATATAAAATGATTGTTCTGTTTATGTTTTTCACTCAGTATTTTTTAGTTTATATTGAATGATTCCAATATAAATGAAAAATGATTTCATGGAATTATGATATTTTGATTAAGGGTATGTAAACCTTAATATATTATGTTTTTTAAATAATGTTGTTTCTATAATGTTATGTTATATATTGATAAGTAAATAAGATAGTAATGACTACCTCATAAATATGTAAAGACTTGTTGATAATCTATTACTCTTTGTAATATTTATGGTTCCAACATAATTTTTAAAATAAGGATTTACATTTAATTTTACTATATGGTTTTTTATTAAAGGAACTAAAAAGGATTGAAACTTTGATAACCTAGATGAATTTCTATGGAAGAATTCATTTGATCTGGGTCTTAATGTAACACTGCAAGATTGTGTGACATATTTATTTGCAAATAATTTCATATTTCTGATATTTTTAATTTCGTGAAACATAGTAATTTTTGTTATTTTATTTTAAATCACTGTTAATGAATTTCATTATACGAAAAACCAAGTTACTGTACACTACATGCAACATAAAGTTTAACATTCTCTGTATTGAACACCAATGTTAGTGTACACTAATTTAAATATTGAATTTCCACTTTGGATTGCATAACACACAAAACCTAGTGTTACTGAACAACAATATATCATAAAAATATTACTAATTAATATAATAAGATATAAACTAGTTGTTATATTGATGGTTACAAATAGGATTATCTAATTTATAAAAATATAAAGTTGAAAATATTGGTTATCTATTAATTATAAGTGAATATATGAATCTAATAAATATAAAGCTAATGATTTATATAAAGACTATTTTATGTAAAAAAGTGGACTTACCGTAAAAATTAAATTAAATAAATTATCATCATTGCATGATTTTAATGTAATATATATAATATATATCCATTAAAATATTTTGTATATTTATCAATGATAATTAAAAATCATAATATAGTAAAAAATCCAATTTCACACAAAAACCAATATTTAATTAGGGCACTTGTACAACCTTTTAACAATGAACATTTTATAAATTCACTTTTGAGAAATTTTATAAATGTTAAATTTAAAAATAAATTGAATAATTGATAATAGAACATAAAATATATTTCAGTGTAATTTTTTGGTATTTTTATGAAATGTTTTATATTTTCTCATGTTGTGAAAAATACTGAACTAAATTAACATCTTCTTTCCATATAAATTTTGATAATGTTAAATTATATTTTAAACTACTTTCAAAATTTAATTATATTATTTTTTTATAAATATATTCAATTTAGGTCATTATAATCAATTTCACAATGAAATTGGGTAGACAAATGTAGCAAAATTTTGTATGTTCTTAGGTTAAAAACTCTTTATGTAGTCTCATCAAAGAGATTAAGTTTAGATTATTTAATTTAACTTATGTGATTATAATTTTGAAACATTTATTTCATATTTGGAATAATATTAATTCTTAAATCTCAATAAGTTCAACCATGATTTTTATCAAAAGTATTGGTGGACAAAATTAAAATTAATTAAAATGATTAAGATAAAAGTAATAATAATATGGGAGTAAAAATTTATCATAAAGGCCAAAATGACCTAGAAACTGGTCCAAAAATATTACCTATCAATATTCAGACCCTTTAATACATTGGATATAATTTTTTACATTATTGGATCCACCTGACATGGGAAAACATTGGTGTAGTACTTTTCCCAACATTTAGAAGAGTTTCACTCCTCCTCCGCTATAAAAGTTCTCCTCTCCTCCGACTTCCTCACACCTCTCAGGTCACTTTGGTTCAACCATGTCTAAATAAATAGATCATTAACATCCCTTCTCTTTTCCTAGATGTATTCCCTTATGTATAAATCCATCCATCAAATCCCTTTGGTGCAAACCAAAAGGACTTTCTATAAGAATAGATAACATCCTCCCTTAAGATCAATTATCTTATTTTTAATTATCCACACAATCAAATTTCATTAATATGTTATTATATAAACAATAGTATCCAAAATAAACTTATTTATTATTATGGTACGTTTTAGACCTAAAATTATATAGACATCTATCTAATGTGTAACAAACACACTTTTTATGTGTACGGTAAACTATCGCCTCACGAAATGATGTTTTTTCATTTTTCTTTTACAGCCTCTCATGGTGGAAATTATGATATGAAATACACTTATATATAATATATATTATATTAATAATGTATTTATTATTATTTAAATATTTTTCACACAAATCTTAAAAATTTTCATTTTTTTAAATATGATATTTTTGTTTTAGGAAGTTTAGACTACTGCCCCTTAAAGTGATGTGATTCGTTCACATGCCATTTGAAATGTATTAATGATGTTTTTAGTAGAAATATATGACATATATGACATAATAATTATAATTTAATGATATTATATACATATATTCCTATATTTCATTTTATTTTTTTCTTTTAATACGAAAACAAAATGGGAGTATCATTCATGCATACATAAAGCTTATCGTCTCCATGAATGATGTATTGAATTTAATATATATATATTCAATAGATTATTATAATAAAAATATAATAAATATATATGATATTTATATAATGGTATAAATTAATTAAATCATTATTTATGTGTATGTACCAAAGATTAAACAAATTAAGACACATGTGAAAAACATAGGGAATATTAACCAAAGCTAAGAGTAACATTAAATTTTTATCAAGAGGGTAATATAAATCCATAATAAAACATTATATGGTATTTTATATAAAAATATGGTAATGTGATATATGAGTAATAAACATATAAGTTTTATACCATAATCGTGTATGAGTAAGAAGATATTGAAGGCCTAAGGTAAGGGAATTTCTTGTCACATTTTATTTCTGTGAGAAACATGCATTATTCAACACCCATTTCAATGTGTGGTTTCAAAAAAAAATCATGGATGTATTATAAGATTATAATAATATAATTTATGGGTAATTACATTCCAATTTTATGATCTATCTTTAATGGGTTTTATGTATCAAATGTTAAAAAAATTTTAAAGTAATTGTGTCTCAATTTTCATTCTTTTAGACACATATGATGTTATGAACCCATATTTTCCCATTTCGTGTATATAATTACACTAAAATATTATATAATGAATATAATTACATTTATAATATATTAATATTAATGTAATTAAATTATATTTAATGGGGAGTATAGTTCAATGTTACTATGTGGTAAGAGTTTATTGAGACAATCTCTTCGTTTTTTTTGAAATTCTTTATGTATACCATACATTTGATTAAATATTATGTTCCATTTCTCAATAAAAATCATGAATTTTTTATACTATATTAATTAAATATATATTCATTTATTGGTACTATTTTATCACTCTTTGGTACTTATTATTGTTAAGAAATTGTTTTTTAAAGAATTCCTTACATTACCATCTCTTTGGTCAGAAATCTGTGTTCCTTCAATCCATGTTTTCAATAAAGAAATTTATTAATAAATATTCTACAATTATCCTATGATATGTAAATGAAATTATTACTTAGGTTATAATATTTTATAAAAAAAGGTTCTTATAAATTATCTTCATTCCCTTTTTTAATTGATGAACTTTTCTAAACTTTTTACAGTGGAAAAGTAGTGATTGACATGTATGTGTTTACCTACATTCCTAACCTTCATTCACTTGGAGCTTCATTTAGAATATTACAAATATATTTTTCTAAAATGAAATTATTTAATAAAACACTTTAAATTCATCATTTCAACATTATTTCCAATGAAATAGTGTTTTAATTTTTTTTATTGTTTTCAATTATATTCAATGACTCTAATATAAGTTTTCATAGTATTTTCAATAAAATGTGTTTCAAATTTCTTTCAATATATATTTATAAAATTTCAAGGGGTGTTTAGAAGGAAAAGGTTTTTAATTTTCTTACATCTTTCATTATAATTGTTCATGTTTATTTTCATTATTTATTTTGAAACAGTTTTTCTGAAAATCAATTTTCAAAGAAGATATGAGATTTTCCTCAAAAAACTTTTATGTTTTAGTCATTCCTTTTATGGAAATGTTCCAAATTTCCATTCATATTCCTTTTTTTATAGTTTATGTTTTAATGGAATGATGTTTGTGAAATCTTGTTTCTCACAAATAGGTTATAATTTTATGAAACCCATTCATGTTTCATAGATTATATGCTTATAAAACAAGTTTCAATTAAATGAGCTTTACCATGATGAATTATTATGAAAAACTCTTCCTTTCAAGGTATTTTAAAGGATCAAATAATTTTGAAAACAATATATTTTCCACAGTCTATGATATGATTATATTTTTATGATACCAATTTCATTTAACGGGTTATGATATAATGTTTATGAAAACCATATCCTTTTATGGTTCATGGTATGATGAATGTTTTCTTATTTTGTGGAAATTGTTTTTATAATTTTTTCATTTGATGGGAGGGGCCTATATCTATATCCCATACATTTGGTAATGATAAATGTAAAATGAGTGCAAGAGGGTACATGGGACGACATCCTAATCCCAAAAAAAGAGGTTACAATGGAGGGAATCCCAAGCGCAAAACAATAAGAAATATAATGCTCTAAAAAAGAGGGTCCATGAGTGGACATACCCTATCAAAAATAAGAGGGTACATTAGATTAAATACCAATACTAAATCAGACACATACATTATTAACCTAATCCTAACATGTTTTGAGGGGATTAGTAGGTATCCTGGACACATTTTTTTCTATGTTTATGTGTATTCCATAAATTCCATGTTATTTTCCTATATTACAATTTCATGTCTCATGTTATCTATTTAGTTATCATCCATGTCCTAGGAGCTACCAAAAATTATAACATTATTCGTGTTTATGATCTTTGTTATTTAGGGTGTGACCTCCTTATGTTATGATCACATTTTTATACCCATATGGTCATGTTTATGCTTGAATGTCTTCCTTGTTTACCCTTACTGAGCATCTGAGCTCACCCCTATTTATGTTTCTATTCTTTTATTATTAAGATATACTTGTTTTATTATATGTATAATGAAGGTTATAATCTTGTATAATCTAGGGGAAGATAATGTATCTCACTTATGTATCAGGGATGATGTTTCCATCTTTGCAAAGGAATTAAACAATTACGGTCTTCAAGAATCTTATTTTATATTGTTTTATATATTATAAAAAATGGTTATGTAATGTTAATTTATAAAGAGTGAGGGTTGGTATATGAGATGTGGCATGTATCTCATGTCTTGTGGAACTGATCTCTTTACTAAAACCCTAGTACCTCATATAAGGGACTGCACAATGTGTGTTCACAGAAATACACATATTGTAGTTGGGTTTTTAAAAGAAACAATATAAGACTCATCCATCATCTCATTTCAATTCCCTTGAGGCTTATTCTACACATGGAAATTGGATCTTTTCCCACCGAGTCATCCCATAACACTCTCACTGGATTCAAACCCAAAAATCAATAAAATTTATCCTCCCATCGCCTCTACTCATCGGGGTGTGAAAACCCACAAATGAGGAACTTCAATCCACACCCAATTAGTACATGGATCTACTACTATATTTGAATACCAAAAATGTGGTGTCAAATATATTTCGCAAACCCATGGTAGTTATTTACTGAATAAGAAATTTTGAATTATCATTTTCTAGGTATTCATAGAATCATAGGTCAAATGAAAATTCCAATAATAAAAGCACCGATAATAGTAATATGTAATACAAAAAAAAGCATTATTAATAGACCTATGACAATGTTTGGGTCATATTCAATTTTTTTCACAGGGGGATGAATGATGAGAAATAATTAAATCAAAACTACATCAACTATTATAATCCCAGATGAAAATAAATTACCTCAAGTTAATGATGGATCCACCAAATAATTTTACATATGATCAATTACTATTTGTCATATGTAAAATAAAAATCATTATAAATTGAAAAAGAAATCCAACATTAATTTGGATATCTTAATGATGAATAATGGCCGCACATAATTGTCATTTATGATATCTATATATTATATTCGCACATGATCTTCAATCTAATCTCGACCTAAAGTAATTTTCCATTGACCATCCAATGTAACATCCATGATATATAGGGTTATGTACCCACCAATTTGGATTTATTATAACCACAAATTAATATGTGCATAATATTGTTTCCTTCAAATGAAACAATTATATAAATAATAATTTATTTATTTAATTTTTTCCCAGGATAGAACTCAAACCAAACACCCAATGAAAACCAATGTTTTGTTACACCTAGGGTATACCCCACTTTATTTTTCACAATAATGGTATCATGTTTCAAATATAATAATATATTTGGGAATCATTACAATTTTTAATGAAAATTAAATGTGATTGATATTAATATATAGAATGTTTATAAAAAATAAATTACATGATCACTATGCCATGGAATATCACACTATCTCAACACCTAGCTCCTAAAATATTCCTATAAATATTAAAAAGTCCTAAACAAAATACACTCAGACATTATATTATTATCAAATTCATGTGGTTTCATCCTAGGAAAGTAAAAATAGAACAAGAATATTGGAAAACCGAATGCTCATCTAGGTCTTCCACTCCCTTGATTTCTCCAATTAGATTCATATACGATCAAAAAACATACATCCAATGAAATCACATACCCAGTAAGGGGTTTTCATTATCATTTCTATATTTCATTGTCTCTTTAATAATGAAAACATAGTTTAGATGGCTCAACATACAGATGTCAATATCATGAAATGAGTCATCCACATTCCTCATCAATTGTAACATGTAAATGACACCATGTAACTATAACTATAATGGAATAAGGTTAATAAGTACACCATTTCACTTACCTAGCTCGGATATTGAAAAAATAAGGTTCCTAAGACACCTAGAGATAGATGAATTCCCTAGATAAAACCCTGCAACTCTCAAACTAAAACAGAATTTGAGGTTGGTCTATTAATAGATCCCGACTTTTCTAGGATTCCCTCATCCATCCCTGGATGTACCTCATCATTACTAGCATAAATAGAAAAAAATAGGACCCATATAAGGTCAAAAACTGGATATGACTATAACAACATATACTGATAATACACCTCATATGTGGCCTCAAACAGTTTATACCTTTATGGTGGAGTTGTATTAAATATGAAATAAAACTCCACAAATGTTATATCATCCACTTAAATATAGCCCACAACTGCTAGGTGATATCGAATCAAGTTTATGAAAACCTGAACAGTTCACATTACATGGATAGATTAATGGGTTAAAACAATATTCTCAACTACAACTAAGTCCCCAAAGTCACCCTTTATCCTCTTCAAAATATATCCATGATATAATAATTATGGTATGCAATTATCATCACCCGAGTTCCATGAAGCTAAACTACCTCCTGCATGGATATTTTTGATAAACTATCCACACGTTTCTTTTGGTCACCCATTTTATACATTTTACACTATAATAATTTATCTTGAAATATTCTTTTTAAATCACATGGATTAAAAAATGATTTCTGAAATCCATGAACATCCTCACCTCTAACATATTTACTGCTAAGGGAAATAAACCTCCTAATAAACTCCTTTCATTATATGACTAGGGTCACAGTATATCATAGATCAAGGATTATGAGAAACCCATCACTGTAAAATACATTAGGAACATATCTATTGGATTTCTGGTCATGCAACATATCAAAATAAATATCCTAAATTTACAAATCTCAGGATCTCTATTGTTGTGGAGGGGAAACATCTATTGAATAGAGATAAACTACACCAATCATATGTGTCTCAAAATCTCCAACATAGATGCCCAGAAAACATGGATGTCTTTGATGAAGGATACCATGAACTGTTTCAATAAGGGATAAGGATCGTTTCCATAAGTCTCACAATTTAATTTTGTAATAAAACTCACTAAATGGTATAAATATGAGATAAAAATAACAATAGTGGTGCTTGAAATACACTTTTATTATATCCTGATTCAAAACTAAAGCTATTGGTAACCTGTCACGAGATCACTCTTTATCAATGGAGGAAAAATCTATCCTAAAATATAAGAAACCCTTCTATTCTCAATGGTAGAAACCAATGTTGAATATATGGTATGGAACCTATCTATACTGAGGATAAAATCATAGGGTCTCACTATAACTATTTTGTGATCCCATTTCTAGCACTCTATCTCTCTCTAAAAAGAGTCGAGTCAAAGTATTAGTAAAATCAAGTGATTAGTGATCCTCTCTATAAGAGAATCAAAAAAAGCATTGAGACTAAGGATTCTATTCAATAAATTGTTCTTGAATTGGGGATATCCTTAGTGATATGTGACTCATAAAAATATGGTTCAATAGTAACTCAAGCATAGAATAAACGTATCATTGTTGAAACTATACTTGAAGACTCGCCAAAATCATAAAAAAGGAACTCATTCTTCTCCTTTCCTACCAGTTTACCAAAACCAAGCATTTCTATAACAACATAGAACATAAAATGTTCAAAAAACACATGTCCAAAGATCTCATATACCACACCTCAACAATATCATATTTCGGTGGCACATACTCTACCACACAATTTAGGATCATGTCTCAAGATTCTCTCTTGATGGTGAAATTGTCCATTTTCCTTTCATATCCAAATTAACAAAAAAAATCTCTATTATAGGGATCAACTAACACCCAACATTTACATAGAAATTTCGTGAATGATGATGAAAAACAACATATCATACCTATGTTTAATGGTACTGTATTAGAGTATGGGAAACAAGGATCCAACCTCAAAATACTCTTGGAGCCTATGGGAGAAGAACCTATAAAACCTCTAGATATCCATGAATCCTTCCACCAACTCCCCAAACATGAATTATTCCATGTGGGTATGTTAATTTTAACATCAACCCATGATAATTCCATCTACTACTGGTCACCCTAATCATCTAACATGTCACTCACCCTATGGACCATCTTACTTCTCCTTCTTCCTCATTATATATGGTTCATCAACCACCTCTATAACTGCAAAACAAATGGTAGAAAAACATAAAAATAGATATTCTATCCCATTATAAGTATGTAAATGCATTAGACATTGATAACTGAACTATCCTTTAGATATATAACAAAACCTCTGTTTTATGACTTTTGTAACAATCAAGCTTTTGGTAGGCCCTTACACCCCATATCCTCAGAGATACCTACCTAAAAATCTCATGATATGAGCTTAAACCATTTGAATCATTATACAAAACCAATATATCCATACCTGACTCATATAGGCATACCAAATCAACCTAAACCATTTGATGTGGGATTATGAACTGATCAATAGGCGTAAGTAAAACAAGGTGACCAACCTGAATGAAGACCACTTCATGACCCATACCCTTCACGGAGGCCTCATCACTCACTAGTTCAAACTCTCTAATCCACTACAGAAACAATATTGGATTCCATTTGGAATACATCTAGATAGATTATAATAAATACCACTTTCAATTAGAATATATTCTTATAATACTTAAAAAGAACATGAAAACTACAACCCAATCCAATATTATGTATATACCAAATTTAGCCCTCAAACTAGTTTTTAAATGGATCTAGTCAAGATGTTATTTTTTAGAGTCCTAGTGAATGGATATTTCAGAATATGAACCAGAACTAGAGACCCAAACCTGAATGAAAACGTCCAAAGAGTTAACGTTGTTTCTATAATTCCAAAACTTTTCCTCATGATGGTTCTAATTCTAAAAGATAACCAAAGGATGTTTCATCTCTAATAAAACACAAGCATGATTGAAATCGATGTGGATTCATCCACATATACACTAATACCACCTTCGGTAAGCTAGGGATGAGATTGTTTTGGTTCAATCCCAATCAGGATGTGTCCTAATAGAGTGGTATTAAAGGTTGTTAATCCTTGGGTTATGCTTTGATGTAGTCCACTATTATGGATTGGTTTGGGATTTATGGAAATAGTGTTATGTTTTTCATGTTCATCTCTCTAGATAGAGATTTGTATTAGTGTAGTAGATAATTTAGACATTTAACAACACATTATTAACCTTATTATTGAATCATGGCTTGTATTCAATTGTTATGGGGATATATTTGGGACATGAATCATATAAGAATGAGATTTGGTTCCCATTTCATTCATGAGGAATCCCACCAGATATAATAATTGATCATTATACATCTTGAATTATATCATGATGCATTCACGATGATAACTATTGAGGTATGAGTAGAACGGTAATGAGTATGATAAGCTGAGGGGCATGGCCTCTATGATGGGTGTTAGTTATGAGGCAGCCTTCCATTCTAATGGTCAAAACATGGTTCTTTCCCCTACTAATCAGTTTTTAGACCCACATCTACTGATTTAGGTGGAAGAAGTATTCCAGGATGGGTATTAGATTGATATTTTGGAGTTGGATTATGAATTCCTTGTTTTTAGTGCATATCATGAGAATTTGAGGCTGGGATCATGTGTGATACTAGGTTAGAAGCACCAACTGATAGAATTCAAACAATACAAGTCATGAAAAGAGAGGTCTTTTAAGAGTTACTGGGGATGTATACATTCTATATGAATTATAAATTTATATACTTTTTATGGAGGTGAAATCTTACATTGAATTTTCATACCCATCACTCTATAGTCATGGAGGTGGTCGATAAACCTCTTATGCGTATGAAACATCTAGAGAAAAGGGGTTTGTGGGGTTGTAGACATGTTAGTGGAGTTAGGGGAGATATAGGAGGTTGCATGTGATTTGGATTGATGACAAAACCACCACCCCCATGTGGAAATCCCAAGGATCTAGAAGTAGGTTTTCAGAATATTGGATAGCTATTGGCACTATAGGTTCGTTACCCATAGTCCCCATGAGTTTTTTGAGGTATGATTTAAATTCTTTATTCTTTTTAGTAATAATTTTTAGCATAGATATGAGACACATTATTCTTTTATTTGTTCAATAATTTTCTAAAAATTGATAGACAATCATTTAATCCCTGTATTGATTTTTTTGTAAATTTAGAAATGCATGGTGGAGGGATAATTCCTCCCTCGATACACATTCTTGAGATGTGATCCAGAAATCTTCAGGCAAACTGGGGCCACCCACATCAGATAGTATCAAGGTGTGGAAGATGATTTCCATTGAGATGTACATTAAATGTAATTTAGATATTCTATTATATCTAATAAACCCTTGGTTTTGGTAAAGAATTGTGAAATGTAATAATTGAGTTCCACGTAGTAGGATATCACAGAGTATTCTAGTTTGGATTACAGTACAAATTGTGTATTCAATTCCCCAGTTACTATAAGGGCCTGTGACCCCTAGTTATCTATAAGAGTTTACCACTATAACTACTTCAAGATATAATATTTTTGATGAGGTATTAGTTTTATGATGTTTATATCTTGGATGAACCCTCCGAAAATCCTATATAATTATTCCTAAATAAACTTAATGGTCATGAACTATGCGATGCATATCATCAATGAAAATATAGCTAGGTGGGTTGTTACTCTTAAGTATCTATGTTTACTAGGTGTAACCTAGTGTTTCTAATGGAAAAAATAGGTTTATTTGGATTTATTTTTAAATGAAATAATGAAATAATTAATAATTAATTTACTTAATTATCTCAGCCATGATGGAGGACATGAAAATCACCCAATGTCCACTAATGTTATGTCATGCCTAGGGTAAACCAAGAATTACAAACTAATATTTTGTCTGAAGATTATGATTTTAGGATCCATAATAGAGTTACTACAATTTTTCAGTAAAACATAATTTTCATGATATTAATATATTTATATTTTAATAATATCAATTTTAGGCTCATCTGGCCTAAGAATATCACATCATCTCATTAAATGTGTTCAATAATATTTCTATAATTATTCAAATGTATTAAATCTAAAAAAACCAAGACATTACCCTAGTCATGGATATTATGTAGTGGAATATATTTATTCTTTTAACCATCCCATTTTGAGGTTTTTTTATAAGAATATTATTTATGGATATTTTTATACGATGATCATAATTATATTAAATATTCATTTTCAAACTTGCAAACAGAATCACTTCCCAGACACATAATGTTATGTGAACTATAGTTCTATAGAAAATTCATATACATTAAAAAGCACATATATCCCCCCTTTCATGAGCCAATAAATATATCTATTTAATCCTAGAGTGTTCATAAAAAATTATATAAGAATTATGGGTTCTATCTAAAATTGAGACTCTATAGTTTTTAGAAAATTCTATGTGATATTGTACTAATGTTATATATATATTATCCTATTTATTTTTTTTATTGTAAAAATTATATTTCTCTCTCTTTGGACTAGGAATACAAACTTTTCATAATGGGAAATCAAGTTTATGTATATCCTTGACTAAAACATTTTTCGATGAAATTATAATGGAGAATATAATAATGTGTCCTAATCACTTATTTCATGACCTATAATAATAATTAATTTCTTTTAAACAATATGTTTTTTGAATATAACAAATCAAAATAAACTGCATAACAATTATCATTTCTCAATGTAATAAATACAAAATTGAAATTAAAATTAAAAATTATACATACATTATTATCAATAATAAAATGGATATCATCATCACATAATTGATATATTATTAGTATATTATTCTTGACAGTATAAACAAAAAACATTAAAAATCATACAGTTTTTTGAATTACCAAATGCATCATGGTAATATTTTTATATATTTTTCATTGTCTCAAAAGGTGACACATCAGTATTCCATTCTTTTCAAAATGTATATGCGTGATACGTATTTAATAATCTATTTTGAACAGCAAAAATCCATATTCTACTACTTATTAATGGATCATTTCACGTGATCTTACAAAAAAAAATCAAATACTAAATTGTTTTTGCTACCCATATTTTTTTTAAAGAAAGGTTAGAAATGGAATCCAAATAATCTACATCATCTTAATATATTTATTTACATTTTTTTAATATAATTTATATAATTATTGGAAAAAAATTTTGTTCAAAAAAATATTTCTCTAGATTAAGAAGTTATAGCTATATAGTTTAATATATATTTATTTTGGTATTTTTATAGAAAATATAATAATTCTTACTGATATAAATTTTCTATCTATAATGATAACAAAAACCATATATTTCTCTAGGAACAAAATAAATTCCTAGAAAATTATTGAGTTATTTAATTATTGATGGTAAACATTCACTATCATTAATTAACCATTCATTATACAATTTTTGTTCAACAATTATCTTGATAAGAATAGAGTCCTTTCCCTTCTTAATAGAAGTTTTATATTAAAAAAAGTTGATAATGATTGTTTTATCATTGAATTCTTATATTTATCCATAATCTCATTATTGGTATATTTTAGCATAGTAATATTTATGAATAAATATTCAAAAAAATTAAAATATTAATCATGCGTTTTATTATCATATATAACTGTAATATCATTTTTTATATTAGTTGTGTGTTTGATAAAATAAAAATTTTCTCATTCATTATTTTCTTCCCATTTTAAATTAGATTCTTTTGAATATTCCGTAGAATAACTCTTGGATTACCACTTTTAATTTTTTTCTTCTTTCATCAATTCTAAAATTACATTTAACAAATTAAATTTTGACAATAATTATTGATGTTTCCATTACTCTTATATACATATCAAAAAAAATTTCCAAATATTCAGTTGTCTTTCAATTTGAATTTCAATATTTTTTTCCCTTGAAATTTTCTTTCTAACAAACATAATCCTTTTGTAAAACATATTAAATTATCTAAGACTAATTGAATATGAACTTATCTTTACAAGATCCACTATCACATCTACTGGTTATTTCTTCTTTGATTACCTCATTATCTTTCAATAGACAATCTTATAATGCAATTCAAATTTTAGGTTAAAGATCATTATAATTAAAATTAAGTTCAACATATAGCATCATTATTTTTTCAATCCATTCCTTTTTTTGATGGACTATAATATACCATGAATCTTGATTTAATATGTCCATGCCTCTCTATATATTTTAGAATAATTTTAGAATTCTTATCACTTGAGACATGTCATCATTAGTCTTTCATGTGCATTCATAGTATTTGAAAATGGATTAACCTATATAATCACATTTGAAATAGATATAACATGATTCATTTTCAATTTATTATATATATTAGTTGATATATTTAATAATATTTCATTATCGTTAGATGTTGCATCATGAAACACAAATATGGTTTCCAAAATTTTAAAAAATGTATAAAATGAATGTATTCTATTATTTTTCTCTTATATTATAGTTATGTATAATTCATTAATTTATATTCAATTATAATCCTAACATTCATTGTGTAATAATTAAAGAAAGATGTATTCACATTATTATATTCATATTAATATTTAATTTCCATCCAAAGGAAAAAATGTACTTTTAAGATGTATTTTCATTTTTATTTTCCACTTATCATTGATAGTATCATTAAAATGTGGTGGACTATTTCTAGAAGTTTCCTGAAGTCATGTATTTTATTTAAGGATGTAAATGACGAAATAACAAAAAATTTAGATCATTTTGATAAAAAATGATGAAAAATAAAACGAGAAAATTAAATCAAAAAATGAAATAAAAACACTAATAATAAACTTTGATTGTAATAGATATCTAAGAAAGGTTTAAAAAGAGTTTCTGATGAAAAATTATATTTAAATTAAATTAGAATCGAATCCCAAAATTTATAAAAATTTGAAGGTTTTCTAAAAACATTAAGATATATAATTTAATGTTATCAGTGAATTTATAAAAAAAGAAATCAAAAAATAGTTAAAAATTTATAAAATCACCTGAACTATTTAATGGATTATAATCACATAAAACACAATATAAAAGAATAGATAATAATAACTATTAGAGTATTGATATTTCAATGAGCTTTTTATGATGAAATTAATTGATCTCTTGAAAATAAATGTAAAAAATTAACAAATAGTGGAAATAAATACAAGAGGTTTATCATAATTATCAAACCAAATCCTCTCTACTATATAGTTAGATGATTCCAATAATTCTTAATGATCAATAAATTGTTCCAAATCAAGATTTCATTTTTTAGTTATAAATAGGAAAAAAGTTTCTCTAGATACATAGAATAAATATAATAGTTATTAATTGTACCGAAAATTTAAAGAATGTGTAAAAATATTATATGAGTAATCAAAAATATGGAATAGTATTTTTTTCTCTATATATGAAAAAATAATGAAAGAATAAATCTAATTTATGTAAATGATATAAGAAGAGAGAAATTATGTATAGGTGATTTGTTTTTTTTCTAATTCTATTATCTGATTAAAATGACCTATAATAAATTTTTTCTTTTTCTAGACCGTCGTTAAATCAATCAATGTATATATTTTGAATGTTCTTTTCTAGGTATTAGTTTTTTCATTAAAAATAGAGTTTCTTAAATAAAAAAACCATCTACTTTATTGAAGGTGTAATTAATCTAGTATGTTTACTTATTTCACCCTCCTAGTTCATCAATAACCTTGTTTTATGTGAACATAGTTGTTCAGAATTATTGTTATCCAATATTCTAATTCTCAAATTATTCATTTTAGTAGAATGATGAAATAAATATACATATTCTATAGGAAAATCAGAATATATGACATTGTATTTAGTTTAAATTAATATAAATTTTAAGAATAATTATTTTAAAAACATAATACTTTCCACATATGACACCATATTATTTTATGAATTTTTAAAAAAATAAATTAAATACTTGGGATATATTTCATTACATGCAGCATTGGGTTTAGCTTATGTAACATGCAACACCATGATTTAACAAACTGTGACTTAATATTAATAATAATATTTATACCAGACTATTATTAACATGTAATTAAAGATATATATTAATAGTAACAAATACTATTTAAATATCATGTAAAATAGTAATATATAAAAAAATATTGAAGAATAAATTACTTCATAGAATTGTCTTTATATGTTTTAAAAATCCTCATTTCACAAAAATTGTTTTTATTTCTTTTTATGAATAATAATAAAACTAAACATTGAAACATAATGTAAATTAATTTTATAAAAGAAACTCTATACTTGAAATCATAATGTCAATATTAATATCAAGTAATTTGTTTATACTTTTGGTTTAGATTACTTTATTCAGTGATTAGTAAATAATATATGATTTTACTCAAAACTTTCTTTTAGCTAAAATAATTTAAAATTTTACATGTTGTTTTAATTTGGTTTTAAAAGTAAAATTACTTAATTTATATATAAATAAATAAATTTTAAGTCATTATACTCTGTCTAATATAAAATTTGCATATAAAAGCTATTTAAACCCATGGGCATTTTTTCTCTTTTAATAAATCATTTCTTATCGTGCATATGATATTAAATTTAAAATAAAATTTTCCACTTCTATAAATGGAATATGAAAAAATATAGTAGTTTGTTATATTATAATTATTTATATTATCAAATATGGTCAACATAATTTGGGACCATAATGATTAGTAAAAATAATATTAAATATTTATGATGGTTAATATATAAATGGGTTTACATAGTGGTAAAATTAAAATGAGAATGGTTAAAAATTTTAAAAAAATTATCTAAATTAATTTTAGACCATATCATAAATTCATATATCCTAGGAAGTATAATGGATTATTTTTTTCATTTGTAATTAGAAAATTTTTGTTATACTATTTACTTATCATAAATTTATAATGTGTCGGCCACCTCCTTTATAAAAGGTCACCTAATCTCCTCTTCACACAAAAAAACAAATTTTTTGGAAAATACAATCCCATATAACTTCTCTACATCCATATTCACATCTTAGATGCATTATTATGGTTATTATACAATCAATGAATCCAGTTGGTTCAAACCAAAATAAGTTTCATGAAGAAGAGGTTACACCTCACACAAAGCATTTTGTTTAATTTCATCCTAAAATTACTTCAATTATTATTAAAACAAGATGATATAATAAAATAATTATATACCATATAAATAAAATTTTTTATCACAAAGATATGGATTTCAACTATCAACTATTTCAACAAATTGGATACAAAACCAACATTTATGGGTACAACGATCTACCTCATCACGAATAGAGGTTTTCCATTTTACATAAAAACATTTCATGGATGTATACTGAGATGTTTTAAATGTTTATATATGATAATTATTATATAATTATTATTTTTGAAATATTATATCACATATTCCATTATTCTTCCAATTCTGTGGGAATACTATAACGTCACTCTTGTGTACTTTGAACTACCAGCATGCGAAGAGATGTGATTATTTCATACTATAATTGGAAGGTAATAAGAATGGTTTTAATGAAAATAAATGATATATAAGAAATAAAATTATAATTTAATTTTATTATATTATTTACCTTTATTTCATTCAATCCATAAAAAAATGGAAGGATTGTTCATGCTAACGTAATGCATGCTATATCCAAGAACGGTGCATTTAGTTTTCAAAATAAAACTCATAAACATTTATTTAATTAATATATCTGACTTCCATGTAATTTTAATATTTTTTAGATGATGGATCATTGTTAAAATTATAATAAACAAAAACAATTTATCATAACATACATGAAAATCAATCTAATTGTTGCATAAAACATGAATTTAACATGGAATTGTTAATAAATGGTTAATAAAAGGTCATAATTAAATAATATATAGTATGATACATATATATGTTTTTGTAATAAATTTATAATAAAATTATATTTATTATACATGTGTATTGAATGTGTATGATTGAAGTTGAGACTTAATGAAAGGGAATTCTCTCTCACTTTTTACTTGTGTGATACCCGTTCATATTCATGGACTATTTATTTTATGTGGTGTATATAATTACATTAAATGTATTTTATGAATATTAGCCTAAAAATTATTTGGAATTATATACATTTTAGGATCATTCTTTCAATGTGTTTATATTTCAAATGTTTCTAAAGCAGTATGGGATTTTTGGTCTAATCTTCTTTCCACGATAGGTATGTTATGTTATGTACCAATCTTCTTTGATGATGTGTATATACATTCCCATAGACATAAAATATCATAAAATTATTTATCCAAATGGTATTTGATATTTAATATATTGTAATTCATTTATGGGGCTTATAATTCTATTTTTCCAAAGTTGTTAATATTTAATGTTACTATCAAATCATTTAGCAATATTTTTAATGATTATGTTATTTATGATTAAATATTATGATTCATATATCCAGAAAAAAATTATTTTTTATGTCCACTCTTTATTTCATGACAATAAAATTTTCCCTTTATTTTCTTCTATTTATATACTCATGATTTCAAACGAATGTTTTTAAGTATAATCATCTTTATTCCTCACTCCAGTCAAATTTTTTTTTCAAAATTCTGTTTCTAATTTTTTTTTCAAAATTTACCATTACATATATTGACTTATTAATTTTACACATTTTATTTCATTATTCTAATGATAATTTTCGATTGAAAAAAATATCTAATATTCTAATATATTTATAATTTTGGGTTTATAATATGAAAACATGAACTGCAATAAATAAATTTTTATTAATTGACATAATGAGCTCATAAATCCATATTTAATCTTATAAATACATAGTATAACATGGAAAAATCATAGAAAAAAGGGGTGAGGTAAAAATTCTAGTAATAAAATAAACCATGAAATGAAGCTTGTTATAAGAGTTAGAAGACATAACATGATAACATAAAATGAATGGGCCCTGAATAAACACATGGAGGAGTAAAATACAGATAATGGAATCATATTATATTGTCAAAATAGTAATTTTGAAACAAAATATATTTATAAATAAACATGATTCTAGGAGAACTGCTAACAAAAAAACACATGGGGGAAAAGTCCCATTGTATAATAGGTTTACTCCCAAATCCCAAACATAATGTCTCAAGAGGAAAAAGATATAAACAATTAATTGATGAATTATATGATATAACCCATAAAATAATGAATATTCATATGTGTTTCGCATAATAAATACATACATATGGAATAAGCATAAGGGTTACTCATAGAAATAGATATGTTTCGTAATCATATCATAAAGAATAACCAAAGGGTGTTACATAATAGTATCCATGAAAAAATAAATTTTTATTCATTATTTTACATTCAGGAATGAAGAATAATAATATTTCGTGAATAATTACATCCAACTTATGTGAAAACCTATTAATGAGTGGTATCGTAATATTGGTCATATTCCTCTTAGGTGCAGTTTTATGGAGATGAATAAATTGTGCTAAAATTCGATAGGATAATAATTATAACCATAGAAAAAGAAATGAACAAAAATAGTTTTTCATGAAAAACTGTTTTATTTTATGAACTATTTGTACCTTAAGAAAATTTATGTTGTTCACATGAAAATGTGTAAGAAAAAAAGAATCAAATTTAATTGGGTTTTCTTATCGAGAGGAATTGTGAAGTAAACTAGGCAAAATACGAATTTCCTCATTCAATGAAGATGAATTGAGAATGATATATATTTTTATAACATATATTTAAAATATAAATAATTTATATAACATTAATGAAGATATAAAATGAATTAAATAGAGATAAATCATCACCTAAAAAAATTCTTCGTTTGGGATATAAATTATACTATGTCCAAATGCATTTTACACATTATCATAATTTCCTTTCATAAAAGAATTATATTCATTATTTTTTTAATTCATAACCTAATCAACATATATTTTATGTATAATAATTTTATTATATTCATTTATGTCCATTTATATGAGTTATAATGTTCAACTAGGTTGTTACATGCGTGTTTATTTCATGGTTTCATGGATGGTCCACTTGTGTATAATTATGGATTTTTTTTTCAAATGAAAATAATACTATAGATGTGAAATGAAATAGGGTTCATAAATATCTATATGTTTAAATTTTTCCAAATATATTTTTTATGTGTACGGTTCTATTATTTAAAACATTATCATTATGTGGTTAGTTCATTTAGGTGGTCTTACAGACCATCTCAAACTCATTTAATATTATTTAATATTATATCTATTTATTAGTAATAAAACATGAAATAAGTTATAATATAATTATTAAAATCTTATTTATCTATAATGATATTTTTATGATCATCCATGAATAATGTAATAGAATAGAATTCAATATCCATGGAGACAATTAACCGCCTTAATTTTGAAAATCGTTTAGTTTTTTTTGAATTAGTGGACTCTTGAAAATGGGTGGGTATATGTTATTCCATTGTAAATATAAATTATTGTATATAAATGATAATAGAGTTATTAATATTTGAGGGATGGAAGATATTTGGATAAGGTATTAGAGGAAAAATATTAAGAGAGGTGGTTTGACAAAGTTAAATCTTGAATATCACCTCTTTGAAGGAAATGTTAAGGAACATGAAATTACTAATTTGGTGAGTAATTCATCCTATATAAGTGTTTAGAGATTATATGAATGTTTTTTTATATATTGGGAAATTATTATGGCTTTTAAGTATATAAGAGATGGGGTGGTGGGGTGGTATTTATAAGGTGATGAGAGGGGTGTATTTTATTATTATATACATTTTTTTATTGTGGGTCAGGTATGTCAATATTACTGATTCAAGTGAGTTTATAGAGTAAGTAGTGCATGTGATTTCAATATAATCAGTTATTATATCATCTATGGCTAAAAAATACATTTATTTGGCATGTAATGTTATGTTATGTGAATTTCCATATTTTAGTATTCACAAAAAAATCCAATATTTTAGTAAAATCCAAAAAAAATATTATTATCCATTTTCAACATGATGATTTAGAACAAGGAATCCATCTTATCAGAATATGTATCCACGTATGATAAATTGAATATTTTATTTAAATAATAATTTATTTGAAATATATATATTTTAATATCATAATATATTTTATGACTCTATTGAAATATAATTATGGTCTCATAAAATTCTATAATCAGTAAAAAAATTATTTTATAAAACCAATTTATTAAAATATATTTTTTAATTCATTATATTTATTATAAAATTTGGAATACAATATTTACATTTTATAAAAATAAAAAATCACAATTTATCATTTTTTAAACATTAATTTATATCTAGAATGATATAAATATTTCATTTTTCATTTTTATGGCACATAAATTTCAGGTTTAATTTACCATGGTGAGGTACAACTATAAATATCTTATTACTTTTCATAATAGTCATATTAAAATTCTAGTAGTCAGGTTTCTATTCCAATGGTTATATTTGGAACAATCTTATGGGTTTAGTACTTACTAAAAAAGAAACTTATTCCATTAATCATTCATTAACATCTATTTTAAGGAAAGTTAATATGTACACTTTAATATTCAAAATTAATATTTTATTTCTATAGTGTTCTTCACGAGTTTGGTCATTCTGGTGGATTGAGGAGATTCAAATTATCCAATTCTAATTCTCTTCTTTTATATTAAATGTCTCGGTATAATATTTGGAAAAATTATTTGTTTTCGTGACTAATGTATCAATATTTATTTATGAGAATAATTTTTTTGTTGGTTTCTCTATGTATTTAATTTTTTTATATTACAAAAAAAATTAATAGAAGGAAAGTATCATTTTATAAATTATAGGTTGTTCCATTATTACCCCCTTTGGAATTATTTTTCCTCAATGTTTCATCATCAATATTAATGTTAAACTATTTGGAGTACTTATCCTTCATTGGTTACTCAAATTCCATTATTGACTCCTCATAGATATGACTTACCCAAATTACATTTAATAGGAGAGTTTTTTATGGAATAGAATAATATCCCTACGATACATGCTCTTCACCAGCTGCTCATTATATGAGATATCATTTTCTTGCAATGACTCTATGAATTTTGTACAAGTAAGTGATCTGGTCTGTAAATTACAAAGAGGTATTTTTGGAATACATTATATTTTTGAGACATAGATGGAGTGAGTTCTAGTAGGTACACCACAACATAGATTCAATCAAAATTACAAAGGGGATGATGTATATAATATTTAGATTTACCTTCATCCTAAATTACATTACCCTATTCCATAGAGATTGGTAGAGGAATACCTTATCTCAAAGAACAAAAAAATATATCTCATCAATGATTGTATGCTTATAACTTCTGTCACATTTGTGAATACCTGAAGTGCCATTGAATTGTAGTCACCAATTTTAAATTTTATTTAAAAATTTATAGTCCCAAAAGAATACATTCACCAACGTCATCTCATCTTACATGTGTTATATAGATTTTCTCATAAAGGGATTAATGTGGATCAATTTGGAGTCTTGTGTAGAAAATATTTTTGTAAGATAACTTGACCAAAGGCATATTATTTTCCCATCCTAATTTAATTTCCATCTAGCATGCCCTCACCATGTATTCTAGTGTCTGGTTAATTTATATAGACTGTCCGTCAATTTAAATATGATAATCTTTACTGATGTTTAGCTAAATATTTGGAGCATATTAGATACAATCCAAAATGTGTAGGTGAATCTCTTATCCCAATAATATATAATAAAAAATGGTACTCTATGAAACCGTGTGACTTTTTTGATGTATATCTATGAAATTTGATTAAGTTATAAGTCTTCCTTAATTACTATAATGTGATCTATCTTTATAAGAAGATACAAAACAAACCATAATACATTATATCATGTAGATGTATTTGGATGTATAGTAATAAAATCTATGGGGATGATTCCCAATTAACATGTATATATGGGTAATGGATATATCATCCCCTTCATGTTTTTACTTTCATCCTTCACATGAATGTATATTAGGGACTCTAATGTATATTTTAAAATTACATTCATTATATCATCCCACCAAAAGTGTTCTTTTTGGTGTCAAAAGATCTTAATAATCCCTTAGGGGATGAAATGGTCAAGATATGTGTTATATTCCATATCTGTCTCTTTGTCTATATATTATGTAATTTAAATTTTGGTGACCTAAATCATTTGACTCCTTCCTCAACAATTTTTATCACAAATAATTTCCCATTTCCAATATCTTTCACCATCTTTTGAATTTTAACATAATCCCTTTGAGAATTCATTATAATCTCTAAAAGGGATGGTTGAGAAATAATTTCAGAAAGGGATAGTGATGTACCATGGTTTATTATTCCCATTTACATCCATTATAATATAAGTATATTGGATCCCTTTCAATTATCATCACTAATAACATTTCAGGATCTTTTCTGTGTAGAGAATATGTTACATTATTTTCTTGTATAGGATGGTTGTGTATTAATGATTCAGAATCCTTGAGTAGCTCTAACCATATTAATTGGAACATATGACCATCCTTTTATATGAATATAAATTTCATTCTTTTGGGATTAGAATATATCTCACATTTCTTTGAATAGATATAATTCTACCAGATTAACAATAGAAAGTTCATAGCCACTAACTCTAATTCATGTGTGGGATAGTTTTTCTCACTAACAATTAGCTTCCTTGAGGACCAGGCTATCATAATTTTATTCTACATCAGTACATAACCTAATAACTTCTTTGAGACATCATTGTATACCACAAATACATCCCCACATGTGGGTAGTGTATGTATATGTGTAATGATAAGAAACTTTTCAAACTCTTGGAGTCTATATTAACATTCACTGGTCTTAAGAATACATTCACCCCTTCAGAGTTATCTTGAATAGAGGTATTGAAAATTTTGAGAAGTTCCTTGCAAATTGTTAGTAATACCACGATAGTCCAAATATACTATATATTTCAATTATCGATATTGGTCTTGGACACTCCTTAACTACCATTTTATTATAAGTTCTCATTGATATCATATTACTAGGGATCAAATTCCATTAGAATGACACATTCAGTATCCCTAACAAATATTTACTATACTTTTTATATATATTATCCCTTCAAAAATAATTATCACAATATTCAACTGATCCTCATGCTCCTCCATTCCATGATAGTATATTATAATATCATATATAATGACTAAAAATAATTTTTCAATGTAATATGAAAAGACTATATTCATTACGTCAATGAATATTGTGGGATAACTATCGATTTTGATGGTTATCTCTATGAAATCATAGTGTATTTACTTTATTTAGAAGGAATCCATGAGAATATTTTCCTTTATCAATGTTAACTGGTGATATCCTGATCGAAGGTCCTCCATAAAAAAATACTTTCCTATGCATAGTTAATCGAACAAGTCATCTATCCATTATAGAGGATAATTGTTATTTATTATTATTTGGATGATACCATGATAATCAATATAGATGAATTTTGATCCCTCCATCTTATTGACAAATAGGATAGGTGTACCCCACAATGAATCACTTCATTATATAATATACTCATCAAAATTCTCTTTTAACTTCTTCATTAGTTATTATAATTCAATGGTGGATATCTTGTAAATATTCTATGATTTGGAAAGAGATGTGAGAATATGTTGTATGGTGAACTCAACCAACTGGTCAAGAGAAGGATAAATAAATTCATCATTGATTACATCAGTAAGGTCCCTCATGATGGTCATGTATTCAATAATGATTCTCTCTTTTTCATAAATCATTAGAGATAGATATTATTTCTCATATTTAAATAGTATCCTTTTATGAGATTAATAATCCAAAGGTTATTCATCTTCTTCCATAAATTTTTATATATTTAGAGGATTGATTGGGTTGTGAAGAGTGATATACCATTCCTAGAAAATGATGATGGATTTATATATTGAAATACAGTCTATCCCAATATAGAATAAACATCAACTGGAGGATGTATGGTAATTATTTCTGGGAGGTTCAATGAAAAGATATTTACCAGGGAGGAGGTGTTTACATTCCATGTAATAATTTACACAATATTTTTTCTTAGATATATCTAATGCTCCAAATTTTGAGTGGGTGTTTGAATAGTTTGGCATAACATACAAGATATAAAAGAATATATATACCCATTTAAAAATAATATTTTTTTACTATTATTGAATTAATATCCTACATACTTATAAAAATAACATTATTTGGTTCCAACTGAATAGTATTGTTAGTGTATTCCCTTCCCTAAGGCCTTTGAGGTTATTGTTGTTGATTATCTCTTACAACCATTAATGCTGGGAATTCACTCACATAATTCATGTGTTCCATGAAAATGATACATTGAAATACATACTGGTTGTTGATATGAAACTTCATTTAATTTACCACATTTGTGGGATTCCTTATATAACATTAGAAATTTTTATCCCCATTACCCTCTTTTCCACAGTTTAAGCGTCTTAAACTTTCCTTATAGACCATTCATAGGATGGTTCATCCCACTCATTTGACATGAGGGACGATTGATTTTCCTAAATCTAATGTATTTATCTATTTATGCCTCTATATTGAGATCCAATATTAATGTTTTATCCCATAAACCATTAGACCACTATGAGTCACCAATATTAATCTCAAACATATTGTCCCAATTGATGTCCTTGATATAGATTTCAATGTCTTAAATCTCTATAAAATTTGAAAGACTCATTTTTAATATAATTAAAAAGTGAACCAAATTTATTTAAATGTTCATGAAAATTCATAGGTTCGTCATAAATATGTTCTAACGAGTTCCTTATATACCTATGAAGACTTATATTCTATTTTTTAGTCAGAGGTACTCCCCATATATCATTATAAGGAAGGTTTAAGGAAAATATTTACTTAAAAATATATTCTTAAATCATTCACATTTCATGGAATCAATTTCTAAAATATATATTGTGTTCATGAATAGTTTCTACAATTTATTATCTTCCACATAAAAAACCATCATCTTGAAAATCTATTTTTAGAGTATTGGAGTGTAGATAGTATCTTCATAATTGAGTTAATCCATTTCTCTACTATAAGGGGATAAATATAACCTCTATATATAAGATTTTTTTTTTCACATTAATGATTTCACTATAACATTATCTTTCTTAATAATAGGATGGATATCCACACAATTAATGTTATAATAAAAAACTGGATCCATTTTAGCCAGTACTATCATGATGTTTTCAGCTACTGTTCCCATCATGGTTGGAATCACATTAGGGAAATCATCAAATTTCCTATCATATTGGGTGTCGACCTATGCTTTCTTATTTACATCCTTTATCTAGAAAGTAAAAATAATTACGTAGGATTTAATACTTATTTGATGAGAATATAAAAAAGAAACTATGAACATAGATGATTAAAATTATAAAGGAAAAGTATATCCAATATTATGATCCCCTTGGTTTCAATCTAGGTTATCCACAGTGATAGAATTATCCATATGGTTATTACTAATGTATTCTAGTCATAATACCCAATGATTACTATATTTACCTCTGATACCAACTAGAGTAACACAATTCGTTTACAATAATTATAAAATAATTTTACAAATAATTATCAATTTAATACACACCAAATATAGATAGGCGACTTGTGTTTGAATGACTAGGTACATAATTAGAAACAATGACACATGAATGAAACATTTTTATTAATATCCATAATGATATCTTAACTCTCTATAAGATCATAAAATTTTATATGATGTCTTGGGGAATTCATATACAAAAGGGGTGATCTAAAAGTCAATGTAGGGAAATAGACATGGAAATGATGCATGAAACATGATCCAGAAGGAATAACATCATAACATAAAATTCAGGGATCCTAAATAAACATATAAATTCATAATATAAAAAAATAATCATATGATCATGTCAACATATTAATGTAGAAACAAAAAATATCATGACATAAACACAACTCAATTATACATACCAATACTATGTCACATGGTGGAAGGATTCCCATAATGAATTTATTTTACTCCTTAATACCTTTCATAATGTTTCATGGGATTGAAAAATTACCCAACACATTGGATCACTATCTAGGTGAAACCATCACAACTGGTACATGAATATGTGTTCCACATGATGAAATCAAATAGAGAATAAGCATATGGGTTAGACATGGAATGAACTTGTGATTATGATCATGTCATAAGGGAAAAAAGGCGTATCATTATGGTATCCATTAAAAAAGATATTTAAATAATTTCTCTACATTCAAAAAAAAGAAAATAAGAATTGATGTCGAATAACCATGTCCATCTTAAATGAAATCATAGATAAAATAATTTAGGTATCTTTAAAAATTTGAAACCTATGAAACATTTTGGGGAAAATAATAATGAGTCCCTTAGGAGGATAAAAAAATAACTACAATAAAAAAGTAAAATAATATAGTAATTCTTGATAAAATTATTTATTTTCGAAAATTTTGGGTTGTAAAAAAATTATATGTAGTGTTCATGAAAATGTGTATGAAATCGATATGCTCCCTTTAATCAGTTTTGTTTATCAAGAGGATGTTAAAAGAGATCATTTTAAAATATGTAATTACTTATCAAAGAATGATGAATAGAGAAAGATATGTATTTTTGGAATGTATTTATAGAATATATAAAAATTATAATAGAAATATGAACAAATTACCTATGGAAAATATAGGTAACGTGTTACCTAAAAGAAATATTGAGGTTTGGATAGATCTATTACCTTTTGTCTGAATTTGATATAAACTTGCACTAAATCTCCATTATAATCATTAAGTTTTATTTATTGATTGATTTACAACCCATTACATATATATTTGTTTTTTTATAATTTTATTACGGTCATTTATAGCCATTTTAATGCGTTATAAGTTTTAATTTCATTGTCCAAGGAGCATTCATTTCATGCTTTCGTGGTTGATTAACTTATGTGTAATTATGGATGATCTTTTAAAATTGAATTGAAACACCATAAGTGAAATTATATGGTATTTAATTAAAAAAATGTTTAAATAGTCCCATATAATAATTTTTCTTACACAATAATGGTTCTTTATGTAAAAACATTATCATTCTATGGGATGTTCATTTTGGTGATTTTACAAACCATTACAAACTAGTTTCATGATATGCAGTAGTTTGTTTGTATATATGTTTCATATAATGATATTTTTAATAATATAAACATTAAAATATTATTTTTCTATATTAATTGTTTTATGACTATCCATGAAGGTGATGATTGCATGCCATAATTTGGAAAATGGTTTTTTTTATTTGAATAAGTGGACATGATAAAATGGGTGTGTATAAGATAATAATTTCAATATATATAATTATATTATATAAACTATACTATGGTTATTATTATTTAATGGATGAAGGATGTGAGGGGAAGGAAGAAGAATAAATGAAATTTAGAGAGGTGGTTTTAAAAATGTATCTCTTGAATATCACTTCCTCAAAGGACCCCATAAGATATGTGGAATTGTTATTTTTTGTAGTAATTGATAAACATGGACATGGGGAGTGTGGTGATAAGAGTTTTTTGGAATACATTTGGAAATCATCATGTCTTTTAGGGTGTGATGAGAAGGGTTGGGTATGTTATTTATAAACATAGGAGTGATGTGTTTTTTAATATTATACTCATTAATAATTAATGTTTCTATTGATTCATGTGCCTATATATAGGAAATAGTGAATTTTATTTTAATAAATGTGTTGTTACATCATTCATGTCTCAATAATTAATTTATTTGTCTTATGGAATTACATACTGTAATCTACCATATTTAACAATTCACCAAGAATTCAACTATTTTTCTATAATTCCAAAAATTTATGATAAAAGTATTTAAATGTGTAGATATCTAAAATTGAATCAATTTTATCAAATTTTTTTTAATATATGATAAATATAAATTTTAAATTAAATTGTCATTATTTTCAAAATATCTATTTAAATATTATAATATATTTTATGACCCCATTGAAAAATAATCATGGATTCATAAAATTATCATATAAATATAATACGACATAATATTAATTTATGAATCCATTTTTTGGAAATATTTTTCCATTTAAATCATTATATTCCTTATAAAATTAGAAATAAAATATTTACATTTTTCGAACTTTGAAAAACTCAATATATCATTTTAAAATCATTTCTTTTTATTTCCCCTAGGCTAGATAACCTGAGAGGTGTGGGGGTGGGGGTGATTCAGGGTGTGAAAGATTAAAATAACTGCCCTTTCTGATGTTGTTATACTGTTAG
This sequence comes from Viscum album, assembly GCA_963277665.1. NCBI lineage: Eukaryota > Viridiplantae > Streptophyta > Magnoliopsida > Santalales > Viscaceae > Viscum > Viscum album. The sequence continues at coordinate 1,130,045,209 of OY728128.1, read as the reverse complement.
ACAAAATCCTCTTCTCTCTCCTTCCAAATACAAAGTATGAATAATCCTTAAATCATGCACATGACACATCAATTTTAACATGGTTCACCCTCACTGGGATACGTCTAAGGAATAAACACCAGAAATGTTCTGATGTACCAATTCCACTATAAGCGCACTACTATTTACAAGTTCGGAGCGGAATCAATATACCTCTTGGTTTACAACCACTCACAATTTTAGAACTCACTACTCGTTCAACTGAAGTGATCTCACTGCTTCTTCAGAAGAACCACTCACCATTTATAGACCAATAGGTCTCTTCATTTCCAATAATAAATTCATCGTCCACTGTATGTAGATGCTCTATTGAAGTCTAAATTTCATCCGCTGATTAATACCCCTTTTCCCCTAACCACTAGGTAATAACTGTTGAGAAGTACCTTCTCAAAGCACCCTACTTCGTAAAGCTCCAAATTTCATGAAGCACAAAAAATCCATAGTGAAGCTTCTTCCTTTTTGCAAAGCTCACACCTTCGAAGAGCTCATGCTGTCATGGAGCTCAAGTCATCATAGAGCGGCTTCCATCACAAATCTCACTGAGCCAACGTGGATCACACCTACTTCACTGAGCTCGATTAGCCACTGCAAAGCTCCTTCCATTCCGAAGCACACTGACTTCTCAAACCACCCTCATGAGCCAAGATCAAATGATTTTTTAAAAACACTCTATACTTATCTCGAGGGGGTCGAGGCCTATTTATAGGTGATTCCATTGACCCTAGAACCATCTGCGTGATGTCAGTACCACATCACCCTAAATCACGAAGCTCTGAAATTTATACATAATTTTTCTCTATATCATGATGCAACACAAAACATTTCCGATCACATAGGTCATAGTAATCCCGGAGCATTCCATCAATTCCTTCACGCCTTCACCGCAAAGTTCAACTCGTAATGCCCTTCACCACCACAATGCTCTCCAATGCTTCTATTCATGAAGCTTGTTGTAATCTCAAAGAACATCATCAACTTTATTCATGTCGTCATGAAATACAAATCAAGAATCCCATATTTTCAAAATTAATGCATTTTCCAAATTTTGATGAGATCTTCAAAGAAATACATATTTCACGATGCTCACCATATTCCAAAATTTTGGACCCCAAAAATTTGTCAAGCAATGGAATATGGCACCACATTTTATGAATTATTTTATGCCGCCTCCAGATCATCCATTCCTTTTTCATGGCTATTTATTAACATGGATTGTAAACAAAATCTTTGTACCTTGACAATTCACCATAGAAACCTAATTTTTTACAACAAACACAATCAACCCAAAAATGCTGCAATGTATCCTTAATGGATTTTTTCCCAACAATCTCCCCCTTTGGGTGTGTTGAAAACACTTCTCGGAATGATTTTCTGCACTTGGATACCTCACATAGACTCCATCCATCATCCACCACAATTTTCCTATTTCAATTTAGATAGAGACCAAGGATTAAATAATCACATACTCTAAGACCACATGAAGAGTGCTCAGCATGAGAAACAAGTGTAAATGAAAAGTTCGTCAACGAATCACTTCATTTCTAACACTAGCCATTGACACCAAACTGATACATATTTCCAAACTAATACCAATTATTGATCCCTAGTAACCATCAAACATCATTCCAACATCAATCTTATTCTTTTATCACAATACCTAGCAATCATGATATCTTTTCTTGGATCAACCACTTCTAGAATCATCAGATTAAACACTATCCCCCTATCTTATTTCTCTCCCCCTATCTCATTGTTTTCCCCCAATCTCACTGATCCTCCTACCAGCTTCTCCTATTATCTTTGACTAAGACATTTTATCCCTTCATTTCCCACAGTTTCTCCCTCTTAAGGAGTCACTATTTCTCCCCCTTTGTCAACGAACCCAAAGGTCACTCCTCTGTGGTCAGAGACATTGGATAAAAGACATATCAGCATAGTAGAGAAAAACACACCATACCTCAAGGGTTGGGGGGTCCCATATCCACACTTGTTCAAGTGTGGGGAGTGGAATGAACTCTTAGAGCCAGTCAGTACCCCATAAAAGCTTCCTAGGGTTAGGCCGTTGTCAGAATATCAGAAACCTATAGTTCTGTTGGCACATACTCCAACATCACAATTCCCTACTCAACCTTCTCCTTGATATAATGATATATTATGTCAATGTGATTTTTCCTTAAGTGATGGAAGATATTATGGATCAGATTTATAGAACATGAGTTATCACATTGGATTCCTTTCGAAGAATTCACTATAATACTGATATCTTCAAGCTTCTACTTCATCCATAATAACTCTGTGCAAGCTATAGTGGCAACAATATACTCAGATTCTGCAGTGCTCAATGAAATGCAATATTTCTTCCTTCATAGCCCAGAAACACACAATCCTCTAAGATATAAAGAACCTCTTGACATTGATTTCATATCATCTACTGAACCAGCCCAATCTGCATCAGTATATCCCAATAATTTTTACTGAGACTTTCCATTATATATCATGATGAAATCCATCATGCCCTTGATATATCGAAGTATTATTTTCACAAAAAGAATGTTAATTTCCTTATGATTTCTTGAATATCTCACTACTTGGCATGTGGATAATACAATTTCAGTCCTTGTCATAGTCAAGTACATCTGAAATCCAAATATTTGCCTATATTATGTGATATTAACTACCTTTCCATCCTCATCTTTGGACAATTTTATCCTGGTAGCAATCGAAGTCTTCATCTCCTTGTAATTTTTCATTCCAAATCTTCTCAAAACATTTTTAGCATATTTGGATTGAGAAATTAATGCTCTATTACTTCATTGTTTTAACTATAGACCAAGGAAATATGTTAGCTCTCCATTCATTGACATCTCAAACACACTTTTCATGAATTTGAAAAACAGTCTGCACTGTTCTTCTTCTGATACTCCAAAAATTATGTCATTGACATAAACCAGGACCCTAATATTTTTATTCCTATTGTTTTTGAAATAGAGATTTGTAATATACTCTCCCATGATGGAATCCCAGCTTCTTTAAGTACTGATCAAGCCTTGAGTACCATGCTCTCGGTGCTTCTTTCAATCCATATAATGCCTTCTTCAGTCTGCAAACCTTGTTCTCATCCTCATGAATCAAAAAACCATCTGTCTGCTCGATGTAAACTTCTTCCTCCAGAACACCATTAAAAAATGTAGATTTGACATCCTTATGGAAAACATTGAACTTCCATTGCAACACAATGGCTTGGAATAATATGATTTTATATAATCTCACAATCGGTGAAAATGTCTCATCAACATCTATTCCCTCTATTTGGGAGTATCCTTTGGAAACTAGTCTTGCTTTGTTCTGAATAATTATTCCATCTTCATTCATATTGTTGTGATAGACCCATTTAGTCCCAATGACATTATCATCTACTGGCCTCAAAGCATTCTCCCACGTCTGATTTTTCTCCATTTGATCATGCTCTTAATTCATTTTCGGACGCTTGTTTTCATCTTCAGCTGCATCTGTGAAGCACATAATCTCATCCTATGATAGGATATATGTATTCTGTAGTTATTTCATCCTCTTTTTCTAAAATGGAGGTGACTGATGACCAATGATATTCTACCTATCAATTTCAGCTCGACTCCTTAGATTTTGTGCAGATGCAAATTTTACTTCCTCATGATCGTCATCAGTATCTTCATCTAAATCAACATCAACCACTTCTTCTCCCTCTATGTTACTTTCCTCCCCATCACTTTAATTAGAAAATTGTTCATTGTGTTATTGAATGATCTCCTTATTCTCCACTACAGAGACATCATTGCTCTCAACTACTTTTACTAGAATTTTGTTAATACATTTGTATGCTTTTGTTTTTCCTACGTAGCCATAGAATATGCCCTCATATCCCCATTAATCATATTTCTTATGTTTTTTCTTTATTGAGGATAAAAACACTTCAAAATATTCAAAATTATTTCACTGTTAGATTCTTTCCATACAAAATCTCGTAAATAGTCTTTCCTTATTTAGGACAAAACATAATCTTATTATAAATATAGATCGATGTAAAAACTACTTCCTTCCAGAATTTCTCCGGTAGGAATTTTTCTATGAGAATCAATCTGGCCATGTTGTTGATGATCTGATTTCTCCTTTAAACCACTTCATTCTGTTGGGGAGTTCTCACTGAGGAAACTTGATGCCTTATCTTATATTTCCCGAAATAGTCTTCCACCTGACTGTTTGTGAATTCCATACCATTATCAATACAAAACTTTAGAATTTTCTAACCATGCATCCTTTCACTCTCCCTCCAGTACTATTTTAAGTACCTGAACTCATCATAATTATGGGAAATAATAAATACCCATGAAATTATGCTACAATCATCAATGAAAGGAACATATTACATTTTTCCATCAATTTATATTGGTGTGATAGGCCCACAAACATCATCATGAACAAATTCGAGCACTCTAGTTGACTTCTTTTCCTTTTACATATAAATATTTCTTATGAGATTCACATGTCGGAATGCATCACATGTGTGATACAATCATGTGATAGCTTAGGGAGGTCTCTTGCTGCATCACACTTTACCAGATCTTCCAGGGATGGTTGATATAGATGAAAAGGTCATTTATGCCACAACTTTATTTCTTCATCACTAGATAGAAAGCACATATATTATTCTCCACTAGCCAGGTAATGATTTACCTTTATTATTTTTTTCTTTTTAGAACCACTACCCCGACTATTCCTTTGACAATACACATCTTCTTAATAAACATTATAGAATGTCCTAAGTCACATAGTTGACTCACACTGAGCAAATTTTTACTGAGACCTTCTACTACTAATACATTAGCACGTTTCAACTCTTTTCCCCCAAACTTTTCCTTTTCTAAGCCAATAATATCTAGGCCTTAATTGTTTCAAATTTTGACAGCTCCTTCTTTGTCATATTTTACACCTGTAACAAGGTCATTATTACCTGTCACGTGAGATGTGAAACCACTGTCGAGGATCCACACATGTTAGTGATCTAATGCTTTGAGGGAAATTTCTTTCGCCACAACATTCTCATCCTTTTTCTTTTTAGTCCATATTTTTTCCTTCACACTTGGCATGGATTGAGGATTTTGATATTTCTCAAAAAATGATGGACCAACTTCATCTTACAGAGTTGGAAATCAATTTTTCATTTTCAACATACATGTTGGTCCATTGATCTGCTGATTTCAAACATTCTTCCTCCACTTTGGCTCATTCCTCTGAATGGTAGAAGTATAGTACCTAGCCATGTGCCCAAATTATCCGCACCAAAAAATCTTTCCTTCAATGTATGTTCTAGAGAAGTGTTATCTATCTGGCTGCCACCTCTGTTCTTATGCCCTTCGATATCTCTGGGCTATGGAACACACGTACTGTGAATGTCCTATCATTCCCCAACAATAACACTTGATATAATTTTTATTCCTTCATGTCACTTCTGCACTACTAGTTTCCCCCTAGTATCTTTGAATATTATGATTCTTCTTTGGGCCTAAATATACCTTCAATCTCGGAATGGGTGATTGTGGTTTGAAATCAGTTTTCATAGATTTATGTTTTCGATCGATCCCCATATTGGTCTTGGCATCTGAAAATAATTTATGCTTCATTTTTGCAGAACCACTACTCTCTACTTTCAGTTTCTCTGTTTTTTGAGTGTTCTGCTTTCCTGATGTCCTAGTTAGAGTCAATAGTTTTTCTTTATCCTAACATTTCCCCCCAAACTGACAACATCTCCTTTAAGTTATTCAATATGCTTGATTTGATCTTTCCTTGTGTTATTAAAGCCATCGATATCCCTTTTTATTCTTAAATATTGATTTTATATTCATATACCGATTCTGAGTCCTTTGGTGTTAATGAGTTGACTTTCTCAATTACTTCTATTAACCTAGACATCTCTTCTTCTTGTTGTTGCATATAGAGTCTAAAATAATGAACTAATTTGTTGGATTTCCCTGATTTGGCTCCCCAAACAACTATCTCTTCATAAGCAGCCTTTAACTCAGCTTTCATATCAACTATTCCCTCAACTTCATCTTCTTCTTCATCATATTCGGTTTCATTCATCTATTGAGAACTACTGACAACTGCCACCATTTCATTTTCTCCACAACCTCCACAGTTCTCTATATCTTCAACCTCCTCAACCTCAAACTCGTCTGAACTATCATATTATAATGAAAGAAGGTTCTTTCTCTTAAAGAAGTTTCTCTTGAACTATTTCTTGCATTTACCATTGTCTGAAGATTTATTCATGGGAATCTCAATTTCATCGATATCATCATCCTCCTGGAACATTTTTGGGGCATCTTACCGCAAGATGTACAACATTTCTACATCGAAACAAGAAAATGTTAGTTTACCTTTAAACATTCTTTTTCCTTTTAGAAGGTTTCTGGAGAGGAATGACATCACATGATCTGTCTTTTCTTCTTCTTGAGAATATTCAATGGAGAGCTTCTTGAGGGACATAAATGCCAGCTATTTGGATTTTCCATTTTCAAGAACATCATTATCATAATTTTTTATTTCATAATCCACAAGGTTACTATGAAGGTTATCCAATGTCATCTCATTTAGGTCTTTATCTTCTAAAACTGAAACTTTAGGATTGAACTTAGGTGGAATTTTTCCCAAGATGCACATTACAATCTTTTTTTTCTTCAATAACTTCTCCAAGACCCTACATTTCTTCTACTACAACACTTACCATGTCGAATAATGCATCAACAGACTCATTCAGGTTCATTCTCGGATCTTCATACTTGTTCCATAACACTTACAGCTTTGCCTCTCTGACCATTGTATCTCCTTCATATATATTCAATAGACTTTCCAACAAGGCATGTGATGTTTTGAAAGACATCACCTTTGTATAGATAACATTGGATAGGGGTACCTCCATAAATAATTAACACCCTTAGCATCATCATCCAATTCTCTACGCTCAGCTTCTGATAGTGAATCACTATTAATATTGGCTGTTATGTTGTGCATTGAAATTCTGAACACATCCATTGCTAATGATCAGAAATAGTGTTTCATCTAATTCTTACATACCTAGAAATTGTTCTTATTGAAGATCTAAATACCTTTGTTTTTGGTGACCTCTATTTGAGAGAGAAACAATTATATCAACCTTTCCCTCAAATACCAATTGTATGTTCTACTAGGCTAGATACCTTGACAGGGGGGGGGGGGTGAATCAGGGTATGCCAGATTAAAACAACTCCCCCATCTGATCTTGTTTTCCTATTAGACAAAACCCTCTTCTCTCTCCTTTTTTGCAGAGTATGAATAATCCTTAAAGCATGCACAGGACACATATATTTTTTTCTTGGTTCACCCTCATTATGCTACGTCCAAAGAGAATACAATAGCAGTGTGCCGATGTACCAATTCCACTATAAGCGCACTATTGTTGACATGTTCGGAGCGGACTCACTGTACCTCCTAGTTTACAACCACTCAAAATTTGAGAACTCACTGTTCTCTCAAATGAAATGTGATCACTGCTTCTTCAGAAGATCCACTCACTCTTTATAAACCTGTAGGTCCCTCCATTAGCACTAATGGATGTATCCTCCACTTTAATTAGATGCTCTATTGAAGTCTAAATTTTATCCAATGATGAATACCCCTTTTCCCCTATACGCTGGGCAATAACCTTTGGGAAGTACCTTCATAAAGCACCCTACTCCACAATGCTCCCATCATTTTGAAGCTCAAACAAGCCATAGAGAAGCTTATTTTTTTTCATGAATCTCACCCCTTAGTAGAGCTCAGGATCTTGTAGAGCTCACGTCATTACAGAGCGACTTCCTTCACAAATCTCATTGAGCAAATGTGAAGAACACATGTTTCGCGTAGTTAGATTAGCCATCACAAAAATCCTTCCTTTCAAGAAGCACACTGCCATCACGAACCACCTTAATAAACCGAGAGCACAAGATTTTCTTTGAAAACACAATAATTCTCTTGAGGGGGTTGGGGCCTACTTATAGGTGATTCCACCGACCCTTGAACGATCTTTGCAATGTCAGCGCCAGGTCACCACAAATCATGAAGCTCCAAAATTTTTGCCTAAATTTTATCTATATCGCAAAGCACCACAACAATTTTCCGATAGTGGATCCCGTCGTAATCATGGAGTGTTCCATCAATTCCTTTGCCCTTTTACCATAAAGCTCCACTCACAATGCCCTTCACCACTACAATGCTCTCCAAGGATTCTATTCGGGCAGCTCATTGTAATCATGAAGAACACCATCAACTTTTTCATGTCTTCCTCAAATACACATAAAGATGCCCATATTCACAAAACACACACCTTTTCAATATTTTGATGAGATATTCAAGGAAATCGATATTTCATGATTATCACAACTCCAAATTTTTGACCCCAAAAATTTGGCAGATACTAGAATACAGCACCACCTTGTATCTATTATTTTATGTCACATCCAGATCGTCCATTACTTTTTCATGGTACATTGTTAACATGGATTGTCCACAAAATCTATGGACCTTGAAAATTAACCATGGAAACCTACTTTATCAAAAAACACAATCAACTCAAAAATACTACGATGTTACCTTGAGGGATTTTTCCCCAACAATCTTCCCCTTTGGGTTTGTTGACAAATCTTCTCAAAAAAAATTTCTTCACTTTGATACCTCACTGAGACACCATCCATCATCAACCACAATTTTCCTCTTTCAATATAGATATAGACCAAAGATTCACTCACCACATACTCTAAGCTCACATGAGTAGTTCTCGACATGAGAAACACGAGTAAATAAAAAGTTTCACAATGAATCACTTCATTGGTAACACATATCATTGACACCAAACTTATACCAATTTCCAAACTAATACCAATTGATGATCATTGGAAACCTTCAAACATCATTCCCACATCACTCTTTTAATTTTATCATGATCCTCAGCTATTGTGATATCTGTTATTTGATCGACCACTTCTAGCATCATTAGATTTAACCATCTCCCCCTATCTCATTGCTCTCCCTATATCTCATTGCTCCCTTCCACCTATATCACTAATGCACCTATCATCTTATCCCCATGTCTTTGGCTAAGACATTTTATCCCGTCATTTTTGACAGTTTCTCCCTCCTAAGAATTCACTATTTTCCCCATTTGTCAATGAACGGAAAGGTCACTCTTCTATGGTCAGAGACATTAGAAAGAAGACATATTATCACAGTTGAGAAAAACACACCATACCTTAAGGAGAGGGGGGGGGTCCCATATCCACACATGTTCATGTGTGGGGAGTTGACTAGACTCCCAAAGCCGGTCAATGCCTCTCAAAAGCTTCCTTGGGTAAAGTCGTTGTCAGAATGTCTACAACCTGATGTTATTTAGGCACATACTCCAACTTCACAATTCCCTGCCCAACCTTCTCCTTGATGAAATGATAATTTATGTCAATGTAATTTGTCTTGGAGTTATGGAAGAAATTTTTTCTGAGATTTATAGCACTTGAGTTATCACACTGGATTCTGATCAGAGACTTCCCTGCAATACCAATATCATCAAGATGCTATTTCTTCCACAATAAAACATTGTGAAAACTTCAGTAGCATCAATATACTTAGCATATATTGTGCTCAATGAAATGAAGTCTTGCTTCTTACTTAACCATGAAACATACAATCCGACAAGATAGAAAGAACCTACTGGAAATGATTTCCTATCATATACTAAACCACCTGAATCTGCATCAGTATATCCAAATAATTTTGACTGAGACTTGTCACTATATATCAAGCCAAAATCCACACTGCCCATGATATACCGACGTATTCTTTTCACTACAAGCATGTGTAATTCCTTGGGATTTCTATGATATCTCACTGCTTGGCATGCGGCAAATACAATTTCAGGCCTTGTCATAGTCAAGTACAAAAGATGTTCAATGATTTGATTGTATTCCATGATATTAATTGCCTTTCCATCATCACCTTTGGTTAGTTTCATCTGGGTAGCAACCTGAGTCTTCATATCCTTGGAATTATCTATTCCAAAACTTCTCAAAACCTCCTTGGAATATTTGGATTGAGAAATTAATTTTACATTCCTTCCTTGTGTCACCTATATACCAAAGAAAAATGATAGCTCACCAATCATTGACATCTCAAACTCACTTATCATGAATTCAGAAAACTATATGCACTGATCTTCATCTGATCCGCCATAAATTATGTCATGACATAAACCAGTACCATCATCCTTTGATTACTATTGTTGTTGAAATATAGATTAAAATTTACTCTCCCACGCTGGAAAACATGATTCTTCAAGTACTGATCAAGCCTTGAGTACCATCATCTTAGTGCTTGTTTCAGCCTATATAATGCCTTCTTCAGTCTGCAAAAATAGTTCACATCCTCATGAATAAGAAAAAATCTTGCTACTCGATGTACACTTCTTCCTCCAGAATCCCTTTCAAAAATGCATATTTGATGTACATCTGGAAAACAATGAACTTTTTTTGTACTGCAATGTCTATGAATAATCTGATTGTCTCTAGTCTCACAACTGGACAAAATGTCTCATCAACATCTATTCCCAATATCTGGGAGTTTCCTTTTCACACTAGTCGTGCTTTGTTCAGAATAACTGTGATTTCTTCATTCATCTTGTTGTGATAGACCCATTTAGTCCTGATGAAATTATTATCTATAAGCCCCGAAACAATCTCCCACGTCTAATTTTTCTCAATTTGACCAGGCTCTTCATTCATTTCCTAAATCCAGTTTTCATCTTTTTCTACATCATCAAAGCACTTTAGCTCAACCTGAGATAGGAAAGATGTCTGCTACAGGGATTTCATTCCCATTGTCTAAACTGGAGCAGACTGACCACCAATGATATTTTAACTTTCAATTTTATCTTGAATCCATTGATTTTATGTAGATATGGGATTTTACTTCCTCAATCTCATCATCAATATCTTCTTTTGAATCAACATCAGCCACTTCTTCTTTCCCTGCGCTATATTCATCCTCATCACTTTCATCATAAAACTATTTACTGTACTATTGAACGATCTCCTAATTCTCCACTATACTGATATCATTGCTCTCAACTACTTTTCCTTGCCTTTTATTAAAGCATTTGTATGATTTTATTTTTCCTGAATGTCCATGGAATATCCTCTCATCTCCTCATGACTCATATTTTTTTTATGTTTTTCCTTATTAAGGATAAAACACTTACTTCCAAATATTTGAAAGTATTTCATTCTTGGCTTCCATCTATACCACATCTCAAATGGAGTCTTTCCTTCCTTCAGACACAACATAGCCCTGTTAGAAATGTATATCGATGTTAAAAAAACTTCCATCCAAAATTTCACTTGTAGGCCTTTTTCCATGAGCATCATTCTGGACATGTTTTTGATGATCTAATTTATCCTTTCAACCACTCCATTCTATTGGGGAGTTGTCACTAGGGAAACTTTATGCCTTATCCTGCTATTCTCGAGATATTCTTCCACCTTACTGTCTATGAATTCCGTTCCATTATCAGCCCGAAACATTAGAATTTTTTTTCTAAGCTTCCTTTTAAACTCCCTCCTGTACTTTTTTAAGAATCTGAACACATTAGACTTATGGTTAATAACTAATACACATGATATAATGCTATATTCATCAATATAATGAACATAATAACTTTTTACATCAATTTTTCTTGGTGTGATAGGCCCAAAAACATCGTCATGCACCAATTCGAGCACTATTGTTGACTTTTTTTCCTTTTCCTTATACGTCTTTCTGATGAGATTCCCTTTTTGTAATGCATCACACTTGTGAGTAAAATCATGTGATATCATATGGAGGTCTCTCACTGCATCACACTTTTCCAGATATTCCAGGGATGGATGACATTGATGACCAAGTCTTTTATGCCACAACATGTTTATTTCTTCTCTGGATAGAATGTACATATCTTCTTCTCCACTTACCAGGTAGAGATTTCCCTTTATTCTTTTTACTTGTAGAACCACTGACCTGTCTCTTCCTTTGATGACACCCATCTTCATAGTAAATATTTTCGAATGTCATGAGTAACATAGTTGACTCACACTGAGCAAATTTCTACAGAGGCCTTATACTACTAAGAAATCAACCCCTCTATTCTCTTTTCCCCCATACTTGGTAATTCTTGATCTAATAATATTCAGTCTTTCATCATTTACAAACTTGACTACTCCTTCTTGGAAATACATTACCCCTATAACAAGATCCTTATTACGTTTCTTGGGATATGTGGTACTGCTATCAAGGATCCAAACACCAGAGCGATCTGATGCTTTGAGGGATATTTCTTCCATCACTGCATTCTCATCCTTTTCCTTCATGGTCCAATTTTTTGCATTCACACTCAGAATGGATTGTGACTTTTGACCATTCTCAAAAACCGATTGACTGACTTCATCTTGCAATGTTGGAAATCTATTTTTCATTTTAAACTCAACTATTTGTTCACTGATCAACTACTTTCGAACATTCTGACTCTGCTTTGGTACATTATTCTATATGGTTAATTTATAGTACCTAGAAATGTTCCCAAATCCAATGCACCAAAAATATTGTCCTTCAAATTATGTTCTAGATAAGTGTTTTCTATTTGGCTACCACCTCTGTTCTTGTAGCCTTTGATTTCTCTTGGATATAGAACACACGTACTGTGAATGTCCCATATTTCCACAACAATAACACCTGATATAAATTTAATTCCTTCATGTCACTTATGCACTTCTGGTTTTCCCCGGGGATCTCTGAATATTCTAATTCTACTGTGTGCCCAAATATACCTTTAATCATGGAATGGGTGCTTGTGGTTTGAATTCAGTTTTCACTGGTTTTTGTTTTCAATGAAGACTCATGTCAGTCTTAGAATATTAACATAGTAGATGCTTACTTTCTACTGAACCACTACTCTCTACTTTCAGCTTCTCAGTTTTCTAAGTGATCTACTTTTCATATTTCCCAATATGAGTCAACCGTTTTTCTTTATGCTCATCCTTTTTACAAAAATGGACAAATTCTCTTTTAAGTTGCTCAGTATGCATTATTTGATCTTTTATTGTGTTATTAAATACATTAATCTCCCGTTTATGTTCCTCAATCATGACTTTATATTCACTAACTGATTCTGAGGCCTCTGGTGTTGATGAATTGTGTTTCTCAATTTCTTCCATCAACTAAGAATTCTCTTCTTCCTTCTGCTGCATATACAGTTTGGCATCAAGAACTACATTTTTGGCATTATTTATTTTCTCTCTCCACACATCTATATCTTCATGAGCAGCCTATAACTCAGCTTTCATATCAACTGTTCCCTCAACTTCATATTCTTCTTCATCAGCGTCAGTTTCATTCATCTTCTAAGAACTACCATCAACTTCCACTATAGCATTTACTCCACTATCTTTGAGGTTCTCTCTCTCTTTAACCTCCTCAACCTCATACTTCTCTAAACTATCATATTATTTTGAAATAAGGTTCTTTTTCTTAATAAAATTATCTTGAACTATTTCTTTCCATTCCCATAGGTTGAACACTTCTTCCTGAGAATCTCAATTTCATCGACATCATTATCCTCTTTGAACTTTTTGTGGCATCTTGCTAAAGATGTCCATCCTTTCCACATTGAAAACAATAAGGTTTATGTTTCCCTTTTAAACTTTCCTTTTCATCTTTGAAGGTTTGGGGAGTGGAATGACATCACCTCATCTATCTATTCTTCTTCTTGTAAGTCATCAATGGCATGCTTCTCTAGGGCCTTAAATGACACCTCTTTAGATTTCCCCTTTTCCACAACATCATTATCATCATTTCTCATTTCATATGCAACAAGGGTGTTGTGCAGGTTATCCAATGTCATCTCTTTCGAGTCTTTATCTTCCAAAACTAAAACATTCGGATTGAACCGAGGTGGTAGTTTCCTCAAGATGCACTTCACAATATTTATGTATTCAACAAATTCTCTAAGACCCTACATTTCTCATACTACAACATTTACCCTATCAAATAATGCATCAACATACTCATTTGGGTTCATTATAGTATCATCATACATGTTCCACAACACTTTCATCTTCTCCTTTATGAACTTTGATCTCCTTCATATATATTTAATAGATTTTTCCACATGGAATGTGATGTTTTGAAAGACATCACCTTCATATAGATATCATTAGAAATGGATCCCCCCTAAAGCATTAACTCCATTGACATGCGTATCTAATTGACTACACTTATCTTCTGAAAGTACATCACTATTTATATCAGCTGTTATGACATGCATTTCTATTGTGAACACATCCATTCATAATGATAACAAGTAGTGTTGAATCAGATTCTTCTATAGATGAAAATTGATCTTATCGAGGATCAGAATCCCTTTTTTATTGGTGACCTCCATTAGAGAGAGAAACACAGATATCAACCATTCCCTCTGATACCAATTTTTATGTCCACTAGAAAAGATATCCTGAGAGGGTAGGTGGGGAATTAGGGTATAACAGTTTAAAACAACTACCCCTTATGATCTCATTTTTCTATTCGAAAATGCCATCTTCTCTCTCTTTCTTATTATAGAGTATTAATAAAACATTAAGAATTAAAAATGAAAAACAATTATCACTGGGTCATCCTCACTAGGATACATCCAAGGAGCATACACCGGTGGTGTCTCGATGTACCAATTCCACTATAAGCACACTGCTGTTTAAAAGTTTGGAGTGGACTCACTATGCCTCCTGGTTTACAACCACTCACAATTTGAGAACTTGCAGCTCTCTCAACTGAAGTGAGCTCAATGCTTCTTCAAAAGATCCACTAACCGTTTATAGACCTGTTGGTATCTTCATTACCACTAATGAATGAATCCTCCACTGTATGTATATGATCTATTGACGTACAAATTTCATCCACCGAAGAATTCCCCTTTGCCCCTGACCACTGGGAAATAACCTTTGGGATGTACCTTCACAAATCACTATACATTGCAAAGCTCCAAATTTCAGAAATCTCAAACAAGGATTAACGAAGCTTCTTCCTTTTTGCAAAGATCACCCCTTTAGAGAGCATAGGCAGTCAAATAGATCAATTCGTCGTAGTGAAACTTCCTTTGTGAAGCTCACCGAGGCAACGTAGAGCGTGCCTATTTCATGGAGCTAGATTAGCAACTATGAAGATCATTCCTTTCATGAAGCACACTGCCTTCACGAACCACCTTCACGATCCAAGAGAAAGAAATTTTCTTCAAAAACTCTCTACTTATCTCAATGGGGTCGAGGTCTATTTATAGGGGATTCCACTAACCCTCAAAGCATTCATGTGATGTCAGCGCCACGTCATCACAAATCATGAAGTTCCAAAATTTGGAAAAAAAATTTCTATATCACGAAGAACCACGACAATTTTCTGATTGTGGAGCTCATCATAATCATAGAGCATTCCGTCAATTCCTTTCATGTCTTCTCCGAGAAGCTCCAATAATAAGGCCCTTCACCACCGCAATACTGTCCATTGGATCTATTCATGAGGCTCATCATAATCGTGAAGGACACCGTCAACTTTCTTTATGTCCTTGCAAAATCCACCAGAAGAATACAATCTTCACAAAACTCTTGAATTTTCCATATTTTGATGACATCTTTAAAGGAATACATATTTCACGATGCTCACCAAACTCCAGATTTTGGACCCCAAAAATTTGGCAAACACTAGAAAACACTCCACCTTGTATATTTTCTTTTATGCCGCCACCAGACCATCCATTCCTTTTTCATGGTTCTTTGTTAACATGGACTATTAACAACATCTCTAGAAATTTACAATTCCCCATGGAAACCTACTTTTTCAACAAACACAATCAACCGAAAAATGCAACAATATTACCTTGATGTATTTTTGCCAATCATTTATTAACTTGTAACATGATATAGATATGTCATAATTAATTTTATAAGAAACATAAATATAAATTTCCATTTATTAAGTGAGGAAACTACTATAACTATAAAAATCATATTCCAAGTGATTATATTACTATTCCAATGGCTAGAATTTTATTCTAATGATTATATCTGTAACTGGTATGTGGGTTCATAACTTCCTAAAATGACTACTTATTCCATTAATTATTCATTCACTTTTTATTTCCCTCTAGTTTAAATATAGTTTAATTTTTAAAATGAAAATCTATTAATTAACATAATGTTTTATTTCTCCAGCTATGTTCATGGGTGTGGTCATTTTGGTGGATTGAGGAGATGTAAATTATCATTTTTTTGTTCCTTTATTTTATATTTATTTTCCCCCTATAATTTTTTGAATTTTAATTGGTTTAGTTATTTATTAATGTATCATTCTTCATTAATGAGAATATTTTTTATATTTATCTATATAATATATGTGCTATATACCAAATGGAATAATTATCTGAAGATAAATTTCTTTGATAATGTTCATGGATGGTACTTCCCATAAATAATTTATTAAAGACATTTTTATACATGTTTGACATTTCACAAAATGTTTTGAATGTAATATTCATGATGTTTTCCACACAATTTCCCATTTTATTTTACCAAAATGGAGAATAGAATCTTCATTTCTTCATGTACTTCATGAATGAAATTTTCTATCATTATCACCAATAATTTCCTCAAAGATTCCACTATAAACATTCAAAAAATTATTTAGATAATGTATTGTGTTTTAAAATTAATTTTTCAATGTGGAAATGAAATTTTCATCTTGAAATATCTTCAATAGTCAATAAAAATAATGTTCTATATTATATGATATCCATTGATGTTACGTATGAATTTCTTGGGATATCATCCAATGATACAATTCTTATTCAATATTTGTATGTTGTACTTTTAGGATGTGTTGATGTTTATGAAACCCATTTCTCATTACCATGTTATTAAATGATAAAATTCTTATGAAAACCACTTATTTTCATTATTTTTTCAATGATTAAATTGTAAAATGATTTTGAAACATGTATCCTTTCTATCGATTATAAAAAAGTGAAATTTCTATAAATCGAATTTCATTTCATAGGTTATGATATAATGAATTTTATACGATATTTCGGAACACACATGTATGATTGTAAATATGTTATTGGTAGGACCTATATCTCCATTCAAAAAATTGGATCCATATTAATATCTCATGATATTTATATGAAATTAATATGTAATAAACCAAATTCATTAAGGGACATTATACGTAATTTTTTCTGATACTTTCGTCGGGGCACACGTGTCAGTGTGTTTGAGGGCGGTGGTGTTGTTGCCCCACATTCCCACTTTCAAAAGGTGGGCAACATCTGTTCTTTATTTAGGGATGTTTTCTCCTTGATCTAAATGGGATAATTGGATGTCGTTTCTTCCTTCTGTGGATTCCTCCTCGGAACACGTTACATAGTTTGGGTCTCCCTTAAAGTCTAAGTCATGGTTCGTGAATCTCATTCCCAGTGCCATATCTTTGTGGATGTCGGTTAATTACACTTTTTCTATCAGGATATTCCATGGGGTCTGATCATTGTAGAAATATTCGGTTGGAGAATATAACAACATCCGGTATTTCAGGGCATCTCTGGATGTGTGGACATTGGGGAACCTGAATTCTTCCTCATAAGAGGGCATCTCAAGGGCATAAAACCCAAGGTATCCCACATCAGTCACGGGGTATCACATGCCAGAGGCATGTCTCTGAGGTTTTCCTCAGCTTCTCATGCTTAACACAGGGTACACTATGAGTTTAACATCTTTCAGTGATGGTTATTCTAAAGGCGTGTCTTTAGAGGTTTTTCTCAGGAATCTCATGTTTAACACAAGGTAGGCCGCGAGTTTAATGTCGTACGGAGAAGGGATGAGAGTGATCATAATGTCCCATAATGATATACTAGATTGGTACATCTCAAGGAGGGAACAACTGGAAGATGGATGGATCCGAACACCCAATGAAGATATATATGAGGTGGTGTGTCCCCATGGAGGGGAGATGTCACACCGTAATGGATGATCTGAACACCACTGAGGGAAGATCAGGGAGAGTGCACCCCTGAATGGGGGACACCAAGGTTTACCATTGGCTGGGATTTAAACTAGTGGAGGCTTCCTATGTACCATATTTAGATGGTATGGATAAATACCCATGTATTTTTAATTGGTGATGAATTGGGTTGTACACAAAGGACAAAGACCCGAATACATGATTGGGATTATGCATGAAAAGCAGTCCGAGTGATGTAAGGGGTAGATCTGGGATGAATGACATGATCTCACTGGGATGTGGTGGCCCATGAAAGAATCAGTATGGATGATTTTGTGTTTAATGAAGTGTAAGGGGAATGAGATGGATCCAACTCGAGGACGATGTTAATGTTATACTTGAGTCTCGAAAAGACCTCCTATGTATCCTTGTGGTAGGGAATAAAAGTCATTGTAGTTCACCTGACAACGGCTTACCATCGAGTGGGGTTGACAATGGATTACTGCTACATGGGGTCACAATGATGTACCAATGGATGGTGTTGAAAAAGTCTTACCACTGGATGGGGTCACAAAGGCTTACCGCTAGATGGGGTTGAACCTCATAGTGGATTCCTACGTAACCAATCTAGGAGACATGGATCAAAGACTTCATAGTATATGATGGGTTTTGGTGAGCCGACAAGAAGACAGTCAGGACTAATGGATGGGGCTTGAACCTTAGGGAGTCTTCCTACGTACCTTACCTTGGAAAGGATCAAAGACCACGTAGTTCAGGATGGTTTGGTGCTTACACTCTTGGCATCCCAAAGAGGATGTTATAGTCAATGCTTACTAATCCCAGCCCACATGAGTTGTGCTCAGTGTCAGAAAAAAGAGGCGCAAGGACCTGAAGATCACGACACAAAGTTTCATCCATGAAGGGTGGTAAATGGGGCTTACACAAGGAAGGTGTTTGGGTGCCACTATAGAGCGGTAGTGGTGCATAGGGCTTACGAAAGGGAGCTACCCGGGAGTAGCTTTGAAGCGGCAATGGTGGATGGGGATTAAGTAAGGAATATGCACAGGTGCCACTATGGGGCAACAATGGTGAATGGGGCTTATGTAAGGAAGCTTCTCAAGTGCTGATATGGAGTGACAATGGTGAATGGGGCTTACGCAAGGGAGCTGCCAGGGCGCCGCTATGGAGCAATAATGGTGAATGGGGGATTATGCAAGGGAGTTGCTATAGTGCCGCTATGGAGCCTTAATGGTTAATGGGGATTACACAACGTATCTTCTCGTGTGCTGCTATGAAGTAGCAATGGCGAATGGGGATAACGCAAGGTAGTTACCCGGGTGCCATTATAGAGAGACAATGGTCAATGGGGATTATGCAAGGTTGATGCCCGGGTGCCGCTATGGAGTGACAATGGTGGATGTGGCTTATGCAAGGGAGCTTCCCATGTGCTGCTATAGAGCAGTAATGGTGAATGGGGCTTATGCAAGGTAACTACCCGGGTGCCATTATAGAGCGACAATGGTGAAGGGGGATTACCCATGGTAGCCACCCGGGTGCTGCTATGGAGCAGCAATGGGGAATGGTTTGTATGCAATGTAGCTGTCTGGGTTCCACTATAGAGCGACAAATAGTGAATAGGGATTACACAAGGTAGATGCATGTGTGCCGCTATGGAGAGGCAATGGTGAATGGGGCTTATGCAAGGTAGCTGCCCAGGTGCCGCTATAGAGAAGCACTGGTGAATGGGGATTATACAAGGTAAATGCCCGTAACATCTTCCTTATGTCTGGCCATGGGGGTATCCTAACCCACTGGTGGGTTGAGGCCTTCACCTATGCACTAGTGCATAAGAGGGATAATTCCAAGGGTATTGGAATCAGTCTAAACAAAGGGAGATGAAAAAAATGTGAATCACATGCCCAAAATTTAGAACATAGTTTGGGTGGAAAGATGATGAAGGATAACTGTTGACCATGTTTGAAACACATCATCCATATCGCATTATCCTGGAATGTGGACAAACAAATGAGGGTCGACTATTGACCGTTTTTTGAAATAGAGGACCTGACTCAAGGCGTTATCCAATGTCATCTGTGGCGCTGGGCCATGATGGTAGGTGATCCGTCACATCATTGGAATAGGCCGTTTGGGGGTCCCATCGGACATGGATGTGGATGGATATCCTATTGAAGGATACACAAAGTGTGAGGTGGTGTGATATAATAATTGAACAGATTCTAAATCTCTTGAAATTACACCAATGTAATCATGGAATTAGGCATCTTAATCTTGGTTCATAAGGAATATCTTGTCTGGAGCAAGAGACATCCTATTTTTGTACCATAAGGAGTACTACAGTTTATAGTCACGTAGATAAGACTATTGGCATCTTATTCTTGGTGCACAAGGAATCTATTATATTGAGTAAGATGCATCCTATGTTTGGAACAGAGGGAGTAATATAGTTTATAACCATGTAGAGAGGACTATTAGGCATAAGTTACCTATAAATGGTTGGTTTTGGGGCTTATGCAAGGGAGGCCCTTTCTGGTTCAACATGGTATATGAGCCAAGTGATGTTTCTTGGATGAGTTACTTAAGGAATCGTTCAACTCAAGGTACTCGGGGAATTGATGATGAGAATCTAAACTTACAACATGGTAATCGAAACAAGAGGAACATGTGAACTCAAGGTGATTAACGGTGTGGGAAGGAATATTTCAAATCAGGGTATTACATAGGTAGAAGGAGGGTGCACAAAAGGGCGCAGTGGAAAATCCCAATGTCTCTTCCAGGAATGTTCATAGTGCGACACTCCATTTTTCATGGGGGTCAGTGACGGTAGTGAAGAGAACGGGCCGGAGGGCCAGGAAAGATACCACCAAAAAAACTGTTAATACAATAATTTAAAACATTAAGATTCTCAAGAAGAAAATTTTAGACCCTATATTCATATACATGTTTAGAAACAATTATGGATTTAACAATGAAAATACATATTTCCATAGGAAGGGACATCCCATTAAAGAAGTCTGATGCTTCTTAATTTGATAAATAATAATGTTAGAATTAATAATATTAGGTCTCCCCAAAAATAATGCGACAGTATGGTAAGAATATGGAATAAACAATTTATTAATGCATAGATCATTCGAAATAATAATCTTTCTTGAAATTGGAAAACTCTTCCAAATAAAGATGAAATTTTTATTCAAATTTATAGTGTTAACTAATATACCATCATAGTGTGTGAGAGACACCTTGAAATTTTGAGTATTTATTTTTTATTCTTGAAAAAAGGGTGATGTCATCCTCCTAATAGATATGTGATGGAAAATTATTATTTAAGGAAGAAAATATGGAAATGAGCTTACCTTTTTCCTCCAATTTAGTGAGGATTTAACTTAAATAATCTTGAAGAATGAAGAAAAATGAAGGGAGGAAGTGTAAGTCATAGTATAACTACTATTGAGTGCTGAAAATAACCACATTAATATCCATTAATGAAAAATTATATATGAGACAAACAAATAGGGATTTAATCTAGTTAAAAAGTTATTATTGAAACATGAAATTCGAATCAACTTGATAATGAATTACCAAAAAATAGTTCATAGTCCATAAAAATATCATGAATTATAGAAATAATAAAATCTATATTTTATTTTCAAAAAAAATTGATTAACTTAGATTCCTAGTAAATGTAGTAATTTATGATTCTACACTTCACAAAACCTAATTGGTTGCAATAAACTGTTATGTTATCAATTTTGGAATGTTTTATTGAAATATGTTTGGTAATAATATTATAAATCATGATGATAATAGATATAGGTCTTAAACTATTTATATTATATTGATTATAAACATTTGGAATCAACGTGATGAATTGGGAATTGGTACAATTTGGAATAATTTTAATTCGAATGAAATATTCGATTCAGAATAACAAATCCATTTGAATAATATACTAATATGTCTAAACAAATATTCGATAAAACTATCAGGGCCTTCTACACTAACTATATTTAGGATAAAAACTATTTATTTGATGTTAATTTTATAATGAAAACTAGTAAGATGATCACTTTGTTAACTTATAAAATTGAATCAAATGACATCAAGAAATAATTCACTATCATGATTTTGCCAATATAAGATATTGGGAAAGTTAGAGACAATGTGATCCAAAGGATTCACGTCATTATCAATGATATAATATCTATCCTTGAAAATGGTGAGGGGTATAAATTATTTCTTATATATTCATATATAGTCATAAAATATATTAGTTTTATCTCAATCCTTTTCCCCATTAGGATGGAAGGCTCATTTTGATGATTATGAATAATTGATATAGGGGAGTTCAACATGTAAGTGAGTTCAATTTCTTAGCGATGATATGAAACAAAATAAGATTTGTTGGAATCAACTTCCATCTCGTTATTATTAGCTTTGGGAGAGTAAATTTCACTATTAATTCTCTTGGTTGTATCCTTAGACCAACCATTTAGTATTCAATTCAAATGTTTCATCTTCATTAAACATGAAAAATATTCATTTCCACCTTGAGAAGAATTTCAAAATTCAATAACTAG
The DNA here is from genome assembly GCA_963277665.1 of Viscum album. Taxonomy (NCBI): domain Eukaryota; kingdom Viridiplantae; phylum Streptophyta; class Magnoliopsida; order Santalales; family Viscaceae; genus Viscum; species Viscum album. The sequence continues at coordinate 1,130,022,464 of OY728128.1, read as the reverse complement.
AATGCCAAAATTTAGTGAGATGTTTATGTATTATAAATCATGTAAGGTAATGAATTCCTACAAATTCTAGTGATAAGGATAACAAAAATATGATGATGATTAAATATAATCATTATAAGAGTGTTGATGAAATTAGAATCCCATTTTTTCAAAGGGTTTACTTATTCTACGAGGATTTATCATGATTTGTAGCATCAATACAATTTCTGTCCCTTCTTTAAGAATAATATATAACTCCAAAAAAATTAATCTCAATGAGTTTGAAAAATTAATTGTAGGATATAATCTCCCTTGTAATGATGATAGATTGTACAAGAACTATCTGTCCAATAAAACATAAAATATAATCAATGATTCCAAGAACAATCCATGGGTCATGGATTCTTCTACTGATGATGTGAATGTTATTCCAGATCCTTATTCTTTTCTTGTATCTATTATTATAATTAATTAAGGAGGAATACATATAGAAATTATGAAATTAAAATTCACAAGTATCCATATGATCATCAGTACTAAAGCAATTTTCATTGTTAATAGTGGAATGATGGAAAACCCTAATGGATTCCTTAGTGGTAGTATTTTTTTTTCTACCAATGTGTTAATAACCTCTATTTTCAAGACAATGAACGTAAGGATAAAATAAAATTTGGGTTTTAAAAATAGTAAGAATATTTGGTTTCTAATTCTGAATAATTATTTTCAAGGTATTTGACTATATTAGAGACTTCCACTATATGAAAATTTTATAATAAATGATCCATTTAATCATGTGTTTAGGGATTGAGCCACCCATATTTCTAACCTCTATAATCATTTTTATTTTTTATTTAATAAGTGGTCCAACTTTCCTATCAATGGGATTTTGGATTTCATTATTTATCATCAGACATAGAGGTTGTTTAAGATTCATTATTATTTAGGGAAAAAACTTCTGTGGTTGGCGTATTCTCAATTTCGGCATAACTATTATTAACTGTAACTGAATTCTTGGGGTATTCATCTATTTTATTGAAACTATTTTTTAAAAAAAATACTTATTTATTTTTTTGAATAATAATAAAATTCCCTTATTACAATTTTATAAACATAATTTGAAAAAATATACTATAATATTCAAATTAATAGGTTAAAATTATCTTATGGTGAATTTATGTGATTTTTATTAAATGATTAATGTTTTAAGTGAATAGTGAATAATAATAGATTTTTTTAAACTAATATTTCATTTATAGATATTATAAGTTTACATTATATATTAAAGTGGGTTTAAAATGAATATTACATAGACTAATAAAATTTAGGCCATTGGAATTATTTATGAAATAAATGTTGATATATAAACATTTTAAACATTTGCTCATTTCCCTCTTACGAAACCCATATTCTTATCGCATTTATGAAAACTATATCTAATTTTAATTTCCAATAAATTGAATGTCATTTATGAAATTGTATTCCACATTTGGAATAATATTTATTGATAGTATATAAGAAGTTAAACATAAATTTTGTTCACTATGAATAATAGAAAATGTAAAAACAATTTATCATGGTTAAGGTAAAAATTTGTTAAATGGGGGATAAACTGAAAATATAACAGTATATTGTGAAATAAAACATGAAAAACACCCTTTTTATCTAAATATTTCATCCTTATCACATATAGTGTTTATAATTGAAAATTTTGGTTCCGTGTTTTCTGTGAAAATCATTTGTACAAAATTTTATTTTCAGAATATTTCATGTCTCCCCCAATCCTCAATTATAAAAGGACACTGTTTTACTATCCAAATCACAATTAAGACATCAATTATAAAAGACATTCCATAAAAAAATTTCTTACTTATTTCCCTTATACCATCATAGATGTCATAGTTTGGTCATAAATATTACCTATGAAGTCATTTGGTTCAAACCGAAAGATGTTTTCCCAAGAAGAGGTAACGTCCCTAGTCGACAATTTTATATCATTTCTTCCGCCTTTACATTCAATTCATATTAAAAAATTCTGATATAATATTCCTAGTATATTTCATATACTATGATTATGTTATGTAAAGATAATTTCCTACAATATTCTCATCTCCAATTTGAGAAAATGGGATATGAAATCATCATTCTTGTATGATGCATATTACCACCTCACACACCGAGGATATTTTTTTAACATAACCACATATCATGAATGTATTTAATGATAGATTAAATATTTATACATGATATATTAGATTTTTTTAATCTTGTAGAATTATTATATCCTATATTCCTTTATTATTTCCATTCTATGGGAATACAATAATGTCTCTCATGTGAAGGGTGGACTAACGCCTCATGGAGTAATGTGATTAACTCACTGTTTACATAGAATATAATTAGTATAGTTTAATGAAAACATGTGATACTTATGAATAATAAATTATATTATCATATTAATTAGTTATTTACCATTATTTCATTCAATTCATTTTGAAAATTTAAATACCAGTCCTATGTATGTATGACTTACATATTCACGAATCGTGTATTTCAATTTCAATATAAAAATATTATGGATTACATGAATAAAATAATTGGTAAAATATATGATATTTATATAATTATTATCAATATTTATATATTATAACAATTCTCCTAGTAACAGAACGAAAAATAAAAAAATCCAAAAATACATGAAAAACAAAGAAAATATTACATTAAACCTCACTTTACCATGGAATTGTTAATAAATGGTCAATGAAATGTCATTAGTAAATAATATATGTTATTATATATATATATTGTTCTATAATTTATGTATTATAATATTATATCTATTATTAATTATATTATAAACTCTATGAAGGATGTCAAGACTTATCGTAAGGGATTTCAATCTCACATTTTACATCGGTGGGACACATGCCATATTCATCACCTATTTCTTATAGGTGGTTTTAATAAATCCCATGGATTTATTTTATTATTATTAAACAAAAAATTAGTTCGATTTACATATCTATTTAAGGATATTTCTCTCATGGGATTACGATTGAAATGTTACCAATGCAGTAAGGGGTTTTTGACTCAATTTTCCATCATTGCGACATATTTTATCTAATGTGTCTATTATTTTTTATGAGGGGTATAGATAGACCCATTCACAAGAAATATCAACATTTAAATCATTTCTATGATATTGTATGTTTCATTTAATTTTTCCCTTCACATGGAGTACAATTCAATATTACTAAGGTGGTGATGATGTTATGTTACAATCATATCATTTATTGAGACTATTTACGATTATGATTCCAACAATAAAATATAATGATTAAAATCTCAATAAGTTTATTAATTTTATTACACATATTCTATGTAATTATAATTTTTTTTTCTAATCACTTCCACCACTTTATTTATTTTATATCTTAATAATTTTTTTAATAAAAATCATCATTATTTATCTCTTTAGTTGAAAACCTGTTTTTCTTCTAAAACCATTTTTTAATTATTTGAATTGAAAAAAATTTAGATTATAAAAATATATTATTAAATAATACTCACCCATTTTTAATTTTCACAAAAAAATTTGATGGAATGCTACTGTCGTCTACCATACAATGTCTAATTGGATTTTACGATAAATGTGAAATAAGTATTCGTTTAATCATGTATGACAAGAAGGAAATTATCTTCCATAATGATCAAAAATTGAATAAGAGATTCCATTATAATATTATATGGTTATTTTCTAAATAAATTATTTTTTAAATATTTTGCGTTCTTAAATGTTTTTTTGCATAGTGGAGCACATTTGTTTCTCAAGAAATGTACTAAATTTTCACTAAAAATAATTTTCTATCAATGATGTCATCAGTTGATGTTATATATGAATTACCAAAATATGATCCCAGGATAAAATTATTATTCTTTCACTGAATGATTTATTTTCATGATGGGAAGATGTTTATGAAACATTTTTTTCTTCCTTGGGTTGTACAGTGATTAAATATTTATGAAACCCTCTTCTTTTCACGAGTGGCTCTATGATGAAAGGGTGAAATGATTATTATAACAATCACTTATCCAAATTTTATGATATGATTAAATAGTATTGATACCCATTTCATTTCATGGGTTATGATATGATGAATGTAATGTGATATTTTGGAATACATACATTTGTTTTTCATTATGTGATTGTTCTTATTTATTTCTTCCACCAAATAATTATCTAACAATTTATTTCACATGAAATAGATAGTATTGGAATGGGGAGTTAACCATGTTCATTAAGGTACTATTACAACTATTATGGTCTTTGGAGTGAACTATGACTATAATTATGGTTTTGGTAGTGATCTTAATAAATGATAATATCCATGGAAGTTAGCCTTTCCTAATACAAAAATGATTTTATATTCATATATGTATTCAAAAATTCAATGTAATATGCCAATGACATTCCCTAAAGGATCATGTTCCTTGATTTCATATGATTCATGTATTATTATAATCCAATATTTATTCCATCAAAGAATATTATTATCTTTTATATGAAGGGTATTTATTTCAGATATTATTATCACATTATCATACACTTTTTGTCCATCTATGATTGTGTATATCCATTATTTACCATTTCTAATTTGTTAAGATGAAAAATTATTATGTTTCATTTCCATTAGTGATGAAAAAATTTATATTGTCTGATATGTCTAGTAAGGGTTATAGTTATATATAACATAGTGTGAGATTATTAGTTCACCTGTGAACCATTTGTTTATGTTTCCACATCGTTGAAGAAACTATATCATTAAAATAATCATATGAGTGTTTCTATAAGGTAATAAAGGTTTATAAAAATTGATCTTATATATATATATGTATAATTTCAGAGTCAAAATAAAATATCATTGAAATAAACTAAATTCCTTAAACTATTTATCAGAATAAATAATTAGATTTCAATTCCCTATATCAACATAATTAGAAATCAATGGATGTGGAGATCAACTAGTGGAAGTGGAATACTCATAGTAGTAGTAGATTCAGAATAGTAGTAGAAGAGCCTTATGGTGGTACTGAATTACACATATAGGTAGTCTATTCTCCATAGTGGTAGAATAACTATAAAATTTTTGTGTCATAACTATAATAGTAATAGAAAATCATAACTAATGGTATTACAACTAGTCTAGAGGATGATTCTTGATGGTGTTAATGGAATCATTTGGTGTTAGGAATCATAAACATAGATGGAGCAGAACTTGTGTTATCATACATTTTATGGTGGTATAAAGTTTCTCTTGTGGATTATTTTTTTACATATTGTACAATTATAAAAAAAAAATTTGTTTTAAAGATTCTATAACCTAATAAAAAAATATTTATTAAGAATCTATTCATGATTATTGATCATTTAAAAAAGATTTTTTCTGATGATCCCACAACTAGAAATTCAGATCACTGGTAGATACACTAGAGTTTATATATAATTATATCATTACAAGGAGAAAATTTTACAAGAAGATCATATTATGGTGGTTGGAGTCCTTATAAAAATATGGAATTTTTGTGAAGACCAAATGAGGTGAATGGTGACACATGATGATGGGATGGATGTGGTGACAAAAAGAGGCAATTAAATTTTAATATTTAAGGTTATTAAATAATAAATTGATAATCCATTTTTTTTGTATGGGTGTGTGAGAATGTTCTATTGTAATCGACATTAATTACTTGAGTAAAAGTAAAGTTGTACTACCCTATAGAATAAAGTAAAAAACAGAACTACATAATACCTTTTTATGATTTTCCCTATTAAATAAATTATATGTTCTTTTCTATATCATCTATTTTTTTACTTTGTGGTGTTCTAGTTTGTCTTTATTTGAATTCAAATATCTTGGTTTCATAGTATGAGGTTCCACACAAATAATTTTATTAAATGATTCATATTTTGTTCAAGTTTCCTCTATTGTGTTTATAAAATGGTAGATGTGGATCAAACACATTGAATGACTATTATTGGAACCATTATAATATTTTTAAACTATAATTTTACATTATTATTGTACTTATAGAATCTACCACAATATTCACCATTCTGGAAATCTAATATATTGAGAATTTATAGTCTTTGATCTACTCTATCCATATTTTGTGGTGTATGTTGTTCTTCATCAATGTGAATATATACTTCAATATATTATAATCTAAAAATATGTCACACTCTTATTTATTGATATATTTCCTCTAAATATTTTACATACATATTAATTTATCTGACTCTAGATCATTTTTCTGATAATAACTATAATAGGCCTTAAGTATTATTTTGGAATTGGCTACAATATTATCATCTATCACGTGTATAAAGACCCTGAAATTATTTGAATCACTAATATATATAAATAATAATTCCAAATGTGTATTTATAGGGAAAAACTGTGTAGTGAATTTCCTAAACATCAACTATTACATTTCATGATCACATTCAATAGTCTAAAAAATTTTCTCCAATCTGATTTATCAGGGAAACTAGATTTTATAATTGTGATAAGATACACAAAAATCATTAATAATACAAATTTGATCAAATAAAAATGTGAATATAAATTATATATGTTATTTTTGGAAAATTTTCAATATGCTCTATCTTTGAATGATCCACATATACAACTTTTTATGACAAGAAACCCCCAAGAATATTACATGGGCCATCTAAAGAAATTCATTTACTGTAATTCATATTAAACATATCCCATTCTAAAATTATTTATCATTTTACTCAAATTTATATTGTTTTTATCCTTTATAGTTTATTATATTAGAATATTATCAATAAAAACTATGGAAAATTGTCTAAAGTAATCTCTATACACTCTATTAATTATGAAAAAATAGTATTTAATAATTTGTGATTATAAATGTAATTCCTAAAAACTAATGGTTTCATGATCATCTACTATAGATAGTATTTTAAACGTCATACATATTCATATTTAATAGATGATGTATCAACTAAATAATCAACCAAGTGAATTACAAAAACCAATGTAGTAGATTGAAATATTTAACAATCTACAGAAATTATTACTACTAATATTAATTTTTAATATGTTAAGATCATGATAATTAACATATAGATGAATTAATTGATACTTTATCTTAAGAATGATTACTATTTTACCCCTTAGTGATTCACTTGGGTTTATAAAACCATTTTATAGGTTATGTTTTCATTTCTATATGAATTCATATAATTTAATGGGGGTGATTTTTTGGGGAATGAAGAATATAGTTAGAGATATGAGTGTACGTTAAATTGGTGGACTAACCTCTTGATTAGAGAGATTAACTTGGAACTTATAAGATGAATACTTGAATAAACTCTCTCATAATGGAAATTTAATCAAGTAAGATCCAATAAATTTTTTCAATCATACTAGTAAGATATATTTTTTAGATTTGTGGAAAATTTACATTCTTGAGAAGTATGTTTCAGAGGATATTCATTATCCTCTATATAATTTTATAAAATCATATAATTATTTTACATGTGAAAATATGATTTCTTTCTCCTATCAGTTGATGTTGGAAAAAAATAAAGTTATCGAATCCATTCCTAATATAGAATTAAATTTTACTAAAGGGATTATAACTTTTTTATAGAATATTCTTCCAACAAATATTAATTTTGTAAATAGTGAAATACATGAGATTCAATGACTATAATAATTATTATTTTCTCCAATAACTTAACATCTATGTATTGGGGGTGAGGGTTTAAATCATTCAACTGAAAATTCATGATATTAATGGATTAATATATCTATAAAAATATAATACATTTAAAATCCATGAATGAAAAATAAATGTGAAGTTATCTATATTATTCTAGTTTTATTAATTTACTAAAACCTTAAAAATTTTATCGATGAAAATACCCAAATTATTATAATTTTAAAATAAAATAATCTATTTAGAAATAATAACTCATTAATAACATATGCATCTAATGTTATGTCATTTTAAGGATAAATCTATTTTATTCATGTTAAATTTCATATTTTTTTCTATATCAAGTTACAAAAAATTAACTTGTTTTTTCTCGGATACAAACTCTATCATTATTAATCTCATATATATATATATATATATTATTACATTATTTTTAACATGAAATCCATAAGTCACAATAAAAAAATACAAAACACCGATGTCTTTTAGTGATTATATACATAATACAACAACTTCAAAAGGAACAACCTCATATATATATATATATTTAGATCAATATTAAAGATGTGATCTTAAATAGTTTTGTTATTATATTTCTCTAAAGGATGTAATTGGGTCATATATAAAATAAAAGGGTAGGATAATAAATCCTAGTAAAGGAAAAAAATATCATAATGAAGTGTGAAATATGAGCTAAGGGTCGTAACAAAATGTCCAAAAATAGGAGGACCATACATAATAAAATTGATCAATTTTATAAAAGAGAAAATTTTATGAGATCAAGGATTCATAATTATTTTTAATCAATATATAATATTACATCCTAAGAAAAATTTATGACTCACTGGCTATATAATAAAAAAAGTACGATGGGTTTTTTTTTTCATACACCATTTATTTTATATCATGCGATAATACCAATACCCAATACATTAGGAGGATGTATAAATCACCTCACAATAATAAAATTTTAATATTTACATGAATATGAGTTCCATATAAAGAAATCATACATAATATATAAGGATAAAAAACATATGTTAAGGAAATAGATAACATTATATTATATCAAAGTGTAACCAAATGATATATCATATAGATTCCTAAGAAAATAGTTATTTAAAAATATTATAAATTAATAATATAATCAGTAATCATTCAAAATGTATTTTTATTTCATTTGTAGATAAATTCATAAAATATGAGTGGATAATTAGGTACTGAAATTAACCTCTTAATCATTGTCTTTTAAAATTATTAATCAACCATTATCTAAGTAATGTATTTCTTGTAAACCTAAAAATGAACCAGAATAAATTTCTATGATATTTAAATTATTTTTAGAAAAAATTTGTTGGATATGATTTTAATTTATAGACACATGAAGTGGAAGAATTATTATTAATGTTAACATTTATTGCGATTGATTAATGTATAGACTGAAAAGGGAACTTTAAAACCATTAGTATCATAATCAATGAAAGAAAAAAAAGAAATATATGTAAAAAATATATATATTTATAATATGATAATTTATTTTATCATAAAAGTATATATTTATAGTTAAATAGAGATAATGAATAACCCAAAAGAGAATGTGGGTCGTTTGGGTGTTACCTTACCAAGAGTTTGGACCTCTTTTTATGTATATATATCCTCTAAAATAATAATATTAAATTTATTATGTAATTTTATAGAAAAAATTTAGTATATATTTCTTTCATTTTTACTATATTACTCTCTGTTATAATAATTTTATTATTATAATAAGTTTATGTTATTCATCCTGAGGATATATGTTTTACAGTTTTGAGGTCAAACGTGATCATTTATAAAGATGGAGGTTAATTTTAAATGAATACATACCTCTAGATATTTCATGATATGATTTCAATGTCATTAATATACATCAAATGGTTCCAAATATCCTTATGTTTTCCCATATAAGCATTTTTAAATTGGTATTAATGTTCTCATTTAATGGGGTTTTCAACTAGGAATCTTTACCCAGTATTACAATAAAAGGATTATTTAAGGATATTAATTATTTAAATATTATAAATGGTAATTTATAATATAATATATTTTTATGTTCATATTCAACCATTTAGTGTATTAAAATAATGATCCATGATGGAGGTAATAGTTATTTACAAGAAACATCTTTATACACAATGAAACTCACCATTAATGTTTTTTATAAATACAACTATTATGAAATTATAATGTTTTAATATTAATTTAATAGTATCCTAGTATAATAAATTAGTGGAAAAATATCATATATATCGTATTTATGTGGTGAAAAAAATAATATATTAAGGAATATAAATGAAATTTACTTATTATGTTTTCTTAAATTACTGCCTTGGATTATTACATTGGTAATTGAATTTAGGCTTTTGAACGGTATTCTATTGATGATACCGACAACTTCAGAACATTTATACACAATTTACATGGGAGGAGTGTATAAGTTAAATCAAGGTATTATGCTTATAGTGTGAGTAAAAGTGAAGTGGTCAAATATGGTATTGATAACGGTAGGATATGGGTGTTTTAGAATAAAATATTATATTTTCAAATAGTAATCAAATATGTTATTCAACTATAAAGAACCCATGATTTAATTTTAAATGGGTAAATAAACTATTCATATAACTTATAAAAAATCACAAATTCATTTGTATACACAATTATAAAATAATGAACATAAATGGTATTTTACTATTCTCTTATTTATTTTAATATTAATAAAAAACATTACCCTAGAAAAAAATCAACATCATAATTCAGAAAATGAAATCCATTTTATAATTTTTTTATATATTATATAAATTTACTCTGTATAAAATTTACAAGATTATTGAGAAATATAAATTTGTATGATGTGATCCGATTTTAAAACCATAAACAAATTGCTTATGATTTCATGAAATTTGATTATTATTTATGTTGAAATAACATGTGTTTTTTGAAACCAATTTAAGATAATAATATGTTATTTCTATTTCATTAATTTATCACAACAAAAATTTTTGATGAAAATAAAAAAAATTGTTTTTCCCAATTAAATTATTCATTAGCAGTGTAAAATATGTATATTATGATATTTAATAGTTTTACCTAAATATTCTTATCAAATAAATATTTAGATTTTTAATTTCATTAGGTAAAAAAATATTACTTTTACCATTCCAATAATTAATTATATTATTTTAATTGTCATGTTACTTATCTATTAGTCATAATAATATTAGTAATATATCATTTTAAAATCATATAAATATATCTTATATTCATCATTTATCATTTTCTAAAATTACCCTAATTGTTAAATATTATTATTTAACAAAATTTCAATTATATAACTAATTTTCTCCTTATTAATTACATTTTTATTTTTATATATAATAATTTTTTTATCATTACATTTAAGAGTCTCATCTTCCTTTCTTATTATGTTATCATTTTCATATCCCTATTGCACTACTTTCAAACAATTCATTATATGTATAAATTATATGTCAGGATATATATTAGTATAATAAAATAATTTTTTTATAGTTTGCATTATAAGTTGTGTCTAAATTATTCACTTATATAATTAATTGGAAAATTGATATTGAAAAACTCTCTATAGTGATATAAAGAATCACATTCCCGAATACAAACATGGTCCAATTTATTAAAAAAATGTGTGATACAATAAACTATAAAATAGAGAAGATCTAAAAATAGAATATATAAGTATAATATATCAAATAATAGAAGTGTCCTATATAACATAAGATGTATGTTACTACATAGAATATATACTTATTGTATTTTCATAAAATATATTTTGCATATATTTTATGCATATTTATCAATGTCACGAACCCCTACCCTCATACTGTAACCCTTTTAGGCCAGTAATGAGAGGAGAGAGGTAGAACCACTAGATTCCAACCTGTAGTAGGCCCCAGGTCAGTGACTAGCACCAAGGGTATAGTAAAAACACAAATGAGATGCATTACCCTCTAAGAGAACACATGCTAAAGACAAATATAATAAAGACACAAACCAAATCATGCTCAAGAAAAAAATATAATAAATCCCATGTACACATATGTAATTTCATGCATGAACTACTACAAAGGAATGAGAAAACTACAAGTATAAAAAGAACGTAAAATGATAGTGACCATGACGCCCGAACAACTCTAGTAACCGTAAGCTAGTAGTAACTGGACTGATCTCCATCCTACTCCATGTGACCTGAAAATAGTTTATATAATGTAGGGTGATTATAAAAATATACTCAGTATGATAATCCACATAGACTCACATGAAAAATTAATGAAGTCATAGTAAAGCATAGTGAAAAAAAGTGAAACAAACTCATCACCTAAATAGGTATACAAAATTCCCATCCTCACCATGGTTACACACTCCAAGTATCACATACATTTTTATATAATATAATAAATAATATCAAGGGCACCATGCTACCACTTTTACACTAGTTTTCCACTTTCCCCCAACAATGCACATCCTAAGCACCTCTCTTTAAAAAGGCTTCCCCGCATACACCTGGGCGAAGCACCACAATATGCACCCCATTCAACACAACCACCACATCCACATAACCAAAATAACCATGTATTATCCATGATCCCCCAAGTCTATCATAACTTTTATCATACATTAGGTATTATACATCTTTCCATTATATCCCTTACATTGAGTAAGGATCCTCAAGCCATAATATCCTATACATATTACACCTATATTAGTCCATAGAAAACTATATTCATAATATATGCGTGTGAATAACTACAATCCATTTCAACCCTCCAAAAAAATTATAGGGAAATCTAACTACCCTTATTAACAGCACAAGTAATTACCATGAGATGAGAGTGGGGCTAAAGGGGGTTGTTAACAATCCATCCTCCCACTGGGATTTTAGGGAAAACACCCCAAGGGATTAGAATCCCCGGGGTGTCAGTTTCTAAATCTGATAAGGTGGAGTATCATCTAGAAACACAAAAATTAAAAAATATACTACATCTTACAACAACATGAAGTGAATAACCTTTCTTAGAATCAACTATAGAAAATTTCTCACTGACTCTCATTTTCCACTACTAATACCAGTTGTTCTATAATTACACTACATTTTAGGGAGATACCTTAGATTAATTTATCCCTTATTATCATATTAAATTTAAATTAGTTAATTATTTAACTATTAACTAACCATTATAATTCCACATTACATTTCATTATCACCACACCAAAGTTCCATGCCTTCCAGGCATAACCAAACCAAGTCCACCATTCCTTAAAAATATATCCACATCATTTCACCCCATCATGCTCCAAAACATTGGTTAATATCATTTATTCAATAATCTATTAACATAATTATCACTTTTCAATACTTCTAGGTAATCTAGAAAAATCATTTTATGCTTCCGAAAATAGGGGGATCAACATGGTGAGTAGATAAACTACCTGTAGAGTCTTTTCCACATATTTATGGAGAATTGGCCCAACCACCATCGATAATGTAAACATTTAAATCACATGGCATACCCCATGAGACTACACTTCTTTAGGAAAGAGCGTATACAAGACAATATGACTCAATTAGTGTGGAATATAAGGAAGATAAATGAACAATAAGATTTATTAAGATTCCAACAATGACATCCAACCCATTTCATCATCTTTAGCATCCTCCCCATCACCCACATGCATAAACTCATGCATCTATCCACTCTAGGAATCATCTACTACCAGCATAGACAATGAGACTCCCCACCCCCACATAACACAACTTTCCTCCATGATCAGCCATCCAAAGCTCACACGACAACATAAGAAGCATGATACATACAATTTAGAAACTCAACTCTTGGCCCTAAACAAGGCATTTAGCTTTCACACACAACGATATCCCAAATATCCAAAAAAGAATGCACATGGACTTTAAAATAAAGAGGCTAACTCAAAACCATTAAAATTATTATCATTATTGAACAACTAGGCATTTATTCTATATTAATTTAATCAATTCAACTAAACATGCATAACATTACCCATTTGATTAATCATAAAGAAAACCAACAACAACTAGATTCATTAACAAGACTCATTTTATTTTGAAAAATAAATTTAAAATTAATCTTTTATTTATGCTAATTACCAATTTCCATCAAGAACAACATGATAAAAAAGAAAGACATAGATATCAAGGTATCTACAAATAAGAAGAGGCAAAACATTATCAATGTATAAAGCAAAAACATATGATGGATACCAATTATTTAATCCAATTAAATATTTATAATTTAATTTAATTATGGTTCAGTATCTAAATGATAGTAACTATAAAATTCCACAGAAAAATAATATAGAATCCACAAATCCCCTACCTCAAAATCATTATTCATTCATTTCACATGAATGGTCTAACAAAATGGATAAAGATCAACTCTTATATAATTATTATATCCACTCGAGGATGCCACAACCCAAAGGCATCAACCAATACCCACGGGAGGTCAATTCAAAACACAGAGATCACATGTCGTAACATGGAATGGATAATAGGAAAAAAGATCAATAAATATCGATGAATGGAGGTATAACATACCTCATATTGAGGATGGATTTCCACTTCCTAGTTTCACCAAGATAGGGGTGCACATGAAGAATGAATAACTCCAATGAAAACACGATACAAGGTACACACAAGAATTGCACGTCTCCACAAGAAAAAATGGTTATGGGCATCTCATACCAAGAGGAAGGAGAATAAATGAATGAAGGGAAGGCCCCCAGCATATAAGGATTAGATCCAAAACTCACCAAAAGTGGAATAGTTGAATTGACATTAAATCTGAATCTCAATAACCCATGTGGTTTGAAAAAGTTAAAAACTCAGTATCCATAGGGATTTAATTATTGGTGTTATGGAATTGGAATCATCCTTAAATCCCTAAAAATGAGGCTTTGAAGACATTTTACGTCAAAGGAAATATCAAATGGAGGAAAATATAGAAAGCTCGAAACAATTTTCCGCAGTTGATGTAGGAATACTATAGAACCTACCAAAAGATCACCTACTAACAGATGACTCACTAATAGATTACTCACCGATCGATGAATCCCTGACAGATGAATCACCTAAATATGACTCACCGAAATATGACTGACTGATAGATGACAAGCCAACAGATGACTCCCCAATAGATGATACACATACAGATGACCCTTTGATAGATGAACTGTTGATAGATAAACCACCAACAGATAAACCACCAAAAAATGACTCACCTATAGATGACTCACAGAATGATGACTCATAGATGGCACTTTTCACAAGTATGGATATTTGACAATGTGTGTGGACTAAGTCAGCTTTACCACCTAGAACACCTCAAACATGAGATTTCATTAGATGAATGGATTGTAGTGGCCCATGCCATTACATTAGACACCTCTCAAAACATTCTCATCCTCGAGAATCCAAAACCAACCCCAAGAGGAAATAGAAAATGGGTATAAACAACCACCCTTTGAGATACTTCTGAAGGTTATCCTCACTAAACGAGCTCAACCACATCGTCCAAGGAAAAATGAGAAACCACGTGAATACTATAACCAAATACTAACTGCTCTCCTAGGGGGGATACCTATCAAAAGAGAGATATCCACAACAAGAAAAAGGAGAAGCCATATAATAAAGAGGAAGGGTCTACAACTATAAGACAAGAATCAATAAAAAAAAGTGTTAAACATCCAAAAACTCAGGGAACTGATCATGTATCTTTGACTCATAATAAAATGTACTCTCATTCTTTCCACAACACCTACAAAATACAGAATCCAAGGGGATAACATGTCCTCAAAACAAATTCTCCTTCTGTTTTGGGATCTATTCAGGATGCTCTTAGAAGGTCTCATCCTCATCCCCTTCGATCCCACCCCAATAAATGATGTGTGAGTCATCATGAAGATAACGATGGTTTTGTGACACTAGGAAAACATCATGTATCATGATCATATGTCAGGGAAATTCTACATGATATTACATGGATCTAACACGATCCAACACTTATAATGGCTTAGAAAAATGGGGATAATGCTTACTTGTAAGACTAAACCTTCACTTCCCATGACAGGGAGTCACCTTCAGAAACACATGATCCAAAACGTCAAACTCCAAAGGCATCCTCCTATGATTTCCATAGGATTTTTGACAATATTTTACTTCCCAAATCCTCTATGACATAACTTGAACAATCTCTGTTGTGTTATGTAACTGTTCTAGCCTAATAATTATTGACTCTGTGACCCTAGTCCAACCCAATAAAGAACAATAAGGTCTTCCATACAAGGCATCTAACAACACCATACCAATGGTGGAGTAGAAACTATTGTTTTAGGTGAACTTTACTAGGGGTTAGTGTCTCATCCACGAACCTCTATAATATATGGAACATGACCACAATATATTTTCATGTTTCTAGATGGTATGCTCTCTCTAACTATCCTTCTGTGGATGAAAAGAATTACTAAAGAATATTTGATAAAAAAATGTATACTAGAGACCTCCCCACACTACAGAGGTAAAATGAGGACGTTGATCAAAAATTATCTTCCTAGGGACTTGGTGGTGTATCACCACCACCTCTAGATATTTCCTCGATAATACCTCAACTAAGCTTAACTCCTTTATTTATATAAAGTGGTATGATTTCATCAAATGATCCAAAAATAACAATATATAATCATATCCTCCCTGATCTCAAGGTAAAATGATAAAAATTCCCATTGAGATGTCATCCAACATTAATTTAGGAAAACCTAAGGGCTAGAGAAACCCACCAAAACACAGTTCTCACCCTTCACCTTATGGCAGACCAAACATCAAGACACAAACTTTTCAACTGCACGATTTAACCCAGGACACCAAAAATAACTCCTCAAAGATCGTTACATATTTTTTTACACCAGGATGTACCACCAAGGGAGAACTATGGAACTCTCTGAGAACCATCTCATCTATCACTAAAGGAATGAAAATCCTTCCCTAAAATAATATCTGGTGTTTTTCATCCTTAGACCTCCCATCTTCAACCTCACCATAAACAACTTCGCCTCTCCAGACCACCTCCTCAAGATCCAAAAACTAGAAATCATTCACTTACTTCACCAAATATTAATATACCATTATAGAAAAAAATTCATCCTCTTCCCCCAACTTCTCCCATATTATTATTTCATGTTTAACGTTCTTCCATTACTCTCCATGAATCACCTAATTAATGCACTGCATCACTATGTGATTTCTTGCTTAGTGAATCAGCTACAAAATTCCCTTTATGAGGTGTATAAGATATTTCAATATTGTAATACTATAATAAATCCATCAACTGATGATTTAACAAGTTCAAATAAATTTAGGAGAAAAAATACCTCAGGCATTTATTATCATCGAAGAGAGAAAAAACACTATTTGATGTTGTAATGTCTCTATAACATCAGTCCAAACACCACTGCTACCATCTCTATGTCATGGTTTCTATACTAACACTCATGGGGATGTAAGTGATGATAACTATAAGAAACTACTGATCTCATCTTTATTGGAATACATTTTAACCCCAGATGTGAAGCATCATAGAAAATCTGAAACTGAACTCCTTCTAATGGAAGAAAAAAAACTACATCACTGAAAAACTTCTCCTTCAAATACTCAAAACCTATATGAGAATAATTAGTCCATATGAACGCCTGATCATTTTTGGTGAATGCTGTTAGTAGAGTTACATCCCAAGATAAATCAACAATGAACCTCATGTAATAGCCTGTATGAAAAAGGATACTTAACACCTATGCCAATGTCCCTGGGGATTCCCAATACACAAATGACTCTTTATTTGATAGATCTATAGACACATCTTACTAGGATACAATATTACCCATGGAACATACTTCTAATTCCCAAAAATCACACATTGAAATCTTCCAAAATAGCTTCTGTCAATGAAGAAATCAAAAATATGCATGAAAATGCTCTGAATTGTTCTCTTTAGATAGGGAGTACACAGGGATTTCACTGATGAAGGCAATAGGGAACATATCCAGGATCTCATGTAACACGATGTTCAACAAACCCATGAACATAGATAGATCATTCATTACAAAAAACAACATCACAATAAACACATAATTCTTATGATGACAATGAAAGTGAGTCTTTGGGATGCCCCCATATTTCACACACATTTGATGATATCCTGATCGCATGTCAATTTTCGAGAACCAACATGCACCCTTCAGTTGACCAAATAAATAATAAATCCATGTAAGAGGATCACAATTCTTCAGTATCACTTTCTTAAAGATTTGATAATCGATACACAAGTGACAACTGTTGTTAGCCTTGTTCATGAACAAAACTGGTGTTCCCCAATGTGTCACACATGGCTGAACAAAAATGTACTGTAATAGACCATTGAGAGGTATACTAAACTCCCACAACATAGAAGGCCCTATCATGTATAGAAACACTAATATAGAAAATTATCCTTTCTATATATTGATCCTGAACATGACCTCTCATCGTGGGGGTAATAATACAACCTCATCTGGAAATACATTTGGGTAATCTTCCATGACTCTGGGATATGCCAACTAACAAACCTCTAATGACAATATAATCTGTTCAACCATTAAATATATCAAGGACATAACATGCCTCAAACCCATATGAGGGTCTATCTCTCTCTAACAAACACCATTGTCTCTCCATAAATATCAAATAAAACCACCTACCTCCTCATGAAATCCATGATAGCACAACAAAAATACAACTGATCCATGCTAAGGAAGAAATCCTATGGTTATATTTGTAAACATAGTGGATCTCACAAAGATTAGTGCTTCCCCAAAGCAAGCTCACAGTCTATATATAATTCAAACATGTCAACTTCACCTCTAACTGGCGGAGTCAATGCCAAGGGCACTGGAAACCTCTATAACACATGTAACAAGGCATGGACTAGGTTAGTTGATATGAAGGAGTTCCTCTCTCTTGAATCCAATAAGGCTTATATCCATGTAGAAAATAATAAAAGGGTACCTCTACTGATGTGTGGCTCAACCTTAGATGGAAATAAAAAACAATAAAGCATAACACAACTTACTCTACGACCTCTCTATCCCATTTGATGACCACCACCATGGACACACTCTATTATATGAGGAAGGGAAGCATCTTAGGAATATCCTCTACCTACCTCATTTGATCTCCTGTGATTCAAATATATTGATAATTACTGCTAATACCTTGGATGGAACCACCTAAATAGAGGAACCTGAAGCAGGAGACCCAACAAATGATGAATACATAGAAGGTTTCAGAACTCTCTATTCTAATGACCATGACCTCCAAAATAAAATCAATTTCCTAATCCCTTGGAATATGACTAATAGTTGCTTCACCCATAGTAATGAGATAACGAGGACTGGGACTAACCCCTGACCAAACAGAAACTCATCTTCCCTATAAACCGAAACACCGAACCACATCTCTAATTCCTCCAAAATTATGGCGACTCCACTCTTGTGATGATTTTGGTTTTGGAGGAAATAATATTTAAAAAATCTTCTTTTGCAACACCTTAAGATATTTATTCATCATAAATGGGGTGACATGGGAATGGATATATGGATTCCAAGCCTCCTCTAAATGCCTCTCCCAAGCCTTCTCAAATTGAAATAGGTCTGACGCACATCGTAAAAGGTTCCTAAAATGGATTGAAATCTATCTATCACAGTAGAGATCCATTATAAAAGGTTAAGAATATCCTAGTTAATAGCAACTTTCGTGGTTGAATAGAGAAACCCAACTATGAACTCGTCTAAGAACTCCTCCCATGAATCCGATGACTCGTCATGATTCCTAAGGAACATGAACTACCATTATCTCACTGTCCCATATAACATTGTGACAACCAATGACACAAATGGTTCATTCGGAGCACATATCAAATTGAATTCTATCTCATCCTCCTCCAACCATTCTTCCCTGATGACATATGAAACAGATCCCTTGTACTTCTATAGACACTATTGCTAAAAATCTAAGAGTGTCCTCCTCTAAGTGTCTTCATCATCAACCCCTACTCTCTAGAGATCAGTTGGCACAACCTAATGAACATATTCTTCATGAACCTAATGAGGATGTCGACATAGATCTATACTGAAAAAGTAAAAAATAGTTATATCACCTAAACATAGAATTTGGAAGACTCAAAATTAATTAATTAATTTATTTATTTTATTCATTATAGGTTAACCTATCCCAAGGTCTACCCATTCAAATACAGGCGTAAAGTAGAATGATTCATGATCCTTTCCAATGTATCTAAACTATATTAATTATCACCTTTTTGGTAGCCACTTTAAAAGTAATGGTTAATACAACTGATCAGAGGGGGCCCTAAATACCCATGTCTTAGCCGATCTCCCTTGTTTATAGTTCTTTCTAAACATTGATGACACTATCTCTCTACTGACTAGTGCAACCTCACATGTGCCTAACTCTGAACTCTATCCTATCCCTTAACTAGACCTCTAATACCACTCTATCATTACAACCTCCCATCAAAGTGTATCCCTCGTAGGTCAGAAAAAAGGGGAGAGGTATAGTGACACAAGAGTCTCGCCTCTAGTAGGACCCATGTTGGCAACTAGCACTGAGGGTATAGTTACCCAAAAATAGGATACATTACCCTCTAAGATAACAAATGTGAAAGGGAGAGATAAGACATTCATTGTTGGTCATATTATGACACTAAAGAGGGGGTGAATTGATTTCCTATGAAAATTTCTATTAAAAAAATTAACTAATGATCCCCCAATTTAAAAGAAGATAAGAAAATTTATCAAGGTAGTGAATTTATTATAGTTTGACTATTCAAATATATTATTATAATATTGATTATTTCTCAATTATAAAAATATGAAATATTAATTTAACTTTTTAATCTATTCTACTAAATAAAAATTGTTATAAATATTATCCATGATTAACTATCAAAGTGTAACATAGTTTTCTAAAATACAATTTCAAAATGGAGTAAACTAAACTTGAAAACAAAGTGTATAAAACAAGTGGCTCTATCTCAAGAAATTTTTTAAGCCACTCCACTTTTTGATCACCTTCTACCAAGAAAAATACATAAAAATCATTTACCCACACCCTAGATTGGGGTTTGCACAATGGTACCCAAGACTTTCTTGGTCACTTGAACACTACCACAGTTCTATGTGGGAATTATAAAAACTAAGTCACACATGAACTATTACAGTTTATTATATGGGTAAATCAAGGTGTAAAAATATATTTGTATGAGGATATCTTGTATCCTACAATTCAGTATAGGAGAAAATGTGTGTTTTTAGTACAGAAACACACATAACTAAAAATATTAATAAAAAATACACAACAATGTAGAATATAATTAGAAGGGATAAAAACAACCTGAGTGTAATTATTTGAAGATATGGACTTCAATGATATATCAGATATTATGTTCAGTCCATCTTCTAAAAGAAAACTCATAATCATAGTGCTGTGATTTTTGTGTTCTGGTATCCAGTTCAGTGAGTTTCTCTTATTCTTTTCTCTTTATTTTTGCAGCAAGGATGTTCGATGTTTTGATCCATGGTAATAAATCTATAAGAAAATTATAGTTCTTCATGTGTTCTTCACTATGTTCTTGCATTCACGTATGTTTTCTCTAACAACTCTTTCAGTCCTTCTATGCTCATCTAATAGCTTGTTTTCCAAATTGTATATTTATCTCGAGTGCTTGTGTTATAGACACAAAATGACATGATCTACACACACCTCATACCATTTACTTTTACGTCTCATGTGGAAAAAATACCATCAATTATTTTACTATCATTAAATGAATCTAATATGACGGTTGGAATTAAAATATAAATTTTATTGAAAAATAAATAAAAATTGTTATGGAATGGTGTCATAGTTTATGGTGAGCCATTGTTAGTTCCACTATCATGGTTAATCATAAGCAGTGACTTGGAACTATGTCTTGTTATAGTGTCTTGTTACAGTGTTCTAGAAATTGTGCCTTTTCCTTTAACAATATTTGGAATCGTATCTCGTTATGATGTCACAAAAATGATGCCTAGTCCATTGAGAATTCAGGAACATGTGGTACTGTTATGGTGTCAGGTCCATTGAAATCTCTATAACCGGTAGCATGGTTTCGGTGTTAGGTCCTTTTCAATTTCTAGAACCAGTTGAAAATTTATGGGTTCTAGGAAATAGAGTCATAGACATTTCAAATTTCTAGGCTAAACGATGAGGCCATTTGGTAAGAGAAACAATGTCTCATACATAGTCAAATATATTCTCTCTATCTTAATAAGTAATGCACATTGAGTGGATTAAGGTTAATCATAATCATAATAAAAATAATAGAACAAGAGTAATCATGATTTATAAGATTTAAACATGATCCACATGATTTTTATGAATTATGAGCATTAAAAGAAGAGGATTCCCACAATATCCCCTTTTTAATGATAAACAATCATGGAATTTATAAGAAATATATTTTAGAATGTAATGTAATAAATAAAATAGATTTAGTTTCTCTCCCAAAAATGTTCTTTTCCCATAAATTCCTAAAATCCAGTTCTTATTTCCCCCCCTTTTGGGATTATAAAAAATATAGTAAGAAAACATAAACTAAATGAAAATAATAATGGAATAAAACAGAGGGAGAAATTTTAATTGAATAAAATAATAGAGGAGAGTATCAATTACAAAAAGAGAATACATTACATCCATATCAAAAATTATCCTTCACTTATCTTTAAATTTAGTAGCCTTTATTTAATCTGTGTCAGAGAAAAAATGAGAAGATAGAAGAGGTACAAAAGTGGAGGTGGTAGAAGCAATAGGAAGGGAAGGTAATGTCCCACATTCATTGATAAAAGGGTTAAGGGTTGGTCTGGTGGAAGATCGAGACAAAGGTTATTCAATAATAACATGTTTGATCTAGATCAGGGCCTGAGGAACATATATTATAATAGGAGCAAATGAAGTGGAGGTAAAAGGATAGGTGGAAGTAGTTAGACCAGTCCTCTAAGGAGCTACTTTATAGCCATGATGGCTATGCTATGAACATGCAGATAAGGATTCAACAACTTGATAAAATCTACAATAGTTTCACCACCATACTACATGGATTTTTCAACGTTTTCATTATTATCCATGAATTTCTCTTATGTAGGTGTGATGTCCTTTAGATTTTGAATGTGATATCTGAAATATTGATTTATAGGAGGAAAATTTAAATTCATGATAAGTTATTTGCATTTTTTTCAACTCATTCTTAGAATAGATCCTATTAAAGTAGTAATCAACATCCAAAGATATTTCTTCATGAGCATCAGTGGGAATTTTGGAGTGAATTCCTACCAATTGAAGCACAAGTTCACTATCGCACCCCAACTTTTTAATTTAATTTTTGTTTCATTATTTCCTAGACCTGAGTTCTCATGCCAAGGTTCGAGCCGCTTCCCAATTTAATATTTTTTTTAATTTAACAATTCTTGTTGGTTTTAGACCCATGCACGGTCACCGTACGGTGGGTAGTAGCCATGTAATTAGCCTAAGTGCATGCGAAAATGCCTAATAGATGTAATAAAAAATGTTTTATTTGGGTAAGATGGGTAAAATATTTATTAAATTATAATAATGTTATTATTGTGTAGATAATAATATTTTTATTATTAAGATTTGTTAATAATATTTTTATTATTTAAAAATTGTTTCTAATAAAATTTGTAATAAATTAATAATAATAATAATAATATTATTATTATTTCATTATTTTGATTTTCATTTATATTACTAATATTATTATTATTATTTTACAGTTATTAATTATTATTATTATTATCTTTATTATGATTATTTTTATTATTTTTATTTCTGATTATTATTATTACTAATATTATAATAAAATGGAAAAAATAGATTGAGAAAAACCCTACCCTAACTCCACATTACCCCCCCTGAATTTCCTTACCCTTTGCACGACCGCCACCCTAAATCTCCCTCTCCTCCAGCAAGTCCAACAGCCTTCGGCATATCACCCTCTCCCCAGTCACCTCTGGTGCCTTCGCCCACCACCCTCGCTTCCCCGCTCCATCCTCCCATGCTCCCAGCCTCACCCCTCCTTCACACAACACTGAACGCAGACCCCTCTTCCATCACCTATCTTGTTTCCTCACTCATGCCCTCCCCCTCCCCCTCTCTCACTCTAGCCTGCCGCTGCTCTCGAACCCAAGAGCCAACCCTCATCCTAGCTACAGAACGCTTGGGCCTCACCCCTCAGTGACCTCACAACACTCTTGGCCAGCTGACCCCCATCCGAACATCTTCACCACCATTTTCTCTAGCCGACCCCCTTCTCTCTCTTACAACTCACACTAGTGAACCTTCTATGCCCTGCTCCGACCCCTTACCCTTATGCACGACAAAACCCTTTATCCGGTATATTAATTAATTTATTTATTCATATTTGTTTCTTTAATTTAATCTTGGGTGTTTTTAATTACTTTTGATACATCATAATACCGCCGCAGGTTGTGTGTCTTGTGTTTTTCTCACTGTTTAGTGTGTGAGGTTGGCCCGTGATGGATTGTTCTTCATTCCGTCGGAGTTTTGTCACATCTGCACATGATTTGATATAGGATAATTCTAGTTTTCCTTTTAGATTATGTCCCTCTATGACATGAGGGTTTTTAATTAAATTTTTGAATTAGATCTCACCTTCAAAACACACATAGTTAACTTCATACAGTGTTTTCAAGCTACATGGTCTTGTTAAATATAGTTTTAAATTTCTTTCTCTGGTCATGTTTACATGTTCTTAAGAAAAATGTGTCCACTGAATGTCAAGTGTTATTTGATAATGTTTTAATCATGACACACACCTTTGATATACTATCCAATTGGTTGGGATAGTGTTTCTGATTTGAATTAACTATTTATAAATTCTTTAGTATTTTTATTAAATTATTTATAAATTATTTTTTCTGTTTATAAATATTATTAACAAATTCTTTTTTTGTTATAAAATTTTTAATAAATTATTTTTTAGGATTATTAATTTTTTATAAATTGTTTCATCTGTTTAAAAAATTTTGATACACTGTTTGACTTGTTCATAAAATAATTTATGAATTGTTTGGCTTGTTCATATAATAACTAAAAAATTATTTGGTTTGATTTATAATGTTTTCATCACATTAGTGTTATTTTAAATGATGTGGTGAATGTAATTTTTAGTGAGCTAGTAAGGGTTTGATGTTTCTAATAATAACGTTTTCATTATTTCAAATAAGTGGAGTTGTTGGTTATGGTTTTTAAAAGAATGTGATGAATTTGTGGATATGGTTTTTGAATAGTTTCTTGATTTTTTAAGACTTGGTTTCATAAAATGGTTTCTTGGATCCTAATGTATGGAAGTTTATTTTTGTGTTTTCAAAGGAACGGTTTCAATTTTATTCTATAATATATTGTCCCATTCAGCCTTGGAACATGTTTTGACAATATTTTAAAAAGGGGTAAAGGTCAGGTGTTTTGCTGTGAAATTTTTGGGTGCGTGTGTTTGGAACGTGGGCCCGTTTGACCTTAAAAAAGAAAAATTGATTTTAGTGTGATATTTTGGATAATGTTTTTGACAATGTAAAGTTAAAGGTCTGAATGGAAATTATTGTGTTTTTAAATAAGTGATTTAATTTTTCATGTAATGTGACGACCTGTTTGGTACCTCTAACTCAAATGGTGATTTTTATATGAACTTTTAGATTTAATTATATTTAAAAATTGTGTACCTGCATGATAACCTTTTTGTTTTGTGAAATGTTATAAATTTTCAGATGTTGTAAAGTGCCAATTGGAACATTGATTATTGTGAAATCATTGAACATGTATGTGGGGGGCTCTTATCTTGGATAACTCTTTATGGTTGAATGCATAAGAAGAATCCTTGTTTGGGGTATGAAAGTGCAGAGAGTTGAGTCACGTGTGTGAGGGACTCCTACTTACACAATATTATTATAACAACCAGGGGTTTTGAGCATCTTTTAGATGATCAAGTGACAGTTTCAGATGAATCCCGATTAGACTGTTGGTACCCACTAGATCTGTTGTTAGGCCAGGCAGGTTTTGCCAGTAGATTGGTCAGTTTTAGGTAGAAACATGATTATAGAAATAGTAGCTTCACTATACACCGGTAGGTTGTTCTGAAATTGAGTATGTCCTCAGGTATTCTAGGAATATTTAGGATCACCCATGGTTAATAGATTATTTTCATTTCTTGTTTACCTTCTCTTATACCAGTTTATTTCTATCTTGCATTGTTTTCCTATTATACTTTAGCTCTGCTTTGGTATATTTTGTTTTGAGTTTTGTTTACAAAAAGTCAAATGATATTGGAAATGGTATGTCCCAACTACTGTATTTTTAAATGATAAATACATGATTCTAATTTTAGAACATGAAAACCCTACTTTTATATTTGGTATTTCAAACTTGTGTTTATTGATGGTTTCAGAAAAGGAGACGTTGGATTATGTGGTTTATCTTAGAAACCCTACTAAGAATTTTTAATGATCATGAATCTTTTATCATTTCAGTTGTAGGTTTCCTTTTCTCAGATTTTCTTGGATGAGTTTTTCATTATTGGAGAAAGGTCATCCTTTGGTTGAGAGGTGCCCTGGAAGGTCGCGTTGGGTATGTTCAGTTGTCCTGTTTGTTTCATTTCCACAACTAGAGTTCAGTTTTACTATTTTTAATTATAGTTTATCTATTTATCTTTTTAATGGGAAAATTCATTCCCAAGAGTTAATGTTTTATCCCAAGAACTAGTTGTCGGCATGTGGGGATTGGGAACACCCCTCGGGCCTTGCCGCATACTGGCTTAGGTGAGCAGTTCAGGGTTGAACCAGATTGGTTCATTACAAAATGGCATCAATAGGGGTTCTTGTTATTTGGGGTGTCTGGTATATGTAAATTAGGATTGTCGAGACTCAATATGTAGGTTCGGGAAGGGATTCTTGAACCCTCAACTGTTCTAAACCTCGAGTAGCCAGTGGTAGTCCGTGAATTGATTCCTTGCCTCGTTCTACTTTGTTTTATATTGAGGGATAAAAATGTAGGAATTTTGATGTTAGATAGTTATTTCACATAGGGTAGTGACCCATGTGGAGTGTGAGTAAATGGTTTAAGTTCCTCTTAGTTTTTGACACTTACTTAGTGCATGTCCCACTACCATGTCTCCAGGTTATGCATGACTACTAGGCCCTCACTCTATTTTTTTGATTCAATTTGAGTGTCATCTTGGTTCTGGGTGGTGTAAATGAACTTTTGAAAATTAAAAAGTGTTTTTGAAATGAGAATTATTTATTTTAAATGGATTTAAATTCATGAAATGTGTTTTAAAACATAAATATCTTTGTCTAAAAAAATCTATTGTTTCCTTGGAATTGGTAGATAAATGGTTTGGGTGAAACCTCATGTACCCTTTATAACCTTTTTCACATGTGGGGGAATCCATGGAAAGTACGTGTTAGTGCGTATGGATGAAAGTGGAAGAAGACAATAGCAACAGTTCATGAGATTTCATGGGTGTGTATAAGGAATTAAAGGCATGAACTTGCTTTTCTAAAGTTATTTATTTTTAAAAATGGAAATTATTTTTGATATTGAATTTTGTTTAAAAAGTGGGTTTTGTATTTGGAAACTATCCTTAATAGAAGAATGTTTTGATTTCTAAAATGAAAAGGAGATTTTGAAAAAGGGAATTTTGGGTGCTATTTGTATTTATTTTATTTTTTTAGATGGTTGTTTTTGGATGAAGGTGCTTTCTATGATGTTGGTTCAGCATGATATTGGTTTTGGAGCTGTGTTTTATATGTTGTATAGAAAATGACACCCAGAAAGGTCCCTAAGGATTATGAAATGTCATGCCCAGTTTTTGGTCAACCTGAAACATTACCTATCATTCATGGTGATCGGGGACAATTCGAGGTAGCAGAGTGGCTTGAATAGGCCGGGAGCGCCTTTATGGTATTGGGAAATCCAAAAGCTATAAGAGTGTGTGCTGTTTTGGGTCTATTCAGGGGTCTAGCTATGGACGAATGGGAGTAGTTCTAACTAGCATCATTTCATGTTGGGATGTCATGGGATTTCATTAAATCCATCTTAATCTGATGGTTCATACCTAAAGAGGGGAAGATGTAGAGAAGGGAAGAGCTCATCTGTATTCAACAAGACCAACTAATGATGAAATAATATGTTAACCATTTCAAGGAAATGATTTTCTTTTCTCTGGACGTAGTGTCACAGGAATTGATGAAGTCTTCCTTATTTATCGATGGTCTTTATAAAGAGATCAAGGAGAAGGTCCTCTCTTCTAAGGTCCATCATTTCCAAAAGCTAGTGGATGAAGTGTTTCTAGGTGAGTTGGTATCTGAAACACATATGGTTGGAAATCCAGCATATTTAGTCACTCATGAAGGATCCCCATCTGGAAAGAAGGGTGTTCCAGAGGGACATATTTATACAGATTACTCTACAGTGGTTCGGGCTAGTAGTTTGTCGGACCGTTCAAAGGTGCACCACTAGTGTGGCCAGTTCAGACATGTGAAGTCATCTTGTCGCATCCCTCCAAATATGTGTCATCGTTGTGATTATCTGATTAACTTGGAGATTTTTTTCATGTAGCGTTTCCCGAAGAAGATACTTTGATCATAATAATTTCATTTTCTAATTGTGAGGTAGGTGATGCTTCAGACATCATAGCCCCAGCCGCAGGCCTTGGGGTAAAGCTCACACATAGGTAACTGCTGCTGGAGGTGTGAATACTCGGTGCATGATTTGTGTTATGTGTTTTTAGTGGAACATTAAATGACGTTTTCGTTATTTTTTCTCTTTTATTAATGTTTTTACATTATTTGATGTTCATTGTTTTATCATGGAGTTATGACAGACATGTTCTATTATAATACTAATATTTATTTGTCTAATTAGGGATTTCTAATTCATATATTTTCCTTAAAAGTGGGTTTGGAACTTGTATGGGTTGATATTGGTTTAACAGTGTTTTTTTGGAGATGTAAGTTCTAGAGGAGTAAAGGCTTGTATTTATTCTTGAGTTTACCACTGGGATTATGTTTTTCTCACAAGGTTTTCTCTAGTGTTTGGGGTTTTTGGTCTAGGTCAAGTGCTCCATGTTTCTGCAGGGGTGTTGTTTCGTGCATGCTATAGAAGTTATTATGGATCAGTTGGGAGTTACCAGGTCATCCCTCCCTTCCCAGGGTGATATATTTGGGTGTTAAAATTCCATGTTAGATTACTTCTTATAGTGGGGAGAACCCTCTCATGTTCTCATATTATCTTTTATTGTGGTTTCGTTCAGTTTCAATTAGGCATGGATTCTGGTTTTTTCAATCAATCGGTTGGGAGTCTTTCTTGTGATAGAAAGTGTCTGTGGTGGATAGAACTTTCACACCCCAACTTTTTAATTGAATTTTTATTTTATTATTTCATGGCTTTGGGTTTTGGTTCCATGGTTCTGGCCAGTTCGAGTTTTAAATTTGTTTCCTTTAACAATTCTATTGGGTTCGAGACCCATGGGCTATTACTGCACATTTGGGGGTAACTATACGGTCATCTTGAGTGCCCACAAAAATGTCAAATAATTAAAATAAATAATGTTTTTTTGGTAAAATGAGTAAAATATTTAAAACATAATTATAAGGTTATTATTGTGTAGATAATAATATTTTAAGTATTAATATTTTCAAATAATATTTTTTATTATTTACATTTTTTTTCCAATATAATTAGTAATAAATTGTTGTTTTTGTTATTATTATTATTAATATTTCATTATTTTCATTTTTATTTATATTATTAATATAATGATAAAAATTATTATTATTATTATTACTGTTATTAATTATTATTATTATTATCTTTTTTATGATTATTTTTATTATCTTTATTTTTAGCTATTATTATTATTATTATTATAAAAAAAAATGACAAAAATAATATGAGGAATACCCTACCCTAATACCACATCACCCCTTCCTTTCCTTTCCCTTCATGCAGCCGCCACCCTGAACCCCCTCACATGCACTGTGCACAACCTCCTTTGGCTCCTTGTACTCGCCCCAACCTCCATGAGCGCCTTCACTCGCCGACCTCGCTTCCCCGCTCCAGCCTTCCGCGCACCAGACCTCACACGTTTTTGTACACAAAATTTCACCCATCCCCCTCGGTGCTCACCTCTCCTACTTCCCCACTCCAACCCTCCGCCTCGCCCTCTCCCACTCAATCTGGCTACCTCTCCCGATATCCAGCGTCGACCTGCATTCGGGCTGCTGTGTGCTCTGGCTTCACCACTCACCACCCTCACTACCTTATCAGCCATCTTACCCCCAAATGAACTTCCCTCACCACCCTTTACTCCAACCTACCCCCTACTCTCTCTCTTGCGACTCACACTGTCTAACCCGCTCTGCCACACTCCGACCACCATCCACTTACATGCACCAAAACCCCTTCTCAGGTTTATTTATTTATTATTTATTTATTTATTCACTATTTTATATTATTTTCATCATGGTTCTCTTTATTTATTTTGGATATATCTTAAAACCACCATGGGTTGAGTGTCGTATGTTTTTCTCACTATTTAGAGTGCAAGGTTGGCCCATGAGGGATTGCACTTCTTTCCGTCAGAGTTCTATCACTTCCATGCTTGATTAGAGGTAGGAAAATCCATGTTTTAATTTATTATTTCTTCCATTTAATACATGAGTGTATTTAATTAAAAGTATTTCTTATTTATCAGCTTCACAACACACATAGTTAACATTCTACATAGTTTTCAAGTAAGATGGTCTTGTTAAAAATAGTGTTAAATTACATTCTCTAGTAATGTTTACGTGTGATTATGAAAAATGTTTCCAATGGATGTCAAGTGATTTTTGATAATGTTTTAGTCATTAAAATCACCATTTATATAATCTTCAATAGGTTATGACAGTGTTTCTAATTTGATTCAATATTTTATTAATTATTCAGTCTGTTTATTAAATTGTTTATAATTTTTTTTTTATTATAAATATTATTAACAAATTGTTTGGTTCATTATAAAATTGTTTATAAATTATTTTGTATGTATTTTTAATTGGTTATAAATTGTTTCATATGATTGCAAAATTTTTAATAAATTCTTCGATTTGTTCTTAAAATTGTGTATGAATTTTTGTGTCATTCTTATAATATATATGAAATTTTTTAGTTCTTTTATAACACTTCCATCACTTTAGAGTTTTTTGAAAGACATGATGAATTTTATTTGGTGTGAGTTTAAAAGGGTTTGATGTTTCCAGATTTAAGGTTTTTGTTCTTTTAAATAAGGGGAGTTGTTGGTTTTGGTTTTTAAAATCAAGTGATTAATTTGTGGATATGGTTTTCGAATAGTTTCTTGGGTTTTTCGAACCATGATATCATAAAATGGTTTCATGGATCCTAAAGCATTAAGGTTCTTTTGTGTGTTTTAAATGGAAAGGTTTCAATTTTATTCCTCAATGTTTTGGCCCGTTCAGCCTTAGAATATGTATCAATGAGATTTTAAAAATGGGAAAAGTCCCACTGTTTTGATGTGAAGTGTTACGGTGCATGTATTTAAAACATGGGCTCGTTTGACCTCAAAAATGAAAAATTGATTTTTGTGGGATATTTTGGGTAATGTTTTTGTCTAGGAAAAGCAAAAGGTCTGATTGGAAACACTAGTGTTTTCACAGAAGTGATTTGATTGTTTAAGTAATGCGACAACCCGTTTTGTATCTCCAACTCAAATGGTGATGTTTTTTTGAACTTTTAGAAAATATTGTGTTTAAAAACTATGTACCCACATGATAGCCATAATGTTTTGTGAAATGTTCTAATTGTTTAGATGTTGTAAAGGCCTAGTTGGCACATTGTATAATGTGAAATGATTGAACATGTATGTGGGGCGCTCCTATCTAGGGTAACCTTTTATGGCTGAATGCATTGGAGGCATCCGTTTTAGGGTAGGAAAGTGCAGTGAGATGAGTCCCACATGCGGGGGCCTCCTACATACCTAGTATTATTATAAAAAATAGGGTTTTCTAGGAATAATTTAGATGATCGAATAATAGTTTCTGAACTACCTCGATTAAACGGGTTAGTACCCCATAGATTGGATGTTAGGAGAGTTGGGTTTGCCACTGGATTGGTCAGTTTTAGGGAAGGTAGTTGGTTATAGACTTAGGAGCATCACTATACACTGAAAGGTGGTTCTAAAACTGAGTATATCTAAGGGTCTTATATGGATGTTTTGGATCACCCCTAGTTATTGGATTATTTTCATTGCTTGTTTAGTTTTCGTTATACTAGTATATTCCAATCTTACATTGTTTACCAATTCTACTTTAGCCCAACTTTGGAATATTTTGTTTTAATTTAAGCATATAAATTTTTTTTTAGAAATGGTATGTCACATGTGTTGGACTTATAAATTAGGAAATAATCTTTTGTATTTTAGAACGTGAAAACCCTACTTTTATAATTTTTATTTCAAACTTGTGTTGATGGATGGTTTCAGAAAATGTGACATTAGATTCTATGGCTTATCTTAGAAACCCTATAGAGTACTTTTAATTCCCATGAATATTTTATCATTTCCATTGTAGGTTTCATTTTTTATGGTTTCTTGGGGAAGTAGATCATTATTGGAGGAAGGTCGAACTTTGGATGGGTGGTGACATAAAAGGTCATGTATTGGTAGGTTGAGTTGCCTGTTTATTTTTTTCTGCTAATAGAGTTCAGTTTTATTGTTTTTTTATTCTTGTTTATCTGTTTATCTTTTGTTCGTGGGACAAATCATTCCCA
The DNA here is from genome assembly GCA_963277665.1 of Viscum album. Lineage (NCBI taxonomy): Eukaryota > Viridiplantae > Streptophyta > Magnoliopsida > Santalales > Viscaceae > Viscum > Viscum album. The sequence goes on along the minus strand of OY728128.1, from coordinate 1,129,989,685 downwards.
ACAGTTCATTTTTGATGCCCGTCACATATTTTTAATAGGTGGGGATCCGGAATGCCTCTCAAGCCATGCCACATACCAACTCGGGGGACTGGTTCAGGGTTAACTCGGGTTGGTTCATGATAGTCACTATTCTTAATGATTTAAGAGAGACTCTCCTGATTAGTACCACTCAGCATAAATTGATGTTCTTCATTAGAATCTTAAATGATCACTTCATTGTTCAAAAGATGAGATTAAAGAGAAGATCTAGATTAAGTAGAAGGAACTAATGAGAGAGCAATAAGTTTATTTAGAATAGTCTGAAAACATCTTTTATATTCTATGATCAGATTATTGATTCCAGAGACAAGCCCACACATCTCTTTTTCTATATTGATGGTTTTACAAAAAAAGTTGTACATATTTATCAATTTTAGTTGAATTAGAAATACAACCTCTATGGGATCTTATTAGCATCATCCTCGCTAAGATGAACAATAGGGGAATGAGTATATTACAAGTCTTTTGACATTTCCCCACCAACAGATTTAAAGGATTTCACCTCATCACACAACTATCTATTTTCAACCCTGACTTCCAGAATTTCATTAAGCATCATGGGTTGGATCTTCCATATGACATTCTCTAGAAGCAACTAAGTATAAATTTCACTGATATTGATCACAGGTTCATGTTGTGACATCATGACATTCTCAAAACCACATAAAAAACTTTCCAAAAAAAACTCTTAGATCTACTTTACTTACAAAATTATGATTTTCTTAAGAAGGATAAGGAGAAGGAACTGAAACAGGTTGTGGTTCCTTAGAAGATATAACATCAGTGACTGGTTTCAGTTGAAACATAGTTGAAGGAACAAATCTGAGAACAGATAGTTCAATAGACTCATCAACATCAAAGTATATTGGAATCTTTTACCTTGTATCCACATAATATGAGTCAATAATATTTGGCACTTAATGATTTCAATGTTGGGGTTTTCCCCCTCAATAGATGTATCTCTAGTAGGACTACAAAACTCAATATATTGTCCAATTTTCACACCATATTCTCTATTATATTTGAATATTCCTGAAGCTAATTGAAATCCATGATCCATTTCTTCTTTAGATGATAGCATCACTTCTATTTCTACATATTCTCCCTTTGACTATTTCTTAGCGGCAACATGCTCTTCCAAAGCAATGTATTCTTATTCTATATCATTACTCTTATAAAAAACATCCCTTAATTTTCCAAAATCTCCATCACCTTTTGAGTGAGGATATGCTCTAGAGGAAACGTTATGAGATGGTTCATGATATTCTTCCATAAATGATTCACATTCATCGACATTTTTTTCGCCTTTAGGTCATACCACCTCTATTCCATCATCTATGTATACGACATGCTCATATAACATTAAACCAAAATAAGTGACATTATTTGGACTTGGAGGATTCTAAAAAGGATTAAACTACTCATACATTCTATCATTATGATCATCCCATGATCTCTTCCATGGATTCCAACAGATCATTATCCATCTTCATGTGTCCTTAGATATAAAAAAACATAATCTTAAAACACTTAGTCATTCTTACTGTAACGTCCAGACCCTAGTTACCCAAAGTCAGTGCATTATTACAAAACATTGGAATGATCACAAAAGATCAAGTCTCGAAAGACTGATTTGTTTAGTAGCCTTTGAATCACTAGATACATTCATCAGTCTTACATTACACCATAAAATGAAAAATATAACAACATAGTCTCCGTAGTCCACACTCACATCCCCTCATACTATCCCTGCAAGTCATTCATAAATTACTTCTTCACATCCTGGGAAAAATAATACATAGAAAGTGGTGATCTCAGATGACCAGTAATGATAACAATATAGCTAAAACTTTCATAAATAAGATAAAAAATTTATGGCATTGTATAACTAAAAAACCCTTTTAAACATAAACATTAGCATAATATTGCAGAAATGAAAAAAGTATGTTTACATATTCACATGGAAATTCAACTAGTCGAATAATCACATGCAATATCAATAAACAGTTTCATAATGATTGAATGTATAATTCCATACTATCATAACCACAAAGTCAAGGCCTTGTTCCATGACAACAAATAAGATTTTTTAAGGCCATGTTCCAAGAACTAGTTTGTCTCATAAGACCTACCGGTGCATCGAGGATCTCTAGAAGGCTCCACCCATCACTTATTAAGTCCAATTCATTCCTCATATGAACAGGTTTAAACAAAACATAAACATTCGTATTAAAACGAGCATACCAAATGTCAATACTTTATCCATAAACCAGGAATGGTATAAAAATAAAACATCTACATTAAAACTTATCACAAAAACATCAATACTATAAGAAATTTTTGTGTCATAATAAATCAACTTCAAATAAGATTAAAATCTATCACGGGATGTTGACATAGATGAAATCAAAACTATCTGAGAGAAATATCTCTCTTTTTGAAATAATTTAAAAGCTACATAATTATAAAATAAAACAATAACTTTGAAAATATTATTATAAGATTTTAAGGGAAGATTTGATGATTTTATAATCGAGAAAAATATCCCCAACCGCCATATAAGTTAAAAAAGACATTCTTGCCTTAATTTTGTCGAAAAGGTTAAAAAGGACCTTGTTTGGAAAATGACGGAAAGATTAATTTATAAACATCTTATAAAAAGTCAAAAAGGGTATAAACGAATTTAACCCAAATTATGTAAAATAATAAGAATGATTTGAAATACATTTTTAAGAAACATTGATGTGGATGATAAAGAGGTCCCAGTAGATAATTATGTATAAACAATCTCGGATAATGAAGAGATTGTGAAATAATCCCTTACCTTGTACTTTTCCTTGGTCGAGGGTAGGTTATCCTCCTGTATAATGGTGAAATAATTGTTATTAAATTATAAAAGATTCATATACATTAATATGACATCATATGTGATCTTTTAACATTTCTTTGTTAATAATATCTTAGTATTGTCGACATTTTAGGTGTTAAGTTACTCGTTTTCTTTTATATGTTTTGTTACATAAGCCGTGTTTGTTATAGATATGTTTTATCTTATTCATATACAGAATGATATCAAGTCCTTAAAAATTATTTTTTATCATAAAATGAAAATTATACTTGAATGGATATGATGGAGAATTAATCTCATCGTGTTTGTTGAGATGGTAGTTCGTACGTACGCAGGAGCGACAATATCATTCTTTTGATATTAAAATTGTATATAATTGGATGGTATATCATATAGATAGAATAATTATTCTGTTAAATTTATTATTTAATTAAATTACACATCATTATCATACCCATCAAAATAATAATGTTTTGAATAATAATTACACCACAATGTGGCGACGGTAAGTTGTACGTATGCACGTATGGTGACATGTCATTCAAAGGATGGATAGAATACTGAATATGTAACGCCCTGACTCTAGTTACCCAGACTTGGGGCAATATTAAATTACATTGGCATGATCAAAATATATCAAGTCTTGAAAGAACGATTAGTTTAGTAGCCTTGGAATCACTACATACATTCATAAATTTTACATTACATCATAAAGTGAAAAACTACAACAACATTATGTCTCCATAGACCACACTCATATCCTCATACTATCCCTATAGGTATTTCATAAAATAATTCTTCACATCCTGGGAAATAGAAAACATATTAAGGAGTGAGCTTAGATTCTCCGTAAGGATAACAATATAGCGGAATCATTCATAAATAAGTATAACCATTTATAGCAATGTGTAACTAAAACAAAAGCCTTTTAAACTGGAACTTCAACATCATATGGAAAAGAAAAAATAAAATAATTCCATTTACATACTCACATGGATATTCAATTAATCAAATAATCACAAGCAATATCAATAACCACTTTCATAATAATGCATTGCATAATGCCATACTATCATAACCACACAGTCAAGGCCTTGTTCCAAGACCATAAATAAGATTTTTTCAAGGCCTTGTTACAAGACACTAGTTTTTCTCATGAGACCTACCAATGCATCAAGGAGATATAGTGGGCTCCACTCATCACATATTAATTACAATGCATTCCTCATATGAAAAGTTTGAATAATAACAAAAACATTCGTATTAAAACTAGCATACAAAATGTCAATACTTTAACCACAAACCATGAATGGTATAAAAATATCACACCCACAGTAAAAAAAACTCATTCAATACAATATGGGATATTTTATTATAATAGATTAACTTCAATCAAGAATAATGATGGATATCGACATAGATGAATATAATCATTAAAACTATTTCAGAAAAATATCCCCCTTTTTTCAGGAAAACATTTAAAAGTCACAATATTTTTCGAGAAGCCGTTTAAAATAGATATTTGAATCAAAGTGTCCCATACCAATTTGAAACTTTTAAAAGGAATTTTTATTTTAAAACTTTAATGTATATATAAATAAATACCTAAAACCATTTTTTGAAACATGGAAATTATTGAGAATGATTTAGAATAATAAATATTTAAAAAATTTTAAAATGATATTTTAGTTAGAGTTCCCAACAAAAAGAGAGGCACTTGAATACAAATAATTGAGGTAATAAAAACTTCATAATATCATGAGAATAAATGGATTCATGGTATACTATGTCAAAGTACATTATATACACCATAGAAAAGTGATTTGGTGTATAACAACAAAGGAGTCTCAATGGAATGTAAATTAAGATGAAATCTATCATAAAGGTCATATCGTTAGTTTAAGGACAAATCAACGACATAATTATGTGTGAAAAATATAAATACACTTAATATGATTATATATTCAGTGTAAAACAATCAAAGGACATTCACACATATTCTTGTAAATACAACACCAATGAGTTGGATGTTTAACTCAACAAATAGCGATTGAGTAAAAATTACTCTTATCAAGTTCATACCGATTACTTGAGAATTTATCAATGGAGTTATTATGTGTATCAAAATTATATCCACAGAAAGGGGAGTGTAAATTATGACATATTAATATTAATAGTGATTCCACACATAATCTTGGAGTAAAATAATCAATGAAGTATGCGTAAATCCGAATGAGTGGAAATTGAAATTTCAAATTCCCTTTTTCATTTGGTAACCTACGAAACATACACCCATGAAAGAAGGATCATAAAATGATCATGTAAATATCCAAGAATTAATGTATATTAAACAATGAATACGAACATGGGTAGTGTACACACCACATGCAATAAATAAGTGGTGAACAATGGAAATCTCACAAAATTAAAAGTGGGAAAAGAAACCACTTACTTTGTACTTTTTCCTTGGTCGAGGGAAGGTTATCCTCATGAATAATTTTGAAATAATTGTTATTGAATTATACAAGAATAATATACATTAATAAGATATCTTATATGATCATTTAACATTTCTTTGTTAATAATATCTTAGTATTATCGTCGTTTCTGGTGTTAACTTACTCGTTTTCTTTTATATGTTTTGTTACGTAAGTCGTGTTTGTTATGGATAGGTTGTATATTATTCATATAATGAATGATATCAAATCCTTAAAAATTATTTTTAATCATAAAATGAGAATTAGACTAGTATGGATAATATGGGGAATGAATCTCATTGCGTTCGTGGAGACAGTAGTCCGTAAGTACGTATGCGCGATAATACCATTATTTTGATATTAAAATCAAATATAATTTGATTGTATATAATATATACAGAATAATTATCATGTTATACTTATTATTTACATTAATTACACATCATTATTATACCCATCCATATAATAATGTATTGAATAACAATTACACCACGACGTGGAGACGGTAGTTCATACGTACACACGTATGGTGACACGTCATTCAAAGGATTGATAAAATACAGAATATGGTTATACCAAATTTATAATAACATCATAGTATATAAGGATACTGGGGTTATTATTTTATAATGGAAATAATAAAGAAATAAGAAGTCGAAGAAGAAAGGAACTTGAAAGAGGGTGGTGAAAACATTACCTCTTCTTCAGGTTCTTCCTTTTGATTTGATCAAAAGGGCTCTATAGTTAGGATTTATGATCAAAATAAGGCCTCTAGATTGAATTGAGGGATGTTTAAAGAATATTTGTTCAGGGGTTGGCTGAACCAAAAGGCTTTTAAGGTGTGAAGAATTGGTTAAGAGTGGTTTCCTTTTATAAGGGGGAGGAGGGGCTCTTTAGGAAAAACAAGAAATATTATTTTATAATAAATACATATTTGGTTTCTAATGGCTCCAAAGTGGATTATTCAAAGTCTAAGGTGGTTATTGGTCGAAATCCTTTCAACCAATAGATTTTATAAATGTTTTGGTCACTATATCAACCTTATATTTTAGTTTTAACTCTTAGTTGATTTGTTTGACATTTACCATGTCACTTTGTATTTTAATATTATATAGTTAATAAACAGACTATATACATCCAAACGATCCCAAAGTGGTCCATTGATGATACACCTATCATGATATAAGTATTTTTGGTTGAAACTTAGATTTTTAGGAATAGAATATCAATTAATAATATAATATTTGTTTTAAAAATTCCTTTTTGTCAATTTTGACACTACTCAATAATTGATTTTTGTTAAAGTCTTAACAACTTTATTAACTAGAATAAAATTAATTTAAGCAATAATAACAGGTAATATTAACTAATAAAATTAGTTTAGGGCATCAAAACATTCAAATTATATTTATTTTAACTTTTATAATACCAATTATTTGATTCTTTCATTAATAAGGAAAATACTGCATCATTATTGTGTCATAAGTAAATTTATTTAGTAAATGTATAAAAATTATAAATAAAATACCATTATTTATGAAATATTTTTATATTTATAATGAATATTTATAGTTGAAAATATAATATGTATAACCCTATGTAAAAATTGTTTTTCTAAAAGATATATGCTTATGTAATTTTTGTATTTACTTTAACTTAATTCATATAAAGTGTCATTATCACTAACAAGTGGATTCATGGAGTCCCAAAATCGTCCCAAATATGCCCATGGTCGGAAATGTATCAACCAATAGTGTTAGGACATGGTTTAGGGTAATTTAATCTTATTATAATATTATTTTCTTACCCTTGTTTACTGGATTTACCCTTTAACCTAGGTAAATAAAATATTTACCGAAGTAATTATTCAAAATGTCTAAAAATACAAGTTACATATTTACACATTTTGGACCACATGATTCTAAACATAGAATCGATTTTTCTAAATTCTAAACACAGAAGTAGGAGAAATTATTTTAAAATTAATTCCCGTTGTTAAAACAAAAAGTGTGTTTTTAAGAGATAATAAATATCAAAAGATTGACACTTGCTTATGTCCATTTTAAATGTTCAATTACATCCAATGTCCAAAATTAATTTAAATGGTAAAAATATATTCTAAATATACTTTTAAACCACTCAAATTCATAATTTATCACTAATAATTATTTTAATTAAAAAAGTTTTTTTAATTAAAATTTACTAATTCTCACTATTCATCAAAATATGAATGTTATCCGAAAAGTACCAAAACTTCACCCTAAGCTAATTTTGATATTTCAAATCCAAAAATGAAGTCCATTTTGAAATATAAAATGTATAAAATTTCCAAAAAGTGGGTATTACTATTCATAATGGCTAGTTTGATTGGTTGTGCTATATGTTAGAACTCAATGTTGCGTACAACACATGCTACTATATTATTCAAAGAGAAGCATGCCGTGGAAGCTTGGGGTTTTACATTCTCCCCTCCTTCAATAAATTGTGTCCTAAAAATTTTTAAAATTGGTCTTGGGAATATAATGGAAAGTCCCACATTGGAAAAAAGTCAATAAAACTATCACTTTAAAATAAATAAAGAGAAGTACAAAGGTCACCCAAGATAACCCATACAAGGATTCCATGTTGGAAAACATGGATATGGAAGATAATGTAAGTTTCATGTTCTAATGGAGAGGGATATAAAACATGATCAGGAGAAAGTTAACAACAAGAAAACCACAAACTTGTGATGGGACAAACAGACATTAGTTTCTTAGTATGAAAAGTAAACGTATAATTTTTTTTTGGTTTTATGTTACATTACATAAACATAAGGAATTAATTTCTGAGAATGAATAAGAACATAAAGATATATACTTAATTTTTATGTAAAGTTTCATTCTTTAATAAATTTATACTACTAACTCATTTTTAAATGATGAGTATTCAATAATACTTGGTCACACTGGAAGAGCTAGAATAAACTTCTTATAGAATCACATGATCCACAAAGGATTAACTATATATTTACCTTGTATTTAGAGATTAATCAAAACCAAAACAGTTAGTATAAGATCTGATGATCCACCAAAAGGATATTCCATTAGAGGAAGAACCACTAATCTTATAGTGGCCTCCACCCATCACTTACTATGTCCAATGCATTCCTCATATTAAATGTTTGAAACATAACATAAACATTCGTATTAAAACTATCATATGAAATTTCAATACTTTAACCACAAACCATGAATGGTATAAAAATAGCACATCCACAGTCAAACATAACTCATTCAATACAATATAGAAGATTGTATTGTAACAGATTAACCTTAATCAAGAATAATGAAGGATATAGAAATAGATGAAAATAAATATCAAAAATATTTGAGAGATATATCCCCCTTATTGTTGAAAACATTTAAAAGCCACATTGTTATTCAAGAACCGTGTTTTTAAGAGATAATAACTATCAAAGGATTGACACTTGTTTATGTCCAGTTTAAATATGAAATTACGACCAATGACCAAGATTGTATTAAATGGTGAAACTATATTCTAATTATTCTTTAAAACCACTGAAATTCATAATTTATCACTATTAATTATTTTGATTAAATATGTTGTTTGTAATTAATTTTTTTTTAATTTTCACTATTTATCAAAATATGATAGTTATCCAAAAAGTACCAAAACATCACCTTAAGATATTATAGATATTACGAATCCAAAAATGAAGTCCATTTTGAAATATAAAATTTATAAAATTTCAAAAAGTGGGTATTACTATTGATAATGGCTAGTTTGATTGGTTGTGGTGTGTGTTAGAACTCGAAGTTTCATACAGCACATGATATTGTATTATTCAAAGAGAAGGCTACCGTGGAAGCTTTGAGTGTTATAGAATTTGTTTGTACCATATTTATAATAACATCACATTATATAGAATATACTGGAGTTATTATTTTATAATGGAAATAACAATGAATGAAGAAGTGGAAGAAGAAAGGAATTTGAAAGAGGGTGGTGAAAACATTACCTCTTATTCGGGTTCTTGTTTTTATTAGATCAAAAGGGATCCTTTGGTTGGATTTATGATCAAACTAAGTCCTCTAGGTTGATGGGAGGACTATTGAGAGGGGATTTGGTTAGAGTATGGACGATCCAAAAGGCATTGAAGGTACGAATTTGAGAGAAGGGGGAGTTCCTTTTTATAAGACGGGTGAGGGCCACCTTTGGAAAAGATAGAAATATTATTTTATAATAAATTAATATTCAGTTTATAATGACTCAAAAGTGTTTTATTTAAAGGTTAAGGCAGTTATAGGTCGAATACCACTCAACCAATAGGTTTTAGATAGGTTTGGGTCACTATATTAACCATATCATTTAGTTGTAACTCTTAGTTAATTTGTTTGACATTAACCATGTCTCTTTATATTTTTATATTATATAGTTAATAAACATACTATATACATCCAAGAGACCCCCAAGTGGTCCATTAATGATAAAAATATCAGTATATAAGTCCTTTGGATGATCTTTAGATCTTTTTGAATATAATATCAATTAATAAAATAATATTTGTTTTAAAAACTCTTTTGCGTCAATTTTGACACTATTTGGTATTTTGTTTTTTCTAAACTCATAATAGAATTATTACATCGGAAAACATTCATATAAAAAACCCCAATATGCCATGTTAACATATAAAATTACTAGAATTCATAAAAAGTCTCAAATTACATTTATTTGGATACTTATAATATAAATTATTTTATTATTTCATTAATTAGGTATTTTTGGCATCACCATTGTGTCATAAATAAATTAAACTGTTTAATGTCTAAAAATTATAAATAAAATATCATTATGTAGTAAATATATTTATATTTTAAATGAATATTTATAATCTAATTTATCTTATGTATATCTTTATATTAAAAATGTTTTAGTTATTAAACAATGATTTTAACTCTTTTAACTCTTCTTCGAATTAAATAATTATAAATGTCCTAATCTAATCCAAGTGGACGAAAGAGGTTCATATTTTATTTCTAAGGTCGTTTTGATCGAATTATACTTATCAAATAGAATTAGGACATGTTTTAGGGAAATAATAATATCATTTCCACCCTTAATTACCCTATTTACTTTTAACCGTGGTAAATAAAAGTAAAAAGTTACTATTTGCCAAAAATTATTTTTATCTTATTGAACCACATTTTTTACCTTGACATTAACCGTGTCTCTCAGATTTTAGAAATTACACTCACAAAAGTCTTAATATTATGTTTTATGTGAATTTTCAAATTCTCCTAAGAGATGGGTAAAAGACGGTGAAAATATCTATAAAATATTTATATATAAAAAATTATTATAAACTGACTCCAATGAATTAAATTGAACATATATAGGTATTATTTATCTATTATTACCTAAAATAAATTTAAATAAAATAAATAATTATTTAAATTAAAAATTTGGTTCTAAATTATAACTCAGTGGTTTTCACTATTCATCAAAAATTGAATGTTTTCAGAAAAATACCAAAAATTCAACCTAGGCTGATTTCGAAATTCCGAATCCAAAAATGAAGTCCATTTTGAAAGGTAAAATTTATAAATTTTTTAAAATTGTGTCTTACTATTCATATCAGCTATATTGATTGGTTGTGGTGTGTGTTAGAACTCGAAGATGCATACAACACACGCTACTGTATTATTCAAAGGGATGTGTACCGTGGAAGCTTGGGGTGTTACATTCTCCCCTCCTTAAAATAATTTCATCATAGAAATTTTTAGAATACTACCACATGAAATGACTCGAGTGGTTCTTCATCGTAAGTTCCTCAGGTTCCCACATTGCCTCTTCCATCTTATGGTTTCTCCATAGAAAATTTACAAGATGAGTCATTTGATTTCTCAACACTTGTTTTCTAGTATCAAAAATACTGATGGTATCTTCGCAATAAGACAGATCGGGTTACAGTTTTACTTCTTCATAAGTGAGTACATGTGTTGGGTCAGGCATGTATTTTCTCAACAGTGATACGTAGAACACATCCTGAACTTTGGAGAGATTTGGAGGCATTTCCAAATGATAAGCTAAAACCCCAATTAATTCTAGAATTTTGAAAGTTCCGATGTACCTAGGACTCAATTTTCCTTTCTTACCGAAATGTATAACTCCCTTACATGGAGATACCTTTAAGAAAACATGATCTCCTAACTGAAATTCCAAATCCTTCCTTTGGTTGTCAGCATAAATTTTCTACCTAATTCGAGTTGCTTCAATGTGGGTTTGGATTACCTTCACATTTTCCATCATTTACTCCAAATGTTCTGGGCCTACAAGTTTTCTTTCACCAAAATCATCCTATCAGGTTGGTGTGCGACATCTATTTCTGTATAATGCTTCGAATGGTGCCTTCCAAATACTTGAATGAAAGCTATTGTTATAGGAAAATTACACCAGAGGTAAATATTGATACAAAATACCCTGAAAGTTGAGTGAGAAAGATCTCAACATGCCTTATAAGGTTTGAATAGTCTGTTATAATTATCCCTCGGTTTGGGGGTGGAAGGCAGTGCTCAATCAATGTTCAGTATCTTGGGATTTATGATGAATTTTCCAGAATCTAGAAGTAAAACGGGGATAACGATCCGAAAAAATTGATAGGGGTACTCCATGAAGTCTCAAAACTTCATTAATATATAGTCTTGGTAGACGTTCAAGTGGTAGATCTTCCCTTATAGTAAAAAAATGTGCTGACTTGGTAAGACGATCAACAGTGAACCATATTACATCGTTCCTTCTAGGATTCTTTGGTAGTCCCATGTCAAAGTCCATTGTAATATTATACCATTTCCTCTCTGGTATGGGAAGAGGTTGCATGACTCCTCTAGGTTGTTGCCTTCTAGATTTAACGTGTTGAAAACCCATACGTCTTGACACAAAATCAGCAATCTCCCTCTTCATGTTGTCCCAAAAAAAAATGTTCCTTCAAATCTATATACATTTTTGTGCTCCCATGGTGTATAGAGAAATTAGAACTATGAGCATCATCCATCAAATTCCCTTTTTAGATCTGGAATATCAGGAACACAAAGACTTTTCCCAAATTTCAAAATTCCATCTTCATACACAAATTCACTCAATCTCCCATCATTCACAGCTTTAATATTATTTTTAAACAATTTCTCATTGGTCTGAGAACTCGTTATACTTTCTAGTAAAGACGGTTTGGCAACCATTTGAAAACGTATTGATGTTTCACCTGCCATGGTGATTCCCTTATCCATCTTTACTAGATCCATATATATAGAGTCCCTTTCAACTCTAATTCTCTTCAAAAAACCATGATCCTTTGTGCACAAAGCATCTTCCACCATATTTTCCTTCCCCGGGTGGTATTGTATCGTGCAATCATAATCATGGATTAGTTCAAGCCATCGCCTTTGCCTCATGTTGAGTTCATTCTGTGAGAAAATATAAATCAAACTCTTGTCATTAGTATAAATATTACATTTTTTCACCATAGAGATAGTGTCTCCATATCATCAGAGCAAATATTATAGCTTCTAACTCAAGATCATGAGTTGGATAGTATTTCTCATGAATTTTTAGATGTTGTGATGCATAGGCAATAACCTTATCATTCTGTATAAGGACACAACCAAGTCCTTTCTTCAATGAACCACTATAAATAACAAACACATCATTCCCTGATGGTAGATTCAATATAGGAGCATTGAATAATCTTCTCTTCAGTTCATCTAAACAATCCTCACACTCTTTTTTCCAGAAAAAAATCACCCCTTTTCGTGTGAGATTTGTAAATGGGTTAGCCAATCCGGAAAAATTCTAGATGAAACGCCGATAAAAACCTGTTAAACCAATAAAACTGTGTAACTCAGTTATACTCGCTGGTGCTAGCCATTCATGGATTGCATTGGTCTTATAAGTATCAATATAAATCCTATCCTTAGAGACAATATGGCCAATAAAAGAAATCTCCTAAAGCCAGAATTCACATTTGCTAAACTTCTCATATAATTCTTGTCTTCTAAGAGTCTTCAGGATAACGCACAAGTGATTTTCATGATCTTCATAGATTTTGGAATATACCATGATATCATAAAAAAATACCACCACAAAAAACATCAAGATATTCCTTGAAAACTATGTTCATTAGATCCATGAAAACAGAGGGTGCATTACTCCACCCAAAAGGCACTACTGTAAACTCGTAATCCCCATACTTGGTTCGAAATGAAATCTTCAGAATGTCTTCCTTCTTCATACACAACTTATGGTATCCAGATCAAAGGTCAATCTTTGAAAAGTATTGAGCTCCATGTAGTTGGTCAAATAAATCATCAATGCGAGGTAGGGGATACTTTTTCTTTATTATTATAGCATTGATTTCTCTATAGTCAATATGTAACCTCATAGATCCATCTTTCTTTTTAACAAAAGTACAGGGCCTCCCCATGGAGAAGCACTAGGGTGAATAAATCCCATATTACTCAATTCCTCAAGTTGATTCTTTAGTTCAACTAATTCCACAGTGGCCATTCTATATGGGGTCTTCTAAATAGGCCTTGAATCAGGAATTAAATCAATGGAAAACTCAATTTCTCATTCTAGAGGATATCCTAGTAAATCGTCCAAAAACAAATCTACAAATTCTTTCACAATTGGTACATACTCTATTTTAACATTCCTTTTCTCACCCACAGTTATATCATTCTCTTCCTCCCTGATTATTGAATTTAGTTGAGCTAATGGGGGTGGATCTAGGTAAGAATTTGGTGGTGAAGATTCTGCTCTAATGATAAGGTGTTCATCATCATCATCAACAAAAATAGTATCCTCTTTCTTTTTATAATAAATATTCACCTCATGTTCTGAAAGCTAATCCATACCGAGGATTATATAAAATTCAATCATGGTTATGACAATGAGATTAGAAGATAAAGAACATTTATGTTCTCTAATGGGTACGGATTCACAGTACTTTGTTGCAATGATACATCCCTTAGGAGTTTTGACTGACATCTCCCTTGTTAAATCAAATTTTAAATATCTAATTTTCATAGAAAACTGGGAAGATATGAAAAAATATGATGATCCAGAATCAAATAAAGCAGTTGCTAAACGTGAGGAAACCATTAAATTACTTGCCACTACGTCTTTCAGAGCTTCTACCTCAGCAGTAGTGATAGAATAATCTTGGCCTTGATCCCTTGGCCTTTTCTGAGGTACGTTCCTCTGACTCTTAGTACATTCATTTGCATAAAGTCTCATCTCCATACAATTGTAGCACTGAACATTAGTAGCTTCCTTCTTCCCCTTTCAATCACGACCTTGGTGGCCTTTTTCAACACACTTCTAACAGACTCCCATTCCCTTTAAGCATGTACAAGGGTGATTCTTCCCACATTTACTATAGTATGGATATTCAAATTTTCCCTTCTTCCCCTTATTTCCATTCCTAGAGTGATCAGTAGATCTCTTCTTCTCTTGCTTTGATTTAATGTCGTAAGACTTAGAGAATTCTTTTTTTTGTCGTAGTAGCGCATGTGACATTATGTTCGTACGATGAGAAGGATTGTGAAACTAATGATAGACAGAGAAACGTTTTTAACCCATCAAATAAATGGTCAATATTACTTCTTGGGTTACATATATAATTTTCAGCATGCCTCGCTAACCTTGTAAAGTTAGCCTCATACTTTGCAACATTCTCATCCTCCATTTGTCTCAGACTCATAAATTGCCTTTCCATATCTGCTCGATGGTCATGAGGAAATTATTTTTATAAGAAAATATCTTTAAACTCCCTCCATTCCATATTTGATACTTCATCATCTTCCTTCGTTTTTTGAATCAATGACCACCATTGGTCAACATCTCCAGTGAGGCGGTAAAATTTCATGATAACTTTTTCTGAATAACTACTTCCCAAAGCGTGGAATATTTTCTCTAATGAATTTATCCATTTCTCACCTACTAATGGATTTGTACTCCCATTGAATTTTGGTGGTTTTTGCCTCAGGAGATGATCTAACATTGATCCTCCACGCTGCGGATCAGGGTGCTTCATACGGGTAAGGTTATTATTCATAACCAGAGTGAGTTATCTCGGTATGGTGATAAGCTGATCAACACCAGTTGTATCACCACATCCACTATAATTATCTTGAGCAGGAGGGAAATCCCTACACAGAGTGTGTGCGTTGATACGGTTTCCTTTCCCTCCACTAGGCACAATTTATAAACAATGGAATAAACTAGATAAGTTTATGAATCAAAATACATAATTCCAAACTTGTAAAACACTTAACATAAATTGAACAGCTTATGGATATAATCCATAATCCTAAAAATTATTTTTATTGAGGAAGTATATACTCAAAATCCCATTATAATGGTTTTTAATGAAACTGAGAATTATCCTAAGCATATCCCCCAGGAGTGTCATAACCAAGAGCGCAACAAGGCCCGTTGTCGTGCACCAGTTCCCATTCGAGTCCAGCTCAAAGTAGTGTTTTCGGGTTTTACCGCTAGGTACATCTTTTCCAGAGCAGCCTCTACCTACTCATATCCAAAGAGAGATGTATTTCTTAAAAAACTCACTAAATCTCTACAATACCAAAATTCTAGGAAGTTCTTCTATATTAATCCTCAAAGTCCATCTTAGGTCTATGTGCCCTAATCAGAGTTTATCTATATCTAGCTTCCATGCTTTATACTAAACTTAATCTGATACAAAGTGTAACACCCCGACCCCAGTTACCTAGAGTTGGTGCATTATTACAAAACATTGGCATGATCACAAAAGATCATGTCTCGAAACACCGATTAGTATAGTATCCTTGGAATCACTAAATACATTCATCAGTCTTACATTACATCGTAAAATAAAAAATACAACAAAATAGTCACCATAGTCCACACTCATATCCCCTCATACTATCGCTGTAGGTCATTCATTAATTACTTCTTCACATCCGGTGAAAAAAATACACATAGAAAGGGGTGAGCTCAGATGCCTAGTAATGAAAACAATATAGAGGAAAAATTCATAAATAAGAACAAACATTTAAGGAAATGTATAAATAAAACAAAAGCCTTTTAAACATGAACTTCAACATAATATGTTAAAAATGAAATAATGACATTTACATATTCACAAGGATATTCTACTAGTCAAATAATCACATGAAATATCAACAACCACTTTTATAATGATGGAATATATAATGCAAGACTATCATAACCACAATGTCAAGGCCTTGTGCCAAGACTACAAATAAGATTTTGTCAAGGCCTTATTCCAAGACACTATATTGTCTCAGGAGACCTACCAATGCATCGAGGCACTATAGCGGGCTCCACCTGTCACTTATTATGTCTAATTGATTCCTCATATGAACAGGTATAAACAAAACATAAACATTCGTATTAAAACAAGCATACGAAATGTCAATACATTCTCCATAAACCATGAATGGTATAAAAATAACACATCCACTGTCAAACATATCACAAAAACTTCAATACTATATAAATGTTTTGTATAATAGTAAATGAACTTCAAATAAGCTTAAAATCCATCAAAGGATGTTGACATAGATGAAATCAAAAATATTTGATAGAAATATATCTCCTTCTGAAATATTTGAAAATCCACATAATTATAAAGGAAAAATTTTACATTTAAAATATTCAAATAAGCTTTTAAGTGAAGATTAGATGATTTTATAATGGCAGAAAAAAGGTGCACCCACCGTATAAGTTAAAAAATTACATTCTTACCTTATTTTTGTCGAAAAGGTTTAAAAGGAACTTGTTTGGAAAGCGACGGAAAGATTCATTTATAAACATCTTATAAAAAGTCAAAAAGGGTATAAATGACTATAAACCATAGTCTATATAATAGTAAGAATGATTAGAAATACATTTTTAAGAAATATAGATGTCAATAACAAAGAGGTCCTAGAAGATAATTATTATAAACAACCTCAGATAATGAAGAGATTGTAAAATAAACCCTTACCTCGTACTTTTCCCTGGTTGAGGGTAGGTTTACCTCCTATATAAGGGTGAAATAATGTTTATTAAATTATAAAATAATCATATACATTAATATGATATCATAAATGATCTTTTATCCTTGCTTTGTTAATAATATCATAGTATTATCTCCATTTCGGGTGTTAACTAACTCGTTTTATTTTATATGTTTTGTTAAATAATCCACATTTGTTATGTATAGGTTGTATCATATTCATATTCAGAATGATATCAATTTCTTAAACAATATTTTTAATCATCAAATGAGAGTTAAATTTGAATGAATATGATGAGGAATAAATCTCATCACGTTCGTGGAGACGGTAGTCTGTACGTACGCACGAGTGACAATATCATTCTTTTGATATTAAAATCATATATAATTTGATGGTATATCATATATAGAGAATCATTATAATGTTACTTTATTATTTACTTCAATTACACATCATTATCATACCCATCCAAATAATAATGTTTTGAAGAACAATTAGACCACAACGTGGAGACGGTATGTCGTACGTACACACGTATGGTGACATGTCATTCGAAGGATGGATAGAATACTGAATATGGTTGAACCATATTTATAATAAAATCAATATATATAAGATACATGAGTTATTATTTTATAATGGATATAACGAAGAAAGAGGATGTGGAAGAAGAATTGAACTTGAAGGAGGGTGGTGAAAACATTATCTCTTCTTCGATTTCTTCCTTTTGATTTTATCAAAAGGGATCCTTAGGTTGGCACTATGATCAAAATAAGGACTCTAGGTTGAACGAAGGACTGTTGAGAGGGTATTTGGGTAGAGGTTTGCCGAACCAAAAGGCTTTTTAAGTTATGAATTTGAGAGAATGGGGAGTTCCCTTTTATAAGAGGGGTGAGGGGCACCTTCGGAAAAGCTAGAAATATTATTTTATAATAAAATCATATTCGGTTTATAATGGCTCAAAAGTGTATTATTTAATGGTTAAGGTGGTTATGGGTCAAAAACCACTAAAAAAATAGGTTTTAGATTGGGTTGTGTTACTATATTAACCTTATCTTTTATTTTTAACTCTTAGTTAATTAGTTTGACATTTACCATGTCTCTTTATATTTTTATATTATATAGTAATAAACATACTATATACTTCAAAAAAACCCCAAAGTGGTCCATTATTGATCCAAATATAATTATATAAGTCCTCTTTCTGAACCATAAAATTTTAGGAATATAATATCAATTAATAATATAATATTTGTTTTAAAAACTCTTTTATGTCAATGTTTACACTATATGGTATTTTGTTTTTGCTAAATTAATCACAACATAATTACTTCAAAAAAAATTCATATAACCAACCCTAATATGTCATATTAACCTATAAAAATGGTGGAATTCATAAAAAGTCTCAAATCAATTTTATTTGGATATTTATAATATCAATTATTTTAATATATCATTAATTAGGTAATTTCTACCTCACCATTGTTTCATAAATAAATTAAATTATCTAATTTTTAAAAATTATAAATAAAATATCATTATGTAGGAAAATGTTTTATATTACTAATGAATGTTTATAATCGAATTTATAGAATTTATTACAATATAGTAAAAATATTTTAATTATTAAACATTGATTTTAACGTTTTTAACTTTTCTTTGAATTAAATTATAATAAATATCCTAATCTAATCCTGGTGGACCAAAGAGGTTCATATTTTATTCCTAAGGTTTTTTTGGTCGAATTATACTTATCCAATATAATTAGGACATGTGTTAGGATAATTATAAAATCATTTTTACCCTTAATTACCCTATTTACTTTTAATCGTGGTAATTATCGTAAAAAGTTACAATTCACCAAAAATTATTTTTATTTTATTGAACAACATTTTTCTCCTTTACATTAACCGTGTCTCTCGGATTTTTAAAATTTCTCTCACAGAAGCGGTAAAAATATGTTTTATGTGAATTTGCAAATTCTCATAGGAGATGGGTAAAAGACGGTGAAAAGTTCAATAAAATATTTATATGTCTAAAATTATTATAAACTGACTCCAATGAATTACATTGAACTTATATAGGTATTATGTATCAATTTTGACCTAAAATAAATTTAAACAAGATAAATATTTATATAAATAAAAAATTTGGTTTTCAACTATAACTTGGTGTTTTTCACTATTCATAAAAAATTGAATGTTTTTAGAAAAATACCAAAAATTCAACCTAAGCTGATTTAAATATTCTGAATCAAAAAATGAAGTCTATTTTGAATGATAAAATTTATAAAATGTTAAAAAGTCAGTATCACTATTCATAACTGCTACTTTGATTGGTTTTGTTGTGTGTTAGAACTCGAAGTTTCGTAAAACACACGCTACTCTATTATTCAAAGGGAATCGTACAATGGAATCATGGGGTGTTACACATACCAACCACACCATTGTATAGTATGATTGAAGATATAAAACATGAATAAAATTAAGAGTTTTACTTTGATGTTGTCTAGTTCATGTAACATATGTCAAGGATAATGTTCGTTCGTAGATTGATCTTGTGACTATTCTTCAGAAGATGTATGAAAAACCTATGTAGACACTTGAGAGTGGGAATGTATCCTTTCCTTGGAAATATTAGATGTTTATTAAACTTAAAAAACATCCTAGTATCTCCATCCAGTTTAGTAGCAATATACCTTCATTTCATTTTGTTTCCACTCAACTCACACAAGGCCTCTCCAAAAATAAATATGTAACCTAGAGGAGTTGGAAATATTTGATATTCTTAATAAATTCGTTCATGTGGTATTCCAAATAAGGAGGCCCACAACCATGAAGAAAAAGTACATATATGTCCATTCACCCCGCTTCTTAACAAAAAATCATCTTCAGAGTTGAAGGAGAACAGAACACACAAATAAAATTTGAAAATATCCATTGGATAGATATTACATTAATTTTTTGCAAACCACTCTAACTATCTATATTTTACAAGACTTTCAAAACACGTGTGATACTTGACAAGATCCAGTTCACAGAAATTTCATTCTCTAGCATGACTATATGATCCTTAAGACCTATGTTTGGAGTTTTTTCAGGCATCGTAAATAGAGCATTTTTCTATTTCATTGATGACTGGTGCTTTCTAAAAGACGATGAAGATGGATGCTTCATCTTGGGAATTCAATTAGGGATTAATGATGAAGACAAGTTAAAGAGAATATAGATTGGCTTCATGAGTAGAGATTACAAGTGATGTGAGAAGTAAAGGAATGGGTTTTTGTCATTTAGGGAGTTCAAACTTTTAAAAAAAAATCTGTATAAAAGAAATTAGACAATCATTATAGAGATACATGAATATATTTTCAAAAATAGAAGTCTGAGTCATAATGGTAAGGCCAGAAAAGGTAGTCATGGTGTCTGTATTGTAGTGTGACTCTAAATGGTGTGACTGTAACTAGTGAGACAATAAGCATGCGAGATAATAACTAAGACATAGTAAATGTGATACAGTAAGCATGAGAGACTGTAACTAAGAGATAGTAACTGAGAGTCAGTAATTGTGATATGGTAAACTAGTCACTCATGGATGATCATTCCTAATTCAAGTATGATGTAACTCATCCTTTAAGAATTTAAAGGCTTAGTGAATATGCCAACAACCTGACATTCTGATCTAATGAATTCTAAATTAACATCTCCCTTTTGATAATTATATCTCAAAATGTGATATCATACATCAATATATTTTGTTATTGAATGACAAACACGATTCTTAGAGATTTTAATATCACTTGTGTTTTCACAATTTATAGTGACATGTCTAATTTGATATTCATAATCTAGAAAATATTATTCGATCTCCAAAATCTATGCACAACTACTAGTAGCGTTGTATACATCTTCAGTAGTAAAAAACAATACATAATTTTTCTATTTCTACTACACCATGATTCAAGTGTATTTCCCAAAAAGTAACATGGTCCATAGGTTCTTTTCCAATATAACTTACAACCACCATAATCAGTATCTGATTAGTTAAATATGTCAAATTATGCTTCTATAGGATAGAAAAATCCTATATTGGTAGTATGTATGAGTTATTTTAGAATCCTGTTAACAGCAATGGCATGGGACTATTTTGTATTTTCATGTAAACGAGAAAACATACACACAATAAACATAATATTAAGATTTCAAGTGGTTAAGTAGAGTAAACTCCCAATCATTCTCTATAAGTGGTTTAATAAATATAATTATCATTTCAATAAAGATTCAAATTATAAGTTGTACTCATTAGAGTATCACTATTTTTAGTACTATCCAAACCAAAATGATTTAGAATATATTTAGTGTATTTAAATTGATTCACAATAATAAATTTTTTATTTTTAATTATTTTATATCCTAGAAAGAAATTTGTTTCACTCATAAAACTCATTTCAAATTCATTTTTCATCATCTTTAAAAAATAAATACCTAATTATTTTCTAGAAGATCCAAAAATAAGGTCATAAACATATATATAAAAAACTAGAAAATATTTATAAATTATTTTTATCAAGAGAGGTGGATCAACTATAGATTTTAAAAAATATTTGGAAATAATAAAAATACTTATTCTATCATAAAAAGCTCATGGAGCGTGATTTAAAGCTTATAAAAAAAATTTAATTTAAAAAATATATTTTGAAAATGAGGTTTAGTAAATCTAGTCGGTGTTCAAAAAAACATCCTTACCTTATGAATTCACTATTACCATTTATTTGATATATTTTTAAATTCATATGTTCTTCATATTCAAGCAAGATTCTAATGGATTCATGTATACCCACAGGTGAAAATATTCCCAAATATTTAATCCCTTCTTATTGACTATAACCTTCTGCAACTAATCAAGCTTTGTTTCTTAGAATATTACCTGCTTCATCTAATTTATTTATAAACACCCATTTAGTGCCTATGGTCAAGGTATCTTAGTTCTAGCCTCTAGTATCCATACATAATTTTATTCAAATTGATTTAACTCTTCTGGCATATCCAACAGCAAAAATTCATCATTGATTTCTTTATTGATGTTTTTCAGAACAAGATGTGACATGAAATATTGTTTTTCATCTTGATTTTTTATTGATGCTCTATTCCAAGTTCCTTTTTTCAATGACTCTAACATCAGCAATGAAAGGACAATTCTTAATGGTTCTAAAAGATCTAGAAAATGATGTGATAATGATTTTAGGATCTTCAGTAGGTTTGGGTTCATCATGGTGGGATTCTAATGATTTTCAAGAATTGTAATATTTTAGAGATTTATTGATAGTTGGGTCAAAATATTTTTCATTTATGTCGAGATTTGAGACATCATCCTCAAGGTTTTATAGGGAGGACTTAGGATCATGTGGATCTATTTCATCAAATTTAACATCTACATATTCTTTCACACCATTGGATATTTTATTGAAAAAACAATATGATTTACTAAATATTGAATAATAAAGATTGATTCAATCATAAATTTTGGATGCAAATTTTCCAAGATTGTCTTTAATATAGAGAATATAAAATTTTCAACTGAAAACTTTGATGTAATTAACTTTTGGTTTTCTATTATTCCATAACTCATAGAGAGTTTTCTTAAGAATTTTTTTGACTACGACTCTATTAATAATATATAATGTTTTATTGACTGCTTCATCAAAAATGTAGATATGTAGGTCATATCCATTTACCATGGTTTTTGATTTTTAAGGTTCAATTTATTCTCTCAAAAACCCCACTTTGATGAGGTGTCCTATGGGAAAATATGTTATGACTATAGCCATTTTGGGAAAAAAAGATTCAAAATCTTGGATTTCAACATCACAACCATGGTCATTTCTTAGGGATTTAATTCTATGAATACTTAGGTTCTCTAATATTCTAGCATACTTGAAAAAATGAGATCAATCTTCACTTTTCTGAGCTAAGAATAAGATCCAAGTGTATCTAAAATAGTCGTCTACATGAACATAGAAATAGTGATTCCCATTAAGACTTGAAAATCTTCATGGTCCAAACACGACCATGTTAACTAACTTGAGGATTTGAGAAGATTAAACCTCTTTTTTGGTTTGAAAGATATTTTATGGTGTTTACCCTTTTGACAAGAATTACAGACTTTGTCATTTGGAAACACATGTTTGGGTAGATCCATAACCAATCCTTTTATAGTAATATTTATAAGGGACTGTATGTTATAATATCCCAATATTTTATACTAATTCTAAGACTCTCTGTGAAATACAATTTAGCATGAAACATTTTTAGAAACTAGTTAAACTTTGTTAACAACATAAACATTTTCATTTTTAAAAACAAAAAATACTAATTCATTTTTAGAATTAAAAATATTACAAGAATCATTTTGAAATTTTAAATGGAAACCATCATCTCATAATTGTGATATAATAGGATGAATATATTTTAATCCATCATAAAAAATTACTTTAGAAATTAAAACTATGTTAGAGTAATCAATCTGGCAACGGATAATTATTTTTCCTTTAGTATTGTCAACAAATGTGACATGTCCACCATTAATAATTATGAGATAGTTGAAGCTTGAGTAATCTCCTATCACGTGTCTTGAACATCCACTGTCCAAGTACCATAAAAATATATATGATCTCTTAAAACAACATTCCAAAAAAATAAATAAACAAGATTTTATTTTGGTGCCCAAATTTTTTTGGGACCAATAAAATTATTAATAAGAGATTTGGGGATCCATACATGCATGATGTGTTTCTTATATACAGTTTGCAACATATTAGAACAGTAAAAAAAATATAGGGAATTTAGATGTTGTGAATGAATTACCAGATCTATAACTAGAATATTTTTTAGTTCAGGATATGAAAATCAATTTTTCTGATTTTTTATAAAATGTGTTTTAGATATGTTCCTCTATCCTAGTTAGTATCATATACTAGTGGTATACTTATGAGAAAATTTCTTACCGAAAATTTTTGTTTGAGTATTATTACCATTGATAATTGTTTCTAAATCCTTTTTCAATAGATAATTATATAATTTATGTTAATTATTCTCATTTATTAATTGATCATTCTTTCGCTCTTCAATTGTAAGATTATATTTATTAGTAAAAGTGAGAGCATGCTTCTTTTTATATTTATATTTATCTTTTAATTCATCTCATCTAACTTCAATCAATTTGTCGTATTCAAAATATTATTCACTATTTATATATTCATAATCAATTTCATATCTATAATAATATGAATTTTATATAGTAGACTCAAGGGTTACCTCTGATGTGTTTTTCATGAAACACATATTATTGTTTTCTTCTTTTTTCATCATGTGAAGATTTTGAGTCACTTGAACTATACATAGAAGAACTCAATTTTTCATTCATTGAATTTTTTTTACATTCAATATTTTTCCTCATACATATTTTTAAACATTTTCTTGGTACAATCTACCATTCCATGTTCCTTTTTCATAAATTCTTCAAATACTATTTCATTTGAGTTCTCATTACTTTTTCAATCCTTCTTCCAATTTTCCTTATGATCATACCTTTATTTATAGCTGGGATTCCTGAAGAATTTCATCCTCCTATAAAACTTCTTAGACATTGTTTTTAATTGATTAATTTACTCATCGTTGTATAATATTGAATCCCCATTACTTGTACTATAATAGTGATTCTGTAACCTTTCCATTTCAATATATTTGGAAGTATCAGTTTTGTAATCCACAGACTTAGTCATTGGTTCATTATCTTCCTCTTTGTTTAATTTTTGCTCTTCCTCATTCATCATCAATTTACCTATCAATTCATTTTCTGAAAACATACTTATGTCAGAATAATCTATAATTTATACTAAGGTTCCCCCCCATCTTTCATCTAGACATCTAAGTAGCAGCATGATTTGTTCTTTGGCATCCACTAGCATTCCAAGAGAGATCATTGCATTAACTATCTCAATATACATGAGATACTTATCAAAAATGTGTTCTTCAGGATTCATCATAATGTTAACATACCTAATAGTATAGGTTTTAAGTCTCACTTCTTTAACATTAGTAGTTTATTCATTTGAAACAACTTTGTTATCCAAAATTTCATAGGAAGATTTACAAGTAGATATTATATTAAATTATTCATCCCCTAAAGAGAAAAACAATGAATTCACATCTTTTCAATTGTTCTTGCATGTATCCTATATAGAATTACTCCATGGAGTTTATGAAATTTCATGAATTTCAATTTTATCTTCTTTTACTATCCAAATATCAAAGCCCATAGTTTATTTGTTCATTTTCATTTTTATTTTCCATCGAGCATAATTTGATCTATTAAATTAAAGAGGTCTATTAGTAGTATCACCTCTCTGTCTATTTTCCTTAACAAATAATAAATGTTATATTTTAACGAGCAATAAATTTAGAACTAACATAAATTTATAACTAACATAAATTTAGATATCTTTAAAACAAAAATAAATCACAGGTAAAAATATTTCAAAAAAAAAACAATGAAACCAATGAAAATATAAATTTAAATAAAACCATTGATACAAAATGTTGGTTGGAGTAGGATAATCAATAAGGGATTGAATTTAGTTCCTATAAAATTTATGGGCAAAAATATTATTTGAAGATACCCCAATTTAAAAACAAGTCATGCCAGTTAATCAATTCAATGAATCTATAATAGTCTGAATGCTAAAATAGTTTCTCCAGAGATTTATTCTTTATCAATTATAAGAATGTGAAGTATTGATATATATTTTTAAACAAATCTATTAAAGAGAAATAGTAATAAATACTATCCAATATTATCTATCAAAGTGAATCACAGTTTTCTGAAATATGAGTTAAAAATAGAGTAAAACCAATTTGGTAGTACAATAAATAAAACTAGTGGTTTAGTCTCAAGATGAGACCTAATTCACTCCACTTGGTGATAAATTTACACCAATAAAAATACATAAAATACTTTTATCTACACCCAGGATCATGGTTTACACAATAGTACACAAGACTGTCAAGGTCACTTGACCTCTACCATAGTTCTATGTGGGAAATATATTATCCAAGTCATAGAGGACCTCTCCCACAGTTATATATTGGTCAAATAATGTGTAAAAATATATTTGTTGGAGGATATCATGTATCCTATAGTTTATTGTAGGAGGCATTGTGGTTTTTAGTATAGACACACACAATGATGGAAATATTAACAAAAGAGTATAAAAATAAAAATATAATAAGAATGAGTAGAAATTATCTGAGAGTTGATTTATGTAGCTCTAGACTTTTAGGATGTAGTAGATTTGTTGTTCAGGTCCTCTTCTAAAATCAATCTCATAAATAGAGTGTTTTGAGTTCGTTGTTTTAGTTTTTAGTTCAGTGAGTATCTCATATTATCTTCTATTTTTTTTCTACAAGGAAGTTTGTAGTTTTGATCCATAACAATAAAACTATAAAAAAAATTAGAGTTCATCATGTGTTCTTCAGTGTGTTCTTTCTTGAATGTATGTTTCGACTAACACATCTTTCAGTCTTTTTCTACTTGACTAGAAGATCATGCTCGACCTTATGTATTTATCTTTCAAACTTGTGTTATGGACAAAAAAGAGAATGATTTCCACACACCACATACCTCATACTATTAGGTGTCTTGTTTACCAAATATAATTAATTATTTCAGTGTCATTAATCATTTCAAATATAATCATTAGATTCAACTATGAAATTTAATTAAAAAAGGAAGAATAATTGTTTTGGAATGGTGTCACAGTCGATGGTGAGTCAAAAGTGGTGCCACATTACTAGTGAGTTAGAAGTGGAGAATAGGAACTGTGTCTTTTTATGGTGTCTTGTTATGATGTCTAGTTATAGAGTTATAGAAATGGTGTCTTGCCATTTTTCAATATTCTTAACAGTAACTGGTTATGATTCCATTGAAATGGTGTCTAGTACTTTGTGAATTCTAAAACCAGTAGCATGGTTACAGTGTCCGGTCTATTGAAATTTCTTGAACTAGAAGCATAGTTACGATATTAGGTACAATGAAATTTCATGAACCAGTAGAACGATTATGGTGTCAGGGAAATTGTGTCATAGACTTTCCCAATTTCCAAACTAAATAGTGTGACATATTGGACAAAGAAATGGTGTCTCATAATTAGACAAATATCTGACATATTTTTGAAGAATTAATACTCACAGAATTGATTAAGGTTAATCATAATAATAATAAAACATATTAGAATAAGACTAATCAGAATTGATAATATTTAAACATGATCTACAAGATTTTAATGAATTGTGATAATTAAAGAAGGAGGAGTCCATGAGACACCAATCAACTTCTTCTCAAACTACAATATAAAATTAATCCCAAGTACATATATGTAATTTCATGCAAGAACTACTACAACAGAAAGGTAAAGATACATGTACCAAAAGAAACTAAAACAATAATGACCATGAAGCCTAGACAACTCTTGAAACCCCAAGCTAGTAGTAACCATATTAATCTCCAACATGATTCAAGTGACCTGAAAAACATTTTATATAACATTGGTTGAGTAAAAAAATATACTTATTATGTTTCTCCATAGAGCCTCTCATATAAAATTAATGAATGCATGGTAAAGCACAATGAACAACAAGTGTAACTAATTTATTACCTAAATTGACACAATATATTCCCAACCCCATCAAGTCTACTCTCACCAAGTATCACATACAATGGTATAAAATATAATAACGAATATCAAGGGTACCCTACTACCTATTTCCCATTAGTTTACAGATTTTCCATAATATTACACATCTTAATCATATTTACCAAAAATGCTTACTCACAGACACCAGGGTGAGGAACCACTGTATGAACCTCATGCATCACAACCACCATGTTAATGTAACCAAAGAAACTAGGTAGATTTTGAGAGCCACCATAGCCTGCATAACACGTATCATACCTCAGGTATTATACATAAATATATCACAACACATACACAAAGTATTGGTCCTGAATCCCTCACAGTCTATACATGTTACACCTATACTAGTCTATAGGAAAATATATCTAGAATATATGTCTGTGAATTACCACATGACACTACATCTCTTAACACACTTATATGGGGAAAGATAGAATTCATGCCAACAAACATAATTATCTACCAAGAGAAGATAGTTTGGACAAATGGGGTAGTCAACCATCCATCCTCCCACTGGGATGTTGGGGAAAACACCCCCATGGCTCACAACACCTTGGTGTTGTTTTTCCTAACCAACATGGTGGATTATCATATTGAAGTAAAAGAATTATAGAATATACTATATCCCACAACCAAACTATAGTAGTAACCTAGTCATATACTCGACTATATCTAATGTCTCATAGAATATCGGTGACCACTTCTTAGACCAGGTGTCTTGTTAGCACACAACCATTTAAAGAGATACATTATAATACATTATATTTTTTATCAAGTATCAAATAAAATTAATTAATTATATAACCATTAATTAACCATTATCATTTCCACATTTTATTTCATTAGCATCAAACCAAAGTTCCAGGCCCTCAATGCATAACCAAAGCATGTCCAGAGTTCCTTTAAATTGTAACCCCAGTACTACATCCCAAAAAGCTGCAACCCCATGGGTTAACATAATTTATTCAATAATTTAATAACAACATTATCAATTTTCCCTAATTCTAGTTATTCTTGAAAAAACATTTGATGCTTCCAAACACAGTGGGATCAATAGGGTGAGTAGATGGACTACTGATCCAGTCTTTGACAACTATTGCTAGACCACAGGCCTAACCAACCTTGTGAAGCTAAACACAGAATGAACATGGAATACCCAGTGTCTCTTCTTACTTTTTGAAAGGAGGCTAATAAAGACCATATTGATTAAGAAATGGGGAAAGTAAATCAGATAATCAAACCACAAAATTCAATGAACACTCCATATTATCATCCAACCCTTTTCATCATCTCTGGTGTCCTCCCTCACACCCACACACATAAACTGATGCATCTTGCTACTCTAGGAATCAATTGCTGCCACCACCAAAACTAGGTCACCCTACTCCCACAATCCAAAAAATACTTCTAAGATTATCCATCCTTGGTTCACACCACAACACAAGTAGTAAAAAACAAACAACATAGAAACTAGGATGCTGGCCCTAAAAATTCCATTTATCCTTTACACACTATGACCACTCACAACTCCAAAGAATAAGTCACTTGGACTTTAAAAGAAATATGGTATCTCAGAACCCTTCAAGGAATTATATTTATCACAAAACTGGACATTTATTACATATTAAATTAACTGAATCAATTAAACATGCATAAATGCATCCATTTGATTTATCACCATGTACAAAAACAACCAGATTCATTAACATGCCTCTTTATCATTGGAAAAAAAAATTAAAATTTATCTCATCTTTATGTAATTTAAAAATTATCATCATGAAAAACATTATAAAAAATAAATTCATAGATATCATTCTATTTAATAAAGATAGAGGCAAACTGTAATCACAGTATAATAAAACCACATACGATACATTCTAATTCATTACTCCGATTCAATATTTAGTATTTCAATTCCATGGTTGTCTTGTAGATAAATCATAATAATTGTATGATTTCATGTTAAAATAAAATATAAGCCACAAATCCCTTACCTAAAAAGCTTTCTAACATTTTTTGCATGAGAATGGGCCAATATAATGGATCAGTATCACCTCTCCCGTAATGAATGCATCCACACGAGGACGTTGTGGCCCAACCGCTTCAACCAACACACAAGAAAGGTCCATTAGCAAAATGGGGATCACATGTAAAAACATGGAAAGGATAATGGGAGCCTAAAAATAGAGGAATCCGTAATTATATAGGTATGACATACCTTTTATCAAAGACGAATTGACACCTCCTAGCTGTACTAATATAGGGGGTAGACATGCAGCATGAAAAACATTTGTGAAAACACACTACAAATTCCACAACAAAATTACATGTCTCATTAGGAATAAAAGATTTTGGGTATCTCTTAGAAAGAGGAAGTAGAATAAATTAATGTAGGGGAGGCCCCCAGCTTTGAAGGATTAGATCTGCGACTCATGGAACATGAAATGGTTGATTTTCCATTAAAGCCAGATCTCAACAACCCAAATGTTTGACCAAGAAAATATCATGGGACCTTTAGGGATTTAATTATAGGATTTATATTATTTTAATCATCCTTGAATACCTCAAAATGATGCATTGAATTCATTTTATGACAATGAATACTTCAAATGGGGGAAATTGTACAAAGCTGCAAACACAATTCATTAGTTGATCTGGAAATACTATAGAACCTACCGATAGATGTCTCATCGGAAGATGACTCCCCAACAAATGACTCAATGAAAAATGACTCACCAACATATGACTCATTGAAAAATAAATCAATGACAGATGACTCACCAATAGATGACTCACGGACAGATGACTCTATGACAAATGAATCTGTGATAGATGACTCACTGATAGATGACTCATCAATATATGAATCCCTGATAGATGACTCGCCAACAAGTGAATCACTGAAAGATGACCCATCAACAGTTGACTCACTAATAGATGACACATAGATAGATGTACCCCCGATGGACAACCCCATGAAAGTTGACCCACTGAAAGATGTCACACTGAATGATGACCCACCGATAGATGACTCACCAATGGCACTATTCATATAACTAGAAAATATGAAAAGTGTCGGGAATAAGTCATATTGACCGTCAAGAACACCATAAACACAAGGATTTCAGTAAAAGAAATGAATGGAGGGTTCCGATCCACTACAATAACTTACCACCTATGTTTTAATTTTAATTAAAAAATATATTTCATATGTGATATTTTTAATTATCATTTTTGTGATCTATGATTTTTTTCTTTAATGATTTTAGAAAAAATGGGTATTTTTGGTAATTAATTATCTCAATGCT
Organism: Viscum album; assembly: GCA_963277665.1. Taxonomy (NCBI): domain Eukaryota; kingdom Viridiplantae; phylum Streptophyta; class Magnoliopsida; order Santalales; family Viscaceae; genus Viscum; species Viscum album. The sequence continues at coordinate 1,129,958,204 of OY728128.1, read as the reverse complement.
TTATATTCTTATTTTAATCCAAATTTCAGAAAAAAATCTATATTTCCATTGAAATATAATTTTTTATGTTTTATTTATTCTAGGTATTATGAATTTTTATTTCAAGATCAATGATTTTATTTTAATCATTATTTTATGTAACACATTTTTATCCTATTTGTATGTTTTAATTCATTATTTCACTATGAATTTGAATAAGGTTCTTTAAATTCATATTGATATAATTTTACTATGTTTTTTGTATTCCTTCAATGATGTTGAATTATAAAATGTTCCTCATGAAGAGAATCATAATGGTTAAGATTATTATGAGAAGATGTGTGGTATAATGGTCACTAATAAACCGTTGGAAGTGTCAATGCTATGACCCAAAATCTTGTAGGGTTTAACATGAGCCTATATAATAGTGGTGTTGCATGAATGGAATCTAGAGTTAAGTGTATGTCTTTCTACCAAAGAGTAACATAAAGGATATTTAGATCCATGTATGGGTGATATTTTTTTTATTGAATGGTAGAGAAAATGGATTAAATTTATATAGCCCTATAATTGAAAATTAAATTCAAATAAATAGTATAATGTATTAATGATTTTATAGGGGTCAAACAGAGGCTTATAGAAAATTTCCCACCATTTGGAGTAGTTTTTTCAATTGGGGTGATATGTGGGATTCACCTTTCCAGAAGAGGATGTACTATGTAAGCATCTATGTGGATCATTTTTATTGAATTTTAGAAGGTTTTGACTGTGATTACATGGTATATGAGTCCAAAAAAAAATTCAAAGACTGAGATTCCATTTTACAAGTACTATATACATTTGGTACTAATAGGGGGATACCGAACACACCGAACACATTAAAGGAGGATATTAGGTAGTTTGCATTTGTGGTGATGTTTTTAGAGAGGATCATGATTGACATGATGTTGGAGACTTTTTCCCTTATAATTTTTTACTGAATTTGTTTGCTTTTTTATTCTCTTATTGTTTTGATATAACAAATATTTTATAAAATTTATTATATTAAAATGTATGGTTGCTAAATTTTAAATATTTAATGAGACTATTCTATTTCTATTATTTCCCATTGATTGTGTTATTATTTCATTAATGTATTTATTTCTTTATTTTATTTATCTATGAATATAAATTTTACAAAGTTCAAGGGTTAATGATAGTTTATTCTGTTCAGTTAATTTCATACTCCTAAGATTTTATTCATTTAAAAATATCACAGTGAGGAATTTTAAAATCATTTAATGGAATCCACTATATAATTTATGTAATTCAATCACGAATTTGTCATCCAATAATTCATGTGATAAATCTGAGTACCATGGTTAAAATATTGTTGAATTTAGCATTCACTTGTCTTCTACATGAAAAAATCAATATGAAATCATCTTAATGAATGTTGGATCCATAAATTTTCCCAAAATCAAGGACATATACGAGTTATAAGACATAATAAATTTCCTTTTCTCTTACAATATTTGTTCACTATACATTTTCTTGGATTTCATCCCACATGAACTACTTATTTCAATAAATTTCTAGATTGATAATGATAAATTTCTTTCTCAATATTTTTCCATAAATGTTATTCAAGAACATCTAGTGATTTTTTATTTATATTATATTCAATTCTCCCTCAATTTGTAATTCATGAATATTTTTTATATTTCCATCCCAAATGAACATGTATAAAAAAATATTAGTATTATATAAAAAAATAATAAATAAATTCTTGAGGGTAATAACCTAGATCACAATTGTTTTGGTGTTGTTGTTGGGGAAGGCATGAGTGAGCAAATAAAAATAACATACAATAAAAATTAAATAATGTTTAATATTACATGTCAAAAGAAAAATATATAAAATTAATCTATTTAAAGAGTTTTGTTTGTTTTTATGGATATTTTCTCAGAAAAAAATAATAGTATAATAGAAATTAGTGTCATTTATACAAAAATTGGGCCTAAATTTATGTGACCTAAAAACGAATGTGAAAATGGATAAAAATAATGACTTAGTTTATCACCAAATACATTCATTCCACCTCAGTTTTATAATAAATATTTGTTTCATATATTTTATTTGGTATATTATGATGAATGTTTTTGGAAAAAGGCTCCACATTATAATGGGATTCCATGACCTAAAAAAAGAAGAGTTTTGATATAATAATAATATAAAATATATAATATTATGCATTGATAGTTTTTATAAAATAACTTAATAACACATGACCTTTTTCAAGAATGTGAATATTAAGTATGTCATTTAATATAGAATGTGTGTTATACCTGAAGAGTAATATAACCTTTTTTAATATCATGTGTTGGGATAAAATGTAGTCATGGATGGATTTGAAAATGTATTTAATAATTCATAAACTTCTTCAGACTTAACATATTTCTATTTAAAACCAATCATTGGAAACTCTAGTGGATACACACATAACCCTAGGGATTTGGATGAATCAGGGGATGATTTTATTATGGAATTGAGAGATAATGGGACCAAAGATCTGTAAAACTTGGATTTTCTAGGACAAAATAGTTCGTGAATCTCTTTAATGAAAAAAAATAAGATCCATTATTCATCGGTGATTGATCCAAACCTACTTGTGGGAATATATTTCTTTATTTTACATCCCTTTTTTAATAACACTTGATGTATTGAATAAAATCCTATTACATATAAATTCTTGGGTTGATCAAGATTTTCATATGTGTTTTTATATTTCTGGGTTTTAGGATTGGATATTTGATTATTATTTATTTCTCTTCATTCCTCAGTCTAATGATACCGAATAGAGGACTCACCATATAATATTGATGGCTGATTCTTCATGATATGGATTTTTTTAATTTATTCTCCCATTCATCACATTCTCATCAATGATTTTTTCATTAACGAAAATATTGAAAAATACTTGGTAGGTGATCATCGCACAGTCTCACTTGTGTGAAATGGATTTCTACAATATATATGTTTAGAAATAATGACATTATTTCAATGTGTTGCTATAGAAGGTGTTTGGGGATTCAATTGGGTACCTTGTACATGGGTTTTAGATATATATAAATATTAAATGATGGTAGTGAATCTTGGGGCTATGTTTAGTTGAATTCCTACCAATAAATATAGACAAGCTACGGTCAAACCCTGATATGTGATCCATAGTGATATTTGGGGCAGATATAGTTGTGGTGGTGGTATGGGTGGAATAATAATCAAGAATCAGTGGGATTGATAAAATCAGACCTTCAAATGAAATAATTGCGATCAAGAAAATCTATCAGGACACTACTGTGGTGCATTTGTTTATATGTAGAGAAAAATACCACATGCCATGTGATCCATATGAAATGTTGTGAAAACTATAGATTGAGGTTTTTCATGGTCTCTATAAGTACATGTTAATGGGAATAACCAGGTACATAGGAACTAGTAATTATATGGTAACAATTGGTTACATGGGAACAAACAAGTAATATCATATAACCAGGTACATAAGAATGGATCGATGTATATAGGCTAGGCCCAAGTACATGTGATTAGGTAGATGGACCACAAAAATTTCATTTCCATCTCTACAGATGGTGTATCCAATATGGTCACATAGTGTAAATGGAGAAGGAAATTCCCTGAGAGATGGAGTTACATGAGTAGACCTGGGCTAGATAATAAATGTTTTTTATGCCTAGTAAACAACATGTAATTTACTTAGGGATGGGTGATGAGACCATATAATTATATAGTGTATACAAGTTTTAGTTAAGTTTATTCCTTTCAATCATCCCCATCAGTGTACAATGAGTCATTACATCCATAGAATAGAATATGATACCCTCTATGGGATCCGTCATGGATAGTGTTTTTTGAATCCTTCAGTGTTACCAGGATGAGATCGTCTATCATTTCACCACCATACCTAGGTGGTGTCTATGAAAATATCATGACTTACTGAATGAGTCCTACAATCCCATATATAATAGTTTATTGATATAAATGTAAGGTATAGCCTAGAAGACATCAATGATATCCCCTATTGGGTACCGATATATTTATAGATCCTTGGGGTATATATTTTATAATGCCCAATGAGAATTAAATCTCAAGAAAGATCTATCAGTGGTATAATGGATCAAGTAACGAGTTATCCCAGATGATAGGTACATTTAACCCTCAAGAATAATCATGTGCATCGCTGTTTGGTTAAAACCTACTTGAGATATGGTGTCTGTTATTAGTACATCTATGTTATTTATATAGTATGTATCATATTATATTAACATACCATAGTGATTATGATCTGAGTGAACTCTTGATGCTTTATGATTTGTGATTTATATCTTTTCTAATGACTGTTTATATACTAAAAATACAAGGGAATTTCCAACACATTTTGTTTCTTATGAAAACAATAAACTACAATATAGGGTCATAAGAAGACCAATAGCATATAAAGAAAAGTTATTAGATAGAAAATAGTTCATACAAGGTGATTCATTAAACATCAATGCTTTCTTCTAAGTAGGTTGGACTCTATTTTTAGTTTTTTTGGGGGAAATTTTATTTATACCTTTATTCTATGCAATACTGTTTTCATACTCTAGTGTGGGATAAATTATATTCATGTTTTGTAATATCTTACAAGTGTTATCTTTAAAAAAATTTCTTTAGTTCCATGATGTGTACATGCGTACATGTAGTTAGGATAATTCATCCGTGTGTGAAATATTCCAATATGGAATTTTCATCCTACCTATGGCCTAATGATGTGAGTTTGTGGTTTCACACATAGCTTAATGTAGGATTGGAAGGATTTTGTGGGTCAAGACAAGAAAGAGTGGTCTAATAGTGGTTTCATTATTGGAATAATGTTTCGATATTTTTGTACTTTAAGGAACTATTCAGTATTTATTGAAAAAAAATTAAATTGTTTTGAGTTAGGATTCCATTATAGAGAATATTGTATTGGTGTTAAAGAAATTATATTTATTAACTAAGACTCTGAATAAAAATTCTTGTCGACTCTGTTCATGTAGTCATTCATTGAATGGAATACAATGGTACATGAATTATATAGTAATTTATTTGTGGTATTGATGTAATTTTTCTATCATATAAATATATATATTCCTTGGATGTGGTACATCATGATTTTGTGTTATTATTCCACTTCATTAATATCCATCACAGATTCCAAAGTGGAATAGTGTAGACAATTCACCTATTAAAGAGGATTATGTACAAATTCATGTATTGGAGGTTGTACCATTTCATGGATGGATAGTCTTACCCCACCCATTAAGAAGCAAGTTGTGTTAGAAGTATTGACTAAGGATGTTTCAAGGATGATCAAACTACATGAGTTTATAGGTCGTGACATCTTATGATTTAGTGAAAGCTAGACCCCCAAATATATAAGGATTGTGTAGAGGTAGATATATGAGTTTTCTTCTTATTGAGGACACATCTTGAGTAGATAGTGTTCCTTTAATGATGTCTTATTCAGGTATCTACTGGGTGGTGGTATATTCTAAAGACTCAAAAACATGATGAGATACCTCTATCTTGGATATTGTTTGATCACCTATTTAGGGAGGATATCTATCCATCCAAATTATGATTGCTGAACATATAAGATATTCTATAGAAATATTAGGGGATCATGACCATGAAAAATTATTTGATGATGTACATAATTTCATAAATATGCAATCTCGATATAGATCATAATTCATTAATTTGAGAAAAAACATTAGATAATATCCTGTTAAAAAATATCTTGATTGGAGTGTAAAATATTTTAAATATTACATATAATTGAGTGGTTGAGTGGGACTTGGTAGTTCATAGCTTCTTCATTGAGATGAAATTATCTTATGGTTCTAGTAGTGGGACCATAGTAGCTGATACAGTGAAAGCCAACAGATGATGGTCTATATAAGGATATGAGAGTGATATATGACTCAATTTAAAATATCGTGATGGATGTTATGTAGTTCGAGGATCTCAAGATGATTCTAGTAAGTCAACTGAGATGAACTGTTTCTCTTATGATGGTTGAAGACATCTCAAGAAATATTATCTAACCCGTTGTGCATAAAATATAGTTGTGGTTGATTGACCACCTAGGTAGAGACATATAAATGATAATGGAGGGATTCATGGTGGTATATGTGTTAGAAGCTCGTGAAGAGTCTCTTGTTTTGGAAGAGGGTCCAACCTATGGCCACCAATACCCCCAGGTGGTCCACACCAAGATCATTTAACTTGTACATTAATATAAGAACAAATAAAATACATGGATTTTATTAAACAAATAATATAGGATTGATTAAAGGAATTATATAATTCTAACCTATATTTTTTAAAATAAGGATAGACATATGAATTATCAACACTTTTATTACCACATCCCTAGTATGTGAAATAAAGATTTGGGGTGATCCATTTTCACAAACTATATACTTGGAGAATACCAAAAAAAATATTTATAGTTCAAAATTTACTATCAATAGTGGGACATAACACTTTGAGTAGAGTTATTCATACAAGATCCATTTATAGAAGTGTTGAGGTTTTACAAAGTCATATTAGGCAAGAATTGTCTATCAAAAAGGAAAGTCAATAATCATTATTTCATTAAGAGGATGTGGTGTGTTGTCTGTGAGAGAATGAGGGTATACATCATGGTTTAAAAGGAATCCCAAAAATGAAATATGGTAACATGCATAGGATGTTGCGGCTGAGTACACATCTATTGGATAGTATTACCCTTGGTGAAGTGGGTGTTATGGGATTTGAGCATCATGTTGTGGAAGTGGGGCTCAAGGATTTCATCCCAGAAGATGTGATTGTATTACCTCCCCACTAAGTGATTAAATTATTCATATACATACTCCAATGTACTACCTTAATATCTATACTAGGATTTTGGATTACTTCTATAGAGCTCCATAAGTTGAAGGTGCCGTTATGTGATTTCAGAAGAAGGTATTTGTTAGACCCAATGTTATTAAACAATAATGTGTATAGGTGTGTGTGGTTGTATATGTGTTACCATTATCTAAACCATATGAATTTGTATTATACGTACCCACTACCGAGGATCAAATACCTTTTAGACTAGATAAGAGGGGTGAGAAAGTTCTAGAACATTATCCCCATATGGGGTATCACCATCTCTAAGTATGATACATAAATATACTAATGATAGAATTTTTATGCCACTATGATTATTACGAGAACATTTTGATTCTTTTGGCATGAATAACACAATTTTACTATTCATACGACTCATAAACTAGATGTGTTAGCAATTTTGACCAGTTTATGATGGTTTTAATTGATGAAATTATTGTATACTTGGCATCCCTGTGGGATAATTCAAGAAATTTGAGGATGGTATTCAACATATGTAGAGAGAAATATCTTTATAAGAACTCTATAATTGTTTTTTTCTAGATTTGAGAGGTCTATATTTTGGGACATTTCATTTATATAGGGGGAAGAGTGTGGGATCTTGTAAAATAGGAGGAAATAATTTCTTTAAAGCCACCTAAGAGATTGATGTTGGTGTGGATGAACCTTTATATAGAATGATATAATATAAATTTTGTGTCCGATTTCTCTTGGATATATATACTAATAACATCATTTATAAGTAAGGGTAATCATTCAAATTTCTTATAGAGGTTCCATCAATATTTTTATGTGTTTTTAAAGGATTTGAAAAGAACCCACCCATCTTGATAAATACATGTTATTGTGTTTCTTTTTTTTTGGGTTATGATATTCCTTGTGACTAGGCATTTATTTTTAATGATGTAGAAGGATGCTATCATAGTTTATGTGCACTGATTCTTGAGGCCTCTTATTCTAAACTACATAACCCATGATCGAGACATAGTCCTAATAGTAATCCCATTGATGATTTATTGGTGAGAGGTTTATTTTCTTTTAAAACTACATAAATATAATGTATATATTCTTATAGAACAAAATACAATTGAGATAGAGGCAATGACTTGAGTGAGGTATCATAGTATATTTTCACATTTCAATAGTCTTCAGTGTATGAGGACTGTTAATATTATCTCTAATCGATGGTTGTTATCCTTCTACTTCTATAGTGTATCAAGTAGACTAAACTTGTAGATAAAGAACATTAAGAAATATTTTTTGATTTTGTGTCTTTTATGAGTATATTTGGGATCTTATTATTTAATGTTTCACATTATATTAACATAAATTTGTAATGATGAAATAAATAGTCACTATATTCCATATGATTAATAATTTAAGGTTTTCTTACTAAGAACTATTACACTCACCCATTCATGGTATCTACCCAAATATATCATCATTCATATAAATTATTGACTATTTAATGTAGTCTAGGGGGAACCTGGATATGGTGGAGTATAGTGAGCTACACAGAACATGATCCATACCAGTTTGGGAATTTGACAATAGCCCCTCTTTCTTAGCAAGAATGATCATTATTTTTAATTTTTGGGGGGGCTGTTATTTTTTCATTTATGATATATAGTAATTATTTTGTAATATGACATCAGATAGATGATTTTGTTGTATTATTTTACAATTTTCTTTCACATTAATTAATATATGGTTGTTTTTGATGTGTGGGTATGAACATCTACTTAATCTATGGAATCACGTCTATGATATTTTCCTTTTTAGTGTTCATCTTAAGATGCTGGCCAATTGGAGATGGTCATGGGATAAAACAATTGTATTACCTAAACTAATAAGGGATCAAGTATTTCATTACCTATAAATCTAGAGAATGATTCATTGAGATACATAATATTATGGTGTTCTAATTTCCCATGGATTCATGAAATCCATCATGAATTATATTGAAACCATGTTCTGTAATCTCTGAAATAAACGAGTCACCTTTTGATATACCCTCTTAATTGAATAGACTCTATTATAAAGAATCATGAATTTATATACAAAAAATTTAATGTGATAAAATAACTACCAATGTGAGGGAATAGTGATGAGTATTTAAAATTGAGATTATTAATATTTTTCTTAGGGTTAATACGAGATACTTGTTTCAATAGTTAGAAGAATATATTTTATGCATTTGGTAGTTGTTCTTTAATTACTTCATTATGATGTTATAGATGATACTATTAATATATGAAATTATAAATATGAGCAGTTGTTTAATGATGTATGAGAATGAACTCTTGGTTGAAGCATGTGAAATATTATAGGGCTTTAGTAGATAATTTCTAAAACAAATGTTTTCGAAACCATTAATTTGGAAAGCATTTACAATGATATTGACCATTATAATCATACAATTATATAATTTTATTAGACCACATAGTTATAGTAAAAACTCTGAGGAACATATATGGAATTTTAATACACATTCTCAAAATTCAGAACATACATATTGTTAAAGGTTAACTAGTGACAACAAATTCATAGATTTTTTTAGGATACCCATCCACATGCTACTATAATTTCAAATGAAAATAATAATTTGTGAAACTTCACTAAAATGGTATTATTTTTCATTCAAGTAATAAAAATAAGAACTTTGAAATTATAACTTATACATTATAAGATGTTTTCCTTTCAAGGTATGACCATAAGATATATCTATGAGATTATCTTCTAACTATGAAAAATGACCAACGTTATATGATAATCCATAAAAAATGAAATAGAGTCCCGTATTTTTCTAGATAGGATATTACTACTAGATTTCTACCACACCCTAGGAATAAATTTAAAAATCAACATAGGGATGATTTATCATATTTAAAAATAAATTTTAGAGGTCTCATAAAATGATGTCCCAATAAGATGGATGTATAAGATGAAATACATAAAAATGAATTGTAATGTTAATGGAAATATTTTAAAAATGAAATATAAGATCTAAAAAAATCATACGGATATAGAATTAAAAATAATGGGAAATGGTAAGATACCATGTAAAATAGAAGTCAACCAAATTTTCACATTCTTAGTCGTTACAATATGGATAGTTATAAAAAAATATGAATTTTTTATAGATATTAGGAGAGTTAAAATGAAATTCTAGAATAATCGATCAACCAAAATATTAAATATTAAAATATAGTATTATGGAAAGAAAAATCCCAAAAAGAATAAATACACCATTTCAAATCGATAGAAAAGTGGAATAAAACAAAAAATGAGAATGAATAATAAGATGGAAAACATTTGGATTAAATTTATGGAGTAAAAACAATTATAAAGAAATATTTATAAATAAAACCAATCAATTTTTTTTTATATATTATAGTTTAAAACATATACTTCTTTTGAACATTGGAATTTTCAATAAAAACCAAGTGAATATTTCTATCATTCAAGATTTATTCCATATTTCTCATTATCTAAAATAAACTAAAAATAGTTTCAGATAAGAAAAAACTTATGTATTTTTCCACATATATCCTCAAAAATTATTTTAATGTAGTCCTATAAAATAAAATATCTCAAAATATATAGTATTTAAGGTGATTGTTTATTCCTTATATTTTAGGTAATAGTGGAAAAATTCATTACATATGTAGCATTGGTGAGAGTACCAATTTCATCCCATACTCACTATTTCAACTAATAATATTGGATGAACAGCAACCTTCCACTATATTCTTATAATTTGAAGAAATGTCTATCAGAAAATCTATGAGTTGGGTACATTTTATAGTTTTTATGGATGAATTTTTTTTATGAACTAATTTTTTTATCTTATATTTGGACTGTTAAAATGATGTACCTAACATCCTAGGTAGGTCGTTAAATTCCACATGAGGATCTATGATTAATCTTTCTCAAAGAAAAATTAATTTAAATATAAAAATAATAGTAATGTAATTTAATGTTTTAGAACCTCTAAAGATCCATCAATGGATGAGAAATACTCTATAGTAGAAATGCAAAAATATTCCACATATTTTGAACTCTACAAGAGGATATATTATATATCATAGAAGATATAGGACATAACTATTTTTTACGAAATGTGTTTTGAGGATGATTTAATTGATATGGATGGATAGTATGGTAGGTATGCGGGTAAATTTAAGGTTTATATAGATAATATTGATGAGGAATACCTATTTCCTTTAGATATGAGTAATGTATTTAATGTATTTTCCACTAATGAAAGTAGTGAGAAACAAGTGTCATTTAGATCATATTATTTCATTAAAATACACATTTATATACCTATGACACGTTGTATAAATTGCCTCCCTTCATGGAGTAAAGCAACTCATATAGATCTTAAACCACATCTAAATCCTTTTAAATATTCATTTTTAGTGATTATTTCTCACTCCCTATAATCATTTCAACTAAACATCTTGAATATCTGGAGGAAATCCAATTTATTTGGTTAAAAGTGTTCAAATTTGATATAATATAGACTATATATGATATATAAGGTATTTTCCATTTTTATTAAATGAATAAAATCCCAATGGATCATTTTAATGATACAAGGGTATATAATAATGTATTCCCTACACTAACAGAAATAATTTTGTGAGCCAGAAGTTAATTACATTGTTAGATACTATATTTTATATCTTTGATAGTACATTTGATATCCATGATTAGGTTATTTCTAATAATTGAGGTGTCATAATTATTACAAAAAAGAAAAATTATCAAATTAAAACTAGGATAGATATCAAATAAAGATTCTATATAGATCATATAAAAGATAATTTAACCATTATATATTATAATTTCGCTCTATTATTCATAAATAATATTATTGATATGATGGATATAAAAAAATGGGTTTCTAGATGGATATTCGTGATACTATAAAAATCAAGTAGACTATGAAAAATTGGAAAGGACTACATTTAGATGTCTTTTTGGTAAATTTCCCTACCATGGAATTCCCTTGGGATTGTGTGGTGCCCCGACCTCAATTAAACATTCTGTAAAGGAACATTCTCAATAATGGATGAAATATTTAAAGATTCATTCGTGGATGATTTCTCTATTATTGGATACACATGTGAATGTGACTTCATGAATTTCCCATTAGTTTTGGGAAGCATTTTAGAGACCAAACAATGTTCCTTGTTGGAAAAAAATGTTAGTTTTTTGTAACATAATATATATTTTATAGTAAAAAATATCCAAATATAGAATTAGGGATTAAAATTAAAATTTTAATGTTACTAAAATACTACTCCATCTTGGGAATGTAAATGGTGTAAGAAGATTATTTGGGAATGAAAGTATATACAATATAATTCTAAAGGATTTTTCAAAACCTAACAGGCCCTTATGGTCACTTCTTGTTAAATACACACCATCTTTTGTGATGAGAAATGTCAATAATATATTAATATTATCAAATAGAAACATAATGCTACACCATCATCATTTCGCCTGGTTATAATCTCCCATTTAATATAAATAATGATTCTAGTAAACCGGATATTGTGGTATTCTTAGGGAATGTGAAGAAAATGATATTACATATGGTATACTATTCATTTATGAAACATGATTACGATAAAATTAATTCAGACACCAATAAAAATGATTTATAAGCTGTTATGATTTATCTAAAATTATTTAAGGAGAACCTAGTTTTTTAAAGGTATTTATCCATATAGATCACTCTAATGTAATGTATTTAGTGACAATGAATAAGTCTAGGAAAATAATTATTAAATTGATGCTTCTATTTCATGAATTTGACATAGAAATTATTTTTAAATAGTGTGATGAAAATGTAGTGGTTGATCACTTTTTTGTTCATGAAACACTGAACAATGTCTCCCAAGGGAGATAAATTCCTCCTTCACAGATGAGAAACCTTTTTCTATGACTTTTATTCAAGATTATTGTTTTTCTAGATATTTGTAATTTTATAAAATTATGAGTATTATGAAGGATCTCAAAGAATATAAGAGGAATATATTTGCATCAAAGCTAAAATATAACTTATAGATTGATTTATTTTTGGGAAGGATGCACATTGATGTTATTATTTGTAGATGTATTCCATGTTAATAGATCTTATAGATTATTTAAATAAAAAACCCATCTTCATGGGTTGGAAACCAGGGTTGAAAAATATAAAAAAATTACATAAAATATTTTTCATATTTGAATATTATGATCATGATTAAAAAGAGACTTGGGATTGATTTTGATTGTGACATATGATAGGAAATGTAGGTGGGAAGCATGTGATACAACAAAAATGAACTATGGTATTTAATATTTTCACTTTTTGGGATTTAGATATTTTATAAACATTCCTTTAATATAATGTGAATGAGTTTAATGTGGTGGATTTTGACTTTTAATTAATGTCTTTCAAGGCCATGTCACTTCTTATAAACTTATATTTTTGGTGAAATGTTCCTCAAGAAAAATATTTCTTAGGTCTGGGTTTCCCATGATTTTATTACTAATAATAAAACCCATTAAAATTAGAAAATTATTCTATTTTTTTCAAATTTAATAAAATAGGATTTTCTTATCAACAAATGGCATTTTTATATGTTCATGTCACAAAGAGAGTGGTTATAAAAAATAAAGTTAAACTGTTTATAAATTTTGGAAGGATTGTTAATTAATGAATTTTGAGTACCTATGGGCCTATATAAAAACATTAATAATTCATATTGTAATTCATCAATAGATAATTATTTTTGGGAACACATTTTATTTCCCCATGGATATTCATCACGAATACTTCTGGGTTTTTAATTCTTTATAGTTCTAATTTTAACATTGTTGGGGAGAGAAGACATCTTGAGTTGAGTGAACATGAAGAGATAATATGTGAGTTTTATCAAATTTTTATAACCTATAAATAGGGAACTATAATATTTAATAATCCATCATTTAGAGGATGAACATTAAAATTAAATAGAAAGTGTAACTTTTTCATTATTGGATTAAAATATTACCTGTGAGTATATAAAAATGTGGTGTCAAAATTTTATCATATTAATGGTGTAGTTTAGTGGATCAATTGAGTTGGTAATTCAGGATAACATGACAATATTATTTAGCAAAAAAATATTAAAAAATAATTTCTATGTAATATAATGTCTATGGATGCTATTTTTCCCAAATTATTACTATTTCTATAAGTCTAACAGAATAATAGAAACATGTTTCTACATAGTATTTGGCCTTAGGGTTTTTTAATTTAATTATAATTATAATCGTTTCTCTATTATTGATATATTATAATTGGGTTTAGTTGTTATTCATAGTTTATTTTCACCTGATGTCAATATTGTAGTTGTCTAAATTTATATGCAAGGTCACTTGTCTGTAATGACAAAAACAACATTTTTTTAATATTATATTATATAATTTCTAACTATAAACATGGAGCTTATTGTCCTAACATAATATTATTATGACCATTGACCTCAACTGATCTATATATTTTTAATATTTAGTCCATGACATGAATAATTTTTTGGTGTGGTCATTTAAAAAAACATCGATTCGATTTCAACATATAATTGAATAATTTGTTTCCAAATTTTTGATGGGTTAAACCAACAAGATTATCATTATTCTAAATGTTTAATAATTTTCTAATATTTCCTTCACATGGTTGATTATAAGATTCCTCAGGTGCATGATTTCAACATCTTATTATGATCATCCTTCTTGGTCTGGTATCTTAGAAATACTCCTTGTGGGAGACGATTATGTTTGTTTATTATTATTTATTTATATGGTTATTTATGGATTACCACTTATGGTTGATTGAAATACCACATAACCAACATGGGAAAATGACAGCTAGGTTAGTTGAGGACCTATACCTAAGAAGGACTTGATCATCAAGATTAGTGTTTTAAAATGATCCATAAAGACTATAAAGTGTATCATTACTATAGAAACTGTTGGTATCTTTTTTATATATGAATATATTGTTTCTATTTAACTTATGTTATTAAAATTCATCAGAAAATATGGGTTTTTTTGTTTTTCTTATAAGGAAAATGGTTCTTATATTCTAGTGGATGAAAATGGATATTCTAATATTGAATTAAAATTTTAAAATCTCCATGATTATGTAGTCCATTTATTTTTTTAGTTTATATTCTTCATCTATTTTTGCATCTAATTCAATTTGGGAATTATCTATGGGAAGTGTTTTCTGGGATGACTAAACTAAATAAATTTAATCAATTCTTCATTATATTGTAATTAGATTTCAAATATCATATTTGGTTAAGTTGAAATTTAAATACATTTAAGTCTTTTCTAGGGTCCTTAATGTGACTTTGATATCAAACTTTATTTTTATGAATAAATAAAAGAAGTCCATGTAGAATTACAAGATAATTTATGAATTCCTATTTTTTTGAAAAAGTATATTTATGAACGTTTTAACAGGTATTTTGAATTTTTTTTATAACTGTACCATGTTTTCCATTTTGAGTTTTTTTTCACTTATTTAAGAAAATATTAAATTTTGAATAAAAAATTATTTTGATCCAAACTATTTTAAAATTTTCTCGCACATAGGATTCCACATTGAGGTAAATTTTATATATTATGTCTAGATGAGTGGTCCTTCAATTATCAAAAATTAGATGTTAACATTTTAGATACAGAAATGAAAAAAATTATCCCTAATTGTATTCTATTATCATTAAATTTTATCCTTTAGTTGGTGAAACTTTTCTGGAGCCAGGAAGTTGGTTTTTTACTTTGAGGAGGTTGAAATTATATTACTATCTAGGATAAATTAGATTCTTAATTTTTTTTCCTTTTGGAAAGAATTTTGTGTGGTAGGATATTGGGAGTTTTTCTTTTATCTATCATTTAATTTGAACCTCTTCATTGGAATTAATCTCAAAATATATGCATCCATGTTGAATATGAAACAATATTCTAATCCTTAATGAAATTTTTATTCACTATTATTTTTGTTATTGAAAATTTCTTTATTCCACTAGTTTTAAAATATTTTTCATCCTATGGTGTGAATAAATTATTATAATATGGAACATTATTGGTGTTTTTAACATGAAAATTATGTAATTTTTAGAAAATTTGGTTGAATGAAAAGTAAATTCTGTTGAATTATTTTATAAAATTATAACTTATTTCTTATCTATAAAATAAGAAACTAAAATATCTCATAAATAATTTAATTATAACAGAAAAATCAAATTGATATCATGCGTGTATCTAAGACTGAAAATAATTTTCAAAACCACTTATTTGAGGCATTTTGGTTTTGAAATCATATATATTACATTTCATCCAGTAAGCATTATAAATAGACTTAATAAAGATATGAAAATTTTCTATGTGTGAGGGAATTTGATATGACATTTTTATGCATGTTGTGCACATATAAAATATTAATTAAATTTATTTTCAACAAAAAATTTGTTCATTAATTCAGTAAATTCTGAATCAGTATTTATCACAAAATTCCATTTTTATTATATTATTAAAAATGGGTATTTTTGGTACTTAATTTTCAATAATTACTCAATTATAATTTTCATTAATATTTTTAAGAAATAATATTCTGTGATTTCATTATCATATCATTATGGGAGTTTTTTCACTGATTTTTAATATTGGAAATAATTTTTTTAGAATTCCATGATTTGATTTTAGAAAACATTTTTTCTAACATAAGCCTTATATTTATTTTAATGAATGAGTTTTATTGTCTAATTATATGATTATATTACTTTTGTTTAATTAATATTGATTCTATTTAATTATGTATTTTTACAAAATAGAATGTTTTGTTATATAATGTTAACCATGAATATATGTGTAATGGTTAAGATACTTTAGGCATGCTACGTTACTTAATGTTCATCAATAGACTGGTAAAAGGGTAATATCCACATCTTGACGATTTTTTGGGTTCAATGTGAGCATAGTTAAATGTTACCCTACAAGGAAACCAACCTAGGTTAGGGTAATTTATGGCTACAAAATATTATTATTATTAAAATTCAAAGTTGTATAAGGGTACAATTGTAACTATATAAAGGTATATAGAATGAAACAAAAGGCTGGAACCCATAATATTTTTACTATACATCAATGAAAGAAGATATTGAGATGAAAATTATTATGAAATTTAATGGAAGCTTATAAATATTTCATAATGTGTAGGATTATCAAATTCAATTGTGGAATTTTTCTAGAGTCTGCTTTGAGGAAGAAAGTCTACATTGAATTTTTCAGATTATAGGACATGGACACAAAAACTAAAGGTGATAACAATGATTCTAATATATGTGAGTATAACATTGATTCATGGTATATGATTTCATTTTAGAAGGAGTATAGTGAATGGGGACTAATGTGGGGGATACAAAACATGCCAAACACGTTGGATGAGAGACCAAGTATATTACAATTGTGTGATGAACCTTACAGAGGATCAAAATCGACTAGACATATGATATTTGATTCACATAATAAAAAATTTTCTAACATTTTATGTCTATGTATTTATTTATTTTCTAATAAAACTAATAAATTTTAAAAAATTTCTTTTTTTTAATTTTGTTTGAAAAATTATAAAAGAGGAATTAAATTTTGTGGTTGTTTTTGTTCCTCATTGGTGTTGTAATGATTTAATTTAAATATTTAATTCCATATAGTATTTATCATAGATAATAACTTATTCAATGTTCTAGGAACAACATCTACTGATCATGTTCTCTTGTTTTCAAAACAATTAAGATCATACATATTTTAAAATATTCTAATATTTAATTTTAATATATTCATATAAATATCACACATAGACTATATGATATTCATCTATTGTTAATTTTGTTAACTCATTATAATGATAGTATTGATTTGGACAACTGATATGTTGAGGATCTTAAAATTCATTAGTACGATACATTAAAAATTAAGAATAAAATCTGTATATAGGATGTTGGTTTAGTTTGTACTATATGATAGAGGAGATATAAGAGATATAAATAAATAAAAATTTATATTTCCATTTAACATTTTTTTTTTCAAAAATCATATTCTATGACTACTTCCTTTTTTAATAGCTTCATTTAGAAAACATCATCGTTAATCAATCCTCGGTTTCTTGTTTAAATTTTATTCATAAATTTTTTATTGAAATTTGATTGGTCTTTTATTATTTTTGAGATATTTCTCTTGGTAACTAAAACTTATTATTTTTCATTTCTGGTGGATCAACACCACCTAATACTACAATAGTTTTCTATATAAAAATAAATACATAATTTTTTGGGACCTATTACCTAACTCAATTTTAAACTATAGATATTAATTACATTATAAACAACTCAAATACATATAATATGTTGGGACCACCTCATTATCCGCCAATCCTAAAGTATATTGGCAGGGGTAGACAACATGAAATTAACAATACCATTTAATATAACCAGTATTTATTGGTTGGATAATGATTCTATGAAAATAATGCAATGTTACATAATCTACATATCCAACGTTGTTTTTAATATTGACCATACCACTGGAATTGATTTTACCAAAAGGTTAAGTGATATTTTGTATGAAATTAATTCCAAAATAAATGATACTATATAAGAGTTTTTTAGGATATTTTTTGAAGGAACCCCACAACCCTAGCTTTCCCATTGGGTGTTACCCTTACACACTACCTCTTATTAGTGCGTCATACTAAAAAAAGTGGTACTAAAAATGGTGGAACAATATACTCATCAATTACCTATTAAACCTACCTTGGAACCTTTCTTAGTGAGAATATTTTTATTAATAACTTTTTTGAATATATGAATATTAATAATCATAAATTTGAATTCAAATTTTTTTGTAATCCACATTTTAGAAGAATAATTTTTGATTCATCATCTTCATTTAGATGTAGATGAAAGAAATAATTTTCCATTAAGGTGAGAGTGTACTATATGAATGATATAAAACCTTGTTTGATGTTCTTTAAATACATCCCCACAATAGGGTATTGTTTATTTGGGTAAAATTTTGAAAAGAATATATCTTAAAATTTTACCTTTGTGAGGCCCTATTCATTCATGGCCTCAAGAATCATGTATCACCCCCAATAATTTATTCCTTCAAAAATAATTTTAACTATCCATACCATATTCTTCTCATGATTATCAATTATCTTGAAAATATATTTGAGGTTATTCACCCCTAAAATATTCTATACTTGAGAAAAATCATGCTAAATATTAGAATGATTTTAAAACAAATATATCATAATGTTAGAGGTCATGGGATATATTATGGATCTCCCTAACTATATTCTGAATGAAAGTAATAAATTCCTTCCAAGAACTATGGGTTAAATTGGGGTACAAACATCCACCCATTTCCCCAAGAAACATGGTCATATTTTTTCAGTATTCACAATAATTAATTTGAGGGAACTATCTTTAAACCCTATAGAAAATATATTACACAGAAATTTGATTTTTGTATAAGTTAGGTTTGATAACATCCCTATGCTCATCACCATTATTAGGAGAACAATATCCATTTTTAAAATATTTTATTAAATATTTTAAATTAATTTCCCATGCTAAAATAATCATTTAGGAGTATGTAATGAATTTATATGAGAATAAATTAAATTTGATTATCAAATATATATATATATATATATGGATATTAATCAAAGGAAACATTTTCATACACATATGAACCCAATATTTAATAATAATAATACAAGAAAAAAGAAATTATTTTTTATTTATATTTTATTAAATTTAATCTATCAACAAGCTATAATATGGATATCATATGAAAATTCAAGGAATAATACAAGATGAATTAATATCCTTCTTATTCCTAGAAATCAAAATTATGTATGATAGATGAGATTAAAGAATAAAAAACATGAATACAAAATAAGAACTTATTCCGAATTACTTTTAGAAACCATAAATTGTACCATAATTATTTTTTCTATGAATAATTATGGGATACTTACTATGAATCTAAATTCATTTTTTACATTATACTCCAAAATCACATACCTCATATTTCTAAATATCAGTTTTAATAATATTTTGTAATGTTTATGACCTGAATAACTGATAAACACTTGATTTAGATTTTCACAACATCTTAAAGGAACCATCCAAGCTCTAGAGGTTGGAATAAATGATGAAGGATAAGTATTATACATGTGAAAGTTAGTTTCCAACAAATAAAATTTTATATAAGGTAAAAAAATGTTTATTTCTAAAGATATGTAGAATTAGAATATAATTAGATATAAAATATTTATAAATAGTCATCAAATAGTATGGGTTTAATAATTGGAAAATACTATATTTCATATCGTGAAATATTTATGATGATCCACATAAAAAATATGTAAAAAAATTAAAAACATTGTAATTACTCTGAGTCAAATGAGTGATCTATATATACATATTAAGGTGCCATTTCTACCTGGCATAAGTGATAAAAGTGGAACTATTATGGTTGATAAAACACTAAAAAGATAGATAGACATCCAAAAATCTAGTCAATAGGAATCCCATCAAGTAAACATTGGATATCCCAAGTCTACACACTCCTCATAAATATATCTACTATAGTTAGGTGATTATTTGTTACAAGTATAAGTTATAAAATAGTCTATTCATGTTTTTAATGTATTCTTTTATGTTTGTGAGTATGAGAAAACATCTAGTATCCAATCCCCAACCATACAACCCGTTATAAACATGATTGTATACTAGAAACAATTTCAAGCTTCTTAAAGGATAAACTACCAATCATCCTTGAACTAATAGTAAATTAGAAATTATTTTTGGAATTAGAAGTGTGTATTATAAAAGTGGAGGATCCTTAACAACATTCCATATTTGAGCCTGGTCATGGGATATATTTCATCAAATTACCTTAATAATATTTACAGTAAACAATTATACACCTACAAACATTTCAAATAATGATATATATATATACGTATATCTGTGTGTGGGTGTGTTTGATCTAGATAATAGTTGTAAACCTGATAAACATTAGGCTCTACAATTCTGAATATTAAAATTAATCAATTTTTGAAATGAAATAAATAAAACTAATCATAGAACAAAAAATATATTTAAATGGAATCCCAATATTAACATTAACCAAATATTAGAATGTATTATTCCTTCCAAACAATTGGTAAAAAAATGAATGACATGTAACTCTTTCAATATATAACATAAATCACAAAAGGAATATTCAGGATAAAAAATTAACAATTACATTTTCTACCAAATCATTTTTGAAAAACATAAATTGGTTCAAATATCCTAATTTTACCTAGGATCACCTGACCCCACACTAAAATAATAATAATTATCCATGTGTATGATATGATAAGGGGGGTAAAAACACTATTTTATTTCAAAAAGTGTTAATGAATCCCAAAGTGATAATAAAACCTACACTTACACTCCAAAGACACCTTAATATATGTGATTTGGGGATTTGGGTCATTTTAATTTTGGATAAGAAGTTCTGCATAGTGAACCCATGGTGTTACCTTTGAATTTTCTTCATGAACATCTATTTGGTTTATAACATGGAAGTATTTAAAGGATTTTATGTTATTTTATTATGATTAGCTTTTTTGAGGATCATTTTTCTCCAAGTAATACAAACTAATTTGATGAGAAAGGGAGATTTGTGGATGGTAATCCCATTAATTATCATGGTGATCACTAATAACCATTCATAACATTTCATATCATTGAGTTGGGGGATAAATCATTATTATTATAGGGATCTGATAACATTCTTGACAGATACTATAAAAATGGATAATAAAGGGGAAACCATGAGTTCCCAATTACTTGAAGGAAAATTTTAGTGGGAAAATGGTAAAATTACATTTTTAATTGGGATTATACCTTGGAACCTACTAGCTACATATTATTAGGACATAAGTTGCATAATGGTTAAAAATAGAAATATATACACAATATGTGGCCCATTTCACACCTAGTATTATTAACCCATACATTTAATAAATAGTTATTACACCTCAATATATGTATATTCATTACATAACAAAATGAATCAATCTAGGATCAAGAAGGTATAATGAATTTAGTAACATAGACACGTAATTAGCTAGTTAATAAATGATCTACATATTCTCCCACTTTTTCCTTTTTATCTGGAATACTTATATTGTTTATCAGAGCTGAAAATTTTCATTATAAAATGGGGAATAAAATATAATTATGTCTGATCTATGATGATTAGTAAGGATAATCAATGGAGATATAAATAATCATAGAATTAAAACAATATCATAAATATTTTATCTTCACCCTTGAAAACAATACCATGTATATCATAGTTGATATAGTTGAGTCATGACATTAGTAATTCATGTTCATATGATACGAATCATAAATAAATAAATGAATATGATCCATGAGATCATAACATTCGAATAATAAATTGATTATTTAATACACATAAGTTTAGAAAACCTTATGATAAGGATATCCAAAAATAATTTCTCTACTAATTATGATTGGGATAACCACCCATGTTCCTACTTTGGAATGGGATATACTACCGTATACCAACATTAGGGATTGAGAGAACCTTCTGTGTAAACATTGTTCTCATTGAACACTAAAAATTATAAAATTCAATGGTGGGATATATAGGTACCGCTAATTACATAACAAAAATCATATCTATGTGTTCTAAAAGACTATATAGTATTATCATATCATAACCTATTAAAATAAATGTGTTTCTTGAACATTTTTGTAATATAGTAACTAATGAAAATGACACATTTTAGGGTCTGGAAAATCCACAAAGAAAAATGAGAATCCCCCTTTTTAAAGGGATTATTCTACCAATTTCCTTCGAGGAATTGGGAAAAAATAAGGATGATAATCAAAGGTTGGAAAAAGATAAACTGGTCTACATACCGGTCCAATGTTGATGGTACATGTCCGGTTCAGTAAGACACCCCCCTCCGTAGACCACAATCGTTTGCAGAACAGAAGCGGGGACCCTCCGCGGGCGCAAAGTGGGACGGGTGCTAGGACAGTCCTCTGAGAAAAACCACCCCAGCCGCAAACCGCTTCAACCAGCCCGGACCGCGTCTACTGCCATTCATGGAAGAGAGGCGGGGCCTTGTGCGGCCACGAAGCACTCACCGAACTAGTTTGATTTGTGAGGAAGGTGTGTTCAATCCCCCCCGTGAGTTTCAGATTGAGCAAGTCATCCGTAAACTGGGTTTCTAGTCATGGGCCTTCACAAAAGGTGCCACATGAACAAAGATACATCTCTTTCCCCGCACTATAAAATGAGATCAAGTGGGAGGAGAGTGGGATTGATCAGAGATAGGTGAAAGGATTTTAGAGGAAGGATCTTTGGATTTCGCAAATATAAAAGTTCCAATTCGTGAACGAGAACAGGTATGAGGCTGGAAACAAATTAATAATGAACCTAAAAAGCATAAAAATTTGGTGAACCGCGAACTTCAAATCACAAAGAAAAGAAGATTGTGAACCATTTCCCCTCCGTGGATGCTCTCCTCATGGACTAGGGAGTTGATGCCCCATTTTCGATCCGACCTACCGCGTAGCACCCTCCTACGCAGGTGAAGCCCTGACTGATGAACCCTTGACTGGCATCACCTTTGGCTGCTGCTGCTCGCATGGAATCCCCCCCAGACTAAACTGGTACGCGGGATAAACCTGAAGCCACGTACCGCCCTGGTCTGCAGGGTGCCTATCTTTCCATATACTACCCTGTTATATGGACGACCTCTCAAATCGTGTAGTACCCCCCTACGTGAAGGGCTCCACTCCTCATACACACATGTGGCCTTCCAAATCCTTTGGTGTTCCCATTCCCTAAGATAGATAAAATCCTTTCAATCTGTCCCGATCCTTCGCAACCCCTCATTGGCCCATTTATTGGCCCCGAGCCAAGGCCTCCACCGAAGCCACCAGACCTGTATGATGCAACCTTCAGGCACATCAACGCGCCACCTTGTGTTCACACACCCATGATAAGTGAGGGAAAAGGCGTTGCTCCAAACCTTGAGAGGATTCCTAAAGTGTTCTTGGGTTCATATTCCCACGTTAATGCAGGGTCCGAGCCCGATGTCCTCTTTCTACCTCTCCACTCGCCAGATTGGGGGAGCCCACTTCCATTTCCCATCAACTCCATGGTCAGCACTTCTCCCCTCTTATGGGAGTGAATGGGTAGCCTCTTTAGTGTAATACCCAAGCCTTTCATGTGGGAGGTAGAACCCATGCACCTCCGTACTTCCCTGGTGCCAAGGACCAAGAGTAGAGATGGACATAGGGGTACCCTTTCCCTCTCCCACTATGCTTTCTCACCATAGGGCCACCATTGTGGAGTATGCCCAAAATTCGTGGGCCGCTCTATGCATAATCCCTACTCTACTTCCCACAGATGCACCTTTCACGATGTGATCATCAGGTCTCTACTACCTCTTGTTTGTCACACCGAGCATGACTCATGTGGGCTTAGAGTAAGTACCGACCCTAGCCTCCACCTCATGTGAAATATGAGGACTTTTATCCATGTCAATGCATGGTCATAGGAAGCTTCCACAATGTTCAATCCCACCATCCAGCCGTTCTAACCCCCTTCACGTCGATTCATCCTTCATCCCGCATGACGTTAAATTTTACTCCCGAACTATGTAGACTATGATCGCTGTCTCCTAATATGGGTACATAGGATGCCTCTCCGAGGTTAAATACCAAAAACCGGTAATTCTGACCTCCTTTACGTCGGTTCAACAACTCCTTGGGCCACCATAGAGTGTATGACCTAATACTTCATCCCGTAGGATGTTAAACTACACTACCGAACAACGTGGATTCTAATTCCTCTCATGAGGATACATATGAAGCACATATCATGGGTTAGATCCAAACACTGATGTCTTTATCTTTCCCCATGGATGAAAATAAACTCCATAGAGACTGATTTTGGGGATTCAAATCAGTGCCATCTCAATGTGTCCAAAATCCTTGTGCCATTAATCCAATGAGGGATGGTAAACCTCCGGCCTAAATGATTCAGAATCCCTGCATTCAGCTGACCATTTCCAACAAGGATTAATCTGTGGATACTATTCTTGGGTATAAACCAAATATTCTCCAACATATGAATATGTCTTAAATCTATAATAGAGTCCCAGAATAGGCATTAATTCCCCCAAAAGGGTGTGATGAGGCCGACTTCCCATCCTCTCGACCAATGTGAGTTCTTAAGTGTCGCTGGCCAAATCACCCCGCGAATGCTGACATTTGGAAAGAAGGTCCATGTATCATTGGATAAAGAACCATTGGGCATTTCGAACTGATCCGAAATAAAAATGGTGAACCCGACGTGAATATTTAACCAAGCATGACAGATTTATCGTAATCTCATGTTTTCCCCCTTATACACACAAGGAGGGCCAAGCAAGGTCATTAATTACGCATGGGATCATGAGCTGCTGCATTGAGGGGTTAACTATTTGTATTTGTTAAAATATTTTATAGGTACCACTCCGAAATCCCTTCAATCCAATGGGATCACAGAGAAACTCACAAGTGCGTACTTCGAACAACGCAATGATCGGACATCCTCACCAACAAAGGACCCTGTCACCTACCCAGCGTCTTCAACGTTGGGACTCCGATGCATTGATCTGAGAGTACCACTTGAACTATACTCTCCTAATGGTGGAGGAGTCCATGAACACCCTCTGATCAACCATGACCCGACGGTGGTCAGACCAGGAGAGGCTTTGAAAGCAGATCCAGACAGCTCATGTTTCCATCTCAAACCATTTCGGGAGTCTATACCTAGAACGAGACAAGGCGTACCTCTATTATCATAGGAAGAAAGATGAGTTCAATGCTAAGTACTTCATCCCCACTAACTGGGAGTTCCACTCTAAGGCCCCCACCGGATGATGTCGCCGCGATTACACTGCGACTCAATATCCTCACATTAAAGAGGATTTCATCCTGAGGATCCAGGCCCACACTCCCGAGCTCCAGCCCCTCGGACCGCCTGACTAGGGCGAAAAACGTACAAACTAGGACTGGACATTACCCATTTCCTGGAGGAGGAGCTCTGCTTCCCAGTCACGGTGACGTATCGCGAGCAGGCACATGCACCTATCCGCTCCTCTAAGGCCTGCCATCCAGACATGGCAGCATCATACGAGCTGGCGCACATCCCCGCCGAGCTCCATCAAGGCCGTCGCTCACACATGATGACACCTTCCTGGCAAGCAATTATCCACACCCAGGGTTGTGAATCCCACAAACCAGATGTGGTGGTGGCCCAGTGACTGCAGGACCAGCTCCTGGCATGATGCTCCTAACGCCTACCATCCCAATATGGTGGCGATCAACAAAGCCCACCATCCAGTTGTGGCAGCAAATAATAGGAAGGAACGTCTCCCTGCCAACAATTTACACCAAATCGATATAGTGGGAAACCAAAATATGCAAGGCCAGCTCCCTGCAGATGCAAGTAATGTCCACCATCCCGATGTGGCAGAAAACATAGAGATAAACTGGCATATCCCGGCATAGGGGCAGATTCATTCACCTTCCCAGACACAAAAGAATTTTCATTTCCCACTAACCACCGGAGGACCGGAGCATGATATTCCAATGCTGGTACGAAAATGGGCCTTCATCCCCGTTCCATCCAAAGATATCTCTCTGCATATCATGGAAATGATGGAGGAGCACGTATCGATCCCAGATCATATCTTGCCATCTTGCCAGAATGTAATTGCATCAGCAGCAACAGCATGGACTCAAGCCCGTGAGCTTGTCTCCCCAATTGAGGAAACTCACCTAAGAGATGAGATAGACACCTCGAAGAAGATATGCATCCCTGCTTCCACCCAGGAGGGTCGTCGGCCATATTCCATGGCACAATGGCAACCAGATCAAGCAGCTTCACTCATTCCAACTAGGGACACCCATCCATCACGGTGGATGCTCCAGAGCAGGAAAATATCCCTGCTAAAAGACAAGATGTTTGTCGGCATATCTCGGCAATATAACAGGGCCCAATAAGAATTGGACCCAAACGTGAAGGCCTTTATAAACATTAGATGGTCCCCGCTGCCCGCATGAAAGCGTTCCGAACGCGCCGAAGGTAGCCAGAAAATAAAGACAGGGTTCTAGAATTTTCTTTGCTAGATGATGGGGTTACCAATGCCATTATGAACATATCAAAGGCGTAGAACCCTACCCACCCATTACGATATTATGTGAGTGGCAGTAGAAGTTCCGAAAGTCCTCCCTGTAATATTGCTACCAGCAGCTCTGAAGGTCCTCCCCAGAGCACCCACGAGGGCCTCTCCCACGGGCATATAATGATCGAACATGAGAGATTCTCTTTTGATGCGAGTCATAGAAGCCCTCAGTGTGACCAGAAGATCAAACAGTAAGAAGGCCCTCCACTTGCTGCGATGCACCCTGAAGGACCTCTCTGGGGTATACACATCAAACACTCTCCATGAAGTGGGACCATAGATTATTATAGTAGTCCACGCTATAGTAGTCGTCACTATGGAGTCCCTCCCTAAAGTGATGTATAATCATGACAGGAATGCCCTCCCCTTGTCATGGCCTACCCTAAAGGTACTCCCCAGGGGTTACGTTGCAACGAAACTCCGTGCAGTTAGGAATCAGATCATGGTGGTAGTCCTCCCCACTCTGATAATGGCGGTCCTCCCCGTCGAGACGTCAAGAAACAAGAAGGACCTCCCCTTGTTGAGGTACATTCTGAAGGCCCTCCCCATGGTGTACCCCAAAAATATTTTCCATACGGATGTTGTGATTGTAGACCTCGCCACCATGGCCACCATTTCTAAGGTCCTCCGCGCGATAGCCCCAAGAAAAAAGAAGATCCTCCCCTTGTCGCATTGTATCTTGAAGTTCCTCTCTAGGATACTCATCGACCATCAAACCGTGATGGTCAACCTAACCAAGATGTTTGTTGGTGCGAAGGACCTCCCCATAACAACGCTACACAGGTAGAAGGTCCTCCCCTTGATGCGATATGCCATGGAGGTCCTCCCAATGGTATGCGCTGAAAAAGTCATCTTTGTAGTGAGACGTCAAGCTGTGATGGTAGCTCTCGCCGTTATGACACGGCTAGTGGAGGCCTTCCCCACCTAGACGACGTTCAATGAGAAGGCCCTTACCTCTTTGCGGTACATTCTGAAGGCCCTCCCCTGGGTGTACCCCGCAGGTTCTATCTATGCGGCAGCTGTGATGGTATCCCTTAACATTATGACTGCCATTGTGAATGTCCTCCCCACAGTGACGTATCAGATCAATAGGAGGGTCCTCCCATAGCCGAATCAAGCACAGAAAAGCCATCATATTTCGGGTCACTCAGAAGGACATGATCAAGTATGATAGATTCCCAGTAAATCACTAACGACGTCCTTCTTCAATCAGGAGACGATCCGAGACCATGTTCATCTTTTGAACTGCCCCCAAACCTCCCATATGACAATTCAATACCTATCGGACCAACTTCCACCGAGCACACTATTGGTGAGCATATCAGTTGGGCTTACTAGCTAGAGGAATCGCCAGTGGAAGAGTATGTTGACATGTTGCACCAGAGGAAATGACTAGATAGAGATGATATCTCAGTTATGTTTTGGCCCACGACCACCTCTCAATTCAAAATATCCAGAAAGTTGTCAGAAGAATGTGTGCACGACATCCTCTCCAATATGTGGACAACCCTCCGCCAGCTGAAATCATGATTCCTGCCCTATGATGGGTATGTAGATCATGTCAAGACAATAAGAGACCTCCTGCATCACATCGACCAGGAAGCACTTCCTCCGGTGCGGAAACCACGACCTGAAAGGTGTAATGGAAAAATTGAGTTAGCCGGCCTACATGCACTGCACCAGCTGCACCGCCTCATTGGCGATGTTCTGATGGGAGTCCATATCAGAGGATGGGGAGAACATGGAGATCTGCATTTCACTCCGCTCGCCAACCGGAAGAACCTGTTCGTCATAGTATCTTGCAACGTTATCATGGAAATGCAATGATCGAGTGGTCTCCCTATTCTGGATAGGCGACACACCCAGCAGAGACATGCCTTGAGTGAGTCCCAGGAGCATCAGGACCAATGGTAAAGATCCATTCCTAAACTCCTGAATCATTCCACTGAAAGCATACAATAGGACTCTTGCCTGAGAGAGGCCAATAAACAATCATTTCTTGCCTCCCGAGAAGGGATTGATTCTCATGTGGACTCAACATAAAATCCAGTTCACCCCCAAATGGGGGCACGCAAGATCAGGTAGGTAGAGATAGCAGTATCCACTGTCGCAATATAGGGTCAACCCCAGCCTTCAGGGCTGGGGGGATATTTAACAACAAATTCCCCCATAAGACTAGAAAAAATGGGAAAAGACTCAATGTCCAGGGAACAGAGCCAGCCCCAGTCCTCAAGGCTGGGGGCATTTTTTTACCACCTCAACAACTACCTCTCCAACAATAATCAGTATATTCTTGTCTAGGGAGGATAATCAGATGAGGAGGTTCCTTCCCTATCTCGTCCTTTGAATCACCATCCCCTTCAAGAGGGAGGCATACTATAGGGTCGCGTCAAGGAACTCTCCGCTCCACCCTTCATCAAGGAGTCTGAAATAAATCCAGCGAAAGGAAGGGGAGGAACAGTAAAAGGCACGGTAGATCCTCTTCATATCTGGAAGATGAAATCTCCTCCACCCCGTGATATGCATCCATCAACACCATAGAGGTTAACCCCACGGGTGACACCAGATATGATGAAAATACAGATGGATCGGGAGACGATGGTTCTAGTCAGGCTAGGACTCACAAAAAAACCACTAGGTGTGCACACCCGAAACCAGAGGGTCGCCCTAAATATGGTTACCCCTCTAGCTAAACCTCCTCTACTTACCCTTAGAGCTTCCAACAATGATAAAGACAGAGAAATAGTTTCCCTTAACTCATCCCCGCCTATTGATAAAATTGAACCACAAATGCTCGAAGAGAGATTCGCTCGGTAGGAAGAGGAAATGAAATAATTGAGGTAGCTTAACACTGAGCTACTCCAAAGGAACCATCTTATTGAAAGCTCTTCCCAAGAATAGCCACACCGTTCACTCCCAACAAGTGCACCTCAAGGACCAAAGTTTTCCCCAGTAGATAAAGCATGGTCAGGGCCAACGCCCAATGAGGCGCCTGGTCCGTCCAACTACTTGAACATGGATTTGGGTGAATACCAAGACTTCCCTACACATAGGAAGCAACCAGAGTGAGTACGTTTGAACCCTCCGAAGGTGTAACAAACAGCTTATGCACCCTTGGTGCCGGCCATGCCAGATCCTCTGGCAATGCCTCAGGTGACACCCTCCCAAGACCGGGCCCAATAGGATGTAAACCAGGGACTCTCCCACACCATAGAGGCACTGATAGATATATTAGAAGCAATGGAAGTTCAACGCACTCTGATACAGCCAGAGCAAAAGCCCTACCTAGATTGGGTGAGCAACACACCTCCTCCACCCAATTTTTGGAGCCCTGTATTCAATATCTTCAATGGTTCAGGCGATCCAGAACAACACTTGATGCACTACACGTCATATTGAGACCCTATGATGGGAAATCTGGAACAAAAAGAAGAAGTGAAACTCAGATGCTTCATACAGACCTTGCAAGGATCTACCTTCATTTGGTGTACAAATCTGCCAGCTCAGTCAATAAAAATCTAGGAATAACTTCTGCAGTAGTTCCTGTTTCACTTCAGCTCAACACTGCCTATTAAAATGGCCAACAACCTCAGAAATTCCAAATAGAGGGAGAACGAGAGTGTCTCATATTTCATCACCAGATGGAAGGGTCTGACCTACTATCTGAACATGCTAATGCCCCAATTTGAGATTCTAGCCATATGCATTGATAACCTTCATGATGAGCTGTGAACACCACTCATACTGGTAGAGTGCACCACTGGATTCCTCAATCTATCTTACATTGTTCAGAGGGTTGGAGACTCCCTACAGTGGACCAATATGAATTCTCGAATAGCCTCACAGGCTCCTGCAAAGTGAACAGTTAGAGATGAAGCATCCTCTATCACGCTCAAGCCAGCCCCTGCTCCTGCTCCACTACCTTGGCCTCCACCAAATCATCAATTCCACCCTGTATATCAGCAGCCGCCTCTGACCAAGATGTATGGTCAGAGAGGATCGATTTGGAACCTGTTTTAGGAACAGAGACACAATGTATACTCGTTCTGAGAGGACTATGTCCGCGGCAATTTCATCACCGCCATGAATTGAAATGTGCTCCGCCTCCATGAGCCAAGGAATCCTAAAGAAATTGGCTACAATGATAGGCCATATTACTGTCCCAACCATTGAATGTTAGGTCACATTATCCAATAATCCTTCGTCTTCAAAGATCTCCTGCAAATGATGGTAGACTCCGGGCAGGTCGAGCAGGGACCACCCCCAGCACATGTGACGTACATTTCTACCACCGACTTCAACAAAGGGGAGGGGTGGAAGGAAGTCATCAACAATAAGGGGTAGAAATGTTATCGGTGGTTGACTTGAAAGACTGTCAACTAAGCTCAGGGCATACTCCGATTTCAATTACAGCAGTTGGTGTTGCCTCCAGAAGCCCCTAATGTTGCGCAGCCGACAATATCAGCCTCATAACCCTCCACGAGCTGGTCATCCAGGTGTAATCAAAAGGGGGGACAAGCGCAAGAGGAGAAGTTTGCAACGAGGCCGAATTTAGCCCTGACACTATCAGATTTTAAGCCCCAAAACATGGCGCCACATGCACTTACCCTCCAAGGGGCACCATCAGAGAAAACCGACTAGGTTGACCTCTCACAGGATGGGGAACTAATATTTGGTTCCATCAAAGTCATCCATCTGATGGAATCGTTCACTGATGAAGGTTATGGTTATGAACCAAAGTTCCCCACATAAGGGGTTAGGAGGATGAATCGCAGAAGTAGGGGATACCAGGGGAGACATAGTCACGGCAAAAACCAACCCTATGGTTTTACCCCAACCCAATCCGTTAATATCGTGGAAACCCATGGGAGAGCCCTTCAACGGACACAGCACGAGAAATAATATCTCTCTGCCTCTACAAGAAGACGCTCTAGCCCTGTAATTATGTGGTAACCATCAATGGAGGAACAACTGTCTATCCGACTAGTGTGCACAAATAGACCATCCTGGATGAGCCCCCAAAATGTGGGAACACAGTCGACCTCCAACCCTGCGGCCGGTCCTTCCTCATCACATACTCCAATTCCTAAAGCGCCTGCTAAAAATCTCAAACCAATGGAGAACCGTCGGCCGCTGGAGAAGAAATATGATATCCTTAAGCAACTGGCGTCAGTACCATCCATGCTATCAATCACGGATGCCCTGAGTTTGCCTGCAGATCTCAGGGAGGTGCTTATTGAAGTCTTGATCATCCCCCAAGAGTTTCAATCCGAGGTAGCTGTCTCCAAGATTTACCGGACGAAGACTGGCCTGGCTGAGTGCAATGCGGGGATTTCCTTCACCGATCAGGATTAAGTTTCCATCATTCAAGGACATATCAAACCACTATATGTATCTGGAACACTAAATGATTATGATATCTGCAATGTCTTTATTGACAACAGATCTGGAGTTAACCTCCTTCCCCTATAAATACTCTGCAAGTTGGGCTATAGTGAGGATGATCTAATACCCTTATCCATAACATTGTTGGGTTATAAAAATAATGAACAGAAGCTAATGGGACAAATTAAGATAAAAAATTATTTTGGAGCCCTTGTAGTCTACTCGGAATTGATGGTGGTCCGGCAGAACACGACATTCAATCCCCTGGTGGGAAGGCCGTGACTCTAAAATCACATGGACATTATCTCATCCTACCACTAGTGTATTAAGTATTGTGTCAATGGAAAACGTTGGATATTTCACACTGACAAGGCCCCTTTTGAGCTATCTAAGTCACACTACATTGACAATGTGTTTTATGAGAAAAAGAAAAAGGAGCTCTTTCTCAATGGTATTGACTGTATCCCCACTCCAAATGCTCTGGAAATGGTTCTTGAAGACCCCCTTATATAGCTTGGTGGACACTACGTACTACCCATCAACCATGTTGAGAGCATGGGTTCAAGCCTAGAGACACACTATCATCATGACTTTAGCTATAATGACCGTGCGTGATATTGCATAAAAGTCATCTAACCCTCAATTTTGGGGCTTATATATGAGTGAGGAATCCCAAAATGCCTCACCTTTGGACCCCCAAGAGACCGTGCTGGGAACTCTCCCCCCATCAGATCAAGATGATGAGAATGTGGGGGAAGAGGAGGAGGAATATATCAGGGATGCACCTCCCGTATTTGAGGAATGAATCTTCACCACTGTGGACGAGATCAAGGAAATAAACCAAGGTAATGAGGAAGACCTGAGGCCCACCCTCATTAGTACAACCTTGTCTCATGAAGATCACGAGGTATATACCTCTTCCCTGAAGCAACACTTGGATGTTTTTTCCTGGAATTACACAGAAATGCCGGGACTCGATCTCGAAGTGGAGACCCACAAAATATGTCTTCCAGATAAACACCGAGGCTATAAACAAGCCTCCAGAAGAATGAACCCCTCACATGTTTCCAAAATAGTGACTGAAGTCGATAATCTTATTAAAGTAGGCTTCGTTGGAGTGGACCAGTACCCCATCTGGTTGGCCAACATTGTCCCCGTCAAAAAAATTAATGGAAAAATCATCTTCTGCATCGATTTCAAAGATCTCAATCAGCATTTTCTAAAATATGATTTCCTAGTCCCGATTACTGAGTTATTAATCAATCCAACAGCCTTGTGTGAGGCTCTCTCCTTCATGGATGGTTATTTTGGGTATAATCAAATTAGGATGGCCTATGAAGATGAAGAATCCACTACCTTTAGATCCCCTTATTGAATATTCTATTACAGGGTCATGCCCTTTTCTCCCAAGAATTCTGGCGCCGCATATCAACGCGACATGAATCATATCTTTAAACCATTCCTGGGGAGATTCTTCAAATTCTATATGGATGACTTGGTGTTCAAATCAAGATAGCACTCATATCACTTATCAGACCTTGAAACCATCTTCAACAAACTTCGACAATATAGCCTGATGATGAATCCCTTGGATTGCGCCTTCGGGGTCACCACATGGAAATTACTTGGCTTTGTCGTATGCTAATGTGGCATCGAAGTCGACCCTGAAAAGAAAAAGGATATCATTGGCTTACCACCTCCCAACAATCTCACTAAGTTGAGAGGATTCCAAGGAAACCTGGCCTACATTTGGTGGTTTATAGACTACCTGGTAGGAAAATGTTTGCCCTTAACATGATTAATGAAGAAGGGATTTACATACCAATGGAAAGATTACTATTAAGAGGTGTTCGATAGCCTGAAGAAGTACCTATTAATCCCACCAGTTCTCATGCCTCCAGTTAAAGTAAGTCCTGTTATCCTATACGTGACGACCCTAGAGTGGTCACTGGGAGCATTCCTCGCACAGAAAAATGACGCCGGCAGTGAAAACATTCTCTATTACTCATATCGAACCATGATAAATGCTAAAACTCGATACTCAAACATGGAGAAGTGTTTCTTGGCCTTGGTCTTCACAATTCAAAAATTGTGAAATTATCTTTAGCATCATGAAGTCCATCTGTTCTCACATAGTAACCCACTCAAGTACATCCTCAACCGCCCGATGCTAACCAGGCGCCTATCCCGATGGGCCGTCATCCTGAAATAGTTTGACATTCGGTTTGTGCCTCATAAGGCCATAAAAGGCCAAACATTAGAAACTTTTCTAGCAAAGCACCTCTCGATAGGGACCACCGCACCAGACGTCGAGCAACCTAATGAATACATCTTCTCGGTTCAAGAGGAGTTCCCAACATACGAATTGTACTTTCACGGCGCATCCTGAACCCCAATAGGGAAAATGATGGGGGATCCCAAATTTAACAAGGTGGGTTTGGGTATCATACACGTGTCCCCAGAAAAGGTGTCTTTCCATATTTCTTTCTCCTATCAGAAGGATGTACAATCAATGAGGCAGAGTATCAAGCCCTCATTGCAGGCCTGGAGCTCGCACTCCAGGAAAGAGAACAACACCTTAAGGTAAAATGTGACTCGAAATGGTCATCAAGTAGGTCAATGGTGACTATGCTATTATAAAGGAGGAGTTAGTTACCCTATTTGACCCTGTCCAAGGGTTAATGGAATAATTCTCCATAGAACCAACATTGACCTATATTCCCTAGTCTCAGAATGACTAGGCTAATGGATTAGATAATGTGGCCATCGCCATAGCTATCCTAGACCAGGATGAAATAGTTATCAGTATTTCTCATCATCGAATGGTATTGCTTTTTGTTCAGACTAAGATCATAGAAATCAATGAAGTCAGTCCTGTCCCCAAGCCATACGCTCCTTCCACCGACTGGATGACCCCTATTGAAAACTACATTCAATGGGGAGAACATACATCAGACAGGGCTGAATGAGAGAAAATACGGAGAAGGGATATCAATTTTGTCCTATACGGTGACATGGGTCAGCAAAAGGTCCTCCATAAATGAGGCCTTGACGGAGTCCTCCTCAGATGCATTGATGGAGAAGAAACCACTACCGTCATGACTGAAGTGCATGTCAGAGTATGTGGAGCACATTAGTAAGGGTATAAGATATCCCATCATGTTCAATGGCATGGTTACTATTGGCCCACCGTGGAATGAGATTGTGAGAACTTTACCGCAAAATTCCACTCATGCCAAATTCATGCCAAATTCATACACTAACCCCCAGAGTTACTTCCTTAGGCTAAGTACTCCTTCCATTTTCCATCTGGGGAATGGATGTCGTGGGACCATATCCGCTTTCCACAACCAAACAAATGAAGTATATCCACACAGAAACTGACTTATTTTCCAAATGGGCAAGAAGATATACCCCTTAAAGAAGTCGGTGTAAGGAATATTGTCAGCTTTGTGAAAACCAATATCATCACCAGATTTGGAGTTCCTCATTCCATACTGATGGATAACCGCACCAATTTCTCCTCTGCTGAATTGGAGAAACTATACCAAGAATATGGTATCAAGGATAACCACTCATCCCGCTACCGTGCAGTGGCCAACGAATAGATAGAGGCTTTCAAGAAGCCCCATTCCAACATTCTCTAGAAAATGGTGGACAAAGACCAGAAATCATGGCTTCATAAACTTTTTCATGCATTGTGGGGTTATTGAACCACAATCTCCACCACTACTCGGGCTACTCCATACTCATTAGTATACGTGATAGAAGCGGTCCTGCCCATTAAGCTCCAATTTTCCTCACTCCATGTTGCCATTTGTAATCAGTTATCCAATGATGAGAAATCATAAAAATGTCTAGGTTATTTGTAACAGCTGGATGACAAGCGGTTGCACACATTGCACCATATGGAAGTATATCAGAACCGGATCGCACAAGCCGTCAAATAAAAGGTTCCTCTCTGGTCACTCTTGGAAGGAGAATTGGTGTTGGTTCTCCGAACCCCTATGATACCCAGACTAAAGTCTCGAAAGTTGGAGCCCAAGTTGAAGGGACCATATTTTATACACAAGGTATACTCTAATGGAGCATATACCCTAATCTCCATGGTCGGTTATTTCACTACCGTTCTTACAAATGAGAGATTTCTAAAGAAGTATTTTGCATAATAAAATGTAGTTTTCGTCCGAGCTGCAGGACATTAAACTGCCAACCACCAACAGTCCAAACTCTATGACTCTAAACTAAGAGTAACTCATCCTCACCGCACGATGTTAAACTGCACGGTTTTTCAAAGAACTACGTATGGATTGATTCTTTCCCTCACATGATACGTAGTGACGCTAGGGTCCCCCATCCTGGCCCAGCTATCCCCAAATAAAATAAAAACACCCTCCACCCCCCATGTACGGACCAACCCTACACGGGGTGTATTCCTTGTCCTCACCACATGACATTAAACTGCACAGATTTTTAGAGAACTATGTACGGCTTGATTCTTTCCCTTGCAGGATACGTAGTGATTCCAAGCTCCCTCATCCTTGCACATCCATCCCTAAATAAATAAAAAAATTCCCTTTTCCACATCTGTATGAACCAACCCTACATGAGGTGTATTCTTCTTCCTCACCGCACGAGGTTAAACTGCAGGGACTTATTCCTCACCGCTTGAGGTTTAACTGCACGGATTTTCAGAGAACTACATATGGCTTGATTCCTACCCCCATAGGATACGTAGTGATGCCAGGATACCCAATCCTAGCCCAGCCGTCCCCAAATAAATTTAAAAATTCCCTTTTCCCCTGTTTACAGACCAACCCTGCATGGGGTGTATTACTCAACCATACCGTATGACGTTAAACTACATGGATAAGAAGGATTAAAAATACCCTCTCCCCCCCGTATACGGAAAAAACCTGCATGGGGTGTACCCATTTCAGATAACTACATACAACTTTATTCATGTCCTTTCAGGATACATAATGATGCTAGGATCCCCCATCCTATCCCAGCCACCCATGAACGAAGATTTAAAAATTCCCTTTTCCCCTGTGTATGGACCAGACCTGCACAAGGTGTATTATCTTCCAGAGAACAATGTACGACTTGATTCCTGCCCTGATAGGATATGTAGTGATTCCAGGATCCCCCATCCTAGACCATCTATCCCCAAATGAAGCTAAAAATACCCTTATTTACCCCCGTGCAAAGACCAGACCTGTTCGGGGTGTGTTCCTCGTCCTTGCCATATGACATTAAACTGAACAGATAAGAAAAATAAATATACCCCCTTCCCCCTGTGTAAGGACCAGACCTGCGTGGGGTGTACTTCAAAAAGAACTAAGTGTGGCTTTATTACAGCCCCCATAGGATATGTTGCGATGCCAGGATATTATCTCCTAGCCCAGCCACCAAGAAAAGAAAACACAGGTATATATACCTATCATCTTCACCACACAATGTTAAACTGAGCAGACTTCGTCCTCACCACACGATGTTAAACTGCATGGACTTCGTCCTCACCGCACGACGTTAAAATGAACAGACTTCATCCTTAACGCATGAAGTTAAACTTAATGGACCTCATCGCGACCCAACCAAGATATATGGTGAAATTAGATGGGAATAATCCTTGTGCATTTGGATGCATCCTCTCCATACATCGGACTCCATGACCCGGATAATTACCATTCTTTAAAACCATTCATGGCCATCAGAGTGGAATGTTAATGACCCGTGGACATATTTGCATGACTATTCATACCATGCCCTTAGCGGCTCTGCATATTGATATCCCTAAGCCCTTCTAACAAAGGTATGATTTCCATAGGTGATACTCTTCCTAGCTTTGTATGCTTACGGACCTCAGAGCCCCCATATCATATCTCCCGATACAAAAAACTTATAGAGCAGTGGTTTACAAGATCATTCCCATATCACATCCAAATGTTTCCAGGGTATCCCTACCTGGTTAGCCAATTTATCCGCTCATGGTTCACATAACGATATGCATTTACAGACATAAATACAAGTCAGGGCTACATTGACTCGACGATCAATTGTGGTGAAGATGTATCTTTTATGCTTAGACACCATTATCCCCACATGCCGAACTCTATACTATGAGAAATCGCGGATCCTCATAATCATTCATGGAATTTGGGAATGGAAATTTATTGACCTAGGGACACCTTTGCATGACTATGCATACCATGCCCTCCGCGGCTCTGCATATTGATATCCCCTGACCCATCTACCAAAGGCATTATTTCCTCAAGTAGTAGTCTTCCTAGCCTCGTATGATTAGTGGCCTCATAACCCCCATAACATACCTCCTAATCCGAGAAACCCTAGAGTTACAGTTTACACCCTCATTCCCTCACACTTGTTCAAAGTATACTAGAGCCTCCTAACTTAGTTGCCTTCCAGGTAATTGTAGCAATAGTCACCCAATGGTCCGAACTCTACGACTGTTAAACTAAGAGTACATCATCCTTATAGCATGATGTTAAACTACATGGAGTAAAGGTGTACCCCATGGGAAAGATAAATTGGCATGGTGAACTCTTCAAGTTGTAACTGTAATTTTGGATGAACATCCCTGATATGTCCATGTATTTCCTTACCCAATGACAGAGTACGTGGCTCAGACAATCATGGATCCTCATAATCATTCATGGCCATCATAAGTGGAACGTTATAGACACATGGACACATTTTCATGACTATGCATACCATGCCCTCTGTAGATCTTCATATTGATAGTCTCTAGTCCTTCTACTAAAGGAATGATTTCCTCAGGCAACACTCTTCCTAGCCCTATACGCTTACCGGCCTCGGAGCGCCAATGTCATCTCTCCGGAACAAGAAGCCCCAGAACTATGATTTACACCGTCAACCCCTCTCCACGTCTTGGACATGCCAAGATAATCAAGCCCAGTTACTTTCTAATCATGAGTGGCCTTTGCAACTACATCCTTACTGCATGACAATTAAAACTGCATGGAACATGTCTTTGCCGCTTGGAATGAAACTACAAAGACCAAACATTAAGCATTAAGAAAAATGCCTCCAATTACAATCATCATCACAGGTTTAAAATTTCCCGTTGTCTTTATCGCAAGATGTTAAACTGCACGGGATTTAAAATGTCTTCCTTCTTACCACATGACGTTAAACTGCAAAGTCAAACCAGTCTTGGGTTCGGTAGAGAATGGCGGCTTTCCTCTATCCCTCAGTGCACAGGCTAGGCCTGCACAAACCACCGTCTCACACCAGTGTGAGAAGGAATGACTTCACCCATTCCAGAGAGGTTTAGCCGAGATGTTTCTCTTATATTTAGGCACCCTCTCTTCATAAATCACACTTTGTACCTAGAAGGAGCCGAACCCTTATAAGCCACACTGGTGGTCCCGAATCTCATCTTTCCTAATGTTTCTCGGCTATCAGGAGAATAAAATCATTGACCTAAGGACAACATTGCATGACTATGCATACCACTCCCCCAGTGGCTCTACATATTGATAGCCCTTGGCACGTATAACAAAGGCATGGTTTTCTTAGGAAATTATTTTCTCCGTACACCTCTTGGCCTCTGAGCCCCATATCCATCATAGGATTTGGAAACCTT
This sequence comes from Viscum album, assembly GCA_963277665.1. NCBI lineage: Eukaryota > Viridiplantae > Streptophyta > Magnoliopsida > Santalales > Viscaceae > Viscum > Viscum album. Next base: position 1,129,917,861 of record OY728128.1, on the reverse strand, counting down.
CTGAGCAGCAGTTTACAAACCTCTTTCACAACTATGCCTTAATATGGTGGAACGTATTTGACGAGATTACCAAGAACCAAGAGAAACTATTCCATTTTAATGAATGTCCCAGCCACCATAATTTAAACTGATTAAAGCTCCAAACATCCTTCATGCTAAATAAATTCATATGAAAGTGGCCTCCTGACCACAATTATGATTAGTACAGATTCTCACAAACCCTTTCAGACGTCACTCACCCTTTCCGAACCACCCCTGGCGGTTTTCATAATTCTCCAAGCCACCCATCGTGGTTTCCATAAACTAGACATCCATAAAGTCCTCAGGCCATCGGAAATCGATAGTCATTAACTTAAGGACACTTTTGCATGACTATGAATACCATGACCTCAGCGGCTCTACATATTGATCGCCCCTAGCCTATCTATCAAAGGAAAGTCTGCCTTAGGTAAAGATTTCCTACTTCCATTCACCGATACAGCTCCCATGCCTTGAGACAGGCCCTACATGTTGTTCAAATCTAAACATGTTCCACAAAATGAGGCACAAATCCAGTTAGGTTGAAAACCTGAAAATGTCATCCTAAGCAAAAGCTGATCCATACCCGCTGGGTTCACACCAAATGGGCCCAGGCAAAATTAGGGTATTAACAAAAAAAAGACAAAAAAAATTTCATGTTTTTTCCAAAACCCCATCAATAGTCAAACAATGCTCACTGGATCCTAGGGTCCAGGAAAAATTTAGAGCCCATTTCTTTTTTAATAAAATTCTTGAATTATGATTAATTCTAGTAAAGTGAGTTGTTATTTAGGCAACAGTTGTTCTGGTAACCGTCAATGTTTAAAGCAAGGGGAGATAAACAGTATATTGTATTCCATTTTGACAATTAAGGGGGGATGTCCACAATCCGGTGTCTCTCATTTTTCGCAACAAATGAGGTAAAATAGAATACGATAATAGATATAACGATCACATATGATCCTATCTCACTCTCTCCATCTGATCGGCAACCGTACAGTGATGGTTGTTGCAAGTCTGCACCATCATGACCTTCTCCCTGGCCTCAACATTAGCCACTGAACGAGTACGCCTCACTATCATTTGGAGGACATTGATCTATTTCCAGGTGGGTTCAAGGTTACAAGCCAGAGTTGATAAATGATCCCTCAACATCGCTGCTCGAGCTTCGCATTCATGTAGCTCGGTAGATAGGGCGATCGCATGATCTTGAGAGCTCGCCTCCTGTGATATCTGCCTATGGAGATTCATCATAGATTCCACAGATGCTTGAGTCCCGGAATGAGAGGCAACGAGGTGAGAAAGTTTGTGTTCACTAGCGGAAACATCCCCACATGCATTGATGACCTGGAAGGTGAGAAAATGAAACAGCCGACAGTCAAAGCCACCAGACCCAATACCCATGAAGAGTTATCGGAGGGCATCAGTTTTAGTCACCTTCTCATTCAGAGGATTTTCGACAACAATCTACCAGATCCAGGGCCAGGCCCACCGTCGCACTACTCGGAGGTCCTCCATGACATGAGGATCTTTGGTATCCCGACAAGATGTCACGAGAATGAAGTCTGGAATCGTAGCCAGTGTAGACATGTACTAACTAGAAGATGGTTTTGAAGCTAGAAGGCCTGAAGCTTATAAACCTGGTTCAGGATTAGGAATCATGTTTCTAGGTCTGATATCGGTCGGAAAAGCTTCAAGTGTTGTCTCACTGGGACCCAAATCCACAATTTCATCCTCATCCAAATCCAAGAAGGTTGGGTCCGTCTGAACTTCAACTAAAGAGGGGTTGGAAAAGGAAAGTCCCCTGAGTCGCTTTGACCTACGAACCATCAGTCAGTCTTCCATTAGAGCCGATGAGGAAGGTGCGGTAGGCACAGTAGCTGCGATACTCTTGATTTGGGAACCTGTCGGACAACCTACCCTAAGATCCTATCGGGATAATGCTTTATCTACATTCCTTATTTCTCCAAGGATAGGCTGGAAGAAGCTCTTTTGTCAGGAAAGGTAATGCTTGTGTCATATCCCTCCCGCATCAATATCAACCGCCATTGCTGGAGAGTTGCTGGGTGCAGCCCTTGGGCCTGAGGATGGGGAATGGAAACTTGGAGTTTCATACATCGAAACAGGAAAGAAAAATGATATGGGGCATACAATTTGAACCAATAAACCCCATCAATCTACATAGACAAAAACTCATCCCGTAGTGAAGTCATTTAAGAACACTCCTCTAGGCTCCCCCTGTGGTTGTCAACCACGTTGCCAGATGGGGTGGGGTAGGGAGTGAAAGAGAACTGGGAGAAGTCACTCAGAAGCATGAAGACTTCATCAGAGCTGAGGGGCTTCAAGGGAACCCCAGCTACATCGATCAGGGTAGGACGAATGGTAGGAACTGCGATGACTGTGTTATGACAATACTTATTAAAACAGCAATGATCCACTACCCAACCATATAAGAATTGAAATGGCCTACTCAGATCAAAGGGTGACCCACCCTCATACATGTCGCTCTGTAATTCGTAAAGGTGAGCAAAAATGGGCACAACCAGATTCACCAGGCGTCCTCCCGCCAACTTAGCTGCCATCTTCAGGGTTCAAGCTCTGACAGCTGGGTTGATATCCCGAGATGGGAATAGCCACCCACTCAAAAACAAATGGCAATATGACCTACAGTCTGATCATAGGTGGCACACCAGGGCGCACCTCATAACCCTAAGAATGATAGTTTCCCGCCTCCAGAATTTCACAGTGGGATCCCGAGATAGTTTGTGATTGTTCAGAAGGATGATTCCTGGGGTGCTTCTTATTCGGCACATGACCAGTGGTTTTCCGAAATAACCCTATCCATGTGCTATAGGGAATAAGAGAGCGAGCTCGGAAGGGGTGACCCAGTGACCGCTCTGCCATAACCAGCAGATCCCTCGCCAATGAAAGCACATGTTTGGCATCATACCATGGATTAGGGGTGGGAAAAAACTCTTCATACATCTCGCCAATGATCAGAAGCCCTCCCAGTTGGTAGATTTCCCAAAATCTAATACAAACTTTACCAAAGGAAAGGTGTAAAGTGTTAGTGCTTGAACACCAGTGACCAAGAAAGTCCTGAAGGATCAAAGATGGTGGGTAGACATAAAAATTTGAATCCTACACTACGGAGTATATATTGACCACTTCCAGTGACTCATGATATTCTCGGCAGTGATAATGGACCCAGAAGAGCCATGCCTAGTCATTTGAGAAATGACCCCCAGGCCGAAGATCCCACCTGGGAATCCATCCTGCATCAGGATCTACATGGTCAAGGTTGATCAAGGAGGGGAGACTCTTGAGGATGGCCTCTTGGGAGAATTCTTGAGTGTAACGATCACTTTGAGTCCAAATGGAGCCTCTTAAAATAAAAGAATCTTTTGGGTCAGAATTAGAAATCATCTCTCTTAACTGGGCATGGCTCGCTTGAGTGCACTTTGGGAACACTTCCAAGCAAGGGGACCAATGACTTGAGAAGACAGGTGGGATAAGGATGTTGTCCTGAAGGCTGAAACCATAATGCGTAAGAAGATTCAATAGCGGATAGACCAAAAGATCGGGGGAGAGTAAATCCGTCAAACCACCATCGTCAGGAATGATTGGATGGCTGGGTTCATCTTTGATGCTCTCAACTCTTTGAATCATAGATGAATTTCTCTTTGTACAAATTGGAAGAGGCTTGGTAGTAGGCCTAGATGCAGGTCAAAGATGACCCATATTTTCTCCCTAAATTTTAAAAACCAGGAAATTGGTAAGTCTGGAATAATAAAATCTGGACAAAAATGCCATGTATATGGAAAAGGAATTTGTCAAGGTGCCTTCATGGTGAGGTCTGTGAGTAGTCCTCAGAAGGTGGTTCATGATGGATGCATCCCGTGAACCAACCTTACGCAGAAGAAATCCATGGTACTCTGGCCAGCAAAGCATTGGATAGAAAACTGCAAACCTGGAAACTCTGTCGAATCTCAATCCCAGATTTAAATGATTATGTTCAGAAGACTTCAGAAAGTTTCAGAGTCTGGAAGATTTTAGTTTGTGGACCATCAAAACCGCGTGGTGAGTTCCTATGCAGATTTTTGTAACTTAATTTGTAATTCATTAAAAGTGTTAATTTGTGGCTGCGAGGTAGGTCCATAGCTGAAGGTAGACGTGAATGAGGAATGGTTTTTGAAAATGGAAGCTGGTTCGTGGATGAGGAGTTTCTTGAAGGTGTAGTCACACAGAGACGAAAAGAAAAATCTCCATGTTCGTGAGGGATCTAGTAAAAGACATAGGGTAGGGGACTCTATATTTATAAGCATGGTCCCCTACCAGGTCAACCCCTATACCGAAAACCATCCACATTTTTGGGCCACTCTACATTGGAATAGTATGCTCTTCATTTTGATCGGACCCCATTCCGATGGGGGGCATTTTTTGGGTCTGGAAAAATCATCAAAGGAGAATGAGAACCCCATTTACTAAAGAGAGGATTCTACCCAATTTTCATTCGAGGAATTGGAAAAAATAAGAAGGTTACTCAATATTTGGAAAAAAAAAACTTGTTCACATACCGGTCTAATATTGATGGTATGCGGTCGGTTCAGCAAGTCACCCCCCTCCACGGACCGCTGTCATTCACGGAATTGTGGCGGGGACCCACCACAGGTGCAAAGCAGGATAGGCGCCACGCCGGTCCACTGACACAAACTACCCCAACCGCGAACCACTTCAACAAGACCAGACCGTGTCCGCTGTCATTCGCGGAATAGAGGCGGGGGCCTACGCTGCCACAAAACACACCTTGAACATGATTGGTTAGCGAGGAAGGTGCTTTTAACCCCCTTGGAGTTGAGGATTGACCATGTCATCTGTAAACCAGGTTTCTAGTCATGGGCCTTAGAAAAAGGTGCCACATGACCATAGATACATCTCATTCCCCACTCTATAAAAGGATATCGAGTGGGAGAAGAGAGGGATCGATCAGAGATGAGTGGAATGATTTCGGAGGAAGGAGTTTAGGTTTTCAAAAATTGAGAAGTTTCAATTCACAAACCAGAATAGGTATGAAGTAGGAAACGAATTAACAAGGGAATGAAAATGCATAAAAATTTGGTGAAACTAAAACTTAAAATCACAATGAAAAGAAGGCTGCTAACCATTGCCCCTCCACGGATGTAGTCCCCACGGGCAAGGGAGTTTATTACACTTTTTTGATCTGATGTACCACGTGGCACCCTCCGACGCGGGCGACGCCATGACCAATGAAACCCTGACTGACATCACCATTGGCTATCACTGCTCGCGTGGACTCCCCCACAGACCAACCTGGTACGTGGGCTAAGCCCGAATCCGCGTACCACCCTGGTACAAATGATGCCTATCAGTCTGCGTACTACCCTTATACGCAGATGACCTCTCCAACCACATAGCACCCCCTACATGAAGGGATACACTCATCATACTCTCGTGTGTCCCACCAAATCCTTCGGTGTTCCCATTCCCTGAGTTAGATAAAATCCTTCCAAACCGGCCCGATCCTTCACAACCCCCTAATTGGCCCATTCATCGGCCCTGAGCCAAGGCCTCCACCGAAGCCCCCAGACTCCTATGATGAAACCTTCAGGAGCATCAGCACATCGCCTTGATTTCACATACCCATGGTAACCGAGGTAAAATGGGTTTCTTATACCATTGAGTGGATTTTGGAAGCATTCCTGGGTTCACATTCCAAGGGTAATGCAGAGTCCAAGCCCAGAGTCCCCTTTTTTCCACTCCACTCACCAGATTGGGGGACCCCTCTTCCATTACCCTTCAACTCCGGCAGTGAGAACTTCTCCCCTCTTCTGGGAGTGAACATGCAGCCTCTTTGGTTAAAGCCTGTAGCCTTTCTTGCGGGAGGTAACACCCATGCACCTCCGTACTTCCATGGTGCCAAGGACGAGGAGGGGAGATAGAAATACGAGTACCCTTTCCATCTCCCACTGCACATTTTCACCATCAAGACTCCATTCTAGAGTAAGCCCCGACTTCTCGGGCCGCTCCACGCATAAGCCCCACTCCACTTCCAACAGATGCACCTTTCGCGACGTGATCATCAGGTCTCTACTGCCTCTTGTTTCTCACACCAAGAATGACTCACATGGGATTAGACTAAGAACTGAACCAGGCCCCCCACCACATGTGAACTACGAGGACTTTGATCCATGTCAAGGCATGGTACATAGGAAGACTCCACGAGGTTCAAGCCCACCATCCGTCCGTTCCAACCCCCCTTCACCTCGGTTCATCCTTCATCCCATATGATGTTAAACTGTAATTCTGAACTCTGTGGAATTTGACCCCTACCTCCTAGGCGTGGTATGTAGTAATCCTTTCCGAGGGTCAAGCCCATCAACAGGTCGTTCCGACCTCCTTTACATTGGTTCACCAACTCATTAGGACACCTTACAGTGTAAGCCTCAATCCTTCATCCCGCAAGATGTAAAACTGAACTACCACACTAAGTGGATTCCGATTCTTCACATGAGGATACATTGGAAGCCCATATCATGGGTTTGATCCAAATGATCAGGTCATTATATATCCCCTCTGGATCAAAATAAACTTTAGAGCGAGAGATTATGGGGCTTCAAATCAGTGTCGTCTCAATGATTCCAAATTCCTCAGAGTCATTAATCCAATGAGGGATGGTAAACCTTAGACCTAAATGATTCTAAATCCCTACGTTCAGCTGACCATTACCAATAAGGATTAATCCGTGGATACTATGCTTGGGTATAAACCAAGGATTCATGATCATATGAATACATCTTAAATCTATAAGATATCCCCAGAACATGAAACAATTCCCCCCAAAAGGCTGTGATGATCCCTACTTCCCATCCTCTTCACCAATGTGAGTTCTTAAGTGTCACTGTCCAAATCAGCTAGTGAACGTCTGCCTTTAGAAAGTAGGTCCACGTTTCATCAGATAATGAACCGTTGGGAATTTCAAATCGATCCAAAAGAAACATGAATCTTAAACACAATTCCATCAAAAAAATAAACAATACAATGAAAAACATATGCATGGTATACCTAGATAATACCCCCAATATTTTTTTAACTAACATCAATGGATGTCATGTTAGTTTCAAAATGAATTTTAAAGATCAGGTTGATTTTTTTGTGTAAAATAACATATATATTTTGTAATAACATCCCATTTTAAAATAGTACACACTTATAAATGAAAACATTTTAATTGAAAATAAATTAGTAAATATGTAATGGAAAATTCAAATAATTGAAGTTTCTTGATGACCCGAAATTTTTGTCATTATTTATAATTAAAAAAATTATTTCATTAAAATTTATGATTGAAATTCTAAAAAGTACATTATTTCGAAGAATACTAAAATATTTCATTCAAAACATTCATTAAAAATTCAATCATGGGTAGAAATTACATTAAAATTTTAAAGGAGAATTGTAAATATATTTTTTAGATTTTTTCATAAAAAATAGTCATTGAAGGGAAATATTATTCTGTAGATACCAAAACATATACAATCATATATAATGATGATATTATAAGATTAACCCTTACCTCAATCCTCACATTTCCTCATTCATGTTAAAACCCTTATATAATAAGTAATAATTTATTATACCTAAATTAAATAACCTTATACATATCTATAATTGAATTTATGATTTATTTATTAAATATTATAACCCATTTATTATTAATTTATTATTAATATCATTTCATGGGTGATAATTTATTCATTTTGAAAGAATATTTCGGCTCGGTAGTCTAAATACTTATACGTAAATCATGGTACCATCATATCCTTAATGTTATTAATTATATACTCATTATATATAAATTCATTATATAATAATATTTATCATAATTAATAAAGAGCAGATATAGAAAAATGAAATACACCATTCGGGGATATGGTAGGTTCTACATACATATGAATGTTGTTTAAATTTTTATAGATGAAATTAATGAAAGATACATAATAAATCTCCATTCCAGGATCATTAATATATCATATATATCATATATATTCATAAAATTCATTCTTATAACAACTAATGTGAAATTTAACTGAAAAATTAATCATATCTAATTGTGGAGATGGTAGTTCACACGTACCCACGAAAAACATTATCATTTCCCAAATGATTAGATGGTAAGAAGAAAGACATTATATAATAATTATAGAATTATAATTATGTCATTTTAACATATATAAAAAATAAACCTATCACATACCCACCCCAAAATTATGGTGATTAAAAATTCATTTTTTCTATATTTGTAGAAGGTAAGTCATATATACACATGAGAAATATATTAACATCATGATTGATGGGAAAAAGTTTGTATTAAATATTTCTCAAAATCATAATAACATTTCAGCACATTTAGTATATATAATTTTAATATGAAAAATACCATCGATTTATAGGGGTGAATAAAGAGTAGAAAAAGAAAGGGATCGGTCAGGGTGATTACCACTTCTTCAAAATATCTTACTTATATCTCAAATAATAGATATATGATTGGTATTTCAGGAATAAAATATCTTGCATAATGTGAAATGGGAAGTGTAAAAGATAATTTTCTATATTATGGTTGATATAATATGCTTTGTGTTGTGTAATGAAGTGAGGCGGGAGGGGTCTGTTTATAATTAATGTGATGGAAAATATATGAATTTCTCAAAAGTTTAAATTATATTAAGACTATTAAAAGTTAAAATTATTTCCAATGTTATATAAATGAATAAAATATTAAACTGTTGAAATATATTTTTAAATTTGTCCTTTTTTTTTGATTTTTGAATAATTTAATAAAATATTATTTCTATAAATTACAATTATTGTAAATTGTGACACTATTAATTACATTGACATTAACAACATAATGAATATAAATAAAATTAAAAAACCTTGTAATAAATAAATAAAATTTCAGGTTAAGATAAAAAAGTTTAAACATTATACTTTCAAATAAATCATGGAAAATGAAAAAATCTCATTTTGTTGAAAAAATATATTTTAAGCTCAAAAATGTACTTATACCAAAAGAATTTATAAGTGTAATTAAATATTATTTAATTAGAATATATCTAACTGAATATTTCATATGTTACACTTATATCTCGTTCAATTCATAAAAGTTCTATTTAATATATGGAAAATTAATGTTCTAAAAAAATCATTGTTTTTACTATTCCCAAAAGAAAAATAATTCTTTAAAAAAATTATGGAATAAACACCTAAAGATACTTTTGACTATTAGATAATAATAAAGAAATACATTATTTAAAATAAATAATCTGGAAATTCAACATTTATTAATGATAATGATTAATAAAATGTAATAAAACCCATTCTTCTTGATATAATTTTTTAAATTATAAATAACTTTACAAAAGATTGAATACTAATTTCAAATGAATTAATAAATAAATTTATATTATATAAGAACTATATATATATTTTATAATTTGGTTAATATAATGAAGTACATCCAATTAAGTGGTTATTGTATGGTGACTATATTTGAATAATAATATTCTAAAAGTGAATATTGGTTCGTTGAGACTTGTTATTCTATGTAACACAAGCCATCAAAATATAAGAATATTTATAGAGAAATATTTCATAAAAATATTATGGTTTTACATTATTCTAACAAAAAAATAATTTATTTAAATAAATACATCTCTCTAATATAAGCAGATGAAAATACTTCCTCCTCACCACTTCCTTGATTTCCTATAAAGCTTCCTCAATTTGATTGTTTCACTAAAAAAAATAATTAAGGAAGTCATCTAGTATTGTGTAACTTTTTCTATATCATCATATATATATAACTGCTGTTATTTATAAAAAATATCATTTTACTGTGGTTTAAACTATAAGTATAGTACATATGTGGGATCATGTTTGTCCTTACTTTGAATAGATACATGGAATACATCATGAAATTGACAAACATTTGGTGGAAACATCAATTAATATGCAACTAACTTAATGCATTAATAATGTTAAAAATGACTTATATACACCGGTCATAGATTTTCCTTCTTTCCAAACCTTATCACTCTTTCCTAGGGAAATATTTCTTAGGAATAACATGTCATCCACTTCAAACTCAATAAATTTTATACTATTATTAGCATATTTATTTGTTGACTCTAAGATGATCTTATCTATTGATTAATATATTTAACACTTTATAACATTTCCTTAGATATATGGACCAAATAACATTATTTCTATAACACCATTCTAGAATGATTTAGTTCATCACTTCATACCATATAAGGAATTTTAAGGACCCATATAAATTCTTGAGTGAGAATTTGTATTGCAAGAAAATTCAAACAAATGATGTTGTTGATCCATAACACCTTTGACATCCCTAGAGAAGTATATCTATAATTTTTAGAGTTCAAATATTCATTTTAAACTAATAATTTATATGATGATGATAAGTAGTGCAGAAAAATATCTTTTTATGTAGAGCGTTTAAATGATTTCCCAATTAATTCAAGGTAAAACTCATATCTCAATCAAATATAATAAATTTTGTACTCTATATAATCTAACCACAATTTAAATTTATATTAAGAAAATATAATAACAATACAAATCCTATATGATAAAAATTAATTGTGTTTAATTCATATGTTGATTGACTATATAGTTTATAAAATTATGCCCATTATATATTTGTTGGTTTTTCAGAGAAAAATTCAATGGGGATGTACTTCCATTTCAATTCAAGTAGGTGTAGTTTTTGTAGAATTACCTTAGTCTTTTGTGCCTCATTATTATCTTACTGACATACCGAGAACCAAGAAATATGCTCTCAAATATTTACAGTCATTAATTCCCACTAGTAATACCCTTTCAAATATCCATACATATTCATACATCTATAATAAATAGATAATAATGAACTATAAGCTTTATCAATCTGCTCCTTCTCCAAATATGTTATCGAAGGTGCACATACATTATTCTTAAACCATATTATTCAATCAGAATCAATGTTGAATGCATGATCATTTCAATCATTCTTTGGAATTTACAAATCCTCTTTATGTACACATTTAATCTTCACTAGGATATATTGTTGAACACTTATTTGTGAAAGATAATATTCCCCCACTTATTTCAAGATCTCTTACTCCCTCTATGTAATACATATAAATATTTTATCATTTTTACCATCAACATAGTTAATCTTGCACGATCCATTCAACATATTGAATATTCCACCTTGTTCTCCTTCCTAAGGTGTTTATTTATTGATCAATCATAATCATTAATCCATGACAACCATCTTCTTTTGGTAAATATTAGATATTTTATCTAAAAATACTCTTTATCATTTTATCATCAGTATATATGTCACACCTTTCTCTATAGAGATAATACCTATATATATTTTAAAAAAAATTTACAGTAGCTAACTATAATTCATGAGTTGGGTATTATTTATCATATACCATCAATTTTCAAGAGACATAAGATATAACCACATTATTCAACACGAGGTAACATCCAATTCCCTTCATTGAAGAATCAAAATAGATTTACAGTTTCTATACAATGTACTAAATTTTTTCATTGTTATATACTCCTTATTTTCCCTCAATTAAATATATAAAAAATGAAAATTTATCATTAAAAATATTGATATCAACAAAATAAAAAAAAATACATCAAAAAATGATAAAATATATTTTATCATGATAATGATCTTGTTTATTTCACAATAGTCATTATATATCTGAATTGATCCATATATCTTGTTATCAAATAGAATGGGTTTACCCCATGGGTTCACACATGGATGAATGAACCCCTTATCAATATTATCATGGGTTTTCTTCATTAATTATTTAAACTAAATAGAGGCAATTCTATTTGTATTCATTAAATTATGTGTAGCACCAATTTTGAATTATATATAAAACACAACTTAGAATCTGATAGTAAGTTAGGAAAAAATTTCAGAAATACATCAACAAACTCTTATAAAAAACAATATTTTCGATACCGATTTTCTCCCAAACCATTTGCGAATAATCTCCCATTTAATTGGAATAATAACACGTAAAATGGATGTGGTTTTACTTGGATGTTATATTTTATCATCACATTGATAGATGATTATTATTTGGTTTATAATATAAACCTTGAATTCTATTCCTTGGAAATTTATTTTGGATTTTTCATGATAATGATATTCAATTCCCAAAATATCATAGAACTCTAGAAAGGTAGAATAACAATATTCATGTGATGTAAATTCCCCCAATTATGAGCCATATAAGATTCATATAATTGGTAGTAAATCATCATACCAATTATTTTTAAATCTAATTAAACTAATATTAATTAAGGTGAGAATAACATAATTCCTCCGAGTTTTATGCATTAAGTAAACCAAAAATAGTCATATAAGAAACAATAATAATAAGGATGAATCATGAAAAATAATATAGATAACGTATTATATTGTAAATAATTCTATGAAAACATATGAATAAAAAAATTTATTCATGACTGTTTTCAAAACAATTGGATTTTATCCTACACATAGAAATTTTCCTAGGATTCTTAATAATGTTTCCCATCCTGGTTTATATAGGATAAAAATACCATTCTATAATACTATCTAAAATAACCAATGAATTTCTTATATAGATAATACATCATAGTAAAAAAGAATAATATAATAAAATGATCTAAACTAAAAGAATATAGTTATAATTACTTTTCAAATATGGAAACATAAATGATGTGTTCACAAAGAAAATACATATTTTCCCTCTATGTTCTTCATATATAGCTCACTTATTAGGTTTATCAAACATAACACCTTTAATTATAATATGGGTAACTAAAAAAATAAATGGATATTTCGGATGTTAAGTAAGGTTAATAAAGGGATATATCGATATTAATATGATGTTAATATGTGCATAAGTGTATGAGAATAAAATTTTAAATTAATAACTGACAAATAATAGATCATAAAAACGAGTCATGGATTCAATAATTCTAGTTCATAGTAAATAAATCAAATGGAAATCATAGAATGTGATACATGAGATCATAACATTAGAATAAGACAGAGATTAAGGCATATAAAAAATCATAGAAAACCTTATGTAAAATCTATTGACCAAGACATTAATAAAATTTTAGGTTTGGTTAAACACCCTGTGTAACTACTTTGTGTTGGATATAACATCTTGCATACCCTCTTCGGGGCTTGGGATAACCTCTCATGTACCCATAGTGGTCATAGAACATTTTTCACTACCGAATTCATTAAAGGGGTATATTTTTCACACCCATAAAATAATTATAATTTTACATATATGTGTCCCAAAATCAAAAAGCAATATTCATATTAGAAATCATGAGAATAAATAGAATTTTTAATAATTTTAGTCATAAAAAAACACAAGGAAAAAAACCAGTTTCATAAAAATCATTCGATCATCAGCATAAAAATAGTGGTAAATAACAAGGATGACATTCAAGAATAATATCCTATGTAAAAAATTAAGTAACATAAAATGATTTCATATTATATGGAAAATGATTTTGAAAGATGTATTTGAATAACTTTTTTTTTGGAAAAAAACATTTCATTTTCTAAAATAATTTATCATTTATTAAATGTTGCACAATTTTAAATAAAAGAAATTTAAATGAATATAATCATGATAAATTGTAGTGTAATACTCAAAGAATTTTATAAAAAAAAATAGGAAAAAATAATCATTACATATGACTCAAAAAATATTATTCGATCCATATTTTGTAAAAAAATGAAAAAATTAAATCATTTGTAAAATAAAAAAATTGATTTCAAAACGATTTGTATGAAGTAAAATAATGGAGAAAATCAATATATTAAATTATATTATAATTTAAACAAATATCATGTTTATTTATAAAAAATAAATAGAATATAAATATTCACCACTAGATACATAATCATATATAATCAATAATAATGATGATATTGTGATATAAACCCTTGTATGAAGTCTCACATTTCCTTTTTCACAATCATTACACCTATATAATATATTTTTATTTATTATAAATATATAACATAAAAAATTAATATATATTATACCATATATGATTTATTAACAACATTATTTTTACCTGTTTTTTAATAATTGTTATTATAATCAATATTTTGTGTGAAAACTATTTTGTTTTCCAGGACATTTTTGTTTAGGATTTCTTAGTCCTTATACATTGATCCTGGTCCCCTAATTTATAAAATATTAATTATGAATTTAAAATAAAAATAAATTTATTTTATAAATATTTTTAATCATTCAAAAAAATATTTTAAAGAAATATTAATTACACCATTCATGGAAATGGTAGGTCATACATACGAATGATTGTTGTTTCCATTTTTAGACTGATTAAATGAAAGAATGGTAAATAAAAAAATAATGTTCTAGAATCATTATTATATCATATATATTTTTAATACTTATCATTATTATTATCTATGTTAAAATTAAATGTTTTATGAATCACATCACATCATGGAGATAATAGTATACATGTACACCTAAAGGAATTTATCCTTTTTAAAAGGATTAGATTATAAGAAGGTTGAAATTATATTTTCATCAATGAAACAACATTATAACATAAATATCATATATAAACACTAAATACATCATAATACCCTTCTAATAAATGTTGGGTTGATAAATGAATTGCATCTCTATGTGGAGACAATAATCCATATGTATAAATCAACAATATTTTCACTTATTAATTAAGGAGAAATTAAGGTTAAAATGGTGTTTTAAAAATCATAGTGAAATTTAACCATATAATTTATTCTGAATTTATTATTTTTTCAAATATATCATATATTTATATTAGGTATTGTAGAGTTGAAAAGAAATAGATCAGTTAAGGAGATTACCACTTCGTCAAAATAAATCCATTATATCTCCTCTAAATTCTACAAGGTTATTATTTTCAAAATATCATCCCCTCTATAATGTGTCTATAGATGTGTATAAGAGAATTTGGATGAGTATGGTCAATATATAAAGCTTAATTTGGTGTAATAAATTGAATGTGGAGGTTCCCTTTTAAAATTTAGTTTTGGGATATTTTAGAATTTCTCAAAAGATTAAATTATAATAAAACTATTATAGAGAAATATTTTCACAAATAGACAATTAATTCACCAAGTATGAAATGATAGGGAAAATAATTTCCATTTTTTACATAGAGATAATTATTATGAATTTTATATAATTATGTAAAATATAATTTTCATTAAGTATCATTATTCATAATTTTGAAACTATTCATTACATTGAATTTAACAACATTAAGAGAAAAATAAATATTAAAAAAAATAAATCCCTATAATTTCATGTCAATATATAATATTATATATTCATTAAAATAATATAAATTTAGAATGTTTTCTATATTTTTGATTAAATTTACATAATTTTCTAATTCGTTGTATAATTTCATCACAAATGTTGTGTAATAATTTCAGTAAATTATTTCATCTCTATATTTTTAAAAATAAATAATAAGGATGAAAATAATTAATTTATAAATGAAAATAATATTTATTTTTTAAAATATATTTTTGGTAAAACAATATTAAAATATTTTAGTTATTTTAAACAATTGTGTGACATGTTTGACTTTTCATGAAATAAAATAATATAAAGGACATTATCTCATAAAATGGAAATAAAATACTGTATAACTGAGTATATAATTAATATGAACGAAAATAACTCATATTAAAAGGTTAAGGAAAGTGACTGTATTATTTCATATTTCTTATCAATTTATTTTTAAACAATTTATCCGATTTACCCTTATAATAGAAATAAAGTAATAATTTATAATTTTCATATTGAACTAAAATAAAAGAGTCACATTTGAAAAATTTGAAAAAAAGTAAATTAAAATGTTTAAATATTTCATATGTTTCACCTAACTCAATTGGAATAATTTAATTTTAAATTAATCTTTAAAAACAAAAGGAAAATGTTTTTTTTAAATGTTTATTAAGACAAAAACTGTTCTTCTACAAAAAGAACGCATAATTATTATTAAAATTATATTTATTATAATAAATATAATTAATGGGTTATTATTTTACATGTAGATAATATTAAAATCATAATTTTTGTTTTTTAATATAA
Source organism: Viscum album (assembly GCA_963277665.1). Taxonomy (NCBI): domain Eukaryota; kingdom Viridiplantae; phylum Streptophyta; class Magnoliopsida; order Santalales; family Viscaceae; genus Viscum; species Viscum album. Next base: position 1,129,901,581 of record OY728128.1, on the reverse strand, counting down.
TTAAATCTAAATTTTTAGAATTTTTTTTTATTTTTTCACCATTAATTAAAAACTATTGTGTTCTAAATTTTTTATAGAATAATTATATTATAATTTTGACATTATAAGTTCATAAATAAAAACATTTTGTGAAATAAATTTTATAATACCCCCCACACATAATTATAATATTCACTAATAAAAGGAATAAAAAATAAATTTTGAAGAAAACAAATTTGTAAAGCATAAAATAACTCTAATAAAAATTAAGTAATTGTTTTATCAATATGAATAAATGAATTAATATTTATTTTGAACATTATATATATTTCAATATTTTCATGATACTATTCTTGAGATCTATTTTGACTGATAGGTTTTAATGACCAAATTTAAATAATATTATTTTAATATAGCATCACAGTTTGATTAAACTCATTGTTGCAAGTAATGAAAGTTATCGATGAAAAAATATCATTTAAAGGGAAATATTTTACAGAAATATCATGGTGTTTCTAGGTAAGATACAAATATATAAATGATTTTTATTTAACATCACAATTTTTCCCTATTTATTTTTACTCCTACTCATATTTTTTTTTGTAGTAGGTTTATGGAATTGTGTTGTCCAATTTCTTAACGACTATTTCTGAAAGCTCTTGTGTTTTGGCATCCATTTGAATTAAATTGGATAAAGACTTATTTCTAGTTTTAGTTCTTATAATTTTTACAATTTTTACATTGTGAGATTTCATTCGACATGTATTTGATAGGGATACCATCGATAATTTATCCATTACATGCCTATATAGAAGTCTATCCTAGTACATATCCCACCAATTGATGGTGATATTAATTATTTGAAGATAAGGGAAATTAGGGGGGTATGTTTCTTTCCTTGATTTGGGATCTATCTGTTTCAACTTACATGAAGGTATTTTTTTTAAAACCATTCACTAATGATCTTCTTCTTAAAGGTGAGACTCAACAAATGTTATATTTCATGGAATATATATTGTGATATCAAACCCCGTTGAAGGGTCCATGTTAACCATAATTAAAAATGTGGGTCCGAACAATCAATAATGGTAAATAAAAATTATATCTAGTGTGTGGTAATACATGAGTACATTTTCGTATTCCTGGAGAGAAAAATACTTAAATCAATGTTCCCCTATGGTATTATATGTGGGATAAAAATTATAAAATTATTATATAGAATAAAATAAATATTTTAGATGTATATTCTATTTGAAATAATGACAATTAGGTTTTCTAAAATATAGTTCCATTACATAAAAAGAAACAGTTTAGTGGTAAGAGTCTTGGATCATGTTCATTTAACATACATGATATGGGTTCCTCATTGAATACTGAGTATCCCAAGAAATGGGTTCTATCCAAAATACCCTTTCAAACATTGAGATAGAAAGATACAATGGAATTACATTCATTCATGTAATAATCATAATAATAAATTGTGTCTTTAATCTAGATAATATCAAATTAAACCTAAGATGAAGTAATGTGAATGGAATGATTACTCTAATATCCCAAAACCATGATTACAATATCACTAAGTAAGGTTTTAGGACCTGATGGATGTCAGACCATAGTAGAGTCTTGCTCAAATTCAAAAGGTGGGACACCTCGATTGATGTATCCTCGTAATAAAATATTTACTAAAGATATCAATGATGAAAAAAATATATAATCTAGTGGAAGGATACATTAGATAACATCCAATAGAAAATGTAAATGATAAATTTATTTCCAATTTGGTGAATCCTAAAATAACACATTATTCACTTGATGATGTAGAGATATATTACATATACAAGGGAAACAACAATATATCCAATATTTAAATTATAGGGGGAGATTAAAGGGACACCTCTACCATCATTTTCATTTAAATAAGGAAATAATTAAATATTTTAATGTCCAACCCCTAGGGTGTTTCTACTGAGAAGTGTTCAGACATTATGGTTAGTCATTGTTACCTCACACATGGATTTTCATACACTAAAAGTTATATATTAGATGTGGGGGTATATAAAAGTACTATATAGATACTATAACCATAAATCAGAGTGTGAAATAATATTAAAAATAAACTCAACATGCTCTATAATATAAACCATTGTAAGAAGATACAATTAACAGTTTCATTAAAAAATAATAAATGAACACATAAGCATATAATCACACCCACTCATGGTCATGATCATACACAAAAATGTATTTCCCACTAGGCTAATCACATATATAAGATAAATAATATAATCAAAATGAAAAATGATATATTATACCTCATAATAAATTTCTCATCAATATATAATCTAATATATATTTTTATGTCGTATCATGATACTTCATGCCTCCTCCCAACCAAAACCTATGGTCAGAGAAATTTGTATTGGTACCCCTGATACATTGATATCTGAGTAGATTGTGAGTTAAACATAATGGTGATGAACAAATATGGTCCCATACATATCCATTAAATGAAATTTATGTGTTTGTTTCTTACCCACATCAGACATATATATATATATATATTTAATAATTGAAAATAAGGAACCATTATAAATCAATAAGTTCAACCATGATAGAATGTGGCACAATGAATACAATAAATTATTAAGGAATTTATTATAGAAATACAGAAATAAAATTAGGATCTCTAACCCATTTCATGATGTATAATCCAAATAAATCCAACTATATCCATCATAATTGTTGATTCATAGAGGGATAAATCTTGAAAATACATATATACCTCAAAAACCATATCCAAGTGTCATGGGGAACTAATCAAATTTTAATGTCTATTGATGGACTCTTGGGAAAACAAAACACATAATAAAAGGAAAATGAATGATTCATAGGCGGATAACTCGAAAAAATAATCATTTTTTAAATTTCAAAGATAATACATATGAGGTAATCATATTTTATCTAGTGAATTATTGGAATAATCACAAAATCTATGTGGAATGTCCATTTCATCCAACAATAGAATGTATCATCACTGATTCCATGGTTTTAACCATAAGTAATCAGTCATTTTAGGAATTACAACATATTCTTAGGGGGTGTACTTAGGAAATCATTAATAACAAGATCATAATTTACTTGGATTCTATGTTTACACCCATTACATCAATAAATGATTATCATATGCACACTCTCTATGGTAAATATATGACTAGCAACCCGCTAGGGTCCCATATCTTTCATCATAGAATAAAAACCAACATGATGGGATACCCTATCGTTTTTTGATATATCATTATTTAAATAAATTTATTTTCCATGATATATTGTGATACATGCAAACTTAAGTATGAATGATCTACAGAATATAATGTTATTATAAAATTTTTCTTAAATTGGTAAAATGGTTAGGAATAACCATACCATAAAATTTAAGTTTAAAATTTATATATAATATAAAAATATAGATAAATTAGTAATATATTTTATGAAAAAACATTTTGAACATCTAAAATACATTTTCCATCAAATTTTTTTAAATTTTATTTATGATAATATTATAAAATAATTTATTTATGTTTTCATTAAAATTTTTGTGAAAAAAGAACATCATTCCTAAAATTATAATAGTAAAATTATTTTGCAGTAAAATTGTATGTTTTTTTTTCAAAAATGAACTACTTTTTAGTGTTGGTTATAAAATAACTTAATTCCATGCACTATAATTTATTTTCAATAATGAATTTAATTTAAATGTCTCATAATATGACACCATGATATTTTAAAATAATAACATTGTATTTGATGAGATGTATTCCATAAAACAACAAGCATATAAGGTAATATAAAATCCAGATAAATTATAATATATTTACTATTTTAAATAGAATTATTCCATGATACAACTTGAAATTCACTTAATGATGAGTTAACATTCGTTACACATAATAATGAATTTCCTCGATAGCCAGTGTTCTATGCACAATAGAGTTTTACTGAATGAAGATATATTATTAAAAATAGCATCATTTAATATGGAGATATTTTATATTTCCATTAAATTATTGGTTATGTAAATTATTATGTAACTTATAGATGTATATGGTTTACAAAAATGTAAAATTTATAAATTTGTGACAAATTAATTAGAAAATTATATAAGAACCAACTGAATATAAAAATAATGTTTTTATAGGAAACAATATTTTTGCCCAAAAAATGTTTTGTCCAAATAAATTCAATTATTTACAATTTTTTGGTGATACTAATGAAATATATATATAATTTATATTTAGTAAAGTATTTTTTTCATTCATATAATATATTAAATTGTTATAAGTTAAGAGATATCCAAATATTTCAAATAAAAATCAATATTTTTATAAATACACATTTGGGACTTGTTAAATGCCAACCAATTTCAAATAAATTTTTTGGAAATTTTATAATTTTGAAGTATAAATGTAAACATAATTTTTGATATTCAATCCTAGAATTTTGGTTATCTTGAATTTTTGATTCTATTCTATGAAATTTCATTTTTCGATGAATAATGAAAAATAATTAATTTTATTTCAAAACATCTATGTCATCTAATTTATTTCTAAGGATAAATAATATTTTTCAATAGTTTTGAACTTAATTTACATATTTTTTTTTAAAAAATAGAAATTTTTTATATGGGAATCAATTTCATAGTAAAATTGAAAATAAAAATATAAAAAATTTGTGAACTGTTTACTTTAAAAACCCACTTTGTCATCTCATCTGCAGGATTAAACTTACATTAATATCTACCACCTATATAATTAGAGTTTATAAAAATAGATTCCATATTGGACTCATAATATTTTTTAATTTTCAATATAGTCAACATTTTATTTTGAAAAGGATATAAATGAATATAATTATAATTAAATTGAACATTTGAGAGAAAAATAAGTTTAATAATGGGATGCACATTAATCCTAAGAGAAAAAATAACCTAGATACATATCCAAAATCTATTGTATAAACATGTTCAGACACCTAATCAATTTCATATAATTTATTTACTTTTTAGAGATAATTTTCATAGAAAAAACGTTCTTGTAATTCACTTTTCAATCATAAACAAGAATTCCAATCCTCTTCCACTATAAGCGGAACTCAACCGTCCCTCTTCCTAAAAAATATAAAGACACTTCATATTAACCAATATATTCTCAAATAACTCATTAATATACCTACCGTTATTCTGGATGCCTCAATTTTTTAATCAAACCAACCACGGAATCCATTTAGTGAAAATTAATAGGAGTTATACAAATAAGAGGTAAAATAATTCCTCAATACCTTTTATTTTATTTTCACTCTCCACCCCTAAAATAGTCTAATATTATTAGTATATAAGAAAAATAGTCATTAATATATTTAGATGTTTTTATTATATGTTTTCTATATACACTTATAAAAATATCCATCAAATGGGTAAAAAACTCTCTATTTGTGTGTATGATGAACTGCCACCTCACAGAAGGACATCATTTTTTCCATTAAAACCATTAATTATTTGGAATTTTATTGAAATATATATATATATACAATATATATATCATATTTATAAGTAATTTATTATTATATAATTTTTTTATAAAAAATATTCTTATTCTTTCAATTTTTTGTGAATACTATAACATCATTTGTGGACTTGCGGACTACCACCTCCTCAAAGCAATGTGATTTGTTCATTCTATGAATAAAATGTATTAAGTGTTCTTTTAATTAAAATATGTGACATATATGGAACAAATATTATAATATAATTATAATATGTATATATATATATATATATATTACCTTTTAATATGACAATGAAATGAAAGTAGAATTCATGCATACGTATGATCTATCTCTCCATGAAAAATGAATTTGATTTTATATCACCAAATTCTATATATTTTTATAAATTAATATATACAAAATATATATGAAAATTAAATCATGGATTACATTTTAGAGGTTATTATATATTGTTCTATGTAATAATAACAACACGTAATAAGTCAAAACAAACTTTTGAAAATTAGACAATTAAAACACTAAAAAGTTAAAATAATAAATGATTTTTAACAGAAGGGTGATAACATATTTTTGAATAATAATATATTATATTATCAATATATGTGTGGTTCTGGTATAATTAATTATAATTTTAAAAAAAATTATAAATGAGATTAAAGGATGTTTTATAATAAAGGAAACATAACGTAGGGGATTCTTGTCCAACATATCTATTCGTGATGCGTAACGAATTTTCACCACATAAACCTTTGTGTAGTGTATTTACTATCCCTATTGTAATAATATATGCACTATTATTTTATCTTAATGGTATTTGAATAATTCACTTAAAAATATTCATTCATGAGTATTATAAATCAGAATTTTTAAATTATTATGGGCTACTTTTTAATGTTTAATGATTACTTTACTCAATAATAATTATAAAAATATTTCTATTGTATTTCTTTTCATTAAAGAATAATATATTTTTGGAATGCTATTTTATTATATATTTTTTACATAGTCAAACCTCAAAATGTAATATCATATTTCCTAAATACTTTATGATATTTTGAGATTTAATTTGAATTATTTCATCAAAGGGGATTTACACATAAATTTCCCAAAGTGGAAAATAATTCCATCACCCAATATACTTTCACTAGGTTATTTTACATCCTCATTGACATTAATATTTTATGATTATGTGTATAATCAATTTTTTTATCTATTGTAGAATTTCAATTAGTTATATCTGAATTACATTTGTAACACAGAATATATTCATTTATTTATTTTCCCATAAATGTTACAGCCTTTAAAAGGGACACTTCAAAATATCATTTTGTTCGAGATTATTACACATGAATTTACATCATAGTAAATTAATTTTAAATTGTATCATAAATACATTAATTCCACAATCCTATATATATTCATGAACTTTTCTATGTAATATTTCAATTTCTACACTCTTTGGTACTCAATGTGTTTCATAAAATGTGTATAAGAAAAACCAAATTCATTTATCTCTTTAGTCAGAGAACCTATTTTCTTCTCAAAAACCTATTTTCTAAAAAAAGATTTCAATTTTTTTGAAAACATTCTACAATGATTTATAGATGAAATTTTTACCCTTTTACTATTTTAATAGTTATTTTAAAGAAATATTATTACTGACAATAGAATAATTAACTTTTCAATCCTTTTTACAATGAAAAAATCAATGTTCTTTTTACCTAGTTCAAAATGAACATATTTACACACTATAATTTCATGAAATATTTATTTCAATGTTTAGAATTTTGTTACTTGTAAAAAAATGATCGCAATGGTGATTTTCAAAGTAAAGTTTCTTCTCAATGTTTTTCAAAATAAATTGTATATTTTCCTTAAAAATGTGTTTAAAATATATTTTATAGTATTTATATTCATTAATAAAAACAACCCTTTATTTTTAATCCAAATGGGATATTTGGTATTGATACCTACCTTATTATTCATTATAATGATTTATTATTGATTTATCCAAGGATGGTATTCACATTCACCTCCTTGATTCAATTTTGGTAGTCACCATGAAATATTCAATTAATCAATTAAGATTGAATTTTCCCCTATTATCCATATCATTTTTCATGGATATGTTCATTTATGAAAGTGTATAATATTTTTTTCATACAGCATGAACATAACAGTTATCTGATTTAGTGGGGAAATATTGATATATATTTATATTCTACCCCATACATATATTTTATAAGGACCATTGTTAAATGGAATATTTGATATATGTGTAATGATTTTGAAAATTATGACATGTATATTGGTATGGTTACAGATATCCATTCAATGCATCAGTTATCTCATGAGGCGAATTAGTTGTCCAAATAAAAAATATTTAAACTCTCATGAGGATAAAAATTGACAGTGAAGGTACGATGTTCCTCAGAAACAAGGAGTCTAATAATTATGAAATACTTAATTTTTATTCAATTATTATTAATCCATGAGATTTTTCATCACTATATCTATGGATGAGTTTCATTCTCATTTTATTTATTATATGGAATGTGTTTTTCACTTTCAGACTATTCTATGTTGATAATTCCTTATCCTTTTTTTAAAATTGAGTGTGTTTTATGTTATTTACCTTTCTATATTGTTAAAAACTTCTTTCAATGTTTAATGATTACATGTAATGTTTCATCAGTTTTTTGAATTTCCATATTGACTATACACATTGATTCAATATTTTTTATAATGTACATTACCCTTATAATGAATTTGAACTCAAACCTATAATTTTTCCATTCCCAAGGATTCTATGAATTGTATTAATAATGACATTAAAGTATATCATTTATGGAATAAAGTAATTATCTTAGAAATATATTTTGTTCATAATTAATGTATTCAGTTTTAACAGAAGACACATGTAAGTATATGGTTTACAAAGAAAATAAAACACTTTAGTAAATTGGGATTTGATTTTCTGAAATCAAGCTAATGTAATGTTACCATGACACCAGTTCCAGACATTTTGTGTTCGGGTATCGATAGTTATTATCAGAGGAAATTTACTAGAAACCATGGGTATTATATTTAGTAAAATCATATATTAGTGGAAAATTCCCTATGGTAGACATTAAGGATAAGTATATAAGAATATCCTAGTATTTAGATTTGGAAGTTATTATTTGGTTCTTCATAGATATACATCCCTTTGTGGATAATAAATGTGGATGTTTTTCTATAGTAAATTTACCTTGTTGTAAAATCTATAACAAGTTGAATTAGGCCTAACTTGAGTGTAACCTAGTAGAATTTAATGGGCCTCAATATACACCTTCATTGACACTCCCATTCAATATTCTTAGGATAATTCATATTTTATTTATATTGTAATGTCTTAGAAATTCCATGAGTTTTTTTAATTATACAGAATTATTCTGAGACCACATTCTCATACAACACATGATTTCCTGGCCTGGAGAGCCCAAAACAGATTTTTTAATTTTTTATGGTACGTTCCATAACCATGCGGGGAAATTTTTCTATATTTGAACCGGTGCTCAGTTCAAAAATTTTAGTGCACCGTTGATCTCGAAAAGCCGGTATTTTCCTAGAAATGTCTTAATTTCAGCCGGAAAGTGCCAATGTGAAATGTAATTTATCATAATTTTTGAGGAAATAATTAAATAATTTAAAATAAATATTTTATTTCATTTCTCAATGTTGAGTGGTAGACAGTGACACTATAGTGGAACGATGAGCTGGCGATGAGGCACATTAATGGAGGTTCAATAATGGATCGTTTGAAACCATGAAACTATTATATTATGGATTATTAAATTTAGATCATTAAATGTGTCTCATTTAATGGTAATCATTAATGGGGTCCATGTCTCAATGTTTTTTATTTCTTTTATTAATTCCAATGTATTATAGTTTAGGGGATGATCAAATGCGGGGAATATCTGACAAAATGTGGATAAAATTACTCTCCAATGAAGAAATATGCAACTGGGGATCATCATCATATATAAGGTGCCTTGAAGAATGGAGCCAGAAGTGACGTAATCTTCTTTAAACCTCGAGGAAAAACTATTAGGAATCGAACAACAATGAGGAAGGGGTTTATGTATTCAGAGTTTTTGAATATTTCTTCATCATTATTGATAATTAAAGATGAATGTGGATCAACCGACTAATGGGTTGATATGATAATTGCTCATTCTTGCCGAGGAAATTTTATTCAAGGGCTTAAATTGGTATTTTACTCTTGTTGAATATATTAATACCTTCCTCCATGCATAGAATCTAATGCGGAGGGTGCGTGACGATAGGAAGAAGGACCAGAACCACCACCATTGTTATTTATTGTGTGTTTATCATGGATAATTTCATGAGATGGTGGACTAAAATGTTTTAGGATGTAACAATGATGCTGATGGACTAGAGATTCCATATATGAAAGAAGCTCAAGAAACAGACCACTAGAGAAACTCTAGTGGCCCGTTGAAGGTACCACCGCCGCTCGACAGTGGCCGTGGAAAGAGGATGGTGAGACACCCATCGGTAGGCCATGATGGTTGGAAGTCATGGCCGAATGGTTGTGTAAGAAAGGATTCATGGTTCTCATCAGGGCCACGTGGTGGAGCAGCCCTCTCTTGCTGCTTAGGTGTGCTGGAGGTATGTGAAACCGGTCCTCATGCATGTGAAATGGCTCCCGATCCTAGCCGACTGCATGGAGCAATTTTGGTTACTTGAATGCATTGAGGAGGCCACCCTGTGTCAACTGTGGGGTGGAAGGGAGGCCAGACGTGGCTATCTACCGTGTCCTAGTTGGGTGGACTGGTTCGACCAGTGGGTCGGACCCAAGGCTCAGTGTGCCGGACCCACCCCACTGGGCCAGACAAGTGTCACTGGGCCAGACACGTGTCACTGGGTCAGACACGTGTCACTGGGCCGAACCCACGATGTGGGTTAGGACTTGACTTATGAAGACATACCATTAATACCAATGGGCAAGCTTGGATGGACCAATGTGGGACCCACACTGGACCCCTAGACACGGTCGGGTCTGGTCAATCAGATCGGTATGGACCAAACCCAAACACGATCAGACCCATTTCACAAAAACAATCATAACATGCATACTGGGTGTCTGATAGATGCACCATCTACGGCGCAAGGAAACTTTGAATGAGGAGTTTCTTTTCAGATAATTCACATGGGTTTTGGAGGATGTTTGAATATAGATAGGTTGGATTAGACTTGAATCCAACCATGCCCTTTTTACCAAAAGCCTATGAATTACAGACCGATCTTTCAAACGAGACACTTTCTATTCCGTTTGGATCCTTAAAATGAGATGGTCCTTTGGGGATTCTATGTGGGACATTGTGGTGGTTGAGGAAAAATCAACGGATTGATGAGTAGATCCTCCTAAAATATAGCGTGATAAGTGTGGGAATCTAGTGGTTGGCTTTGAGTTGAAGAAAGAATAGTGATCCTATGTGGGAAAATGCCTAACAATCCTATGTGGGTCAGCACCTATCGATACTCTATGGGTCAGCACCATGAGATCATATTTTGGTCAAAACCTAGTTATCCTATATGGATTAGAACCTAATGATCCTCCATGGGTCAACACCTAGAGATAGTGTGTGGGATAATAACAGAGCCTCTCTGCAGAATAAGATGATCTATCTTTATGTGTAGTCATCCTTTCTTATGTTCTTATGTTATAATTGGTGTGAGATTTGTCTTATAATTTGTGCTATGTGTTTGAGATCTTTCTCGGTGGTATTACCTTTGTGGTATTTTCCATTGTGGTGTCTTTCATTGCGGATTAATCAGTGAACATTGGTGGTCTCGGGGGCCTTACTGAGTATTGTTATACTCACCCCTGCAAGGGCTTTGCTCGAACCTGTTGGGTCTTGTTTTGATTATAGAAAACTTTGTTCGGACTTTATGGAGCTAGGACTAGACATGGCTCAAATGTGATTGATATTTGTTGTGTGCTGTAGAGAAAACCTACAAAGATATGTACCTACCATACAGGTAGGACCATTGGTGGATGATCTCCAGATCTTTTAATTCTTTTGTTGTACATTCTTTTCTATTGGTATTGTATTCTGGTGCCTTTATATTTAGTTACACACATTACGCTCAATGGTTGTACTTCTTGGTGGTTGTATTACTTTTCATTCTTTTGTGGTTAGCATTGTGACATTTTCCCTATCTATGTTTATACAAGATTAAAGGAAACTCCTTCCATTTTTGGGATATTCCTTTCTGGTTTATTTCACTAGCCCTTGTCCTATGGAAGGCGGCCTTGGGGTAGTCACGAAATGGGCCTCGGGGGACGGGTCATGATGAAGTGGTATTAGAGGTTCGTCAGTTCTAACAGAAGAACTATGAGTATATATTTTCAATGGTGGAAAAAGTGTTACATGTTTTGAGTTCATATTTCATTCTAGAGAGTATAGTATTGGTATGGTAGACGACATATTGATACACGAGTACCTTGAATTATGTTTTTCAACATGGATCACGAAAACAATAGTAGCATGTGTTTTGGAAATGTTTATCTCTTGATATCTTTTTAGTCAGATCACCAGGTATAAATTATTGACTATGGATAATATTTTTCCATACAGGATGCATCCAACAAGAAATCCATCCAAGATTCCAATGATAGATCACAAGGATGGTCCATCGAGCGATGTGGAATCATTGCAAGGACCACATACAGTGATAGAACCTTGGAGTGGTGTACCAGTAGAACCACTACCCATAGAGTAGTAGTTTCTACTAAACCCACTAGAAGAAATTGCATGCCGAATGGGCCCACTACACGAGTTCTAGATATAGAGGTCTCCGAGGTTTCAATGTGATACATATCCTCAAGAAGCTATGGATTAGATGGAGGTAGTTACTCAGTTTGTTTCGCATTATAGAGTCACTGACACACTATATTGTAGTTCTAACCACTAGCCTTTTTAGGGCACATTAGAGAGGTGGTGAAGGTTGATGCTCTAGACAAATTAGGAGGTGACCCTTATCTGGAAGGACTTAGAGAGACTCTTCAATGTAGATTTCATTTTAGTGACACTAATCTCAGTTCATATTAAAGAGTTACTACACCTACAGTAGGGTAGCATGACTATGGACCATTACTCATCAAGGATTACCAACTCTCCCACAACTCCATTGGCATGGTACTGGACCCTTTTTTAGGTCCCAAAACATTGATTAGGGAATCCAATGGGAGATTAGGGAATCAATGATTTATGTCAACATCCCGACATAGGATGGAGTTCTATGGAGAGGCCTATTGGTGGACAGATTCCTAGAAGAGAAGGAAACAATAGTGAGAGCCACCACCCGATGACAGGTGGTAGTGTCATATATATAATAAAGTAGGAAGATGACATTGAGGCCCAAACGGTCCATACCTTTCTTAGGGCATCCCCTAGATAAAGGGTCAAAGGTGTGGAGCTCATGTGGTAGGGGAGGTTATATGAGGACTATAGTTTGTTACAATGGAATCAGATAGAGGCACATTGTTCGTGAATGTCCAACTTCCCGCATAGATGACCAGAAAGTGGTCGAGGGACCATCAAGACAGTGATATTAATTCAAGAGAGGAGGACTGCAGGGTGGATGATTTGGAAGGAGAGTAGGAACATCGGTAGATGGTGTATGATGTTTTGAGGTACTACCACTAGTACAACCACCAGAAGGCCCACCACGAGCTCTAGGAATATGTGGACAGGGGAAATGAAAACTTAAAGAGATGGAGGCCTATTACAATGGTACTTCAAAGATGATTTGAGGTATGATTAAAGTCTACTCCACCTCAGCTAAAATTCTCATAGAAAAAGGTGACATTCACTCTTTCATTTCCACAGAACTCGTTCAAGTCTTAGAAAATCTGGTGGATATGATGGATTGATCCTTATGATTAGAAACCCTTATGAGAGGGGATTAAACAATTACACACTAGTACATGTAGTGTGATCTTACTCTCGGAGGTGATTGCTTTAGTCAAGATCTCATAATAGAAGCGTCGAGGCCTTACGTCCTAATCATGGGTATGAAATGGTTATCCACAGCCCATGTTTAGACAGACTATTTTAGGCACAAATTACAGTATGTCCATGAGGATGGGACCCGGTTTTCCTTCAACAGTGAGAAGAGTGCCTTTGTAGCATTGGATGGAATTTCTCTAATGAGGGTGGCACAGATCACTCACCAATGGGACAGTGTCACCCTCAGTATGGTGGACGTGGGGAGTCTGAGTTTCTTGTAGTGGTGCACAAGTATGCGGATTTCTTTGCAACATATTTCACATGGCTACCTTCTATAGAGAGGTATAATTCTGCATTGAAATATACCTAGTTATGACATTGATATCTACACCTACTTATCTTATTGCTCTCGTAGAGCTTCATGAGTTGAGGGTACAACTGGAGGACTTGTAGAGAAAGGGATTTCTAAGACCCAACATTTATCCATGGGAAACCCTAGTGTTGTTTTCCATGAAGGAAACGAAGAGCTTGAGTCTATACTGGACCTCCAGCACCTCAACTTTGTGACCATAATGAAAAAGTATCCACTAAAAAATATTAATGACTTCTTCCACCTACTGAAGGGAGTGAGGTGGTTCTTAAAGATGTACCTCAGATCGGGCTATCATCAACATTGGGTATGAGATGAGAATGTACCGAAGATATCCATCAGGTGCCATTACCGCCAATATGAGTTCCTCGTGATTCTTTTCAGTGAGACCAATGCCCCAATAGTGTTCATGGGATTCATGAATCAGATCTTATAGCCTAACCTTAACTAGTATGTTGTTGTATTCATTGATAAAATCTTGGTTTACTCGACGTTGGAGGAGAATCATGCTACACACCAACAGATTGTCCAAGATGCACTCCTAGAGCAGCAGATTTATGGAATGATATCGAAGTGCCAGTTCTAGATTTGGGAGGTCCTCTTTCTAGAACACATCATCTCAGAAGATGGAGTTGTAGTGTATCTATAGAAGATAGAATTAGTGCTTCCTTTAGAGGAAACCAAGATTGTGACTAACGTGTGGAGAATCCCAGGGTAGGATGGGTACTACCAGAGGTTCGTAACCAATTTTTCTAAAGTATCATCACCCTTTTCAGCTATAAAAAAGTAGGGAAATCCACTTTGGGAAGGGAGAGGTGTGATTATGGTGTCCAGAAGCTGATAGGGAGACTGAAAGGTGCCCCCATCTTGAGACACCTAGTGGGGGGTGTTGGGTATGTAGTTTACTACAACTCAACAGGGAAAAAACATGGTTGTGTCTTGATGTTGGAGAAAATAGTGATCGCCTACATCTCATGCATGTAGAGGCATCATGAGAATAGTTACGGGACCCAAGACATGGAGTTACAAGTAGTGGTCTTTTCCTTGAATATGTTTCATCACAACTTGATGGGTTAATGGTTTACTGTATGCTCCGATCACAAGAGTCTCACGTATATCTTCTCAGAGAATAACCTAATCTTCAGATAGCGACAATTGATGGAGTTCCTCTAGGAAAATGACATTGAGATAGTTTATACTCTTATGAAGGGGAATTTGGTGGAAGATACACTCAGAAGGAGGTCTGGTTTACAAATACTAACTTAAGGAGATAGAGAAGCTAGGCACGTTGAAGATATCATTCATGGATAGTGATGGAGCAGATTACCTCCAGTCTATGATTGTCACTACTCCACTCTTATATTGATTTATTGAGGAACTTCTTGTTGATGTTGATTGTGAGGCCCGGCATTCTTAGATATCCCCAGGGCACACTCCTTATGGATTTTTGATAGGTTGGGAGCACAACATTCTTTTAAAAGGATGCACGATAGCAACAATGATGTTATGGGAGGATTTGTTGGGGAAGTTCCATACATCCACTTTGGTAGTACATTCTGGAGGGAGGAAGGTTTACATGGACCTCTGACATTAGTACTAGTGGTAAGGGATGAAGAAAGCACTGGGCGAGTTCGTTTCATGATGCCTCACTAGTAAGCATGTTAAGGCCGATCATCATGATCTAGTAGGATTGTCCCAACCACTCGAGGTACCAAATTTGTAATGGGATGGTATCTTGATAGACATTGTGATAATGTTACCATAAAAATCTAGGATCCATGAAACTTTTTGGTTGATCATTGACCGACTCACCAAATCTCCTCACTTCATACCTATCTGGGATCAGGGACTAGTAGAGTGCATGGGAGGAAATCTATGTACAATAGATAGTGCGACTTAATGTGGTGCATTCGATGATCGTCTCAGATCATCAAAATTGATTTATATCCTATGTGTGGAGGGGGTTACAAGAGCCATTCAAGACTCATCTGCATTTGGACATTGCTTTTCATCCCTAGACTGATAGTTATAGAGAACAAACCATAAATATCCTAGAGGACATGCTTCGTTCTTGAGTACTTGAATTTGGACGCATTTGGGAGGCATACATAACTTGGTGTAGTACACATACAACAAAAACTATGACTCCACCATATTCATGGAACTATTTGATGCCTTATATGGGTGGCCTTGTAGATCACCCCTATAATGGACAGATATAGTGGAGTCAGCACTCATGGGTCTAGAGTAGGTTCAGGCTACCACAAAGATGGTACATGTCAACCAAGAGAACATGATGACTGCATAGAGTAGGCATTAGTCTTTTGTCGATAGGTGGTATAGATTTTTGGAGTTTGAAGAGGTAGACCCTGTTTTTCTTTGGCTGTCACCTTGACGAGGATTACAGATATTTGGCTAGGGCGAAAAGTTATCTCCAAGGTTAATGGGACCTTTTTAAATCCGTAGTAGAGTTGGCAAGAGGGCATGCCGCATAGCTCTTCCCCATTAAAAACCCCAAGTGCATGATGTTTTCCATGTATCGTAGTTGAATATGTATGTGCATGTTCTATCAGATGCCATCAACTGGGGAGAGTTGGACATTGATGATGTGGTGACATTTGCAGAGTTCACGATGGAGATAGAGGATCTATAAGAGTGGGTCCTACATGGGTAGTCAATTCCTGTAGTGCATGCTTAGTGGAAGCCTGAGAATCTCTAGGAGAGGGAATAAGAGCGCGAGGCTCAGATTCATGCTCAATACCCCCGTCAATAAGATTATTTGTTTTTTGTATTACAGGAACGTAATGTCTTATGGCAGGGAGAATGTAATGTCTCAAATATTATGTTTAATTTTTTTTAATTTTATTGAATTATTTGGAGACCACGTATTCTAACAACATGTGATTTTGAGTCCTAGAGAGCCTAAAATGGAATTCTGAACCCCAATAAGGTACGTTTAGGAAATATGAGGGCGAGTATTTATATCTTCTGAACTAATGCTCAGATCAAAAACTTGAGGGCACTCTTGAACTTGGAATGCTTAAATTCTCATAGAAATGATTTAACATTGGTAGGAAAGGGCCATGTAGAAAAGTTACCTTAAAAAATTTTGAGAAAAATAATAAAATAATTTAAAAGAATTATTATGTCAATTCTCTCACTATTTAGTGATGGATGGTGACATTGTGGTGAAACGATGAGGCGAAAAAATGGTTCATTAATTGAGGGTTAATAATGGCACATTTGAGACTGTAAATCTATTATCTTATAACTCCCTAAATGTGTTTCATTAAATGTGGATCTTTTACTATGCCTCATTAATGGGTGCAACATTTCTGGGATTTTTATTTCTTTTATTAATTCCAACCTATTGGAGTTTAGGGGATAAACAAAATTGAGGAAACATTGAAAAATATCCTACAGAATTTCTCTCCAATAATGAATGATGCACCCAATAATCATAATTAACATTCACGTGCCACGATGAATGGATCCAGAATTGATGTCAACTTCATGAAACCTTGAGGATGAATGCTTTGACATCAATAAACAATGTTGTATGGGTTTATGAATTATATGTTTTTGATTATTTCTTCCTCGATCTGTAGAATTTATGATGAATGCAGATCACCTGACTAATGGGTTGATTCGTGAATCACTCATTCTTGTAGGGGGAGCTATTGTGTGGGGGTTTGAATTGGGGGTTTAATATTTCTATGTGGATTAATACCTTATTCATCACTTAGACTCTAATGCAGAGGGCGTATGCTGGAATGAACAACGCTCAGACCATCCACCATGGTTGTTTATTTTGTGTTATTATTGATAGAAATTTCTATAAGACGGAAAAGCATGTTTGAGGCCATCAAAGTGAAGGTGATGGCCTATTGATTCCGTAGAAGTAAGCGAACCATGAATTGAATTACCCGAGTGACATCTATGGCCCGTCGAAGTTACCGTCGGCGACCAACGGTGGCCCTCAGCGGGGGTTGTGGGTAGAGGATGGCACCACGCTCATCAACAAATGACAATGGATAGGTGGCACGGCCCACTCGGGCCACTCAGGTGCATTGGAGGCACGCGAACCCAGTATGTGTGCGTATAGAATGGAAATATAGCTTGGCCGACTGTGTGGAGTAGCCACAATCAAATGATCATGGCGAGGAGGCCGGCTCGTGTCGACAATGGGGTTGGAGGGTGGCATAATGTGACTATCTTCCACATACCAGCTAGGTAGACTAGGTCCGCCTGGGGGGCAAACCTGTGCAACTAGGCTGGACCCACACCGCCAGGCCAGACTCCCACCACCGGGCCGAACCCGCACCACCGGGCTAGATCCGCAACACCGACCTAGGTCCATCTTATCATGATGGACCTTTGATTCCAATGGGATAGTTGGGTTGAGCCCATGTGGTACCTACAATAGATCCCTTAACAGGGTTGGGTTGGGTCCGTCCAACTGGTTTAGACAAGACCCAACCAACCAGTTTCACTAAAAACAATCATAACATGCATATCAGGTGTCAGATTGACACACCATCTATAGAGAAATGACACCTATGACAAGGCAGTCCTTTTACGATACCCCACCTGAGTTTTGGTAGAAGTTGGAGTATGTCAGGATTTGATCTAACACAGATCCAATTGGTCCCTTTTTACAAAATAGGCTATAAATTGCAGATGGAGTGTCTGAAAGATGCAATATCTATTGCTTTGGGACCCTTATGATGAGACTGATCCCTCAAAAATCAAGCCTGCAAAGTGCGTGAATCTAGTAGCTAGTTGTGATGTGAAAGAATTATAGCGATCCTATGTGGGTCTGAACCTAGCGATCCTGTGTCGGTCAGCACTTAGTGATCCTGAGTGGGTTAGCACCTAGAAATCCTCTGTTGTTCAATGCCTAATAGTCCTTTATGAGTAGGAACATAGTGATCCTCTATCCTTCATCACCTAGAGACCCTATGCGGGTCTGCAGTAGATCTTCTCAACATAATAAGATGATATAGCTTTACAACTAATCATAAATACTTATGTACTTACGTCATACCTGGTGTGAAGTGATTCTTTTACTTTGTTTTATTTGTTTGAGATTATTCACGGCGGTATTAAATATGTGGTATTTTTTCATCATGTTGTCTTCCTTCGTGGATTTCTGAGATACCTTCAGGGGTCTCGGGTTCCTACAATTTATTGGTATACTAACCACTACACAGGCATTTCTCACACCTGTTATGTCTTGTATTAATGATAGATAGATTTAACAAAATTTTGGGGAGCTAGAACTAGATGGTGCTCAAAGGTGATCAATAGACATGGTGTGCTGTAGTGACATCCAATGGAGAGTTGTACCAACCCTTCTGGTAGGACCTTTGGAAAAAGACCACTAGTGATTTTACTTCATTTGTTGTACTTTACTTTTAGTGGGGCTTGCATTCTTTGTCACGACCTGTCCTCGGGGCCCGTGCCGTGACTACCCCAAGCCCACCTTCCATAAGCCAGGGGCTGGCGACTAGCACCAAGGCGTAAATCCCGTCAAAAAGGGAAGGCATTGCCATTGTAAAGTAAAAAAACACCACAGGGAAAGAAAGCAGAAGAAGTATACACAAAGTAAAATTGGGTACAATAGTAAGTGCGAAAAGTAAGTGGGCCAGAATACAAACCCAAACTGATAATAAAGTAAAACTCGAAAGGGAAAACATCAACTGAAGTAAAGCCACAGCCTCGAGCCGTCCACTGGATGTACCACCTGAATGGTGAGTACAGATTGCCTCCACTGCTCCTCAGGTCCAGCCGTCCCCTCCGTGTAGGTTCTTCCCAGTGGTCCACCTCTAGGTACCATACTGCTCCGCAAGCCTCAACAACGATCAGTGCTGTCCATCGTCTGCAACCAACACCATGTAGTGTGGGAATATCCCGTGCAAGGGTGAGTATAAGCTACTCAGTAGGGACACCGAGACCGCAGAAGGTCTCCCAGAATCCACAAAGGATAATCCACAATGGAAAGATACAATCACGAAGTAACATCAGACACTGCTTAGGTATATGCCCATACATATACCTAAGTCATCAATTCCAGTTCGGCTCCAACATCCGAACCCAAGTTCAACCCAGTCCACATAGGAAAACACAACCCAGTCCACACAGGAAATAAAAGCAAGATTCATTCAAACCGGTATACATCTTCAAATGAAGATAGAGATGATCAGATATAGCCACTGATTCATCTAATTCATCGGACCCACAAATGATTGATAGGTACTAACCCCCGCAATGACCCACACAAGATCAGACCGCCACAGGATCTGTAGGCACTGGCCCACATAGGACCGCTGAGCGCTGACCCACACAGGATCAGACCCACACAGGATCGGTAGCACTGATCCACGTCACATCGCTGAGTACTGTAGTCATCGCCGTCGAATCCACTGAGGATCTCTGTACAATCATCGTCGTCGGAGTCGCAGCCATGTCTAGGGTTCCCGCACACAGCAAGCTCGATCAGGAGGGTCTGCTCCACAAGCCGTGGGGATGATACATCAACTAACACAAAGTCTGGAGTTGATATATCCAAAATTTCTGTATCGTCAATAGGAACTCAACGTCACAAACGGTGTGTCAATCGGACGCCCGGTCTGGAAGTTATTGGCTTTTTCGTCCTAGGGGCCCGGTTGGTTATTAAGTCAAAACCAACCCGACCATACTCCAACTGCATCCAAACCTCGAGCGGAGTAAGCCAAAAGGTCCGTCTCACTTAGAGGAAACCGAAAAAGTTGACGACACGTCAATTCGGCGTCTGGAACTAATGTTATAAGCGTTTCCGCTCTGAGGGCCCAGTGGGTTTCGTGTACGATCAACCCGGCCGAACCCAAAGTTCTCCGAAACCTGGAGTATAATATGTAGAAACGACCGTCTCGATCGGAGGATCACATCACCACTGATGGTGCATCTATCGGAGGTCCGTAACACAATATATGGGAAAATGACCGAAATAGGCCCGAAAACGGGGGGTCTGGGCCCGGACCGACCCGGCCCAACCCTCCTGGGTCAGCCCGAACCGGGTCTGGGTCGACCTGACCCGGGTCCAGGTCCGACCCGGCTGGGCGCAGCCTAGCTCGGATGGCGCGGCTCGGCCCGGCCTGGGTGCGTTGGCGCTGGTCGAGCGGCCGCACAAGGGGGGACCGCCCCCCTGGAGGAAACCGCGGCCCCCGCGCGGGGGCCGCTCCATGTCAACGGACACGGCGTGCTGCCGCATCCCTCTGGTCCTGCGCGGCCGCGGGACAAGCCGCCAGCTGTCGTGGCTTCATCCACGGCGGCCCCTTCCATGCGGCGCACTGGGCACCGCCTCCGGCCGCCGGCGAAAAACTCCGTGGACCACCAGACGAGCTCTGGTGGTCGGATTCGCCAGCCATCTTCGCCAATGGCCCTCCCGGGACCGGTTCTCCACTTCGGGGTCCTCACAAAGCCTGTGCAGCCTGCTTCATCATTGCACGCCATTCCGCACTCCAAGAACGAAGGTACGGTGGGGTCGGACATGTTCATTGGTCCGCACCCACCGTGTTAGCGGTTTTAAAAGAAACATCGGACTGTTTTTAAAACACATCCGAGGATATAAAAAAATCACATAGATTTAATTACACCATGTAAACCCATAGTGAGGATATAATTCACAAATAATTAAAAGAACCACAAACCCCCTACCTCAATCGGTTGTTGATCGAAGATTGTCGTGGGGGAATGACTGTCGTGGAAGAAGTGTCGCGGAAGGGGGATCATTGGCATCGCCGTACATAGCGTCGCATCGTCGATCTCTGAGGGTTCGTCATTCTCCATCATCCTTCGTCGGAGGCCAGAGTTCTTCATTGGAAAAGATGCATTCTTCGCGTTCTTCCCATTCTTCGCATTCTTCGTGTTCTTCAACGAAGGAGGATGAAGATCTTCAAGCCATAGAGCTTTCTCCCAATCCTCTCAACAAGAAACCCTTCAATAAAATAAGTGTTGGTCTTATATTATTTCCCATGCCAACATTTTTGAAATTATAAAAATAATCCAACAATTAATTGAATTAATTGCAACGCTTAAACCGTTCAATTAATAGGGGCGTTTAATATTTAATTAAACGCACCAGTTGAATTTATTTAAAAAGAGGTTTTCACGGGTGCGTTACATAGAGGGAAAGAAACGGTGGGGCTCGTGTGTGCCCCATCTCAAAAACATCCTAGCAAGCAGGAAGGATATTATGGGTCCCATCTTATCCTCTTCACCTAGGTTAAGCCACATAAGTAAAATAAAATAAAAAAACTTACACCACTTTTATTTTATTCTTTAACTTATCCTCAAAAATTAAAAACCACACCTGAGAAAACGCAACACCAGAAAAGGTGTTTCTAAGAAATTACTGGTGCTGGGATTTCATCGGTGCCCTCAGAATTCGATTCCGTGCACCGGTTCAAAAGTTAGAAAAACCCGCTCGTACGTTCATTGAACGTACCAGAGCTAAACTTCGGAAAATGATTCCGGGCACACCGGGCCTCGGAATCAGGTGCCATTAGAAACTGCGTTCTTGTAAAATTCCCAAAAAAATTAAGAAAAAAATTTCCTTGAATTTTAACGGTCTTTACATCACTCCCACCTCAGGGCTTTACGTCCCCATAAAGATACATCATAAACTAGGGGAAAAAAAGTTGGTACTGAGCATGCATCTGAGCCTACTGCTCCCAAGTGCTCTCCTGGAGGTTTATGTGCTTCCATCTGATGCGCACTTGAGGGATCGATCATCCATGTAGGAACTGCTCATGTTGATCCTCGATATCAACTGGGACCTCCGCAAAAGTCACCCCATTATTAATGTCCAGCTCCCCATGGTCAATGATATGCATTCGGTCATGCACGTATCTCCTCAGATGAGATACATGGAAGACGCCGTGCACCCGGTGCAACTGTGGTGGTAAAGCCAGGCGATAATCCACCTCGCCTATCCTGTAGAGGACCTGGAATGGCCCGATGAAGCATGGAGACAACTTGCCGCCTCGGCCAAATCTCCATAATCCACGTCTATGTGAGACCTGCAAGAAGACGTGGTCACCATCCACAAACTCTAGTGGCCTCCGCCTCCTATCAGCAAAAGTCTTCTCCCGGCTCTGAGCTGTCCTCGTCCAATCCTAGATGACCTGGACCTTCTCCGTCTTGGCTTGGACCATCTCCGGTCCCACAAGTGCTGACTCCCCAGGGTTTTTCCAGCACATAGGAGATCTGCAAGGTCGGCCGTACAACACCTCGTATGGTGCCATCCCGATGGTGGAGTGGTAGCTGTTGTTGTACGCAAACTCCACCAAGGGTAGGTTGTCCTTCCAGCTGCGACCAAAGTCGAGGACACATGCGCGGAGCATGTCCTGGAGAGTCTGAATGGTCCTCTCCGTCTGACCATCCTTCTGAGGGTGAAAGGCGGTGCTCAGACGTAGCTGCATCCCAAACGCCTCTGGCAACCCCTTCCAATGCCGGGAAGTAAAGAGAGGATCTCGATCGAAGCTGATAGATGATGGCACACCATGAATCCTCAAAATCTCCTGAATGTAGAGACGTCCAAAGCTCTCCATGGAGCCCTGCTCTCTGATGGGTAAGAAGTGAGCCGACATGGTGAGTCCGTCGACAATCACCTAGATGGAGTCGTGACCACCGGAAGTATAAGTCCCCAGCCTTAAACCTTACTTAATCTTGAGTTATTACAAGATTACACATTGAGGATCTTTTAAGGTTTAGAGTTTTAGAGAATTAGATCATGAAACTTGCATTACATTCCACATTTAAACAAAGTGGTTACATAAAAGACAATATTCATTCTTCCCATCAACGGAAACATATTTAAAATATAACACGGATTCTTTCTTGACAAATCCTTTACACTATCATCACATCATGTACCTTTCCCTTGACCTGTGAAAAACATTTCAAAAACTTGGGATGAGCATAAAAAGCTCAGTAAGGGTTATAAAAATATGGAAAGGATACATGAGTTCATATATACATAAGAATGAAATCATACTTTACCCATAAAACATAGGCACTTTAACATACCTCATCAAACCATGAATAAATCATAGAAAAAATAAGACATAAAGGTAACTTGAGGCATTCATAACATTATTACGTGGGGAGTAACCCTCTTGGTTACGTATGGAATACCCATCACAGTATATTCCCTAAATCTCTTCGGAGAAACCTTAACGTTTCACTCCTTCGCGTTACCCAATGCATTGGAGAGCTATAACGGGCTCACCCGCCCTTAGTTTATCACGGAACCACCCGTTTTCATAACAATGCCCATGAACCATAACATAAATGTGTCACATAAAACATGCATAAAGGAAACATAACATTTCCACATTTCAATCACAATATAACATTTTAGTATATTGAAATATTGAATCCATTCAAAAAGAAACCATTTCCAAAACCATTTAAAATAGTTAATAAAGAGATTTTTGAATCAAAGTGTCCCATACCACCTTGAAGCTTAAAATTATAAACCATTAATATGCATATAAATAAATCCTTAAAACCATTTTGAAAACATGGATATTAATAAGAACAAATAATTAAAACATTTAAAATGATATTTTGGTTAAAGGGGTTTTACCAAAATTAGAGACACTTGAATACAATAATTGAAGAATAACATTTAGTCAGAACTTTATAATATCATGAGAATAAATGGATTCATGATATAATACTCCAAATGACAGTATATACACCATATAAGAGTGAATTGGTGCATAACAACAATGAACCCTCAATAGAAATGTCAAATGTGATGAAATCCCTTATAAAGAAGGTATCCTTAAATTAAGGAAAAATCAATCTCAAAAATATGTGCGACAAATATAAATACACACAATATAAGTGGATATTAAGTGTAAATCAATAAAAGTTCATTCACACATATTCAATGGATGACATATTCAATGACTACATGTTAAACCCAAATAAATCGAAATTGGGTTAAAAAGTTCCCTTGACAGCCTAACGGCATCACATCAAAATGAGTTGATGAGAGATAAAAAGTGTATCTCATCACTTGGAACTAAAATTTAAAACAATAAGGATATATGAGAACATATCCCAACATAAAAATATGCAAATTAAAAGACCCAACAAAAAAAGTCTTTTAAAAAAAGATGAGGGTGAAAGGTTCCCTTACCGACTTGGGTATCTTTCAAAACGTACACCCCATGAAAGAAGGACAATAGATCATTGATGTAAATACTCATAAACGAAAGTATATTACCCAAAGAGTAGAATAATGGGCAGTACATACACCACTCAATGTAATTTGTGGCAAATGTAGCATAAATCTCACGGGAATAAAAGTGAGATGAAAAATCCCTCACGAAAACTCGGTAGCCTAACGGCGCCACATAAAACATCCGAATATGGATTGATGAGATCAAATAGGGTATCTCATCACATTACAATATAATGTACAGCAAGAGGAATATAAAAGAACATCCCCCAACATTACAAATAGTAGCTTAAAAGAAGTGACATAAAGGAGAGTACTTAAAAAGAAAGAGAGAAGTTAGAGCTCTTACGAAAGTTCGGCAGCCTAACAGCGCCAATCAAAACATCCAAAATGGATTGATGAGAGAGAATAGGGTCTCTCATCACATGAACATAAAAATTACAGTAGGGTTAAAATAAAAGTTCATCCCAATAACAAGAAAGATGAGCTTTAAAAGGAATGACATAAAAGAGTGTACTTAAAAAGAAAGAGAGGAGTAAGATCCCTTACCTCGGGTCCGACTTGACTCGATCATTCTTTAATCTCCTTTAAAAGTGTAACTCCTTTTGATTTGAGCATAAAGGCTTTCTATTAAAGGATTCTGCCCAACGGGAATCCTCTAGGATGAGTAGAGGGATGTGGAGAGAGTAAATAGGCAGGGTTTGGCTGAGCCAAAGGCTTGAGGAGTGTGTGAAATGAGGTAGAGGTGGGGGCATTTTATAAGAGCAGGGGAGGGTCACTTTTGGAAAGTAAGAAATATTACTTTATTTGAAAATGTGTTTCGGTTTTAAAAGGTCCCAAATTGATATAATTCGTGGATATGATAATAAGGGTTCGAAATCCACCCATCCAATAAGTTTTGGACATGTGTAGTTCATAGATTTTACATTATCTTTCCATTTTATTTAAATTGTCAAATAATGATGTCATCACTGTATCATTATTATGTCATAAATAATTTAATTTATTTAATGTCTAAAAATTATAAAAAAAATACTATGATGTAGGAAATCTTTTTATCTTTCCAATGACTATTTATAATCAAAATTTGGACTTGTTTAACCCTACATAAAAACTGTTTTAGTAAAACAACTCATGTTTGTGTCAATTTAATTTTAACATTAAATAAAAATATATTATTGTCATTTTCCAACTAAAGTGGCTCCATGGGGTCCCCAAGTTGGCCCATGGCTTGTCTTGGTCGGACATGACTCACCCAATAGGTGTAGGACAAGTGTCATTGTGTTTTCACATTCTTATAATATCATTTTTACCTTAAACTACACTAATTACCACTAATCGCGATTAAAAACTTAATAAGTTACTATTCACCAAAAAATTATTTTTATCCCATTGAACCACATTTTACTTCTTAATGAAAACCATGTATGTCGGATTTTTGAAATTCAAAACTCAAAGATGGAAAAATTCCATTTAAACAGAAAAATCAGTTTTTATAAGTACAACTTAGTGGTTTCACTATTCATCAAAAATTGAAGTTTTTTAGAAAAATCCCAAAAATTCACCCTAAGCTATATTTGATATTCTGAATTCAAAAATGAAGTCCGTTTTACAAAATTCAAAACATATAAGTCACATTAATTAATTTAATAATTAATTCCCGCTGTCATGACAAATAGCGTGTTTTTATGAAACAATAAGTATCAAAAGATTGACACTAGTTTAAGTCCGATTTCAAAGTGAAATTAATTCCAACGACCACTATTGGATTTAATGGTAAAAATATTTTCTAATTTAACTTTAAAACCAATTCAAAATATTATCTAATCATATAAATAAATTAGATTAAAAAGAGGTTTTGAATTAAAACACAACATTTTACACTATTCATTAAAAAATGAACTTTATCGGAAAAAAAACAAAAAAATTACACAAAGTAAAATTTGATGTCCCGATTCTTAATAAGAGTTTTATTTGGTCCAAAATAATGTATAAGAGTGATCAAAACTATATTTAATGACGGTTCGCCATCAAAAGGCGACAAGTGAACCTTTAGGGAAAACTAGGGCATATACGCCTAAAATTGAATTCTTTCCGTATTTTAAGCCTTTATCTTTTATTGTTTAAATGTAAAAACATTTAAAAACATATATAATCATATTTTAGATATTTCTATCCATTCCTGCCATTACGACGGCTACATGTTAAATACCATTTAAAATAATATTATTTTATCATTAGAGTGCAACGTAAGATTCCCAAGAAACTCGTTGTTGCGTGTTGGGTACGCCATCGAGCATAGAGTCCCCTTTAAAGTAATATCAATATTATATTCACAAATATGGATAAATATGAAAATGTCATATTCTTTATTTACCTAGGGTGTTACATCCTTCCCCCCTTTTGGGAATTGCGTCCTCGCAATTCTAAAATTGCGCTTGGAAACATTCTTGAAAGTCCCACATCGGAATAAGAGTCGGTAAAACGACCACTTGAAAATAAAGGAAGATAAGTACAAAGGTCACCCGAGTTAACCCATACTAGGACTCCATGTAGGAAAACATGGACATGGAGGAGAAAACATAGGGTCATGTTCTGATGGAGAGTGATAGAAAACATGTTTAGGAGAAAGTTAACAATGAGAAAATCACAAAATTGTGATGGGTTAAACGGTGTTGGGTTCCCCAGAAGGAAAAGTTAATAGACAACATTTTTGTTTCAAGTTACTTTTTATTGAGGAATTTATTCATAAGGAAACATAATCAATTATCATGTTGACTTTCAACTTTTACTAGATTCCTTAATCAGACTCATATTTTTTCCAAAAGACGAGTATTTAGGGAGACTTGTTCGCATTAAGAGTACTATAATCAACTTCTAGAGAATCACCTAATCCACAAAATAGAACTATATACTTCCCATTTCTTTAGGCTTTAACCAAAACCAAAACCAAAAGGTTAGTACAAGATCAGATAATCCAGAAAAGGATAACCCTTTATAAAAAGAAAATCTATTCTTAACCTCCAAAATTTGTCCAACAAAACCCAAAGTTCAACGAGGACCATTCTATAATCAATTTGTCCATAAAATTCTTCAAAGTAAACCAAACTATGATTGAAACCCAAATATTTGAAGGATTTAGTCACATAGTTTTCCAAGTTAAGTCGTAACATTTATCTCCAAACAACATCAGTTTCTCCTAAAGTCTCATATTGAAAAGTAATTAACCTAATCACATATCCTCTATGATAGGTTAATCATTTTCATAAATAACCCAAAATCAACTTACTCTTAATTCATAAAATCATATAACTAAAAAGAATCAGTGAAACTAACCAGGTACTTCACGTAGTCCAGTGGTAGGCGATAAATACCAGTCGCACTTTGGTAGTGGGTTCGATTCCCGCAGCTTTGTCCGACGCGATGGGTTGTCACACGGTCTGCGTGTTGTCCTTTTTCCAAAACTATATAATTCTTAAAAAATTCCCCAAAAGAGATAAAATCATCAAAAATGATCATAACATATTTTAACCTCAAGTTTATCTCATGCTTTTCATTTTCCAGCATATCATATAATAACCCATAATTACCTCAAAAGTAAGGATCATATAAACCCAAATGGTTCTTTATAACTATGTCCACAAAAGAAAATATAACTATTACTTGAATAAAATTTGCCTATATTAAACATCAGGGTTACACATAATATAAAAATTCTTCTAATGTAACCCCATCATCAAAAGAGACTTAATACTCTTAAGAATTTCACCATAACTCTTGAAGCCCTTATATGTTGACATCTTACTCATTCAACATTCTTCATGATCCATTATCCATTCCTTTCCAACTTATTTCAAAATACCTCTTTCCTACAAACAAAATCATTAATCATATCCTAAGATTCCAAAATAGGAAAACAATAGTCATGAAATAGTACATACCTTTGATTGGTCATTGTCAGTTTCTTCATCCTCAATCGGATTGGCATTAGGTATTGGTAAACAAATATTGGTACGCTCTTGGTGACCCCATTCACGAAACTTCTTCATAGGACATGTGTTTGCATAATGACCAGGCACACCACATTTAAAGCATTCAATTGATCCCTCAGAAAGAACTTCTTTCCCTTTCCTCGAGTCAACTGGATGCTTCCTTTTTCCATGGCAGGTTCTTGCTTTATGACCTTCATTTCCACATCTATAGCATATTTCTGTCCCTTTGAAACATTTTCCTAGGTGTTTCTTTCCACTTCATTGACACATAGGTTTTTGAACACACTTACCTTTATGATTATTACCTGTACTTCCGTAGGGATTTGTTTCTTGCAAATATGACGTCTTAGAGAAATCTCCAAGGTTTAGGTGGTCAATCATGACTGCAGATAGTTGGTTGAGGATAATCACAAGAGTTCTCATTGCAGCTCCCATATCATTCAGTTGCTTTCTCAAAAAACTGTCACAGTTTCCTTCACATCCACTTTTACTTTGGTGCCTGCTAGATCCATCCATTTACTAAAACCAAAAAGGTCAGTGTGAGTATATCAAAAAAACCATCATGTACTAATGAGTAAGATAAACACTAAGATATACATACTCATTCACTTTATCTAAAACTAGGACTCTTTCTGAAATCCTAACCATTATGGTAATGCCACTTATGCTTAAAGAATACCCTAACCTCTAAAGTTATCTAAACCGACCTTTGATACCAACTATAAGGCCCCAGCCTTAAACCTTACTTAATCTTGAGTTATTACAAGATTACACATTGAGGATATTTTCAGGTTTAGAGTTTTAGAGAATTAGATCATGAAACCTGCATTACATTCCACATTTAAACAAAGTGGTTACATAAAAGACAATATTCATTCTTCCCATAAACGGAAACATATTTAAAATATAACACAGAATCTTTCTTGACACATCCTTGACACTATCACCACATCATGTACCTTTCCCTTGACCTGTGAAAAACATTTCAAAAACATGGGATGAGCATAAAAAGCTCAGTAAGGGTTATAAAAATATGGAAAGGAAACATGAGTTCATATATACATAAGAATGAAATCATACTTTACCCATAAAACATAGGCACTTTAACATACCTCATCAAACCATGAATAAATCATAGAAAACATAAGACATAAAGGTAACTTGAGGCATTCATAACATTCTTACGTGGGGAGTAACCCTCTTGCTTACGTTTGGAATACCCATCACAGTATATTCCCTAAATCTCCTCGGAGAAACCTTAACGTTTCACTCCTTCGCGTTACCCAATGCATTGGAGAGCTATAACGGGCACACCCGCCCTTAGTTTATCACAGAACCACCCATTTTCATAACAATGCCCAAGAACCATAACATAAATGTGTCACATAAAACATGCATAAAGGAAACATAACATTTCCACATTTCAATCACAATATAACATTTTAGTATATTGAAATATTGAATCCATTCAAAAAGAAACCATTTCCAAAACCATTTAAAACATTTAATAAATAGATTTTTGAATCAAAGTGTCCCATACCACCTTGAAGATTAAAATTTTAAACCATTAATATCCATATAAATAAATCCTTAAAACCATTTTGAAAACATGGATATTAATAAGAACAAATAATTAAAACATTTAAAACGATATTTTGGTTAAAGGGGTTTTACCAAAATTAGAGACACTTGAATACAATAATTGAGGAATAACATTTATTCAGAACTTTATAATATCATGAGAATAAATGGATTCATGATATAATACTCCAAAGGACAGTATATACACCATATAAGAGTGAATTGGTGCATAACAACAATGAACCCTCAATAGAAATGTCAAATGTGATGAAATCCCTTATAAAGAAGGTATCCTTAAATTAAGGACAAATCAATCTAAAAAATATGTGTGAAAAATATATATACACACAATATAAGTGGATATTAAGTGTAAAACAATAAAAGTTCATTCACACATATTCAATGGATGACATATTCAATGACTACATGTTGAACCCAAGGAAATCGTAATTGGGTTAAAAAGTTCCCTTGACAGCCTAACGACATCACATCAAAATGAGTTGTTGAGAGATAAAAAGTGTATCTCATCACTTGGACATAAAATTTACATCAATAATGATATATGAGAACATATTCCAACATAAAAATATGCAAATTAAAAGACCCAACAAAAAAAGTCTTTTAAAAAAAGAGGAGGGTGAAAGGTTCCCTTACCGACTTGGGTATCTTTCAAAACATACACCCCATGAAAGAAGGACAATAGATCATTGATGTAAATACTCATAAACGAAAGTATATTACACAAAGAGTAGAATAATGGGCAGTACATACACCACTCAATGGAATTTGTGGCAAATTTAGCATAAATCTCATGGGAATAAAAGTGAGATGAAAAATCCCTCACGAAAACTCGGCAGCCTAACGGCGCCACATAAAGCTTCCGAATATGGATTGATGAGATCAAATAGGGTATCTCATCACATTAAAATATAATGTACAGTAAGAAGAATATAAAATAACATCCCCCAACATTACAAATAGGAGCTTAAATGAAGTGACATAAAGGAGAGTACTTAAAAAGAACGAGAGAAGTTAGATCTCCTACGAAAGTTCGGCAGCCTAACGGCGCCAATCAAAACTTCCAAAATGGATTGATGAGAGAGAATAGGGTCTCTCATAACATGAGCATAAAAATTACAGTAGGATTAATATAAAAGATCATCCAATAAAAAGAAAGATGAGATTTAAAATGAATGACATAAAAGAGTGTACTTAAAATGAATGAGAGGAGTAAGATCCCTTACCTCGGGTCCGACTTGACTCGATCGTTCTTTAATCTCCTTTAAAAGTGTAACTCCTTTTGATTTGAGCCTAAATGCTTTCTTTTGAAAGGATTCTTACCAAAGGGAATCCTCTAGGATGAGTAGAGGGATGTGGAGAGAGTAAATGGGCAGGGTTTGGCCGAGCCAAAGGCTTGAGGAGTGTGTGAAATGAGGTAGAGGTGGGGGCCTTTTATAAGAGGAGGGGAGGGGCACTTTTGGAAAGTAGGAAATATTACTTTATTTGAAAATGTGTTTCGGTTTTAAAAGGTCCCAAATTGATATAATTCGTGGATAAGGTGATAAGGGTTCGAAATCCACCCATACAATAAGTTTTGGACATGTGTAGTTCATAGATTTTACATTATCTTTCCATTTTATTTAAATCGTCAAATAATGATGTCATCACTGCATCATTATTATGTCATAAATAATTTAATTTATTTAATGTCTAAAAATTATAAAAAAAATACTATGATGTATGAAATCTTTTTATCTTTCCAATGACTATTTATACTCAAAATTTGGACTTGGGTAACCCTACTTAAAAACTATTTTAGTAAAACAACTCATGTTTGTGTCAATTTAATTTTAACATTAAATAAAAATATATTATTGTCATTTTCCAACTAAAGTGGCTCCATGGGGTCCCCAATTTTTCCCATGGCTTGTCTTGGTCGGCCATTACTCACCCAATAGGTGTAGGACAAGTGTCATGGTGTTTTCACATTCTTATAATATCATTTTTACCTTAAACTACACTAATTACCACTAATCGCGATTAAAAACTTAATAAGTTACTATTCACTAAAAAATTATTTTTATCCCATTGAACCACATTTTACTTATTAATGACAACCATTTATGTCAGATTTTTGAAATTCAAAATACAAAGATGGAAAAATTCCATTTAAACGGAAAAATCAATTTTTATAAGTACCACTTAGTGGTTTCACTATTCATCAAAAATTGAAGTTTTTTAGAAAAATCCCAAAAATTCACCCTAAGCTATATTTGATATTCTGAATTCAAAAATGAAGTCCGTTTTACAAAATTAAAAACATATAAGTCACATTAATTAATTTAATAATTAATTTCCGCTGTCATGATAAATAGCGTGTTTTTATGAAACAATAAGTATCAAAAGATTGACACTAGTTTAAGTCCGATTTCAAAGTGAAATTAATTCCAACGACCACTATTGGATATAATGGTAAAAATATATTCTAATTTCACTTTAAAACCAATTCAAAACATTATCTAATCATATAAATAAATTATATTAAAAAGAGGTTTTGAATTAAAACACAACATTTTACACTATTCATTAAAAAATGAACTTTATCGGAAAAAAAAACAAAAAAATTACACAAAGTAAAATTTGATGTCCCGATTCTTAATAAGAGTTTTATTTGGTCCAAAATAATGTATAAGAGTGATCAAAACTATATTTAATGACGGTTCTCCATCAAAAGGCGACAAGTGAACCTTTAGGGAAAACTAGGGCATATACGCCTAAAATTGAATTCTTTCCGTATTTTAAGCCTTTATCTTTTATTGTTTAAATGTAAAAACATTTAAAAACATATATAATCATATTTTAGTTATTTCTATCCATTCCCGCCATTACAACGGCTACATGTTAACTACCATTTAAAATAATATTATTTTATCATTAGAGTACAATGTAAGATTCCCAAGAAAATCATTGTTGCGTGTTGGGTACGCCATCGAGCATAGAGTCCCCTTTAAAGTCATATCAATATTTTAGTCACAAATATGGATAAATATGAAAATTTCATATTCTTTATTTACCTAGGGTGTTACAGGAAGAGTGCAGAAGTCTAGTCACAAAGTCCATAGATATGCCATCACACTTCCACTCCGGGACCTCCAAGGGCTGTACCAAGCCTGCTGGTACCTGGTGCTCCACCTTCACTTGATGGCAGGTGAGGCATCGAGAAACGAGCTCTGCCACAACCTTCTTCATGCCCGGCCACCAGTGCTGTCGTCTAAGATCTTGGTACATGTTCGCTACCCCAGGATGTACCGCCAAAGGGGAAGTGTGAAACTCTCGCATAACCTCCTCTCATAAAGCAACTGGTACCAAGGTACTTCCTCTGAAAAGGACTTCATGCTCTCCTCCTATGGAGAATCCATCAGGTTCTTGTCCTGAGGATATCTGCGCACGCCGCGTATCACAGTTGGCATCCCCATTCCGTGCCTCTCTGAACCGCTACAGTAGTGGAGGAGTGACTATGAGTGACTAAAGAAATGCTGCTCCATCTCTATCCATGAAGGATATCTGCAAAGCATCTAGAGGCTCTATGGCCTCCTCAAAGAGCTGAATGCCCGTCCTCCTACTGAGAGCATCGACTACTACATTCCCCTTCCCAGGAGTATAGACTATCTCGAAGTCATATTCCTGGAGGAACTCGAGCCATCGCCGTTGTCTCAGGTTCATGTCCTTCTGAGAGAAGTTGTACCAGAGTCTCTGATGGTCTGAATAGTCTGTAAAGCGCTCACCCATCAGATAGTGTTGCCATGCCTTCAGAGTGAAGACCACTTCTTATAAGTCCAGGTCATGGGTAGCGTAGTTCTGCTCATGCGGCCTCAACTGACGTGATCAATAGGCAATCACCACCCGCTCCTGCATCAGGACACACCCGAGTCCGGTCCCCGATGCATCGTAGTAGACTACGTACCCTACTCCCTCCTCCAACAACCTCAAGATAGGTGCGCTTTTCAATCTCGGTCTCAACTCCTGGATGCTCTGCTAACATCTGTCTGACTACACAAAGGGTTTCCTCTTCTTCTTCAAAGCTGAGAGTGGTGCCGCAACTCTGTAGAAGTCTCCCAAAAAACTTCGGTAGTATCCAGATAGACCCAAGAAACTTCACACCTCCGTCACGCTCCTGGGTGGCTCCCAAGCTAGCACTGCCTCGATCTTCACAGGATCCACCGAAACACCCGCCTCAGAGATGACGTGCCCAAGAAGTGGACCTCACGTTACCAGAACTAACACTTTGAGAGCATTCCATAAAGCTGGTGTTCTCAGAGTGTGTCTAGTACAACCTGTAAGTGGTAGGCGTGCTCCTCCTCAGTCGTCGAGTATATCAAAATGTCGTCGATGAAGACTACGACAAATCGATCGAGGTATGGCTGAACGATCATGTTCATGAGACCCATGAACACTGCGGGAGAATTGGTTTCACCGAAGGGCATAACCAAGAACTCATAGTGGCCATAATGACATCTGAAGGCCGTCTTATGCACGTCCTCATCACGAACTCTGAGCTGATGATAGCCTGACCTGAGGTCTATCTTCGAGAAACACCATGCTCCCTTGAGATGATCGAAGAGGTCATCAATCCTCGGTAGTGGATACTTGTTCCTCACTGTCACCGGGTTCAGGCGACGATAGTGGACACACAGTCACAAGCTCATGTCCGCCTTCTTGGCAAACAATATCAGGGAAGCCCAGGCTGAAACACTGGGTCAGATGAATCCGTTGCCATGAAAGTCCTCCAACTGTACCCGTATCTCTCGAAGCTCAGCGGGGGCCATCCAATATGCTGGAGTGGATATCGGGGAGGTACCCCGGTACATGTCAATATAAACATCTACCTCTCTGTGAGGAGGTTGTCCTGGAACGTCTTCGGGAAAAACGTTCGCATACTGATCCACCACTGTAGGAAAACTAGGACTCCGCAGTCAACTGTTCCCAGGATGAGGCTAGCCAACTGGTGAGTGATGGATTGTCCTCTCTTCCGCGGGAGTTCATCCTATGCTGTGAAGGCTCCCTTCTCGCCGGTGAAGGTGAACCTGCTCCCGTCGGTGCGTACACATCGCACCTTGCACCTAAAATATTCAATCTGAGCATGGACAGTAGATAACCAATCCATGCCTATGATGACATCGTACGGCCTCGAAGCTGATACAAGAAGATCCCAACCGAATCTCTCGCCTCCTAGAGTAATCTCACACTGCCTGCACCAGTGCGTAATTGTTGAGTGTGCTTCCGTAGGTGTCTTTATCCCTAAGGATCGAGCCAACGGCTCGGTCGGAATATCCGAGCTCCGAACAAGGGCGACGACTATGAAAGAATGACTCGCTCATGTGTCTATAAGAACTATAGAAAGGGTGGAATAGACACAGATAGTACCTTGAATCAACTCGGGCATGCCGTGGTCATAGGCCTCCGCTGACTGGAGCTGTTCCTGTCTCTGCCCGCCAGCTCCCTATGGTCGGGGTGGACCTCCTGGTGGTGGTGGTGGTAGAGTCTCAAAGCGTCGCCCACCACCTGCTACTTGGCCAGCTCCTCTGCCTCGTCCGCCTGCTCCCAGCGGACCTCCACGGTCAACCCTATGCCTCTGCCTAGGTGGCCCCTCAACTATATACTGGTCCTTGGCACGACGGTTCAGGCTGTCACGAGCCATGTGGCCCTGTCCGCCGCATTTATAACATTGCCTGCCTCTCGAAAGACTGGCTCTGCGATGTGTGCCCCGCGTTGGTGAGCCAGTGTCTTAAGGTCGTCTGCCTGAGGGTCTGGTCTGCCTAGACCCATGAGTCATCCGTTGACTACCTGCTACAGAAGACTCTGCTACATGCCGCCCTACGGTGGGTGTCGCTGCTGGTGTAGACTCAGCAAGAAATCTCTCGATCAGAAGGGCTCGCTCCAGCACCCCTGCCTGTGTCAGAATGCTGAGGGAGAACAACGATGCCCTGATCTCCTGCCTCAATCCATGCTCAAAGGTCTAGGCCCAGAAGAATGGGTCCCGTACCATGTCTGTCGAGTAGCGTGAGATATCGGTAAATCTCGCGGAGTACTGGGCGACCGTCAAGATCCCTGCTGCAGTTGTAGAATCTCCTGGATGTGCACCGCACGGAGGGTGGCTGGGACGAACTCTGGGAAGAAGAGGATCTCAATGTCCGTCCAGAGAAGACATTCCTCATCGTGAACCTAGAGCATCATGCACCACCATCTGCCTACTGCCGCATGCAGTAGGCTTGCTGTGAGGATCACCATGAGGTCTGATGGGGTCCTCACTAA
This sequence comes from Viscum album, assembly GCA_963277665.1. Taxonomy (NCBI): domain Eukaryota; kingdom Viridiplantae; phylum Streptophyta; class Magnoliopsida; order Santalales; family Viscaceae; genus Viscum; species Viscum album. The sequence continues at coordinate 1,129,864,525 of OY728128.1, read as the reverse complement.
CCTGAACACCCATACTACTCCCTCTAGCTAATCCTCACCTGCCTGGGGGTCCGTCTCCATGCGGAACCTGGGTGGCCGCTGGCACTAAAACTCGTGCAGTGCCCTTAGGCGACGAGCATCGTCAGCGGCTGGGGCTGGTAGCATCGGTGGCTTGACGGTTAGGGGTACCACTGGTACCTCTACTGTCAAAGGGCCCTGTACTGAGGCCTCGTCACTCGGCAGGCTGTCGTCACGTACAACTCTCGGAACCCTAGCTGGCTGCCGTCGTGGGGCCATCCTGAAAAGAAACAGGTGTTTCACGGTCAAACAGTAAACATGGTGAGCTGACATAAAGTAATCACAAAGAAAACTTGAAACACTCATGCAATCAATGTTTTCGCGCATTAAGTCGGAAATCAGAAGACAGGGTCCTGGTTTACGGATACGTCGGCTGCCGCACCAACACTGGATTCCCTATACTGATAACCAAACTCAATACTCTTTACACTATTGCTTTACATAGAAAAATATCAGAGTCCTGAGTTATGTGGTAGAACCAAACTCCTCTGATACCAATTTGTCACGACCCGTCCTCGTGGCCCGTGTCGTGACTACCCCAATCTCGCCTTCCATATGCCAGGGGATGTCGACGTGCACCAAGGCATAAATCCTGGTAAAAAGGGAAGGCATTTCCTTTGTAAAGTAAACAAACACCACAGATAAAGAATGAAGAATAAGTAAACACTAAGTAAAACTGGACACAACGGTAAGCGTGGAATGTAAGTGGGCCAGAATAAAAATCCAAACTGAAAGTAAATTACAACTCGAAAGGGAAAACATCAACTGAAGTAAAGCCGCTGTCTTGAGCCGTCCACTGGAAGTCCCACCTGAAGGGTGATTACAGATATCCTCCACAGCTCCTCAGGTCCAGCCGTCCACTCCGTGTACGTTCCACCCAGTGTTCCACCTCTAAGTACCGTCCTGCTCCACAAGCCTCAACCACGATCAGCAATGTCTGTCATCTGCAACCAACACAACGTGGGGAGGGCATAGCCCATGCAAGGGTGAGTATAAGCTACCCAAAAGGGAACTTGAGACCCCCTAAGGACTCCTAGAATCCACAAAGGATAATCCACAAAGGAAAGATACAATCACGAAGTAACATCAGACACTGCTTAGGTATATTCCCATACGTATAACTAAGTCATCAATTCTAGTTCGTCTCCAATATCTGAGCCCAAGTACAACCCAGTCCACACAGGAAAACACAACCTAGTCCACACAGGAAAGCAAAACAGGATTCATCTCATACAGGTATACTTCTCTGAATGACGATAGAGATGATCCGATATAGCCACTGATTCATCTAAGTCATCGAACCCATAAAGGATCAATAGGTACTAACCTTCACAATGACCCACACAGGATCAGACTCACATAGGATCGATAGGTAACTAACCCCCGCAATGGCCCACACAAGATCAGTCCCACATAGGATCTGTAGGTGCTGGCCCACACATGACCACTGAGCGCTGACCCACACATGATGGGTAGCACTGATAAACGTAGGATCGATGATTATTGTAGTCGTCACCGTCGAATACACTGAGGATCTCTATCCAGTCGTCGTCGTCGGAGTCGCAGCCAGCTCTAGGGTTCCCGCACACAGCAAGCTCATTCAGAAGGGTCCGCTCCAAAAGCCGAGGGTATGATTCATCAACTGACACAAATTCTAGAGTTGATGTATCCAAAAGTTCCGTATCGTCAACAAGAACTCAACATTACAGATGGCGCGTCAATCGGATGTCCGGTCTGGATGTTATTGGCTTTTTCGTCCAAGGGGCCCGGTTGGGTTATAAGTCAAAACCAACCCGACCATATCCAACTGTGTCCAAATGTCAAGCAGAGTAAGCCAAAAGGTCCGTATCAGTTAGAGGAAACCGACAAAGTCAACAGAACGTTAATCAGACGTCCGGAACTCAAGTTATAAGTGTTTCCACTCCGAGGCCCCGATTGGTTTCGTGTACGAACCAAACCAGATGAATCCATAGTTCTCCAAAACCATGAGTATAATATGTCGAATCGACCGAATTGATTCGAGGATCACATTGCCGCTGACGGTGAATCGATCAGAGGTCCGTAGCCCATGATATGGGCAAAAGATCAGAAGAGGTCTGAAAACGGGGGGTCTGGGCCTAGACCGACCTGGCCCAACCCCCCTGGGTCGGCCTGAACTGGGGAGACCCGACCCGAGTCCGGGTCCGACCTGGCTGGGCGCGGCCTGGGCACGCTGGCGCTGGCCGAGCGACCGCCCCTTGGACGAAACCACGACCCCCACGCGAGGGCCGCTCCCTCTCAACGAACACGGCGCAATGTCGTGTCCCTCTGGTCCCATGCGGCCGCGGGACCAGCCGCCCGCTGCCGCGGAGGCCCCTTTCTGGCGGCGTGCCAGGCGCCGCCGCCTCCAGCCGCCGACGCCGCCGTGCCGGCGAGGCGTACCAGCGGAAAACTCTGCGAACCACCGGACGAGCTCCGGTTGTCGGATTCGCATGTCGTCTTCGCCAATGGCCCTCCTGGGACCGATTCTCCACTGCGGGGACCTCACAACGCCCGTGTGGCCTGCTTCATCGTTTCCCACCATTCGACACACCAAGAATGAAGGGATGGTGGGTTCGGACTTGTTCATTGGTCCGCACCCACCGTGTTAGCAGTTTTAAAAGAAACATCCGACAGCTTTTAAAACACATCCGAGGATATAAAAAAAATCACACAAATTTAATTACACCATTTAAACCCATGATGAGGATATAATTAAAAATGAATTAAAAGAACCAAAACCCCCCTACCTCAAGTGTTTGTTAATCGAAAATTCTCACGGGGGAAGGCACAACGTGGAAGAAGCATCGCGGAAGGAGGATCGTCGGCGTCGTGGTACACGGAATCGCGTCATCGATCTCTGAGGGTTCAGCGTTCTTCATTGACCATCTTCAGAGGCCAGATTTCTTCTTCGCAGACTATGCGTTCTTCGTGTTCTTCGCATTCTTCACATTCTTCAATGAAGGTGGATGAAGATCTTCAAGCCTTTGAGCTCTCTCCCATTCCTCTCAACAAGCAACCCTTCAATAAAATAAGTGTTGTTCTTATTATATATCTTATTCCAACGTTTTGGAATTCATAAAATGAATCCACCAATTAACTGAATTAATTTCAATGCTTAAACCGTTCAATTAACAGGGTCATTTAATTTTTAATTAAACGCACGGTTTACTTTGTTTAAAAAGAAGTTTCCGTGGGTCCATTACTTAGAGGGAAAGAAACGGTGGGGCTCGTGCGGGCCCCACCTCAGAAATATCCTACCAAGTGTGTAGGATATTATGGGTCCCATCTTATCCACTTAACCTAGGTTAATCCACTTAAGTAAAAAAAAATGTCACACAAATTTTATTTTATTCTTTAACTTAACCTCAAAAATTAAAAACCACACCGGAGAAAACGTAAATCCAGAAAAGGTGTTTCTAAGAAATTAATGGTGTTGTGATTTCTTCGGTGCCCTTGAAATTCAATTCCGTGTACCGGTTCAAAAGTTAGAAAAACCCACTCGTTCGTTCACTGAACATACCTGAGCTAAACTTCGGAAAATGATTCCGAGCACACCGGGCCTCGGAATCAGGTGCCGTCTGAAACCGCGTTCTTGTAAAATTCCCATGAAAATTAAGAAAAAAATTTCATTATATTTTATGGGTCTTTTAATTATTCCCCCTTTACTTTCTATTACATGCTTTACTCTAAGTGGTTGTACTTTGTGGTGGTTGTATTACCTTTCTTACCTTCATGGTTAACTTTTTTTATTTTTCCCTATATTGGTGGGCACAAGTTTAATGGCGATGCCTTCTCATTTTGGAATATGTCTTTTCAGTGCTAGTCACCAACCCCTGGACTATAGAAGGAAGTCTTGGGGTTGTTACGACATGGGCCCTTGGGGATAAGTTTTGACATATAAACCACTATGAAAGATTTTAAAATAAAATAAAAATTAATGACCTCATAGAAATATTTGACCAATGAAATACCTATATAGAAAAGATGTATGAAGTATTTATATATTGAGGTTGTGTTGAAAACCATAGTTATTATGATATTTAGTGATTATCATTATTTCATAGACATCCAAAAAATTTATTTTGAAAATTTTATTATTATGGGATTATAAAATAGAAAAATATATGCTAGGAATCAAACCTTCCCATCTATCAAGGCTGTAGGACTTTAACCAATGATTGGAGGAAGATAAGGGTTTAATAATGATCACTAACCTATGAAATGCCCTGTTTAATATGTCATTGTTTTTAATTAAACTATATTAAAAATATTTCTTATTGAGGAACATGTAGTGTTTCCTTTTATATTTAGAGATTAATATATTATCTTGATTGGTTGTGGAGAATTTTTAGAAACCAAAAGTTCTAAATGTTACACTTTTACGGGACTTAAGATCCATTAAATGTTTTTTTTATTTCTTCAAGCATCAATGTTACTGTTGAAATATGAGTATTATGATTTTAGGGATGAATTGCAGATGAACAATGCATAATAAAATGATGATATTGTGATTGTAGGAATATATTACGTATGTATACTTCCCTATATTATTAGAAAATAAAATAATTCCTCAACATTACGAAAAGTATCACTACAAATGTATCCCTAATACATTAATTTTTATTGAACTGATGGTTTTTAAATCACCACATAATTATCTATATGGGGACTGCATCTATTCAATGATCATTCGACTTTTTTGGATTGATATCCTATATTACTCCCAATAAATATTTACACTTTACTTTTATGCATGAATCATTATAGTCCACTAATGTTCTCCTATATGGATACCTAGTTATATTGTATTCCATTAGATTTTGTACTGACCATTGTCATATTTATATAGGATATTTTACAAACCCTTATCTCGGAATGGTATTTAAAAATCAGAAATATCAATAAACTTATTACCAAGGATGAGATTAAATGGTGAGGATGCAATTTTTTTAATGCTGGTTAAATTTTATTTCCCTATAATTATTAATTAATAACATTTTATTTGATATCATGTATGGAACGCAACACCAAACATGTTAGGGGATATAATATCCAAATAAATTATAATATATTTACTATTTTAAATAAAATTAATACATGATATAGATTTAAATTAATGAAAATATGAGCTAGTTTTTGTTACATGCTAATAAAACATTCCTCGATTTCCTTTGTTACATGTAACATGGACTCTTAACAAATTAAAATATATAATTGATTTTTTTATTTTATATGATAATATATAAAAAATTTGATAAAATAGTGGTTATGAATGGTATAATCTAAATTATAATAATTTTTTATTTTCACAAATATAAAATGAATTCATTGGTTATAAATCTATTATAAATGAATTTAAAAACCAATCGAATTTAAAGCTAATGTTTTATAGAAAACTAATTTTATGACCATAATGATGTTTCCCCCCAATTAATTAAATTAATATAAACTAGTGAGTGATATTAATTCAATAAATACATTTTATATTCAATAAAATATATGTTTTACATTATTCTATTAGATTCTATTGTCATAATATAAGTGCAAAACCAATATTTCTCATAAAAAGAAATACATTTCTGAAGGCACATTTACCATATTTTAATAGTGAACCTTTATTAAATATTTTTTTGTAATATTAATAAATTATATATTTCAAATTAACCTGATTTTTTGAAATTGAAACGTATACACTATATTATAGTGAGTTTTTGGTATTATTATGGGAAGTTTTATTTTTTGAGGAACAATGAAAAAATACATATTTTTAATTCAAAAATTACTTTTCATATAATTTATTTTAACGGTTAAATTATAAAATTGATATTTTGGTGACGTTAAATTAGAAAAAATTTATATCATTTAATTAAATTTATTTCTTTTTGAAATATTTAACTATGCATTTTTCTATAAAGATATAGAAGACTTTCGATCATTTTACATTAAAAAGACACTTTTTCGTCCCAACTATGAGATAAAATCTCAACTAATTTCCTACACTTCTATGATTAGAGTTAGAAAAAATAGATTCCATATTTGGAGTTAGAATAACTTATAATATCTAATAATTTCAATTTTTAACCGATTTTAATAATGAATTTAATTTAAATTAATTACATTGAGGAAGAGAGAATTATCTTAACAAGTGACTAAACATTAATCATAATGGCCCAAATAAAATACGCACTTGTTCAAAAGGAATTTTATGTCCATATGTCGAAGCTATACTATATTTTACCTAATTTGGTTAATTTTTATACATTTCATATTAAAACCAAGGGTGGGATTCCCATTACATGAATGTCACTCCTCCACTATAAAAATACACTCACTATCCCATCATTCTCACACATATCAAACCAATTTTTTTAATAAGAAATAAAAAATAATCCATAAATATCCTCCATCATCCTAGATTCTTTTATTTGGGTTTAAATCCATCCAAGGAATCCTTTGGTGAAAATAACAAGGAGTTTCCAAAATAATATGTGACATCCTTCCGAAAGATATTTTCATTAAATTTCAATCTCCACCCCTCAGCCATTTGTATTAGAGGATTATATATTATCATAAGAATATAAAATAAATTTTTTTATTCTATGGTTTATACCTACACATACGAAAACATATATATAATGGGTAAGAAACATACAATTTATGTGTATGATGAACTAAAACCTCACAAAATGATGTAGTTTGTTTTTCCTTTAAACCCTCTCTTTTTTGGGGATTATGGTGCATAAATTATTTATATATAATTTTAATTATATTTATATATTTTTTATTCTTATGTAATTTTTATATAACACAAACACATATTCATTCAATTTTATGTTAATAAGATAACATCATTTTTGGAAGTGTGGAGAACCGCCTCCTCCAAGCGATGTAATTCATTGACGCTATATATGTAATGCATTAAGTATTATTTTAATAAAAAAATGTAATATATATGACATAAATATGATACTAGAATTATTATATACATAAAATTATATATATATATATATGTCATTTATTTTTAATACCACAAATAAATGAAATAAGAATTCAAGTGTACACACGACCTACCATTGCATGAATAGTGAATTTCATTTCCTATATAAAAATATTATGGATTATAATAAATATATATATAATGAATATATATTATAATTAAATCATGTTTTACATTATTTATATGATAAAATCATTACATGAGGAATAGTAACAATAAGTAACAAGTCAAAGCATACTTGAAAAACTAAACAATTAACAAAAGAAACAATGAAAATAATGGAAGATTATTTACAAATGGGTAATAAAATAGGGTAAGATGTTAATGTATGAATTTATTAATATATGATATAATTAATATTTTTAGGGTTCTGGTATAATTTTGTAACATGCTTAAAAACATTATACATGAGGTTAGAGGATGTTCACCAAAAAAGGAAACACAAGGTAAGGGATTCATGTATCACTTTTCTTTTCATGATGCATATTCCATTTTCAATACATATTTTGGTGTTATATTTACTAGTTATTATGATATATTATATCATGAATTATATTATCTTTATTTTATTTAAAATATTATTTTAATCTTTTTCCCTCATGAGGCTTATGATTCAAATGAATCAAAATGTTGTTGGACACTTTGGAATGCTTAATGATTATATTCCTCAAGAATAATGTTAATGATCTTTCAATAGTATTTCAATTAATTGAAGAATATTTTATTACCATGAACATAATTTATTTTATATTATGTAAATAATTTCAATTTTTCAAGTAAAAGCATGATTCAGTAATTCATTATGGAATTTTAGTTTTGATTTTAATTATTTCAAGTAAGGGTATTTAAACATAATTTTTCTCAAGTAGAAAATAATCTCATAACCCAAATTAATTTTTTTGGTTATTATACTTCCTTATTTGAATTAATAGTCAAATATTTTGTGTGTAATCAAAATTTTACTATATATTGTGTTATTTCAACTTTTTTTGGTGGATTTAAATTGGTGACAGATAATTTTCTTGTTGATTTCTTTCACATCAATGTTATAGTCTTTTAAAGGGTTTACTTAACAGTCTCATTATATTCAAGATTATTAACACTTTAATTTACATTAGAGGAAATTATTGTAATATTTTCTAATAAAATCATTTATTTTATTATAATAGGGTTATTTATGACATTTTCCTTATAATAATACCAGTTTGCAACTCATTGGTACTAAATGTGTTATAGAAAATGTTTTTAAGACAATACAACATAATTTGTCTATTTATTCAGAGAAGTTTTTTTCTTTTAAAAACCCATTTTCTAAAAATGTTTTATATAAATTTCTAAAAAATTATTGAAAGATAACTGTTAAACAATTTTTTACAATTTTTTATATTAAGAAATTATTCAAAGGAATGTTGTTATTTCCTTTATACGTAGGCATTTTTATAACATTTTTTTCATGAAAAAGAAATATTCTATGGAAATTGTATGAAATTCATGGATTTACCAACCATAATTTCATTAAAGATTTCTTTACATGTTTAAAAGGATTATATTTTTAAAATAAACCTTTTTAAATAGAAATTTTCAACGAAAATGATTTCAAATATTTATTTGAAATAATAATTATTTAATCCTCAAGAATGTTTTAAAAGATCTTTAATTATAATTAAATTAATCATTGAGTAAAACCACTATTTTTTACATCACATGGGATATGATTCATTTATACCAACATTATTCTTAAATTAGATGGTTTATGAATGATTTTTTCTGAGGATAGTTTTAAAATTGAATTCCTTGATTCATTTTTTGTAGTCCCATAGAAATTTTTAAATGATCACTGAATATTTAAATTATCTTAATTATCCATATCATTTATCATGATAATGTTACTTTGTAATATTTTATACAATTTTGTACATACGGTGTGTATATGATTGTTATTTTATTTATTAGGGAAATATAGATATATCTATATCATCTACTCCACAAAGATATTTGGTAATGAAAATAGTTATATAAATTATTAGATACTGGTGGAATGAATCATATAGGTACAAAATAGGGGGATACCTATTATGGATAACCACCCGATGCATTAGTATTCTCAGAAGAAGAATCTATTTTCCAAATTAGAATATTTTATCTACATTGAAAATAAATATTAACGACAAAAGGTTCCATGTGCATGGATACATGTTGGCCAAAAATTAAGAATTGATTCATTTTTTGGTTACCATTTTTAATGATTTTTTGAATCTACATATCTATGTGTCCATTTTATACTCAATTTATAGATTAAATGAAATGTGTTTTCAGTTTCACTCTTTCCCATATTGATTCATCCTTATCCAATTATTTTAAATGGAACGTGTTTTCTATTATTTGACTTTACATAATTTTAATCACTTCAATATCATTTCATGGATTAAATTTCCTAGGTATTCAGTTATGAACCTAAAATATTGATTGTTATTGATGATTCATTATTTATGCCACTATACGTTACCGTTATTTAGAATTTATTCCTACCCTCATTTTTATTTATTTCACTATGATTTCATGAAGTATAATATGAATGATATATAATTATATCATAGACGGTATAATGTTTTTATCTAATAATGAAAAATATGTTTTAATTGGAGTATTCATTTGTAATATAACACTCATGTGTTTTTTATGTTTACCATGAATACAATATTCTTTAGTCTTTCAGGATTTGATTCCTTATAATCATGGATATTTAATGGCATCATGATAGTGGATTCATCCGTTATTAAGTAGGGCTTCTATAAATTGTATTTTTTGTTTGGACTTACTATTAAAGAGGGTTTTTTGGATTTAGAATAATCTAATTACATCCATTTTAAATGAAACATATTCATGATTTTTTATATAAGATTATATTTATTATTAAAACATATTTTTTTATAAAAATTTATTCTTTTAGGGTTTTATGGATGTATATGAAAATTTATTTCTTGCATTATTAATCATTTTATATTGAACTATGGATACCATATTTAGAATATGTAAGCATAAATTTTAAAAATATTTCCTTTTTATTTTTTGTCATTATGAATTTTAACCTCTGTAAATATTTATCATCTATAAAATGGTAAAATGGACAATATATTATTAAAACAATGAGATATGATCTCAAAATCAACAAAAATATGGCTTTATCCTTTTGTATGGGTGTTGTTTGTCCATTTAAAATGGTATGTTGAATATATTAACACTTAGTGATTTTTACATTGATTATTAATGATAAAGAATATATTTTAAATAATTTTAACTTTCAGTTAATTTTTTAAGAACCAGAAATGTTTTATTTTATGTACAATTCTCACATTTTCTGGTTTTAGAATAATTTTATACTTAATTTACATCATTGAAAAAATTTAGATTTTAAAAATACTGATTAATTTATTTTTAACCAAACTTTTTATACACTAATTGAGATTAGGAAACTAATTTTCTATTTTATTAAAAATATAATTGTTTTAATTTTAGACATCTATACCATGAACTAAATCCATCATTTGGAGGTGTAAAATATTCTCAAAAGTCAAGACTTAAAATATGTGCACATATTGGGATATTTTTGAAGTTGGACCTATATTTCATTAATCATTGGTATATTAGAGATAAAATTATAAAATGATAATCATATAATCCTAATGAACATTTCAAATCACTTGTGACCCACTTGTTTTTTCCTATATCAAGGCTATAAATTCACTAGAAATCATATTTTGGAAATTCAATGATTCTACATAGACAAAATAAAATTTTGAAGTAATTGGGGTATTCTTTATTCTAAAAATTACATATTATTCGAAAATTTCTTTTTAAAAAGAGAAATAAATATTTTAAACAATATTCAAATGAGCTAATTTTTCCAATTTGTACATTAAATTTGTCCACCAAAAGAAAACCTTTGATGGAAAATTCTAGGGTGAAATGTTTTTTATAAAATATTATCGCAATTAATTTTTAATGAATTGGGAATACTATGTTTCCATGTTATATAAATTATTAGTTTATTATCTAATCATAGTATTACTAGTTTTTAATATATTTTACTCTTCTTATTCCTCTCATTCTCATATTTTTATCTATTGCATTTCCACCATGTTCTTCTAAAATGTGACCTCTACTACTACTGATGAAAATTAACTAGCTCAAAGAAGTTACAATCAGATAAATCCAATGTTAAACCAATTTATTTTATCATTTATGTTTATTTTTTTATTATATTAGAGTTGGTTCAAGGGGGTATTAGTGTGTAACTCAGCTTTGTGTATCTACTTGCCACCTGAGGGTTGACTTTCTCTTCTGTAATATTTTCCCTCGAATTTGAAATGTATCTGGGGTCTCTTAGATATCATTGTATTGAATATATTTTAAAAAACATATATAAAATTAGATATTTTCATATATTATGGAAGATATTCATTAGTAAAATTCGAATATAATAAAGAGATGATTAATGTTAACTCTCAGTGTTCTCCTCAGATGATCTCCTTTCTTTTTAAATTTATTTTATCATATTTCAGTATTATTTAATTATATAGATCGATATATATATAAATATAAATATATATATATTATCCTTTCATGCATCTTTGAAACTAATTAACTATATGTAATTTTATTTTATATTTTTATAATATAAATAGTTACAATATATGTTTTATGTTGTGTGAGATACCTCTTTGACAATGACCTTGGGTGTTCCCTTTATTGTATGAATGTGTTAATAAAATGATGACCAATGATTCATTAGAAATACCCATGAATCAATTAGGATCTATTTACAGGGATTCACAACACATAAATACACCATTTTTACATAAATAACAGAAAAAAATCAAACATTAAAAAAATATATACAAAAATCTTTTTTCATGAAATTATTAAATTCTTATTTCTTTTTTGAATGAAACATTTTTCCATATATCTACTACTAATTTTAAATCACAATATCCATGGATAAGGTTGTTTATAATTTTTTACAAAATGATGTTATTTTGGATATAAAATAATGGGCAGAATGAATTCAATGAACTAATAGATGGCCTGAGGGATCATAAGAAAACAAATAATTTCCTAATGTGATGGACAGTGCACAAATTGAGTTCTCCCATCAGCTTCCAAAATTTTACCAAGTCAATAATGTAAAATAAAAGTCACCCATAGACTTCTCTAATTTTTTGAAGGAAATCCAATAGGATGACTACCAACTCGAGGACTATCAACAACCCAACCATTATAAAACCCATATCTATGTTGACCATGATGAGATATAATAGATTCATGAATAATAATTCTTACACACTCGTATTCTTTTAGGAGTTCAACAAGACAATTAAAAATAATATAATTAGTTTAATATAAACATGATTTTCCTATTTTTTACAAATTAGAAAGGTGAATGCCACTCTACTTTCCTCTAGACATGGAATACTAGAAGCCACACCTATGACGAGATTTGAAGATATGAATGAGATTCCTAGGTACCTACATACATCAACTAAAACCCAACAACCAGAGGAACTCTCCAATGAGAGATTGATTAAAAAAATGCAATTAAGAAGATTATCTTATTTTAAATTTTATTTCTTATCTTATTCAATGTTATTTTGGTATTTTTTTTTGAATTTGTATAATTAATAATTCTTTTCATTCCACTGATAATGATGATGAAACCTGATATCCCCATTGATTAACCCATGGATATTCATAATATTGATGAAAACACATTTTAGGAGGCCCATGATAAGTTTATTTCATTAATCCTAAGTAAATAAAGATAAAAGATTTTCATTTGGAAAGGGATAAAATATATATTAATTCAAACATAAATATTGTTTTAGTGAAAATAAATTCATAATTTATTGTTGATATTTTAATTCATATAGCACATAATGACTCAACATTTTACAATAATGAGGAGGAGGTTTCTCAAGTAGCATCCATGAATGTTGATGGCCCATACATCATAATACACCTACCAAGAAAGATGTACCTTAATTGTATATGGATATATCTGGTATACTCTATTGATGGATAATTTATCACCACCATAACCAATAAGTCACAAGGTGAGAATATCCAAATGTCAATGTTCAAGTTAATGAATAACCACCCACCATCATATTATGGATAACATTTAGTACTTCACTCTAGAGGTAGTAAAACTTTAGCGGTAGTCGGGGGATCATACAAACAATTATCCTTTTAGATGAATTATTTTAATATATGTTTAAATTTTATTATTAGAAATATTTAATCATGAATAATACATTTTGATACATTTTGGATAATAAATCACCAGATCCATGTTCTAAATTTGAAAATTTTCTTTTATATGTTTATTTTGTGTATTACAGAATCCAACTTTTGGAGGATAGATTCTTGAGGGGAAGCTTCTTCACCCATATAATTTCTTCTTTTTTATTTATATTATATTTAATTTATATTCATTATAATTATATTTTTAATTTAGGTTTTAATAATTTCAATATAATTTATGGATGAATTTGATTTAATGTTTATTCATACACACACCCTTCTTATTCCTATCCATTATCTCCTCTTTATTTTGTTCTTTTCATCATATTTTTATTATTCATCATATTAAACTTCCCATTCTTATCATATTTTCTATTTATAAAAATATTTTCTTATTTACTTATTTCTCATCCTACCACATTGACCACTTACCATAAAAACTAAGGGGATATCCCAAGGCATGGACCATGAGATGAAACTATCAATTTGATTACTTTTCCTCTAAAATTCATAATTTTGATTAAGTTTGGGATGAGAAATAGTAAAATTGCATGGTTGTAGTGATTACCCACCATGAAAATGGAATAAAAGTCATTTTTATTATTTCTCTAAAATCCATTCCATCACTTATACTAAATATAATCTCTTCATATGATAGAGTAGATCTATTCATTGGATGAAATATAATATGATAAATCTAGGTTCTGGGAGATTTCATACTCTCAATTGAAGAGTGAAATCCACCATGATTATAAGTTGATTTAAAATTTAGATTGTTAAAGATATTAAATATTTTAAAACCCTAAATTAAATAATTGTAATTAATTCATGAGATCTCACAATTGAATTATAAATCTTAATCTAAAAATTGAAAATGACAATGATGGACCCCATTAACCAAACCAAAACTGACAATTTATTTATTTACAAACATCATTCTGTCATTTCATGTTTGTATAAGTTTTATAATTTCATTTCTCATATAAATTTCATTGAATTGAAAGAATAAATAAAAATAACAACAAAATAGTTTAGGCGATAGAGAATAAGTAGGTGAACAAATGAGAATGATACTCATGTGAGATCACCTTGGTCTACCTTTGTGATATATTAGTAAAATAAATTTAATTTTTCCATTCCCTATGACAGGCATGCATCAATAACCTTTATATTAATATATGAAACGAATTTACAAAAAATGTTAGTATCATATATTTAATATATATTAAATTGAACTATAAATTTAACAATATGATAGGGTGGGTTATAATTTTTTATATTTGTGGTAAAATAAATTTTTATAACTATAATTTACTTTTAAATGTATGTGATGATATAATTACATTGAATTTATACAAATAACTAATGCAGTGCCTATGTAAGGAGTGGATACAGGATTTTAATTTTGTTTGAAAAACATTTAATGTAATTTTTTAGTGAATAATGGTGACCCATTGATATTATATTTTAATATAATAAATTAGAGATTAGTTAAGCTTTTAGATATAAATTATCTTTTTGTAATGTTCTTTTCAAAGATAAGTTATCTCAATTTCCCTTTAAATGATATTAACAGTATTTTATGAAAAATATATTTTATCAAGTTTTTCAAAACCAATAAAAATATTGAAATTGGAAAAAAGATCTACAACTCTCTAAAATTTCATAAATTTATCATTAATGAAGTAATTTGTAACTTATAATTAAAATTATAACCTTTTAATCATAAATAATCTTTACCAAAGTTAAGATTACATTTTTTTACCACGTTGTGAAACCAAATCATAAGGTATAAAATGAACTGATACCTATATAAATTTCATTGGATGAATATAACTTTTCCTTATGTTCTTATTTATTCTAATTTACGGCCATTTGGATAAAATTTTCTTTGTAATTAAGAAATTATATATTAATTCATATTGTAACACTAAGTGTATCCTATTTATCCCTTATAAAAGGATAAGTATTAGGTCTTTTCTTAACACTCCAATCATCCACCAAGATAGTCCAAAAAGTACCAAAATTTCATAAAAATATACATATAAATTAATTATAGGTCCTTATCTTATTCACAGAAAAAATATAATGGTCCTAAAGAGGAGGTCTAAAGAAGGCATTGCAAAAACTATTTAAATAAATAACATGTACTCTTTAATTTTATTTCAATTTACAGATCTTATAAATCAATTGAATTTATCATGAAAAAATAAAATACATATCATAAATATACTGAAATTTTATTATTATAATTTAATAAAATTTATCTTCCCTCTTTTCTATCATATTTATGTGAAAGTACGTTTTGTGCCCAAATGGGGACTACCGCCTCCGCATTTTGAAACATTTTACTTTAGATCACTATACCTCATGTATGGTTATTATTTTTATATGACAGATCATATGTGATATTTAGGAATAAATAATTCCCCATGAATTAAAATATTATATATACCTTCTTACCTTTTTATCTATTTAAAATTGATAACATCACTTTTGCGTAGGTGTGAACTTCTACCTCCATGAAGAGATGTGATTTTTTTTCCATTATTTCTATACATGAATGAAACTAAGGTATAATTATTGAATATATATGATTAGTGATACTTAATAATTAAAATTTATTTACGAATTATTATTTACCTTTAATACATTCAATCCGTTGAAAAGTGTAAACATCGTTATTTGTATGTAGGATAATGGTTTTAATGAACAATATAAACCATTTTTAAATATCTATATTTTATGAATGATTATAAGTTATATTTATAATATAAATAATATTCCCTTCATTTTAAATCCATGATTAATATAAAATGATCATTACTATCAAATAGAAATTCTTAGGAAAACACTAAAGACTTTAGACACGAAAACAATGATTTTTATAAATAGTCATTAATAAATTGATTTTTAGATGGAAAAAGTGGATCCTTTATCATATCAAAATTATTTGAAGTAATATTTTACATATTTATATTAAGTTTAGTGGTATTATACATGAAAATAGATTTCATTCAAATCAAGTTAAACATTAGGTAAAAGACTTATGTTATAATATCATTATCTCTTGACACTCTTAATTTTTATGTTCATCGTGAAACAATTTAAACAGATATCACTCAATAATTTCATTTTTTTCATTAAATTATAGTAATTTATGATGAATTTAGGTTTTTATTTAATTTTATCACATTAATAACTACAATATAGGAATTTTATCAGTGAAAATAAAACATTATTTATCTCTTTTGTCGATAAAATATTTTCTTCAATAGAAATTTTATATTACTATTATGTCCAAATTTTTTTATACTTATCCTATTATTTTATAATATTATTTTTTCCCATTATTAAATTTTTTTATATTTCACATAAGGGAATCATCTTTCCATTTTTGAAAGGTGTTACTTTTATCTTTTTACAAAAAATGAGAAAGAAATTTTTTTTAATGTATATGACATAATCATAACATATTATTTCCACATAAAATCAAATATTTAATTAATTATTATATGATTCCATGTCTATTTAGAAGAAAAAGTTTTCATTATTATTAAGGAAAGTTTTAGATTTTAATATGTCATGCAAAATTAAAAAGGATATTTTCTTCCAAAAATATTTCAGTGAGGTTTGAAAATTATTTTTCATAATTGATAACATCCTATAATAATACATAAGATTTAAATGGAATATTATCCTATTATAAAATAGTTTTTATTTCACTAGATATTTTATGGTTCTGATGACGAAATATTGATGAAACGCATTTTTGTTTCCAACGGTTAAGTTGTAATGAATGTTTTTTTGATCTTATGGAATAAAATGGTATGGTTTTATTATTATTTGATGGTTAGGAATTTAATTATATATACATTAAATGAATTGGGTAAATATTCTTCTTCTATGAGTTGAAAGGTACATGGGTGATTATCCCAAGCCACGAAAAAATATATTTGATGCAAGGTTATCCTAGTCCAAAAAAAGGATACATAAGAGGCTATACCAAGACCAAAAAATATACACTGGATATTATTTGAAGACTAAAATGATAGAATGAATTTTTGGGCATCATTGAAATAATATTTCTATTAGTATTATTATAAAAAAATTACATTCTTGTATTAAATGATATCATCCCAATGTTTTGTTCCTATGGATAATGATCCTCAATCCTTTTTTCATTCATGTACTATGAACTACTAATCTTCATTAAATGAGTCATGTTATGATATAATAATTTATGGGTATAAATTTTAAAGGTTAATATCATGTTAACATACCCTTTTTTCTCACATTATTAATAAATTTTCATTGATATCTCCCTATTTTACCATAAATGAGCTTATAATCTCACCCATTATTAAGTATTATTTTCCTGGGGATTTAACGAAATTTTTTATATATAATGTGACTTATAAGGGTAATAGTTGAGATAAAATAAGGGGGATGATATGTAGTTTTATTATGAAAAATTTTTATGTATACAAATTTATATTTAAAAAACCATTACAGTTCTTACATGGATCATAATGTTATGTTATGAAATTATTTTTAGTAATATGAAATATATTTTTTATAAAAAACATGAGTCTCTATAATTTTCATTATAGAAATGAATAGTTTTCATTTGAAATAATTTTGAAAACTTATTTTTGAGAACCCTTAAGATTTATCTATCTATAGGATAAATTTTTAAATTGTTCTAAATAAAAAATAGTGTTTTTCCTAGCATACATCGCAATCTTGTTACTATATGTGGAAATGGTTTTTGAAGACATTAATATAGGGGTAATAAAACATAATAGAGTTGTTTGAGTATATCACTTCTATCATTCAGGTTCATGGTGATTATCCCCTAATAATGCACGTAGTTTGATAGTTATAGGGGGAACTCCTGGGTTAAATAAATTTTTATTTATGAAACATCATGAAGTATTTCAATATATATTGATTATTTATGGATTATTTCAATTATAAGGAATGAATTAAAGAAAAAATGGTTTTATTATTAAGAATCCAAATAAATTATTTTTCATTATTATGTGGTTTCCCACTACGATTTGGGTTTCTTACACTAATCTATTTTGTTTTAGTTAATGGTCATAAATTGAAGGAACCTAATAAATAATGAATGTGATAGGAAATGAAATTATTCTTTTAATAGGAAAATAATTCATGTTGTGTCAAGATTGAAGGAAACTTCAGCTTATGTTTATGGAACAATCTCTATCCAAGAATCATAATAGTCATAATAATTAGAGAAATAAGGAACAATGTTATATTGAGTCATAATTGAGGAAACATACACCTTATTTTAGTAGGTCTCTAACTACACTAAGCATTGATTAATGTATCAATACCATTAAAAATATATTTTATATTCAAAAGTTCCCAGAACATGAAATGGGAATTTTTTTATATTTTGAAAGGAAAATAAGATCAATGGTGGACCCTAATCAAGACCATGATGGAACATAATGATTTTTAACCTATATAGGTGGATGTATTTAGAATGTTATTTTTCAACACCTATATTCCCAAAATTGTCTATACAAATATGGAGAAGTAATTCCTTGAGCAACAAGAATGAGGATGATAAATAATTTAGTACATATTAAGAAACTTTTATATTACTTGTGACATACTATTATGTAAAAATAACTAATATTGAATGTATGATTCAATTAATTCTATGTTTTAAAATACCATGTCTCTAAGTTGAGATCTATATAACAAAAAAATAATCTTTTAGGAATAAATAATTTGATTTTATAAAAATTTATAAATATATATTTTAGTTACCGATTAATATCATGTTTTTTAAAAGAAATGAATGATGGAAGTAAAAAAATAAATTCCAATAAAAAACCTTGTAGTAATGATGATGATCCTTCCATTATTGTCAGTGTGTTTAATGATACATTGATAAAGAATTCGAAATGAAAAAATATATTATAAAAATATGTAAATGATGGTCATTTGGAAGTTTAATTTTTTAGTGATGAAAAAACAATATAGATAATGATGGAGGGAAATCACCACAAAATGAACCACCCACACTCAATTAATATTGCTTGTATTATTTATATTATGATAACTAATTATAAAATTTAAATTTCATTCATAATGATCGACATCCACATCATTTTTGGCCCATAGAAAAGGAAAACATCATGTCATAATGATTGTGGATGTGATATATGCTAACAAACTGTTGATATGAAAACATTCCATCAAATCTAAAAGTTCTAATATCTTATTTGATTCTAGAAGTACCCAAGGTATTATATCTAAAAAGCATAAATTTTCATCAAAATATGACCAAATTGGTTATATAATTAATTAGAATTGAAAACCCCTAAAATTGTGATTAATTAATCTAATGTCTATGATTCGTATCTAATAGAATTTTTTGGGAACGTGTTTCCTGAAAATCTAGTCATTGTCCCTCTAGATGAATATGAAGTTATATTATCCATGAATTGAAATTATTTAAAATAATTCCACATCAACTCGTGATTATGTAATGTCATGTTTGATATTATTAACTATTATATGATCACTTAAATTGATGTTGATAAAAATTAACATCCTATGGAAATTACATCCTTTGTATTAGTCCTGATTCTAATTAAAAAGTTGTTTTTATCTCAAATTTTTTTGAATAAATTAAATATTGACGATATTCTTATTTTATGGTAGTTTATTAATTTTTTATAGAATTATTTCATGGAATTTTAAAAAATAATTATGTTGACTTTTCAATAATCCACATAACTAATGAAATAGAATTTAAAAAACATTATATAATATATCATTGATTTAGTTATAGGAATTGAAGAAGAAACTCAATGACAATCATGATAGGGGATTCAGTTGGCCATGTGCATTACCTTTAGGTTAAAATATTCTTTTTTAATGGAATAATGTTAGGTTAATGTGATAATTCATTTATTATTAGTAATATAATATGATCATAAACATGAATAAGTATCCTTTACCTCATATTGGTTATTTTACAATCAATTATTTAGAGAAAAATATTTTTCTAAAATATATCATAAATATAAAAATTATTAGATGAGGTTAAACCATGGAGGTGTACCCAATATGATATTTTATAGGTGTTATGGACACTATGAGTTTATAGTTTTTTCACTTAGTCTTAAAAATTCCCCTATTCACATCATTGATTTCATGAATTATGTCCTTAGAGTTAAATGTGATCATCATGTGGTAATATTTATAGATGACATTACAATTAATTTAAATGTTAATAAAGGTAATGAATATCACATGAGTATTGTAAATATACCCATAATAGGTATAAATTCAATTCCAGATTTTCAAAGGTTCAGTTTTGGTAAATAAAAATTTCTTTTTGGGGTCATATTGTCTTATGAAATGTTATATTAGGGGATCCCTCAATGATGAATATTATTTACAATTGGTGTATTCCAACCATTAGGAATTAGATATAAATATTTCTTGTTTTTTGTGTATATTAATAATTTTTTGATGATTTCTCAACTCTTTATAATCCACTCACCAAGTTAATGTGAATAAGAGATATGATCCATTGGATAGATGAATATGATGGAAATTTGAAGAAATTTACATAAGGCGATTCATAACATTTTTTCACACACTAACCTATAGTTTAGAAGGGTATCTGATCTATAGTTATTTATATAATAATGGATTTTGATGTTTCCCAATGAGGAATGATATGCTAACATATCAATACAATTGATGGTTTATCGGAAAAATTACCAAACTCATGATTTTGAGTTAGCTATGGATGTTTTTTAATTAAAAAAAAGAGTAATTACTTTTAATGAAAACTGTGTGACATTTATGTTAATATTATTATTTTAAGGTATATATTCCATAAAAAAGATCCGAATATACACTAATGAAAATGGTTATAATTGATTTATGATTATGATTGATTTATACATTACAACATTTGAAGATTGAACATGGTGAAATAAGATCGTAGCCAAATGGGTAATTCATTTTCATCCATAATGAGGATAAAAAAGGATCCCATATATATATATATATATATATATATATATATATAAATGATGGATTTATAATTCTGGAAGTGGAATTATAAATCATGTCTTTCTTCAATGAATGTGCAATCATCTATCCATGTGAGGATTGATGTGGTAAAAAAGGAAGATATAGAATTATAGAATATGGTTATAAATTATCAAAATATAAACATTGATTGTTATGTAATGATATGGTTTAGGTATATTGTTAGTGTCCCATCCATACCATAATTGAGAAGAAGTTGGAATATGAAGCTCATAGTACATTGTTCATTATTCATACTAGAAGCATGAGGATGTATAGAGTTATTAATGATTATTTTGATATGATATAAAAATAAAATATAAAATGAAAATAATGTATCTATGTTATTATTATATCAACAAGATAATGTTAAAAGATAAATGTCTAAGGTTATGTTACAACCATTACTCATACAATAAAAGAAATATGAAAACATTACCGTTGATTTTGTCATCAAACTACCTAGAACATATAAATTCCACAATGTTATTTTGAATATTGTCAATCATATTGTGAATACAAGTAAATTTATTTCTACTAAATAATATTTATATCTTTATCATCATTCTAGAATATATTGTATTTTTGTGGTAAATTTTCATGGAGTACCATGTTATATGATATCTAATCTATATAATATGTTTACTTTGATTTTCTTGAAAATTAATTAGCTAGATCTGGTAAACAATATATTTTTAGTACTATATATCATCCATAGAATTATGGTAACTCTATGAGAACAATTAAAATACTAGAGTATATTTTTTGAACTTTTTCAAAGGATTTCAATGGTGTTTTTGTAACTCCTTGACCCCCAAATCCCAGATACGGTGCATTACTTTATTAGACTAGCATGATTAAAATGTATAAAATCCCAAATGGACTGATAATTTTAGTAGTTTTGGGAAACCAAATTACATACATTTTAAACATATTACATTGAGAAATATAATATAAAACATGATACACAATAAAATAAAATGAAATACCTCATTGAAATCACATTTAATGGTTTCTTCTTTGTATCTAATGTAATTGAAGAAAAATAAGGGGGTTATCAAATGATCAACATGGTTATGTAAAATGATATAAATAATCTTTGAATAAACATAATAATAAAGTAATGTTAAATAATTAATAATTCATTCAATAAACATTTCTTAATAGGGAATAATCAATATAGAATCGTAGATAATTTAAATAAATGGAATTTAATAAATAAATTGAGAATGAAAATGCATACATAGACATGAAAAGGGAAAAAAATCAATGATAAAAACAATTATTGAATTCTCAATACATAAATGTTTTAATTATTGGTCATAATTTTTCATAGGAACATGATACATTTACTATAATGATATATTATCAATATATTTTAAACTATTCTACTTTGTCTAACAGATTTGTCTCATGAGATAACTAATTCATCATGGGGTTGAATTAACCATTCCCCGACTCATAGGGGTTGCATTAACCAGCCCGAACCCATATAGTGAATTTCAAAAAAATAATCATTTATCAAATAATCGATTTCATTAATGAAATACATGTCTTATCAAATATCTGTATTGAATAAAATTATAGTTTATATCAATAATTCCCTAGTTAATAAAATAGCTATCAAAGCGAACCTAAAATGAAAATATTTTATCTGATTTATGAAATTAATGTATCCATTGAATGAAAATATGGATTTTTATAATTATAATAAAAATGATCATAATAAAGTTTTTTTTTCAAGAGAAGATTATCAGTCACAAAATAAAATTATTCTATAATGAAAACCTTTTCCATAAGTTAATTTTCAATCCAAATGCCTTTGGATGAGATAATCCCAAGAAAAACCATATAGACAATGAATAAATATTAATTAAGGACATAATATTTCATAATTGTTAGTATATTCACCCAAAAAAGAAGTATTAAGTGAATATGAAATTTATCTCACAAATGATAAAATTGTAATGAAAATTCACTACCTTGAATTTTTATTTGGGTGAATATCCATTATCCTATAGTTTAATAATTCTTTAAAATGTTAAAAACTTATACCATAACAATACCCATATTATCAATATCATATATTAACTTATTATAGCATCTTATTACCCACTTGTAAACAATTGTTCATTATTTTCACAATTTTGAGGGTTAATTTTCTAGTTTTTCTAGCTATTTTAAAAATATAACTTGTTATTATTATAAAAATCAATATTAAATAATATGAATAATGTTTAAAAAATGAAATTATCATTTATATCCTGTATATATAATAATAAAAATCCATAATATTTATAGATACAAAATTAAATGTGTTATTAATAGAGACAGTATGTTGTACGTACACATGAACACTACATCGATTTCATTTGAACTGTTTTAATAGAATGAGAAGTAAATGATATATAATTGAATTATAATTAAAATATCATAATTATGCATTATATTTATATATATATTTTTTATATTTGAATTAAAATAATCCTTTATGAATTCCATTTAATCTATGACCATATCACATCACATTGAGAAGATGATAGTGCACAAATGCACAAATGATGTTTTAATTTTTTTAAAAAGAAATAAATAAGTTATTTGTTATATAAAATTTCCCAAAGTATTAATAAAATATTAATATGACATATATATTATATAAAAATGGGGTCTATCATAATTACCAACCCTGAAATGTGGTAAAATAAAAATGAATGACAATGTTTTGTGAGACGATATTTCACTATACACACAAATGATAAGCTCTTTACCAATTTTATGGAAGTGTGAATAGGTGTAGGTTGAAAACCTAACATAAAAAAATAAAATTATAATAAATATATTTAGTTCATTATATAATAATAATATAATGTGAAATTATTGTTCTATAGGAATAAACAATAAAAAGAATCTTGTTGATGAATGTTATCTCTTCTTTGGTTAACTCATTTATGTATTCACCAATGGGATTAATTGGTGGTTTTTAGAATAAATTTTGGACACTTGGTCTAGGGAAGGATATTGGGTTTTTTTTGAAGGGTATGGATGATACTAAGGCCTTTGTAACTGTGAATAACTAGGATGTCTGAGTTCCTTTTCGTAATATAGAAGGATTGGTATTCCTATAAATTTTTGAAAAGGTAATTACAAGAATGATTTTCCATGTAAATAAGATCTAATAGTGAAAACATTTCTTTAAAATGGAGTACATCATTAAATATTACCATAAAATTGATTTGGTAAATGTTTATAGGACATTTGGTCCCTTAATATTAAGGATTATTCCCATGATATGCATAATTTTCATTAATAATTTTAATTAATTTTAATTACATTCACTAAACTTTTTCGTCAATTAACTAATTATATTTTTCTATAAATTATAAATTATTCTTATTCAATATAAGTAATACTTTTTTCCAATTCCAATCCAATATTTGGTAGACACTACTTTATAATTAATCCCACATACGGGATGGAAATGATGGTATTTAAAGTAAAAAATGTTAAAAAATTTGTAATATTTTTATATCAAATTTCAAAGTTAAATTGATTATAATGATATCAATTTTATTAATATATATATAATTGATCAAACGTGAATGTAAAATTAATATAAAATATAATTTATAAATAATATTATACTAAAGGAAAAATATGTATTGAAATTAAATTCAGTATTTTCACTATTCATTAAAAATGAAACTTCTCATAAAAATACAAAAAAATAACCTTTATAGAATTTTGACGTTTATATTTAAAAAAGGAAGATTATTTTTACATATAAAATTTATAAATTAAAAAATTTAGTATTTATATAGGTTCTCCATCGAAAGAAGACAAAAATACCTTTGTAAAAATATATCTTTTTAAGCATAATATTGGGCATTTTATTATCTTAATCTTATCAAATATATTTGATGAGTGTCAAAAATATTTGATTGAATATATAATATATATAATTAATTTATATCATTAAATAATATAAATTAATTTATTATTTCAACAAAATACGCAATTTAAGAATATAAATATTTTTTTATGAAAACATTTTTTATATTTTCAATTTTGGTTGTTATTAATTTCTATTTAATTTTAAGCTAATGAATTGAATAAAATAATTCCCTGAGTTATTTAATACTATTGATATGTTCTAGTTTTATTTCCATGTTATATCTTATTATATTATATAATAATATTTTAATAATATTTCATTGTTCGGTAGAACTCAGTCATGCATATAACTCAAAATATTACACAAAGTCATTATTGAATGTGATACTATATAAATCAATGTTTAATGAATTTAAATGTATAGAATAGATTTATATAAAATTTTAAATACATCATATAGTATTGATAGATTATATTCCATTCTACACTTAGTGTTGTGTGTAAGACAAACTATTATATACAATATTCTAACTATAGAATTTTTGGGTGTCATGTTATCCCCACTTTAATTAAATTGTTTTCTCACAATTTAGTCATGTCCATAGTAATTAATATATTGATATTGTTAATAACTATTATTGAAAAAACCAAATCATAAATATGGTTACTAACACATCATATTAATATGAAAAAATAAATCTGACAGCACCAAAAATTAGGCTTTCAAGCCTGAAAACATTAGTGAAAATGTGGACATAGATGAAAAATCTAACTGTCACGTTATGATGGGGAGTGATATAGAACATTAATAGTTTAATGTTGTTAACAAGGAAACTATAAACAATACGTGAGATTAAATTTCATCAGTATCATTGAATACAATGATTATTGGACAACATTTGTGTTTCATGACCCTTTTTCCTATAGTTGGGGAATTATTTCAGTCCATAAAAATATATGTAAATTTACCTACATGATAAATTTATGTAACAAAAAAAAATATAATTTGTATATGTATTTAATTATTTATTGTTATCTTCTTATCAGATTTTTCATCATATGATAAATTAATATAGTAATCTCTAAAACCCCATCCAATGTTTAATTTAAACAATTTCATAAATAGTTTACATTATACCCCATCCCAGTAATATGATCCCAAACATTAGAATCATTTTAAAGGTAACTATTAGTACATAATTTAATTTATCCATATAAACAATCATTTCATGAAAAAATAATTATCGAAGAAATATGAATATATTAAACTTTGTCAATCCCTTAACTGTGTGTTTTCCAAAAATTATTAACTTTCTACTGAATCGTTTTTCATGGTTCCTTTAAAAATATTATATCAAATCATTAATAAAATGTTATATAGTATAATCCCTATATATTTAATATCTATTATTATGATATCTATATCAATAACAAAATTTTACAATATATTTCATATATTTATATACATAATCACATTACTCATTCCACATCAGTTGTGTCAATGACATATGTTTGACCTTTATCCTTTATCTTTTTCAGAGATATGTTTTCTTGATAATTGGGGAAGTCATTTTGATAGTACCTCATCTTGTTGAAATTTTAAAATTGAATATAAATGTTTTCCTTCTTTATTTTTCGTTATTTTTCATGGTTAACCTTTTATTAAAAAATGAAACAAACTCCATATCCTTTAATGAAACTTCCACGGTGGTTATTTCCTTAGATATCACATGTGAGAAAATAAGTCTTCCCCCGTTTCCCTTAATCTTTTATTTAATCCTCTATAATAATTTTTTCTTTCTTCCCATTCAATCCAAAAGACTTGGGGAATTATTTTTCTATCTTGATAACAAATTACACTATTTATCGAAGGATGAAAATTTTTGGGAGGCTAGTGCCATTCGGAGACATGGATTAAACCATTCAAATAAGTGATTAAAATTTTACTCTATGTTGCATGTGAAATATATAGAATAAATTTATATACTTTTAAAGGTATATCCTGGCCCCATACACATTATTACTCCTTTGGAATTAAACGAAGAAAATTTCTCTTCATCTCAGTTTTTTTCTCACAATTGATATTGTAATGAACCAAACATTTATCTATGGAATTTTTCCTTTTTTATAGCATTTTAATATAGTTTTAATCAAATTAAATAACTTATATACCATAATAAAAACATTATAAATAAATAATTTAGGAACGAAGAAGCATTTCTATAAGGTAAGTAACCAATACCAATGAAATCATAACATGACATTAGTAGTAGTAATACGACCCTTATAAATAGAAATCTTGTCAAATTAATTTTAACCTCACCCATGAAAGAATAAATAAAATTTATGAATATTATAATAAAATAATGGAATAATTATATCATAGTCTAAGTAAATAAATGTTTTATAAATTATTAATTATGTGTGGGAATTTTTGTAAGTCATAAATATTTAGTTAATTTTTTTGACAAAATTTAATAATTTAAAAGAATGTTCACTTTAATAACATGTATCCATAAATTAAAATTATGATGAGTTATTATTTTAATGTAATTTTAGGAGATTAATTGTAAAGTTTCAAGGTGTTATAAAACCCCTTGTAATTTTAAAATCTATATTTTCCATGTAAATTATGATTTAAAATAACATATAATTTACTGATATTTAGGAAATTATTTTCAAAAAATTGATTTCATTTTGGAATTTTACAAGTCAGAAAATGGTCAGGGTGATTTTTTTGTAATTTATCTATAATACATGATTATTTTTGAATAGTAAAATTTGATAATTTAAAATGAATGGTAAATACATTAATTATGTATTTATAGATAATTTAAGGATGATATAATACCAAAATATAGAACAATCCTTAATTATATTAATATATTTCGAGATAATGCTAAAAATATTTATATTCGTGAGCCAAAATGATAAACTAATGAATATTAAAATGCTATCACACCCCTATCCTCGACTATAAATACAACCACTCACCACCTCTTCTCCTCACACCTATAAATCATCGATCCTTGTAAAATTTTATCCAATACTATTACATATACCATTCCAAACATCTGGGAGTTCTTGGTATCATCAAAAGAGAAAAAACAATTTTGTTAGGAGGTTCTCATGGAGGATAAATCCAAGAGGTAAAATCCAGATTTATTTTCTTTTTATATATTTTCTATTTAATTTTTTTTCTTATATTATTCTAATAATATATTACTCAAATGGAATTATAACTCTAATATGTTAGATATATAGAAATTCTATCATCGTAATGTAATATGCAACATTAAACGGCCCAATCTATCTCTTTTGTTATAGAAATTAAATCATCATCTATGATGGTTCAATTTACAATCATCATCGGTGATGCACTTTTATTTTAATTGTGAAACATTTTAAATCCTTAACGGTTGTTAAAAATAATTATTGTGGTTATATTTTTTTAATATTTATGATACAACCCTCTTTATGTTGTAGAACTAACATATATACATTATACTAAATTGAAATACAAAATATGTTTGTTCTGATCGAAAAATAGCCAAAATTGACTGAAAATGATCATCATTAACATTAATCTAATGATTTCTCCTCATAAAATATATCAAAATTCATTATAAGATCATTTAAGATTCTATAAGATCATTAATAACCTATAATACTAATTCTAGATAATTGTCAACATTTTACAAGAATTTTCTTTTCTGTGTACTAGTGAGCTGGTAATGAAAACTATGAAAACAAATGCTCCAGAACAATGATATTATACTCCATTACTCATCGAAAAGCTCATAAAGGGGAGAATAAAGGAAGAATTATTTGGAAAATATGAAATGACATTACACAATAGTTTTTTCATTAAAATGGAAAGAGTCTGAATACATTATTTAGGGAGAGAACTCACTAGTAAAACTAAATATAATACTATACTTAGAGATATATTCACTTTCAGGTGGAAATAGTTGTATTCCCTATTACTTTCATAATAGTTACCGAACTCAATGGGACTGAAGTCTTTATTGTTTTTTTGGTTTTATACCTTCCAAAAAGGGGGATATTGTTGAGTCAGTGTGTTTTGACTTTCCAATTCATCTTTTTTGTTTTTTAAAGGAAAAATTATATCTTGTTTTTTATTCTGTTTTATTACATCATAATCATATTCCGTTGTTTTACATGATAATCATATACTGTTGTTTTACATCATAATCAAATGTTATTTCTCATCATAATCACATATTATTTTTTTTCATTTGTAACCACATGAATCATAATCATTATATGTGTCATAATCACATTACTAATCATATAAATATTATGCATCGTAACTATGAATCATAACCAGCTTATGCATCACAATCAAGATTCAAATCCAATTCCTGTTATGAGTCATGACCATGCATGGTAACCAAGTTACGCATCATAATCATGATATACATCGAAATAATGTTATATATCATAACCGTGTATCATATCAATGATATACATCATAATTACTTTACATATCATAATCATGTTATAGATCATAACTTTGCTATGTTTCATATCTATAATATGAATTGTAACCATGCTATGTATTATACTCATTATTTACTCTAATACCACATACATTTTTCTTATTTTAATTCATCATAGTCATTTTTTAATACTTTTTAACTTAAAATATTCAAACCAAAATGATGTTGTGAAGTTATTTATATACCAATAATAATGATGTTGTGTATTTTATTTTGACCTTTATAATTCTAGGTGTCTAAGTCCCTCTGAATATTCAAAAGCAATATGACTGTTGGAGACAATGTAATTGTTGGAACCTGATTCATATAAATAATAACTCATTCGAACCATGGATATCAAATTTTTTATCTTCAATTTTCTAGATTGAGACTGTGTGGCATCTCTCCTGCTTCATACAAAAGCCTTGAAATTGAAAAATGAGAATGGATCACAATTTTTTTTGGAATTATAATATGTTCTTTTTTTTGAATTGTGAGACTGATCATTTGATAATGATCAAGGGATTTCGATGATAGGAAGATATTGCTTCTGATTATTGTATCGATTTATTTCATGTATTTGAAAGGGAGAGGTGCTGATTACCTTTTTAATCGAGGGATTCCGTTGATAGGAAGACAATGGTACCAATCATTGTATCGAGGGATTTACAAGGTGGTGGTATGAAAATATTTTATCCTAGGAGAGATGATACACTAATCTTGGGGATAAAATAATTGTAATACCCCTTTTTTCACTTCTATTATTAATAGAATGGTAATCCTTTTATTTCATCATTCTATTCATATACTTTTCTATTATAAATTTTTTTATTACGGTAAATTCATTAAATATTTTATTAAGAGATTATATACATTGTATGGCAGAATAATTTACATTTTTTGTAATCTAATATATGTATTCAATTAAAATATAATTTTTTTAATAACTTATTGTATCATAACATATTACATCCATCAGATCCAGGACCAGTACAATCATTTGTAATGTTTGGGTATAGTATTCGTTTATGATCTTTTAAACTATGTTTCTAATGTAGAGTATTAATAAAAAACATTTAAACATATAGTTCACCCCCACTTGTATTGTGCCATCTCAGAAAAATTTACATCTATATTTCCATCCAACATTCATGAGATGTCACACTTCACCATTCCATTTTAGACATGCACACATACCAAACTAATGATGTTCTTCTAGACTAGTTCACATTTCAATATAATATCTACATGAGAAAGAAATTTAAATAAATATCCATGAAAATTCCATACCTAAACCTCATTTATATCTCTTACTATTCCATCATGTACTATTTACCTTTTCGTATCATCCCTATATATTATTGCATGTGCAATACCCAACTAAAAATGGCCCTTAAATACCTTTTATAATCTGTTTGTCTCATAAAATGTTTTATTGAACTTTTCATTTACCATTAATATATAATCTCATTTTGATAAAAACATAAATTATCGTGGGTAAATTTATTATATGTTTTCTAAAACTGTTTTATGATTATATGATATTATATTATTTGATTTCTCATTGTTTAAAATTTATAAAAACCCTTACCTAGTTCCCCACTAAATGTCGATTTTAAATTCCATTGAATAACATTATTTTAGATTTTCAAATTATAGATATTTGAAAACAATAATATCCACTAAGGGTTATAAAATATTTTTCAATGAACAAAAAAATCATATATAATGGGCCTTATTTATGTCATATTCAACTGATTCCACCATATTACAAACATTATTAAACAAAATACCTGAACATATTGAAGAAATATAAAGAGGAACACCTAAAAATTACAAATATAATTTAAAAGATGAAAATATTTAGAAAGATAAAACTAAATGTGTATGTATTTTCATACCAAATGAAAATAATTAAAATAGAGGTTAATATGAATTGTAACCAATTAGATAAAGAAACTAATACTGGGAACTCACATAGAAATAGGATTATCAAATGAATTGTACTTCTAAAAAATATCTAAAACCAATTATTTTTTGGAAGGATATGGGATGGTTGAGAGTTATTCTTTTGAAAAAACACATCATATATGTGAAATAATTGTACATTCATCTTCAAATATCCCCATAAAAACACAAAATATATAGGATTTATTAAACCTAACAATTATGTTGATGGATAAAAATATATAACAAACCCAAATATAGTATTACAAATTTCATATTTTCAACTCAAATATATCCTTTATTATGACATTCTATTCATTTCATAATTTTTAACTATTTTATACCAATATTATAAATTGGGTATCAAAATAGTCCACATGGAATATTCAAACATAAATTTACATGAAATATGGGGGGCGGGAATTTTTATCTCAATCATTTATTGGTCTACCTATCTATAATATAAGTTATTTTTAATAATTTTTAATAAACTAAAATCATTTCTAACAGTATAAATTTGATAAAAATTGATCGAAACCCATCATAAAAAATATATAATAAATAATCATATCATCCGGAACACAATAACTCAAGAATATTGTTTTTTGAAGGAAAAATATTTCAATTAGGATTGTCAATAATAGGAAAAAACTATAAATTATTAAATATTTATTATACAAATAGTATGTGGATCATTAAAACAATAGATGATTCTAAAAATGTGTTGAATTTATTTCCTCATAAAATTTTGTGAAGTATGTTTTTTTGATCTAAGAATTAATTATTTTAAAAAATTTATTCCATACAAAATTGTTCCAGATAGAACTCAACTATGGAAAAAATAGAGTTGTCAAAATAGTTTAGGAAACTAAATATTATTAAATTTTCTAAAATATTCTTTACAAGTTCGGTATTATTTTATAAATAATTAAAAAACATGTGTAAGTATTTTTACTATAACAATTAATGATAATATATAAAATTCAATCATAAATACCTTATCATAATAAAAAATTTGAATATAAGGTAATTCTCTATTAAACATGGTCAAATTTTCTATATTTATTTTTTAAGTCCAAAATTTATTTCATTCAATGTTTATCAAGATATTATGATTTATATCATTAGTTTATTAATAATTTTATTCTCCATTGTATCATTTATACTTTTCAGTAACAATTTCTTGAATACAATTAAATTATAAATAACCCATCATATGATGACTATTAATTTTTTAGAATCCATTATCAACATTGTATGCCATTGTTTCTGATGTTTTTCCATGATTAAACTGGGAAGGGTATCATAAAGAGAAGCATAATTAAATTTTAAGAGAAAATTATGAAATATATTATTTATTTTTTTAATTTATGTATAAAATATTGAATATTATAAGTATATTTTATATTATTATTTGGAGGATTTTTTATAAATCCAA
This sequence comes from Viscum album, assembly GCA_963277665.1. NCBI lineage: Eukaryota > Viridiplantae > Streptophyta > Magnoliopsida > Santalales > Viscaceae > Viscum > Viscum album. The sequence continues at coordinate 1,129,831,281 of OY728128.1, read as the reverse complement.
AAAACATTATAATTAAAAATTACCATATATTTGAATCCTCGTACATTGATACAATTTTTATATTAATTTGAAATAGTGGTATAATCACATGATTTTTTAATATATGATCAATCAAAAATATATATTTAATAATAAATATGATTCATATAATTGTTTTCCAATATATTATGTTAAAATCTAAAAATCGTTTCTTATTATTAGTTGAGTAATATATGGTGTTCTAATTTATTTATTTGAGTACCATGTGATTTATTCATCAAAATAATATATTATGGGTCCTGGAATAGATGATGGATAATTAGTTATGAATTGTTTTACATATTACTTGTATCATGGACATATTAAATGTCTTAGATAATGATATTTTTGGGGTGACAAATTAGATATCTGATGATCTATCCCTATTGAAAAATACCCTATTAATCAGTCAAAACATAATGAGAGGGAAGGTGAATCAGTGAATTAGAAATTATGTTTTTATAAAACAACCTTCATCAGCTATTAATGTGATTGAAATATCATTTTTATACACTTAACTATAAAGACACATAATAGGAATTACATATTTCCAAGGATCACTATAGAAATCAATAAATAGTTCATGACATGACCTTGATTAATTTGAGACTATACAGTCCACTAGTCTCATCTTAATGATTATAGAAAAACAAATTTTATTTTTGAAATCATATTATCAAATGGCCTCTTACATGTGTAATGTGATCCCACACCAATAAAAATATAAAGAATTTTATTTAAATATCCTGAATGTTTTCATGCCTACAACACATCTATCGACTAATTTCGATTTTGTTCCTAATTTTTATTCATAAACATGAACATAAGAATGTATGTTCTTCCTACCACTTTCTATAAAATATATAATCTATATATATTAATTTCTTAATGAATCACACTTATATTCAAACAGAAGTATAGAATCTATTTCATTTATATTTCTAAAATATCTTCAAATTAAAATATTTAGAAAAATAGTTACCTTCAACCAATATTAACATCATATTCATCATATCCAAATTGTTCTAGAGGAATTAGAATTGTTTAATTCATAAATGAAATTAAAAATCAATAATAAATAGAAAATTATGACTCTAAAAATTTAATAACCCTTTATCAAGTTACTATCATTTATAAGACACAAACCTTAATACATGCTATGGGAAACACATACATTATATTTCATGGATTCTCATTTCATTGAAAAGATCCAATACTTATCAATGTCTACAAGATTATAGAGAAATATAATATTAAATGATGAAATATATTTCTCCTCCCACTAGTAGTATTTTGAATTTAGTTTAAAATATTTCTATATGTGGACATGTTCTGCCTAATAATATTTAATATTTTATTTTTCAAATTTCCATTTCTAAAATAACAGATATATCAGTATTTTATTATACAAAATTCAGTTATAATTTTCAAAACAACTATTATCATCAAGAAAAAAAATATTTTTCTATATTTAAAAAATCATTAAAACATATAAAAAATATTCATACCATAGAAATATGACATATATCATGTAATATTTATAAAACGTTATACATCTCCATTTTAGGAGAAAATTTTTAAAAATTAATTAAAAATAAAATATCTTAAATATTATTAAGTAAAATGTTATGCATTTCATAAAAATTCAATAATCCCATGTTTAATCCAAATGAATCAACATTTATAATAATTTATATAAATCATATATACTCTCAAAAGAATATTAGATTTAATTCTTACCCTTTCCCATTCATTACCTGTTTTTGATAAAAAAATTATATACACAGGGGGTAGGTTACAAAATTTGATGCATTTGAGGAAATCATTTAATAAAAAATGTTATGCACGCATGGAAGCTACTACAATTATCTTATTTTTAGGTTATCAAATAATAAAAAAATTATGCATGAAATAATCCAATTTTTTCACTGTATTTACAACTTTATACAACACAATGTTATAAAATTACACAATCAATTATTTCTCAAAACTGATGTCTAATTATTATTGACACTAAAAACAATAAAAAATCTCTTAACCATTATAAAACAATTTCAAACTCCATTAAAATTATCAATAGAAATAAGACTATATTATAAACCTAATGACATGTGATTTTTTTACTTCATTTATTCAATTATCTCAAAATATAATACAGAATATAACCAACCCTATTTTCAATATTAAATATTCTCCGTGAGGCAAGAATAAAAATGATAGCGAATACTAATTCATTTCAAATTTTTATTAATCACTCCTTTGGACACTACAATCTCACCTAAGGATAATATCATATAACTTATAAAAAAATCCCTATAAGTGTATCATGGTTTCAATAATCCCACATTTGAATTTTTATATCAACAAAAGAACATAAATAAATTTAAAAATTAACATTCATATAATGAATAGTTTTTAAATTATAATAATACTACATGAGAAAATTTAGTGTATATAATAAGAATATTGAGTAATAATATTTTCCCCCTAAATAGTTTGTTAAGTATGTTACATCATTGATCTTGATAGTTGTTTCTCTAAAATACGGATCACCCTTCTTATAAATAATAAAACTACTCTATGAACATGTATATTACATGATCAAAAAAATTTCTTAAAAAATATAACAACCCATGAAATGTTATGGGAAATAATTTTTTTTATATTCATATTTATTTATATTATTTTATAGATTTATATTAATTTTTAAAATATTACAATAAAATAGAACAAAAACCTAATATTTCTATACAAATTTGGTTTCCATGAATTATATGGTTTTTTGACATATAAATTTAAATATTATTTAATATTAAATTTATAATTTTTTCCCAATTTTTTAATTCATCATCTTTAAAATATTTAGAATAAATTTTTGATATTTTTCATAGATAAATTCATGAATGGTGAAAAATATTTATTTTTATTGGAAATATTATTTTATTATCATGTTTAATTAAATTCCTTATATTTCATGGATTTCTTTTGAAATTTATTTAATTGATTTTCAAGAATAAAATATAAATATGTTATTTGGAATTGATTTTATAATCTAATTTTGTTGTAAAACATCTTTATACATAGTATTTTCTAAAAAAACTTTCTTTGTTGAATTATGTGTAATCATCATAAAATAATTTATGGAACTTATATAAATTATTTCTTATAACTTGATTCCATATTTAAAATGATTAGTTATAAATATTTTTGAATAGACACCTTTCATTTTCATTTACTATCAAGAGTAATAATAATAATATTTAATTTACACGATATAGCTCAATTTGGGTTAATTATGGTAAAAAATAATTTGACAAGGATTCAAAATAAAAAAATAAAATTACTTTATTTCATTGGATGAGTAAATTTCATCTATAATTTTGAAATAAAAATATAATTTTTTTCCATCTATCCTTGATTTTACCATTATAATATTTATGTAAAATATAACATTAAATTTTCACTCTATTACTTATAATATCAATAATATTTTACGATAAGAATAAATACAAAGTATATATGGTTATATTTATTTATTGTAGACATTAAATATTTCATTATTATAGAAATTTAATTTTATTTTTTGTATCAAAAAAAGTACCTTAATGTTTTACGCAATAATGACACAGTTCTTGTAAAGGTATTGAAAAAATAAAGTTAATAATATTAAATAAAACACAAACTAGTGTTATTTTATTATAATTATAGGGTATTGTGTATTTTATAGAAAAATATAACATATTTGTAATGTTTTCAATCTTTATATTCTAAATCATTTTTGTTCACGTTTTTTTTTCAAAATACAAATTAGATGAATTTTTCGAATAAAAGTCATTAATGATATTTTATATTAAATTTATTTTTATAAATTGATTTAAAATTCCTAAAAATAATATCATCAACAAATATAATTTTAAATGGATTAATATATCATACATTTTCTGTTTCCCATTCACTTATCCTTTTTAAATAACATTCAAGATCTTAAATAAGAAAGAAATATTGTTTTCTTTGTAATTGTAAAAATGGTTAACACATTAATTAAATAAATAGATAAGGAAAAAAAATTACATAAACATGTTTAAATTTAATTGGATTAAATTAATTACACCCATAACAATCATATAATATAAATAATACATTCTCTTCCTATTTTTTCCTTAAAAATGAATATATTAATTTAATTCTTAAAATAATTACATGGGTGCACCTCCCATCGATTATATAACTGACCCAATCTTACTCACACCATTTTAGAACAATAAATCTTACCAACTGATAATTTTTTTATAATAACCCTAGTGATGTCTTATGGGACTCAATTTGATAATAAATCCAATCAAGGAATGATTTAGTAATTAATATAAGATGTTTTCCCAAAAAGAGGTATTGTTCTTAATCAAGGTTTTTTATTTTATTTTTAATTATTCCTCTTTCAAATATTCTTCATCCAAGATGAAATATAATCATAAAAATATTCCATATAATTGGTTTCTATTATGTTAATATAATGTTTTTGATATTTTCTTTAATGAAATGGGAAATGAATTCATCGTTCATGTGTAAAGTGGACTACCACTCTATAAACTGATGAAATTGGATTTTTCCCCACCTCTCACATATTGTTATAATGAATGATTTAATATATATATATATATATATATATATATTATTTCCGTATATTTCTTCTCCAAAGATACCATATCATATAATTTCTAACCATTTTATCAATTATAAAATTATAACATAGTTTTTTCATTTGTGTGAAGTACCACCTCTATGAAGCGACATGATTCATTTTTCATCACCACATACTATCGCTTTTATATATTACATATTTTAAGAGGTGATAACATAATTATAATTAGTCATCATTATAGAGTAAAAAAATAATATCCACTTTATTTGCATCATGATAATTAGAAAATGAAAATTATAGTCATGCGTCTATAATCCTTTTGTCTCTATGATTGTAATGTAATTGTTTTCTGTAAAAAAAAATTTAGTGGTGGTATTAAAAGAAAAATTGATATATTAAATTAATAAATATAACATTATAATTATTGTTTATATGTTTGATTATTGACTACTTTTGTTATAGTAAACCTTCAAAAGTATATTTGGACATCTGATCCTAATATCATCAGAATGACCGAATTGAACACAATCAATTATGTTATTTATTATAACATGGTAATAAAATAAAAATATTAATAAACATGAAAAATATTCATAATATACTAAAAAATAACAAAACATTATCATTTTGGATGATAATAAATGTGTGTGATCATTCATACTCAAGGTAAGGGACAATATACCCAAATACCCTCATTTTAAATAAAATAGATATTTATTTTATGAATATTTGTCTTTTCCACATATATTTATAATATTATTTTATTTATGTATTTTAATTGTAAATAAATATTTATTAAGTAAATTTTCTGTAACTTTTTTCATTATTAGAAATAATTTCAAATAGAATGATATTAAACAAATTTTATGGATTGCTTTTATAGATTTCAATAAAAAAATAAAAATATGGATATTATATTTTTTGTTCTAAGGTGTCAATAACTTTTACCTCCACCAAAACCATTATTTTTTATTTCATTTACTTATTAAATTTTTATGTTTTTTTTCAAACAAAAAATCAAATTCAATTTTTTCTAGGTATTTCAGTTTTATAAATGGTTTTTTAGAAGAAAAGGGTATTTCAATTTCTGAATGTGTTTGGAACTTGTTTTCAAAAAATACTTCAAGATAATTATGATGAAAATGTGAAAGAATAAAATTGTTTAATCTTAATATGGTCATTGATTACTTTTTATTAATCATGCTGATCCTGAAATAGACCTTGATGATTGGTGAGCCCAATATAGCACATGATAAGGGGTGAAAACGATAGTGATCACCAATGTAGTGGGTATTGATTGTGTTATCTGGATAGTTATGTTGGAAGTTAACATCAATTATTATTTCACATGTAAGATGTATTGTAAGAGTGATATTAATACAAGGTCCCAAGGCCCCTACATGAAATAAATATTCCTTCTAATGAGTCTTCATATGAATTTTTTAATTTTATATGGGAATATATGTTGTTTAAAAAAATGATAGTGGTATTAAAGTGTAGAATGGTATGTTTTATGTGGAGCATACTTCCCAAAAATCCACTAAGAACGTTCTCAAGATGGTCAACCACATGACCTTATACACACCTCCCAGTACACCAGGAGTTTTCGGTCACTGGTTATGACTTTTACCTTGGTTCTAACACGATTTTGGTTTCAGGAGTGGGGGGTTCCTTATTTTAGTTTGGAATTTTTATTTAAAGATGAGTTTTTTGGGTTTAGAGACATCAGGCACATGAGCATGGAATGATTCATAGACTATGCGACCTGTTCGATTTTCAAATAAATTAAAAATATAAAATAATAATGAATTGAATTTAAAATGAGTGATAAAAGGAACTTAAAAAATCACACATTTTATGAATAATAATAATACTATTATTGTTTCAGATAATATTTTTATTATTATTAAATTTGTTTTGTTATTAATATTTACTACAATTATTAATATTTTTATCCAAATTCTAATATTAAAAAAAATTAAATGATGATTTTGATTATTATTATTTATAGTTTAATTAATAAAATCATAATTATTAAAAATGATATTATTATTATTATATATTATGAGACAAGAGTTATAAATACTTCTGACATTATGTTGTTTTTTTGTTTTTTTGTTATGTTTATTATTATTTAGGCCAATGTGCCGGAAACACATAGTTAGAAGAATCCGTACAGTCAGCCCGGATACCTGCACTGTTACTGTATTTAGACCAATCAAAATAAAATAAAATGAATGAGTGGAAAAAAAATTAAATTCAACTCTGAAAATATGTCAACTGTAATAAGAATAATATTGGTTTATTATGTACAATAAGAATATTATTATTATTAATGAAATTTTTGTAGAAATATTATTATTATTATTAGGTAATTAGTATTAGTATTATAATTTCAATTATATTTTCAACTGGGGGTTCATCTGTCTCCCCCCATCATCCCACATTGCTCTCCCCCTATGCTCGATTTGAATAGCATGCAACCCCCATCCTCTCTGTCTATCTCTGGCATGACCCTCCCTCCGTCTGAGTAGCTCCAACGCACTGGTGCCCCTCATGTGCATATTGAGACCTATTTTGTGCCACACCCAACCTACGACTGGCCTCCCTTCTCATATGACTTCCACTACCAATGCCACCTTTGCAGCAAGAAACTACCCATTCTAGTGCCTTCTTAGGACATGCGACCTCCTGCAGGTGGACATTGATGATGCGCACCATCCATGTCTAGCCGTGCATCCCTCTTTTAGAGATTCTTCCCTCAATGTTGAGTATTCTTCCCGCTTGCTTTGAATTTTTTGATGCCTAGAATTTATTTAAGGTTTATCCCCCAATTTGGTTTTTTTTCGTCATGTGGGGTCAGATTCATCTCTTAGAGCATGTAGTTGTGGTGTGATTTAGATCTCAGACCATTTTTAGGCAATCATTTTTCTTCCACCATGGTTTTAAGGTAGAAAACCTTTTTCCCATTGCATTAAAATTTTATATTACATTGAATTATTATTTTCACACTTCCCATTGTTGTCAATTTATGATTTATTATTTATATCATAATCATTTTTATGAAATAAAGTGTTTTAGTTTAATTGTCTTTATCAAGTGATGTGAAATTGTTAAATTGAGCACAACGTTTTTATTTGATAATTAACCCAGTTGAATTTCAAAAGTATTTTATAATTTCTAGATGTAGGTTTTGGTCTAGAAAAGTTTTTGTGATACTGATATTGGTGGTTGAATTTGATCAATAGAATTGAAATTTGCACATTTTTATGAAAATCTAGGTGTGTTTCTTAAAATTTTTCCATTAGTTGTTTAAATTATTTGTTAAATTGTATTGGTTCTGTGAGTCAGGTTTGGTAAATTGTTTCAGAATGTGTTTTGTTTTTCAAGATTGATTTGTGAGTTTTTTGATATAAAAGATTTTTCGGTGTTACATAAAATTGTTTTATGAAGTGTTTTAATGTTTTAAAAAAATTAAAATGGGTGAGAAACATTTCTGGAGGATGTTTTATGGTGCATATGATTTTAAAATGAATTTTCAATGTGTGGGGAATTTTTGATGGGTTGCACACACCAAATGTTTTATGAGTTTCTTGGTTGCCTCTTGCAAGTGGTTTATGATTTTCAGAATTGGATATTGTTTTTAATGAGTGTAATTGAAATTAATTAAAATGATGATTGGTGTTTTCAAATGGTTTTTCATACTATGTACTTGATGTGATGACTCTTTGGCCATTATAAAAAATTATTAAACCTAAAGTTATTTCCTGGATCTAGTTGTTTATAAAATTAGGGTTTTGTAAAAAGTCCATAAGGGACATTGACACTTGAATTAGTTATTTTGAAAACCCCTATTGAGTTTCGTCTCCTACCTAGTTAGTTGATCATGAGTTAGGAGGGTCCTAGTTATGCAACTTCCCCCATATGGTAATTATTTTATGGTAGGGGAAAAACATTAGCTAGCTGAGGTTATGCCAGATTTTGTGGTGTGTGTTGTTATATATGTTTGATTTTTTTATTGAATGTTATGGAACTTCCCTTTATGAAACATACATGGGAACCTATAATAACTATGAGGTTTACTAAAAACATTTGATTCACTAGTTTATATTATGCAGTGGCTTGTGCACCATAATAGGGGGATATTTTTTTTATTATTACTAGGGAATTTGACCACTCGACCGAGAAAGTTAGGGAGACTGTTGGGTATTGGGGCGTTATGATGCCATTGAGTAGGGTGTGCCTTCTGGATGAGTCAAATGAATTTGTACATTCAGGGTTTTATATCAGTTCCTAGGATTTCACTTGTTTCATTGACACTAGGCAATTTAGTACCATATCCCATGTTATATGATGTGATATCCCTATTCCATTGATTTTATTTTTTTAAAAAAATTGTAAATTTGTGGTTTTATAAAGAGATTTTCAGGAAAATTGTTTTAAAAGAATAGTCAGTCGTTTATTGGGAAAATTAGTGAAAAATTAATGATTACATCTTGGCCTCACAGTCTTTCTTCCACTTCTCAATTATTGTTTTAAAATTGAGGGTTATGGTGTAGGATTATGATTTGATTACCATAAAAAGAAAACTGTAGAAAAATCTATATTTACATATTGTATTTTAAACATGAAACCAATGTCTTAATTATTTAACAATTTTTTCACTAGGATAATGATTATTCTGGCCTACTTACTTACATATAATAACCATACTATAATTTCTTATTTTTTATTTCTCTTACACGTTCCAACTCTGGTTCGAACCACCTTAGGTGACATTTGGTTTTGGTATTGGAGAGTAACCCGTGGGGATATGTGGAGTCTTAGTTATGGATAGGTTAGCCATGTTGTTGGCCATCCATTCCTTTCCTATCATTTATTTTTCCTTCATTATTCTATTTTATTTTTAATAGCTAGTTTATTTTAATTGGGAGAAATTTTACCAATGTATACTATATTGATGTCGCGGCACTTGTCGCTATCATGGGGGGGGGGATCGAGAATGCCTCTCAGTTTTTGCAAAACATTGTCCTGTGTGACCGGTTTAGGGTCAATCCATGGTTAGTTAATGACAAAATGGTATCAAAGGTAGGTTATATCTTTTGTGGAATTTGATTTTTAAAGCACCAATTTTTATTTTTTGATGTCAATGAAGAATGAGTAATATTGTCAGGATTCAAGGTGTTGCAATGGGAAGGACGCAATGAACCCTTGATCATTCCAAACATTAGGTTCCCATTGAATGTTTAGTTTTATCAATACCCATTGAATCATGTGAATTGTTTTATATTGTGAAATGAAAAGGGAGTTGGGAGAGTGGCCTTTGTGAGCTTGCAGGGCTTTGTATTCCTTGTAGAACTGGGGCAATCTCCCTAGAATATCTCTATGACGGTGGAGTGACTAGAATATTGCTTCCAACCATATTCTTGAGTCGCCCATCCAAACTAGATCATACCATAAGGATCATTTTAGTTTTCCATGATTCAGAATGTTATTCAGGGGGGAGTCATTATTTAATATTTTGATTTTTTGTAGATGACTGTTTTGGGCTTAGCGGCACGGAGCATGCGGGCAAGGAAAAATTCAGAGATCATTTCTACATATCACGTTAAAAATATATTAAAAACAAAAAAGAATAATTTAACAAATTTAAAATGAGTGTTAACATAAAGTAATGTAATCGATTGTTTTAAGAACAATAATGAAATTTTTATTTTTGTAGATATTATTATAATTATTATTAAATTTGTTTTATTATTAATATTTATTCCAATTATTAAAATTATTATCAAAATTATTACTATTAAAAATATGAATTGATGATGATGGAGATTATTATCAAAAGTATCATTAATATAATCATAAATATTAAAAAATTTACTATTATTATTATTATTAAGAATGAAATAATATTTTTAAATAATTCTACCAATTTATTTTTGTTAATATTAATATTAATATTAATATTATTATTATTATTATTACTAATATTTTGGTTACTTCATGGGCACCACATGGTTAGTGGATGTCGTGACTTTAGCCTAGGTACCCGCATAGTTCTATTATTTAATCCAATCAAAACAAAATCTATGAGGTAAAAAAATTAAAATTTAATTAAATAAATAATTTTACCATAATAAAAATAATATTGTTTTTCGTGTACAATATTATTATTATTGTTGTTAAAGAAATATTTTTGGTTATATTATTATCATTGATATATTTTTATTGTTATTTTTATATTTATCATTATTATTATTATTATTATTATTTTAGTGTTATTATTATTATTTCTGTTATATTTTTGTCTTGGGTTTCACCAATATCTCCCATCCTTCCTTGCTACTCTCCCCACCCTGCATGACCTGACCAACATGCGAACCCCCTCCTCTCTGTCTATCTCCAGTGTGACCCTCCCCCCATTTGAGCAGCCCCATTGTGCCAGCTACCCTCCTATGCACAATGTGACCTCCTACGCGCCACCCCCAAACCACTGTTGGCCTCCATTCTTCGGTGAATTCCATATGTTGTTCCACCCTTCTTTCTAGATACTGCACCTTCTGGTGCCACTCTGTGGCGTGCATCCTCCTACCGGTGGACCTCCCTTGTAAGCGTCCTTAATATCCTGGTGTGCATCCCTCTTTCCAGTTAGGATTCCCCCAGTGAGTATTCATCCCCCTTTAGTTATCTTCCATTCCTAGGATTTCATAATGGTTTACCCATCAATTTGTGTTTTTTGGTTTCATGGGGTTAGATTCATCTCTTATAGAACAAAATTGAGGTGAGAATGAGATCTCAAACTATTATTGAGCATGCGTTTTCATTCCTCCATGGTTTTGAGGTTGGATTCCCATGCACATTGAGTTAGAATTTAAGATATCATTGAATTCTTGTTTTCTTACTACCCATAGTAGCTAATTATTGATTTATTATATTTATCATAATATTTTGTTCTGAAGTTAGGTGTTTCGGTTCAATTGAATTGATCAGGTGTTTCGAAATTGTAAAATTGAGCACACAATTTTTATTTGATAATTAACCTTGTTGATGTTTGCTTTTATTTTGTAATTTTTTAAGCATGTTTTGGTCTTAAAAATATATTTTTGATGTTTTAATCGGTAGTTGTATTTTATTAAAGTAATTAAAATTAGGCATATTCATATGAAATGATTGGTGTGATCCTTAAAAATGTTTTATAAGTTGGTTAAATGATTTTTTAAATTGTATTTGTGGTTCGAGTCATGTTTTTGGAAATGTTTATGGCATGTGTTTGGGTTTTCAAGAGGTATTTGTGTCTTTTTGGATATGAAAGCTTTAGGGTGTTGCTTAAAATTGTTTTATGAAGTGTTTTAATGAATTAATAAATTATAAAAGGCGTGAAAATAATGTTTGGTTAATGTTTTGGGGTATGTATTATTTTAAAATGGATTTTGAATGTGTGGTTTGTTTTTGTTGGGTTTTGTACACCATCTTATAATTGAGTTTTTTGGATGGATCATAAAATGGTTTATGATTTTTAGAATTTTGTTTTGATTTTTAAGAGTGCAATTGCAATACAAGAAGAATGATGGTAGTTGTTTTCAAATGGTTTTAAAAGCAATGAGATCGATGTGATTCCTCTAGGGCCATTTTATTAATGTTTATAAGCAAAGTGATTTTGTGTGTTTGGTGGTTTAAAAAGGAATTGTTTTTTAAAAACCTAGTATGGACCCTTCGGAACATTGAATTAGTAATTTTCTAAACCCTATTGAGTTGGGTATCACTCTTAGTTGGTTGATCACGAGTTGGGTGGGTCCTCTATATATGACCTCCCTTGTATGCTAATTATTTTATGGAATAGGACTATACATGAGGTGGCTGGGGTGGTCCCAGATTCTGCGGTTTGTGTGGTTAAAAGTATGTGACTTTTTTTGGAATGTTATGGAACACCCCCTTATGAGACATAAATAGGATCCTAGATTATCTTTGAGGTTTATTTACATAATTTTCTACATTAGGTTGGATTACTCATGGATAAAGGCCCATATCATGGGTATTTTTATTATCATTACTACGAGATTGGGTCCCATGACTTGGCCATTTAGGGAAATGGTCAGGCGTTAGGGAGTTTTGATGTTATCAAGTTGGGCATACCTTCAGGATGAGTCACATGTATTAGTACATTTTTGGTTTCCTCTGAGTTCCTAGGATTTATCGTGTTTTTTAAAAGTAGTATAGTTATTACTGTCTCCCTCATTATATGAAGTGATATCCCTAGAACATAGTTTTGGTGTTTTATTGTAAAATTTTAAATTTGTGGTTCGCTAAAGTGATTTTGAAGAAAAATGATTTTAGTGAACTATCACTCTTTGATTGGGCACATTAATGAAAATTGAATGATTTATTTTTTTGTCACCCTTTTATCCCATCTCCTCTCAAACCATAGTTTTAACTAAATGGAAATAGAGTCTGATTGTGATTTTTATACCATAAAATGAAATGTGAAGAAAATAATATATTTATAGATTGTATATCCAACATGAAATTAATGTCTTGTATATTTAATGAATGTGCTCTGGGAATAAAATTAGTCGGGAATACCTACTAAGTTTTAATACTCATGTATATAGTTTTTTCTTGATTTTAATTATTCTAATGGTTCTATATCTCCTTCATACCTCCTTGGGATATGATTCTTTCAGTATCATAGTGTAACCCATGGGGTTACATGGTGTCTTAGTCATGGATAGGTTAGTCATGTTGTTGTTCTTTCATTCATTTATAGTCGTTTAGTTATCATGATTTGTCATATTATTTACTAATTAGTTAATTTTTATTTTGTGAAATCATTCTTATCTGTAGTCTATTGATTCCTGGGTTCTTGTCGCCAGCTAGAGAGGGTCGATAAGACCTCTCGGACATTGCTGTGGATCGACTCGTGTGATCTGTTCTGGGTCGACCCAAGTTGGTTCATGAGATGCTTCCAAATTGAATTGTGGGATTAGAGTATGTATGTGGGAGACTGTTACATAATTTATCAAATCCTAAAAATGTTCTTTATAATATTGGAATGTACTAAAATTAGAATAAATAATGAAAAATAAAAATAAAATTGGTAATCCTATAATTCAAATAAAAATCACCCACAATCTAAATAAATAGTAGATACTAAATGATAATGATGATCATGTAGTTTAAAAATATGATTAAATATGAAACATGTGATATATTACTATTCTAGATGATATAAAAAAATAAAATGGGGGAATATTATAATAATAGATTCATCAGAATAGGCTTGGTCTATTAATCCATACTCTATCATAGAACTACAAATCAAGCATGAGAATCTTGTCACTTACCTTTATCTATACATGAAATAAATAAGCCTTCTTTGGAACTATTTAAATCCCAAAAATGAATGAGATATACTAATTATGAAAACACTAATAGTTTATAAATCAATCTAGTTCATGATTATAAAATCAGATGTGTATCATGAATAGTAGTAGATATAAGGCTGAAAATAAATAAATAAGTACATTTGACTGGGGTCCTCTTGGGACACCCATGAAACTATATATGTTTATAACAATGTTGGATGTTTCTGAAAGAATCTAACCATAAAATGTAAGGATTAATAGAATCACTCATAATAAAAATATATCAACTACATAATTTTCTCTTTCGATGTGTTTTTTCTTATAGGATACATCCTCAAAAAATCTAATTACCCATTCTTATTATTTATTTAAATTAAAATATTTGTAAAATATTGATATACATACTCACAATTTCTATGGTGATATCAATGGGATCCCAAGTATCAATCTATGTGCTCATTATATGTCCAGTCTCTTGAGAGTCCCTCTATGGTTACACATGATTGAGATTCAATGTATTACTCTACGATTTTTGTGATGAGAATAATAAAGATCCTTTATGTCCATCCCAAGTATCTTATGTAGGGGTCCGATTCACTCTTGTGGCATGTCACAAACATATCACCACATAGCCCATCTATAGGGTCTCCTACATGGAACAAGTATTCCGCATATTGAGATAAAGGAAAAATGCATGGTGAAGAAGTTCTAGGACTATCTAGTATATCATCTAGTGACATTACAATTCACATACAAAATATTACTATAAGGAACAATGACCCAACCAAGGTGTCCATAAGAAGAGACCCATGTTTTAACATCATCACATTGTGGGGGTATGATTTGGATATCATGATCATAATATTTTATAAATAAACTCATTATAATATAATGAAAAATTATACCAGTCATTTAATTAAGCACCCCATTTATGGAATAAGGCATAATGAATAAGGGTTTAAATCAGTGTTATCCAATGTTCCTAATTTATTGGAATAATTCGAATGATTTATGGAACGGTTATACACTTCAAGGGGATGTTTTATAAATTCAGATAATTTGAAAATAAACCCCTAAGGTAAAACAACCCCATTTAGAAAGATACTGTTATGGTGATCAACAAAAGGGAAGATTTTACACTCACTATGGTCACACTAGACAAGAAAAAACATTGGATTTAAATTAATAAAAAATATAGAGGAACTACTAGAAATTTCTAGTGATACTCACAATGTAGGATGTTATAAATGTGATTATACATGAGGGAATAAAGACAGACCACTTCCCTTAGGTTTTTTTCACTCTCTACATCTAGTGTCTACCTTTAAATCAATATAGAACAATAGATATTGGATGAATCCTAAAATTAATTGAATATGGGTAAAATGGGGAATCACTTATATAGAACAATATAGAAGAAGAGAAATTATAAACATAAGGAAGGGGGTTGTTAAGAATAAATTAATCAGCACAATTATCCCTTTCGAGATGATTTAGAGTTCAGATGGAGGAGGAAAATAAATTACAATGTGGAGGAGAGGGGAGGGCTTTACATGTGGATATCAGAGATGGATGAAGAATGAATAATTAATTTGGGGGTATTAATAAATACCAAGTGAAAAGGGTAATTTTACCTTCATTTACTAAGACATATAGATTAGCCACATTTTATGCAAAACCATGCATGAACTGTGTTCCCCATAGAGACTAATGCCACACCTCAAATAGAATGGGTGAATGCTTTGGGTTACCATGAAAAATCCATGAAAAAACACCATATCCCCATGTTTGGAGACTTTCATATGGATGTGTGCCTCTCTAGTAATTGTTTTAAATACACAATGAACCTCACCCTATTCACGGGGTAGCCTATATTGCTGAGTAACATATTTTGAAATAACTATATTCTAACCATGTGGGATAGACTACATTCTTATTTTCTAGAGATTCAGGATGCGAATGATCACCATATCCTCCAATACCATTCCATATCCATTAAAGCCCCTAAAAATATTTATAAAATTATTTTTTAATTGTATGAAATATTTTTGCAACTCTTAAAAAAACTGTGACGTTAGAACCTTATTTCATTAAGAAAACACATCCATGAGTTTCCCTTCAGAGGGTTATAAAACATATTTTGAGAAGTGTTGTGACTACTATGAACATACATTATCTACCCAAACCTAGGTCTCATAAAGTACACAAATGTTATTCAATAACACCCAGACCAATGGAAATGATCTTCCATGGATTTGCTTCATGCTCTGATTAACTATACATATCTGAGTCTATTCAAAAGATTCATTCAGTTCTACCTCAATATCCCTATGTTCTTATGAATGAGATGGGTCAGCATGATATCGACGAATATATGATATGTTGATGACATCATGAATGGAATGATACCACAAAGATAATTGCAACAAATAGCTCCAAAAAAGACACTTTCCACTATCTAAAAAGTCATGATATAATTTGTGATAACATTCTATATCACTGAAAATTTATATAGTAGAATATATATTATACTCATCGAAAGACATGATGTTTTTCTTTATAATAAAGTGGTAAATGTTGATGATCAGTATAAGACTTATTTCCAGATTAATATATATCCAGAATCATTAAAATCTGTAGTACTTTCTCTGAAGTATCACGTATAAGATAAGGACCTAGTCACACTTCCTCACTTTCCTCTAACCTACATAGAGGTGAACAACATGGACCTCCATAAAGGGACATATATAGACCCATCTGAATCATTTAAATAAAATATAATTTTATGAAATATCATCAACTGATATATATCATTCCCATGAACTTCTTAAATCGAGGATGAATTCCCAGGGAATGTCCTCAACATATATTTCATATGCTCAGACATCTTGTCAGACTAAGGGTGATATATTATACTCAGTATAAACTATGAACCCAATTCCTTTTTTATTCGTTCATTGAACCTTGATGTAAATAGGGTATCCTGATTACATATTATATAACATTGAATAATTTGGGGGAATACAATCTCCTTCATATAAATACTCCCATGGTAATCAACTAAGAAGGTCTCTAAGATCAATATAAATTGTGTGAAAATGGTTTACCTATCAATGATCACCAAGACTACATCACTACGTCAAGGGGATCATCGTAGGCCCATAAGTAAATACATTGTAATGTCATCTAATTTATAGTTCAGAATTTATGGGGGATGTAAAATTCAAGCAGGTCACTAGTGCTTTTCCTTCACCTGGTGATATGTTGAACCCCACCGGATGAATCCAAATATAGTTCTCTTCAGACATGGAAACTAATAATGATGATTTACATCAAGGTATGTCTTGGTAATACCAGGGTTATCTACTTAAAAATATGTATGAAAATCTTGCAAAAACTTGTATTATATATCTGAGGTCATCCAAATAGGTCCACATAGGAGTTGTGTCCAATTATCATTAACAACCGAACTAGGTATATGGTTATCACATATAAATAAATCTGTCAAGATGAGGCCCTTAAAATTAAAAAAATATCTCATCGAAAATAACTATAAATGAGAGAAATTAACTACCATAGATGCTAAATTTGGCTGATGGTGTTGTTCATGATCCCCCATGAGCTGCTTATAAATCATAACCTTTTACTACTATACCCTTCTTGACACCTTGATGTCATGTGTTATATTATTTTGAGAGAAACATTAAGCAAAAAAAATTCCCTTTCTAGATGTAAAAGAAAGATCATTTTCTAATGGATATAGTTAGTCTACCCACCTACACTTCCTAAAAATCAAGTCTCATAGTGTGGAAAAATATTTGAGACTCATGTGATACATGTATAAAATGAACTACTCAACCTACAAGTAATGCCTCAAACTGAATTGTTCATGATCCATGGATTCTTGAATGAACTCATATGTATAGTTACTCTATTACTGAGCTCTTATATTGTAGGAATCATACACTAAAACCTAAATACGCGTCATTAGACAACTCCGATCCCGATTCCTAATGCATCTCAGTAAATAGTATGGCCTCTTTCTAAATCTAGATGAATAAATATGAATGTTGAAGTTAGTCCCCCTTTCAACTCTTGAAAGTCCATATCAAAAGGTTAGAACCAGAGTGATTTTAAACCATCTAGTTTATTCATGTAAGAGGCACTGATAAGTTGGAAAAATCTTGGATTATTTATCTGATAAAGATAACATGCACTAAGTAAGAATGTATATCAAACCAGTTATTAGTTTTTTCCCAAGAAACCATGGCCTTCACCATCTCTGGGTCAAAAGATAAAACTTCCTTCTAAGTGATATAATCCTAGAAATGAATATAAATATTATTATTGTGGAAATTTTTTAGTATAACACATTGTTGGTTAACTCCTAATGAATTCAACATGATCTCAAAATGGTTGGTGAGGTTGTGTTTGGTTCATGAATAGACTACAATTTAGCCTAAAAAGGCTATGAAAAATAAATAAAATTATTTTTGGAAAACCCAATCTATCATAGCAGTAATGAAAAATGTAATGTTCTTAATGGAGAATGAAATTTAAAATTACTTTTGATATTTATTCATGTTTCAAAACGTTATGCATGATATGTATGATGGTCTCAATTTAACTTGATGATAGTCCGACATCAAATTGTTCTGATATAAAAAGGTCACTCATTGTATTTGGTCAAATTGGTCATCTCTATGAGGAAGTGGATATCTGTTATTCACATTAATCTTAATCAATCTATAGTAATCTATGAACAAATTGAGGGTACCATCTGAATCATTTTGATAAATGGATGTGTGACCCCAATGGTGAAGTGTTAGGTCATATAATATCTTTTCCTATGGATCTTCCAACTACTTTATGAGTCCATGGTGCTCTGTAGGTGTCATCCTATAAGGAGGAATGGACAGTAGTGCTTCATATGCAACTATTTCAATGGTAAAATCCACTACACTCTCAAGATATGTTATAGAGAAATTATCATGGAAGACACCTCTTAAAATGATCAAACGTGGTAGGTAATTCCACACGTTTTATTCAATGATTATTTATAAATAGACTCGCTATCTAGGTAGATACATTAACTATCCTATTATTCTTGTGTCCACCTCAAATGTCATTGATATTCTTCTCTCCCTTATGAAGATACGTTCTACACTCAGGTGATCAAAAGGACACCCTTCGATGATAGAAATCAACATGGTCTTGATAAAGAACAATCCTTTCCATATCAATAATATCATCAAAGATGGTTATCTAAAGGATGAAGAAATTACACAAGAAATTATACCCACCCATATCAAGGGGGAAATCCCAGCATAGGTTTATACCCTTATCTTCAACCCCTAACGATGTGTTCTGATTCATAACACCACTAATGCACAATTTTATGAGGACCATAAATTCAATAATTGAAGAAGATATATATAAATAAAATGAACCAATATTAAAAAGATTAAAAACTAATATATATGACACCTAGATAGAACTTCAAATAGTGGAAGCACCTATAATATACTCTTAGGATATAGGATACACTGCATAGAAATGTCATGATCCATAACCCATAGATACCATGTAACAACCCAAGATTATATAAAAAATATTATATTTAATTAATGTCTTGTGTTGTACGCTACACCAAAAGGAGCTTGCACAACATGCATCCTTGACTTGCGTTGCATTACACGCAATCGCGACCTTCCTCGATAGCGTTTGTAATACGCAATACTGAGTTTCACTAAACAACGATATTCTATTAAAATATTATTAAAAATAGTCGGTATGAATAGTAATAACCACTTTTTGAAATTCTGTAAATCTTATTTTTCAAAATGAACTTCATTTTTGGATTCGGAGTATCGAATTTAGCCTAAGGTGAAATTTTGGTACATTTCGGATAACTTTCATATTCTGATGAATAGTGAAAATTACTAAATTATAATTAAAAAACAACTTTTTTAATCGAAATAATTAATAGTGATAAATTATTAATTGGAGTAGTTTTAAAGTATATTTAGAATATATTTTTACAATTTAATACAATGTTGGTCATTGGATGTAATTGCACATTTAAACCAGACATAAACAAGTGTCAATCTTTTGATAGATATTGTTTCTTAAAAACACGCTATTTGTTTTAACAGCGGGATTTAAATATAAAATTAATTAATGCAACTACTATGTTATGAATTTGGTAAAATAGACTTCATTTTTGAATTCGGAATATGAAATATAGCTTAGGATGAAATTTTGGCATTTTTCTGAAAACCTTCATTTTTTGATGAAAAGTGAAACTACTAAGTGGTAGTTAAAAAACTGAATTTTTCATAAAACTTAATTTTACCGCTTCTGTGAATGGAATTTCAAAAATCCGAGAGACACGGTTGATTTCATTAAGTAAAATGTGGTTCAATGAGATGAAAATAATTTTTGGTGAATAGTAACTTTTTACTTTTATTTACCACGGTTAAAAGTAAATAGGGTAATTAAGGGTAAGAATGATATTAATATTACCCTAACACATGTCCTAATTCTATTTGACAAGTGTATCTCGACCAAAAACAACCTTAAGTGTAACATATTATCATTTAGGCCCACTTGGATTAGATTAGGACAATTATTATTATTTAATTCAAAGAAGAGTTAAAAGAGTTAAAATCAAAGTTTATTCACTAAAACATTTTTAATATGGGGTTATACATAAGATAAATTCGACTATAAATATTAATTAGAAAGATAAAAAGATTTCCTATATAATGATATTTTATCTATAATTTTTAGACTTTAAATAAATTAATTTATTTATGACACAACGATGATGCAGTAATTACCCTTTTAAGGAAATATTAACAGAATTGATGTTATAAATACTAAAATGAATGTAATTTGAGACTTTTGATGAATTACACTAATTTTCTAGGTTACTATGATATATTACTGTTGATTTAATAAACTTGGTTCGAACATATAATTCTGTTATGACTTTCAAAAAAATCATATATCAAATAGTGTCAAAATTGACACAAAACAGTTTTTAAATAAAATATTATATTATTAATTGTTATTTTATTCCTAAAAATCTAAGGTTTGGCCAAATGACTTAGATAAGGATATATATATTAATAATAAACAATTTGGGGTTCGTTTGGCATGTTATAGTAAGTGTATTAACCATATAGTGAAAGAAAACAAAAAGACACGGTAAAAGTTAAATTATTTAACTTAGAGTTAAATCTAATTGATAAGGTTAAAATAAGAACCTAAACTTGTCTAAATCCTATTGGTTGATAGGATTTCGACCCATCCCCACTTTAGCTTCGAAATAAGACCCTTTGGAACCATTATAAACCGATTTTTACTTTAATATAAAATAATATTTTGAGATATTCCTAAGGTGCCCCTCTCCTCCCTTATAAAAGGACACCTCCTCCCCCTCCTCCTCACACCAATTTGAGCACTCAAGCTCGGCCAACCCCTGCCAAAATCTCTTCTCCACTTCCCTAGCAACATCCTAGAGGTTCTGGTATTCCTAAAAGACCAATTTTAGTTCCCTAAGAGGAGGTCTCCAAAAGGCGCTTCAAAGAAGAAGTAATTACCGTTACCAATTCTTTCATTTTTATTTCTTCTTCCACTTCTTCTTCTTAGGTTGTTTCATTATGAAGTAATAACATCAGTATCACTCATATACGGATATGTTATTATAAGTATGAAACAACCCTATTTCACCTTCTATCCATCCTACGGAAAAAGGAAATCACCGCGCGTGCGTACGTACGGAATACCGTCTCCACGCCGTGGTGTAATCTATTTTCCGCCACCACCTTAATTGGATGGGTATAAAGGTGTAATGAGTAACTATATATTATTATTGTAAAGTGATATTGATACTGAAATAGTATACATACACTTCAACACAATTCCACGACCATGGGAACGATATCATCGCTCGTGCGTATGTACGGACTACCGTCTCCACGACGCGATGAGATTCATTCTCCATGTTAACCATTTAAGAATGATTATAAAGTATATATAAGAAATAATAATGAAATATATGACATTATAAAGTTACTGGATTTATGTATATATATATATATGTATGTCATATACTTACTTCCATTTCAAGACAATAAGGAAAGTAAAACAGCGTTCATGCATACGTACGGACTACCGTCTCTATGAACGGTGTTTTTCATTTTATTTATCTATCTATTATATATATATATATATATACTGAATATATATGATATATAAATCATATTTTATATTCTGTAAGTAAGTAGATCATGATATAAGTAATAATGATGTCAAGAACAACAAGTCAAAACACCTACGATAAATGAAACGATTTTACCCAAAACGCTTCTTTAACATGGAATTTACAAAATAACGGGTAATATAATGTCATAAGTGAACCATATATGATATCATAACAATGAATATGATTCTGGAATAAGTCTATAACATGATTTAAATCATTATACAGGAGTTTCGGACACTTACAAAGCAAGTCGGACATAAGGTAAGGGAAATATCACAATCTCATTTTTATCCGAGATTGTTTATTCGTAAGTATTTACTAGGGTTTATTTTATCATCCACATCCATGTTTCATCAAAATGTAATATTATTTCCATCCACCTACAATTGTTTAAATCCATTTTTACCCTTCGGTGAGTTTTTAGTAATATGTATGAAAGGAATCTTTTGTCGTACGAGGTACTTTTTGACTTTTCCGACAAAAGTACGAAGAATGTTTTTTTAACTTATACGGCATGAATGGATTTTTAAAACATTATTTCCAAGAATCTTCCTTTACAAGTTTTCAAGTTTATTTTTAATCAACTTCTTTTAGTTTTAAATTGTAAGACATGTTAAGAAAGGAAAATGTTTTTGAAGTAGAAAGGATATTTTCCTCAAGAATGGATTTCAAGTATTTCATCAAAATTATTTTCCATCTAAGATAATAAAAGGGTTCTGTTATTATCCCAATTATTACATTGGTTTGATTATGTTGTGATGGAAATATTTTTATGAATTCCTTTATCTTATATGAATTGTTTTATGATGTCATGTTGTTTAAGAATTCCATTTTTATTACATGGGTTACGCTATGATGTATGGTTTATGATTATGTGGCACACATAAGAAAGGATTCATTATAAGATAGGTGGGACCTATATCTCCCTCCAATGCATTGGGTAAAGATTTTATATCTCATGAGATAGACATGGCTGAAATGGTAGGTTATACCGGTTCAGTGAAACATGACTGAAACGAGGGTTACTCGATTCAGAAAGGGACTTTGTCCACTAAGATAGTCTTGGCAATTAGTCTTGACTAACAAGAAATGATTCTCTATGATTATGTGTGTATGCCACAAAGTTTCATGTTTTATGTTATGATTATTGGGATTAATTTTTCACTGCCATGATTTATCCCATGATTATGAAATTATGCACTCTTTTGCAGGTTATGATTTCCAAAATGTTATGTTCTTATGAATATGATGTGATTGATATTTATTTTGTTTACCCTTACTGAGCATTTGAGCTCACCCTTTTATGTTTTCTTTTCCCCAGGATATAAAGAAAGGTTTTAGGTATAAAAAAAAGAAGATCTTTATGGGAGATTTTGAAGATCTTTCACCACGATTAGAAGATTATAGTCCGAGTTTCCAAAGACACTAAACTATTACGGTCCTTGTGTGTGTGTTTTTGTAATGTACTAAGTATTCCGCAAAAGTAATGTAATGTCAATGTACGTCAAGATACGGGTCTCTACAGTTGGTATCAGAGGAAAGGTTTAGTCAACCTTTGGAAACTAGGATGCGAAAACGTTAGTGAGATCCCTAGAGATATTTCTAAGGTATGTCTAGGGATGCCTCTAAGGTTAAGTATACATATAGGTTATAGTCCTAGAATTGCTCTAACGATCTTAGAATTTAACCTAAGATGTTAGATATTGAGGGTACTACCCCTTTATTATGTTGTTTTCCCTAGCATGATTTTTGCCTCCCACACTATTCTTTTGGGGTTTTAGACGATGGCTGGAACCCGAAGGAACCGTGTTTATCAATGCAATGGACAATGCAATGATTGTCCCCCTGAGCAACCAAACGATATGGGAGATGGAATGAAAAATCTTGTAGCCATGCTCACACAACTTTCTCAACCTATGAATCATGCAGGACTTCCAAACGAGCAAAGGAAGGAGCAACATTCTGTTGAATCCTTCATGAGGCAGCGTCCGCCTTCTTTCAGTGGGTCTACTGATCCATTAGTTGCTGAACAATGGATTAGTACTACTGAAAAGATATTTTCAGTTCTTCAATGTTCTGAAAATGATAAAGTCATCTTAGCAGTATATCGTTTGGAAGGTGAAGCTGATCAATGGTGGAATCTTATCAAGAATACGAGGCAAAGAGATGAAATTGATTCCATGGAATGGGATGAGTTCAAGAACTTGTTTTTCAGTAAGTACTTCCCTCGTATTCTTCGAACGAAGATGGAGAAGGAGTTTATTGAACTGAAGGAAAAGGATGATGAATCTGTTGGTATATACGAAGCGAATTTTACAAGACTTGCAAGGTATGCATCTGGCATTATCATCCAACCTGAAAGTAAAGTTGATCGATTTTTCAGTGGCTTAAAACCAAGTCTTCGAAGGGCATTAGCTATAAGAGACTTCAGTAGCTATGAAGAAATTGTGCGTTGTGCTATCAAGGTAGAAATGGAAGTTGGTGTTACATATCCATCTCATGGTTTTGACAAGAAAAGAAATATGGAGTTGAAGGAGAAATCTCAGAATAATGGTGAAAAGAAGATGAATGTTTCCTTATGCACAAAGTGTGGAAAGAAGCATGGTGGAGATTGTCTTAAAGGGACTAGAAAATGTTTTAAGTGTGGAAAAGAAGGTCATCAAGCAGCTGAGTGTCGAAGTAATGGAAAAAGGGATTCTAATGAAGTGAATAAAGCAAACACTGCAGAGAACGCACAACCAACACTTCAATGCTTCAAGTGCAAGGAGATGGGACATTATGCCAATAAATGCCCTAATCCAAGGGTTAGT
Source organism: Viscum album (assembly GCA_963277665.1). Classification (NCBI taxonomy): domain Eukaryota; kingdom Viridiplantae; phylum Streptophyta; class Magnoliopsida; order Santalales; family Viscaceae; genus Viscum; species Viscum album. The sequence goes on along the minus strand of OY728128.1, from coordinate 1,129,806,180 downwards.
GATGATCGACATGAGAAACCGCTTAAGGCAAAGGACAAAGGGAAGTCACATGTGATTACTATCGTCAATGTTGAATATGACAACGATGTGGTGGAATGATTAAGTTTTTATGTAATGGGATTCCAAAATAATGTTGTATCATGGAAGATTGGAATATTTATGTATTGGTCTAATGTGGTATTCAAAGTGATTGAGATATTATGTGCATAATGAAGGGAAAACGAGAAAACGAAATGTTTAACAGTATTCATGAGCTCATGATTGATATAAGGACTAAGTGATATCATGGTTTGAGTATATAGAATTTTGAGGATTTTGGTATGTGGAAAGTGTTAACTTTTAACTGCATTCAAGTTTTCACTAAGGTTCAATGGGTATTCAAGAGAGTACAAGATTAAGTCCTTTGAATGTTTGGATTGTGACCAACAAAACATATCTTATGATATATGGGGATCAACGATGGTATTAAATCTCTGGTAATAGTTTTCACTATGTTATGAGAGTGGACTGCAGTATTATGGATAAGCCTAAAGATTGAAATGGATTATGTTGGACATAAGTGAGTATTGTTTAAGGATAGAAGTTTTTTTTCGATATTATTGATGGGATGTTATAGAAATTTATTTTTAGAAAAAGGACAACCTGCAGGACAGGCGACAGCCCATCGCTTCGGACAAGGCTGTGGGAATCGAACCCACAACCGAAGTGCGACTGGCCTTTATCGCCTACCACTGGACTACAAGAAGTCCCTGTTTTGTAGAAACTAGTTTTTTTATATTAAGCAGTATGATATATGAAGTATAAGTCCATTTTAGGAACCATATATGCTTTATCTCACTATAGATCGACTTATGTATATAATTTTTGCTAACCTTTTGTTTGAGACAGATGGAATGACCCGTCATTCTATCACATGATCTGCTAACACTTCACGAATAAGAAATTCAACTTCATTTATTTAAGAGATGAAGTGGAAATTGTTCAAGGCATGAACAATAGTGAGATTGTACCAAAATAAAGAAAGTATTTATTCTAATTCAAATTTTCAACTTTAGGGAAATGATCTTGAAAACCAAAAATGTTGTCCTAGTGATCTTATACCTGATGAATCGAATGGTACCTTAGATCGTCACAAATTTATGGATTTGTGATTATTGGATTTTCCATAGCCATGTTCTCTACCACACTCCATCAGAACATGATGGTTAGATTTCTCTTCCATATCCATATTTTCACCTATGTGGAAACCCAATGATTAGTTTATTTGGGTAACCGTTACGTTTCATACTTTTATTTTTAAATATTGGTTTTGATATTCCTTTTTACGATGTGGGTTTCTATTAAAGAAACTTTCAAATAGTAAACCATTTATAACCCCGATGAATTTCGAGGGCGAAATTCATTTTAAGGGGGGTAGAATGTAACAACCCAAGATTTTATAAAAAATATTCTTTTTAATTAATGTCTTGTGTTGTACGCTACACCAAAATGAGCTTTCACAACATGCATCCTTGACTTGCCTTGCATTACACGCAATCGCGACCTTCCTCGATAGCGTGTGTAATACGCAATACCGAGTTTCACTAAACAACGATATTCTATTAAAATATTATTAAAAATAGTCGTTATGAATAGTAATAACCACTTTTTGAAATTCTGTAAATCGTATTTTTCAAAATGAACTTCATTTTTGGATTCGGAGTATCGAATTTAGCCTAAGGTGAAATTTTGGTACATTTCGGATAACTTTCGTATTCTGATGAATAGTGAAAATTACTAAATTATAATTAAAAAACAACTTTTTTAATCGAAATAATTAATAGTGATAAATTATTAATTGGAGTAGTTTTAAAGTATATTTAGAATATATTTTTACAATTTAATACAATGTTGGTCATTGGATGTAATTGCACATTTAAACCAGACATAAACAAGTGTCAATCTTTTGATAGATATTGTTTCTTAAAAACACGCTATTTGTTTTAACAACGGGATTTAATTATAAAATTAATTAATGCAACTTCTATGTTATGAATTTGGTAAAATAGACTTCATTTTTGAATTCGGAATATGAAATATAGCTTAGGATGAAATTTTGGCATTTTTCTGAAAACCTTCATTTTTTGATGAAAAGTGAAACTACTAAGTGGTAGTTAAAAAACTGAATTTTTCTTAAAACTTAATTTTACCGCTTCTGTGAATGGAATTTCAAAAATCCGAGAGACACGGTTGATGTCAGTAAGTAAAATGTGGTTCAATGAGATAAAAATAATTTTTGGTGAATAGTAACTTTTTACTTTTATTTACCACGGTTAAAAGTAAATAGGGCAATTAAGGGTAAGAATGATATTAATATTACCCTAAAACTTGTCCTAATTCTATTTGACAAGTGTATCTCGACCAAAAACAACCTTAAGTGTAACATATTATCATTTAGGCCCACTTGGATTAGATTAGGACAATTATTATTATTTAATTCAAAGAAGAGTTAAAAGAGTTAAAATCAAAGTTTATTCACTAAAACATTTTTAATATGGGGTTATACATAAGATAAATTCGACTATAAATATTAATTATAAAGATAAAAAGATTTCCTATATAATTATATTTTATTTATAATTTTTAGACTTTAAATAAATTAATTTATTTATGACACAACGATGATGCAGTAATTACCCTTTTAAGGAAATATTAACAGAATTGATGTTATAAATACTCAAATGAATGTAATTTGAGACTTTTTATTAATTCCACTAATTTTATAGGTTACTATGATATATTAGTGTTTATTTTATCAACTTGGTTCGAACATATAATTCTGTTATGACTTTTACAAAAATCATATATCAAATAGTGTCAAAATTGACACAAAATAGTTTTTAAATAAAATAAAATATTATTAATTATTATTTTATTCCTAAAAATCTAAGGTTCGGCCAAATGACTTAGATAAGGATATATATATTAATAATAAACAATTTGGGGTTCGTTTGGCATGTTATAGTAAGTTTATTAACTATATAGTGAAAGAAAACAAAAAGACACGGTAAAAGTTAAATTATTTAACTTAGAGTTAAATCTAATTGATAAGGTTAAAATAAGAACCTAAACATGTCTAAAACCTATTGGTTGATAGTATTGCAACCCATCCCCACTTTAGCTTCGAAATAAGACCCTTTGGAACCATTATAACCCGATTTTTACTTTAATATAAAATAATATTTTGAGATATTCCTAAGGTGCCCCTCTCCTCCCTTATAAAAGGACACCTCCTCCCCCTCCTCCTCACACCAATTTGAGCACTCAAGCTCGGCCAACCCCTGCCAAAATCTCTTCTCCACTTCCCTAGCAACATCCTAGAGGTTTTGGTCTTCCTCAAAGACCAATTTTAGTTCCCTAAGAGGAGGTCTCCAAAAGGCGCTTCAAAGAAGAGGTAATTACCGTTACCAATTCTTTCATCTTTATTTCTTCTTCCACTTCTTCTTCTTAGGTTGTTTCATGATGAAGTAATAACATCAGTATCACTAATATACTGATATGTTATTATAAGTATGAAACAAACCTATTTCACCTTCTATCCATCCTACGGAAAAAGGAAATCACTGCGCGTGCGTACGTACGGAATACCGTCTCCACGCCGTGGTGTAATCTATTTTCCGCCACCACCTTAATTGGATGGGTATAAAGGTGTAATGAGTAACTATATATGATTATTGTAAAGTGATATTGATACTGAAATAGTATACATACACTTCAACACAATTCCACGACCATGGGAACGATATCATCGCTCGTGCGTACGTACGGACTACCGTCTCCACGACGCGATGAGATTCATTCTCCATGTTAACCATTTAAGAATGATTATAAAGTATATATAAGAAATAATAATGAAATATATGACATTATAAAGTTACTGGATTTATGTATATATATATATGTATGTCATCTACTTACTTCCATTTCAAGACAATAAGGAAAGTAAAACAGCGTTCATGCATACGTATGGACTACCGTCTCCATGAACGGTGTTTTTCATTTTATTTATCTATCTATTATATATATATATATACTGAATATATATGATATATAAATCATATGTTATATTCTGGAAGTAAGTAGATCATGATATAAGTAATAATGATGTCAAGAACAACAAGTCAAAACACCTACGATAAATGAAACGATTTTACCCAAAACGCTTCTTTAACATGGAATTTACAAAAGAACGGGTAATATAATGTCATAAGTGAACCATATATGATATCATAAAAATGAATATGATTCTGGAATAAATCTATAACATGATTTAAATCATTATACAGGAGTTTCGGACACTTACAAAGCAAGTCGGACATAAGGTAAGGGAAATATCACAATCTCATTTTTATCCGAGATTGTTTATTCGTAAGTATTTACTGGGGTGTATTTTATCATCCACATCCATGTTTCATCAAAATGTAATATTATTTCCATCCACCTACAATTGTTTAAATCCATTTTTACCCTTCGGTGAGTTTTTAGTAATATGTATGAAAGGAATCTTTTGTTGTACGAGTTACTTTTTGACTTTTCCGACAAAAGTACGAAGAATGTTTTTTTTAACTTATACGGCATGAATGGATTTTTAAAACATTATTTCCAAGAATCTTCCTTTACAAGTTTTCAAGTTTATTTTTAATCAACTTCTTTTAGTTTTAAATTGTAAGACATGTTAAGAAAGGAAAATGTTTTTGAAGTAGAAAGGATATTTTCCTCAAGAATGGATTTCAAGTATTTTATCAAAATTATTTTCCATCTAAGATAATAAAAGGGTTCTGTTTTTATCCCTATTATTACATTGGTTTGATTATGTTGTGATGGAAATATTTTTATGAATTCCTTTATCTTATATGAATTGTTTTATGATGTCATGTTGTTTAAGAATTCCATTTTTATTACATGGGTTACGCTATGATGTATGGTTTATGATTATGTGGCACACAAAAGAAAGGATTCATTATAAGATAGGTGGGACCTATATCTCCCTCCAATGCATTGGGTAAAGATTTTATATCTCATGAGATAGACATGGCTGAAATGGTAGGTTATACCGGTTCAGTGAAACAGGACTAAAACGAGGGTTACTCGATTCAGAAAGGGACTTTGTCCACTAACATAGTCTTGGAAATTAGTCTTGACTAACAAGAAATGATTCTCTATGATTATGTGTCTATATCACAAAGTTTCATGTTTTAAGTTATGATTATTGGGATTACTTTTTCACTGCCATGATTTATCCCATGATTATGAAATTATGCTCTCTTTTGCAGGTTATGATTTCCAAAATGTTATGTTCTTATGAATATGATGTGATTGATATTTATTTTGTTTACCCTTACTGAGCATTTGAGCTCACCCTTTTATATTTTCTTTTCCCCAGGATATAAAGAAAGGTTTTAGGTAAAAAAAAGAAGAACTTTATGGGAGATTTTGAAGATCTTTCACCACGATTAGAAGATTATAGTCTGAGTTTCCAAAGACACTAAACTATTTCGGTCCTTGTGTGTGTGTTTTTGTAATGTACTAAGTATTCCTCAAAAGTAATGTAATGTCAATGTACGTCAAGATACGGGTCTCTACATACCACTTGACTACGATGGACAAGTCCAATCATTTGAGTTTGTATCGCTACATCCTAGATACCTAATCCCTACAAACCTCCTCAGCCTAATCAACCAATTGACGACTAACTCCAAACCTGACATGGAGCCACTAATCTTGTACCTGAAAGTGGTGTTAGTACAAAGTATCATTCAATTTGTACTGAAGGAATGAATTAGAAGAAATAATGATGGTGACCGATATTTCAACAATATCAGCACTCGATTGGTTTCCTCTTGCACATGGTATTTTTATTGCATTAAATTCCTTAATGATGACACTCTACAATAATTTTATTGTGTTCCCCATGCTAGTACATCCCAAACACTCACCCTGAAAATGACTTTTCATTCCCATAGAAAAAAACATACATTCCTAAAGGCAGAACCTTTTTATATAAAATTTTAATATTCCCTCAGGTTCATATCTATGATGAGATCCTTCTACACTATAATCGAAACAATGTTCATCCAAAATAAATTCAACTATAATCCGATGATATATGAAATCCCATCCTCAAAGAATCTCATAGTAGTTAACATTCCACCGGTAATAGTCAGTGAAAAATTATAAAATTAAGTGTATCAAGATGAATATAACATCATTAAATTTTCACCATGATGTTGGTGGATATACTCTTGAGAACTATGTATTCAAAATATATGTGGAATTATGTATTAGATGAATGATATTTGGATGTATTCCTAGAAAATACCTTGATTATGACCAGCTTAAGTTCGTGAATCCCACCAATTATTTGTGGACTTATGTAGCATTGAAGTGGGGACATTGACCCTCCACTATGGTGGTGCCTCGATATGCTCTAAGATAGAAAACATTTCCTATATCTAGAATTAGCAGTATGAGGAATGTGATCCACCAATAAGATAGGAGGGTTATTCGACTATAATTCTTGAGTCCACTCTAACATGATAGGGGCAGGTCGGTGACCACCTTGTATGGATTGCATGAAATAAAAAATGGTGTCAAAGAACAGAGCATCAATGCCTAGTGGATAATCTATAGGTGTTTCCTCATGTGGAACAATACGATATTTCAATAGTGTCATAGGTCCAACCACCACCATATTGGGCTTATCTTCACTTTCTTGGCATATGCACGAAGAAATCATGGTGGAATAACTCTATAATTTCATGTCCAACACCTTAGATATGATTTATAATTCATAGGAAAAGTTAAATAAAATAATATATGTACAAATCCATTCTACATGAAAGTAAAACCTCTATTCATGTTCCAAAGTCTTGGTCTTGGTTATAATAAAGGTCATGGAATGATAAGGAGACATAACATAATTCCCACTATAGTGATTTTGTTAGGTCCAAACTCTTAAACCATAGTATTGGTTTTATTATATAGATTTTCAAATGAAATTTATAAATGAACTCAAAATTTACATTATATTTGACATCACTATTAATCAGTAACCATTTAATTTTATAAAATTATTAAAATTTAGATCATTATTATTTATTTAGACATTGTTAACTAAGCCCAGATAATTGCATCACCAATTCCCAAATAATAAAGGCCCACACTATTTATAAATTGTAATTGGAATGTCATGTAATTGAGACATAGCAATACATCTGTTATCAATATGTAACATGCAACATATAGTGATTTGATTGGATTTCTACCATTCCTAATTTACAGATCCACTCCCCTCTAAATGTTTTTTCCACTCCCCAATAAATTCTATTAATGTGATGTAATTGAAAGATTATTGTGTCACGATCCATTGATATATGAAAAATTATTTTTATGTAACTGTAAACTGTAATTAATTTAAATACTTCATTCATACAAGAAACAGTAGCACAGTAAAAGTAATAACAAACAAGGACAAAACTAGAATATATAATACATGCGATGTAGATAGAAAAATAGATATGGAAAGACATAATTCTTGGCATTTATGTCCTATGGTACCTATTATGTTGAATAAATTTTATACAACATGATATCATTATACCCTGGTAGAATAATACCATTATAATAATATCAATAATAATAACATAACATAAAAAGAGTGGCATCCACCTATGAAATATGTGTAACTATATCAAGCACCACAATTAACAACTTTAACCCATCCTAGGTAACATGGGTTTCCTTTTTATGTGGGTTAACTACTCCCGAGAACATTCTCAATTCCAAATTCCATTATCCAACACTTCTATCTAATATATATATAGTAATATATGATGATATATTCTTTTGATACAACTTTTTAGCATCCCACCCCATAATCTACTATGAATTTCCCCAAGAAAAGTGTGCCTCCAAATACATGAGATGCTTCTAACTAGAAGTTGGGGATTATGGTTTTTCTTTTGTCATAATATAACCTCATTTATCAAAGAATAACACAATATTTTTAATATTGGTATGTTGTAGAATTAGAATAAAAATTAAGCAGTTGAAATTATAATTATAATCATACAATAGAATAAAAACATCAAGTGGAAGCTAAATAAATAGTATATATAAATTGAAGATAATGATAATGTTGGTATATAATATGAACAACGAGAGGGTAGAGGATACATAAATATGATAAATGAAATTTAAAAATGAAAAAAATTAAAAAATATTCTACTACTAGCTTCTCAAGAAATGGATTGGTCCTACGACCCCATACACCATCCTAGAACTATCAATAAAAAATCGTAACATGAACGTTTCCCTTTATCTACACCTAAAATAATGTTCTTTTATTGAGGTCGAAATTAATCCCAATATGGTTGTAAGTTATTATTAATAGGTCACCACCAATGTTCTATATGTAAGTCCATTTTATTCATATAAAATTATGTATCTTCCAAGAATAATAATAAATTAATGGAAGAAAATAAATAAATAAGTGTATCGGATTGGGTTCTAATTGGGGAACCCATCTAAAACATCCTGCTTCAGCCTAATATTTATGGGTCTGAACCATGATATCATACTCATTAAGGTAATATGGTGAATGGATGTTAATAAAGAATAATCAATGGCGGTCAGTACTGATGCATATGATTTTTCATGGAAGACACGTCCTTGGAAAATCCAATTACACATTCATATTATTTAATTGAATTTACATATTTTATACTTATTATGAGAAACACTAATCCCATAAAAGGTGAAAAAAATGTAAACCCATGTACCTTTCTAGGGGACTTATATATTTCTATTACCATATTATTCCATCCATGGTTACCCATAAATGATATTACATCTGTTACTCAGGGCATGGTGTGAAGACTACAATAATTGGCCTCAATGTTCACCCTTGGTATCTTAAGTTGGGGTAAAAATCTGTGTCATAGAACTCAAAAACCATCATTATACTGAGCCTATCCACATGGAATCCCCTAGGTAACATGTATCACTCGTATTGTGGAAAATGGAGAACACGTGGTGATCTCATCCCTCACCTATAGAGTATTTACCATATTACAATTTATATACATTTAAAAAAACTAACTATAAGGCTTGTTAATCTCAACTAAAATTTCCTTATCATATAAAACTTTTATTGAACTTGGTACATATTAAGAGTATCATTTTTATATAATAATCAACCTAATTTATAATTAAATCATTTATAATATAATTTTCTTGTTTTCCAATCATTTATTTTGACACTAATTCATTAAATTAGAATAATAGAAAAATTCATAACTCATGGTTTTTCAACTATCCAAATTCATTTCTTCATTTAGAAACATTTATTAAAATGGAAAAAATGTAATGGGGTTTTTAATTAATTAGGATAATGGAAGATAATACCCATATGGTAAAAACAATTTAGGAGGCTAAAGTTAAGGTAATCAACCAAAGGGTTGATTCACCACTCACTAGGGTCACACCTGATATAGAAAATAAATTGATTTAATTTAGTAACAATATAGAGGAATATCTAGAATGGTCTGGCATTCAGAGAAATGACAAACCTTGTAAAATAGATATAGCATATTGAATAAAATCTGGGCCACCTATCATAGGTTTTTTGTGCTCTCATTATCCATTTTCATCCCTGTAATCAAGCTATAATGAGGGACACATGAAGAATAATTAAAATCCATAAAAATATGGAAAATATGGAAAAATATAAATATATTGACAAGAATGATTAGAAATGATTAATGGAAGGAAGTGGATTATATAATTAACATTAATTTTTCTAACACATTAGATAGAGAATGATTTAGTGTTTCGATAGAGGACAGATCAAAATCTCTAAGAGGAGGAAAAAAGAAAGGTTCATGAAACAAATCTAGATAATAATGAATGAGGAAGAGTAAATATTGGGTATTCTTCCATTTCTGGGGAAATGTGTTATTTTACCCTCATTTTTTGTCTCTAATGTTTTTTCGCACGGTTGTCCAAGCCATGCACCAACCATGCCCCCCAAATTGTCAAAGAGGGAACCTCACATGGGATAGGTGAGTGGTTTATGTAACCATTTTCAATACATATGGATTCAGATTATTATATATTCTACTATATTTACATGGTTGATCATCCAACCATGTATGGTTTTATACATACTGTGTGGCACAACCTATGCACTAGGTAGCCCACACTGTTGTGTTGCACAATTAGCAGTATATGTGCATTAGACATGCGATTGAGCCTATAATCTTATTTTTCTGATATCTATGGTCCAAAGGATTTTTTGACACCACCTTAGCACTAAATATCCATTAGATACCATTCGAATCATAAAAATAGAGCTTCTAAATATTTACATAAAATTCTGTACCTATTTAAAAATTTAGTATGTTAAATTCAGAAAATGGTTTTCAATAATTATAATCGGTTCTATGAAACCATAATGATATTTAATTTCAATTTATTATTTTCATTAATGTGTTTTATAATAACCATTGGGACATATAATTGATTCATGGGTAAGTAATGGATTATTCAATAATAAAATTTTAATTTTAATTTTATACTCTTCTTTATAATATCATGATACTAAAATTGACTAATGAGTGTATTCTTCTATTTTATGTCCCATAAGGATTTTTTTCTCATCTTACATTTGAAAATGTTTTTCATAGCATTTTATAGATGAATATGGACAAGGGTGATATTAATACATAAATTATAATGATTTGTATTGAAAAGAAAATTATTTATATATTAAATGTTTTTTATTATGGGATAAATGTAAAATAAGTAATGTGATCAATTTATGATGTAATATTTATTTATGAATAATTCATACCTATTTATATAATAGTATTAAAATACAATAACATTAATATTGACAGAAATTAAATTCATTTCAATGATGTAATTTAGAGATTTCTTATGTCTATGTCTTTAGAGAGTTTATCATATAAAAGGGTAAGAATACATTAGAGGCTAAAATATTGTTAATAGAATACACATGATATATTCTACTTTCATGTCACAGTCAAATGATATAGAATTAAATGATTAATATGTATCATAATATAATATATGTTTGTTTGTAATATAAATCCTTATAGAAAACATCTAAGCTAATGCCGGAGGGCCCAAAGTGAGTAATATCTATGAAAATCAGAAACCTTGAATGGTTGGAATTCGAACGATGTATTTTGTTATTGTGATGGAATAGTTAATGTAGGCTATAAAAATTGTTTTTAACCACGATATAGTGCTCCAAGATATACTATAATGGAATATGTTTATATTGGATTATATTATAAGAGAACACCCACAAACATTTAGTGAATATTTTTACCCATTTTTAGACAATGGATGGACTAAATACATTTTAAATATAATTTATTTCATTTATTTGTTACAAAACCAAAACAAAACACTTTCAATTTATCATTTTGCAGGATATGTCAATCAATAGTGGAAAATAAATAGAAATAATATAAGATACGATGAAATTTTCATCATGGAATCATATTAATTTTAGAATATATTCCTTGAGAAATATATCCCTATGGTTGACTGACATTAGATAAAAAAGTTGTTTATGGAAATCATGAAAAAGATAGAATATTTGGTAACAATGTAGGATGAAAACATAACTTAATTATAATGTTACAAACTACATTTAGTCCAATGTATTGATTATTAATTTATTCCCTTATACATAGGATAAAAGATATGATACTGAAGGGAATTTCCCGCCCATGAAGTCAAAATTTACTTTAAACTTATTTGTTGTTCCAAGAAAGAAGAAATGGAGTTTTATGATGATATTTTATTCCTTTCGAATAATTAATAGAATAGGTCTACATAATAGAAACATGGAACCATTCATGAATGAAATTTATATTTAACAAAATAATTTTTATATCATGTGTTAAGTGTGGAAAAAAATCATCCTAGAGAAGATCTAATTATATCATTGAAGTGTTATGGGTCAGAAATGTTTTAGTATATTTTTGATGATTGTAATGAATAAAATAATAGATTAGGTTATACATATTTTGATAAAAATGTATTATTTTTTCATAAATGTAATGATATGTTTAATTATACTGATATATATCTAATGAATACATCAAATAAAAGGAAGATTCCAGACTATAGATATAATAGAGTGGCAAAATACTATTCCACTACTTCAATAGATATTTTCTACAAAACAATTTGGTTAAAGGAACATTAATTATTTATTCATATTTTTAAAAATCTTGTTTTATTTCAAGTCCACAAATCCATTAATATATGAGATAATCTAGAAAAAATTAAATAACCATATCATGAAATGAAGTTAAGAGTGTTGGTAATAACACCTGGGATGGTATTTGGAAAAACAATAACCTAATAAGATCTTACTACTGTCATATGTAGGTGGTTTTTCCTAGAATACCATGTAGTCATTCCCATTGTAGAATTTGATGTTATTCCATGTATGAATTTGATTTGATTTTATAATGATATGATCAATTTTATAGGTAAAGAATTACATTTTAGAAAGAGAATAATAATGTATAGAATAATGAAATATAACCTTCGACAAAATTATCAATAATCTATAAAATATTGATGAGATTGAAATGAATGTTATGTTACTAATACTTATGTAATTATAGAAATTATTAATATCAATTATAATACATTATTAAATGTATAATAGGATGATTTTCATGAGTAGTTTCTAAATTTTATAGTATATCCATAACATAAAATTACTATTGAATTATGGGTTGGTTTTAATAAAATTTCAAAACACACATGTCTAATGTATGAAGTATATCATTTAGAATAGAAAAATATAACACATTAGTTTCCTAAAGAAGGCTTTATTTACCATAGGAAATAACTATGAAGTGATTTAGTTTTTTGGTTAAAAATAAATATGTATCATTGAGTCTTAATAATTATAATAGATATTTGAAAAACTTTACAACCATAATGATGTATATAATAACTCATATTGGTTACTTGTTTGATCAGCTCTAGGGAGATCACTATTTATAAATGTTTAAATATAGTGTAGGAAATATCAACTAATACTAAAGGTGGATGAAATCCCTAACATAGTGTTTCGTACTATTTATATGGATTATGATTTTGGGGTTATTCTATTCAGGTTGAAAAATTCTCCAACTATATTTAATGAACAGATGAATACTACATTCCATGCATATATTACTCAAATTGTTAGTTTCATTTATTAATTATATTTTGAATTATTAAAAATCATATAATGATTTTAAAAAATAAAAGGATTTTTATAAAATACTTCAATGAAAACAATTTAAAAGTTAAATTTAGAAAATTTGATTTTTGGTCACATATTATTTCATTCATTGTAAATATCAGAAGATAAGATTCCATAATTATTGACCCAGCTCAAAAATTAGGTGATGAATGGATAAGACCTAACAATATTACTATGATTGATAGTTTTAACAGCCATATAATTTCATAAAATAAAATTTTACTCAATAGTATATCTAACTAAAAACACAGAACATAAAATCCTTAGAAATATATTACATTTAAATTAATCTCTTTGATAGCTTAAATAACACGAATCCCCAAGAATAAATGAAACTTAATATAGTATACCATGAAAAACTATCCAGTAATTTGGCTGGTATTGTTAAAAAAAATTATGAAAAATATTTTTATTTGTTCTTTAGAAATAAAATAATAATCATTTAATATAAAATCAAATGGTTTTTGAATAACTATATTGAATAAAATAGTTTAGTTATTCTCTACACATATAAATTAATAAATATTTTACCACTTTATGAACATATATTATCCAAACATTATTTATGTTTGTAAAAAAATTATAAATTTTCTTTTGGTGGATTTTTTCAATCATTCTAAATTGATTAATTATACAAATTAAATTAAAAAATAATTATTTTTAATGAAAAATACCTTCTATGTTAAATAATTCACAAGGATAATCTATATTTAATATATTTTTGATGTTAATATATTTTTCATATATATTAAAACATAAGTAATTTTTGTCATTGCAATCAATTTCATATTTATTATTGATATTAAAACATTGTATACCTATGAGAACATTCTCTATGGAATCATTCATTTTTGTCATGCGTGTGATTATAATTTTAAATTTGATCCTGAAAAAATTGAATTTAATTTGAAAAAATGTATTCTAAATTAGTAATCATATTCATTTATTTTATCTAAATTTTTTAACCTAATTTGTTTCTATTATGAATTGTAAAAGTTTTAAATATTAATTTATATGGTTAATGTAAAAACTATTTTACCTCTCGTTAATATAAAAATATATGGTTTATAGTTCCAAACAACCTCACCCAGAAGACACTTCGTAGACATATTTTTTACTTTTAGTCTCTTAGACTCATTAATTACCCATTTTGGTGGCTTAAGTGATGATATAAACGTGTGTGTAACTGATTTTTGTGTTATATTTTTTTATATTTTTCCACTCCCATTTTTATAAACGGACAACCCCTCTCCTCACATATTAACATATAAAAATAAATTTGGTTGACCAAATACCTTCCAAAATAACTTCCAAAATCAAATAATAACATTATAGGGATATTGTTTCCATAAAACCAACCTACAAAGTATTTTGGTTTGAACATATAGAAGTTGTATAAATAAAATTTAATTGTAACATCCCATGTAAGTATATATTTATGGATTTTTTTTATCTATGTCTATTTTTGAATTAGATAGTGTTTTAGAGGTTTAAAATGAGAATAAATCCAATCTTAAGCATGGAATAGTCTAATATTTTTTAAAAGAATGTTTTAACGCATTTTGATGGAAAAAAAATTTTAAATCAAAATTTTGACACTTTTATAAGCTCCATTTGTCAAAATAAACTTATTCATTAGGATTGGGACATTGTAATTTACATTGGGTAATTTGTTTTGTATCTTTCTGACAATGTTCATTTGTTAATGAATAGTGAAAAATACTGCATTTTACTTCAAAATTAATTCTTCATCTAATTTAATTATATGGTTATATTATATTAAAAATTGGTTTTAAAGTGTAATTAGAATATATTTTTACCATTTAATCGAATAATGTTCATTAGAATTAGTTTCAATTTGGAATTCAGCATCAACAAGTGACAAACTTTTCATAGATATTGTTTTGAAAAAACCCGCTATTTGTTTTGACAATGGGAATTATTTTTAAGAGTAATAATTTCAATTTATGTGTTTGGAATTTGGTAAAACAGATTCCATACTTGGAATCAAAATGTCTAAGTTATGTAATTAAGACTCTTTTGGTTTTGCACATTATGAATAGAAACGACGATAATTATCTTTAATTATCGTGATTAATTAGTAATCGGGTAGTTAAGGATAATAAAATAATATAATAATAAAAAAATTTCCCCACATGTGTCCTAATGCTACTACTTGTGTCATGGCTGACCATGGGATTCCTTGTGCCAAACTTTGGGAACCCATGAAATCACTTTTGGTTGATAGTGGCACGTTATCATTTTATTTTGAAAGAAAGGAGAATATCACAAAAGTATGTAACACCTAAGTAAAACAATTTTAATATTGTATAAATAAACGATCTCTTGGAATATAAATATTCATTGAATATCTAAAAATATTTACAACATCATAGTATTTTTTCATAATTTTTAGACTTTAAATAAAGTAAATTTTTTATGACACCATGTTGATGCAGCGATTACCTCATTAATGAACCATTTAAATAAAATGAAAAGATAATGTAAAATATTTGACTTACACTTGTTAAAGAACAATTGGATGAGTATATTTCGAACCCATATCACATTATCCTAGAAATATATGAATGTGGGACCTTTAAAATCCTAAATTTAATTCAATATAAAGTATCATTTCTTGACATTCCTAGAGTGCCCCTCATCCATCTTATAAAAGGCCCGCATCTCTACCACCTTACCCACACCTCTCAAGACTTTAGCATAGCCAAAATCTTATTAATTTATGTATCCACATCCCTCTATTCATCATATAATCCTTAACTTTGGCAGAAAGCTCTTCAAGAAACCCTTTTGGTTCAAACCAAGTGGAGTTACCCGATTTAAAGGTAATGTCTTCCCTTGTGTTCTTTTGTTTCATTTTGCTTCTCCAACCACCTAAAATAATTTTCTTCCTTTATTTTGTAACAACACAAATATGTTCAATATACTAGGATATTTTTATGAGAATTATTTGAGCTACACTTATACACACCATCGTCTAATGGTTACAGAACATACTGTTTCTATGGATGGCAAATTTCTGCCTCATGAAACGATGATTGTTCAATATTATTTTAACACCTTTCATGGTGGCCATAAATATGTCACTATATTTATATATGATATATATTATTTTTATTTTTTCCTTATTCTTCTGTATTTTTCATTTATGGCATTCAATTATGGTTTCCATTATGGGTAAACGCGATATCTTCATTTTAGGATGTGCGGACTACCACCCACTCAAAGTGATTTGATTCGTTAATCCAATATGTGGGACGTATGAAGGATGGAGTTAATGATATTATATATTATATCATAAATTAATTATAATATACCATTATATCATTATTATTTCATTCCATTAAATACGAAATAGAAAGGAAAGTAGCGTTTATGCATACATACGACTTACCGTCTCCATGAACGGTGCATTTCATTTATTACCTCTAAATGTTATGTAATATTATAGATGCATGAATATAATGGATATATATGATATATATGATATCTACATCATGAATATAATTCTGGATATAATGGATATTTTACCACATGAACAACTTGTAATTACAAGAAGTTTATTTTTGACTCATGTGCCAAGGGTTGACAAAACGACCATTATTAACATAAATAATTACATAATGTTCATACCATGGTAATAATTTATATAAAAGGAATAATGAACTTGAAAATTTTATTAATCAGGTAGAAATTTAGTCTAGTTTATTATTTAGGAGATTAAATAACGGTCAAGTCAAGTCGGACACGAGGTATTGGACTTCGTCTCAATCTCATTTCATTGAGGCTTATTTTGTTTTATACAAAACTTTATTTTATACGGTGTATAAACCCCTTTGACTTTTAATTTTTTTTCAAAAAGAATATTTTTAAATGAAGCATTTTACTAAATGAGTAAAGGGAATGTTTTTCTCTTACGTATGCAGCGACAATGACTACTCCAACGCCATGACCCTTATCTGAGTTTCGACTTCCTCTACAAGCCATAATTTTTCTAAATAAATAATAAATAACATGTTTTAATTTTATTTTATTTTGGTATTGAAAATTGATTTGATAATGTTTTTATGATATAAATTTGATATTGATATATTGTGATTGAAATGTGGAAATTTTATGTTTCCTTTATGCATGTTTTATATGATACGATTATGTTATGGTTCTTGGGCATTGTTTATGACGACGAGTGGTTCAATGATAAACTATGTTCGGGTGAGCCCGATATAGCTCTCCAATGAATTGGGTTACAGGAAGGGGTTAAACTCTAAGGTTTCTCCAAATATATTTAGGGAATATAATGTTATGGGTTTTCCAAACGTAACCACGAGGGTTACTCTCTACGTAAGAATGTTATTAATGCCTCATGTTACCTTTATGTCTTACGATTTCTATGAGTTATTCCTGATTTGATGAGGTATGTTAATGTGATCATGTTTTATGAGTAAAGTATGATTTCATTAATTCTTTTTCATACATGGACTAATGTTTTCATTTCGTAATTTTATATCCCTTACTGTGCTTTTTATGCTCATCCCATGTTTTAGAAATTTTTTTCACATATCATGGGAAAAGTATGAGATGTGAAAATAGTGTCAAAGAAAGTGTCAAGAAAGAATCAATGATTTATTTTAAATATGTCTCATTTGATCAGAAAAATGAATACTATCTTTTATGTAACTGTCTTATTTAAATATGGAATGTAATGCATGATTTATGATCTAATTATCTAAAACTCTAAACCTGAAATATCCCCAATGTGTATTCTTGAAATAACTCAAGATTATGTACGGTTTAAGGATGGGGCCTTATATTTGGTATCAAAGGTCAGTTTTGATAACTTTAGGAGTTATAATTTTATTAAATCAATATCCAAAAATATATTTTTAATGGTAAAATTGAAATGATATAGCATTTGAAGATTACCATGTTGCTTCATCTAAGACATGTTTGTTCAAAATGATTTTCTATAGAGGAAACTGAAAAGTAGTGCTAGGAAGGCATACAGAAGGAAATGACCTTCCAAATCAACATCTTGAGATGGTCAGAATTGGAACTGAATAGTTTGTTGCAGTAATGGTACAGTTGACTCAAGCGATAAATGGTGGTGGTATCCATCCAGGAGATCAGCCAGATCAACCACAGAGGAACATGTAAGTGGTGGAACATTTCATGAGGAAACATCCCCCATCATTCAGAGGATCATCTAACCCTGTTCTTCCTAAAGGGTGGATTAAAACACTGGAGAATATTTTCGATGTCATGGGGTGTTCAGACAATCAAATGGTTAGTCTTGTTGTAAACCGTTTGGAGGGTGAATCAGATCAGTGGTGGTCGATGGTTAAAAATATCAGGGACGCTGATGAGATTGATGCTCTCGACTGGGATGAATTAAAAGGTATGTTTCTTGAGAAGTATTTTCCTAAGGCTGTTCAACATAGGATGGAAAAACAAAACTTGGAATTGAGGAAAGATGATGACTTAGTGGCTTCTTATAAATAAATGTTCACACGATTGGCAAGGTATGCTCCAAATTTTATCTGAGCCCTTGATAGTAAAATAAATCATTTTTACACAGGATTTAATCCAAAATTTCCAAGGGATTTATCTTCTCGCGAGTTCAAGAGTTATGAAAAGCTTGTCAGTTGTGCTGAGAAGGTGGAAATGAAGTTTTCCGATGATCAAGTGTTCAATAACAACCAACAGAAGTAGATATCGAGGAGGAAAGAGAAAGGGAAGAATCCTTCAAAAAGGCCTGATGGTAAGAAAACTAAGTTTTCAGTTTGTGATAAATGTGGAAAAATGCATGTTGGGGAATGTCTTCTGAATTCTAGAAAGTGCTACCGATTTGGGAGGATGGGAAATAAGGCTTGTGATTGCACTGAATAAGATCAGGGTGATGGTATGACCAAATCTTATTTAGAGTTAGTGAAATGTTTATGAAAACGAGTGTTCGAAAAAGAGCCCAATGATGGGAAGCAGTCATAATACAAGCATAAAGGTGTGGTGAAATCCTTTACAACTACTTTAGCAGATGTTGGGCCATCAAATGAAGTGGTATCAGGTAAATTGATATTTTTCTCAGATTATGCTAATGTGATTTTTGATTCAGGGTCTACATATTCATTCATCTATGAAAAATTTTCTAGTAAATTGGGAATACCATCTTAAGAAATGACTCCTGAACTTATGGTAAAAACACATGGGAGGAAATGTTGAGGAAAAAATAATTTATAAGAATCTTACAATAATTATCTGTGGAAAGAACCTACTTGCAAACCTTATATTTTAACCTCTTGTAGAGTTTGATGTTATTCTGGGTATAGATTGGCTCTCTGTTTACCATGCTAAGATTGATTGTAGAGCTAAACAAGTTTCTTTTTAGAAGGAGTTTCAGTGTGTGAACAATAATGAACCCTTACTGTTGATAACATATCAAGAGGCTGAGAATCTTGTAAAAGATGGAAATGAATGTTACCTTGCACATATTTTTGAAAAAAAGGAACTGTTCAGATTAATGATGTGCCAGTGGTAAATGAGTATCCTGATGTTTTTTCTCATGGGTTTCTTGGAATAATACCATATCGGGAAGTTGAATTTTCTGTTTACTTAGTTCCGGATGATAAGCCAATTTCAAAACCCCCTTACAGAATGGCTCAAATTGAACTTTTAGAGTTGAAGGATCAATTGCATGATTTATTAATAAAAGGTTTCATTTGACCTAGCACATCCCCAAGGGGTGCTCCTGTCTTATTTGTTAAAAATAAAGATGGTCCTATGAGACATTTCATTTATTATAGAGCCTTGAATAACATCACTATTAAGAAATAATATCATTTTCCTCATATCGATGATTTGTTTGATCAGCTCCAGGGAGGTCAGTATTTTTCAAATATTGACATGAGATCGGGGTACCATCAGTTGAGTGTAAAGGAAGCATATATTCCAATGACAGTGTTTCATACAAGTTATGGCCATAATGAATTTGTAGTAATGCCTTTTAGGTTAACCAATACACCAGCTGTATTCATGGACCTTATAAATAGAATTTTCCATGAGTTCTTGGATAAGTCTTTGGTTGTTTTCATTGATGATATTTTGGTGTTTTATAAAAGTAAATAGGAGCATTAAAGTCAATTAAGTGTTATTTTACAATCCTTAAAAGAAAATAAATTGTTTGGGAAATTCAGAAAGTCTGAGTTTTGGTTGCAACAAATTTCTTTCCCTGGTCATATTGTTTCTAAAGATGGGATAACTGTTGATCCTGCAAAAAAATGGTTGTTAAAGAATAGCCAAGCCCCACAAATGTAACTAAGATTCGTAGTTTCCTTGGTTTGGAAGGCTATTACCAAGGGTTTGGAAGAAATTTTTCATGGTTATCTAGTACAATGACTAAGATAACTCAGAAGGGTGTTAAGTTTATCTGGACAAAAGAATATGATGATTGTTTTGAAAAATTGAAAAGAAGATTGGTGAATTCTCTAGTTTTGGCACTACCTTCCAGGAATGGTGAGTTTGTTATCTACAGTGACGCTTCATTGAAAAAACATGGTTCTGTCATAATGCATAATGATCAGGTAATTTCTTATGATTCACGTCAGTTGGGAACTCAAGAGGTAAATTACCCTACACATGACATTGAATTAGCTACTGTTGTTTTTTCATTAAAAATTTGGAGGACTCATTTGTATAGTGTAATGTGTGAAATATATACTAATAACATATGTTTTATGTATATAATCACTCAGAATTAATTTAACATGAGGCATAGGTGATGGCTAGAATTAATCAAGGATTATGATTGTACAATTCATTAGCATCCAGTAAATGAAAATAAAGTGACTGATTCTTTGAGTCGAAAAAGTAATGCCTTATTAACCATGTTACGTTTGGAATGTGATACTTTGGTCAAGGATTTGATAAACATTGGAATAGAAGTTATTAGTGCAGGATGTTCTTCTGTTTTTCTTTAGGTAACAGTGAAATCTTCTCTATCAGACAGAATTAAGAAAGAACAGAAGTAAGACAGTGAGTTGCAAAAGAAGTAGAGCTGGTCCAGAATGGTAAGTTGACTGAATTCAACATTGATAAAGATTGTGTTTTGATTTTTGGGAAGTGATTGTGTGTGTCGTGTGATTCACAATTGAAGAGAGAGTTGTTATGTGAGGCTCATAGTTCTCCATTTTTAGTTCATCCATGCAGTACTAAGATGAATAGAGATCTTTGAAAGTATTACTGATGGGATGGAATAAAAAGAGATATTGCTGATTTTACTGTGAAGTGTTTGACATGTCAACAGGTTAAAGCAGAGCCGCAGTTACCAAAATGGATGTTTCAGCCTTTTCCAGTACCAGAGTGGAAATGGGAGAATATATCCATGGACTTCGTTGTGGGATCGACGAAGACACCTCGAGGTAATAATTAAATCTGGGTTATTGTTGATCCGTTGACTAAATCTTCTCATTTCCTTTCTATACGAGAAATTTTTTTCCTAGAGCAACTTTCTCGTTTGCATATTAAATAGATATTTAGGTTATGTGGAGATCCCCTCTCCATTGTATCTGATTGTGATCCCAAGATTACTTTTATCTTTTTAAGGGCCTTTAGAAGTCGTTGGGTACTGAATTAAATTTTAGTACAACTTTTCATCATCAATCAGATGGGTAGTCAGAACAAACAATTCAAACTTTGGAGGATATGCTACATGATTGTTCGATGGATTATCAAGGAATTTGGGACAACATCGTTCTTTGGATGAGATTTCTTATAATAACAGTTTTCATTCTAGTATATATATATGCCACCATTTGAGGCATTGTATGGGAAGCGGTTTCAAACTCTAATTTTTTGGGATGAAGTGGGTGAAAGGAAGTTGATTGAACTTGAATTGGTAGAAGAGTTGGCAGAAAAATTCAGCTGATACAGAAACACATGAGAATAACTCAGAGTAGGCAGAAAAGTTATGCGAACATCAGGAGGAAGGGTCTCTCTTTTGAGGTAGGTGATCGTGTCTTCCTCAATATTTCACCCTGGAAACGTTTGATGCGATTTGGTAAGAAAGGAAAGATGAGTCCAAGGTTCATTGGAACTTATGAAATTCTAGAGAGAGTTTTACCAATTGCATACCGAGTGGCTTTACCTCTGAGTTTATCTCAGGTACACAATGTTTTTCATGTTTCAATGTTAAGGAAGTACATGCCAGATCCATCTCATGTTTTGAGTCCAGAGGTAGTTCAGCTGGAAGAGAATCTATCTTATGAGGATCAAATAGTCTAGATTTTTTACCACAAGGATCAAGTGTTATGGAATAAGGTAATTCATCAAGTAAAGGTTTTGTGTAAAAACAACATGACTGAAGAGGCAACATGGGAATCTGAAAATGCAATGAGGGATAAATACCCCCACTTATTCGATATGTAAATAAATCACTGGGAAACAATTTTCTAAAGTGGGGAAGGATGTAATATCCCAAATAAGTAAAGAATTATGAATTTTCTTATCTAGGTATATTTATGAATTAGATAGTGTTTTAGAGGTTTAAAATGAGAATAAATCTAATCTTAAGCATGGAATGCTCTAATATTTTTAAAACGATTGTTTTACAATCTTTTGATGGAAAACCATTTTTAAATAAATATTTTGACTATTTTTAAGCTCTATTTGTCAAAAACACTTATTCATTAGGATTTGGACATTTAAATTTACATTGGATAAATTTTTGGTATTTTTTTGACAATGTTAATTTTTTAATGAATAGTGAAAATACAACATTTTACTTCAAAACAGATTTTTCATCTAAATTAATTATATGGTTAGAATATCTTTATAATTGGTTTTAAAGTTTAATTAGAATATATTTTTACCATTTAATCCAATGTTGGTCATTATAATTAGTTTCACTTTGTAATTGGGCATAAACACGTGCCAAACTTTTCATAGATATTATTTCAAAAAACCAGCTATTTGTTTTGACAACAGGAATTATTTTTAAATTAATTAATTCAATTTCTGTCTTTGTAATTTGGTAAAATGGATTCCATATTTGGAATCAGAAGGTCAAAATTATGTATTTAAGACTCTTATTTGGACATTATGAATAGTAACGATGATAATTATCTTTAATTATCTTGATTAATTAGTAATCGGGTAGTTAAGGATAATAAAATAATATCATAATAATAACAAATTACCCCCAACATGTGTCATAATTCTACTTTATGTTTCATGGAAGACCATGGGATGACTTCTTCCATTCATTTGGACCCCATGAAATAACTTTTGTGTGATAGTAACACTTTGTCATTTTATTTTTAAGGAATGGAGAATATCACAAAAGTATGTAACTCCTAAGTAAAAAAAATTAATTTTGTCTACATAAAATATCTCTTGGACTATAAATAGTCATTGGAAATCTAAAAATATTTCCTAAATCATATTATTTTTTTATAATTTTTATACATTAAATAAATTTAATTTTTTATGACACCACGATGATGCAGCGATTACCTCATTAATGAACCATTCAAATAAACTGAAAAGATAATGTAAAATCTAAGACATAAAGTTGTCAAAGACCTATTGGATGAGCTTATTTCAAGACCATATCACCATATACTAGAAATATATCAATTTTGGACCTTTAAAATCTGAAACTCATTTAAATATAAAGTAAAATTTCTTGACTTTCGAAGAGTGCCCCTCCTCCCTCTTACAAAATGCCCCAACCTATACCTCCTTACCCACACCTCTCAACGCTTTGTATCAGACAAAATCTGCTCATTTTATCTCTCCACATCCCTCTCTTAATCATAGAAGCCTTACCTTAGGTATAAATCTCTTCATGAAACCATTTTGGTTCAAACCAATAAGAGTTACCCGATTTGAAGGTAATGTCTTCACTTGTGTTATTTTGTTTTATTTTGCTTCTCCAACCCCATAAAATCTTTTTATTCATTTCTTTTATAACAAAAACATTATATTCAATATGCTAGGATGTTTTTATGAGAATTATTCGAGCTACACTTACACAAACCTTCTTCTAATGGTTAAAGATCATACTGTTTCTAGGGACGACGAATTTCTGCCTCACGGAACGATGATTGTTCAATCTTCTTTTAATACCATTCATGGTGGCCATTAAGATGTCACTATATTTATATATGATATATATTATTTTTATGTTTTCCTTATACTTCTCTATTTTTCATTTATTACTTTCCATTATGGTTTCAATTATGGGTAAACACGATATCTTCATTATAGAAAGTGCAGACTACCGCCCCTCCAAGTGATATGATTCTTAAATTCCATATGTGGGAAAAATGTAGGATAGATTTAATGATATTATATATTATATCATATAATAATTATAATATAACTTTATATAATTATTATTTAATTCCATTAAATATGAAAAAGAATTGAATGTAGCGTTCATGCGTACGTACGGCTTACCATCTCCATGAACAGTGCATTTCATTTCATACCTCAAAATTTTATGTAATATTATAAATGCATTCTTATACTGGATATACATGATATATATGATATCAACATCATGAATATAATTTTGGATATAATGGATATTTTACCACACGAACAACTTGTAATAACAAGATGTTTATTTTAGACTCAAGTGCCAAGGGTCGAAAAAACGACCATTATTAACATAAATAATTACATATTGTTCATAACATGGTAAAGTGATATAAAAGGAATAATGAACATGAAATAGGTTTTTAAGAAAGTTTAAATTTACTCAAGTTTATTATTCAGGAGATTAAAGAACGATCAAGTCATGTCGGACACGAGGTATGGGACTTCATCTTAGTCACCTTTCATTGAGGCATATTTTGTTTTATACACAACTTTAATTTCAACAGTGTATAAACCACTTTGACTTTGACTTTTATTCAAAAGGAATCTATTTATACGAATCATTTTACTAAATTACAAAAGTGAATGTTTTTCTCTTACATATGCGGCGACAACGACTTCTCCGCCACTGTGACCATTATCTGAGTTTCGACTTCCTCTACAAGCTATAATTTTATAAATGAAAAATAAATACCATGTTTTAATTTTATTTTATTTTTGTTTTTAAAATGGTTTTGATAATGTTTTTATTATATCAATGTGTTATTGATATCTAGTATTAAAATTTGGTTGTTTTATGTTTCCTTTATGCATGTTTTAAGTGATACGATTATGTTATGGTTCATGGGCATTGTTTATGAAGATGGGTGGTTCCATGATAAACTAAGGGCGGGTGAGCCCGATATATCTCCCCAATGCATTGGGTATCATGAAGGGGTTAAAAGCTAAGGTTTATCTGAAGAGTTTTAGAGAATATACTATGATGTGCATTTAAAATTTAACCATGAGGGTTACTCCCTACGTAAGAATGTAATGAATGCCTCAAGTTACCTATATGTATTATGATTTATATGAGTTATTCATAATTCGATGAGGTATGCTAATGTGATTATGATTTGTGAGTAAAGTATGATTTCATTAATTCTTATTTATACATGGACTAATGTATTCATTTCATACTTTTATATCCTTTACCGAGTTTTTTATGTTCATCCCATGTTTTTGAAATGTTTTTAACAGGTCAAGGGAAAAGTACATGATGTGATGATAGTGTTGAGGAAGTGTCAAGAGAGAATCCATGTTTTATTTTAAACATTACTCATTTGATGTGAAAAATTAATACTATCTTTTATGTAACTACCTAGTTTAAATGTGGAATGTAATGCCTGATTTATGATCTAATTCTCTAAAACTCGAAACATGCAATGATCCTCAATGTGTATTCTTGAAATAACTCAAGATTAAGTAATGTTTAAGGCTGGGTCCTTATAGTAATATTTAAACGAAGTCATTTTAATTTTGATTATTTTTCCACCTCTATAATAATTTTTCGAACCAAAAATATCTAAATTATATAGTATATTATATATCCAATTATTTTATTAGTTTAACTTTATTATATATACCTGGATACGAAACTATTGATCATTTGTATGGAGGAAAACTACCTTGAATACGTATGTAATATCTTTTCCTCAACCAAAATTAACATATATATATATATATATAATTATAGAAAAAAATATATTATATCTATTATATAATTATACCACTATAATTTTAATATCATATTTAACTTCTTATATTCAAAGTCAACTAAAATATGATAATGTTGCTTGTGTGTATTTTAGATCACCACCACACATAGTGATGTGGTTGATTTTTCACATTCTAGTTAAATGGAATGTAATAAAGATATGTTTTTCAAATATATGTAATATATATGAAATTAAACTAATTTTGGAAATTAATATATCACCTACTTACTTACCCTTTCAACCATTAGGGGAATAATAGCATTTCTCACGGATATGTATGACCTACCTTCTCCATAAATTGATGTGTTCCATAATCCATTTTCAAATTTTAATAATGATTATAAATATTTATATAATGATACAATTACATATGTAATATTAATATCCATATTTATATGGTTTAACTATATAATATTCCAAAGAACATTAATTTTCATGTAAAAACATGCATGGAAAACATAACAGTTACCGCAAGAAATAATTGAAATAATAAATGACTATTGTCTAACGGTCGATATGACATTATAAAAATGAAGATCATTTTTCAATAAATTAATAACATTATAAAAAAATAAACCTAGGCTTTATGTTGTTTTCATGACATATCTGGTTCGTATTTTACTAATACATTGAAAGTAATGTTTATTTTAACATGTATGACATGTATGGTATTTTGTTCCACCATAACAACTCATTGATTTAAATTTTATTTTTTTATGTATCTATGATTATTTAAAATGAAATGTATTCTCAAAACATTTTTTAAACACGTAGTTTTTAGAAAATATATTTTTACTATTAAAATGACTTTTTCAAAAAGAACATTACATAACTTTTTATAGTATTTTATAGTCATCAATGAAAATCAAATTTCATTTTATTAATACTCGAATAGAGACTTGTTTTTCTGATATCATACTTATTAATTATATAGAAGGTTTATGATCACTTTGACTACATATAGTATTTATATTCACTTAATTGATTTATATTTATAATTTATATCTTTTAATTAAGATATTCACTTTTTTTATAATCATTGAAAATTCAATTCCCCTAAATATCCATTTTTTGTATCATGAATAAGTCTTATTATTAAAACATATATCATCTATATATATGGTGTTCAACATTGAATTTTATTTAATTACCACAAGAAATATCGAAAAATCGTTATTCTTTTCTCAATACATATATTTGAAGATATGGTATATTCTTCATGAACTAAATTGATATATTGATATATGAAGATGTAGTTGGAAATGTATTGAGGGTTGGGAACCTATATCCCCTCAATAAATAAGTAGTCTCATGAGTTAAACAAGTAAATAATAATTAAATGGGGTTTTACATGTAGTTTTAAAATGTCTTCTGAATGTTCATGATGGTAGAGGCATCATGATGCATGTGATAGTGATGCCTAATAATCAAGAATTTCCTTCATTAATAATTCAATTATTATTAACCATGAGATTTTTTTATGATATTATATAAGTATTCCACTCTTATAAAATTGATTAAGTTGATTTTTATTAATTATTGACCTTTCTATATTGATTTAGCCTCACCTATTCATTATATTACTATAATTTTAATTTAATGTTTATTCAATTATTTATAATTCTATATTGATTATTCCTTATCTAATAACAATATACAATTTATAGAATAAATGGATTGTGTTTTAAGATATTTAATTTTCCATATTGATCAAAATTTATCTATTCTTAATATTCATGTTTTCTAAATAGAGTGATATTTCTGATATTTTTCTTTCCATATTGATTTTACTTATTGATTCATGATAGTTTAGGATATCCATAATTCTTACTAACAATATGATATAACCATTATTTTTTTTCCTTTATTAGGAATCATTCATGTTAACTATGAATGATATACAAGGATATCAATGAAAGGATAATGACATTCTTAAAAAAAATATGTCGTAATTAGTGTATTAAATTTTAATTCAATGATCATGTATATATCTAGCTTACCAATATTACTTAATTATTATGTTAATTGAAATGTTATTCCTTATATATTATGTCAAAAAAATTAGGTATAGATATACACAAGGTTGCTGGCGTCATGTTTGTTAAGGTTGGTATTCAAGAATGTTTAGTAGAAACAATTGGAAACATATTATGGAAAACATTGATATGATTTCATAAAACAATGACCTAAATTGTAGATATAATTATTATAAAACAAAAAACGTGTTTTGAGTTATATATTTTGTGGTTTATAATAGTAATAATCCATGTAGGGATACTAAAAGTATACATGGTTCTAACACTGATAGACCTAGGGATAATTATGTAGAAAAAGGAATATTGGGCTTGACTTGAGCATTACCTAGTGAATTAAAATTCAAATAACTATGATCCCTACAAAAAACTAATATTTTTTGAAATATTTTTTTCAATTCATTCAATATTGATATAATTTTTCATTTCACACAGCACTAAATATAGATTTTGTTATATGAATGGAGAATGTTTAATTTATTTATACACAATAATATATTATGATTTCACTACACAAAAAATAATAAATTTAATGTTGGTACATGAAATATTATGTCTCATATTTTTTACAAATAAAACCAAGTACCATTAATTTCTTTTGGTTCATACATGGCCAGATTTTATCGAACAACAATTCACGATAAATAATATAATTAAAATATCATGTTAACTAACAATTGTCTATTAGAATGGATATTACGTATAATATTTAGTAAACTATAAAAATATTATTTAACCATGTATATAAAATGAATAATTTCTTATTCATTAGTAGAAGTTAATCAAATAAATTTTCTAAAATAATGAAATAACATTCATTACAAAATTATGTATCTATGAACAATTGTTTTATTAAATTTCATAAAAAATTTTATTGTCTTTTTAGATAATAATATATATTACATATTCAATAAATATCTTTTATACTGATAAAATATATAATATATTTATATTATAAAAATAAACAAAATTTTAGGAATAAAATGATTTATTTTATAGAAAATGAAATTTTTCCACCTTTTACGTGAGAACCAATTTTAAATCAAATTTTTGGAACATTTAAATTCATTACTGAAGAAATAAGTATAATTTTTTTATATTAAAATATCAAAATTAATTTTGGATGATTTTTTGGTAATTTTTTATGAAATTTCATTATTTAATTATGAGTGAACACTGATTTTTTATTCAAAACATCATTATCATTTAATTTCTTTATATATAAAAATTATTTTTTAATTTGGTTTAAAATTATAATTATATAGATTATAAATTATTTCATGGGAAGCAATTTTATTATGAAATTATACATAAAAAAATTTCAATCTTTTGAAACATTTTATTTCGAAACCCCTCATTGTTTTCTTGTATGTGTGATTTATTTGAAATTAATTTCTTCCATATCTATGATTTTAATTTGAAAAATGTATTAAATATTTGTAATCATAATAATATATAATTAATAATAAGGTGATTTTAAATTTTTTGCAAAAAATATTATTGAAATTGATTACAGGTAATTACAATGATTAAGTGAATACTTATCTTAAAAACCTATAAATCTTTAAACATAAGGTATGAAATGACCTAAAAACTTGCCCAAAAAATTATTTAATGTTCATATTTCATCCCAAAAATAAATTATAATTATTTATTACCAATATTTTAGCCACATGAAATGGTAAAATCTTGGATGGAATTCCCTTTATGAAATTTTTTCAATAATCCTAGTCCTGCCCCATTATAAAAAGTCACAAACCCATCCCAATTATTTAAACCTATAAATAAATTTCCCCAAAATCTATTGAAGTAAGATACAAAAAAATAAACTAAGCTTATAAATCTAATATTTTTCATAAATTTATCTAAGGAATAAATTTAATGCAAAATAAGTCTATTTACTTAAAGAAGATGTAACATCCTTCCTCAAGAAATTTTTTCCATTATCCATCCCTCAACTATTCTTATTTCATTATTGTATAATAATATTAGTATCATAAATATACTGATATGTTTTTATTCTATGGTTGGGACACAAAATTACACACATTTTTTTTAATGGGTAGTGAATTTACAATTCATATTTACGGCAGAATACTACCTAATGAGATGATGTTTAATATTTTTATAATAACACCTCAAAGTGGTGTGAATTATAATGAAAAATATATATTATATGATATATATATATATATTATATTTATGTTTTATTTATTCCTTTTAAATTATTATATAAAAAACATTTATTTATCACCATTTTCGTAAATATGATAACTTCGTTTGAGGATGTGGGGAGAACCGCCACCTCAAAGCGATGATATTCATTCACACATTACATAGAATGTATTAAGGACCTGTTTAGTGAAATTATATGATATATAAGTCATAATAAATATAATTAATTATATTTTATATATATAATAAATTCAAACATATATTTCATTTATATTAATTATTTCAATTTGACAATAAATCAGAAAAAGTTTTCATTTGTACATATAACCTACCATCTTGAGGAATGGTGAATTTAATTTCATATTTCTATTATATATTATATATATGTTTTTATAAATAATTTATATAAGAAATATATATGATATTTATATCAATTTAACAAAGTATAAATTATGTAATTAAATATCTATGAATGAGGTTCAATAACCGAAGGTCAAAACATACACAAAAAAAGAAGATTTTACCCAAAACATACCATTAATATGGGTTTATTAATAAAAATCTAATATAAAGTAATAATATAGTAATTTATGTCCTTAAATATAATAATATGGTTCAGAGATATATTTATAATAAACATATATTTATTATACAAGAAGTTTGAATGTGTATAAAGAAATAAAATACCTAATAAAAGGGTTTTCACATCTAACTTTTTTATTATCTGTGAGATACGTACCATGTTGGAAAATAATTTATTTTGATTGGTATATATAACTAAAAAAAATTTGTTATATTATTAATATAATTAAATTTATGTTTATATAAATATATATTTTTTGATATCTTTTTATGGGGTTTATGATTCAAATGTTATCAAATCTATAAAGTTGTATTGTCTCAATTTTCCTTCCTTGTGACACATGTCAGGTTTTACACCAATATTTTGGAAAGATGTGTATATTATAACATTTACATGTCAAATCATTAATTTTATTACTTTTAATGACATTGTATTCTTCAAATAATGTTATTATCTTATAGGGACCATGATATAATGTTACCAAAGTGGTAAAAGTTTATTGCAACAATCTCATCGTTTATCAATATTGTTTATGATTATTATTCCATTGATGAAATATTATGATCCATGTCAGGAGAATTTACATTATATTTATTCCCATATTTTATTCATGAAATATTCATTTATTATTACTATTTAATCCAACATTTGAAACTTAAGTTAATTATGACATTTTCATTTAAAAAATATTACTTTAACTATCTATTTGGTCAGAAATTCATTTTCATTCAAAATAATTCTTTTGAAAAAGGTTTTTAAAAAATTAATTATTTTTTAAATTGTTTTTAATGTTTTTGATATTCAGTTACAAGTTTTCATGTTATTTTCAAAGAATAACATTTACAAAAACATTTTCATGTTTATTTTATAATTTCTCAATGAAAAACATTTTTGAACATGTTTTCAGGATTCATTTTTGAGTCTCCAAGAAACAAATTTCAATATGATTTCAATATTCATATAAAATCATGATTTTTTTAGATATAAAATTCTAGGTTTTATATCTTACGTGATACACCATATCAAGTTTAAATGAGCAACTAAATATTTTTATTTAAATGATACCATTATGACACAGTTGTTGGAATTATTGAAACAAACTATATTAACTGAATTATGAAAAGTTAGTTTACATAGTTATATATATTTATTTTAACAATTACATAAAAATTATTGTAAAACCATTTTAAAAAAATGGTATTTTTTCGGAAAAATTATTTAAATATAGAAATGTGCTATTTATACAAAAAATTAAACAAAATCACCCCTGTTGGAATATATTAAATATATATATATATATAATATTCAATAAAATGTTTAATGCTTTTTTTCACATGATATAAGAACAAATCCAACTTTATGAATAGAAGATGTATTTTTCAAAAAACAATATTTTTCCTTCTTTTGATAGAAAACCTGTTTTTATCCTAGTTTTAACCCTAGATTAAACTAATTATTTTTTTAAAAAATACATTTTAAATTTAAATAAGATTATCAGTATTTAATTTTGTTGCGTTTTTTCTATTTTTTGATAAAATTTTATTTTTGATGAATAGGAAAAAAATAATGCATTTTATTTTAAAACTACTTTTTATTACAATTTTATAGTGTTAAATTTTTTTGGAAAGGGTTCAAAATATAATTAATTAATATTTTTGTAATTTAATAAAAATTATGTCATTGAAATCAATTTCACTTTTTAATTTTCTATGAAAAATTTGTTAATATTTGAACATTTTTACTGTAAACCCCCCTTTTCTCAATCTGTTAGAATGATTAGTTTTTAATTAATTTAAGAAAATTATTTGTTTTTAATTAGGAATAAAGGATTACATATTTTGAATAAAATGTTATAAATTATATAAATATTTTCTTTTTAACATTATACCTTATTAATAATAACTATAGTGATATTTTTTTATTAACATGGTTAAGGGTAAATCATGTTATGAAACGTAACAATAATATTCTAAATATTTTAAAATTTTACTAAAACTTGTCCAAATTTTATTTTATGAGTGTTAATTGAGAAAAATAATAATTTGGTATATGTTATATGATTTGAAGCTACTAGAAAAATATTATTAAATTTATATTATTATAATTGAAGAAACATGAATATTATCACATCCTTGTTTTTAAAAAGTAAAATATTTTTAATATACAGTATTATATGACATATTTTCTATTTGAAAAAAAAATTATAAATTTTTTTTGACCAAAATAATTATAATTGATTTTTAAATTTTAGTAAATTTAAAATAATATTAAATTTCCAGACAATGATGATAATTTAACTGCATAATTAATGAAAGAATCAAATAAATGATATTAAAAATATTAAAATTAATATAATTATATATAATAAATGTCATATAAGAATTTTATGGATTAATTTTCAATTTTAGAGATACATAATTTTTTTTTCTTCATATTTATCTTTCTGTTATGATATTTTTAAAATGTGAAGTAATTAATAGTGTCAAAATTATCAATTTTAATTTTTATTGATATATAATATTTAATTAAATGATATAAAATTTCTAAAAAATATAAATTTGTATTTTTTTCAATAAATCAATAAATTTTCTAAATGACTCATTTTGGTGTCTTTTTTGATTTTATTATTATTATTATATTAACCCTCCAATTTTAAATTACATGATAGCGTGGTAAAAATTAAGAAATCTAAATAGGGGTAAAAGAAAAAAATATAACGATTAAAAACTATTAAAGAAAAATATTATATGAATTTTATGAATTTTATTTTTCCCATAATCATCATAGATTCTAAATAAATCAATTATTGTCTATTTGTATAAAAAAATCAATTTTTATTATTTTAATAATTTGAAAAATTTCATGAGTTCCCTTCCAATCTCCTATAAAAGGTAACCCAATCTACTATATTCTTCAAACCTCAATACCAATTTTTCAGCCAATATTTGATAAAATACAACATTATAATCCATCCCTACATTATATATGCATTATTTTATTCATAACAACCCCCATTGATGTGTTAAGCTGATAATCAACGGAAATCTCTTAAAGAAGTGGTATAATTTTAATTTAAGTGTTTCAATTTTATTTCTTTTTTCCACTACCTTTAAATATTATTCATATATGATGAAATAATATCTAAATTACCATATATCTACTAATACTTTGTTATATTAATATCATCCCCAAAAATCATATTAAATTTCATCTAAAGGGAAATGGTTTATTCATTCGTGTGTATGACAGACTACCACTTTGAAAACTGTTGTAATTCATTTTTCATCACCTTCTCACAAAACTGGTTATAATAATGTAATTAGTGTTTATATATGATATTCATGACATATCAATCATTATAATATAATAATACATAATTTACATTCATAAATTTATTTTAAAATAATAATTATAATGATATTTATGCTTACATATGAATTATCACCTCCACGAATTGATGTGGCACATTTTTCATCAACAAATTACATCGATGATATATATATATACATATAAATATATTTAAATTATTAATATGATTTTAATGATATTATTATAATAGTTTAAATATAATATAAAACTTATATTCCTTCCCTTATGATCTTGTAAAAATAGAAACGTTACTCACACGTACGTACAACATACAATCTCAATTAATTTGGTATTCAAAATTTTTCAAAACCATTTGTAAATGGGTTGATTTAAAAGATTAATATATTTATAAATTTTAGTGTTATTTTTTTAATATTATTCTATAGATGGTGGACTAATGACCACTTTGATTATTGAAATCATTCCAAATTCATTTTGGAGTCAAGTACTATATAACAACAAAACATCAGACATGAACTTAACTAGATATGTAATTGTTATAACATGATAATAGGTCATATAAAAATAATTATGAATTTTAATAATTCAATCAATAATGAAAATAATTATTCTAATTTTATTATTCAAGAATATAAGGATTGTACGTGATGAGTCCGTGTCATGGAAAAGGACGTACTCTCAAACTCCATTAATTGAGGCATATTCAGATTTCATGAATCTTTATTATCATATAAGTTGTATATACAAGATTATTACCAAGTTATATTATGAATTAAAATTCTCTCATGATATTTAATTTATTTAGTGTTGATTTATAATATTTTTATTCAAGTCTTTATTATATTCTTAGGGACTCTTTAAATAAAATAGAATTTTAAATCTTTTAACGATTTATTCTTATAAAGATTTGTCGTTCATGTCTATTTTATCAAAATAGTTTTAATGATTCATTTATATGGAAATTAATTCATTTAAATTTATATTTATTAAAAATGATTCATGGTGTTATGGTAATGATTAATTCACAAATCTATTTTTTAAATGTTTTAAATTGGTTCTAAAAAATTGATTGATTATTTCAAAAACTTTGAATGTTTTTAACATATATGGAACAAACCAACTTTTATTTTTGCATAATTATGTAATTATTTTGATGATTCTTTTATATATATTCATAGTTCTTTCAAAATAATAATATTATTTTTTTATGTGAAATTATTTGTTATTTTTAATGTTGATTTTACCTAAAATGTTATTTTGATAAAAGGTAGTGTTTCACACATGGGTCTTAAAATGTTTTGAAGGTTTTTTTAATGATTTGGATCTTTAGTATTATAATTTAATAGTTACTACCCATTAAAAATCATGGGTGATCCCAATATATATTATATAAATGGTTTATCCCTATTATATCTTGTTAAAGACATGTGAGGCCGATATAGCATATACGATTAGTGAACCCCATTATATCTCTCTAATGAGTGGGTACATCAGATGTGTAATTTCACAACATGATTATTCCAATTTTAATGTTGAATTTAAGAGTGATATGGTAGTAATGTCCCATGGTCCCTGTGAGATTTTTCATTGTGTGATATTTGTTGTTTAATAAATTTTATTAATGTGTTTTCATGTTCTCACTAGAGTACTGATTTAATTTCATTATTTTCGTAGCTAATATTTTTTAATCTCATACATTATTTTAATTTTTTGTTCATATGTCTTATAATTGGAATGTAAAATGAATATTTCATGAAGAAAATATTGAATATTCTTTATGGAATGTAGTCCCGATTTATTTTAAAATGGGGTACATTTATGTAAGAAAATCAATTCTAAAGATAATTATAACCCTGTAATGTTTGTGTTTAATATTTAATTTTTTTCCTTTTTATATAAAAATATATACCAAAATGATAGTTGAGAATGAAATAAAATAAATTCATGTAGAAATTCAATAGAATATGTTATGTTTATATCGTAATCCTTGCAATTACATTATACGTTTTTAAATATATTTTGAATGAAAAATGGTTTAAATTTTATTTTCTTCTAAAGAGAATATTATTAAAAAGGAAATAATTTTTTTCTCAAGGAATATATTAAAAAATTTTGGAATCCTATAAATGTTTCCAATTTAGTTTCAATGAAAATGATTTATAAGATGTTATATGATTAATAAACTGATATCCAAAGTGGTGTTTCATATTCATTATCCATAAATGATAAAATAAATTGTTTTAGTTTATTCTTTAATATGGAAATGATAAAAGGATTCCATTCATATTATTTCTTTGAATGGTTATTTTTTTGATGGATTTATGTTTATGATACCTATTTCTATTCAATAAGTTAAACCATGATAAATTATTATGAATCTTTATTCCTTTCAAAGGTTGTTATTAGATGAAATTTTTATGAATCCTATCTATTTTCCATAGTATATGATATGATTAAAATTTTCTAATACCCTATTCCTTTTATATATTAAGATATTATTTTTATAAAACCAGTCACTTTTATGGGTTATGATAAGATGAATATTTAATGGGAAAGTATGTATGATTACATTCTAAGATGGGTAAGACCTATTTCTCTATCAAATGAAAATTTTAAGGATTTTTACCTCATGATTATGACCAAGATATAAGTACATGTGTAACTGAATTAGTAATACAATGATAGAATGTGTAGTGAACTCAGTTCAGTATAATAGGGAAAGAATATGATGTGAACTTTGTTAAACAATATAGGGGTGGAACAAGGAGTGAACATGGTTCAATAATACAAGGCTTGAATTGGAAGTGAAAATAGTTCTGTAACACATAGATGCAATAGAGAGTGAAATTTATTTAATACTACATGCCCAAAATGATGAGTTAACTCTATTCAATTATATAGGACAAGAATAAGGAGTGAACTCGATTTTGTAATAAATGGATGGAACACAGAGTGAACATTATTCAACAAGTGAATTTGTCTACTATGACGTTCCTGGGAGTCAACCATGATAACTAAGATGGTTTGGGTACTGAAACCATTCTAATAATTTGAATTTTCATTAACCCTTTACAACAATGGGAATGATTTTATGTTTTAATTCATCTACCACAAAATATATGCCTTATACAATGTTATCCATTCATATATTATTCAATTGTTTCCATAAGTATTATTGTATTATGATATTAGCATATTTTTTGATGACTCATCTATTTGATCTTTGATCTGAAGGGTATGATATGTAACTATTATTCTCATGTTATCATACCCTTATGATCATGGAAGGCTTATGTATCCTTTTTAACCATTACTGAACATTTGAGATCACCCATTTCTTTTTTTCTTTACATAGGTTATGGTGGATGGTTTTAATTAAAATAAATACTAGAAAATATAATTTTGGGAAACATTGAAGATATTTATCCAATTTATATGAACTTGTTTAATGTATGCAAAGACACTAAACTATTACTATTCTCATTAATTAATTTTTGTAATGTGTTTAATTTTAATAAAAAATTATGTAATATCCATTTATATAAATACTATATATCTATAGTATTTATCAATGGAATATATTATCCCCTATATGAACTAGGATGAGGTTACATTAGTGAGATCCCCAAGGATGTTTATAATGATATATCTATTGATGTCTTCTAATATATTCCAAATAACGAGTTAAATTATAATAAAATGTCCTTGAATATTGGTAACGGTTTAAGAGAGTGGTTTCCAAGAAATTACATACTTATCTAGATACAAAATGTGTAATTGTCTTGAAAATAGATTTACATAGGGGGAATAGCCTTGAAAACACCTTGTTGATATAGACTTGATTGGGAAATACTTCACGATTACATGCCTTAATGAACACAATGTTTAACACTCCTAGGGGATATTCCGTAAAGATTCAAAAACTCTTTACAAACCATCAGAATGGAAGTAAATAAAAAACTATGAATAACCTAGTATAAATCTATGGTATCATAGATTAAACAAGGTGTTGTGATTTATAATTACTTTAAGTATTTTTTCATGAATATGTATTTTTAAAAAGATTAGTTTTACTCGCACTAAGAATTATAGTTTTATTAAATAGTAGGGATAATAAAAAAATATGTTTACATTGAATGTTTTATAATTGGATTTTATGAGGTTTATTAAATACATTATTTTTGTTTAAATATTGTGAATATAATCCGGAATATTGTATGAGTTGTGGTTATACTTGTGAAGATAAATATAATATGATGGACATGTGAAAGGTATGAGATGTTATAATAGTATTTCTTACTTTAAATGTGAAAATAATGTTTGAATTTAGGTTTTTTTTGAGAAAATTGGTGACATGATTTGGTTTCCCAATTCATGTCGCCAATGGAATTTATTAAAATCAAAAAAGATTAGTACAACCACGAGGTGTAAATGACTTACAACAGTAGGAATTCAATGGGTTACATAAAATAATCAATCCAAAACAAATAAAAATGTTCTTGAAGGCAGCCCATAGAAGTCACCTTTCAAATGTTGAAAAGCTATAACTTCGAAAATGCAGACCATCCAAAAAAATCAGCACGCTGTCCAATTGAAGAAAATAGGTCAGTCCGAACCTTTCTCCCCTACATTCAGCATCATTACCATGTGGAGCATATGGATAGATGAGAGAGAAAACATCTTACGGCTAAAGTATCCCTACTATAGCCATCCAATATCTATAAGGCAATAAAAAAATCAAGAAATACGAATCTTAAGTCCAACCATTGAAGCAAAATAGAAATCTTTTAAATCAACTAGTGTTCAGGCAAGAACCAGTTGTAGGATCAGAAAAACCAGACCAAGTGGTGAGAAATCAGTAGGGAGAACCTCAATTTTCAGTCATTCAACCTCAGTCAAAGAAACAGTATCATCAGGTCAGAATCGAGTGAATCCTATCCTCCAATCCCAGACGTCAGCAACACCATAGTAGCAGGCAACCAGCAGACTGCGTCTAGAAAGTCTCAAGCAATGTCATCTCAATAAATAGAACCCAATGAGGAAGGATTTCCACGCCAAAAGTTCCATCAGAGAATAAAACAAAGCAACAAAACCGAAGTTGTACCAACTAGTCCTACTGGCTATGGGTACATTCAAGCCTGTAGAACTTTATCTCTCAATAATCCAACATAAACAACAATATCATTTTACAGCAACCTCAACCAATGAAAACAAGTAATAGAAAAGATCATTCCCAGAGAATTTCTCTAAAATTGAAGTCATGATTTTTCTTGTATTCATCCAACATTCTCATGAACATTCATTTTTTAATTTCAAGATATTTATCTGTAGAAATTTCATTATTACAATATTTCAGATGTGAAATTCTATCTTGCTCATCCATCCAGGCTTCAACTTCTTCACCCACATGCTCTTCAATCATGTAAGCTTCCCTGAAAATATGGTAATTGTTTCATTCATCATCTTCCTCCTCACTCTTCATGACCACATTCAAATGGTCCTTCGTAGTTTGGATTATTAGAGATTCAAGCCTCTTAGATGCAACAAAATACCTTGTAGTTATAGTTTTTTAAGAGTAGAGTAGTCCCTATGTTTCCTAGTTTTTTTGGGGTTTGGGGTAATGAACCCATCAACATCTACCATAGGATTTTTCCCTTTCCTAACATTTGAATTAAAGTATGCTTCTTCAATTTGACAAGCTGGATCCTCGTCCTCCTGTCTAGAGATTTGATTTTGTGGTATGGTATAAAAGTGACCATGATATTGAGAATATTGGTTTAATCATGGAAAAAAATAACTAATTTGGATAATGATAATTGGATATTATCAATGAACATATTAATAATGAAGTAATTTTTGAAAAATTGGTTTACGTTATCATGGATGAAGTTAACATATTCTTGGATTTATGGAATATATATAGTAATCATAGGAATAAGGAAGCATACATGTTTTCAAAAAGGATTTATGGTAATTCATTATATTACCATGTTTCAAAAGAATATACAATGAGGGTATTAATATGTTTGGAATGTGACAACCAATTGATTCTTTATGATATATGGGGGATCAATTTTAAGATGATTTATTAACCAAATATCTACGGTTTTGTATTTTCATTAGTCTTAAGGGTAATATGGATGAACATTTATGAAATGGTTTTTGTTAAAATTCATACAGGGTTATAGATATTAACGTATCAACTTGATATATGAAGATTTATGAATATTGGATAAACTATTATAACCATTGTGTAGTGATTATAACTAATTCCAAATGAAATGAATTATCTTCCTAAATGAGGATCCCATGATCTGTAAGTGCCTCAGGAATGTAAAATTCACCTTTATTTTTTGGAGTATGAAATAAAGTGGAAATTAATCAAGAAGAAACCAAAGGGAGAGATTATGTAGAATCATGTATGTATATATTAGACATAAAAACTATATAAATTTATGAAATGTGACTTTAAATTAATTTTTTGTCATTATAATCATTTTTACTGATATCAACAACCCTTTTCAAACCACTTTGTGTTATGGCTTTGTGA
This sequence comes from Viscum album, assembly GCA_963277665.1. Lineage (NCBI taxonomy): Eukaryota > Viridiplantae > Streptophyta > Magnoliopsida > Santalales > Viscaceae > Viscum > Viscum album. Next base: position 1,129,765,016 of record OY728128.1, on the reverse strand, counting down.
AATTTAACTTTCTCCAAACCACATTCTCTATCACTCTACATCATAACATGATATTCATATTTATTATCCATATACATGTTTCCACTTCCTACCTATGTTATCCTATACAGAAAAAAACTTCTATATTACAATGGGTAATCATTATGTTTCATCATTTCTTTTTGAAAGGATGTTTTAGTTTTGAATTTTATGATGTGGGTTTCTATAATTCAAAGTTTCAGGTATTATATTGTTGATAACCAATAAAATATTAGAGTGAGATATTATTTTTAAAGGGGGTATAATGTAAACCCCTGGATTTTTTGAAATATCGGTTCATAATTAATTTTTACTTTTGATGTTTTCCATTTCACACCGCACTAAATATAGATTTCTATATATGTAAAAAAAAAATTCAGCAGGAATTACAAGAATCAAAAAGTTATTTTTGTGCTATAGGAGACACATAGATTATATTTCATAAAAAACACTATGTTTGTCTTGTTTCAGACCCAATACGAAGTCCCTTTGATATCTTGTGTTACACTTGTTGCTGAGTTTTTGAGACCTATAATATACTATTACTATTATTATTTAAATAATAATATAGCATCTAGAAAGTTAATAGAACGGGTTTAACGAAGTATATTAAATAAATTGGGAAAATATCATTTATATTTTATATTATATGATTCATTTTTTATCAATTAGAAGAAGTTAATGGACGAACTATTTAAAAATAACAAAATGACTTTTATAATAAAACTTTTTTTCTATATAAAATCCCAATTTTATCTAAATAAATTAATGAAAACAGCATTGATAAATGTTTTTAATAGAAATTATATATTATATATTCAATAATTATTTTTGATACTCATCAAATCGATTATATAGTTATAAGAAAAGAATAAAACCAATTTTATGAACAAAAAGTAGTATTCTACCAAAAACTAAAATTTGTGTCATTTTAAGGGAGAAACCAAATTGAATATAATTATTGACATTTTATAATTATTATTCTAAAATATAATAATTTTGAAAATCATAATAATTAATTTTACTTTGGGTGAATCTTTGGTATTTACCAGAAATGTTTTATTTTTTGATGAATAGTGATAAACACAAAATTTTAATTCAAAAATTATTATTGATTTAATTTGTTTATAAAGAAAAAATATGTTTTTATTTGTTATTTAAGGTATATATAGAACAATAATAAATCAGTTAATCCAAATTATGTCATTGGAACTAATTGCACATTGAAATTGGATATAATAACATTAAATTTTTTGGACAATTTATATTTTAAAACATGTATTGTCATCCCCTCTATAAGAATAATTTTAAATAAGTTTCTGAAACATATGTCATTTTAATTTGAAAAATTGAATTCTATATTTTGAATAATAATAATTTATAATTTATAAAATTATAAAAAAAATTTTACCAAAAATATTAGTGATGGTGATTAAAATTAATTGCATCGATTTAGAAAAAAATAGTTTAACAATGGAATATGTCATAAAAATAATGCCCAAAATCACCAATAATATTATCCAAAATTCATTGGATGTTCATATTTCTAACGTATCCTCTAGTTTCTATAATTTTTTCAATAATTAGTGACAAAAAAATTAGAAAATTTTCGGTGGAAATCCCTTATAAAAAATCTACAAAAATGCAATCCATTCCCACTATAAAAATATCATCAACCCTTAAAATTATTTTCACCTATAAAGATAATTTTATCACCCAAATATATCATAAATAAGTGAAAAATATCCCTAAAGTATTTATATAACAATACATTTTGGAATAAATCCCAGAAAAGAATCCCTTTGATGAAAACCAAGAGGTTTTTCCAATGCAGTGGTAACATCTTTCAATGATTTCATTTATTTTATTTTAATTATCCACCTACACAATTTTTTTTGAATAATTATAAAATATCCTCAGTATCATAAATATATTGATATTTTTTATTCTGTTGTTTATACCTTTACTTGCACAAACATCAATCTAATGTGTAATGAACACAGCGTGTCTGTGTAAGAAGGACAAACACCTAGCCAAATGATATTGTTAATTTTTACCATCACCACATATCATTGGTGGAAATTATAATGTAAAATATGTTTTTAAATGATATATATGATATTTATTATCTATTTATACATATTTTATTATTATATAAAATATACATTCATGATTTAAATTTTTTTGTAAATACGAAAACATTGTTTGTTGACATGTGGACTAAAACATTCTTATAACGATGTGATTCATTCTAAAATTATATTGACTGTATTAAAGATATATTTAGTGAAATTATATTATTTCTATGAAATAATAATTTTGTTGTAAATTTCCACGATGGTAGTTAATTGACCATTACTGGGAACATTGTCCAAAGTAGGAGAAATGTGAGGAATAAATATAAATACATAAAAAAGTATAATTTTTTCTGTAGTTTAAAATAAATAATATAATTCAAAATGAATTAAAAAGTAAACAATTAATAATTTTTTTTAATTCAAATGGGAAATTGAACATAAATGAGGGAAATAAGAGAAGAATAAAGTAATTAATACTCTTTTCTCAGTGTTTCATATATTTTACAAAACTGAACATCCTAATTGAATAGAATTGGAACACTTCAAGATATTAATAATGATTAAATGTTATCTTGTGTGGTTATTTAGATTGGTATAGGGATTTTTAATTTGAGGGATGAGTGATATTTCTTGGTGGGGGAGATGAGTTTTTTATAAACCGGGAGATGAGAATTCATAAAATAAGATATATTATACAATTCTATATCAAATGTTATCATGGTAAAAGTTATTTTTTTGAAATTATTATTCATAAATAAATTAAATATTAATTTATGATGTATTTAAATTACTATATAATTTGAATAATCTATTTTATTATAAAATAATGTGTGAAAAATGATAAAAAATTATTTTTGAATACATTTGATTTTATGCATTGGAAAGTTGTGTTAATGTTTATAAATCATGTTTATTATAATCTAATAACATATTTATAATATTAAATATTTTTTTTGTAAAACACCAGGTTTAGTAATTTATTAGGTCAATACTACATCATGAATGATGAAAATCAAGATAAACTAGTTAGAGATGAAACTGTATTCGTAATATTAACCTTAAAATTGAAGTATTTCATTAAATTTCAAAAGTATTAACAATGGAAAATATTGATGTGATGACTATAAATATGTAATTTATTTTATCAAAATAAATATCTATTAAATGTAATTTCTATTTTCAATATAATAAATCGGATTTTTATGACATACATTGTGATACTATTTTAAAAAAACATTATTATATTTAATTTCTGTTTATAGATCTTGATATTAATTTAATTCGATTATAATATTTTTATTTTCATAAATTATTCATAATATATATTATTTAAATTTTTTTAGGTATGATATCTTTTCCAATGGTCAGGTAAATATTCCAAATAGTCAGGTTATTATTCACAGTTTCTATATTACAATTCGAACAGTCATATTACCTCAAATAAAAACATATTCATTCCATTATTTTTCACTCAATACCATTTATCTCTAATATTTTATTTTATTTTATAATATTTTGATTATATTTCTAATAAGATTTTGTTTTTTCATAGTTTTTATTATCGGAGGGATGATTCTTGGAAATTTCCCATTCCCAAATTTAAAAATTTTATTTTTTATGTTTTCATTTCGTTGTCCCCTAGTTATATTTACAATTTTAATTAGAATATTAATTGACCAAGGTAATGATTTTAATCAGTAATATAATCTGTTATTTACTCCTCTATGTGATCTAGCTTCATAATATTTATATAATAAAACAAAAATTTAAATCAGGAAACAATGATCAATTTTAAACTTTGGATTTTTACATTCGTCCCCAGTTTTATAAATTTCTATCTCAAAATTTCAACTCATATTATCGATTAAGGATATGTGAGGGTTCATTTTTTCATTATTTATTATTGTACACACATTTAATCTTCATACTTATTATTACTCCACATCACATTGAAAAGATAATTTATCTTTTTTATGTATGACATTATATATATGGTTCATGATACTAACTAGCTAATCCTTATTTGAGAAGACATTATCCAAATTTTCCACCTCTAGTGTTTTGAAAAGTATTGGAACAGTTATATAGTATTTCCAAAAAGTGACATGGGGATTATCATGAATAGTATATATATTTGATGGATATGTAATCATATAGTCCACTACTCATATATGATCAAGTATCTCAAAGGGGCCAATGTACCTTAGTCTAATCGTATAATTCATTACAAACAAATTGACTATCTTTTATAGTGATATTATATGGAAATATTTTTGTTCTAACATCAAACTCTATTTCCCTTATATAGTTTTCAACAAAACAATTTTTTTCAATTTGAGAAGCTATTATATAGTATTGGATGGATTGAGCCTTATTTTTCATCTATTTTAAAATATTATATCAAATTAGATTTTATTCCCCAAATTTATGCTAATATGTATGGGTTCACTATTTCATCCCATATGAATCATTATATTTGGACATGTAAATACCATATTCAAAGCTTTTATTCTATAAGAACTCTTCTAATGGAAGACTGTGATCATATATTTATTAAAACATCACTGAGTAATCCTTGATTATGTCTTCTAGTGTACAATAGTTCTCTTAGATTGGACATCATTTTACAGGTTATTGTCCATGTATAATTCGATTCCACATTCAATGTATGTTAAACACATCCCCATAATTTAAAAGTTAACCTTTGATCAAGATCATAGAAAATAGATAGTGGTACCCCATGTAGTCTCACAACGTAATTTATGTATATCATAATAATTTTTTCAATTGATAAATCACTTTGATTTGTGAGAAAGTGGATAATCCTAGTGAGCGTATCTACAATAACGCATATCAAATACTTTCATTTGGATTAATTCAAGAGGCTTATGAAAAATCCCATTCTAATGTTCTCTCATATCTATATTTTTATTGAAAATGGTTTCATTACTACATTTAATTCTTTAATATTGTATTAACATTTTGAAATACCATTTAATTTTAGGTGTAACTATCCATATCATGCTTCATGATGTCGAACCATGTGATTTCTCAAAGATCACAACACTACTTGGTGCATCTACAATGGAATAGAATAATGATATATGTGCATTATGAAGTAGATATTTTGTTATCTCTAGTGAAAATGGAAAACAAAGACTAGTTCAATATTGAATCATTCCATCATCTTAGATATGGAATTTATAATTTATGAATTCCTTTACACCATTCTCCTTTTTTCTACTCTAGATCATCACATTGCACCACCTTAATCTTCTCTTGCATAGATGGTTGGGAAATAATTTGGGAAATTTATAACCTTTTCCCTTTCCATAATGAATTCATGATCTATTAATGGATATCCATGAAGATATAATATTTATGAATCTATATTAGGGATATATGTTCATTTATATTAATTGATTCAAATAACTCATTCGACTATCTGGGAATATAGTGAATTGAGAAATTGTACTCCATGATTAGATCTAACAATATTTTTGACACATATTGTTATCTTCTGCTCAAATATACACTTTATACTCCATTGGAAAATATATATGTCACATTTATAACCATATTGTTATTAACACCAAATCATTATAGAAAAGATCATAAATTGTCAATGCATCCATGCATCAGGTTGTTCTATTCTTTGGTCATCAGTCTTCATGAGGCATAGGCTATCACCTTTTCATTTTCCATGCGTACGCAACCTAATAAATTTTTAAGGAATCAATGCATACAAGAAATAAATATTTAGTTGTTGTTATTGTTTGTGCTGAAGTAGCGATAATCCTATTCTTATACACTTTAAAACATTTAGCGAATTATTCCTTATAGACATAATTTTCATATTTATATGAATACGTTGTTTGGGATCCCGATAATAATTATATATTTCTAAAAAAATCAGTTATACAATACCATGATAAGAAAATAATGGATTAATATTAGAGTAGTAGTCCTAGGATAATCATCAATAGCCTTTATATTTGAATTCAATACTTAAATTACCTCCCTTGTAATAAATTTCAACAGAAATGTATATTACTGCATCCAAAAGTATCAAATAACTAATATAGAGAATATTTTATCTTTCCATAAGGTCACGAAAAAAATTCATAGATGATCTTTATGTTCCCCCATGATTTTTGTGTAAATATTTTCATTGATAAAAAATACCAAAAAATTGTACACTTAGGCACTAATACTATAATTATCAAATCTACGATGATTTTTGAAAATTAATAATTTATAAGGAATAAAAAAGAAATCATAGTGCCCATATGATGTATACAAATAATTCTTTATAATATCATTATTCTTTACCTTTAATTAATATTATCTATAATGAAGATCCACCATTGAGACTACTTAGTTTCTTATTGTTTTTCAAAAATGTCATCAATATATCATAGACGATACTAGTTGTTATGATTATCTTATTGTGTTCTCAATAATTGATAAAAAAATGAATTTATAAACCCTTTACATTAAAAAATAATTGGTCCACCCCTTATCAATGAACTAGTGAAAATGATCTATTTCCAAATATCTCTTACAACTGATTTTTTTACTTCTCCAGTTCGATTGGGGATATAAGAGTATTTTCAAATAGGAGTGTATGAATGTATAATATCATTTGAGAATACTACCATTTTATTTTATGAGATGTTCGAGTAACTCTTTGGAAAATACATCAATTTATTACCTAATAATGAGACATCCCTCCTAGTCGATACATTCATTTGACTCTACCAATTAGATAACACGTTCTTCTTTATTGATTATCATCACCCATATAGGTGATGTATTTTAAAAAGGAGAGTAATGAAATTATTTTAAATTTTATAGGATCACATGATAGGTTAGAATATATATTGTAATTTAAATGTCCTAAAATTTGATTTTTGATCTATATAACAAGATCCCATACATTTCTAGTATAGTGTCGAATTATACCAATTGAAGGATTGGTAGATATAGATGAATAATATTCCCATACACACTAATAGACAAATATTTAATCTTTTGGGTTGTATAACAAAACCACTTGTTTTTTTAAAGATATATCTACCTCAATGTATTAGGTTATGGATTTCACAATTCTAGAAAACAAAAATATTATAAACGAATGAATATTACTATAATAAAATAAAACTATTTCCATTCACGAGTAAAGATTATGTGATTCTTATTTGAATTTATCTTCACACACAACTTCAATAGTAGTGATGAGATAGTGTTTCCCTTTCTATATTTTCACTGATAGTTTCAAATGTTGAAAACCCTTAAGTACACATGCTTTAGCATAAATTCTTTCATAGTTACCTTGATCACTATATTTGATGCATGGTACTAAGGGTTGTGTATTAAGAGGTTCCCACATTTACTCAATTATTTTAGATATCAACTTTGATTCTCATTGAAAATAAGGATTCTATTGGCCTCTTATCCTACACATGTATCATTTCCCCTTTCCTTTTTGGATATTTCCATGATTCAGCATCCCTTATTTTTGAAATGGGGGTCCTAAAATACTCTTTCCCCCTTTTTAATTCCACCCACCATCTTGAGTCTCCATTATATTATTATTATCTCCATAAACATGGTATAATTAACCTAACTCCTTATTTAATTATAGATAAAATCAATATATCCTTTTATATATCACAATTAATTAGTTAGTAAGATTCTTTATGATTTATAGTCTTTAAAAAATAAAATATCTATATGTTTTAAAATCAATTTATTAAAAAAACAAGAGGTAAATTACGAATGTCTTGTGATTTCAACCTAAAATTTGTTGTCTTGTTATCATACCTTTTTCTTAGGCTCTATTAATTATATGTTCATATTTTTAGATTCGATGATGGAAATAATTATCAATACATAGTATTTTAATGTCATCCCACCCCATCACTTCCATTTCAACCTTTAACATAATATTCCTTATTAATAACCACCATCGATCAATTTATCCATCTAAATGATAGATGGTAAGTGTCACCTTCACAATATATAAATAATGGAGTGTAGAAAGGACCATCTTCAGTGAGTTAACCCACTGTTTAGTGTTTATTTCATTGAAATATGACCTTCATTTTTGTGAATGTTTCTATATAAAATAATTGATATCCAGTATCTCCCTCTAGGGTGAAGGTGGACATTCTACATGTTTCACTTTATTAACAAAATACTATGATGATTCGATATCAATCACCATGCTATTTTTAACTCCACCTACCATGTCATTGGGGTTGTAATTTAAAAAATAAATGCATGGTCCTTCACACAGATTTTTGTCCGAGTTTATTCTCAATACCACCAATTTCCAAAATTGAAATTGTTTAAAAACAATTAAGTTAAATAATCATGAATAAATAATTTATTCTTCTATGGAAATTAATTATAATGGAATATATTTTAGGATCCCTATTCTTATCATTTTCCAAAGTCATTGTTATGTGAAATTTAACTATACATAGTCATATACATATGTTTACCATCATGATGTTATAATATTTATTCCCAAAATAAAAAATCCAAGATATAATACAAAATTATTAAAAATAACATTTTATTACTAGAATATTAAATCATTTTTATTAAAAAACATAATACTTTTTCAAATACTAAATCCAATGGTCTAGTGGATAGGAAAAATTCAGCTCATATATCAATTGTACATAATAAAACATAAACAATATATAATTTTTTATTAATTTTCCATCTAATGTTATCATGATCTATTTATCACATATTGTCACATGAGGATATAAATAAAAGAAAATGTTGAAAAAAATTCCTCGTATGGTGTGTAATTTTGAATGTGAATAAATAGTACATTGGTATATATAATCAACATCATCATATCATACGTAGGGTATCATCATCAAAATAATGAGGGAAATTTTGGCAAAGGTATGAAATGATGTATATGACTAAAAATTAATCATAATATCATATTTTTCAAATACCACTCATTATTTGGAATAATTCTAGCATCATGTTCAGGAAAATAATATTTGCAAAAATCATAGAATCATATTTGTAAAAAATGATATAGTTATGTTTAAGAATAATTCAAGTATATAACAATATATACGATTTATCCTAACTCATATAAGGAATATACAATAATGGGACCCATTTCACCATATAATATTCTCAGTATCATGAATTGTACATAGAGGGATGACAATCGTAGTCATGAAACAATATATGGAACATAGTGGGTTTCAAAAAGGATTTATCAAATTTTACATCACAAGATAACCTTTTTTTATTCCAAAATGATATATAGATATCATTCTATGAAATAAAATAGTGTTTTTCCTATAACATGAAGCAACTCAAGAGGAGTAAATAATATGTTTTGGAAAAATAAATTCTTTTATTAAAATTATTATAGTTGGATTGAAAATAATTTTGAAAAATGTTGGAACACATATAGAAATTAAATAATAGGTAATGGATAGTGAATTATAATTTCATATTATTGGGATTTTTAGAATGAAATCAATATGGAATAGTAAATAACCTAAAGGAAATATATTACGTTTCAGAATCCCCTTATCGCAATTCTTGTATTATTTCATTTATTTCACCAGCTTAATAATAAACAAGTGTTCATTAATAAATTTAAAGATAAAAGAATTGTGTTAATTCATGTAACTATTTATAAATTAATATAATAATATTATTTTTAGTAATATTTTTTAAAGGTGATGTATTTTGGTATCGATTTTACTAAAAAAATACATAGTTTTATTTTGATATCGCTAATTTTCATCAAGGTCATTAATTAAAATTTATTATTAACTATAGAAAAATAAAAATAATATATTGATAAATTTAGGTATTATAAAATATTTAGTATATCCATCCTTAATGAGGGTCATATAAAAGATGTTGTAAACTTCCTCATTGACAGTAAACAAACTATTATTGGGAACATTTTCCAAAGGAGGACCAAAGAGATGTATAAAATAGAAAAACATAAAAATTATAATTTTTAATGGGGGTTAACATCACACTATAATGTGAATAGAAATTGTAATTAATCATAGAATAATTTTTTGAATGAAATACTAAAAAAAGAGAAGGGAGAAGTGAAATGAGAGACTAGTTGAAAAAACATATTCTTTAATTGGTTTTTTGTTAACATGTACTACTCAAGACATCCTTGATAAGGGGATTTGTTTAACTACTATACATCACTAAGGTTTATAAGGTAATAATGGATAGGATTTAGGATTATAATAGGGTTTTAATGTGAGTATGTATGGTTTTTATGTGATAACTGAGGTATATTACTTACAATTATGGAGAGGGGTGTTTTTTGAAGAAAATATTAAATAACACACTATATAAAATGTAAAACAGGAATAATATTATTTTGGAGATATTTAATCATATATATATATATATATATATTTGGGTTTTAGTGCTTTAATCCACTTTATAATTAAAATACACTATTTTATTAAAAATTTATGCGGAGAAAATGTTTTATATAAAATACTATTGAATATAGAATTAGGAATATTATTATTTTATTTTTTTAATAGATTTATTGTATTTTTTTGAGTAATTTATATAATTAATTTTTTAATACTAAATTTATAATAATTATTAGGTCATCATTACATAAATAATGATGTAATTATGGATACAAATGTCATGGATAAAGCTTATTTTTATTATTCACCTAAAAATTGATGTATATCAAAAAATTACCTAAACATAACACTTGAAAATTTTTTAAAATATGTTTAAAAAAAATTAATTTTGTATAAATATTTTTATTCAATTGATAATTTATTTTTTCAATATAAAAATTATATTTTTTAGGAAATACATTAATATATAGTTCATTAAAATATGTTCTTAAAATAAATTTATGCTTTTTAAATTGTTATAATTATTTAATGGAATAATATATATATATATATTCACAAATTAATGATGATAATTATTACTTAAATTATATGTTAATACTTTTATGTTAAACTATCATTCCAATGGACATTTTACTATTCCATGTAGTTAGGTTACAATTCAAAATGGTCACATTACAATTTTAACTATCATGCAACCTCATATGAATACCTATTTATTATTTCATTTAGAATTCATGAAAATTTCACTCAAGAATACATATTTTCTTTTTCAAAAATGTAATTTGATTTACTGATATTTTGTTTCTTTTCTGTAGTATTTTTCTTCAGAGGGATGATTATAGATGTTTTTGGTGATTTATATTTTATCATTTTGGTTTTCATATTTTCCAAATTTTTTACTATTAATATTTTGATTTTTGTGTTTATTAATTAACTAATGAAATAAATTTTATTAGTGAATTACAGTTCAGATGGGTTTTCCATTTTTACTACATATATTCTACTTATAAAATATATCATATACTAATGTAGACAATTTAGAATATAAACACTCATTTGTATCCTATAGGACAAGGATATATCTTAAAACCACCTTGGATGGATTTTGGTTCAAACCGAAAAAGGTTACCCTATGAATACCTAAAACTATTAATAGTATATTTTCATTTTATTTGATTATCTACCTCATTAAAACCTTATTCAGTCATGATTAAATATTAAAAATAATATCTTACATATAATAAAATATTAAAATCACTTTAAAAAACATATGTTTATATCCTCCCATGAAATGGGAATCGAATCCATCATTCGTGATTACAGAGGACTATCACCTCCAAAACCAATGTAATCCCCCCCCATTCAAAGATGGTCCAAATGATGAATTTATTGTATATTTTTTTTAAAAAGTGATGACATGAACTAGTTTCCCAGTTCATAGAATTTATTATATATATATATATATTATTTATTAATTATTATAAGGCCCCAGCCTTAAACCTTACTTAATATTGAGTTATTACAAGATTACACATTGAAGATCTTTTCAGGTTTAGAGTTTTAGAGAATTAGATCATGAAACATGCATTACATTCCACATTTAAACAAAGTGGTTACATAAAAGACAGTATTCATTCTTCCCATCAACAGAAACATATTTAAAATAAAACATGGATTGTTTCTTGACACATCCTTGACACTATCATCACATCATGTACCTTTCCCTTGACCTGTGAAAAACATTTCAAAAACTTGGGATTAGCATAAAAAGCTCATTATGGGTTATAAAAATATGGAAAGGAAACATGAGTTCATATATACATAAGAATGAAATCATACTTTACCCATAAAACATAGGCACTTTAACATACCTCATCAAATCATGAATAAATCATATAAATCATAGGACATAAAAGGTAACTTGAGGCATTCATAACATTCTTACATAGGTAGTAACCCTCTTGGTTACGTTTGGAATACCCACCATAGTATATTTCCTAAATCTCTTTGGAGAAAACTTAATGTTTCACTAATTTGCGTTACCCAATGCATTGGAGAGCTATATCGGGCTCACCCGCCCTTAGTTTATCACGGAACCACCTGTCTTCATAATAATTCCCAAGGACCTGAACATAATCGTATCACATAAAACATGCATAAAGGAAATATAACATTTCCACCTTTCAATCACAAGATATAAATACAACACATTTATATAAAAAATTATGAAAACCATTTTCAATACCAAAATAAAATAAAAATAAAACAAGGTATTTATTTTTCTTTTAAAAAGAAGGTATGGCTTGTAGAGGAATCTGAAACTCAAATAATTTCCACGACGGCGGAGAAGTCGTTGTTGCCGCATACGTACGACAAAAACATTCCCTTTTTTCATTTAATAAACACTTCGTATAAAAAAGATTCCTTTTGAATAAACGTAAAAGTCAAAGGGGTTTATACACCGTATAAAATAAGGTTGTGTATAAAACAGAATATGCCTCAATGAATGGAGATTGAGACGAAGTTCCTTACAAAGACGGTATCCTTGGTTTAAGGATAAAACAATTACATAATTATGTGTGATAAATGAATACATCAAATATAAGTGGATATAAAGTGTAAAATAATCAAAGGTCATTCACACATATTCAAAGGATGACATATTCAATAACTACATGTTGAACCCAAAGAAATCAAAATTGGGATAAGAAGTTCCCTTGACAGCCTAACAGTGACACATCAATATGAGTTGATGAGAGATAAAAAAGGGTATCTCATCAAATGGACATAAAATTTACATCAATAAGGATATATGAAAACACTTCCCAACATAACAATATGTAAATTAAAAGACCAAACAAAATAAGTCTTTTAAAAATAAGAGGGTGAAAGGTTCCCTTACCGACATGGGTATCTTTCGAAACACACACCTCGTGAAAGAAGGAAAATACAACATTGATGTAAATACTCATAAAAGAAATTATATTACACAATGAGTAAAATAATGGGCAGTACATACACCACTCAATGGAAATTATGGTAAATGTAGCATAAATTTCATGGGAATAAAAGTGAGATGAAAAATCCCTTACGAAAACTCGACAGCCTAACGACGCCACATAAAACACACAAAAATGGATTGATGGGATCTAATAGGGTATCACATAATATTAACTTAATTTTTATAGAAATAGGAATATAAAATAACATCCCCCAACATAAAAAAGAGTAGCTTAAAAGAAGTGACATAAAGGAGAGTACTTAAAAAGAAAGAGAGAGGTTAGATCTCTTACGAAAATTTGGCAGCCTAACGGCGCCACTCAAAACATCCAAAATGGATTGATGATAGAGAATAGGGTCTCTCATCACATGAACATAAAAATTACAGTAATATTAATATAAAAGAACATTCAAATAACAAGAATGATGAGCTTTAAAAGGAATGACATAAAAGAATGTACTTAAAAAGAAAGAGTGGAGTAGGATCCCTTACCTCAAGTCCAACTTGTCTTGTTCATTTCTTTATATTCCTGAATAATAAACATTGGTCAATTAATAATTTCCTATGCAACTCCTTTAGAGATTATTTTTATGTTCATATCAAATATTATAATGTTATAATAATTGTTTAATAATGTTAGTTCTTATCAGACGTTTTTTCCGATGTTTGGTACATGAGTCAAAAATGAACGTGTTTGAAAAAATATTGCCCATGTAGTTATAAGTAAAAAATTTCCAGAATAGTATTAATGATTAAAATATCATATATATCCATTAAATATTCATTTTATACTATTCCATATCATTTGGAGATAAAAAACGAAAAGCACCGTTCATGGAGACGGTAGGTCGTACGTACGCATTACGCTACTTTCATTCTTTGTCATTTTAATGGAATTAAATCAAAATGAGAGAGATATGTATATATTATAATTCCAAAATGATATCAATAATTTAGATGTAATATATTACATATATATCCATTATATATATGTACTTATAATATTACATAACATTTTGAGAACAGAAATGAAATGTACCGTTCATGGAGACGGTAAGCCGTACGTACGCATGAACGCTACTTCCATTTCTATTTCATATTTAATGGAATTAAAACATAATTATACATAATAGTATTTTAATTCCAGTATGGTATCATATATAATATCATTATATATATCCTTTATATGTACCACTTTTGGTATTAACGAATCAAATCACTTTGAGGGGGCAGTTGTCCGCACTTCCTTAAATGAAGATATCGCGTTTACCCATAATGGAAACCATAAATGTACGCCATAAATGAAAAATAAAGAAGATTAGGTAAAACATAAACATATTATATATCATATATAAATATAGTGTCATCTTAATGGCCACATTTGAAGGTGTTAGAAGAATGTTGAACAATCATCGTTTCGGGAGGCAGAAATTCGCCATCCACGGAAACAGTATGTTCTTTAACCATTAGATGTAGGTGTGTGTAAGTGTAGCACTAATAATTCTTATAAAAACATACTAGTATATTGAAGATACTGGATTTGTTACAAAATAAATGAATAAAAAGATTTTAGGTGGTTGGAGAAGCAAAATAAAACAAAAGGACAAAAGTGAAGACATTACCTTAAAATCGGGTAACTCCCTTTGGTTTGAGCTCAAAGGCTTCCTTGGGAAGAATTATGCTCAAATTGAGGCTTCAAAGTGTAAGATAGGGAAGTGTAGAGACAAAATGGGAAGGTGTTGGTTGAGCCAAAGGCTTTGGGAGTGTGGGTAAGGAGGTAAGGGTGGGGGCCTTTTATAAGAGGAGAGGAGGGATACTTTTGTAATGTTACAAAATGTTACTTTATTTTCAAAAGAGTTTCGGATTTTAAAGGCCCCAAAGTGATGTATTTCGAGGATAAGGTGATAAGGGTTATAAATACACTCATCCAATAGGTTTTGGACATGTTTAGGTCTTTGATATTACATTATCATTCCATTTTATTTAAATCGTTAAATAATGAGGTCATCGCTGCATCATCATGATGTCAAAAATAATTTAATATATTTAATGTCTAAAAATTAAAAAAAATACTATGATGTAGAAAATATTTTTATATTTCCAATTACTATTTATAGTCAAAAATATGACTTGTATAACCCCATGTAAAAATTGTTTTAGTAAAACATCTCATGTTTGTGAAATTTTTACATTAACATTAAATAAAAAGATATTTATGTCATTTTCCAACCCAAGTGGCTCCATGGGGTCCCCAAGTTGACCCATGGATTGTATTGGTCGGCCATGACATATCCAATGAGGATAGGACATGTTTATAGGTCATTTAATTTTATTAAAACATTATTCTTACCATAAACTACACTAATTACCTCTAATCGCGACTAAAAACTTAATAAGCTACTATTCACAGAAAAATTATTTTTATCCCATTGAACCACATTTTACTTCATAATTACAAACATGTATGTCGGATTATTGAAATTCAAAACACAAATATGGAAAAATTTCATTTAAACGGAAAAATCAGTTTTTATAAGTACCACTTAGTGGTTTCACTATTCATCAAAAATTGAAGTTTTTCAGAAAAATCCCAAAAATTTACCCTAAGATATATTTGATATTCAGAATTCAAAAATGAAGTTTATTTTAAAAAATTCAAAACATATAAGTCACATTAATTAATTTAATAATTAATTCCCACTGTCAGAGCAAATAGCGTGTTTTTATGAAACAATAAGTATCAAAAGATTAACACTAGTTAAGTCTGATTTCAAAGTGAAATTAATTACAACGACCACTATTGGATTTAATGGTAAAAATATATTCTAATTTCACTTTGAAACCAATTAAAAAGATAATCTAATCATATATATAAATTATATTAAAAGAGGTTTTGAATTAAAATACAACATTTTACACTATTCATTAAAAAATGAACTTTATCAGAAAGATACCAAAAATTTACACAAAGTAAATTTTGAGGTCCCAATTCTTAAGAAGAGTTTTATTTGGTCCAATATAATGTATATGAGTGAACAAAACTATATTTAATGACGGTTCTCCATCAAAAGGCAACAAGTGAACCTTTAGTGAAAACTAGGGCATATACGCCTAAAATTGAATTCTTTCCGTATTTTAATCCATTATCTTTTATTGGATAAATGTAAAAACATTTAAAAACATATATAATCATATTTTAGTTATTTATATCCATTCCCACCAATACAACGACTACATGTTATCTACCATTTAAAATAATATTATTTTATTATTAGAGCGCAACATAAGATTCCCAAGAATCTCGTTGTTGCGTATTGGGTACGCCATCGAGCATAGCGTCCCCTTTAAAGTAATATTAATATTTTATTCAAAAATATGGATAAATATGAAAATTTTATATTCTTAATTTACCTGGGGTGTTACATCCTTCCCCCCTTTTGGGAATTGCGTGCTCACTATTTTTAAAACTGAGCTTGGAAACATCCTTGAAAGTCCCACATCGGAACAAGAGTCGGTAAAACAATCACTTTAAAATAAAGGGACATAATTACATAGGTCACCCGAGATAACCCATACTAGGATTCCATGTAGAAAAACAAGGGCATGGAATAAAAAGCAACGGGTCATGTTCTTGAGTGAGAGTGATAGTAAACATGTCTAGAAGAAAGTTAACCATAAGAAAATCACAAACTTGGGATGGGTTAAACAGTATTCGATTCCCCAGTAGGAAATGTTAATAGACAACATTTTTGTTTTAAGTTACTTTTTATTGAGGAATTTATTCATAAGGAAACATAATCACTTATCATGTTGACTTTCAACTTTTACTAGATTCCTTAATCAAACTAATATTTTTTTCCAAAAGACGATTATTTAGGGAGACTTGTTCACATTAAGAGTACTATAATAAAAATCTATAGAATCACCTAATCCACCAAAGAGAACTATATACTTCCCATGTATTTAGTCTTTAACCAAATCCAAAACCAAAAAGGTTAGTACAAGGTCAGATAATCCAGAAAAGGATAACCCTTTAAAAAGAAAATCTATGATTAATCTCCGAAATTTGTCCAACAAAACCCAAAGTTCAATGAGGACCATCCGATATACAATTTGTCCATAAAATTCTTCAAAGTAAAACAATCTAAGATTGAAACCCAAATATTTTAAGGATATATTCACATAGTCATCCAAGTTAAATCGTAAAATTTATCTCCAAACAACATCAGTTTCTCCTAAAGTCTCATATTGAAAAGTAATTAACCTAATCACATATCCTCCATGATAGGTTAATAATTTTCATAAATAACCCAAAATCAACTTACTCTTAATTCATAAAAAAATATAACTAAAAATAATCAGTCAAACTAACCAGGGACTTCATGTAGTCCAGTGGTAGGTGATAAATACCAGTCGCACTTTGGTTGTGGGTTCGATTCCCCCATCTTTGTCTGACGCGACGGGTAGTCACACGGTCTGCATGTTGTCCTTTTTCAAAAACTATATAATTCTCAAATCGTTCCCCAAAAAGGGAAAAATCATCAAAAATAACCATAACATAATTTAACCTCAATTTTATATCATGCCTTTCACTTCAATCATAACATATAGTAACCCATAATTACCTCAAAAGTAAGGATCATATAAACCCAAATGGTTCTTTATAACTATGTCCACAAAAGAAAAGATAACTATTCCTTGAATAAAATTTTCATATATTAAATATCAGGGTTACACATAATAGAAAAAGTCTTCTTATGTAACCCCATCATCAAAAGAGACTTAATACTCTTAAGAATTTCACCATAACTGTTGAAGCCCTTATATGTTGACATCTTACACATTCAACATTCTTCATGATCCATTAACCATTCCTTTCCAACTTATTCCGAAATACCCCTTTCCTACAAAAAATCATGAATCATATCCTAAGATTCCAAAATAAGAAAACAATAGTCATGAAGTAATACATACCTTTGATTGGTCATTGTCAGTTTCTTCATCCTCAATTGGAATGGCATTAGGTATTGGTAAATGAACATTTGTACGCTCTTGGTTATACCATTCATGAAACTTCTTCATAGGACATGTGTTTGCATAATGACCATGCACACCACATTTAAAACATTCAATTGATCCCTCAGAAAGAACTTCTTTCCCTTTCCTCGAGTCAATTGGATGCTTCCTTTTTCCATGGAAGGTTCTTTCTTTATGACCTTCATTTCCACATCTATAGAATATTTCTGTCCCTTTGAAACATTTTCCTAGGTGTTTCTTTCCACATCATTGACACATAGGTTTTAAACACACTTAAATTTACGATTATTACCTGTACTTCCGTAGGGATTTGTTTCTCGCATATATGATGCCTTAGAGAAATCACCAAGGTGTCGGTGGTCAATCATGACTCCAGATAGTTGGTTGAGGATAATCACAGGAGTTCTCATTACAGCTCCCATATCATTCAGTTTCTTGCTCAAAAAACTGTCACAGTTTCCTTCACATCCACTGTTACTTTGGTGCCTGCTAGATCGAGCCATTTACTAAAACCAAAAAGCTCAGTGTGAGTATATCAAAAAAACCATCATGTACTAATGAAGAAGATAAACACTAAGATATACTTACTCATTCACTTTATCTAAAACTAGGACTCTTTCTGAAATCTTAACCATTATGGTATTTCCACTTATGCTTAAAGAATACTCTAACCTCTAAAGTTATCTAAACCAACCATTGATACCAACTATAAGGACCCAGCCTTAAACCTTACTTAATATTGAGTTATTACATGATTACACATTGATGATCTTTTCAGGTTTAGAGTTTTAGAGAATTAGATCACGAAACATGCATTACATTCCACATTTAAACAAAGTGGTTACATAAAAGACAGTATTCATTCTTCACATCAACGGAAACATATTTAAAATAAAACATGGATTCTTTCTTCACACATCCTTGACACTATCATCACATCATGTACCTTTCCCTTGAACTGTGAAAAACATTTCAAAAACATGGGATGAGCATAAAAAGCTCAGTAAGGGTTATAAAAATATGGAAAGGAAACATGAGTTCATATATACATAAGAATGAATTCATACTTTACCCATAAATCATAGGTACTTTAACATACCTCATCAAATAATGAATAAATCATAGAAATCATAAGACCTAAAAGGTAACTTGAGGCATTCCTAACATTCTTACATAGGGAGTAACCCTCTTGGTTGCGTTTGGAATTCCCACCACAGTATATTCCCTAAATCTATTCGAAGAAACCGTATCGTTTCACTCCTTCACGTTACCCAATGCATTGGAGAGCTATATCGGGCTCACCCGCCCTTAGTTTATCACGGAACCACCCATCTTCATAATAATTCCCAAGAACCTCAACATAATCGTATCACATAAAACATGCCTAAAGGAAACATTATATTTCCATATTTCAATCACAAGATATCAATACAACACATTGATCTAAAAACATTATGAAAACCATTTTCAACACCAAAATAAAAGAAAAGTAAAAAATGGTATTTATTTTTCTTTTAAAATGAAGGTATGGCTTGTAGAGGAATCCAAAACACAAATAATGGTCACGACGGAAGAGAAGTCGTTGTCACCACATATGTACGACATAAACATTCCATTTTGTTGTTTAATAAACACGTTATATAAAAAATATTCCTTTTGAATAAACGTAAACGTCAAAGGGGTTTATACACCATATAAAATAAGGTTGTGTATAAAACAGAATATGCCTCAATGAAAGGAGATTAATACGAAGTCCCATACAAATACGGTATCCTTGGTTTGAGGATAAATCAATTAAATAATTAGGTGTGACAAACGAATACACCAAATATAAGTGTATATTAAGTGTAAAATAATCAAAGGCCATTCAAAAATATTCAATGGATTACATATTCAATAACTACATGTTGAACCCAAAGAAATAGAAATTGGGTTAAGAAGTTCCCTTGACAGCCTAACGGCGTCACATCAAAATGAGTTGATGAGAGATAAAAAAAGGGTATCTCATCACTTGGACATAAAATTTACATCAAAAAGGATATATAAAAACATATCCCAACATAACAATATGTAAATTAAACGGCCCAACAAAAGAAGTCTTTTAAAAAGAGGAGGGTGAAAGGATCCCTTACCGACATGGGTATCTTTCGAAACACACACCTCGTGAAAGAAGGACAATACAACATTGATGTAAATACTCATAAAAGAATGTATATTACACAATGAGTAAAATAATGGGCAGTACATACACCACTCAAAGGAAATTATGGCAAATGTAGCATAAATCTCATGGGAATAAAAGTGAGATGAAAAATCCCTTATGAAAACTTGGCAGCCTAACGACTCCACATAAAACATACAAAATGGATTGATGAGATCAAATAGGGTATCACATCATATTAACATAAAGTTTATACAAAGAGTAATATAAAATAACATCCCCCAACATAAAAAAGAGGAGCTTAAAAGAAGTGACATAAAGTAGAGTACTTAAAAAGAAAGAGAGAGGTTAGATCTCTTATGAAAATTTGGCAGCCTAACGGCGCCACTCAAAACATCCAAAATGGATTGATGAGAGAGAATAGGGTCTCTCATCACATGAACATAAAAATTACAGTAAGATTAATATAAAAGAACATCCCAATAACTGGAAAGATTAGTTTTAAAAGGAATGACAGAAAAGAGTGTACTTAAAAAGAAAGAGTGGAGTAGGACCCCTTACCTCAAGTCCAACTTGTCTTGTTCATTTCGTTATATTCCCGAATAATAATCATTGGTCAATTAATAATTTCCTACATAACTCCTTTAGAGATTATTATTCAGTTCATATCACATATTATAATTTTATAATAATAGTTTAATAATGTTAGTTCATATCAGACGTTTTTGCCGATGTTTGGTACATGAGTCAAAAATGAACTTGTTTGAAAAAAGATTGCCCATGTAGTTATAAGTAAATAATTTCCAGATTAGTATTAATGATTAAAATATAATATATATCCAGTGAATATTCATTTTATACTATTCCATATCATTTGGAGATAAAAAACGAAAAGCACCATTCATGGAGACGGTAGGTCGTACGTACGCATGAACGCTACTTTCATTTTTTGTCATATTAATGGAATTAAAACGAAATGAGATATATATATATATATATATATTATAATTCCGGAATGATATCCATAATTTAGATGTAATATATTACATATATATACATTATATATATGTACTTATAATATTACATAACATTTTGAGATAAGAAATGAAATGTACAGTTCATGGAGACGGTAAGCCGTACGTACGCATGAACGCTACTTCCATTTATATTTCATATTTAATGGAATTAAAACATAATGATACATAATAGTATTTTAATTCCAGTATGGTATCATATATAATATCATTAAATATATCCTTTATACGTACCACATATGGTATTAATGAATCAAATCACTTTGAGGGGGCAGTAGTCTGCACTTCCTTAAATGAAGATATC
Organism: Viscum album; assembly: GCA_963277665.1. Taxonomy (NCBI): domain Eukaryota; kingdom Viridiplantae; phylum Streptophyta; class Magnoliopsida; order Santalales; family Viscaceae; genus Viscum; species Viscum album. Next base: position 1,129,742,975 of record OY728128.1, on the reverse strand, counting down.
ACGTTTACCCATAATGGAAACCATAAAGGTACACCATAAATGAAAAATAAAGAAGCATAAGTTAAACATAAACATATTAGATATCATATATAAATATAGTTTCATCTTAATGGTCTCCTTTTAAGGTGTTAGAAGAATGTTGAACAATCATCGTTTCGGGAGGCAGAAATTCGCCATCAACGGAAACAGTATGTTCTTTAACCATTAGATGTAGTTGTGTGTAAGTGTATCTAGAATACTTCTTATAAAAACATCCTAGTATATTTAAGATACCGGATTTGTTACAAAATAAATGAATAAAAAGAGTTTAGGGGGTTGGAGAAGCAAAATAAAACAAAAGGACACAAGTGAAGACATTACCTTAAAATCGGGTAACTCCCTTTGGTTTGAGCTCAAAGGATTCCTTGGGAAGACTTCTGCCCAAATTGAGGCTTCAAGGAGTAATATAGGGAATTTTAGAGACTAAATGGGTAGGGTTTGTCCGAGCCAAAGGCATTGGGAGTGTGGGTAAGGAGGTAGAGGTGGGGGCATTTTATAAGAGGAGAGGAGGGGCACTCTTGTAAAGTTACAAAATGTTACTTTATTTCCAAAAGAGATTCGGATTTTAATGGTCCCACATTGACGTATTTCAAGGATAAGGTGATAAGGGTTTGAAATACACTCACCCAATAGGTTTTGGACATTTTAGGTCTTAGATATTACATTATCTTTCCATTTTATTTAAATCGTTAAATAATGAGGTCATCGCTGCATCATCATGATGTCATAAATAATTTAATTTATTTAATGTATAAAAATTATAAAAAAAATACAATTATGTAGGAAATATTTTTAGCTTTCCAATTACTATTTATAGTCAAAAATATGACTTGTATAACCCCATGTAAAAATTGTTTTAGTAAAACATTTCATGTTTGTGTCATTTTTACTTTAACATTAAATTAAAAGATATTTGTGTCATTTTCCAACCAAAGTGGCACCATTGGGTCCCCAAGATGATCCATGGATTTTCATGGTCGGCCATGACACATCCAATAAGGGTAGGACATGTGTCTAGGTCATTTCATTTTATTAAAACATTATTCGTACCATAAACTACACTAATTACCTCTAATCGCGATTAAAAACTTAATAAGTTACTATTCACAAAAAAATTATTTTTATCCCATTGAACCACATTTTACTTCTTAATGACAACCATGTATGTCGGATTTTTGAAATTCAAAACACAAATATGGAAAAATTTCATTTAAACGGAAAAATCAGTTTTTATAAGTACCACTTAGTGGTTTCACCATTCATCAAAAATTGATGTTTTTCAGAAAAATCCCAAACATTCACCCTAAGCTATATTTGATATTCCAAATTCAAAAATGAAGTCTATTTTACAAAATTCAAAATATATAAGTCACATTAAATAATTTAATAATTAATTCCCGCTGTCAGAGCAAATAGCGTGTTTTTATGAAACAATAAGTATCAAAAGATTGACACTAGTTTAAGTCTGATTTCAATGTGAAATTAATTCCAACGACCACTATTGGATTTAATGGTAAAAATATATTCTAATTTCACTTTAATACCAATTCATAAGATAATATAATCATATGAATAAATTCAATTAAAAAGAGTTTTTGAATTAAAATACAACATTTTACACTATTCATTAAAAAATGAACTTTATCAGAAAGATACCAAAAATATACAAAAATAAATTTTGATGTACCAATTCATAAGAAAAGTTTTATTTGGTCCAATATAATGTATAATAGTGAAAAAAAACTATATTTAATGACGGTTCTCCATCAAAATGTGATAAGTGAACCTTTAGTGAAAACTACGGCATATACGCCTAAAATTGAATTATTTCCGTATTTTAAGCCTTTTTATTTTATTGGATAAATGTAAAAACATTTAAAAACATATATAATAATATTTTATTTATTTCTATCCATTACCGCCAATACAACAGCTACATGTTAACTACTATTTAAAATAATATTATTTTATTTTTAGAGTGTAACGTAAGATTCCCAAGAAACTCGTTGTTGGGTGTTGGGTACGCCATCGAGCATAGCGTCCCCTTTAAATTCATATTAATATTTTATTCACAAATATGGATAAATATGAAAATGTCATATTCTTTATTTACCTGGGGTGTTACACTTATTTATCAATATTAATATTTAATATATCATCTAAATCCATTCTGATAAATCCTTTAAAAATCAGCAAATTCATTTGTGCATATATGTTTACTCACAGCCCCATAATGTGAAGTGATTCATTTTTCATAACCATGTCCTATGGATGTATATAAAGTTCACATTAAGAGATAAGATTTAAAATATATAATAATTTTATTTCTATTATGATAAAATAATATTTATATTCATTCTATCAAGATTATTGAATAATTGAAATGTTATTCATGTGTATGTATAGATTATGAATTTCATGATTGGAACATTATTCTTTATTCGTAAACATATTTGGTGGTTGGACTGAAATAAAAATTGGTATATAAAAATTGTAATTATTTATTTAATATTATTCAGTATATGCAGGAATAATGAACAATTTTCCTATAGTGAAGTAACTAAATTATTTTTGAACATATGAGTGGGACATCATCAAAATGTGTTATATGAACTTCATTGACTTTGTAATTAATTATAACACAGTGATCAAATATGAGGAATGATAAAACAAAAAAAGTTCTTATGAAAGAATGTTATTACCATAATATTATTATTCACCATTATGAATAATATTTGTGATGATCGAGACTCAATTCATGGGTTAATTTACATTAAAAACATTGTTTAAATTATTTTAATGATTTAGTTTATAAATAATTTTTTCCATATCCATATTCACTTAAATAATTATTTGATGTATTTATATAGACACTAATGGATTTTAAATTAAATAATATGTAAATTTTTAATTTCATTCAAAGTTTTTTCAAAAAGAACATTTTATCTTTTTATATGGAATGTTTTGATTTTCTATACATAATGAAAATGGAATGTACTATTTTAAAATATATTGAATTAGTGGGTTTTCCCACCACCATAACTATATTTTGATATTTGGATTAATATATCTGATTATTATTACTCTATATAAAGAACTATATCCCATTGTTATGTGTATTTTATTTTAAACAATGGGTTTTTAAAATTAATGGGAATATTAAACTTAAATAATGATCTATATATGGGTAAAATATAGTTGCTGAAGGTATTTATAATTAAAAGGATAAATAAAAAAGTTTATTATTCATGATGTCATCATTGATACTTTTTTAAGAGGATGAGTGATACTGATATAACTCATTATTATGGTTGACCCTGATATATAACTTTAATGTGTTGGGTAATATTATGATCTCTAAATAATGTTTTTGGAATTCAACTATATTGGATGTTATTATTATAAAAATTATTGTAATAGTGATATGAATATGATATCCTGTGTATCCTCAAAGACAATTCTATAAATCCTGATGAGTTCTCAATGAAATATTTTTATTTTTTAATGAAATAAAATTTTTTATTTTAGAAAATATTACATATAATGGAATAAATGTTTTTTTGTAGGAAAATATTTTCATGGATTATAATATGTTCTAAAAAACCATCATGATTATGATTTTTCCATTATGTTTTATAATAACATTTTATTTAAAACAAATTGGGTAGTAAAATTTATTTCATGTGTAGGTAAATTATAATTTTCATATTTTAATTATGTTAATGTTTCAATCTCTTTTATGATCTCATAGTTTCAAAAAGGAATAATGAGGTTCATGATATTCTTTTATTTTTATTCTTAAGGAACATTGTGGGATGATAAAAAATTTTAAAATGATTCTCACTGGTTCGTAGAGTTTTGTGAGGTCTATAATAAGGTCAAGATGAATATTTTTATGATATTTCATGGAATGAAACATTTTTATATATTAAATAATTTCTATTATGAAAAAACTGATATTGTGTGAAGTGTTTAATTTTTTATCTAATATTTAATTATGTAAGTGTAATTATATAATTATCTAAAACTACTATCCTATAATTTTGTTGGTAATGAATGGAATTTAATTTTTTTTCTAAATATATAATTTATTTAATGTTTTAGTTTGGGTCCTTCTATGTAACCCCACATAATCATAAAAAAAATCAATGAAAAACCTGTAAACAGACTTGAGGACTACAAAACATAACCCTTTGAAAAAGTCCCTTTAAAACATCTACCCAAAAACCGATGAATTATCCCCCATTATGGAAACACATATGATTTTATACCCCTAATACCATATTATATTCCATTTATTTATATATATATTTTATAAATATATAACATTATATTCATAAAGGGATTTGTGTTTATATAATTCACCTTTGATAGAATGAAGATAAATTAATAATGATAGTATTTTTAGAATCATTAAGACACATCCTAAATATGAATCATGATGAACTCTCATTATCAACCTCAATAATTGATATATATCATTTGGTGGGGGTTTATTGATAATATATAGTATTTTAACCTAGTGTGGAATAAATTTGAGTTCAATAGATTTTTTCCATTTGCTCATTGAAAATGATCTTATTTTAACTATTTTTTGATCGATATGGATAAGAAAGAATTATAGATAGATAGATATGAAAATGGTTATAAAATTAAAAAAATAGTTTTTAAATTTACTGAAATATTAAGATCTTAAAATTGAGTTCTCTTACATATAATATAGTTTATATACTGAGTGGAAACCATAAAATATGATTTAGTATAACCCATTGTAACCATGATTTGTTTCTTTGTGTTCTAAAATAAAAACTAGTCAGTAAAAAAGAACACACCACAAGATTTTGATCTTGTTTCATCATAATTTTTTGTAAAATATTCACTTATATATCAAAACATGTCAATATTTAAAAAACCAACACAATTTATTCATTGTTTTGATTTGATTTTATCATAATTGATATTTCCTTTTCAAATAGTGAAATATGATTCCCTTAGTAATATTTGATACTTGGATCATAAATTAAAAAAATTATATGTTTTGTCATTATAGTATAAAAAATAATCTTCTACCAACATTATTTATTTATATTGGGTCTGCATCATTACATTTTAAATCATAGGAAATATTGTTACTATAAAAAGTTGAGTATAGACCAGCTTTTGAAACACCGTTCCATATTAATTTAGATGTTCTTGAGTATATTTTATTGATACAAAAAATGTGATCCAACAAATCATAAATTTATAAGTCTATGAATTATCCATTTTCTATAGGAATATAAATTTAAAATATATATTTCATCTTAAAAAACTATTAAAAAATCATTCATCATTTCAAATAATAATGTTTTTTGAATAATTAAAATAACAATAATAGTTACATATATATTATTTATTATAGATTATATGGTACATATATTATTTCACAAACCTTATCTAATCTATATATAGTTACCAACATTTAATACAAATTTTTTGTAGGTTTTCTAACCCATATAGAGTCATTTAAATATACAAACATAACATTCACCACCATTAAAAGTACAAATTTATTTATCAAAGAATATTTCCTCTTCTAAATTCACATTGAGCTAGGAAGACATATATCCATTTGAGTATTATTTTATAACATTTATTGAATAATTTAAACATATATACCAAGTGGTTTAATCTTAGAAACCATGGTGAAATTATTACTGAAATCAATTACTTCTACCTACAATTACGAATTGTTCCCATTTCATTCCTTGTTTACTAAACAAATACCCTTTGATTATTCTTGTTCAAAAACACCCAATTGATTCAAATAATACTTTTTATACCATAAAGGGTACCAAAATTAATGATTTATAACTATTCATTTGATATCATTCTTAATTAATTACAATAATAAACTCTTGATTATCCATTTTGATTATATTAATGCACAATTAGAAAAATAAATGAGATGTGTATTGTTATATTCAATGTTATTATTATCCAAACCATATATACCAATTATATAAGTGTATGTTCAACCTCTGAAATCGTTTTTTTATTTTATAATATGATTAAAATTATTCATCAAAACTTGAAAGGGATAATTCATCATATTTTATCTTTATTAATTTTAATTTTCCTTATCCTCAGAAACTTCAAACTACTTATAATTTAAAACAACATTTTCCATACATTAAAAACAAGATTCTTAATGTGTATTTTTCATCATTGAGTGTTCATGAACCATAACATTATAAATTTCATAAATATTAGTTGTATCTTTACGGTAAAACAGCAATCTTATTTATTTTGGATAATTACCAAGGAAAATTCCATCAACATCTGTCTTATCAAACATCCACCGACTTTTTCCTTCTCGTAGATAATAAATGGACATCCAAATAACATTATATATTTCAAACATTGGGTTATGTTATCATAAATATCCTATATTTATCTATTTTAATTTTTTAATAGAAATCATGTGTTATAATGTTTTCCACTATACCAATTAATTGTTTAAAAAAAATACTGAGATGTATCACACTCAATGAACATTTTACTATCCACGTACAACAAAATAATGTATTTATAATTGAAAATCCTATATTTTGTAGTGTATATGGTGTAATATGTATGTTTTTTATACCATTCTTATCAAGATATTATTTAATTATTCACCTTGTATATTTTTCGCTACAATCTCTCATATTCATTTCTACAGCAAAACCCACACCTTCTGAAACTATTAAACATTTTTTGAGCCTATTAATTATGATTTATAATCATAATAGAAATTATAAATGAAATTTCAAAAATACAGTAATTAAAAAAAGAAATCTCAACATAGTTATTTCCTCTTCATATGAATAAAAATTTATGAATGAGAATCATTAAAGGGGAATTTTTTCCTAAACATCATTTTATTGTCAAGAGAGCTAAAAATCATTCCCTTTTGACATGTATAAAATATCCTATTTCATTCTTTATTAAGAACAAGTATAATAAAAACATTCAATATATTGATATATATCACATGTTCTTTTAATTAACAAGATCAATACATTGATGTCACAATATATTTTCTTTATTAAATCATACATATAATTAATTTTTCAAATAACCGTACTAAAAATTGTTTCCCTATATTAGATTTATTCCCTTCATTAAACATAAATATTTTCAATTTTTTAACATGAAAAAATATTTGTAGAAAATAACATATTTTATTCATTACATACATGAGATTAAATTGATAAAATTAATTTCATCCCATCAATATAAAATTTGTTCGTGAAATTATACATCTTCTTTACAAAAAATATTATTCTAACATATTTGATTATTTGTGGGCAATAATTTCATTTGGTCACCAATAAATAATTATAATTTTAAACATAAATCAAAATATTTAAATGCCATGACATATTGTTTTAATACCCACTATCCAAAATCCATTGATAAAACATTTTGTTACATTATGTGAGATATCAACAAAAAACCATTTTTATTTTCCATTACTTATTATTATAATTCTTTGGAGTATTGAAATTCATATTTAATTAGTCTTCTTGAATATTGATACAATAATCATTAAAGATACCATCCTAGTCACATCTCTACAACCCTCTTCTAATTATTTAAATTTATCCTCAAACTTCATACAATAATGTTCAATTTTGTACTGATATTAAATATTTTTAGTTGGTCATATCCCACTCAATTATTAATAACTCAAGATTATTGGACAATATGTATATTATAGGTAAAAATAATAATTTCTTCCATGTCCCAAAGCCTATATAACCCAACTACTAGCCATAAAATACATATTTATCTATGAAAATTATTTTTTTAATGAATATTAAAACAAATTTGGCCTTATATTTTGGTCATCAAATTTGGTTTATTTTTCATGAAGATACTTTTCAAGACTCCGAGTACATTCTTGATGATCTAATCCTATTTCCACTCATTTCTTCATCACCATTTATATCAATTGTTAACTTTCAGTCTGTTTTCCCAAATATTATAGGTATGTATGACTCATCTTGTTTATTATATTAAACAATATTTTTATTCCTATGGTTTTAACCCAAACATTAAACCATGAATTTCATGATCATTTCCAACCATTTTGTGACATATTGTTTAGTAATCTTTAATCTCAACATTATAAAAATCACCAATATCATTCACAACCATCATCATTGGGAATTCAATTATATAATGAATATAATTATGACACATTTAATATATTTATTCAATTAATATTCATCAATGATCTAATTTAATTGGTTATCATCATTATAATTTTAATTTAATTTAACCATTCTTGAAAATCAAAATTTTATGTTCTTTTCACCAGTATATAATTTTTTCAAGAGATTAATCTTCTTTATTATCTATGAATATTTCTTAGAACGATTTAAATCATTGTTTCTTGGAGAATGAAAAAATAATTAACATTTTATAAACTTATAAAAAATTAAAATCTCTCAAATTTATTCCTTCAATTATCACTTCAATATAAACTCATTTTAGTTTTTTTTAATCCTAGTATTATTACATTGAGTAGCAGTAAATTCATCTTTATTCAACTAAGAAATAACTAGTTTCCCATGAAAATCAATTTAGGTCAAAACATTATCTCCATCGTGGATTTTATCATTGTATTCCAACATTGATAATAAATTTGTAATATTAATTTCGATAAATTTTTTTTTTCTTACGAAAACCATCATTTAAATATTTTTTCATTATTCTTAAAGGACCTCTTGTTCCTCTCATCGTCATATTCAATAACTACTTTGTTATAAACTAAAAATATTGATTCAAAATATACAATGTATGTACATTGGATTATTTTTGAATATTACCCTTGTACCATTCTTTTACTTCCCATATATTATATCATTTCCCATAAAAACATGGAATACCCTTTCTATTCATTGAGTTTAAATTTTAAATCATCACAATATATATATACAGTGACAAAATATCTAGAAAATGATGAATCATGTTTATTTAAATGTACAACAGCAGATCATCATTGAAGAAAACCTGAATTCCCTGGTATCACATGGAAGAGACCCTCATGATTTGTTGGAGTTCACTAAGAGGGTGTGACTATGATTTAGTAAATTCAAATAATTTTAATTAACTATTTGAAAAATCCATTATCACATATTAATTTAAATATAATATCTTGTTTATAGATTCAAATGAACAAAAAAATATATAGAATAAGATAATTATATGTTTCACTACTAAGAATTAATATCTTGTCCTCAGCATGATACTGATTCCTTCATAATCGTATAATACAATACTTTTTTCAAGTGTATTATAGATGAATAGGGTTGAGACTTGAACATATATTACAGAATAGTATCATAATATTTTAATGTTACAAAAAATGATAGGGAGAGATATAAGTTTATATAAATAACAAGATACTAGCTATCATAATAAGAATTATATAGAGTCATCTTCTTGTTATTTCTTATTTTTTAATTATATTTTTAATAGTAGAAATTATTTTCTTCATATCTATTTTTCCATATTTGATAATATCAAAATATTTATTTTAAAAAAATAAATGTTATATTCTCTAGGATATAGCCAATATATTTCCTTCAGGGGGAATTTTTTTTAAATTTAAATGTGTATTTAATATTCAAATATTTAAAAAATTAAAATTTCATTAATGAATCTGGACATCTTTTCCACCTTTTACATTTTACATATTAGTCACTTGATATTTCTAAGTCATATTGACATTAGATCATATATTTTGATATAAAAAATTATTTTTCTATAAATGGTATCATCCTTCACAGTGTGATAATATTCCAAATTAAACAATCTTTTTTTATTATTAATAACATTCATGCATTAAATATCATAATTTATGATCATAATGAAGAGATGAAATATTATTTCAAGAATGTACGATCTAGACAAGAATAAATATTGTTGGATGTGAAGTTCACTATCCAAGTCAGTATAAATATTATTAACATCCTTCATTATGTTATCATGTAAGAATTTTTTTAGCATTATCATATTTTAAGATTTCAATCATCGTGTCCTTCTTAAAATAACCATTAAGTGTGCAGATTTATTCTCTAATATTTCATTATTATTTTTGGATCTCTATAACTGATTCTGATGAACTCATATATTCATTCTAGTTATAAATAATAATAAGTTGATATAAAAACTTATTTATTTAAAATTATAATAAGTATAAAAATGATTATTAAATTATATGTATCAGACCTCATGATAAAGAATTTTAATATTATATGCCCTCAAATACATCTAAAATATGATCAACAAAATTTATTATAATTGAAAAAAATATTAATCATCCCAAGGTAACCCTTACCTATTATACCCTTGTAATATTAAATAAAAAATAAATGTAATGAACATTAGAAAAAATATAAAGAATTAAATTATAATATTTTAAAAACTAATAACTATTTAATGAAATCCATAATCACATAGGGTATTTCCTTTCCCTTGCATATTTTTTTGGATTTATTTGAATAAAAAAGTTTTGAAAAATGAAAATATTCTTTATTTTTTTCACATTTTATCAATTTAAAGAAGAAAAATAATATAAATAAAAAATAAGGAAGATGAATTTCATTAATTTAAAATTCAAAGAAAATAAAAGTAAAAATCATATTGAATATTGAAAATATTAAAAATTATACATTCATTCAAACTAGTAGTAAAAAAACATCCCATGTAACACCAAACATTTTAAAAAACTCCAAATACTATAAAATTAGTATGAAATATCATAAATTCACATTAAAATCACTATGATATTTGAGTTTGAACCTGATTTTTGAATTAATAAGAACACACAATACATAAACAAAACCAATCAATTTTATTCAGTAAATATTCTTAATGTGAATGATATAAATAATCACAGGGATACTTATTCAATTTCAACTATCAATAAATATTCATGTATATAAATAATCTATATAATGTTTGAAATCCTTTTAGATAAAATCATTTCTCTAAAACATATCTTGATCTTAATACCTATTCTCTTTATCTTCATATTATAAAATCCAATCTTCAATGTTGATCCTCACTCTCCCATGTTTTTTTATCATATATATACCCATCAGTTAAATTTTATAATTTCGTTAATATACATCACTTTAAAATATTCTAATTATAGCTTGGGAAATTTATTTCATGAAACACCAATTAGTTGTATAAAATTTCTTTTCTTCATTATAGAACAATACTATAGAAGTTGTTATATAAGGCCCCGACATTAAACCTTACTTAATATTGAATTAAACGAATAATTTACATTGCAGATCTTTTCAGGTTTAGAGTTTTAGATAATTAGGACATAACTATTACATCTCAAAATATTACAAAGTAGACATTTCTACTAAGTTTATATAAAATAAAAACTCTTAAAAAGAAACATTTCTAGTTCCATGTTTTAGATAGCATGAATTTTCATTGATCCCATCCTTGACCATCTTCCACTTTATGTCCTGTAAAAAACAGTTTGAAAACTTGGGGTGAGCATAAAAAGCTCAGTAAGGGATACACAAAGAAGGAAATCTGTCAGCTTTTCAAAACCACCAGTAAACCATGAATACTTTATCAAAGTAATAATTTTCACCTTTATGAAGTAGACAATACTCTTTATTGAATAAAATATCATTACATACACTTTTGTAATCAAAATTTTACCATAAAACCCATATAAAGAACACATAACATATAAAGGTATCCTGGGACTTAAACATACTTATATGGAATAACCATACGGTCAGATTCCACACATATCACTTAATGGAATAGCCATACGGCCGACTTTCATACCCAAAGCATTTGATTTTATAACGTAACCACCCGTCCTGGTATTCACGGAACCACCTGTCATATGGTTTATCACGTAACCACCTGTCAAATGTCCAAGTACCATTATAAAATCATAAGACATAAAACAAATATAATGGAAAGAAAACATTTCCACATTTCTATCACAATATAACACTTAATTATATTGACATAACAGTTTCATCATAAAAACCATTTTCAATACCAAAATACATAAAAGAGTATATGGTATTTATTTCATTTTAAAAATATTAGGGTTTGTTGAGGAATCCAAATACCAAATAATACTCGCGGCAGTAGAAAAGGTCGTTGTCACCACATACGTTAAAATAAACATTCCTTTTTTCATCAAGTAAAATGCTTCATAGAAAAAGATTCCTTTTGTATAAAATTAAAATTCAAAGGGTTTTATACACCATATAGAATGGAAGTCTTGTATTAGAAAAAAATATGCCTCAATGAATGGAGATTGAGACGAAGTCCCTTACCTCGTGTCCGATGTGACTAGATTGCTCTTTAATCTCCTGAATAATAAACTAGTGTTAATTTCTACTTGATTAAGAACCTTTTTCATGTTTATTATTCCTATAACTTTGTGCCCTATTATAAACGTTATGTAATCATTTAATTTAATAGAGTTCTTTTTGTCGATATTTGGTACTCAAGTCAAAAATGGACTTCTTACAATTACATGTTGTTTTTTTGGTAAAAGGTTCATTGTATCCAGAATGATATTCATGATTTGGATATCATATATATCATATATATCCATCATATACATGTATTTATAATAGTACATAACATTTAGAGGTAAGAAATGAAATGCACCATTCATGGAGACGGTAAGTCGTACGTACGCATAAACCCTACTTTCATTTCCATTTCATATTTAATTGAGTGAAACCATAATGATATAAGGGTATTTTATAATTCCAGTATAACATAATATATAGTAACATTAAATCCATACTTTATACATCCCACATATGGCATTAACGAATCAAATCACTTTGAGGGGGCGGTAGTCCGCACTTCCTAAAATGAAGATATCGCGAATACCCATAATGTAAACCATAATGGTATGCCATAAATGAAAAATACATAAGCTTAAATAAAACATAAACATATCATATATCATATATAAATAAAGTTAAATCTTAATGGACACCTTTGAAAGTGTTAAAATAATATTGAACAATCATCATTTCATGAGGCAGAAATTCACCATCCACAGAAATAGTATGTTATTTAACCATTAGATGTAGTTGTGTGTAAGTCTAGCTCAAATAATTCTTATAACAACATCATAGTATATTTAAGATACTGGATTTGTCACAAAATAAATGAATAAAAAGAGTTTAGGGGGTTGGAGAAGAAAAATAAAATAAAAGAACAAAAATAAAGACATTACCTTAAAATCGGGTAACTCACTTTGGTTTGAACCAAAAGGGTTTCTTGATGAGCTTCCTGCCTAAGGTATGGCTTCTAGGATGAGGAGAGGGATTTGGAGAGACAAAAAGTTCAGATATTGGCAGATCCAAAGGCTTGAGAGGTGTGGGTCTAGTGGTAGAGGTGGGGGCCTTTTATAAGAGGAGAGGAGGGGCACTCTTGGAAAGTTTTAAAAGGTTACTTTATTATAAAATGAGTTTCGGTTTTTAAAGGTACCATATTTATATATTTCGAGGATAAGGTGATAATAATTCTAAATCCACCCATCCAATATGTTTTTTTTCAAGTGTAGGTCTTAGATTTTACATTATCTTTTCATTTTATTTAAATTTTAAATAATTAGGTAATCGCTGCATCATCATGGTGTCATAAATAATTTAAATTATTTAATTTTTAAAAATTATAAAAAATATATCATGAAATAGGAAATCTTTTTATCTTTATAATGAAGATTTATCATCAAAAATATGACTTTTATAACACCATTTAAAAATTGTTTTTGTAAAACAACTCATGTTTGTGATATTTTTATTTTAACTTTAAATAAAAAGATATTAATGTCATTTTCCTACCAAAGTGGTTCCATGGGGTCCCCAAGTTGACTCATGGATTTTCTTGGTCGGCCATGACACATACAATAAGGGTAGGACATGTTTCAAGTTCATTTCATATTATTAAAACATTTTTTTCCTTAAATTACACTAATTACCTTTAATCGTGATTAAAAACATAAAAGTTATTGTTCACCAAAAAAGTATTTTAATCCCATTGAACCATATTTTACATCCTAATGACAACAATTTATTTCGGATTTTTGAAATACAAAACACGGAGGTGGTAAAATTTCATTTAAACGAAAAATCAGTTTTTTATGTACCACTTAGTGGTTTCAATATTCATCAAAAAGTGAAGTTTTTCAGAAAAATTCCAAAACATGACCTTAAGCTATATTTTATATTCCAATTTAAAAAATAATGTTTATTTTAAAAAACTGAAAATATATAAGTTGCATTAATTAATTTAATAATTAATTCCTGCTGTAAAAAATAGCGTGTTTTTATGAAACCATATGTATCAAAAGATTAACACCAGTTTAAGTCTGATTTCATAGTGAAATTAATTCCAAAGACCACTATTAAATTAAATGGTAAAAATATATTATAATTTCACTTTAAAATCAATTCCAAAAATATCTAATCATATTAATAAATTATATTAAAAAGAGGTTTTGAAGTAAAATACAACAATTTTCACTATTCATTAAAAATTGATCTTTATCGGAAAAATACCAAATAAATTACAGAAAGTAAATTTTGATGTCCCGATTCTAAAGAAGAGTTTCATTTGGTCCAAAAGAATGTATAAGTGTGACCAAAAGTATATTTAAAGAGGGTTCTCCATCAAAAGGTGATAGTTCAACCTTTTAATGAATATTAGAGTATTTATTCCTAAAATTGAATTATTTTCTTATTTTAAACCTTTATATTTTATTGGATAAATGTAAAATAATTTAAAAAAACATATATAATCATATTTTAGTTGTTTAGATTCTTCCCCACCAATACAACGGCTACGTGTTAACTACCATTTAAAATAATATTATTATATTACTAGTGCGCAACGTAAGATTTTAAAGAAAATCATTGTGGCGTATTGGGTACGCTATCGAACATAGCAACCCCTTTAAAGTAAAATTATTATTTAATTCGAAAATATTTAAAAATATGAAAATTATTTATTATTTATTTACCTGGGATGTTACATCCTTCCCCTCTTTTAGGAATTGCATCCTCAAAATTTTATTCACTTATGAAAATAGGTGGGGGTATTTATCCCTCATAGTATTTTCAGATTCCCACGTTGCCTCTTCAACCATATGGTTTTTCCACAAAACCATTACCTAGTGAATTACTTTATTTCGCAACACTTGCTATCTTCGGTGAAGAATCTAGACTGGTTGTTCTTCATAAGAGAAATTCTCTTCCAACTGAACTACCTATGGGCTCAAAACATGAGATGGATCTGGCATATACTTTCTCATCATCGAAACATGATAAACATTGTGTACCTGAGATAAAATCTAAGGTAAAGCCACTCCGTAAGAAACTAATTCAACTCTCTCTAGAATTTCATATGGTCTGATGAACCTTGGACTCAGCTTTCCTTTCTTACCAAATCACATCACATTGTTCCATGGTGAAACTTTGATAAAAACATGATCACCTACCTCGAAAGATAGATCCTTCCTCCGGTTATCGGCATAACTCTTCTACCTGCTCTGAGCTGTTCTCATGTGTTTCTGAATCAACTGAAGTTTTTTTCCATCTCTTCTACCAATTCTGGTCCCATCAGCTTCCTTTTACCCACTTTATCCCAAAAAGCTAGAGTTCGACACCACTTCCCATATAATGCCTCAAATGGTGCCATATGTATACTAGAATGAAAACTGTTATTATAAGAAAACTCAACCAAAGAATGATGTTGGTCCCAACTTCCCTGATAATCCATAGAGCAATCACGTAGCATATCCTCCAAGGTCTGAATTGTTCGTTCTGACTACCCATCTGATTGAGGATGAAAAGTTGTACTAAAATTTAATTCAGTACCCAATGACTTCTGAAAGCCTTTCCAAAAGTTATAAGTAAACCTGGGATCCCGATCAGATACAATGGAGAGGGTAACTCCATCAAACATGACTATCTCTTTATGATACACCAGATAATGTTGATCTAGAGAAAAATTATCTCGAATAGGAAGGAAATGATCAGATTTAGTCAATCGATCAACAATAACACATATTGAATTATTACCTCAAGATGTCCTCGGTAATCCCACAACAAAGTCCATGGATATATTTCCCCATTTCCACTCTGGCACATGTAAAGGTTGAAGAATCCCTTTTAGTAACTCCTGCTCTGCTTTAACTTGCTGACAAGTCAAACACTTCACAGTAAAATCTGCAATATCTCTTTTCATTCCATCCCACCAGTAATACCCCCGCAGATCTTTGTACATCTTAGTACTGCCAGGATGAACTGAAAACGTGGAAATATGAGCCTCACATAATAACTCATTCTTCAAATGTGAATCACCAAGCACACATAATGTCTTCCCAAACCTAAAAATACAGTCATTATCACTATTAAATTCATGCAACTTACCCTTCTGAACCAGCCCAACCTTTTTCTGCAACCCACTGTCTTCCCTCTGCGCTTGCATAATTCTATCTGATACGGATGATCTCACTGATACCTAAAACAAAACAGAAGAACATCATGCAATAAAAACTTATATTCCAAAGTTAATAAAATCAAAAACCAAAGGATATTGTTCCAAACGTAGCATTGTTAATGAAGCATTACTTTTTCGACTCAAAGCATCAGCCACTTTATTTGCTTTTCTCGGATGGTAATGAATTGTACAATCATAATCCTTGATTAATTCCAGTCATCTCCTATGACTCATGTTCAATTATTTATGAGTGAATATATACATTAAACTTTTTTGAGTAGTATATATTTCACACTCTACTCCATACAAATGATGCCTCCAGATTTATAGAGCAAAAACAAAAGCAGCTAATTCCAAGTCATGTGTAGGGTAGTTTACCTCATGAGTTTTCAACTGATGTGAAGAAAATCCAATTACCTGATCATTCTGCATAAGGACACAACCATGTCCTTTCAATGAAGCATAACTGTAGATAACAAACTCACCATTCTTGGAAGGATGTTCCAAAATAGGAGCATTCACCAATCTTCTTTTCGACTCCTAAAAATAATAATAACAATCATTTGTCCATATAAACTTAACAGCCTTCCGAGTTAGCTTACTCATTGGACTAGATAACCGTGAAAAATTATAAACAAAACTTCATTAGTAACCTACAAAACCAAGAAAACTACGAATCTCGGTTACATTTATGGGTCTTGTCCATTCTTCAACAACTTTTGTTTTAGAAAGATCAATAGTTATGCCATTTTTTTAAACAATATGACCAAGGAATGAAATTTCTTGTAACCAAAACTCAAACTTTCTGAATTTTCCATATAGTTTATTTTCGTTTAAGGCTTGCAATATAACCCTTAAATGACTTTCATGCTAATCATAACTTTTAGAAAACACCAAAATAACATCGATGAAAACAGCCACAATCATATCCAAGAACTCATGGAAAATTCTATTCATAAGGTCCATGAATACAGTAGGTTCATTGGTTAACCCAAAAGGCATAACTTCAAATTAATAATGTCCATATCTAGTAGGGAACGCAATCTTCGGAATGTCTGCTTCTTTTACTTTCAACTGATAGTACCCCAAACTCAAGTTAATCTTCGAAAAATACTGACCTCCCTGGAGCTGATCAAACTAATCATCAATATGAGTCAAAGGATACTTTTTCTTCACAGTAATGTTATTCAAGGATCTATAATCAATTCAAAGTCTCGTTGAACCATCTTTCTTTTTAACAAACAAGATAGGATCACCCCATGGTGATGTTCTAGGTCGAATAAAACCTTTATCTAATAACTCCTGCAATTGGTTATTTAACTCCAAAAGTTCAACTTGAGCCATTCGATAAGGGGGTTTTGAAATTGGATTAGAAGCATGAACTAATTAAATAGTAAATTCAACATCCCAATCATGAATAATACAAGGAAACTCATAAGGAATAACCTCAAGATACTCATTTACCACTAGCACATCATTAATCTGAACAGTATCTTTATTTTCAACAATATGTGCAAGATAACATTCATTTCCATCTTTTACTAGTTTCTCAACTTCCTGATATTTTATCAAAAGCAAGGGTTCATTGTTGTACACAAACGGAAAATATTTCTGAAAATAAAACATTTTAGCTCTACAGTCAATCTTACCATGATAAATAGAAGTCCAATCCATGCCCAAAACAACATCAAACTGTACTAGAGGCAAAAATATAAGGTTTTAAGGTAGATTCTTTCCACACACAAGGATAAGAAGTTTCTTATAATTTATTTTTGTCTCAACGCTTCCTCCGGGTGTTTTTACCATAAGTTCAGGATTCATATCCTAAGATGGAATTTCCAATTTACTAGAAAACATCTCAGAAATGAAAGAATGTGTAGAGCCTAAATCAAACAACACATTAGCATAATCCGAAAAAACAAACAGTGTACCTGATACTACTTCATTCGATGGCCCAACATCTGCTGAAGTAGTTGCAAAGGATTTCACCACCCCTTTCTGCTTGTAGTCTGGCTGCTTTCCCCCAGTTGAGTTCTTCGTTAGACACTCATTTGCATAATGTCCCATTTCATTACACTTAAAACATCTTACCGCTAACTTTTCATTGCCTGCATGATCATCTTCCTTACAGTTACGAGCAATATGACCAGACTTACCACACTGAAAGCACTTTCTAGAATTGGATAAACATTCTCCAGGATGCATTTTACCACACTTCTCATAGGATGGATATTTGGTTTTCTTACCTCCTTGCTTCTTTGA
The DNA here is from genome assembly GCA_963277665.1 of Viscum album. Lineage (NCBI taxonomy): Eukaryota > Viridiplantae > Streptophyta > Magnoliopsida > Santalales > Viscaceae > Viscum > Viscum album. Next base: position 1,129,724,120 of record OY728128.1, on the reverse strand, counting down.
TGAATTCTTCCCTTTTCCCTGCCAACTGGACCTCTTATTCTGTTGTTTTTGAAAGAACACTTGATCAATGGAAAACTCAATTTCCACCTTCTCCGCACATTAAACAATCCTTTCATAACTTTTGAACTCACGAGAAGCTAAATACCTTCGATACATTGGCTTTAACCCTGAGTAAAAATGGTTGATTTTACTATCAAGATCTCGTACGATGTTTGGAGCATACCTTGCCAGTCGAGTGAACTTTGCTTCATAAGCAGCCACTAAGTCATCGCCCTACCTCAATTCTAGGAATTGTTTTTCCATCCTAAGACAAACCACCTTAGGAAAATATTTCTCAAAAAACATACCTTTGAATTCATTCCAGTGAAGATCATCAATCTCATCACTATCCCTAATATTTTTCATCATCGACCACCACTGATCTGATTCACATTAAAAATGGTAAATAGCAAGACTAACCTTTTGATGTTCTGAACACCCCATGACATCAATAATATTATCCAGTGCTTTAATACACCCTTCAGATAGCACAGGGTCAGATGATCCTCTGAATGATGGGGGATGTTGCCTCATGAAATGTTCTACCACTGACATGTCCCTCTATGGTTTATCTAGCTAATCCCTTGAATGGATACCACCACCATTTATAGCCTGATTCAACTGTGCCATCACTATAACAAACTGTTCAGTTCCAATTCTGACCATCTCAGGTTGCTGATTTGGAAGGTTGTCTTCCTCCTGATGTCGTCCCAATATAGCTGCCTTGTTTCCTCTGCGGAAAACCATTCTAAACACAGAAATATCTTAGGCAAAGCAACATGGTAATATTTAAATGCTATATCATTTCAGTCATTCCATACATTAACTTATAATTTAACAGTTTTATAACTCCTAATGTTGTCTAAACCGACCTTGGATACCAACTATAAGGCCCCTTCCTTAAACCTTACATAATATTGAATTAAATGAATAATTCAAATTAAGGATCTTTTCAGGTTTAGAGTTTTAGAGAATTAGGACATAACTATTACATCTAAAAAGATTACAAAGTAGACACTTCTACTAAGTTTCCATAATATAAAAACTCTTGAAAAACATGTATAGTTCTATGTTTTAGATAGCATGAATTTTCCTTGATCCCATCCGTGACCCTATTCCACTTTAAGTCCTGTGAAAAACATTTCAAAAACTTGGGGTGAGCATAAAAAGCTCTGTAAGGGATACACAAAGAAGGAAATCTGTTAGTTTTTCAAAACCACCAGTAAACCATGAATACATTATCAAAGTAATAATTTTCACCTTTATGAAGCAGAAAATACTCTTCATTGAATAAAAGATCATTACATACCCTTTTATAATCCAAATATTACCATAAAACCCATTTAAAGAATACATAACATATAAAGTTAACTTGGGACATAAACATACTTAAATGGAATAACCATACAGTAAACTTCCACACATATCACTTAATGGAATAGCCCAACGGCTGACTTCCATACCCAATTCATTGGAGGTTATAATGTAACCAGCCATCCTGGTATTCACGGCACCACCCATCATATGGTTTATCATGTAACCACCCATCAAATGTCCAAGTACCATTATAAAATCATAAGACATAAAACAAATATAATGGAAAGAAAACATTTCCACATTTCAATCACAATATATCACTTAATTATATTGACATAACAAGTTCATCATAAAACCCATTTTCAATACCAAAATACATAAAAGAGTATATGGTATTTATTTCATTTTAAAAACATTACGGCTTGTTGAGGAAGCCAACGAACAAATAATACTAGGGACGGCGAAAAAGGTTGTTGTCACTACGTATGTTAAAATAAACATTCCTTTTTGACGTTTAATAAAATTATTCTTAGAAAAATATTCCTTTTGTATAAAAATAAACTTCAAAGGGGTTTATACACTATATATAATGAAAGGATTGTATTAGAATAGAATATGACTCAATGAAAGGAGATTGAGACGAAGTCCCTTACCTCGTGTCCGACGTGACTCGATTGCTCTTTAATCTCCTGAATAATAAACTATTGTTAATTTATACTTTCTTAAGAAGCTTTTTCAAGTTTATTATTACTATAACTTATTGCCCTAGTATAAACGTTATGTAATCATTTAATTTAATACAGTTCATTTTGGTGATATTTGGTACTTAAGTCAAAAATGGACTTCTTACAATTACATGTTGTTTATGGGGTCAAAGTTTCATTGTATCCAAAATGATATTCATGATTTGGATATGATATATATGATATATATCCATCATATATATGTATTTATAATAGTACATAACATTTAGTGGTAAGAAATGGAATGCACCGTTCATGGAGACGGTAAGCTATACGTATGCATGAACGCTACATTCATTTCCATTTCATATTTAATGGTGTGAAACCATAATTATGTAAGAGTATATTATAATTCCAGTATAAAATAATATATAATAACATTAAATCTATCCTTTATATGTCCCACATATGGCATTAATGAATCAAATCACTTTGAGGGGGAGGTAGTCTGCACTTCCTTAAATGAAGATATCGCGTATACCCATAATGGAAACCATAAAGGTATGTCATAAATGAAAAATATATAAGATTAAGGAAAACATAAACATATCATATATCATATATAAATATATTTACATCTTAATGGCCACATTTGAAGGTGTTAAATGAATATTGAATAATCATCATTTCGTGAGGTAGAAATTCACCATCCACAGAAACAGTATGTTCATTAACAATTAGATGTAGTTGTGTGTATGTGTAGCTCAAATAATTCTTATAACAACATCCAAGTATATTGAAGATACTGGATTTGTCACAAAATAAATGAATAGAAATAGTTCAGGGGGTTGGAGAAGCAAAATAAAACAAAAGAACACAAGTGAAGACATTATCTTAAAATCGGGTAACTCCCTTTGGTTTGAACCAAAAGGGTTTCTTAAAGAGCTTCCTGCCAAAGGTAAGGGTTCTAAGATGAGGATAGGGATGTGGAGAGACAAAATTATCAGATCTTGGCCGAGCCAAAGGCTTGAGTGGTGTGGGTAAGGTGGTAGAGGTGGGGTCCTTTAATAAGAGGAGAGGAGGGGCACTCTTGGAAAGTTTTAAAAGGTTAGTTTATTATAAAATGAGTATATGTTTTTAAAGGTCCCACAATTATATATTTTGAGGATAAGGTGATAAATGTTCTAAATCCACCCATACAATATGTTTTTTGACCAGTGTAGGTCTTATATTTAACATTATCGTTTTACTTTATTTAAATCGTTAAATAATGAGGTAATCACTACATCATCATGGTGTCATAAATAATTTAATTTATTTAATTTCTAAAAATTAAAAAAAATATCATGATGTAGGAAATCTTTTTAACCTTCTAATGAAGATTTATAGTCAAAACTATGATTTTATAACCCAATTTAAAAATTGTTTTAGTAAAACAACTCATGTTTGTGATATTCTTATTTTGACATTAAATAAAAAGATATTAAGGTCATTTTCCTACCAAAGCGGCTCCATGGGGTCCCCAAGTTGACCCATGGATTGTATTTGTCGAAAATGACACATAAAATAAGGGTAGGACATGTGTCATGTTCATTTCATGTTATTAAAACATTATTTTTACCTTAAATTACTCTAATTACCTCTAATCGTGATTAAAAACATAAAAGTTACTATTCACCATAAAATTATTTTAATCCCATTGAACCAAATTTTATTCCTAATGACAACCATGTATGTCGGATTTTTGAAATTCAAAACACAGAGGTGGTAAAATTTTATTCAAACGAAAAATCAGTTTTTATGTACCACTTAGTGGTTTCTTTATTCATCAAATATTGTAGTTTTTCAGAAAAATACCAAAACTTCACCCTAAGCTATATTTGATATTCTGAATTCAAAAATGATGTCTATTTTAAAAAAGAAAAAAAAATGTATGTTACATTAATTAATTTAATAATTAATTCCCGCTGTCAAAACAAATAGCGTGTTTTTATGAAACAATATTTATCAATAGATTGGCACTAGTTTAAGTCCGATTTCAAAGTGAAATTAATTCCAATGAACACTATTGGATTCAATTGTAAAAATATATTCTAATTTCACTTTAAAAACAATTTAAAAGATAATATAGTCATATTAATAAATTAGATTAAAAAGATGTTTTGAATTAAAATACAACATTTTTAACTATTTATTAAAAATTGATCTTTATCGGAAAAATACCAAAAATTTACACAAAGTAAATTTTGATGTCCTGATTCTAAAGAATAGTTTTATTTATTTCAAAAGAATTTATAAGTGTGGCCAAAACTATATTTAAAGAGGGCACGCCATTAAAAGGTGATAGTTTGACCTTTTAGTGAATATTACAGTATCTATTCCTAAAATTGAATTCTTTTATGTTTTTAAGCCTTTATATTTTATTGGATAAATGTAAAAACCTTTAAAAACATATATAATCATATTTTAGTTATATTTATTCTTTCCCGCCAATACAACAGCTACGTGTTAACTACCATTTAAAATATTATTATTATATTACTAGTGTGCAACGTAAGATTTCAAAGAAATTCATTGTTGTGTATCGGGTATGCTATCAAACAGAGCAACCCCTTTAAACGAAAATTATTATTTAATTTGCGAATATTAATAAATATGAAAATTCTTTATTCTTTATTTAACTAGTATGTTACATGTTACCTGTATAAAAATTCTCATATCCTATCCTAAGGATTGATTTATTGTTTTGATTGAGGTCCTTCCAATATAGAGTGGTTTTTCCCAAACCAAAATACATATTTATGATTGAGTGCTTCATAAATATTCAAATTCCATTTCATGTGGATTATATAGTTCACTACATTTGGATGTATTTACATACGTTTTGGGTGGGTGTTTGGTTCTCTTATGTTGTTGTGGTAATATTTTTATTATGTTATTATGTTCATCATTATCTTTCTTTGTTTATCATCATAGTTTTTGTTGGTTACATTTTTAGAAATTGTTATACATAGAATCTATGCCCCCGTAATTTCTTATTGGTCCCCATGGATGCTCTATTATTTTCCAGCAGAGAAGAAATCACTTTTTTAGAAATTTAACTAGTTCACCTATGAAATAGGCACCAGAGCTAGACTATGGTATGGATCAAATGGATTTTCGGGTCCCCAAGAGCTATATAATTCATATTTGGAACGAATAAAAAATAATTAGGAATTATTTCACTTTATTAAATAAATACATCAATTAATAAAAACATGAAATGCAACAGTAAAAGTGGAGCAAACAAATAACTCCAATATATTAAATATACCAATAATATAAGAGATCCTGTATCATTAGTTTGGTTGTCAGTACTGCTAAAAAAATTTCAACATAAGGAATTATCCCCAGAAAAATGTATCATTTTATATATTTGAAAACACCACATACACCTCCCTCAAACATGACCCAATAGGTCCATTAAAACCATCTACATCTGAGTATCCTACTGACTAGTAAAATATTGTATTGAGTTAGTCCACCTAGTTAATATAAATCCATATAACCAAAATACTAATTTTAAAAGTAAACCCATTTCATTATAATTTTACAAGAGTGTTAATAATAGATTTTACTGATTTTACAATTTAAAACATTCATAATGTAGTTACATTGAAAAATCCCAATTTAACAATTATTAGATGATTTAAAATAATTCTAATATTTTTTTCCAATTATAAATCACTCATATATTATAATTAACAATTAAAAAAACATAATAGAAACCAATATTAAACATAAAAAACTTTAATTAATCATACATTGTAATTTATATCATTGTCAAAAAATCCAACGTCCTTAAGGTGGAAGAGTCTAAAAAATTGATAAAATGGCCATTAGTGAAGAAAAACTAACATTTTAGATCATAGTCAATTCAAAAATAAAATCACTAAATAAATAATTCTTACCATGAATAGCCTTTTCTAGGGGAAACATAACATAATATGACCTATGTTCTAAACTGGGGCCACTAATAGATAAAAATGATAAACCTATGTGAATGTGTATATAGACTTTTTAATTATCTGAATAAGTAATCCAATGATTTATAAAAGGATTTGATCATTTCCATGTAACCAAGATAATGTATTATCACATCATAAAATATCCTTTTGTCATACTTATATCTGTAAAAGTAGAAATAGAAATATCCAATTTAACTAAGAATAAATTTTTTATAATCTACATTAAAAAAGAATAGTCATTGCATGAATTTAGAAATATATAAATTTTATGGAATATAAAACAGATTTTATAATGAGTTTTCATTTCCATAGTCATTAAAATTTCAAACATTTCCATTGATTCATTATTCATGTATAAAAGAAATAAATATACCATTGAAAAAATAGACACATAATTCATCATCTCATTACTACAATAATGATATCATTTCAAATAATATCCCAAAAAGGGATAAACAAACATGAATAGAGAAAAAAAAATACATTTCCTATAATTATAAAAATCAAAATATAAAATAATTCCAAAATTCTACATTCAGTAAGACAACTTTAACGTTCAATTTCCAAAATTAGTCATTAACCATTAGAATAGATATAATGATACATTAAAGTGAAAAATAAACATTTTTCTTTTAAGTTAAAAACTAAATAAAACAATAATCCGGATATTTTTTAATAAATATAGGTAAAAAAATAATGGAGTCACATAAAACTCACAAGAAACCCAGAAGAACACATAGTCCTAATTTTAAATGGACTTACATGGGGAACAAAACTCTAATATGAATTATTTCATCAACCATGATAGTAATAAAACCTGAAACTACCCAAGAATCTTTATATAATGATGATAAATGAAGGAAAAACTAAACCATAAAAATGTTCAAATTATGAAAACCACTATATATTAGATCTGTCTTCAATGGATTTTAAAGAATACGATGGTAGAAGAATATAATAGAATAAAATAGAATATATTATCATCACTAATTAACCATAGAACACATTGTAAGTGTAATAATCCATCTTGGAGTAATAAAGTAACCAAATAAATGTCTATTAATGTTTTGGGTGTCTAATGATATAGAGAATGACCCCCAAAAGGGTTATACATAAGTAAATGAAATGTGGGAATGGTCCACTAATAAATCATGGTTGATAATATTTATTTCAGGGATCATACATTCATGGAATGAATTGTTTACTTACTAAAAAATTTCAACATGAATCTACCCATCACATAGAATGAATAGTATCAAAATGTAATAAAACATATTTACATAAAAGTGAATGTTTGTGTGAAAAAACATTACATTATGTGAAACCATTTTCATGGAGTTAATTAGCATACTCTATAGATTCCTTAAATTAATACCCTCATAGGAATATAAAATTATTTAACACTAAAAAACTGTAATGTAACATAGTTAAACACCCATTAATAAAACTAATGAAAGGATACATAGTTCAAATTATTATAATTTTGATCATGACCATTTTGGACTCTTTCATAGTTCCTTAAATCATATTTTTTATGTTATATTATTTTAGCAATTTTATATTTTATTAATAGATAATCTTTAGTAGATGTGGTAGCACATGCCCTATATATAGTTAGCCTACCAAATAGTGGGATCTATGTGTTTATAATATTCTATTATGGTGGGAATGTGTCACATCATTTGCAATTGATGGTTCGGTATTGGCAATGGATGGGGTTTGTTTTTCTCCTAGAAATTTTGCCTCCTTGGTGATGGTCCAATATACAGTAATGGATCAAATTTCAATTTATCACGATAAGTATAATTATAAGTCATGGATGTATAATAGATCATGGAAAAATTTGGTGATACTTTACTTTAATTTACTATAGGACATTCCAAACTAAATTCTTATTTTTTTACCAGGTGTTAATAAATATCAGGTGAAATATATGGAACAATTATTTGGTATCAAATTTTTTCCCTTATTAAATATTTTATTTTAATTGTTATGGTGTGGAGATATATATTATTTTGTAAATTTTTATGGGGGAGGGTAACAAGAAACCAATGTGTCTCATTCAATGTACTAAAATGTTGTTCAATGATCTATCTATTCATGTTGAAATCATCTTAGCGGTGTAACAAAGAAAACATGTAATGATAAATATCCCTGTGTCATTTTTCAAAATATCCTCTTAAGAATCATACTAGTCCAATGCTTGGTTTATTAAGATCCTTAACCCTTTTTGGTTGTCCCACCATATTAGAAAATTTTGATTTTTTTTCCAACTCTATTCATTTTAGTAGATGTTAGATGTATGTGGTTCCATGTCTTTAGCCTTTACTATGTACTTTTATCTAACTATATTATAATATTTATATTTGAAAAATATGATTGAATACAATATATTTGTGACATTTAGATATATATATATATATATAATGGAATACATTTTATGATGATATCAAAACCTTTTGAAGATATCATTATTTATTTATTAGTATTTTTATAAAAACAGTGATTCATTTATAGATACTACTCTTTACATAGGATTATAAATTGTAATTTTATAAAAACTAAAAGAAACTAATGACTAAATTATTACCTATAAATAATAGAAAATAATTATTTATTTTTGTTTAAAATTATTATAATAATTATAGCTTTATCAAAAATAATTTGAATATATTTTTCACATGTTTTGGTAATATATAAATATATATATAATATTTGGATTTAGTGAATGATTGGTATTTTAATATATATGAAATAATTTATATAATATGTACTATATAACACTTTTAATGATATGAATGGGTTGTCTTAACATATTTTATTTTGGATTTATTATTAGTTTTTTATAGCATATTAAATATAGGATTTTTTACTTCAAAAATATTAAATGAATCAATTAATGATGTTAATATGTGTTATAGTTATATTGACATTATAATAAATACAATTTATATGTTAATTAAACAAAAGTAAATTATTGATTGTTATAGAATCAATGTATTTATGGATCAAATATTTTTAAAATGTTAAAATGTTAATATGCACTAAAAACTAAATTTTATAGCATTCTCTTTGTCATTTCTCGATTAATGAAATATATCCCTTGATAGAATATAAAATTAATGTAATTATATAACAGGATTAATATTTTATTTTATTTTACATAATTAGTTGTTTTAATTATGTAATCGATATATGATGATTAATTTATTAATATTTACCTTAAATTATTTTTTTAATGTGTTATACTATAATATATGTTAACATAATTTTAGATGTTGTAATGTATAACATATATAGAGTATTTTAGTTAAAATTATTTTGAATCGGTGAAATTAATAACAGATCCATTATTAATTAACAGAGTTTGTTAATTGAATATCATTTCTCCATTCACTGAAATAATGGTATGAGATTCAACTGTCAAAGATTATCTTCTATCTTTATTTCTTAATCAAGAATGAATATAACCTAACATTAAGATTCATATAAGTTCACTCCATAGTGTTCTCCTATTTCATTGATGGTGAATTACATTTATATAGATTATCCTATTTAAAATTTATATTTTAAAACCATTAACTACATTATAATAATATCCCTCATAAATATTTATTTATTTTTATTCTGTTATTCAGAATTTCTTTTCGATCTATATAATGGCCACGGTTATGGATTTTAACCTTTGGATACATTAAAATATATTATTTATATTGAAAATATTATATGTCCTAAAATCCTTATTTTTTAAAATAATGAATAATAATAAAAATTATGATTTATTTTCAATTTTATAAAGGAGAATTCATAATTCTAGAATTGATACCAAAATATTTATATTCTTGATATTGAATGTTATAATACAAAAACTTTTTCCTGATTTAAAAGACAATAGTATGATATATCAGTTACCATAATATTAATTAATTTTAGATTACAAAAAAGTTAAATGTATTGTTACAATGATATTAATTTATCACTAGCAGTTTCATACATTAAATGGGTTGTCGTATGAGATAAAATGTAAGAAACATTTCAAAATGATGTTCTTCAGAAATCATGGAAAATGATATAGGGATATCAAAAGTATGAAAGTTAAATGAAGCATGTAGTATGGAAATATTTCATAATAATATCAGTAACATAGTATATCATAAGACTTCATATAAATATATTTTTTACCAGTATATAAGTTACGTGATATTCAATATCACCACACAAGAGGACAAAACATTGGAAACCTATTTTATAGGTACTTATATAAGTATATTATTATCCATGAAAGATTAATTTTAAGATAATAAATTTTATTTATAATTTATAATGAATTTAAGTTGAAAATACAAGGAAAATATTAAATGTCAAAATGGATGTTTAAGTATGGGTTAGGTAGATTATAGTATGAAATGAAAAAATTAATGTTATATTTTGACATTTGTATAAACCATAAAAAAATTATTAGGGAATATGGGATCCTAGTATAAATTAATAAATAATACAAACTGTTTAAATTATTATTGTTCAATGTTAATATGAATAATATTTCATGATGAATTGTTCAATTGGGTAATAATATTTTTAGTACATGAATTTTTTATATTATTTTTTTATAATTTTAATATATTTAATCTATAAATTTATTTTCAAAAATTAATAATAATAAAATTATTCCATGATTTTAAATTTTATTTCATCTTTTGTATAATATATTATTTAATAAATGGTTAATCAATATGATTGATTTTTTTATTTATAAATTTTTATATTACAACTATTTGTACATAATTGGGTTAAAAATCATATTGATATTATTATTGAATTAGAGTAATGATATAGGGTTATTGTAAACTTTTTTTCATTTAGTAATGTAATTGGGTATATAAAAACCTTCTAGAATTGTTGGGGGGGGGATACATGTTTCACACTTTGTTCTCTTGAGTAGGATTATAGTTTTTGTGAATTTAATTTTTTACATGAAACTGTTTCTTATACATTATAAAAGTTAAGATAAATGACATGTATTGAATATATAATTATATATTCATGTAAAAAATAATTAGAATTATAATTATTATACATTAACATGAATTTACCATGTCAATTTGTTTTAGTGTATGACATTTATAATTAACGTCATCTGAAAAATTCATACATATAGGGAATGCGTGGGATGTATATGTTAAATGGTTATATATTTTAAAGAAATCAAAATAAAAAAAAATTATATAAATTTTCTTGAAGGGTAGGAATTGTATCTAATCATGGGGGAAATAGTTATCAAAACCAATCTTTATTAAAGATAATGTAATTAATTTTATTGAGAATATAATTATATTTAGAATTATTCTTTTTAGATATAAATTGATATTTCTATGATAATTTAAAATATATTTTTAGGTACCACAAATAAAATTCCACTAGGCTCCATCCTATGATGTTAATATATATGATAATTAAATCTCTCAACACTTAGGAAGGACTCTGTTAGACCCACAGTTTATAGGATATTCAATATTAAATATGAAGAGGATATAGAGCCCTATAAAGTAGAAATTTTCAATATATTAATATCATATTTTGTTGACATACATTGTACATGTATTGATCTTGATTATATTTTCTTAAATGGATCTAAAATATCATCTATTCATCCATCCTACTGATGAACTCCTCTATAATTGAATAAAATTTTGTAATTACCAGTATCTTGTTATTCAATCAAAAAAGATGATTGTTTAAAAAAATAGAAATTTTGGTTAATAAATGTCCTTTAATAATCATCACATTATAATTTTCTATATATTACGGATTAATATTAGACAAAGTGGTTGAATCACATTTTTTGAACAATGTATGCATTGGAATTCATTAAAAAATAATGTAGTAATAATCACTACATAATGGTTTATACCATACAAAAATATGACCTATTTTACACAAAAATGAGGTAGTATTTAGTTTTTGTGTGAGAGATCTTATACCCACACATCCAAATATATTTCTAAAAATACAATCATTTAAAAAGGTTGTGAAATAAAAATTGAATCCTATAATAATAATTTATGTTCCATTGAAATCTAGATACAGAATACTTCATCAACATATAATTTTACAATAAAATTATATTAAAATATTCATTGATTAATAGTTATAAATAGGTAAAAATCTCTATAACACTTATAATTACCTATCGAAATGTAAAAACATAAGAAACAATTGACCATAAATTCATTTTAAGGGGTAAACTATAATTTACTGTACAGAAAGGAATTATCAATAAATCATACACAAGTGAGATACATGATAATGGGATAAATTACATATTTAGGGGTATAATATCATAAATTCATAATATATGATCATATTTCAGTATATAATAATTATATATCAAGAAATAAAATATTTAAAAGGATGATCTGGAATGTATAACATATAAAATGGTGTAAGCATATGAAATAACGAGAAAATAATCCAGAATCATGGATATATTAAATAAAAATATGAAAACTATATAGGAACAGACAACAAAAATATATGTAATGGATCTCTACCATGATCATCACAAAATAGTGGAAAATTTTAAATCAATTATTTCTATAAATATTATAATAAAAAATGATAACCACATGATGACCCTACATAAAAAAGTGAGGAAGGATAACCAAACCATTTCCATACATAATATAGTGATATCATGATATATATTACTTCTGACAACACAATAGTGGTCTAAATAATTCCATCCCAACATACTATAAAATGATAAACTATATATATGTGTTCCAATTAAATATATAAAAAATAAAATTTTTTGTTAAATTGTTTACATGATTAACCAAATGGGAAAAAAACATGATTAGCCACTAAATGAGGCTAATATTCATTGTTAATATACATAATATTCATGTTATATATTATTCATAAACACCATTTTAAGGCATTTTACACTTTGAACATCATTTCACATTATGATTTTAATACCTTCTTAAAATGCAATATTATGTGGTACTTTTTTTAACATCATTTGAAGTACCCAATGATTCATATAATTTTAAGGAATCTAATTATAAATATTTTAATTTGATATTCTTTTGAACTATATATTCACTTCAAGGATCAATGAAATATTCTTGAAGGATGATTGAGATATTTGGAAATGAAAGGAAGCAATTCTAGAGAAGGCAGGTTGGACACCAGCCCACTGATGAGAATGTGGGTCCCAACATAAAATCCCAATGAATCCCAAATTTCATTTGATTCTAGAATACATGTATAGGAACAGACAACTCTTCAGGCTCCAATGCTAATTCGGACACTATGGTGTCCATTTAGGCGGCCCAATTTAGAGATAATATTCATGGCCAGATTCTGCGGCACAGAAGAACAGCACACTAAGATGATCATATCTCAGAATCTACAAGTCCAAATGTGCCCAAATTTTACAGGAGGTTATTAGAAATCTAGCACTCCATTTTTTTCTTATATTCAAGACTCTGATTCGGCCATCTATATTGTCTTACAAGTGCGTCTGTTTAGGGAAGGAAAGTTGGATGCCACCTCAGGTCAAGGGTTGAAAAATAAACTCTCCCTTACTTTCCACCCACCTATGGCCTACAAAAATTAATTTAGGACACTTGGACTGTTAGAGGATCGACCCAAGGGCTAACAAATTCATATTTAAGGATGTGGTGTTGGAGGATTGAAGAATCATTGGGGATTTTTTCAATTGTAATGTTATGCTCCAATTTTGTTGTCTCAAATTTGTCTTTCACATGTAATTTTTTCAATTCACTTTAGTTTCTTAATAAAAGTTATTCTTCTACAATTATTCTGTTATTATTCATATCAGTTTGATACCATTGGTTCAATGTGTGAATTTATTCACACCAAACCTTGTGAAATTATTCACACAACGGTGGAGTGATCATTTTATTTTTGTTGTTTTCTTTACTTCTCCATTTTCTCCCTCATGAGTCTACTTTCCGCTTCCATTGAAACCATGGGATCAATTGAGGGCCAACCCACTTATGGGTTGATCTAAGGGAGTAGAAAGGGGTTGGATTGGATATTATTTATCACCCCATTAATGTATAATCACTTCTTTAAATTAGATTTTTATTTGATAATTTTTAAACTCCATCATCCTTGTTGAATTTAAGGCCACACACTTCAAGTGCTAATACGAACCTTTACCATGAAGTGATCAAAACATTGATCCTTCAAATGTGTATAGGTGATTAGTATTAAAGGGTGTAGGAATTAAACCAGTAAGTGATGATGTTTTTTTATCTCCTTAAATGAACCCATATCAAATATAAGAAATTGAAATCATTGAAAAGGAAATACATCCAATCCACCTCGAGTAATAATCTAGGATCAACTCATTATTTTAAATTGAATTCACTTATGTCTCTTAGAGTTCCTTTAAACCCATCTAAAATCAACCCATGTTGGCCAATTCATATCCAAAAAAAGTCCATAGAATGTATGTGTCTATAGGTTAATTCTTAGGTCTCTGTGGATTCAACAACCCAAGCTAGACTACAAGGACCGTCCTACCTTCTTCTTTTGGGTAAATTTGAGTGAGAATCAAATTTTGGCACCATTGACGGGGACCTATGTAAGTTATCTTAGACACTATGATCCTTTTTTTTCATCACACTTCTCTATTATCACCCCCTCACTCCTAAGGAAATCAATTTTGAACAAGTCCAAACATGGGAAACCTATCCATACATTTATCACCCAACCCCATGTGTGATGTACAATGACCGTCCTAATTTCTACATGTGGGGTCATCAACAACCTAATTAACCAAATTGTTTTTACCCCTATGATCCACAAAATATCCCAACATATAATGAGTTTCAATCCCCACAAAGCCAATCTGATCTCCCTCCTATACAATTCCAACAACTTAATTGTCCACCAAGAATATACCATTCGGATCAACCCCTTATCCATACTTATCAAAAACCATTACTTAAAAAACTATGTCAACAAATGGAGATAATTAATTTTGTGGTTTCATCATTGAAGTTAGAAATACAAATAATTAAAAATTGTGAGGAACCCATCCATACAAAAAATATCCCTTCCATAACTTTATATGAAGTGTCTAGTTTCCCATTCACCCCACATGAATTTATTGAAGAACCAACCTTTGGATTTGGTATTGATAAAGAGGATCAAGGAATTTCTGAAGGGTCTTAAAATAAGGAGGAAACTAACTTTTTGGATTCAAAAGAGGAGAATTTGGCATCATAGATTGAGTCTCCAAAGTATAACTCCATTGATGAATTTTCAAAAACACCAACCATTGAACCATTGAGAGAAATCACAATCATTGTGTCCATACCCATTCCTAAAATTGATATTTCCAATTTTTTGGTTGAATCTTCTAATCAAAATTAACCAATTCTATTCAGAAATACTGAAAATGAAATTGAGTTTGATTCAATGTTCCAACCTATGTCTGAAAGTTTTAGCCTACCCGAACATGAATGAAAAGACTTTCCATCCACCCTCAAGTTTCCATTCATTGGGGATATCCAAAAAGTTCCAGTTTTCACAGTTTCTTATCTTCAAACCAAAAAAGTTGTAATGATCATTGATGTCTTAGGAAAGAATATAAAGGAAACTAGTTCAACAAAATTTTATATTCCTTGGATTTTACCACACTTTTTAGAACATATGTTTTTGCATGTAATAAATTATAAAAATAGAATCAATATCTACCTAGAAGAATTGGTGAAAGATGTGGTCCTTAAAATATTGAATGTTGGTATTGTGTAAGTTGTGTGGTTTGAAGTCGAGCTAACGATGTTCTTTCAAAGCGTTGCATGGGAGGTAACCCATGGTTTTCAAGTTTCCTATCATTTTGTGGTTTTAATAAAATATATATTTTAATTAATAATTTTTATATTTAAAAAAATAGACTGTTGTCATGTTCTTCTATTATGATTATGGATGAGTTAGAAAGGGGAGCACATTATTTATCTGTGTCACGTGGTGTGATCCTTGAGTAATGCCTTACACAGAAATTTAAAAAGAAAACAATGTATCATAGGTTTGTTTTATTTTAATGTTTTTGTAGGTAAAAAAAATAAAAAAAATAAATAATAATATAATAATAATAATAATAAAGGACATGTCGTGGTTCGTGGGTCAAACCCGTCACAACCGGCGAAGCTACGGGGATTTGAACCTGTGACCGAAGGGAGACATGGGTGCACACTTACCACTGACCTATACTTTTTTTTGTGCTTCCTTAGTCAATAATTTTTGTATATATACTTATATTTTACTTTCATTATTATATAAATATATATATTTATATATATTTTTTTTGTTTTGTTTGTTTTGTTTTTCCTTTTTATAATAGGGAACTTTACAAGTGACATGGATATCAAAGGATTTAAAGGGAGAATCAAGAATTTCAACTTCAACCACCATGTGACTTCATTCCATGATCCTCATTTTCAATTTCCTTTTTAAACATTCATTCTATACCTCTACCCCCTTAATAATTTTCATTTTTTCAAACATTGGGGACAATGTTATTTTATGTTGGGGGGAGATTAAATAAAAAAATGCATTTCTGTCAAAAAAATGAATGATTTGAAAAAAATGGTAAATATAAGGAAAAATTCCTTTTTCTTTGAACATGGTAATACACATTGGAGACTTTGAAAATTGTTATCAAATAATTTAGAATGAACTAATTATTATTTTAATCCTTGTATAATTTCATGAGCATATATTTTGGAATGTGTGGCTGTCCAATGTGATATTTCATCGTTTATATTTTCATCCAAATAAAAAAAAAAGATCACAATTCATGTACTTTGGATAGTGGGGTATTAGTTTGAGATCATGGGGTCCCCCAAATAAAGAGCATAGATTTGGTTATCATTTTTTTTAATATGAGTATTCAAAAAAAAATAAAAATTGTGCGTAGAGTAATGAAATGACCTAATGCGTGGCTTTCGACACTTGGGGATCATGACTCCATCATTGTATGTCCCATAGTTAGTAATTTTACATCTATTTTTGGTAATTTGAATTTTTTTTTTCTGAGATAACTCAAGATGATGCCCGAGTATGTGGGATTAACTTGGTGGCCTAAGGTCCTTGAGCCTGGGAGTCATCGGCAAAGTCTCATTACAGGGGTTGACTCTTTTGAGTGCAACTTCAATTACAATGGCAAAACTGCAAAAAAAAACTAAAAAAAATTAATATAATAAAAAAATGAATACTCATATTAATATTGAAATGTGATTCCACCTAGCGCTTCCATCATTCCCCCCATGAATAAAAATAAACCCCCATGTCTATTGTGATGCACAACACATCCTCATACTTAATTGATATTGGATGAAATATGGAAATGAAATTGATCAACGGAATGGGCTTGGGATTGAGATCTTCTTATGAAAATATCTTGTATTAAAATATTTTTATGGGTTTCATGATTGTGTGGTATAATGGTTTCTGGTTATTATTGTGTATTAAAATGTTTTTGGATAAGGGAATTCAAATTTCATATTGTTGAGATATATTTTTCTTGGGACTAGAAAAACTCATGTTGAGGGTGTGATTAGCCACTAAATGAGGCTAATAATTAGTGTTAATATACATATTATTCATGTTCTTTATTATTCATAAACACCATTTTAGTGAATTTTTTACTTTGAACATCATTTCACATTATGATTGTAATACCTTCTTAAAATGCACTATTATGTGGTACATTTTTGAACATCATTTGAGGTCCCCATTGATTCATCTAATTTTAAGAAATATAATTATAAATATTTTAATTTTATGTTATTTGGAATTGGATATTCACTTCAAGGATCAATGAAAGATTGATAATGGATGATGGATACATTTGGTAATGAAAAAAAGTAATTCTAGAGAAGGTAGACTGGACACCATCACACTAATAAGAATGTGGGGCCCAACATAAAAACCCAATGAATCCCAAATTTCGATGGATGCTAGAATAAATTTATAGGAACAGATCACTCTTCAAGATCTAATGCTAATTCGGCTTCCATGGTGTCCATTTAGGCGGCCCAATTTAGAGATAAAATTCTTGGGGTAGATTGTGTGGCCCAGAAAAACAGCCCACAAATATGATCATATATCAGAATCCACATCTCCAAATGTTCCCTACCTTTATAGGAGGTTATAAGACTTCCGTAGATCCATTTTCTTCCTCTATGGAACACTCTGATTCTGCCATCTAGAAGGTCTTACAAGCGCGTCTGTTCGGGGAAGGAAAGCTAGCTGCCACCACGGGTCAAAGGTGAAAAAATCAACTCTCCCTTACTTTCCACCCACCTATGGACTACCACAATTAATTGAGGAGACTTGGACTGTTGGAGGCTCGAACCAAGGGCTAAAAAATGCCTATTTAAGGTAGTGGTTTTGGAGGATTGAAGAATCATTGGTGAGTAGTTCAATTGTAATGTTATGCTAAAATTTTATTGTCTCAAATTTGTCTTTCACATGTAAGTTGTTCAATTCACTTTAGTTTCTTAATAAAAGTTATTATTTTAATGTTATTCTGTTATTCTTAATATCACTTTGATACCGTTGGATCAAGGTGTGAATTTATTCACACCAAACCTTGTGAATTTTTTCACACAACGGTATAGTGATCATTTTATTTTTTTTGTTTTCTTACTTCTCCATTTCCTCCCTCATGAGTCTAATTTGCGCTTCCATTGAAACCATGGGATCAACGGAGGTCTAACCCACCTATGGGTTGATCTAAGGGAGTTTCAAGGGGTTGGATTGGATGTTATTAATCACCCAATTAATGTATAATCATTTCTTTAAATGACATTTTTATTTGATGATTTTTAAACTACATCATCCTTGTTGAATTTAAGGCCACGCACTTCAAGTACTAATACGATCCTTTACCATGAAGTGTTCAAAACATTGATCCTTCAAGTGTATAGGTGATTAGTATTAAAGGGTGTATGAATTAAACTAGTAAGTGATGATGTTCCTTTTTCTCCTTAAATGAACCCATGTCAAATATAAGAAATTGAAATCGTTGAAAAGGAAATACATCCAATCCACCCCGAGCAATAACCTAAGATCAACTCATTATTTTAAATTGAATTCACTTAAGTCTCTTAGAGTTCCTTTAAAGCAATATAAAATCAACCCATGTTGGCCACTTCATAGTCAAAAATAGTCCATAGAATGTGCGTGTCTATAGGAAACTTCTTAGGTCTCTGTGGATTCGACAACCCAAGCTAGACTACAAGGACCGTCCTACCTTCTTATTTTGGGTAAATTTGAGAGAGGATCAAATTTTGGCGCCATTGATGGGGACCTAAGTATGTTATCTTAGACACTATCATCATTTTTTTCATCCCTCTTCTCTATTCTCACCCCCTCACTCCTATGGAAATCAATTTTGTACAAGTCCAAACATGGGAAACCTATCCCTACTTTGATCACCCAACCCCATGTGTGATGTATAATGACCATCCTAATATCTAATTGTGGGATCATAAAAAACCTAATGAACCAAATAGTTTTACCCCTATGATCCACAAAATATCCTAACATATAATGAGTTTCAATCTCCACAAAGCCAATCTGAACTCCCTCCTGTGCAATTCCAACAACTTAATTATCCACCTAGAATATACCATTCAGATCAACCCCTTATCCATAATAATCCATATACATTACTTGAAAAACTATGTCAACAAATGGAGATAATGAAATTTGAGCTTTCATAATTGAGGTTAGAACTACAAAGAATTAAAACATGTGAGGAACCCATCCCTACACAAACTATACCTTCCATAACCTTATGTGAAGTGTCTAGTTTCCCAAAAACCCCACATGAATTTATTATAGAACCACCCTTTGTATTTGGGGTAGATAATGAGGATCAAGGAATTTCTGAAGTGTCTTTAAATTAGGAGGAAATTGACTTTTTGGATTCAAAAGAGATGAATTTGACACCATAGATTGAGTCTCCTAAGTATAACTCCATTGATGAATTTTCAAAAACACAAACCATTGATCAATTGAGAGAAATCACAAACATTTAGTCCATACCCATTCCTAAAATTTATCTTTCCAATTTTTTGGTTGAATCTTCTATTCACAAGGAACCAATTCTCTTGAGTAATTTTGAAAATGAAATTGAGTTTGATTCAATGTTCCAACCTATGTCTGAAAGTGTTAGCCTACCCGAAATTGAACGAAAGGACTTTCCATCCACCCTCAAGTTTCCATTCATTGGGGATAGCCAAAAAGTTCCAATTTTCACATTTTCTTATCTTGAATCCAAAAAAGATGGAATGATCATTGATGTCTTTGGAAAGACTATAGAGGAAACTAGTTCGACCATTTTTGATATTCATTAGATTTTACCACTCTTTTTAGAACATAGGATTGTGCATGAAACAAATTATAAAAATAGAATCAATGCCAACCTAGTAGAATTGGTGAATCATGTAGTCCTTAAAATATTGAATGTTGGTATTTGGTATGTTGTGGGGTTTATGTCGAGCTAACGATGTTAAACTAAGAACTGCATGGGAGGAAACCCATGGTTTTCAAGTTTACTATCATTTGGTTGTTTTAATAAAATTTATATTTTAAATAATCATTTTTATATTTTAAAAAAAAATAGAATGTTGACATGTTATTCTATTATGAGTATGGATGGGTATTAAAGGGGAGCACCATATTCATCCATGTCATGTGGTGTGATCCTTGAGTAATGCCTTACCCAGAAATTTCAAAAGAAGACAATGTATCATTAGTTTGTTTTATTTTAATGATTTTGTAGGTTAAAATAAAAAAACAAAAAATAAATAAAAATATAATAATAATAATAAAAAGGGGACACATCATGGTTCATGGGTCAAACCCCATCACAACCAGCGAAGCCGCAGGGATTTGAACCCGGGGCCGAAGGGATACAGGGGCGCACACTTACCACTGACCTAGAGTTTTTTTTTGTGATTCCTTATTCTATAATTTTTATATATATACTTATATTTAACTTTCATTATTACATAAATATATATATACATTGTTTGTTTTGTTTTGTTTGATTTTTTTACTTTTTCAACTAGGGAACTCTACAAGTGACATGGATATCAAAGGATTAAAAGGGAGAAGGAAGAATTTAAACTTCAACCACCAGGTGACTTCATTCCATGATCCTCATTTTCAATTAACTTTTTGAACTTTCATTATCTACCTCTACCCCCTTCTAAATTTTCATTTTTCAAAGCCTAGGGACAATGTTATTTTAAGTTGGGGGGAGGTAAAATATAAAAATACTTTTCTGTCAAAAAAAATGAATGATTTGAAAAAAGGGTAAATGAAAGGAAAAATTCCTTTAACTTTGAACACGGTAATACACATTTCACACATTGAAATAGAATATCAAATAATTTAGCATGCCCTGATTCTGATTTTATTCCTTGTATAATTTCATGAGCAAAGATTTTGGAAAGTGTGGCTGTCCAATGTGATATTTCATCGTTTATATTTTCATCCAAATAAAAAAATTCATAATGAATGTCCTATGGATAGTGGAGTATTAGTTTGAGTTCATGGGGTCCCCCAAATAAATAGAATAGGTTTGGTTATCATTTTAGTTTTAATATGAGTTAAAAAAAATTAAACAAAAAAATTGCATGTAGAGCAATGAAATGACCTAATGCGTGGCTTTCGGCACTTGGGGATCGTGACTCCATAGCTGTCTGGCCCAAAGTGAGTAATTCGTTCTCTATTTTTGGTAATTTGATTTTGTTTTTGATTGAGTAAAATTGAGATGATTCCTGAGTATGTGGGCTTCACTTGGTGGCCTACGGTCTTTGATCCTGGGAGTCATCGGCAAAGTCTCGCTACAGGGGTTGACTATTTTGAGTGCAACTTCAATTACCATGGAAAAACTGCAAAAAAAACAAAAAAAAAACAAAAATAAATTAAAAAATTGAATACTCATCTTAATATTTAAATTTGATTCCACCTAGCGCTTCCATCATTCCCCCTTGATTAAAAATGAACCCCCGTGTCTATTGTGATGCACAACACATCCTCACAGATAATTTATCTTTGATGAAATATGAAAATGAATTTGAAAAAAGGAATGGGCTTGGGATTGATATCTTCTTATGAAAGTATCTTGTATTAAAATATTTTTATGGGTTTCATGATTTTTTGGTATAATCATTTCTGGTTATTATTGTGTATTAATTTTTTTTTTGGAAAAGGGAATTCAAATTTCAAATTGTTGAGATACATTTTTCCCAGGACTAGCAAAACTCAAGTTGGGGGTGTGATTAGCCACTAAATGAGGCTAATATTCATTGTTAATATACATAATATTAATGTTCTTTATTATTCATCAACACCATTTTAGTGCATTTTACACTTTGAACATCATTTTACATTATGATTGTAATACCTTCTTAAAATGCACAATTATGTGGTACATTTTTTAAAATCATTTGAAGTACCCAATGATTCATCAAATTGTAAGGAATATAATTATAAATATTTTAATTTTATATTCTTTTGAACTGGATATTCACTTCAATGATCAATGAAAGATTCATAAAGGATGATGGAGATATTTGGAAATGAAAGGAAGCAATTCTGGAGAAGTTAGATTGGACACCAGCCCAATGATAAGAATGTGGGGCCCAACATAAAAACCCAATGAATCCCAAATTTCGTGGGATGCTAGAAGACATGTATAGGAACAAATCTTTCTTCAGGATATAATGCTAATTTGGCCCTCATTGTGTCAATTTATGCATCCCAATTTAGAGATAAAAATCTAGGCTGGATTATGTGGCCCAGATATATTAGCCCACTAATATGACCATATCTCGGAATCCACAACTCCAAATGGTCCCATATTTAACAGTCGGTTAGAAGACACCGGGATCCCCATTTTCTTCTTCTATGAACCACTATAATGTGGCCATCTAGAATGCCTTCCAAGCATGTCTATTCGGCGAAGGAAAGCTGGCTGCCACCTCGGGTCAAGGGTGGGAAAATCAACCCTCCCTTACCTTCCACCCACATATGGCCTACCACAATTAATTTAGGTGACCTAGACTGTTGGAGGCTCGAACCAAGGGATCAAAAATGAATATTTAAGTCAGTAGTGTTGGAGGATTGAATAATCATTGGTGATTTGTTCAATTGTAATGTTATGCTGCAATTTTGTTGTCTCAAATTTGTCTTTCACATGTAAGTAGTTCAATTCACTTTAGATTCTTAATAAAAGTTCTTCTACTCTTATTATATTTTTATTAATATCACATTGATACCATTGGATCATGGTATGAATTTATTCACACCAAACCTTGTGAAATTATTCACACAATAGTGGAGTGGTCATTTTATTTTTGTTGTTTTCTTTACTTCTCCATTTCCTCCCTCATGAGTCTACTTTCCACTTCCATTGAAACCATGGGATCAATGGAGGGATAAAAAACTTATGGGTTGATACAAGGGAGTAGCAAGGGGATGGATTGGATGTTATTTATCACCCCATTAATTTATAATCACTTATTTAATTGAGATTTGTATTTAATGATTTTTAAACTCCATCATCCTTGTTGAATTTAAGGCCACACACTTAATGTGCTAATATGAACATTTACCTTTAAGTGCTCAAAACATTGATCCTTAAATTGTATAGGTGATTAGTATTAAAGGGTGTAGGAATTAAAACAGTAAGTGGTGATGTTGTTTTATCTCTTTAAATGAACCCATCTCAAATATAAGAAATTGATATCATTGAAAAGAAAATACAGCCAATCCACCCCGAGCAATAACCTAGGATCAACTCATTATTTTAAATTGAATTCACTTAAGTCTATTAGATTTACTTTAAACCCATATAAAATCAACGGAAGTTGGCCACTTCATATCCAAAAACAGTCCATAGAATGTACGTGTCTATAGGTTACTTCTTAGGTCTCTGTGGATTCGACAACCCAAGCTAGACTACAGGGACCGTCCTACCTTCTTCTTTTGGGTAAATTTGAGCGAGAATCAACAAACATCGAAAAATTAATGTGGTAATATAAGTAGATGATATATAATAAAATAACATATATTATTTTCACACCATATATAACTAAATAATACAATGTCATGTCAGTAGGTTTTCCTAGTAAAAATGGATTGACGATTTAGGTGAATATTAATGAATCATAAGAAAGAAGTACATGGTAGTCTTGATAAGAACATATTGGAAAAATGGTATATGTATGAATATATGAAATTAAGAAAAGGTGAATATATTGATGGATAATTTCTATCAATCACATTTATTTTTTGCTAACCTAAATATATTTTGGTTTTCAGATAATGAATTGGCAGAATATTTTGACAGATTAACTAGTTATAAAAAATAAAATTATAGTAAATACAATATTAAAAATTATCAATGGATGGAATATAAAAGAATATTTAAATAAATAAAATCGGTTTTATTTTATTCTATGGTGATGTAAAATATTAAATAGAATAATTTATTAGTTTTTACGTAGCGATGAAATAAATAATAAAAAATTTTCAATAAAGGATGGAAATATAAAATTATTAAATGAATTAAAATTATTAGAATTATTAGTTATTTTAACATGTTATATAAATAATTTCATCCAAAATAAATTTGATAACAACATGGTAAAAAATGATGAGAAAACACAAATATATTTTACATAATTCTTAGTTATGTCATCATAAACACATAGAAGTATGCCACCCAAAAAATATTTTTTAAATGGTAACATAAATGAAATGAAAAATTAAATAATAATATATCCTAACTAAAAACCCATGATTGGAAATAGAGTTACTGTATATTAAAAATGGATAGTATGATTGTTAACAGAAAAATTTTATATGTAAATATTGTTAGGATTTACTTAAGTAAATAATATGAAATATATTTTAAATAAATACATATTTTATGAAAAAGATATAGAATGGAATTATAAAACAGATAAATTATTTTAGAAATATATGAAGATGAGTATATAGATATTTAGAATGATAAAATGAATAACCATAAATAAAAAATTATCTTGCCATAATATATGAAATAATGGGATGAACACCTTATAGAAAATGTAAAGTATGGAATATAGACCAATCAGAGAAATAAGGACACCACCAATTGTTGAGTATATTCTCTAAAATAATTTTCAACCCACAATAATTTCCACAAATTATTATTTAATTTTGTGAAAATTAATATTATTCTTTCTTTTATTATCTTAATTACCATTATTATTTTATCATTAATTAATAAAAAACATGAAATTATCTTGTATTCAATTGTTAATGTTTTAAGAAATCTGTTTCGATAAATATACATGAATGTAAAAATTTCAAATAAAATATCATCATCCCAGTAAGTAATAGAAAACTAATTAGGTTGAATGATATTTAGAAAAATATTAAAAAATATCAAAACTAAGAAATACATATATACAATAGTTATACCATAATTTTAATAATTATTCAAATTTACATTCAATAATATAAATTTTATGGATCCATTGAGAGGAAAACTTAAAAGATAATGGATAGTTTTTAAACACATAAACATAATTGAAGCTTCTAAATTTGTTATGTAATAATATGGATTTACCCTAGTTTTATTTTTATAAATTAGTTGGGAATATTCTATGATCCAAAACTGAGATAACATGTGATTCTGAGGCTCTATGGGCCTGGAATGAATATTTGAAAAATGTTAAGATTTTAATAATTTAGATGGGCAGTTTATTTTTTAAATTGGAATAACATTTATATGGGTTCCCAAATCAAAAATATGAGATAACTCCAGCATTCAAAACAACAACATTACCTTATGTGGGGTCTAAATCTAATGACCCAAACTTTACATACATTGTTATTACTTCAGAATTGAAGCACACTTATTACAACATATAACAAAACCAATAAAGGACCTTATAGGTATAGTGTCTTTAGAAACTGGGAAACATAAACAACTGGTTCAAAAAGCATTTACTTTTCCTCCCATTTATTTTATCATATCTAGAGTCCCTTTTTGGAATATTCTACTTAATAACCTTATTCCAGACCTGGGGAATGAAAACATACAAAAGGGTGAGATCAAATGCTCAGTAAGGGTAAACAAAAGAAATATCAATCACATAATATACATAAGCACATAACTTTTGGAAATCATAACCTTGAAAAGAGATTATAATTTCATAACATGGGATAAATCATAGTAGTGAAATGTAATCCCAATAATCATAACTTAAAACATGAAACTTTGTGGCATACACACATAATCATAGAGAATCATTTCTTATTAGTCAAGACTCATTGCCAAGACTATCTTAGTGGACAAAGTCCATTTCTGAACCGAGTTCACTCCTCATTTCAGTCCTGTTTCACTGAACCGGTATAACCTACCATTCCAGCCATGTCTATCTCATGAGATATAATATCATTACCCAATACATTGGAGGGAGATATAGGTACCAACCATCTCATAATTAAACCATTCTTATGTGTGCCACAAAATCATAAATCATACATCATTGCATAACCCATGTAATAAAAATGGGATTCTTAAACATAATGACATCATAAAACAATTCATATAAGATAAAGGAATTCATAAAAATAATTCCATGACAACATAATCAAATCAATGTAATAATAGGGAGATAAACAGAATCCTATATTATCTTATATGGAAAATAATTTTGATAAAACACTTGAACTCCATTCTTGAGGAAAATATCCTTTCTACATCAAAAATACATTTACTTTCTTAACATGTCTTACAATTCTAAACTAAAAAAAGTTGATTAAAAATAAACCTGAAAAACTTTTAAAGGAAGATTTTTGGAAATAATGTTTTAAAAATCCATTCATTCTGTATAAGTTAAAAAAACGTTCTTCGTACTTTTGTCGGAAAAGTCAAAAAGTACCTCGTACGAAAAACTACAAAAGATTCCTTTCATATCGTTTACTAAAAAATCAAAAAAGGGTAAAATTGGATTTAAACAATTGTAGGTGGATGTAAATAATATTACATATTGAGGAAACATGGATTTGGATGATAAAATACACCCTAGTAAATACTAAAGTATAAACAATCTCAGATTAAAATGAGATTGTGATATTTCCCTTACCTTAGGTCTGATTTGCCTCATAAGTGTCTTAAACAACTGTATAATGATTTAAATAATGTTATTGACTTATTATAGAATCATAATTATTGTTATGATATCATATATGGTCATATTCTTAGCTTCTTGGTAGTAATATTTCATTGCTACTTTTTATTTGGGTGCTTATAACTTTTTGTACATATGCGTGTTTTGTCGAATAAATTCTTATTCATCTCTTTAGGATATTGATACATAATTTACAGAATGTTATTAAGGTACTATATATCATATTTATTCATTAAATTAATTTATATAATCATTATGCAATGAAGATCATGTAGAACAAATCGCATCACATCATGGAGACGGTATTCCGTACGTACGCACGAGCGATGATATATTTCCCATGATCTTGGAATTGTATTGGAGTTTATTTATACTATTTTAGAATAAATATCACTTTATAATAGTCATATATAGTCATTATTTACACCATTATACCCATCAAAGTAAGGTGGTGGTGGAAAATAGATTACACCACTATGTGGAGACGGTATTCCGTACGTACGCACGCGCGGTGATTTATTTTTCCATAGGATGGATAGATGGTGAAATAGGGTTGTTTCATACTTATAATAACATATCAGTATATGAGTGATACTGATGTTATTACTTCATAATGAAACAAATAAAGAAGAAGAAGTTGAAGAAGAAATAAAGATGAATGAATTGGTAATGGACATTACCTCTTCTTTGAAGTGTTTCTCTGAGACCTCCTTTTAGGGCACTAAAAGAGGTATTTGAAGAATACCAGGACCTCTAGGATGTCTCTAGGGAAGTGGAGAGAAGAAATTGGCAGGGGTTGAACGAGCATCAAGGCTCAATGTGGTGTGAGGAAGAGAGGGAGGAGGTTCCCTTTTATAAGGGAGGAGAGGGGCACCTTTGGAATAACTAAAAATATTATTTTATTATAAAGTCATGTTCGGTTATAAATATCTCCAAATTGATTTATTTCAAGGATAATGTGGGGATGGCTCGAAACCCTTTCATACAATAGAATTTAGACAAGTTTAGGTTCCTATTTTAACCTTATCGTTTAGATTTAACATTAAGTTAAATAATTTTACTTTTACCGTGTCTTCTTGTGTTCTTATAATATAAGGTTAATTAAGTTACTATAAGAAGCCAAAAGAACCCCAAGTTGTTTATTATTAATATAAATAACCTTATCTAATTCATTTGGCCGAGACTTAGATTTTTGGGAATAAAATAACAATTACTAATATAATATTTGTTTTAAAAACTATTTTATGTCAATTTTGACACTATTTAGTAATTGATTTTTGTGAAAATCATAACAGAATGATAAGTTATAAAAAAGTTAATTAAATAACTACTAACATTTCATATTAACCTATAAAATTAGTGGAATTCATTGAAAGTCTTAAATTACATTTATTTGGGTATTTATAACATCAATTATGTCAATATTTCATTAATAAGATAATTACTGCATCATCGTTGTGTCATAAATAAATTAAATTATTTAATGTCTAAAAATTACAAATAAAATACCATTATGTAGGAAATATTTTTATATTTCTAATTAATATTTATAGTCGAATTTATCTTATGTATAAACCCATATTAAAAATGATTTAGTTATTAAACATTGATTTTAACTATTTTAACCCTTCTTTAAATAAATTAATAATAAATGTCCTAATCTAATCCATGTGGGCCTAATTGGTAATATTTTACTCCTAATGTTGTTTTTGGTCGAATTACACTTATACAATAGAATTAGGACATGTGTTAGGGTAATAATAATATCATTTTTACCCTTAATTTCCCTATTTACTTTTAACCGTGGTAAAAAAAGTAAAAAGTTACTATTCACCAAAAATTATTTTCATCTCATTGAACCACATTTTAGTACTTGATATTAACCGTGTCTCTAGGATTTTTGAAATTCCACTCACAGAAGCGGTAAAATTATGTTTTATGAAAAATTCAGTTTTTTTAACTACCACTTAGTGGTTTCACTTTTCATCAAAAAATGAATGTTTTCAGAAAAATACCAAAATTTCACCCTAGGCTAATATCGATATTTCGAATCCAAAAATGAAGTCCATTTTGAAAAAAAAAATTATAACATTTCAAAAATTGGTTATTACTATTCATAACGGCTAGTTTTAATAATATTTTATTAGTATATCATTGTTTAGTGAAACTCGGTATTGCGTACGACGCAAGCTATCAAGGAAGGTTGCGATTTCATGTAAAGCAAGCCAAACAAGTGTTGTGTGTAGAAAAGGATTCCTTTGATGATTTATATAACATAAATGTCTTGGGTGTTACATTCTACCCCCCTTAAAATGAATTTCTCCCTCAAAATTCGTCACTTTGTAACAAACAGATGATGATACCTCTCCCTCATCATATCCTCAATCTCCCATGTAGCTTCTTCTAATTGGTGGTTCCTCCAAAAAACATTCACCGATCGAGTGTTCTTGTTTCGTAGGGATTTTTTGCTACGATCCGGAATCTCTATCAGTTGTTCTTCATACGAAGGATCTTGCTCCAGCGGTACAACTTCTAAGCTGAGTACATGTGAAGGATCAGGTATGTACTTTCTCAGGAGAGACACATGGAACACATTGTGAAATTGAGAGAGATTTGGTGGAATCACCAATCGGTAAGCTACCTTCCCAACACGATCCAGTATTTCGAAAGGACCGATATATCTAGGGCTCAACTTCCCCTTCTTTCCAAATCTCATAACCCTATTCTAGGGAGATATTCATAAGAACACTTTATCACCCACTTCAAACTCTAGGTCTTTTCTTCGGTTTTCGGCATAACTTTTCTGTCGACTATGAGCTGATCTTATGTGTTGTTGAATAGATTTGACCTTTTCTGCCATTTCATCAATGAGATCAGGTCCTAATAGCTTTCTTTCCCCAGCTTCATCCCATCAAGTTGGAGTCCTGCATTTCATTCCATAGAGAGCTTCATAAGGAGCCATCTGAATACTGGAGTGAAAGCAATTATTATAAGAAAATTCCACCAAAGGTAGGTGTTGATCCCAACCACATTTGAAATCCATAGAGCAAGCCCTCAACATATCTTCTAGAGTTTGAATTGTTCTCTCAGACCGACCGTCTGTCTGAGGATGATAAGCAGTGCTGAAACTCAACTCTGTATCCAGAGTATGCCGAAGACTTTTCCAGAACATCGAGGTAAATCTCGGATCCCGATCAGATATAATAGAAAGTGGTACTCCATGCAATCTTACCACTTCCTTTACATATATCCTGGCAAGTTGATCCAGAAAGAAATTTTCTCTAATAGCAATGAAGTGTGCCGATTTTGTAAGATGATCAACTATGACCCAGATAGCATTATTGCCTTTGGATGTTTTAGGAAGTCCTGTTACAATGTCCATATTGATGTTTTCCCATTTCCATTCAGGTATGGGTAATGGTTTTAACATCCCCTTAGACTTCTGTCTCTCAGCTTTAACTTGTTGACAAACCAAGCATCAAGAGACATATTCTGCAACATCTCTTTTCATGCCATCCCACCATAAGTACTCTTTCAAGTCCCTATACATCTTTGTGCTTCTAGGATGAATAGAGAATTAAGAACTATTAGCCTAATCTAGCAGCTCCTTCTTTAATTCAGGGATGGGAGGAACACAAACCCGATTCCTAAACTTTATTATCCCATCACAATCAAGGTTGAATTCAGGAACATTTCTCACCTTCTTTTGTAACTCAACATCTTCTTTCTGTGCCTCTTTAATCTTCACATGTATAGATGCTTGAACATTCATTTAAGAAAGATACAATTTTTCCCTTTTCATTATAATTCCAAGATCCATCCTTTGTAAATCCATAAATATTGGATCTTTTGTGATCCTCATCATGGATAAACTAGCATGGCCTTTTCGACTTAATGCATCTGCCACCTTGTTTACATTCCTAGGGTGGTAATGGATTGAGCAGTCGTAATCCTTAATCATATCCAACCATCTTCTTTGGCGCATATTCATCTCTTTTTGTGTGAAAATATACATTAAACTTTTATGATCAGTATAAATATCACACCTTTCACCATAAAGGTAATGCCTCCAAATATTTAATGCATTGATTAACGTAGCTAACTCCAGATCATGAGTTGGGTAATTTTGATCATGTATTTTCAACTGTCGTGAGGCATAAGCTATCACCATATCATTTTTCATAAGAACACACCCCAGTCCCTTCGTGGATGCATCACTATAGATCACAAATCTTTCTCCACTAAAAGGAGGTGTGAGTACAGGTGCACTGGATAACCTTCTTTTCAAATCCTTGAAATTCTCTTCACATTCCTCTGTCCAAACAAACATAACTCCTTTCCGAGTCAACTTGGTGAGTGGATTAGTTAATCGTGAAAAATATTTCACAAAACATCGATAATATCCAGACAAACCAAGAAAACTTCGGATCTCGGTTACTATTTTTGGTCTCAACCATCTTTCGATAACCTCTATTTTTTCTAGATCCACAGATATCCCCTCTTTTGAGATAATGTGACCCGAAAATACAAATTTTTGAAGCCAAATTTCACACTTGGTAAATTTGGTATAAAGCTTCTCCTTTCTCAGGGTCTTCAATATAATTCCCAAGTGATCTTCATTTTCTTCCTTGCTCTTTGAATAGACAAGAATATCGTCAATAAAGACTACCACAAACTGATCAAGATAGTCTCCAAATACTCTATTCATTAGATCCATGAAGATAGCTGGGGAATTAGTAAGACCAAATAGCATCACTGTAAATTCATAGTGTCCATACCTTGTACGGAAAGCCGTCTTTGGTATATCATCCCTTTTGACCCTTAATTGATGATACCCTGAACGAAGATCAATCTTGGAAAAGTATTGAGATCCGTGTAGTTGGTCAAATAGGTCATCAATGTGCGGGAGAGGATATTTGTTCTTGATAGTGATCTTGTTAAGTTCTCGATAATAAATGTAGAGTCTCATTGATCCATATTTCTTCTTAACAAACATAACAGGTGCTCCCCAAGGTGACGCACTAGGGCGTATGAACCCCTTATCAAGATTCTCTTGGAGTTGCTTCTTAAATTCCTGCAACTCAATTGGGGCCATTCTATAAGGTTTTTTTGAAATAGAAAAAACACCCAGTACGAGTTCTATTGAAAACTCAACTTCACGATTCGGTGGAAGACCAGGTAATTCTTCTGTAAAGACATCATCAAACTCCCATACAATGGGAATATTCTTAATCGGGTGTTTCTCACCAACCATTTGAGATAAATAACCTTCATTTAGTGGAATCAAGACCCATAAGGTAGAAGGAATTTAAATTGGAAGGTAATGTTCATCCTTGCATTGATAGACGATCATAGATTGATCTGGAATATGAAATGTGACTTCCCTTCTTTGGAAATTGATATGAGCTCCATATAAAGAAAGACAATCCATGCCAAGAATCACATCAAATTCCACTATAGGAAGGATCACAATATTTGCAGGAAGCACTTTCCAACAAACTTCGATCGGAGAAGAATTATAAACTTTTGATGCGACTGTTGTGCCATTAGGTGTTGTCACAACTAACTCAACATCTAATTGTTGAGGTAATACGGTGATACCCTTAGAAAATTCTTCAGAAATAAAGGAGTGGGTGGATCCAGAATCAAATAAAACATTTGCTACTTTAGAGTGGATGGTAAGTGTACCTTTCACCACATCTCTATCGTACTCCACATCGCTAATAAAAATTACATGTGACTTTCCTTTGTCTTTAACATTAAGAGTTTTTTGACATCGACCATCATCATCAACCCTTGGATTAGGTCATTTATTGGCATAATGCCCCATCTCATTGCACTTGAAACATTGAAGTGTTGTAGGTTCATTCTGTGTATCCCTTCCTTTGTTTGCATCATTAGACATCTTCTTCCCCTCATCGCGGCATTCAAATTCCCGATGACCTTCCTTTCCACATTTGAAACATTTACTTGTCCCTTTAAGACAACTCACTCCATGTTTCTTTCCACACTTTGAGCATAAGGAAAAACTCATATTCTTTTCAGTGTGCTCTTTAGATTTTCCTTTGAATTCCATTTTCCTCTTCTTATCAAACCCATATGACTGATGGGTTACTCTAATCTCCATCTCAACTTTGAGAGCACATCGAACGATTTCCTCATAGCTATTGAAGTCCCTTATGGATAAGGCCTTTCGAAGACTTGGTTTGAAGCCACTAAATAATTGATCGATCTTACTCTCAGGTTAGATAATAATACCACAAGCGTACCTTGAAAGTCTTGTAAAATTTGCTTCATAGGTTCCAACAGATTCATCATCATTTTGCTTCAGTTCAAGAAACTATTTCTCCATATTTTTTTGGAGAATATGAGGGAATAAATTATTGAAAAATAAGTTCTTGAACTCGTCCCATTCCATGGACTCAATTTCATCCCTCTTCCTCGTATTCTTAATAAGATTCCACCGTTGATCAGCATCACCTTCCAAACGATACACTGCTAAGATGAATTTATCATGTTCAGAACATTGAAGAACTGAAAATATCTATTTAGTTGTACTAATCCATTATTCAGAAACTAATGGATCAGTAGACTCGCTGAAAGAAGGTGGACACTACCTCATGAAGGATTCAACAGAATGTTGCTACTTAATTTGCTCATTTGGAAGTCCAGCATGATTCATAGATTGAGAAAGATGTGTGAGCATGGTTACAAGATTTTTCATTCCAGTTCCCATAACGTTTGGTTGCTCAGGGGGACAATCATTGCATTTCCCGTCGCATTCCGCATTAACATGGTTCCTTCGGGTTCCAGCCATTGACTAAAACCAAGAAGAATAGTGTGACAAACACTAATTATAAGAGGAAAACCACATAATCAAGAATAAAATTTCACACTTAAGGTCTTATTCTAGGTTATTCAGGGTCATTTCTAAAACACTAAGATTGTGTTCTATGCTTAGACATATCCTTAGGGTTCTTACTAAGGCTTTCACATCCTAGTTTCCAATGGTTGACTATACCATTCCTCTGATACCAACTATAATGACCCAAACTTTACATACATTGTTATTACATCAAAATTGAAGCACACTTATTACAACATATAACAAAACCACGAAATGACCGTATAGGTATAGTTTCATTAGAAACTGGGAATCATAAACAACTGGTTCATAAAGCATCTACTTTGCCTCCCATTTATTTCATCATATCTAGAGTCCCTTTTTGGAATATTCTACTTAAAAACCTTCTTCTTAACCTTGGGAAAGAAAACATACAAAAGGGTGATCTCAAATGCTCAGTATGGGTAAACAAAAGAAATATCAATCACATCATATACATAAGCACATAACTTTTGGAAATATTAACCTACAAAAGAGATTATAATTTCATAACATGGGATAAATCATAGTAGTGAAATGTTACCCCAATAATCATAACTTAAAACATGAAACATTGTGGCCTACACACCTAATCATAGATAATCATTTCATATTAGTCAAGACTCATTGGAAAGTCTATCTTAGTGGAAAAAGTCCATTTCTGAACTGAGTTCACTCCTCGTTTCAGTCCTGTTTCACTAAACCGGTACAACCTACCATTCCAGCCATGTATATCTCATGAGATATAAAATTTTACCCATTTCATTGGAGGGATATATAGGTCCCACCCATCTCATAACGATACCATTCTTATGTGTTCCACAAAATCATAAATCATACATCATTGCATAACCCATGTAATAAAAATGGGATTCTTAAACATCATGACATCATAAAACAATTCATATAAGATAAAAGAATTCATAAAAATAATTCCATCACAACATAATCAAATCAATGTAATAACAGGGTTAGAAACAGAACCCTATATTATCTTAGATGGAAAATAATTTTGATAAAACACTTGAACTCCATTCATGAGGAAAATATCCTTTCTACATAAAAAATACTTTTCCTTTATTTACATGTCATACAATTCTAAAATAAAATAAGTTGATTAAAAATAAACTTGAAAACTTGTAAAGGAAGCTTCTTGGAAATAATGTTTTAAAAATACATTCATGCCGTATAAGTTAAAAAAACATTCTTCGTACTTTTGTCGAAAAAGTCAATAAGTATATCGTACAAAAAACGACAAAAGATTCCTTTCATATCCTTTACTAAAAACTCACCGAAGGGTAAAATTGGATTTAAACAAATGTAGGTGGATGAAAATAATATTACATATTGAGGAAACATGGATTTGGATGATAAAATACACCCCAATAAATACTAAAGTATAAACAATCTCGGATACAAATGAGATTGTGATATTTCCCTTACCTTAGGTCCGATTTGCCTCGTAAGTGTCCGAACTTCCTGTATAATTATTTAAATAATGTTATTGACTTATTACAAAATCAAAATTATTGTTATGATATCATATATGGTCATATTCTTAGCTTATTGGTAGTAATATTTCATTGCTACTTGTTATTCGGGTGTTTATAACTTTTTGTTCTTATGCGTGTTTTGTCGAATAAATTCGTATTCTTCTCATTAGGGTATAGATACATCATTTCCAGAATGGTATTAATGTATTATATATCATATTTATTCATTAAATTAATTTATATAATCAATATTCAATGAAGATCATGTAGAATGAATCGCATCACATCGTGGAGATGGTATTCCGTACGTACACACGAGCGATGATATCGTTCCCATGATCGTGGGATTGTTTTGGAGTGTATGTATACTATTTTAAAATCAATATCAATTTATAATAGCCATATATAGTCATTATTTACACCATTATACCCATCCAAGTAAGGTGGTGGTGGAAAATAGATTACACCACAGCGTGGAGACGGTATTCTGTACGTACGCACGTTTGGTGATTTCATTTTCCGTAGGATAGATAGATGGTGAAATAGGGTTGTTTAATACTTATAATAACATATCAGTATATGATTGATACTTATGTTATTACTTCATAATGAAACAACTAAATAAGAATAAGTGGAAGAAGAAATAAAGATGAAAGAATCGGTAACAGACATTACCTCTTCTTTGAACTGCTTCTTTGAGACCTCCTTTTAGGGCACTAAAATAGGTCTTTAAAGAAGACCAGGACCTCTAGGTTGTCTCTACGGAAGTGGAGAGAAGAAATTGGCAGGGGTTGGCAGATCTTAAAGGCTCAAAGTGGTGTGAGGAAGAGAGAGAGGAGGTTCCCTTTTATAAGGGAGGAGAGGGGCACCTTTGGAATAACTAAAAATATTATTTTATTATAAAGTCAAGTTCGGTTTTAAATAGCTCCAAATTGAATTATTTAGAGGATAAGGTGGTGATGGGTAGAAATCCTCTCATTCAATAGAATTTAGATAGGTTTTGGTTCCTATTTTTACCTTATTATTTAGATTTTACATTAAGTTAAATAATTTTACTTTTACCGTGTCTTCTTGTGTTCTTATACTATAAGGTTAATAAACTTACTATAAGCAGACAAACGAACCCCATGTTTTTCATTATTAATATATATAACCTTATATATGTCATTTGGCTGAACCGTAGATTTTTAGGAATAAAATAACAATAACTAATATAATATTTTTTTAAAAACTATTTTATGTCAATTTTGACTCTATTTAGTAATTGATTTTTGTGAAAATCATAATAGAATGATAAGTTCGAAAAATGTTAATTAAATCAATAATAACATGTCCTATTAACCTATAAAATTAGTATAATTCATAAAAAGGCTCAAATTACAATTATTTAGGTATTTATAACATCAATTATGTCAATATTTCATTAATACGATAATTACTGCATCATCGTTGTGTCATAAATAAATAAATTTATTTAATGTCTAAAAATTACAAATAAAATACCATTATGTAGGAAATCTTTTTAGCTTTCTAATGAATATTTATAGTCTAATTTATCTTATGTATAAACCCATATTAAAAATATTTAGTAATTAAACATTGATTTTAACTATTTTAACCCTTCTTTAAATAAATTAATAATAAATGTCCTAATCTAATCCATGTGGGCCTAAATGGTAATATTTTATTACTAAAGTTGTTTTTGGTCGAATTAAACTTATCCAATAGAATTAGGACTTGTTTTAGGGTAATAATAATATCATTTTCACCCTTAATTACCCTATTTACGTTTAACCGTGGTAAAAAAAGTAAAAAGTTACTATTCACCAAAAATTATTTTCATCTCATTGAACCACATTTTAGTCCTTGATATTAACCGTGTCTCTCGAATTTTCGAAATTCCACTTACAGAAGCGATAAAACAAAGTTTAATGAAAAATTCAGTTTTTTTAACTACCACTTAGTGGTTTCAATATTAATCAAAAATTGAAAGTTTTCAGAAAAATATCAAAATTTCACCCTAGGCTAATTTTGATATTCCGAATCCAAAAATGAAGTCCATTTTGAGAAAAAGATATAGAATTTCAAAAAGTGGTTATTACTATTCATAACGGCTAGTTTTAATAATATTATATTAATATATCATTGTTTAGTGAAACTCGGTATTGTGTACGACGCAATCTATCGAGGAAGGTTGCGATTTCGTGTAAAGCGAGCCAAGAAAGTGTTGTGTGTAGAAAAAAATTCCTTTGATGATTTATATAACATAAAAGTCTTGGGTGTTACACTAACATCGTTTTGTACGGGCCAGATGTAAATGTTAGTTTTTTGATGTTTTAATAATTAAATATTTAGTAAATATATTTTATTGTTGATGAAGTGTTATTTTTATTTTTATTTTGTTCTATTATCGAGAATCTAGGGTTATGAAATAACCCTTTAAATCCACTGTGGAATGTAGATGGAGCACCCTCCAACAAATGTCGATGGATTTGAGAATCAGGATCGATGAACCTTGGAATCATTGATGAACGAGGGTGGCACAACTTCTCCATTAAAAAAATGATTCAAACTCTATGTAGGGTGTTTGATCACTTTTTGATTACTCTTCCCCACATATATTCAAATAAATATGCCGACCTACCCATGATCTGGTTGATTCATGGTTTGTCTATTCTTGCGGAATGGATAACTACTTATAGGGTTTTGAATAGGGATTAGATCCATTTTTTTATTTGTTCTTCATGATCCTTATAACATGAACGGATTGAGACTGACAAGAACAAGGACATGATATATACATAGGTTTCTCCTTTTCATTTATCCCTTTCACCAATTTTTTATGTGATCCTCTTTCTTCAAGAAATATGAATTGAGGATCATTTCACCTTCAATTCATGGTGCAACAATACGAGACTAGGGATCCAACAATGAAATGATGTTATGAGGGTGTTATGGAAAAGGAATGGAGTAAATAACCTGAGGAAGTGGGATATAGTAGTTCCCAAATAAGTGTCTCTATCCAAGTTCATGTAGAGAATGTGGCAGACATCGACCGATGGTATGTGCATCCTGCAGTGGAGGCAGAATACGGCCCAACAGGAGGCCGGGTTCTAGGTAGGGCATATGAAGGATAGGCCACTAGAGGCTGTGGTGCTGAGATGGGATGAAATTCATTGCTATGTCATAGGAAACCTTGATGGACTAATGATGGGTCATGTTGGGGAGGTAGGCCAACCACATTAATTGACTCATGTAGGCACATTTACCATCCAAGCATAAGATCAAGTCAGACATTGTGTGTTGCTCAAAACTCACCAGCATGAGGTGCGACAGACCAAAGGGAGCAAGGATGATCCATCCAACCTAGTGGGTGGGACCTAGTAGGATAGGATAGACTAAGTCAGTTTTGGTCAGGTTGGCCTTATTGGGTCATGTCGACCAGCAGGTTAGGTCGGGTCCTTTGGTTCGTTTCAGACCCAAACTGGGCCCAAGTTAGACTTCAGACAAAAATAGTCGTATCATTCAAATTGTGTGTCCATTGGAAAAGATGTATATGATGTTGGGACCATTTAGATCTAGTTTTACTTTTGTGATTCTCTATGTGAGTTCTTTTTGACATTGGAATATGACCTAATGAATTTAAGTGTAGGTTTTCATAGTATTAGTGTGCTATGAGTGGAATACTATGGTTATCTATGAGTTGGTGACTATGTGACTTAGTGACCATGTGACTTGGGGGATGAATAACTTATAGAGACCTCACGTGTTATTGAAAACTGTTTTGTTATTGATACTATGTGTGTTATCGACACTCCATGTGTTATCGACGCAGTATGTGTTGTCAAAACTCTGAGTGTTACCCATACTGGGAGTTTTGTAGACTATGTACGATAATCCTGATTTTCATGATATATATATATATACTTTGTTAGATGAATGTACTTTGTGTGTTTACTTTTTTTCATACCATTTATATATTTATTTATTTATTTTTTGTATACTTCATGTATTTATTTGTGGTGTACGTCATGGGTTTTTAGTAGTATTCTTTTATGGTTTTGGGGTGTCCTACTTAGAATTTTTTTACTCAATTTTTTTGGGGGTTTTCCCACACATGACATGTCTTATAAATACAATCTATGATATGATAGATTTATAGGATGAACAAGACATGGAGGTTGTTATAGTGTTCATACAGACTATGTTTTCGCGTACAACATCATACATTTGTCCAAAACCATCCCTTTATGAATAGATTTCTATGGGTGAGTTTCAGGATCATGTGTATTTATTTTTCATGTCTTTTTATTTAGTGGGATTATATTATGTCCATAATTACTTTCTAGTTTTCTACTATCATACTATTTGGTTGGAATTATAGTGTATGCATTCATTTCGAACTCAGTTTATTTACATTTCATCATTTTCAGCATAGAGATTGTGTGCGTGTGTACATGTAGATAGTTAAATGCCTTCCATTTCTGGAATATGCATAATCATTGAGAGTTGTCATCCATTAGACTATCAAAGGAGGGTTCAGGGTAGCCATGGCATGGGACCCTTTGGTATAGGGCCATGATAGGGTGGTATCATAGGCATGTTGGTTATACTTAAGGATCGAGAGACAATGAGGATGGTTTGGGGAAATAGTGTCGTGGGTTTTCAGTTTGACTTTTTGGCCTGGGAATATAGTGTTGGTGCGGCATTCAAAGAATCCATACACCAGGTCCCTGAATTATTTTTTTCAACTTGATATAAGAAAACAATAGTAATAGAAAAAACAACAGCACATGAATCATATAGGATTTGGGTGTGTCCTCTTGTACTTCTTTAGCCAGCTCACCAATTATAATATATTGACTGTATTACATCTTGATTTGTTTCAGGATTCCACCATTTATACAGATGGACAGGATTCTAGTGTGTGATCATGAGAATGATTCATTTAGTGATGGAGAATCTATACATGGTCATGTACCAAAGATACACCATTTACCAGATATAGCACATCGATATGGTGTACATGTGATACAAGCACCCGTGGTGAAATAGTTACTACCAGCACTATTGGTTGAGGATGAATGTAGTCATATCACAATGCATGAGTTCTTGGGGCAGCGACCTTCCTAGGATTAGGGATGATCCATACCCCCTGTTATATGATGATTGGATGGAGGCAGTAACACGTGTCTTCCACCTTGTGAGGACACTTTCCGACCAGATGGTTGTCTTGGCCATGAGACTTATGTAGTGCTCAATAGGACTGTGAAGGAGATCAAGGACACAGACCCAAGATGAGGTTACTCTTGGTTGGGTAGACTCTGAGTGACTCTTTAAATAGTAGTTATTCCTATCTACATTATTTTTACTAGGAATTTAAGAGATCCTACATCTGAATTAGGGTAGTCAGACTATGGTGCAATAACAAACATGCTTTAGTGATCTTTCTCTCTACTCCACATATATGGTGTGAGGTACACCACATATACGGTGTGAGGCCAATTATTTCAGGCTTAGACCATTAATAATGCATTCTTCTGGTAGATATGTGAATCTATTTTATCCCTTATCATTACTATATATGTTGGGCCACTAGAGAGAGCACTGATAGTGGAGAGCTTTCTGGCGGAGCAAACACCTTCAATGGGAGCTACCAGCAGGCACCCAACAACTGAGACTTTGGTAGTAGGTAGATAAAATCTGCAGTAGGGACCCCAGTGGGTCAAGATCTCTAGGAGATGACCCCAAGAAATGTGACTAGTAGTGTGGGTCTCCCAAGCCGGAGCGAGTTAGTTGAAAGACATGTTTTGTTACTCGTGTGGTGGTTGGGGAAATTGGGAAAAATATCTAAAAGCAATATTTAACAAAGAATAAAATTGATAACATGTCATATATGATACTTTATGTTTTCAAAAATATAAATAAGATCAATATTTTATTCATTAAAATATTTCATTTTATGATTTTGGTAATGTTTTTATCGAATTGAATTAATAATAAATATGTGTATCCAAAGCATTAAGGAATATAAATTATACTATCTATTGATAAAAAATAATTCCACTAATCACATTAGATAAAATTGGATTAAAATACATATATTTAACACAAATCTATTTCAGTACTGAACTAATCCGATGAATCCACTATATTAGATGATGAAATACATTTTTATTAGATAAATTCATAACCATTTACTCTTATTTAATTTTTAACATCTATCAGAATTTAAAAACATTGTATTTCATAATTTGTATAATATACACTTCAAATTAATAAATTCAATTACATAACATTAATTCCCAACTTAGACTCTCTAAAATTATTCTTAGATAACATTAGGTTTTTTAAATAATTCATTTTATGGTGGCCAGGATTCAAATAATTTAAAATCATATCTTCATTCCTAACACTTACATTGAGTGTCTAGGACCTCATATAACAATTAGACCCTCTAATATTTTTTGTTTCTAAATATTCTACAAATATATACATTTAAAGAAGGATCTTGTACACAAAAAATTCTTTTCATACATATACTTAAAATATAGATATGATAAAGTGAACATTAACTAAATTCATTCATATAGTCATATTATTTCTTGAAATGATATAAAAATAATGTATATTGAATGATCCAATCTTAAGTGATTATTTATCTACTCTATTTAATTAATGTACATAATAATATTGAATAGTTTAACATAAAATGATGTTCCTATGGTTATATTAAATCTAAATAATTTCATTGAATCCTTAATCAAAATATATTTTATAATTATCATAAGATTCTAGATTTAGTTATTGAAAAACAAAATTAGTAAATTTTACATTAAGGGATTACAATAACATGTTTAATTTTTCATCTTTTTTGACAACTTTTCGTATCTTTATGTACTAGTAATATAATTTTATACTATAAAAAATCTCTTTTTGATGATTTTATCTAAATGTTATGTTATATTTTTATGATGTAATTTCATTAATATTAAATTTATTTATCATATTTTTATTTTATTTTATAAATAATTTTATAATGTCATCTAGAAATTATAAACCTCATAAAATAGTAAAAGAAGTTAATTTTATATAAGATCACTTTGTGGTATAAGATCCTTAACTATTCATAAATCTACCTCATTAATATAATGATATAATCCACTTATATACCTATTATAAAATATTTTTAATCATATTATATATGAATTTAAGATTTTTATTTAGATAATTGTCTCCCCAAACATGAAAAATATTTTATCAGGAATTCATTCCTCTAAAA
This sequence comes from Viscum album, assembly GCA_963277665.1. Lineage (NCBI taxonomy): Eukaryota > Viridiplantae > Streptophyta > Magnoliopsida > Santalales > Viscaceae > Viscum > Viscum album. The sequence continues at coordinate 1,129,681,165 of OY728128.1, read as the reverse complement.
TTATACATATTATGGTTATCCGTATATGTTTGACCCAATATAATTCCTTGAATAGGAACATAACAACTTAGATAATCTAAATAATTATTTTCATATATTAGTTAAATCATGGAACCCAATTTTTTCTTGAGACACACATTCGGTTGATCTTGATTTTTTTAAATGGTTAGGATTCTAATACTAATTTCATTGTCGTGGTAACATTTTCTCACCATGTTATCTCATATACTACCATTATGTATTCAGAAGGTAATATATTTTCATTTTGTTATATAATTACTTCTACAAATTAATATATTCAAATAATTTTAATGTTTAACTAATTATAATTCTCACAGTTTGTGTTAGGAAAAATAAAATTTCATTTATATTCACACATATCAAAATGAATCCCTTTAATAATCTATAGGAAACACATTCATGTGACGTTTTTAATCACATACACTAAATATCTTAAATTTTAGATATTGGATATTTTTGTCTAACCCATACATTTTCAAAATTGATATTTATCTCCATGGAAATGATAATTTAGACCCAATATCCTACTATCCATACATCTATACTCATGAGATGCCTTAATACTAATATATGCCTAACCAATTATATGTTTATAATATATCTAGGTTAACATTCACATAAATAACTCATAAAAAAAATATTTGTAACATCATGTTTCTATTTTTCTGGTACACTAATAATAATATTTTTTTTATCATTATTGTGTTTAGGTTAATATTTAGATGTTTTTGAAAGAAATTGGAAATTATATAATTTCTTTGGCTATTGAACGGTTATGGAATTGTTTTCTCAATTCGTGCACCCTCCTAGAAGTAAAATTGAAAACCCAAATTGTGGGGTTTTCATATATCAAACAAGGTTTAAAAAACTATGAGACCACCTAGTAGATACTATACACCCCATTATATGTGTGAATGGTTGGGGAGAACTATTTGAAAAATAATGTTTCCCTTCCCAGATCACTGGGCACAAATGATTTTTCATTTATTAAAATTAAATATATATTTATAAAGACTGATTTAATCACCCAATCAACCCAAACTCAGAATTGGATGAATTCTAAGGTCATTAGAGATCTCAAAAACTATTTTGGCTCCTTCTATCCCCTTATATGGTAGATTTAAGTTGGAGAACAACTTTTGATTCCTATCTAATTAGATTTTGTCTCATATTCCTTCTCTAAAACTATATGATTAATTCTTCTATATGGTTTGTTAGATCACCATGGTAATGATGGATATGAACGCTATAGTTTTGGATCAAGAATATTGGTTTGATACATTTAACTCAGTTTCTTTCATTATTTATTAGCAATTCCCATTAACGATATTGTGTTTTTTGATCATCAAGATTAAAGGATGGTGTTTCCATTGAGACTGAAAATATATTAAACTCATGAATTTCATATTTTATTTGAAAATTTTCCAATTAAATTATGAAAACACTATTAGGAGTGAAACATGATTTGAAATTGGATTAACATGAATTATGATGAAAACCTCCCAATTCCAGTGGAAATGTAAAATTAGGTGTGATTAAAAATTATTAGAATTTATGAAATTGTATTTTGAGAAAAATGGATTAAACGGATCTGATAGAAACCTAGGATTTGTTTTATCATGAAAAAGTAATGAATTTATTTAAAATAAATGATTTGGGATATAAATATTAATTGGTAAATTGAACTATGAAATAGGTAAATTGTATTCTAAACTGTTTTGAAGTAATATCTCCATTGTTGATATATTGATTGTGTATTGAATAACATGGTTAGATAGATGACTATGTGTAAAAAACACGCTCAGAAATAAATTCCATAGAAACAAAGTGATTCTTTAGAAACCTAACAAAAAAACTATTTCAGCAGATCTTATCCGCTTTAGGATATTAATAAATCCACTTTGGAAGGTGTTTTAGGGATGTGTATAACCATTACTTTGATCACCGATATGAGATTTGTGAGGATCCCATAGCCTGGAACAATCATACCTCAGTGAATATGACCAAGTTTTTTTGTTATTACTTTCATATATATATATATATATTCCATTATTTAAAAACTATTTTAGTCATACCTAGTAATTTATATAAGATATTTTATAGAAATTTTTTACTAAATCCATTGTTTGAAACATGACCATATTTTTAAATAAAAATAAAATTTTGAATTAAATATGATATTATAACACCATTCTTATTTTGCTTAAATTTAATGAATGATTTGATTAAATTATTGCAACATTTTATATAAAAAAAATTTTGTAGACACTTATTGGATTTTATCTCACACTGTACCATTGCATTCAGGTGTTTTTAGATTTAATTATTTTGATATTGAGCAAAGGGAAAGTGAATCATGGAGGAGGTGGTTCTTGTTAATCCTTTATAGAATATATATTTTAGTCTGTTGGGACTTGGGTTGTTTGTCTTGTTATTCTACGACATTATGTATTCACTTCTTGTGGTTTTGTCACCTTTATAACTTATAGTATAATAACATTTGGGTGTTTTCTTTAGGAATACATATATATATCTTCACCATCCACTGTTTTGTGGAAAAATCATTCCATCTATTATCTTTTATGATTCCATACACTATTTACCAACACATGGTGATTAGAAATTCCATTTGTGTGATGTCTAGATCTTATCAGGTGTTATGGGACCATGGTATCTAGGCTTATTCCTGAAAACATGTTATTTGAGGTGCTTGTTAAGGTTTGTTGCTTGATGATTTTACAAATTTGATATCTTTTACAAAATAAGAGGTAGTTGGAGGTTAGTTTCTATATAACTATCTTCATAATGATCATTTATTCACCAGGGTTGGTATTATAATTGTTTTAATAGGTCTAGTTTGATTCTTTTCCCTAATTTTGATTTGGATAAATAAAAATCCAAAAAAATTCTTATATAATGGGATTAATTTATATATTTCAATTTTCTTGAGTGTTTTTATAAGTAATATTATGTTGAATTAGTTGGTTTATATTGATTATTTGTAGCATTCAGCCTATGTGAATATGTATGAGTAGGATTATGGAGGAATATACTGATAATACATTGTAATAAAATCCTTTTGAGGAAGAGAACCTGAGTGAGACTATCATGCATGTTTTCCATGATATGGAATAGAAACAAAAAAACATTCTTATCCATGATCTATTTGTGAAACCTCATGTGGATGAGTCAAAAAATAATATTCAGTGGTTACTTTTCTATAATCCATCGACGTTCTTTTCCACAAATGATCATCGATAGGATGATGTTTTGTTGAGTAGATTAGATATATTGTTTGAGTTCATAGAGTAAATTGATTCAATTATGATAAAATGTGAGACCTGTAATCTGGATAGACCATGTAATAGATTATATGTCACGATGGTGATAGTGAAAATTCACGTGTATATAGAGTGTTTTTACATTAATGTTATTTTAACTGACTATTTATATGAATAATATATGGATATTTCTAAGTATATAATGTTTTTAAAATTTCATAAAGATAATGTTAACATGATTGAATATGCAAATAAATTTTTGAAACATGTGTAGGTTTTACCTCATAATGTTTTGAATGAAAAGATGAAGACTCAATGGTCTATGATGGTATATTGTTAAAAAAATTAATTCTTAATTTTTTCTTAATGATGATCTTATATTATGTTGATTTCATGGGAAAAGAATTGGAGGTCATTATCAATATGGAAGGTATGTTCTTGTTGATGAGAGTTAATTTTCATCATAGTGTTTGTGTTATGGGTTCCATTAATAGAAAGATAATGTGTGACGAGTCTCGTAGTGGTTTTCGGTAGTAGGGTTCTTCCAAACCTCCTATTGTATCGGGAATAGGCCCTTGCATTTTCTACTAATGTGGTAATATTGTGAAATTGAAATGGGTTTTTACTAATGCATGCAAGCTATAGGGTTCTTATGGATGCTCAAAACAATTGAATAAGTTTTTTCATATCTATTTTTCTATAAATTGTGGCACAATTTTGTCATCAACAAAAATTATTATTATGGAATTAAATATTTCATGAATAAAGGGGTCCCAGCCATAGGCATCTGTAATGAATCTTTTTCATACCATTGAATAGTCTCCATAAGAAGAAGATACTAGTTCCACAACTATAATAGGTACCATCACTACAACTTTATAATTTGTTACTACGTTATTTTATAATGATTAATCTCATTATTTCAATTTGTCTTGAATATTTAATCATCTACATATTAATATTGACCATTTATCTAATGCAATTGATATTATTATGCACCTCAGTAAGAAGAGATATTGTGATCCATATTTTCATTAATGTGTCGTAATGTTATTATAGTTTGATCATACATGGGATTTAATGGTTTTTGAAAATAATAATCTAAATTTCATATCTAGGATGGGTTAGATCATTGGTAATAAAGCTAGAATTTATGTTTATATTTGAAAGGTATCCTTCTCCACATCTGATGGGGTGTATTGTTCCTTTCTAGGAGAATGTGACTCGAGGTCGGGTAGATTTGATCCTTATTATCTAGAGGTGAGAAATTTACTAGTTGCGTTCTCAATTAATCTAGAGATATAATCCTTCAATGATTATATGAATTACATTTTTGATTGAGTTTCCAAAAAATTTTCCTTTAGAAATTTATTTTTTACAACATTTAATAGAGCTATGTTTATTTAATGATTTTGTTCTTGGTACTCATCCAATATCAATTCTGTCATATAGAATGTAACTAGATGAAAAAATAGTTGATTACTCAATTATACTATCTCATAGAGAAAACATTTTTTGCATTAGTGTGTCAACTTAGGTGGAGCCTGTTTTCAAATAAATATAATTGAACAATTCACCATTGTGTTGATTTCTAGAAGATAAATGGATTATGGTAAAGAAAACCCTTCTTTTTATGTGGATTAATTACTAATTAGACCAGTTAAAATTATTTCAGGGGTTATCAAATATGGATATTTGATCTATTTATAATCACATGAGAATACTAGAGCATGAAATTCATAAAACCTCCCTCTATAGAAGCTATGGAAATTATGAGTACCATGTTAGAAATTTGGTATAACCAATTATCACATACTATTTATGTACATGATGAAGAGAATCATGGAAAAGTCTCTTGATAATGACAGGGTTGTATTTGAGGATGAAATATCATTTTATATTATGTCTAAAGAGGATCATATGCTTCATTTGGGATAATTTTTGGATGTTTTGAGGAATCTCCAAAATTATTGCATGCTATCAAAATGTGATTTATATATTCATAAAGGGGATTTATTAAGACATGTTGTATTGGAACAAGGTATTTATATTGACCACAATAGAGTAAAAGATATTATTACTAAATAGAAAATAGTCAATGATTTTGATATTCAGAGATTCTTTGGTTTCGATGGGTATAATCATCTGTTCATAAAGTATTTATAATGTTTTATTATATGATGACATCTTCAACTTAGAAGGGATTGAAGTCTACTATGGATGAGAAATTTCAGATTTATTTTGTTGAGATGAAACACAGTGTTGACTATTCTAGATGCTTGGTGGGGTTATGTGGTCTTCTGTGATGTATTAGGATATAGTGTGGTTTGTGTCCAAATAAATGGCATTCATGTTGTTTCTTATGGAACTAAGCATCTTAGGCCACATAATAATATTTATCTAAACCAATAACAATAGGTTATTATTCTTTTGTTAGGAACATTATATTTGGCCAAATTACATTTTTATAAAAGTGTTTTCCACTATTTTAGTATGAAATCCTGAGTTATATATTATCTCAATAGAATATTCATCTCTTATATAGGCATTGGATAGAGTTCCTAGATTCTATTGATTTCCACTTTCTATATACCCTAGAGAATGGTAATGTTGTTGCACAATATTTGAGTAATAAACTTCAAGACCAGTCTATGAATGAATCATCATAAGTGTGTAAAATAATGAATCATTTTAAAAAATGGCATATTGAGGATTGAGAAGCTTCATTCGAGGATTATATGGCCAGTGTTTAGTTAAAATCCACTCTTATCGAGCTGATTCTTAAAAAATAGTAGTTGGAAAATAAATTCAATGTCATTAAGAATTTCATTAATTATGGGGGGACATTTGTTTAGTGTTAATTCTTTATATAGTGTATCCTATAGTCATAGAACGAATACATAATTCTTTATCTATTGTGAAAATATGTTATGGGTGATTTTCTTAATTCCCCTAGTTAGTAATCCCAGGATTATGAAGATTTTCAATAAAATGTAGTAATTATTTTAGTGGATAGTAATAAAATAGGCCATTTCCAATTTTTATTATCATTGTTATATGTTCGAGAAGGCAAAGTAAAATCTATAGGGAACATAATAATTTTCTTAATCCACTTATTGTTCCCAATTTTCGGCGGGATAGTAGTCCTTTAAACATCTTGTTTAGGTTGACTTGTACCTAGATAAAGAAAAATGTTATATGGTGATTTATTTATCTGTCATCTAAATCATATCACTTCATAACCATTCATGATACAAAAAATATGATAAGTTATCAAATTGTAATGTGAAAAATATTTTTCATTTTCCTGGATTTCTTACTTCTATAGTCATATATAGAGATCCCAGGTCTATATATACCTCTGGGGGAGGAATCAAAGAAGAACTGGGATGTTAGGTTTGTTTTAGAATGGAATACCATATTCAGTTGGATGAACATAGATAGAGATCCTTATATATTATTTAGGATGTGATCCTCCCCTATATTCAATACTTTGGTGGGACTTTTGAGGAACATTTGGGACTTGTTTAGTTTTCTAATAAAAATAGTTTCTTGTTTGTGATTAGAATGGATCTTTTTGTGGCCCTGTATAGACAACCATATAAATATATGACATGTTGGTCAAAGATTAGTGAATTTTCATTTATTAGATTGAGAATGGTTCAAGAGAATTAAAAAATTTTAATTTAATTTGATAATGAATTTTGACAGTACACATACTATTATAATCTTCTGCCGATCATCATGTGAGTTCAATGTAGTTTTCTTATGGTGATCGTGTTTTCATTAAAAAATTCAGCTTGACTGGGTCATTAATGTCTTAGGAGGAACACTATGATTCCTAAATACTTTTTGGAATCATATTTTCTTGATGAGATGGTATGGAAAGTGACTTCCCATTTATAAATTATTCTTTTTTAACGTCGATACTGAATGTGTTCCATGTGTTTCAACTTTGACTTTAACTATCTAGTTGATCTCATGTTCTGAGCTGAAGTGATCTTTATTCTCATAATATTTTATCCATGACGATGAATAAATCTAGGATAGTAGATTTGAAAACCAAATAAATTCATATGAGGATGATACCTTTGGTTTTCATGTAATGGAATCACAGTTTTCCTACACATGTTACATGGGAGAGATAACCACTTATGGGAGGGAAGATCCCTCATATTTTCACATGGAGTCTTCTTGATAGGAGTTATAGGTACATAAGGAATCTATTGCAAAGAGATGGTAGCATACCATTACTGTTTTTTGGCATTAATTGACCACTATTGGATATCATACTTTTGTTGGGGTAAATGTTCTATTTTTTTGGAATTTTTTTTTATATTTTCTTGGATTTTCACTGTTGGAGCATATTTTTCCAAAACCATGTGCCCACCCATCGTAAAATATGAAAAGATAAATATTGGAGTTTTTCCTAGTTATTTCATAGTTTGGAAAAAATAACTAAAATATTACAAAGGGTGAACCCCATTGGAGTGGCACATTTCATGCGTTCATAGTTTTAAAAACTATTCTTCCCTTCCCACCAAACTATGCACACATTATTTTTATTTCAAAAAACTAAATTTCAAATTCATGAACCCATTTTTTATCACCCACATGACCCTAAATAGGTATTTGAAATATTAAAAGGCAATAGAGCTCCCACGGATCATTTTTGTCTCCTACAAACCCCATCATAGGAATATCGATTCTTCAAAAACATTATTTGATTCTTATATGGTATGAGATATTAACCTTATCCTTTTATTCAAATCTCTCTTTATTTCCCCCATAGGGTATTTTACATATTTTTATTGATAATTGATATAAAATCGTGAAAATAGTTTTTATTCCTCTATCTTCATTTTCATCTTTCTCCATTGCAAATTCGCATAAATGATGTTGTATTTTTTGATCTTTAGTATTAATGTTAAGTGGTTCTATTGAAATTGGACATTAAATAATCCCTGGAATTTCTTAATTTAATTATATTAATTTGAATTAAATTTTGACAACTCAATTTGGAGTAAATTGGAATTTGAAATTAGATTGGCAAAAAATTTGGGTAAAACAACCAATTTTAATGGAATTAGAAATTTGTGTGTTATTTGAAATTGATTGAATTTATAAAATTCATTTATAAAATTGAAATTTGAGAGAAATGGACTAAAATCATCAGATAGAAAAATATTATTGGTTTATAATGAAAATGGTATGAATTTTTTAAAAATAAATATTTCTTTTTTTATAGTGAAATTGGCATATTGAAACTAGAAAAAAGGAATTTATTTTTAAACAATTTTGAAATAACATTACGTTAGTTGATTGATTGGTTGATAACATTTGATAATGGGTTGTTAGTGGGATATTTGGGACAAAAATGCAAGGGTACAAATCCCATGGAAGTAGATTAAAACTTTTAATCTTAAAAATAAACCTAGTTTAACTTATATTATACCCAGTGGGATATATATGTACATATGTCCTTTTTGGATAGTATTAAGGTTATTTTTATTCACATTGATGTGATCATTGATATAAGATGTGTCAGGATCCCAAATATTGGAACGATTTTACCTCATGTATGATGACAATGTTTCTTGTAGTTGTTATTTTGAGTTATATATATATATTATATTTTTTAAAACTATTTTATGCTTACCAATTGATTTATATTAACAATTTTTATAAAATGGTTTCTAAGGAAAATTTTTAAAATTATTCCATTTTTTAAAAATGTTGTGAATTGTTTGATTTAAATATTAAATTTTAATTTAATTATATTTATGTAACAAATTTAAATAATGAATTTCATTTATTATGGAATATTTTATGGAATATTTTGTGACAACCTAATTTGATTTTATCTACACCATACCATTGTCATTAGGAATTTTTAGAATCCCTTCTTCTGAGTTCATGAAATTGGAACATTACACTTATAGGCAGTTGTTGTTATTGATCGTATATGTCTCAGAGTGTTGTATTCATTTGGAAAGGTTTTTTGTACCTTATTATTCTGGTACTTCTCTAAAGTACTTTCACGAGTTTTTATTACTTGTTTTACTTCTGGTAAAATCATTTTTTTGGATTTTTCTGGGATAATATTGATAGGTATCTTTACATTATGTTTTTAATGGAAATAAAGTTCTATATTCTGTATTTCATGTTTCTAGTATCTATTCACCAAACTTTGGGGATTGTGAACTCTATTTTAGTTGTTTCATGATCACCTCAGGTGTCAGTGTACCAGGGTACATGAGCCAGATTGTGATAATAATGATGGATAAAAATCACAAAATATTATATTATACTAATCCTACAAGAACTTATAATCTCGGTATGACTTTTATTAAAATAATTGTAATATTATAAACTAAATCATACATAAAATCACAACATAACCACTTATATTCATCCATAAAAAATAATTGAATAAAATAAATGAAGGAATATTTCATTATATTATACACGATATAGAAATTTATGATGCTTTCATAAATTTAAATTATAAATATTTTATAATATATAGTTTATTTATAGAGAATACATATATATATAATTAAAAATATTATATATTTATAAAAAAATTAATAATTTCATATTTAAAATTTATATGATATTTAATATGAACACCTTAATATTTTCATTATATGGTAATTTTTATAACATTTATAATAACCTAACAAATAAATCCTTATGTAATCACTTCTCATAACAAAAATATCATATATTTTATATTATTGAACCACTTATTAAAAAAACCAACACCCTTTTTGATATAGTTTAAATAATTTTCCAAATAACGTATTTCATTATGATAATTTTTTATTATGATATGAAGTCTTTTATATTTTTTTTATTTTATAATTTATACACACTATAAGTTAATACACCTTGATAATTTTACATAAACATACTAACCCCAAATAGTTTTTTATGGTTTAGAGAACAATTTGGATTGAGGCATTCTCGGATAGAGGTATTTGTGAATTTTTTTTACAAAAACATCAAAATAATAGTAATTATGAAATAAAAAATTCCATTTTTATTTCTAAATTATAAATTTTTTTATAGAATAACTATAATTTTAGTTAGATAATCCAATCAAGGATGGTTCATTACTTTTTTTACATTTGATACCGTGATTTTTGTTTTCTAGACTATGTTTTAATTTTTGTATGGAAGTCACATTTTGATTCAAGAAATAATAATTTTTATTAACAATGATGTAAAATTATTGTTTTATTATGATATATAAATTTTAAAAAAAAAATTTATAACAATTTTTTAAAAACCAGGGAATTATTATATAACTAGTATAAAATTGAACTTATTTTTTCATTAAATTCTATCATGGTTTTGAATATCTGTAATAAACCCTATCATTTTAAGCATACATTTTGTGGTTATAGAAAAGGAAATTTTATTATGTTATTTATTCTTCTAAAACATCATTCCAAATGTGAAATATGTGGGTATTATAACATTGAGTTTTTAAATTGTAAATCTATTTCCAAATTTTCTAGAAAAAACATGTTTTTTCATGAACCATCAATATTTCTAGAGTGAATTTAAATAAGTTAATAACATTTAATTTCCCCGATAAACATATATATGTATTCTCATCTATTTTTATTTTTATATTAATCAATACAAATTATCTAACATGGACCTTCCACAAAAGGAAATCCATGTATTGAATGAAAATCTAAATGGTTGGGAAGAACTCATTGGATTATCAATCTTCTAGAACCATGGTATTAAGGTATATGGAGAAACAATATCATCCAAATAAAGTATAAATCATGGAATGAATGTGGTATTTTAATTTCACACCTCATATATCGATTTAACATATTTTTGTATCCATTCAATTATAACATATATTTTTCAAATGTATGTTATATTGATGAAAAATTTCATAAACATTTAAATGATATAAATCTTTTTTACTTAGGATTACATCCTCTAGTTGATAGTTTAATGACACGACATGTATTTTTTATATTATAATAATATAATAATTAATAAACATATATATTATGATAAGTGACCGCATAGAATAAGGGAAATTGGTTATGTCATTAATTATCATATAAGAAAATGAATGGTTCATATAAAACCATGATGCAGTGACCCTTACATTATTAAAGTTTACACTAATACAAAATATGATTTTCCTTATTAAAGAACACTAAAATTTATCTTTATTGAATATTTTTTACATTAGAATCATTTATAACACTTATATAATTTTGGAAAAATTCTTTTCATTTCTTAATGATAAATTACAATTTAGAGAGGTATATCTTCATTATATGATGACATGTTGATTTGATAAAGGAACCTATAATTAAAATATATTTGTCAAAATTTATTCTTTCTAACATATTTAGTCTCACACCATCTCTCCAAATTTATGTAAGGTTATCCTCAATTTTAAACAAAATTCAGATCAACATTTAAACTGTGTTATTTCATTATGAAATCATATTTTATAACAGTGATTTCTTTTTTAATATATTTATTACATATTTTTGGTTTTATTCTTTGCACACTATTTTTATTTATTATAATATAAATATATATAAATTGATATATATACCTCCAAATACTTGGTCTCATGTACCTACATATACAAATAAACTTATATATATATACATCAAATATATAGATATATATATTTATTATATATTTAAATATTTAAATATGTTTTTTATTTATACATACATACATGGGTGTCTTTATAAAAAATTTCAATACACACACACACACATGCACAAACAGATATATATAAATATCAATGTCTAGTTTTGTCAACTCTTTCAAGAATTTATATATATATTTCATTATTTAACTTATTTATGTTTTTTATATGTTTTATTTATAATATATATAAATATATCAATGTGTGTGTCCATTTTATACAATATATGAATATAATTATTATTTTAAAAAAATATATTTATTAATAAATTCTATATATATATATATATTATATATTAAATATTTATATATATGTTATATGTTAAAAAATTATATTGTGTGTCTAAAATATATATTTTGATATGTCTATATGAAAAATATATTTCTATTTATATATATGATTAATTAGGGTGTATACAGACACATAATAAAAATATTAATGTATTTATATATATATATATCTTTTATATTATATATAGATATTATTTATATAAAATGTGTTTGAATAATATATATATATATATATAATATGCATATTGTTTCAATGTGTGTATATATATATATGTATATATTTAATATATATATATATATATATGAATGTATCATTGTAAAACATATAAGATGAATAGTTTTTTTAATAAAAAATATGAATATGAAATTTAAAATAGATAGATAATAATCATACAAGTACAGAGTATGATGATGGTGTGAAATATTTTTTAAATTTATGAATGAAACATTTTATCCAACCATTATTAAATAATCCTTTTGGCATATTTTATTATTTAATGTAACTTATTTCACTAAATACGAATAACACAATAACACAATATCATTTTTTTCATTTTATTATATTTATTATTATTTAATGAAATATAGAAAAATGTAAATTAATCATATATGTGGAGTAAATATAATTTTTCTAAATCATTTTATAATTTTGTAATTGTATACAATTGTCAAGACCGAATTAAGGATGTGAAAAAATGGGTTAAGATACAGATAAAATATATATAAATACGCTTTAAATATTCAATAATAGTGTATATATTCAATTATATGATTGTTTCAGGAATACACTATATTATTAGTGTTACTAAAACTATGTGAAAAAAGTGGGAAACAAATGTAGAGATTCCATTTTTAAAAAATTTATTCTATACAGAAGAATATGCTTTAAGATAATAAAAATATTCTTTTGTTAACTTATTGAGAAAAATGAATATAATATTCAATTGGATTGATTTACATAAAGTATATTATCACCCTATCTATTTTTGATTATTTCATAAAACATATGTGCCTGTATTGAAATTCCCCACTCATTAAGATTCTCTTTATTCCAAAAATAAACCATGTAAATAAAGAAATTTATGATACATTCTAATTATTAGAATATTTACATGATTTCATTGATATTTGAAAACTATATTTCAGTTGAAATTATTCATTGTAGGATAATTTTTGACATTAAACAACATCTCCTAGATGATTATTCATTTTAGATGTAAATTGACCATCAATCTGAAGAATTTTTTAATGAGTCACAAAATATTTGACATTGTTTTTCTATATAAAGAATTATTCTCTCATGAGTTTATAGAATTTGTAACTAAACATGGTTAACTATGTAGAAACATTACAAAATACAATTGTGGTGATGCATCAAGTTAAATTACAATGTTTTTTAATTTTTTTTCATGACTGAGTGATACTAGTATTGATATTGAAATTTATTTGATCCACTTATTAGTCATTTGATGGGATTGATTTTATGATGACTATAATTATCAAAATAAATATTAATCCTATCCAAAATCAATATTTTTTTATAATGATTCATTAATTTATAGATTTATTTACTTTTTTATTGAATTTTTTTAATTTTATTGGGATTCCTGCATGTAATGAAGTTACATACTCAGTTTTGTTGAATTCTAGTATAAACATTTCAATCCCTGTACTTTGATTTTTTTTACCTCGATGGAATAAATAATCATCCAAGATTAATATATTCTAGAGGAAGTTTGTATAATGTTTGTTACCATATTAGTGAATTTGAAATGAACATCTTGCAATGTTAAATGATATTGTAAATTTTTTTAAAAAATATACAGCATATAATTAGATAGTGGGATGGGATAAGTGATAATAATTTTCCAAACTACATTAATAAATGTTTTTTATATCAATATTTTTTATATGTCATGAATATCAATAAACATACATATTAAAAATTAATGGAATTTGTTTTATAATAGATGGTAAAAATAAACGTGGCTTCAATGAAAGGATTTGTTGCAGTCAAGAGGTAGTGATTTATAGTACAATAGAAACAAGTTGATTGATAAAAATGAGTTTTTAATGAAGTTTTCTTTTATTAAGTTCAATTAAATTGATTACTTGGAGTGGGAATAATTTTTTAGTTTTAAATATTGATGATGTAGTCTAAATATTTCAAACATGCCGATATATTATTCTAGAACAATAGTTCTTCTAAATAAAATGTTATGGTTAGAGAATTATTGGTCAAACAGATGAAGGCAATGAAACAATCAAAAATGGAGTAAGGTGATCATACATTGGGTAGACACAAACATTTTTGTACAATTGTATTAATTTTCCTCAGATATATATGTTCAGAAAATGGATATATATATATATATATATATATATATATATGATTTTATCTTCTTCAATGTACCAATCATCATTATTATAGAATGTTCCCATGATATATGCTGATTATTATCAAAACATTTCTGATTTGAGGTAAATATATTGAGATGACTTGATTTTGGATGAAATAAAAATATATTATTTGATGTATTAATGAAATATAATTTACCTGATAGAACATTTTTATGTCCTTAGATATAGAAATTTGATTTATCTTAATTTCTTTTTAGAAGTAACCTGAGAGGGTTTTTTTTGGTAAAATGTCATCGGATAATGTAAAGTATTGTTCCAACCAAAAGAACACTGTGAAGTCATCAGAAATATATATATGAGATATTAGTTATGTATTTCATAGGAAATTGATTTTGTTTTAAAATATAATAAATTATACATATGATTCCATGAAAAATTATTGGATAATGGATTCTGAAAAAATGATATCTGATAGAGAATTTTTACCTGAGTCCATCTAGTGGAATATAATGATCGTATATAATAGAGGATTGTGATATATTTAATTGGAATGTGTATACTGTACAAAACCCACTAGGTGGAGTATATTTTAAAATTAGTTCATTGGGTTAAGCATTGAAATTGGATATTTTTGTATGAATATAAATCATATCCTATATTAATTTCTATTTCAATGGTTCAGGAGTAAAATTTAATTTAATGATGTTTAACTATTCATGAACTATTTATAAATCATTCCATGATTTGTTATAATAAATTTTTAATCATATTAAAATTATTTTAGGTGTTCCAGAAATTGTAATACGTTTGGATGATCATTAAAGAAGATATTAAGACAATGATGGATCATGGTAACTGATTTCATACTATGGTAATAATATTGAAAATCATAAATTAATGGTAGCTGGTATGCATTTTTTATCTCTCATAGTTATCATTATATAAATTTAATTCTATATCATGTGGACTCAGTATTAGTGTCATCAATGTGTTTATTTGAATAAAAATTATAATACAATCTTTTTAATATAATTATGACAACTATTATATTATTTTTATTAATTAAATTCAAATTCGTCAAAAAATATAAACATTGTTCCATGGAACTGGTAGATACTAGAAATTGATAGTTTACCTTAGTTATCAATGAACTATGCCTTGAAATTATTATAGTTTTTTAAATGTTGGGGTCGAAGCCACATTTTATTATTAATGCAATGCAATTTCTTCCTTAAACTAGGTAGAGGGAGACCCAATACATTTCCCAAAGGCCCATAGGGAATATAGCCCATTACATGGCCCGTAACCCAAAATTTATTGTCCTAAGGCCCATTCTGTGAATAGTACTGCTAAAATACCTGCATAGTACCCACCGTAGCTACAGTGTCCTTGAACAACTATATTACTTTGTAATGTCTACATTGCCAATGCTAATACAGTGCCGCTATAATGTTTATATTATGTGGATATACTATAATCTACTAAGAATGTTTGGTGAAGGGATTAAACATTCAATAACAAGTGGATTATGATGGGCCATCTTCCACTTATTGAATATTTACAATGTGATACACCTTGTATAGTCAATGGGGTAATGTGTTCCTAATTACAATGTGGAGAGATTTAGTATTCCTCGTGAATGTATTGTTGACCCAAGAACTGAACTCATACTAAGGATGCACCTGTGGGTTCCTCTACTATACTATGACATAGGGGGATCAATGGGTTCTCAAATGACTAACCTCTAATGACCCAAACTTTTATCAATGCAATTTTTTCCATATGATAGTAATTTCATGCACTTTAGTACACATAAAATGACGTATATACCTTATTAAAAATGTTATAATGGATGAATTAATGAAATATGAAGTATTTATAGAAGTTTAAGATCTATGGACGATACAACAGTAACTTGACCATAGGAATAGTAATATTATTCATATGAATAACAAGTTGGAAAAGTTAATAGTGATCGCACCAATTAATGAATACCTTAAATTTTTGCATCTGACAATTGTTAGTATGGTATAATTATTTCGTAGTCTACATAATTAAATGTTTTAATAATTAATAATTAACTATTGTTATTTTTGTATGTCATAAATATTTAATTAATATATTATGATTAATTTAATAATTCAAAATGAATTTTTTTTCATAAAATGTAAAAATATATTAATATTTTCTTTTCATATGATTTTAAGATGATTTTAAGAGATCTTATGTAAATTTTTATTGTGTTATAGAGTTAGTTATATTTGTAAAATTATTATTTTCCATGTAAATTATGATTTTAATTTAAATTAAATTACTCTTATTTAGAAAATAAGTTTCAAAAAAAGGAGAAAAATTTTAAATTTAACTTATTGGAAATGGTTAGGGTGAATTTTCAGTGTTTTTCTAATATACTAGAATTTTTTATTAATAGAAAAATATGATAATTTATTTTAAATGATAAATACACGAATTATGGAGTTATAGTTGATGTATGGATTACGTTATCCCAAAATATATAAAACACCATAATTATTTTAATATATTTTTTTGATAATTAGAAAACTATTCATAGTCATGATCCAAAATAATAAACTAATAAATATAATAATTAGAAAACACACCATCTCCTCCACTATAATACTCTCCTCACCACCAATTTTCCACTCACCTCACTAGATTTTAGCCATTCCCAAATTATGAAAAATACTCATCCATAACCCTCCTCCATGTCCATGATCACATGGTCTAATCAAAATCCCAAAAAAGTTCCCTATGTATGTTCTCAAGGGGGAGAAATTCAAGTGGTAAATTCATATTTCTTTGATTTTAATTTATTTTAAAATGCTTTTCTATTATTATTATATCATAACCTCCCTTCATTAAAATAGAATTATTACTCTATTAATATAAATATACATTAATTATGTCTTGTTAATATAAGAACCATCATTAAAATCCTCCCTCCCTCTCTTCTTATTCTATAAATGAAATTGTCTCCTCAGATGTGTTAATTTACTGACATCTTTGGTGATGCACATTCAATTTCATTTAACTCCATCAAATATGTCAATAAAAAATTTTAATAATTGAAACATATTTTAGTCATTATTTTATAATCATCTTTATATTCTAGGACTATCATATATACATAATAAAAATAATAAAACAAAATGGGTTTGTTGATATTGAAAAATCACCAAATGTTACCCAAAATGATAATCAATAAATTTTCTCTAATTATTGATACTAATAAACAATAAAAAAATTTTATATGATCATTTATTCTTATATAATATCATTAATAACATATAATAATGTTTTTGGATATTTATCCAAAATTATCACAAAACTTCATTCATGTATACAAGTGAACTGATCAAGAAAACTAAGAAAACAATCACATTCTACCAATGAAATTAAAAATGATAACTCATAAAAAATCCCACAAACGAACTTAATAAAAACCCAATGAATTATATGTTTGTATAAAATTTTCATTATTTTTTAATTAATCAATAGAATGTTTTTATATAGGATTTTAAAATGATGAAAGCATTCATAAATATGGTAAGGGTAATTCAAGGACCCCAATATTAGTTTTTAGGCTTCCCCTCCTTCACTACATGTTTTGAATTGTTATTATTTTAATGTTTCTTAAATATCACATATTCATCAGGTAATTTTTTTTGTATATACAATTTTTCAATCTATTTTTATGACAAATAGGTCTATTTTTTTCCAAAATACAACTTCTTTCTAAAGTCATATCATTTTCGTCTCATGAGATTGTTTCTTATTCACTCAAAATAGTGAATTATTTTATGATTTTAATTATTCCTTAATTATTTTAGGAACCCTAATTTTTCCTCATGAATATATTTTTAATTAAATTAAATCCATTTCATTCCATGGGTTATTTTTCGTACAATATTAGTATACATTTTATATGGCAATCATGATAATATTAATGTTATGATCTGATAGATGTGGCCTAAATGATTTAGTGTAAAGTAAATGTTATGATGTGATAGGTTGATAATGAATTATATATCCCAATAATATGTTGGGTTATTTTATATATCCCATAAAAAAGTGAAATATGGATGAACGTGCTACTATCTTTGTTTAAAACATTGTGTGGTGGTTTACCACTCTGACATGATGTATCATTTTTATTCATGGGCACATTACAAGACATTTCATAATTCTTATGTCTATGATTATGAATATATTCATATGTAATGATGATGATTATTATTATTATCAATCATTTTATATTGATCAATGTTCATTTATATCCTTTTAATGTGATTTTATCTCACCCATTTCTTTGATGTATTTCTTCATGTTATTATATGTAATAAGTAGAGAATGAGGGGAAATAAGAATATAGAGAACAATGAATTTGATTAATTTTTTTATTATAAATTTTAGGTACGGTTCTAATTTTACTAAGACATAAAACCATTGGATACTTGTTGTGTAACTATTTTATGTTGTTTGTCTATTAAAATATATAATAGAATATGTAAGAAAAAGTAGGGTCTCGATTTTTGGTAGTAGATCACATATTAGTAATTTTGGGAATTAGAAGTAGTGAACTTGAGTGAATGCCCTTTGTGTGCCACTATGTATTACCAAGCACCAAAGAATCAGTATTTAATAAAATTATAAACATATTGATCCCAAAATATATTATTTAGACTTAATTTAATAAAAGAATAAATTATTATTACTAAATTGTTGACTTATTTATTGTTTTAACCTTTCTTTTTTATAAATTGGAGGGAGCCAATAGATACAAGTACAAAAACCCATGTGAGGGAAAATACAGTGATTTCCCAAATTAAACCTCGAATTCCTTAGGGTGTGGAATTAAAAATTTCATCTTGAAGCTTTCCCATCAATCATAGGTTATGGAAAATAAAATGAATAATGTGGAATATCTGGCTTCACCTAGGAGGGATAAACTAGCTTTCAATTCCATTATGTGGTGACAACATCCAATGTATAGTGGGTCTTCCAATCCAATTGTCTCATATTAGTTGTTTAACTCAATAGAGATGATATTTTCTATACATCACTATTAGAATATGAAGAGGGAGACTCTTCACATTTATTATCTAGATGGAGAGGCTAACTAATGGTGGGTATTTATTATGAACACCATGATGAAGGATGAAATTGAAGAGGCAATGTGGGAAAAAATTTAGAAAATTTTTCATAATATGTATTTCCATTAAAATATTCATAAAAAGATATAGAAAGAATTCATAGAGATGATGAAAAAGTAAGGGTAATATATCATTACCTATAAAGAAAATATCACAAGCATTGTAAGGTATTATTCGGGTTTTTATCAACAATAATCGAAAAATTGATAGATTCATTAGTTGTTTAAAACCACATCATTGAAAGGCTCTAGAAAATCAATACTTTTTGAGTTTTGAATATGATGATCTATTTTCTCAAGAAGTGTAGATGGTGTGTGGAGAATGGTCCAATGGCAGTAGTGATAAGTAAGGAATGGTAGAGTATTAATCCACATTATCTAGTTAGAATGTTATTAAGAAAAATCAACCCCACAAATGTCCAAAATTTGGGAAGACGTATCATGGAAACTACCTGAAAGGTATGGGGAAAAGATTCTTGTGTGGGTGATAAGGTTGTGATTTTAAATAATGTCAAAAAGACATGAGGAAATTGGAATGTGTGGTTGACGAAAGGGGAGAACCACCTATGATCGAATACAACAACTGTATGTATCAAGGGAAATATGAAATTCATTGAACCAATCATCGAGTCCAGGTGGGTAATCAATGTTAATACCCACCAAATCCAAAGGATCAAGGAAAGGATTATAACATCACTAATATATATGTGGTCCAGGAAAACAAAGTCATACATGGTACACTTATATTCACACTGGAATAGAAAACATATTAATTGATGTTGGTTCTATGAATTCCTTTACATCTTGAAAGTTTTCTATAACTACTAAATCAAATCATTCAATCCTTGAGGTATAGATATCTATTAGAACACGAAATGGTGAAATCATTTAAACCCATTTGTTGGACTCTTCTTCTATTGACTTTTGTGGGAATATTGTTCAAAAAAATCTTTTGATACATCCTAAGGGGAAAATTTATGATATAATGGTAATGGATTATCTATCATTATATATAGAAAATATCAACTATCTAGAAAAGGAAATATATTTTCATATATTGAAGTATTATATGCTCCTCTATGAATGCAAGGATTTCCATGAGTCTCCATCAATAGTGTGGGTATTAATTATATTTTAAGAAGCATACCATGATCAATTGGAAGAGAAAAATAAGGTATTAACCTATGGGAAAGTCCATCATGTGGGAATAAAGTGATGTATTTCCTCAAGAGTTACCCGAACTGCCCCCATATCTTGAGGTATAGTTCTAAATAGAACTCACACTCAGAGATACTCATAACTCAATGTGTCACTACATGATGGATGCTATCAAACTGGAGGAGTTAAATAATCAGCAATAATTGAATTTATATAAAGGGTTCACAATCTCTAGTGTATCACCTTGCAATGTGCTAATTAACTTTGTCAATACAAAGGATGGATAAATGTATTTGTGTATAAATTACCATGAAATCAACAAGATCACCATAATGACAAAGTATCATCTTCCAATGATTGATGAATTGTATGATCAGTAATTTAAAGCTTAGTATATATAAATAGTATATATTCATTTTGGAAATCAACTACTAATGGTGAAGAATGTATATATTAAAAATACAACTTTCCCTACAAAAAATGGGTAATATGACATACTACTAACACTCTATGGACTTAATTTTTACCCTAATATATTGATGGATTTTATGAATTTCCTCTTTATTCATTTCCATAAAATATTATTTGTACTTTTTATTGATGATATTCTAATCTACTCTAATATGATGGAGGAACATGAAGAACATCTAAGGATTGTGTTGGCATTATTAAAGAATTAGAAGTTGTACACCATGTCCATAGTGTGTGAATTTTTGATGATGCAGGTCACATTCTTGGGACATGTGATCACAAGTGAGGGAATTTATGTGGACCCTTAAAACACAAAGGCAATTGGATAATGGCCTTTCACCTCTGCTGTCATGAAAATCCATAGTTCTAATGGATTATCTAGGCACTACCATCATTTTGTGAGAATTTTCCCTTGATTGTGAACCCAAATAATTAAGTTTACTAAGAAAGGGATTAAGTATTTTTTGATTGAAGATTATGAGTAATGATTTAAAAATACAAAGTGATTTCTAATCACTACATATGTACTCAGATTATGGAATGGTTTACAACACATTGTGATATACAGTAATTCTTAAAAGAAAGGATCATGTTGTGTACTCATAGATAATAATAATGTTATATTTTATGCCTCATGGTAGTAGATGGTCCATGAGAAGAACTACCTGACACAAGATCTGGTACTAGTAGATATGATTTTATCATTGAAAATATACAGAGAATACCTCTATGGTGAGAATTTTCACATATAAGCTGATTAGAAGAGCCTAAAATATACATTCACAGCAATGAGATTGACATGAAATAAATGGTATTTTTATATCTAATCAAGGACTATGATTCAACTATTCACAGTCATATTGGAATGTAAAACGAGGAAATTGATGCTCTTAGTAGAAAGGATCTAGATATGATTTCAATGTTTCAGATTAATAATGACCACATCTTCATGGAAATGTGAAGAAACGATTTGGAAATCGAAATGAGATGGAATACATCATACCTTTCCAAAATGAATTATTAACCGACTATCCAAAAAATTAATATGTATTCACAAAGGGATGATCCAGAGATATAAAAGATGGATAATGATGTAATGGAAGGGAATCAGCAAGAGTTCTATATAGATAATGATTGTGTTATTCATTTTAGAATGATAGTTTCTGTTCATTCATAACATTGTATAGTTAAGGATCCATTTCATAATGAACATATATCAATATTATCTATCCATAATTAGAGTACCATGATGTACTATGATTTTGAGAACACATTTGGTGGGATAATATGAGGAAAGAGAATGTGAAGTATATCTCAAGGTCCTTGATTTTCATCATTTTAATGAATAGTGAAATATGTATAAAAGGATGATGAAAATTCTTAAAATACCCATGAGGAAATGGTATAGTGGAACAATATAATTTTCCAAGGGTCTCCAAAGATAACCAAAAATATAATGTGATATGTGTTGTGGTTGACTGACTCATAAATACTGAAAAATTTATCACTATTTAGGATGATCTACATCTTTAATAACAAGAAAAGATATATGTGATGGAAGTTATGAAATGCATGGGATTCCACTCTCTATTGTCTTATATCATGATCCCAGATTCACTTCTAAATTCTAGTGGAGTATCAATCATGATTTTAGTGCTGAATTAAATTTAAACACATCCAATCACCCTCAAACCGATGAAAACTCTGAAAAGACTATTCAGAAGCTCAAATATATTATAAGACCAAACATATTATTATTCAAGGGTGGATGAAATTAGCATTTCCGATCAGTTGAGTTCTCATAGAACAATAATAACTTTTAATCGATTATTGAAATGGAACTATATGAAGCACTATATAGAAAGAGATGTAGAACACCAACTTGTTAGGAGGAAGTTGAAGAGAGAGAGCTACTAGGACCTGGACTTCATCAAGAGAGGACAAAGAGGGTCCTAGCAATCCAAAAACCTATCATGATCGTTTAGAGTTAAAAAAGTATATATACAAGAAACTATTGAAGGGACTTGAAGTTTGAAATTAGAGATAAAATCATCCTCTGAATATCACCATGGTAAAGAGTCATGAATTTTATAAAGAATGTGACACTAAGCCCAATGTACATTATCCCCTTTGAGATACATGATTGTATATGATCTATGTTTTACCTACTTTCACTTCCAAAGAATATGGATCATTCTCAGGATGTGTTCCACATAACCCTCTTGATGATTTTAATACCATATGCCTCCAATGTGTTGAACTCATAGGTGGTATATGTATAAGATAATATAAATTATGAGGAGGATCCACTAATGATTTTGGACTAGAGATATAAAGTTAAACACAAAAAGAGAACCCTCCTTATAAATGTGTTATGGTTAACAATAAGTACAAGAAAGAAACATGGGAACATGAAGAGATTATGATGGATATGTTCCCTTAACTATTTATATAAAACAAAATTTCTGGGGGGAAATTTTAACAGGGGGAATGTAACGACCCAAAATTTTATCATTGGAAATTGTCCCTTCCTAAATTAATTCCATATAGTATAAAAAAATACATCACATAAATACCATAAAAAATTATAAATGAAGAATTAATAAAATAATAAGTATTTATAGATGTTTATAAAACCAGACCGATTAAATAGTAACATGTCCTTAGGAATACTAATTTAACCATTATGAAAAGTAAGTCATCCATATAAATAGTAACATCGCCCATGATTGTATAAATTACAATTTGGAATCTTATAAATGAATGTTTAATTATATCATAGTCTACGAAATATAATTTTGTAAAATTCATTATTAAGTGTTGATATTTGTATATGTGATAAATATTTAATTACTATTTTATTATTAAAATATTAATTTAATGATAATTTATTTTTATAAAATATATTTATATATTAGAATTTTTATATCTTAGGATGTTTTGATAATTTTTGTGACCTTATATAATTTTTCAAAGTTTTATAAAATTTGTTATTATTTTAAAATATATATTTTCCACATCAATACATAATTTAATTAAAAGTTAAATTAATGATATATATTTAGTAACATTCATAAAAATTGATTTCAGTTTTCTTTTCATCATGTCAAAAAATTAATAGGGTGAATTATGTGGATTTTTCTTAATTTCATGAATACTTGATAAATAGTAAATTATGATAAATCATGATAAAAGAAAAATAATTGAATTATGGAGTCATATATAAAGTACGGTTAATGTATGACAACAATATCAAACTCTTATTCATTAATTTAAAATATTTAGTGAAAATTATCAAACTATTCATAGTCTTTATCAAAAATTATAAATTAATGAATATAATAATGAGAAAAAACCACTAACCTCCATTATAAATAAATCTTCTCAACACTTATTATCCAGACACAACTCAAGATTTGTGCACTATCCAAATTATACACAACACACTTACCTAGACCCTCCACCACACCCAAGATATGTTGGTCTCAGCAAAATGTCAAACCCTTTTTCCTAAGGAGGTTCTTAATGATGGGGAATTCAAGAGGTATATTCATGAGTCATTTCTTATAATTTCAATTCAAATTCAATTTTATTTTTAATATCTCATCGCATCCGCTATTCCATATGGAATGATAAATCCATAAATAAAATATACTTGAATTGTATCTTATTAATAGATGAACCCTCATTAAACTCTTATCTCTATAAATTTTATATAAAAATAAAATATCTACCCTTAATGTATCAATTTATCGACATCTTGGGAGATGTACGTTAATTTTTATTTCAAATCCATATTGGATGATCATAAAAATTTATAATGGTTGAAAAATAATTTAAAATGAATGGTAAAACCATATTTATTTTCTATAACTGACATATATATGAAATACTAATTGATAAAACCAAATAAGTTTATTGTGATTGAATACTCGCCAAAACTAACAAAAACTGATTATCATTATCTTCTATCTAATGATTCATCCACATATCACATAACCAAATTCATTATAAGATCATTTATACTTATATAATATTATAAAAAATATATAATTACAATTCTGTATATTTTTCCACATTATAAACAAACCTCTATTTGAGTATACATGTGAACCGATCATGAAGTCTATGAAAATGAACACTACCAATTGTTGAAATTAATCTCTCTAACTCATTGAAAACCCAAAAAATAAACATAATCAAATCCATAAGGAATTAAATTAAAATATATAAGGTTATGGATTAATTAATAAATGATTTATCTGTGATTATATAGGATATTATACTGATAAAAGTAATTAGACATAAAGTAAGTGGAATTCTTGAACCCAACTCTTTTTCTTTGGGTTTTCATTCATGAACACCATTTTCAGTATGGACCATAATTTAATGTACCATAAATATAACATATTAATAATTATTTTATCTTTTGGGGGATATAAATATTAATAATATGGTATTATAAAATAAACAATGATCCTTCTAAAAGAACACTTATTTCTAAAAACATTTCATTTTCATCTTGTGAGATTTATTCTCCTTCACTAAAAATTGGTGATTCTTATTCATCAAATGTTATACTATGTTTGATTTTAGAACCCCAATGTTTATTAATTATTTTATTATTTTTAAAATAAAACTGATTAATTTCCATGGTTTATTTTATGTTACTGAAATATTTATATTCAATGTGGAATCCACAATAATTTAAATATAATGTTGTGATGGGTGCACCTAGAATTATATAGAACAATATAAATGTTATGATGTGACAGTAACAACCATAATTATATAGCTCTCCAATGTATTGATTAATTTGATGCATCTCATGATAAATGAATAATATGTATGAAAAAGATGCAATAGATTTTCACCACTATGTGTGGTATTTAACCCTAAGACATGAAGCTAAATTTTTTTCATCAACACATCCTACGAATTTTTGTAATGCGTCCTCTCATGATTATGATCCCATGACTATGTAATGGTGACTATGATTATTACCACACATGATATATTTTTTCATGTTGTTTTCTAACCACTTAATGAGATTTTATCGCACCCCATTCTTTGATGTATATCCTAATGTTATTATTTTTACTAAAGACAACAAAAGAGACAATAATAAGCAATAGTAGAAGGAATTAAATAAATGTTAATGTATTATTTTGGAAACAATGTGTATTGTCAAAATTTTACCAAGACAATAAACCTTTGGATCATTGTCGAATAATTATTATATGTTGTTTTTATATGTAATGATATATTATGTTATGTATGAAAAAGGAGGGTACTTATATAACTGGCCCCATGCAGTACTAAATGGCTATAATTGCCCATGTTTTGATATATTGAAAATAAAAATCAATGTTTTATAACATTTAATTCACAACACATATAACCTAAACAAGTGAAAATAGTGTGAATAATATTATTAGGATACCTAATATACAAATCCTTTAATGTTTTTTACCTATAAAGGGTAAATAATTAACGAGTTAATATGAAAAAAATTATTTCCATTAAAAGAATATTATTTATATTATACATATTAATTTAAGAATATAAATTTCTAACTTTTTAATTTAAATTTGATAAATTTAACCTAATTTTCTAGTTATTGACAACAAAATTACACAGGATTTATTTTTGTAAATTTTAATGAATTATTGGTTTTTAGGTATATAGTGGAAATCTAGATTTTTTAATATCACTAAATTTATTCAACATAGGTGTATATTTTTTATTTTACTATAAAATATTATATAATATATAATAGTTAGTATTTTTTTTAAAAAATATTTTTTATTTAAAAAATCATTTTTACCATTATGAAAATTAATATTGTATTTAAATGAAAATAATTTTTAGAATGTATTATATAATTAATTATAGCAAGATGATATGGAGATTATGATTTATTTTATTTTTTAATATATATTATCTAAATGTTAATATTTATTTTTAATTCATTTGAATCAATGAAATTGATAAATCTATCCTATTCAAAAATTATAATTCTTAAAAATGAACTTTTCAAAAAAAAAGGAAATTTAGATTACATTTGAAAATATTTGGAATAAATTATCAATACATATAATGTTAATTTCATAAAATGATTCATATATTTGAGGTAAATATTTTCATACTCTAAAAAATTTCTAATTTCATTTTTAGGAAAAAAATTGACATTACTCAAATTAATTCTCATTACAAGGATTATAGTGAAACAATTATTTAAAAATAATTGATTTATTGATATTATGAAATTTCAATGAAATAAATTATATTTTACTCTATTTGATAATTATTGCGATATTATTTATAAACTAATAAATAAATATATTTCCACCAATTTTTTGGTAATCAATACGAAATAATATTAGTAATAAATAATTGTTGTAATGTATTTTCCATAAAAATAAATTTTCTATACATTTTTTTTATTTAAAAAATAAATTTTATAATATTTAGAAATTAAACTAAAATGAATATATTTTTTATATATTTCCATTATGTACAAATTCTATTATATATTCTACGTTATATGTTTAATAAAACATTAAATCACATAGCTAAAAACAAGTTACCTATTTTTAAATTGAAAGTGTAAAATGTAAAATCATATCTGCAAAAACCATATAACATGTTATAAATTGTTTGTAAAATATTGTTTGGGTATTTATATACCTAAATGACTCTCACCAAAATACATTTTTTATAATATTTTGATCTATAGGCCTTACAATAGTATCCTGGAATAATTAATATACATGTAGTGTTTCAAAAATGGTTTTTTTAAACTCTAGTACAAGGGGATCACTTACACCATTTCCAACACAAACATAACATTCAGAATCATATATAATGATATTCAAATTTAATCTACATATAAAACATTCCGAAAAATATATTCCCCGGGTCACCCATAATAATCCTAAACCATAAAATTTCAAGGGAATAACTAATGAAAAATTAGCACCCAGACATAAGTATTATATACATTCTTTTCTTTTCTTCTTAAACATAAATTTTTAAATATATTATCACTATAATTATATTATGAAAATTTTATAATAATTATACTATTTTTTTATATAAATGGTACATAACATATTTATTATTTTTCATCAACATAGAAAAACCATTGAATGCTTATCGTGTATGTGTCAGGACTACCATCTCCACAAAAGAATAATTTTTTTTTCAAAATTTTAATTTATTATTAAAACATCATAATTTTTTCCCAAAATAACTAATGAATAAAATATTATCCTTATAATAATTTTATAATGATATTATGCCAACTTGGACATGTGCTAAACTATAATCACAAATTGAATTATAGTTTATTTATGTATGGGTATCTTTATCCTCCAACATGAATGATGTAATAAAATTATATTATGGATGATTATTGGATCGTTATATTCAATATTATTGTAATATAATATTAAATTATTGTTTTTATATGTTTGGGGAAATATTAGATTGTGTATTTAAAATATTATTAAATTATCTTTTTAATTTGTTAAAAATAACTAAAATAATCCAACACTGATTTCATTTTCATGTAGAGTAACTAAAAGATTTATTGAATCACAAAAGACAAATAAAAATAAATATAATATATTTTTATAAAATTATATTGAATTATAGAATATATTTGATCATGGTTTCAATGTATGGGTAATGACCTCATTATTATTAAACACACAAAAATAAATTAATATAAATAACACCTTATAATAATTATAGGTCAGAGATAATTATATTACACATGATTGAAAATTATAGTGTAAATTTTTATAGGGTAATATTTCAGAGTAGTTTTAAAGATTAAAATATTATGTTATTTATGGGTTTTCACATGTTGTTAGTGTCATCCACAAAGAAATAAAAAATAGTAAAGATTTCTTTTTCTCAAATTGGAATCCCTTGTGACATGATTATGTTGCTCACCTTGTTTCTATTTTAATTCAATAGACACAACCCAATTTTAAATTTATAATATGATACTACTACATTTTCTAATATTCAATGTTAAATTCAATTTTATAGCTCACATGATGATTTTATTCAAATTGTTTATATATGGTAAGTAGATTTTTTAACTCAAAGCATTTCCCAAAGACATAATGACATTTGTTTGACTATAATCATTAATAATTGATCTATTCTACAATGTGTGATATTATATTTTATCTAACCCAATTTTTATATGGAAATAATGTTTCAAAAAATTTATTCTACATTTATGATTTTATATTTTCATTTAAATAAATTTTTAAAAACAATTCCCATTTCTGTTATTGGGTTCTTCATCCTAATACAAGCATTTACTTCCAACTATTTCCCCCCTTACCCTATAAAAAACTAAATATTTTATCAAAATAATAATTTTTTTCCCCATTGTTCCTTTAAAATGTAGTTTTTATATCATGTTGGTTATTTTCTTATAATTTTTTTTAAATGTCAAAAATTTTAGTCTGTCATTACAAGATAAAATGTTTTATCATCTACTCAACATTTTTTTTACAACCTTTATGTTTTTTAAGAAAATGTTATTTTACTAAGTATTCTTATTAAAATAAATTCCATTTAATCTATTTTTTATTTCCCTTATAAAAAATAATTCATAAAGGATTTTTTAATAAGAATCTACCTCAATATAAAATGATACTAAATAACATTTACTTCCCCATTAAAAAACATTATGTTTTGTTTATTTCTCCATAATTAAAAATTATAATAAAAGTAATGATTTAAAATATTTTCACATCTAATTATTAAAATAATATGAATTTTAATGGATGATTTATTTAAAAATAAATTTTTCTATTGTCTTGTCTCACCGTTACAATTATGGTTTGAAATTTATGTTAACATAAAATTTTTAAATGGTTTCATGAAAAAATATGTATTTTTTAATTTATTTACCCTCTAGTATATATAATTACTTAAGGGATGCTATGATAATCCATTACATGTAATCATAATATTATTTATTTTATAAATTAGATTTTTTATATTCATTGATTTCTTAAGAACATGTTAGGTTATTTTATTTTTAAAATGGTTAAGGTACCCATTCAGTTTCAATCGGGTTTTTATGATATAATTATTATTGATTTTTTAAATATTATATACATTGGTATGGATTATTATTGTTGTGGTCTTACATAACCCTCCAAGACATTCATAAAATTTTATTATCTAAGTGTAATAGAATGTTTAGGGGGAGCATTTTATTATTAAAATATGAATTATGTGAATTTATTTTTACTCAAAAATATATATGGGAATTTTTTGTTCCCAATATGATGTTTTCTCATTTTTATTATTCACACCATTATGTGTGGGAATTCTTATAAAATTAGAAAAATGTCTATGTGGGTTTTTCAACAAAATTACATGTGATTGTTTCATATATTCACAATGTTATGGTTGTGATTTCTATTTTTTCCCAACAATATAATATCTATATTATTATGTATTCTACATAGTTTTTTAACTGTAAATTTACTATTTTTGTGTCCCTATGATTATGATCAATGGATTAATTTTTTTAAAATATTTATCAGTCTATTTCCATGGTATAAGTATATTTATGTGATATTTATTGTCCTTTAATCATGTTTAATTAAAAAAAATTATATTACAATGTTATTTTCAATAAAAATTTACTTCCTTGACAATGTTTTGACTTGTGCTTATTATATAACATTTAATGACTTGGTGAAAAGTTTTTCCTTACTAATGATTCAATATCACAACTTTGAATTATTTACACATCCTGGTCTATGATGATGATCATATCACATGACATACTATAAAATGGTCTATAAGATCACAATAATGGAGTAATGATTATAGAATAAGATGATTTTGTAAATATATTCCAATATACTAAAAATATCATTCCATTAGTTACATGAAACTTTGGTAGATGTACTAATGAAATCATTGAATAAATTTATTGTTTATTATAATTAAAATCAAAACTTTTATGAAATTAATGCTTATAATTTTTTGGAGAACATGTTGTTTACATATGGTGCTTATGATAGAGAAACATTGTAAAATTCATAGAGTTTTGTCTTCACATAAGATGATATCTATCATATTTGTTCTTTTCAATGTCTATGGATTCCCAAAGTAATAAATAAATGCATGGATAATACATGTTGATGTAGGCTCTGAAAAAAGTCTTTCATATGGGTAATAACCCCCAAGAGGGACATATTGGGTATTTACTTAATAGTCACCTGTTACATAAAAACGATAGATAACCACACACCTTGTTTGACACTCCCTGGATTTATAATTTTGTTAATGATAATAAAATTAGAAAAAACTATAATGGATTGGATTTATAGTTTCATTCATTAATTTGGATGAGTTTTTTTAGGTAAAAAACATAATTTAACATAGATAGAACTAAGAGGGTTATAAGACTAACAAAGTAAGGAATACTTGAAATGAATATAAATTGTTCAGGATAAACAGTATCAAACTATTAACAATGATTAGGAGATGTTATCTTAGTAAATTTAATAAAATTATTTTTTCATGTATCACTTTTATTATTAATTTATTAAAAAACAATTGAAATTGAAAGTGTGGAAATTATTTATTTGGTGAGAACATAATGAAATGTGATTTTATATTATTTAAAAATAATGAACTGTTTGATAACAAGAATTTTATAAAAAAATGAATTAAAAAAGTTTGAACATGTTAGAATAAAATTAGTTACAAAAAATAAGTTAATCAATTAAAAGTCATTAACATTATAATGTAAATAATTAATATTTTTCAACATAAATATTTTATTTTTCAATAAAATTTATTATATTTATATTATGTATTTTTTTAATATCTAAGTTTTTAAATTAATTAATTTAATGTTGATATATTAGGAAACATGTTTGAATTCCTCATATCAAAACATACTTAGGATTTTTTTTACTTCACAAAATAAATTGTTTATAGTTATATAGTTAAAATATTATTTTTCCCATACATGCAAATTTATATGAATTTTATGTTTTTAATAAAATTTCATATAAAATAATATATTTTAAGGTAAGAAAATAATATCTAAATACAATATATATATTTTAAACACATGCTTAACATTTTTAATAGTTTTGAACCATTAGAATGAAAACTATTTTTTGCATTATTTTTGTAATTAACATTAACATCAAGAAATGACGTTGTGTATTTATTTAATTCAAAAATAAATACACATTTATAGGTAAATATTAGTTTAAATTAATTGGAATCAATGTAATTTACATTTTTATACTAATCATAAATCGTTTTTATAGGAATTATCATTTTTTAAAATAAAATGAGACCATGAACAAAAAATAAAAGATCTGTTAATAAACCAAAGAGTCCATCTTACATAAGTCTAATAATGAGAGATTTACCACAATCCCAGTTATAAAGGTGGAGAATATCATTAGAAAGCTGATCATATCATAGAATATCAGAACCATTAAAGCCATTATTTTCAAGAACATCTACTACCAAATATCATTCTCAACAAATATGAGTGATGATATGATCCATAGAGAAATTGGAATCTACACATTTGTACCATCGGCTTGTTAGAATCCAAGATAAATGTGACAACCTCATCCTGACAGCCAAAACAATATTAGTAGAGTAACTCTCAAGATAGATTTTATTACAAACTCGATTCTTATTATGTTCCACAACCACAATTATGCTTAGCATATCTACCTCATGTGAAGAGGTAAAACCACAACAACAGAGATATTATCCTTTAAAAACAATATTTTATGATATATGCACTAACATAATATGTAACACACTTAAATAGAACAATATATGTTAATAAAATTAATATTATGTGATTTATGATAGTGTCAATAAAATTCTATATTTCATATTTCATTTTTAAGAATATAATTTAGATTACTTGGATTAATGATTATTACTATGAATGTGGTAAAATAATTATTTTTTTATATCCTATAATTTCTATTGAATCAATTAAATTGAACACTGTAAATGATAAATATGAAATTTTATATGAAAATAAATATAAATATATTACCTCTAATTTTTTGGGTAATAAATACAAAAAACTATTAAATATCCAAAACTGTCATGATTCATTTTTTTCTACTAAATCAGTTTTACAATACAATATTCATTTTAATTTAAATGATAAATATATAATATTCACATTTTGAATTATATTAATATTTTGAAACGTTTTTTAGTGAATTTTTTTATATGTGTTTGGTTATATGATTAATAAAATAGATAATAACTAGGTTAAAAATTTGTAACATAGTTTTATAGAAAATTATTAAAATGTAAAAAAATAATGGTAAAAAATCTATAAAAAGATTAAAACATGCATGGGAATCTATATTCCAATACAAACCAACCATAACACACCCAAAAAATCATTATTTAGAAACATTCGAGACACTGAACTCAGAATAGTTTGATTGAATTATTAAAATATAAAGGGCATTTCAAAAATATCAATTTTCACTCTTAATAAAGTTGATCAGTTACACCCTTAAAAACACATAAATATCCTAATAAATACTACATGAGACATTTTTTTAATATAATTAAAACCATATAAGGAAAAAATTTATATAGTCCCTCAATGATATCAAAATTGATTCATTTTGAAGGGAACATTTAATGAAAAATCAATTATTTGAGAATGAATTCTCTCCTTCCTATATTTTTAAAAATAATATTACACCTCCAAATATATTGTCATCATAATAATTTTACCGCATAATTGTCATATTCATAAAAATATTATTATATATTAGAATTATATCCCTTAGTTATTCATTTCCATCAACTTACAATAATAATGGAATAATAATTGTGCATGTGCGCGGAATGTCCCATACATAAAGAATCATTTTTTTCTTATTTTTTTATTAATTAAGAAAAAATAATAAAATATCGTTTTTATTCATAAAATAATTAAAATAATATAATTAAACGTTTTTATAATGATATTCTTCCAATATAATCATATCATTAATTATACTCACCAATCAGGTTAAGGCATGTTAATATTTTGGTCGGTCTAAGTACTTAAATGATCATTTCTATAAAAATATATTATGAATAAATATGGGATAATGTTATGAATAAAATTACAATATAGTTATATAATCATTATTTTTATATTTTTTACGAAACATTACTATATGTATTTAAATTATTATTATTGATTCTTTTTTTGTACTTAAAATTCATCGAAAAAAGACTACATTGATTTCATTTTCATTCAACATAACTAAAACATTTATTTAAGGATATAAGTGCATAATATATAAATACAACCTATGTATTAAATTATCATAAAGGGTATCTTAATTATTAAACTTATATAAGTATGGGTGATCATATTAACATTATAAGACATGCACAATGTAGATAATGTTATTAACACTAGATAGTAAAAATACTCAACAACTAATTAAAGTATTGATGATAATAGTTTATAATAAGTATTATAAAATTATTGTATTTTTGATTAATGTTATAAAATATATTATTTAAATAGTTATTTTTTTCTAGGAAGTTAGTGTGTAATTAACTTTTGAAGGGAAACAATGTGATTTTCTCTTTATCTCAAAATTGTATCCCTTGCGTAATGATTATGATGTAATCAATATTTAAATTTTAATGGTGTAAATATGACACTATTGTCAATTCATATCATGAAAATATATCTTTAAATAATTTTCAATGTCATATTTAATTTTATACATCTACTTGAACTCGGTAAATAAATTACCAATATTTTAATGGATTATTTGTATTCATGTTTTTCTTTGGAAATATTCAATTTTCATGGACTATTATCAGTAAATACATTTTAATTCTAACCAATGATGAATTTATATTGTATTTATATATAACATTATTGGGAAATATTTTTTCTATACAAATTATTAAAGATTTATAATTATTTTGTTTGGTTAAAATGTTTTTTATGAATAAATCACATTTATATTAATGGATTTTCCTTATGTATTTATTTTTTTTATCTTTAAAAAATATTTCACATTCTATAGAGGAAAATAATTTTTTTATCAAATTTATCCTTTTTATTCCCTTTATTATTTCAAAAAAATGTTTTCAGAATCTTTGTATTGATTTTGGTTTTTAATAATGTAATCTTAAAATATTCAATCAGTTTTCCATCTATTATAAATAATTTTTTTCCCACAACATGACCATTAATTAAAATTACCATTATGTTTTTTAAAATCCTCAGTTAATTTTTATATTTTTAAATTTACTTTTATTATTATATGTTAATATTCATTTTTTTAAAATTTATTTATTTTTTAAGGGTCCCTTAGTAATGATAATGTCATTATTTAAAATTATTCAATGCCTTTTTACTTACCTATTTTTAAAATGTAATACATTTTTCTTACCTCTATTATTTGATGATTATTTTAAATCTAAATATGTTCAATTTATTTTCACCTCTCTTTTTAAGCATTATTTCATCCCTAGAATGTGTTAATTTAAAAATAACTTTTTCAAATGTCTTCTAATTCCTTCTAAAAATATTTTTTAAAGGATAACTATATATTAATGTTTTAAATTAATTTTTGAATGAATTTTTATTTCTCATTATATTTACCAACAAAATTAAAACATTCATCATGGGACACATTTATCAGTGACCATATTTTTATGATATGACTTTATTTAGGTAATAACGGATTTAAAATTCTATAATTTCATAAATTCATGTTACGTGTTGTTTTTGAAATGATTAAGAATAAAATTCTATTTATATTGGTTAATTAATTTAGTATTATTATTTAATTTTAATTGGAAATTATATTTATGGATAAATATGGGAGGGGTAAAATATTTCCGCGAAATTCAATTGTTAACCATTTCGATCTCAACCAAAAGGATACTATATATGTGAATTTATTTTTCAAACAATGTGGCATGGGGATTTAGTTTTTTTACAACATTGAAAATGCTATTTTTTTACTTCATAACTTGACGAATATATATTTTTTTTCAAAATTAATAATGTGAATTTAACTCATTCAAAATATCAAATGTGGGAAGTTTTTACCTTGTAATATTTAGCATGGGAATTTTTTAAGAACATGAGGCATAGGAATGTTTTATCTATAACATTAAGTGTGGACATTTTAATTATTAACTATGCTAAAATTTATCTATGATTATGTTTATACCATGATTAATTATTTATATCACATTACACATATAACTATTCCAAGTATTATTTTTATTAAAACGTGTTTACAATCTCATAATTATAAAAAATATTTTCAATGGTATATTTTTTCCGGAGAGATTTCAGGACCTTAAATCATAAATAAAATAATTTATTAATATTCCATGATCTTTTA
This sequence comes from Viscum album, assembly GCA_963277665.1. Classification (NCBI taxonomy): domain Eukaryota; kingdom Viridiplantae; phylum Streptophyta; class Magnoliopsida; order Santalales; family Viscaceae; genus Viscum; species Viscum album. The sequence continues at coordinate 1,129,644,266 of OY728128.1, read as the reverse complement.
AGTAGAAATTTTATCCCTTACAATGATTTATCATATTATAATTATTTAACCCAAAATGTCATGTGTAAATTATTTACCTCACTGAGGGTGGAATCTCACCCATTTCATATGATTTTGTTCGAATATTTATGAAGATGAATATAACACATAAGATTTCATGAAGAGGGTCAAGAGGAGAATAGTTATGGAGTAATGAATTTAGGTTATGCTGTTTATGTGTATAGTCTCTATGACACTAAACCTATATGTAAAAATATCTTGTGTATACTTGAGATTTATATTAGTAAAACCATGGTATCAATTTATTGTTAATGTATGTTTATTTTTAGTCACTATAATGAATTGGGTAGATATTGTAGTGGGTATCAAATTGAGAAACGAAAAAAATGTGAGATTGATGGGCTGTGAATAATGAAGCTGGGATTAGTATGATGCCTCCCTTGAAATTTTAATTCTCAACATTATAGAAGAACACATTGATGTTGGTGTACATCTTTTATAACATGATCTAGTGGTAGTGGTGATGTGAAATGGAATTTTCCTTTTTGTTGGTCATGTACTATGTATGGAAACTTCTATAAGGATGGACTGTGATTCATATATACTTTTTTCTCTATTGATATGATTTATGTATTTTTTCTTAAAAGAGAATCCACCTCATATGGGATATCTAAAATACTCCAGTTTGGCCACCCTTAAGTTACGACTATGTCATATTTGAGTTGCCAATTTTTCTGAGTGGGAATGACTAGAAGGATTGCCACATTCTCTCATGGATGAGCACATGCAGTGGTGGATTATAAATTTTTATATGTCAATGGACTACTATGTACTGAGGTGTAACTGGTCTAGAATACCATTGTGAGCATTGTTAAAGGATTGTAACACATTATGGCTATACACCTTATAAAAAACTTCCAAATTGGAGGTATGTGAAAATTTTAAATATAACTACCAAAAGGGATGTCTTTTTTAACTATGTTTTATACCATGTGGAAATCGGGTAATTTTTTATTAGATGTCCTATTATAATGATTTTCTAAATGGAACATTGTATTTGTATTATGGATAAATGGATAATTAGTGTCACGAATGTAGCGATTATCAAAAGTATAGTTTGATACATGGTTTATCACAGTCCACTTGATGTGTAGATATAAATTTTGGTATCGGGACAAAAAAGATATGCTCATTATATTTCATTTATTATCTGAGGGACTATTTATTTATATTGATAATTTCATATTCTCAAATAACTATATATATTAGTTGGTATGGGAAAACAGTTTTTGTATCCTACTATGTTTTATACTCACACCTTTCTCCGATTTCCAGTTCTCATGGGTACTTGATCACCAATCTCATAGTAATTACAATTATATTTTTGGGATGAGGTCTGAGATATATTAATCTAGAAGACAACTCAAATGATATTAGGGGATCAGGATAGAGGGGATGGTCAATTTAGATATCGAGCATGTTTATTTTTTTGAAATAGTATATATATAGATGTGACTGGTCTAGTGGGCGGTCAGCTATTGTATGGAATGGTTGTTCAACACATTAGATTTTTTCATTAATTTTCTATCTTGTTTATATTTCTTCCTTTCACATTCAGTTATTTATGGTGTATTATATTTAGTAATTTATATTATTATAAATTTCACAATATTATAGTTGATATATAATCCCCAAAATATCAAACTATACCCATGGTAATAGTCGATCACCTCTAGAATTTAAGGGGTTCACAAGAGGATCAATGGTGACTGTTGGTCAGGTTTTTTAGAGAAAACCATCACCATGACTTCAGATGGAGGTTGAATTGATTTCCTGAACTTTTTTTAGCTTATTAAACAAGCCTATATTAAGCTTTAAAATTTTATGATATTTTAATTACACATTCATACAATATGAATAAGTTCAAAAAGAAAACATACCATATATAGATATTTATAGAGTATTGAGGAACACAAGTTTCCCCTTACACCGTAAAAATACTTAACTCAATGTGTATGGTGGATTTCACTTGACCATTTCTTTTGATGGGTTGTATCAAAAATATTCAAAAGGAATTCTAAAATGACTAAATGTAGTAAAAAGGGTCATAATTAGGATCATTAAATGAGGCTTGCAAAAGGAATTAAAAACACTATCATTGATGGTTAATTTACCTTGAAATATCATACGGAATGTGAGAAAATATAGAGTATACACGTGATGCTCATTGTTATATGATTCAACTATGGAAAAAGAATAAATCTCTATAAGAGATGAGGAGAATAAAATAAAACTCAAGGTGATTCTTCTATCTAAGAAAATATGAAATCAAAAATATATATATTGAACATGATTCTACTGCTTATTTTTTTTCTGAAATAGTAAAAAAAAATTCTAAAAAGTGTATGAGATAATTGTGAATGTGATTCTGTTATTTTATATATTCTTCTCCACACTAGACACAAAAATGCATGTAAAAATTTTCATTTAATTACAAAAAATTTGATCCATAAAAACTAGTTTTCAAATTTAATTTCAATAGATTATTATATAGGAAATATCCTTTGAAACTTACAAACCATGTAATCATCATTATAGTTTTTCATTACCCAATTTTTGTATATTTTGTTATTTTATTTTAGCATAAAAATTTAATATAATATTTAATTCATCTTTTCCACATTAATTAAAACAAAAACAACATTAAATTTAATAAATAGTAGGTTTTAGAATTACATAAAAGATTATGAACCACCATGTTGATAAATTCAACTAATTTAAATTCATAAAGTTGAGTTTCTCAAGTAGAAAGTTTTTTAGAAGAATGAATTACATATCAACTTGAAACTACATATATTAATTCACTATATATCCAAATCGTATGTTGGATTACTCCACATAACAAATTTATATTATATTTTGATAGATGTAAATGTTTTCTAAACTAGGTGATCTATCAACATAGATGACTTCTATATAGTCATTTGTGTGACATAGCCAATTTTCGAAGACAATTCCTTTGTTTTGCCTATTTACATAGTTAATTGATTGATGAAGTGATTTCAACGCACACCTTAATGCCTAACATGTCCTAATTTCAATATGTAGGTTTGTTTTCAGAGAAAATTATATAATATTAATATTTTAATAGAATAAAACATTCTTATGATAATACTGATTGAAATCCCATAAAAACCATGTAAATAGTATCATATTAAGGATATTTTATATCCTAAACATATATTGAAAATGGGATATGGTTTGAACTAAATTACATGTCCAATAGGTCTACACACTTGTTAGTGACCTTGGATGGTGGGGTTCTACATTTATGAAAAGAGGGTATCAAATAGATACATGGGATAATGATTTTAGACAAGTGGTATCAAAATAATTGATACATGAGGTAGATTATTAGAGATGTTGGGAAATAGACGTAGGTCATCAAATGAAGGGTACTAGTTTTGGGGTACTATCCTAAAAACTATCGAATGGACAAGTTATCAGATAGATCAATTTGTAAAAATGTTCATATAGAAGATCCATCATTCATCAGTGTATAAAATTAAAGATTAATAAGAATAACATAATGGATGGAAACTAGGAATAAATGTCATCCGACATAATAGAAACACATTGAATCCTGTTAGTTAAGGATCATTCTATTTGTTTTCAAATATTATCTTATCATAACATATTTTGGAGGATCACATTGAAAATATATGAACTATCATGAAATACGAGTGATGGATTTTCCCTTCTTACAACGAAACACAATGAAATATTTTCTGTTGGATGTGATGTCATTAATAAAATACAATCCATACTAAAGACTGGATACTCTTATTTAATAGTGAACCTTATAAATTATTTTATTAATCTAGGTGTTATTATGTGATGATTTATTGGGGATTAAATTATCTCAAACAACATATGATGTTTATTTTGAGGACGAAAACATAACAAATTATCGATCGCTAATTCACACCCTTAGTGATCAAACATATCCTAATTTGAATTTTTTGTCAAGATGTGATTTATATAATCATGTACGATTTGATTATTTTATTGAGTGGATTCAAAAATTTCATCCCCTATTGGATAACACTATTTAAAAGAAATATTAAAACACTTTTTGATACTTTTTAATAGTAAAATTTCTATATAGTTAAATTCTAAAAATTTAAATTATTTTTTATCAATTAATGAATTGAATTCCAAAGGTTAAAAAATATATTTATAATTTTTTATATTAGTTTTCACCCATGGAAATAAAATTCTTATTATTGAAAAATATTCAACACAACACTACTATGTTATGTTTCATTTTCAAATCAACTTAAAAAATTGGGATTGGCTAAAATATTTTCATAAGAATGGAAAAAGGAAACATTCTATAACCTTGTGTAAATTGAAATCACTATGGAGAATAAAGGGTAAATAATTATTTTAAAATTTTAGTAAAAACCAATTAAATATTTTTATTACCAATAATTATTTTTTATGAGCCATTAGGAACCTTTATAGTTTTAATGATCCATAAAAATAGTTTGATACACCATTAGTATAATTTAATGGGTAATCAAGGATCATAATTGTCATGACCCATCCCCCGGTGCCTATGTCGTAACTACCCCAATCCCTCCTTCTATAGGCCAGTTGCTGGCGACTAGCACAAAAGGTGTAAATCCTGATAAAAAGGGAAGGCATTGCCTTTATTAAATGTAAACACACACAAAATCAATGAACATGAAGAAGAAAACACTTTGTAAAGCAGTAACAAGTATGCTGAAAGTATAAATGGCCGTAAATACAAACCCAACAGAATGTACAACTACAACAGAATGAAAGTAAAACTGAAAAGACAACAGCTGAGAGGTGAAGTAGCTCCTAGAACATCCTCTGGATTCCATCTTGAAGGGTAGGTACAGATAGCCACCTCTGCTCTCCATGACCGTCTTCCACTTCCGGGTATCGGCTCATATTGAAGTGCACCTCCGGGTACCATCTCGTCGTGAAGTCCACCTCTGGGTACCCTACAGCTCTACAAGACTCAACCATGATTAGTGATGTCCGTCGTCTGCATCCAACATAATGAGGTGCATGCATAGCCCGTGCAGGGGTGAGTATAACGATACTCAGTAGGGACCAGAGACCCTCAAGGTCTCACAAAACCCAACAAGGATAAACCAAAAAAAAATTTCTCAACAGATAACCATTACTTAGGTATATTCCCATACATATACCTATGTTATCAAGTAAACCATATCAATCATGAGGAAAACACAATGTTCATTGACTCATCTCAAATCAGTATTTTCATTATCGAAACCAAAACTGCTGGAGAAACTCCTCCTCTGTCGAGTATAGTGTCCCTGTCACGACTCCAAGGCACTACTCACTATCCTTAGACTGTTGAGGTAATCCTCTTGTCGAGTACCGCGGTTCTACTGCCAAATACTGGGTGCTTCATCCACTGAGGGTCTCCCGCAAAATATCGGGTTCTCTCCCTAATAGCCTTCAGAGGTACTCCTCCTGTCACGAACCGCGGGTCTGCTGCAAATTACTAGGTGCTCCATCCGCCATGTGTCAGGTGCCAAATACTAGCCGCTCCGTCCACTAGGCTAACCGAATCACTCCGAGTCAAATCGGTCATGCAGTCGTCAGGTCTACATCTACCAGGTATCCACACTCCATACGCTAATCTCCGAAAGCATCTGATACACGAGCTATTGGTTGATACTCCATGTATCAAAATGTTCCACGAAGAAGTATCTCAAATGACCGCCTCGTCAAACGGGTCTCAACGCAAAAGACAGCGCGCCAATCGGATTCCCAGTCTATGAGTTATTATCCTTTTAGTCTCAGGGGGATGGTTGGTTTCGTGTACGAACCATCCCATCCATATTTCAACTGTACCCAGCCAACGCCGATGAAAGTTAATCAAATGGACTTCCGGTCTCAGAGATATTATTATATTAGTTCCAGGGCCTATTTGGATTTTGGGTACAATCCAACCTGGCCATACTATAACAACATAAAATACTCAGGTGAAGTATTCTAAAAGCACTGTCTCATGAAGAGGAAGCCAACATAGTTGACGACACGTCAATCGGACGTCCGGTTCTCAAGTTATAACTGTTTCTGCTCCGACGACCTGGTTGGTTTCGGTTTCGAACCAGCCTGTCTGTACCGAAACATTACTGTAACATTGAGAGTAATATACCGAAACGACCGTCTCGATCCATGGATTCCTAAGAAACTGACGGTGCATCAAACATTGTTCTGTATCTCATGTTATGTCTGTTTAACCGAAAATGGTCCGAAAATAGGGGGTCTGGGCCCGGTCTGACCCGGCCCAACACCCCCTAGGTTGGCCGGAACCGGGTGGACCCAACTTAGGTCCGGGTCCGTTCTGGCTGGTGCGGCCCGGCCCAGTGGCCAGTTGCGGCTCGGACGGTTGGCTGAGCACGTTACGCCGAGCGGGGGGCGTGGACCCCGCTGATTAATACCGGCGGCGCCCGTTGTCGCCGCCCCACCTCCTGGATCTCGTGCAGCCACGGGGTCTGTCGCACCACCGTCGTGGCTATTGCTGTGGCGAGTTTCCTTCGGCAGCGCGTTGCCACCGCTGGATGCCGGCACCACCATGCCAGAGAGGCGCGCTGGCAACAGCATCCGTGGACCACCGGACATGCTTCAGTGGTCTAATTTGCCCGCCGCATGCGCCTTTGGCTCTCCAGGGACCCGTTCTTCCATACGATGTCTTCCAAATGCTGTTATTGTCCTATTTCATCATCACTCGTCAATCTGCACATAGACACACAATCTGCAGAGGGTCTTCGGGTGGTGTTTGTTTAGCCCGCTCCCTCCACGTTAGTCGATAGAAATAGGTCGGACAACAATGATGTTCAACGAAAAAAGAGGTACAATTTTAATCAATTAAAATTGAACATAATTCCCAAAAATTCCACCACAAACAAATATTCGCAACTGGAAAATAAAATCATTCGCGGATCAAACTGATATTGAGTTTATCCACGTTATTTGTTTTAGAAGGGAAGAATCATGGGAATATAAACATACTCAAATTAAACCCCTACCTCAATAATTGACATCATACGTCGGGCGTCACTGAAGACAATTTCGTGGGGTGAGGTTTCGTAGGCAATGTCGTTGTGCGTCGTTGTTCTTCGTAGAAGCCACGTTCTTCGTTGAAGAGGCATTGTTCATTGTCGGAGAAGAACCGTCCTTTGTTGAGGATGAAGTTCTTCAGAAACTATAGAGTTCTTCCAATTCCTCCTCACACAACAATTTCCAACGCAAATAAAATAAGGCTTCCCCTTATTTTATTTAATCTATCCATGGATTCAGAATTTAAAATTTAAAAACATAATTAATTTAATTGAAGAGGTTTAATAAATTAATTAAGGTGTGTGTTAACAATAATTAAAGAGGGAGAGAGGGGAGATGAAGAGTTACTCAATTAAAGGGGAGTTAACAATTAAGAAGGGGGTTTAAAAAGAGTTTAGGGAATGTGAAAGGTTGGTGCTCGTGTGGGCCCCACCTCACAAATATACTCACATGGGTAGTTAGGTTCTTATGGGTTCCACCCCAACTCCCCCATGTATGATATAACCACATCAGATATAAAATAAAATTGTTCCCCAATTTTATTCACTTCTTATTTAACCCACAAATTTTATCATCTCCTCCTGTGAAAACACATTTGTCGTAAAGGTCCCCTTAAGAAATTACCGGAATTGCGAGTTCATTGGTGACCTCATATTTCAATTCTGAGCACTGGTTCAAAAGATAAAAAAATTTCTCATCGTTCACTGAACGTACCCGTGCTAATCTTCAGAAATTGATTCCGGGAACATCGGGCCTCAGAATCAAGCGCCGTCAGAAGCCACAAACTCTTAAAATTCCAAATAAATTAAAAAAATTCCCTTTAAATTTATGGGTCTTTAGATTACTCCCACCTCCAGTATTTACATTCTTCCAAATCTACAACACAAACTAGGGAAACAAACGGAGGTACCGAGCGCACATCTAGGCGTCCCGCTCCCATATGCTCTCTTGAAGGTTCCAGTGCTACCAGCAAAAGCGCACAAGAGGAATCGGCCATCCTCATAGGACCTGATCATATCGATCCTCAACCTCTACTGGAACCTCATGAATGTACCCCTGTCGTCGTTGTCTAGCTCTCCGTGATCGATGATGATGAATAGGTTGTGCACAAATCTCCTCAGCTGAGATATGTGGATGACGTCGTGCACCCGGTGCATCTGAGGTGGGAAGGCCAGGCATTAAGCTGCCTCGCCTACCTTGTTGAGGAACTACAAGGGTCAAATGAACCTCAGAGATAACATGTCGCTTTGGCCACATCTCTGTAGACCTCATCTAGGTGAGACCCATATAAAGACGTGGTCGCCATCCTATAACTCTAGAGGCCTCTGTTCCCTATTTGGAACTATAAACTCAAAACACTTGCTGCCACCAAGGTAAGGTTGACCGACTCAAAAGTGATTAGACACACCCTCCTATGCATGAGTTTATACCGGGCTGCCTGGGTTTCCTTTTTCACTGACCTAGGTAAAACCCTATCCAAACATTGTAGATAAAGCACAACCCTTTTTCCTAATACAGTCAATGTATGTATGAACTGTGGTTACCCAGTCCATACCCAAACTCACTTCGTAAGGCCTCGATGCTGCTACCAAGAGGTTCCAATTGAAACTCTTGCCTTTAGGATCAGATCACACCATCGGAGTAAGTGTGATTATTGAGTCTCCTCCCAAAGTTATATCCAGACGTGAGGGTCAATTCAACGAATTAATCAGAAACTCCAGGTCTGGGACAAAATTCGTGGAAGGAAGGGATGATTCGTATAAAATTTTTGTGGCTACAGTAGCAATATGTAGACCCAGACCGTACTTCAAATCATTCCTATAGCCCTTGGGTCACACTCCTTGACCGTATGCAACTACTCTCTTCCCCTTCCCTTCTTCTCCCAAATTCTAAAGAGAACTAAAAAGGCGGGTGGTTGTGACATGTCAAAATGTACACCACCTCGTGCTGCTCTCCCAACTCTACTTCCGTGTCTGCTACTCTGCATATTCATCTATCATTAACACTTCTTCTTCTTAAAACATTTTATATTCCCTAGTCTCTGAGACTGGAACTAGTTTCCTATATTCCCACTGCTAACCGTCACATGTTGTATCTAGTCAGCCAAATAATTCTCAACCAAAATGGTTCTCTCTAGCACCCAAACATAAGTAGGAATGCATAGAGGAATAGTGTCGGCTCAGATATCCTTTAATCACACCTCGCATAGTGGTCAGAGTTATAAAGTACTGATTGAATCGTAGTCATCATGTACCAGTAACAATCAATACACCTTGATGAATACTCAACTACCAACATGTCATTATGCTGAAGCTGTATAAGCTCTAGAAAGCTCTCATCCACCTCCTCAAGCTATTCCTCAGCAGCCTATGAGTTGGGCTCACCTCTTAACCTAAGGGGTATCTGATGTTGAAACATGTGTAAGGAACTATGCCTACATGTGTCATCTACCAATACTGCTAGTTGTAACTGCTTACCATCAGGTACTGATAAATCTGGTACACTACCCGAAGGTACTATCTCAGGCAACGATCCACGTACCGAAGCCTCATCTCTAGATGGACCAACCTCATTGTCACTCACTGGGAAACACTAGTAGCTAAGTTCACCATATGCTCTACAAGTGTCTAAACTAGGTGTGGAACTCTAGCAATCACCTCCTTCCAGTCCACTGCTGCCTGGGAATTTGTCTCACCTCGTAACCTCAGAGGCCTCTGATACTGGAACTCGTGCAACACGCTCTGTCAACGTGCACCATCCGCTAGTACAGATAGTGGCATCTATTGCCCAATGGGTGGTGGTGCTGCTGGTACACCACCCGAAGGTTCCCACATAGAAAGAGGGCTCTGCACCAGACCTTGTTGCTCGGTGGGCCATCATCAGGTACTATCTCGGAACTCAAAATGAATGTATGCGTGGAGACATCCGGAATATATGTGACACGATCAAACAATTATACCTGGTGAGCTCAGCGGGTTTGTGCTGATTTAAGGGAAACTTTTGGAAACACACACGCAATCAGTTTTTTCATGTACTGAGTTGGAAATCAGAAGTCAGGGTCCTGGTGTATGGATATGTTGGCCACCACACCATCACTGGACTCCTTGATCTAAAAACCACACTCGATACCCTTAACATTATTTCTTCACAGAAAGGGAATATCAGAGTTCTATGTTCTGTGGTAGAACCTACGTACTCTGATACCAATTTATCACGACCCGTCGCCTGGGGCCCGTGTTGTAACAACCCCATGCCTGCCTTCCATAGGCTAGGGGCTTGAGACTAGCACCAAAGGCGTAAATCCCAAAAAAATTGAAGGAATATCCTTTAGAAAATGTAAACACACATATACTCAGAGAACAAGCGGAAGAAAACACTAAGTAAAGCAGTAACATGTATGCTGAAAGTACAATTGGTCAGAAATACAAACCCCACAGAAGGTACAACTACAACAGAAAGAAAGTACAACTGAAAAGAAAACAGCTGAAAGGGGAAGAAGATCCGGGATCATTCTCTGGGTTCCTACATGAAGGGTAGGTACCAATGGCCACCTCTGCTCCCCATGACCATCTATCACCTCCGGGTACCGTCTCATCATGATGTCCGCCTCTGGGTACCATATCATCATGAATTCCTTCTCTGGGTACCGTCCAGCTCTACAAGCCTCAACCACGATCAGTGTTGTCAGACTTCTGTATCCAACACAACGGGGTGTGGGTGTAGCCCGTGCAGGGGTGAGTATAACGATACTCAATAGGGACCCCGAGACCCTCATGATCTCACTAAATCCAATAGGGATAAACCAAATATAAAGATCTCAATAGACAACCTTTACTTAGGTAAATTCCTTTACATATACTTATGTTATCATGTAACCCACCTCAATCATCAGGAAAACACAAAGGTCATTGAATCAGCTCAAACCAGGATTTTCCTTATCGAAACCACAACTTCTGTAGAAACTCTTCCTCTATCGAGTACAGTGGTCGTGTCACAACTCTATGATTCTAATCTATAACCTTAGACTGCTGAGGTACTCCTCCTATCAAGTACCGCGGGTCTGCAGCGAAAAACTGGGCACTCCCTCGGCTGAGGGTCTGCCGCCAAATATCGGGCGCTCTCCCTAATAGACTACAGAGGTACTCCTCCTATCGAGTACTGCGGGTCTGCTTCCAACTACCATGCACTCCTTCCACCGTGGTATTGCTGCAAAATAATGGTTTCTCCATCCATTGGGCTAACTGAATCACTCTGAGTCAAATCGGTCAAGCAGTCGTCAGGTCTACAACTACTAGGTCTTCGTACACTGCACGCTTGTCTTCAGAAGGATTCAACCCACGAGCTACTGGTCGATACTCCAAGTATCACAATTTACCATGAAGAACTATCTCAAAGGACCACCTTGTCAATGGGGTCTCAACGCAACAGGCGACACGTTTATCCAACACCCAATTTGTGAGTTATTAGCCTTTTAGTCCCCGGGGCCCGGTTGGTTTTGTGTACGAACCAACCCGGCCATATCTCAACTGCACCATGAAATCCAATGGGGTATACTCAGAGGAACTGTTTCTCAACTTGATTACCAATGCCACTGACGGTTTGTCAAACGTACGTCCGGTCTGAGGGTTATTAGTATTTCTGTTCTAGGGGCTCTGTTAGATTTTGGGTACAATCCAATCCAGTCATACTCTAACAGCATACCAACCTCAGGTGAAGTATGCTAAAAGAATAGTCTCATCAATAGAAATCCAACTAAGTTGACGTCACGTCAATCGGACGTCCGGTCCTCATGTTATAAGCGTTTCTGCTCTAAGGCCCGGATGTTTTTGGGTCCAAACCAACCTGGCCATACCCAAACTTCACCGTAACCTAGAGTGTGATATTCCAAAATGACCTTTAGATCTCGGTCGGCCGAAACCGGGTCGACCTGATTCGGGTATGGGTATAGCCTGGTAGGGCACGACGCGGCCCCACCTGCGTGGCCTGGCCCAGCTGGCGCAACCCATCCCGGCGCTGGTGGCCCGACCCGGTGGCTGGTTGCGGTTCGGCCGGTTGGTCGAGCCAGTTGCACCGACCAGAGGGGTGTGGCCCCCACTGGTTGATATCGGCGGTGCCCGCTGGCACCGCCCAGCCTCCCAAATCACGCCCGACTGCCGGGTCCGTCGCACCACCGCCGCGGCTGCTGCCGCTGCAGGTTTCCTCCGGCGGCGTGCCACTGCTACCGGACGGTACTGTCTTCGTGCCGGAGTGGCACTCCAGCAGTGTCTTCCGTGGACCACCGGATGCGCTCCAGTGGTCTGATTTTCCCACCACTTGTTCCTATGGCTCTCCCGTGACATGTTCTTCACTGCGAAGACTTCGAAATACCGTAGCGGTCCCGTTTCATCGTCACCTGTCAATCCGTACATACACAGACAATCTACAGAGGGTCTTTGGGCCGTGTTTGTTCGTCATGCGCCCTCCGTGTTAGTTGATAGCAATATGATGGACAACAATGATGTTCAACGACAGACAAGGTAAAATTTTAATCAATTAAAATTGAACTTAATTCCCAAAAATTCCCCCACAAAAAATATCCCTACCCATAAATAAAATCATTCGCGGATGAACATCATAATGAGTTGATCATCGTTCTTTATTTTAGAAGGTAGGAATTGTGGGAATATAAATATACTCAAATTAAACCCTTACCTCAATAATTTACATCGTAATTCGAGTGTCACGGAGGTCGACGTTGTAGGGTGAGGTTTCGTAGAAGATGTCAGTGTGCGTCGCCGTTCATCGTAGAAGAAGTGCTCTTCGTTGAAGAGGTGTCATTATTCCTCGGAGAAGAACCGTCCTTCGTTGAGGATGATGTTCATCAAAAACTCTAGAGTTCTCCCAATTCCCCCTCACACAACAACTTTCATACCAAATAAAATAAGGCTACCCCTTATTTTATTTAATCTTATCATGCATTCAAAATTTATAATTCAAACACTTTATTAATTTAATTGAAGAGCTTCAATAAATTAATTAAGGTGTGTGTTGGAATGAATTAAAGAGGCAGAGTGGGGAGAGGAAGTGTTACCCAATTAAAGGGGAGTTAAAAATTAAGAAGGTGGTTTCAAAAAGTGTTTAGGGAATGTGAAAGGTTGGGGCTCGTGTGTGCCCCACCTCAAAAATATCCTCAATGCGTTGTTAGGTGCTTATGGGTCCCACCCCAACTCCCCTATGTAGGTTATAACAACATTAGATAAAAAATAAAATTGTTCCATAAATTTATTCACTTCTTATTTAACCCACAAATTTTAACTTCTCCTCCCCTGAAAACACATCTGCAGTAAAGGCCCCCTTGAAAAATTACCGGCGTTGCGAGTTAATCTATGCCCTCAGATTTCAATTCCGAACACCGGATCAAAAGATAGAAAAAACTACTCATTTGTTCATAGAACGTACCCGAGATAAACTTTGGAAATTGATTCTGGGCACACAGGGCCTTGGAATCAAGCACCTTCAGAAGCCACAGACTCATAAAAATTCAAAAGAAATTATGAAAAAAAATTTCCTTCAAATATTCGGGTCTTTACAATAATATTATTCAAGGAAATGAGAAATAAATAAAAAAATAAGTAGATTCATTCCCTATAAAAATATACATGACTGATATTGATAAACATAGAAAACATAACACACATATTACTTAATTCTAGAAGTCTACATATTCAATGGTGTAAAGGGAAATCACTATAATAATTATTAAAATAATTTGATATTTTTATAATTCCACCATGGTGGATGCAATAGTCTCTAGTTCCTGGATATCTACCTTAGGAATGTTTAGGTGTTGAATGGGTGATGGATCATTCATTAATGTGTTGGAAATAGTATTAGATGAATAGAAATATTCAATAACTTCATATAAAATTAGTGATATCCAAAAGCACAGATGGAATTTTATCAATACAAATTTTATGGGGGATTACCTCATATCCAATTACTAATAAAATATTAGTGTTCTCCATTAATTTTGAATGCATCAATGATTATCAATATCATCAAATTACACCCCCTCCTTGAAGCATTTCTTATGAATCCAATCAATCTTCATTATGAATTGTTTGTAAATCACTATCAGTGGACTAAAAATAAAATATCTCATAGAGAGGATTATATTTTAATGTAGGAATATACATGTAGTAAGACTGCATTTTCAGGTTGTATTACACACAACTCAGATACATGTATACATGAATTTCATGGATTATTTCAACATAAAATATATACAGGTTTATGTATATTCATCATATGCTTGTGTAATCTGTGTGTTATATACATAAGATATCAAAACATTTATATCATTATATTTTATATAATCATTACATGAATACATATATTTATACATATAATACATGAAATATATGCATTTTAATTTTATTGAACTTCTAATAATATCCAACTTTCACTAAAAAATCATTGTCTATTAATGCTAAACATAAAATTTATTATAAATCTATCCAAAAACATTATGATATTATTTCTTCAAAATATATTCAATATGAAAAAAAACATGTAAAAGCAATATAAACTTATCCAAGGGATTAACCACGAGTCCATACTAGGCTATACTATCTTGAAAACAAATATGGAATATATTTTTTATTGATGTATATAATGTGAGTCCTCTATAAATGATTTGGAAATTATAATGTTAATAATAAAAATAAATTTACCTTAAACAACAAATAATTAAAGGATATATTTTGAGATTTTAATTTTTCTAGATTTCTATGTCATTTTTTAGTGTTTTATAATACAAGTGGAAAAATTAAATTATGAAGTAGAAATTTCTAATTAATTTCCATTCCCCCTTAAAAAATGTTATTTATAAATATTCACATACTATATTCATGGTAACTCCCATGACAATAATAATGACATTATCAAAATTTACTATCATATGTAAGCCATGTGAATAACATTTGAAAAAATAGGATTAAAAAATTATTTAAGATATATAAAATATATCAAACCTATTAGACCGTTTAAAAACCCGAATGATATATAATATTATTTTCATTTTCATAATTATAATATAAATTCACATACCCATTTAATTTTCAATGAGAACTACATAATTATCCAACATATTTCAGTATGAATTGCAAATAAAATCATAAAATAAAAATATAAAACATATTGATTTCATGGAAAAAATGAAAATATCATGTCTAAATTTCCTTAAAGAAACAATCCTTAAACCTTTCTAAAATCAAATATTTACTAATTTAATAAAAACATAGTGTAATTTACGGATATTTTAATATAATAACCATTCCATTAAAAAAATTTACCAGAATATCATGTATACACTACGGGACCACATATATACAATCACCATTACCTGAAACTATACAATGGAATTCCAAAACAGAATTAATTCCTTAACACTATGGGTAATCCTAATCATTACTAAACTATGTCACTTTACCCAATGACTTGGAGATCTATAATGGGATATTCCATTATTATAGTTATATTTAATTTATACAACATTAATATATGATTTCATATTAAAATAGCATGAATAAAAAAATATATCATTCACGTTAACGGTTAATTATATTTATCTGGTAATTCATTCCCATATGAACTACTACATTTACAATCACCAAAAAATAAGAAAATATTTATATTTCCTTCGATTTTTTTAAAACAAATAATATACTAGAATATTATGAAAATTATTTTCATTGAAAATAATCATGAAAACAATTAAAAGAATCATCAAATATACAAATTCTAGAATATTATAAATTTCTTTCATTCACCAATATTTAAAAAAAATTATTTCACAAATTGAGAGAGAATTTATTAAAATGTATAATATGAATAAAATTAAATGATTCATTTTTTTATACATTATAATTAAAGTAAAAAATGTTAAAAAACCAATTAAAAACATATATGAAATTATAAACACATTTATAAAATATTTAAATGATCCTAGACATGGAAGAAAAGTATTTTTGGGATATATTTTAAACATGATTTTAAAATAATATCCCTTACCTCAAGTGTCGACTTGTATTATTCATATTTGTACACTCCTATGTAATAAAATTATATAATATTTTTAATTTCAAAACTAAAATTTTCACTTCCATTCTAGGATCATTATTCTCTCTATTTCATTTGTTACCATTATTTATTTAGCAACTAAACTATTTAAGATAACTTTTTATGTTTTGGGGATGTTTGATTTATAAGTCAAAAATTAAATCGGTGGAATGCATAATGTAATGGTTATGGTCGTTCCACAATCTATATAATATTAATGGTGAAAATTTATTATCTCTATATTTTAAATAAGAGTATAAATCCATCGATGGAAGGTTTTGTTAAATTTAAAATACATCATATTAGGGGGTGGTATTCTGCACATACAATGGAGTAACATATCCAATTGTCCACTGTAAGGAAAAAAATAAGGTATACAATATATAAGTTTTGAAGGATAATAATTATGAATTAAATATAATATAAATTCATCAGATTCATTCTTATGAGTAAACATATGTGGAAAAAATTGAAATTTTTTAAAATCACATTATAGATATGGTTTTCCACATGCATGCACAAGGAACATAATAAATTTATATCATATGAAAATTGTAAGCAGGTAAGTAATATATTATGTACATATAATATTATTAATTTCAAAAAAAATATTATATATTAATTAATACAATATTTATAATCATTTTTGTGAGGGGGTGATGGAAAACGCAATAACTCACTTTGTGGAAGTGGAAGTACACATCTACCTAATTTTTTTTAATTCCATAGCATAAAAATGGGACTAAAAATTTTATTTTATAAACATAATAAAATTTGAGTATAAATAATATACCTATTTTATTATTATATATTGGGTCAAAAACATTTTAAACAGATAGAATAATAAATTTACATTAAATAGGATTAATTGGACTTATACGTTTTCCTACATATCTTAATTTCGATTACAACTTAATCCTTATAAGCTTGGTCATTTTAGAAGACCAATACATCTAAGACATGGGGAGTATTTTTTAGATTGTATTTTTTAGGAAATGATACTCTTATAATAGTTCAATGTTTTAATATCATATTTTCATATTCAAGGATAAAATTAACTTAAATGTGTTAAATTAAAATTTAATGAGACATGGCTATAAATACTATCATCCAAAAAAATTATGATAAAATTTTTCTGGCTGTATAAACAATTTTTTTATTAAATAACCTATGTAACAATTTTTTCAAAGGTGGAAAAAATCTTAACAACTGTACTATTAAAATTGGTTAAAAATTAAATTTAATTCATTATTAAATATAATTTTCATGAAAAATAATTTTTTTCATATATTATTATGATTAATGTTTTTGAATTTGTATAAATTCTTTTTTACATGCATACAAAAAACCAAATGAAAAAGAGTTTTTTCTAAAAAAGTTGTATTGAAGAAAAAAAATAAACGTATAGAAAATTAAATATATAATACTTATTATGATTAAATAATTAATTATTTAAAAAATTATATTTTATTACATTGAAAGCAAAATCCATGCTAGAATAGGTCTTTTAAAATCAATTGTTTTCTAAAATATTTAATGTTTTTTAAAAATATTCATTTTCGCCATTCACTAAAAAATCGATCGTTTCATCGAAATATATATAATTCAGTATAATATAGATATTATATGACTAGGTAAAAAATATATTTCCTATTTTTTAATTTAATTCATAAAATATATAAATTTAACTATTAAATGAAATTAATTAATTCATGATCAATAAATTGGTCAAAAAACATCAAATTTTTATTAGAAAAAACCTTCAAATTTGTTTACAGAATATTAATAAATAGAATATTATGATGAATAGTATTATTAAATAAAATATATTTTTTTGTAATTTTTTGGGATGTCAAATTCTTCCCCTTTTTTAAATTCTTCCTTTACAATTATATTTTTTACAAAGACAGGTGAAGGTATTATCCCTACATTGAAGATTCTGATTCCATTATTAATTATATCATCATATGGATTTCTATAAAAACACATAACTATGATTTAATTTTTCTTATAATACCTACCCTATTTTCTCTATGATTTTCAAATTATTTTCCTCATAAAAATTTTTTTCCTATAACTATACAACATTAGGTCTGAAAACCAGAGATTCATCGAGTACATACATCATTAGTAAAGAAACCTAAAGTAAATCAAATTCATATTATAGTATTATTGGTAACTATATATATTACGATAATTATCCCAAAATTTATAGAATTTCATAGCTTCCCATGATTCATGGTCTCAATATTACTTTTTATCCAAAATAATAGTAACATATTTTAAGAAAGACATAGCCACCTACCTCAAATGAAGGATATATTATTGGGTTATCTACATAAATACAATTACATGTTTTTACACCCATCATATGGTGGTGAACAATATTTACATTATTTACCTTCACTAATACTAATTTCATTCCTTCCAATATCATTTCACTATATTCTTTCAAATGTTAAGGAATGTAACTACATTTTCTATATAATGCAACAAATGGTTCAATCTTGATAAATGAATGAAAAATATTTTTATAATTAAATTAGAATAAATAAAAAGTTTGGTCATACTATCAATGATAATTTAATTATAGATATTCAAATATATCCCCAAAATCATATATTTTATACTTTTTCCCCTTAAAATTTAAGAAGAATTTTTTTACTGAATTTAATTTAATTTGATATTTATTCCTTAAATTTTTTAAAAAAACATAATGTAACTCATTAATCATCATTAAATATAATTATTATGGGAACACCATGTAAAATAATTCTCCTTATGGAAAATGTATTAATGAGATACGAATACATAGTATACCAATTGTGTATAAATTGAATAGATTTTCCAAAATAATCAACAATAACCCAAATCACCTTAGTACTATGAGTTTTATTTTTTAATACAAACAGGAAATACATGGATATGTTTTTCCATTTAAAAGATGGCACTAAAAGTCTCAACAATACTATTCAATTGTTATCATTATTCTTTAAATTGCGTTGAAGACAAAAATATCATTGTAAAATCCATTTTATAATTCTTTATAAATTCCCTAAAAAAGTATTTGAAACTATCTTTATATATCTTATAAGAATCTAGATGAAATAAATAGGGTGTTTTTAGCTTCACATAATTATTCCTTTTATATCAATGTATAAATTTAAACATATAACCTATATAAAAATCCAATACAATGTTGTTTATCCACATTAAAGCCTGAAAAAATACCCATTTAATTGATTTTTATTTTTACAGAAAACAATGATTTTCTCACCAACACATCATAATCAATCTTATAATAGTTACTAAACTAATATATGTGCCACCTGGTGGGATTTTCTCAGTACATTATTTAAAGTCCAGCAGTTGTTAAATCAATAACTAAAATATCATTTTCAAAAACTATCATAGGTAATTATATATTATCTATTTGGATAATTTAATCTACTACCATATGTTATTCATCTGAATGATAGTGAATGTTTTCTTCATAATATCTAAGGAATTATATCCATATTATATATTATATGTTCAACTATTTTTTAATGACTATATTCCTTATATATTTACTATTTGTATATATTTTACAAATCTACACATAAACATGGTTCCTCAATATTTCTTATTATAAATAATAATATATCTATCTCAAATTCACGTGTCAGATAATTATTCTCTAAGCGAATCAAATGAATATAATTAAATATGACAAACTATTCAATTTTCATCAATAAATAACTAATTCTCCTAAAATAAGAATTTCTATAAATATAAAACTCTCTATTTCTATATAAAAAGGGTATCAATGAACAATTAAACAACAATATTTTCACTTATTTAAAATAGTCTTAAAATTCCATTTTTTTATACGAAGGTATCTAATTTTTAATTATCGATTGTCTGTGGGACTGATAACTATGAAATTTTTTCAAGAAAGCATTAGTAGTAAACTACTACATTAAGAAAAATTTAAATATTTTCATCTTTTGTAGTCCTTGTCAACACTACCACCGCATTAGTTTTAGAATTATCAATAGTTATTTCATGTCCAGAAACAATATTTCCATTGAATGTAATCTTTTTTAACCCAAATTCACAGTTACTAAATTTTCTATACAACTTAATTTAAATAAATATATACAAAAAATTCATAATGGTTTCTCAAGATCATCCATGATTTTATATTATACTATAATATAATTGTATACATAACCAAAAATTTTCTCTAATTAACCATATAACACTCTATTTATCATTCCCATAAATACAGTGTGCCCATCTATCAAGCAGAAATAAATAACCACACATTCGTAATTGATATAACTTGTATAAACTTTTTCACTGAAATTTCATTTTCCATCACTATAGTAGATGTTACATTGACATAAGAGCATTCTTTTAAAAATTTTGTGCTCCATAACGGTGATGAAGCTGGTCATAAATAAAAGGAAAGGTAAAGTTTTTATTTATACATTATTAATTGATTTATCTGAAATCTATGAAAAATATCATGTATCCTTCCTTAATTTTATGAACCAGAAGAGTATAACACTAAGGTCAGGTGCTACGATGGATGAAACCATTATCATGAAATTCATATGACATCTTTTTATTTTTTAAAAACTATTCTAAATCCACTCTATAGGGAATTTTTAAAACTATCTATGAATGAAAAACTAATTATGTAGTAAACTCAACTAAAATCTTATGAATAACCCCAGTAATGTCATTTAGAAATACATCCATATAATCATTTATTACTATCACATCATGAATTTTAATTGTTTATTTATGCTGAACAATAAATTAAAGATAACATTTATTTACAAATTATTTCAACTTATCATCTAGTTAATGTTTTTTCATTTGTATGGATTCAAACATATATACATGCATAAACTAATTATGAAAAATTAAATCATTAACTCAGTAATGAATCTTATCATAACAAATTTAAATCTAATCAATACCCATAATATCATAAAACGTTACATTTAAAATACCAAAAGGTTTTTTGTAATAAACTTTTATAGATGATAGCAATATGATACTTTTAAAAAAATTCCTTTATACTAACCCCATGAGTTTGTAATATGTTTATTAAAATTATTTATTGAAATATTATTCACATTATAAATCATATTGTTTTTAAATATAATAATGAATGGATAGTATATCAATAAAATTCATTTGAATAATCTTTTTAAATAATTAATGTAAACCTCACTATTTATTTTTAGATTCCCAAAACTCTTACAGTAGTTGGAAAATAATTTCCGACACATAAATTTTATAATCTCAATGATTCCATACATCTGTAACTAAATTTGGACATTATATAGCATAATTTTTCAATTCATTACACTTAAAATGTTTCACTTCATGTTTCCCACTACATGTCTGACCAAAAATATTTATGGTTTATTTTAATTTTTTAGAAATGTGTCTTGGATTTCAACATCGGCAACGTTTCACTACATTTTTTTCATTAGCATTAATTGAGTCCTCCTCAATTTGATACATCTCTGGGAATATACTTTCCAATTTATAATGAATAAATTTAGTAAAATTATTTCCAATAATGGTATCATAAATAAATTATATTTCTAGGAATACATATCCTTAATTTCATTATAATTATTAATCAATAAATCACATAGATCAATATAATCATTAAAATGATAGATATTTATTTTTTAATTATGGTGTTCCAAACATTATAGAACATAAAATATAGTCTCTAATGTATGAATTCATCCATCATATTTCACGGGCTCTCAGGAACCACCATAATCCATAGAGTAAATTTTCATTAATTAAACTAATATCTATGTATTATTTTATTGGGAATTTTTTCCTTCTCCGGCACATGTACCATAGTTGATACACTATATCAACAAAGTTACAAACATCAAAAAAATACTATATCATAATTTTAACCAATCTAGGATGTTGTTTCAGAAGTATTTTATCCTCTTGATTCAATTACAACATTAATTCTATGTTTCTTCTATGGAAACCCATTTTGAATAGGCAAGGATCCAAAAAAGAGTTATGAAGATCCTAAAATTATTTCTCATGATAAAATAACCATATAATAGAATCTTTTTGAAGATTATATTAATATCACTTTAACGATTTATGTTTTCTAGAAACCTGTCTTGATAACAACTATGACATTACCCCCATTAATAAACCCATAATTAAATGATTTACAATAATTCATTAATTAAAAAAAATTTAAGATCATTTTGGTTATGCCATTTGTAGAATTAGGGAAAAAATGACATAATAATTTTTAAATTTCAATAGAGTTTCAAAATTTTTCAATATAGACATCCTTATAACGCTGCACATTCATCAATCAACATAAATACCATAACTCGAACTCTGACAGTATTAACATTTAGAATCATCAAAAATCAATGTGAATTTTTATTAAATATATAATAATAAAAACAAATCTTAGTAAGTAATTTAAGATAAAATTAAATAGTTTATCCAATTTTAAAAATTAAAGATAAAGAATGTCATTTTCTATAATAAATATTTGTGATAAAATACCGATTTACATTCCCATAATAGAAAATTCAATTTTGAATACATTTCATAAAATATTTAATACTATACCATAAATAAAAAACATAATAATATTTTTTCCTATAAATATAAAAACTTATGAATATATTTCGTTGAAAAAAAATTTATTCCCCCATATTATTCAAAAATTTCAGCAATATTTTAAAAAAGACAAAATCTCATTTTATTACCTTTCGAAATGAAATGATTAAAATATAAACCCATTGTGATATTATCATGTACGTACCATGATATATTTTCCTTATATTTCAATATAAAACCCCACCATTAAAATTAGGTATGGATTATTTTAAATTATGTTGAATACCATTTGATTTTTCATTAATGTGATGTCTATGGTTGTCAAGGAGGTTTTAGAGGTGTGAAGAATGCTCCAGAAGAAGTTGGGGAATGTATCAAAGAGGTTTTAGTTCTACAAGATAGCATGTGGTCTTCATATAAACATATAGGTAATTTGTACTCCCACCATAGAGCTATTCAGTTCCACTGACCAAATTATGGGTTCATCAGTATGTGTTAAAAAAGAGCAAGTTTTATCATTTTTCATGTTTTACATTTTTAATCTAAATCAATATTCCTCTTCAAAAATCAAGTAGTATCCCCCACGTAGAATAAAAATACATACTCTCATTCCAATGACATAAATCCTTGAATCATTAGTCTTTTCTCCCACCATTTGAGGAGATCAACTCTTTGTGGTAATTATATACTTGATCTCCTTACATTTTTTGATGTCATTCACGATTTTGTTGTCATATTTTATATTTTTCTAATGTCTCTTATTTTTTAAGGATTTCATCTCATAAATTGATATCTTAATTTGAAAAAAAAAATCAAATGTCGATATCATACATATAACCCTTCTAAAACCATTTTTAGTGGGTCCCTATGTATCTACCTTTAGTCTTGCTATTTTATCATTAGTGATACTGATGTGATTGGTTCTTATTTACTTTTATGATGAAATGTTTCATTAAATGAATTAATCAAAGATAATGGAATGTTATATAACCCGTGGACTGTTTTTTATAAAATAGTACAGTAGTATAAATTGAGAACTAGGATAGGAATACACTATGTGGACTATACCTTTTGAAATTTGAATATTTTTTCCATTAGAAAAGTGTTTCTAAATAGATATTTTGTTTTAAAAATTGTTATTTGTTTTTTTAAATGAACATGGTCACTATAATTATCATCTAATTGGTATTAATTAACAATGATTATATGATGGTAATAAAAAATCATTTTTGATGATTTTAGTGGGAAATAATTAGAAATAAAAATGTTTATTGAACACTTTTATATTTAAATTTTTATATTGAGTCGTATAAATTGTAATGTATTCCTTTTTTATGTCAATGTTGCATGTTTTGGTTACTTTTGTATTTTATATTGATGGTTAAACCCCAAATGAAATAGGCCCCCAAAGGGATTTGGTGCTAGATATGTCTAGAGTTGTTAGTAAAACCAAAGGATATTATAGACCATGGAAGGATGCGTAGTCCCTAGGGATGAGTATATTACCCTTTGAATATTTTTGGACAATATAGGGGTATATTATTACAATATGGAAGTGATTGTCTTGAAATGATCTCCATGATTTTCTATGATACATCTACAAATGAAAAATATCGGTGGTTATGACCTCATGTCTCACTGTATATCCTATGTTTAGATTTTAATTTATTTATTACTAACATATTAATTTAACATAATATATTTGGTATCATTTTAGGATAAAATTTTAAAACTAAAATAACTTTTTATTTTATATTTATTAGTATACAGAGACACACTCACACCCTACTCAGGCCACCTTATAATGTAAAATCCCCCACCGCATTATCCCAAAGTCTGTGTCTATTTTATTACATTGGAATTCCCTAACTGTAATTTAATCCAAAAGGACCTCATAGGTTAGTTGTCTTGGTAATCATGATATATAAATAATTCCCATATTACATTTTTTAACAAAAAGTAAAACTTAATTGATTTATTAAAATTATTTTTTTAATCTAAAATATTGTTACATTCCATTCATAGTACATTTAATAGACTCATTTTATGGGAAAAAATTAATGTTGAAATAAACTGATCTATTAGAGTTATAAAATGTAAAATATATCAATAATATTTGATTAATAATAAATAAGGCTTAGTCAATATAGAACAGTTAATATGTAAACACACATTCAATTTAATCTATAACATTATTATCATGTTTATATAAATAATAATTATCATGGAAAGATAAATAAATGAAATTTTTTTTCATTTAATAAATAAACTAAGAATGAAAATAATCCATTGAGAATAGAATTTTTAAAATTACATGATTTATAATAACATAATTCTTTATGATGTAAATTCTTAATTACTGGATGTAATGATCTCTAGAATCATCATACATATAATATAAAGACCATTAATAAGACACTTTCAAATAAATGGGTAGGTATACCATAGAAACCCATTTATCATTTACTATCCAATTGATTCATGTCAATAGAATAATGATGCATCGATGAGATATATGTATACAGGACCCACCTACCAATTTATGCACAAATCATTCCTCATATATTGAATAGTCTATTTAATTTTCCATTAATGTTCCCTATCCATAAATATAATTTTTGACTAATAAGTAATTATTTATCATTAATTTCAGAAATAATAAAATAGAATACAATTATTAACACCTTTTATAGAAATGATGTATGGTTTATGGGATAATCATATTCATGATATATTATATAGATATATAGTGGAAAATAAATTTTAATTGATCACTAGAAATGAAATACTTAATGTGAATATTAATTGAATAAGAATTAATATTGAAAATTAATTTCAATAGATGTTATAAAAATGATCATAAACCATAAAAATTATGAATAATTGTTATATGTACACAATATATCCCATATGATGCATATATAAAATAAAAGTTTTGGTCATTTATGAATATAAATACATTAAAAATATCATTATAATTTTCATGGGGAAAATATAAAATTTTCAAATCTAAAAGGTCATAAAATATTTTCATAATAAATTTCATTATAAATAACCACTAAAAAATATATATAATTATTTAAATTATTGAGTGTTTATTATAATTGTAAATTCCACACATGTCATACATGTTAATTGAACGTTTCCTTAATATTTTTTGGTAAAGTCTAAACATGATTTGATTGAAAAACAACACGAAGATTCTATTAAAATACTGAAATAAGTGAAACATGATAAAAAATTGTAATTATATCATTTTATTAATTTTGAAAACAATTATAAATAAATTTTATTAAAACATGGGTATATAAGTAAATTAATTTTTGGATGAATAAAAAAATGATGTCAGATTTTATTAAATGTATAATATCAATAATTTTAGTTAATATTTTTTGTAAGAATGTTAAAATTATGTTAAAATATCATAAATATTAATAAGATAATAAAATTAATTGTTTTTATTATTTAATGGTCAAATAATTTCATTCAATTTAAATTCAACCATAAACAGTCCCGATTAAAATGAGATTTTGAAATAAACCCTTAAAAAGGATTATTATGTGGAAGTGAGAATTAATCAATATACCAATTATGAGTAAAAAATATAAATCCACATAAAAAGTTCATATATATCATAATATTATCAATATCCAATAGACATATAGTCACAAAATAACAAACAAAATATAAATGTAATATATCCCATTGTAAATGAATTGAGTTATGAAATTATTTAAAATATGGTAATTTTAAATTAAAATGGAATTTGATGAATTAAATCAATTTTAAAAATTTATTAACATTATTTAATAATGAATAATTACCCTACATTTCCATGTGATGTACATAAACCATAATAAATAGATTAGTATCAGACATTACTACAAGTATCAATGAAGGGAAATTAAGATGAATCACTTAACTCACACTTTATTATTGTTGAAAATTCATTTATATCATGAATAATGATTATTATACTTCTATTAATTTATTCCAATACAATTTTCAGATTTATAAAATCATATATGATCCTCTAATAACAATTAACTGCCAGTTTTTATAATATTTCTTTATTTTCTCTATTTCTTGGAACATTTCAGTATTTTCTCCTGCATGTTTTTCAAGAAAGTAACTATTCTTATGTATTGGATATAGAATTAAAATATAAATAAATGTTATAATGTTATAAATATAGTACTTACTCATTATATACACTTTTATAATCATTCTTCATGTTTATACAAGAAAAATGAATCACATCGCTTTATTGAGAGGACATGTAATATGTACGCATGAGCATCAATATAATTCCATTATAATGTTTACGGTTTTAGAATTTATGGAGAGAATATATTTATTGAATAAATTTCTTGTCATATAAATCACATATAATTATTATATTTACCCTATTTTCTTTCCTTGTACAGAGTATGTCAAAAACAAATCACATTGCTTTTTGAGGCGGTTGTCCTCTGTACACAAGAGTGATGTGATAATAATTTAAATAAAATAAATTTTAAGAAGAAAAGAGTTATATATAAATTATATATTTTTAATAATATAATTTAAATTATATATATACCTTAAACCCATAATTATATTAATTTTTTAGATGTGTTCATGGAATATGACTTATATTAGTTCAAGATGATGTAGTTTTTTAAAGGGTGAGGGTCAAGCCCCAATTATTGAACATTTCATTAAACCCCTTATGATATTGGGGATAATGGGAACCCATAACATGTACATATGTAAAAATATATATAAAAAACTAGACCGGAAGACCTTGACATGGCCCAAAATATCTAAAGTAAACAAACAACATGATAAGTACTGGTCCAAAGTCTCATCACAAGCTTGTAGTTTTCCATTCACAAGATCGACTATTTAATTTCTAATTAAATGGATGAGGAGTTATATAAATGTCAATAAATTACCATAATATCATCTATCTATATTTTATACTCTTATTTTACTATACTACCATTATATGATAATAATTTAATGATGTGGAATAATAAATAAAATAAAAACGATCATTTCAGAATGGTACCCCTTCTTCGAAAGACTACTTCTTCTTTTTTACCTAAATCCTTATGAGGATGGATTTATGAACACATTAAGGGATGTATCATATTTTTAAGGGATTTATTATGTGATTTGGGTAGGTCTGGTCCAAACTAAATAATTTTGTATGTTTAAATAGGGGAGGGATGTGGTGGAATTTTATAATTTTTGGAGAGGATAGTCATGGAATTTTCTAGAAGAACCACTTAAACCATTCTTATTATAACTACAAAAACCTCCAAAATGGGTTATTATATAATATAATATGTTATATTGTAATAAAATTAAACAACAATGGGGTTTGAACAAGCTGGCAGGTAATTTTAACCCATATCATTTTAGTTTTACCCTGAGTAAATTAGTTTTGACCTCAAACATAAAAATTAAATTTTAATGCATTTACAATTAATAAAAGTCATAAATTAATTTGAAAATTTTATATAATATATATTATACTCATTAGAAATATATAATCCCTTTTTTCAAATTCAATTCATATAATTTTAATAATTCAATTTAAAATTATACCACTATACAAGATTAAAAATATAATATCCAATGATACAATTCAAATAGTTATTGAATATATTAATGACATGAATTAATATAAAATTTTTTAAAATGAAAAAAAAATTAAATTTTATTAAAATTGAAATAATTTTATATTAAATCATGTTTTTGGATAATTTAATGATGTTAATTAATTAAATGAAAATCCAATTTAAAATAAAAATATTATTTCATCTATTCATTATAAAATGAATCAATATAGAAAAATTATAATAATTCAAAATAAGAAATTTAATTATGATTTTATTTAAAAAAAATATTTTAATTTAACGAAATAATGTTTTAATTATGTTATAGTTTATATTTAAATTTCCTTAAAAAGGTGTGGCTAAAACATCTTAGAAAATTAATGTTTTTCAGAAATCATTTGTTTCTATTTCAAATAAATAATTGAAAAATGAATTTCTTTATAAATTTTTAAACCACATTATTTTCTATATATTATTATTATAATTTATACACACAAATTTAATTTCTGGTTTAAAAATGTGTACTATATTATTGATCATTTTTTGGGGTTGTGTGTTCCACATGGCATCCATGAGACTGAATTTATATAAAATTAATTATATCATAAAGTCATAGGGTGATAAATTCCTCACTATTATTAATGTATTGTGTCACATACACTATCAAACCCATCATTTTAATTTTTTTTAAATTTCTTGGTGTTTCATTCTACCCACCTTCAGTAACATATATCTTAATAATTTACACTTTATCTTTGTAATCAAGGGTATTACATTTGGAAATTACACTATTTAAAACTTCACATCATAAAATGGTTAATATATATTGCAAGAAAAAATGTGATATATATATATATATAATTTCATATGGAATAACAAATAATTAGGCTTCCATGTTGTGGAACAGACTTGATAATTGATGACATGTAAATTATAGAATAACATAAATAAATATAAAGAGTAATAAAGATCATTCATCCAAGGAATTTGAATGATCATGATAAAGTGAAAAAATAAAATCAATGTAGTTATTGAGTTAAAAAATTATTTATTCATCAAATATAAAGGTAATATGATAAAATAAATATTTCAATGTCCTTTTATTAATGATTAATAATTCATTTAATATCAATGAATATACTGAATTAATCATGATATATTTATATTTATCTACAAAAAATGATCTTGGGTTGTTCTTTAATGAATTTTCAATTCATATCTTAATTAATGAAATGATCAACCAAAAATGTATTTTTCATCCCAGATGAATTGAAATTATCTCTTTATAGATCATAATATCAAAAAAAAATTGACAATTATTACTCAATATATATATTTTTTCTCTAAAACCAATTGAAGGACCCCAGAACACCCCGAGAGGGGAGGTTGAATCCTCATGTAAAGGATTTATTAAAAAATGATGGATATAGTTACCAAGTTGGATGGAACTATTTAAAACTATATGATTCATAAATAAAGAAAGCAATCAATCACATGCAAGAATACCACACATCACTTTTAGCAGATTCAAACCTAACGGCTATATCCAAGGAGCATAGGTTGATAGTGTGTCGGTCGTACCAAAATCCACTAATCATTGAATATAAAGGATTAGTCACAATCAATCTGTTCTAGGCTCAATGCCTTTACAAGAAATCAGGAAATGCTCACTACATCCATCAAATCACTTTTGTTGACTCCACCCAGCTCACTACTCTGAGAGAAGTTACACTAAGTTTATAGGCTTGAATTTCCCTTCAATTATTTAGCATTTATGGATTTATCATTGACTTAGAATGGGAGTTTTCTTTCAGCATATACCTATGATGATTCTATTTGAAATCCCTATCTACAAAAATAAAATGTTAAAACTGATCTTTGTGAATCCTCATTGAGAGACATACTCCATCATGAAGCAACCAACCATTGTGGAATAAAGTATCATCATGAATCACCCCTATCATCACAGAAAAAAAGTATTTATGAAGCATCCCATACTTCATGGAACAAATTTTGTGAAACTAAATGGGTTAAAACATAATACCTTATTATCAAGAAGAACCCTTTTTCCAAAAGCATGAGTATTAATTGAGACTTATAGTCTCTTCACGATGCACCTAGTCGCTTAGAAGTCCCTGTTCAAGAATCTCTTTGTGAAATCCAACAATCTCAAGATTTTCACTCAAATAACCGATCAAAATGTATAGGGGTAGCCTCATATTTTTATGCTTGGCCATTATCAAACCTCCATGGACTCTATACATATTCTTAGAACAATCAAAAACTCTTTGTGACTCTCCTCCATTCATACGAAACCCTAGGAATTATTAGTTCGTAGAGCCCATCATCATTGCAGAGTATTCCATAATTTCCCCTCACAACAACTATCAATTTTTCAAATAATTCCGTCAACAACATCAATGCTCTAAAATTCCTAATCTGGGAGTACACCACCTCCGACCGTGAATCCCATAGTAATCACAATGCTCACCTTCAGATCACTTTATGTCCTCGTGAAATGAAATTCTCAAATCCCATCAACACAGAACTCATTACCTTTACATATTTCCATAATAAATCCAAGAAAACCCACATTTCAAATTGAAATACATCTTTCAAATTTTAGACCCCAAAAATTAGCAAACACACAGATACACCACCACCTTCAATACTACTTTTAGCATGAACTGTTTGATAAATTTCTTTGAAATATCCATTTTCATCCTTGTAAGGATTGAAAAAATCAATCCATAACCTAATTTATGAAAATAATAAACTTGGTTCCAACAATCTCCAACTTTGGATTTGTTTGAAATCTTGTAGATACAATCAATAATGTACCATCCACAATCAAGACTTCAAACTAAATAGTTTTCTCCAATAACATTCTCCTATAACAAACCTACAACCTAAAAAACATTTCATCCTCTATATTTGTAGATTGAATTTATCCATTTTTTCCCATTTTATATAATCTCACGAACTTGTTTTTGAAATTTTTAGTGATAATAAAATACGATTCTCGGTCGTATCTCCCTTATAAACTTGCATCACTTCCACAAACAAATTAAACTAGTTTGAAAAATAGGGGAGGTGCATTTTTTAGAATCTTTATACACTGGGAGGTGGATAAACACTGATGTTCAACAAATGTTTCATAAACACAACTCTTAATAGTGGCTTGGTGTGGATATCATCCACTTACTCATCAGTTCCCACATGATCCATTTACTCATGCCTTGTTTATCATTTTGCATGATGAATTGATATCCGATTTCAATATGTTTCATAAAATAATGTCGAACATTATTCTTCATAAGATCTATCACACTATTCTTATCACAGTTAATCACCCATGTTTTATAGAGACCCAACATTTTCTTACATTACTATTAAATCATTTTAAAGATAAATAACACAATAGTATTACACATGGAGGATCCAGAGGTTTAGTGTCTTGGGAAAACTAGGACCATACATAACAAAAACAACATCAACCATAAACATTAATTTAATTTCTTCTTCTATAGCTTCTTAGTAGAACTTGTCCTCTCTTTAGTACATGTAGCCACCTGAGGATATAAATAAAAAGGGTTGAGCTAAAAGCCCAGTAAGAGGATAGATAAGAACAATATATCATGGGGGGAGCATAATCATAACATAGGCAAAAGATCATGCCAATGAGAGGAGCTTAAGTAAAATACTTCAAATGTGGCAATGAATAAAAATAAAACATCATGTATTAGTGTTTAACTACCACACATACATGTTAACAAAGATATCATCATGTTCACACATCATTTCACATTTACTCATGAGATTTATCAATTTACCCAACGCGTTGGAGCGCTATATAATTCCGGGCGCACCCGTCACATAATAACATTATCATTATCATGAATGCCACATAGAACACATATCAAACATGTACATAAATATCCCATGGAAAGGAATGGGTTTCATCACATAATAACACATTAATAAGCTTTGGGTTCCCAAAATAAAGAGGGAACAACATACTTGATACAAGAACCATCAACCTTGAATGAGAGATCTTGAAAGAATAGTTCTTTTGGAAAACATTTTGATTGACATAAAAACCAGTTACAAACATGTATATCCTAGAAAAGTAAATTAAATTTTGAAAAAATGATCTTGGAGGAGTAACCATATCAAAAATGAAGTGAAATAGGGAGAACCCGAAGGAAGAAAATTTGGTTCGAGATTTCCCCTTACCTTGTACCCGAATGCTTCCTTATCTTTATTGTCCTATATAATGAAATTATATTCATTAATTAGAAATCCAGAGACATGTGTAAATTAATAGGTTTCATTCTGGTTTTATTATGTTATATTATGTTCCTTTGGATGACTTATAGAGTTCAAAAACATTGATCGCGGATGTTCGTTTTCATGGTTTTTTTGAGCGGTCCACTTGTATTCTTTATTTGATGTTTTGGTAGATCATGGGTAGTCATCCAGAACTGATATTACATGTTATTAATGATATTACAGAAGCTTGAATGATTTTATAATGAGTTATATTAGATCCATGTGGACGAATCATTAGATAATAATTAAATGAAGATTATTTGGGTTAATTTGAGCGGTTTTTGGATCACAACGAACTCATTTTAACTTTTCACTTAGTAGTACGGCCATAGGTTATTTCCAGAAATTAAAATAGAACATAATACATATAAAATAATCTGGTTCAACCATAAAAATGGTTTAATGACTAGATTGAAGGTAGAAATGGAAGAAGAGAGCATGTTGTTTTTGAAGGTGATAAATTATCTCCACATGAACAACGTTCTCTTTAATAAAATAAAAGGACAAGGGAAAGGGTGTGGGGTGAAATAATACAACATTAGAATCATAAGATTACAGTATATGTATAATAATGGAGATAAAAAACAGTTTGGATGAAGATAGGTAGGGAGAGATCAAGAAAGGAACTTGAACTTGAAATGAAATTAAAGGAGAAGAGAGAGAGAAATTACCTTTATAATCCTTCTCTTGCGATCCTCTTTAAGGAAACCAGGATTGATCTTTTGATATGACCAGAAGATTTTGGACGTGGGGGATGAGCTAGGGAAGGAGTTTAGGCAGAGTTTAGAGAAGGCTTGGAGTTCGAGAGGTGTGAGGAAAATATGGAGTGAAGGGTTGCTTTTATAGTAGAGGGGAGAGGGGTTTCCTTAATATAAAATTGATTAGTTTATTAATATCACCAAAGACATGGAATAGTGATTCTTGGATGACCGATAATAGTAATTTTATAATGTAATCCTGAACCAAGTTGGATTACATCAGTAGAACATCATCGATGACTCAATTAATACATTATTTGGCTTTTATTGTGAATTATCAGATTCCACTATTCATCAAAATTTCATGTATCTCAAAAAAATCACAAAAATTTACCCAAACCATTTTTCGACATGCAGAATCCAAAAATGAAGTCCATTTTACAAAAATAATTTTCTAAATATTATTAATTTAATATTTAATTAAAATCATAATTTACTTAAAAAACAGTTTTTTAAATTAAAACTGATTTTGCAGTTCTTTCAAAAATTACGTAGGGTATTATCTAAAAAATATTAAACATTGATTCAATAATTTATGATTATATTTCAGGAAAATAAATATTCATTTAAATTAATTAATAAATTAATTAAATATAATTATTATTTATGACTTATAAAATACCAAAAACGTTTACTAAGGTCAAATTATCACTTTCTATAATGTCTAAATTTTATTTTATTATTCATTGGTAATGTTACTCTTATTTACTATTCATAAGGGTCATATTACTATTCATAAGTGTAGGTTACTATTTATAAGGGTTGGTTACTATTCACCAAAAATTGTTTCTGTTTCATTAGACTCCAAAAACTATCTTGAACACAACCGTGTCTGTCGGATTTTGAAAATTTAAAACACAGGGGTGACAAAATTATGTTTAAAGGTCACTTATCACTTAGTAGTTCATTATTTTGTGTTTTTATGACATAGATATAAGAATGGATTTTTCTATTGAAATACTTTGGGTCGTTACATTCTTCCCCCCTTAAGAAATTTCGCCCCCGAAATTTCACTTTACACAAACAGGTGAGGGTACTTCTCCTTCATTGCCTTTTCTAGTTCCCACGTTGCTTCCACAAACTTTTGGTTCCACTACAGCACTTTGACAAGGCGAGTTGTCTTGTTTCGTAGAACCTTATCATTTCGGTCCAAAATTTTTACCGGCTGCTCCTCATAGGAGAGATCATCTTCCAAATGTACCACCTTTGAGTTTAGTACATGTGAGGGGTCTGGAATGTACTTCCTCAGTAGTGATATGTGAAACACATCATGAACTTGAGCCATATTCGGTGGAAGAGCCAGATGATAGGCCACGACTCCTATACGATCGAGGATCTCAAAAGGGCCAATGTACCTTGGGCTTAGCTTCCCTTTCTTCCTGAATCTCATGACTCACTTCCATGGAGATATTCGAAGGTATACTTTTTCTCCAACGTCGAACTCCATGTCCCGTCGACGGTTGTTAGCATAGATCTTTTGCCGACTTTGAGCAGCTTTGATGTGTTTCTGGATGACTTGAACCTTCTCTGTCATCTCTTGAACTAGATTGGGACCAAGTAGCATTCGTTCTCCAACTTCATCCTAATAAGTTGGAGTTCCACATCGCTTCCCATAAAGAGCATTATACGAAGCCATATGAATACTCGAGTGGAAGCTATTATTGTATGAGAACTAAACCAATGGAAGATGTTGATCCTAACCCCCTTTGAATTCAAGAGAGAATGCTTTTAGCATATCTTCAAGCGTCTGAATAGTCCTTTCAGATTGGCCATCAGTTTGGGGGTGATAGGCTGTGCGGAAATTTAATTCAGTACTCAAAGCATGTTGAAGGCTCATCTAGAATTTAGACGTGAACCTTGGATCACGGTCAGAGACAATCGAGAGTGGAACACCGTGAAATATCACTACATCCTTCACATATATCCTTGTAAGCTGTTCAAGTGAGAGGTCTTCCCGAATAGCGATAAAATCGGCAGTCTAGGTGAGTCGATCAACCACAACCCATATCACATTATTTCCTCTTGACGTTTTCGGGAGACCCATGACAAAGTCCATAGTAACATTTTCCCATTTCCACATGGGTATAGGCAATGGTTGCATCATACCTTTGGACTTTTTCCGCTCAGCTTTAACTTGCTGACATACAAAGAACCTTGATATATATTCCGCAATCTCCTTCTTCACGTTATCCCACTAGAAGTGTTCTCGGAGATCACGATACATCTTGGTACTTACAAGATGAATAGAGAAAGTTGAGCTATGTGCATTATCCAATAGCTCCTTCTTTATTCCGTGTGATGAAGGCACACAAAGATGCCTTCTAAACTGTATCACACCATCATCGTCGATATGGTACTCTTGCAGCTTCCCTTCCTTTATTGGATTCACCCTCTTTTGTATCTCCACATCATCCCTTTGTGCTTCCTTAATATTTTGTTGGATGGATGGTTGCACAATCATTTGGGAATGGTAGGATATATCCCCTTCCCTTACGATTCCAAAATCCATCCTTTGCATATCCAAGAAGATAGGGTCTTTCTCAATCCTCAACATGGATAGAGTAGCTGGTTCTTTCCTGCTTAGAGCATCAGCTAACTTGTTCGCCTTTCCAGGATGATAGTGAATAGAGCAATAATAATCCTTTATTAGCTTTAACCATCTCCTTTAACACATGTTGATCTCCTTTTGTGTGAATATATACTTTAGGATCTTGTGGTCGGTGTATATGTCACACTTCTCACCATAAAGGTAGTGCCACCAGATTTTCAAGGAAAAAATCACGGCTTCCATATCTAGATCATGCGTCAGGTAGTTATGCTCATGGATCTTCAACTGTCGTGAGGCGTAGGCTATCACATTATCATTTTGAATGAGTACAAAACCCAAGCCTTTCTTTGAAGCATCATTGTATATCAAAAAACTTTCTCCACTTTTCAGTAGTGTGAGTACAAGTGCAGTGATCAGCCTTCTCTTTAGCTCCTTGAAGCTTCCCTCACATTCTTCCATACATACATACTTTACCCCTTTCCTTGTTAACTTAGTTAGTGGGCTTCACAATCGTGATATGTTTCTCACAAAACGTCGATAGTACCCAGCTAATCCAAGAAAACTACGGATTTCTGTGACACTAGAGGGCCTGGGACATTTCTCAATCGCCTTTGTCTTTGAAGGGTACACAAAAATTCCATTTCCTGTGATTACATGTCCCATGAACGTGACTTGATTCATCCAAAAGTCCCACTTGCTGAACTTGGCATACAACTTCTCTTTCCTCAATGTCACCAACACAAGTCTTAGATGTTCTTAATGTTCCTCCTTTCTCTAGGAGTAGATGAGAACATCATCGATAAACACTACCACAAATTTATCGTTGTAATGTCTAAAAACTCTATTCATCAAATCCATTAAGATTACAGGGGCATTAGTATGTCTGAAGGGCATCACCAAAAACTCATAGTGCCCATACCTTGTACGGAAGGCAGTCTTCTGAATATCTTCCTTCTTCACCTTTACTTGATGATATCCAGAACAAAGATCCACCTTTGAGAAGTATTGAGCTCCTCTTAACTGGTCGAACAAGTCATCAATCCTTGGGAGAGGATACTTGTTCTTTATGGTGATATTGTTGAGTTCCTGATAATTGATACACAGCCGCATGGTTCCATCCTTTTTCATTACAAAGAGCACTGGCGCACCCCAAGGTGATGCACTAGGGCGTGTGAACCCTTTGTCTAGATGCTCTTGTAGCTGCTTCTTTAACTCCTCCAGTTCGATAGGAGCCATCCTATAGGGGTACGTTGAGATAGGAGTCGCTCTAGGTATGAGTTCAATTAAGAACTCTACCTCACGATCCGGGGGAATTCTGGGTAACTCTTTGGGAAATAAATCGCCGTATTCCCTTACGATGGGCATTTCCTCAAGGTTGGAACTTTCCTTCGACTCATCCATTTGGGCGAGGTATGATTCTTCATATGGAATCAACACCCAAACCATTGAAGGATTTCTCAAAGTATATTCATGATCTTCCTTGCATTTTTAGAGGAGCATGGGACGGTTCAGAATATTAAAATATATTTCCTTTTACGGACAGTAGATATGTGCCCTATATAACGAGAGCCAATCCATTCCCATTATAGCATCAAATTCCACCAAGGGAAGTATTATGAGATTTGCCGGAAGAATCCTCCCACATACGTCAACAGGAGAAGAGTCAAACACTTGGGTTGCAATGATTGCACCACTTGGTGTTTTTACAGATATATCTACTACAAGGTTTCGGGGTGTCGATTCTATTGTTCTAGCAGACTTGCATTATGTAAAGGAATGCGTAGAACCAGAATCAAATAAGACATTTGCCATTCTTGAGTGAATAGGAAGTGTACCTTGTATGACTTAATTATCATGTTCCACCTCCGCATTAGTGATGGCATAATCCTTCCCTTGTTCCTTTGTCTTTGGTGGTTGTTGGTGCTGATTACCCTCAAGAGCTCGACGTTTAGTGCACTAGTTAGAAAAGTGCCCTTACTCCCTACAGTTGTAGCATTGAACCACGAGTGGTTCTCTCCTTTCATCGGCTATATTATCCATCCTTTCCATGTCTTTTCGACACTCGTGATCTTGGTGTCCTTCCTTCCCACACATAAAGCATTTCGCCGTACCTTTAAGGCAGTTCCCATGGTGTAACTTACCACATTTTTGGCATGTGGGTCGTTGTGTTTTCTTCCCATCTTTATCACTAGATCCACCAGCATGAAACTCCATTTTTCTTTTCTTATCACCATAGCCATGGGACCATTCTCCAAACTCCATCTCCACTTTGAGAGCACACAGATCAACTTCTTCATAACTCCCAAAGTCACGAATTGCAAGAGCCTTTCGATGATGTGGTTTTAATCCACTAAATAATCTATCAATTTTGATATCATTGTTGATTACAAAACCCGAAGCATACCTTGCGAGCCTTGTGAAATTTTCTTCATAGGTTGTGAAATATTATCCTTATTTTTTGCTTGAGCTCTATGAATTCTCTCTCCATCTTCGTGCTAAGAGTTCATGGGAAGTACTTATTAAGAATCATTATCTTAAAGTCATCCCATTTCATCTCTTAAATTTGATCCCTTGGCTTGGTGTTCTTAATCAAAGCCCACCATTGATCAGCTTCTACATCTAGACGATAAACGGTTAGAGTCACCTTCTCCATCTCGGAATAGTGAAGAACATAAAATATCTTCTCCATGGAGTTGACCCATTGTTCCGCAACTAGTGGATCAGAAGATCCACAAAACGTCGGTGGTCGTTGCCGCATAAAACATTCGATAGCTAGTTGCTCCCTCTTTGGTGAAGGATGATGTTCCCCATTATTATGGTTATTTTTCATAACCCGAGATATTTGGGTAAGCATCGCCATGAAGTTTTGAACTCCACCTCCCAAATCATTGTGGATATCGTTCGGGCAATCGTTTCATTGGCCCTCGCAAGAGTTGTTGGCCTGATTTCTCCTCGTTCCCACCATTTTCTAAAATAAAAAAGGCTACAACAAAACATAACTAAACAAGTCATGAATAACATATTCATTTAAACAATTATACCAAAAACATAACATATGGGATCCTTAGCTAAATATCATTGTGTGCATATTTGTACATAGTCTCATGTTGTGGGTTTTCTCTAGGGTTCACTAATCCTAATCCCCAAATTAACTAAACATTTCCTCTGATACCAACTATAGCGACCCTGCCTTTTCTTACATTACTATTAAATCATTTTAAAGATAAAAAACACAATATTATTACACATGGAGGATCCAGAGGTTTAGTGTCTTGGGAAAACTAGGACCATACATAACAAATACAACATCAACCATAATCATTTATTTAATTTCATATTCTATAGCTTCTTAGTAGCACTTGTCCTCTCCTTAGTACATGTAGCCACCTGAGGATATACATCAAAAGGGGTGATCTAAAAGCCCAGTAAGAGGATAGATAAGAACAATACATCATGGGGTGAGCATAATCATAACATAGGAAAAAGATCATGAACATGAGAGGAGCATAAGTAAAAGACTTGAAATGTGGCAATGCATAAAAACGAAACATCATGTCTTAGTGGTTAACTACCACACATACTTGTGAACAAAGCTAGAATCATGTTCATACATCGTTTCACATTTACTCATGAGATTCATCACTTTACCCAATGCATTGGAGCACTATATAATTTCGGGCGCACCTATCACATTTAAACATTCATATTGCGCTATATAATTCCGGGCGCACCCGTCACATCATAACATTATCATTATCATGATTTCCACATAGAACACATATCAAACATGTACATAAATAACCCATGGAAAGGAATGGGTTTTATCTAATAATAACACATTCATAAGCATTGGGTTCCCAAAATAAAGAGGGAACAACATACTTGATACAAGATCCATCAACCTTGAATGAGAGGTAAAATGTGAGATCTTGAAAGAAGAGTTCTTTTGGAAATCATTTTGATGGACATAAAAACCAGTGACAAACATGTATATCCTAGAAAAGTAAATTAAATGATGAAAAAATGATCTTTGAGGAGTAACCATATCAAAAATGGAGTGCAAGAGGGAGAACCCGAAAGAAAAAAATTGGGTTCGAGATTTCCCCTTACCTTGTACCCGAATGCTTCCTTCTCTTTAATGTCCTATATAATGACATTATATTCATTAATTAGAAATCCAGATCCATGTGTACATTAATAGGTTTCATTCTGGTTTTATTATGTTATATTATGTTTCTTTGGATGACTTATAGAGTTCAAAAACATTGATCGGGGATGTTCATTTTCATGGTTTTCTTGAGCGGTCCACTTGTATTCTTAATTTGATGTTTTGGTAGATCATGGGTAATCATCCAGAACTGATATTACATGTTATTAATGATATTACAGAAGCTTTAATGATTTTATAATGAGTTATATTAGATCCATTTGGACGAATCAGTAGATAAGAATCAACTGAAGATTATTTTGGTTAATTTGAGCGATTTTTGGATCACAACGAACTCGTTTTAACTTTTCACTTAGTAGTATGGCCATATGTTATTTCCAGAACATAAAATAGAACATAATACATATAAAATATTCTTTTTTAACCATAAAAATGGTTTCATTACCAGATTGAAGGGAGAAATGGAAGAAGAGAGCATGTTGTTTTTGAAGGTGATAAATTATCACCACATGAACAACGTTATCTTTAACAAAATAAAAGGAAGAGAGAAAGGGTGTGGGGTGATATAATATAACATTAGAATCATAATAATACAGTATATGTATAATAATGGAGATACAAAACAGTTTGGATGAAGATAGGTAGGGATAGATCAAGAAGGGAACTTGAACTTGAAAGGAAATTAAAGGAGAAGAGAGAGAAGAAT
The DNA here is from genome assembly GCA_963277665.1 of Viscum album. Taxonomy (NCBI): domain Eukaryota; kingdom Viridiplantae; phylum Streptophyta; class Magnoliopsida; order Santalales; family Viscaceae; genus Viscum; species Viscum album. The sequence goes on along the minus strand of OY728128.1, from coordinate 1,129,603,294 downwards.
TACCTTTAGAATCCTTCTCTTGAGATCCTCTTTAAGGAAGATAGGATTGGTCTTTTGATAAGACCACCAGCTTTTGGACGTGGGGGATGAGCTAGGGAAGGTGTTTGGGTAGAGTTTAGAGAATTCTTGGAGCTTGAGAGGTGTGAGGAAAAGAGGGAGTGAAGGGTGGCTTTTATAGTGGAGGGGAGAGGGGTTTCTTTAATATAAAATTGATTAGTTTATTAATTTCACCAAAGAAAAGGAATAGTTAGTATTGTATGACCAATAATAATAATTTTATAATGTAATCTCGAACCATGTGGGCTTACATCAGTAGAATATCATCGGTGACTCAATAAATACATTATTTAGCTTTTATTGTGAATTATCGGATTCCACTATTCATAAAAATTCAAGTATCTCAGAAAAATCTCAAAAATTTACCCCAACCATTTATCGACATGTAGAATCCAGAAAGGAATTCCATTCTTCAAAAATAAGTTTATAAATATTATTATTTTAATATTTAATTAAAATCATAATTTACATAAAAAAGAGTTTTTAAAATTAAAACTGATTTTGCAGTTCTTTCAAAAATTACGTAGGGTCTTATCTAAAAACTATTAGACATTGATTCAATAATTTATGATAATATTTCAGGAAAATAATTATTCATTTAAATTAATTAATTAATTATAATTATTATTTATGACTTATAAAATACCAAAAATGTTTACTAAGGTCAAATTATCATATTCTATGATGTCTAAATTTTATTATATTTTTCATAGGTAATGTTACTATTTTTTACTATTCATAAGGGTCATGTTACTATTCATAAGGGTAGGTTACTATTCATAAGGGTAGGTTACTATTCACTAAAAAATGTTTTTGTTTCATTAGACTCCCAAAACTATCTTGAACATAATGATGTATGTTGGATTTTTAAAATTCCAAACATAGGGGTGACAAAATTATGTTTAAAGGTCACTTATAACTTAGTAGTTCATTATTTTGTGTTTTTATGACATAGATATAAGTAGGGATTTTTCTATTGAAATACTTTGGGTAGTTAAATGTCTGTTTCACCTTATCACCAATATCAATCAGTTGTTGCTTCATCCAAAATAATTGAGAGTATACCATTTTAGCAGATGTCAATTTAGTAAGAGATTTACATTCTTGTATCATACCTAGCAATCCCAAACATTGCATCCCAATTTGGATTTCACAACAACTAGTGGACTTTATATCTACATCATCTCAAGACCATTTAGCATAAAAAAAGTGTGATTATTCGATATCACTACCTGCAGCAAAGTATAAGCCATAATTATGAGTACCTTGAATATACATCATGATTCTTTTCACCACTAACATATGTTATTCCATCGAATTACTATGAATGTAGGCCACAAAGAAGGTTTAAAGGCCAATGTTTGACCATGTTTCTATTAGGTACAATAATCTCCCAATAATCCTTACATACATTGTTGGATCTACAGATGCCCCATCCGCATGCTTTCTAGGTTTTATTCAAAATTCAATCAGAGTCGACATTGGATTGGAGAAATTCATATTAAATTTATTCAATATATCTATTGGATAATTTTTCTAATAAATTAAAGTGTAATCCTTCTTCTAAATCACATTTAGCCTGGGCTGGAGGATTTGTAATGGATCAATAGTACACATCTGGACCGATCCCTGGATGATCGATAAAGAAGCTGTGAGGGCATCGTCCCCTGCCCAACCTGGCTTTTATGGTGCCACTGTCAGATTCCTTTTTGATGATCAGGGGCTTGGGTGGTGCATGTAAATGATACATTCATGGTTTAATTAAAGAGATAAAAATGTTATCCTGAGTCTCCCTTGGGTTCCAAATGTTGTTCGTGACCATCTCTTTTGGATCCACGACCTCTCCGGAGCCTATACAGTGAAATACAGTTATAGGGTCGCTATTGGCACTCAGAATGAAGTGAGGGAAGGGGGCCCCTTGAAATATCATTGGAAGCTCAATGTCCCCCAAAAAATATGACATTTTTTGTTTCAAGTGTGCAAGGGAACCCTCCATACGATGAGCCTTCTTGCCTTCTGACATATTTCCAGTGACAAGTTCTGACCCTTCTACCTGAATGTCCCAGAATCTCCCTTTCACACATTCATCCAATGTCTGGGGGAAAGGTAGGTTTGGATGAAATGGATCTATTCAACAGACTCGTCACTGATCGTGGGCTCCAACCTTTTCTCTATCCTTACGCAATGGTTCTCCACCTTCTCATCAACTGTACTGGGCTCTCTTTTCATCATCTCCTGGATCATTTGGGTCTGCCACAATGATTCCGTTTTCAGCCATGTTCACAAACCTCCCTAATTTTGGATTGAACGGTCCACTTCCTGGGTTGAGGGCTGTCAGCTCTACCTTGGACAACATTTTTCCTTTGAAAATCAATTCTATTCCTCCCATTGGAGCCCGCCCCTGGAAGGGATTCTCAAGATTAATGTGGATGCGGCTCTCCAAAAGGATGGTCCTATTTCCCTTATCCTGCTTACTCGAAACCATCTTGGTCATATCATTACAACCAAACATGAGGCACATCATGCTTTTTGGGAACCGTTGGTTGCCGAGGATACTGCCATCCTCGTTTGAACGATGCTCGCGGTTGACCGTGGATGGGACAAAATCATCATCTAATCAGATTGAATTACCATTATAAATGTAATCAACCTCCACAACAGAGGACATCAGTCCTTTGGGTCCCTCATCAGGAAAATCCTCTCCAGCCTTCATGGATTTTTTTCTGCACCTTCTCCTTTACCAAAAGGCAAGGAACAAGAATGCCCATTAACTGGCAGTAGCTGGACCCTTTGATGTCCACCAGATCTAGTTGGACCATTTCCCTCCATGGCTTCGACTCTTTACGTCTTCGGGTTTTCACAATTAATGAATCCATCTTTTATCAAAAAAAATAACTTTTACCCTAAAATGTTTGTGATCTCACCAATCATAGATAATTCAAATTCTTATTTCATGTGAGTGTGAAATTGATCCACTGAACCCTGTCCGCTTCTAACAAATATGTTATCATCAACATATTCTAGTACAGTGATCTAATATTTCCAAGAGTTCTTTACATAGTGATTGTGATCTAATACTTCTCTTTTGTAATATATCTTCTTTCGAGAAGAATCTATTCAAGAATACCTTGCTTTTAATGCCTTCTTCAACCCATAGGTAGACATCTTTAGTCTGGAAACCATCATTCAATCATTAATAAGAAGAAAACACACTAGTTGTTCAATGTATGATTCTTCATTGAGTACTCTATTCAAGAGAGTCATCTTAACATTCATTTGATATAGTCAATACCCTATTTGGATTCCTATGGAATGAAATAGCCTGATTTACTCCATTCCATCCACCAGAGAAAATGTTTCCACAACATCGACACCTTCAATCTGGGAATATACCTTTCACACCAGTCACACCTTATTTTATATCACAATACCATGCTCATCATATTTTTTCTTAATGATCCACTTTGTTCCAATAATGATGTGTCCTTTGGGTCTTTTGAATATATCCCATGTGTGATTCTTGTCGGTATTATCTCACTCTTAATTCAAGGATTTAACCCTTGACTCATCCTTTACTGTCTCTTAAAATTAGGATAGTTACACTACTGATAGAAATGCATATTGTATATTACTACTCATTATCCTTTTTTGTGTAGGTGAATTTATATCAATGAAAAAGTTGTACTAATCAATATTTTTTATTAAATTAATCTATTGGGGTTTGATTGAATTCTATCAATCTATGGAATCCAATTCTGATTATTCTTCTATGTCAACATAATGATGTCACTCTTGATATTTTTGTGCCCCTTCCTCTACCTCTTTGTTGTCATTTATTCTATGTTTACATTGTTCCTCATCTTATATCACACCAGCTTAATAATTCCTTGAACCATTCATGTTTTTCTCCTCAATAATATTAACATCACTATTTTCCACAATTCTTCTAATGTTCTTATTGAATCACTTGTTGGATGTACTGTTCATTGAATATCTAGGAAATATTCTGTCATCAACATTGTCACCATACTTCCCTTGATTTCTAACTCTGTTTTAGATGAAACATTTTCTTTTGAAATCTAAAAAAATATATAGGGGGATTCCATCCATTCCATAATTAATATAGTGTCTGTATCACCGATATGTATCCTTATTTTGTTTTAAATATACACTACATGTTGAACTACGTTTTTCTAGTAATTTAAAGGAATATGACACTTGATCAGCATAGTTTTGGCCATGTTGTTTACCCGCCAATTCTTGTCCTCAAAAGCACTATTTTTCTATTGAGTTCTCAAAAAAATACCACATGTTATTTCCCATTCTTCTCAAATTAAGATTCAAATTCAATGTATGTGTATTCCTCTCCATTTACATACAAAAATACATTGATCCTCCGTCCAATACCATTCTCGGGGATTCATCGATTGGACTTTATGAAATCAAGCACATGTCATTTCCTATGTATAACAATAAAATATTCTAATCTACTATAAATATAAATAATAATTATTAAATTATAATTCTCTATGTTTTCAAGCACCTTTATGGAGACACACACGCCTGTATGGATGCATTTAAGAAGATAAGATGTGATTTTCTTTATTGGCATGTAGAAACTGCAGACCAACTACCCTTACATGAAAGAATCACAGGTCTTTTCCCGTTCATGCTTTAGATTAAGGATATCCTTGAATATCTTCATATTAGTTATATTTTCCATATCCTTCAGATTGATGTGCCCCAATATATGATGCCATATGTTTATTTCATCATCAACTTTTTAGTAGAAAATTCTCTCTTTGCTATCAACCTGATATAAGTTGTCATATGTTCAATAACTTTTCAGGAGAATATTCTGAAACTTTAAACTTATATCACAACCATTCTAAATGAATGTAACAATAATACCTGAGTCACAGATTTGAAATAAACTATGAATATTGTGATGCAGTCCATCTGAAAAGGGACTTTTGATTTCTTCATCTATCTATTAGCTAGCTTAGTACTTCAATTGCCTTTAGTCTTCAAAGCACCATCGTTACCAAACCTTACTATTCCATCATCATTTTTATTAATGTTCATTAAAATTTCATCATTTTTTTACATATGAGACGGGAATCCTCTATCAAGAATCTTGTTGTTGATTCTCTTTTTATATTTGAGAGTAACTTATGCAAGTTTGGATTTTAAAATTGTCTTCTTTTCTTTCCTTGAGATATCAGATTGAGGGTAGGACCCCGATGGCCATTGAAATATTTCCTCCACATAATCGGATTCATTAAACACAAACAATTTTTGCAAAGGAGAAAACCTATTATCCATAACAACACCATCGAATTGGCGAGTATTGACCTATCTCAAAGAGTTGTATAACTTATTCTTATCATACCTCTTCCTGTAGTACAATGATTTATGGCCAAAATTAGAACATTGAAAATAGTATACATAGAAACTATTTCTTTAATAAGATGTAGGATATAAAGTCTATCTCCATTGTTGACTTCCCATATCTTCCCATTCAAATAGCTCCTTTCCTCACTACAATATGACTTGGTATGGCTCATATAGCCACAAAGCTGACACGTCATGGGAGTAAATTTATTCTCACTTATATTAATTTTCGTTCATTCATCCTTGGAAAATTGACTATCTACTTATAATTTCTAAAAGCTAATAGATAATATTCAGTACTAATTTCAGTTTGGATTGAGGATTTATTTTTCAGAAATTCAGGAAAATTTTCAATGTGTCCAACATTCATCATGTGATTTTTTTGGCTCACATTATTTACAGAAGTTGATATCTCATCATTACAAATGATTCCACTATTTTCTATGAAAGCATGTTTTTGATCACTCAAGATTTTTTCAACCTCTTCTGACCCTTTATTATCTCTTTCCATTAGCATAGAATCTATAATATTCTCAAATCGTATTTTATTCCTTTCTTCTTTTATATTTGACGGACTCTTGATTTTTCCCCTAAGAGTAAAAAAATTCTCTTGGTTTCTCATTATAGACAAGGACTTATCCTATAGTTTAGAGGTATGTTAATTAATGAAATTTTCCTGTTATTCAATTTAGTGATTTAGTTCCACTATATCATTAGTCCTTTCAAGGATTATTGACTAGACTTCCACGAGATCTTCTAGCTGTTTAATTTCATCTTCAAGCTGATCAACCTATTATGATGATTATTCAACCATTTCATTCCACTTGTTACATCTCTTGAATTTATTCTCCATCTTAACAAAAGTATGATTATTTTTCAACATGTGATCAAAATTTGTTTTCAACTAGTTATCTCTAGCATTATGTTCCAATGAATCTAATATTCCAATGTTATCTATCATGGAATCACGATTTCCAGTTAAAAATTATGGTAATTTTTCTTCAAAAAATTCATTGTCATCTATATTCTTTTCATAGATAAGACTCTTATTATATAATTTTATTCCAGATTTGATGTATCAGCTTTTAAAAAACCTTGTATTACGATTCTTAATATTTTATGTTTCTCTCTCATAATCATTGATCATTCTTGAGTATTGAGAGGCAATGTTCCCAACTCTTCATCATTGAAAACCATCAAGGGATAACTTACCTTTAAATTTACCTTTTCGTCTATCAATATTCTTAGGAGTAAGAGAAAGAATTTATTTCTCATCCTCATCATCAACAACAATATCTCTTATGTTTTTTCTTTTTTCAATGGAATTTAATCCCATTTCATTTCTTACAAGAGGTGTAGAATATTCTTGTTTGACTCTCAATGTGAAACTAAACTACCAAGCAGATCCTCCATTGAGATTTTGGAAAGGTCCCCCTCCACAAGGGATGTCACCTTCATATTGTAATCGTGCGGAATTATTCTAAATATTTTATTTATAATATCAGTGACTTTTATTTCACTAACCAGGCCTCTAATTCTTCCTACCACTTTAGTAATTCGATTGATGATGGAATCATCATTCTGATCAGGAAGTATCTTCATATCATCAATTCTATTGTGAATGTTTTGTATTTTAACCTCCTTTACATTAAAATATCATTCATAAATATTTTCATATTATTCCTACATATACATTGCTAAGGAAATACACATTAGATTGATTTAATTAGAAATGGTCACAGTGAGAGCATTCTATGATTTAGAATCATCATCAATAATATTCATATCTGTATCATTAAATGACAATCTTTTTGTCCCAATAAAATTAATTTATTACAAAGTAGAAAAGATGACTTCCATGCCAAGAGATATCATATAAGATATCATTTTATTCTTCTAAATTTTTAAATTACTTCTATCAAAGAGAATATCTCCCTTGACATTTCTTGAATTCTATATAATGTAATAGGGAATATGTAACATCAATAACCTTTAACCTGTAATTATAATTGAAGGACCCCGCAACACCTTGAGAGTGGAGGTGTGAATTAGGGTGTGTACCTTTTCATAAAATGTGATGGATCTTTTTCCCATGTTGGTAGGAACTCGTTAAAACTATATGATATATTTGAACAATAAAAAACAATCACATTCAAATAGATCACACATAACTTTTACTTGGTTCACCTCTAAGGAATATGTCCAAGGAGAATAATCAGACATTGTGTCGGTCGTACCAGAATCCACTAATCTTTTAGTATGATGGTTTGATCATAGTAACTCAGTTCCCGGATTACATACCTTACACAAATTCATGGAATACTCAGTATGTCCCCCAGATCACTTCCATTGACTCTTTCTAACACACTGCTCTGAGAGAAGATCAACTCAAATTATCGACCAGAATGTCACTTCCATAATTTGGGAATGAAGGCTTTATCCCTGACAGAGCATGGGAGTATTCTTGAACCATTTATCTGAGGTTATTTTATTTTAATTCCATGTCCACTTAATTTATATGGTCAAAATTGCTTTTCACAAAGCCTTATTTCCAGACACACACCTTCACGAAGCACCCTACCTTCGCAAATCAAACTATCTTCGTGAATCACATCTTCCTTCACAGAACAAACTGTCTTTGTGAAGCTTCCTTTACATCATGGAACTACATTAAAAAAACTCAAAATGTCCAATTAGAATAACTTATTATCACAAATTACACATTTACCAAAATCAAGGGCACTAATTGTGACTTATATTCTCTTCGTGTTTCACCAGCTCGCTTAGAAGGCCCTATTCAAGAAGCTATTTAAAAATAAAAGCATCTAAGTATTTTTCATCAAAAAATCAATGAAAATGGAGAGATGTAGCCTCATATTTTTAGGATTTCTTATTTGGGATGCTCAACCACATCATTATGGATTTTAGGGATCATAAAACACATCTTCACAACACACATCCTTATATAGAGATCTACAGGAATTTTCTGTTTTCAATGTTCATCGTAATCAGAAAGTCTTCCATCATTTGCCTTCATGGTGACCATCAATTTTTTAATGCATTCAGTCAATGACCACAAATATATAAAATACATAATCAAGGAGAACTCCATATCTGATCATTAATCCTGTCGTAATCGCAAAGCACACCATAAGAACACATTATGTCTTCGCGAAAAACAATTTTAAAACACCATCTTCACAAAACTCATGAATTTTCCATATTTTCATATTACCTATATGAAAAACCACATTTTACATTGGAATCCATATTTTAAATTTTGGTCTGAAAAAATTTGGAAATCAAATGGAAACAATTCCACCTTCAATAATGCTTTCATCTTGAACTGTATGTCACCTTTATATAAAATCATTCTAGTCTTTTATGTGAGGATTCACAACAAACACAATCCATATTCTATTTTAAGCAATGAACAGACATTTATCCAACAATAATATGGTTCCTTCATGTTATTAAACTAGAAAACTAAATATTAACACTGATAGATCATCATTTAATATTTATTTTGGTAATTAATTAGGATAATAATCATGACATATTTACCATAACATCACACATGCCAGGGGTATTTATTAAACCCTTATCATACTTCAATTGTGTTTTCAAGACCTATCAATTTATCAGATATGATGGGTTGTCATCGGTTATGTTGTATGTTATTTTTATAGAAAAATATTAATATAATTCATATAAATGTCCCAATTTATGATAAACCATAATTACTACAACATCAAATACAAGTTAAACCATAAAGGTTACTAATATATTTAATATTCATTACAAAAAATAATATGGGTATTTTTACAAAAAATATCTTTTTAATGTACCAAACAAATATTTTTTATTACAAACATTTTCACATAAAATATACATATTCATGTTATATTCCATACACATAAATTTTCAAAATGAGGGTTTTATTCCTATAATTTCGTACTAACCATAAACTCATAAACCCTTGATCGAATCCATAAATCTTAAGATTATTATACATTATTTTCTTCTAAAAATTAACAATATCCTTTGACATTTGATGAAACATATATCCAATGTAAAATTGGAAAAATACTTATTTAATTTAATTTTTTATTACAAATTATAAAATAAATCATCCATGATAATTAAAAATATTTCTTTCCCTAATTTATGAATTGACCACTAGAATATTGAATTGGCTTAGAAAATAACTAGGTAACACAATAATAATAAAATGTACTATAATAAGATCTCTATGATGAAATGTAATTCCTTCCATCATACTCATATGTTTTTCATGGAAAATCATTTATTTTTTACCTTCTTTTACACATAAAAAACATCTTCCAATTCCTTTATGATACATTCCTTAGAGTCAAATTTCATGTATCAAAAATGATGAAAATCAATACTTTATTCCCCAATGGGATCACTAATTGATCCCTTATTAAACTCCACCATTCACATCATTATTTAGTCCGATATTAAGATAACGTATAGGTTCCTCATCATAAATTGGGATAATAGATTAGTAATAATAATGATATCGTTCACCCATTTAAGAAACCCATTTCTTTACTCATAATCACCAATGTTTCCTTCATATTCTGTGATTACAATATTCCATTGGGTTCTAGAAGTTGACTAAAACCAAAAAAAACATAGTGTGAGAAACAATAATAATGGTGGGGAAAACATATAATTATTGATGAGATATCAAAATCAGGACATGATATTTTTAATCTAAGACACAATAGGATTATCCCTAGATATTAATTTTCATAATCTATTCAAATATGTTTAAATGGTTTGTAATGAAAATTGGATATAATTAATAAATATCCATCTGGAGTTTCATACTTGTTGTGTAGTATAACCTAATTTTTTGTATTGGAAAACACTTGAGACTTTCTTGGTAAACCTATATTGGTGTTATTAATGAATTCTACATCTATTCCATGATAAATTCTATTTTACATATTTGTAAAATGATATATTTATAGAAAATTGAACAAAATATATACATTTCAAAATCATTAGGATTTACACTATAGTTAACCTTCAAATAAATCAAAGGGTTATGTTCCTTAATATGTGGGTTTTCAATATTGTTCCCTATGTTCTTATTAAACAACCTTTGATACAAAATACCTTGACCCCACCCAATCTATAAAGATAATGTGTATTTTATTATATTTGAATAAAATATAATGAATCACATCCCAAAAGACCATACAGTTTAGTATTCATGGTATATAATTTACATACATGATTCCCTTAATATATTTGAATACAAAAATTACAAACATAATTTTATTATCAATATTCAATCTGTAATATCCTCTCATATCACGAATAGTACACTCCATATATTTTAGTGAAATGTAACAAGATAAGGGTGATATCAAAAATGTGGTATGAGTTATGTAAATCATAATATATCACGGTTAAAAGAACAGTAATCACTAATGAATAACTAGTATGTAATGAAACATCTATGAACACACATGAAATTTAATAAAAATAATTACTATCTTGTTTAAATAAGTAATAATAAATATGCCAAGGTAAGTAAATAAAGAAATGTTCCATTAAATCAATAAACTGAGAATGAATTTAATAATGAAATAATATAATTTAAAAAATTCCATAATTAGTAATTACTATATTATTTATGAAGGAAATTAGTAATTAATGGATTTAATGATATATGGTGTCAGGATACCTCAACTATAAAGACATCTTATAAAACAATTTCAAACTGAAGTTTAGTTATATACCAAAAACACATTTAACAAAGTCTATACTAACGATTCATCTAATTAAACTACTGATGCATAAATGAGATATCTATAACTGCACCCCACCAAGCACTTCATTTCAAAATAAATCCTCATATATTGAATAATAAATTTTATTCATGATTAATGTTCCATATCATCTAATATATTTCTAGTGTAATAGATATGTATTTATCAATATTTAATAAGATAATCAAATAAATTTAAATTTAGAAAAACATATTCATTAATGATATAATGTTTGAGAAAAAAATTTATATGATAAATATTATTGAAATTTATTGGAAATTAAATTTTAAATGGTCATATGAAAGTGTCTATTCAAACAGAATATTAATGACTACAAAAATGAATCAAGGATGCGATATCAAAAAAATCCACATGAAAAAAATAATAAAATATACATATAAATAATAATTAAAATTTCAATTAAATTTATTTTTACTGTATAATATGTAAAAGATACTATGTTTTCCATTAATTAATAGTAATACCATTATAATGTAATTAAAATCAATGCTAAGGAATACACGAATTTTATTTCTTTTAAATTATAGAAAAATATTTTGAAATTACTTCTGTCTAAAAATAATCATTGAAGAGTGAATAGTATTTAAGAAATCATTAACAGGTAATGATGGTGGAAAATTTTATAAATTTCATAAATGTTAAAACTGAGACTCCGTACAGATTTTTATTAAAACAAAAATAATGCTTTTTCAGATAAATACATGACAGTTTATTTTAAAATAACTCAAACTCGGTAATGGGTAATGATGTATTTAATAATTCATTTAGATAATTTTAAAAAGATTTTTTAAATAATTTTTGGTAAAAATTGTTTTGGAATAAAAATCATTTTCAACTGAAGAGTTAAGTGATTACCAATTTAATTAAAAACACCCTCAACAATTTTATATACTAATAAATTAAAAAATTGTAATATTTCATCGAAACACCATGAATCAATAATCTAGAATAACATGAAAATTATTAATTATAAATATACCATAAAAACTCTTAAAATTTTAATTAAAGAATAGACAATCCCAATTAATATGATATTGTGAAATAATCCCCTAAAACGATCATAATGTTTATGTGAGAATTTAACAATGAATAGATTATGTGTATAAATATTAAATCCACAAATAACAATGTCATATAAAACATAATATAGAAAAATTTTAATACATACATAATCATAGAATATCATTGAAAATGAAGAACAAATAGAACCCAAAGAAAAGAAATTGAGTTATGATTTTTTTACCAATTGGTAATTTAAAAATAAAATCCATTTGGATGAAATAATTAAAATTGAAATATAATGATCCTTGAATTTTATATGAATCAATATATTTATTTTCAATGGGGATATATGTACACTATATACAAAATTTAGGGTATAAAATTAAAATATTCCCTGATTAAGGTAAATTGTAACAAAGTCCCATACAACACGTTAAATTTGGATTGAATGTTATTAAAATCCAATATATTGGTTTTGAAAATATTATTAATTTATTACCGAACCAAATTAATATTTATAGTGTCACATATCATTCAATAATAGAATTTTACCTCCCATTTGTTAATTATATTTCATTATTGTCACCATTTATGGTGTTAATTGGCTTGTTTTCAATTGCATATTTTTATTGAATGTTTTGATTATAGTAAGTATGATATATATATCTATCATATAACTAATTATATTAATGTAATAAATAGAATATTTAATCACTATAAAATATTGAAGAAACATTCTTTATCTTCTAACACAGAAATGAATTACATCACTTAGTGGAGACAATATCTCTTCTGGTTGCACGAGCGACAATATCATTCCATTGAAGATGGAGATTTTAAGGAATATTTTGTAATATTATTTCAACATAAAATACATAATTTATTTTGTACCACATATATTAATTGAATTTATCCCTAATAATTCCATTTAAATCATTTGTGTAAAAATGAATCACATATTTTCGTGAGGCAGTAGCACACCCAACACAAGAGAGATGGTATAATAATTTAAACAACATAGAAAGTAACAAGCTATATGTGATATGAAAATTTTAATAGGTATATTTATATTTTTAATAATAAATATAAATACATGAAATCTATATTTTTATAAAATTATGAGATGTGTTGAAGGAAATATCTGCATGTTGGTTAGCGAAGCTATAGCCAATCATACAAATGATAAACTATTCCATTATATATTGGAAGGAAGAGGTAAGGATAATGGTTATTTTATTAAAAATTTAAAACATTATTCTATGGTAGATTTATGTTTTATTATATTATTATAATAAAATCATATTTGATGTATGAGTAATAACAAATTAAATAAAAGTGATCAATTAAGTACATCACCTCTTATTATGTTGACTTCAATAGGTTTTCATTAAAATCCATATATGGACGGATTTAAGATAAAAAACGGAATCTAAGATGTTGGTTAGGGGATTATGTAATTAATTTTGTATATTAACCAATAAAAAAAGTTTTTTAAAATTTTTAGAGGGGATAAGATGTGGTGGCCTTTTATAAGTTGGGGAGAGGACATATAATAAATTTGTGGAAAAAAAACAATTACATCAACATTTTTACCATGAAAACAAATCCTCCGAAATGGTTCATTAAAATCCCATAAAAGTTTTAAGGTAAATATACATATATATATATATTATTGTTTTTTTAAATGGTTGTATGTCATGTAAGACCTTATATTTTTAGATCAACCCCTTAATAAATTGTGTTTTACATTATCTATAGTAATTAATTTTATTATTTGTACCAATAAAAATAGTAAAAAAATTAGTTTAACATAATAGATAAAATTTCATATTCATATTAAAAATATTAAATACATTTTATCAAATTTAATTGATATAATTTCCAAAATCCAATTCAAAATTATACCCACATAAGTGACAAAAAGTATTGTTTTGGAAGAGAAATTCCCAAATATATAAAATGTATTAATAAAAAAATTTAGGATAGAATTTATTTAAATGAAAAAAATTATTAAATTTTAATATAATTTAAATAGTTAATATTTATAAAAAATAGAATTTATTAGTTTAGCATTTATATTAATTCAACAAAAAATAAGTTTAAAATTAAAACTGCACTTTTAACTATTCATAAAAATATTACAACATTTTAGAGTATATAAAAAAAATAAACCTAAGATAAATTTGATATCATTTTTTAAAAAAATATATTCATTTCAATACATTAATTTTCCTATATAAATCATATTTAATTTTAAATTATCTCTTTATTTCATGAAAAAAAAGCCTTTTAGAAAAAAATAATTATTTTTTCAAAACATATATCGTTTTCATTCAAATGATTATTATTTAATTTACAATAAATAGATAGATATTAAATTTATTTATTCATTTTAAACCATTTTTTATTCATAATTTATTTTTTTCAATTCCAAACCACTAATTTAATATAATGATTATAAAAATATCTTATATTATGATTCGTTTAGAATAAGGATATGTGTTCAATAAGCTATCGATGGGATTTAATATATTTAAAAAGAAATATATAATAAATCCTTAGGGTCATAAATTCTCATATATGCTCAATGTTCGGTGTAATAAATTCTATTCAACCAAATTTTTATTATTTTGAAATATAATATTGTAACATCTCATACTTATGAATATTTTGGGGATATGTTTAGGCATAATAGAAAGAGCCGTATCCCTGATGTGTGATTGTGTGCTCAAATGGAGATGTGGTATACATGTCAGGTTATGGATCGGACAATGTTTTTATTTAACAAAGTTTTACCTCTATTTTTTTCAATTTCTTACATGATGTATATTAATACTGATATCTATATGTATTGGTTGTTTTTATAAAATCATTTTGGATATTATATTTAATTATGTTTATTATTTAATGTTTTTCTTAATTGTACTCATGGAATTATGTGATGTTTGATTTATAACTTATTTTAATGAATTGTTTCACTTTGTATTGAGGGTATAGTCTCCCAAATATACCATATCATATCATTGCCTCTATTTGGAAACCACTATAGTATATTCAATAGAGCCTATGGTTATCAAAGACGTATATTCAACACACCGATTAGTGATCAGAGGTAGTGAGATGTTACATTTGCCTTACCAGATCTATTAATAATTAATTACATAATATGTTAATGATCACATATATTTAGAGTCACATATCACCTGTAAACACCATCACGTTAATAAATACATAAGAGAGCTATAAATGTGTCACTTCTCATCAAATATATTTTATGCTTACCCATAATTTACATAAAATTTTCATGAAGCCAAGAATGAATAAAAAAATGTTCTAAAAATTAACATTATGAAACCATAAATATTCACTAATCCTATAAACTATAATAATTCCAATTATATTATAAAATTGAGAATAAATTTTCATTTCTATAGAAAAAAATCTAAAACCAAAAATTTGAAGAAATTTTTTATAAATAATATCTTTTAAAATAAAAAAAATTATGTAATACTAAATGAAAGTAAAATTCATAAAGGTGGAAAAATAGACTCAATATATTATCATTAAAACATCCATTGATTTCACACTATGGTAGTGAAACTAAATACTAACATGTATAAATAAAGTTCAAAAGATTATATTTTAATTCATTATAAATAATGTAAAAAATAGTCAAAGAAACCCTTATAATAATTTTAAGTATAAATAATAAAATTTTGGAATGCATTTTTCTTAAAAAAATTGACATTTATGAAAAAAATACTAGATTTGAAAATATTAAAATATAATTTGTTATTGAAGGTTCATTATATCGAGTATAAACTGAGGTAAAATTATATTTTTTGATGTAATTTAATCTTATATTTAACTTTTCTTCCATTATAAATTTTACTTCTTTCCATAATGTATTATTTAGTAAAAAAATTATCAATTTAAAATTGGTCATTATGAGGACATTTAGTTAATAAGTCAAAAATAAAATTGTTGGAAGACTCTAGTGTAAGGGATCATGGTTCAACCATCAAAAGAATATTAATAACGATTAGATTAATATTTTTAATAATTAAATACATTTTTTGAATCAGACATGGAAGGGACTTAAAATTTAAATATGTATTATATTGGTGGCATTATTTTGAATGTACACACAAGTGATGTTTACAATCTATCTACTGGATGAATATTATATAGGATATATAATATTTTTCTTTTAAATAATAATAATTATATAATAAATTTAATATTTATTCATCAAATCTAGTCATATTATGACAATGTGTTGGGATAATATAAATTTAATCTCACAAATTCGTAGAGGTGGCTTTCCCCATGTACACATTAGTGACATTTCTATTTTTCAACTAGTTGAAATGGTAAAAAATTAAGAAATATATTGACATCATTAAATCATTTTAATTTCAAAAAAAATAATATATATTCATTATATTTTTGTTTATATCACATCATGTGAGGTATTGATGTAAAAAAGAAACACATCGCTTCATAGCGATGGTAGAGTACATGTATGCATTGGAACCAATTTCATTTCCCATGGGATAGAAATGTGATAAAATGTTTTATTCTATAAACAGAAGAACATTTTAGTATATGTAATATATTGAAGTGATTATTTTATAGTGTATTTAATTTATTTAATGGGGTTATAAGGGAAAACAAATTTTAAATAGTTTAATTATGACTAATACATCCTCCTCTAATTTCTCATTTATTTTAATCACTAAAGCCTTCAAATATTGGTATTTTGATACAATATAATCAATATTAAATAGATAGGCATATTTTTAAGGTATTTGGGTAGGTGATTATGAGATAATTGGATCACGTTCTTGGATAAATAGAGAGGGGGGGTTCCAGGTTAAATTTGAGGGGAGTGGCACTCTTGTAATTATTCATTGAATTACAGTAATTTAAAATAATATTAATGAGAAAATGGAACTTAATTAAGTGAAATTATATTATATGATGATAAAGATATAAAATTATTAATATAATAAGAACTAAAACAATATTTTGTTACCTTATCACATTGATATACCCTTAATTAACATATTTAACCATGTTTACCATAGTGAAAAATTGTTTTACAACTTTTTTTATTCATAAAGTCAAAATATGGATATTCAATAATTAATAAATTTTATATTAATCATTCTAAAAATTTAATAAATTTTAAATTAATAACTATATATTAGTTTGGGAAATTAAATTTTTAATAAATGAATTAAAAAATTAATTAAATATAGTTTTTCCTGAAAAATACATTTTGTTAACAAAAATTGAAATATATGAAAATACATAATAATTTTAATTTATATATCATTATTTACATTATATAAAATCAAATAAAACTTATGTTAGATTGAATGTAATTAAAATATATAATGGTAAATTTATGAGAGATTATTTAATGAAAAATTATTGTTTTTCATGAGTAGACATTTTACACTATTCATTCCAAAAATCAATTGTTTTACAAAACCCCTATAAATTAACAAACATATAAATTTTATACTGTAATGTAAATAATTAATTAAATTTTACCAAAGAACATTCTTAGAATTATGATATAAAATTAAATACAAAAAAGAATAATTCATTAAAAACACTTGGTAAAAAACAACTTCTATTTCAAAAATAATTATTTTTAAAATTAATATAGGTAATATGAATGCATAGACATAAAAAATAAATACTTCAATGAAATAATTTTTATATATTCCTAAAATTACATAGATTGCCTCAATAATGGGGTTTAGTGTGATCTCTATCAAACATACTAATCTCTCTATACAAACATGTTTATAACATGATGTATCATATAAATCATATGTATTCCATGTTAATCTCTTTTTCCCTATAATTATGTGACTAATATACATATAAAATATCAAAATAATATACTTCAACTCATATTTTATTCATTTTTGAAAAAAATATCCACGTTGATGAATAAATCTCATTTTATTAATATAGTGTCCGATTTCATTACATTTACCACATCCTAATAGCAAAACACATCTTATGGGTTTACAATAATCATAGAAACTTGTCACATAAGTATAATTAAATCATGATAATGATGTATTTACATTTCATACATGGGGGAAAACCCATATTGGTTTCTCTCCATCTTAGGACATGGTCATCAATATATTCCCCAAACCCAGGATTGTCCAAGTCAATTTCAACTATTGTTAGTAAGATAGAAAAGTATAAAGGTTCTCATTATTGGAATATCTACAATATCATTTATGAGTGAAAGATAATTATAATACACCCTTATGTATGTTGATTACAAAAGGAAATTACAATAGGTATAAAATATCTTTTTAGTCTAATAAATAAGTATCTACTTATTAACTAATGAATATATTCCTAATATTTCATATGAAAAACATTTTAATGAGTACAATAATATATGCATCCTAACCATGTCATATCCCTAAACCCTTTACACTCTATAATTATCATCAATTATGAATAAATGAATAGTGAAATTTTTGGGGATATTTTAATTAAATCGTTCATTTCTGGTGACATTCAATACACATAAAATAATGATAAATGGATGTTGTATTTTTTATAAAAACATTACACTCTATAAATTTTTATAATATTTTATAAAGTATATTATAACATGATATATTATATGACCCACACAATTTTTTTATGATAATGGTTTGGTTATATCATTAAATCAATTTGAAATTCCTAAGACATATCAATGAGGTTAACATATAAACCTATCTGAAGAATAAATTTTAGTGAGTATTATGTATGAAGTTATATTGTTTGAATAATGGTGACCCATTAGAATCCTATTCTTAATGTTTAACTATTAAAATATTATCTAACATCTAAACATCATCAAATTTTATTTTTTGTTTTCTATAAGTAACTCATTATATGTTAAGCATTATTATATAGTAATGTTAATAATTTTGAATATAAAGTAATTTATATTTATCATGGGTATATACAAAATAATATCGATTTTTAAAACCAATTTTTTTACTTCTATAAAAATTAGATAAAAAATACACCGTGAACAAAAACACATCTTAACTTGAAATATTCATTTCATATAAGTATTTAATAAATCAACCAATCACTCTATTACTTCAATATCCATCCTTAAATTACTCATTAACTTCTAATCTCTTATATATTTATTAATAATTAAAAACCAAATGTTGATATCCAAAAAAAAATAGGTATATATTAATTTAATTATAGAACATTAATAACTTTAGAAAACACCCTATAATGCTTCATATTAATTTTTTATATATTATTGTAAATTAATTATCTAATGGAAAATTGAGATATAATAATAAATAAATTATTTCTTCACCATCATCATATTCACTACTGGTAGAAACAACTTATAATAATTTTATTGAGAAAAAAATTATAATTCTTCTAATACACCATCCACATGGAAATAGATCCATAACCATACATTTCCTTCTATATTATCCCAAATATATTGAGATGATTGGGTAAAAGTTCAAAAATTTCATTAATTATGTAATTAAAAATCACCTATTAAATAAATTGTGGTAGTTATTGAAAAATAAAATATATAGAAAACATATATTTCGAAATTGAACACAACATTTTCTAATAATTAATAGACATATTAATATTTAAAACATGTATATAAATTGATGTTCTATATGAAATTTTAGACTTAAAATGAGACTCTATAAAATAACATCTTGCCTAAATTTCTTATTCTTGAGATATAATCATGAGGATATCTCTTATATTATTGGAATCTATGGTCATATTATTATTATGATTCATATAATCTAGGATAACATCAATTTGTTTCAAAACATATATTAAACTATTCATGCTCACATTATAGGAATCTAACTAATTTTTTGTAATTCCTTAGTAATTCTGTTTATTTTCAAATAGTTGTTCCAACACATTGAATTTAACCACATACATGTGAAAAGATCACATTTTTTGATGTTGGAAATGTAAATTATTTCTATTTAGATTTTCTTTAACCTGAACACATCATAATTTAAATGTTCTTGATGATGACGAAATTATCTACAATATTAATGTATAAAAAGACGAGCATCATGGATTATATATTTTCATAATGGATTTTTAAATAAATGTGATCCCACAAAAAATTATGACCTCATATAAGATATAAATTTAGTGATCCAATATCGATATTACACAAAAAATGACTCCTATTTATCTCAAAATCACCACATTAGTTATTTAGTTATTTTTTAGTAAAAACCCATAATATATTTTTTCATGGATAGGCAATAAATTTTTTTATCTATATCTATGTGATGGATAATACATGACATTATTATTATTTTTTCCCAACCGTGGTGGGTTCCAATTTAATTATAGGGAATTTAAATGCCAAATAAATAAAATAGAAGATAATACAGGATCACACATCATTGGCATGAAAGCACGAAAGGGGATAATGTTATGTTAGTCATTATTTATATTCATTAAAAAACTAATTTTTATGGCCCTTTTATTTAAAATAAATCTTCTCAATTTTATTATTGATACGTTTTCAGGTGCATCATTTGATAAAATAACACACTTAGTCTATGAAGGATTTTTCTTCTAATGCCTCGCAAATTAAATATACATCATATGTGAATTGTATTCAGAATTGTTATATCATATGAAATATTTATCTTCTCATTTTTTAGTCCATTGTTAATGAACTATTCTATAGAATTTGATTTGGAATTCATTTTCTATCGAAATAAATTCTTATTTTTAGAAAACATTAATATGATAATTTTATCTTATCCCATAGGTTTTTATTATTCTACTAAAAATAGATTCCATGTATATTCATTCATATCCAAAGTCATCATAAGTGTAAGTTACAAGAATTATTTATTTAAATTATTAGATTTAAATGTGATCGAAAATATATATATGGGTAAGATAGTAGATAAAAATATCCATCATACTCAACTTATTATAATATAGAATAATCATCGAGACTAGTGGTTGTATAGTACCTATTCACTCTCCTTGGTAAATAAATTATATATATATATAACATAATATGAAAAAACTATGATCCATAACTATTATCAAGCTCATAGATCAAAATAATATCCATGTTAAGGGTAGTTAAAAAATATGTCTTTTAGAGTCATAAATTGCATGTAATGTTCAGATCACTACCCTAGAATCAATATATCTCATAAATTTTTAATATAAATTATATGAGATAACAAATAAATTATATAAAGTCTTATAGGTTATAAAAATATGGAATAACAGACACAAACACACCTATGTGAACACATGGGAAGGCCCCACCCCCTCAACAGTTTTACTTAATCCATTGTAAGACTGTGAGATTGATTAGAACTTATTATTACGGGCCTGACATTTATTAAATTTATCTAAACCCCTACAAAAATCAATATTTCATTGAAAATTTCATCATAGACCCCCTAAGTGGAATTATTGTAATTTAAATATGATCACTTGGATGTGGATGCCAATTTTCAATTCCAATCATACATGGATCTGGTTACAAAGAAGCTAACTATGATTCATTCTTCATGTTTTTATGTCAACATATAGAAAATGGGTGTATGTGTTATGATCAACTCCCCACGAGGTCCTTGACCATAACCAGAGTGTGCCACATGTTTTCAAGCTTGGTACTGGGTTTGGACCACCAAATTCATAATTTATATATTTATTGAGTATGGATACACTGATGACTATCCCAATAAGATCATGTAAAAATATAATTTCTATACATGAAAAAAGAATATAATAACCATTATATAATAAAAAAATCCATGAAATCACTATAATATAAATTACGATTTTAAATGATTAAAAATTATAAATTTTAATAAAAAGTTAATTAATTAAAATCATCCTATAATAAATGTATATTTATGATAAAAAATATAGATATCAGATAGCACTAATTATAAATAATTTAGTATCCAATTTGAAAATTAACCCTTATTATATATTCTATTATATGAAATTCCAATTTAAATATATTATATTATATGAATTATAAACCTATTATTTTCAATTTATTGTATACAAATTTATTTAATTTATATATAAATTACATCATGTTATTTAAACATTTAATGAAATAAATAACAAAAACCATTCAGATGTTACCTAAATATTACCTTAAAATACTTCCCTCGAAAATATTAATGATTAAAAATAAATATTTAAGAACGTTTTTATTTTAAAAAAATTTACATTTATTAAATTTATGGGATATTTTTTAATTTTTTTAACTATTTATAATTTATCATCGTCATATTTAAATAAAAATATTTATTACTTATTACAATGATACCATATAATTTTTTATAAAAATGATAATAACTTATAATTATGACTTATAAATATTTAATTTACTATATTAATTTTAAATTATCTAATTATTATAAGCATTTCAAAACCATTTTAATCAACCAATCATAAAAATTATAAATATAATTTTTTATAAAAATAATGATTTATAAATTTTACAAACATTCTAAAAAACTATTCCATTATTTATAAAAAAATCATGTCCAACTGATTTTTTAATTTTCATTAATAATAAATAAATACTTCATGTATTTGAAAAAACAAATATAAACAATTTTTTATTGGACATAGATTTTTAAAATATATTTTATAAATATTGGTGATAATATATAATAAAAAAATAAAAAATAAAAAATTAACGAATAATATTTTTATAATATATATTAAAATTTATTGTTTAAATATATTAAAAATATATTTTAGTTTATCTCATTATAATTTCATTAACAATAAAAATTGGTCCACACTTAACTGGTCTTCTGAGCAGCCAATAATTACAAGGATGACTTGATATGTTGATGTATATTTCAACCTGAATGGAGGGTAAGGAGTGATCCTAAGGTTGTATATGTGGGAACAAGGTAACAAAGGGAATATGGTAGTGGGAAGAGTAAGGACCATGGAAGTATCCATATTGGGGTTTTGAAAAGCTAATTCAGTATATTTGAAAATATATTGAGTAGTAAAGAAGTGTTTCCATAAGGAAAATATGTATGTGGGACTCACCCAACACCCAAACTATTCATCCAACATTGTACATGATTCCCTTATCCATGTTCTTCCATAATTTGTGCTTAATTTATGATATGTTTGACACATAAACATTTTGAACATGATATGATCACTACATATAACGACCAGTGTTTATATGTCTAGCTCAAGAAATCACAAAGCACTAAACTATCATATTCATAAACTTTTCTTGGTGTTCATATAAAACACACACATAACACTTACAAGACTATCTTGATTTTTGGATTATGTAAAATTTATTATTGATTCTTTAATATGTCTAAGTTGATGCTCAATATTTCTATGATTATAAAAAAAATTTCAATATTTTTGCAACACACGTTTAAATAATAGTTATCAAAAAAAATTATATTATTATCCATCCAAATCATGATAATAGATTTTCGTGACATTAATGATATAAATTTAATCTAAAATCAAACCTTTCTATGTTATAGAAAAACAAAATTAGCAACAATTATTTTATAAATTGTTTCATAAACATTTAATTAGAGATGATAATTCATCAAGGAAGAGTGATTTGATATAATAGATAAGAATTGTAGAATAATTTTATAATCCTTCATAATATAATATAACTCAATGCAAGGGAATAATTAATCCTCAATTAAATATTCATTCATGGTAAAAAAATGTAGAAAATAGATTTGACCCAGTTCTCATGTGTGGTTATCCCATTCCATGGATCAAAATGAATGGTCAATGTGAATCACAAAAAGAAGTTTATATTATACTACTACCTATGATAGTTAAATAATTTCCACATGATCTCAGAACTGTACTATAGGATACCCATTATATTGAAGTAGTGATAACACCTTTATGGAAGTGTTGAATAATGGCTCTAGAAGAAGGATGATATTTAAAAACATTTCAGGGAACAAATCATCACCAGAATGATCAAAAAATGTGATCAAAGTGAACTAAATTTTTAATAACATATTATTTTTATTAGAAAACATTTAGTGTTACCCATTAATGAAAAAAGGCATCGATCATTAATAGTATCGTAAATTAAAACCCATAGATTGATTCTATATTGACGAATTCATTATAAAATCATTATAAAAAATTAATTCATTATAAATGCATTAAAACAAATAGAAATCCACACTGGGAAGATGTTTTTACATATGATATTTCCCCTATGCTTATCCTCCATTTTCAGGTTGCATTGCATACAACCATGCTGAATTTATAAATTTATAATTATAAGGTCATAATGATATAAATATGTAAAATTCATTTTAATTTTACATCTATTCACTAGTATTATTTTTGTAAAATCTATTTTTGGAACACGAAATGTTTCATTAATATCTTGTTCCAAATTGAGGTAGTGATCTATGAACTTTGTATAAGATGAATGAGGGGTGTATTTATAAATAATAATGCTTCTCAATAGTGTGACCACTATAATGAGGATTATAGTTTGAAAAACTATCAAAGGGATGACAAAAGATGATTAATGAAAAATAGATTGGTATTGTAGTGATTAAATGCACAGTTGTCAAATAGTTTTTCTGAGTGTGCACCAAGCAATTTGAGGGGGTCATCCAATTAGAGAGTGGTGGAACATGTTTTTACCAACCATGTGGTGAAAATGAGTACCATTTAGAAATGGTTGAATTTATACCCATACCATGGTCTACTAAAAATATATCATCTTTCCTCTTCTCCCATTCTTGAATAGTATCAAATCCTTGACTCGAGCTCTACACATCTACTGGGTTTTGATTGATCTCATTCACCTGGTTTATGATTTAATCATCATTCCTCACATCGGTTACTTTATTTATCCAATTTTTTCTACGAGAGATCATATTCAATATCATCTTTTCATTTTTTAAATCACCAATAAATCTTAAATCAAATCAAATTAAATAAAACAATGATTATTGATGGGTGAAATTTCATTGATATAAGGTATGTAGTCCATATGAATTTCCATTAAAGTATGCATCATTTATAAAATGCATCATTGTTTTGCATTGTGTACATTCCTTTTCTCACTTTAGTAATGTAAAATTGATTAATCTATTTGCTAATATCATGAGGTAAGTGGTCTAAATGACCTAATTCTCTATTTTTAGGTTTTCTACATCGATATAGACATCCCAATGTGTAGTAATATATAAAATACATAATATTATAACAATTTTCTTGAATCTTAAATCAACATATAAGGTGTGAGGAATAATACTTCATGAAAGATATGTTTAAAATTATATAAATTAAATGGTATGAAAATCATTAATATTTTTATAACAAAACCCAATTTGGGGTGTGATATATTAACTATTAAAAAATGTATACATAAATATAGATATTTTAATTGGGATATTTATTGAATATGCCATTCATTAATCATGTCATTTTAACAAACACAAATTTTTTTATTTGGAGTTGAATCATTGATTGTGATAATCTTATTAAAACAATTTAAAGTAAAATTAAATGGAAAGTCAATGTCTTTTAGAGCTTATTGATTTGTTATATGTGTTGGGTATTTTCCCATTTATAATATTATTTTTCATTAAATATAACAGTAAAACATCATATTTGTTACTCATGTGATTATTGTGTTCTATATATGATACTCCTTGGGCGAGCTTATATGTTGCTTTAAATTATATCATATTTGAGGGATACATGAGTTCCAATTATAGGATTCCATAGACTAGATCATATTTAGGATGAATTTAAATAATTACATTAAATGATACCAGGATTCCACATAAGGAAAGCCTTAGATGGGATCTTATGATTGGTAAGATTTTATACACATTGAAGAATTATTTTTTTTCAGATATCGAATTCCTTATATGGGATTATAGGTTAAATAAATGTTTAAGAAACATCAATCAACACTTGGGTTCCGATTTGAAATGCCATGGAAGGGCTCATAGGTCATATGATATTACATAAACATGTTGTCATTCTAATAACTCTCAATTTTTAAATATATTATTCCATTAAAAATTTAGATCCATATATGACCAAAATTATATATATATATATATATATATATATTTATATAATATGATTCCATGGTTTCTCTATTGTTACCACATTATATATGATATACATGGATTCATGGGTTTAATCCCAGGGGTCCCATTTCATTTCTATTATGTCGATCCCATGATTGCGGAAATGATTCGATAGGATGAAATAGGTATTATCATTTAGGTGTCCCAATAGGAAAATAATTCTTAACATGGTTTACATATATGTCACATACATTACATATTTAATATATTATTATACCACTAAACTATCAATTCATTTTATCTATAGAAATGAAATTTTCATTAGACACACTTCGTTGTGGACTACTATGTTTTACTCATACCCTCTTTGGAATTCCGATTGAAATCAAGATTGGTCTCCTAACAAAATTTGAGGACAATATATGATCTATATATTGATTAATTATGACAAATAATAACTTTATTACACATTAAATCATGATTTATTATATATGAGTAAACATAATACAACACAAATGTTCTATATGTATAGATTCTTTGGGTTATTAAATGCACAATATAAATACATAAAATAGGGGGTACATTGCAATTTTGTAAAACACTCTTAACATGATCAAAATATTCTTTCATACATAAAACATCATGGGATAACCAAGGAAAATACATAATAAATTATTGAGATATAATGAAATGTAAAGGAATTAACATGGAATGAAATGATTAATGTTTTATAAGTTAGAGAATTGTAATTTTAACAAAAAAATGTGTTAAAAACATCTACATTAACAATGAGGCATGATAAATCATGATATCATAAAGGTAATAAGAAAATCTAGAAAAACATCAAACATGCCCTTCTAAACATTGGTAAAGGATGAATACCTATAATTCATGATTGAAAAGGTCATTTTGTAGATTATGTTCACTCCCTAATCCTTTTAACAACATCTCATGTGACTAAAACAATACCCAATGCATTCAAAGACTATATAATTTTTAGTGCACCTATCACATTCATTTAATTAAACAACATGAGTGTCCCTCATATATCATAAAAAATGGAATGATTATCCTCAACTAAAATTCTCAGATCAAGGATAGTTTATTAAATAAATGTAATTCCCCAATAAAATAAGTATATTCCCTTAAACATAAATTAACATTATAGGAAATGGGTGTGAGTATTCACTACACAATTTTTCGGCATAGAAAATTGTGCTACATGTTTGGAAGCCCGTGGAAATTATTCAAAAATTCATAATAATGGATTAATGAGAATGAATTGGGTGTATCATTATTGATAATAAATTTAGTAGTAACATATAAATTTTAAAGAAAATAACATCATTAGTAATTAGAGCTAGAATAAATAAAATAATGAATTTTCCTTAATAAAGAGGAGAGTGGAAGGATCACTTACCTATAGAGGGTGATTCTAAATTCTTGGGAGGAGAATATTGAGAGGCATGGGAACATTGGGAAGAATAGATAGTGTTTTGGTACGATTAAGGATGTGGTCAATGGATTTTGAGATAAATGGGAGCATGGGTTGGTTAATATATGAAAATAGAGGGGATTCATTATTTTTTTTCCAAACATAATATTTGAACTCTATACACAAAAATTACTAAAATAAATACCATCACATTGATATTTCCAATGATTTCCACCATATATGGACGGTTTAACTTATTTTATAATTTTATGCTCTGATTATATTTTAAAATTACCAATGGTGATGTGTAATTGAGACATTCCTTACATAAATGATTATAAAATGTTAAATTATATTATATATTTTTTAGGATTGTAAAAAGATTTATAAAATTACTCTAATAAAATATATATATAAATAGTTTTAATTTAAAACATTTATTTTTTATTGGATACCCTTTTTAGTAATTATTACAATATTTTTTAGGTAATTATGATTCCATAATTCATACATTATATTTTTATCGAATTTAATTTTTACATGAAAATTCCACAGTCATAAAATTATGAAAAATTCCCCATTTTATATTTTTAACATTATGAAAACAAAAATTTATTTATTTTATCAAAATAATTTTAAAAATATGTGAATTTTTTATAACTAAATTAATAATCAACTTTTATTATTATATGTTGGGTTATTTGGACAATAATTTTTTTCAAACCCTTTTAAAATTTTGTTTTTACATAAAACTTTATATGAAAATGTATACTTAATAACCATTACATAAAAATAATATTCCATATAAATTCATATAAATAATAAAATCATTAATTCATCCAATAAAATTCCTGAATTAAATTTGAATATTACCCAAAAATAAAATTTTTATTTTATTGTATAAAATTGATAATCATTTATAAATTATCAATATGATGAAACAATATTCATTATTATATAAAATATATATACTCATATTATTAGGGTCTTGATACATAGCCCTTAATTCGAGTAAATTTTTTTATTGGTAATGTTTATGACATCGAGCCACTAATGGGGTGGTTCAACATACATGGGTTGGGATGTGATCTCAATGAGATTGAACATCTCTTATAAACTATATATATATATATATCATGATTTAGTTATTAGATATTGGATTTGTATTGGTGAATGAAAAATAATAGTGACGCAATATCCTTTGGAATAAACAAATATTGGAATCATAACGTATAATCATAATAGTTGAGGCCATCACATCCTTTTTCGGTGGCAATTTGATTTGTTAAAACCCCAAATTTTTACTGGTCATATGATCAATGTTAAACTGATATATTTTCATTGTTTAATATTCTTAATATTGTTTTAAATATTATTAAATATAATAAAATTGATAAGTTAATGTGTTATCTATAGCCATAATATATAATGGGGAATTTAATTATTCCAAAAACATAATTTTACTTATAAAATACGGGTTCATTACAATATTCTACCTTTAAAAATTTATTCCTATAAATTTTCACTTCATAGAATAAAGTATATACTGGTAATGTTATCTCATCTCTTCCCATTTTTCACACATCACCTCTTCAATTATTTGGTTTCCCCACTGAACATTGATTGGGTGAGTTTTCTTATTTCTTAGAACAATGTATATATGAAATAAGGTATTCAATGAATTCTCTTCATATAAAGGATCAATATCTAATGGTACCAACTCTAGATTTAATACATGTTTGGGTTCTGGTATTTACCTCCTCAATAGTGATATGTAGAACACATCATGTACCTGGGATAGTTTTGGTGGGAGTTATATTAAATAATCCATAACTATGATGTAATCAAGGATTACAATATAAATGATCTAACTTTTAATTGGAATTAAACTCTTCACAGATATCAAAAATTTAATCCATATTTAAGTTAAGGAATATAATTTCTCCACACTCAATATCTAGGCCTCTTTCATGATTTTTATCATAGTAGTTTTGTCAAATCAATTTAGCCTTGTTGTGTTGAGAAATCATCATGTGCTTTTACACCATTTCCTTGACCAATTCAGAACCAAGTATTTTGCATTCTCCAAGATCATACCATCATGGAGGTGTTCTTCACCACTTCCAATAATGTTCTTTATATGTACCAATTTGTATGTTTGAGTGGAAACTATCATTTTATGATATGATACCAAAAGGAAGATGTTGATCCCATACTATTTTGAAGTCTATTTGACGATATCTCAACATTTAATTTAGTGTCTAGTTATTCCAATATGATTAGGAATAAATTTAAGGATAATAATCATAGATGATATTAGATTTAATATTTAGGTAATGTGATGAATCTTCTTGAACATTTGGATATATCTTGGATCTAAAACTAATACAGTCGATAGTTGTAATCCATGAAACCTCACCCATTCTCGTGCATATCCGAACTTATTGATCGAGTGATATATACTCTTTAATTAAAATGGAGTGATTAGTATTTTATAGACAATACACCAAAACCAATATAGAATTAGATCCTAGTGTTTCCTTTAGATGAGTAGTGATAATGTCCACAGCTAGGGTTTCCTATTTTAATATAGGTATAGGCTATTGTCTCATCATCCCCTTGAATTGTTTTATTTTTTCCTTCACTTTAAGACATACAAGATATAATTATGTGTATTATATGATATCATTAATAATTTTTTTCCTACTAATAATGCTCTCAATGATATTGATATATCATTGTAAAACTAGGATGAATGGAGAAGGTCGAACTGTGTCCATAATCCAAAAACTCAATCATCAAATATGGATTTGATGGTACTAATTATAATGATAAAAATATAAAAAATAATTCATTAACATTGAACTTTGATTATATACGTCAAAGTCATATATTTGAACTTCTTTTATCCTCTGTTTATTGGATAGATGAGTTTTCATTTGGGAAAGTATTCACGATGACACATCATTTATGATTCCCATTTCTATCCCTTTCAACTCTTAGAAGATCACATCCCTCAAAATATTAATAAATTATATAATTGATGGATATCATATATTTATTGAATCTTTAAATTTATTTTCCTTCCTATGATGGAAGTGGATTGGGACATCATTTTTTTAATCATGTTTAACTGTCATCACTGGCTTATATTCATCTTTTTCGGTGTGAATAAATAAATCTAGCGGTTATAATCCATATATATTTCAAACTAATATGAAAATTTATAATTCCACATGATTTTTCAATTTCAAGATTAGTTCATCAAAATCCTTATCATGAATTGGGTAGTTCTGTTTTTGAGTAACCAATTTCATAAAAACAGCGGTTATCACATATTCATTTGACATTAACATACAACCCAATCCCTTCCATGATGGATCGATCAATACTCTGAAATGTAATCCACTTGTGGTTATTTTATGTACATGTGATATTATAATGTACATTTTAAACTCCATGAAGCACACTACATTTTCATTGTTAAAAAAACACTCCCTTTTTATTTCTATTGGATTCATAGTTTTATAATAAGGAGGAATTGGTTAAAAATAAATGATAACACACAACTAATCTATGGATACTCTAGATTTAATTCTTATATGTTGTCCTTGACCATACTTAAATTTCAATTTCGTTTGATGGTCCACATATACCACATTACTAGTGGTAATAAAACCTAATAATGAGACTTCCAAAAACTATAACTCATATTTTTTTTATTTTCATAAATCCTTTTCATTTGTAATACCTTTAGCACGTTTTTGAGGTTCTCTTTATGGTACTCATTTATTTCTAATTATACATGAATATAGTCTATATATACTACCACAAAGTTTTAATGGTAATATCTAAAGATACTATTAATATTGTCCAGGTATATTTTTGGAGAATTGGTGATTTCAAATGGAATTACTATGAACTCATAATTTCCATACCTTGATCAGAGTGCAATCATGGTGATTTCATCCTTCCCCACCCATATATGATAATACCCGGATTGAATACCCACATTGGTCCATTATTGTGATATATATTGTTGATCAGACAATTCATCAATATATTATATGGGATACTTGCATTTTTTAATGATCTTTTTGAGATTGAGAAAATCAATGAAAAGGCACATTTACCAATCCTTATTCTTGACAAATAATAATGGTAATTACCAAAGTTAAGAACTTGGGTGTACGTACCCCTTATCTAGATTCTATTATAGTTTTTTATTTATCTCTTCAATTTCAACAACATCCATTCTATATAGAGAGAAGGGTGATGTTAACACAAAAGGAATAATATCGATTTAAAATATAACCTCTTATATATGAGGAATACCAGTAAATTATTTTGGAAACAAAAACACATATTACCTCACATAGAGAATTTCTCCTAGGATAATATCTTCCATATAATTAGTCATTTTATAATGATACATGTTTCTGTTGAAAAATAGTATTCAGTATTCATATGTTGATTCTAAATAAGATTTCTAATCCCATTCTCACATATTTAAAATCTGGGGTGATTCGTGATATAGAGATAGATTATCTTCTGATGGTAATGTATATTCTGTTTATATAATACAATCTAATCTATTTCCATAATTTCTAAAAATTAAACTAATGGGAGTATCATAAAATATTATTGGAAGCATAAATAATAATGTTTTATAGGAGATATGTTAGATACCTGGGATAAAATAAATTAAGTATTTTTTAATTTTAATCAATTTCTCTAAATCCGGGATTTTTGGTGTTATTTGAAGAGTTCTACTAAATATGTGTCACATGAAGGAAAGAATAAAACTATAATGAAAATGATTTTTTATATTCATTAATAAATAATGAGTGTATTTATGATCTCTTCATTTTTCAGGATCTAACTCAATGGTTTTGATGGAAATAACTACCCTTACTACATTTTAGAATGTCGGCGTGGTTGGTTTTCCACCACCCTGGGCTTATTATTTTGGTTTTAAAATTTTTCTTTTTCAATGTAGTTAAAAAAATGAATATTTTTTAATGGATGAAAGTAGATTTCTTCTCTTATGTTATATTGTTGAATTTCTCCCATACAAAATCACTATATGGGGTCCCTCCCTTCCTCCACCTAAATGATTTACTCACCCACATAGTAAATTTATAGGGTTCTTCTTTCAATAATTTTTTGCTGGTGGGATGTTGAAATTTCATAACACTGCTTGATTTTTCTATCAAAAATATAGAATTAAAATTATCCTTATACATATTATACCTATGATACCCTTTTGATGTTCTAATATACATTTCTACATTGAGGTAACATTGTAAAATTTCTTCTTAGCTATCAATGCATTATGTCACTAGGGATTTTCATTTACTATGTTTTGTCCTGTTGTAAAAATATTAATATTTTTAGTCAATGGGTAATGAAAAAGTAGAAGGTTTATCAGGAAAATATTTTGAATTTATTCTTGTATACCTTTAGGGATTCATTTTATTTTCTTTCTTGAACAAACTGGTATCCCATTCCACTTTAATTTGGAGAGTGTGATAAAAAAAATTCCAAAATACATATTTAATAATTACTTCATCCCTATCACTTCGATTTATTCCTCATGTATACTATTCTTGATCAATGTACGCCACTACCCTTTTTATCCCTTAAAATGATAAAAATATATTATAATCCTCCCTCAATTGGGTAATGTAAGGATGTAGAAGATATTTTTAATGTATTTGATCCAGTTTTTCAAGATTATGGTATTAGATGATCCGTTGAATGTTGAAGGAATTTGACAAATTGTTCTAAATAAAAGATTTTTCTCTCTTTAGGTGTTGTGTTTGTTCCTCCTAACTAATTATCATATTCAAAACATGATTCAACTAAGAGAGTATCATCAAAATGTTCATGATTTCTACAACCATTGGGTTGGGAACATTGTTTTCCCAGTGATGGCATTGGCCTTCACATTGGTTGCCTACAATATTATTTTGATTTCTATCCATTTAATAGAATATATGGGATGTGATGGAAGATTATTTTTAAACTATTAAATGTATCAATGAAAATGAATTTAAATCAAAGGGATAACAAATTAATTAAATTTATACCTAATCTTATGAATTTCTAGGAATCAATCTATGTTACCCATGGTAAATTTGATTATATAGAAACTTATTGAAATTTTTGTCTACTTGATAATGGATTGTAATAAGCCAACGAATTTAGAAAAGAATATCCCATGGTATCTTCAAACTAGGTGTACATCAAGGATTATTTTGGTGCACCAGTTCCTGATTGAGTCTAGCTCGATTTTTTGGTTTCGGGTTTTACACCTTAGTTCATCTATGACATAGACACATCCACACGTATTATATAGACAATGATGTATTATCTTGGAAAAAAATAACTATATACAATATAAATGTTTGCGATATATGATTTTTTATTCCAACCCCTAAATATTTCTATAGAGATTTATATTTTTAATCCGGAAAGAACTAATCTTTCATCAGATAGGAACTATGGAACATCGTTTAATTATTACACATTAATTCATTATTTTTGAATAAAGGTACACAAAATTTAAACTAGAATATCATAAATTATAGTTTATTTGTGTCTTTATTTTAATTAAATAGCAACATAAAATTGGGGGAACATCGCAATTATTGAAAACATCCTACAAATGATCATAATATTCCCTTGTAGTTAAACCTGTACGTGATAACATTGGGACACAAATAAGAACAAATTGAGCTATAGATACCTTTAAATGAGTAAAAATTGAAAAAATTGAATAAATTATTCAATGTTAGGAAAATGTAATTTCAATTTAACATTAAATTGATGAGAAAAATGATCTAGATCAATGAGTAATGATAAAACATTATAACTAAATGGATACATGGAAATGTGAAAACAAGTATGATCATGGTTTCATAAACATTGGTCAAGGAAAACTACAATAAAATCATGATGAATAAATAACCATTATAGATTAGGATCACTTTATATTCTTTTCCATGACATCTCATGAGACTAATTAATTACCCAATTCATTGGAGTGCAATATATTTTTGGGAACGCCTATCACAATCTTTTCATTGACATGGATAAATACGCCACAAAGATCATACATGATAAATAATTTATAATAACAATTTATTCCATGACAATATAGTGTTTAATAAATTAATTTATTCCCCCAATAAAATAGTTATATGATCATAATGTTTAATAACATTTATATTAAATGAGTATGAGTGTTCATACAAAAATCTTTGATAAGGGAAATTGTGGTGAAATTTTTACGTTATAATGAAAGTACTGAAAGATTGATAAAATATCTTATTTAGAGAAAAAATGGTCTATAATTAGTTTTAATCATATGGAATAAAAGTGGTATTTGGAAAGGAATATCAAAACATTAGGAATTGGAAATATTAGATAGTAAATTATAAGGTCGACTTAATATTAGGGTGATAGAAAGGATTCTTTAACATGAGAGGGTGAATCCAAAAGCTTTAGAGGAGATTCTTGAGACGTTGGGGAATCATGGGGGGACTCTAGGAAGGGTAGGGATGATTATTTATAGGATATTTTTTTAGTGATGATAAGGGTAACTTTGGGATGCTTTATATTAGAAAAGAGAGGAGATCCGTATATTATTTTGAAAATTTAGGTTTTTTACTCTATATAATAAAATATCCAAAACCCAAAACATTACCATGGTCTCTATATGATTTTGTTAATTTTATTTAATTTATAATTCCAAAGGCCAAAGATATTAAAATATTACCATTGGTGCTATGAAAGTGAGTGTTGTGCATAATGAAAGTATTTTAAGAGCTAAAAATATATTAAATGTGTTAGTGGATTCATAAAAGATATATAAAATTTATAAAATGAACATAAAATGGCTCTATTTTAAAGGGGAAACATATATTTGATTTTTTATTCAATTTATAATATTTATTAAATTATTTTTGATAACTAGAATGTCAAAATACACATTATTTATTTATAAATTATTTAATTTTTACACAAAAATTTGACTGGCTTATAGAATTATGAGAAATTAAATTTTCGATATTTTTTGAATATTTATTCTAATAATAATATTTTTTTAATCCAAAAAATTTTATTTATATTTTATTTTTCCCATTAATAATAATAATGAATATTTATTGAAAATATTGTATTTTTACAATAACTGTTTTCGAACCATTATAAAAAATACATTGGACAACAAAAATATTACTTGAACATTTATATTTAACAAATATTATTTAATAATAATAGTTTATTAATATATTATTTATTCAAAATTTCCATTAATTCATCAAAATAAATAAATTAATTTAATATGAAATTTACTAAAAAAATACAATTTGTATATTTTTGTTTCACAATTAATAATCATTTATTAACTACCAATATGTTGAAAATATATTGATTATTTTATAAAATATTAATATTAATATAATATGTGTCATGATACGTTTCCATTTATTACATAGTAAACACCCTAAGGGTAATGACTTAGCTAGTAAGGCTTTCTTGGGGTGGTTCGTTGTACATGGTTTGGGTCACAATCTCGATGGGATTACACTTATCCTTTGAATTATTCCACAAAAACATTATTTGTGGTATCACATCTTACTACTGATCAAGCATAAAGACCACTGATGTTTTCTCCCATGGAAAATCTAATTAATAATCATAATAGGGAATAATGTTATTCGATGGGGACATCACTTCCTTTTTGTTTTCCAGTTGAGTTTTATAACCCTATATTTATAATAACCATATTATAACTGTTCAAAAACTATATAATCTATGATTTGTATGCTTAATGGTATTTAAAAATATGTATGATTTATCAACACTAAGAAAATAATTTGTTTCAATGAATATGTTATATAATAGGGAATATTATTCTACCAACAATGAAATTTTATTTTAAAAATTTCATATTCTTACAGGTTCTATTCGGTAAGGAGTTGGAGGAGGAGTATGGATGAGCATATACAAGTGTTGAATTTTGTTGTTATGCCATTTTAAATTAATTAATAACTTTTTAATAATTGATATATGTATTACATATATTTTGTGTGACTTAATTGTATTTTGGGACAATATGTTCCCGAATGGGAGGTCTATTTTTCATTATACTTGTCATATATTATTATTATTATATATTAGTGATTTATTAATCTTTAATTGTTGATTAATTTTTTTATCTATATCCCTATTATTATTGGTCCATAGTGTATAGTATCCCTATTGTACACCCATTATACCCTCGATTCCATTCGTCTTTCTCTATCGTATAAGGAGGCACACTTGAAGATATCTATCTCTAGCTTAGGGACCATTTTATTTGTTCCAATGTCCTAACATTACACGTTGGTTCAGAGATCCTTTTTCCATTGTCTCAATTTTTATGGGATGTTATAGAAGATAATAACAATTCATTGTCACTTGGTAATTTTTCTATGACCAAAATCAGCTAAACCCGGAATAGGGGAATGATCCATTTTCCAACGATGGGACTATTGTTGTTGTTACATGTTATTATAGTTGAAATTTATTTTCCTAGGATTGAATGATATAATTTCATTGGCTACTAATTTCTTTATTCATGTGATTTAACTTTATAATTAGTGTGTTATAGAAATGGGGTGAGTTAATGTATCCTCTTAGTTACATAAAATTCACATGTAATTTGAATGATTTTATATATAGAACACTTCTGTGAATTTTCTTCCATGAATATAATTATTCCTTACTTGTTTGACTATTGGGCATGATCTACTGTTTCTCATTCTTCCAAAATTATCACTTTGATAATTGTTGTTATTTCTATATGGTATAATTCTTTATTATGATTAGGAATTGTTATTAGATATTAATAATTCTACATCAACCTAAATGTATTTTTATATTTATGTCAAAAAGGGCCTCTTAATTAACCAATTATGACATGTATGAGCCATGTATCATTTTTTACCTATGCTGAAAAAATAGTGTTTTGGTTTAAATAGGTAAAAAATAAATTTATAAAGTGTCTCAATGATTACAATTTTGAATAGGGACCATATAATTGAACCACAACATATAGATTTCCTATCCTTTAATACTGATTGATAAAAGTTGTTTACAATTACTATAATGATAGTTGTATTTTTTAAAATTATGTACTATTAAAATTTGTTAATAATAATTCATCTAACAATATTTTTGTATGAATAAATGAATATTTAAATTTTATATAATGATTTAATATCATTAAATTCCATTTAAGTATAACTTTTTTTATATAAATACAAGTTATTTTATATGGATTTATGTAATATTGTCAGTCAATTTTCACTTATAAGGGATGGTATCTTTATATCATGTGAATAGAAACCCACATAATTGAATCCCTTGATTCAAAAAATGAACACATTTATGTCTGTTTTGGAATTTTTTATATATTATTTAACCCCACTAAGGGTTTTTTGAAATCAAAACATTGAATGGGTTGCTAAAAAATAGGAAACCCGTTGTAAATTTTTGAGCAATGAATCCATAATTTGAGGAGAGTTTCTCATATAAATTAACCCATATTAACATGATTAAACTGTCATACGTTTACATTATTATTACTTTCTTGTTACATAACCCAATGGGGGAACATTTATGATAATTAAAGAAATATATTTAAAGTGTGAGTTTCCAAATATATGGTGTGGAATATAAATGTATGGTGGATGTTTACTTGACCAGGCCCATTAAAATGATATGTCGCCACAATTTGGATTTTTTAACATTATTTTTATGTGGATTCAGTCAATTAAATTTTCATATGAAACTTAAATATTTTTTCCCTATGGATTTTATGATTGAAATATTATTTAACAATCCCACTTAAGAGAATTTATTAATAAAAAATGGTTGATTGGAAAATATGTGATAAAATTCCTTTAATGTGTCATAGTGACATCAAAATAATGTGTTTAATAAAGTTGTAAATTTTTTTATAACTAGAACATAATATGCCTAATAAATGATCTTATTTTATTTTTTTAATAATTGAATAGTTAATATATTCCTTAATGTGAAATATTTTAGAGGTTTTTACAACATGGACCCTCATGTAGGGGTTAGTTTTAAATGTTTCATTAATAGTTCTATTGGACATGAATGTAACTATTTCCATGAATAATTAAAAAATGTTTCATATATATTGTTGGAAGTTGAGATTAGGTTATAATTTTACGTTAATATGTAGATGTGAAATTCAAATAGATCGACTACATGGGTAAGATAGGTTATATCATTATAGAGGTAGAAAAATATGAAATTAAGGTGTAATTAAATTCAAAAGAAATTTACCTATATGTGGTGTATTTTAAGTGTTATTTACCCTTGGTAGAACTATTTTGGATGAGATGAAACCCCCAAACTAGATGGATGCTCATTCAGAAAGTTCATAAATAAAAATTTCATGATAAATCTGTCATGATCCAATTAAGTGTGTAATATAGACCCAAGGATTCATCACCCACCATTATGATAATGTGATCATTTGTCCTTTCTAATTTAAAACTCTGAATTTCTTCAGCTTGTCTATAACCATGTCAGTTATTAAAACTCTAGAATATTTAGTTTTAGTGGGCCTATAAATTTAAATAGACTATATAATCTATTGGAAAACATTTCTATTGATATATCATGAATTATTACATGTGTTTCCCATCAGGTTAAAATATTTTAGTAAAATTATATTTATTTTGAGAAATAAGGATGTGTAATCCTCTAAATCATGTGAACAAAAAATTCATAGTCCATCTCTATATTAGTGTTACCTAGATGTAAAGATCATGTTTTAGGGGTTGTATCACTGAGCTAGAAATTAGAATTTGAGTTATCCTTGTGATTCCTGATGATATTTTTAAAATTGTCGAGCATGATAACAATAATGATTCATATAGTTTTTTTTATTATTTTTTAGGATAATTACATTTTTTATTGTTAATCAAGATGAGTTCCATGCATGGGTGTAATAGATAATCCAATACATGGTGTTGATTAAAGTCTGGTATCCTATCTGTTCATGTTAGTACTTATTGAAATTTTATTGGACACATCTAGGAACTTTGTTTAGTGGTGGATAGAGTGAATGATATGGGACATGTTTTTTTTTAATTATATAAAAACTATGATACTTATAAGCAATGGATTTTCATTATAGTTATGGGAATATAATCCTTTTATATAGAGGAAAGTCAACAGTGATATACCAATCGGAAGTTGTACTAATGGATTTTAGAAGCCAATGGACTAGATTATTTATGCATTAAATTATCATATGCAACAATGAAATTTGAAATATAGTAAGGAGTTAATAACGATTCTAGATTTTTTATTCATATTTTGGGTGAATCGAAAATCTATTAGATTAATGAGTTGGTAGAGTTTCTATGATTGAGAGGCATCATGATGAAGTGGTGGTGGGTTGCGTACTCATCTAATTATGAACATCAAGATTCAGGGATTTAATTTAGTGTAATTACATTGAGGATCATCAATACACTATGTTATATGTCAATTATATCAACAAATAAACTAAAAGATCAGATGTTATGATCTATGAATCGTTAATAGGTGAATAGGGATTGGATTGAATGATACTTTAATGTACAAATTTTGATTTTGAGATGAGGTTTCATTCTAGGTATAATGATTAATACATTGGTTTTATTTTGGGGTTTAATCCTTAAAAAATTATATTGTATGGGAATGATGATGGTTTTAGGGTCCTGTGAGGTGGCTTTAACATAGTTGGACTTAGCTACAGATCCTCATTAGACTTTTTTTAGGGGTTTTTAATGAATGTATGGCCAATTTTGTTTGAGAATGGATTGGGAAAGTGAAAAACTCTTCATGACATTATTTCTATTTAATACCATGATTACCTTTCCCTGGATTAGGTAAATGTAATTTAAAAATATTGTTTTACTCTTATCCTTTTGAAAATCATTCCTAGTATCATGACAGTACCCTAAGAACATTATGAGAGTATAATTAGAAGGTTTAAACAAATAGTTAAAAATTTCATGTTTTAGTTAGGCAGGAGGACTCCATGGGAGTAGTACTCAAGAATAATCATATAGAATGTCTTATGGCATCATACTCGAAATTTTATGCTCAAGGGAAAACCTCATGTGAGTGACATAAAAGGCCTTGGATGGTCATTTGGATCATTTATTCCAACAAACAATGGATATTTGTATTGTTGTATTTATCATTGAATTTTAGGAAAAAATGAAGTGATGAAAAGAAATCAATCAATTATTGCATTCATAAATGTGGTTCTATACATTTATCAATATATATGTTTGGATTGACCCAATGATTTTTGAGTATAAATGACATAGATAGTTTCACAGACAAAATATAGTTTGTTTACTCGGCCTCCATTTGATATAAATTTTTTTGGCTTTGTCAGTGCTCTGATGTGTCGATGTCTCTCCTATATACTAATATTTCACATGAAAAGTTATGTGTATATTCTCTTCACATGAGATCCTTAGACACACTTAGTTTTTTTCATTATTCTACTAGACATGCAGTTGGAATCAAATGTTAGATATAAGTGATTATCAAAGGATGATGGATTAAGAGTGTATCTGTTCTAATGTAACGGAATAATAACATTGATGAAAAAAGGATCGTATGGCTAGATATTTTATTGGAATATGGATAAGGACTTTAGTGAGAAAACTCAAAGTGATATTATTGTTCCTTGGATTTAAGTCACTAGGATTTGTCATAGGTTATGCATTGACTATTAAATATGAATCTTTTATTAAATCATTTCAAAAAGTAATTTCAACTTGGGATTCCTCTAATAATTGTATGAGGTAAATGAGGGGCTTCATAATGCATGTTGTTGGGATTAGACGTGTAAATTATAAATGATATAGGGAACTTTTCAAGGAAAAACCCATGATTAGTATCAGTATGGTCAATTGGAGACTGGAAATTTTGACCAAATCAATGACATCAGGTAATATCCTCATGTGTAATATATGAAACTTTATAATAGTGTTGTTAATATGTTGTGTATTTAATTCAATAAGAAATTATAGTGCCTATGTAACA
Source organism: Viscum album (assembly GCA_963277665.1). Taxonomy (NCBI): domain Eukaryota; kingdom Viridiplantae; phylum Streptophyta; class Magnoliopsida; order Santalales; family Viscaceae; genus Viscum; species Viscum album. The sequence goes on along the minus strand of OY728128.1, from coordinate 1,129,561,298 downwards.
TGTATTATAATCTTTAGTTTAATGTAATAACATGTGGTGGAGAGAACCATTTGTTAGTTTATATAAGAGAGAAAATGTGATTGTGTCATAGTTTAATAATGATATTGTAAAATTCATCTCAATGTTTTGGGTTAAGGAAAAATAATTTTATTTTTATTTTAATCGTTTAGTATTTATTTTTAAAAATTATTAATCACAAGTTTGGTGATTATAAATGAAACACAATGATGGATCTGTATCTTCTAATAAAAATCAGTTGGGTAGTTAATTTGGATGAAAATAGACATTTCTTGAGGTTATTTGGTTTTAATATGGGGAAGTTTTAATGTTTGTAAATTTTAGAGATTTATAGATGTTTTATATTTTAAATTAAAACTCCCTTTCTTATCCTCCTTTATACAATATCGGATTCAATCTTCATCTGTGACATTTGAAATAAAAAAATAATTTTAAAGACCTAGACTTAAACATAAATAATTATAATTTTTTGATCCGTAAGTCATATTCGGTGATATTTAAATTTTTTTAGATAATTAACAGAAAATCATCCATTGTAGACCCATGCATCACATGAGGAAACACATATAAGTTATCCATTTTCTCCATAAAAAGAATCACTTTTAAAATAATATCTGAATTTTTTAAGACACCATATAAATTATATCATAATTAAATATTATTTTCCATTAGAAATCATATGTCCTATGAAAAACTTTTCATAACATGGTATGAACACAAAAATCATGGTAAGGGACAAATAGAGAGTAAAATGTTTGTTTAGTGAAACCTAAAGACCAACTTAAAATATTTTCCTAAAAACTAATTATCATGAATATAAATATCAAATGGGTTTATTAGGTCGTCATTAACATAACAATTTTAAATTTACTATTAAAAAACTAATAACCATGCAGTCAAATTCCATCTCAAGTACACCTAATGCATTGGAGAGCTATAATAGGGATCACCAATCATATCTTGAGCTATAATGCACTCAGCCTAAGCAATATTTTTCTATAATTGGTCTCAAAACATCATATATATATATATCTATAATGGGGTAAACTAAAAATGTAATGGCCTATGGACCATGTTAGCAAGAAAACCATTGAAAACTTTTTTTTAAACCCATGAGTAAAACACTATCAACTACCACAACAACATTTCCTTGTATAAATCAATTATAAAACCACGCCGCTAATAATGAAGCCATTTTAATCTTAACTAACTATGATAACATTGAAATAAAAAAATATTTAATGAATCTTATAGAAAATATGAATTTCTTTTCAGGCTGTATAAGTTAAAAAACATTCCCAGTTATTGAAAGTATGAATCCATTTTTAAAACCAATTTAGAACATATAAAATGAGGCTTTTATATAAAAGTGTCCCATACAACTTTGAAACCATTAATATAAATTAAAATATAAACACACCAGTTTTTATATAAATAAATGCATGGAACCATTTTTAAAACATGAACATGAATGATAATGATTTAGAAGAATAAATATTTAAGACATTTAAAATGATGTTTTAATTAAATAATTCCTTACCAAATACGAAAAACTACAATAAAAATAAATATATATCAATTATAATGAAAAAATAAATATAATGACAGTATATTAAGTCACAATATAATGTGTCAAAAAGTTTTTATATTCCCCTTATTAAATAATAATGGTTTATATAATCAATAAATGCCTCATTGAAAAGAGATATAGATGGAATGTTGTACCTCAAATCAAATTCATCCCATATATTCATTATATCACTTATTAATTAACATTGGTTAATTATTTACTTGATTTTTAAACCTTTAAATGTTTATTATTACTTTTATATAACTTATTTCCCTATTATAACAATTTTATAATTATTTATATTCCTATTGGATGTGTTGTCAATATTTTATACTTGAGTGAAAAATGAATTTTATAGTTTTTATAGAGTTATAGTAATCACAATTTCTTCTTCCCCAAAATAATTTTCCTGGAATAATAATATTTATCATAAATCCAATATACTTTTGAAGAAAACCATTTATGTAAGTTTATTAATAATGAACAATGATACAATACTTGAGAGGGTAGGTCGTACGTGCACAAGAGTAGCATTTTCGGTTTTCAATGTTCCCATCGCATTGAAGGTGAGTATTATATTATATTTAAATAATTATTATATATTATAATAGAATATTAATAATTTAAAAATTCTTATTTATATCATTCACGTTATGTGGTGATGAAAAATGAATCACATCACATCGTGGAGGTCATTGTTTATTAGTATGCATGACAAGCATTATAATTTTTATATTCATAGATAAGTAAGAATTTAAATGATATATTAATCATTTAGTGTGATAAATATTTCATTAAAATAATATATAAATAGTAATTAATTAATTATTAATAGTCTCGACAGATGGTCATGGAAAATGAATTATATCAGTTCGTGGAGGTGATAGTTCACACATACACATGAACAATTAATTTTTTCTCATTTGATGGAAGTAGAGATTGATATAGGTGAATATATTAACAAAATGACAAATTAATTTATTTATTATATTTCATTTATCTTTTAATTATTAATGAAGAATATTTTATGTTAATGGAAAATGATATAATATAGAAAAACTTAATTAAAAACAATACATCTTCCTCAGATGATATCCTATGATTAAAACCATAAAAAAATAAGTAGGGTTCTCTTCCTCATATAAGACCACAATAATATTTGATGGTATTATAGTAATTGATTTTTTTAGAGATTTTCCAAACAATATAGGTTTTTTTATGAAAAGATAATATTGGGTTCCCCTTTATAAGAGATGTGAAGGAAAATCTATGAAATTTTTAAAATTATTAAAATAATATTAAATGCTTTTCTCTAATAATTGGGTAAAATGTTATTTATTTATAATATATTTATATTTTGGGTCAAATAACCATCATACAATTGAAAGAATATAAATTTAAACACATTATTATTTCATATAATTTATGATTCAACCCTTTTCAGTTCTTTCCATTGTATCAAGTAATTTACAATTTAATGGTAAATATAAATAAAATAAAATATCAAATGACCAATAAATATTTTATTTATGTTATATAATTATTTATTGAATAATTAGGTTTTTATTAAATATTTTAGTGTGTGTTGAATAATTTAAAAAAAATTATTTATTTTATGATATTATTAATGTCAATTTTAAGATTAATCATTATTTAATTTTTTTTGAAATATGAAAAGAACAACATATAATATAAAAAACTATATTAAATATTCCATAAAGTTTTATACTTATTTATAAAATTCATTTATGGCATCAATTAAATCATATTATATTTCTTTTAATATTTATAAAATCCATTGTTTTATTCTTTCATTAATTATAAAATAACTCTATCGACATTGTGTCAATATTTAATTTAATTTTTTAATTCCCTAAAATATAAAAAAATAACTATGGGTATTTTAATCATTTTATCTTTCCGATTATTTATTATAGTATAATATAAATTCTAAATAACTATATATGAAAAATGTGATAGTTATTAATACATGAGTGTGCCATATTTGATTTTTTCTTAAAGGAAAATACAATAGTGAAAATAAAGCAATCCATATGGATAAATGTGGTTAAAAAATAAGCCCATGGAAGACTTTGGTTGAAAATATATTATATAATAATATGTTATCGTAATTAATTTAATATTTTTCCCATTGACTGATTTAGAAAACAAGTTTCTATAGTAAAAAAATTTTAAATGTTCACAATGTTTTTAGGTATAATTTAAAGGTGAAATGGATTAAAATAACCTAAAATAGATTAATTAGTAATAAAATGATATAATAAAACATTAATTAAATTCATATATTTTATTTAATAACATAAATATATATGATGAAAAAAATGTTTTCAATTAAAATGCTGTATTTTTACATTATTCATTAACACATTAAACTAAAAAGAAAAGTATCAATAGTTATTAAAAATTAAATTTTTAAACGACACATTCAAAGAAAGATTTTATTAATTCAAATATAATTTATAAAATGGTTAAAAACTATATTTAATATAAGTTCTGCATTAAAATGCTGCAAAATTTATTTTTATAAAAATAATTACTATATGTTTAAAATTTCATTTGTTATTTTGTAAGGTCTATAAAATAATAAGATTAATTTATTAATTATAATGAATATATTATTTATATTCATTTCATTAATATAACTCAAAAATATTGATTTTAATATATTATAATGACACTAGTTTATATATGTAATGATTTTAAAAAAACATTTCCTAACACTTTAAAAAGGATTTCATATTAATCTATAAATAATCTTACATAAAAAATTTAATAAATAAATGTGTATTACAAAATTTTATAATTCAATTTATACTATTAATTCCTTTAATTATAAAGACTATTTTATAACACTAGTTTGTAGATAATATTATTTAATTATTCATTTAGACATCATGTGGCATATCATAGAGACTATTGATCATACTGTTTTCTTTTATAAACTATGGATGTTACATTCTGGCACCATTAAAAAATGTCATTTTCATGTTTTGATATTAGGATCAAATTCTAGTGGTTTTACATATTGAATTATCTTTATTCATATCCCACATCAGAAAAAGGATTAATGGGATTTCCAATTTAAAATAAATAAAGGGATGTTTGAAGGCCAATTTAGATAACACATACTAACGTTCTATATAATAAATCACTGGCACAGAAGAAATAATTAACTATCATGTTCTGGTGGAGAGATATTGAAAGCATGTTAATGATAAAGTTAACAATCACAAAAGCAAAAATGTATGATGTGGTGAAGGGTCATTTATTTCTTTGTAAGAAAAGTAAAAAAGATATTGTTTTTTATTTATGATCCTTTTCATTTAGTTGAGTTATTAATTTAGTTCATAGAATATGAACTTAAATGAATATAGTTGATTAAAAATTTTTGCTCCATCATTGAATCCATTACCACCAAACCCAATATTTTTTCCTAAATGATAAGTAATTATGATGAAATTTTCATACCAAAAAACACTAGAATCAATTTATAGAGTATAAAGCAATCCAAAAAATATTAACTACATATTTATCCAATCTTTAGAAATTACCAAAATACAAAATTGTTTGTAAAAGATTATCGAAAAATAACAAACCACATATGAATATCTAATTTAATCAGAAAAATTTTTAGTGACCCCCAATGTATATCATAGAAAAATAAATATCTATAAGATTACTCAAAAACATTTTATAACAAGATTAAATCCGAAAAAAGATATGATCACAAAATATTTTCATTTAATTGAAATATTTATCTCCAAATAAAATCAATCACACTTAACGTCTCATACCAAATATATAAATTCTAATATCAATAAATCACAAAGTATGTTATCCATTTCCATAAATATCCTAAATCTCCATATTCTATAATAAAATTACATAGGATACCAAAAAATAATTCAAACATTATAACTCAGAAAAATCAATATTATTATGTTTACCATAATCATATAGATTTCTGAAAATGGTGAATGTTTTTCAAAATAACATTAATCACATAGTATAAAATCATATTCAAATCCCATGGTTAACTATTCAATAAAATATATGTTCCCAAAATAAAATTAATCTTCAACCATATTATAAATTTACATAATATAAAAATTTATGCTAATTGAGTATTTATGTAGGCTAATAGTAAGTAATAAACCCTTATCATAATCCAAATGTGTGGTTGATTTCTATGAATCATACATATGTAAATGTATATCACCATTCCAGTTTGTTATACTTTTTATAAAACTATATAATTTATATAACACTCCCTAAATATGATGTAATCCTATAAAATAACCATAACCAATTTTAACCACACCTTTTATCTCCTGAATTAAAATTTTAATCCAAAAAGTAATTACCCATGCTTTATTCAATAAAATGTCTCCCAAAATACTGTTAATAATGTTAAAATATGACAATATAATGTATTAAAATGGGTTTCTAATATATTTATCTTATGATCCAACATACAAATATAAAACCATTTTGATATCCTTAAATCATAAGAATTCATCCTAATATCTAATGTTTTATAAACCATCTAATGATACCAAATGTAAGAAACCAACCTTAAAAAAATTAATTCTACTATTTATTATTAGGAATAAAAATTTGACCATATTTTGAAATTATATTTTTAGATAATTATAAAAAACACTTACATGTAGTCCTATACATTACATGTGTACAGTAATACCCATTATGTGTTTTCCACCAAATGAGACCATTTAAAAATATAATGTGAGTTTATTTGAAAAAATATATTCAACTTTTCCATCAGGAAATTTAATATTCCCTTTAGAAATATTAAGACCTATGAAAAATATTTTAAAATTTGGGATGAGAACAAAAATCTCAGTAAGGTACAAAATGAATGTAAATAGATAGTCAAGTTCAAACAAGAAAAAACAATAAAAATATTATCTTATATACTCAATAGAAATAATATATAAAATCACATAGCTTCCTTGAGATATCATATCATATATCTATTAAATTCTCCCCAGAAAATTGTATAACCATTCCATCAACACTTATATTAAGTGTACCCAATGCACTTGATAGGTAAACAGGGATCACCCATCATATGATGACCTATAATGGGATCAAACCAACATATCATGAGCAATAATGGGGATAAAATCATCATATGATCATCTATAATATTATCAAACCATAATATAAAATATCATATAAACCTATGATGAATAAAATAGGTGAAAAATATTATAAATCCATGATTAAAACACAATAAAGTATCATAATACCCATTTCATGTAAACATCACATTTAAAACTGCAAACATAATAATGATTCCATTTTCATCAAAATAAATTATGAAAAAATATAAATTTAACAAAAATTTAAATAATTTTCATTAAAAAAATTCAATTCAATTCATTCCATATATGTCAAAAAATCATTCCATGTAATTGAAATAATCAATCCATTTTTTAAAATACATTTAAATCATTTTAAAATGATATTTTTTTAACCAACATGTCCAATACCACATTGAAACATTTTAAAGGAACTAAAATTTTATAAAATTAATCTATATATAAATAAAACCATAAAACCATTTTGAAAACATTTACATGGATGAGATATATTTAGAAGAATAAAATTAGACAACATTTAAAATGATGTATTATTAAAAGTGTCTCTTACCTCTTGAGGTAGAAATGAATAAAATAAATGGTATAATAAGAGTTAGAAAAGAAATGAATATAATTAGAGTATATTAATGAAGTATATAAAATATATAAAAGGATATATATACACTTTAGAAAACAAAAAGGGTTCATATTATTATGATATGAGTCAAGGAATAGTGATTTAGATGAAATCCATTACTATGAGTCGATTCATCACATATGGAATTTATCATCCTAGATAACAAACATTGGTTAATTATTTACATGATTGAGATTAATTTTAGTTTTTATTATATTTTTATATCACTTATTTCCATGTTATAAAATCTACATAATTATTTATTTTCATGTCATATTTTTTGTCAAAATTTAGTACTTTTGTCATAAATGAATTTTGTATAATGGAAATAGTTATAGTGACCAGAATTCCATCACCACCAGAATAATATTCATGTAATAATAATCAATTTTATTCATCAATTAAAATTTTAAATATAACTCTTCATTTATTGTTATGAAAAATTTACAATAATATAATCATGAAAACTATAGGTCGTACTTACGCTTAAGTATTGTTTTTATTTTTCAATGATCATTATAGAAATAAGGTAAGTATTATTTTATATTGAAATTATAATAATAATATAAATAATTTTATATTAACCATTTAAATATAATTATATATATATATATGTCATCCATGTTATTTGGTGATGAAAACAAATCACATCGCTTCATGGAGGTGATAGCTCACACGTACACTTGAATGAAGCTAACATTTTTATGTACATTGAATGGAAATAATTTAGATGACATGTTATTTTTAAAAAGTGATAAATATTTAATTAATATCATATATGAAATTTAATTCCATCATAATAAATGGTGGTTAGAGATGGTGGTGGATAAAAATCAGTTTGTGGAAGAGATAGTTCACACGTATGAAAGAATAATTACATATTTTCTAATTTTATTGACGTGGGGAAGGATTTACGTAATGATATTAACATAATAAAATATAGTAATATTGAGTATACTATAGTTTTTATATAATCATTTTTGAACATGTTATAAATGTAGTGAGAGAATAAATAAAATAGAACCACATGATTTAAAACAATACCATTTCTAGGGGTGATCTCTTTTGATTGAAATATTTACACATCTAAGGAGGGTGTTCTGCATCAAATAAATAGTTGAGAATATGGGGTGTTATTTTAAGAAGATATAGGGAAAAAATTGGCTAAACCAAATAGGTTGTGATATGTGATGAAAAGAGAATAATGTGTCCTATATTATAAGAGTGGTGATGGTCCATCATGTTTTTTTGATATTAAATTAATATAAAATAATTTTTTACTAAATATCTGTAAAATGTGATTTATTTGAAATATATGATTTATTTAGGGTGATTCAGGTTAATCTAATTAAAAATATATAAGTTTTTACTACTTATTAATCCTTATATTTTTTTTATCCCTTATTAATTCTTACTGTGATATGTTGTAGTCTACAATTTGAGGATAAGTATAATAATTATAAAAAAACCAAAGACCAATTTTATGTGTCATCTTTTCAAATAAAAAAATAACCCAATATATTTTTATTAATTTTAGATAATTTAATAAAATATTATTTATTTTAATATATAAATAATCAATATTTTGAAATTATTCATTTTTTTACTTATTTAAAAAATCATTAAAAAATAATATATTTAAAAAATCAATTAACTCATCTATAAAAATGATAAAATTTATTGAAAATTATTTTATGACATTAATTAAATGATATTATATATATTTGAATATTTATAACGCAATTTAGTTGATTCTTTTATTAATCGTGAAATTAATGTATCATCATTATGTCACCATTGAATTTAATTACATACTTCCAAAAATAATAAATAAATTTATATGAAGAATTTAATCATATTATATTTCCATATTAAATTTATACTCAATGATATATTGTAAATTACCACATATTAAGAATGTTGTTTTTATTAATACATGAGTATTCCATCTTTTTCTTTTCCTTAAAATAAAATAATATAAAAGGAGTAATGTAATCCATGTGGCACCATGTTGTCATAAAATATTTGCAAAGAGTATCTTGGTTGAATGTAGTTCATGAAATAATATAAGGACATGTTACAGTGTAGTTATATAATATTTATATCATTATTTTAACATTGATTACACGATTTAATATTATCCGCAATAAATAAATATTTTTAAAGAGGTACTATTCATATAATAAATAATCAAATTCACAATATATTTAACCAATTATTACAAATATGGAATGAATTTTATATATTAAAAACATATATTTTGTATAATTTAATTTAAAATTTTCCCTTTTACAGATCTAGAAAATAGGTTTTCAAAGAAAAATGTTCAAAAGAACACAATGTTTTTATATCCAATATCATGGAAAAATTAGTTCAAGTAACCTAAATTTAATTAATTTATAATATATTTATCTATTTAATATTTATAATAATATCGATATAAAATTTAATACTATAAATTATTTTGATGAAAAAGATGTTTTCAATTGAAATTCGGTATTTTTTCACTATCCATTAAAATATGAAACATAGAATAAAAATAACAGAAGTTTATCCATTGTAAATTTTGATACTATTCTTTAAAAGGAGATGTTTTTTTAAAATTTAAATTATAAATTTATAAAAAAATATATTTAAAATTGGTTTACCATCAAAAGGCGGGAAAAATCCTTTTTAGAAAAATATTATTTTTATTTATAAAAATGAATTTATAATTTTAACTTGTCTAAAAAACATAAGATGAATTTTAACCATTATATTAAATATATTATATATATATTTTAGTAATATAACCAATATATATTAATTTTATTATTTTATGAAGAAATGATTTTACATTTAAATTATTTTATATTAAATCATTTCCATATATTTTAAATTGAAATTTGTATTGATTTATACTTAATTTTTCACAATGAATTAATTATAAAATAATTTTTAAATAATATTTTCATAACAGAATTAATTCAATTCATAGAGTATTTCCCTATTTTTTTGATAGACACTTTTTTCCTAGAATCAAATAATTGTTATGGATAACTGAAGAACCCTTGGTATTATGTATGTAGAATATATGAAATTCCCTTTTAGTATTGAATCCATTATGAATTGGGACATTTTTAAAAACATCATAAATTCTATGTTTCATATCCAATATATGAAATTGATTAAATTAATATATAAAATTCCGTGTTAGTTTTCCCTTGTGACCTAATTATATCATTGATTGTGGACCATAACATCCTAAACCACCTATTAAGGTGTGATTTTATAAATACATAGGATTAAAATTATTTTATTGAATTTAAAATCTTCGTATTAGGTTTCTGGACAAATCCCACATGAGAGTGATTTTTAATATGAATTAAAAAAATTATTGACAGCCAAAAAACTATTTATATTAAATCAATCATTGAGGTGTGTTGTCCTATCAATTGAAAAGTTTATTATTAAATTTAGATATTCCAAATGATGTATGTATTGAATATGTAATCCATTTATCATATAGTTTATAACAAAAATAATTTCTTGGTGGGTTTGAATCATTAATGCTGGTGGAAAAATTAAATGGATTAATTTTAATAGGAACAATACGACCATATAATGAATCCAATATTGAATTTTAAGTTCGAATGTATATTTTTAAATTTCTTAAATTTCTAACAGTATACTTGAAATGTTCCCATATCATTTGAGTTCTTTGTAAGGTACATCAGATCCTCATTCAAAATTCGTCTGATGGAATCATTGTATAATTAAAAATATTCATTCATTAAGTGACACTAGGTTTCTTTATAAATTTCCCTTAGATATAATCCTAGTTTGAATCCAATTATATTATTCTTTGTAAGTATCTATAATAATCATATAGAAATCATCTGGTGGGATCATAGGTTATTTGGGTTAATATATACCATGAGAATTGTATGGATTCATTATATGCAATTCCATGTACCAACACACATATTATATGAAAATTTTGAAGGCCATTGAGAACCCTTGATTTCAGAATAATAACACCTTTGAAGGTCTCATTGGTAATATAATATTATATACACTTGATTGATAATATAATCATTATCAATAGTTATGTCCATATTTTCATGAATCATGTAGAAACCTAAATAGTCTTCAATATATATATATATATATATATATTTATATTTCTATTTTTCTGTGTGTGGATACCTTGTTTTTACCATAGGTCACACATGTTTAGTGCATGAAATGGATGCACGAGATTTTAGCCATGGGGATTATATCTTTTAATTTATTCCTCTCACATGAGTGGAGATATTCTGGATTTGGTTGAACTATGTATGGTCTAATAGGTTTCCCATGAGTAACCTGTGCTTGACCTAGTTTAAATATATGTCATTTACATTATCTATTTCAATTTATTTTTTACCTAAAAAATATTGTTTCATTTCCATTTCACAAAGTAAATTTTTAATTATAAATCATTGATTGTTTCCTCCTTTGTATTTTGACAATGGTGTCCAGGAAACTGATTTGAATGTTAATAGATATCCAGGACAAATGATGTGACATGTATTATGATACATTTTGTTGAATAGTTTGTCCTTTACTTGTTTTGGGAGTAGAGGTCAAACATGTATTTGAGACGCTTTTTAGTGTTTTGTCCTTATGTTTTTTTTCATTTATTTCTCTATCTATGATGTATGTATTACTAATTGTATGAGTGACTACCATGTATTTATGGATTTCATGATAATGTCTAGGTGGATTATCATGAACTATACTAGAAGTTTATTAATATATTCTTTCAAATTATTATTCTCTATCCATTATTTATTTATTTTATCTATCTAATTCCCCATTATTAATGATCTAGGGGGTATAGTCTCTCCACTATATGTCACGACCCATCCTTAGGGCACGTCTTGTCACTACCCCAAACCCGCCTTCCATAGGCCAGGGGCTAGCGACTAACACTAAAGGATAATACCTGATAAAAAGGGATGGCATCACATTTATACCTATAACACACACAATATGAACACAATAAGTAGAAGCAACAAGTAATAATATAGAAAAGAAAAGTGTGCTAAAAGTAAGTGGTCCAGTATACAAACCCAACTGAACAACACGTACTAGTACCAGTAAAAAGGGAAATCAGCACCTGGATCATCCCCCGGGAAATCTTACCTGATGAGTAGGTACTGAACTCGAACAACTCATCCCTGAGGAATGCCCCATCTAGTCCAGCTCCGAGTAGCCTCGCATCCTTCACCCTCAGCCTAGATCACTGCTTACCATCGTCTGCACAGAACACAGCAAGGTGCGGGTGAAGCCCGTGCAGGGATGACTATAACAATACCCAGTAGGGGACCCCGAGACACCTGAAGGTCTCCTAGAATCCACTAATGATAAACCACAGTAGTAAGATGCAATCATGAAGTATCTACCATCCCTACTTAGGTATATGCCCATACATATACCTAAGTTACCAATCATAGTCCGGCTGCAACACTCAAGCCCATGAACAACCCATTCCACAAAGGAAGTAATGTCAATAATCATGATTTAAACAACTGAAAGACAAGACTCCGCTCACACAGGTATACATATCATGTAGATTGTTGGAGATGATTAATGGTATCCACTGAATCATCTCCTCTGTTGAACCCATATAGGATCCTTGAACAGTATCAACACTGTAGAACCCACGAAGGATCCCGGTACAGAAGTCATCGATGTCGAAGCCACGAAGGATCCCAATACAGAAGTCATTATTGTATAACCCAGAGATAATCCCGGTATAGTATCATCGCTATCGAACCCACGAAGGATACTGGTACAGTAGTAGGTCCACGTAGGATCCCATCATCACAGTCACAACCAACCATAGGCTTCCTGCACACAACACGATCAATTCAGGGAGGGTCCTCTCTTCAAGTCAAGTGTCCATACATCAACTATCACGAAGTCTCGAGTTGATGTATCTCGTAGTTCTGTTTCATCATAAAGAACCAAATGTGATAGATGGTGTGTCAATCAGAAGCCCGATCTGTGAGTTTTTGGCATTTCCGTTCCAGGGGCTCGGCTGGTTTTTAGGTTCAAACCAACCTGACAGTACCCCAACTACATCCAAACATCAAGTGGGGTATTCCAAAAGAACCGTCTTTCTCTACAATTTCCGTCACCAAAAAAGTTTCATCGATCGGAAACATGTACCCATGAAATAGAAGAAATGTGATTTCGGGTTAAACGAGTCTGGACAGGGGTCTGACCCGGTCTGCGGGTCTGACCCGGTTTGCGGATCTGACCCGACCCGATGGAGCGGCCCAAACTAGTGGCCGCCCAGCCCGGTGGAGGCCCGACATAGTGGTGGCCCAACCCGCAAGGGCGGACCGGCCCGCGTGGCCTGGCGGGTTGGCCGGGGTGGCCTGGCAGGCCGGCCCGCGTGGCCCTGTCGGTAGGCCCGCGTGGCCTGGCCGGCTAGCCCGTGTGGCCTTTCCGGCCTGCCTGCGGTGCCCGACTAGTCATGGTGGGGGGGGGGGGGCAGTGCCCCCTGAATTATGATGGAACCGGTAACAATAAGTGGTTCGGTGAATCACTATACCAAATGTGTCCACCCTTGTGGAGCTCCTAGTAGCAGCCGGCTCAGCCAGCTGCCCTCTTCCATTCGCTGCGGCCTTTGGCCACATTTCCTCTCCAGTATGGCACGACATCGACGCGCCCATCCCATCCGACCGCTGTGTCCTTCATGGATATGGATTCTTCCTCCAGCACGATGCGATGACACCACACGCCTCTGACACCGCAGTGGTCCTATTCTCTATGCGGAGTGACGGTGTCGCGCTCTTCCAGCGACCCGGTGGCCATTGCGCTGCCTGTTCTTCTCACGGCCAGCTCATTGTTGTTCACCCCGCGTATCTCTGCTGCCTATCCATTGTGGCTTGTTCCTCTAGCGGTGCCATTGTACTTCCAATGTCGCCAGCAAGGGAAGATAACAGAGGGGAGTCGTTCTGTGTTCATGTGGCTCACATCCTCCACGTTATGATGATAAACAAAAGGCAATTCTCATTCCGCAATTTGAAAAATGGAGAATTGAGAGTAAAACTCAAACCCCTACCTCAATTGTCGTTGGAGGTGGTTCATGGATGAAAACAAATTAGATGATATTGGTGTCGTTTTCGTTCATCACTCCCACAAGACGCTCATGATCCAGGCTCGAGCATCATCCTCAATCATCGTTCAGAAGTTGTACTTCGTTGAAGGATATTTCTCCAAGGGATCCCCATAAATTCTTCCTCTCCCAAAATTCAAACAAAGGATCTTCCATCAAAAAATAATGGGTTATGAAAACCCATTATTTAATTTGTTGGTCAAGAATTGAAAATAATTCAAATTGGAGATAATTAATTAATAAAATGTTCAATTAATTCATTAAGTGGGTTGGCATATTAATTAGTGGGGGAAGTTCAAGGGTTTCCCTGGATTTATAGAGAGTTACAACAGGGTCAATTCTTGTGTGGGACCCACGTAATAATATCCTCCCAATGGACGTTAAGTACCAGTGGGCCCCACCTTCATCCTCCCCTTAGAGGATTAAACCGCCAAAAATAAAAATAATTAAACACTTTTATTTTTATTTAATTTAATTAAAAACCCAAAAACTAACTTCCATTCTCGTTAAAATGCAACTGCGATGATGGTCTCTCTATGAAATCACGGATGCTTCGAGTTCAACGGTGCATGTGGATTTCAGTTCCGAGCACCGTTTCAAAAGATATAAAATTCTTCTTGCACGTTTACTGAACATACATGAAAAAAACATTAAAAATTGATTATGGGCACACCGGTCCTCGGAATCAAGGGTCAGAAGAAACTGCAGACTCGTAAAATTACCATGTATTAGACAAAAATTATCCACAGAATTTCCAGGTCTTTACATTCTCCTCACCTCGGGGCTTTACGTACCCGTATGCTATAACACACACTAAGGGAACAAATGGGGGTACAAAGCACAAATCTGATCCTCCCGCTCCCATGTGCTCTCCTGGTGGATCCTGTGATGCTAGTGAATGCGCGCCAGAGGTGTCGACCATCCATAAAGGACCCACTCCTGTCAGTCATCAATCACCACTGGAACCTCTGTGAAAGTCTCCCTATCATCGATGTCCAGTTCCCCATGGTCGATAATGTGGGACGGGTCGTGCATGTACCTCCTCAGCTGACATACATGGAAGAAATAATACACCCGATGTAGTTGAGGTGGAAGAGCCAAGTGGTAAGCCACCTCACCTACTCTGTTGAGGACCTGGAATGGTCCGACGAAATGTGGAGACAACTTTCTGGCTCGACCAAATATCCCTAGACCTCATTGAGGTGAGAAACATAGAAAGTGGTGGTCACCATCCTCGAACTCCAGTGTTCTCAGTCTCCTATCAGCATAGGAATTCTGCCTACTCTGTGCAGTCTTATTCTTTTCCTGGATAATCTGCACCTTCTCTATTGTAACCTGCACCATCTCTGGTCCCAAAAGTTCAACTCCCCTATGTAAGTACCGCACAGAGGCGATCTACAATGTCGACCGTAATGTGCCTCGAAAGGTTCCATCCTGATGGTGGAGTGTTAGCTGTTGTTATATAAAAAATCTACTAAGGGTAAGTGAACCTCTCAGTTGTTACTGATGTTAAGGATGCATGCACAGAGCATTTCCTCAAGATTTTGAATGGTCCTCTCAGTCTAACCATCCGTCTGAGGATGGAAGGCAGTGCTCAAGTAAAGCTACTTCCCGAAAGCCTCCGGCAACCCCTTCCAAAGCCAAGAAGTGAAATGAGAATCTCAATCGGAGATGATCGTCTATGGAACACTATGAAGCCATATGATCCCCTGTACGTAGAGGCATCACAGGATCTCTGCCGAACTCTGCTTTTTGAATGGTAGGAATTGGACCGACATGGTGAGTCAGTCAACGATCACCTATGTAGAGTTGTGTCCTTTGGATGTACATGGAAGTCCCATCATGAAATCCAGGGATATCCCATCCCACATCAACTCTGGGACCTCTAAGGAATGAACTAATCCTATTGGATCATGGTGCTCCAGCTTCACATGATGAAAAGTGAGGAATCATGAGACAAACTCTGCTACGACCTTCCCCATAACTGGCCAACTGTGGTGCCGCCTGAGGTCCTAAAAAATCTTCACAACTTATGGATGTACTACTAGAGGGGAATTTTGGAAATCCATCAATACATTATCCTAATGTAAAACTGGTACCATGATACTTCCCCTGAAAAGAATCACATGCTTCCCACCTACAGAAAATCCATCAGGTGCCTGCCCTGTGGATATCTATGCACATCGATTTTCGATGTTAACATCCCCATGTTGAAGCTCCCTAACTCGCTGAATAAGTGGAGGAGTGATTGTGAGAGACTCTAAAAAGGCTTCTCCATCTCTATCCAAAAAGGATATCTGCAACATGGCCAGCTGCTCTATCACCTCTCCTAGAGGCTAAATTCTTGATCTCCTACTGAGAGCATATTCTACAACGCTCCCCTTCCTAAGAGTATACAATATCTATAAGTCATAATGCTGGAGGAACTCAATCTGACGCCACTATCTCAGTATCAGGTCCTTCTGTGAGAATATGTACCTAAGACTCTGTTGGAAAAATTAGACTGTCAAATGCACTCCCATTAGATAGTGGTGCCACATCTTCAATACGAAAACCACTGCTGCTAACTCCAGGTCATGGGTAGTGTAGTTCTGCTCATGCTGTCTCAACTGCCGAGAACCATAACCGATCACTGCTCTCTCCTACATGAGGAAACACCCAAGTCTTTTCCATGATTCATCATAGTATACTACGTACCATACGCCCTCCTCTAGAATCCTCAAGATGGGGGCACTAGTAAACCTCTTCCTCAACACCAGAAAGCTCTGCTGGCATCTCTCCGACAACACAAATGGTCGCACCTTCTTTGTCAATGATGAAAGTTGTGCTGCAACTCTGGAGGAGTCTAGAAAAAATATCTGATAGTACCCGACCAGTCCTAGAAAAATGCATACCCATGTCACACTCCTGGGTGGCTCCCAAGAAAGTACGGCCTCATTCTTCACTGGATCCACTACAACTCCATCATCTGAGATGACATGTCCCATAAAGTGTACCTCTTAGATCCATAGAGGGAACATAGAGAGATTACCATAAATCTTGTACTCTCAGTGTGTGTCCAGTACTACCCACAAAGGTTAGGCAGGCACCTCCTCAATAGCTGAGCAGATCAGAATGTCATCGATGAAGACTACAAGAGATCAAGGTATGACTGAAAGATCTTTTTCATGAGTCCCATGAACACTGATGGTGTGTTTGTTACACCAAATGGAATAACCAAGAACTTTTAGTGACCATAACATCATCTGGAAGCCATCTTCTACACATCCTCATCCCGTAATCTGAGCTGGTGATAACCAGATCGAAGAACTATCTTCATGAACTGACACTCTCCCTTCAGCTGGTCAACGAGGTCGGCAATCCTCAAGAGTGGGTACATAATTTTCATGGTCACTTGGTTCAGGCGCCGAAAATCAACACACATATGAACCCTCCCATAGGCCTTATTGGAGAACAAAATTGGGGGTTCCTACGTTGAAACAGTAGGTCTGATAAATCCCTTCCGCTATAAGTCCTCCAGATGTACCCGTAGCTTGCGAAGATTAGCGAGAGAAATCCGATATAATGGAGTAAATATCAGTGACATCCACGGGTATAGGTCAATGTTGAAGTCCACCTCTCTATAAGGAGTTTTTTTTGGAACATCGTCATGGTAGACATCTGCGTACTAGTCCACCGCTATAGGAAAACTCAGACACCGCACGTATACCACTCTGTGAATGAGGCTATCCAACACATGTGTGATCGGATTCCCCCTCATCTGGGTAATTCTATCCTGGGTTACAAAGGCTACCTTCTTACCGGAGAAGGTAAAAATAATCCCATCCTCATGGACACCCTGCATGATCCCCCTAATGCAATCAATCTGAGCTTGAATTGTGGATAACTATTCCATACCCAAGATGACGTCGTAAGGCCTCGATGCCACTACGAGGAGATCCCAGCCGAAGATCACGCCTCCTAGAGCAATCTCACATTGCTGGAACTAGTTTTTAATCATTGATTCATCTATCATAGGAGTCTCTAGACATAAGGATCAAGCCAACGGCTGTGTCGGAATCTCCGAGATCCAAAAGAGGGCAGTGACAATAAAAGAACGACTTTCACTTGTTTCTATGAGTACTGCATCAAGGGTGGAGTAAACAAATATATTACCTAAATTCATCTCTAGTGTGACATGTTCGTAGGCCTTGACTTCCTGGAGCTGAACCCACCATTGTCCGCCACCTCCCTCTGGTTGTGGTGGACCCCATAGTGGTCTTAGTTGAAGGGCCTCAAAACACCATCCACCACCTGCTACTCGGCCAGCTCCTCTGCCACGTCCGCGTTCTCCTAGTGGATCAACACAGTAGAAGCACTACCTCTACCTGGGAGGTCCCACTACTGTATGGTGCTCATCTGCATGGCGGGACGGGCAGTCATAGGCCTTGTGACCCTACTCGCCACACGCATAGCACAGTCTTCTCCTCATATGGCTTGCTTTGTCTCGTGTTCCCCGAACAACCAAACATGTATCCTAGGGTTGCACACTTGATGACCAGGTATACTTAGACCTTGAAGACATCTATATACTGCCAGCTGTCGAAGACTCTACTACATGTCACCCTTTGGTGGGTGTCGCTGCTGGTGACTGCTCGGTAAGAAAACACTCCACATGAAGGGATCACTCCAGCACCCCCGCCTGCGTCAGGATGCTGAGGGAGATCATCGAAGCCCTGATATCATGCCTGAGTCCTTGGTCGAAGGTCCCACCCCTGAATAATGGGTCTCATACCATATCCATGGGGTAGCGTGAGAGGTCAGTGAACCTCAATGAGTACTGAGATGCCGTCATGCTACCTTGCTGTATATGCAGTAGCTCCTGTATCCGCACCGCACGAAGGGTGGCTGGAACAAACTCTGGCCAGAAGAGACTCTCAAAGTCTTCCCAGATAAGTGATGCCTCTTCGTGCACATGAAGCATCGGGCTCTACCATCTTCCTGATTATACCTGTAGGAGACCTGCCAAAAGGATCACCAAGAGGTCACCTAGTGTCCCTACAAATATGAAAACTCTCACAACAGCCTCCATCCAATCCTCAGCTGCATGTGGGCCCATCTCTCCAATGAACCTTAGTGGCCTCTGGCACTAGAACTCGTTCAATGCACTCAGACATCGTGCACTCTCCACTGCTGGAGCTGGGGGTATTGGTGGCCCAGCGGGTAGTGGTAACGCTGGTTCCTCGGGTGTGATGGGGCCCTGCATTGAGGCCTCGTCGCTCGATGGGCTAACATATCGTACAAAACACAGAACCCTAGATGACTGTCTACATCAGGCCATCCTGAATAGAAACATGTGTGCCATGGTCAAAATAATATTCCTGGTGAGCTAACAAAATGTAATCCCGAAGAAATCCTTTCCACGAAAACACACATGCAATCAGTGTTTTCATGCACTGAGTCGGAAATCAGAAGTTGGAGTCCTTGTGTATTGATACGTCGGCCGCTGCCCCAACACCAGTTTCCCTAGACAGAAAACCACACCCAAAACACATAACACTATTTCTATTAATAGAATTAGATTCCAAGATCTGCATTAGAACCGACTCCTCTGATTCCAATTTTTCCTGACCCATCCTTAGGGCCCGTGTCGTGACTACCACAATCTCACCTTCCATAGGTCAGGGGCTGGCGACATGCACCAATGGTGAATCCCTAATAAAATGGGAAGGAATTTCCATTAAACCTGTAACATACACAGTCTGAACACAACCATTAGAAGCAAAACCCACTACTATTGAAAGGAAATGTTGGATGAAAGTAAGTGGGCCAATATACAAACCCAACTAAACAACAAATACTAGTACAAGTAAAAAGGGAAAACATCACCTAGATCATCCATCGGGGAATCCTTCATGAAGGGTAGGTATAGAACTCAATAAACTCATAGCTGAGGTATGTCCCATCTAGTCCAGCTCCGAGAGGCCTCCCATCTGTCACACTCCGCCTCGATCACTGCAAACCATCGTCTGAACATAACACAAAAGGTGTGGGTGATGCTCGTGTAGGGGTGAGTATTTGAATACTAAGTAGGGGACCCCGAGACCCCTAAAGGTCTCCTAGAATCCACTAAGGCTAAAACACATTAGTAAAATACAATCATGAAGTATCAACCATCATTACATCGGTATATGCCCATATATATACCTAAGTTACCAATCATGGCCTGGATCTAACACTCATTCCCAAGCACAACTTATTCCACAAATGAAGTAAAGTCAATCATCCTGACGTTAGCAACTGAAAGAAAAGACTCAACTCACATAGGTACACAACTCATGAGTAGAGGTTGAGATGATTAGTTGTAGACACTCAATCATATCCTCTATCGAACCCACATAGGATCCTGGAACTGTATCAGCACTGTCGAACCCACGGAAGATCCCGGTAAAGAAGTCATCGATGTCGAACCCACAAAGGATCCCGGTATAGAAGTCATCACTGTCGAAACCACGGAGGATCCTGGTATAGTATCGTCATTTTTAATCCTAAGTAGGATCCTTGTACAGTAGTAGGTACATATAGGATCCTAACATCTCTATCGCAGCCAGCCATATTGTTCCCGCACACAGCACACTCGATTCTGGGAGGGTCCGAACCTCAAGTCAAGTTTTGATACATCAACTATCTAAAAGAATCGATATGATGTATCTCATAGTATTGTCTAATCATAAGGTACCAAACGCGATAGAGGGCATGTCAATCAGATGCCTGGTCTGTACGATATTGGAATTTTCGTTCGAGGGGCCGGATGGTTTTTAGGTTCAAACCAACCCGGCCGTACCCCAACTGCTTGCAAACATCATGTTGGATATTCCAAAATAACTGTATTTCTCTAAGATTTATCTCACCAAAATAATTTCGTTGATCAGACACCTGTAGCCCATGATACGGATGAAAATGTGATTTCAGGTTAAACGGGTCCGGACAGGGGTCCGATACGTTAAGTGGGTCTGACCCGACCCGATACGGCGGACCGGCCCACTGGCATCCCGAACCACAAGGGGGATTGACCCGGTGGTGGCCCAGCCTACAGGGGTGGCTCCTCCCGGTGGCGGCCCGGCGGGCTGGCCCTCGTAGCCCGCCCGGTTGGCCCGCCTGGCCCGGCATGCTGGCCCACGTGACCCTGTCGGCCGGCCCGTGTGGCCTGGTGGAAGGGTCCGTGTGGCCTGGCCGACTGGCCGAACGATGCATCCTTCTTTGAAGTGTCTTCTTCCTCCGGTGTGGTGCGATGGCACCGCTCCCATCTGGCATCGCCGCAGGACACTTGACTACAGACCAATCCTCTGCACGACGTGATGACACCACGATCTATCAGCGACCCGGCAGCCCTTGCACCGCTGGTTCTTCTCATGGCCAGCTCATTGTCAGTTTCCACGCGTACCGCCGTGGTCTGTCTGCCGCGGCCCATTCCTTCAGTGGTGTCATTGCTCTGCCACCATCACCATCAAGAGAAGATAAACGAAGGCGAGTCGGGCCATTTTCGTGTGCCCCACACCCTCCGCATTATGATGATAATCAAAAGGAAATTCTCATTCCGCAATTAGAACAACGAATAATGCAGAGTAAAAATCAAACCCCTACCTCGATCATCGAGGGAGGTGGTGCATGGAAGAAGACATATTCGATGATAGTGGTGTCATCAGTGTTTGTCACCCCTGCAAGATGATCCAAGTCCGGGCATGAGCGTCGTCCTCAATTTTCGTTCAGAACTGGTTCTTCGTTGGAGGTTATTTCTCCAAGGATTCTCCAAAAGTTCTTCCTCTCCCAAAATTCTAATAAAGGATCCACCAACCAAATATTATTGGTTATGATAACCCATTTTTTAATTTGTTGGTCAAGAATTTAAAATAATTCAAATGGGTGATAATTAATTTAACAAAAGTTCAATTAATTCATTAAGTGGGTTGGCACCTTAATTAGTGGGGGATGTTCAGGGGTTTCCCCCACTTTTTGGAGAGGTACAAGAGGGTTAAATCTCGCATGGGCCCCGCCTAATAATATCCTCTCATGGGATGTTATGCATGGGTGGGCCCCACCTCCAACCTCCCCTTGGGGGATTAAAGCGCCACAAAAAAAATAATGTAACACGTTTATTTTTATTTAATTTAATTAAAAACCCCAAAAACTAAATACCATTCTCATTAAAACACACTACGGTGATGGTCTCACTATGCAAACATCGATGTTGTGAGTTCAATGGTGCCCTCAGATTATAGTTCCGAGCACCGGTTCAAACGATATAATATCATGTTCATACGTTTACTGAGCATACAAGATGAAAAATTCAAAAATTTATTCTTGGCACCACGGGCCTCAGAATCAAGTGCCATCAGAAACTCTGGACTCATAATGTTCCAATGTATTAAAATACATTTCCATGGAATTTTTGTTTCTTTACACTATACCACTATGAGACAAAAGAAGCTAGTTAAAATCCTCTCAAATAAGAGGTTGCTCACTTGAGATTACTTATTGCACCATCTATGGGAAACAATGTAGTGCCTCCTGGTTCAGGACATTATAATTACATGCATGCATTTTTCATGAATCATATAGATGAGTATATAATTGAATCATATATACATATAATATTTTAATTTTCAATATATGGTATCAAATATTTTATATTAGTATAATATATATATATATTTTGGTTTTATATATATATACACTACATGCATCATATACATGTATATTTTTGTGGATAACTAACATAAACATCTAAAAATTTATTGTATAACCATTTGTATAGATTCTACACAAATATAATAGAACTAATTTTTTTACCCCAAGGCATATTCAGAATTTTTTGAAGACTTAAATAGTATCCAACAATAACATATTCATATATTTATTAGTATAATTACAAATTTTATATTCTTAATTATTATTATATCCATTTTTATTACAATAAATATAAAATGGTGTGAATTGTACCAATGGTTTGACAAACCATATCACATATGTGGTCATGAGATATTATTATATCATCAATATTGTTAAACATAAACCAATTGTTTTTTCAAACCATTCGTAATGGTTTCATATAGACCACAATAGTACCAATCGTTTTGGTAAACCTTTGTCATAGTTGACCTACTTCAATTGTTTGAACAAACTATGTACAAAAATAATCTATATTGAACATTTTCCATAGTGTGAAATTATTCCAACCAATACTCATTAATATCATTTTCTTCTTGATGTTTCACTAGATGAGGGAGATCTAATATTTTATTATATTCCATTTCAAATGGATGCATGATATTTAACACTATATTAAGATATTGAAAGGGTATGTCAAAAAGACTTGATCACCATAATATTTTATTTTAGAGCGGTGTATTATAGAATAATCCTTTTAATTGGTATAATGTAGCAATATTAAATGGATTGAATTGGTCATTATAAATCTTCCCATGTAAGGTATATGTAATATGAATATCATTGAATAATTCATGTTTCGAATCCTATTCCAAAGTTTGAAAATCTTACATGTATGTTTTGAAAAATAGTACATAGTTTTTGGTATAGTATTAAACTCAAATGAAAATGATATGGAATTTTTATCTAATAATTAATGAAGGTCATATGTTAAATAGAACAACTATTGGATATTTATGTAGTTTCTAATACATACTAAAATAACATTATTTTAAAATCTTAAATCCATCTCTTGAAATCAATGATGGATACTAAATGGAGTGAGTATACTTGTATTATCTAAAAATAGAAACATAATTAACAGTTATTTAATCTATATAAAATAAAATAATGGATTACATATAATTTTAAAAGTTATATTCAATATAATTGTTGATGATATGATTAAATAATTTATAAAATATGAATAATATTATTATTTGAATGTGTGTTACATTATGATAATATGTTAAATATTGAGTATTGATTTAATGAAAGATTTATTTCTAATTTCCCATTACAGATGTATTTATAGTAATATTGTAGAAGATTTTTGTGAATTGGGATTCATAAATGCTAATTTTTTATACAAATATATAAAGATGATTCCTTAATAATAGAATAAAAATTAGTGGAATTTTATAACAATATATATATAAATAAACTGTATCCCCTTCCTCTTTCAATAGTAAAAACAAATGTGCAATTTAGTTTCAATTAAATGAAGGATTTTCCTTTCCTAATTATGTCTATAATATTTTATGTTAGAAATAATGGAGATAATATAAAAATATAATCATTAAATACAAATATTTAACATATTTTCATTGAATATTAAATATATCTTGAAAATAAACATGCCTATGAATTGTAAAGGATTAGTATACTTGGATAATACATACATAAAATATGTGTTTATGTAAAATTTTCATCATACCTAAAATAACTTTTTTATATATGGTGCCAATATGTACTAATCAAGGAACGTACCCATATTCAAAACATGTGGAATATTAAAACATAACAATGATTGAGATCAGAATCGTAGTATAGGTAAACATAAGAGATTTCATATAATAATTCTTTTTAATCACATCATGATCTGAAGGGTATGATAACCTAATATAATTAGTAGAATATCATACACAAAATATCAAAGATCATAATTAAGAGTCAATTCATAAGACATTATCACATCTTTATATTGGTTCAACATCATTAGAAACAATATCTAAAGATAAAATATAAAGAACTAAAAAAATTGTCTGTTTTTTTTCACCATAAAAGGCATTGAAACCATATCCTTTGTTCGGGACAACAACTAATAACATCATATCATAACATATAAGAAACCACCACTTCTTTCCCATATCATGGTGGATGAGGCCTTCCAAGATATTTTTCATAGTGGATTGCTGACATAAACTCATTCCAATAGTTACCTCAAGAGATATAAATCCTTAAAAATGCATTAGATTTATATATAAAAACCCATCACATATAGAAAACCGTAAATATGTTTGTCATATGATCATAACAAATTCATCATTAAAACACATATTATCCCATGGAAAACAATTGGATTCAATATAATCATCGTCATCGACTTAATTCATCCAAAGAAAAAGGTTTGAATGAATCATATGATCATAAACCTTTGGAAACAAAAAACTACTTAAAAGACAATGACATATATAATAAATTAATTTAATGGGTAATTTTACCATTCCTATATAAAATATGAGAAAATATAATATTTTATATATATAATTTCAATTAAAAACTACCATATTATCGATAAAATTAATTTTTGTTCCATCCATATATGTTAAAATAATAAATTCATATAACAGTTATGTGAAAAGTCAAAAATGACCCATTTGGAATAATTTTGAATGATTACTTATTAAAATAAATTAAATATATATATATAACTAGAATAAATTTTTTAAATAATTTTTGCTTTAGTTATAAAATGTCATAATTTTTTTATGGATGTTGTTAAAAAATATTGATGACCATAGAGTAAATATCGATAGATTTTCATTGATAAAAAAATATTGATAATTTTCAGTACCAATTGCTGAAAAATGGTCCTATATCCTGAAAATAAGCAAAATATAAGGCGTAGAAAAAAAATATGTTCTATTGATTATAGGATTTATAAAATATCCCTCAACAAAACTTTTTCAAAGATGAACCTGAAAAAAATTGTTATTATATCATAAACCGTTACCTCAAGTATCATCTAGCTTTGTACATATTCATTAATCATGATCAATAAATATATATTTATTATATAAATTTTATACAACCCTTATAATGAATATTATAACATTAATTATTTACATATAACATCTTATCAACCATTTATTAACAATTCCATAATAAAATCACCTTTCTAGGTGACAACTAAATTTCTCCTTCTATTCATGAATCTTATCAGATGTCTTGGTACCTGATCATTTATCATGCTTTCCTCATATATGTAATTTAAATCATGAAATTAATATCATATCAAATAAGTATATAGAAATTATTAACATTATTCATAATGTAGTGATGTAAAATTAATTACATCACTTTTTAGAGACAACACTCCTTATGTAAAAATGATTACTGTTTCCACTATTTAAGGGATGTAATGAAAAATAATAAATAAAATATAACCATTCCCAAACTATATTAATATTATAAATACAAAATATACTCTATAAATCTATCATTACAACCATTAATATGAATTAGTGATGATAGAAAAACGAATCACTTCGTGGAGGTAGTAGTCCACATGTTCTCCCATGTAATGTTTTCTTTTCACATAAGATAGAAAGGATGTGTATTATGGTTTTTAAATAATAATAATAAAACTAGTATATTTATCATACTGAATTCAATAATTCAGGTTGGATATCGTATATTTACATGTGATAAAAGAATACATTAAGTTTAATGTATTTGTCTTAGAGTCATACATCAACACTGAGAACCATTATTTAGGCCAACCTCTAATAATTGAATTAATGGTATTTCAGAATGAATAGAATATATATTAAATATTTAAAGACGATATGATGGTATAAAGGTAGGTCTTGATAGATTTATAATTCTAAAAAAATTGACTAAGGGGGGAAAAAGAGGTGTTATTTTATAATTGATGGAAAAGATAAATGGTAATAACATAAAATATTTTAAATATATATACATACATATATATATCATAATAAATAATGGCACAAAATATAATTCATTTAGAAGTACATTCATGATATGGTAGAAATTTATTCATCTAAAAAAATATATAAATTGTTCATGTAATAACCATAGATTTTAAGTATCATATTCATTAAAATTACATTAAATTCATTCATAGCTTTCATTACATTAAATGAATAGTTTATCTTTTGTTATATGTAGCACCAATTAAGTCTTGGGTATCAAACAATAGCTATATGCTTCGATAATGTTTTTAATATGCAGGACCACGTTTAATGGAAATGAAATATAAAATTTATATTTAATATGACAATTGTCACATAGTTATTGGAATGGTGGAAAATTAAAATATTATAAATATGTGGTTTAAAATTTTTTATCTAATGAATTATGTATTGAATAATTAATTGGAAGGAATAAAAAAACAATGGAATATAATGTATGTATTTCTATAGAAAAAATACATTTATGAAAACATGGGTTTTTTATATTAATAAATTAATTTAATTAATATTAGAGAATAATATTAATGAAATATAATGGAAAATTTTTAATAATTTTTTTAAATATGTCCAATAAGTATTATATTGTTAAAATTAGAATGAATGTAATTTTCAGCCTAAAAGATGTCTTTTTAAAAGCTAGTTTTTTAAACAATTAAGGCAAGACATGGTTTAAAAATAAATTTTGAATTTCATATAATTTTATTTGAAAAAATAAACTTCAAATTTTTGACATATGAATATAAAAATATTCATTCAATGAATTCTTTTTATTTTATTGAGAACTATAATTTTTTTAAATTGTAAAATTATTTACTTTTAATTAAAACATTATTTTTTGTAATTAATTTAAACTATAAACATATATTTTTAATTTTCTTAATGTCATATTAGATAAATAATATATCTAATAATTAAATTACGGTCACTATAATCATTTTAATATTAAATTCAGTTATAAAAATTAGGAAACGATTTAACATTTTCACCTTATTAACCTACTTCGTCGTTCCGTCTACACAATTAAATTTTAATGAATTTACACAACTTATGGGATTTTAATTTTGAAAAATGTATTCCATATTTTGAATCATAATAATTTAGAATTGTTTTATATATTTATATTAGTTTATGATAAATAATATTTATGAAGGAAATTAAAAATAATTACAACTATAAAGGTAAAAACATGTTTACTTAGTTTTAATATTTAAACATTATGGGCCAAATGACATAGAAACTATTCCAAAACCCACTGGAGAAAAATAATTAGGCAAAAATAATCTCTTCTATAAAATTGTTTTTCATTATAATAGGTACATGATATAAGGGAGACCTCCCAATAATGTTTTCTTTTTTATATTTACAAGAATGACACTCATCCTCCAATATAAAGGGGCATTCAATTTCCCTATATATTTAGACATATTAACCAATTTATTTAAAATAGAAATCCATCCAAAATTAACTCAAATTATTCATACAGTAATAATTTGAAAATAAATATTTGTTTAAATAAAACCAAGTAATTTCATTGGTGTCGACAAAAATAAGTTACGTGAATAAGAGGTAACTTTCTTCAACATGAACTTTTGTTATATTTCCTTTGACATCTATTATGTTTATCTAATTAAATGATTATATAATAACATAAGTTTATAAAATATTCTTATACATTATAATTTTATTGTTTAGATGTAATCTTAAACATACTCTCATCAAATGGGTAACAAAATCAACATTCACGTGTACAGAGGACAACCCCATTGTGAAATGATGTCGTTCAATTTTTGTTTAACACCTATTATGGTTGGAAATGATATGGGAAATAATATTTTGATATTATATAAATATATATTACATTTATTATTTCTTTAGGATTTTTTAGTTTTTATATAACACATAATATCACGCTTTCATTTTTGGGAATATGATAACATCGATTGTGGACATTTGGACTATCGCCTCCTCAATGAGATGAGATTCTTTCAAAATTTACGTGGAATGTATTAAGGATATGTTTAATAATAATATATTATATACATGACATATATATCATATTATAGAAATTTTTATCTTTATATAAATATAATATTGGACTTTCTTTCTTACCTTCTCAGATATTGAATATGTGATAACATCAATTTTGGACAGGTGAATTTATGCCTTCCTAACGAGATGTGATTATTCTTTTTTCTAAAAACCATATCACTTTAATGATATATATAGTTTTTTATAACTAAATAAATTAATATTGAATAAAATCATTATTGAAAAGTAAATTTTACCAATCAGATATTAAAAATGACCATTTAAAATTAAAAACATTAATCAAGCATGAAAATAACACATCGCCTCTATGATTATAATGTTGGGTCCTTTTTCATAACCATATTCTAATAATTTTTATAAAAACAATTATCTAAAAATATGATTATTATTTTTAATATTATTAAATAATGATCCCATTAACCACATTTGACCTACCAAAGTCAATTGGAACTCATAAACAATAATTTGTCAAAACTCCTGATGTAATCATAATAAAAATAAGTAATTGTATATAAAATGATAAAAAGTTGAATAAAAGTAATAATTACAAAGAAATTTTTTTCCATTAAACTAATTAATTATCATATTTTTATTATTTAGAGTGTCAATAAATAAGGTTCATGAATCAGAATCAGGGTATGGAAATTTGATTTCACAATCTACATCTAGTAGATAAATTTCTATATGCACCAATTACATATTTTGTTGTTGTTCATCTACTGAACATTTATATATATTATATAATTGATTATTTTATTTTCAATATATTTAAAATTTTCATTTAATAATTATTATTATTATTCCAATTCATATGTTAGAGATGTTGTAAGGAGTTTCATCAAAATTTATATTTTATTCCTAATTATTAGTTATTATAAACATAGTTACATTTATATGATTTATATAAATCCCTATGAAATTTTATTTCATGAATATAATTTATTTAATTATATTATAACTTTAAAATTTTGTTATTATTTCACAAATCTATTCATTCAAAAGTTACATATTTTGTTTGGGGATTTCAAGTATCACATTTATTTCGACAAGACTTATGCCATTTTCACCAATAATTTCTATTTTTTGGTGAATATAATTAAAATTAATGTGTTTTATGATTTTTATAAATGAACCTATGGGTATTTAAAATTCAATTTTATGATCTCTCTTTTAGGGGGTGTACAATTTCAATTTTACCAAAACGATAAAATGATTTTCTCACAATTTCATTATTTGATGCATTTCTTATTTTATGTAGCTAATATTTTTTAGAATATATATGTAATTCTAAATTTAAATAAAATATAATGTATATTATTATTGTTAGGATATCCTATGTTTATTTTAATGTTATTATTTTATGGGGATAATGATTTAAAATTTTCTAAATGGTAATGAATATATAGGAATGTTTAAAGATTGTTTTTTGAAGAATGTTTTTAATGGTCTTTAAATGGTATTTCCAATCATCAATGTAAAAACCACTTGTTTTTTCTTATCCAACACCGAGGATATTTTTTATTGACACCATAACCATTATTTTTATTATAGATTGATATTTTTTCAAATAGACTATTATGGAAGACATTTCATTTCTATTTTGAAATTATATTTAAATGATATTATTATAGAACCCCTTATTCATGTTTTACCAATGTTTCCAATATAGTATTATTGAACATTTTTATTATACAAGGTTTTATTATATCATAAAGATAAAATTATATAACATGTTTCCCTTCCAAAGGATAATCACAATTCAAATAGATTATTAACGAACCAATTTCAATGATTTTACTTTGAAACACAATTATTACATAGGTTAATCATGTTTCATCTACAACTATATGGAACTCATATCTATAAATTTACTTATTATTTATTGAAAATATTTTTATACAACCACTTTATTTTATAAGGGTTAATCATTTTATGATGGATTAATTTGTTTTACCATTGTGTTTATATTGAAATGAATTATTTTATGTGTTATGGTTTTGTAATGGTACAGAAACATTATAAGGGTTTTTATGTCATAAAATAATAACTGGTGTTTTCAATATAATCTAATGATGGTTTGTTCTTTGAGAACCCACTTAACAGAACATACATGGTAACCTAATGGTGGGTGGGTCATTGATATCCCACAAATGCATTGGGAATGTAAGTGAACTATTTTCTTATTCCTTTTGAAAGAGTTATTATAAGAGTGAAGTTGAAATGACATACCTATTATGGAAATTTTTTTTATACTTGGTATGGAATAATAACTTCTTTAATTATCGTGAATTATATCACATGGCTCGTGATAATTTATTTTGATGATTATTTAATTTTTTATATCTTCATATTTGATTGCAAATATAATGATTGGTGTGATTTATTTGATTGTTCTCTATTGAGATTTGATTATATCATCATACCCTTATTCACTATTATGCTACTGTTGAAATTAAATTGTTAATGGTTATGTTGAACAATAATGAGCATTTTATATCACTTTTCATAGGTTTAATTTTTCCTTGTGTTTTAAATAATCAAATTGAACAAGTTATTTCTAGATGAGATTGAATATGGATGACGATGATTTATTAAAGATAAAAAGAAAATATGGATCAATCAAGAGAAATTACATTTAAATACTTGTTAATTATATATATATATGAATTTTCATAATTTTATATGACACTAAATAATAATTTCCTACAAGATATATGTTATACACGGTTTCTTTTTGATATTTTAATGTTCTTATAAAAATTTTTATCACAACTATTATCATCAAAACTGGGAATTTAATGTTATGGAATTCAACACAAGATCCAGGTGTATGGGTTTTTGGTTGTCATAGTTGGTATAAATGTTTTGTTTAGATAATGTTTGAGATTAAGATGATTTCATATGATGTTACTTTAGGAGTTTTTGAGTCCATATTATATATAAATATAATGGTTTATCATATATTGAATTTCAAAAGACTCCTCATTTTAGGTTTTTAATTATTAAAAATTGTATGGTTATTAACAACATTTTTTGGAAGAATTTTTTAAGAGGATTTACTTGTTACCCCAATGATAAAAATGAATTGTTTTAATGAATATTAATATGTTGCGATTAATGAAAAAAGGGATAGCTAAAATGTTGTATGTTAACCCCTCACATTTAAAATGCTCGTGGGGCTTCAACCCACTACCAAAATGTGACAAGTGTGTGGTGGTGAGCACTGACCTATATAATATCCTGATTAGTATGAAATTGTTTTCCATGATTAGACTAATTTAATTTTAGAAAAAATTTATTTTATTTATGGAAAAATAGTTGATTCATCATTATATAATATATGATAAAATCTTTATGATCTTTGGGGTGCTCTTTGTCAATAATGATTGATGAATTTTAAGGATTGTAATATATTGAAGAGTTTATTTTCAAATTTGGGTATTAGATATTATTATTATTGTATCATTTTATGTTTTACTCATTTTCAAAATTATATTATCATGTGCAAACCATTATAAATTTATAACGTTTAATTATATGAGAGATTTTTCTATTATAACTTTTATGGTTACATGGTCTTTAAAATTTTATTTTAGTGCTTCAGGAATTAAAAATTCATCTTAAAAACTCAACATTTGTTTAAAATGATGTTACTTTTTTGGAAATTAGATAATGGATGAAATTATTTTTTTATGTGAATATAATTTATTATTTTTTTAATTATATATGGTGAATGAATCCTTTAACAATAAAAAACTAATTTAAAATAAAATTTTGTCACTGTAATGGGCTTATCCTTCATAGTAATGTATTTTGTGTCGCTGGAAGTGTTTAGAGGTATTTTTGAGAAAATATATTGCTAAAGGATTAAAGAAGGGGACTTACACGTCATGTAACCAGATTACATGATGTGAAATTTCATTTCATGGATTTCATGGATTTTTTAGGACATGAATAAATTTTACATAGACTAAATAAGGGTTTTATAATATTTAATATTTTAGGGATAAAAATATATAACAAAATAAACATATGATGATTTTTTATTGGAAGTAGAACCACTAGTATTTTCTTACATGAAAAGGGAATTCACATTATGTAATACCTAGATCATGTGCAGTTATAAAATTACTTTCTAACCAAACCTAATTTTATTCGGTTTTGTTTTATTTTCCCTCTCATTTTGGGAGAACCATAGGATCCCAATAATTTTATTCAATCCCTTTTTCTATCTCCTTGATCATTTGGTCTAATAGGATGTTTTTTTGGATATTTGTGGTCAATCAGTGTTAATTTCTCCCCTTATTAAGCCATGTATAATACCATTCTTCCCCTGAAGATCTACTATGGTGGTGTTTCATTGTGTAGGGGGTGTGTGTAGTTTCATGTGGATGTATCATTGGGGTTTTATAGGTTGATTTTCAGTTTCTGGTGGTATGGTTGTGGTTCACGAGCATTATTTTTTCCCTTACTATGCAAAACAATTAGAATGATCCCTTGAAGGAAGATTCCCAATATTTCTTTTTATTGATAATCCTATGGGTGGGGAAAATCATTTGTTTAATAATGAATTATGTCCTTTCTTCTTAAATTTAAGATAAAAAATCGTGTAATTGTGTTTAAAGGGTTGATGGAGTTTGATACTATTATTTTTAAAAATACAATATTATTTGTGATGTTGTTATTATAAATGCTAGACGCCCATAAAAATCGTTCCTATTGGCATCTTTGTTTGTATTGGATACATCTGTTGTGGTCGTTAGATTTTTTGATATTGTTTTGTACCACCCTAAAATAAAATATTTCTAACCACGTATACATAGATAATGAATTGGTTGACCCATGATTTGATTTGTGTATATACATGTAAAATATTTTTTTTACATGTGGGGGAGTTTATGGAATGGGTTTGTGCATTGTGGTTGTGATTAGTGTGGTATGATTATGTAGGATGAACGTGAAATTTATTGTGTTGTAATTTATTTCTAGATGTGGTAATGATTTAGGGGTTTTTTTGGATGGTAGGGTGGTTTGGGTTGGATGAATTGAGTAAGGATAATAGTTTCAATGAATAAGAATTAGAATATTTCACCCCATATGATGTAGATTTTTATGTGATGTGCAATGGATGTTTGTTAGATAGAGGGGTAATGTGGAGATTTGTTCATTTATGGGGGTTCTTAACATTCTAAAATGACTACTTCTATGTTGTTTTATTTTAGTTTACAATTGTTATTTTCCTAGCCAGTGTGATGGTAAATAAATAAATACTAAGGGAACTAGTTAAAATAGTAAAATCTAAAGAATAAATAACTGATAATTAAATATTTAAAATTAATGGTGGATTGTGTACTTTTTTTGTGAAGTGATGCATTTGGAGGTGGTGGAAAATGTAAAGATGATGTGAGATGGTGTGTTTGTTTATTAAAAATAGGTTTGGATGGTGTTTTCGATAGTATACATATATTTTTATATTATTTTTATTTTTATACCCACATCACTCTGGTTGAGCACTATGTTCTGAACACCTGAATTGTCACGTGGGGGTGTTTTTTCCAATATTCAATGAGGAGTGTATATTTCTAGGTACTAGATCTTTTCCACTCTCCCTATTATAGGAACGTTAGGTATAGAACACATTGTGATGTTTGGAGGTATTTTAGTTATTTAGATTATGGTTGGGATGGCCAAGGTTTCTTTGAGTGAGATATGGTAGCCAAAGTGATTGTATAAGTGTTGTTTTGTGTTTTCCCGTGTGTCTTTGGGATGGGTTGTGATTTTCGTTCCAAAGTGTGTTTAGGATAATATATGATGTGATGTGTTTGGAGAACTAGGTGTTTGTGGGTCTGATATGTTTCCAGTCCCAACTGTGTTCCATTGGGTTGTGTTCAAAGGCCTATGTGTGTGCGATCATGATGTGTTTTGCATCCTAGGTGTGTGCACGAAGGATATGATGTTGTATATGGAAGGATTAATAGTATCTTTCCATACTATGTAGAGTGAGAGTGGAATACTTGTGTGAATTTAGTGTGGGGTACCCTATCATCGAGGTTCATTACTTTTTATTATATTACATGGACTGAGATTCAAGGTGAGTTTTCCTGGGTGAAGATGGTATGGTTATTATCCTTATTTAAGTGTTATTTATTTCTTATATTTTATCACAAGAGCATTAGTATGATTTTTTCCCATGTGCATGGGAGAATTTAGTATCTTTACTGTGTATACATGTATGATCACCCTATATATATAAAACTACTTTTAGTTTTCTATGAGAATTTATTGGACCATGTTTGGAATTACTAGCTCAGACCATTGGACAGTTGATGTGTCTTTGCCTTGTAATTTCATTTGGGTATCTACATTGGGGATATTATTGTATTTTTATCAGTTCTACTTTTTTTAATTCATTTGTTTTTGCCTTTGGGTTTTTAATTTTATATTATGTAATAGTGTTTTTGTAGATGATTCACTCTATCTACAGATCCTATTTACATTATAAAGGGTAATGCCTCCCACATTGTGAGATATATACACCCTTGGTCCTTGTTTCATACCCAAGGCCTACTGGAGGGGGGACATGAAGGTCAATATCTATATCCCCAAATTCTGGTATCTTTGGAGGGATGAGGACATTATAGAGGGTATCAATGGGAGGTTGGGAGATAGGATAGTGTAAGAGTAATGCAAAGTGAGGATTTCATGGGATAGTACGACAAAAATTATAGTTGACCATGGAACATGATATAGGCCATAGAGACCAGCTATAACATTGGATTCTAGGGCCCCCAGGATCCAGTGCATTGCTAATAAGAATTATTGGACGGTCATGTGAGGTTGACCTACTTACAAGATATAGACCTAGGAATAATACTAGAATCATAATGACACGTGTTCATTCATGAATTTTATTTTTTGGGGTAATTAAAATGGATATAATAAATAAATTTAAATATAATAAATTCTAATGAAAATATATACTACCGATCCTAATAAATCATTATCAACCTTTCAGTTATGGCCCATGGTCATCGTCTGCGTGTTGCTCAGGCATTAAATATTTGGTAGGATAATCTTCCTGATCATTGTAGGGTTTATTTAGTTGAGAGGGTGACTAGGGGAAGAAGTAATTGTATTATTATCAAATATAGTATTTGGGGAATTATGTGGGAAATTTATTATATATGGAGGAAATATCTTTTTGTGGGACCTTGTAATACATTTCAATTTGATCCATCCTCTAATCAAATTTTGTGTCCCTTTAGAATCCTATCAGATGTTGAGAGCTACACATCACTGGTGGCTGTTGTATATCATATAGCATATGGAAGAATTTGTATTGTGGGTTGACTTCCATTAGTATTTCTTAGAATAGTTTCTTATGTTGGTGATGAAGGAAGTAAATTTTTAAGAGATTCTTTCTGTTTAATTCAGTAGAAGGTCAGTTAAGGAGTTGGGAATCATCTTCAATGACCCTCAGTGTTTTTTTCAATGCCTTTTTCCAGATAAGTAGTATAATTCATGATGTATTGAGGGGGACTATATAGTTCTATTATATATAAAGTTACTACTTTTACTTTGACGATGTAACTTGTGGTTCATAAGAAGTAGAAGTTCTTTGATATGATACACACTCATGGAGCTCTATCATGATATGGGTGCCAATAGGATTCCTATATAGGTATTGTTGTCAATTTTAGAACATAGGTTCTAGGACCATTGATGTTCTGAATGGTTGGGAGTCCACCTCAACAACTTCATTTTTGGTCTTCTTGTCCCAGTAGTTTCCATGAATATTGGGGGGGACATTCCACAGTGTGTTCTGATCATGGGGTTCATTATCATTTCCAGAGAAAGTTCCTATTAGTTCCCCATGATACATTTAATAGATGTGGAAAGGTTTATTTCCATCATAAATAGTAGACTCCATTGAGACTGTTTCAGTTGTATTAGAAGGAGGACTTTTATCCATAGAGGGGACACATAGTGGGTAGAGGCCGGCCTTGGGATGTTTCTTCGCATTCAGGGATGTCAACCCTCGCATGGCCATTAATGTGGATTTCTGTAGAAGGTAAGAGGAGCTATGCGTGGTATGTTTCATATAGTGGAGGATGTAGTTCTATATGGGACATAAATCATCATATATATGATCAGATTGTTTAGAACTGTTTCTTGTGCATTTTATATTTATTATATTCACACTCCTTTGTTTCAATCACTCTAGACAATTCATTTAGACTAGATATTGATCGACTTTACATGCCCCTGGTGTTGATTTCACTAGTCGAAGGCTAGACGATCTGGTCTAATGTGTTTATGGTTTCAAGAGTGATGATGAGATCACATCAGTATAGTGGGGATATCTTCTTGATAAAAATATTTCCATACAATGTCATTATTGGCATTATCATGTTGTATTCCATGCATAATATTATCGACTTATTCTAGAGGAGAGGATTTTTTTTGGATTCTGATGGACAACATTTGATTTTTATTGGTGATAGTGGTTGCTAGGTGGATGTTGGAATGAGGATACACTTTATTCCTTATGGGATGAACTGTCATTGGAATCAATTTATGATGAGATTGTAGAGGTTCCCAGGGTCATTGGGGAGTTCCACAATGACTTTCTCAAAGAGATTATACTATTACCCATTGATGTGGTTTTGATTTTGGGATAGAATTATAGCCTACAGATTCATGTATTTTGAAGTCTCTTTATCGTATTCTTTCCTTCTATGCTTTGGGGGTTACAGATTCAAATAGATGATCTGATGAAAAAGGGATTTATCCAGCCAAATGTGTCATCATGAGGTGCTTCACTATGTTTCTCCAAGAAGGAAGATGATAGTTTGAGGTTGTTTATAGAATATCATAGGATTAATCAGGTGACGGACCTAAACATTTTCCATATTCCATGAATATATGTTATTTTTTATTAGATGGTAGGGGCATTTTTCTTTTCTATGAATACTCTAGGGTCTGGATATCACCATTTAAGGGTAAAGAGTGCAATATTCTGAAAACATCTTTAGATGCCGGAATGGGTACCTCATGTTTTTAATTATGATATTTGGTGTAATGAATGCACCGGTTGTGTTATTGGTGCTAATGAACACCATATTCCATGAGTTCATGCACCAGTTATTCATCATATTCATCGATGATAACTCTATATACTCATTGTTATAAGAGGAGCACAATTATAATCACAAAATTTACTTGATGTTTCTTTGACACTGATAACTCTTAGGGATGATGTTGAAGACTGTGTTTTGGGCATGAGAGGAGCTTTTCCTCATGCACATGATGTCTCAGTAGGGTGTGGTAGTAGACTAATTGAAGGTTTAAGTAGTTGTTTCATGGGAAGCACCCATGAATGTTGAATAAGTATTCAATTTTCATTCTCTCACATGCTATAACAAGAGGTTTGTACATTATTTCTATCGAGTTGAAGCCATGTTGATGGATTTTACTAGGAAGGAGCAGGCTTTTGTGGAGTGAACAAAGTCATTATGCATTTGGTCATGTGATGTTGAAGTTGGTCAGGGTTACATTCAATGGTTTCCTGAGTATGGGGTGATGTTTGAAATATTTTGTGCCACTTACCTTTTTTTATTTGGATGTTTGTTAATATAGAAGTGAGAATGGATTTATAATATCTCAAGGAAGTTATTTCCCCATGAGAATAACTATTCCACCCATGTGCTGGAACTAGAGGCTATTGTGTTCCTAGATCATAAGTGTTTGAGGTCTATCATTTCCCAGCATAACCTAAATCTATGATAGTGGTTGTGGATGTTTTTTCTTAAATACTATTATTTTGAGATCCCCAACACCTTAGGAAAGTGAAATTTCATGGATGATTGTTTAAGAAGATATTCATAGAAAGAGTTTTTTGGGAATATATGGATTCTTAGAGGGTGATGAAGGATTTTGAATCCATGCACTAAGATGAAAGAATGGATTGTGATAATAGATGTTTGTTTTATATTATGGTGTAGTCTTCTCTAATGAAATAGGTAGAGGATTCTATATTATAAGACTCAATGCAAGACTCAATGAATGATATTGTTGTCCATGGAGATTCTCCAGAGGGATGGTCTGATGATAGTTAGAACCATGTGTTTTTTGTGGAATGTTTTTTGTTCTGGTAGCAATGCAAAATGGATTTCATTGTTATTTTATTATCCCATAATTAGAGGTACACCCCAAAGTTTCCATCAGTTACCTTGGCTTGATAATGCAACATTTTTGGCCCCAGATGAAATGGGTAGGGGATGTTTGGTAGATGGAGTAAGATTTCTCCTTGGGTTCTTGGGTCTATTAGGTGTTGGTAGGATTTTGATTGATTTTTTATTAGTTCTCATTGGAACTAGGGTGGGAGAGGATCTACATTGTCCTCCACTTCCGTCAGGTTATTTGTTATATTTAGGATGTCTCTAATGAAATTTTTTTGGGGAGAGATTTATATCTATGATGAAGTGCTATTTTTGGAGTGGCCTATGTAGACCAAGGATCATTAGCAGATGTATATGTTTCAATATACCATCCCTTTGGTTCATGTTTATGGAAGGCATCATGGCCATTGGAAGACTACATGAGAGTTAAAAATGAAGATGTGTGCCAAGAACTCAAAGTTGATTTGAGTTTTTTTTCTTTCAGATATGATGTTTGGATTCCTTTATTTTATTAGATTCTTATTTTCCATAGGTTTTTTATATGTTCGGTGTGATATGTGATAATCATCCTAACATGAAAAAAATAAGAGGACTAGATTCATAAATGATCCCATTAAATTTGATTTGATTAAACCCATTTGGGTGAGTTAGTGCCACCGAGATCGAATAGTATAATGACATGGAGGATGGAATTCCATGATTCAGGTTTTTGGGAAAATATAGTTCAATGGATGTAGTGTTTTTCGGTTTGGGATGCATGTGGGTTGAGATAGTTGTGCATAGGGTTCATGGAATAATGGTTGTGCTGGAGGAGTTAAACTGTAGTTGTGCAGTGTGTTTTTGGATGTTTGGGTTGGATTTTTTGGATGGATGTAGAATTTTATAAATTACAATATCCTTATGAGGTATATCACAGGGTGGTTGCTAGGACCCCATTTCCTCAATGTTTCTTTTGGAATCTTTAGGGAGATAATCCTTCGAGAGTTATCTAATGTAACTACATGTGAATTCACAATCCCTTAATTTTTTTCTTTTTGTTGTTGGGGGTGTTAACATGGATCTTGGAGATGCTTAATTACTAAATGATTGAAGAAGTGGCATTACACGTCGTCTAAATAGATTACATGACGTGAAATTCTGTTTAAAGGATTGTCTTGGAGTTTTCATGATATACATTCCATTTATATGACATGAAGAGGGGTTTCACGATCTGAAATATTTTAGGGATAAAAATAACTAATAAAATGAAGAGTTGAAACATTTTTTGAAGGAAACAAAAAAAAGAGTATTAACCGACATGAAAATGGATTACATAAAGTGTAATACCAAAATAATGTGATGTTTTAAACATTCTTTTCAGACCAAACCATTATTTGTTCATCAAGATTTATTTTTTCATCTATTTTTGGGTGATCCCCTGGTTCACAAAGGTGTTCTTAGAGCCCTTTTCCTCTCCCCTTGATCCTTGGAACCCAGTTCATTCTCTTTGTTGAACCATTATTGATCCATGGTGAGTTATCCTCTCATTCATCTTTGTTTTCATACATTTATCTCCTTAGAGTCTGCTATGATGGAGTTTATTTTGTATTGGGTGTGCATAGGGTTTTTCTTTGATGAAATAATTTGGTGGTATAGGTTGATTGGGGGCTCCTCAAGGTTTCATAGTGGTTTACAAGTTTTTTTACCCTGTGTTATGGAACAATCGAAAAGATTCATTGAGGAATGATTCCCTTCATTTAACATTATTGTGAATCATGTGGGAGGGCCTTTACTTATATTATTCTATGAATTATGGTGTCGGCAGAATTTAATGATTAGGAATTGTTTATTGAATTTAAAGGGATAATGTGGTTTCATTAGCTTCTTTCTAAATCGTTGATATTGTTTCTAAGATCTTGATTATAAGGGATATATTCCCTGCTAAAAAATTTATCTTTTTCTAGATTTGTTTGCACTAGATATACATGATATAGTTATTTACCTATTTTATATTATTTGGTATTAGTCTAAAATGAATAATCTATATCATTATAAACATGGCTAATGAATTTATTTATATATTCTATAGTTTGTATGATAATTCCCCAATGGAATTTTTTGTATTATAACAAAGTTCTTGTGAACCTGTAAAATGTTTTATTGTGGGTTGTACATGTGGGAGAGTCTATGGAATATGATTGTGATACAGGGTTATGATGGTTGTGGTATGATTATTTTGTAGGGATGTGAAATGGGTTGTGCTGTAATTTTTGGATGTGTGTGGTCATGGGATGGGGGGTTGATTTTCATTGGTATCATTTTTTGGGAAGGATGACCCGTAAAGGGAACACAATGTTTTGTATGGGTAATTCTCCTAGATTTTATCTATGAATAACAACTATAAATATTCATCCCATAATTTAGGTATTTTTATGTGACGTGCAATGGGTGTGTTTTAAATGAAGAGTTAATGTGGAACTGTGTGAATTTATCAATAATATTAACCATCTAAAATGATTGTTTCAGTGTTTTTTGACATGCATTGTTCCATGGTAGTTTCTCAGCATGTGTGATGTTCAATGAATAAAAAATATTGGAATGGGTTGAAATGGTAAAATCATGAGAATGGATAAGTCATAATTAAATATTCAAATCGAATTGTGTCTTTTTTCTCTATTTTTTTGATATGATTTATTTAAAGGTGGCTGAAAAGGTGAATGTTTTTTGAGATGGTTTTATGTTTGTGATCTCAATGGTTGTGATTGATTATTTAAAAATGTACATTTATTTTTATATTCCTCTTATTTCTATACATACCCCACTCATTTTTAGCACTTTGTTATAAAAAGATGCATTATCACACGAGGGTGTTTTCCCCAAAATCTTGTTAGGATAACAAATGTCTAGGGACCGAAACTTTTCTGCTTTCTATTCTAAATATTTTTGTATGGAATAGGAAACAATGGCAAAGTTTATTTTTTTTATAAGGAGGTTTTGATGTCCCATTTGTCTCCAAGTGAGATGTGATAGACCATGTGTTGGTGGTCTAGCTATTTGTGTTATCCAAATTTTCTTTGGGATGAAATGTGATGTGAATTTTTAGGTGTATTTAGGATGAAGTAAGATTAGATGTGTATTGAGGACTAGATGTGACTAGGGATGTGTTGTGAGTATCAAGTGTGTGTTTGAGGGAAGTGTTGTGGGGCCTATTTGTGTGAATTCATGATGTATTGTGAGGCCAAAGTGTGTATGTTGGGATGTGATGTGGTATACAGATGGGATTGGTGCACCAAGACATATGACATTGGGGGAGAGTGGCATACCAGTTGTAAAGTGTTGAGGGATCCTCTATCATCAAGTTGGTTTATATTATATAATATTCCAAGTATTTATTTACCTAGTGAGAGTTCCATCAGTGAGGTTGGGATGGTTTTTATAACTATTTAGGTGTTATTTGTTAATGTTATTTTCTCAGAGGAGAATTAATATTCTTTTAACCCATGTAAACAAGAGAAATTTTATTTCTTACTGAGTATACTTGAATGCTCATCCAATGTATATAAAAGATCATTTTGTTTCCTAGGAGGATTTCATAGACCATGATTTGTGTTACAAGATCATACCTTTGTATAGTAGATGTATCACTGCCATGAATTTTTTTAGGAATTAACATTGGAGTCTTTATTTTATTATAATTAGTTCTATATTTTTCATACATGTCTGTTGGTCATTGGGATTCTATTTTATATTATTTCATGGTGTTTTTTGTGTATTATTCATTGTATCTCTTGATTATATTTACATTATAAATTTTAATGCATCCCATATTGTTATATCTATACAGAATTGGTTATAGTCTCTAACATGGGGCCTACTAGAGGAAGTGCTCAGGGTTCATTATCTCTCTCTCATCAGTGTGTTATATTGGGAGGGAGGTGGTCCCAAAAATCATATTACAATCTTTTATGATGACATAAATAACTTTTTAAACACATGATTGTTTTGTGATTTTATTTTCATTGACTTTGTATTGAACACATTCTCTATAACTCTCAATTATTACTTGTGAATTATATTTTCCTTCATCATAAGTATTTTAATTTCTTAACAAAGTTTTCTATATGTGGAATCATAGATTTTTTTAGCTCAATTATACCTTTATGTTTCCCAATATTTCTTTTTAAGGGATATTTTATATTGTTCACTTGTTGGATGTCTCTTTGAAAAAAGTAATTCTAAAAATTTACTCCTTTGATAACCAAAAATATTTCTAACGGGGAAATTCATTTTATTTGTGGTCGTATGAAATATCTCAAGATTTTATGAAATATTGTCACTGAAATTAATTAAAATTATTTTATAGATTTAGTTACACACAATTAAAAACCTAGATTGTGGTATATGAAACACCATTATTATCATTATTTTCAAGAAATATAGATTCTCTTCAAAAAAAAATTGTTATATTAATGACAGAGCATT
Source organism: Viscum album (assembly GCA_963277665.1). Classification (NCBI taxonomy): domain Eukaryota; kingdom Viridiplantae; phylum Streptophyta; class Magnoliopsida; order Santalales; family Viscaceae; genus Viscum; species Viscum album. Next base: position 1,129,517,417 of record OY728128.1, on the reverse strand, counting down.
AATGAATGACAATATAATATTAATATTTAATATGATATTAATCTCCAAGCCATTGGAATGTTGGAAATGAATATTATTAATAAAATATTAATATATTGTTTTCAAATATTTATATAACTAATTCCTTGGGGAACAATTAATTATAAATTAATATTAAATACAATTTAATATAATAGATGTAATTTTATAAAACCACTATTTTTATAGCCACAAATGTGTTTTATATAAAAAAAATAAAATTAATCAATATTAGTGAACATAATTAAATAAATTTATATGTTAAATATTTAATAAAATATTTTTAAATAGAATTAAATAATTTTTATATAAATATAATTAGAATAATTTCAATTTTAAGAATAAATGATGTATTTTTCTTAAAAGATAATTTTATCGCCTTTTAATGTAAGACATGTTTTAAAACTATAATTTTACTTTTTTATAAACACTATATAAAAAATTAAATAATTTATTGACATCCCAATTTACAAATTTCATTTTGGGGAATTATTTTTAATTTATTCTGATAATATTCATATTTTGATGAATAGTGAAAATTTCTGAAATTTAATTGAAAACTGGAACATTTTTCTAATTAATTTTGATTGTTAAATTAATTTTTAATTGTTTTATATTTTATATTAGTTCCATTATATTATTATTAATACACTTTTTGGCTGTAAATATTATTATATTATATTTAGATATAAAAACTCTACACATATTTGATTATTTTCATAATAAAACCACACATTTTTTCCTATATGTGGGATTATTTTATAATTATATTATTTCAATTCAAGTAATTTAATGATGAAAAATGTATGAAATATTTTTAATAAGAATTATTTATAATTTAAAATAATTTCAAATTAGTTTTATGATGAAAATTATTTGTAAAAGCAACTAAAATTAATTATTGTGATTATGGTAATAACAAGTTTAATTAGTGGTTGAGCATTCCCCATAAGGGAAAAAAAACCTAGAATATTACCCAAAACACATTTTATGGCCACATTGTTTTCATATAATCTATTTTATCAAATTTAGTTCATTTATTGAGAAATATGATATAAGGGATCCCTCCCAATAATATTTACCATTTTATATTAACATGAATCCCACTACTCCACTATAAATGGTCTTTCACCCTCTAACTACCATAAAATAATTTCAAAAAATTGTGGAACATACAATAACTAACATAATAAAATCCCAACATCCATCCTCAATTCATAGAAGCTTCACTTTGGGCATAAAACAAAACAATGAATTCAATTGGTGCAAACCAATAAGAGTTACCAGAAGAAGAGGTAATGTATTCAATATGCACATTTGTTTTATAACATTATCCACACAATAAATTATATTAATTTAGTTATTATATGAATAAATATTTATCCTAAATAGAAATAGATTTTTTTTATATTTATTTGTTCTCCTTACACCAATGCATTGATCCATAAATGTAAAATTAAATAATCATCCACATGTTCGTCATACTACTGCTTGGAGAAATGAAGTTGTTAATATTTAATTTACCACATATAATGGTTGTAATTATTATAAAAACAACATTTTTAGAATATATGTGATATTTATAATTTATTTATTCTTATTTAATAATCATATAATAGAAACTATCATTTTTCCATTTTTTAGAATATGATATCATCATTTGTGATGGTGTGCACTATCACCTCCACAAAGAGATGTGATTCATTCCCACATTTAATTGAATGTATTAAGGAAGAGTTTCATTTAAAAAATTATATAAATTATAAATAAATGTTATTAATTAAATAATTACATTTCTTGAAATATAATATATCACTTTATTTTAGGCCTTTTTACACAATGAAAATAAATAATGTTATTTGTGGGCTTGTGGAGTACCGAATTTGTTTTTGACACATATATTAAAAACGGTAAAAACACAAAATGTAAACAAAAACATTTAGTAACTTGATTATAAATTGATTATTAGTAAATAAAGTAACATTAAACAGGAAAACGGTTACCAATAATGTAAATAACTACGATTAGTTTTTTTATTTAAGATGATATAGAAAAAGTGTGATGAATCTGACTTAAGTTAAGGGAATTTCTTCCCACAATTTTAATCTATGATATAAATGTCATATTCCCCACATACATATATTTTTGGTTCATATGCTCCCATTTAGATGTTCTATAAATTTTTTCCCATTATCTTCATGGTATTTAAAATCTTCATTTATTAGTAACAAAATTTTTCTGTTTTTAATTCATATTTTACCATAGTTGTATGTGGTTTCATTTTAATTTACATTTCATCTAGATTTAATAGTTATTATAAACTAAATTACATTTAAATGGTGTAAATACTATCATATTAAATATTATATAATTAATTTCATTTTTCCTGAAATTTAATGTTTCAATTTATGTTATTTTTGTAACACCCCGACCCTAGTTACCCAGAGTCGGTTCATTATTACATAACATTGGCATGATCACAAGGGATCAAATCCTCAATGACAGATCAGATTAATATCCTAGGACGTACTAGATACATTCATATGTTTTACATTACATTATAAAATGAAAAACAATAAAAACATTGTCTTCATTGACCACACTGACATCCCTTAGAATATTAGTGCAGGTAATTCATAATATACTTCATCACATAATGGGAAAAATAATACATAGAAAGTGGTGAGCTTAAAAGCTCAGTAAGGATAAAAATATAGCCGAAAAATTTATAAATAAGCATAAATATTTAAGGTAATGTATAAGACTAAAACACAAGTATTTTAAAGATAAAATTATGTATAATATTCTAATATAAATAAAAAATTTCTATTTACTAATTCACATAGATATTCTACTATTCTAATAATAATGTGCAACATCAATAGCCATTTCTAAAATGATGGAACGAATAATACCAAGAATAATAACAATATAGTCAAGGCCTTGTGCCAAAACTAGTAATAAATTTTTTTCAACACCTTGTTCCAAGACACTAGTTTGTCCCATGATACCTACCATTACATCGAGGACCAATTGCATGCTCCACCTATCATTTACTAAGTCTAAAGAATTCCTCATATGGAAAGGATTAAAAATTACATAAACATTCATATAAAAACTAGCATAAAAAATGTAAATACATTATACATAAACCATGAATGGTTTAAAAGTAACACATAAACATTCAAAAATATCAAAAAAACATTCAATACAATATGAAATATTTGTATCATAATAAATCAACTTCAAACAATCATAAAATCAGTCAAAGGATGTTTACATAGATGAAATCAACAATTTTTTATAAAAATATTTCTTTCTATATTGAAATAACTCAAACATAATATAATTATAAAAGGAATCATTTATTTTGAAAATATTTAATAATCCTTTCTGGTAAGCTTCAATGATGTTATAATGTTGTAAAAAAACTGCACCCGCCATATAAGTTAAAAAAGATATTATTACCTTAATTTTGTCGAGAAGGTGATAAAAAAACTTATTTGGAAAATGATAAAAAGATTTCTTTCAATAAATATGTGATAAAATAATCAAATAAAAGAATTTAACACATGTTTAAGTAAATTTAAAAAAAAATTAATTACAGTTTTATGAAGACACAGATGTGGATGATAAAAAGGTCCCATTAGATAATTACAAATTAACAACCTCAGATAAATAAAGATATTGTAGAATTAACTCCTACCTTGTAATTTACTTGAGTCGATGGTATGTTATCATTCTATATAACAGTTAAAAAAATTTATTAAATTAAACAATAATTAAAAATATGTTATCATATATGATCCTATAATATTTCTTTGTTAATAACATTTATTTCAAAATAATATTTCAGTAGTATCTATGTTTCGGGTGTTGATTGATTCATTTTTCATATATATACATAGTTAAATACGCCCTGTTTGTTATGCATATGATGTATTTGATTCATATACATAATGATATTATATTCATAAACATTATTTGTAATCATAAAATGAAAATTATTTTTGAAAGATTTTGATGGGGAATGAATCTCATCACATTCGTGGAGACGGTAATTCATACAAATGCACGAGCGACAGTATCATTATATTGATGATGAAATCATATGTAATTGGATTTTATATCATATATAATTAATAATTAATGTGTTATATATATTATTTAAATTATTTATACTCATTTATATACCCATCCAAAAAATGAAGTGTTTGAATAAAAAACTACACCACGTCATAGAGACAGTAAGCTGTACATACACACATATGGTGACTTTTTCATTTAAAGTATGGATAGAATAATTAATATGGTTGTACCGTATTTATAATAACATCACTGTATTTAAAAGGTACTGAATTTATTGTTTGGTATGGAAACAACAAAGAAAGATGAATTGGAAGAAGAAAAAATATTGAAAGACGGTAATGAAATTATTACCTCTTCATTGGGTGTTTCTTTTTGAGTTGAGTAATTTGGATCCTTAGGATAGCTTTCTGATCAATATAAGGCATCTAGGTCGAAGGGGAGATAGTTTAAACTAAATTTGGTTAGGTTTTTCCCATGTCAAATGGTTTTGGGGATGTAAAATAAAGTGCAGTGGATGTACCCTTTTATAATAATGGTGAGGCTCACTTTTGGAAATTCTTGAAATATTTTTTTATAATAATATCATTTTCACATTCTAATTGCTCCAAAAATGATTTTGTTTGAGGCTAATCTGGTTGTGGGTAGAAAAACACTCAAAAAATAGGTTTTAGATAGGTTTAGGCCACCGTATTAACCTTAACTTTTAGATTTAACTCTTATTAAATAGTTTGACATTTACAAACCCTCTTTGTATTTTTATATTATATGGTTAATAAACGTATAATAAAAAGACAAGTGAATCCCAAGTGGTTCATTATTAATATATATAACCTTATCTATGTCCTTTTTTGAGCCATATATTTTGAGGAATATTATATCATTTTATAATATAGTATTTGTTGTAAAAACTCAATTATATCAATTTTCACACTATTTATTATTTTATTATTTTTTGAAATCCACAAATACTTTATTAAATAAAGTAAAATTTATTTAGTCACCCCTAACATGTCATATTAACCAATAAAATTAGTGTAATTCATCATAAGTCTCAATTTACATTTAATTGGATATTTATAATATTAATTATTTTAATATTTCATTAATAAGGTAATTACATCATCATTATTGATTCAAAAATAAATTAAATTATATAATGTCAAAAAATTATAAATAAAATACGAATATGTAGGAAATATATTAAGACATGTAATTAATATTTATTGTTAAATTTATATTATCTGTACCCCTATATTGAAAATGGTTTATTTATTAAACATTGAATATAAATCTTTTAACTATTTGTTAATTAAAATAATAATAAATGTCCTATTCTAATCCCTGTGGACCATAGAGGATCATATTTTATTTATAATGTTTTTTTGGTCTAATTAAACTTATCCAATTTAATTAAGATATGTGTTCAGGTAATAATAATATCATTTTTACCCTTAATTACCCAGTTTACTTTTAACCGTGGTAAATAAAAGTCAAAAGTTACTATTCACTAAAAAATTATTTTCATAATATTGAAAAACATTTTACTTATTGATGTCAACAGTGTCTCTCGGATTTTCGAAATTCAACTCATAGATGTGGTGAAATTATGTTTTATGCAAATTTTATAATGCTCCTAGATGGTGGGTAAAAGAAAGTAAAAATTTCAATATAATCTTATATATCTAAACATATTATAAAATGAATCCAATCAATTAAATTGAACATATATAGGGATTATGTATATATTTTGATCTAAAATAAATTAAATTAAAATAACTAATTTATAAAAAAAATTCCTTTTTTAAACAATAACACAGTGTTATTCATTATTCATCAAAAATTGAATGTTGTCAAAAAAATACCAAATATTCACCATATGGTAATTTTGATATTCCAAATAAAAAAATGAAGTCCATTTTGAAAATTAAAATTTATAAAATTTCAAAAATTGGTTATTACTATTAATTATGGCTAGTTCGATTGGTCTTGGTGTGTTAAAACTCCATATTGCATACAAGAAAATCCACAACATTATTCAAAGGGAAATGTTGAATAGAAGCTTGGGGTGTCACATTCTATCCTCCATAAAATAATTTCATCCTCAAAATTTCTAGAATATTATAGCATAATAATATTATGGTGGTTCATCATCATAAGTTCCTATAGTTCCAACGTTTCCTCCCCCATCTTATGGATTCTCCATATAACCTTTACTATATAAGTCATCTGGTTTCTCAGCACTTGTTCTCTAGTATCAAGAATTATGATAGGACCTTCGCAATAAGACAGACTAGGTTGCAGATCTATTTCTCCATAGGCGGCTACAAGAGTTGGGTTATGCATATGTTTTCTCAACAGTGTTACGTGGAATACATCATGGACTTTAGAGAGACATAGACGCACTTCCAAATGATAAGCCACCACTCTGATTCATTCAATAATTTCATATTGAATGATGAACATGAGACTCCATTTACCATTCATAACAAATCGTATAACACCCAAACATGGATATATCGTTAAAACAAGATGATCTTTTACATGATATTCCAAATCCTTCCTCCTATTATCAGCATAGCTCTTTTTCAATATTCTAGCATCTTTGATGTGGGTTTGGATAATATTCACCTTATTCATTATTTCTTCAACATGTTCTGGTCCTACGAGTTTTCTTTTACCCACATCATCCTAAAAATTAGGTGTGATACATGTCTTTCCATATAACTCTTCATATGGTGACATATGAATACTTGAATGAAATCTACTGTTATAGGAAAATTCTACCAGAGGAAACTATTGGTCTCACATACCATGAAAAACAAAAGAGAAAGATCTCAACATTTCTTCTAAGGATTAAATAGTATGTTAAGAATGTCTATTAGTTTGAGGGTGGTAGGCAATGCTCAAATGATGTTTAGTATCCACGTCCTTCTAAAGACTTTTCCAAAATCATGATGTAAAATGAGGATCACGATTAGAAACAATTGATATAGGAACACCGTGGAGTCTTACAACATCATTAATATACATTCTTTCCAGACATTCAAGTGGTAAATCTTCTCTTATATTATAAAAATTTAGGGACTTAATAATAATATCAATAATTACCCATATTGGATCATTCCTTATAAGAGTCTCTGGTATCCCCATGACATAGTCCATCGTAATATTATCCCATTTCCACTCATGAATGGGAAGAGATGGTATGACTCATCCAGGCTATTGCCTTCCAACACTAACTTATTGAAAAACCATAAATCTTGAAAAAAAAATCTGTTATCTCCATCGTCATATTGTCCTGCAAACATGTTCCTTCAAATATCTATACATATTGGGGCTTCCATGGTGTATAGATAAATTGGAGCTATTACCATCATCCTACAATTCCCTTTTTTGATCAGGTATATCAAGAACACAAAGTATCTTCCCATGATTCAAAATTCTATCTTCATATACGAAGTCACTATATCACCCATCATTTACATCTTTAATCATCTTTTGAAACTACTCATCATTAATCTAAGAACATTTTATCCGTTCTAGTAAATATAGTTTTCCAACCATTTGAATATGTATTGATGTTTCACCTTCCATTGTTATTCCCATATCCATCTTTACAAGATCCATGAAAATAGGATCCCTTTAAACTCTTATCTTGTTTCGAACTCCATGATCCTTTCTGCTCAAAGCATCTGCAACCTTATTCCACCTCCCTAAGTGGTAGTGTATTGTGAAATCATAATCCTTGAGTAGTTCAAGCCATCTCCATTACCTCATGTTGTCTCCTTTTTGTGTGAAAATAAACTTCAAACTCTTGCAATCAGTATAAATCTCACATTTTTACCATATAGATAGTGTCTCCATATTTTCAAAGAAAATATTACAGCTTCTAACTCAAGATACTAAGTGGGATAGGTTTTCTCATGAATTTTTAGCTATCGTGATGCATAGACAAAAACTCTATCATTCTGCAAAAGGACACAACCAAGTCCTTTCTATGAATCATAACTATAAATAACAAACCCATCATTCCCTAATGGTAGAGTCAAATAGTAGAGTTGACAAATATTATCTTCAATTATTCAGAACATTCTTTACAATCATTTTTCAAAAAAAATTAACCCCTTTACGTGTGAGCTTGGTTAACGGGTTAGCCTACCAAGAAAAATTTGGGATGAAATTTCGATAATAACATGAAAAATCAATAAAACTGTCTACCTCAGTTAAACTCATCAGTGCTGGCCATTCTGGAAGATATCCAGGTAAATCCTTTGGAAACACATCCACACATTCTTGGAAAATTGGTACATTCTCTATTAGAACATTCTTTTCCTCACCCATAATTATTTCATTCTCATCCTCCCTAATAATTTAATTTAGTAGATCTACTAGGGTGGATCTAGATAAGAATCAAGTGGTGATGTTTCTGCTCTAATGATATGTTACTCTTTATCATCATCAAAAATTGTATCCTCTTTCTTCTTACAATAAATTTTCGCATCATGGTATGAGAGATAATTAATTCTGAGGATTATATCAAATTCAATCATGGGAATGATGATAAGATCAATAAATAAATAAAATTTATAGGCCCTAATGGAAATAGATTCACAAAACATTGTTGTGATGATACTTCCCGTAGAACTATTGAATAACAACTCCCTTATTATGTCAAATTGAAAATATCTAATTTTCTTAGCAAACAAGGAATATATGAAATAATGAGATGGTCTAGTATCATATAAGGAATTGGTTAAACTTGATGAAACCAATAAATTACCTGCCACCACATCTTTTAGAGCATCAACTTCAGCAGTAGTGATCACATAAGATTTTCCATGCACCCTTGTCCTTTTCAGAGGTAAGTTTCATTGACTAATATGAAATTCATTTGAATAATTTCCCTTTTCTCTACAATTGTAGCATTTAACATTGACAACCTCTTTTATTCCCTTACAATCACGAGCTTGGTGGACTTTTTCACAACACTTATAACAGATTCTCATTCACTTCAGGCAAGTACCAGGGTGTTTCTTCTAACATTTACTATATGATAGATATTCAAGTTTTCTCTTCATCCAATTATTTTCATTTTTAGAGTGATAAATAGATCTCTTATTCTATTTCCTTTCTTGGAAGTCATAATACATAGAGAATTTATTTTTTGTATTGATATATCATAAGGGAATATCTTTGTACGATGGGAAGGATAGTGAGACTAATGCTCGATATAGAAATTGTTTTAACCCATCAATAAACTGATCAATATTACTTAATTGGTTACTTATATAATCTGCCACATGCCTTTCAATCCTTGAAATATTAGATTCAAACTTTGCGACATTCTCATCCTCCTATTGCCTCAGACTCAGAATTTGTCTTTCCATATCCACTCAATGGTCATGAGGAAAGTATTTTTCTATTAAAATAACATTAAACTCCCTCCATTCCATATTTGATACTTATTCATCTTTCTTGGTGTTTTGCCTTAATGAATACCATTGATCTACGTCTATCATGAGGTGATAAACTTCCATGAAAACATTATCCCATTCACTACTCTCCAAAGAATAAAATATATTCTATAAGGAACATATCCATAGCTTAGTTACTAATGGATTTGTACTCCCGTTGAATGTTGGTGGTTATTGCATCATGATGCGTCCCAACATTGATCCTCTGTGTTTTGGATCAAGGTTATCCAAAGAAGTAATGTTATTATTTATAACGTGAGTGATTTGTCCCATTATGGCGATAAGCTGATCAGCACCAGGTGCATCACCAACTCTATTATAATTACCTTGAGTTGGAGGGAAATACCTATATTGATTATGTGCGTTGATACGGTTTCCATTCCTACTACAAGGTGTCATTTCTAAACAATGGCACACACTAGATTGGTTTATGAATTTCCAAACCTAATTCAAAACTTGTGAAACACTTAACATAATTTGATCAATTCATGGATATAATCCATAATAATTAAAAAGATTTTATATTTTATAAGGTATATACCCATAAATCATTCGTAATGGTTTGTAACGAAAATGTAAATTATCCTAAGCATATCTCCCAGGAGTGTCGTAACCAAGAGTGTAGCAAGGATCATTGTCGTGTACCAAGATACCTCGAGTCAAACCCAAAAATCATTGTAGGATTTTTCACTCTTAGGTACATCTCTTCCAGAGATGCCTCTACCTGCTCATATTTAGATAGGGATGTATTTCATGGAAAATACACAAAATATCTACATTACTATAATTCTAGGAAGTTCTTCTATACCAATCCTCAACGTCTATCTTAAGGTAATGTGCTCTAATCAGAGTTTATCGAAATCTAGTTTCCTTGTTTTGTAATAAAATTACTCTGATACCAATGGTAACACCCCAACCCTAGTTAACTAGAGTCATTACATTATTACATAACATTGGCATGATCACAGGGGATCAAATCCCAAAAGACAGATTAGTTTAGAAGCCTTGGAAGTATTAGATACATTCATAAGTTTTACATTACATAATAAAATGAAAATAGCAACAAAATTGTATTCATTGAAAACATTCATATAAATTAGACTATCCCTATAGGTTAGTAATAATATACTTCTTCAAATCATTCTAAAAATCAAACATAGAATGGGGTGAGCTCAGATGATCAGTAAGGATAACAATATAATGAAAACATTCTTAAATAAGAAATAAAATTAAGGCAATGTATAAGACTAAAATATAAGTCTTTTAAAAATAAACATCGGTATAATATGGCCAATATTAATCAAATAATTCTAATTACTTATTCACATGGATATTCTTTTAGTCGAATAATCACATGCAATATGAAATCCAATTTCCTAATGATGGAATGAATAATGTCGTACCTCATAACCACACAGCCATGGTTGTGTTACAAGACTACAAATAAAATTTTCTTCAAGCCGTTGTGGCAAGACACAATTTTGTCTCATGAGACCTACTGATGCATCGAGGATCTGTAGCAGGCTCCACCAGTCATTTAATAAGTCCAATGCATTCCTCATATGAAAAGGATAAAATATAACATAAACTTTATTATTAAAACTATCATATTACATGTAAATACTTTATCTATAAAACATTAATGGTGTAAAAATAACATATCCATAGTCAAACATATCACAAAAACATTCAAAAAATATGAATGATTTGTATCATCAGAAATCAAGTTTAAACAAACTTAAAATCTATCAAAGGATGTTGATATAGGTAATATCAAAAAAAATTAGAGAATTTTCTCTTTCTATTTAGAAATAATTTAAAAGACATATAATTATATAAAAAACATTTATTTTGAAAATATGCTTATAATTTTGTTTGGGAAGCTTTGATGATGATGTAACGGTATAAAATAGTTGCACCCGCTGTATAATTTAAAAAATACATTCTTGCATTAATTTTGTTGAGAAGGTCATAAAGAACATTGTTTGGAAAATGACAGAAAGATTTGATTTAAAACATATGTGGTAAAATAAGTGTATAAATGAATTTTACATATAGTATAGTAAAATATTAAATAGTTTTGAATTAAATTTTTTATAATAAACAGATGTGGATGATAAATAGGTCCTAGTTGATACTTACATATTAGCAACCTCAAATAAGTAAAAATATTATAGAATTAACCCTTACCTCATACGTTTCCTTAGTCAATTATATGTGAAACTCCTATATAATAGTTAAAACATTGTTATATAATTATACAAGAACCATAACAATGATATCATACATGATCCAATTATATTTCCATGTTAAAAATATTTATCTGTTTATAGTATTTCAGTAGTATCATCCTTTTGGGGTGTTATCTGATTCGTTTTTCATTTATATGTTTGATTAAATAAGCCGTGATTGTTATGGATATAGTGTATCATATTCATATACATAATGATATTGTGTTTATAAACATTATTTTTAATCATAAAATGAAATTTTTTCTTGAATGATTACGATGGGGAATTAATATAATCGTGTTCGTGTAGATGGTAATCTGTACATACGCACGAGCAACAATATCATTATATAGATGTTGAAATCGTATGTAATTGGATGGTATATAAAATATAAATAATAATTATAATATTATATTTATTATTTACATTATTTATACTCATTATTATACCCATCCAAATAATGAAGTGTTTGAATAACAAACTACGCCACGATGTGAAGATGGTAAGCCGTGCATACCCACCTATATTGTCTCTGTCATTAATAGGATGGAAAATATAATTAATATGGTTGTAACATATTTATAATAACATTTCAGTATGTAGAAAGTACTGAAGTTATTATTTCGTCATGGAAACAACTAGGAAAGAGGACATGGAAGAAGACAAAACTTGAAAGAGGGTGGTGAAATTATTACCTTTTCTTCAGGTATTTCTTTTGGAGTTGATAAAAAGGGATCCATAGGTTGGATTTATGATCAATGTAAGGCCTATAGTTTGAAGGGGTATTTTTGAAAGGATATTTTGGTAGGGGTTTTTTGAGACAAATGTCTTTGATCGTGTGAAATTAAGAGAAGGGGAAGTGCCCTTTTATAAGAGAGGTGAAGGTCACTTGAGGAAAATCATGAAATACTATATTATAATAAAATCATTTTTAGTCTCTAATGGCTCAAAAATTATTTATTTATAATATAATTTGAGAATGGGTCCCAAACCTCTCATCTATTTGGTTTTAGATAGGTTTATACTACCATATTAACCTTATCTTTTTTATTTAACTCATAGTTAAATAGTTTTACATTTATCATGTTTCTATGTATTTTCATATTTTATGGTTAATAAACATACTATAAAAATCCAAGATAACCACCATGTGGTTAATTATTAATATATATAACCTTATATATGTTTTCTACTAAACAATGTTTTTTAGGAAAATTATATCAACAAATAATAGAGTATTTTTTTTAAAACTCAATTATGTCAATTTATAGAGTATTTAGTATTTGATATTTTATATTCCTAAATACATTATAACAGCGAATAAAATTTATTTAATACATCCTAAAATGTAATATTAATCTTTAAAATTATTTTAATTCATCATAAGTCTCAATTTACATTTATATGTATATTTAAAATATCAAATATTTTAATATTTCATTATTAAGGTAATTACCGCCTCATCATTGTGTCATAAATATATTAAATTATATAATGTATAAAAATTATAAGTAAAATACTATTATGTCGAAAATATATCTATATTTATAATTAATATTTATATTCTAATTTATATTCTGTTTAGAACCTATACTAAAAATGGTTTTGTTATTAAACATTGAAATTAACTCCTTTAAATCTTCTTTAAATAAAATAATAATAAATTTCCTAATCTAATCCAAGTGGACCAAATAAAATAATATTTATTTCTTAAGGAATTTTTTGGTCTAATTAAACTTATAAAATAGAATTATGACATTTTTTAGGGTAAATAGAATATAATTTTTTCCTCTAATTACCCTTTTTACATTTAACCGTGGTAAATAATAGTCAAAAGATACTATTCAACAAAAATAATTTTCATCTTATTTAACAAAATTTTACATAATTATTACAACTGTGTGTCTCATATTTTTAAATTCAACTCACAAAAGTGGTAAATTTAAGTTTTATGCAAATTCTCAAATACTCTTAGATGGTTGTTAAAACCGGTAAAAAGTTCAATAAAATTGTATATATCTATAATTATTATAAAATTACTCTAATGAATTAAATTGAACATATATAGGTTTTAGGTCTATTTTTTGACCTAAAATAGATTAAAATAAATTATCATATTTCTGAAATAAAAAATCTGTTTTAAACAATAAGGCCGTGTTTTTCATTAATCATACAAAATTGAATGTTTTCAATAAAATACCTAAAATTCACCCTAAACTAATTTCAATATTTATAATTATAAAATTATGTCCATTTAGAAAAATAAAATTTTTAAAATTCCGAAAAGATGGTATTACTATTCATAACAACTAGTTTGATTAGACGTAGTGTTTTAAAACTCCAAGTAGCATACAACGCAAGCTATCACATTTTTCAAATGGAAATGTACCATGGAAGCTTGGGGTGTTAAAATTATTTCATGAGTGACATGATTTATAAGATACTCAATTAGTATGTTGATTTGTAGTTTTACTTTTATTTATGTGAGACTTATACCAAATTCACCACTTATATCTATTATGTAGTGAATATAATTCCCAATAATGTAGTTTAAGATTCTTAAAATTGAATATATTGTTCTTTTAATGTCTATTTTATGTTATCTATTTCATAGTGTTTTTGGTTTCAACATTACTGGAGCGGTGGTGGGTTTTTTAACAGTTTTCCTTTTTTGAGATTTTTGTAATTTTATGTTGGAACCTTGACCATTTTATGCATGAAATAGAGTATGATTTGTGATTTTGGTAATTCCTCATTGGATGATAAGAATGTTTTCTAGGAAATGGATCATACAGTTTATGCTGAAAATGGTATTGAAAATAGCGTCATTTCCAAGTGTTTTGCCAGATTTGTGGGGTTTAAAATTGAAAATTGGAGGAATGTGTGCTTTGTAAAGGAAGTTCTGAACTAGATTGTTATTGTCTTGTACACTTTTTTATAAAGAAATTTTGGGACAAAAATATCAAAATATGTCAAAGGAAACAATTGCATTCAAGACATACATTTGCATGAATGAAGAGGCTGCACTAAAGTATCTTACGAGCCCAATGGGATGTAAAAAAGGGGTTTCATGCGCTTATGAAGAATCTAAATTGCACCAACAACGATGGGTTATAATTAGTAAAGTAGGTTCATTGTGGAATATAAATATTAAGTAACCCCCCCCCCCACCCTATGAAAAGAATAATTATCCGATGAAAATCTGGTTACAATTCTAAGATAAAAATTTATGATTGAATTAATTTAGAATAGTTTATATTACGTGTAAGGTGTTCATTTAGTTTTAAAAGTCAATGTGAACCCTTCAGTGTAGTTGCGTGAAAGATAAGTGTTTTGTAGAAATTAGGGTTAACGTGAAAGTCATCATTCATAATAATTCCTATGTCTTGTGCACAAGTTGAGGTACAATGCAAACGTGTTGTGATATGCTTCGAAAAAAATTGTGAATATCCAATGTGTTTCTTCTATGATCTCAATTGCATCATTTTAAGACTTCGATGCAAGTAATGTCTCCTTCTAAATAGAAGAAAATACTGTAATTGAAATGTATTTACGGGAATTCAAGTCAATAAACTATGATTGACTTCTCTCAAATAAGTTAGCCAGGGGGAGTTTGAGGGAAGTGATCTGATGGTAGTAGTGATCTATCCCTATACCATTTAAAAAGTAGTGTTCATGGCACATAGTGACTATGACTGAATCTTGAAATCCTCAATCTAGTAAATATAACTGTATTTTTGTACAACCGATAGACTTTCTTCATATGCTCATTGAACGTAGTCCTTTCTGGTGAACCAGGTAAAAGTGATATGTTATCTCCCATATTTCATTTTATTGATAGATTTAACAAGTTCCTATCAATGTAGGAAAAGGATACACAAAATTAAAATGAAAAAGTTGACATCATGATTCATCCTCCACTCTCAGTGTGTTTCATGGTTCTTCATGTGGTATTTGAGGGAGGTTGTTGGTGTCGGGTCTATCTTATACCATCATGTAGATTTCAACCAGTGTTAAGGGGGACTCCCCATTTGAGGGATGTAATTGTAGAGACCCCGACCCCAGATAACCATAGGGGTCAGTGCCTTCTGAACATGATGTGTTATCTTAAAATAAAATACACTTTGTTAGCAACACATCATGTCCCATACAGAGGATCGTGTGCGGTTCGGGTTCTGGGAAACCGGAAACTTCTGAAACCATCCATCTTACAAAAGCTGACACCAGAAAATTTTAAACCAAAACATAGGGTGAGCATTGAAATACTCAGTAAGGGGGTTTTAAAAAGAATTTAAAATACAGTAGCATTTGAAAACATTCTTTTAAAAGAGTTTGAGCGTCCACTAAGAAATATTTTAACACAACATACATAACAATGCTTTAATCAAATTTATCACGACAAACATGAAACGAATACGTTAACTCTTAAAGGAGTGATAATGGTTGATATAAACAAGCACTACATGTGATTTACTTGAGCATAAAATTTAAACAGTTAAAAGTAATGCATAATCAGAGTTGCGCACAAGGAAACAACTAAACGTTCATATGTTGGTTACTATTCTATTAAGTGATAACACTAGGCATGCTTCAAACTTCAAACTAGGGAATTATGAACTTTATACAAACATTAAAGGCATCAGTCATGAAAGAACTTTAACTTGGAAAACTTGTTACATGACTTGAATTATGTGGCATCAACATTTTAATATTGACAATCGTTTCGTTTCACCAAGGTCCATCCCCAAGGTGTCGTTAAAAATTACCAAGGTTAATTACCAAGGTATCGTGAAAATTGTAATCTCTAGTGGTTACATCATTACCCAATGCATTGGAGCGCTATCAGGGCGCACCCTTAAATTTTCCTTTATTATCATGTGAGCCACATCGTTCATTCTTTATTGAAATGGTACGTAATTCAAGATGTCCCATACCACCTTGAACATCTCATTCATTTTAATTTTTACCCAAGGTGTCCCATACCACTTTGGGTAATCCAATTTCTTAGTCCATTTAGTGATATGTCAAAAAATGCATTATGTAAATAATAACTAACATAATTAATACATCATTACACATTTTACATGATGTGACAGTTCTCACTAAAAAAAGGCAAGGACAAATTAATGACATACATAGTTTGATAAAACATCCTTTTCACTAAGGCATATAAACAGAATCATACTAAATGGTGAATCTTTGTCATTATAAAACTTTGAAAAAGGGAAAATCTTAAGAAAAACACACGAAATCAATTATGGTGGTAAACAGACCCTTGGATCAAAATACAGGTTTTATCATAAAACTTATCAGGGAATTATTAGATAAGTCTTCTTGATAAAACATGTTCATTTGTGTGTATTTTAAAACATGTTGGTTTAGCAATCACACAATTCATATCTAAATAAAATCATCCCAGCATCCAAGAACAGTTTAAGTCCTTCTATAAAGGAAATATTTTTTATAAGTATATATACACACGTGCACAAATATATATACCCGAGGTGTATATATGGGTTTTACATAATTAAAACAAGTTTATTAAACTCCATAGGTAACTCAAGTCTCCAACCATAATGCAATTACATGGTTGAAACTAAATTAACATATGGTTTGTTATAAATGTATCTATGTATAAAAAATTAAGGTTTTTCAAACATAACTTCATTTAAACTAAAAGGGCATAGTTTGCAAATATATTTCTGAAACCGTATATACCCAATGTATAATAACCGGTACACATAGATATGAAACCGTATATACCCAATGTATAATAACCGGTACACATGTGGGAAGTATATATAGGTTTTGAAGGAAAACCGAAAAAAACAAGGCATGTACGTACCCTAACATATACAAAACTTGGAAACCCCAAGGCCGACTGCTTGAAGACAGAACCGAGGCGTATTTATACCTCGAGTGTATATAGGTAAACTTGAGTTGTGTTTAAACCGAAAGTTCCTTATAAAGGTAGATAACCATGCGTGAACAACCCATAAAATTTACGAAGGCCAAGATCCTTGAGGGGAAGGCAACCCGAGAGGGTTATATTTGAGTACATACATATACATAAACCATATATATATTTATACCGTGAGTATAATAAAAGGGAGGTTGTTTCGAAACAAGGTATGAATGCAAGAAAAAAAAACCCTTACCTGCTAGGGGAGGGAGTTTGGAACGGTGGTGAGCTTGCTAGATTTCGGGGAGATCAAGGGTGAGGAAGAGGGGGAGGAGCCGCTGTGTGTTCATGGGGTGCGAGGGTTTAAGTACAGCATCGGTGCAAGGAGGGTAACTCGGCCCATGGGTAGGCCGTTGTGGGAGAAGAATGAAGGTACAGTGAGCTAGGAGGAGGGGAGTGTTCGGGGGTCAGCGGTGCAGTGCGAAGGGAGGGGCCCGATGTCCTTGGTGCAGACCTACTGGTCGGGGCCGACTCGAGGAAGAGGACGATGGGGTGACGCGGGAGATGAAGGGACGGTCTGGATTTGAAGAAGTCGAGATCGTGTGGCTGAGGGAGAAGCGGGATTTTAGTTTAAAAGATTAAAGAGATGGAGGGCTGCGATTCAATCGCCGAAGAGATCGGACGGCGATGGAGATACCGCGGGAGAGGCATCGCGTTTAAAACAGGATGGACGGCGGAGATCGACGCAGAAGTCGATCGGACGGCTCTGGACGCGCGGAGCGCGTCCCACATCGAAACCGCAAATTTTTGAGGCGCGGTATAAAGGATAAGCCTCTCGGGTACCGGAGCAATAACACAACACACACACGCACCCGGGGCCTTATACACGGGCCCCTCGCGGGCTTTGGCCCACCCTTACGCAGCGCGAGCCGTGGCCTTACACACGGGCCCGCTCGCGCGACCCCTTGGTAACCTATGCGCGGCCGACCCTGCCCGAGCTCCTGCTTGGCTGGCTCCTGAAACGCGTATGCACGCACATGGGGAGCCCGATGGCGGTACCTCGGGTTCCCTATGGGGTCTCGGCCTTGGCCTGAGGGCTTGTCCCTTGTGGGATGCCCTTGGCTGGCCGGGACTCAAGCAACATTTTTTTTTTTTTTGAAAAAAGTTTTATTATATACTTAGCTCAAAGTAGTGAAAATTAGGGATTTAGAAAAACAAATTGTTTTAACCCAAAATGTTAGAACAAATTTCAAATTTAGATAAAATATCTTAACTCTTGATCTAAATATTAAAAAGATATACCTCTTGTACATTAAAATCATTAGTATTTTTAAAACACTCTACTACTAGTTTTATAAAATTCCTTTAAAGAACAAAAAGTTTTCCCAAGATTTTTCATCATTTAAGAGATAAAAAGGTATAATTATTACAAATTCACTCTAAACATATTTTTTTTTTATAAAAATATTATCAAGTTTCCAACTACCTAGGTATTTCTCGGGATTTTGTAAAAACGAAGAAATTTACTTTTAAGAACAAAAACGAAGTATCTTCCATGAAAGAATGGTTTTAAGAAAGAGGTTATGAGGGAATAATACTTAGTTTTCTTTTAAAGTAAATTTTAGTGGAAAACACAACGGTAGCTTTTAAAAACCCAACGGATATATATACTTAAACATAACGGTCATAACTCAAAGAACTAGTATAAATACAGGAATGTGGGGTGTCCTTTAAAACAGAACACTTGAACAAGAAGGATGGCTCTCCTTATACCTCTGGTGCTGAGTGCGTGCGCGGTGATTCTGGCGGTTATACATTTCACACTGTTGGATCCTGAGGATGACGACTATCCGATTGCCCGTGTTGTGGTTCTTTGTAGTCTTGCTGTGGCCGTGTTAGGTCTTGTGCAGGGCACTTTTAATTAGATGGGTCTTGTTGTAGAGTAATGTTTTAAATAAAATGTCAGTTTACCTTGTTCTCTATGTTTTATTTCATTTCTAATTCCTTATTAGCAAAACGAATAAAACAAGAGACATTAATAAGGACATAACACTTCTTACATAAACCAGTTCATAAAACCTGGGGCGTCACATTATCCCCCCCTTTAGAAAATTGCGTCCTCGCAATTTATTTCACGACATTACAAGGTTCAGAAAAGTTCCTACCACCTCCACCAACGATAAGGGTCAACCGGTATATTTAGAGGGATCCCCGTAGCGAAGCTCACTTCATCCAGCTCCCTAATCCACACACACCTAAGACAGGAGGGGTAGCACTTATGCTCTGGGCTTTCAGGCCTCCAAAGGGAAGCTCGAACCGTACAAAGTTCTGAAATGTCTTTGCAGACCAACGTTCGAAGAACTTTCCGAATTATGTCTCGGTCGAGGATATCGATGCCATAGATATGGTCAAACAGGCTAAAGCTGAGAAGTTGGAGCATATAAGCTGCATAAAGATTTCCCTCTAACGCAGCCTCCTGGAATTTCACTCTGGCCATGAAGTTTCGGCCTAGGGTGAAACAAAGAAAGAGCCCTTCGTGGTAACTTCCTCGTCGTTCACGTCCGGCTAGCTGAGTAGAGCCAATGCGGTAATAGATGGAGGCATTCCCCTGGCAGGTGCGGAGAATCTCCGGACCGTTTGTTATCTCAAACCATTGCTTGCACGTTCTTCGCAAATTTGCGAAGGGGTCATACTCGTCCTCACACGTTTTGATCGCAATGATTTCCAAAATCTCGGTGGGAAGAGATAACAGGTGGGTTTGTCCTTCCATCTGAAAGTTTAAAGACAGGAGTTCCATTACTTGAAAATCATACAAGGGCAAAAACATGATACGGACAAGGAAAGGAGGAAGATAACATTTCAATAAACATACGTTCATTATTATTAGTGCTTGAGTTTCTTTTACTCATTGACTAAACGAACTCCACACAGAGAAGCAAAACTCCCTAACTCCTCGAACCAAACACAGGCCGAGCATTCAGGGAAAAACTCATGAGGACACCTATGACGTCTTATGAGTCTTGCATGGGGGACGTGAAGTTGAGAGACATCTTCATACACTTGTCGTCTGTAAGACAACCGGGTGGACTCATCTTCTAACCTTCCGAAGTCCAACAACTCACCCCAGAAGCCATAGTTTAAAATCTGACAAAGGTAGCCCGCTCGGAGGTCCCCGTCAGCAGCAGCTTCTTGAAAGGGGTTATCAAGCATAGTGCCAAAGTTTTCACCCGCCGTGAAAATCCGGAAAAGTCCCTCGTAGTACTTTCCTCGACGTACATAGGAGGGAAATTGGGTTATTATCATAAGGAGGTAATCCAATCCCAACCCTTGGTGCAGACTAAGCACTCGAGGTGAGTTGGATACATCGTAAAGGTATTTGCATGTCATACGGATATGGGCATAATTTAGAAAGTCCTCACGGCTTGCTAAAGACACAATGGTCTCTAGGGTCTCAGTGGGGAGAGATAAGAGATTTGTGCCTTCATTTTCCATCTGAAATTTAAGAAAACCACGTTTTTTTTTAATAAAATTGAAATACATATACATATATATTTTTGTTTCAGTTTCTGGCTTTCCAGAGTTATCCAAACCGAACCTCTGATACCAACTGTAGAGATGCCGACCCCAGATAACCATAGGGGTCGGTGCCTTCTGAACATGATGTGTTATCTTAAAATAAAATACACTTTGTTAGCAACACATCATGTCCCATACAGAGGATCGTGTGCGGTTCGGGTTCTGGGAAACCGGAAACTTCTGAAACCATCCATCTTACAAAAGCTGACACCTGAAAATTTTAAACCAAAACATAGGGTGAGCATTGAAATACTCAGTAAGGGGGTTTTAAAAAGAATTTAAAATACAGTAGTATTTGAAAACATTCTTTTAAAAGAGTTTGAGCGTCCACTAAGAAATATTTTAACACAACATACATAACAATGCTTTAATCAAAGTTATCACGACAAACATGAAACGAATACGTTAACTCTTAAAGGAGTGATAATGGTTGATATAAACAAGCACTACATGTGATTTACTTGAGCATAAAATTTAAACAGTTAAAAGTAATGCATAATCAGAGTTGCGCACAAGGAAACAACTAAACGTTCATATGTTGGTTACTATTCTATTAAGTGATAACACTAGGCATGCTTCAAACTTCAAACTAGGGAATTATGAACTTTATACAAACATTAAAGGCATCAGTCATGAAAGAACATTAACTTGGAAAACTTGTTACATGACTTGAATTATGTGGCATCAACATTTTAATATTGACAATCGTTTCGTTTCACCAAGGTCCATCCCCAAGGTGTCGTTAAAAATTACCAAGGTTAATCACCAAGGTATCGTGAAAATTGTAATCTCTAGTGGTTACATCATTACCCAATGCATTGGAGCACTATCAGGGCGCACCCTTAAATTTGCCTTTATTATCATGTGAGCCACATCGTTCATTATTTATTGAAATGGTACGTAATTCAAGATGTCCCATACCACCTTGAACATCTCATTCATTTTAATTTTTACCCAAGGTGTCCCATACCACTTTGGGTAATCCAATTTCTTAGTCCATTTAGTGATATGTCAAAAAATGCATTATGTAAATAATAACTAACATAATTAATACATCATTACACATTTTACATGATGTGACAGTTCTCACTAAAAAAAGGCAAGGACAAATTAATGACATACATAGTTTGATAAAACATCCTTTTCACTAAGGCATATAAACAGAATCATACTAAATGGTGAATCTTTGTCATTATAAAACTTTGAAAAAGGGAAAATCTTAAGAAAAACACACGAAATCAATTATGGTGGTAAACAGACCCTCGGATCAAAATACAGGTTTTATCATAAAACTTATCAGGGAATTATTAGATAAGTCTTCTTGATAAAACATGTTCATTTATGTGTATTTTAAAACATGTTGGTTTAGCAATCACACAATTCATATCTAAATAAAATCATCCCAGCATCCAAGAACAGTTTAAGTCCTTCTATAAAGGAAATATTTTTTATAAGTATATATACACACGTGCACAAATATATATACCCGAGGTGTATATATGGGTTTTACATAATTAAAACAAGTTTATTAAACTCCATAGGTAACTCAAGTCTCCAACCATAATGAAATTACATGGTTGAAACTAAATTCACATAAGGTTTGTTATAAATGTATCTATGTATAAAAAATTAAGGTTTTTCAAACATAACTTCATTTAAACTAAAAGGGCATAGTTTGCAAATATATTTCTGAAACCGTATATACCCAATGTATAATAACCGGTACACATAGATATGAAACCGTATATACCCAATGTATAATAACCGGTACACATGTGGGCAGTATATATAGGTTTTGAAGGAAAACCGAAAAAAACAAGGCATCTACGTACCCTAACATATACAAAACTTGGAAACCCCAAGGCCGACTGCTTGAAGACAGAACCGAGGCGTATTTATACCTCGAGTGTATATAGGTAAACTTGAGTTGTGTTTAAACCGAAAGTTCCTTATAAAGGTAGATAAGCATGCGTGAACAACCCATAAAATTTACGAAGGCCAAGATCCTTGAGGGGAAGGCAACCCGAGAGGGTTATATTTGAGTACATACATATACATAAACCATATATATATTTATACCGTGAGTATAATAAAAGGGAGGTTGTTTCGAAACAAGGTATGAATGCAAGAAAAAAAAACCCTTACCTGCTAGGGGAGGGAGTTTGGAACGGTGGTGAGCTTGCTAGATTTCGGGGAGATCAAGGGTGAGGAAGAGGGGGAGGAGCCGCTGTGTGTTCATGGGGTGCGAGGGTTTAAGTACAGCATCGGTGCAAGGAGGGTAACTCTGCCCATGGGTAGGCCGTTGTGGGAGAAGAACGAAGGTACAGTGAGCTAGGAGGAGGGGAGTGTTCGGGGGTCAGCGGTGCAGTGCGAAGGGAGGGGCCCGACGTCCTTGGTGCAGACCTACTGGTCGGGGCCGACTCGAGGAAGAGGACGATGGGGTGACGCGGGAGATGAAGGGATGGTCTGGATTTGAAGAAGTCGAGATCGTGTGGCTGAGGGAGAAGCGGGATTTTAGTTTAAAAGATTAAAGAGATGGAGGGCTGCGATTCAATCGCCGAAGAGATCGAACGGCGATGGAGATACCGCGGGAGAGGCATCGCGTTTAAAACAGGATGGACGGCGGAGATCGACGCAGAAGTCGATCGGACGGCTCTGGTCGCGCGGAGCGCGTCCCACATCGAAACCGCAAAGTTTTGAGGCGCGGTATAAAGGATAAGCCGCTCGGGTACCGGAGCAATAACACAACACACACACGCACTCGGGGCCTTATACACGGGCCCCTCGCGGGGCCTTGGCCCACCCTTACGCAGCGCGAGCCGTGGCCTTACACACGGGCCCGCTCGCGCGACCCCTTGGTAACCTATGCGCGGCCGACCCTGCCCGAGCTCCTGCTTGGCTGGCTCCTGAAACGCGTATGCACGCACATGGGGAGCCCGATGGCGGTACCTCGGGTTCCCTATGGGGTCTCGGCCTTGGCCTGAGGGCTTGTCCCTTGTGGGATGCCCTTGGCTGGCCGGGACTCAAGCAACATTTTTTTTTTTTTGAAAAAAGTTTTATTATATACTTAGCTCAAAGTAGTGAAAATTAGGGATTTAGAAAAACAAATTGTTTTAACTCAAAATGTTAGAACAAATTTCAAATTTAGATAAAATATCTTAACTCTTGATCTAAATATTAAAAAGATATACCTCTTGTACATTAAAATCATTAGTATTTTTAAAACACTCTACTACTAGTTTTATAAAATTCCTTTAAAGAACAAAAAGTTTTCCCAAGATTTTTCATCATTTAAGAGATAAAAAGGTATAATTATTACAAATTCACTCTAAACATATTTTTTTTTATAAAAATATTATCATGTTTCCAACTACCTAGGTATTTCTCGGGATTTTGTAAAAACGAAGAAATTTACTTTTAAGAACAAAAACGAAGTATCTTCCATGAAAGAATGTTTTTAAGAAAGAGGTTATGAGGGAATAATACTTAGTTTTCTTTTAAAGTAAATTTTAGTGGAAAACACAACGGTAGCTTTTAAAAACCCAACGGATATATATATTTAAACATAACGGTCATAACTCAAAGAACTAGTATAAATACAGGAATGTGGGGTGTCCTTTAAAACAGAACACTTGAACAAGAAGGATGGCTCTCCTTATACCTCTGGTGCTGAGTGCGTGCGCGGTGATTCTGGCGGTTATACTTTTCACACTGTTGGATCCTGAGGATGACGACTATCCGATTGCCCGTGTTGTGGTTCTTTGTAGTCTTGTTGTGGCCGTGTTAGGTCTTGTGCAGGGCACTTTTAATTAGATGGGTCTTGTTGTAGAGTAATGTTTTAAATAAAATGTCAGTTTACCTTGTTCTCTATGTTTTATTTCATTTCTAATTCCTTATTAGCAAAACGAATAAAACAAGAGACATTAATAAGGACATAACACTTCTTACATAAACCAGTTCATAAAACCTGGGGCGTCACAGTAATTTTAAGATATGGAAAAAGAGAATGAGATATCATCTCAGATCTCTTAGAATGAAGTCCTATTTGCTACTATGCAAGGAATACAAGTCACAAATCCAATAGAGCTAGCTATAACTGCTGCAAAAAGAAACTTTCTTGGTGTAGATGTTAAAGCAGAGAATAATCCCACCATATCCCTATCTGATTTTATCTATCTTATGGTGATGAGTTTCACCTCAGCAAATTCTTTGTGGGATAAACATGAAAATAATTATAAATGATATGGAAAAGTGAAGGAGGTGAAACTATAAGTCCTGCACAATAGGTTTTTACGATCTGATGATGATTCTTGATAAGATTGAAGACTCCTTCTTTAATCACATTACTGAAGTGGTTGGTGAAATTCAAGGTCTAAGAGAATAAATAAAAGACATAGATATTTTCATGAAAATATTGAGAAGACTTAAATCCCTATACAATTCAATGTTTTTCAACCCATGACAAAATAGATCATTATAAACTTACATTGGATGGTCTACTAAGTCGCTCGGTGGCATATGAAATGAGAGACAATCCAAAAGATGTTAAAACTTGAATGAGCAAGAAAATGGCATTTAAAGCCATGAAAAATTGATAATTTCAAAAGATATTAGTGTTAAAGTGGATAAGGGAAAAAAATTATTTCATTCATTTCCATGATGTTCTAGAAGGTAAAAGGAAAATTTAATAGGGATGTTACCTCTATCTTTCTTTTGTTGTGGAAAATATGGGCACATTTCCTCTCAGTGCTTAGGAAAGACCAATGAAGAATATTGCAAAGTAGAAAACATAGAGAAGCCTCAAAAAATATTTTACAAAAAGATATATTTCTAATATAGAAGGAATGTACCAAAGAATATTTTTATCTATGAAGATGAAGATGATTATAATGAATTTTGTGATAGAGAAGAACAGACTTATAAAACAAAAAACCATGTTTCCATGATGGACTCTATAAAATTTTCAGAACCATCAGAAGATAATGGTGGTGTCAATAAATTGACATCTAATGCCAATTTCGATTTCCAACAAACATATACTATTAGTAATCTTAAAATAAAATTTAAGAGTTTCAATAAGTGGAAATAAACTGTTGAAGTATCATCTCAATATGTTGATCCGCTTGAAGCTGAAATTGAATTAATAAATGAATATGTGAATGTATAGTCTAAAATCCTCTGAAAGCAGTGATGATGTAGCAGATCTGATGTAGAGAACTGATGATTAGGAAAAAGGAATCAATGACCTCACCTCGAGACTGAATGAAAATTCCAAGACTGTTGATGGTCATGAATATTAAGTTGTTACTATTAAGAGAAAACATGAGAGTGATTCAATTTCAAATGAATAAAAAAAATAATTTTTGGAATGTTCTCAGATGTTGAGCTGTTGGAGAAAGAAAAATGTGGTTCTAATGGAGTTTAAAAGATATTTAATGATAAAAAAACCCACGTACATTGGAAATAGTGAAATTAGTTGTGAGGTTGAGTAGTCAAATGCTACAAATAAAGGACACCAAAATTAAGGAATGATGAAAGTGGTTAATGTGGAAAGGTCACATGAAGTAAAGATAAATAAACCTTCAATTTAATATGAATGAAGAATATAAGTCTATCCTTGATCATCCATGAATATGATTCGATGAAACTATTATCCAACAGATGACGGAATGCTTATAAACAGAAGTGAGAAAAAATTTACACTCATGAAATGTCTGTTCTGTGGATATCTAGGCCATACCCTGTCTTATTGTAAAGAGGGTATAATTTATTTCAATGAAGAAGATATGTGAGTTCTACAATGAAGAAAAATTCATATCCAAATTATTTTTGACGAACCAATTTATGTGGATATTTTTTCATTTTAGTAATATGGGTCATAATGCCACTGATTTCAGGAAGAGGAGGGACAATTACACATCATACCGGAGCCCGAGACAAGTCAATGCTCGTCAACAAAACAATGTTTCCCTTAGAAATTGGTTTGATACCCAGGAAGAAGACTTCGATCATAAAGAAGCCATATACATGGAAGAGGGAATTGAAAGGACATCAGTACTCTACACACAATCCTATGTCTCATGGAATAAAAAGAAGAAAATTGAGAAAACCCACCTTGTAGAGGTATCACTCAAATCTACAATAACCTAAAACACCTTGATTCTGAATAGTTGTTTTTCATATCATATGATTGGTAATGTAGGCCTGTTAAAGGATGTCAAGAGGTTAGTTGATGGGACAACACATCTTAGTAATGAGGGAGCTCTAAAAATCAAAAGTATTGGAAGTATGGAACTAGATAATGGAGAGTTGATGAAAACTGAAGTCCTTTATCTAGATGGCCTACATCATAATCTCTTCAACCTGAGTCAACTATGTGACTCAGGACTTATAGTTACATTTAATCAAAATGTTTCCAATATCAAGGGAAGGACATGAAATTCACTTATGAAGGGTTGTAGAAAAAAGGAAACTTGTATCAGATTGATTGTAAAAAACAATTTTCTACATGACTATTGAGGAAGAAAATAACACGTGGCATTAGATATAGGGGAACATCAATCTAAAATACATATAGAATATAGAATAACTGAATATAGTCAATGACATTCCCAACCTGAAGCAGGAACATGAAAAGTCATGTGATGATTGCATTTGGGGGAAACTAGTCTGCAGTTCATATCCACCAATGAAGAAAATAGAATCTCATCTTCATATTCTCATTCATAAATATATATTGGTAAAGATAATTGTTTCGTAACTCATAGAGAATGGTACTTAATCCTTTTCATAGATGATTACATTAGAATAGAATGTGTTACAGTTATGCATAGGAAATGAAAAGTGCTTGACTACATGAAAACAAATCGTTGAATTACTGAGAATGATACATGACAAACAATCAAAGTGATGTGTTCTAAAAATTGATGGTAATACACCTCCAATGAATTTTAAAATTACTTGTAAAATCATGGGATACAACATGAAGAAGGTATAATGGGAACTCTATAGAAAAATGGAGTTGTTGAGTAGAAAAATCAACTAGTGAAGAACATGGAAATAACAATGATAATTGATAGTCATATCCCCTGACATTAATGGAAAGGGGCCATTCAAGCTTCTATGTATATTCTAAATCAAAAATTTATTTATATGATTCAGATGAGTACCCCATATGAATTGGGGAATGGATGGAAGCCCTCTTTGAAATACTTTATTGGATTTAGAAGTAAATTCTTCATCAGAAACAATGAAGGAAATCAAATGAAGTATGGTGACGATGTAGATGAAGAAATTTTCCATTGAAACTCAATGAACAGGAAATTATACAACTGTTTCAACTAGCTCTTAAGACGGATTGTGGAATGTAGTGATGTTAAGATCATAGAAGAGAAATCCACCAATGAATCAAAGATTTCATATTCTAATATAATTAAAAATGAGAAAAAATGTGAACATCTTGCAAATGAAAATATATAAATAGATGAAGGTGTATGAAACACTCTAAAGTGACATCATTTTGTGGACTGAGAAGAAGAATCTAAAGAGGAAACATAGGCTAGATAGAATGTGGTTAAATCGTAAAGGTGGAATCGAAGAGAAAAAATTTATCAATCCAATATTATTGGTGATTGGAATTCACACACACAAATATGTATCTAGTTCTGCACCATCAGTAATTGTGGCTATGTATGAAGTGAGATATTTATGGGATTTTTAATAGTTGTTCCAACTGTCAGTAGGTGAAGGCGAACCATTAGCGACTAGCAGTTCATTCGCAGTAGTTAGATATTCTTGAGTGGATTTTGAATGATGTCACGATGGATTTCCTGAAAGGTTTTACGAGGTTGCCTCATAGGAATTATGTAGTATGGGTTTTCACTGACATAGTCATGAAGGTATCTTAATTCATGCCTATAAAAGAGGCCATTAGTGTTGATGATATGGGAAGGTTTTACATCCAAGGGATTGAAAATTAACATGGGGTTCCATACACCATCAATTTGGATAGGTATGGAAGTTGTACTTATTGTGTTTGTTAGGGACTATAGAGGTCATTGGGAACACATGTAGATATGTGTATAGGATACCATCCTCAGACAGATGGCTAGTCTGAGCGTACAATTCAAGTGTTAGAGGACATGCTTCGATCATGCGTCTTAGATTTTGGAGGTTCATGGGAGAGGAACTTATATATTGTGGAGTAGGCTTATAATAATAGTTTTCAAGAAACTATTTAGATGGAAAATTATGAGGAATTATATGGAATCCCATGCCGATCACACATATGTTGGATAGAGGTAAGAGAGGATGCTAAGTAGGGGCCTTTTTTTGCTTCCGAATACCACAAAGCAAGTGGAGATGATTCAGAAAATGATGGCTCCTGCACAGTCACAAAAAAATTCTTATGATGATTCACGAACATGACCCCTCGAGTTTGCTGTCGGAGATCAGGATTTTATACATATCATACTGAGGATGGGACACAAGGGGAATAGGATAAATGGAATGATTTTACTGAGATATGTTGCACCGTTTGAGGTTTTGGAGAGAGTCAGGCTAGTTTGTAATCAGTTATAGTTTCCTTAGAGGTACAGGGCTATGCACAATGTATTCCATGATTGTTAGCTAAGGAATTACTTCTCATACCCATCTCATGCTTTTCAACCTGAGGAAGATGAGATGGATATAGACACATTGTTCAAAGAGGATCTTATTTGGATAGTTGATCACAATGGAAATGATATATGTGGGTGGTATCTTCCTCTTGTATTTGTGTTATGGTAGAACAGACGAGTATAGGACAATACATGGGAGAGGGAGGCCAACATACAATCATTGTGGCCAGATCTATTCGAGTATTCTTATTCTATGCCACCTTTCTAGGGGAATTCTGGGAAAAATTTCATTAAGGGGGATATTTCGTAAAACCTAGACCTTTTTTAGGTATGAGTTTTACATTTGGGATTCTTTTAGAAAATGATGTGAATTTGGAAATGTAATGAGTACATGTTGTCTAAATATGAGTATAAACCATGTACTAGGTTTCCACAGGTGACCATGTACTGGAAATGTAATGGTTGAGTACATGACCATGTGGGGTAACCTGGAGACCTCCTAGAGTGAGGCCCAGTATTGTCATATACACTCCACGTACATTTAAAATACACACCGGGTACTTTTAATTTTATTTGTTAAATCAGATCGAGGTCACATCTCATTGACAAAAACCCCTCTTTCTCAGCCCATCTCATCCAAGAGTGACCAAGGCTAACAAATTTCTCCAAGCCCCCTACCTTCCATCTTTTCTCGGATACAACTGTCATTGATTTCGTTCAAATCAAAATGGTGAAATCATCCTTTTTCTAGAGCCTCGTTTCCCAATTTCTCTCCATTCATGATATGTCCTCAGTTGAGTATTTATGACATTTTTTATTGATCTACTATGATCAATGTCGACTAAAGGGACAATGCCAGAGTATATCGATTATACAACACTGAGGTAGGTGTATTTTGTCTTTCTATAATTTTTCATTGAATTATTTTTTCACAAGTTCACAATACCCAAGAATGGGGTATTACATGTTTAGGTAATTCATTCTAGTTTATTCCTATAATGCCTTGTGTTCTTATGTATAGGTTTTTTATTGGGAATAGGGTTAATTTACATTCAATATATGTGTGTTCCCGTGTTAATTTTGTTATTGATCATTTGTTCTATATTTTCCTGTTTGGATTCTTCTTTTCCGCACCTTGTGTTATTTGGATGGAGTGTTTAATCAGATGGTGTGATATTCTTATAGTTGTTAGCCATGTAGTTCCTAAGTTTTACATTGGTTGTTGAACATCTTTGTGCATGATTTCTTTATATAGGACTGTGTGAACCTGATATAGTGAGACCATCAAGGGAATTGACATCGAAAGTTTTCCCAAAGTGTATGTTATATTTATCATGATCTGAGACCATGGGGGGATTGACATTGTGTTATCTATCAAGGTTTCTATAGTTACCATTATGAGTGACAATGGGTAATTGACATTGATTCATTCTTCAGAGTGTCTATATTCGATCATTAAAAATGATATAGGGAGAATTTATAGTGATTATTTACTCAATGAGTCTTTGTTTTCATGGGACTAATGGGTTTGGACCATTTGAGATACCTAGCAGGTCATTATATCTTTGTATAAGTTGAACCATAGGGGTTTTTTTGTGACAACGTACCTAGAGGGTTACCTGAGATTGATTGTTTGAACCAAAGGGGATATGTTATGATAACATCCTAGAGGGTTTTTTGTTTTCATTTGGATGAATAAATAATGAATGTAAATGAATGTAATTGAAACTGTTAGATTCTTTACTTTTTTGATACTTCTGTGTTCAATACTTTATTTTGATTAATGCATTCCGTATATATTCACCAACGATAATGAACAAGTCTTTGGGTGGTTTCCTACTATGATTCATCTCACACCCTATTTTGGTGATGCTTATGGGCCCCAATATATTATATTTGTGTGTGTATTAATATTGGAAAGCACCCTTCTACTTCAGGTACATGATTGTTGTGGATCTGGAGAGCATGAGACTAAGACAAGGATTGTAATGCTTATAGAGTTTCATTGTTTTCTTTCTACTTTGTATTAGTACTATATTTTAGCACTGTGACATGTTTGGAATCTTTCATAGACATACTTATTATGCATTATATATTTATTTTCTAGAGTTGTTTATTACTTTCAGTCTTCCATTGTTTACTTATTTCATGTAATTACTACTTCTTCTATTGTCATATATTTATTTCCGCTGAATAACTCTACCAATGGGGGAATAGAATCCCCACAATCATACCAAAGGCCCTCACTACTAGTCAGAATCTTCTAGCATTTGGGGAAACGTGCTTGAGTACATGTAACCAACTGAGTACAGGGCACCTTTAGGTGGGACCCAGAACTGGGACATTACAAAAAAATATATAATAATTAAATTTAATACTTTTTAATGAAGGTTAATGGCCATGGGAAATGAATTTAGGATAATGTCAATCTTTATAAAATATGACTTTTTTAAAATTTGATAATGTGAATAGAGGTAGTGTTTAGATAAATATATTTAATAAAATTAAAATAATATTTTTTATGAAATATACCTTCACATCATTTCAAAACCAAAAAACATTAATAGAAACCTAATATGAAATGAAATAACATAAAATAACAATATAAAAATTCAATATTTTTAACATCAATTGTTATTATATACACAATATAAATGAATATATATGCATCAATGAAAAACATATATGAATGAAAGAAGTTTAAGATACAGAACCCTTATTGCCTGGGTAGTGATTGAATAAAAATACATGGAATAAATAAACATAACATGAATCAATAGAACCTATGTTTTATAATAAATATTATATTTAAGTACCTCAATGTGTGAATAATTAAAACTTATAAGGTAAATGGTTATTTATTTGAAGTTTTTTGTCACAATGAAATTAAATTGAGTTAATGAAAACTCATTAAAATTTTATAACATTTGAGAAAATATATCAAGAAATAAGAAAAATTAACAGTAAAATTAATTATTATAATCAATATGTCATTGATAATATAATATATATATATAGGTAGAATATACACCATTTAGAAATAAGTTGGTTGATATTAAATGATAGATCTCACAGAAACATTACTCAATTGAATAATCATTTAAAAGATCATATCATTTAATTTAGAATAATATTTTATATGAATTAATTGAAAAAATAATTAAACACCAATTCATAAATATTGATCAATAATATAATATAATTAGTTTAAAATTCACACACAACTATGGAATAACAATGTCAAATAAGAATAGTTATGACCCAATAAAAGGAGATAGAGTTATGAAACCCCTTAAATAATGTCTAGATTGGATATGATTTCCCATTAATACCAATATAATAATAACATATTAATTATTGTAATGTTTGAGATGATTTTATTCATTTATTAAAATTCACATAAATAATAATTTTCATTTACTTTTTATCAATATTTAACTATATAATTAGTTAAGTCCACAATTAGTGTTTTATAAAAAATAAGTACATAATTAAACAATGAATCTAATAAGTGGGACATGGTTAATGGGTAAATTGTTATATAATTTAAAGAATAATGAAAAATGAAATTGTTAAAATTTTTATTGATTAAATTCTATTTTAGAGTCAACCATTAAAGAAAGAATTGAAAAAAATACATCGATTATTTTCGGTGATTTTCTAAAAGTATAGACAAGAGAAATTATCAATTTATAAAGGATGATAGGGTAAGACCGTTGATGAAATATTATATGCATGGAATTATAAAATACATCACATCGTCATGGTGGTAGTCCACACGCATGTATGAACATCAATTTGATTCTCTATTTGATTCAAAAATAAATATGAAAATAGTTCTTCCATTTAAATAATAGAGGAAAAATATAATGGATATATATTTTTAATTATATTTAAATTATAATGAATTATTTGATGTAGTAGTTTAATAAGTAAAATGAAAACTATTGATAGAGACTTATACCTACCATGTAAGAGAATCCATTGGATATCACTATGAAAAAAATAATTCCACACTTTTAAGAAGGATAAAACCTCTTAATAATGTATATAGATGTTTAAAATATTTTTTAAGGAGGGTTTTATCTATGTGGCTCATGGTTGTGAGATTAATTGAAGGGAGGTGTTGTCCTTTTATAGTGACAGAATGGGAATATATGGATTTACTGAAAATACTTGAATATAATTTATTTACATTCAAGATAATGAGGAAAAGTGCATAAATTATAGATGATAATTTATTATAAATGTTAAATCCTTTTACCCAATAAAATTTTGAATGTATTTTGTTTTACCCTATACCTTACCATCCAATTTAATGCCTTCATTAAAAATTTATAACCATAATAAAAGAAATATGTTTTTCAATACCAACAGGTTATAAATTTAATTATATGCTATAAATTATATCAAAATTGATAAAGGGATGATATTTAAGACCATAACTCAACCGACATGCCCACATTCAAAATTTTTATTATTTTGATATAATATAAAAAAATAATATTGAAAATAACAAGTCATTAAAGGCATTTTGGCACCATTTAGATATTTTGACATTACTGAAATTAAAATTGATATATAATTTGAATAATTGGATTGAACATCAATTATAAATTATTTTATTTAATAAATTACATTTATTTAATAATTTATCCATTAAAATAGAATTTTCTCTATTTTTATGGTTTCAAACTTTAATAGCTATATTTTATTAATAAAGACAATGTTAATTTTGTATAGGCATTTAAGAGACTTATGCAAAAAATAAAAAATAAAAATAAATTAATATCATAATACTAATTCATCACGTTCAACATTAACATTTATATTCTCTTTGATATTTTTATATCTTTTTGAACATTTAAAATAAAATTAAAATAATTTGTTGACTTTTTGGAATTATTTATTTCAAAAATTAATATCAATGTAATTATCAATAAAAAAAGATCATAGGTTCCATATCATTAAATATAGTAATCTTCTATTTGAACCTATGTCATGAAATAAAAATAATGTAGGTTTTATATAGATTTTGAAACCTTATCACATTATATTTAACCTTAAATTCTAATTCTACCCTTAAAATGGTGAAAATATTCTCCAAATATATTATTGATAATTATCAAAAATAATGCCAAACTATTTAGAAAATTTGTAAAAGATTATTCCAAATATTTAATTGTTTTTTTTAATTTAAATTATCTTTTTTTAAAAAATTACATATAATATGAACATAAATTATTCATTTAAACAGATATTTTTAAAATAAAAAATATTAATTTAAAGAATTGTTTCTTCTCGAAATCATTTCTGAAATTAGTTTCCAAAAATATTATGTCATAAATAAGAACAAAAAATTATGGATTTTATATTATTGAGTTAATAAAAAACTAAATGGAACTATTTATATATATAATTAAATTCATAAATGAAAAACATATTTTTATTTGAATAAGATATAAATTATGTCCATTGAAGTCCCGATTAGTTCCAATATTCATAATAGATTTTCAACATTAATTATATTAAATAAATTCATCATATAATTGTTATCAAAAATGGTTCAGAATTTAGAATGTTGTGATTTCATCGTAATAATTACACAAAAGTTGTTCTATTTGAAAACCCAATATATTCTCTGTATAAAACATAAACAGTATTTTCAAAAAAATCAAAACAATTCAACTAAAGATAATATTTAAATTATGATTTAAAAACAATATTCTTATTTATAAATTAATATTTCAAAATGTGTTATAAATTATTCATAATATTCCCTAAAATGTAGTAAGAAGTAATTTTTAACAATAATGTTTTTAAATAATTAAATGAATATAATAAAAAAAGTTCTCATTTATAACGAATTACATAATAAATATGTATTATGTAGAAAAATTATATATATATATATATATATTATTCTAGTTACCCATATCCATATCAACCTATAAAATGATAATTTAAATAGAAATACATAAATAATAATATTTATTCATCTATTATGATCATAGTTTCATTTCATACACAATATCAAACATTTTATTCTTTTCAAGTCTTGATGCATTAAATTTTTTTCTACCATATCGATAAATTAAATTCTCGTAATTTTATCTTGTAATAGGAAATTGACGGTTAATATTTTGGAAAAACTATTTTTTGATAACTTACATTTTACAACGGGTTTATAAAATATTATTTTGAATAGATGGAATGGTAAATATATTTTTTAATATTTAATAACACTTAACTAGATTCTAAAATTGGATAACATTTGATGGATGTGAAAATATGGACTTTGAGTAGAACATTTATTTACAAATAATGATGGATGATGATATTGATCATTGATCACTATAGTGTGAATGATCATATGAAATTTAATAACTAAAAACGAATAATCCATTGACGTCTGGGAAGACTAGAAATTATTCAAAATGATTTTAATATGAATTTTTAATACACTATGCAAATAGTTAAGGAATTATTCTACCATATTGAATAAAAACCTAATAAATATACTTTATTTTTACAAAATATATAAATGGAATTTCATCATTTGATTGTTTTTTTGTTTAGTTTCTACATTTTTCTCATATTTTTGTCCAAATGATACGTACAAATATTAATTTCCTTAATCATTATAATAAACATTTGACAGATAATAAGGTTTATAAAATATGAAATGATTTTATTGCTATATTTTAAAAAAATATGAATAGTGTATTATAATACCCAAAACTAATAAGACATCTTATTAATAAAAAACACATAAATAATTAAATAACTCTCAATTTTAACAAATATTAATCAAAAGATAATTCCATATATAAAGAACCATGTATCATAATTATCCTCATTCACATAAATCATAATGAATGTTATTACCCCCAACATTATCTCATAACATTCAACTTACATCCCCTCATATATAATGGAATTATTCCCAAATAATATTTCACATTAAATTATTTTCTATGGTAAAAGTTACAAATACCACAATATAATAAAATATTCTTTTTAAATATAATTAATCATTTTTTATCCATTTACTCAAATCATTAAAATTTATGTCTATAAAATTGATCATATAATCAAACTTATGATTTAAAAATGAAGATGGTATCCATAGAAATTATGTTATCCTCACATGAAAATATGTTATTAAATGAAGTTATCTAAAACCAACTATAACACCATATATTGTAGCCCAGAACCCACAATCCATGATTAGGTTATAATCACATAATTAATAAATTTCTAGATTTAATACCATTAAAAATAAACACTTTTA
This sequence comes from Viscum album, assembly GCA_963277665.1. Lineage (NCBI taxonomy): Eukaryota > Viridiplantae > Streptophyta > Magnoliopsida > Santalales > Viscaceae > Viscum > Viscum album. The sequence continues at coordinate 1,129,480,215 of OY728128.1, read as the reverse complement.
TCAATATAAAATTTTAATATAAAACAATAATACTGAATCACTTACATACCTAAGAACAATTTTGCTTTATATTTTAAGATAATTATGTTAATCTCTTAGATAAAAATACCAATATATTTAGGTGATCATTTCTTCAAATATACAAGGATTATCTAACATGATAATAGTTATTCATCTCCCAAAATAATAATCCCAAAGGAATCCTATTAAGTCATAATTCTATAAACATTACACATCATTATCTATGTAATTATAATACATAATAAGGGTGAGATCAATAAATTAGTAAGCATACATGGAAGCATTAATAATTGAATAATATCAATGATCATAAGAGGAGCATCAGGGAAAGATGAAATAATCACTATTCATTAGTGTAACATAATAAATTCATACACATAAATTTATAGACCATTAAACAAGTCACATGAAATATATATTTTTCATAATAATGAGTAATGGGAATCCATAATAAAAACAAATTTCAAATAAATCTTTCTCATTGGAACCATTAAATACTTAAATCAATAATAGATAAAACATGTTGGTATCATGGAACCTTATCTACATCCCCCATGTTCACTCATTATATAAATAATTAGATCCTAGTTCATTGTATTAGTTAAATCTATTTTCTTAAATCCATATTTCATTCCTTTACGAATAATGATCTTGACCCAATTCATTATAGAGTTATATCATTCCCACACGTCATATAATATTTATCAATATATCCAATAAAATAATATAAATTATTCTCACCTATATCCATGATATTTAAATATATATTTAGTGATCACCCTTAATCATCAATTATTTCCATGTACCAATCATGCATATGTAAAATAAATGATTTAATTTTAATCATAAAATATTAATAACATTGATCATTCATTAATAACTTGAATTACCCAGGGAAAAGTAATGGTTTCATTGAAATTATTTTTTAAAAATTCATCACAAACCATCTATATAATAAATTTTTATGGTACAGTAATTATAGATTCTTATCCAAGAATTAGAATCATTATAGGACATGGATATGGAATAACACACCTTGAAATAATATTAATAATATTACTTTGGGAACAAGAGAATATACCTTTTTTGAAACATTTAAAACATATAATTTAAAAAAAATCGAGAAATTAATATTCCATGAAAAAAACCATACCAAAATTTAATGGAACTTCAAATAAAATAACAATCATGGTTGAATAAATATCTATTAATTTCAAAAATAAAAAAAAATATTCTTTTCAATTTTTTGTAAATGGTGTCAAATGTGACCCATGTAGAAAACATTATGAAACTACCTTTTAAACAATTTAAAAGAAGTTAAAATATCATTGAATTTAATAGTATAAAATATTTTATTATAAAATAAAAATTAAAATAAGTTAAAAAATATGGACAATGGGTTTGGTAACATGTCATTTAAATCAATAATTTTTTTATAAAATACCATTTAACCTTATTCTAAAATGAAAAACACATTGATGGAAATATCATAAAAATATAATAAAATAAATTCTATTTGTATAAATATTTAATATATATTATATGAGAAATTATTTTGTATACATGATACTTGTGAAGATTTGATAATCAATTAAAGATGCATATCAAATAATTTAGTTTGAGGTTAGAAAACCATGCAACTTGGGTATTTCATGAATAAAAAATCCATCAAATGAACGATCATCGAATGATTTTCTAAAAAAATTAACATGAAATAATATGTTAAAACATATTAAGGTGGATAAAATTACACATTATAAAATAAACCATGGTTACTAACATGAATTACATCTCAATGAAAAAAATTGAGACCTTGAAAATCCTTCTATAATTTACAATATTTAATTAAACAAATCTCAAAAATAAAAACATAAAATAAACATTAATAATCATTATCAAAGAGTAGTTAATGACATAATATCAAAATAGGATAAAAATTAACATTATAAAGGGAACTAGGTTTATATGATATGAAATTTATTAAATAATGAATATTGTGAAAAATAATTCAGACAATAATCATGTCATTTATGTTAGAATTAATCACCGAGGTAATTTTTTATATGAAAAGGTAAAAAACATAGTAAAATTAAATATATAATATAATAATATAATATTTAAATTCTCACATAACTGAGGGATACAAAAAATTCAATTGAGATGTTTTATAACCCAATGAATGGAATTTCAATTAAGATATCCCTTACCTCAATTCCATACTTACTATGTATTTACATTAACTCTTATATTGTATATTTATATTAATTATTTAATTTTGGAATAAATCTTTCTAGGATTATAATTTATCATTAATCCTTTTATTTCATTTATTTATGTATAATAATTAATTACACATTCAATCAACAACATGATGGGTGTGTTAAAGACATTTTATTCATATATTCATAATGACTTTGACAAGGGGAATGTGGTCAAAGGGGAAATACATTATTATATTAAGAATATTAATTGTGAAATAATTATAATATTTAAAAATTTAACACTTCATTATAATCTCTATTATGTTTTAATGAGGAAAATTATACACAATGCTTTATAGAGGTTATACTGTAGACGTACACAAGTAGGACAATATCATTTTGTAACTGATGGAAGGGTAAGAAAATGGTTATGTATTTTATTTAATAATTATAGTTGTGTTTTTATTTTAATATTTATATATATATATTGAATTAATCATTATAAATACACATGAGATATTGTGATAGAAAGAAATGCATCAGTTCATGGAGAGGGTTGTCAACACGTACGTTAGAATGAAATTTTGATTCCTGCTCAGATAGAAAATGTAAATGAATAAGGAAATGAAATTATAAAAATGAAATCCAATTATAGAGGAGATAATTATTTTATTATATTTAAATTGTTAGGATATAATTGATGGAGGTATAAGAAGGAATAAAATAAAAATACCCAGTTTAGGAGATTACTTCATATTTAGAGATCCTCCATTGTATACCTCATTAAGAATGATTGTGAAAATATTTTTAGAATACCATTTAATCATAATAATATATAGGGTGGTTAAGGGAAGGTTTTTTTTGTTTTTATCAAACAATGTATCCCATGGTGTGGTGAATAATATATTATCTTTTGTGTTCTTTTGTAATGAATGAAATGAAGCAGTTAGAGTTACCTAAAATATTTATATATAAACTGGTATCATGTGGTATAATTTTAAAATATAATATAGTTAATTGTTAATATATTTTCATCCAGAAAAATTTGGATTGGTTTATATAGTAATTGAAAAATTATCTTTTGGATCAACCCCTCTATTTACAATCATTATCCTTAACTTTGGTGAATTTTTTTTCAATAATAATTGTTTTGAAATTTATTTATCTAAGGAAAAAATTGTACAAAATGCGTTCATGATAAAATATTTTAGATCATATTCCAGGTCAAATTTCCTATTTAATGTATTATATTTCTTAAAATCAATTAATAAAATTTAATTTTACATGACATACCATTAAATTATATTTTATAAATATTCACTAATTTTGACATTAATGTCACTATTAGAGGTATGTAATTACAATATAAACCATATTTTTAAAAAATAAATATTTTATCAACCATAAAATTCATTCGATACAATAAATAATCCAAAAATATTTTACTTTTTATGTTTATAATATCATTTACATTGATTTTTCTATAACTCAAACAACATCATTATCAATGTTTACAAATAATTTAATGTAATTATATAATATAAAATAAATAATAATAAATTTACATTAAAATATTAAATTAATTTTTTTAAAATAAATTAAAATCATTTATAACTACTTCATGTCTCTTTTTCATCCTATATGATAAATTAATAGTTTGAGACTTGCATTTTGGAATCTACTTTTTTTAAATATATTACTACGTCCACAAACAATGAAGAAAAGAATCATGTTTCTATATATTCAAATATTGTTGGATAATGGTAAAAAAGCATCTAGTAAAAATAATATAGGTTTTCCAATGATTTTTTATGTTCCATCACATTATTATTAACATAAATTACTTGATTTATCCTTATTAATGAGAAAAGTACTGACCCCAAATACAATTCATAATGTACAAAATTAAATTTGATGTAATTAAAAATATTAGAAAAAATAATTCATAATACATAGTCACCTTTATCTAATTTAAAACAGAATTTTTTAATTAATTAATTTTAATCTAAATAATGGAAATTCATGTAATGTTTTTAGGGGATACAAGAGATTTAAGCGTAAAAATTAATTTACCTTCAAATCATGTAAAAATATTTATTTCCATGATTTATTTAAATAATAAAAATGGATGGTTTGTATTATTTTTTATCAGGAAAAACATAAATATTAACACCAAATCATACCACTAAATGTATAGACCAATAAATATTTAGTCTGAATAAAATAAAATTTGCGTTCATAAAAGCCACGTCTAGAATCTTAAATATTGAAAAATGTCTAAAATATATTATTTAATTTATGTAAAATTTATTTATTGGATTTATATGATTATAAATTTATTTTTATATCATTTTATGAACATAATATCATTATAGTCATAATATTTGAAAACATGGTATTCCCAAAATACACTAAAAGTAATTTTATTTTGAAATATAAAAACAATTAAACATAATAGATCAATGAATGTATTATATTAAAATTTATTTATTTGTTAAAAAAATATACGTTTTGGAAATTAATAAATCCATTGTCTCCAAAAAAATCATTAAAAAATATATTTTTTTAAAATTGTATTGTGAAATAATAAAAGAGCATTACTAAAAAATTTGTGTTTATTTCCATATAATAAAAATGTAAATTTTTATTTATTAGGATTGAGTATTATAATATTTTTACCGTTAATCAAATCCAATAATTCAATAGGTCGGTTATAAATTTTATCTTTAAATAATAACAATTTTTTTGATTTATTGAGCATAGTGTTGCATGTCGTACATGATATGGAACATAAAATAGTTTTATAATATCATAGTATTATACAATAGATATTAATTAATTATATTTTCCATTAAATAAATATGATATTATGATAAAAAAAATTCTATCCTTAACAACAATCCCAATATTATATTCATATATATCATTAAACAATTAATGTTTTTGTTGTGTAACATTAGGAGGAAATTTTTATGGTAAATATCTTTTTATTTTAATATATTAAACATCATATGTTCTATATTGTTAGATTTATATATTTTTCATTATAAAAATAATAATTTTTTTAAAATAATAATACTACTTAAGGAAATAAATCTTACTCGAATAATAAATCGATTTTAAAATATGTTTTAATTGAATAAAATATTTATTTACATAGAATTTATAATAAAAAATGTTAATAGATATAATGATTTATGGAAATTTATTATTATTCAGAATGATTTATATGGTCCCTAACAATTTTAATCAAGTTCATAAGATTTAGTGGGGGTCCTTTTTTTAAAGAAGGGTTAATGAATTAATTAAAAAACTCAAAAACCATTTTATGACTATGTTGGATTGATATTGGTGAATGTTATTATTTATTTTTAATTACAAAATATATTATTGTGTACAATGTTTTTCTATCACTTTTTTAGATAAATTAATATTCATATACCACATTTTCAAAATGTATACTTTTTTGTTTTTCCATTTTTTGAAATAATATGTGCATTTTAGAGTTGGGGTTTTATATAACAAATATAATAATTGAATAAAAGAAAAAGAAAAACATTAAATAAAATTATTACTTAGAAAATAATCACAGTAGCATTGGGTAAAACTATAAGTAAATAATTACTATTTACAGAAAACTATACGTGGAATAATATTTTTTGTAATTGAAGAAACATAAAATGATTAGAAATTGGTATGCTATTTATTATATTAGTTTATATTGAATAAATTTTATGATGAATAATAACTTTTTAATCTAATATATGAAATGATGGTGGGGGGAAAAATAACTGGGTTAATGATCTTAGAAGGAATAGATGATCACATCATTAAAGTAAACAACAAACATTAATGTGTATCCACTTCAAACACTATAATATTTAATGACACTAAAATATATTAAAATTTTATTTTCAATAATTTAAATACTTTTCAATTTATATTTATTGAATATATATTTAATGAGTATTCAATTATATTTTTTTACTCTCCCCAACATAAATGAGATCATGCAACATGGTGGGTTTTTAGGCTTCCTCATAAATGTATATTTGTTTTAATTCATCTAAAATTTTCATTAGCCACTAAAATAATATTCTATTTTTTGATTGTATATTAACTAGTTACCCTCTAGTAAAAATTTGAAAACATAATATTAAATAACACACTCATAATTTGAGTTACTAGACCCTTTAGATAAATCAAATATAGAAAATGCACAAAATGAAGAGTAAATAAGAATTTATACATTGAAAAACCTAATAAAATCAATATTTAAAAATATTAATTAATTTTTTGTTGGCCGATTCATATTTTCATTTCAACATTAATTGATCTTTATTGATCTGTATTTTATGATTCTTGATAGTTGGAAAATTTCTATTAAATTTATTATTAACATCCTCACATATATTAATTTTTTTTGATCAAATTCATTTTCTAAATATCTATCGATATAAGAGTATCATGTTAGGAAAATTTAACAAAATAAAATCATCATGTGAACAAGTGTAATCGTTGTAATAGATGAAAAATAAACCAAAATTTATACTAATTTTAAATCAAATAATTAGTAATCATATGAAAAATCATCGGTATACTTTATAAAATCACATGGAAATTGTGAGGGATCACTGTTTTTAGATGCGTGGGATCGATATTTTCAAATTGAATCAATATGGAACAAATATTTTTTTATTTTTCAAATTATTAATATATTTATATTATTAATCGTATAAACTGATATAAATAATTGAGTTAGTTTTTTGATGAAGATGTGTGATCTCATAATATGTGGACATTAATGTTCAAAAATATAGTTCATTGTGCATTGTGTTATGTCTATGTAAGTATTGGGTTGATTTACTTGTCTCTTTATATGGATTTCAAAATTAAACCATTCAAAATGGATGGCAATATGAAGGATGGTATGTGATTTTTTTCTAGTACCATCACCCACTACTTATCATTTATAGATTTCCATAAATTCACTTATAGAGGAATATGATGCCACAATGTATTTCGAATTGAGAAAAACAATACAATACAATGATATTACTAAGGAATTATATAATATAATATCCTTAACAGATCATAATAAATTAGTTTGAATACTCTATAATAAATAGTATTCTTAAGGAGATAGATTCAAAACCAACAACTTCATGTTCAGAAATTGCTCCCAATATGCGGTAATACTAATGGATACATTGAATCATATTCATAAGCCACAATTCCATCAGAACCTAGATCATGGGAGGGTATGGGATGGATATGAAATAAATTGAAATATTAATCAATGCCCAAGATAAAATAAATATTCATCTAGGATGAAATCCCACTAAAAACCCAAATCAAGAGCCCAAATAATTTATAACACAAGATCAGATATCTTTATATCATTACTTATAATAGATAAGTTAAATTTAATCTCTAATGTTAAAACCTCAAATTTAATTCTAGAAGAGAATTTTCACATATAATAATATAGTCTTCCATGATGGCATTTCAATAGAATAATTACACCTGATTAATCTGTATTTGAAATTAATATGTCCCGCGTGTGGGGGATTGTCCAGTTCAGTATAATTCCCCAATTATATTATTCATATTTTATGCATAGGGGGATCATATGAGGAACATGATAATTATATTACGAGTTATTTATTTATTTTCTTGCTTTCATTAATTTTTTCAAATATTTCATATCTTTTAATTTTTTAAAAATTACTCAATTAATAATACGGTATGAAAAACATTACAATACACTAGTAATCATATTATATTAGAAGAAAGTGGTACTATATAACGTTTGAAGTTATGCATATAAAATTTGGAGGTTTGAATATAAAAATATTTTGTTTTCAATACAAAATTGAATAAAAAATGAAATTAAATAGTTCATATTGTTGAGTATGAAAATGAAATTGTTGTATTATCGGATTCAAAATTTTTAGAGGCTTCATGAAATGGAAAAACTTGTATTATAATGAAATTTATAGTCATTCCCACAAAAATGGTGCTTATTATTTGAAATAGTGATTAATGATGAACATATAAGGATTATTATACTAAAAATATTAAAATGGAATCAATGTATAATAATGATATGTACTTATAATGATAAAATCAATTATTGGATGTGGACATAAATGAGATGGATAAATTATTTAATTGATTAAATGTATAATTGGGATGTACTGTTAATAAATGACCAAGAGTACATAATAACTATACCAACTTAATTGAGTTAGATGTCTTATGATATTGAATTTCATTCATACTTTATAATTCTTTTCATAACAAACTTATTTTTATGATAATGATTTCAAATAAAATAAATTCATCTACAAGAGGAGAACTAACTCATCCACTAATTGAATAAATTACATAATTGAACAAAAAATCAGTTTAAATATATGAAATTAAATAAGTGAAATAAATTGATGAAAATTTAACATTTATTTATAAAATAATATAGATTAAAAAATATAAAAATATAAACTGATCCAAAAATAGATATTTTTTAAAATAACATAATTATTTCTAAAAATAAAAGTTAATAAGTATATAAAAGCTAACATAACTATAAACAAGATATATATAAAGTTATTCTAGAATAAAAAATTTTTAAAATAAAATTTAACATATAGTAAATAATTAATAAATTATAATTATATAAATGAAAAGAAGATAATACAAAATAATGAAAAAATAATAATGATATGAAAATATAGTTCATTTGACTATTGTAAAATACAATATAAAAAAAGAATGTTGAGTAAATTTTATTTAATATAGAAACATAAAAATTCATTGAGTTTGAGTTATACGTAAAATTTATATTTAATTAATGACCCAAAAATATCATGAAGATAATAATTATTTGAAATTAATATGTCTATTAAATTTTTATTGTCCTCATTCATTTTTGTTAAGTGAGCTACATTTTAATATTTTCTAATGATAATGATTTTCTAATTATTTAAGTGCTAAATTTTACTCCGTTATAAAAGTTTTCATTATCTCAATAATTTTCTAACCACATTAGTATTGAATTCAATAATTAAAATTTCCAAAAATAAGTTAAATATTTTAGGGAATGTGAAAAAATTCAAGATTAGTGATGTATCACCAATTATGTAACTAGACATAATTGATACAGGGCTACATGAATTTAGTATACCGTTGACCATAATTCAATTACAAACAGAATAAATTTAGAAAATATAAAATCAAACACAACCTCCATAAAACAAAAAACATATAATTGTATCAAATTCATTGAAAATATATTTTGATCACTAATAATATAATAGCATCTCAATCATTCAGACTCTTATAAACCAGCCTTTTTAGTGGTGAAGATGTATTTAATGTTTATGGATATATTACACTTAGAATTTTACTAAAATAAGTTTGTACATAATTCATTTGAATAAAATTCCTATTACATAATTTATTTCCACAATTTTGTTTCATAATTCTATCATTTAATTATTTTTCACTATGCATAACTTATTTGAAAAAATAAATTGAATGTTTTTGAATGATACACATAATTAATTTAAATACCATTTAAATTGAATGTATTATTCAATATAGATATGAATTCATTTCCATGAATATTGAATGGTTTTAGTTTTGTTGTCATTCAGGAAAATATTATGTAATCTTCATTGTCTTTTAAAAAATATACACATACAGTTTAAAAATAAATGTTAACTATATAACTGCACTATATTGTGTTGAAAGTAGTTGTAAAAAAATACAAAGTAAAAGGAATTTATTCAAATGAATTTTAATATATAATTACATAATATTTCAAATAATATATTATATACCTTCAGTACAATGATGAAATTGATACAGTAATTAAGATATTTGTCCAATATTTTTCATTACTAGATACATATTTTAATGAAAAAAATAGTAATGTTTTTTTGATTTAGTTATGCATGTGAATGAGAGTAATTCATACTCAATTTTTAATTAAATGTGTGAAGAATAAAATTATCATGCAAGAGGAATGTCACTAAGGCTCATGATCCAGTGATAGTGGTCACTATTTATAAAAAAACCGTGGAAGGATCCTCAAGAGTGATGTTATAGATTTATAATTAATAATAAAATATTTGTAATATATTTATTTAGCTTCCATGTAGTAGTAATAATGATATTGAACTCAATGAATTTCTATAGTTAGATTTTCGTACATTCATTTCATAGTAACCAAGAGATTTAATATTCTAATACCTCTCCATTTAATCGACCTTGAATACCAATACCATCTAGTCTAGTAAATTAACACTAATTGATTTGAATCCCATATATTATATATATATATATATGAAATGATTAACTACCCAAACTAGAAATATGATAACTGAAAAATAATAATTAGTGAGACATTATAATTTATTCGATAGCAGAAAACCGTTATAATATGATAATTGATTTGATATAATCCTTTGACTAATTAATAAGAAATGGGAAAAAATAAAATAACACATCATCGGTAAAGGGGTTCATATAAAAAAATAGAATCATGTGATAATAAAACATTTTTCTTGAAACTATTTACTCAATATTCATACAATATCATTTTTATGATGATTTAATGGTGTTAGTTTACTATTAGTTGATCAATTGTAATTTAATATTAATTTTTTTAGACTAAATACACGCATAGTTTGACTAGAAATGTAAAATAATTAACATTTATATAGTGTGTTGAATGTGCTAATAAAAACAAATACAAAGTGAATATTTTCTATTTTAATAAGTATTTAATATATAATTATATAATAATGGAAATAATATATCCCATACCTTTAATAAAATGATGAGATTTATATAGTATATTAGTTTGTTGTTTGGGATCTTGCATCATAATAAACACCTTATAAGGAAATAAATAGTAATATCTGATTAAATTGCATATGCTTGGGAATATATTAAATCATTACCAATGTTAAATTGAATGATAGATAAATAATTTTACCATGTAAGAGAAATGTCACCCATCCTCAGGATCTGGTGAGAATGGTCATTGAAGTTACAAATGACCATTGAAGGCTACTCTAGAGGGATATTAATGACTTCTCATTACGAATAAAAGAGATTTAATTCCTTAATTTATCATTGACGTGCTAGTATTAATTGGATTTAAATAAAATATTTTAAGTTTAGATTTTCCTATATCCATTACATGTTCAACATGATATTGCATATATTAATAACTTTATCATCAATTTTTCTATAATGAAATGACAATCTAGTGTAGTAAATTAGCACTACATAATTTAAAAGACACACACACCCACACATAGAGATATATATATATATATATATATATGTATATGAAATGATCAAAAAAAAGTAATATTTTTATAATTGAAGTAATATATTCAATGAAACATTGTATATCAAACTAGAATGTAACAACAATATAATATGATTTCAAATTGGAAGGAATCCTTTGATTTTAAAAATGAAAAAAAATTATTATCACACATCAATATTAATTATAATCTCACTTCCCTCTATTGAATATGGATTGGTAATTGAGAATGGGTCAAGTGGATAGGTATGTACATGCATCTAAAATCACATTTCCACCAGTAAACTTGTGCAAAGAAAAAAATCTGTCAATTGATTGTGTCACTAGAATACTAAAAAACATAGACCCTAGAGGAGTCATCAAATCAATTAAGAAAGAATATTGTGATAGAAAATAAACTTAATATAGATATCTACATAACATAAATTTTATTGAAGTATCAATGTTTCCCCTATAGTACAATCAATGTTAGTCATTCATAATATTATCTTGAAAAAACTTATTAAAATACAAAGAGGCTATTATATCTTTATCAATAATAATCCACTTTCCAGACCATAATCTCACCATAGATTTTGTGGAGATGCCCAGGTTCCATCATGCCTTGATGAAGTTTTCATCTTTCATAAAGACTATTCAAGCCCCCACTACTAAAGAATCAGTTTTCCAAAAATATTTTTTGACAATGTCATTGTTTTCCAGATATTACCATCATTGGTTTTTATTCATAATATTTTTTTGATAAAAATTATTAAAATACAAAGAAACTACAATAATATCATCCAATAAAACCCATGTTACTAACCAGATGTCCCCCATCGAGATAATATAATTTACTAAGTACCCTCTGGTATATAACCATATTGATTATTTTAATAAAATGTTTGGTCCGCACTTCAACAGAATAATTATTGAGAAGAAAATGTTATTAAAATAACTATAGTTCCCCTATAGAAGGATCAGTTTAGTCATGTATAGTGTTCATTTAATAAAACATTTTAATATATAATGATATTGTCATAACTTCATCCAATATAACCAATATTACAGTCTAGAAGCCCCATATAGAGAAGTTAGAGTTGTCATGTACCCTTCTATAATAGAAGAATATTCCAGCATTCATTGGGAATTGTTCAGGTCCCCTCTTACATTGAATCATCTTAGAGTATAATTATATTTAAATATTATTTTTCCCCTAATGTATCATCATTATCAGTCATTCATAATGTTTATTTGTCAACACATGTTAAAATCCAATGATGTAGTTTTCAACATCATCCAATATGATTGAATTTATATTGTGTATATCCACAATGGAGATGTTAGAGTAATCCTATTACCCAATTTAATATTATAATTTTATCGATTTTGTTGAGACTGGTTAGGCCCCTTCTTCAATAGAATTAGTTTTTAGCCAAAATGTTTTGGAAATATCAATGGTTCTCCCTACAGTAGCATTACAATTAGTCATTAATTATGTTTGTTTGATAAAATTTGTTTATATAAATATAAAATTATAACATCATCCATTATAACTGAAATTAATTACATGATTTCCCCCATGAAGATGGTAGAGTTGTCTATGTCTCCTCTTCTATAGAATCATTTTACATCTTGCTTTGATATAAGTCAGACCACGTTGGATGTTGAATATGAAAATTCAACTTTCATATCATAATGTTTCAATGATGTTTAGTTTAGAAACATGGTAGTGATTACAGAACAAAAAGGATAAAAAATTAAGTGTAATACAAAAAATAGAAAATTAATTATCTGAAAAAAGTCCCCAAATCTTCTATATGAACATGATACACTGAAAATTACTACAACTCAAGCCAATGAAATGAAATAATATGAAATATATGGATTGTCTAATTCATGTTCTACAAAATCATTGTATCTATGGAAGTGGGTTATGAGGTAACAATGATGCATTTTGGGTGATACTACACGTTAAGAATTATAGAGAAGGGTCAAATCTTTTTAGAGCTCACTAACTAGTATTTATAATGATCAACAATGAGCACTGTGTGATGAAAGAGTAATTGTACAAAATAGTATATCATATATAGTTCATTATTGTAGAAACATTACCTCACAATAAAAGTATTATATAATAAATTTCTAAAATGATATTTTAACTCTTATAAATCCAACATACCATCATAATAATTGAACATTCAACAGTAATCATGTAAATTTTATAAAATAAAACACAAAGTAAAACTAACCATTATAATAAACTAATATACTAATTCTATAACACATAGATGAATTCCATATATAAATATATCAATTCTCATTTGAATTGGAATAACATTGAGACAAAAAATAATAGTTTTTTTATAATCCACTTTTCACATATAATTAAGGTTATAATTTTTTTATCTAATCTTAATGATGACCATATAGTAAAATAATAAAGTTGCTAACAAATAATATAAAAAATAAAATAATTAAACTTTCATTTGACAAATTCTAATTGAATATAGAGATTCCATGTTTTATTTTTCTAAAATTTTTTATTTTTTAATTTAATACAGAGAAAACTGAAAATAATTCAATAATTTTAATGGAAGGATAAAATTTAATCAATATTCTAAAGAATAAATAAATATAATAAAGTTATGAATATTTATTTCAACTATATATTTTTTCCCTATAGTTATACCTATCCCTTCTATATCTCCTGTACATTCAAAAAGAATAGTTATTTTGTTGATAAAAAATTCTTATTAAAGAAACATTACATGAATATTCAATACGATGCATCGAATCAGAAGAATGTTGTGGTGTAAATATACCTGATATATTTTGAAGCATAATATCAGCAAGAAATTATTTTATTGTTAGTTATTAAATATTTAAACCTTCTATATATTTATAAATATCATTTAACTATAAAAAATTTACTTAAAATAATGATTTAGTATATATATATATATAACCAATAAAATCTTTCAATTATAATATTATAAAAATATTCATTGATAATATAAATTTATAGAAAATATTATTTCAGTGTGGATATAATAAATATAAAATATATAATAATCAAATTAAAATTTCAAACATATTTAAACCATGTAGAAACAAATAAAAAACAAAAAAAATAAATTTCATGAAATATTCAAGAATGAAGATAAAATACCTAAAAACTCATAATTCACTATTACATAATTTAATAACCATATAGTGTTATTTATTTAACTATAGCTTGGGAAAATGTTTTTAAAATATTATGAGATTTTATAAACCAAAATTAATACACAAGAGACAAATGACACTGCTATTTACTCCATACATAAAATAAAATGCATATAAATCATTACATCAATGCTCTATCAGATGCTATATTGGTTCCCTTACCGGACCACAATTAATTCGACGATACACATAATGATAAATACAAATTTAATAATTTATTAAGATAAAACTATTTTTAGAAAATTAAAAGACATATAAAACAAAAATAACAAACAATAAAATTATTGAATCGTCATATAACTCCAAACATGAAATTAAAGGCATGAAATAAATAACAAGCATGGCTTAGGATGTGTAATGTTGTATACCTTATCAAATCACATTTGGATATAAAAAAACATTAAAATTCTAAACAAATATAAAAAATTAATCAAAATCTATTATGAAAAATTATTATAAGGGAATATGTTGTCCAAAAATAACATATAAGGGAATAATTACACCATTTCTCACCAATAATCTGATAGTATACATGAAAATCCTGAACAACATGCCACATGAAATTTCATTATGCTTATTTTCCACAACAACTTGTGTACTATATGTCAAATAACATGCAATTCCAAACATCTATACTGTAATGGGATAGTGGTTTCATATTTTCCAAAAGCTTGTATATTCACAGATTAATATGAGAGTGAACTACTCACAATACCAACTATTGACAATCGACTAATAATGGTAGTAGTCAATTATTGAATATATCATCTATTAATAATTTAGATATTTTATGGATATCTTATTATTTTAAATCATTAAACAATCCCAACATATTATATGTTCATTCAAAAATTGTGATAACATCAATTTATGAGAAGGATAGAGACATATGATTTTCTAGTGGGGTGTTAATTTATTTCATCAGCGAAAGAGTTTTTTTAAAATGGGGAGTTAATTTATTTCACCAACAAAAGTTTTTTTTAAAAAAACTATTATTAAAAAAACATTAATGTTAAAAATACATTTATGATAATCATGATGTCTAAAATAGGTAAAAACCAAGGTAATTTGGTTTTCTGGTCATAGAGACGACTAATGCAGAAGAAAATAAAACTGGGTTTAATGAGATGTAAAATGAATATATATATATATATATGTGAAAGAATAATTTATTAACAAAAAAACCAAACCATTTATCAATATATATATTTTTAAGTTATGTATTTTAAGTAATTTAAAAAAATTAGAAGATAAAATTAAAATGTTTAATAAATTTATATGTATCTAAAACAAATAAATTTAAAAATTGTATTAGAAAAACTTCTAATCATGTAATTAGGATACCTATAATCATGAATGATACTCAGAAATTATTTTACAGCTATACATTTTTGTGATTTGAAAATTTATTATACCTATAATATTAATGGTTACTGATATATATATATATATATATTGTAATGAATATACAGAATTATTGTTTTCTAAAAACATGAATTATCATTTAAATTTATATATACCTGTTCATGAATAAGAATATTATAATTAAACCACATAACTAATTTTTTGTTTTATAGTGAATTATAATTCAAATGTATAACTAACATGGGTTTTCCATAGTAAGATAAATTTATAAAAAAAAAATATAAATTTAATAATTTTACATTTATGTTTCTATATAGGTGAAATTATTTATATCATAAAAATAAAAATCCCAATAGTTTTAGATATAACCATATAGTTTAGAATAATTTTATAATATCAAATATTTTTAATTACATATCATCACTCTACCTATAAAAAAACATAATTTTATTTCACAAAATTTCAAATGTGATTTGTAATTTTTTTTGCGTATAATGATTTAACATATATATATCTATAGATAAAAAAATATTAAAAATCTCTATAACCACAACAGATTCATATAACACCTTTTATGATTGAATATATAACAGTTAATGTTTATTATATAAAAAATTTTGTTTTCATTTTTATGCAAGATGGAATGAAATGTATTTTCAAAATTTCCAATTTTTATAATGAGATGAGTTTCTTCAAGAGGAATTTCAAAGTTTCAATATTAGATAAATAATGAAATAAGACTGAAAATTAAATGTGAAATTTAAAATGAGAAAATTAATTTTATAATATCGCAAAATATAAACTATAGACAATAATATTTATTAAATTACGTAGAAAATTTCATAAATTTAAATTATATCATAAGAAATATTTTTCATAATAACTAATAAATTGATGAAATTAAAATTTTTAAAATTTTAACTGCACCACTAAAAATAATAATAGTTATATAATATTTCATATCCTATATATATGTTGATAGTAATGGAATATTTATACCATCAGATTCAATGATCGAAACACATTCATATGAATGAATGAAATGGTTTGACGGAAAGGATAAGAGGTATTCTACTCGTATCCTTCAGTATTGGGATTGTAGAGCACATGAACATTCCTTTAGAGATTCAAATTCAAAATAATATTCATCCATGCATAATATAGGATTAGATAGATTATATATGTTGAATTAGAAGATATAAGCTGATAAGAACATCAAAAGTGCTCAGTAAGATTATTTTATTTTTAATGTAAGTCAATTACTCATCCATGGGGGTTGAAATAAATCCATAAAACACCATCAACAAAATAGAGATGGAAATAAATATTGGAATAAATTCAACTACTTATTTGGTAGAATAGAAAATGAGATACCAAAAATGAATATTTGTGAAAAGAAATCCAAAGATACTACCTATGATGTAAGGATAGAAAACACAAGAAATTAGAATCGTCTATGTGGGATGAAAAAAAGTAAACAAAGGCCAAATGTCACAAGTGGAGACCAAGGCGATGTTATAGACCAATAGATAATAGATTTTAGAAAACTACAAGCTAAAAAATAATTATAATTTTAAATGATAATTGAAAATTTAATTACACAATAAAATTATATAATAAAAATGATTATCTCTTATGATCATATAAAATATCAATTTAAAAGAATGGAATTAATTTTTTTAAAATAAATTTGTTAAATTACAAGATAAAAATTAAAAAAGATCAAAAAATGAAGAGAATAAGAAAAATAATTCAATAAAACAATGATAATTATAAAAAAATAATAAAGTGATTCTCTTTATTTATACCATAAACAAATTAATGTAGTTTCACATCATATAAATACATAAATTCCAAAAAGGACTCCCTTATAAACCATGTGCAAGTGAAAAATTCTAATAAAAATAATTATAAAAATATAAAATCATATTAATGGAATTCATACTCCTATATTATTATATGTAATGATTCAATTTTCCAATGTATTTATAATGTTATTAAAAACTATTTGAATCAAATGTATTTGAAAACTCAAGTAAAACAAATTTGAATGGAAAATCATTTTGAGAAAAATGTGAAATAAAAAACCAAACCTTTCTTAATTAACTCAAAAAAATTAATCCATGTACAAAAAAAGGGATCATATAACATCTAATCCATAAGGTAAATGAAAATTGGTTTCCATGTAGATGCCTTTAAACTACCATTGTAGGTGTAACATCCCAGGTAAATAAAGAATAAGACACATTTCATATTTATTAGTATTTGTGAATTAAATATTAATTTTACATTAAAGGGGTTGCTATGTTCGATAGCGTACCCAATACGCAACAACGAGTTTCTTTGGAATCTTACGTTGCAAACTAATAATATAATATTATTATTTTAAATTATAGTTATCTCCTAGATATTGTGTTAGCGGGAATGAATGAAACTAACTACAATATTAATATACATGATTGCTAAATGTATTTACATTTATCCAAAAAAGGTTAGGGGCTAAAAATTTGAATGAATCTAATTTTAAGCCTAATTTACATTAAAAGGCCGACATACCTCCTTTTAATGGAGAAACCTCATTCAATCATGTTTTGGTCATATTTATATTTTCTATTTAACCAAATAAAATTCTATATTAGATTTGGGACATCAAATTTTACTTTGGTTAATTTTATGGTATTTTTCTGATAAAGTTCATTTTTTAATGAATAGTGAAAAATATTGAATTTTAATTCATAAGTGCCTTTTAATATAATTTATTTATATGGATAGATTATCGTTTTAGTTACTTTTAAAGTGAAATTTAATTATATTTTTACCATTTAATCCAATGTTGGTCATTAGAATTAATTTCACATTGGAATTGGACATAAAAAAGTATCAATATTTTGATAGTTATTGTTTCTTAAAAACACACTATTTGTTTTAACAAAGGGAATTAATTTTTAAATTAATTAATGACACTTCAATGTTTTTAGTTTTTGAAAAATAGAAATCAATTTTGATTTCTTAATATCAAATAATCCTTAGGATGGATTTTAGATATTTTTCTGAAAAAAATCAATTTTTGATGAGTAGTGACACTACTTAGTGGTAGTTAAAAAAACTGACATTTTCATTAAATTGAAATATTACCACTTATGTGAATTGAATTTTAAAAATAAAACATACATGGTTGTTATCAAGAAGTAAAATGTGGTTCATTAAGATGAAAATAATTTTTGGTGAGTAGAAACTTTTGACTTTTATTTACCACGGTTAAAGGTAAATAGGGTAATTTATGGTACAAAGAATATAATAATAATTTATAATTACCTTGAAACTTTTCCAAACCTTATTGGTTGAGTCATTAACGGCCATGGGAATATTTGGGTCGATTTTGGGACCCCTTTGATCCACTTGGAAGTGATAATGACAATTTAGATTATTTAACTTAAAGTAAAGGAAAATATGGAAAAAGTAAATCTCATTAATTAAATTAATTTTTGAAAGGGGATATATAATATATCATTTCACCTATAAATATTCATTAGAAATATAAAACTATTTCCTATATCATGGTATTTTTATTATAATTTTTAGACATCAAATAAATTAAATTATTTATGACACAATAATGATGCATTATTTACCTCATTAATAAATGATTTAAATAAATATGTTTATAATGACATAAATATTATCCAAAACATGTCCAATTATGATTGGATGATTTATTTTGACCATGAGTAATCTTATCTTAATCTTTACTAATTTTTTGACCACTTCTAACAAATTCATCACACCTCTGATGCAATTTGGCTCATCCAACTTCTACCCAATTATGATATCAACATCACTATCCTCCACTTAGAATCCTCAAATTAGGTAGAAGGCACATCAAGAAGTCCTTTGGTTCAAACCAAAGGGAGTTACACAATTTAAAGGTAACAGTTTCTCTTAAAATATTCTCATTTATTTTACTTCTCCAACACCTAAACTCTTTTTATTTATTTCTTTTGTAACAAAAAAATTATCATAAATATACCAGGATGTTTTTATAATAAGAAATCGAACTACACTTACACACACCTCTATCTAATGGATGAAGAACATAATGTTTCCGTGGATGGAAAACTAACGCTTCACGAAATGATGATTGTTCAATTACATCTTACCACCTCTCATGGTGGCCATTATGATGGAACTATATTTATATATGATATATATTATGTTTTTGATTTAATTATTCTTTTATACTTCCCAATTTTGTCAAGCCCTTATGGTTTCAATAGTGGGTAAAGACGATAATCTCATTTGAGGAAGTGCGGACTACCGCCCCCTCAATGGGATGTGATTCCTTAATGCCTTATGTGGGATGTATAAAGGATGGAGTTAATGATATTTTATATGATATTATATTGGAATTATAATATAACTATGTATCATTATGTTTTATTTTCATTAAAATACGAAATAGAAATGAAAGTAGTGTTCATGCGTACGTACGACTTACCGTCTCCATGAACGGTGCATTTCATTTCATACCTACTAATATTATGTTCTATTATAAATACATGTATATGCTGGATATATATGATATATATGATATCAAAATCATGAATTTCATTCTGTATATAATGAAGCTTTTACCACATGAACAACATGTAATTATAAGAAGTCTATTTTTGACTCAAGTGCCAAATATCGACAAAACGAATGTTATTAACTTAAATGATTAAATAATGTTTAAAACATGGTAATAAGTGATATAAAATGGATAATAAACTTGAAAAAGGTTCTTAAGAAAGTATAAATTAACATTATTTTATTATTCAGGAGATTAAATAACGATCGAGTCAAGGTAGACACGAGGTAAGGGACTTCGTCTCAATCTCCTTTCATTGAGGCATATTTTTGATTTAATACTCTACATTCTTTTATACGCTATATAAACACCTTTTACTTTTCATTTCATTCAAAGGGAATATTTTTCTATGAAGTGTTTTACTAAATTGAAAAAAAATGTTTCTTTTAATGTATGTGGTGACAACGACCTTTTCCGCCACCTCGAGTATTATTTGATCTTTAACTTCCTCAATGAGCCGTACTATTTTTAAAATAAAACAAATACCATACAATCTTTTATATATTTTTTGTATTGAAAATGGTTTTGAAAATGGATTTGTTATGTCAATATATTTAATTGATATATTATGATTGAAATGTGGAAATTTTTCCTTTCCTTTATATTTGTTGTATGTGATATCATTTTATAATGGAACTTGGACATTTGACGGGTGGTTTTGTGATAAACCAAATAACGGGTGGTGCCGTGAATACTAGGACGGGTGGATACGTTATAATCTCCAATGCATTGTGTATGTATGTCAGCTGTATGGTATTCCATTTTGTGATATGTGTGGATGTCGACCGTATGTATATTCGTTTTAAGTATGATTATGTCCCAAGTTACCTATATATGTTATTGTTCTTTATATGTGTTTTATGGTAATATGTTGGTTGCAAAAGGGTATGTAATGATCCTTTATTCAATGAAGAGTATTTACTACTTCATAAAGGTGATAAGTATTACTTATGTTAATGTATTAATGGTTTACTTGTTGTTTTGAAAAACTAACAGTTTAACTTCTTTGTGTATCCCTTACTGAGCTTTTTATGCTCATCCCATGTTTTTGAAATGTTTTTCACATGACATAATGTGGAATAGGGTAATGGATGAGATCATGGAGAATTCATGCTATCTTAAACATGGACTAGACATGACTCTTTTTTCCAAGACTTCTTGTTTTGTAAAAAAGATATAAATAGTGTAGAAGTGTCTACTTTGAAATATTTTAAAATGTAATAGTTATGGAATAACTCTCTAAAACCATAAACTTGAAAATATCATCAATGTAAATTATTCATTTCATTCAAGATTATATATGGTTTTAAGGCCGGGTCCTTATAGTAGGCACATGACATTTGGATATTTTGGAAACTGTCTTGGGGAATATTTAGAAATCCATATTCTAAATATCAATAATATAAGAAAAATATGAGGAAAAATAATTTTTTTAATGTAAACTATTAAAAAAAACAATAAATAGATGATTGAATAGAAATAAAGTGGTTATAGAAGGAATTACATGTAAAAATTCTCATATAAAATTAGAGAGTCGTATCTGATTAATTAATAGTCATTAGAAAAAAAAATTGGTCCTAAAAAACAAAAAAAATCATTTAAATGAATTTTTTGGTGAAATAAATTAAACAATTAGGATTAATTCCAATATATCCAAGGTGAAAAAATAACTAATTCTTAGGGGTAACTAATGTTAATGTGGATAACTGATTAAATGCTTAGAATTGATGCCCATTACCGATGGGAGAAACTTTTGAAATTTATGGTTTAAGGAGAACTAATTTAATCAATGAAAAAAAACTAAAAAATGAATAATTTTTTCATGAAATTACTACTATTGGAGAGGGAACTGATGCATGATAAAAATATTATAAGAAATCACATTATGAATATCTATAGAGAATAATGAATTAAAACATAAAATGTCAAATATCATGAGAGGAATACCACAAACACGTAAGTATATTAATAGGGAATATTAGGGGGTGTTTAAGAGGCCCACCAATGAATGAGAGAACCATTAGGTTAAACCTGCATTAATAAATCTAGATTTTAGGAGGGGACCCATTTCAAAGGTGCGTTGATTTAGAATATGTCATAAAAATAAAAAATCTATTATCTCTAATCACCAAAGAGAATATATTGGTAGAGGTAAACGCTAAATAATAAATATAAATAGATGAACAGAAACCGAAGGGGGAACCATCATCTAGATGTAAAAATGATATATATTTGAGAACAAGCATCCAATATCAAATTCATGGATCATGTATTTAATGGTGGGAGTAGTAATCATTACATATGAAAGTAAGGTTTCAAGGTTAGTGATCATATATCGAGATGAGAGCTGGAGTATGGAGTTGGTTGGTGAGTATATAAATAAATATAGTAATATTTTTGGTAAGGAGATAATGATCGAGGTGGGAGGGAGGTTATTGTATGGGGAGTAACCTATATGATGGAGGTTGGGAGAATATGAGAGAATGAAACGGAGATGGATGGAATACGTTATCCTATATACCTCATGATGGGAGGGTGAAGTTGTCATGGGGATATTGATTCAAATATGAAAATGGGGTGATAGAGGTATATATGGATGAGTGGAGGGGACGATGAGATGTGTTTGGGTGTGGAGAGTCGGGGCTTTAGGGAATAATGTTTTGATAGGATATGCTGAACGTGAGAGGAAATTAATGATATGTATACACATAAGGGAGAAGTATTATGGAACTGAAACATGGCGGAATTGGCATAATCTATAGTATATTTAATATATATTCATGTTTTTTAATGTCTATACACAATAATTTTACTGTATTTCATAAATTAAACATCATATCTCATCACATGTAAACATGATTTTTAGAGTATGTAAATTTTGGACCAATCAATATTCTTCTTATGGATTAAATTATTTTCAGTTTTTTAATATGATATTTTAGGACACACATGATCACTTTCTGTGTAATAATTTTCTTTTTGGAAATATGGATGAATCATACAAGAATATGGACCTTTTTTCTATGGAGATAAACTTTTCTAGAAAAAGATGAATAGGCCTTAGGCCCATAAAAATATTATAGAGAACATAATTCATGCTCAGGGAAGATCACATTTTAATAGTACATATTCAAAATTATTGGTAACATTTAATTAAACAATGGCCAGGGATAATTTATTTTTTTAGATGAGATCGAGGGATCAAAAATTGGATATTAATTTTTGTGCAAGATCTGAATGTCCATAATTACAGAAAATCATTTGGAACAAAAAACTATAATGGTTGATCGAATATATAATCAATTAACAAAACAATTATAAGACACCACGAATATAATATTTATCTTCTACAACTATTGATAATTATTTCTTAATCAATATGTAATATTTGTGTTAATTAGTAGAAAATATTGATCTTATTTCTCTTGTACAAATTGGAAAATCTTATATCCATTTTCCAACCCACCCTTCTCTATCATTATTATATGGGATGGAATTTAATAGGGGTGGGAAGAACATTTGTGTCTATAATAACAATATATGGTGGAGGTTTTCTAAAATAGGGGGGATGTTTTCATCTTTCATTTGTATTGTTACTCTATTATATTGTAATCACATATTAGTTTTATAATGTTAATTATTTGATTGGTAATAGATTATATAAAAAATCATATTATTCTTATCTAATTTTAATCTTTTCGAAATCATATTTTATCGTTGAATCATGGTGTAAATTTATTCACACCAAACACTTGTAAATTACTTCAAAATATAGTTGGGTGATTGTTATTTTACTAGTTTTCATCTTTAATTCCACCCTCATGAGACTACGTCCATCTTCTATGGAAACCTCAACATCAATGGATGGATAAACCAATAATGGGTTGATCATCGGGAGTAGCACGGGGCTAGATTTATTAGCATTTATCACTATATAACTATTTAAAAGTGTATTTAATATGTTTCTTTTTTCATTCAATAATTTTTTCTCTTCCCCTTCCTTTTGGTATTTTTTCAACATATTTAATGTGATAGTGAGATCTTTTACTTGTATTATTCAAGAAAATGATCCTATAAGTGTATAGTTGATTATCATGTGTATGTGATGTTATTAAACTAGTATGGGTTGAGGTTATATTTCGACCATTGAATGAATCATTATCAAATTTAATAAATTGAAAATATTTAATGAAATTAACTCAACAGACCCTATATAAAAACCAATGATATACTATTCTTTATAAATTGAAATGCTTCAGTTTTTTAACATCATTAATAAAAAGTCCATTTTTAACTACATATTCCCATTCAATATCAGAATCACTTCCATAGAATGTATTTTTATTTTGTATAATTCAGAGGTCTATAAGGATTAGAAAACCCATGATTTACAACAAGCAACTACCAAAACAATATTATTTAGAAAGGCACCCAATCCCACTCAAGTAATTCTTATATCATAAATTAGGCAAGAATCTAGTTACACACAATCCTCTCATGACCATGTCACTTTTTTTAATCATGTATCAATTTGTAAAACCATTAAAAAAATAATAACCAACCATTCCTTATACATTTAATTCTTCCATCTATCATGAATATACTGACAATTAACTCATTGAATCTAAATACATGATCATAATGATGAGGAATGAACAGCTCCAAAACAATAAACCATTTTACTCTATTCCCCCAATGCATGAAAAGAATATTAAAACTCTTACTGAAAGAATCCATGAGTGAAATATTCATTCATGTTAAGATTAACAAAAACATTCTTCGAGAAATACAAAATGCACCTACATTATTAATGTTCCTGATGGATATGTATACATTATAAAATAAAATTTAATACCAAAACTATGTCATTTGAAGATAATGTTATTAACATAATCTTGAAACAATTACACCTATATTTATCATCCAAGGATGTTCTTAACTCAATTATGAACATTGAGAGTGAAAATTATCAAGGAAATATGTGATCTAGGAGCTAGTATGAATATAATGTCATATAATGTGTATTGTTTGATTTGTATTAATAATCTAAAACCCACTAATATCACTATACAAATCAAATATCGTAGTGTTCATATTCAAAATGTTATCTTGGAAAATGTATTAGTGAAAGTATAAATATCATTTAACCTACTAACTTCATTTTCCTTGGAAAACCCCCATGTATAGGTCTTAAAGAGAAAACCCCCGTCATATTTGGTTGTTTCTTCACAGTAGTAACCAAATCAATCATCAATGTTAGGAATATGAACATGAGAATCACATTTAGAAACATGATCCATGATCTCAATTTTATTTCTTAATAACTCATTATTTTTATATTGTGGCTATTTATTGGTGAAATTGATATTCACTATTGAAGATAAACCTGAAAAGTATCACATAATTGTTGATGTATGTCTATGTCAAGATAAATTCAATATTATTTATTCACACGAGGGAAACAAGAATCCATTATGTGATTAAATTTCATATGGATCCTATATTAATTTTTAGGATCTAAATTCTATATATCAATTAGACAAATCATAATAATAAAGTTCATAACCATTTCCTATAATCAGTTGGCCAATTATATGGTTGGGAAATTTGTTCATAAGGAGCTTATTCTATAGAAATGTTTGGAAAATGATGATAATAATGATTTAATGTCTTTTCCTTTTTCAAAATGTGATATATAACCTAATATTGAATTTAAGGTCGATCAACACAATATCATAAATTAATTCATTGGTTATATTAAAAACCATTCATTTTTCATTTCATACTCCCATAAATTTAATGGTGATAAAATTATCTGTGACATATTAATAAATAATAATAATGAAATTTGATGGACCATATTAAATATGCATGGGAGTGGGATATTCACTAAACATAGAATAATTTTATTGAATCAGATTCTAAAACTCCCAACCAACCCTAATGATTTTATCCAAATCTAGATGATGTGGTGGAAAATGAAATTATAAAAATATTAAAGGCTATTATTGGGTATGATGGGGGTTCATGTCATGATAATGAAATTAAATTATATTCTTTATAAGATAATCCTTTCTTATACATTTTTTTTGTGTTTTTTGTATTTCGTTTTTAGGAATCCCCCCTGGGATTTTTAGTGTGACATAATGCTTCACATGTCTGAGATTTAACAATAGAAGAAGATATAATTTTTAAATGGAAAAGATTATATCATGAGTTTAAACATAAGCTGTAATCATCCCTAAGGAGTCTACTTGTGACATAAAGACAAAAGAATCAATTATTTATTAATGGTTCATAATTATCCAACCATGTAATTTTTTTCTTCAGTTCATTTCAATTATAATTCTCCCCCAAATCCATCCTAATTCATTACTCTCTTCTCATCTATTTCAATATTTAGGGCAATGTATTTCAATGTTAGGGTGAGTCAAAATAAATTTTTTAAATAAAAATTTGGATTTTGTAGATGATTTCAATTCATTATCCATATCTATTTTAATGTACATTACCCAATATAAAAATTCATTGTTAGAATATTTTTAATTCCTTTACATGAATTTAATGCATGTTTAAGATAATGATAATATTTTTTAAAATGTGTATTTGTCTTATGTGATTCTTAAAATTAGTATTTTCTTCTTATTAATAACTATTCTACAATGCACGTCTATTGCAATTTTGGAGTATAATTGACTTCTTGTGTCCATTTTGTCATAAAATTGGTTTTAGTGAAATTGAATGTCTAATTTGAGTGTCTATCAAAAAAAGAAAAAATATATGATATGGAAATGTTTTTTCCAAATGAATGGACTTTGGAACATAGGGATCATGAATCTATGTCTTTCTTTTCCATTCACAGGCTTTATTACTCTATTATAGAGTATGGAATGTAAAAAATGTGTTTAGTTCGGAACATGGGGATCTTAAATCCAAAGATTTCTTCCCCATAGTTCTCCATTCCATATCAAACGTTGTTATAAATAAATAATAAAAATAGAAATATGTTGAAGAAAAATTAAAAAAACTAATAGTTTGCTTAAGAATTATTGTGATTCCCAATTATAGATATAATTTTTCAATGCTGATTAAAAAAATGGGCCCCAAATATATTATGATAAAAAGACTTCGTCATGATTAATTGAAATTGTATGAAATATATAAATAAATATTTTAAAAATAATGTGATGGGCCTTTTATATTATGGGGATATTATCATTTATTAAATTATTTTGATAGGTTTTATGATTTTTTGGAGAGATGTCTTTTGTTAGAATTTATTGATAAATGGATTTGTATTGTGAATTCAATTTCATTGTTTGGAGATAATTTTTTCTTATAAATAGAAAATCTGAAGTTGGGGGTGTTATTAGTCTCTAAGAGATGAAAATATTTATTAATTATATTTTAGTATTCATTTGTTTGAATTTACATAAACACAAAATTTATTTTATTTTATAAATAGAACCTCGTATCTCGTCACATGTGAACTCATGTTTAAGGTGATTAAATATTATAGAAATTAATATTTTTTAATTAAATAATTTCCATTATTTTAATATTATATTTTTGGATATTATCGATCACTCTGTTTGAAACATATTTCATTTCTGATCACTGAATTAATCATGAGGGAAGATCAATATTTTTTCCATTCTTACAGAAACATCTTGGATATTTTAATTGGCCTTATGGACATCAAATAAAAGGGGTAGACAAAATTGAATCTACTAAAGATAAAATTTTAATTTTATATATAGAAATTTATAGGGATCATTTCATTAATCTTTTCCCATTTCAATTTCTAAATTTTACAAGGAGATCCAGTGTAACATCCCGGGTAAATAAAGAATATGTCATTTTTATATTTATTAATATTTTTTGAATAAAATATTAATATTACTTTAAAGGGGATGTTATGTTCGATGGCTTGCCGAGTACACAACAATGAGTTTCTTTGAAACCTTACGTCACACACTCATAATATAATGATATTATTTTAAATCGTAGTTAATTCCTAGCCATTGTAATGGAAGGAATGAATATAACTATCAAAAATATGATTATACATGTTTGTTAAATGTTTTTAAATTTATCTAATAAAATATAAAGGCTTAAAATAAGAAAAAAAATTCAATTTTAGGCATAAATACTCTAATATTCACTAAAATGTCGATTTATCACTTTTTGATGGAGAACCCTCTTTAAATATAGTTTCTGTCACTCTTATATGTTTAATTGAACCAAATAAAATTATTATTTAGAATCGGGACATCAAAATTTACTGTGTGTCTTTTTGGTATTATTCCGACAAAGTTCATTTTTTAATTAATAGTGAAAATGTTGTATTTTAAGTCAAAAACACCTTTAAATCTAATTTATTTATATGGTTATATTATCTTTTTAATTGGTTTTAAAGTGTAATTAAAATATATTTTTACCATTTAATCCAATGGTGGTCATTGGAATTAATTTCCCTTCAAAATTGCACAAAAACAACTGTAAGTCTTTTGATAGATTTTGTTTCTTAATAACACTCTATTTGTTTTGACAACAAGAATTATTTATAAAATTAATTAATGAAACTTATATGTTTTGATTTATTCAAAATAGACATCATTTTTGAATTCAGAATATCAAATATAGCATAGGGTGAATTTTTGGTAATTTTCTGAACAACTTTAGTTTTTGCTGAATAGTGAAACCACTAAGTGGTAGTTAAACAAACTGAATTTTCATTTAAATGATAGTTTACCGCTTCTGTGTATTTAATTTCCAAAATCCGACATACACAGTTATCCTTATTATGTAAAATGTGGTCCAAAGGGATTAAAATATTTTTTTGGTGAATAGTAACTTTTGGGTTTTGTTAACCGCGATTAGAGGAAATTAGTGTAATTTAAGATAAAAATTGATATTATAAAAATTTAAAAATATCTATACACAAGTCCTAACCTTATTGGATAGGTCATGGAAGACCAATAAAATCCATGGGTCAATTTTTGGGATGCCATGGAGCCACATGGGTAAGATAATGACATTAATACCTTTTATTTAAAGTAAAAATAAAAATATCACAAACATGTATTGTTTTACTAAAACAATTTTTAAATGGGGTTTTTCAAGTTAAATTTTTCACTATAAATATTCATTATAAATATAAAAATCATTCCTACATCATGTTAATTTTTTTATAATTTTTAGGCATAAAAAAATAAAATTATTTATGACCCAATGGTGATGCAATGTTTATGTCATTAATGAATGATTTAAATAAATAAGAAGGAAATGTTTAAAATAATATCCAACACTTGTCCAATTATTATTGGATGATTTTATTTCGAACTTGGACCACCTTATCATTGAATTTAATGATTTATGGAGCTTTATAAACCTAATTTCATTTTATAATAAAATAATAGTTTCAAGATTTCCAAAAGAGCCCCTCCTCTCCCTTATAAAGAGACCCCACTTCCTACCCATCATTCACACTTCTCAAGCCCTTTGTCTCGTCCAAAACCTACTCAAATAAGCTCCCAATATCCCTCTCTTCAACCTAGAAGCCTCACCTTAGGCATAAATCTCTTCAAGAACCCATTTTGGTTCAAACGAAGAAGAGTTACCCGATTTAAAGGTAATGTCTTCACTTGGGTTCTTTTGTTTTTTTATACTCCTCCAATCCCCCTAAACTATTTTTATTCAATTATTTTTTAATAAAACCAGTATATTAAATATACTGTGATGTTTTTATAAGAAGTATTCTAGCTACACATACACACACGTCCATCTAATGTTTAATGAACATACTATTTTTGTGGGTGGCGAATTACTGCCTCACAAAACGATAATTGTTCAATATTATTTTAACACCATTAAAGGTGGACATTAAGATGTCACTATATTTATATATGATATATAATATGTTTATGTTTTACTTAATCTTATTTATTTTTCATTTATTTCATACCTTTATGGTTTCCATTATGGGTAAATGCGATATCTTCATTTTAGGAAGTGCGGAATACCGCCCCCTCAAAGTGATTCGATTCATTAATGACATGTGTGGGGTGTGTAAATGATGGATTTAATAATATTATATAATATATCATACTAGAATTATAATTTACCTTTTTATCATTAATATTTCATCTCATTAAATACGAAATAGAAATGAAAGTAGCGTTCATGCATACGTACGGCTTACCGTCTCCATGAACTGTGAATTTCATTTATTACCTCTAAATGTTATGTAAGATTATAAAAGCATGAATATAATGGATATATATGATATATATGATATCTACATCAATAATATAATTCAGGATATAATTTATATTTTACCACGTGAACAACTTGAAATTATAAGGAGTTTATTTTTGACTCAAGTACCAATGATCGACAAAACGACCATTATTAACTTAAATAATTACATAGTGTTCATAACATTGTAATAAGTGATATAAAAGGAATTATTAACTTGAAAAGGTTATTTATCAAGTAGAAATTAACTCAAATTTATAATTCTAGAGATTAAAGAATGATCGAGTCAAGTCAGACACGAGGTAAGGGATCCTACCTCTCTCTTTCTTATTAAGTACTCTCTTTTATGTCATTTATTTTAATCTCATATTTATTATGTTTGGGGATGTTATTTTATATTCATAATTCTGTACATTTAATGTTCATATTATTAGATACCCTATTTGATCTCATAAATCCATTTTTGGACGTTTTAAGTGGTGCCGTTAGGCTGCCAAGTTTTCATAAGGGATTTTTCATCTCACATTTAATCCTGTGAGATTTATGCTACATTTGCCACCATATTCATTGAGTGGTGTATATAATTCCCATTATTATACACTTTGGGTAATATTATTTCGTTTATGAGTATTTACATCAATTTTTTATAGTCCTTCTTTCATGGGGTGTATGTTTGGAATGTTACCCAAATCAGTAATGGAACCTTTCACCCTCCCCTTTTTAAAAGACTTCTTTTTGTTAGGTCTTTCAATTTACATATTATTATGTTGGGATAAGTCCTTATATATATCATTACTATTTTAAATGTTTTGTACAAGTGATTAGATACCCTTATTATCTCTCATCATCTCATTTTCATAATTTTAAAGTGATTCCATGAGGCTGTCAAATTTTTATAGGGGAACTTCTAAACCCAATTCCAATTCTTTGGGATAAACCTCTACTTCTTGATTATGGCATATAATGAATATGTGTGGATGACCTCTGATTGTTTTACCCTTAATATCCTATTATATTGGGTGTATTTATATTTGTCACACATAATTATGTAATTTATTTATCCTTAATCTAAAGATACCGACCTTGTAAGGGACTTCATCTCAATCTCCTTCAATTGAGTCATATTTTGTTTTATACACAACTTTCTTTTATACATTGTATAAACACCTTTTACTTTTACTTTTATTCAAATGTAATCTTTTTATATGAAGTGTTTTACTAAACGACAAAAGCAATGTTTTTTTCTTACGTATGCGGTGACAACAACTTCTCCACCGCCGTGACCATTATTTGAGTTTGGACTTCCTCTACAAGCCATAAATTATTTTAATGAAAAATAAAAACCATGTTTTACTTCTCTTTTATTTTGGTGTTGAAAATGGTTTTGAATTTTTTTTATTAAATCAATGTGATGTATTTATATCTTGTGATTGAAATGTGGAAATGTTGTGTTTCATTTATGCATGTTTTATATGATACAATTATGTTATGGTTCTTGGGAATTGTTTATGAAGACGGGTTGTTCCGTGATAAACTAATGGTGGGTGAGCCTGATGTAGCTTTAAAATGATTTGGGTAACGTGGCAGAGGTAAACGAGAATGTTTCTCCTAAGAGATTTAGGGAATAGGCTGTGATGAGTATTCCAAATGTAACCATGAGGGTTACTCCATTCATAAGAATGTTATGAATCCCTCATGTTACCTTTATGTCTTATTATTTCTATGAGTTATTCATAAATATTATTATTTCATGAGGTATATTAAAGTGATTATATTTTATGGGTAAAGTACGATTTCATTGATTCTTATGTTTACATGAGCTAATGTTTTCATTCCATATTTTTATATCCCTTACTGAGCATTTTATGCTCATCCCAGGTTTTTGATATGTTTTCCACAGGTCAAGGGAAAGGTATATGATGTGATGATAGTGTAATGTAGGTGTCAAGAATGAATCCATGTTTCATTGAAAATATGTTTCCTTTAATGAGAAGAGTGAATATTGTATTTGATGTAACCACCTTATTTACAAGTGGAATGTAATGTATGATATATGATCTAATTCTCTAAAACTCTAATCCTGAAAAGATCCTCAATGTGAAATCTTGAAATAACTCAAGAATAAGTAATGTTTACATCTGGGGCCTTATAGTTGGTATCAAAGGTCCGTTTAGGCAACTTTAGGGATTAAGAATTTTCCTTAAACACATGGTTAGTCCCTAGGTCTATTATTTCAGTTATATCCTTGTTTTCTACCTTTTACAGATCAAGGAAATTCCATTACAAATGGGAGGAGGATCTCAAACGACATTTGTATCTCTTCCTGATAACATGCTTGCAATAATTATTGAAAAGTCATGTTCGGATGATTGTGATTCTTTTTCTAACATACAACTAACTTGCAAGCAGTTGTTTGAGATATCAAACAGCTCCACTATGCCTCATTATCATCGTGGATCATGGGTTGTATTTAATAAAATCCTATTTTCACAATATTCTCATACTTTCAAGAAAGGTAAATATTATCAACGAATTTTAAGATATTTTACCTTATCACATGATTTTGAGGCATATTATGATTTTAAAAATGGTGCTAAAGAAGGAGACCCTTGTGAAACCTATTTATATTTTCTTTTAAAATAAAGTCTCTCAACACATACAGATGGTATTCTAAAAGGACCATTTATTGAATGTTTCAACTCAATTTTAGTTCAACTATTTTATAAAAATCATGTTTTATCAGATGTTTTGAAATTATATGTCATACATGATTATTTTCCAAAACTATTTTTCTGTGAACACCCATATGACCCATGTTGTACAAGCTGTATATGGATGGAGGAAGAAAATGATTTTGAAGGATCTCTAAATCATTGTTGTGATTCATGGACCTTCTACCTATGTGAACAAGATGATGATGAAACCCAATGGACACCATGATAAAGGTATGATGTTCTCCATTTGGGGGATCAATTTATTTTATCTTATGATGGTGAAGTAAGACATCAAGAAATATGATGTTGAGATCATAATGAATTTGGATGGAAATGAGTGGAATAATGAAACCATTGTGGTTAAAACATGTTATGTATATTTTTTAGGTCTATAAAAAGGAAAACCTATAATATGGGTGACAACCCATCGAGTACGAAAATTCCACATGTGTTGAACCCACAACCGAAGGGCAAAAAGGGTGCATAGCCTACCACTAGCCTACGGGAAGTCCATGGTCAGTATGACTTATTTTTTTTCTTAAATGATTTTATAGATCAAGAAGAAGTTGATTTTGGGAAATTATGTTTTATCAAATGGATATCATTAGTGTAGGAAAATGATTTGGTGATCAATTAATAACTATTAGTTTGGAAGATGTTCTCTTTTTCATGTAAAAAATATATGACTGTTGAAAATAGAATGATTTGAGATTTCAATTGAGGCGAAATGGTGGAATTTTATTTTGTAAGAATCTATTTTTTTATTATGGACTTATATGATTTTGGATAATCTATGAAAATGATTAAACTGTCATAGAGGATATGTGATTAGGTTTATTAATTTTCAATATGATACTTTAAGAGTAACTGATGTTATTTGGAGATAAATGTTAAGATTTACCTTTGAAGACTATGTGATTAAATCCTTCAGAGATTTGGGTTTCAATATTAGTTTATATTACATTGAGGAATTTTATGGGTAGGTTTTTATTGAATGGTCTTTGTTGAACTTTGGGTATTGTTTGATATTTTTTGGAGATTAAGATATGTTTTTCTTTTTATAAAGGATTATCCTTTTGGGGTATTATCTTATCATGAAATAATAATTATTGGTTTTGGTTAAGGTAAAAGACATGGGAAATATATAGTTCATCTTCTGTTGGTTAGGTTATTCCCTATTAGTTGATTATATTTCTCTTAATAGAAAAAGTCATCCTGAAATACTCATCGTTTTGAGAAAATATGAGTTTGTGTTAGAAATCTAGTAAAAGATGAAGTCTACATGACAACTAAGTATGTCTCTTTTTATTTTAGTTAAACCCATAAATAAATTATTCAATGGAAAGAAAATTTAAACAAAAAAGTTGTCTGTTAACTTTTCCTACTGGGGAATCAAATTCCATTTAACCCATGGCAATTTTGTGATTTTCTGGTGGTTTACTTTCTCCTAGACATGTTTTCTATCATTCTCCATTAGAACATGACCCTTTTTTTCTTCCAAATCCATGTATTCTGTACATGGAATCCTAATATGGGTTATTGCGGGTAAACATTGTACTCCACTTTTTTTTCTTTTAATGTGATAGTTTTATTGACTCGTTTTTCGATGTGGGACATTTAATGAAGTTTCCATGACTAATTTTAAAATTACGAGGATGCAATTCCCAAATGGGGGGAAGGATGTAACAACCCGGTTAAATAAAGAATATGAAATTTTCAAATTTTTTAATATTTTTTTGAATAAAATATTAATATTTCTTAAAAGGGTATGTTATGTTCGATGGCATACCCAATACACAAAAATGAGTTTCGTTGAAACCTTATGGCACACTCTCATAATATAATGATATTATTTTAAATGGTAGTTAACGCCTAGCTGTTGTAATGGAGGTAATGAATATAACTAACTACAATATTATTATACATGTTTGTTAAATGATTTTACATTTATCCAATAAAAGATAAAGGCTTAAAATAAGAAAAAAACTCAATTTTAGGCATAAATACTCTAATATTCACTAAAAGGTCAATTTTTCACCTTTTAATGGAGAACCCTCTTTAAATATAGTTTTATTCACTATAATATGTTCAATTGAACCAAATAAAATTCTTCATTAGAAATGGGTAAACAAAATTTACTTTTTGTATCTTTTTGGTATTTTTTGGACAATGTTCATTTTTTAATTAATAGTGAAAAATGTTGTATTTTAAGTCAAAACCTCCTTTTAATCTAATTTATTTATATGTTTAGATTATTTTTTAATTGGTTTTAAAGTGTAATTAGATTATATTTTTTCCATTTTATCTAATGGTGGTCATTGTAATTAATTTGACTTTGAAATTCGATATAAACTAGTGTGAGTCTTTTGAGAGATATTGATTTTTTAAAAACACTCTATATATTTTGACAACGGGAATTATTTATAAAATTAATTAATGAAACTTATATGTTTTTAATTTTGAAAAATAGATATAATTTTGGAATTCTGAAAATCTAATATAGCTTAGGGTGAATTTTTGGTATTTTTATGAAGAACTTCAATTTTTGATGAATAGTGAATCCACTATGTGGTAGTTAAACAAACTGATTTTTCGTTTAAATGATAGTTTACCACTTCTGTGTATTTAATTTAAAAATTCCAACATACATGGTTATCATTATTAATTAAAATGTTGCTCAAAGGGATAAAAATATTTTTTGGTGAATAGTAACATTTGAGTTTTCTTAACTGCAATTAGAGGTAATTACTGTAATTTAAGATAAAAATAATATTATAAAAATATAAAAATATCTTGACACATGTACTAACCATATTGGATAGGTCATGGCAGACCAATACAATCCATGGGTCAATTTGTGGGACCCCGTGGAGCCACATGGGTAAGATAATGACATTAATACCTTTTATTTAAAGTAAAAATAAAAATATCACAAACATGTATTGCTTTACTAAAACAATTTTTACTTGGGGTTATACAAGTTTTATTTTTTACTATAAGTATTAATTATAAATTTAAAAATATTTCCTATATCATGGTAATTTTTTCATATTATTTAGACATCAAAAAAATAAAATTATTTATGACACAATGGTGATGCAGTGTTTATGTCATTAATGAATGATTAAAATAAATAAGAAGATAATGTTTAAAATAATGTCCAAAACTTGTCCAATTCTAATTGGATGATTTTATTTCGAACATGGACCACCTTATCTTAGACTTTTATTATTTTTGGAGCTTTAGAACCCTAATTTAATTTTATAATAAAATAATAGTTTCAAGATCTCCAAAAGAGCCCCTCCTCTCTCTTTTAAAAAGACCCCACTTCCTACCCATCTATCACACTTATCAATCAATTTCCTTCATCCTAAATCTACTCAAATAAGCTCCCAATATCCCTATATTCATTCTAGATGCCTCACCCTAGGATTAAATCTCTTAAAGAAACCCTTTTGGTTCAAACGAAGAAGAGTTACCTGATTTAAAGGTAATGTCTTTACTTGGCTTCTTTTGTTTTTTATGCTTCTCCAACACCCATATAATCTTTTTATTCATTTAGTTTTTAACAAAACCACTATATTCAGTATACTAGGATATTTTTATAAGAAGAATTTGAGCTACACATACACACAACTCCGTCTAATAGTTAATGAAGATACTGTTTCTGTGGATGGCGAATTACTGCCTCACGAAACGGTGATTGTTCAATATTCTTTTAACACCTTCAAAGGAGGACATTAAGATGTCACTATATTTATATATGATATATAATAT
Organism: Viscum album; assembly: GCA_963277665.1. Lineage (NCBI taxonomy): Eukaryota > Viridiplantae > Streptophyta > Magnoliopsida > Santalales > Viscaceae > Viscum > Viscum album. Next base: position 1,129,442,700 of record OY728128.1, on the reverse strand, counting down.
TTTAATGTTTTTCTTAAGCTTCTTTATTTTTCATTTATGGCATACTTTTATGGTTTCCTTTTTGGGTAAACGCAATATCATGATTTTAGGAAGTGCAGACTACCGCCCCCTCAAAGTGATTTGATTCGTTAATGCCATATATGTGATGTGTAAAGGATGGGGTCAATAATATTATATATTATATCATACTGAAATTATAATTTACCTTTATATCATTATTATTTCTTTACATTAAATTCGAAATAGAAATGAAAGTAGCGTTCATGCGTACGCACGGCTTACCGTCTCCATGAACGGTGCCTTTCATTTCATACCTCTAAATGTTATGTAATATTATAAATTCTTGTATATACTGGATATATATGATATATATGATTTCTACATCATTAATGTAATTCGGGATATAATGGATATTTTACCACATGAACAACTTGTAATTATAAGGAGTTTATTTTTGACTCAAGTACCAATGATTGACAATATGATAATTATTAACTTAAATAATTACATAGTGTTCATAACATGGTAATAAGTGTTTTAAAAGGAATTATGCAATTGAAAAATGTTCTTAAGAAATTATAAATTAAATAAAGTTTATTATTCAAGATATTAAAGAACAATCATGTCAACTCAGACATGAGGTAAGGGATCCTCCCTCTCTCTTTCTTTTTAAGTACTCTCTTTTATGTAATTTCTTCTAAGATCATCTTTATTATGTTTGGGGATGTTCTTTTATATTACTCAATCTGTAAATTTTATGTTCATATTATGGGAGACCCTATTTGATCTCATAAATCCATTTTTGGATGATTTAAGTAGCGATGTTAGGCTGTTGAGTTTTCGTACGGGATTCTTCATCTCACTTTTAATCCCATGAGATTTATGATACATTTTCTACAATTTCATTTTATTGGTGTATGTACTAACCATTATTCTACTGTTTTTGTAATATAATTATGTTTATGAGTATTTAAATCAATGTATTATAGTCCTTCTTTCATGGGGTGTGCGTTTCGAATGTTACCCAAGTCAGTAAGGGAACCTTTCACCCTCCTCTGTTTAAAAGACTTCTTTTTGTTATGTATTTTAATTTACATCTTCTTATGTGGGGATAAGTCCTTATATATATATATATCCTTAGTCCTATAAATGTTATGTAAAAGTGATGAGATAACCTTCTTATCTATCATCATATAATTTTCAAAATTTTAAAGTGACACCATTAGGCTGTCAAATTTCTATAGGGGAACTTCTGAACCCAATTCCAATTCTTTGGATTAAACTTCTACTTCTTGATTATGTCACACTATGAATATGCGTGGATGACCTCTGATTGTTTTACACTTAATATCCTCTTATATTGGGTGTATTTATATTTTTCACACATAATTATGAAATTTATTTATCCATAATCTAAGGATACCAACTTTGTAAGGGACTTCATCTTAATCTCCTTCCAATGAGTTATATTTTGTTTTATACACAAAATTGTTTTATACGGTGTATAATCCCCTTTTAAATTTACTTTTATTCAAAACGTATATTTTTATATGAAGCTTTTTACTAAATGACAAATGGAATGTTTTTGTCTTACGTATGCGGCGACATCTACTTCTCCGCAGCCGTGACCATTATTTGAGTTTCGGCTTCCTCTACAGGACATATCATTTTTTAATGAAACATAAAAACCAGGTTTTACATTTCTTTTATTTTGGTATTGAAAATGGTTTTGATATGTTTTTTATTAGATCAAAGTGGTGTATTTATATCTTGTGATTGTAATGTGGAAATGTTGTGTTTCCTTTATGCATGTTTTATATGATACAATAATGTTATAGTTCTTGGGAATTGTTTATGAAGATGGGTGGTTCCATAATAAACAAAGGGTGGGTGAGTCTGATATAGATCTCCAATGCATTAGGTAACATGACAGAGGTAAATGTGAATATTTCTCCTAATAGATTTAGGGAATATACTATGATGTGTATTCCAAACGTAACCATGAGGGTTACTCCCTACATAAAATGTTATGAATTACTCAAGTTACCTTTATGTCTTTTGAGTTCTAAGAGTTATTCATAAATCTTATGATATCATGAGGTATGTTAATGTTATATTTTTTATGAGTAAAGTACGATTTCATTAATTCTTATGTATACATGAACTAATGTTTTCATTCCGTAATTTTATATCCCTTACTGAGATTTTTATGCTCATCCCAAGTTTTTGATATGTTTTCCACAGGTCAACGGAATGGTACATAATGTGATGATACCGTTAAGGAAGTGTCAAGAAAGAATCCGTTTTTTACTGAAAATATGTTTCCTTTAACGAGAAGAGTGAATATTGTCTTTGATGTAACCACCTTATTTAAAAGTGGAATGCAATGCATGATATATGATCTAATTCTCTAAAACTCTAAACCAGAAAAGATCCTCAACGTGAATTCCTGAAATAACTCAAGATTAAGTAATGTTTAAGGCTGGGGCCTTATATCCAGGGAGCTCAAGTTGATGTTTAATTTGTGGGAAAGATCTAAATGGACATAATGTCAAACCACCATTTCAATCATAATATTCAAATACATTATCCAATAGTAATAAATTTTTATCTATATTTTATGAAACCAGGAAGAAAATATTTTTCTTCAACTCACTCTGAAATTTTTTAATTCATTGATATTTAATTTTCATGTCATCTTGGGAGAAGAATATTTATCCGATTTTTCTAGTTATCATTTAAAATCATTATATCACTGTTAATCAACCGCATATGCCTATCCTTGTTAAATGTGATCTCATTTCATGATGGGTTCATTACCGTAGGATCATGAAATTTTTTTGAAGGTGGTGTTGGTTATTTAATAGGTGTTAATATTTTTTTCCTTATATTTTATTATTACACTATCATTTTGTAATCACAAGTCACTTTTCTCATATAATCTTTTTCATTCACACAATATTCATAATTAATATTCTTCTATTTATTCAAAAATATTAATATTTTAAATATCTTACTGATATTATTGAATCATGGTTTGAATTTATTCACACCAAACACCTATGAGTTTCTTCACACACTTTCATAATGTCACTATTTCACTATTTTCATTTTAAAATTTACACTCATGAGTCTAGTTCCAACTTCTATTGAGAGAATATAATATATTTAGGGATTATCTTATAATTTTTTTATCCATGTGAGTAGAAATGGGATGGACTAGATGTTATTTATTATTGTTAAAATTTTCATTAATTTTAATCTTTAGTTTTTTTATCAAATGATTTTATATCTTCCTCTACTGTATTAATTGTTTTTCAACATTTTTAGTGTTCCAATAAGATCAGATACTTTTTAGTTCTCATCTCTATTATACCCTATGTGTATATTTTATTATCATGTGTATGTGAAGGTGTTAAATTATTAATTTATGAGGTTAGATTTATTTCACTGAGTAAATACTTCCCATGTTTAGGTTATTAAAACCATTAAGATAAATCTATTCAATACACACCTTGTAATAACATAGGATAAATCCTCAAATATAAATTGATTAAAATTAACTATTTCGAACTCTTTAATAATCAACTCTATTTAAACACAATATGGAGACGTCATGTCCAAATCACCCCCATAGAATATATTATTCATTAGTATACTTTTTATGTCACTGAGGATTCGTTAACCCATGTTGTACTATAAGAACCCACTTAAACATAAAAAATAAAAAATATGGTTGCCACTAGATTGTGTTCAAATTTATTGGTATAATAGTTATTTTATAATTATAGATAGTTTCAAATTATTCAAAATATTCATTTAAACATGGGGAGATATAGTGAAAATCATATAATCTTTTTGGATTTCTACGTACCACTATTTATTCCATTGAAAAAATAACACTAAAAAAAATTATTTGTATTTTATATATTTTTTCAAAAAATAATGTAAATAAAACTAAGGATATGTTATTTTATATACATACCATTTAATTTTAAAATTAAATTTCCTTAATATTTTAATCAGAATTTATTTCTATTATTTTTTATTACTCAGTTTTTTTATTTTTGTATGGATTATTGGATATATACTTTTATAAATCGAGATAATCTGAAAATATATTTTATGGATCAAATTCCATGAAATATAGTATATCTTATACAAATTAATTTCAAAATTAACATGTAAATATTAATAAATTAATATCTCATATTCTATCAATTATAGGATAAAGAATTTATAATAAGATTCTTGGTATCTTTGGTAGCATGGTTATAATTTAATGTTTAAAAAATTATTAATTAAATTAAATATAAATAATATTTTTATGTCCCAAATATTCAATATTAAATATTTATTATCAAAATTAGAAGTTTCTAAAATTAAAATAATCTTAATATAAAAAAATTTAAATTTTTAAAAGATACACTGTTTGGGTAAATATTGGGAAACTTGTCATAGTAACAGTGTTGTGTATAAATTTATAGATAGTGGTTGATGCATAGTTTGTTCCTCGATTCAGAAATGGATCATGATAATCCTGTATTTAAATAAAAACGATCTTTTCACATACCAACATCCCAATATATTTTTTGATTTATTTATTCTTTATTATAATGATATTAAATAATATTTTTTATGGTGTATAATTTATTATATATGTTTCCAAAATTTTAAATTTAATTTTACCATTACATTTGATAAATTAATGATTAATGAATTTTTATTAATTTATTAAAACATCTTATTTTTTGAATAATTTGGATCAGATTGAAATTTTCCATTTTTCTTGACATGGATTTAGATTTATAGAATATTTTTGGTGGATAATTTTAAACAGAGGTTGGATAATAATTATATTCTTATTTTTTCATTATATTTATTTTTATCATTTACTTTTTATTATTATTATATGATATTTTTTTAAAAAAAATTGGTAGTGTCGATTCATTCATGATTCATGTAAAACACCCTTTTATGAGGATATCCTTCCATATGCTCCATTCCCCCTTACACTATGTGATCATCATAATATATTATTATAAATTAATGGATAGATTCCCTCTTAACCCTATTCATTATTTTCCTCTCCCTCTCTTATCCCCATAATATTTTATCAACCCTTGTTTTATGAGAGAGTGGAATTTTACCATTTTAATAAAGAAACCTTAAATCCACAATTTTATTAAATCTTAGAGTATGAAAAATCCATTTCTATCCTTAATAAATAATCATTTCAGGAATATTTTGTAGATTTTTATATTTTATGTTGGTTCCCCTCTTCTCATATATATATTTAATTTATCAATGGATTTATGTCTATTTAAAATGGATTTTAGAAATAAAATGTCAATATAAAATAGTTATGATAGTTATATAATGGTGTATAATAAATTTCATAACAATATCTGGGAATGTGAAATGATTTTTCATATATTTTCCTTACAAAATTATTATCACATGTTTTGGTACACATTTCATATTCGATTAATAGATCACAATGTTTCTTTTATATCCCAAGGAAAATTATATTTATGATTCCAATATAGCGTTGATTTAACAAATAAATGTTCATCAATTTGTTGTAAAATATTTGAATATTCAATTGATATTTTTAGAAATTATAACTGTAATATTGTATTCTAAATTCATTTCACATTCAGGTTTTTATGAAATATCATGAAAATATTAATTATGAATTTTTGTATTTTGACTAAAATATTTGTTGATATATATAAAGGATATATATGATGTTTTTATGATGTTTTGATAATATTATAAGGATTTTGGTTTCATTAATGTAGAATAATGTTAATAATAAAAACCATTTATATGAATCATTTTGATTATTATGAAAATTAAATATTAATTTGTGTCATATTACTGATTTATTATGGATATGTTTATCAAACAAGATATTCTTTTTTAGATTTTTCATAGGTTAGTTGAGAATTTATTTCATGTAATTTATAATAAAATATTTTAATGAAACTATATGGTATTCCTTTTCTAGATATGGTGAAATCTTGTTACAAGTATAATTTTTCAGGGATACAATACAAAAAAACATTTTTTTATCACATTATCTTAAGTGATTTTTAGTGGTCAAAACCCCAATTTTTTATCAAAATTTTTCTTTTGATTGAAATTTACATTTATATTTTATGAATTTTTCATGGAGGTATAAAACTAAATAAATGGATTAAGTGGACCATGATAATCATTTTTTGATCCCAACACATATAGATACCAAAACCTACATAGTGGGACCTAGATAGAACATCAATCCTCTCTAGGGGCCAACTGGTATCCATCGGGGTTTGGGTAGACCCAAAGGCTATCTGGTGTCTTAGTGATGAGAAAAAAATAGTGATATTTTGGGTTCAACATTACTTATCTTAGAGTAAACTAGATCCCTACAACCCCCAAAACATCTAGATTATACCTAAATCCAATGGATGCTAAATGTACACCCCTAATGCTCTTGTAAAATTGTGGATACATTGAAGATCAATTATAATCCCAAATTTTAACAATTTTACCTCTCTCTATAACTCTCTATCTCATATTATATCATACAATTGACTCGAATTACCATATTTATTTCATATTATATCTTAATTTAAAAGTGCAAGTATTCCTCGTTGAGTTTTTTTATATGTAGTCTCTTATTTGTTCTTTTCTTAAGTTTTATCTGCCACAATGTGTGAGGTACATTACATATCACTACATTCAATGAAATGTATTGAGTACTCACTATAATTAATTGTAAGAGGGAAAAGTAATCATGACAATTAAAATGATTGAGAATAGTTTTCTTCATACCAACAAATAAAAAACAAAGGTATTATGTAGTGTAATAGGGTTACTTGGTACAACTGCTAAAAATTATGGTTTTAATTTTTATTTCTATAATTATTAAAAAAAGTATTTAAAAAACTCAAATATACATGGGGAGTGAAAGCATTGGGATTTCCTATAGATTATTATCTTGATAATTTACCAGTTTATTATTGATTTTCTTCTAAATATAATATTTTACAACAGTTGAAAATTATACGTACTGTTTAATACATTCATTATCGTAATTACATTTTTTTTAAAAAATATTTATCCATAAATTTAATAGTAAATTAACCCCAACCCCCACCTTCCACCATCAATATGAAAAAAAAATTTAGCAGAGCCAACCTTGTATTCAAAAACATAATTGATCTCGTGGAACAATAAATTAAATATGGAATAAAAATCAATTTCCATTGTGCTCTAGAAAAAAAACCCCAGAGTACAGTTCCAAAATTTATTGGATCCAACTATTTTTATTGAAAAAAATAATATATACATAATTTAAAAGAATACGATATATTTTTGGAGAATTTTTAAGCATTAATATTCCCCTACATGATTAATCTATGAAAAATAGACTTTTCATGATATTATAAAATTTTTTATTTGATATAAATTTGTTCAATTATATACATTATTAGTTATATAAGAGTTAATTTTTTAGAGTATCCATGTTTAAATCCTCTCATTAAATTTAAAATTTGTTATAGTTTTCCTATGAAGGTGCCAATAGTGATTATAAAACTTTGATTTATATATACTACCAAGGTTATAAAAATATAATATCTATAATTACAATCCATAAATTAAATATTTACATATGTTACTAATATATGTAGTTGACGGAATACTTTATGTGATGATCATGTCATAAAGACACTTTTGATTTAGATCCTTTGGTCTTTCCATGTTCTGGGGAACCCAAAGTTATTGTGCTTCAAGAAGCATAGGAAATCATCTATAGGATGATTGAGAAGCTCATTAGGTAACTCTTGAATAGTGGTAATATAATGAATAATAAATATATGAAGAAAGTGGTGGAGGTCAATGATAAAAAGATGAAAATTTCATTAATGGAGATTGATGATGATTCATCAAGAAGTTATTCCAATATTGAACAATTAAGCACAATGATTTAAAATTACTGAAAATGAATGAAATATACTTAACATGAAACTATAGAGAATAAGAAACTGTTAATTAGAGTTACAGTTCTATGCTTATATGAAAAATGGACACATTTAGATTGTGTTCCCTTTATATAAAAATATGGTAAACGATAAGAAAGAATCTATGAGGGAATTCAATGTTAAAACATGGATCATTAGAATTGACTCCATATTATCATCATCCATATTAAGTGATTGAACCACCAAATGATTCATTGGACATTATTAGGTGAACTCCCTTAATTATTATAGTTTTTTTCTCAAATTAGTTTCCTTATTCTAGACATATTGATTGTAAAAGCCTCAAATATTCTATAGAATAATTAACTTAAGTATTTGGTTGACTCATTATAAAATTAAATGTCCCATTAACAAAAAAATAAACTTGGTTGTAATTAGAAGGATCAAATATATAATAAAAATCTTGGGTTATCCTCAAAATGAAACGAGAAATAAGATTTTTGAAAAATAAAATTAAAAATTTTGGAAAGAAAGAAATAATATTAAATGTTCACCAACAGTGATAAAAATTTGTATTAAAATTTCAAAACCAAAATTCATAGGAATGAAAACTATAGAATTAGTTAAAATAAAAACACCTCTAAATATACCACTAATATAATTTTTGTATGAGAAAAATCATAATATATAATTTTTATGTTTTATAGAATAACTTGGAAAATGATTTATGATTGTAATTTAAAATGAAATTGGTAGGGTAAAAGAATATTTATCTACCTCCCTTCAAATTTATAATCAATAAATAACCAAATTATTTATGGGAATATGTTTCCCAAGAAAATATAGAATCCTCAATAATATGTTGATAAAAAAAGTGATCTAAAAATTTCATAACATTAACTTGTAGTGTTGTGGCAGTATTGTAAGATTCATGTGTCAAGAGTTTTTCCCAAGGAGATATATTTTACACTAATACTAAATAATCGAGTCCCTTGTTGGGTGAAATATTAATTTTTCATAACCCTTTTAAAATTTAATTTTTTAAATATTTTCACTGAAATATGGATAAACCCATTTTTACATAAAAATTATATTAAATGGGGATCCATAGTCATTTCTCTTAAATGGTTTTAGTGGTGTATTTTTTGAGAAATCATTTTCTAGAATACTGAAATCTATACTTTGACTATTATTTTAAAAAACCCATTCAATGTAAAAATTTCTCTATAATTGGATCATAATATTTTTTAGACATGTATAGCTAGTTTTAAAGATTCTCTAAAATCAATCTTTTTCCATATTTTAATTTTTGATAAAAATTATAATATTTTGAAATTGATTTTTTTAAAATAAAATTCACCAAATATTTTATTTTATAAGCCACGTGATTCATAAAACATTTATTTTATCAATGGGAAGTAAAATTTTATTTCATATGATTCAATTATTTTAACTTTTGTAAAAACTAGTATCATTTTTTATTTTTAAATAATTTTACCAGGATATTATTAAGGTATTATTAACATTCCCCATGAGTTTAATTGATTTCCATAAATTTATAATATCTATTTATATTATAGATTAATTTATCTATTTTAAATTAAATCATTAATTGATTGATTTATTTAATTCAAAATCATTTGTGAAATATATTTTATTCATCTATGTTTTGATTAACATTTCATGCTGATTTTTTATACATTGAATTTATAATTCAATTGAGTTGGGGGAAACATAATTTAATTTAAAGTTACATTAAAAGTAACACCGCTTTTTTAATGATATATATCAACATAAAATATTCTTATAATCTACATGTAATTTTAATTTTAATTATAACAAATTTATTTAAAAACACAATTTTGTTCATATTTTTATTCATAAAATACTGTTTAATAGAATGAATTTCATTTGTACATAAAATTTGTTTTTGAAATATAATATTATAGGGATATTTTATTATTTTTTTATTTTATAATTGATGGTGATTCAAATGGAAATTTATATATAAATTAATTGCAATAAAGATAATTGTTTTTATAAAATCATTAAAAATAATAAGATATAAAATATTAATTTTTTGTCTAATTACATGCTAATGTGTTTATTTTCTCATATCTTATAAGAATGTGTTTTGAATTATTGATAATATATATTGTGTGGATTTTGATATCAATTTTTTTTATAAAAATTGAACATTATGAAGTGATAAAATTCAATTTCAGTTTTGAATTCTCCTAGTTAAACATTATGTGTTATGAATTTTTCCTTTCAATATTATCCTAATTAATCATAACAATCATCTTCTTTAAAATACAATAAATTTATTTTTAAAGCCCTTGATTATGTGTTAAATAATAATTTAAATATTTGATAAGGAGATGAAATGAAAGGTATGAGTACTATAAAGCATTTAAATAATAATTAAATGTTATTTTAGATATAAAATAATATAAATTGATTTTTACTGGGAAATCGTAATAGTTAAAAATTTATTCTTAAGAAAATACGGAATGAAAACGGGTTTTTAACTCATTTTGAAAAATTTTTGTTTTCAAATTTCTTTTCATCCTAAAGGAGTAGAATCATTAGATTAATTTTATTAAGTAAATAAATTTCAAATCAATTTTGAATTCCATTACTAAATTCTATTTTAACATTGAAACTATTTCTCTAAATTTCATTATCTAATAATGATATTAACTTTTTATATAAACATGAGATTTATATCTTTAATATCATTTGTCATTAAATTTAATAAATGTTTATTTTCATTAAAAACATGTATAATTTTTTCATCTTTATCTGTATGGTATTTTTAGATGATCATAATCCCAAATTATTATATGTAACAAATTTTGTTGAAGGGCTTTTGTTTTTATTTTTTAAAAACATTTATATGTTAGATCCGAAATAAAAATAGTGGTCAACGAAAAATTGAAATAAATTTTTATAAAACCCCACATGTAGGTAATATAGGTTATATGGTGTTATACTACAAATGAGCATGTGGAATCTACATAGAAAAAAAAATATTTGTTAGAGGGGTCGTTCTTGCATTAAGGCATCCTCTAATTGTTATATATGACCCCAAAAAACTACAAGATCATTCCCAAAGAACCTAGAGGTGATAATTACACAATAAAAGGTTCATAGAACCATTTGGATAACTTGAATCCTAATTTTAAATACAAATTGCATCAAGGTTCTTCATATCTATTATATTGACAAATAGCATTCCCACCTTCTATCATTTATATATCATTATATCTTTCTAGGAAACTATGAGTGCGCTTCATTTGTATTTGTTACTCTATGTATCTTCTTTATTTCAATTCTATGGGGTTCAATTAAATTATGGGCAAGGCCATAGGATGTCATTACCATTAAAATGAGGGAATGTGTGCTCACTAAAATTGAGCATGTGAAAAAAATATTACCGAATTTCATGTATTTATATTAACCATTATGGTTTTTTTTTTGTGGGATTTGTGACTCCAATGGATATATAAATTTTTTTATAGAGAATGACATATTTTTGAGATGCATGTTTTTTTTAATTTATGGATTTGTGGTATAAATGTCTTAAAATATATTCGTGTTTTCCCTATGTTCGGAGAACTACAGAGTTGGTTTAGGATTTCCCATAAAAATTATTATTATTACTGGTCTGTAGGAGAAGTACACTCGTTGTAATGTGATTAAAAATTGTGTAATTTTCACCATACAAACGTTGTGAACATGTATAAGACCTAAACATTTCACATGTTTAATGTATAGTACACACCATGTAATTGTAAAATCATATTTAATAAAATATGATGTGTTTTTTTACGATACATGATTTTTTTGGATTAGATTACACGAAATTGGATTTCACACCACGTAAATTTATTGAGTTGATTTTTTATTATTTTTTACTAATTATATCCCATTCATTCAGAATCAACTCCTTCCCTATTTAACAAGGATAAAAATGTGAAGATTATGGTGACCTATGATCCTTTTGAATCATTTAGATTAGTGAATGATCATTTTTTTAGATTTTGATTCATTTTTAAGAGTGAGTATCAATATCATTTCATCCTTTTCATTTATTTTATTATCCCAATTAGGCTATAGTTATAGATTGTTTTGGTATATAATGATGATTCTTCTAGGTTCCATAAAAAATAGTCATGGGATCTTCCTCGAAACTCTAATTGTAGAGATGGATGTGGTGTGGCCTGACCATTAATTGAGGTATTAATTGATCTTTCGTTTCCACTAACGATTTTTTATTGAATCAATTCATATATATTAATATTGATTCTTGTAAAATCGTCATTTTTTTCCATTGATTATTTTTTAAGATCATATTGTGGGATTGTGTGGTAGATGTTTGGGGAATTTGGTTCATTCTCTAACCTATTTGGGATAAAAATGATTACTCTAGATTTTAAAAATTGTCTTCTAAATGAAATGGAATGATTATGTGATTGATGTTTTTCTATGTGGAAATGGGTTCTTGATAAAATACAATGTTTCCTTTATTTTTTGTAAATATAAATGGTATTTTCAATGAATTGTGAAATATATTTCTAAAATATTTTTAAATCATGGTTTTCATTACATGTTTTTGAATGTAGAGATGAAGGGTGGCCTTGGATACTTAGGTGGAATATTTAGCATTATCTATCATCCATATGTTATCATGATGTGTCACTCCTGGGGTGTTAATATATTCTATTTTTCTTTTTTTATGGGGAATTGATATTTAAATTATAATGGGATTCGCTCATGGGATGTTTCACTTCACCTTAGGGTTATGTTCCAAGACTTAATTGTGCAGTGTTAATTGACTACTATACAGATAGTCTGTTAGCTTAACCTATAGTGATCCTTAATGTGATGTTACATATCACTAGGATCCTACTATTTTGTATTGAACTAAAATAGATTTGATATGATATCTGATACCTGATTTGCTATTATCTTATATATGGGAATTTATTTAAACAATTTTACCTTGATAATTTTTAAAATTCGGAAATATTTAATATGAAATGTTTTCAAATTATTTTGCTATAAAAATTAAAATCTATTTATCATAAATTTTTTACATTAATGATTATCATGTATATATTTTTGTATAAGGACATGTTATGGAACATAGGGTTAGGATTTTATGGAACCAATTAGCTCACACCCAATATACCCATTTGGTGTTGCATTGAGATTTGTTTGCCTTTTGATTTAGGGAACGCGAAGGAATAATAGTTTGGTAGTGAGGATTTTTGTGTGTTGTGTTTGGGTACAATGGGGTGAGATGTTGGGAATTTTCCCAGTCTATCACATAATGTAATGTATTTTTAGTTTAATTTCTCGTTATATCGTAATACTTATAATTTGTGATATTTTTATTGTTTTTTAGTTGTATTGTTTCTTCCATCTTCTTTCAGTTATGGAATATATTAACTTCCTTGATTATTTATCGATGTTATATATTTATTCCATATTTTCTATAATGGTTGGGAGAAATGATTCAATATGATAGTTTTTTTATGATTGGGATTATGTTTCTAGCCATTGTGGATCAGCAACACCATTCAGGTCTATGGAATGTTGGTTTAATTACTAGTTTTAGAGGATATATGGATCAATATCACAAGATTTTGGTATTATAGGTGTTTGATCCTAAAGATTTAATATCATGGGATTTCATGTATGTAACAAATTTTTTTGGAAAATAATTGTAAGGGTGTAGTGAGTACCTATCAATTTATTCCAATAATGAGACTCAAGTTACTATTGGATGTTGGGATGTGTGTCTCCACTTTTTTGTTTTGGATATTAATCTTGAATTTTTCATATTGTATTCTAGTTTTAACTAATATTATTCAATTGTATGGAAACTTATTCTTTTTCTAGGTATTGTAGAATGCATCTATGAAAAGAACCATGGATTCCATTGGATAGTTTAATAGATTAACAACAAGGAGAGAATCAAATAAATTAGAAATGTTTAATGGTTATCATGCTGGTAGTTCTTACTATTTAACCAAAGGTACCGCACGTCCAGAAAAGTTTTTGGGAAGAAACCATGATCTAGAGGAGAATGGTATCAACAATGGGAGATAATTCATGATAATACACAAACATTTATAAATAAAAATGAACTCATGGGGAAGATGAATTGAGGAAAAATTTGATTATATTCTGAAATTGAATGGCACACCTAAGAGTTTCAATGTCTTTTGTGATGCATTCATAATCATGGTACCTGGAAAGTGATGGGGGGATTCCGTATTACATGATGATATACATATTTTCATAAACTTGATGGTTTTCTAAGAACTATTAATTTAGTAGTTAATTCAAATATTTTTATAGTTATCAATCCCCTACCATACTTCTATTTATAGAAGATTGTGTATTTTATGTTGGAAAACTACAATTAGTTTGATGTGATGGTTTTTTTATTAATAGTTAATAATGATTAACTAGTTTAATGGTCAGAATTTTTTATAGTGTTTGATAATATATATTTGATCATATTTGTTCAAGATAATTCTTATGACCTATAATGTGATAGTAGATATGGTTGTGATTTTATAAATTAATATATAAGTCATATTTGATTTTTATTCCCCTTCACATATGCCTAATATCTGCTTCAATAGAACATTGGTGAAAAAGATAAGGTGGAATGATCATAACAAGAGTGGTGGATATTTTTCACAGCGGTAGATATCTATTGCACCATCAGTTATAGTTATTCTTGTGAATATGAATTACTCTACAAGTGGGATTATTGCACACAATCTAAGTTCATTACATACACATGTGATGATGAGTATTATTTTAAGAAGTTATGCTCATCCGTAGAATTTTTTTTATCTACACACCTCAATATGGATGGAGTTCATCAGCTTCGATGGGATACTACAGTGAAGTAAAATTCTTCAAAAACTATTGGGATACAAACATAGGGCTTTATAATGATATATATTCACTAAATAAATGACTTTATATTATAAGAAAAAATGGTTCTAGATAAAGAGAGGCATATAATATTTTTTGTACCTTCACCAAACATTTAATTATATGATACTTGTTCTTAACACACATGTATATCTAGTCTTTTTTTAATATGGTTAATATTCCCACAGAAAACATATCCTCGGTTATAAATTTAGTAGAATATCCTAGAATGTGGATTGAGTAAGTGTTTCAGTGTCCCTCTCATTCACAACTGATAGCTGATGCGGATATTGTTCCATATTTTCTCATTTTATCTCTAGAACTATTTTTCATCATCATCGGGATGGATTTTACTGTCTCTAATAGTTTTTAGGTTGATAATTATCCTTGGAATGTCTAATTTGTTGTAACATGTTGGACATTGTTGGAGTTTTAGTGAGATTGGGATCTATGGTCTGGTCATGTAGTACCTACCTGACTAGAGCTTTGTTTTTTTCTGATGTATATGTTATTCATTATAATGTTTTTTCTATTGTAAATCAACCCATATTTTTTGGGAAATTCATGATGTTTTCCTAGATGAAATATTTGTTATTCCATAATAGATATATATATATATATATATAATGATCGACCAGGTTCTAATAACACAACCAATTTGGATACCTTTTTATTATTGGGAACGAATAAAGGTAAAAGAGCCAAAGAATCAGTTTGATTACCATATGGAGAATGGTTTTTTATCATATTCATTTTCCTTATACAACCTATGTGGTATTTTATGTGAAGCGGGAAATTTCAATATGATTATGTGTATACTATCAGATGTTAAACTATGTAATTTTTAAAAATAAGTATTATTTTCCCCATGTGAAGGATTTGTTTGTTAATATAAAGGGGGGAAATTGAATTTCAATCACCGATCTTTGATCAAGATATGATGAGATCTGAGTTTGGGATTTTGATATATATATTATGGGTTTACAGAAAATGTTTGACCACTAAGAATACCTAATTATTCCATTCAGTCTAATAGAATCTCTTGTATTTTTTTTTGGAATTTTTGAATCAGATATTGCATTATAATCCTAAATCATTATTCGGTAGTTATCATGTATAATATTTTGCATTTTTTATGATCTAATAAAATTCATGAGAACCATATATTTGTTTGTATTGGATATCCTTAGGAGTAACCATTTTATGGAAATTTCATTAAATAAATTTTATGGACTAATTATTGAACTTAATAGGGAATCTTTTTTCTTAATCATGGATTATTATTTCATCCAGAGAATGTGAAAACTATTTTTTCTTTGGAGGAGCCCCACAACGTCATGGAGATTAAAAGATTATTTTTTCCTTGGATGATAATATCAATGTTTTATAAAAGATTTATAAATGGTTAAACCATATATGACTTCTATTTTTAGGCTAGGGGTGAAATTAATGTGGGATTAAATATTTAACCATCTTTTGAAAAGAACTAATTGTTTATGAAATCATCTCCTATTTATTAATAACTAAGATCGTCACGGGGTACATGGTTATATATAAATCATTTGGAACAATTTAAGGATACAAGACTACATTGGTTGTACATGTAGGGTATTGTATACCCAATTAGTTTTTTACACATGTCATGAATTACCCCCACTACTAATTTATATGATCTTGTGGTTATGAAATAACTTAACTGTTGGTGGACATATCTTTTTGGGGAGAGGTTCATGAATTTTTTTGAAAATATGTGTTTGAGATATATATTTTATATTAAATAAATTAATATTATATAGATGTGGTGGGTATCACACCCCCCAAATATTCAATTCAACATCGAATACACCTTAGGTAAAGGGAATTTCATTTCATATTCTCTCATATCGAAAGTACCATCAGAAGTTGTTCTGGAATCAAAGGATGTGTGAATTCTCATGGGGCTCTTTATTCATTTTCACATGGATGCTCAATAGTTTGTTTCATGCATTTTTATGTCCAATTTACAATTTTCATCATATCTTAATGAGTCTATTTTTTTACATTCAATAGTAATCTAATTAGTTTAGAGTAATTCAAGAAACCCTATATGGCGAGGTGACTTTTTCTAGTTAGACACTCCCAATAGATTGTATCTATATCATTTGAGATTGGATTGTCATCCCAGCATAAGTGAGTAGTTTTTTTTTAATTTTCTTATTTTAAATATTTTCATTAATTTTAGCACTAAAACATTGTATTATTAAATTGGATGCTTACTTTTGGAGTTGGGTATGAAGGGTGACATTGTATATTATTAATCCAACATTTACACTGGCCAAAAAATAATAGATGAGTGTCTAAAATTCAATGGTTTTATCTAACCTATTTTGGTGATGGTTTTTAAATAGGTAAATGTATCTAATGATATTTTAGTTCGATTTACATGGACTCACCATAGATGATATTATATATGGGTGGTGATTGATCAGCTGAAAATTTCAGATCATTTTATTATGACCAACAACACGAAAATAGTTAATGATTTGGGTCAGAAGAATGTATATAATATTATGTGGTTACATGGGTATCTGTTAAAAATTATTTCAAAAAGGTTTCCTTGGATTTCATGGAGGTTTTATAGGAATCTTAAAGAGGTCATGGAATTTTATGGGAGTATGAATATAACTTATCATCAACAGATAGAATGATAGACATAATGTCTCATTCAAATTTTGATAGACATCCACAAGTCCTATTTCTTGGATATTTGTGGATCACGATATAGATTTATGGGACTCATTATATTTTTGTATAATTATATTTATCTTTTCCTAATCAGAATTTATCCCTTGATTGATTTGTAGAGTGTCCCATGAAGATAACACATTCTTGGGATGTGGAACCAAAAAGAATATTTGGTGAAATCTTGTATCATTCAAGATACAAGTATGATAATTATTTATATAGATTTTCATATGGTTATATATTAAAGTTAAATGAAATATTATAATAGTCAGTGAACGAAACCATTAATGGTTTCCATCGGAGGGTGGGTTTTTATTATGTTTCATCCTTAGATGGTTCACCATCAGCATGGAAAACATGTAATGTATGCTGTGAAATATGATTAACTATCTGAGGTAATTGGGAGGCTTGGTAATTTTACTTATCAACTAGAATATATGATTAATTTGTTTATAATTCATTATGTCTTCCACATACTAGAACCCTGAAAATATTGTCCTGAAACTTCTAATGTTTTGATTAGGAAAGATATTGAGTTAGATCAATACATTTATTTTATGGAGTAGCATGTTATGTTCATTAACTCTTATGTGAATGATGTTCATGGGAAGTATATTCTGTTGGAAAGAGTGTTACTATGACATGGATCATATTCTCCTAAGACATGGGACCATTGGTTATTCATGAGGAAGAAGTGGAATCACTTCTTTTCTAGAAATCACTCTTCAACATGACATATGGGGAATTTAAAGTCTTATGGTGGGAAGTTTCAAACATACTACTACATTATTTATATTATTTATCTTCTTTCTTGATGATTCCCTATTTATTTTAGTTCATTTCTTAACTCCAGAGTATGGAGATATTTTGATGGGGAAATGACCTTTTGTTCTTTGATGTAGGTTTGTTTTTTAGTCATGGATGGGTATAATTATTATTAGATATTTTCAGTGTTATCCCTGAGTTCAGAGATTTATTTTCATTATTTCATTTTATCTATATAAAATTTCATTTTCATTATCTCTATTTGGAATAAACACCATGTAAATGGATTACATGGTATGTTTTATTCACTAAGATTATTCAATGAACTACTATAATGTGTGATGATTTCACACCATAAATTTACATTCCACATTATGTTATTATAAAATTAGGGTTTGTATAAAATTTTAAGGTTCTGAGCATACTTGAGTTTCATGAGAAACATAATATGAAAAGGATTTTCATGCAATCTAATTATCATGAGTTTGTTGTTGGATCAAAATGTATATTTAAATTTCTAAATACAAGGGGTGAATTATATGTTTAAAAATACCATTTTTAATCATAAAAAACATTTCATAAATGTATTAAAAAAACCTATTAACAAAAAAATCGGTATTATAACTATAATTGGATTGGGCACAAGGATCTGCTGAAAAAAAATATCATAATTGATATGTTCTTGATATGTAATACATCTGTTTAACTGTAGTAAGTAGAATCATATTCTGGTAATGATGGTATAATCATGTTCACCTAATGAAAATGACATATTAGACTATATAATTATTATAATCACAATGGTTTTGATTAATCTAAGTGAAAAAAATAATGATTCCATATTAAAGATTATAGAATCGTATTCGCAGAAATAAAATGAATAATAATAAAAATAATTATGAAAACTGATTAACTAATATAAAGAAAAATATACATTACGTTTCATTCTAATAAAATTACTATAGAAACCAAAGGATATTAAGAAATGTGTAAAAAATGTGTAAATTTATTTTAACCCAAAGGAAAGGGTATACAATAACCTAAGATAATGGTCCATTGACTTAAAATTTCATGAATTTCCATCATATCCACACCTGAGTATGACCTTGATTTGAAAATTGGGTTATATCTTCCTATCAACTATTCCACTCGATAATATGGTCAGCACTATCTTGATATCCACACAATCCCCCGATCACGAATGTGATGAAATCCTTTTTCTTTCTAGCCTCAAAAGCTCTTGATCATAATCAAAACAATTTGTGTCATATAAGGAATGTAAAAACTATAAGATTACAAGGACAATGAAATAGTAGTTCACTTTTATAATGTTCATAGTTCATGAGCACAATATAAAATTAATAAGAGATGTCACAGAAGTTCATCAATCACAATTAAATTGAAATGACCAGAGTAATTGGTATTTATTGGAATTCATTCCAATGGTCATCATGATCTAAAATGGTTGAATTTCCTATGTGATTTTCGGGAGGAACTAGGCACCTATCACTCCAACGGTCATATTAGAATTAAATTCACAACATCATTTTAATTAATACATAGTTACTGACATAAATTTTGATTTAAATGTTTTCATTAAATAATGATCATGTTTTCTGGATATGAACAATATATTGAAATTAGTCTAATGATAATCACTATGAGTGGATTTATGATTTATATTGATATCATCTGATTAAAAAAATATATTCAATATGAAGGACTAAAAATAATAGTTTTTTTAAGTGACTTGTATGATATGAATTGTATCCAATTATCAGTAAGATAATCATAGAGGTTAGTCATTATAAATGTTTTTTGGGTTATGATATTTATCATATCAAAACTCATTAAAAAAATTATACTAGAAAAATATTTATTTTTTTATGTCAAAAGACTTATTGTATGTTTGATAAATTTTAATATGTTTTGCTAAAAGAATATTTTTAAATTATTTTCTACATGAATGAATTAGAAATTAAATTTTTGTGAAATATTTTTTGATATCTAAAATTAATAGAATAGAAAATTTTAAAAGATAAATTTGACATAACAATGTCCCCCTTATAGAAATAGTTAACCACATGTCATGATTTGAAAATGAGTTTAAAAAAAGTTTAAGTTTGAGGTAAATAACGTTAAATTTTAGATGTAAACATTAATAATTATCTATCTTTGAGAATATAAATCAACTAAATATATTGATGAATATCAATTACAACCCCTTAGAATAAAAATCTCACTTAGGATAGTATTACCTTAAAAAATATGTCCCCCTTACTATAACATTTCCCATTATTGTATATGTTTTCTCATCTATCTTTATTATTCTCACACTTTGTGATTTTCAAAAATTAATTTTAATGGTCATTGAGGTACATGAAAAGGAGTTATAAAAACTAAATATGTAAAATAATGACATTTTTAATCAAATATGGATCAATGAAAGAATATTCTTCCATGTAAATTGGAATACATTCAATCAAGCTTTATAACGATCAAAATGTGTTTCATTGCTGTTTCCAAAAAACAAAAATTGTTCAAAAAAATAATTTATTCTATTTTAGGTTTAGAATTATTTTCTTCACCATATTGAATTATTTTCTATCCTCCATCATAAGTTCAAGATATTCATACTATGTCTGAATCTTTTCTTCCACTTCTGAAAACAACTGACCTTTAGTACTGTTTAATTCTTTATATGAGTCAATCTTTTATTCATGAGTAAGAATATTTTTTTATGAGCCTATATTTTTTATCTTGAGTATGAAATATTTCTTATGAAGGTTTAATCTTATCTTCCTAAGGATTTTCTATTCTATGATTGTAATTAAATATTATAATTCTATAGAACAATTTGATTATTAAAATCAATTATTTCATCCTTGTATTCATTCAGTCATGAAATATTTAAAGTGTTGTATTTCATATTCCCATTCATTTCATAACTCTCACCTGACCGTGTTTCTTCTAGGTTTTGTAATTTTGTAAGAGTCACACTTTACCATAAGTTTCATTTTCTTTCTTATTGGATACAACTAATAATTCTTTAACATGTATCCTTATGTCTCCAATTGAGTATTTATGATCATTGATATTTTAATCAGTACACTAAGGCCAATTTACAAATTTTTGGAATCCTTTTTATTCCAAAATAACATTATTCAAACACTTTGAAATCAAATACATTATTGATTAATCTATCCTTAAAAACCCTGATTGAATTGGATCTTTTCTTTTTCTTTTTAGAAACAAATTTAATTTTTTGAGCCTTGGGAAATATAGACTAGTCTTTTATGATCTTCTTAAATCATGAAAATATACTTACCTCTATTGATTGAAAATATATTATATAATTCTGTATCTTCCAAAAATCCAGAACATCACCATAATGTGTTAAAATAGTCACATATTTTTATGATTGATTATGATTTTTATCAGTATTGGATACTTATAATTTGTCAAAAATATGAAACACATTATCTAAATGGACTCTATAAGAAACATTATTTGAAAACACTACTCATGGAGATGGAAATTTGAAATAAGTTTCATTTGAATATCTCATATATAAAATATCCGAGTAATATTTTTGCCTCTAAATAGATTCATTTTCGTTATTATCTTACTCCTTTTCCTCTTATTTGTCACCTTATTTTTCTATTTATTTCTCTTATAGTACACTTATTTCTAGGATTTATTCCTCTTAAATAACTTATTAACATATATGTTTAATTTCATTATCATTAATTTCATCAATAAATTTTATTGGGTATATTTCTTTGTCATCAATTCATTTCCAACTATTTCAATTCATTTTTCCTTGTCATAGACAGAGGGATTAACTATACCTTCTTAAATAGGTTCCCTAATAATGATTCATTCACATTACATTTCAACAAAATTTAACAACTAATCAACATTAGAAACATCAGTAATTCCATATTTCTTCTCAATTTTCTGTTATTATTATATAAAATCCTTTTCAATATAGATTATATTGGATAGAGCCTCTATAAGGTCCATACCAAATATAGTGTCTCGTTATTTCCTTTTGGATTTCTTTCTTCTCCACTCAATAACTTAACTGTCAGATAATTTTATTTGTTTCTTCATCTTCATGGTGGAAACATACATGGATTTCTTTTTTTCTTATGAAATAATAAACATACTATCCTTTGAATAATTCTAACAACCATCCTTAAAATGATTATCTTCAATGACTTTTAAAAAAATTATTCTAAATAAAATTGAAGCTTCATCATTTTGATTGAAACATCAATAATAATAGAAATTTTCAGTTTCCTCTCTATATATTTGATAACTACTTTACAAAATTTAAAACACTCAATAAGAAATTACTTATGGTACTTGGAAACATTATTAACTAGGATTTTATGGGTCTATATTTTCTGTTATTAGTTTTTAGGAAAATATAACATGCCAAATTAAACATCCTCTTGTTTGATAGGTAATCAGGAATGAAAATATATAGAACCTTTATGGGTTCCCAATAACTATTTCATGGAATAAAAAACCCTTTCACCTAAATAGTTGAAAGATGATTGTTAAAAGAGATATGGGAAATTTTCCTTTTATCCTCATGAATTTAAAAGAGTGATTTCCTCATCACTATTCATATTGAATGTCCCTTTTTTCTCTTATGAAAATTGAGAGAAGGGAAAAAAGTATCTCCATATGATGGTTCACTATGAAAATGAGTGGATTTATTTAAAGACATTATAAAATCATTTATAAACAACGAAAAATTTGTTTTTCAATCCCTATCAACATTTAAATAAATAAGGAATTCTATTACTTCAATGAAATGAATTAGTTCTTGATTTATTCTTGAATAGTCTAAACAAATAGATTCTCAGACATTAATTATAATATTCATTTTCAACGTGGAATTGTATTTATCATAAAAATGATTATTTATTAACCTTTATCTAGAGATATTCATGGTGGAATAGTCATTAAATGCATTGGTTTGGGAAGAAGATGTTGTTGATTCTGAAAAGAGAGAGAAAACCTTCTCTGATCAAGGAAACATTCATACAAGAATATTTTAAGGGTAGTATAATTTAATGAAAAGGATGATAAATTTTATATGGTATATTGTTAGGGGTCCCATTTAAAAAGGAGGTAGAAGGTAACCATTAAAATTATATGGCTTGTATTTGACAAAAATTATCCAAAAATTGAAAATTAATGAACTCTTGAAAATTAAAAAAAATAAAATAAAATCATAATATTCCAAAATGAATCTGATATTTTTTTAATTTAAACACCAAAAATTAGAATTATATTGGAAAAGTTTAGGGTAAAAAATGTACCTTTTAGAGTTTCAAGTCAGATCTATTTTCTAAGAATATTTGATAATGATGTTTTCTAAGTATGAAAAATTTTGAAAATGAAAAATGTTTTTAATAGGGATAATTTTAAATATATAAAACTTTTAATATAAAAAATATTATTATGAAATTTTGGATATGAAAGAATATGAGTATGAAAATTTTTCTGTCCAAAAAATTTGAAATGAAAGTTTTTTAATATAAAAAATATATGAGTATAGAAAAATATTATTTTTTTAGTAATAATTCAATAAAACCTTAAATGTAGAAACTACCCTTTTGAAAATAAGTAACCAATATTAAAGATATGTTTTAAACAAAAAGTATATTTGAATGATTAATTTGTAGTTATCATTCATGGATTCTGTTTAATTTTTTGAAATAAATTAGAAATTATTTTATTATAATGATATCAGCATGTTCGTGTTGTGTACTAATAAATTGTGAAATGATATCTCATTTTATTGTGTGATCCCTATGAATGTGATTCCTAATATATATGTGTTTTTTAAAAGAGTGATTTTCATGGTTTTGACTAAGGGTAAGGGAAATTTTGTTATCACAAAGTATTTTAGTTTTTGTAAAACTCATTCCAAAGTTAGTGAGTGTGTGTTTCATCAACAACACATGAGAACAAAAACATATAGCTACAACAAATTCGTCTATAGCATTGCAAAATTCTACAAAGTGTTTTTTGATACATAAGAAAAAAAAAATGAATCTACTAATAAATTAAAATCCCGATAATTAATTTTTATATCCATTCTTTTTCCACCAAATTCAGTTTCTGAAAAACAATACAATACAAAATCATTTCCTAAAAAATAGAATTCATTAATCCATTGTTCTGGTTAAATATTGAAATATTATATTAACATATTTTAATTGGGATTCCATTGGATTAAAATGATATCATTCAGATAAGAAAACATAATAAATTAATGTATAGATGAATAACTATTTGGTATAGTATAATTCTTATCATACCACTAACAATTGGCTGATCAACTTGTTTTTCAACTTTATCACTATCATGTTTATTGGCAATATCGATTCGAGTGGTAATAATTTTTGTTATGTTATATTTAAACTATTTTGGAATATATTTTATATAATTATTTCGATATATATATGTTCTGTATGTTTTTTATATATTTTAAATCTGTTAAAAATGATAGCTCACCCAACAAAATCATTTAAATATAAAATTTCATAAGATTCTAAAAGGAATCTATAAATGGTTGTTTATGTAACCTAAATATAATTTCATGAACATAGATTTTAAAAATCTAATTCATTTTATCATTTTCATTGAAATTGATTGTTCAGATGTTCCCTCATTATAATTTTTTTGTAAAAAAATCAAGTTAATCTATCATACAAGTAACATGGGGATTGTTCGAGTTGATATGAATATTTGTTATAATTAATATTCTATCTATAATGTTTTGTATCCTCAAAAATAGGTTGAGTTTCTACAAAAAAATCATCTTTAACATATCTTTTAAGGAAATCATAGTTTATATCCATTTCAATAGATTTGAAATTAATTAATCCTATAAAGGCTAACCGAAAATAGATAGATTCAATTATAGATACCAGAAAATAGTTTTTTTTACAATCCATTCCATCTCGTTTATTATAAACATTAACAACAAGTATTTATTTATATCTAATATTTATCCCATTTTGATTACATTTATTTCTAAAACCCATATCAAGAAAATTATAGCATTTTATTTAGCCCATTAAAACTAAATCCAAATATTGTTCCTTTCAAATTAATTTAGTTCTTCTTTTATTTCAATAATCCAATATTGACCACCTAAATCCTGATCATGAATTTTAGGCTCAAATTGAGAGAAGATAGTAAGATATATTACTTCATTTATCAAATAACTTCTAGTACTCATAGGTTTATTCATGTCACCAATGATACAATTAGTAGGATGATTATTATGAAATATCATTCATGGTTTTGATAAAATGTTCGCCAACATAAGATAGAAAGTATTTCATAGTGAATAATTGTGAAAAAATTCCATCAGTTTTTTCTATATTAGAAAAATCTTCTATCAGAGGATGAAAATACATTTTACAAAACACATCTATGGAGGATTTTTGGTATTGTTTAAAAACCAAAGTATCTATTACATAATCTTTGTAATGTACTATTTCCTCAATAGTGCATGAATTTTTATTAAAAACACTACAAGCCTTATAAGTCATGGAACAACTTAAGAGTGTTCCTTCAATGAATTTGGGATATATTTTTTGTAAATTATCTTTTTTATTCATGATAAATACATTGAAACCAAATACACTAAAATAAAGAACATTTTGTTTTGGCGTGTCCATAATTCATAAGGTGTTTTATTAATAAGGGTTTTAATTAAAAAATTATTAAGAATATATCATGAAATATGAACAAATTCATCATAAAATTGTTTAGAAATTGACATTTCACTCATCATGGTTCCTATTATTTCTTAAATAATAAATTTAATCTTTTAACAACACCATTTTAAATATTATTTCTATAGTTCAAATGTTATTAGTAATGCATTTATTACAATAAAAAGTTTCCTAATTAGAGTTTAAAAACTCTCCTCCTTTATTACTATAAATAGTTATCTTGGGATGGTTTTTTACATTTTTATCATTGTCTACAATTGTAATAAAATTTTAATGGAATCATATTTTTTTCTAAAAAACCTGTGTATATCTAGTGTAATCCTAAACTAAAGAAAATACATTGTACATTCCAGTAATACATTCAGTTTTTTTAGGAACACAAATATCCCTGTGCACTAACTATAATGCCTCGGTAGTTGAGACTTCACTAAAAGATTTAAATCCTGAATTAGGTTGCTTTACATATTGAAATGATCACATACTTTTATTTAATTAAATAATTGTTTTGGTAGATCCTTAACAAGTATTTAATTAATAAATTTATATAAGTTACTATGGTTAAATTATTATAACCTTCTATTCCATAACCATGATGGATCATCCATTACACCAAGACAAGGTAACTCTTGGCTTCTTAGGTCATCTATGTCTGTGGTATAAATATTCACAACAAAATGGAATGAATGAATGAATTCTTCCTTTGAATTATGTACCACAAATTTATCATTACTAAAAATCACAAAGATGAATCATCAGAAAATTGAATTATGGTTATAAGGATTTTTAAAGTCTTTTTACAAGAAAAAACATTGGAAATTAAAGTTTTCCCATGGAGAAGAATATTACATATACCAAAAATATTTTCATAAGAATTAACTTTGAATGTATATATAACATGATTAATTTTGATAATATTTTAAAACATTCTTCGTTACAATTCATTTACTAATAAGAGCCAATATCCATTTACAATGTATTCTTGTTTTTGGTAATTCCTTTTTCTCTGAAAAATAAATAAATTATACGTTCAGAATCGAAACATTCCTACGTTCGGAAATGATAGAAATAATAATCACCACAATCCCTATTTGTTTTAAAAAAATGTTCTCTATGAAACCATAGATATTTAATTTCATTTAAATAAATTTTTTTCTTCCATTAGCCTTCACATGAAAATTTTGTGAAAAATATGCATTTTTAAGAAAATAATAATTATTACTAAAAATTATTTTGAATTGTATGTCCCATTCTTTAATTATTATATTGTTGAATAATTTTTTTGTATATTTTATCAAATAATTCCTAACTATTGGTAATGTTTTAAAAATTTATCTTTAAAGATAAAATTACACAACATTCTTTTATAAATAAGTTCTTATCTACATTAGTATTATTTTCCAATGTGTGTATTGTTTCTAAAATATTTCTCATAAAATGTACTTATTTAAAATCATTAGAAATCAGATCCTTCTCAAAATTATCATTCTATAGGTTTTTAGAAATGGGATCCATTTCAAAAAAATCTTATCAATATATTTCTAAATATAGGATAGTATTTTTTGAAAAAAAATATACTCTAGATCACTTTTCATAACATTCTTACTGACTTTAGAATTTAGATTTTAATAAAAATTTATCAAACAAATATACTTATTCATTTAAAGGTAATGTATTATATTCTATTGAATAATTTTATTCATTATAATAAATATAACCTTTCTCATAGATTGTTTTTATTTAATGAAATATTTTCAATGATTCTGAAGTGTGTACCATATCCATAGAACAATTATTTTCAATAGTTATTTTGGAATAAATACCAACAATCTTTAATCCAAAATTTTAATTGACTAAATTATCATTATGACAGATCATCCTCTATATCTCTAATAGTCGTTAGCATTCAAGTCCTTCTTTCTATTTAATATTTTATACTTTTTTTAATATCTATCAGAATAAATTTAATTTCTATCTTTTATTTTGATCTTTGTAAAATTGGGTCTTATGTGTCCAGATATTTTACATTCATAATAGGTAACCTCTAAATCAGTGTTGTTATTTTTTTCCCTTATTAAATATCTTGTATCAATTCTTAAAAACATTTTTAATAACATTATTGTTAATTATTTGAGAAATATTAGACAAATAATTCAAAAATGTTCAGAATCACTTGAAAATGATTTGGTAAAAAACTTTTTCATTATTTATTTAACAACCTTCTCAGGTGTCTATGCTTTCATAAGATTTTTTGTATAGTTAACGGAAAATCCACCATTATTTTTCTTTTTATTATCAGAGTCACTTTTCATCATACCCTCACACATTAAAATTGATCCAAATTAATCATTGAGTGTATGATTTTTAATCTTCCTAGACTCATAAATAGCTATTCTCTTTCTTTGCCATTCATTTTGTATAACCTCATTGATATTTTCAATAATAATTTTATCACCTAATCAATTTTACACATATCTAGATAGCTATTAACAATTTTCATAAATGTTTTTTATACCTTAGATAATAGGTTCACTATACATAAATTCAATAGAATGATAATTTCCTCTTAATGTTGGTCTTCTAGTCTTAATAACATTAGAAGTTATAAATTGAGTTATTTATAACATCTTAGAAATATTTTCATCTTCTTCACAAGATTAAATCTATATATATATATTTCTTATCATAGAACATAATAAAGTTCTAATTATATAGTAATTAAGCTAATATTTAATAATTTTTTTAATTGTAAATGTTCTAATTTTTTTTTCATGATTTATTTACTAGTAAGAATCAAACAATTATCAACTCATGTGTTGATCATATAACCCTTCACTATATTACTCTAATATTCATAATCATTACAATAAAAAATTAGTTGTTTGGTAGGATTGAGATTGTTTATGTAACCAAACTTTATTCAGGACATCTTTTAAAAAAGTTACAGACAAAATATTTTCCACAATAAACATTAGTGTAACTAAAATATATAATTAAAAATTTCTAACAATAGATAAATATAACTGTAAAGGGTAAAATAATCATCAATTATTTGAATAGTGTAATCCTTATCTGATAAAAAAATTAGGAATCGGTATATTAGATACATGGCTCTAGTAACATATTTTAGATCAAAAATAATATATAGATAGATAAAAAAAATTGGGGTGAATTTTATGTTTAAAAACATTAGTTATTAATCTTCACAATAAAATTAATAATAGTATAACAAAAAATAGAATTCAAAAAATCACTTTTTCATTAAAACTATAATCAGATTAAGCCTCAGGTTCTGATGAAAATAATATCTCAATCAATAATATTCTGATATTTAATCCATTGGTTTTATTCAAGTGAGTAGAATCTGAATCAATTGATAATGTTATAATCATATTCAAAAAAGTAAATTATATATTATAGTATAATAGTATCCTAATCATAGTAGTTATTAATAATCCGAATAATACATTATATGGAATATATTATAAAGAGTAAATAATCAAATTAAAAGTAATACAATGGAATCATAATGAATCATTTTTTGATAATTTAAATATAAATGAAAAGATGAATATAAATTTATTCACATTATAATTAAATTAAAGTATAAGTGAATTACTTGTGTAAAATATAAAAAAAATGAATACAAAAAAATTAATGAAAAGGGAAGGGTATCCAATAAAATTGAATTACATTCCCCTAATTTATACTTTCAAAAATATTATATTACCCTCAACCATGTATGCCCTTTATATGAAAATTGGTTGGTTTATGACTATCCTCGATAGCCCTCGATATGATCACCAACTCTGTCTTACTATCTCCAAAATCACTTAATAATAATTTTTATCTGATCCTCTATCTTTTCAATCCTTGTAACCCCACATTCATAACCACAACAATCAGTTTCACACAAATCAACTATGACCACTAAGATTAGAAGGAAAATTAATTTCTCATAAAACTAAAAAATTAAGGAGAGATCATGAATAATCTCGTGAATTAAACATGTATTGAATTGATTAGATAACAAGGTTTTTATAGGAATTCCTTCCCATGGTCATCAGGATCTCTAATGATGGGATTTCATCTGAGATTTTCAGGATAACAAGGATGCCTGGAAAAAAAATACTGATGATTCTTCCTTATTCTACATGGTATTTGATAAATATTCCCTCAACGAATAATGGTTATAAATAATTTAGTTTATGGTCTTTATTTTTCTTAATTCCATCTACATCCATTTTGTGATCCTCTTCTAGTGGGTATACCTATAGTTAATTATAGTTAATTTTGAGAGTTACATAAGGTATGTTGTGATTAATTGTCTACCTAGACTATTTATATAAAATTGAATAAATACTGAGAAGAGTTGATTGATTCTAGGACCTCTATTGTGGTTGTTATATTCTTTAATTTTAGCAGATACAATTGTAGGGATGTGTGACATGAGTTTGGGATATGTGGTTATTTTTATGATTATGTTAGTTGGACATTATTTATATCATTTATATAAATTATTTAAAAATTGGAATGTCATTAATTATTTATTGATTTGTTTGTTTATAAAAATCTATATTTTGCAAAAGATTATTTCTCACATATTTTTCAAATAAAAATTATATTTTCAAAGCATCGTGAAAATGATTTCTGAAATGGACTCTAATGAATGGTTCTAATGATGTTGTTTAGAAAATAGGGTACATTGGAATCCTTGGGAGCATTAATGGATGGTTCATATAAGGACCACAATCCATGTGTAATCTATGGTTCACACATTGGGTGTTATTATACTACCACTACCTATTAATAAAAATAATTTATATTGACATTGTTTGGGGATTCACTGATGGGGTATTCATCTACACCATAGGTCACTGTTATAAGGAAATTATAATACAGTGGTCATTGAATTTGGTATGAATATTCTGTTATCTTGGTTTAATTTGATCCTTGAAATGGTGTTAAATGTATTTTGGAATGTAAATTTTTATATTTAACTTATGTGGATTTCATAGGGTTTTTGATACATGATTTTCATTTAATTGATTAATGTGAAATTTTTTAAGATTTATTCTTCGTAATTTTTTTTAAAATGTGTCAAAAATTGAAAAATAAATGTGTTTTTATACATTTGATATATATACTATGAACTGTTTATCAAACATGATTTTACATTAATTATATTTTGTTCATATTTTTATACATATAAATTCCATTGAACACATGGGTCATATCATACTAATATTGTTAGCCTCTACCCTTATCACCCCTCCAACTGTGCATAGACCTTACTATAACTTGTTATGTACCAAAACCAAATGCATTGTAGTTAGTCAGTGAGGTTTTTTGTCATCTGTGTATGTAATGACCCAAACCTTGTATCCCAAATCATTTCCATATTTTATTACATTGTAATAATTAATATAAAGTCATACAATAAAAGAAATAATTGTTTTGTAGTTTTGGAAAACAAGATACACACATAAATTTAATATTACAACTTGAAGTGAAATATATAACCAGAAATCCATATGACACATAGATTATTTGTAAATGTCATTAAAAATATTCACCGTCACAACCTATAACAAATAAAACATAAGAAAGTGGTCATATCAAATGCTTTGTAAGGGTAGGTATTAAAGCGGAAGTCATCATAAAAAATAGCCACGCGGAAGAAAAAAACACATGCCTTTAGAAATATACGTGAGAATTATATGGATGGAATGAAATATGATTAAATATGGCCATATAAATGATCATAATTGAATAAAACATAACCATTATTATTATACTAATCTAATTTATCTTGTGGTTTATCAATAAAAAATACCATAATGAGTAAATGTATAATGTCAAACATCTAAAAAATATTGTCAAGGCCTTGACAAAGAGGTCTAAAAATACTAGGCTAAGGCCTCACCCAAAACACAATTAAGTTTGGCCTCAAGAGCCCTACCAATGATTCTTGGGGATATAGATTTCCAATAAAATAAAATTATAAGTTCAATGTATTTATCATATGAACTGGGATAAACAAAAACCACAATAATATATGAAATAGCTTTCCCCAATATGTACTCATAAACAGGAACCATTCCATGTTGTTTGTTGAATGGTATCATGATATAATATACACATTTTACCTGATCATATAATATTTAATACAATATTTTATGTTGTAAAAATAAAATATTAAAATCAATAAGACATAAAATTCAACAGAGGTTTTGAAATAGGAATAAATACTCTAATTAAATCATTGTAGAATTTTTCAGAGAAACACACTATTACTATGAAAATAATATTTATTTTGGAAAAATAATTGTGTAAAACTAGAAATTAACTAAGGATGTTTTTCCATTATGAAGTAAATGATTTAAAAATAAAAATTGTGTCTTAAAATATATTTGGTAGCATACATTAAATTAGGTAAAAATTAGAGATGTTCCCTTGAATCGGGGTTGTTAAATAGGAAAAATTGAGGATGATAATTATAAAAAAAATATAACATCAAAAGAAAGAATGAAATATTATGATCAATAAAAATATATAGAATATTTAAAAAGAAATTATGGGGGGTATAAAAATGTAATGAAGAATTTATTTTAGTTTAGTAGAGTCAATGTGTAACCCGAAAGAAAATCGATGTTCAGGTAGAGAACCCTTACCTATTTTCCCAATGTGTTCTACACGTGAGCTTAAAATCCTGAATAATCAAATTTAATTAATTAATTATAAAAATAAAAAAATTATTTAAATTTATTTTATTATATATTATTTTATTAACTTCATTTAGGTACTTTTAATGTGTTATATGATACATATTTATCACTCGGGATTGTTTGTTTCCTTGGTTTTCCTTATTTGTATAATTGTATATAATAATGGAAGTTCCTATGGAATGGGTTTAATTCATATGAATTGAAATTATATGATATTTATAAACATATAAAACTATAAAGAGTTATACTTATCAGTTTTTTATGTAGTATGATTATAAATCTTTGGATAAATCACTTACTTATAATCATTTAAATTTTTACATCCGATTTTCAATCACAACGAACAAGATTTGTTCTATTACTTAATATTATGTATAAATGATGGATCAACAATAATTAAATAAGATATAATACATATTATAGAATACGGATAAACCATTAAAATGGTTTAATGATCATTCTTGTATAATAAATTTAATAACAAAACATCATCATCCCTGAAAGATGTAAATTAGCACCTCCTAGATGAATATTTTCTTTTTTGAAAAAAAAGAGAGAGGGTTTGGATATTGTTGATGGATATTTCATTTACAAGATATAATTACAAAATATTGATGATAAAGGATTTTCCTTATAATTTTTATAGATATTTTTAGGCGATAATATTAAAATAAGGTACATAAAGAAAAATAAAAGAAAAAGGAAGATGATTTTACCGCTTGAGTACTCCTCCTTGATAGCCTCATTAAGGGAAGAGGTTTTGGCCTTTTAAAAAGACCATGAGATAATGGAAATGGTGAAAAAATGGAAGATTATTTTGGTATGAAATTATAATCTTCATAGATTCAAGGAGTTAATTGAAGAGGGAGTGATGGGTTGTTTTTATAGGGGAGGCGAGGAGTGATTTTTGAATAAATTATTCATTCTTTAATCATTTTTGTCAGGATAAGAAATTGTGTTGGATTCCTATGACCAAGGAAATTAATATGTGCTTGTGAGTTTTTAGAAATTACCATTTACATTATCTATGACTTAATAATGATTTATAAATTCATTTATTCATAATATTTCATAAATTATCAAATTTTACATTTAACCAAAATTTCATGTTTTTCCAAAAAATAATTAAAATTCACCATAAACATTTCCAAACATGTATAATTAATAAATGAAGTCAATTTTGTCTAAATAATTTTATAAATAAGTGAAATTTAATTTTTTTTAATAAAATCATCATTTACATGAAAAATACATATATTAGAAACATAATTAAATTAAATTAATTTAAAAAATTAATTGAGGTACCATAAACAAAACATAAAATCATTGGAAAAGAAAATATTTATTACAGAATAGATTTTATGAATATAAATTTTATTTTATAAATTTAATATTGTAAATAATAATTTATTATTAAAAAAATGACAACACTTAATTATTAATTTTTAAAATATTCACTCTTGTATATATGGTGACTGAATTTTTTTTATACATACTTCGGTGAAGTTTCTATTCATTTGGTTACATTAAAATTCATAAGGTTTTGTTAACATTCATAAGGGTATGATTCGATTCACCTAAAAAATATATGGATCAAATTAGACTTTTAATATCTTACATATCACAATTGTGTTTGTCTAATTTTTGAAATTCTAATTACAGAAGGAAAAAAATTATGGTTAGTAGTTAGGTTATAACTATATCCAACAAAACTGGGGTTTTTTTATAGGTTATTAGTATTACATGAATTTTATATTAAATTAATTTTTAAAACCTTGGGGTGTTACATTCTTCACCAATAAAAAAATTTCATCCTTGAAATTACAAAAATGTTACCTAATAAAAGGATTTGGGTAAGTCTTCATCATATGATCCTCAGGCTCCAACATTACATCTTAAATTTTATTATTTTTCCAATGTACCTTTACCAGTTGAGTTTTATGATTCCTCAACACCTTCCCATGTGTCTCTAGAATCCGGATATGATCTTCAAATTATGATAGTTTAGGTTCCAATTCAATACATTAGAAATGAGTATATTTATTAGTTCTGGAATGCACTTTCTCAAAAATGTGACATGTAACACATTATGTACCTAAAAAAGGATAGGAAAATTTTCCAAATGATGATCCACGTCTCCAATTCATTCCAAAATTTTAGAAGGACCAATTTACAAAGGGATATATTTACTTTTCTTCCTAAATCATTTAACACCCTTCAATGGAAGTAATTCAATAAAACTATGATCTCCCACATGAAATATTCAATCCAACATTCAATTATCATCATAGATATAATTCTTTCTTTGGTATACATTGATATGTATTTGAATATTAATTTCATTCTCTTTAGTTTCCTCTACATGTGCTAGAACCATAACCAACCTTTCACTAACTTCGTCCCAACACGTTGGTGTATAACAACTCTTTCCATAAAATACCTTTATTATTGTTATTAAAATACTTTAATAGAATATATAATTTTAGGAAAAAACACCATTGCTAAATACTGATCTCTCATACCTTTGAAAATCTTGTTCTCATGATCTCATCATGTATTTTAATGTTTGGATAATCCTTTATAATTTCCCGTCATTTTGGGTGTGTCAAGAATTACTCATTCAAAGCTTATTATCCAAAGCTTTCTGAATAATTTTTCAGAATTTAGATGTCAATCATGGACCATGATTAGAAAAAATTTAGACAGGTGCTCCATGAAATCTCAGAAATTCATTTATAGAGTCATGCAAGATGACCTTGAGGAAAATGCTCCCTTATGGCTTGAAATGTGCAGATTTTGTAACTAAATCCCCAATTAACCATATTACATCATACATTCATGGAGATTTTAGTATCCAAGTGAACAAATAAATATTGATTTCATCCAATTTCTATGTAGTGATAGGTATAGGTTACATGATTTATCTAGGATGTTGTCTGCCATCCATCACATGTTAATAGTCTAAACACCATGATACATAATCTGAATATTCTGGCTCCCTGATGTCCCAATATAATTGTTCCTTAAAATCTTAATACATTTTAGTTCAGAAAAGGTGTATAGAGGAATTCGAGATATAGTCATTATCCAATAATAGAATTTTATCTAGGGTATTTAGGGAACCCATAGAATCTTCACAAATTTAAAAATTCCATCTTCATATATAAAGTCATTCAGCTTCCCATCATTCACACATTTACTTTTCTTTTTATGATTTTCATCTTCAAACTGAGAAGTTTTAATTCTTTCCAATAAATAAGGATTTTAAACGAAATGAAAAATAAATGATTGTTCACCTTATTGGATAATTCAAATGTCTATCTTTAATAGATCCATGAATACATTAGCTATATGAATCCTCATCTTGTTTAAAACCCTATGATTCTTGTAGATCAATATGTCAAAGACCTTATTTGATTCTCCTGGGTGTTATTTTATTGAATATTCATAATCTATGTGTATCTCAAGCCATCTCATTTCCCTCATGTTGATTTATTTCTGTAAGGAGTTACATTTTAAACTCTTCTAACCTGTCTCTATCTCACACTATTCTCCGTAGAGATAGTGTATCCATATCATCAATGAAAATATTACAGCTACTAACTGAGGATCATGATTTTGACAGTTAAATTACTTAATTTTTAAATTCCTTGATGCATAGGTAATTACTCAATCATTATGTATAAAAAAATAAATTTTCTTTCATTGATGCATCACTATAGATTATAAATCCCAAATTTCTAGATAGTAGAGTCCAAATCGGAGCATTCACTAATCTCCACATAAATTTTCTAAAAATTCATCCCATTAACATAACAAATTTATGAGTATGCTAGGTCAACACGTTGGATAAAAAATAAAAGTAATTAATGAAACACTAATAATAAACTACTAAACCATTAAAACTATACCCCTTAGTTATGTTCATTGTAGTATTCCATTCCTAGAAAACATTATTCATTACAGGATCAACAATATTTCAAACCATTGACATAGTATATCCATGAAAATAAAATGAATGAAACAAAAATTAAAAAATGGTAATATTCTCAAATAATTCATTTCTTCTTAGAATATTCAAAATATTGTGTAATTTATTCTCATAATATTTATAGATTTTTAGGATCCACAGGATATCATCATAAAAAGCACAAAAATTAATCAAGATATTCCTTGAAAATACTATTTATTAGATCTATGAAAATAGAGGGTATAATAGTTATACAAAAAGGCATTACTATAAACTCATAATGCCCTTTCCTAGTTCAAAATTTTTTCCTTGTATTATCTTTATTCTTCATAGGTAAGTGATGATATCCAGATCAAAGGTCAATCTTATAAAAATATTGATCTACGTGATGTTGATCAAATAAATAATCAATACAGGTACATGGATAATTGTTATTTATTATAATAGCATTGATTTTCCTAATGTCAATGCACAACCTCATAGATTCATCTTTCTCCTTGAAAATGAGTAGGGGATTCATAGAGAGAAACACTAGGGTGGATAAATCTTTTATAATTGAATTCCTTTAGTTGTGTCTTCTATTATACTAATTCCATTATAATCATTCTATTTTCCGTCTTGGATATAGTCATTGGATAGGGGTTTTAATCAATAGAAAACCAAATTTACTACTCTATAGGTTATATAGGTTAATGCTATTCAAAAATATCAGTGTATTTTTTTCACAATAGGTACATCGTTAATTTGAATATTTTATTACTTACAAATAGACAGTAAATTATCATCCTCCCAAATAATCTCATTCATTTGAGCTAATAGGGATGGATCTAGATCTACTCTAATGATAATCGATTTTTCACCATAATCACGTATAAAAATTTACATATTTTTAAAATTAAATATCGCATACTATTTTAAAAATAATCCTTACGATGTATAATGTCAAAGCCGAAAACATGTATGATGATAAAATTAATAGATAAAGCATATTCCTATACTATAATGGGGATTACCAAACACATATTTTTTTTAATGAGACATCCCTTAGGGGTTTCAATTGAAAACACATTTATTAAGGATAATTTGAATTATATAATTTTTAATGAAAACAAGAAGATATGATGGAATGAAATGATTCAAGATCAAATACAGAACATAGAATATTGACGAATCGATTATAGTACATGCGGCCACATCATTAGGAACTTCAACATCTGTAGTTGTTACTGTATAATCTTATCCTTTCACCCGTACAATTCTCTTGGGGAGGTTTAATTAGTTCATTAACAATAATTGTAAAATTTTCCAATATATTTAAAATTATATAATTGAATATTAGTTACATTTTCTTTCCCTTTTAGTCTCGATATTTTTGGCTAATTATCCTAAATTTGTAACACACTCCTTTTCCATTTAAGCACACTCTCTGGTGTTTCATTCCCCAAGTATGCCATGCTGAAAAACTCCCATTTTTATTTATCCTTGTATCCATTCAATCCTCTACCACAAATAACTTTTCATTCATTCTTTTAAAGTCATAATACATAGATAATTGTTTATATTTCTTGATTTTACATGAGACTATATAATAATATGATGAGATTGCTTGGGAAACCAGTTCCATTCAAAGTAATTTTTTTAAACCATCAAATAATCGATCAATCATTCTCCTTGGATTATGCATGTAGTCCACATAATTCTACTCTATCATTGTGAAATTAGCTTCAAAATATTTACCATTGTCATCCTCATGTTTCTGTAGATTGAGAAATAACTTCTCTATATCTGCTCAATTCTAATGAGGAATGTAATTTTCAAATATTATTTCCTTAAAATCTCTCCATTCAATATTTTCATTCTCCTCCTCCTCCATTTTGTTTTCAATTAGTGACATTCATTGATCATATTATCATGATAAATGATATACCTCCATGAAAACCTTCTCCCTTTCATTACATCCCAATGCAAGATATATCTTCTCTAGGTAACTAATCCATATCTATAATAATAATGTGTTTATAGTCTAATTAAATGATGGAGGATTGATTCACAAAAAACGGCCTAACATTGATCCTTATGATAAGGTTCAAGGTTCCCTATATGGGTATGGTTGTTTTAAATAACATGATTCAGCTTTCCCAGTATAGGTATAAGTTTCTCATCATCAGTAACATCTCCATAACCAATATCATTATCTTATATTAGGGGGACTTAGCTAAATGGGATACACAAATTCTTGTTGTTTCCATTCATTCTACTACATGCGATTACTAAATAAAGTAATACACTAGATTAGGTAATGAGTCATATTTCATAATATTAACTAGTAGACTGATTGGCATATTTTGAAACCCTAGGAATATGTAATCCAATAATAATTAATATGGATTTTTTGAGTGAAAATTTACATTAAAATCATTAATAATGACTTGTAAAATATATTAGAATTATCCAAATAATTACCCATGTGACTGTCGAATGATGTTTGTAGTAAGGCCCACTTTTTTGTAGCAGGTTACCCAAGTTGAGGCCCAAAACACCTTGTCAGAGTTGTTACTCCTCTATACATTTGTTCTAGAAAAACATCCACTTGTAGTATCCGGATATGGAAGTATTTTCTTGGAATATCCATATATTAACTCCCATATAAATATAATAATATTTTATTAAATGTTTTTCCTCAATGTTTATAATATGTTGTTGTTCCTTATTTATATTTCCAAAATCTAGATTCCATTTTTTCTTCTAAACACACTCTAATACCAACTATAATGACCTTACCCTGGTAGCCTAATGACTGTGGCTTATTTTATTAACTTTGAATGACTAACAAAAGTCATGTCCCAAATGGAAAATAAGTTTAGTACGATGGGATAATAAGATAAAAACAAATGTCGAACTTTAAAACTTGAAATGAAATACGTAATTGAAAATCCATATGGATCCTAGATTATCCCTGGAAGTCATCTATAATGTTAAACATCAAAACTTTGGGAAAACATAATATAAGATAGGGGTGAGAAGAAATTTTTAATAAGGCTAATTAATACATTGGATGTTATCATAAAAATACACACTAGGCATAATGAACAACTAAAAACACATGTCTTTAAAAATATACTTAAACAAAATATGGTAGGGCTGAAATATTATTAAATATGGGCATATAATTTATTGAATGTTAATTGAACCTAAAAATATATTTTTTAATAGTACGATGATACCATGTTTTATAAATTAATAATACTATAATGAGGTAATTAATAATGTCATACATCTAAAACATATTTTCAAGGCCTCAACCTAGACATCCAAAAATACTAGAGTATGTGTTTGGCTAAAACAAAATTCTGTTTTATTTCATGAGACATATAAAAGCATCAAGGGGATGTAGAGGGCCCAACCAATCACTTTATATTTCCAATAAAATCCTCATATGATATGAGATAAACATAAAAAACATGAACATAAGAAATTACATTCCCCAATCTGTACAAATAAACACTAACCATTCTATGTATTATGGTGAAAGATATCAAGAAATGATATCCATAGTATATGTGATCATAAATCATTTAATAAAATATGTTATATGATAAACATAATATATTAACCTCAATAAGAAATAAAAATAAATAGGGGTGTTGAAATAGTAATAAAATACTCTAATATAATCATCAATGTGTTTTTGAAAGAAATAAAAATTATATATTAAAAAGAATATTTATTTTGGAAATATATTTGTATAAAATAAGAAATTTACTATGTGAGTTGCTTCATTACTAAATTTTTGGTTTTATAAAAATAATTGACTCTTAAAACTTATTAAGTAAAACACTTCAAAATGGGTAATAAATTGAGATGTTCTCTTTAATCTGGCATGTTTATCAGGAAAAATTGAGAAAAATCACTAAAAACATTTATTGCCCCACGAAATTAAGAAAAATTATGATTGTTAAAAATATATATAAAATTTACATATAATTTATTAGGGGTTAATAATAAAAAATTATAATTTAATTTTTATTAGGAGAAGCAAAGTGTTACACAGAGGAAAATAGAGTTTTAGTAAGAAAACACTTACCCGTGTCCGAATGTGTTCTGCACATGGGCATAACATCATGGATAATAAAATTAAATACATTATTTTTTTAATTAAGAAAATAATTTTTGTGTTTAAAAAAAAATTATTTTGTGTATTTATTTCCTTTTGTAGAGTTATAAGATAAA
This sequence comes from Viscum album, assembly GCA_963277665.1. Lineage (NCBI taxonomy): Eukaryota > Viridiplantae > Streptophyta > Magnoliopsida > Santalales > Viscaceae > Viscum > Viscum album. The sequence continues at coordinate 1,129,401,575 of OY728128.1, read as the reverse complement.
AATTTAAAGCCCAAAAGAATTCGTTTCTTTGATTTTCATGATCGATATAATTATATAAGATAATGCAAGTTCATGTGTAATTGGTATAAATATCTAGAATTTTATAATATAATATTTATGAACATATGTTATTCATTGTGTTTATAAATATAATTTTGTTATATGATTTATGTATGAATCATTAGATTAAACATTTCATGATAACCATTTAGATTTTGTGGGGGGTTTTCGATCACAACGAACTAGTTTTGTGACATTATTTAAAATCATTCTTAAATGATGGTTCCAAAAACCTAACATAAAATATAATAAATATTATAGAATTTGGTTCAACAATATAATTCATTTCTAAAATGTCACAACCCATCCCCCAAGGCCCGTATCGTTACTACCCTAGGCATGCCTTCTATAGGACTAAGGATGGTGACTTCAACCAATGGTGTAAATCCATAAACTGGGAAGGCGTTGCCTTTTTAACTGTAAACAAACACATCAGAGTACACATCTAAAAGAGAAACACTAAGTAAAAATGTATACAAAATAAGTGCTGGAAAGTAAAAAGGTACCAGAAATACCAGACAAATAGGAAAGTACAAGGACAACTTAAAAGAAAGTATAACAGAAGATAATTAATGTAGATAATGGATTTCCCTCTGGGGTTCCTACCTAAAGGGTTGGTATATATGGACTCCTCAGCACTCTCATCCATCTCTTTACTCCGTGTACCTTCACGCCGAGTGTTCCACCTCCAGGTACTGTCCAGTCCGACTAATCTCTGCCTTAGTCAGCATTGTTCGTCGTTTGCAACCAACATAACGTGGTGCGGGCATAGCCCGTGCTGGTGTGAGTATAATGATACTTAGTAGAGACCTGGAGACCCTCAAGGTCTCACTAAATCTAACAAGGATAAAGGAAAAATTATTAAATCAATTGATAACCATTAATTATGTATATTCCCATACATATACATAAGTTATCTAGTAACCCATCTCAATCACGACGAAAACACAAAAGTCATTGACTCATCTCAAACCAAGATTTTCATTATCGAAACCATAGATACTGGATAACAGCTGCTCTGTCGAGTATAGTGGGCCTTTCGCAACACCAAGGCACTTCTCACTAACCTTGGATAGTTGAGGTACTCCTCCGATTGAGTACCGCGGGTCTGCTTCCAACTACCAGGCACTCCTCTACTATGGGTCTGCCGTGAACTACTAGGTGCTCCCCCTAATCGCTTGTAGATTTACTCTTCCTATTTATTACCATGAGTCTACCACCAACTTCCAGGTGCTCCTCCACCATGGGTCTGCCTCCAACTACCAGTCACTCCCCACTGGCCTCGTCGAATCAGTCAAGAAGTCATTAGGTCCTCTAAAAACTAGGTCACTGCACTCTCTCTTCTCATCAGTCGAAGGATCCGATCCAAGGGATACTTTTCAATACTCCAACTATCACGAAATTCCATGAAGATGTATCTGAAATTTCCTCCATGCCATAAGGGACTCAACACAATAGACAGTGTGTCAATCAGATGCCCAATCTGTTAGTTATTATCCTTTTAGTCCGGGGATCCTAGTTGGATTCATGTATGATCCAACCTGACCGTAACTCAAATATACCCTAAACTCCAGTGAGATATGCTCAGAGGTATGGCCACACTCCAAAAATAATGGCTCCATTGACAGTTTGTCAAACGTATGTCTGGTGCCAAAGATATGGCCAAAGAAATTAAAGGGGCAGTAATGGTCCTGGGCACGGTCCGACCCAGTCTAACAGACTCTGCCCAATCGAGACTAGGCCGACCCATTCTGGGTTGACCCGGTTAGCCTATTATGTTCGCCCTGGTCCGTTGGGCCTGGTCCAGTGGACTGCGAGAGTAGTTCGGCCTATAGATCGCCACGCAGGCGACTCGACCTGATGGACAGGTCTAGTTTGGCCCGGAGTGTTGCGAGGGAGCGGCCTGGCACACCTCGGCCTAGAGGGAATGGATAGGCTTGTTTTTTTAGGGCACCACAAGGGGGATGGGACACCAGCTCTGTCGGGTGGCCACGATGGAGCTGGGATGCAGGGGGGCGCCGGGCAGGGCGCGGGGGCGCTGGGCAGGGCGCGGGTCACTGGGCAGGCCGTGGTAGGGGACGGGCAGGCCACTACATGGCACTGGGGATGCCGGATAGTGTACCGTAGGGTGCCGGGGGCACGAGGAGCAATGGAAGAGGGTTTGGGCAGCGCCTGGGGGGTGACGGTCTTGACACTAGCAGGGTCGGGAAGGCCATGGGGTAGGCCATGTGTTCGTCCAGGGCAAGCGTCAGGCATGGTGTTGGGAGGCTTTGGGTAGGTGGGTGGGTGCTGCTCAGCCGGCAGTGTTCGACCGGTAGCACCGGACAGCCGCAGGGGTTGCATGATTCACAGAGGTCGTAGGTAGCACAACCTTCATTGTTGACGCCTTCGTCATAGTCGCTTCATCGCCATGTTGAAGGAACATCAAAAAATATCGGTTTAGGGGGTCAGGCCATGTTAGTTGGCCAACACCCTTCACATTTAGGGGTGATAAAAATTATTCATCAAAGTGGAATGATGTTTAACTTAAATCATTTATAATACTTCACATTAATTATTTTCAACAAAGATGAGAAAAGAAAAGAAAAGCACCAATATGCAATAACCCCTACCTTGGTCGATGTTTGTCGATGATGGCATGAAGAGATGGTCATCGATCCATTGAAATCGTTGTGGATGGAAGACATCTCATGATGGTTGAGGAAGATGCTCCACGTCAGTAGGATTCAATGAAGGGAGTCGAATAAGAATAGTTGTCGACATTCTTTGTGTTCTTCATTCTTCGTTGGAAAGAGCGTTCTTCATTGGAAGAACATTTCTCCCAGGATTTCCCCTTCTCAAGTTACACCAAAATTCCAAGTGAAAAAAATATTTGATTGAGTCATATAATATTACGATGGCACAACAATTCAAAAAGGAGAAATAAATTATGCAGGCTCCCATAATTAATCCACGAGAGGGTGGTACATTAATTAATGGGGTTGGATCCATTTAATTAAAGAGGATGGTTCCATTTAATTAAATTGGAAGGTGGAGAGTCTCCAAGGGTGGTGGCACCATTATGTAGGGAGTTCAAGGGTTCTCCCTACATAATGAAGTGTTTCATGGGGTTTAATATCGAGTGGTCCCCACCTCATTATTCCACCAATGGGAGGTTGAAATCTGGTGGGCCCCACCACCATAACCTCTCATGGATGGTTAAGGTGTGGTGGCCCACACCTCTAACCTCCTCTTGGTGGTTTTAATCTCCACACACTGAAAGGCGGCTCAAATAATATAATTTTGTTGCACACTTTATTTTTTTAATTTTTTATAAAAATTAAACAAACTAACTATTATTTTCGAGAAACTCCCATCAAGTTGAAAGTCTTATGAAGAGAATACCGGCACTACGAGCTCAATTATTGCCATATATTTCAATTCTGAAACCGATTCAATATTTATAAAAACCCGCTCGTATGTTTACTGAACGTACACTGCCAAAACATTTGAAATTGATTCTAGGCACACTGGTCCTTGGAATCAAGCGCCGTAAAATTTCATAGACTCGTAAAATTCCCATGTATTTAAGAAAAAAAATTCCATAGAATTCATGGGTCTTTACATTATCCCTACCTCAGGGCTTTACATCCCTGTAAACTACAACTCGATCTATGGGAACAAATGGGGGTAATGAGCATGCATCAGAGCCTCCCGATCTCATGTGGTCTGCCGGGGGTTACCGTGCTACCAGAGAACATGCACTAGAGGTATCAATTTTCCATGTATGACCCACTCATAACGATCCACAATCTCCACTGGAACCTCTGTGAAGGTCGCCCCATCGTCAACGTCCAGCTCTCTATGGCCGATGATTTGGGAAGGGTCGTGCACGTATATCCTTAGGTGAGATACGTGGAAGATTTTATGAACTCAGTGAAACTAAGGTGGAAGAGTAAAGTAGTAAGACTCCACACCTACTTTACTAAGGACCTAGAAAGGTCTGATGAATCTTAGAGATAACTTGCCATATCGGCCAATTCTCTGTAGTCCTCATCGAGGTGGGACCCGTAGAAAGAGGTGGTCGCCATCCTTGATCTCTAGAGGCCTTCGTCTCCTGTGAGTATATGAATTCTGCATACTCTGTGCAGTCTTCATCCACTCTTGGATGATCTACACCTTCTTGGTAGTTTCTAGTACTATCTCTGGTCCCACTAGTGTTGACTACCTAGGGTATGTCCAGCACAAAGGTGATATGGAAGGTCGGTCGTACAACTCCTCGAAAGGTGTCATCCCTATAGTGGAGTGATATCAGTTGTTGTAAGAAAACTCCACCAAAGGAAAGTGATCCTCACGTCTATGACCAAAGTCGAGGACACATGCATGTATCATGTCCTCAAGGGTCTAGATAGTCCACTAAGTATGACCATCAGTTGAGGATGGAAGGCATTTCTCAAGTGAAGCTTTGTCCTGAATGCTTCCTGCAACCCCTTCCATAGCTGGGATGTAAACCGTTCATCACGGTCGGAGACAATAGAGGAATGAACTTCATTTAGTCTCACAATCTCCTGCACATAGTGGCATCCCATTAACTCTACTGAACCTATCTCTCTGGTCAGTATGAAGTGGGCCGACTTGGTGAGTCTATAAAAGATCACCCGATTCAAGTCATGAACCCTAGATATATGTGGACGAACCATCACTAATTCCATGGATATCCCATCCCAAATCCACTCTTGGACCTCTAAAGGCTGAACCATGCCTTTTGGTACATGGTTCTCTACCTTCTATTTCTAGAAAGTCAAGCATCGTGTGACAAACTCTTCTACCACCTTCTTCATACCAAGCCACCAGTGCTATCATCGAAAATCTGGGTACATCATTTCCACTATTGGATGTACTGCTAGAGGGGATGTGTGGAACTCCCTAAAAACTTCCTCCTGAAGTTTCACTAGTACCAAGGTACGTCCTATAAAGAGGATGATGTTCTCCCCACCTTCAGAAAATCTATCAGGTGCTTGCACTGTGAATATCTATGCACGTCGTGTCTCGCAGTCAGTGCCCCCATGTTGTGCCTCCCAGACTCACTGATGAAGTGGGGTAGTGACTGTAAGAGACTGTATATAGGCTACTCTGTATCTATCCACAATGGATAACTTTAAGGCATCCAGTTGGTCTGTCACCTCTTCTAGAAGTTGTATACCAGATCTCATACTGGGAGAATCTGCTACAACATTCCCCTTCTCGGGAGTATAGACTATCTCAAAGTCATAATCCTATAGGAACTCGAGATATTGCCATTGTCTCAGGTTTTTTTCCTTCTAAGAGATGATATACCTGAGACTATTGTGATCAGATTACATGATAAAATGCTTTCCCATCATATGGTGTCTCCACATCTTCAAGGCGAAAACCACTACTACAAACTCTAGGTCATGGGTAGCGTAGTTCTACTCATGATGTCTCACCTTATGAGAACCATAACCAATCACTAATCACTCCTACATTAGGACACACCCATGTATGGTCCCTGATGTGTCGTAGTAAACTACGTACCCTACGCCTTCCTCTAAATCCTCAAGATGGGGGCACTAGTCAGCCTCTGCCTCAACTCTAGAAATCTCTACCGGTATCTCTTCGACCACACGAAGGGTTTCCCATAATTCTTCAAGGATAGTTGTGGTGATGCAACATGGGAGATGTTTAGAATGAATATCTAATAGTATCTAGCCAAACACAGGAAACTCTATACCTCTGTCACACTCCTGTGTGGCTCCCAAGAAAGTACCGCATCAATATTCACTGGATCCACTGCAACTCTAGCCTCCGAGATGATGTTTCCCAAGAAGTGAACCTCTCGAATCCAAAACTGGAAATTCCGGAGCATTCCATAATGCTATTGCTTTTTTAGTGTGTCCAGAACTACCTGAAAATGGTACGCATGTTCCTCCTCAATAGTCAAGTAGATCAGAATGTGGTCAAGATGACTACAAAAATTCAATCAAGGTAAGGATAGAAGATCATGTTCATGAGACCCATGAACAATGCTAGAGAGTTGGTTATGACAAAGGGTATAACCAAGAACTTGTAGTGGCCGTAACGACACCTCAAGGTCATCTTATGCACATCCTCATCATGAAATCTAAGTGGGTGATAGCCTGATCAGAGGTATATCTTCATGAACCATCGTGATCCCTTCACCTGGTCATAGAGCTCGTAAATCCTTGAGAGTGGGTACTTGTTCTTTATGGTCACATGGTTCAGGAAACGGTAGTCTACATCGATCCTGAATCTCCCATTATCCTTCTTGGATGAATGAATCGGGGGAGCCTAGGGAGAAAAACTGGGCTGGAGGAATCTCTTCCCCAGCAAGTCCTCTAGCTATACCTGTAGCTCATGTAGCTCAGCGGGATCCATCCAATATGCTAGAGTATATATCAGTGTCATCTCGGGGTACATGTCAATGTATAAGTCCACCTCTCTACAAAGAGGTAATCCTGGAACATTGTTCGGGAAAACAACTACATACTGGTCCACCACTATTGGATAAGTCCGACTATTCACATCAATTACTTCGAGGGTAAGTCAAGCCAGCTAGTGAGTGATATGATGCATCATTCTCTGAGTAAGTTAGTCTTATGCTGAAAAGGTTCCCTTCTCACTGGTGAAGGTAAACCTGGTCTCATCCTTGCAGACAAACCAAACATTTCGCCTAATACAGTTTACATATGCATGGACTGTAGATAACTAGTCCATACCGAAGATTATGTTGTAAGGCCACAACGCTGCTACTAGAAGATCCTATCTGAAGCTCTCTCCACCTAGAGTAATCTTTCACTACAGGCACCAGTGCGTAATTGTCGAATCTGCTTCTATAAGAGTCTCTAGTCATAAGTATCGAGAAATGCCTCCTTCGGAAATCTCCGAGCTCCAAACAAGGGAAATGGAAACGAAAGAGTGACTGGAAGCTGTGTCAATAAGAACAATAGATATGGTGGACTTGACACAGATCGTACCTCGAATCATCTCCAGATCGTCATGATCATACGACTTAGCTTCCTGAAGCTGAGCTCTCTCCTGTCCACCTGCTCCCAGCAGTGAGGGTGGAATTCCATGTGGTGGTGGTAGAAACACCTCGAAACATCATCCATCGCTAGCTGCACGTCCAGATCCCCTTCCATGTATGCCTCGTCCCTGTGGACTGCCTTGATCAAACCTCTACCACTTCCTGGGAGGTCCCTCAACTGTCTGCAGATCATTAGAACAGTGGGGAAGACAGTCACGAGCCATGTGACCAAGCCCTCTGCATGAGTAACACTGACCACTCTTAGCATGGCTGGCTCTGTCTCTACTCCAGGTTCCCTGTACAACTGATCCTGAGTCAAGAAGTTGACCACCTATAGGTCTGGTCTTCTTGGTCCTCTACGAAATCTGTCTACTTCCATCTATAGAAGACTCCACTTTGTGTCAGTTAGTGGTTTCTCTCACTGCTGGAGACTGCTCATCAAGGAAACTCTCCACTAGGAGGGCTCTCTCTAGCCCGCCCGCCTGCGTTGGGATGTTGAGTGAGATAATCGAAGCTCTGATATCTCGAGTGAGCCCCTGCTCAAAGGTCTGCACCCTGAAGAATGAGTCTTGTACCATATTATTTAGTTGCACGAGAGGTCAGTGAACCTCGCTGAGTATTCTTCTATTGTCATGATACGCTGTTGCAGATACAGTAGCTCTTGTATCTGCACCGTTCGAAGGGTGTCTAGGAAAAACTCCTCCTAATACAGGCTCTCGAAATCTGTCCATAGTAGCATCACCTCGTCATGAACCTAGATCATCAGGCTCCACCATCTACCTACTGTTTCCGGAAGGAGGTTGTCCGCATGGATCACCATGATATTTTCTGATGTCCCTACAAGCCTGAAGAATCTCACCACGGCCTCTAGCCAATCCTCAGCTGCCTGTTCATCGGACTCTCTCCTGAACCTTGGTGGCCTCTATAACTGGAACTCGTGAAACGCGATCAAGCAGCGTGCATCGTCTGCTGCTGGGGCTAGTGGAATCGATGTCTCAATGATAAAAGTACCCCTGGTGCCTCCGCTGGAAAAGGGTCCTGCACTGAGGCCTCATCGCTCGGTGGGATGTTTGTGCGTACCACTATCAGGGATCTAATTGGTCATGTGTGGGGAGGTATCTTGAATGAAACAGATGCAACATGGTCAAAATATTTATACCTGGTGACCTAATTTGGTTTAGTTGACTTACAAGAAAATATCATTAAAGCACACATGCAATCAGTGTTTTCGTGCACTGAGTCGAAAATCAGATGTCAGGGTCTAGGTGTTTGGATACGTCAGCCACCCACACAAACACTAGACTCCCTAAACTGAAAACCACACTTAGTACCCTTGACCCTATTGCTTCACAGAAAAAGTAATATTAGAGTCCTATGATCTATGGTATAACTGACTCCTTTGATAAAAATGTGTCACGACCCGTCCCCTAGGGCCCGTATCGTGACTACCCCATGCCCGCCTTCCATAGGTTAGGGGCTGGCGACTAGCACAGAAGGTGTAAATCCCTAAACATGGAAGTTATTTCCTTTATAACAGTAAACAAACACATCAGAGTACACAATTTCAAGAAAAACACTAAGATAAAATGTACACAAAAGAAGTGATGGAAGGTTAAAAGGGGTCAAAAAGACAAGCCCAACAGGAAAGTACAAGTACAAATTAAAAGCAAGTAAAACTGAAGAAAATTAAAGCAGCTACAAGGTCATCCTCTAGGGTTCCTACCTGAAGGGTCGGTACAGATGGCATCCTCAGCACTCCCATCTGTCTGTCTCCTCCGTGTACCGTTACACCAAGTGGTCCACCTGTGGGTATAGTCCAGTACTGCTAATCTATGCCTCAATCAATGTTGTATTTTATCTGCAACCAACACAACGAGCTGCAGGAATAACATGTGTAGGGGTTAGTATAACGATACGTAGTAGGGACCCCGAGACCCTCAAGGTCTCACTAAATCTAACAAGGATAAACCAAAAAGTATGAAATAAGTGGATAGACATTACATAGGTATATTCCCAAACATCTAACTAACTTATTTAGTAAACCATCTAAGTCATGAGTAAAACACAAAAGTCATTGAATCATCTCAAACTATGATTTTCATTATCAAAACCACAACTGGTGGAAAACTCCTCCTCTGTCGAGTATAGTGGGCATGTCGCAACACCAAGGCGCTTCATACTAAACATCGACTGGTGAGGTACACCTCATGTTGAGTACCACACTCTGCTACCAACTACCAGGGGCTCCTCCGATGTGGGTCTTTTGTCAACTACCAGGCGCTCCCCCTAATAGCCTGCAGAGGTGCTCCTCCTGTCGAGTACTGTGGGTTTACTTCCAACTACCAGGTGTTTCTCTGCCGTGGGTCTACCACTAATATCGAAGTGCTCCTCTGTTGTGCTAATCGAATCACTCTGAGTCGAATCGGTCAAACAGTCATCAAGTCTGCTAGCTACTAGGTCGCCGCACTCTATTTGCTCTTCGGTGGAAGGATCCACTCCACGAGCTAGTGGGAAATACTCTAAATGCCGTGAGGTGCCACGAAAAAGTTTAACAATGGTCTTTAACATCATATGGGTCTCAATGCAACATATGGAACGACAATTGGACGCCCGGTCTGTTAGTTATTAGACTTTTAGGATCGGGGGCTTGGTTGGATTTGTGTACAAACCAACCCGACTGTAAATAAAATATACCCCAAAATCTAGTGGGATATTCTCAAAAGGACGGCTATGATCCAAGAATATCGGTGTCACTGACAGTTCATTAAACGGACATCCAGTTCCAAAGATACGGACAAAAAATTAAAGGGGCAGTAGTGGGCCATGGCCAGGTCCGACCTGGTCAGACTGACTCCGCCCAACCAAGATAGGGCCGACCAGGTCTGGGTCAACCTGGTCAGACCCTCTGGGTTTGACGCAACCCATTAGGTTGGTCAGCCTATTAAAACTGGCCCGGTCTGCTGGACCCAGCCCTGTGGACTGTGAGGGCGGTTCTGCTCGGATGTCGCAACGTAGGCGACTCGACACGATGGTCGGGGCCAGTTTTTTCCAGAGTGTTGTGTGGGCATGGCCCGTCATGGCTAAGCCCATAGGGCGCGGTTAGGACAGTTCGTCTAGGGAACCCCAAGGGGGGTTGGGACACCGGCTCGGCCGAGTGGCCGTGAGGGGGTCGAGACGTCGCGGGGGTGTCGGATAAGCCGCGGGGGAACAGGGAAGGACGTGGCAGGGGCCAGGAAGGCTGTGTCAGGGCTCTAAGGGTGTCGGGCAGGGCGGCGGGGGTGCTGGGTAGGGTGGATTAGGGTGCCAGGGGTACCGGGAAGGGCACAGTGGGGCGCTGGGGGTGCAAGGGCAGGGCGTAGCAGGGCACCAGGGGTGTCGGGCAGGGTGCAGCACGACGCTGAGGGCATGCGGGGTAGAGAGCGGGGGCGCGGGCAGCACGCAGGGGCACCAGGCAGGGCGCTTCCGGGATCGGGCATGCCTCTAGGCAGGCCGCAGTTCCTGCCAGGGCATGCACCAGGAAGGGCATCAGGAAGCCCCAGGATGGTGGGTCTTGCGCCGCTAGGCCAGTTGTGTTCGGCTGAGAGAGCCGGTGCGCCGCGGGCACGACACATTTCACGGAGGCCACAGGTAGCGTGACCTTCGTCGTTTCCACCTTCATTGTCTTCTCTTCATCTTAATTCCAAAAGTAAATCAAAAAAGGATCGGCAGTGGGATTCAGGCCTTGTTAGTGGCCCGCACACTCCGTATTTAGGGGTGATAACAATTATTCAACATAGAGGAAGGATGTTGATCTTCAATCATTCATAATACATCACATCGATTCTTTTAAACGAAGAGGGGAAAATAAATGAATGCACCAACTTTCAATAACTACCTACCTTGCTCGATGTTTATCGACATTGGTGTGAGGAGATGGTCATTGATCCATTGATTTCATTGCGGAAGGAAGACGTCTCGTGATGGATGTAGAATGCGATCCACATTGGTAGGACTTGATGCAGGGAGTCGAAGAAGAATCATCATCGGCCTTCTTCGCATTCATCGTTCTTCGTTGGGAAGAGCGTTCTTCATTGTAAGAACTTTTCTCCCAAACGTTCTACTTCTCATGTTCCAACAAAATCCCATGTGAATATTATATTAGATTTAGTCGTCTAATATTATTTTGGCACAACAATTCAAAAAGAAGAAATAAATTACGTAGGCTCCTCTAATTAATCCACGAGAGGTTGGAATTTATATTAAAGGAGTTGGCTCCATTTAGTTAAAGGGGTTGGCTCAATTTAATTAAATGGGAAGGTGGGGAGTCTCCAAGGATGGTGGAACCGTTAAGTGGGGTGTTCAAGGGTTCTCCCCACTTAATGAAGAGTTTCAAGGGGTTTAAAGTCATGTGGTCCCCACCTCAGTTATCCTCCCATGAGAGGTTGAGTTTGGGTGGGCTCCACCACCATAACCTCTCATGGGAGGTTATGGTGTGGTGACCCCCACCTCCTACCTCCTCTTGGAGGTTTTAACCTCAACACACCCAAGGGAGGATCAAATAAAATAAAGTTGTTGAACACTTTATTATATTATTTTTTTATAAAAAACCAAAACATAAATTTTATTCTTGACCAACTATCTTCAAGGTGAAAGTCTTCTTAAGTGAATATCGACTTTGCGAGTTCAATGTTGCCCTTGGATTTCAATTCCAAGAACCCATTATAATGTTATAAAAACACACTTATATGTTTATTGAACATACCCTAACAAAACATCAGAAATTTATTTCTGGCATACCGGGCCTCGGAATCAAGCACAGTAAAATTTCACAGACTCGTAAAATTCCCATGTATTTATGAAAAAACATTCCTCTGAATTTCTGGGTCATTATATAAACCATTATTTAAAATGAAATCGAAGAACAAGACTTTATTGTCTACCATGGTTTTAAATCAACACCTCCTAAATGATGATATTGTTTTTAAAACAAAAGATAGTGTAGGGATATTAATGATTTATATTGAATTACCATGAGATATATCTCATATTTATATGATAATAGAGTTTCCATGATCATGTCAATAGAGGAAGTGACGAGATAATAATATAAGAAGGTTTATATGAGAAATAAAATTGAAAAGAATGTTGATTTTACATCATCTGTACTCCTCCATGAGAACCTTTATATGGGTAGGGATTTTGGAATATTGGTAATACCAAGATCTCATGTATGTGGGTAGATAATAAGGAAGTGCTTTTGGGTAGATCATTGAGAAGAATCAAGGCATTGATGTATCATGTTAAGAGGGCGTGAGGGTGGTTTTTATAGTGGAGAAGAGGAGTGGTTTTTTAAAATCTTATTCATTATTTTATTATTTTTCTCATGATAAGATATAGTGATTATTATTGAGAACAAAAATAGTAATATATGAATTTGAGATTGAACCAATTTCCATTTTATCATCCATGACTCAAGAATTGTGTAGAAATATATTTATTTATCTTATTTTGAAAATTATACAATTTCACTATTCTAAAAAAATTATGGAATTTTAAAAAAATCACAAAAAATCACCCTAACAATTATTAGACATGTATAATTGAAAAATAAAATCCATTTTTTCCAAATTATTATCTTTATAAGAGAAATTGAATTTTGAAATAAACTCATTATTTACATGAAAAAATCATATTTTAAATTTATAAATTGTTTTAAAATTATTTCAAAAATTAATTAAGATATCATAAAATAATCCTAAAAAAATATAACAAAAATATATTTTTTGAAGAATATATTTTTATGAAAAATATTTTTATTTTATAAATTTAAAATTGTAGTAAATTATTTATTATTAAAATACATCAACTGTATTTTTTATTTTTAAAATATTTACTCCCATTTATATAGTTCCTAAATATTAATTATAAATACATGGGTGATATTTATAGTCATAAGGGCACATTAATATCCATAAGGGAATGTTACAAGGCATACGGGTAAGTTTTTGTTATAAAAAAATTTATGTTGATCCTATATGAGTCTAAATATCTTATTGATTGAGACCATTTCTCTTAGATTGTCTAAATACAAATCACAGAAATGGAAAGTTTTTATTTAGTGTCTAGGTTATACCTATATCATATAACAAAGAGTTTTTTTTAAGTGGCTTAGTTTTTATAGAATTTTATATTAAATTTATTTGTAAAACCTTTGGTGGTTATATTTTCTAGGTATCTGGTGGTGAGATGGTGTGATTTTCACATACTCTCACTTGGAGTACCATATTTTATATTTCATATTTCCTTTGACGATTATACTGGTACATTGGTATGTTCTAAAATATATTTGAGTAATATCACCCCTTAAATTTTCTTTTAGTTATGGAATATATTTATTTCATTAATTTTTTATCTTTATTATATTTTTATTCCTGTTTTTTTCTTCATGTTGGGAAAAATAAATCCTTCTAGACACTATGTGATTCACATGTGATAACTGACATACTGTTTGAATTGGGAATTACTCTGAGGACTGTAGAAATTTTGTATGTGAACTAATTTGGGAAGGTATACAGGTAATGTTCACCATAGTATTAGGGGGGTGGGTGATCACTACCATTATAGTATAAGAGAATTAGTTTATTGATAAAAAATCATACAAAACAATGGTATTACCTCTTTTAATGAATTTCCCAAACTTAAATGATAAAAATCATGGTTTTGAGGATTCGTTCTACAATCATTGAAATGAAATATTTTATCAAAAACTCCTCAATGATACTTTAGTGGAGAAGACTTAGCAATCCTTTATATATTATTATCCAATTTCTATAATAATATATTTTTCATTTTTTAAAAAAATTATATAAAAACTATGTCATTATATTAATTTTTTAATTATTTTTTATTATTATTTTAATTCATTGAAATTTAATATTAATTTCAAAAAATATTTAAAGATAAATTATTCCCCCTCCTATATTTTAATCATTTCTTCAGAAAATACTAGTCCTCCCATAATTCGATTGTGCGACATCATGGATGGGAAAATTTAGTGTTAATATCCACCTAATACCATTTAAAATTTTCCTTATAATTTATATAACACACTAACTAGGGGCCTCATAAATAGTTTTAGATCCTGCTCATATTGTTTTATGATAATATTTAACTTTTTGGATTGAATATTAATTTCCTAGATTTCATTACTATAGTTTTGTATGTAAATTCATAAGATTTTCTAAAATATTCATATTACAAAATATATATTCATTTAGACGTTAAATTATATAATACTATACTATTGACACTAATAATGAACCTTGTATAATTTTGAAATAAAATTATATTTTTCTATTACATGTCAATGGTTTTTTATAACAATATTGGGTGTCTCATTTTTTTAAAATAACATATAGTATTAAATGAATTGGAAGTTTTAAAATAATATATGTATTATATTATAATTTTACTATTGTATGCAACATTTACACATTTGGATTTCATTCTGATTCTATATACATTTTTTCATATTGTTTTAGGTGATGATATCATCATTCAAAAGTTCCCTCTGAACATTTATAATAAAATATAAATGATGGTTAATTTTATGAATGTTTTTATTTCACAGATATGTTTACACATTTTTTTTTTACTTATATCATTTTTATGAAATTTTATGCATAGAATCATATTTTTAATGATGAATACATATTTTTATTTTTTATAGAAACATGTATTTATTTTTTATTAAAATAAATATATGGTTTTTATTTAAAAATCTAATTTAAAAAAGTGAAAACCATTTCTAGAATTCACATACAGGGCCTTAAAAATTATTTAAACAAATAATTATTTGAAATATGTCTTATGACTGTGGAATGTTTTTTTTGGAAATTATGGATAAGTAATTGGTTGATTTTTTTACAAAATTGTATAGAAAACAAGGTGGGTATTTTTGTTAGTGGTATGTAGATGTAACAAAACAACATTATAATTATTGAATGAATAGATTTGAACAACATATATATTTTTAGAAGTCTTGTTTTCTTGGAAGTTCAAGATTTAGTGGGTTTTTCAACCGTCCAATGGATTGATAATTCTTTACATCAATATATTGGGAGGTATCATTAAAAATATTTTTCAAATTAGTGGATTTTTTTTCAATATCCTAAAATCATGAGTTAATGTTAATTAGATACAAAGTTTAATTTTGTCCCATATATTTATGTTTGGTAATATATAAAATTTATTATTTCATGATGTTTCTTTAAAAGTTTTCTTGTAATTTTTAATAATTATTTGTAATTGATTTTTTACATAGTGATATATGTATATGTAATGATATATATTTTTTATGGGATGTATACGAACTAAGACATTGATATGTTATTTTATTATATACCATGAGTCTATGTATTGATATAGACATGAATAACATTCAATCATAACATTTGGTTGATATTTTTTACTTTGTACGATAAATGAGAGATATGATTGTTTCCCTCGGAATTCGGGGATGTCCTCCTGGATGGGAGACTCAAACGTTCTGATCGGTTTCTAACAGGTTTGTTCGTAGAACCGGAAACATCCAATGATTCCACATCCACTTGGACCTACTTTCCAAAGGTAGGCTCTTCATTAGTTTGTGAACTGATGAGGCTTAGGAATTTTCATTGGTCGATAGGATGGGAGGTCGGACTCATCACACCTTTTTTAGGGGAATTATTGACTATTCCGAGACTCTCTTTAAATATTTAATTTATGTTTGTGAATCCTTATTACATTACCAAGTAAAAAATGAGATTTCCTTTAGTTTAACAATCAATGATTAAATATGTAAGAAATTTAGAGAATCTTTTATATGTATTTGAGGTTCTTCCTCAATACAATATCATCTATATCTATTTGGAGATTCTTGGTCAATGGTATCCTTCAAAACATTTGTATAAAAGTCTCTTGGTCATTATGATGACCAAGCTAGTTTTAAATCCACTCAGTGGGGCACTTGAAGTTTATTGTCATTCAGAAGGACATGAATTATTTCAGAGTTGGGATCGAACCCACAGATGGGCTACTTACGTATCCTTTGTTTTCGAAAAGGAATCATAACCCACGTAGTTTGAATAAGGGAGTATAATGTTTATGATTGATGGCTCAAAGATGTCATAATTACTTTTACACTCTAAGCTCACGTGAGTCATGCTCGGTGTGAGAAACAAGAGGTATAGGTAATAAAATAGACAATTGGGCCATGAAAAATGTAATCATAAAAAAATGGTTTGGGGATTATGTATATATGACTGCCCAGATAAATGAAGGATATGATTTACTTTAGGGAGAAAATCCAGGAACAGGGTCCATAAAGGTATATGTGCTTCATGGAGATTTGAATACTCTAACTTGGAACTTATTCCTGAAAAGGAAACCAAAATTAGGAGAGGATTGATAACTGGGTTTTACACCTGAGAAGGAATCCCAGATCAAACGTAAATTAGGACTGGTTAAAGAGAATTTAAGGGACTTGGGGCTTACTTCTGAAAAGGAAGCCCAAATTAGAGGATCTGGGGCTTACTCCTAAGAAGGATTCCCAAAAATTAATGGACATGGGGCTTACACCTAAAGAGGATACCCATAATTATGACTGGGACTTATTCCTGAAAAGGATGACTAGGTTAGGGGACTTGGGGCTTACTCCTGAAAAGGAAGCCCATGATTATGACTGTGTCTTATTCCTGAAAAGGAGGCCTAGGTTAGGGGACTTGGGGCTTACTCCTGAAAAGGAAGCCCATGATTATGACTGGGACTTATTCCTGAAAATAAGACCCAGGTTTATGGATTCTCTCATCTTAAAGAATGAGGTTGAATGAATGAACTCTCCATATTTAGTGACATAAAGATATTTAAATCACTAGGTTTTGAGAGATATTCCACAGAATTACTTTCTAATAAGGAATTCAAATCAAGAAATCATTCCATAAATGGATTTGAAGAGTGTCTTGAAGACTGAATCTTTAAAAGGAAAGGTGTAATGGCTTAAGAGGGGTAAAATGGGCAATAAAGGCACCCAAAAAGGGATGGGCGCGCAAGTCTTGGAAGGTGCGCAGGTACTGCGGCGGCGCGCAAGTATTGGTCGTGCAGGTATACCTGCGCGACAAGGTGGGTACTTGAGCGATATTCAACCACATTTGAGATACTTGAGCAACTCTTCATTACAAACTTTAAAATCCTCTTGAGGTTCTTCCAAAAATGGGACGCGCAAGTGTGACCACTTCCCTTAAGGGCTGACCACTCTGGCACGCAAGTGTGGATGAGTTTCAACACTTAGGCCTTACTCTCTCTCTTTAGATCTTCCGTTCTAGGTAAGAAATTACCTTAGAAGTGTTCCGGAAGCTCTGAGAAGAGACTTGGGAGTCAGGAGCATCAATCCGAGTTTCTGGAAAAAATTCCTCTCGAATGGGGGGCCCACATGGTCTATTTATAGGCATGAGAAGACCCTGGGTGGTTACCGGGCGGTTATCAACTAGGTCGCGCAAGTCACTTGCGCGCCAAGTTGCGTCGCGCAAGTCCACTTGCGCGACCATGAAGGAACTTGCGCGGCCTATGTGCAAAGTTTTCCTTGTTCATCCCTTTTTCAATTTTTGATGTTTTCATCAAAGGTTGAATCACTTTGTGCTCATATATTCCCCTTTTCCGATCTTTAGATTCTGTGATGAAAGGAGTGTCAACAAAAGTCCCCCCTCAGAGTTGGATCCGGAGAGAAATAGAGGATTTGACTCTGAGTAAATCGAATACATCCAAAGGAAAAGGGGGCGCGCAAGTCTTCAGGGCACATAGGATGGCACGTAAGTTTGCATCGCGCAGGCTTTGAGCGCACTGTACACAGTGCGCAGATAGGCCTCCTGGCCTATAAATACATGGCCTCACCTCCATACAAAGCATCTGGATTCCTGGACTTCAATCTTCTCGAGCTCTCGTCGCGCAGGTTATCTTAGTCACGCAAGTTGCTCTGTTTTCCAATGTTTTCCTTGATGTCGTGCTATTGTAAAGGTGTTTGTACTTGCGCGGTTTACACTTGCGCGTCAAAAAATAGCACGGCACACGAATACTTGCACGCCATGTTTATACTTGCGCGCCTTAATGCCTTAGCCATTTTTTTCAAAATCTCATCACAAATTTTATGAAAAATAAACCCATTTAAGAGTTAGTTTATTCATCTTTTGTGCAAATTGAGTGGTTCCCAAGGGAATTGGAACGGCTGATGAACTAGATAGCAAGCAGATTGATGACATGATGAACATCATTGGCCATGATTACTATGATATCTGCAACAGCACTCTCCCAGATTTGGCTAAGTACTTGAAGAAATATCATCCTAATTTTCCACAGAGCATCTATCTGCCTCTGTGTGGTCATGGTCATCTGCAAGGAGTCAATGTTCCAAATGCAAAAAATTATACACCTGAGATGCAGCTGCACTGCTACTCCTCTATTTCCGTTATGATGTGCATTAAGAGCAACAACAATGGAGTGAACTTTCAAGTTCTCTTTCCATGCAATTCCCTTACAGATATGAAAATGGCAAACCCATGGGATGAAATGTTTTCCACTGCCGGTTGGTGGAGAGAAGACAAACATGGCATTAGAGCAATATCTGAAAAGAGTACTCTCTCCAAATGGCTCTTTACTTCCATTGCTCCATTCTCAAATCCATGTATCCATCTTCCTAGTCTCTTGGACAGAAACAGAGTCACTGTTTGATCAGCAGAAAATTTTCTCAAACCGCACTCAAGAACATCCTTTTACAATTTTTCCAAGAAGAGCTAGTATCACTTCATCTCTTATTGTATCCTGTTGAATGAATGAATTCCAGGTGGTTGCTGATGAAGCTCGGGATGATGTAAATCAAATGAAGTGTTATGTTGAAAGCTTCTTGTAATTATTGAAAAAGAGAAGAGACTCAAGTCTGTGGATGTCCTTCTAACTCTTGTGCATCAATGAAAACACATTCACTTTCACTTATTTGTTCCTACATTCTTTTACTACCTGCTTCAAATTTACTTAAGCCAATGGGATTAGTAAGCATAGTTTGATTTTTACTAAGATTATTACAAATAACCCTACAAACATTGAACCTATTAATTGCTCAATATTACCTAAATCATACAAAAATGTATATTTAGTGAGCTGGAACTTGACTTTTATTCAGAGTTCCTTTTTCTTTTGTGGGAAGTTTAATGTCATGCATACCGGATATAAAGGGGCTAATGTTTAAGGTCGAAATAGCTTTGACCGAAATGGATTAAAATTGATTCAATTCCTTGACAATTTATCTGAAAACATATTACCATACTCAAGTATGAGAGAAAATATGTAAACTATGGCTTAAGAATATTTGAATCTGAGGAATGATATGAAAAAGATCTAAAAGGAATTATATGAAGTAGTTTCCAAGAATGAAGTTACTATTATTTAACAAAACCCATTAGGGGGTTGAATTATGCAGGGCCATCTAAGGGAATTGGCTGCATGGTCAAATAAATAGCATCTTTCGGCTGACAAGTCTGTTATGTAGACTGTTTATGCAAGGCCACCTATGGGCACGTGCTGAATAGTCAGGCAAAAAGAAATCTCCGAAATTTACATTCCTAGTGCTAAAAGCTAGTGAATGTTTATGGAGATTCAAATTTTCTAAAGTATAGAGTTTGCCGTATAGAAAGAGGTACTTGAATATGGAGAAGTTATTTCCAGACAAGATTATCGATGAACTGGATGAATATCACTCCTACGAAGGTCTGACCCAAACGTAGGGAAGAAGAATAAACCATAGAATTGAATACATTCAGATCATGAAAAAAGATATGGGACAAATATGTTAAGGATGGATATTTTTTGCGGATCCCTACATACTGTCGTTTAAGACAAATAAGGAAAAAAGAGGCATTCTTCCCAAGAATGAAGTTACCATCATTTAACAAACCTGTTAGGGGGTTGAATTATGCAGGGCCTCCTAAGGGCATTGGCTGCATAATTAAATAAAACAGTATCTTTTGGATAACAATTCTATTATGTGGAATGTTTATGCAAGGCCACCTATGGGCACGTACTGCATAGTCAGGCAAAAGAATTCTCAGAAGTTTGACATTTCTGTGACTAAAAGTCATGAAAAGGGTAATGAAGATCTGAAAATATTTAAGGTTCAGGATTATAACACATAAATATGGGTATTGTCCAATGTATATAGAGATACATAGGTCAACGATAACCATAATCATGTTGTGGCTGGGCCATGAATTGAAATTTTGGACTTCACTACTTATCTCATAAGAATGAGAATCAAGCCATACGTAGTTCTTGAAATGCAGTTTAACATCATGCCGGACGAAAATATGAGAGATCTTAGTTTAGAGTCATAGAGTTGGGACCATAATAATGAATACACAGTGTGTGTTTTCATGAGGAATTTTTAGCCAAGGGACTGAAAGTGAAATTTGGGGTTAGGCCCAAAAGGCTTAGGGCTGGATTCGAGGGATACTCGAACTTTCCTATGTATCCCATAAGGATGGGAATCAAGCCCACGTAGTTCTAGAACTACCCTTTGATGAAGCTAACAATGCATTTAGAACTGACTTCTTTGAAAGGTACTACCTCTGCCCATTTGGAAAAGAAATTAGTAGTAGTAAGAATGTACTTAAACTGCTTGGCCGTAGCTGAAGGGTAAGGTCCCACCACATCCATTCCCTATGTAGCAAATGGCCATGAGTATTTAGTTTCATGAAAAAACTCTGGAGGATGATGAATGAAGTTGGCATGTACTTGACATGAATGACACTTCTTTGTGAAATCAACACAATCTTGTATCATTGAAGGCCAAAAGTATCCAAGCCTTCGAATTTGATCAGACAATCTATGTCCAGACTGGTGGTCACCACAGACTCCTGCATGTACTTCTTTCATGATAGCCATTGTCTCTTCACCATCAATGCATCTGAAGAGAACTCCATCAAAACCACGTTTGTATAGAATTTTATCTAGGTGGTTTGGGCCATCATAAAGAATAAAACTGACCACACATCGCCGGATTTGTTCTTTCTCAGCTCTATCAGGAGGAAGTGTTCCATTTTGAAGGTATTCCCTGATAGGTGACATCCATCCTGTAGTATGACCATACGGTTCAAGAATGGGACTAATTTCATTAATTTCCTCTATTCTGGATTGAACATATGGTGAAATTGCACGACAGTGGGCAATAATGATGGTTGTCTCGTCCCGATTTGGATCTGCTAGGGTTGTGGCTATATTAGCCAGTGCATCATCTTGAGCATTTTGTGATCTTGGGACATAAGAAAATGTCGGTTATAAAGGGAATTCCTCCATAAAATTTCTAACGTAATCATACGAAGGGATCAACTCTTCATTTCTGATGGCATAATCCCCATTGACTTGTTTGATTACCAGGTCTGAATCACCTTTCACCTTTAAGTGATTAACTTGTGCTTGAAGTGATAACTCCAAGACTGTGATAAGAGCTTGGTGTTCGACTTCATTATTGGTACCACCTTCCCACAATAAAAAGGAATAAGGTAACAATGCCTTATCTAGAAAAATGAGTACAATTCCTAAACCAACTTTGTTGAATTTAGGATTTTCCATTTTCTTCCCTGTTGGACTTATGGAAGCACCATCAAAATACATTTCCCATGTTTGAGGACACTATTGAATAGGAAAAAATTCCACATTAGGGAGTTCAATATCTGAAGACGTGTCTTCCACTGAAGGATGTTCAGCCAGGAAATCAGCTAGAGCTTAGCCCTTTATTGCCTTTTGAGATACATACTGAATGTCGAACTGCTGCAAAATAACTGCCCACCTTGCTAGACGTCCTGTAAGCATTGGACGACTAAGGATGAATTTGAGAAGATTATTGAGAGATACCAATTGGACCTCGTGATGTTGCAGGTAGTGTCTAAGTTTCTGAACTACAAAGATTAATGCCAGGAAGCACTTCTCAATACTTGAATACCGGTTTTCTGCTTCAAGCATAGTTCTATTGAGATAGTAGAGACTATTTTCATTCCCAGCATCATTCTTTTGAGCGAGAAAGACACCCAATGATCGCTCTAGAGCTGTCACATAGAGGATAAGTGGTCTACCTTCAACAGGTGGCATGAGTACTGGTGGACTCAAGAGGTATTTCTTGAGAACATCAAATGCTTCTTGACATTATTCAGTCCACTGGTAAGTGACTCCTTTTTTCAATAATTTGGTAAAGGGTAAACTTTTTCCTGCCAAATTGGCGATGAAACGCCGAATATAGGCTATGTGTCCTTGAAGTCCTCTTAATTCTTTCAAATTCTGAGGAGGTGACATACCAAGGATTGATTTGGTCTTCTTAGGATCGACTTCAATACCACGATGGTGTACAACAAAGCCGAGGAATTTTCCTGAGGTTACCCCAAAAGCACATTTTAAGGGGTTCATCTTCAAATTATGTTGTCGAAGCTTTTGGAATATGACTTCCAAATCAGTTACGTGATTAGAACATTGTTTGGATTTAACCAAGAAATCGTCTATATAGCATTCAACAAACTTCCCTATGAAAGGTTTGATGATACAATGCATGGCGTGTTGATATGTTGCACCTGCATTCCTTAAACCAAAGGGCATCACCCGGTAACAAAACACAACCTGAGGGGCTATGAAGGCTGTAGATTCCTCATATTTTGGGGCCATTCGGCTTTGATTATATCCGGAATATCCATCCATGAAGGAAAGTACTTCATAGCCAGCGGTTGCATCAATTAAGAGTTCTGTAATCGGAACTGGGAAATCATCTTTAGGACAATACCGATTAAGATCTCTGAAATCGATGCAAACCCTAATTTGTCCGTTCTTCTTCTTTACAGGGACAATATTATCAAACCACTTGGGATACTGAACTTCTCTGATGAAGTTATCTTTGATCAGGTTATCCACTTCAGCTTCAATTTTGGAAGCATAAGTTGGGTGTGTTCTTCTCGCGGCTTGCTTAAATCCTCGATGTTCTTTTGGTAAACCCAAATGATGAGTAGCAATATCAGGATCAAGCCCAGGCATTTCTGTATAGTTCCAAGAAAAAATATCTTTATTTTTATTTAGAAAAGAAGTATATTTTTCTTTCTCTTTGAGGGTCATGGCCTCAATAATTAAAGTGGGGCGTGGATCTTTCTCTGTACCCAGATTTATTTCTCTGAGTTCATCCACAGTGGTAGAGATACCTTCTTCAAATGCTGGAGGAGCATCTCTAAGATCATCCTCTTCCAATTCATCATGTGCAATTTCTTCTGTTTCTACTTGCATAGTAGATGAAAAAATGAAATTTTCATGATCATAAGAGATGTCAAAATTTGCACATTTTGAAGAAGAAGCTTCCATTTCCGACCATATTGATGATAAAGGACCTTCTTTGGGAAATAAAGAGGAGATGATAGATTGAGAATTGACATCATTATTCACCTCGGACCTTGCTATAACTTCTTCTTCCCTGATTGGCGAAGTATAGACCTGTTGGATTTCAGCAGATGAAATGAAGACGTCACCACTTGTGCTTTCATCACTGTTTGGTAGGTTACCAATTTATCCCATGTTGTCTGGCTCAATTGTCGTAATTGACATTATGGATCTTTCCATAAGAGTATTTTTATTTGGGCCTATTTTTTCAATTTGACTGATAGGTAACACATAATCTATACTCACATGTGTAAATGGATTTATTGGAATTTTCTCCAAACCATATGGAGCATTAACTTTGGTAATTTCCTTCATTGTATATTTTTCTCTTCCCTTCATTTGATAAAATTCTGCCTCAATGTATTGAGACTCACATGTCTTGAACGAGGTCTTATCACCATAAAATGTTCCAACTTGACCATTGAAACTGTATTTGAGACATTGATGGTATGATGAAGGGATACCTGCATGCTGATGTAGCCAGGGTCTTCCAAGCAAGACATTGAAAGCTGAGTCTTGGTTAACAATCATAAAATCCGAATTGGATACAAGATTTCCAAACTGAGTTCTGAGTGTAACTTCGCCCAGTGGTTCTTGTTCATTTTTATCATATCCTTGTAACATCATGGTAGAAGGAGATAAATCAGATTCCATGAGGCCCAATCGATGAAGTGTACGAATGGGCATGAGGTTGAGTCCTGAACCATTGTCAATGAAAGCTCTTAGGATATCTACACCATTGACTTTGCCAGATAATTACAGAGGTTTTATGTGCCCATGAACAACATCATCTTCATCTTTATCAGTAAAAGATATCACTACATGGCATTCTGCATGATTATTCTCTATGTGATAGACTTCAGCTGCAGCAATTTCAGCTTCAAACTCCTGAGGACTTGACAAAGCTTCGATGCGTGCTTCCCGAAGATCTTTTGACAGATTCAAAGCATCCAAAATTGATAACTTGGCTGGTACTTGGGCCAAGTGTTTCAATATATCATACTTTTGATCTAAAGGTCTACGTTTCCCAACAGAAATATGCGGTTTAGCAGGTACCTTGGAAGCAGATGCTTTGGAAGCTGATGCGTCTTGTATTGGGATAGAAGTTGGAAACATCCTTGGTTTTGGAAGATTATACCAATTAGATCCATTTACTTCTGAGATAAAGAAGATGGAACCTTCAATCGGTCTTCTAAAATAACTGTTCCAAGACTGAGTTGGCTATTAGCAGAAAAACCTGCTTGTTCTTTTTTAGCTCACTGAAGGGCTCTACCACGAGTTTCTGCTGCGTACACAGTGCTAGCAGGGGTAGAATTGGAGTAGTGGCTTTGGAAAGATCCACGTCTTCCCCTGTATCCTGGACCTTGGGAACCTCCTCAGATTCCCTTATTTGATACAAGGAATTCAGGCTCATCAAAATTGAAATTATGACTGGAATACCGATCTGTTAATTGAATCATATTAACAGAACCGAAGATTAACTCTCCGTCTAATAAAGACTCTGCCTGACTAGCCTGTTTAGGTTGTGCCGTTTGATGAGGCGGTGCCCGTGGTTTTGAATTAGATGGCATAAAGTCTGCCAGAGTCAAAGACAATTTAGTCTTTGACACATACTCATCTTCCTCTGATTCTTTTTTCTTCTTTGAATCAAACCGGTTCTTGGAGGATTTTCCCTCTGACGAAGAGGGTTTTACCGCAATATTCATGGCAGAAGACACAATTGGTTTCTTTAATTGTGTTCGCAAAATTGCATGAGTCCGGTTGATTGTCTTTCTAACCATCCAATCATCATACTTTTGTGCATTTCTGCTTTTGACTTCTTTCCATTCTCCTTCCTCCTCGGGAACTGTAGCATTAACACATACTATCTGAGTCGAAGAACCTTTGAACTTGACTTTTCCCAAGTCGACCATCTTTTGCAGGAGGTCTTTAAAGACAAAACACTCATGTATGGGATGCCCCAAAATTTGATGAAAGGGACAATAATTGGGACGGTCTTCATCTCCTTCCTTGTTTGGTCTCTTGGGCACTGGTAATTGAACCAAATTATTTTTCAGAGCTAAAATGAAGTAACCAGGAACTTACTCATTTCGGAAAGAGTATGTTTTACTCTTAAAATTCTCAAATTGTTTTCATCGTTGATCTCTTTGATCAATTGGACGAAACGGCCTTTGTTGTTGGCGTTCAGGAGGGGGAGCCCTTCGAGAAGATGAAGGTTTTGATGTAGAAATAGATACAGGTGCTTGTTTAAGCATAAATGTAGCAGTTTCTACTTTACCCATTCTTCTTCCTAATGCTGATGGAATTACATGAGATTTAACCTTTTCCTGTATAAGGGAATCTTCAATCTGCTGAGCGATTGAAGTAAGGTCTCGAAACCCTCCTGTGTATTTCACAGGGATCAATGGCATGCGTAATTCGTCACGCAAATTTTCCACACAGATTGGAAACAGCACTTCCTGAGGGAGTGCTAAACTCAGGGAATACGTTAATCTCTTCCAGCGAGCAATGAAATAAGAGACTCTTTCATTCTCCCTTTGCTTTCAGTTTGTAAGACTGAAAACTGTAGTTTTTGGAAAAGTTGAGCTGAACTGAAGAAGGAATTTTTGACGAAGATCCTCTCATCCGATGATTGACCGAGATTGCAAGCTTGTATACCAGACAAAAGCTGGTCCTTGAAAAGTTCACAGGAATCATCTGAGTTTCACTGCTTCTTGTTGCTCTGGAGTTCCCATCATAGGATCGCAACAAGACACGTAATTCGTCAAATGTTGTTCAGGGTCGCCTGATATATTAAAAGTAGGGAAAACAGGGTTTCCAAAACTAGATGGAGGAGAAATTGAATCTACCCATTTAAGGTAAACTTTATTTTCTGGTTGAACATGCACCCATTTCCCTTCCATAGTTTCTAACCGAGCTATTAATGACTCAATAGTAGTTATTAACTTTTGAGAATCATCAGGTTGAATTTGGTCTTCGGTAGGTGCAATGAATGGAGCTTGGACAGACGTGTTGATTGGTGCTGCAACTGATGGTAGCACTGCCAACTGTTGTTGCGTTTGACCTCTAGGATTAGACCTCTGAGGGCGTACTGATAAAGGAGGATATTCCTGATCCATCTCAGTAGTTACAACAAATTCCTTCGGCTGTCGGACTTCAGCATTCTTAAGAAGAAGACTACTCTGAAGTAGTTCTGCATTCAACCTTCTTAATTATTTCATTTCTTCCTCTTGTTGTGCAATCCTTTTCTCTAACGAGAGCGATTGACCTTCTCCAGAGGAAGGATATGTAACCTGATTCTTTCCCCTCCCTTTGTTGGAAACTTTTTGGAGTGAAGGAAGTGGATTACCTAGGTTCTAAGTAATCCTTTGACTTCGTGTACGCACACCTTCTTCATTTGTATCAGCGCGTACATTTTCTTGATCAGGACGCTCTTCATCTGAGTCCCCTGAGTGAGTCTCATCTGGTGGATTAGAAACAACAACATTGATGACATTGATTGATGTATAATGCACCACATCCCTTCTATCAACATTTTTGTGATATTGTCTTCTTTTATGTCTTTGATGAGACATTGCCTTTTGTTGATTTAATCTTTCAGGAACATCTGGAAGAGCTATAATTTGGAGGGAATCTCCTGATAATTTGGCTCTTCGTTCCTCTGGGGGCTTCTTCCACAATCGAGAAAAGACCGATATTCTATGAGAAGTGGATTGATGATTTGAAAGAGTCCCCAGTCTCGAGAACTGGGGATGTTTCTGCTGCTTCCGCTCAACTCCTCGAATCCCATTTGTTGACTCTGAGGGTTGGGTTAAAGGAGTCCCTAGTCTGACAAGCTGGGGTGGCTCTTGACATGCTATGTCTGAGACCTTCTTAAAAGCTGTCTTGATCTTTCAAACCATAGTTCGGAAATTAGCTGGATGCATTAGCCTGTATCCACTTTTATCATCTGGTTTAACAGACAGTTGGATGATTTCCAAAACTTCTGTCATTTGATGATGTGTTTTCTCCATACGAGAGGCTTGTTCAATATTCTCGCCTGCATGATGTAGGATCAATTCAACAACTTGTTGTCTATATGCTTGATTTTGAGAGGAACTAGTTAAAGCATGTTCTTGAGAAAGCTTTTGATTATGAACAAATCCCATTGACTGTGGACGGCCATGGGCAATAACATTGCATGAGACCATTTTCGGCAGGCTTTGCTGAATGGAAAGCACTGTGAAATGTAGTGCTCCATGAACACCCCATCCTCTGATATGAACACCAGATAGAGCATTGGCAATTAACTGATGCGTTTTTCTTAGTGCACCAAGGCATGAACATTGAAGGGTTCTCTGTTGCTTTTCAGCCTTCGGATACCGAGAGACTGATAGAGATGCCAAATCAATCTGACGTTGTATCCCTTCGATTATCTTAAGATGATTTTCATATTCATCATAAGATAATACCTTCTTCTTCAATTGACAAAGAGTTTTCCATATGTTGGGATGAATATCATGGACTCCATCTTCCTTCAACATCTTTAGAATGTCATACTGGGAGTCAGCCAAATGCCAAAACATGACTGGTACCTCACTTTTCGCCAGTTTTTTCCTCATGATCAACATTTCCTCTTTATCATTAAATGAAGATTCTTCTACCTGTTTTGACCAGAGTTGGTGTTTCCTTTTTTGCCTTATCGGATTCAACAAGATTGGTAGAGAGATCATTGATCAAACTAGAAGATGCATGACTTAGGGGTGGTTAGGAGATCGACCTACACCCTGGGCTATCTTCTGATTGGTAAAGTATTTCACTTGCTAGCGATAAAGCATCAGACATGACAGGTTTCGCATTTGCAAGTGCCTCAAGATAAGAGGTCTTTCTCGGCACTACATTGTCCACTAGAGTATTTTCCAGGCAATGTGAATCACTATTGCGGAGAGGACTTTTGCAGAAAAATTCATCATCATGGGGAGGACCACCATAATGGGTTACAGAAAAAGATGAGATCTCTTGATCCTTAGACTTCTGACCACATAGAGGGTTCCTGTAGCTCTCATCTGAAGAAGAAACTTCAAGATTGGCCGAATTTTCATGAAGCAAGCCTTCATGAGGAAGTGTATGTTGAAGACTTTCAGAATTAATGTTCTTGTTATTTGGAAATGAGGGAGTAGAATCTTGAATTCCAACAGATAAATGTCTGAGGGCTTTAAGAACTCCAGCATCGAGCAAGGCCTTGTTACAGATTGGCCTTTGATCTCCTGACTGTGCTGGGTGGATATTTTTCTTAGATTCCTTCTTACTCGCTTTGGAAACCACTTGCTGACGAAAGTGGTTACTTTGAGTAGTTGTATGTGCCTGATCAGGAAAGATGGTTAGGTTAGGCTGATGATCTCCACTCAAATCAGGTGTATGTGCCTAACTTGGATGTCCGTATGATATGGGGGAGTATGTCCCATAACCCACTTGGACTGGAACAGATGTGTGTGTCTGTTCCGGAGTGAATCGTTGATGTGTCACTCCACTGCTAGGGATAGATTTATGTGTCTTTCCTTGAGATGATGCTGAAGCTGTTATGATATCCTGGAAAGCATCCAGAATATGAGCAGGAATTTTCTTCTCCTCTTTCACCATTGACAAAATATGTTTGGTGACATCAGCTGCCGGAATGGGGATATACGTCCATTCCGGGCTTGGAGTAGGCGTATGTGCCTGCTCCTGTCCTCCTTTTCTTGTCAGTGAATCCTGACAGTACTCAAGTGTGGACGCAGAGAGTTTAGTCTGCCTCCTGTTTGTCATCGGAGCTTTTCGACTGACTTCTTCGTGCGCTACCAAGCGAGACTGTTGGTAGGCTTGATTAGTACTAGAAGGTGTATGTGCCTGCTGATTACACTTCACCAAACGCGGTTGATGAGATCCATCATATGTAGTCAGGCAAGCCTGCTGACTAACTGATGATGTATAAGCAGGTGTATGTTCCTGCCTATAGTACTCCACCGGAATTGCCTGGCGGGATTGGCTTGATGCTGCCAGAAAAGTCTGATGGACATCAGATTTAAAACGGACAGGTGTGTGTGCCTGTTCGTTGTTCGCCACCATGTTAGGTTGGTGGACTTCTCCGGAGATGGCAGGGATGAAAACCTTCCCATTGTTAACCGGATTCGGTCTCTGGCGGTTCGTCTTGCCTGATCGGGTTCGAGGAACCTGAGTTGAATGCCTGGAGTCGGTACCCTCATCATGTTGAGGGCGCACTGCCGCACGAGTCTGGTGGCGATTGTTGATGGGAGCCCTCGGGAAGGACTCCTGTCTTTTTGAATTAAGGCCCTGAGGGACCTACTCATTCACTTCCTCAGAGTAAGGGAGCGAATGGAAATTGCGTTCTGGGGATAACGACTTGAAATGGTTGGAGACGGTAGTTAGCACCGCCTGCCTCTTGATCACTGGTCATTGTTGTCCGGACGACCTGTGTGGGTTGTTTACTTGGAGGGCCTGTCGGGTAGCCTCCAGAGTTGGGATGGTACCATGTTGACGGTACTCCTTAACCAGCGCATTTAATACCCAGTGTTGAAGATGCTGAGTAGGTGATGTCATCCTCAGAGCGGATGGCGATCCAGTAGGAATAGCAGCAGTGGTATTTGCAGCAGCAGTATTCACATATGTGAATTTGAGAGCAGCCATTATGGAAATACCGAAGATCTTAGAAAAGAGTGCCTGTTTGATATAACAGACGTAATCAAGATAAAATTCAACCACTTCATCCTTTGGATGAGCACACATTTCAATGATTGTTTTTGTTAGCCCTCTTTTTGAGTTTTAAATAGGGGCTTAACAAATAGGTAAAACATCATTTTAACTTGGTTAAGGATTCACTTCGGGTTCACCATTTTTTGTTTCCCTCGGAATTCGAGGATGACCTCCTCGATGGGAGATTCAAACATTCCGATCGGTTTCAAACGAGTTTTTTCATAGAACCGGAAACATCCAATGATTCCACATCCACTTGGACCTACTTTCCAAAGGTAGGTGCTTCATTAGTTTGTGAACTGATGAGGCTTAGGAATTTTCATTGGTCGAGAGGATGGGAGGTCGGACTCATCACACCTTTTTGAGGGGAATTATTGTCTATTCCGGGACTCTCTTTATAGATTTAAGTTATGTTCGTGAATCCTTATTACATTAACAAGTAAAAAATGAGCTTTCCGTCAGTTTAACAACCAATGATTAAATATGTAAGAAATTTAGAGAATCTTTTATATGTATTTGAGGTTATTCATCAATAGAGAATAATCTATGTCTATTTAGAGATTCTTGGTCAATGGTATCCTTCAAAGCATTTGTATAAAAGTCTATCGGTCATTATGATGACCAAGCTGGTTTTAAAGCCACTCAGTGGGGCACTTGAAGTTTATTTTCATTCAGAAGGACATGAATTATTTTAGAGTTGGGAACGAACCCATAAATGGGATACCTACGTATCCTTTTTTTTGGAAAAAGAATCAGAACCCACGTAGTTTGAATAAGGGTGTATAATGTTTTTGATTTATGGCTAAAAGAAGGATGTCATAATTACTTTTACTCTTTAAACACATGTGAGTCATGCTCGGTGTGTGAAACAAGATGTATTGGTAAGAAAATAGAAAATTGGGACATGAAAAATGTAATCATAAAAAAATGGTTTGGGGATTATATATATATGACTACCCAGATAAATGAAGATTAGGATTTACTTTAGGGAGAAAATCCAGGAACAGTGTCCATAAAGGTATATGTGCTTCATGGAGATTTGAATACTCTAACTTGGAACTTATTCCTGAAAAGGAAACCCAAATTAGGATAGGATTGATAACTGGGTTTTACTCCTGAGAAGGAATCCCAGATCAAACGTAAATTAGGACTGGTTAAAGTGAATTTAAGGGACTTGGGGCTTACTTCAGAAAAGGAAGACCAAATTAGAGGATCTGGGGCTTACTCCTAGGAAGGATGCCCAAAAATTAAGGGACTTGGGGCTTACTCCTAAAGAGGATTCCCATAACTATGACTGGGACTTATTCCTGAAAAGGAGGCCTAGGTTAGGGGACTTGGGGCTTACTCCTGATAAGGAATCCAATGATTTTGACTGGGACGTATTCCTGAAAAGGAGGCCTAGGTTAGGGGACTTGGGGCTTACTCCTGAAATGGAAGCCCATGATTATGACTGGGACTTATTCCTGAAAAGGAGACCCAGGTTTAAGGATTATCTCATCATAAAAAATGAGGTTGAATGAATGAACTCTCCATATTTTGTGACATAAAAATATTTAAATCAATAGGTTTTGAGAGATATTCCACAGAATTCCTTTCAAATAAGGAAGTCAAATCAAGAAATCATGCCATAAATGGATTTGAAGAGTGTCTTGAAGACTGAATCTTAAAAAGGAAAGGTGTAATGGATTAAGAGGGGTGAAATGGGCAAGAAAGGCACCCAAAAAGGGATGGGCGCGCATGTCTTGGAAGGCGCGCAGGTACTGCGGTGACGCGCAAGTATTGGTCGCGCAGGTATACCTGCGCGACATGGTGGGTACTTGAGCGATATTCAACCAGCATTTGAGATACTTGAGCGACTCTTCATTACAGCCTTTAAAATCCTCTTGAGGTTCTTCCAAAAAAGGGACGCTCAAGTTCTATCAAAGGAATAAGGCGGCGCGCAATTGTGACCACTTCCCTTAAGGGCTGACCACTCAGGCGCGCAAGTGTTGATGAGTTTCGACACTTAGGCCTTACACCCTCTCTTTAGATCTTCCGTTCTAGGTAAGAAATTACCTTAGAAGTGTTCCAGAAGCTTTGAGAAGAGACTTGGGCATCGGGAACATCAATCCGAGTTTCTGGAAAAAATCCTCTCGAATGGGGGGCCCACAGGGTCTATTTATAGGCAGGAGAAGACCCTGGGTGGTTACCGGGCGGTTATCAACTAGGTCGCGCAAGTCACTTGTGCGCCAAGTTGCGTCACAGAAGTCCACTTGCGCGACCATGAAGGAACATGCGCGGCCTATGGGAAAAGTTTTCCTTGTTCATCCCTTTGTCAATTTTTTATGTTTTCTTCAAAGGTTGAATCACTTTGTGCTCATATATTCCCCTTTTCTGATCTTTAGATTCTGTGATGAAAGGAGCGTCAACAATGATATATCAGGTTTACTTATTTTTTCAAATACCCTAAAGTAGTTTCCTTTTCTAATAAATCAATGATTCGACATATTTATTAATATACATACATGATATAATCATTGAAATGATAATTGATTATCAAACTATAATAGTAATATTTTTATCAAAATTATATTCAACTATCATGTCTTTTAATATCATAAATGAAACCATTCATTAAATTAAGAAAACATTAAAATAGACACCGTCCTCTTGCCGGTGTGTGTATGTGACACCTGTTACGTCACTGTAGAATTTATTAATAAATTAATTTTAATAATTATAATCCAATGTGGGATTATCATTTTATTGAAATGAAATATTATTGTTTATAACATAATAGGGGTTTTGAGTGATTTTCAAAATTTTCATTATTTAACAATAAAATCAAATTATTGTCAATGTTGACCCTATATGTAAAATAATATATAGTTTAGGAAACACTAATATACATTGAATGATAATATCAATATTAAATTGACCATAAAATTATGAATGATTAAAATAATGTGATTTCTCCAATAGAATGTTAACATTTAGAACTGGATGTGAGACTATAATGATAATCCTTCCGAACATTATTGGTGTGAATAATCGTTAAATATTCCAATGTGTCACATACCCCTTTGAAACAGTTAAATCAGAATTTACATGATGGTATGTAATTAAATAATATTTAGAATATATTAATAATAAATACATTCATGATATTTTGTGTCAATGGGAAGTATATAGAATATATAAGAGTGAGTTGGTGTATACATCGAATAATTCTCTAGGTAATGTAAATTTAGTTCAAATAACTTCACGTAAACTTCCTATTTAATGTACAATTTGTCGACATTTATAGTTAATAAAAATATGTTACTAACATCTAAAATAACCATACACATATTTATAATATCATATATTATTTTCTTGTAATATCCTATTAAATATTTGCTAACAGTCTTCCACTACATTCACTACATCAGGTGTTAATTGCATTGTTTTCTCAAATATGTTTTGTCTTGTTATTTGTTGTTCATATTACAAAGATGATGACACTATTATATCCAGAATTTAAAATGGGATTTAATAATAAAATATATTCACTAAATATCTATTTATAATAATCTAAGAATTTTGGAAGTAAGAAATGAATTGAACTATTCTGGGAGATGGTAGGTTGTACATACACATGAACGCTACATTCATTTTTGTGTTGTATTAAAAGAATTAAAATTAAATGATTCTTTTCCATATTATTATTCTATTATCATATAAATCACATATATGTTACATATTTTTATTAAAAATAGCTATAATATTATCTCTATATAGCGTGAATGAATCACATTTCTTGAAATATGTGGTAGTTCACACTACCATAAATGATGTTAATGTTTTTAGTCAAAATGGAATGTATAGAGGTACGTATTGTAAAATAATTATCATAGAATAAAGAAATTATTAATATCATATATATCATATATATATTTATATATTGTCCATTTTAATTACCAACATGATAGGATGTAATGGAATAACAAACAATCAATGTTTCGGGAGGTGGTAGTTAACTGTTCACGGAAATAGTATATTTGTTACCAATTTTATGGAAGTGTGTTCTAGATTAAGTAGAAAAATTTCCATTAAAATGTCTCAGTATATTTTGGATACTTTTGTTCTTATATAATCATGGAATATGTAGAGTTAAGTTTGTGTATAATTTAAAAAATATTACACAACTTAAGGAATGATGTTACCTCTTAATTGGGTAACTCATTTTTCATTGATTCAATGGGATTTCATGGTTTGTTTTATGACCAAGGTGAGGCATCTAGTATTAGTATAGGGTTGTTTATGAGCTATTTCGTGGGATTTGGTTGATCAAAATCATTTTATGAGTTGTGAGGAATTGGAAGGAGAGGCATCCTTTTTATAGTGAAGGGGGTGTGACACTCTTGTAAATTTTAAGAACGGGAATTACACTAATATTTCTCATATTGAATAGAGATAAAATAGTGGAAATATTAAATAATGTGGATTATCAAAAAAACTTATTTCTATACAATCTTTCTTTTAAAAGTTCCATAGTCAATTGTTCCCTTAATATTAATGTTTTTTCTCTTGTTAAGAATCATTTCACCTTAATCATTTTAATGAGTTTTAATTACATCCACTAATATTTATATTAAAAAGATAATTTTACTTTTCTATAAATTATAAATTATTCATATTCCAAACATTGAATAATGTTTTCGAAATTTCAATCATATAATTTGATTAAATTATATCAAATCTAATCCAGTATATGGGATGAAAAAACAATTTTTTAAATTAAAAGCATCCAACCGTTCGCAATGTTTTAATATATATTTTTAATGTAAATCTGATTCCAATTACCTATAATTTGATTAATTTATGAAAATTTTATTTAATGAAACATTATATCGATTTAAAAGTTTAATTTTCCAGTATAAATAGATTATATGATAATGACGTTATGAGCCAAAATTTTGTATTTGTCACTATTCATTAAAAAATGATCCTTCACAAGAAAATAAAATAAAATCAGCATAACATAATTTTTATTATACATATTATAATTATTATGTTTATTTTTTCATAATAAATTTATAAAATGGTGAATGTTTGGTTTTGAATTGGGGTCTACATCAAAAGGTGGCAGACCTACCTTTATAAAAAAAATTGTACTGTATGGGTAATGTTGTTTTTTCTATTATTATTCCAATAATATATATTGGATGAATATAAAAAAAGGTATTGAATATAAAATATATATGCATTTCCCATTAATTAATCCCACTAATTTTTGTTCATTTAATTTATTAGGGTAAAGCAATGTTGTGAGCATTAAAATTGTTTTCACAAAAATATTCACATTATATTTAAAATATTATTATGAAGAAATCTATGTAATTTCAATCCATTAAATTAATTTTATATTTTTATAAACAATATTTTTTTTACAATTTATTTAATAATATTTATAACCAATCATTTAATTATTATGTTATGAATTGTTATATTAAATTATAATATATCAACAATATATATTATTCTTGGTTAAACTTGATCTTGTGTGTAATGTATTATTTCGAAGAATATATCTCTTGTATGTAATATAATTTAATTCATTGTTTCATGAAATTCCAAATATATAATATATTAAATATTCATAAAATATATAATATATTTTAAAATAGTAAGGAATTATATTCCCTTGCATGCCTATTGTTGTGTGCCTTGCATTATATTGAATATAAACTTCTTAATTTAAAATTTCACGGTGTTACAATAATGATACATGATACATATAAAATTAAAATACATGGAAAATTTTCTATTTTACATATAATGATAAATTTTTAAATTGTAATATAGGGTAATTATATTAAACGAATTAAAAAAATCAATTAGGAAAAAATGTATAAATACATTTAATAATTTCTTTATCTTTTTCTTACATTCCAATCCAACTACTAGGAAATAATGACCATATTTAATAATATTTCTATATTATATTTTACTTTTTAAATATCAATGTTTTCTAAAAATAATTATATATAAGACATCAAATTTATTTAAAAATAAATATTTTAAAATATATAATTGTGTTACAATCTACTCTATAAAAGAATCAGTCTCTCAAATGTTAACCAATCTGTAACAAAAATCTATGGATACTTATTCCCCAATAAATACTAGGATTCCCATATAGCTTCTCCAATTTTTTGATTCTCCCAATTGAACATTAAATTGGTGTGTTATCTTTATTCTTAAAAATTTATATATATGATCAATAATTATATCATTTTTTCTTCATAATAAATTTCGTGATATATTTTTATAACCATTGACTTTAATATATATGAAATATTGGACATGTAATCCCACAAAATTTAAATATGTAAAAAATATGGACATTAAATGGGTTTATTTGAAAAACAAAATGATAAAAAAACTTTTATAATATGATTAAAAATATCATTTAGACCAACATATGTATGAATTATCATGGGCTTATTTTCAAATAACATAACCATCTCCGAAATATAAATTCCTTGGAATACCTTATCCCAAATATTGAACTCCACATCTCATAGAATATTATAACCATATGTATTATAAAAAATCTACGAATTTCATAAGTGATACTATATTATTATAACCATATATACCATTAACATACCTAAATCATGTTCCAATATATTCTCTTCACCATCATATACTAGCATGTTATTGTTTTAAAATTCCATCCATAATGGGCTTCATATACATCACTCAAGCATTATGAGTGGAATATATTATTGTAAGAAAATATGGATATAGGATGTTTTTAATCGAAAACATATTTTTAATCAATAGAAAGACCATTAAATATTCATTATTGGGTCTTAATGGTACTATAAAATTTACCATCCATCTATGAATGGCATGTAGAGATAATGTTAAACATCATATGAAAATATAATTAATGAATTCTATAGACAATTGAGGTAAACCACAGATCTTGATCCAAGATCTTTTACTTTGTTACAAATTGAAAGCATACAGATTCCATGAAATATTACCATGAATTTTAGTCAAGATAGAAGTATTAACAAATATAAATGAAATTTAATCATTTTATATGATATTTACTATAACCCACATGAAATGGTGGCCTCTAGATGTTTTGGTGAATCCGATGAATAATTCCCTGGTGATGTTCTAAAATATCAATATATTTGTGGTTAATTGTTCTATGATACCATTTCATCCCCCCCACACACCAATATCTTTATTATAAGTAAGGAATATAAAATCATTCTTCAGAATATACATTTTTTTGTTGATCGACAATAATAACTCTTTTTGAATAATTTTTATCTTAGTACTTCAAACAATAATACAGATTGACGAATATAGATCTTATTCCAATATATAAAATTATTATAGTATCTAAAGGCTACATTCAATGTTCCTGAACATTATTATAACATCACGATCAAATTTGAACTCTGGAAAATTTCTGATATTCTTCTACAGTTCTAGATATTCTATCGATTCCTATTTAATCTACACATCTATGGAATATTTGACTTAAATCTAAGAACGATATTATCTATCCAATCTCATTTTGATTTCATGATCAATTTTCTAAAAATATATATGTATTGGATCTCATTCAATCCATATCATGAAAAAACTAGCATGGTCCATCTATCTTAGAGCATCATTCTCCTTGTTAGCATTCCCATGGTTGTATTGTATTGAGTCATCATAATACTTAACCAACTCCAACCACATATTTTGGAACATATTCATCTATTTATGTATTAATATATAAATATGTGACTTATTATTATAATATATATATCTCACTTTTCCCTAAACAGTTAGTGTCATTATAATTTTAAAAACAAATCTAGGCTCTAACTCCAAGTCATGTTTCTGGTAAATTTTCTAATGAATTTTCAATTTGTGTGATGTATATGACATCACCATATCATTCTACATGAGGAACCATTCCAATCCCTTATTCTATTCATCATAATAGATCACAAACCCTTCTACACTATTTGTAAATTTTATCAAATGTGCATCCACCATATTTATTTTTATTTCATTTAAATATTTGTCATATCCTTATATCTAAAGAAACCTATATCCATATTGAGACAATTTTCATCATGGATTTTATATTTATGAAAACATTCAGAAATGATTTCAATTATATCTAGACATCCAATGATAAATAAATATCATAGTCATTATATTTGAAAAATTTCATTACTCAATAACATTATCCTTATCGGATCTGCGGAAATACCCTCACATGATATTATCTGAATCAAGAATGAAACATTTTATTAGCAGAATTCACACCTACAAATTTTTCAATAAATTATCACCTTTAATAACGTTTTCAACACATCCTATAAATTATTTTCACAGTCATTATATATATTAAAATATATTGAAATATTATTTATAAATACATCCACAAACTAAATTTGTAATCTCTTAAGAATGCAATCACTATATCCATTAAGAGAAAACACAACTTTTTAAGCCCAAATGTCATCATTGTAAATTCATAATGATTATACCTCATATATAATGAAATCATGAGTGTGTCCTCCTTATTCACCATCAATTAATAATATCCAAAAATAAAGGTCAATATTCAAAAAATATTAGGATTATTATAAATGTTCTAGTAGATCATGGATGTGGACCAGTTTATACACATTCAAAATTGGGATCATGTTCTATTTAAAATAACTAATGAAAATATTTATTAACCTATCATTCATCCGGAAAATAGTTTTTTCACACCATGGTGATGTACCAGGGAATATGAATCACTTATCAAGATTCTCCTAGAGTTTTTATTCAATTATTTCAACAGAATTGGGTGAATTATATATAGAGTTCATGAATTTGATGTATAACCATGGATGATTTATATTGAAATTTCAACCTTGTGATTTTGGGAATCACTAGTAAGTCTTCATGAATTGTAATATAATTTTCTCAAACAAAAGGAATATATCAAATTTTGAGATTCTCTACAACCATTTGATATAAATTTCCCTTATAAATAGGCATTAATATATCTATAATAGTTTTGATTTCCATTGTAATTTAATATTTATTATCACATTGATAAATAATGATTGAATTATTTGTTATATGGAATCTGATTATTTGAAGAATGCCTGTCATAGGGCATGGAAAAAGAAATTTATGTTTTCCAAGTGCAGCATAGAAGCTGACCAGGGTCGTCTCACTTGAGGAGCTTTATCAATTATTTACTTAATCTAATTCACCTAAAATACTTCTTTTTGGTGATTTTCATTTAATCTAGTAATATAGTGAAATTAAATTTAAATAAAAGATATACTATCATGCAATGATAGAATAAAATTAATAAAGAAAGAACTTGGCCTTTTTGGGTTGGTTTGTGGGTTCCATCATTCTCTTTATTGGTATTTAAATAAAGTTTTATAATTCAATTATGAGATCTCATTTATCAAGAGTGTGACATCTTCTAAGACCTGGCTCCATCGTATTCCATTTCAACCACTGATTTTCTCAACTCCATCTTATGAAGATATTGTATCCAATTGAAGGGAGGGAAAATATTTAATAAAAGAAAAGAAATGAGTTTGAGATCAGTGTCGTGGTGGACGATCTCCACACCTGTGCACATCACTCTTGCTCATCACAAACATAATAAAACATTGGAATTTAAGCACCGAATAAATGAAATTACCACATGCCTACCCCGGGCTAAGTCTCTGGTTATCCCCTCATATTAGAGGGTAAGAGGTCATGGTGTAGAATATGAGAAGAATAAAATAATAATAAGGGAAAAGATGAAGAGAAAAACAGGGTGGATGGGTGGGCACATAAATAAAAATAATGCATGAAATTTATTTGAAATCTAAATTACAATTGAAAACGAAAAAATAAAGAAAAAAATGAAATGGGGAAGATTTTTGGCCAGACTCCGTTGGTGGAGATCTCGTCTTTGGTGCCTTTAAGGAATGGATGGAGAATGGGATGATTTGGGAAGGAGGTGAGGGACTTCTTTTATAGGTAGAATTCGTCTCCCAAATGTTGACGCGTTTTAGACCCCATTAATGACCTCTTCACGCATTCCAACCTTCATGAATGTTGTTTATAAATTTTTTTTCGGTATCTCCTCAAAATTTCATCTAATTCGGAATCCATATACAGGTGTTATGGATTTTTCAATCTCGGTTTCTTTTTCTGGGTGAAGCACCTATGATGGTTCCTTTAAAAGTGTGTCATTTAATGTACGTGTTAAGGACTTTAAAACTCCCCCATTTTTGATGTAGAGTCGGTATCAGATGTCCTCGTTCATACCCGAGTGGAATAAATACATTTTAAGGTGTGTAGATTGATTTGTGATTCCTTTAACGTTGGGGGGACCACGCTGTCCACCCGAAAAAATGTCCAACTTCAATTAATTCTTAGGCCTTATAGATGGCCGAATCAGCTCTTTGTACAGAAGACAAAAATAATGAAAATAAAATAGGAATTCTAAAAAAAATTGTATCTGAATATTTGGAATTATATTTTTCAGGAAATGACCAAAATACCCTTGATGTAAAAATCTACCAAATATCCATAATTAGTCATATTTCACATTTTGGCTCAAAATAACAGTAAAACCAAAAAACATGACAATTACCAGTTCAATAACACTATAGTGAAATTATAAACAATGATATATGGTATAAAACATATGAAAATGTAACCTTCACCACTCCCCCACACTTAAACATTACACTCCTGGGCAATCATCTTATATCCAAATCAATTTCCACACAATAATCAATAATGAGAAAATATCAATGATTGTATCCAAAATAGAATTCTATAATTTTTTATATTTGAATAACAAACCTATCTCATTTTCATTTGAATTATTATAATTTGTTCAACATCATAATTCAATCCATGGCCCAATCATAACCTACCTCTCATTGAATTTTATGTCACTCTTCACTCAAGAGAAATTGAATCTAGAGTTATACTCACACATAAAAATTGCATGTATCACCATAGGTTTGTGAAAATTATAATTTCTCCACAGTGTGAAACATGAAGATGAATTTAATCATGAGGGATTTAATTAAAGGTTCAACTGATTCTGTGGCTTAGGGTTGGTGGGAAAATGATTGAAAATGTTCCAGGCTGGAAAGAGAAGGTTGGACTTTTAAGTACAATGCATGATTAAATCAAGTGAAAACACAGGAAATTCCTCACTCAATCCCACATGAAAATGTGATACACAAAACCACCCCACTATTAATGATATGGGAAATGAGTCAAGAAGTTATTATAATGAATGATATCATCTAAGTTCTCCTTTTTTCAAATCTCCAGAAAGGCACAACTTTATTTTCTTTTTCTTTTTTCATGGAGGATTAGCTGAAAATTGAATACAATGAATGAATGACAACTCATGCCCTTTTTTGGAGGGACATGGGTCATAAAAGAATGTAAAATGAAGAATTCAAACTCACCACCATATTTTCACTTTTTTTGAAGGAGAAATGGATGAAACAAATAAAGCACAATGAAATGCCGACACATGCCCAATTATGTTATTGTCAACTGCCCAATGTATTGACACACACCTCACATCACTAATAAATGATACACATCCCAATTAACGCATACGAAAGTCCCTTACCCCACACTCAGACATGAAATATCCTTGCAAAAATTCTAGAAGTGCGGGTAGGTAAGGATAAATTGGCTTGTAATGTGGCTTAACCTATAAGGAAATTCATGGAATTTAAGGGCTCACAAAGGATAAATGTAAAGGTGGGTCTCAAGATAAAATGTTTCTAGCCAAAGAGATTCCAAAATAATTTGAAATACATTCCATGAAATCCAAAGCGTTGAAAGAGAATATTCCAAATTATTGTTTCTCACACAAAATTCAAGTTTCCCCCAAGAAAGTGTGGGTAATATGAAGAATACATAAAAGTGGCTTAGAATACCTCACAGGATTGAAAAAATATTTTGAGTTAGTGTTTCATGGGCATGGATTTCAAAAATTATTCAAACTCATGAAAATGATTAAAAATCCATTTCAAAGGGAAAAAATTCATATCAACAATCATTTAAAATCAATTATTTCAAAAATCATTTCAACTCTTTAAAAATCAGTTGATGTGTGAAATGTGATAAAAATATTCATTAAAGCTCAAAATATGTTTTGGACCAAAAAATAAAATGAGTTTAAATGATAATCATAAAAAGTTAACTCCCTTTTGATATATTGATTCAGTCATCTTCCTTTAATACTTGGGGCTTCCTTCTGCCTTCATGATCCTACAAAAGAAAAATTGCTCAATTTATCACAAGGAAAATTTCATTTAAGCTCAAAATGAATAGAAATAGGGGGAAACATGCTATACTATTTCCTAATACTAAATTTGAAATTTAAATTAATAGAACGCATGTAAAGATAAATCTCGGTTGATCCCCCACATGGACCCTGAATCTTTTACTGCCTTCAGAGGGCAGTACTAGCTTTTATCCATAAAATGTTCGTGGATGAAGCTTCTTTGATTTGAACCACCACATATGGCTCTTCCCAGCTTGAAGGTCATTGTTCTTTTTGAGGATCACTTTATAGACAAAGTATACCAGATCCTCCCCCTTCACAATTTCGTACAACTTGCATGGCAGGGGGTTGGATGAAGTAGGGAACCTCCTCTTCATTTGTTTCTACTTGTGCAACATTCCCTTTCCCTTCTTGTGCTCCACCTAGTAAATATTTAGTGTGTTCAGGGAGCTTTAAATGTTCCTCAAAAGGTGAAAATTCTTTTCCCTCATCATCCTCCATGGAATAATATGAGATGGCTGAATCTGAAAATTCACAACTATTAGGGGTGATACTCAAATTATTTTAAATAAAATTAAATGATTTTGAGTTTACGATTGTATCATCTCCCAGAGTTGGTTCGACTTTAGTCTCATATTCAATTAAATGTGACTCTCGGAGTTGATCGTCACTGGCTGGAGGTAGGTAGTCGGGATGCTCCACCTCATGTTTGGATTCGACTTCATGGCTGTCATCAGTGAAATCAAGAATGACTAGTGGCACTTTCTTCTTGGGCTTGAATCTTTTTAAGTTA
Organism: Viscum album; assembly: GCA_963277665.1. Taxonomy (NCBI): domain Eukaryota; kingdom Viridiplantae; phylum Streptophyta; class Magnoliopsida; order Santalales; family Viscaceae; genus Viscum; species Viscum album. The sequence goes on along the minus strand of OY728128.1, from coordinate 1,129,358,159 downwards.
TCTTGGAGTTCATCGACCATGGCCATCAAATCATCTAATGAGATCCATGTTCCTATTCCACATTACACTTTCTTGACTGTTATCATCAGCGCATCGGCTCTTCGTTGTAGGGACTCCACAGTGTAGTCACTTTCTTTCTCATGCACCTGTGTGTAATTATTCCCCGCAAGATAATTTCAATCTGAATGGATCATGGAAAAAAAATTCTTTTGCAGATTCTTTTTATAAAATAATAATAATGAAAGATATCTAAATTTTGAAAATAGAAAAATTAAAATAAACAACCGATTAGATCACTGGCAATGGAGCCAGTTTTGACGCACGCCTATCGTACGACGTGGAAAAAGCAACTTATGATTTCCTAGTGTAGCATATAAGCTGACCAGGGTCCTCTCACTTGAGGAGCATTATCAATCATTTATTTACATAATCTAATTCACCTAAACTAATTCTTTTTAATGATTTTTATTTAATCTATTGATGTAATACAATTCAATTTAAATAAAAAATAAACTAACATGCAATGATAGAATGAAATTAATAAAGAAAGAACTTGGCCTTTTTGGGTTGGTTTGGGGGTTCCATCATTCTCCTTATTGGTATTTAATTTAAGATTGATAAATCAATTATGAGATCTCATTCATGAAATAATATTATTTTATTTGTTGGTTTGAAATCTTGAATGCATGTAGAAATCTTAACTTCACCTCCACCAATAATCAAGGTTGATGGCACACCTTGATCGAGAGTGTGACATCTTCCAAGATCTGGCTCCATCGTATGGCATTTAAACCACTAAATGGATCAACTCCATATTATTAAGATCTTGTATCCAGTATAAGGGATGGAAAGTATTTATTAAAAGAAAAAAAAGATTTTGAGATTAGTGTCGTGGTGGACGATAGCCACACCCGTGAACATCACTCTTGCTCATCACAAACTGAATAAAACATTGGAATTTAAGCACGGAATAAATGAAATTACCATATAACTACCTCGGTCCAAGTCCCGAGTTAGCCCCTCATATTTGAGGGTAAGAGTTCACGGTGGAGAATATCATAAAATAAAATAAAAAAAGAGAAAAGATGAAGAAGAAAATAGGGTGGATGGGTGGACACAGAAATAAAAATAATGCATGAATTTTATTAGAAATCTAAATTAAAATTGAAAACTAAAAAATAAAGAATAGAAATGAAATGGGGAAGATTTGTGGCCAGCCTCCCTTGGTGTAGATCTCCTCTTTGGTGCCTTGAAAAAATGGATGGAGAATGGGATGATTTGGGAAGGAGGTGAGGGCCTCCTTTTATAGGTAGAATTCAACTCCCAAATGTCGACGCGTTTTAGACCCCATTAATGACCTATTACCACGTTCAACCCTTCCTGAATGTTTTTCATAGTTATCTTGGCCATATCTCCTCAAAATTGCAGATAATTTGAAAACCGTATGAATGAGTTATGAATTTTTCAATCTCGATTTCTGTTTCTGTGTGAAGCTTCTAGGATGGTTCCTTTAAAAGTGTGTCTCTTAATGGATGTGTTAATGACTTTAAAACTCCACTATATTTGATTTACAGTTGTTACTGGATTTCCTCGTTCATAACTGAGTGTAATAATTGAATTTGAAGGTGTTTAGGATGAGTTATGATTCTTTTACCGTTGTGGGGACCATGATGTCCACCCAAAAAATGGCCAACTTCGATGACTTTTTAAGACCTATAAATGCCCGAATCAGCTCCTTGTCCAGAAGACAAAAATGAATAAAATAAAATACAGATTCTAAAAAAAATTGAATAAGAATATTTGGAGTTATATTTTTCAGTAAATGACCAAAATACTCTTGACATAAACATCTGCCAAAAATCCAGAATTATGCATTTTTCACATTTAGGCTCAAAATAACACTAAAACCTAAAAACATGACAATTACCCATTCATTAATACTATGGTGGGATTATAAACAATGATTTACAGTATAAAATATAGTAAAATGTAATCTTCATCAATTATGTTATTCTAGAATGTTAAATTGGATACTTATTGATATTGATAATCAATTATCTAAATCACAATGTGTTCTTCTTAATGAATAATAATAATATTTTCATATTCAAGACTTATATAAATATATAACTGATAGGATTTTTTGATATGTGATGTGATCATAAAAACCTTATGTTGTTTTTCAAATAACTCAATATCTAATCATTGTGGATATGAATTAACATTATTTTTTAATTTTCATAATAGGTAAGAGTTTTTATGAATATGATAAAATAATGTACCTTAATATTTCAATGTTATTCTCACCACCTCAACTTAAACACATTATCATCAATCAATTAATAAAACCAAAATTTTTAGTGTGGTTATCAGACATAAATACTTATTTTATGTAATAATCTTTAATGAAAAACATTATTTTGAGATCATAATTCATTACACATTCTTTAAACCAATGAGACATAATTTTAATCATATATCACTATTGATTATCATAGTTTGTCATACATTCTATCCTCCCATTCATCATAATGGTTAATAAAGTGAATGTGAATTTAGTAAAGAATAAATCCCAGTACTGTCAAACTATGAGTGAATTTATCCCTCATTGTCATGTAGTAGATGAATATCGACTTAATACCCATATAAAATTTTCATGGATATTACCACATGTGGCATCAGTGATAGATCCTATATAATTTTTTTTTTCCAGATACGAATTTCATGATAGGTAAACTACAAAATGTCATTCTTCAAAAAAATTATATTTTCTTATAATAAGACTTATCCTTCTAGTTTTCACTATTTTTTCAAATCATGAACTTCAAAAATAACTATAACCTTATCTGATACATAATATAGTGACCCAATCATATCCTATTTAAATATTTCATTTTTTATTTTATTATTTTATCCATCCCACAGTAATACATTCAAGAAGACCATGATGGTTTAATATCTCTAAATACTACGTATATAAAACAACTATTTTTATGAAATATAATCAATATATCTCCCTATATAATTCATTTAGAATCCCATTATAGGATAATAATTATTAATATGCATCTTTATAACATTGGTATGTGGAAACATAGTATGGGGTGAGATGGGATTCTCATTTATTTTAAACATGTTTGATATTAGTTAATGATATTTATTGAGAATATTATAAGATAATTATTACATGAATATGAATCGGAATCAAAGAAAATCATAAAAAATTATACAATATTTTCAATCTTATGTTATAGAATAAGTCATTTATACCATGATATGAAATGTGTATAATCCTAAATCTAGTATAGTGATCAATGTAAAATTACAAGATCATATATCATATGAATATCTTATATTAATAATCATATAAAATAATAGATTTATGAACAATTATAATAACCAATATATCCACACATAAATTAATATTCACATATCCCGATCCTCGATTAAAATTTATAGACATGAAGTAATGTCTACACTTAAAATTTTGATTATTTAATAATATAAATAGGTCTATACATAATGTTTTGAAAATGATAATTTTGATATGCATATCATAGTTATGTCATTAGATATTAAGATATGCACAATGTGTTGGATATATTTATAATTGAAGTACCACCAATAACATAATGAAAACCATTCATAATTGTTCCATAAGATCATAAAAACATTCAACATACCACAACGATGGTAAATGAAATATGTTTTCAAAATATTTCATCACGAAAAAAATTTAATTTTGAAAAATGTTTATTGATTACTACTGAAAAACAATTCATCTTATGCCACCAACATAAAGGATGTGGACGGTATCAAAATATTATAGCCTCAGTGAAACAATATAGTACTCCAATTATTTTGAAATAAACAAATATTACCTTTAAAATAGCATTTAATCAGTTATCTGAAAATTATGAAAATATATTCATATTTTAATAAAATTAAAAAAATTCCTAGAAAATTAAAAAAATTATTTTGGATTAAATTAGAAATTAAATTTTTTAAATGATTCTTACAATAATACAATGTTTAAGAAAAATGGAGTATCCTATCTATAATATATTTTAAATAAGATTATTTTGTTCACATATTTCTAATAATTAAAAAGTAACTCATTTCTAAATCATTTGAATGTATTATTTTTAAAAATTATCAATGATAATAATGTTCTATAATTTTCTTCCCAACATTATTTTATAGATAAATAAATCTATATATGTTTTTAGTAAAATGAAAATGAAATAAAATTTCCTTTTACAAAAAATAAATACTCTATATTTTCTTTTAAAATAATTTCTGATATGTTTTATGTACTAAAGAGAGGAATATGGTTCAATGTCATGAAAATTAATAAAATAACTATAAAGGATGAAATTTTATTTTATTTAATGGATAGATACAATATTAATTTACATTAATATATATTTAATATAGATAATCCCAAAATTAAATGAGATTGGAACATAAACCCTTATAGCTTTGGAAGTCTCTGAATCTAAATGTCCTTAAATCTGAAACCATAGATAGATTTTAAAATCATTCTAAAATTAATTAAAATAATCCTATAATATATTAATCATTATTATATAGATCATAATTAATAGTAATTTTTTTAATATTCTATGTTTCTCAAAAAAATAACTATAAGATGTGAAATGCTTAACTCTATTCCACTAGTGCTTCATATGCTTTAAAAAAAATTATTTAATAATAAATGATTTAGTTTATATATATTGTAAAAAATTATTAATATACATATTATTAGTTATATTTCCCTAATAATTTCAAATTTATTTTTAATTTAAAATTTATCATAAAAATTATATCATTGGTCAAGTATGATCTATTATCACTGAATGTTTCAGTTTGACGAGTCTCATCCTTAAACTATGTTCATGGTTTACTCATCAAATAGATGTTAGTAATATCATAGGTATAATGTTTATTCATGAAATAATATATTATAAAATTTCATATAAATTGGTTAGGAAATATTTATAGCATCATTTAACAGAGATGATAGTTCTACATATGCCAGAGAAATGTTTTATTTTTTTATGCACAGAATGAAAGAATGATATAATAATAATTAAAAATTCATAAATAATAATTTTATTTTAAATATCATATATATTTTTTAAAAAAATCACTATTAAAATTCATGTTAATATTAAATGATATATTAATTACATCACTTCATGGAGGTGGTAGTCCAAATGTACATACATGCGACGATATCATTTTCAAAAAACTGGGAATGGGATAGAAAATTGAAATACTATAAAAATAAAAACATATTGCAACATAAAATATGATAATTTAAAAAATTGAATTTTGTTTTTCTAATTTTGATGATTTTTATGAATAAATAATCATCTAATAGATCAGTAAGAACATATATATCTTAATTGAGTATCCTCCCTTGAAAAGATTATTAAGGCTTTCATGAATGGGATTTTTGGAAGACGATATAATCAAAGATATATATATATTAATTTTAAGAGAATATTTCGAAATGTATTGGTCAATATTAGGTGATTATGTTTAAGTAAAATAGAGAAGAGAATATTACCTTTTATAAGAATAGGGAGTGATACACCAGTAATTATTAAGAGTATTGAAATAGAATTGGGTAACTCTCAAGAAAATGTGGTTCAAAAATAGAGAACAGAAAAATAATATATTAAATATGATATAAATAAATTAAAATATAATTATTTGGAAACGTTAATATGTTATTATAACCCTTTTAATGTTAGTTTAACCCTTCATTAACCTGTTTAACCATTATCGTCGTAATTATTATTTTTATCGTTGTTATAGTTAATAATAACAACAAATGAAATTGAACACATCAATAAATTTTTAGTTCTAGATTATAAATATGGAAATCATTATATTATATTACATTTTTATATGTGTTTAAAATTTATTTTAAAATATTTGTGCAAAATGAACTTAATACCATTTAAAAAATAATAATTTCAATTCATTTAACTAAAGTTATTTTTAAAAAATTCATAGTTACAAAAATTAAATTTCTATTAATATATATGAATGATTTTATTAATTTTTTTCCAAAATAATTAAACAATATTTATTAATTCAATTAATATATATATATTTTATTTCAGAAAAGAAAAAATAGGAATCTAGTTATAAATATATACTTATATTTACATTCAAGTTCTTTTATCTTCATTATAACTAATTAACATTAAATGTATGATTTATTATTTATTTTCTAAATTTAAATTCCATTATGTATCCCCATAATAATAGTTCAATATTAATAAATAAAAATAAAAACATAAAAAACATAATACATTAATAAATTATACTTTTGACATCAAATATCATTATCGTTAAGATGTAAAATTTAATACATTTTTCATGATAATTATAAATATAATTTAAGGAAAACATAAATAATTACTTTTCATAATTTATTCAGTCATATTAATAACCTATAGTCTAATATTTAGGAAATAATAGTCTCATTTAATAATATATCAAGAGAATATCATGGTTCCTTTAAGCTCGATGTGACATGTGAATTATTTAACAAAACAAAGAATATTTATTCAAAATGAATATATCATAAAATATCATGTTTTCACACACACAAAATAAATAAATAGATTTCATGGATTGATCGTGATTATTTCTATTGTATTAGTATCTTTCTAATGGTATTGAGTTGTTATTTACCTAATGAAATTTTGGGGGATGGTATGACTATTAGAATGGTGCACATTTCAATGGTTGGGTGCACAATCCAAACATAATATTTTTATAATATTTGAAACCTAGGTTATATTGTTTTTATTTGAACTATATTAAGTATAATTCATTATATATTTTATTATAATTCTCTTGAGGGAATAAATTTGTCTAGTACTCAATTTATTTTCAATCATGGATAACCATTGGTGGTGTAGATAGTGATTCACTTACTCTGTTCAATGATAATAGTCCGAGAATATATGTTAGATCCTTAATTATAGATTATTTTAAATGTGAGTTATAAATCCCCCCCCCCATACATACCACTATGCTTAGTAATTGTATAAAAATATACTAAAATTTTCGTAATAATATCTATCAACATGATGGCCTCATTTGGATATTTCCCTAGGAAAAATCCCTTTGAAGAAGCATCAATCATGATTTTATCACTTTCCAAATTTCCATGATAAAATAGAACCAAAATATACATATCTTCAATTGTATTGATGAAGAAATAGCACATAGATTCTAGAAACAGTCAAAACTTTCCTAAAGAATTTATCCATTTCTCTTACATATGTAATTGTTTTCATTTACTAGTTGTGTTCTCAATATGTAACGACAAATTTATAATGAAAATATATTTGAAGATAATTCTGCCTTATAAATTGACATAATTTTAGAGTATAAATCCATTATTTATTAGTTAATTCTAGCTAAAATAATATTTACATTAACTATATTTCATATATTAGAACTTATTAGAGATTCACGGAAATGCAGGTGTTCCAATACTACTATGATTTCTTTATCTGATATTCACCTAATAAAATATATTTAATTTCATAGATTTCAATGAGTCCATGTATATGTTAATAATAGTTCTGATTATGTTGTAGCACTGGTTTATTATTTTGAAAACTAAAATTTAGTGAATAAAAATATCTATGTATACCATTATGTTGTGATATGATCCCTTCATTGTTTTAAATATTTATTCGAGATATATAAGAATTATATTATGAAGGTGGAGAGGCATCAATATATTTCTTCATGTAGGGGAGATTGAGGGGCCAATGGAGAGAAACTGTAAAAGTTGACTAGCATGCGCATCAAGAATAAGAAAAGATGCTAAGTGCAGATGTTTGAAAAATATCTCTATGTAGTTACTAATTTGGGTTTTCCTAGTTTTTATATACTCTTCTCAGCTGCTATGTTGTTTACATTCAATTAATAAATGATATATTTTCTTAAAAAATATAATGAATGTGGATAATGTTAATAGTATATTTAAAAACATTTGATCCAAGTGTTCTATTATTTACATGATTCTATCTCTATACCTAAAAAATAGATGAACATACAAATACAAACAACTTAGGTGACTCAAAAATGATATGTTAGTTTGATGAAAACAAATCAGAATTATAAAAATCAATAAAATATATATGAATATTTTTTCAACCATGTAATGGAACCTATTTTATGATGAAACTATCTTGGTCTGGTCAAGAAATATATATATTGGACTAGAAGAAAATTTAATTCAATAGTGGTCTAACGGTATCTCAAAAAGTGGGGGTTATATTCAATGATAGAATTTTGTTTTATATTTTAATTAACAGTAAAAACTAGAAAAATAATAAATATTTAGAGTGTATGTTTATTTTAGAGATTATGTAAAAAACACATCTAACATTAATGGGAGAAAATTGGCCTCACCTTGGATATTCCCTCACCCTTTTCTGTAATATCAAAATTATATCCATTAATTACACTATAATTATCTCATAAACATACAAAAATAAAAAATTTCATCCCATATATTATTTTTTAATCAATATTAATATATGATATTCATTTTATAGTTTATATTCACATTTATAAATGTTCTCAACAAACCTTTATCACCCTTTAATTAATATAACAACCATCCACGTGATGAGAAGTTAGTATAACAAAGGGGCGTTGTGCAGAATACAATGTAAGAGAAAAGAAAATTAATTTAAATACACTAAACACAAGAAATATCCAACTATTTCATAAATTAAAATAGATTCATATAATATTTATCATGAAATAAATGAATATTAATGGATATGAATTTGTTAGTATGAGTTTTGGGGAAATCTCCTTGAGTCAACCATAAGGGGCCCTAAATTCTAAAAATTGAGTTTCAAAAAAATTTAGAAAAATATTAAAATTAATAAAAAACACTCTTGTGACATTAAATACCAATTATTGGGAAGAATTATGTTTCACAAATAACACATTAATTATAGATGACTTCCAAAAAAGAGTGTGGTCCCTAATTCCCTCAATGTTCCATGTATATATATTAAATGAATGTGTGAAGTCTTCCATAAATCCAAATAAAATTGTACTTTATATTTTTTTAGATATGTTGAATTTCCATTATCATAATTTTTAAGGATTCAAAAATATAATATTCATAAGTTCCCATCATAAAACAGTTAGGCTCTATATGGCCCTTCCTTTGATCGATGGATTCAAAATATTTTTTTGATACATCATGTGGTATTTCTTGAGTTAATAGAGATTCTATGAGTTATAAGATGAATTTTTTCCTTATATAATAGTATTCTATAGAGGAATATGTCTCAAAATATTTGAATGAAGTAGCATAGAGAATTCACATTGATATTTCATCAATTACAACTAATGTTATTTCTGAGAATAGTGTTTTGAATAATCGAATGTTCTAAATATTAAACCTTTTTTTATTATAAATTCATATATAATATTAAAAATAACTCGAAAAGAAACATATAATTAATAAATATTAATTAATCCATGTAATCTCACCAGAAATATATTTCTTAAATCTTACTTTTGATTTTTCTCAACTAATGTGAAGCCGATTGACTATAATTAATAGAATGATATTATATTTTTCCCTGATACTACAACAATGATGTTGGGTTGCCATTAAATATTCCATTTCAATTTTAATTATTAATAATGGTCATAAATATATTTTTATTTAATAACATGCATCATTCACAAGGAATATTATATTAATATGTTAGATTCAGTCTATAAGAATGAGTCATAAATAGAGGTTCTTATACAGGGATAATTACTTTTGATCTTGAACCAAAAATTAGTATTCATACATGGTTAGGATTCCCTCACTTTAATAACACATTGAATTTATTCTCATCTAATCATTCATACATAATAGGTCCAAAATTGAGTTCAACAAACACAACTCTCAGGTTAATCATAGGTGCCCCAAAATTGTGAATCATATGTGTGCATTTGTAAATCTTATATAAAAAATTAATTGTGTGTTAAATAACATTAATGAAAGGATAAAATTGTTTTTGTATTAGGTATCATCAATTTCTAAAATGTTAATCTTACTATTCCACTTCCCCATTGATTTTTCATGCACATAGCAAAGCGTTTATGCTTTATTTTTATGCATTCTTCTGAATTAACCGGTTAATCATAACAATATTCATTGGGATATAAATAACCACGAATAAATAAATATTTTATTTCCATTATATCATAATCTATAAAATTATATATTTTATAAAAAAATACATAATCATATTTTAATTAATCCCTAAAATAATAGAAATTTATGAATTATGGAATTTACTTAAATTTAAATGAAAATAAGATAAAAATCCCAAAAAATATTAAAAATTAAAAATTATTCCTTAATTAATACATATATTTATATTATTTAAATATTATTTATATTTAATTAAAAAATTTACTCGATCAATTTATTGAAATTCAATTTAATTTATGGTATTTATTGAATTTAACAAATAGTGTACTGTTCACAATATTCAAACTTATCGATAATTGTTTTTAAAAGGAGAAACATTTTGATAATTGACATGTATTATTTATTATGTGTAATGTGTTATTTTGTGATTTAAATTGTTAAATTATACCATTAATAATTTATTTATATAAAATAAATTATATTTGGATATTAATGTATTTTTTCACGGTTTTGTGAAACTATGATACACATTCTAGCAGTGATTTGTTGTTTTTGAAAAACCATCATGGTAGTCATACATAATAAAAACATTTCTTATGTATTCAATGAGGCTTCATATTAAGGTAATTATACACACAATCCATACAATGTGAAAATTTTCTGAAACCCATTTTATATAACTCTTTTCACCCAATGTACACTTATATGAATTATTTATTGAGGAAAAAATTTATTTATTAATGATTTTGAAATTTTTTAAAATAGTTTATTTATTAGTTTTGTGTATGATGTTGAATTTGTGAAATTTCAGTAAGTAAAAGGAGATAATTTATTAGTTATTAAAACATGTTCTAAATATTTTTCCAATAAGAACATTTTTTAGAATATAAAAAATGTAATCTGTATAATGTTTTGTGAAGATGATTAAATATTTTTATAGAAAAAGTCATTATTGATGATCCAAATTAATTATGGGTTGATGAAATGTAACAACATTTTTAGAAGGAATTTTAAATGGTGGGAATATATTATGTGTATTTTACACTTATTATTTATCTTACTATGTATCTAGGGATCAAAATTTTACATAAACAAATTGTAAAATTAGCCTAACCATCCTGCAGTAAGATATCCCTCTAATGGAAGGTTATCCTCACTCAATGGTTTTTCTAGTCCACTAGTAAATATATTCATGTTGAGATACATGCCTATGCATTTATTAAAGAGTTTTCATGGGTGAGAATTTATGAAGGAGTGGTCTCTCTGAGATAGCGAGGGCATGCATGGCCCATGAAACTATGGAAATGAGTATTTCTGGGATCTAATCGTGGTGGAATAGGCATGTGGTTTGACAAGTGGGATTGATTTGTATGTATATCCCAACAATTTTGATGAATAATGTTTGTATAGTTATTTGTGGGCACAATTCGTGCAATAAAAAGTACACATATTATAGTGTTTAAATTATCCAATCAATATGATCCATCCAATATGTGTCACATTAATATCTTGAATAGAGTATGCTACATATTGAGCTTACATTTTCCAATTATTGACCATAAAAATATTCAGTCTGAGGGAAAATTACCATTTTAGAGATAAAACATTTCTCATATCAATGAGATATCATGATTGATTGGCTCTTAATCACCACACATGAAATCAATATCATTTATTCAGGAAATTTATTTTTATGAAATGGACTACTTAAAATCATAAGAAATTAAACATAAATTTTATAATGACACTTATAATGCTTGAGTTTTTTAATAATAACTAAAATTATGTTATCATTATCACTTGTAAATGAGTATTCCACTTGGATTTATGAATATGAGATTATAGTTATTAAACACCACGTATTTTGTGTCATATAATGTTATTGAGGTCATGGATTACCATTAAATATATTTTAAATATCATTTAATTAGCATAAATATTAAACCTAATTTGGTCATGACCCATCTATAGATACCTTTACTGGGACAAGTAATCCTCTTCATAATATTTTCATGAGATATCTCATTATATCAATGAAAAATATAGCATTATAGGATCCCACAATTCCGAATGAAGAAGTTATATTCTATTCTCTAATCATATAATAGTATAGATGATATCTCACTATCTATAGAGGCTTCAAAAAGAATGGGTTATTCATCATGATTGACATAATCATAGAATAATAATTTGGGATTCTAATTCACTACAGAATTATGAATATATATTTCAATTATTCTTATGTGATGATGATGCTTCATAATTTTTATACATTCTCATACGGATAGGATAAGAGTTTCCATAAATAGTTAAACTGTCATAAATATTATGAATAATTCTCATGTACTCCCTGTTATATGAATAGGTTTATCATAACATGTATTTTTTGGGTAAAATTTCTGTCTCAAATTCCCAAAAAATACAAATGGAATTTTACAATGATGTAAATACACATACATTATGATACATAGAACTTATTACCTTAAATAGACTAAAATTAAAATACACAAAAAATTGAATATAGGTAGTGAACATCAACGTAGATGAAACTAATAATTAGTGGTGATTTTCAAGTGTATACAGAATTGATTAGAATAATAAATTCATGTATGGTTTGAATTCTACATTATGTAAATAAGGTCCATTGGTATTTTATTAATTTAATATTATATAATATAATATCATATCATATTGGTTATGTGGATTTTGATTATTAATTTTTGTAATTCAGCGATAAGTGATCTCATTCCATTTAGTCCATCCTAAATGATCATAGAGAAATATTTATACATCCTATGATAATTAATTTTATGAATTTTTTTATGTTTTTCATATAAGGGATTATTAGTTTTCACAATTTATCAATGTCTCGTCAATGTCATCTTCTACCTCTATTGATGTGGGTTCACTAGAAGGTGAGATTTGGTTTTCTGATGACCAGAAATCCATTTTTATGAGGACACACAAAAAGAACCATGTCTAATGTTCAAATAACGATCGAATCATGGATATCATGGGATAGTTTCATTGAGAAATTTATGCATGAAATTGATGCCTTCATTTCCAAAATTACTATAAATAAGATAAACAACCAAGATTGATATAAAGATATATTATTATTTTTTCATTATCAAAGGCCTATATGGGTTTGGTTTTTAAGAAATCATTTTTTTATAATTATCACATGTACATGGGGTATCCATCAAAATGGTGGAATTTTGGTTTGTAGTGATTCTACGTGATCTATTTTGATGTCACGTGTTTTTCTTGATATTAATTGATTTCATCGTATTTTTTTAGGTTTTGGGTGCATTAGAAGCACATGGATGGGAGTGCCCAAATTTCATTTTACTGTTAACAATGATCAATCAAATATCAGTCCCAATGTTATGTCTCCAGATCTTTGGAATATAATGATGAATGAAAAGAAAAATTGGGAAGTCGTAGAATCATAGTAAGGATCGTCATATTTTTATTATATATAATTTAGATAAAGGATAAGGTTTATATTTATATAATTATCTCTCTATTGATGACTCTGGTCACGATCTAGTGGGATCCATCATTGTGTCACGTAATCCAAGTGTAGTCTTCCACTAGTGGTGATCCACATGTGCTTCACATATCTCTTAACCTTGATAATGGAAATTTTGAGTGCTATCATAGAATGTCCTTCCCATTCTATGTCCACCTTCGATCGCATTGAGTTTCACTTCCAAAGTGCTCTACATGTCTGATGGAGGAGGATATCTCTCGTAACATGAGAGAGTTCTTCAAGAAAAGTAATTCCCTCTTGGAATGAGTGGTTTTTATGAATCTATTGTGCATAACCACAATGAATGGATAGGAATAATGAGAATAATGTAATTGGTATTTATAATTCTTCAAATAATAAAATAAAATAAAATAATTAACCATATGTATTAATTTATTTTATTTATTTCATAGTAAGACCCAATGTATAATAATAGTGTTTTACTATTATTAATACATGACATGCACCTAGTGCATTATAACTAATATTATTTAATTAAATTTATAATATTGTTTCTCACAATTTCTCAAAAAAACTACACAACATGTATATTAATATAATAGACGTATACTTTTGTATTATGATTTTCTATATTTCCTTTACCACATTTATTAAAAAAATTAATATTGACTATTTATTTTATAAAAAAATATCAATTCATTACTAAATGATAAATATATTATTTTTCCCCAATATATTCTCTTGAATAACTATTGTAAAAATAAATGTGATCAGACATCATTGAATAATTATTAAACCATATTCAGGAATAATTTTTATTCAACTTGTTAACTTAATATTTAATTCAGATTCCTGGATGAATATAGTGTGTGACCCTCTAGGCCTCTTTTGTATTAGAATTTGGAGAATCCTATCTAAAAGTCCACAGTTAGCATCTAGAAACATGCCAAGTCACCCATGGTGGAATATGTTAATGCCATAATGATGTGTCACCCCATTGAAAATCATACATTGTATTGTAATCCCTATGATTTGATATATCCAATCAAACATTTTTCATGTTATTTCCACCAAACCATGTGCTCGATTATTTATTCTATAAATTCCCAAAGTTATTCATTCCCATTAATCACCATGGCCATGGATTTATTTAGGGTATATCAATTCCATCATTGGGCCTGATATATCAAATTATGTTTTTGAGAAGGAGTGAAAAATCCTTTCTCATTTTTTCTATTAATTTGGTATTACTAACGAAGCACCCAATATATCCTACCTCACTAAGAATAGTGGGTGATCATAGTTTTCATCAATACATCTAATGGTGAGAGTTGTAATACTAATTAAAAATAATAATATTGTCTAAGGACCAATACACATATCTGTAGATATGAAAATCCAATGACACTATGAAATATGGATTTCCAACTTTCAGGTCATATTCTCATAATATCCTCCTAAATATTACCAGGGGTGTACATAGAACACGTATCTATGAATAGTTTTATGGCATATCTGGGTTCACACCATACAAGAGATCTTCTTGGACCATTTAGTTCAATAGATATCCTTAGGAAATTTTCACATGTATTGTCACATAGAAGTGAAACAAGGATTTGATAAGGTATTTACTAATATTCAAATCCATGAATAGTTGTTTATCATAAAGAATAAAGTAGTAGGTTTTGTTCCACCAACTCCAAAAAACTCCCACATGGTCTAGAGCCAACATCTAACAACCATTAAACCACTATATCTACACGATATTTGTGCTTCTGTTGAGATAGGCCTTTAGTCATGAGGTCCAAAATGTTCTTCCCCTGGACACACTATGCACTGCAGCTTCATGCCTTTGATAGAAATACCACAAGTGCTGATACTTTCGAAGAATTTTCTTTGTCAGTTGTTGTTACCTGGGATTTTTTTCAAGAACCACTAGCATATTATTATCACAATACAATGTGATAGGGTCTTTACTTCTAGGAACAACATTAATCTCTTAGAAAAATATTCGAATACAAATGACTTCCTTAGCACCAATAGAAGTTGCTGTAAATTCGGATTGCAATGTAGAATCCGAAGAAACATGTAACTTAAAACTCTTCCAGTTCATATCTCCTCCATTGGGATAGAAAAAAAATCCATATTTCAACTTCAGATTGTTCTTATTTGTCTGAAAACCACCATCAACATAACCTATGATGAATAGATCATTGTATCCTTCATACACTAGGATCATATCCGTAGTTCTTATCAGAAACATAAGGATAGTCATAATAGCACTCCAATTTCTTTCTCCTAGATCTTCTTGATATATGACTACCTTTCCTATTGTATATACAACATCATGTCTGGTACATAACATGGAATACATGATTGATTCTATAACTAAAGCATATGGGATCTTACTCATCCAATCATTCACATATAGTTTCTATGAACCCATTCTCTTAGATAGATGAATTCAATATTACACTAAAACCAATCCCCTCTTGGATTATTCAATACTAAATCTCAATAGTATCTAGTCAATGTATGCACCCTAACATACGATATGTATCCTATTGTATCTATCTCAAATGACTTGGATCCCTATAATATAGAACTATTTACCTATGTCTGTCATGGAGAAACACTAGTTCAACCAGTCCTTAAATAACTGTAAGACTTGTATGTTGTTTCTAATAAGTAATATGTCATAAACATTTACTACTATCATAACAATTTCATTCCCATTAAAATACTTATTAACACAAGTCTTACATTCGTTCTTAATGAAACCGAATTCATTTACGACATCATCAAATCTAATGTTCTAGGACCTCGATGCTTTCTTTAATCCATAAATGTATTTCTGCATCATGAAAAATTGTTTGGATTCCCCAAGTGTCACAAACCATTTAGTATGGGTCATATAGACATTTTACTATAGTTTTCCATTATGGAATTTTGTTTTTGACATCTATTTTCTCAATATCATAGTCATGGTAAGCTACTATGGAATGTATGATTCTTATATATTTAAACATGAAAAATATAGAGAAGGATTCATCATATTCAATTTCATGACATTGTCTAAATCCTTTATCCACTGGACTTGATTTATAGGTGCTAACATGTCCTTTCAGGTCCACCTTTCTCTTGAAAACAAAATTTCATCCATAAGGCATAAAATCTACTGGCTCATCGTCTATAACCCAGAATTTTTTGATACACGAAATCCATCCCAGAATTCTTTACTTTTATACATCTTGGAGCCCATATTCTCTCTACTACATTCTTGTAAAAGAGCAGTTCATCATTGTCCAACAATAATGATAGTCCATATTTGGTGTCAACGAAACCAAATATTTACAGTTCCCTTACCTCTCTTGAGATCCTATGCAGTACTTGTTCTTCTAGAACCACATCTATGGGGACATGTGGAACTTGTTATTTTACCAACTCCTGTGTATCTTAAGCATCTACTTCGTCGAAGTCAAACATTTCCCCACTATACATTCTCAGGACATGCTCCCTCTCATGAAAGATTCCTTGTTCAGCAACAATCACTCTCTCGTCCTAAGGGTTATATTGGTAATATACATTCATTTCTTTGAGATATCCTATAAAGATACCTTGCATTCCCAGGGTGCATGTTTGTTTCATGAGAAGGAATTAACAAATTCTTCTCATCCTTATAGACAAGTGCGTGAATAAATGGGTTGATTTCTATTCAATAACTCGTATGAATTCCATTTTTTTCTTATTTGTTACTTGGTTTATTGTGAATGCTATTGTTTTATTGAATATCCCCAAAAGGATAATGAAATATTTGCATGACACAACATTGACCTCACCCTATCTAAAAAGGTGTGGTTTCCCCATTCACATACACCATTCCACTGTGGACTGTAATGGAGAGTGAGATGAGATATAATCCTTGACTCCTATAAAAGGACTATGAACTCTTGGTTCATATATTATCAACCTCGATCCAATCAAAGACTCAATATTCTTACCAAGACGATTCTCTAAATTATTCTAGAATTCCTTAATATTCTTCAAAGACTGTATCTTATACCTCACTATGTAAATATAACCATATATTCTCAAATTATCGATAAATGCATTGAAGTAAAAAATATCAACCTATAGATTCCATTGGAAATAGTCCAAACATGTCCATGTGTGCCAATTTTAGAAGCTCCGTGACCCTTTAACCCTGTCCACTAAAAGGAATCATGGACATTTTTCTTGACATCAATCGAGTGGTTTTAGATCAATAGAGTCTAAAAAACCATATTCGTAGAGCATTTTTAAGAAATTATATTTTACCTGACTAAGATAGTGATTCCACAACTGGGTGTTGGGTGAGTTATGTGAGTTTGTTTCTTTAGTGATATCAAAAACTTGGTTTTCATAATTTTATATATACAAATAATTATTTAAATGTGTCATACCATAAAATACATTATTCTTATAAATAATACAACACATAATTACAAACATTAAAATAAATCCATCCATATATAAACATGATAAAGAAATTATTTTCTTTGTAACACTAGGTAAATAATAACAGATATGTAAAACTGTGTGCATTATAGTGGGAAAAGAGTTATGGTAATTGCCAGTGGCTAATGTAGCTAGCTTTGCACCAATGGCATGTCAAACTTCCACAACTCCTATAGAGATATTTGAAAATATTTTTGGTTATTTCATTTGAATACCACTGTTAGTCCCATATGGTGTATCTAATATCCAGTGTGTTTAAATGGAATGATTACAAATGATAGCAAATGCATCTCTAACATCCCCATGATTCTAGTGCTAGTTTCTCTTCCAGTGTCCTAGAATTCCACATGAAAAAAACATACTTCCTCTTATTTTATTCTATGCTTCTAGATCTTCCCCTTCATGGAGGGACAGTTCTCTGGGGATTCAGACTGTTTATAAATATTTTTCCCCTTTTCCTATCCTTCCACTTCTAATTAACAAGAAAAACTGTGGGTTTGTCACACCCCATGTCCTTATCTACCTAGTGAATCAAGGATAGATGTTCTAATATATTATTTTCATTGTTGATCCTGTTATAGTATAAAAAAATATTGTGATGGTCTATGGTTGTGAAGATAGGATGAGATCTATATGCAACTCATTCCAGAAATTATTCCCAAAGATTTCCAGACATTCAATGTAGTGAATAAGATTGACTACATGAGGCCCAATTGGCATAGAATCTCTATGTTTAGATGTGAATAATGTGTTGTTGATCACATATCTCTCTTGTATCACCTTCATTGATAGAGATCCTTAAGGTGAAACATCATTCTATACATGTCCATGTTTTCTTGTTGCTTCAAGAACTCATTAGACATTAACAATATCATGAAAAATGGACATCTGTGGCGCTATCCCAATGATTCATATAGAGGTATATTACTTCATCATGGGCCCTATTTCCAAGTGAAACATGAATAGGCTCACCCATCACATACAATTTACAGTAATGGAGAAGGATGACATGTAAACGCCTCTACCACTCATATAAATTGGTGTCGATGAGAAGAATTTCATTCGTGAGTATGGTTCGAAATTATATGATTGAAGTAATTTTTTTTGAAATTTATACAAATTTAGATGAGAAAATTTTTAGTTCAATATCATGATAAAACTAAGAAAAACATTTAAATTAATTCTTATTATTCTCCCAATATTTTATAAAAATCCCAAACCCCTCAAAATTTCTTCGGAATATTCTATTGACTAAATATTCTAATGGTAATGATCCATATTTTCTATCGCATTACCCAAAAAAGTTTTGTTCAAGAAAATATTAAGGGTTTTATATAGGAATTACAAATTCAAACTAAATTGACTCTTAACTCATTGGTCCATTGAGTGAACTTCCCAATATGAAATTACCTTGATTTTGGATTTCCGCAACCATTGCATCTTGGTGACACCAAGATCTACTGTGGATGTCAACCCTTGATGTGAATGGTGCATTTCAACCCAAAACCATTAATTATAATTCCATGGTAATTAGAAGCACCAAAAATAAGGTTCGAAAAGAACTTTTAACAATGTTTTGATTCTCACAAAAATTATAGAAGGCTATACCGACAAGATATTTATTTGAGGGATTTTATCCATATACATAAGATTCCATTTTATTATCTTTCTTACATGATTCAAAATATTATGTGGGTAATACTCATGTGATTAATCATGTTTAAGATAATATTTACACATAATCTGGTCTTATTTTATTTCTATATTTCCTGTCGGTTCAATATATTAATTATGTGATTAGGACAACACACCCATAATAAATATACCATTTAATATAATGAAATGAAATGAGTTGCATGATCATGAGACTTTCCTATTGGTTTGTTTATATAGAAGTTGATAAATTAGCCCAATTCCTTAGGAAAAATCACCTTTAAACTTTTCATTTCATGTTTAAATCTTTCTACTAGTCCACTATTGTATCTCCATGGATTGGTTTCACCTTGGTTCCTAACTTGAGAAAACACCACTAGCTTGGGAGCTCTATATATTACATATTCTTATATCTCACATGCAGGTGAGGGGAAAATTTGGGTTTTACATAAATGATACTTTGGACACGCATCCCCTACATATTAATGAGGATACGGATAAAATTAAAAAAAAAACTTAATTTAAATAAATAAATTTAATGAAACCATCCACAACAAAGGTCCTAGTATTTCTCATGACCATACATGCATGTAGTGATATTTATGCAAAGATAAAAATAGCATTCAATTCATTAAACATTATTTTCTAAGATAAATCACTCTCAAATAAATTAATTAATATCATTATTTAATTAGTTCTTTTAAAGTAATTCATTTTATGAATTTCTTTGAGTTTATCATCCATCATAAATTTTAACAAAAAAATATATAAAATTGTCTTTATATGTAACATGTTCTTTAGAGGCAACCTGATGAATTCCCCTTCTGATGTACCCATTTATTATAAATGAACATTACATATATGTTAAATTAATCACCTATATATATAAAACACCTATCACCTGTTGTGCCTGGTATTTTCACCCATACCATGATACATGTCTCTAGGGGTTGTATAATGTAATAATAAATTTTAATAAATATACATAATTTGGATTAGTACATGACATGTAGTTTCTAATACATGGTGTGTACTGTCATCCACCATCAATATTATGTTCATTCCCAAAGATACAATTGTAAAATGTACATATGAAATTATCAGAGTACTTGACGTTTCAAAGAGGCCACACGCCATGTAGTATCCACAATACATGGTCTCCAGCCAGGCAAGCCATGTATCATGTACATAGTCCAACCATAACTCAAAGGTACTAAATAATGGTTCTGATGGATACATGGAATGTAATATATAAACTTTGTTCCACCTATTCCTGGTCAACCCATGGAGTTGTTAAGAATTGGAAATACGCTAATCACACGGATTGGTTGGGCAGACTAGTCCTAATTCATTGAACCATGACAACAGATCGTGTACTACCAAATACATACAGAGAGTTCTAGTTTTGTACGTCCAGGAACATTAGGCCCCTCTGGATAAGATCCTCTGTTTTATTTTAATAAAAAATTATAGAAACTATCATTTATTTAAATGTAGATGAGAAATGAATGAGGATGAACAGATCATGAGATTCATATTTATAGAACAATTTAAATTATTTGAAAAACCTAAATTATTAAATGTGTAAATCATAAATGATATTGTAAATAATTATAATCATCAATATAACCTCCCTCTGAAACCACTTATAGGATTCGGGCCCAATTGAAGTGTGTGGATGGGTGTACCCAACATTTAGTTAACTATTAATGATGTCCAATCTGATATATGTCACGATAATAAAACACAAGATTTTCATAATTGAATGAAGAATGAAAAATGAAACAGGGAAGTCCCAGAACAATATAGAGGATCATTATATATTGTTTATAATTAATTTAATTATAATACAAGAATTACCTTGATGAAATTACCTCTACATTGATGCTTCTGGTCACAATCCAATGTGATCTATAACTGTGTCCTATAATCCAAGTGTATGTTTCCTCTAGTGGTGATCCACATGTGCTCTATATATCTCTGGATGCCACAAATTGGATCTACAGGTGCTAGAGTTGATGATCCTTCACATGGGATGTCTTCCTTCGATCTCCTTGATAGTTACCTCCAAAGAACACTAATTGATTCGATGGAGGATGATCACTCCTATAACATGAGATCGTTCATGGAGGAAAAGAATTATCAGTTAACATGAGAGCATTCTCTAGATCCATCATTAAAAACAATAAATAATGGCTTGACTTAATTAGAATAATGTTATTTTTATTTATAATACTTAGATTAATAAAATAAAATAATTACCCATGGGTATTTAATTACATCATTTAATTCATACAAATTACCCATGTATAATAATAGTGTTTGATAATTATTAATACATAACACACACCCAAAAAAATACACATAATATTATTTAATTAATTAATTTATATTATTTCTCACAAATTCCCAGAAAAACTACACTGCATGAATATTAATATAAACAGTGTGTACTTTTATTTTTCCATTTTCATCATTTCTTCCACCACATTTATTAGAACGTTTTTAATGACTATTAATTTCATAAATAAATATCACTACATTACATAATAATAAATATATAATTTCACCAATAATATATTCTCTCAAAAAACTAGTTTCAAAATAAATTGGATCTAGAATCCATGAATAATTATTAAAACCTAATTGTGAATAATACTTATTCGACATGTTAAATGAATTATTAACAGAGATGCTTTGATACACATACAGTGTTCCCTTCTAGGTCACATTATTAGTGGAAATAGGTAGTTCCTACCTAATGCCGAAGGTTATAATTTACTGACATGCCACAGAACACATAGAGAATGAATTTAACACTACAATGATGAGTCATCTCATACAAATACTTATTATGCAATGTAATCCCTTTATCTTGTTATATCCAATCAAGAAGGTTGCATGCTAGTGAGAACAACCAATGTGATAGATTATTATTATTTTTACTTCCCAGAATTGAACAAACCCTTTCCCCACCATGGACATGGATTTATTTAGTCTATATTAATTCCATCAAAGGGGAAGAGATAATAACTTCTATTATAGAACATAAGGGAAAATTATTTCTCACATTATCTATTAATGTGGTTTTAGTCATGAGGAACCCATCAAATCCCACCTCTCTACGAACAATGTGTTGTCATAGTTTTATTCAATACATATAAGTGCATGAGTGTTAATACCCATTAATAATAATCTCAATGTCTAATGGCCAATACAAATGTCCACAGATAGGAACATCTAATGAAATGATAAAGTGTGTATTTCTTATAGGGTGGTCTCATTCTCATAATATACTATTTGATATTAACAAGGACACACAACATGATATAGTGCCTCAATGATTTAAGAGTGATAACCCTAAATGACCCGTATTATTTGTATCCCTCAAATAACATCCTTTGGCCATAGAAAAAACATTCCAGAATGGCCTTAGGTCACATTCAGGTTCTCATCATAGCCAGGATCTTCCATGACCCATCAGTGCAACACATATCCTCAGGACATTATCACATGCATTTTTATGGATAAGAACAATGGGGATGTGATACTATATTTGTTAATCTTAAATTCTATGAATTGTTTTTATAAAGTATAAAGTTGTTTGTTCAAGGAAACAAAATCCCAAAAAAAATTCAAATATCATTCACTCAGTTAACAAATATCATCTATGTTGTTGATTCTTAGTCAAAAAAATATCAAGGGCGGTCTTAGGTATTATCTTTTTTATTTTCATATTAGAGATCATGTTTTCTAAAAAAACATTTTTAGCACATTATATGATAAATAAAGAGTGAGTCTCTGTTATTATCACGGTACGTGATAAGTGAAATCCTAAACACCTCATAATATTGATAACCATGAGTTAGGCTATATCAATCACTCTTGTGATGAATAAATGGTGTGATCCTACATAGATAAATGAAAAAAAGATAGATCCCTTTATTTTAGTGTGAAAAAGGGGCTTCAGTGTCCATATACACTATTACATGGGGAATAACTATATTTTCAATGAGATTTATCCATTATAGAAGATGACGAATAACTAAACTCGAGTAATCTATGTTATTAAATTAATTTTGGTTGGGAAATATATATAATTTATGTGATGAACTAATATGAATTTCTTGAAAATGTTACATGCATGTTAATATATAGAACATATATATAAATTTAGATACACATATAAGGTTGTATAAAATTAAATTATATAAAAAAACAAAAGTTATATAATTAAATAATGTGAAAAACATCATGTATGAAAATAATAATAATATTTGGTTGTGTTGTCGTGTTTTAAAAATTTAATAATACCATGATAATATTAAATAATGTGTCTTCAAAGAAATATAAATAATTTAATCTATGTTATAAAATGTTTTATCGTTCATTAAATAACTTCATATAATATTGTGAATGATAATTTTTATTATTACATTTCTTTTTTCATTAATATGTTATCACAGGCATTTCAGTTCATCTTGAACATTCAATGGTAATTATTTTAATCCATTATTACAGAATAAAATGTTTGTAGACAATTGTCTTTATCATTTTGGTTTAAATAAAATTTAATTAGGATGAATTAAATTATAATTGTTGTTATTCTCTTGAATGAATTGTTTAAATCTATCCTATTAAATATTTTATAGAATAGTTATTTCTTTATATATGTGAACCAATGTATATGGCTTCTTCCCAATCACTATAATGATTAGTATCACATTGATATCGAAACATATAATAAAACATTATCCCTATGATATTTCATTTTAATAAATTTTTTAATGGATAAGTATTCATATGAGTTGATCAGATACTAATATGTCAATATAAGTTATGTTTTAAAAAATAGTAATTGTAAAACGTAATCAATGATTGCTCACTGAAAATTGGGAAGTAGATCCTTATAGTCTTCATTTTGTATTAGTGAATTGGTTCCCTATTTCTTTATCCATGATATAATGAATATTGATAATATATATTTTTTAAATAATATTTTTTATCCTACATTCAATGGAAATAACTGTCATAGTGGGAAGAATATTATTTTTCCTTATCTCATATCTCACGGACATGAATTATAATTTTTTGTAAAATAAACATTTCGGTATATTTAGTAAGGTTATAAAATGAAATTTTATTATACGATAAATTCGAAATTTTATTGAGGACCATATAAATACATTTCATTATGTTGTAATGAAAAATCTTACACAATGGTTAGTGGTCTCCAAAATGAAATGGAAATTAGGGCCAAATTTTAATGTAATTGTGATGCTAAAGTGAATGTCATGGCGGATAAATTCAAAAATTTGATACAAAAATTTAAGGATGTAAATATGGATAGTTATGAAACCATTTATGAATACATAACATGAATCAGTTAAATATTTTATAATATTCAATGATTTAGAGAATAATTATATGACTCAGCTATTTTCAAAAAGATGATGGGAAACATTATATATGGATAGGATGAAAATTAATTATATTGATAAGATTAAAATCATATTACTCACAAATAGTAAAAAAATTCAGTATTCATATGAAATTTTAAATATCATATATTAAATAAATATTATAGTAACTAATATGGGATTTAAGGTAGTGAGAATGCTCAAAACTGGGGATGAAAAAAAAAAGAATCATGTGAATATGATGATGAATATGATGATGAATATTATTATTAAATTATTTCACATTAACAATATATATTTAATCGGGGAAAATCGAATGGTTTAAGAAAACAAACATTGATGTTATATAATTGTATTTAAATTAGGCACTTCTCCCTAAAATTTTAAACAAAAAGTATGATGAAACAGAGATAGAATTAAATGAGGTGAAAACATTGAAAATGAAATACTAAAAAATATAATGATTTTTCCTAATTGACTGGAAGAAAGATTAGTATCTTTTATTGAAAATGAATAATCATGTTGACAAAAGAATATGATGATGACTCACCATCAAGAATCTAATAAAATGATGAAACTAATTTCATGCATCAAATGGGAAAAAAGTGGGATTAATACATTAGTGAATATGATGATAGTGGTTAATGATATATAAAATGTATAGTAATGAATAAATAAGAATCTTTTCCTGATAAAAAGAAAATTATTCGGAAGGATAAGTGGATAATGTTAAAATTAAAAGATAATATATTAGAGGGAAATGATTAATGTGAAAAACTCACAATGGGGATTCACTATATTACTATAATGATAAAATTCAATACACCATTCAATAAATAAAAATTGAATTTGGATGAAATTTAAATTGTGCTAATATATATTGATAAAAATGATTAGATTGTTGAGTAATATAAATTCAAGACACAACCATAATGGTTTGATTATCAGAATGATTTGATGATGTTATTTCTATTTTCTCATCATTGTTTTTGATGTTGAGGATGGATTTTCTCAGGCTAGTGAAAATATGGGTATAAAGAAGTATGTTTAGCTCTTTATTAATCTCAAAATAGTCTTGTTACCTTTATCATTTTAGTTTATAAAATAATTATTGAACTGTTTGGGTTGTAAGGTATAGAGACCCTAAAACTTCTTACATGAAAATTACATCATTTTAAATATAAAACATCATAATATCAATATAAAACCAATAGCAAAATTTTTATTTTCATAGTGAAGTTATGAACATAAAGAACCTGATCAATGGTAAAAAGAATTAATTCATACTCTTTATCCCATTAATCCTCACATTCTCATTAGTAAATTTAATCACCTTAACATATACATTAATGAATGGGGTGAGGTAAAAAAATTATAAGATGATAAATAAGGACAAGAATCATTATAAAATTTCTGAGGATGAAAACAATCAACATACAGTATGAATTGGATAGTTATCATAATCAATATATGACATATTATTTAATTGGATGGAATGTGTAAATGTATAAAAATGAAACTAAAT
The DNA here is from genome assembly GCA_963277665.1 of Viscum album. Lineage (NCBI taxonomy): Eukaryota > Viridiplantae > Streptophyta > Magnoliopsida > Santalales > Viscaceae > Viscum > Viscum album. The sequence continues at coordinate 1,129,331,349 of OY728128.1, read as the reverse complement.
GTATTAGTTTCCAAATACAACACATAATTGTGAACAAAGATAGAATCATCTTAATAGATAATATATGTGAATAATAATAATATAATCATTGAGAACAAATATGTATTATTGTTTAATCATAATAAACATCATCTTATTAGATGCATCAAATTACCCTATTCCAGGGGGGATAAATAAATTCAGTCCCACCCATCACGTCATTATATTTACAAAATAATGAATCATACATAGAGTATATAACAATCATATTCATGAAATAAACACAAGTATGATAATGTCTTACATAAGGATTTCATAATAAATAATTTCATGGATAAATATTTTTGTTTCCCAAATGAATAATGGAAATCATACATATATATATAACATCATTATTCATGAGTGGACAAAAAGAATTTAATGTGGGGTAAAATAATATATTTTTGAAATTGAAACCACATTGAAGAAGAATGCTTTCAATGAAATTTTTTTACATAGGAAGAATATTTTTAATTATGACGGAAAATGGAAATGCTATTTTAAGGAAATAATTTTAAAATTTATACCATTGAAGAGATAATATCCAAAAACAAGAAATGGGAATAAGAATCCATGAACATTATGTCTAAATATCTTATGAACATGAATATAATATTAGAGACAATCAATTTTTATTCATTATTTACAAAATAGATAAAATATTATGAATTTATTTTATTTTTAATAATAATATTATCTTCATTTATGACCATTTTTAAAAGTTATAGAATCTAATGTAATAATTTTGGGAGAATTCATTTTCATGGATTGATGTTTGGTTTACATGAACATAAAAATGGGAATTATTATGAAATGGGAATAACTAATCCTAATGAAAAATTATTTTAATATATAGTGTCAGAAATGGCCTAAGATGGAATTTTATTTCATGGTATGGTGATGATTAATTAAATAAAACACTGTTGAAAAAGGTTTTATTTATTTTAGAGGATTCGTTACCCATTGTGAAATTTTAACATTTGGTATAATATCACACACACACAAATAGATATATACATATATAAAAATATATTTATATGATCAACAATATTAATTTTCATAAAATGTATATTAAAATAATATTTATACATAATAATTTTTTTATGAGTATCCTTGACGTTTGTAATGTAAAACAAAAACTCATCATCCACAAAAGTGGTGAATCAACACCTCATGGACGATGCTTTCAATTTTTTTGTAAAAGGATAGGATAAGAGTTTAGATGGTAGATATTCAATATACGTAATAAAAATAATTCATATATAATATAATGGAGTTATCATGCATCTCTAGATAGGATAGGTGAGAAGAGAAAATTAAAATAATATAAAATGAAAGAGAATGATTGACGGTTTTAACCCTTTAAATTTTTTTCCTTGAGAACTTTCTTAAGACACTTGGGTTATGCCTTTTCTTGAGACAATAATTTTCTATACATGGGTAAGAGGCATATAAATTATATAGGGGATAATTTATACAATATTGAAATATTAGAAGATTGACAAATAAGGGGTGGTATTTGTAGGGGAAGAGAGGAGTGGTTTTCAATATTATGTTCACTGGGATGTTATTTTTCACAAGACAATCAATAGTGATGATCCCCATGAATAAATACCGTAATTATATAATGTTATTTCAAGAAAAATGGATATTACATCATTCCTCAATCAACCATAACTCAAATATTCTTTTATTTATATATAATGTTCAATTCCGTAGATTATTGTATTTTATTATTCACAAAAATTCAACTATTTTACATAAATTACAAAATTTTATAGCAATTTTTTATGAAATTATTATGTTTATAAAATTAACTAAATTTTATGAAAATTATTTTCTAAATATAATATTTTATGTTTTTAATTAAAAAAGCATTTATTCAAAAAAAATATCAATTTTAATATTATAATCGATTATAAGACACAAAAAAAATTAATGGATATCATACAAATTTTTTTATCTTTAGAGAATGAAAAAATATAAATTTTTGGATCTATTTTATGAATATAAAATTTATTTTAAATAATTATATTAATTATAAAATTATAAATAAATATTTTTAAAAAATTACTAATAATTAATTTATAATTTCTAAAAATATTATTTACATGTTTTCTTCGTACAAATATATCATATTATCATATATAAGATTCATAAATTTTATTTATACCATTATAGTTGTGTTTAATATTCTAATTTCTAGATTACTAGTCATAACTTTCATATTAATATTCCAATGGTAATGATACTATTTAATCTATATGGGTCCATTAATTTTGGTTAATACTACTTATTTCATTTGTTAATTCGAAGAATAGTGATTTTAGGAGGTTTTATATGTTATATATGCTTCTTAATCTATAAAAAATTTATAATAAGAATGAAAATTTTCATTGTTAAATGTTGTTCATTAAATTCTCCCCCATTTAGAAATTCCATCCTTAGAATTTCATTTTTCATACTAATGTGATAATAGGTGGGGGTAACTCTCCATCAATGGCTCATCAGGTTCCCATGTAATATATTTATACATATGGTTCATCCACAACACATTTATAAGTTGAATTTTCTTGTTTCATAATAAATTTTCACTATGATGGAAGATCTTCACAGGCAGCCACTCATATAGAAGGCCTTTTACAGTTGTACGATATTCATAATTAGTAAATGTGTTGGGTGTTGTGTGTACTTCCTCAGTAAAGATTTAGGGAACATGTCATTAACATGATCCATGATTGGATAAAGTGAAATTAGATATGAAACTACTCTTATTAACCATGTATTTCAATAGGGATAATTTACTATATGTTATTCTTCCCTTTATTTACAAATGACATGAATCTATTAAATAGTGATATTTAATGGAAGTCATTTCCCCCAACATCAATCTCAAAATACTTTCTACATTTTTCAATATATGTCTTTTTCTAACTCTGAGAAGATTTTATATGTTATTGGATGAAATTAACCTTTTCTATTATCTATTTCATAGGATCAAGTCCAACAACATTTTATTTCCCAACACCATCCCAAAAAGTATGAGATTTATATCATTTCCCACTGGGTCTTCATATGTAGAAATATTAATACTCGAGTATAAGCGAGTATTTTATGAGAAATCATCCAATGGAAAATGATCATCTAATCCACCTTTGAATTTAAGTGAGGTTGCTCTCAGAATTTTCACAAGTTTATAAATATTCTTTTCGGATTGGCCATTATTTTTGTTGATAATGCCCCAATAAAATTCCATTTAGTACTCAAATATTTTTTAAGGATTCTACAAAATTCTTATGTGATACTTGTATAACGATGAAAAATTATTTAATGTGGTGACCAATACATCCATTCCATTTCCATAATGTATATCATGAAAATTATGTTCAAGAGAGAAATATTAGCTAGTAGAGGAAAATTGGGCATTCATTGTTAGTCGATACACCACAACCCCTATCACATTATTTGCATGTGATATATTTTTGCAGAAAATTAAAAATCTCCAGATTGAAAATTTTTAATTTCCAAATTCTTAGAAGTAATTCATGCATAAAATATTTGTAATTCTATAACTCTTCGTTAAAATTATAACATAACAAGAACTTTAAATACAGTATGGTATATAATTATTCACCTTTTCTCACAAGAATTGTTCTCGACGATCACGATACATATTTGTAATTCCATGATAAATGGAGAAACATGATCTATGTGAATTATATATTAGCTCATTATTTATCATAGGTGTCAAAGGCACAGAATAACGTTTTCCAAACCAGATCTCACCATCATCATCAATGTTGAACTCATGTAGAATTCATTCTACTAATTTATTCACCATATTTTTTAACTCAATATCATCCCTTTCTGCATCCATAAAATAATCATTTATTTATTTTTTGGAAATCATATGGATATGGTATGATGAATTCACAACTATTATTATTTTTATATACATTATTTCTATATCCATGAGTATATAGTCTTTATCAATCAGTATCATGTATAGGGTAGCAAGTTCTATTATGATATGTGCATCAGCTACCTTGTTCACCTTCCCTGAATGATAGTGATGGAGAAATCATAGATATTAATTATGTATAACCATATTTTTTGTAACATATTGACCTAATTCTATATGAATATGTAATTTAGAATCTTTTGATCCCTATATTTGTCACACTTCTCACCATAGATGTTTTGATGCTATATTTTCATGTAACAAGTCACATACAATAGCTTTATATCATGCATCATGTAGTTCCGGTGATGGGTCTTCATCTTCGAGAGGGGTAGGTTATCAAACTATCATTTTAATTGAGTACACAAACCCATGAATACTTTTAATAAGTACTATATATCAAAAAAAAATATCTACTTCTTGTTAGTGTGAGTATCAATCCATTGATTAGCCTCATTTGCTGATCCTTGAAGCTCTCTATGCATTCTATCATATATACATACATTAACCCCATAATTATTAACATAGTTAATAGTCTATAATATCATTATAAATTTATCACCAAACATCAATAGTACCCATCTAATCTAGGAAAATTATAGATTTCAATGAAACACGTTTTTATAGTCAATACTTCAATTTCCATTTATAAAATGGTCCAAAGAAATTCCAACATTTGGGATCACATATCCCAAGAATGTAACATGGTTCATCCAAAATTCAAACTCGATATAAATTGTGTAAAATTTCCCTATCCCTGATTTCAAAATAAATAAAAATAGATAATATTTAGGTTCCGCTATTCTCTGGGTGTATATGATAATATGGTAAATAGAAAATATCACAAAATTTTCAACATAGAATTTATAAACACTATTACTCAAATACATGAATATTTCAAGGGAATTGGTATATCCAAAGGGAATCACTAAAAACTCATAATTTCTAAAACTTGTAGAGAATATAGAATTCTATTTATATTCCTTCATCACGTTCAAATGATGATATCCAGAATGCAGATAAACCATTGGGAATAATTTAGCACGTCATTTTTTATCAGACAAGTCATCAATCATGGGAAGGAGAATATTTTTATTTATGGTGATCTTACTATGCTCCCAGTATATGATACACAATAAAATTGATCCATTCATTTTCATTAAATAGTTCTCTGGTGAAAACCAAGTCAATGCATTATGGAGTATGATAACTTTGTCCAAATAACCATGGATAAACATCTTTAAATCCTCTAGATCAATCAGAGAAATCCTATATGGTAATTTTATGATATAAGTAGCTCCGGGTTTGAGTGCTATTGTGAACTATACATCATGATCTTGGTAAATTGTAGGAAAATCTACTAGAAATTCATCAATGAATCCCATCACATTCGGGGTTACCTCATTTTAAAATCGTTTCTTTGCCACAACCATTTTGACAAAATATGATTCCTCATAAGGTATCAACACCCACACCCATAAGGGATATTTGAAATGATATTCAAGATCTTCCATTAATTTTTATAAAAGAATGTGATTATTTTTTATATGAAAAGATACTTCTTTTTATCGAAATTATTGGTGTGTTCAATACAATAAGTGCCAATCCATGGATAGTGTAGTATCAAATTTCCCCACTGGAAGTATTGTGTAATTTTATTGAGGAATATTACAATATACACCAATATGAGAAGAGTACAATACATGGGGTGAAATTATCTGACTACTAGGTTTTTTTATGTATATCTCTACTTCAAGGTATCCAGTCATCGATTAAATTTTTCTAGAAAACATTAATGAGATAAAAAAAATTTAGAACAATAATCAATTAAGAGTTTTTAAATTTTTGAGCGAATTAAAATTATATGTCGTATGAATTCACATTCTTGCTCTACATTTGCAGTATTGACACTATTATATTTTATTGTATCCTTTTGATTCTATGGTTATTGTAGCTAATTTCCCTCAAGAATTCTGGTTTTAGTGCATTAGCATTCAATTTTATCTTGATCCCAATAATTAAAGAATTGAACATTGGGTGTTTCTCTCCATTCCTCGATCATGTTATATGTGTTCTTCATATATATTTGAAATTGAAGTCCTTGGTTCCCTTATCTCCCACACATGAATCATTTTACATTCCCTTTGAGGCTATTTCCAGGATTTTTCTTCCCATTTTTATGACACTTCGCTATTCAGATCCTCTTTATTCCTTTGTCATGTGTCCCACTAGCATGAAATTTCAGTATTCTTTATAATATTCATACATATGGGACCATTATCCAAATTCCATATCAAGTATATAATCAAATCACACAAATTAAAGATAAATCATAATGTGTTGAAAAAATAGATCCATTTAATAGTGTGCTTTTGACCAACTAATGAGACTATCAATTTTTATATCTTTATATATAACAATACTAGAGGTGTACATTGCAATCATTATCCTATTCTCTTTGTAAAAATTCCTTGATTCAACTTCATTATTCATAATGAATATGAATTATCTCTAAATAATGTTTTGAATAGTTTGATGGAAATAATTACAAATAAATATTTTCTTAAATTATTACTACTCCATCTCTTCTATATCATCCATAAGTGTGGGGTTATTTATCAACATCCACAATTGATCAGCCTCTCCATCCAAATGATATAATACTAGAGTCTCTTAATAAATATTTGAATAGTTGAGTACCGAAAGGATCTTCTCTATTGATTTAAACCATTTTTCAAAATCAATGGATTAGAATACCCATCAAATATTTCTAGTCATTTATACATAAATGTATCAATTAATAGACTCTCCTACTCTGGATTAGGTGAATGTTCAATGTTGTTTATGATCTTGTTTGAATCCTAAGATAGTTGTGTATGCCTTTATATAATTATTTTCACTCCACCTACCATTGAATTTTTTATTTCAATTGGAAATTTGTTTAGTTGTCCCTCATATGGGTAATTAACCTCGTTTCTCTAGGATCCCACCATTTTATAAAATAGAAATGGATTGATCAAATAGTGTTTAAATAAATTATGAATAAGTTTTCATCTTACATAATTAAAATTAATTGAATTTATTATTGAATCCATATATTATTAATGTTTTTAAATTAAGCATCTTGTAATATATATTATCCTAATTGTTTTCATTCATATTGTGTAATCCAAATAACCAAACCATGATCTGATAAAAACTATATCAACCCCAATTTTCATACAAGCCTATTACATTATATTAAATATAAACCGCATAAAAAATTTAAAAACTCAGATTTAACGAATTATAATCTTGAAGAAATTAGTCTCATACATAACATACAAAATAATGACAAATTAATATTTAATTAAATTATTATTCCTTATTAAATTATATATCACACCCTCATTAGTAAACTTATTCACATTATGATATGAAAAACAAAAATGGCGAACTAAAAATATTAATAAGAGTATAATTATGTAAATGATTCAATATAACATTATTGATAAAAATCATCATCATAATAACATAATTATTTTATCATCAACATAATTATTAGAGGAATAATTTGATACTATCATGTAATGTAATAAAGGACAAAAATCAATCATCATGTCTTATTTTTCAAAGACCACACATTGTAGTGAACAAAGCTATAATCATTTTAAGGAATAACATATGTGTATATTCATAATATCAAAATTGTGGAAAAATATATCATAATGTTCCTGCATATTAAACATTATCCCATGAGATAGAACACATTACCCAATGAATTTGAGGGATATATAATTCTATGTTAACTCGTCAGATGATAATATTTTCAAAATTAGGCATTACACATAGAATGAATAACAATCGTAGTTCTGAAATAATAAAAAGGAAGAGAATTGGTTAAATAATGATTTTCTAATGGAAACATCCAGGAATAATATTTTTTAGTCCCAAATATATAAGGAAAAATTGTAATTTTCCATAAAATATCATTATTATTAAGTGGACAAGATGAATATCTAAATGGAATAAATTCAATGTTTTTGAAAAGAAAGTCACATTGAAAAAGACTATTAAATATGAAAACATTTTTATAGTCTAGGAACATTAATATCCATAAAATAATTGGGAAATGAAATTTTAAGGAGATAATATGAAAATTAATATTATGTAAGAGAGAATAACCAATATGAAGGAATTGGGTACGAGAATCCCCATACCTTATACCAAATTGTCTTATGTACATGCACTTAATATCATATAAAAAATTCTATTCACAAATTAAATTATTATGAATTTATTATTCATGAATGTCATTTGTTATAGATTTATAATGTTCATTTATATCAATTTTAGTGAGTTATGTAGTTCAATTTCACCATTCTTAGAGAATTTGTTTAATGGTTTAACAGTTGGTTTACCTGAGTATAAATATGGGGGTTATAGTAAAAGGAAAATAAGTTAACTTGTAGTGAAATAATTTTTTAATGATAATAAATAATTTTAAATGGTCTTATATATAATTTTATTATATGTTATGATAATTATTCATTTGATAAAACATTGATCAATGTTTTTAAATTATTTATTCATTTTTTATGACTATCATGAATTTGTATCATTTTATTTAATTTCATGAATATATATTGATTATAGTAAATGATAAATGTTATTAATGGAAAAAACTATTTTTTAACGGTTATAATGATTTTATGACCCGCCTGGTAGTTGGTAATGAAAAAAAACCCATCATCCACAATGGCGGTGAATCGACACATCACAGATAATGTTTTCATTTTTATAATAAAAGCCGAAGAGAAAAGATATAATGATGTATATTCTTTTATGAAAATGAATTTAGAGTATGTATATTATAATAGAGTTATAACGTCTATTTTTGTATAGGTTATGTGATAATTTGATAAAAATTATTGAATTTTACAGAGAATGATTGAGAGTTTTACCTCTGGAATGTTGTATCCTTAATAACCAACATAAGGCACTTGGGATTGGTCTTTTTGTTAGATAAAAACCACATAATAGTAGAGAAGAGGCTTGGGAAGGGTATTTGGATGCATTTAAAAAAAACAATAATTCTTTGAATGTGTGAGGATAAGGGGAGGTGATAGGTGGTATTTATAGTGGAGGAGAACTGTGTTTAATATTATTATTCTTAATACCTTATTATTTTATCTCCAGACTATCAATAATGATAATTAAGATGAATAAATATAGTAACCTGGAGATTTATGTTCACATTAATGTAAAATTATATCACCCCTTACTCAACCATGACACAAAAAATTATTTAGTTACACATAATGTTAAATACCATAAATTACAATATTTCATTATTCAACAACAATTAAATAACTATAAAAAATTGATAAAAATTTTAACTAACCATTTTGATGACTAGGTTTAAAAAACTAATTCCTTATTATGAAAATAAATTTTTAGAATACTTCAATTATAATTATCTTCTAAAAATAACATATGTTAAAAATTAATTTTAAAAACATAATCAGTTTTATAAATCATTGAAAAATTAATCAGGGTCTATTAAAATTATATTATAATTATAACACATAAAATTTATAATTTATTTATCTATTTTGTGAAAATAAGATTTTTATAAAATAGAATTTATTAATTATAACATTTTAAATTTAAATTTATGTTTTATCAAAAAAAATACACATTTTATCATTTTGAAAACATTTATTTATTTATATTCCTTATATAAATATATGAAATTTTCTTTTATAAGATCAATAAATTTTATTTATACATTCATTCGTGATATTACTATTATATATAGAGACTATCATTCATAATGGACATATTACAATTCTAAGTACCATGATACTATTCAATCGATATAAGTTCCTTAATTTCTATAAATACCACTTATTTCATTTCTCATTTTTTAAAATAATACTTTTACTAAGATATGTTTTTTATATATGATTTTTTACTATATAAAATAATTATTTAATGGGAAAACACCATTTATATATGCTTGGGAAGTTATATGGTGTTTATTGAGAACATCTATTTAAAATCAAATGAAGTAAACGAATTTTCATGAAAATAATTTCCTATAGAGTGGAGTAAACCACATTATATATAATTTCATGATATGAAATATTCATGAAATTATGTCAATAAATATGTAATTAAATTATTAAAAAGATATTAAATATAATTTTATATTTTTGGTAATAAACCATACACATGATTATATAACATGTAACTTATATAGATGAGACATGAATTGATTGATTGTTAATTTGAGAAAATGAGAATGATTGTTTAATGAATGAATTTTTTTACTATGAATTTATCTAATCTACCTGAATAGAAAAAAATACTAGATAGGATAATATTAAGGTATATTTCAATCATAGGTTCATAATGATATATAGATCATGACATGTCTACCAAGAATAATACCATATTGTGAAAAAGAAAATTGAATCCATAAGATAAAATAATCAGGTTTTTGTGAAGTATTTTTTACGTATAAAAATACAAAAAAGACATGTATATATTAAAATTGTTATTCTTCATCAATTAATTGAGACACAAAATTATTACAACCATGATAATCATGATGCGGGAGTGGTGAATAAATTAAAATACAAAGGAGTTGTATTAGTAGATATTGATGCGTAAAATGTTATGTAAAATAATGTATTATTTGTTAAAGGTAGGGAAACAAATTACATAGTTTTAGTCATATTTTTTATAAAAGAAATGTGTATGTATTAATGAAATATTCATCTATCACCAAAAACTATAAAGAATGGATTGATCATCTCTCATGAGAGAAGAAAAAATGGTAATCTGGTTCACATTGGTGATCCCACAAATTCCAATTATTCTAGTGATACATATTAAAAAATTATTTAATAAAGGCTTGTTTATCGTGTAAAAATGATTATTAGTGAAAATTAGAATCATGATATTGAATGTTATCTTTCAGATCTCATGAGGGACATGGGTAAAATCATTTAACCTTTCAATGTGGGAAGGACTCTCACAGTTTACATGACATTCAATTTACCAGACCACATAAACTGATCTACACTAACATATATAGCATAACAGTAAAAATTTATTTTAGAGGTTATCTATATGTCATTATATTTATTGATTATTATAATTATTTGAATCAATCTAGTTTTATATATAACAAGTCCTAGGTAATAGTGATGTTCAAAATTATTATATGGAATGAGGAGAGTGATTTATTAATCAATATCAAGAAACCCGGTTAAGATAACTAAAAAGAGTTTACATGTCATTATTTTGAGATTTGAAATTCCTCATCATGAAAAATTATAATAATTAAATATATCAGTGGTGTTAAAAGGACTCAAGTGCTACTCCATATAAGAAAGATGCTACTGAAATGTGGCGAGGGAACATAATGATGGCATTTTGGGACTATAAACTATGTTAAAATTCCTAATAGTTTATTTGTGTAATAATAAATAAAACTATCCAAAAAAAATTTATATAGATATGTATGATAGGTTAAAGTAATAATTAAAATTAAAATATATATAATGAGGAATATTCAATATATTCCACAACAGATTACCCTTGGGTTGATCAAAAAACTATGAATAATAAATATATTAAAATAAGAATGAAAACTAGAATCCACAATAATACAATTATATGTCCTACCATATACCATCAATTATATCCTAGTAATATAATGTGATAATAATATTGAGAAGTCAAAAATATTTATTAATTTTTAAAACCTAATCATGGGAATAGATATTCCTCTGGATGGGTACCCATGTTCTATAGAAACCTGATCAGTGTATGAGTATAACACAGTTGGAAAACACCACCAACAACAACAAAAAATAAGACTCTAATAAAAGTGATCATGTAGATTTCTATTAAACATAAAATATTTTACAAAAAAGTATAAATTAGTATTACAACACCCTATCTCATGATTCGTGATGATAGATGCGGCCAGAAAAACCCACCACCAATTCTGGTGTTTCTATTTTCAGGGTGGTGAATCTCATAACTCATTTTGGTTTTAAGAATCATAACTAGGGAAACCATATACATGAAAGAATAATTAATACATGAAGTATAAATCTTTAATTTCCATCTCATTATGAAATTAATAATCCCTAGAAATAATTCATGTAAATTTCCACAATTTAAACCATGATAATCTAAATAATACAACCATGAGAATATCTAAAATGAATCTATCTGACCGTGTTCCTATATAATTAAGTGTATTATTCATGATCTCAATATTTGGCCCAGAACAATGGAATTATATCTCATATAATCTTGAATAATATTTGGATCCCAACCTACGACATACAAAAGTGGTACTTCAAGGGAATCTGTTACATTAATATGTGGTATTAATTATCTAAGACATCACTAACATGTATATAAAATCCATAACAATGAATTCACAGTAATGTATCAATTTGTATTCCAAGGAATTTAACGGTATTCCTTAGTGATGTATATCCATTAAAACTATGAGATATCATCCCCAAGAATTGAATTGTATCCTCTAAAAAAATCCATTTTTAATGAAATAATTACTCCAATTTCATATCCATTACTATATCCATGGGAATGGTCCAAATGAAATCCAGACATCATTATAACTATAGAAAATATTTAAAAGTTAATCAATTATTAATGAATAATATTATATCATTGAAAAACACTAATATATTAGTGTATCACATCAAGTACACATAAAATCATCCATTACATACAACAACAAACCCAATTTACATGTTATGTGTGTTCAAACCTTTCAATTATATATAACGTGAAATTCACCATTTATACCTTCAAAATTTACTTAAAACCATATACTCTACAAGAATACTACTCCCAAGTCATTATATATACTCAATTCCCATTTACTGAAATGTTTTATCACATTCATAGTTCAACCATTATATATCATAAACATCATTTATCATATTAAAAATTCATTATCGATTTTATCACTTATAATTTTCCTTTTAAAATCACAAATAACATTAAAAATATTAAAATATTAATTTAAAATTGGTCTTTAAAAATAAAATAATCCCAATATGTGGAACAATCTGGTTATAATTATCAATGTTTGGGAAATTCCAATTACATTAAATGGATATTAACATGTAAAAATAATTAACTAAATTTAACATCAATCTTAATTAAGTTCAAATATAATCTATGGGCATCCCCCATACTATTATAATTTTTTAAATTAAAAGGCATGTGAAAATATATTTTAAAATACACAAGGAATCAATGAAACACATAATTTAAATATTAAACCAATGTATGAAAGGATGGATTAGTGACAAAATAGTCTATAATTTGAAAATAGAAGAAATATGGTTTGGTATTATGAAATACCTACCATATGGTTACATTTTACAACTCATATATTATAAACTATTAGGTTATCCTAAATCAGATGAAAATGAAAAACCAAAATAATGCCATGAAAATATGGAATATTACATATAAAAGTTTACAAAGCATACAATATAAGAGTAAAATATTGTAGAATGGAAGGGTATTATAATATCTCCACCATAAAAATACATTTACTTGAACTTGTCTTAATTTTTTACTATAACTAGATTCATGAATCAGACACATGAATCCGGCTAGTTGTGATCATTCCAACACTGCACCTTGAACCCTATTTGCTTCTTAAACACTCATTGGACCATAAATGAGAGAATCAATATATTTAAACTAAAACCATCACGAGGATTCACTCCTAGTTTTCATATGCGGAGCTAAATTTCTAAATATTACAACATATTAATCACATCCTTAGACTATATTAGCTATTTCTTCAACTAATAGTGCTTATCGAGAAAGATAGATTCACCCTAAAAAACAATAACAATCTATGGAATTCCATAAAAATTAAAAATAAAAGTCCATTAAATTATTAAAAATATCTACATTTTAAGCTAATCCACATTCCTAGAACCAATATATCAAACTCAATCATATAACTAGACCATCATACCGTGAAATAAATTTATGAAATATTCTATAAAAAAACAAATGACCCATGGGATGGTTCAATGTAAATTTCTTTTGTTAAAAAAGACCTCATAATGTATGTTCCATGTTTTTAATATGTCAGTGGTATAATACACATCATATTATTTTTATATTAATAGATGTTATGATTAAGATAATCAATTACAAAACCAAAACCTCCCCTTGTCCCTATTGTTTATAAAAAAATGGACGTCTAATCATCACCCCACAAGTGGGACTGAACACACCAGCCTCCCTAGGATAAAACATAAGTGAGATTTACTCTATGCCCTTGTAAATTTTTTTATGGATCTAATCTCACCATATAAAATCCATGACAATATAAATATTTATAACTCATCCAACAAACCCTTTGTAAAAAAATAAGTGGCTCCTTCTTCTGATAAATTGTTAAATAACATGGTCCTTATACATTGATAACTAGAGGAATCCCATGATCATTTGAACACATACCAAGGCCGAAAAATGACTCTTGATCATATTTCAGATTCAAATCACTCACCACACACCCTCTTCAACATAATATCACCTAAGAATCAGTACACTAAAAATTAAACCATGATTAGATCAAACCATTTCATTTGAAGATTGAAAAAATCACGCAATTTTCAAGAAGTATTCCATTGAAATTATCAAGTGGAATTTCGAAAAGAAATACATATTACATAAAAAACATAGGATCACTGAAATATGTTGTCTACAAGTTTACCGTAAGAACCTTTCATTCTTCAGTAACCTTCTGAACATATTGTTCACACACCCATGAATTTTAGGATTATCCCTATCATAAGTGGTCTTTGTCATTATTCCCCATGTTAAACCCCATATTCAGTGACCCTTGTATCATTTATCACTAAAAAAATAATCATTTATGGCCTTTTTCTTTATACGAAACTACCATTCAAGATGTTTGACATCTCTAGTTCCTAGCTCAAAGAATATAATCCTTGGTGCTCGTAAAAAAGCATATTATGTGATGGTCATGAGGTCCAACTACATAAAGTGGGATCCCCACCATATAACATTCATTACATTTACTCTCGACTAGTAACCACTATTAGTATATCAATATAATCATTTGTGTCTCTATTCCCAATCCAAACCCATGGCCATTAATACAAATGATTTATTGGTTTACGTGATTTACAATCTAAAAAAAACTAATCTGAAGTGATATTTTCACTATTCACAAAGGGTATTGTTCATTTATTCCACCAAAGCTAGGGAAAAACTAACTGAAATTCCCTCTTATAGGTTATAAACCTCGTTACTATGATTTATCACTCACTAATCCCCAATTAAATGATCATTGTGCTTTTTTAACACACGAATCCTCCATCCATCATATCAAACAGTATAAAACATTCAGTACTCACATAACATGACTCACACTCCCATGAGACACATCATATCAATACTAGGATCACACATCAAACAAAGTAACCTCACCCATGTCTGTGATTTTCATACGTAACTAGAATACGCCTTGATAGTCCTCCTAAAAATTGGGAACTTCATTTATATTGTGGCCCATAACATGATTTCCTTCCAAATAACATCATCTAGAAAAATAAATTATTCTCATCCTGGACCCACTATGCTACAAGAAGGTCATTCCAAACATCAATAGTCTATGAAATAAACTTATACCACCCTTTTCACCAAACCTTATTATAAATAAATATCACCCAAGTTGATTTACAATTAAAACCATTATTGGAATCACCACACCAATTTCATATATCCAGTGACTTCCAATGTCTACTTATCCAAGATCATCAGGCACTATGAATGACCAACATAGGCTTCCCATTCTCATATGAACATAATATTTGTATTTTCACATACTACGTACTATTCATGGAAAATGAATTCTATATTTTTCAAACACATGATCGCCTGCCACTGATGGTTTTTGACAATATATCACCATACAATGATCCCAAAATGTTACTATATTTTTTTTACAACCAATTATGTTAAATGTTTCTTCTCCACACTCTCATCAATCGAATCAAAAAACTAAAGGTATCCGCCACATGCATTTTCCCAAATCTATATAATGGTGTCAACAAACTCTAGGCAACTTGTTCCTAATCTAAAAAATAGTGTTCAAGTATACCATTATCATACTGACATCCTCATGAATATCACCCATGTATAATTCACATGTCCCAATGCACTTACTAAACCAATTACATAACATAAGAATTCTCTCATGCTTACCACCACAAATGCACTCTCAAAATAGGTCGAACACCTATCAGAGGTAAATAATGCATGCCAACTGAGATATTATTAATTAAAATGTTTCACTCTCAATGGAAAACTGTGTTCTATAACATATATGACAAAATAGTACTCATAAGGTGTTCCGAACATGAAATATCCCTCATCCACACTCCATTCTCCCACAATATTTATAATCGACAACACCCACCTCATGGTCAAACTCAGTTGGATTTAATAACTGTTTATCCCCCTAATACAATATCCATCACACATCATAGAGGTTTTGAAATCTAAATCTCGAGATCAATCCTATCTAAAATCAATACGGTCAGTCAAATTCAACTAAATGGGTCACACTACCCACATAAGGTCTATATCAATAGTTCTAGAAAATATTATAAACCCAGTATACCATAATAACCCAAATATACCAAACACCGTTCAATCCCCACATATATAAGTGATCCAGGAATCCATTGTTGATAATAAATTTAATTTTGTCTCAACAAATTGATATTATTCTTTATTCATTAATGTATATATTTTCAATAGTATTACCCATCATTATAATTTAAAAAATTTCAGTTTTTTATTCCGTGGTTTATGTAAAATTTCACATTTACATGGATTGATTAAATAGTGTATTATAAAAATATATAAAGGAAAAAACATTGTAGGTTTCTTATTGGAAATATTTTTATCCCACACAATCATTTAATAATTCATTTATACCACTCTATAAGTAAAAATTTTTATTTCTTTTTCATGCCACATGTTTTCATTTTTTTAAATATTAATTATGTTATGTGATAGTAAAAATATTTTAGGGAAATCCCCCAATAGGATTCTAAAAAACCAAATATTTAATAAATTATCATCTGACATATTATTTATATCATTCTATTTATCAGAAAATAACATAGGGAATTAGCCATTTATGATTCTAACATAGTCAAATATTGGAAAAAATCCATTTAAAATGTTTCAAAAACATTAAATAATATTTCATCCATTATATAATATAAATAATATATATATATTAATAAAATATTTAAACTAGAGGATAACATAAGAATTTACCCAAATGTATCAATTATACATATAAAACAATTGATATACAAAGACAATGTCTTTACATGGTTCTTGAACAAACAAACTTTATCTTTCTACACAAGTCAAATAAAAAAATACCTTAAATGATGATATCATAAATCATGGTCACACATCATGGAAAAGTAATATAACCTATATAAATGAAATTACCTAATAAACAATTATACATGTCCAAATGAACATTGGTTAACACATTTATGGGTTGATCTAACTTAATCATGAGGTCATTAACATGTTATAACAATTTTCTAGTCTCATTCCAACCATAAAAAATTATAATAAATTGAAGGAAAATCTATGATTCCATTTTTAATGTCCCTCCTAGGATTAATATGGGAAAAACCCATAATAGTGGTCTTATATTGACTCATGTATGTTTCCTCATATGCTATATTATACCGACTACAATAGAGGTTCTAAAAGATACATTAGAGAGACTATGCCTTCAGTTTATGTCGCAATACAAGAAAAGAATAATAACAAATGAAAATAACAATAAATTGAACACTATATATATTCCAGAGAATATTAAAATAATAACTTCAATAAAATAATTATGTATCTTGGAATATTACATACATTCCATAACTGATCCAATATTCATGTATCACAAACACAATGAATAATAAATTTAAAAATTGAATCTCAACTCCACCTAAAGCTGTTTTAATGAAATTTTGATTCCCATTATCAATATACGAATTTTATAATTCCAATCCAATCCTATGTAATCAACTACATTGGGAACATTCCCATACCATTAATTTTTACTTGATAGCCTTATGCACTTGTACCCTAGTGTTACGATTTATCGATAAGTGGTTTATTACAATTCCATAGGTTGCTACTAATAGTGTCCCATAAATAACTCTTATATAAAATATATTTCTAATGAACTGATATAAAAAAAATAAACAACAAAATATAAATAAATAATACATCTTCTAATCATGGGATACACAATGACACAAGATGTTAGAACTACTTACTAAATGAATTTCCAATGTATCTCATTTTAGTTTGATGAATATTATATATCATGTCGTTAAAAGGTTTATGGACAAGGAAACAAAAACCATGATAAAATGGGATACAATGAGATATAAAAAAGAAAATCCCATATTATAATGTCATAATGAATACAGATAAAATTTTTAAGGAATTATTCCCTATATAATCCAAGAGAATCCTTGGAATACAACCTTTTTATTCTCTAACTTTAAGCCACATAATCAAGTATCTAAGTCATTCATTATATCAGGATTGATCGTAATATTATCCCACACCCAAAAAATTTTCACCATTTTAATATTGTATAATAATAGCATCTATATAGTGAGAATATATTTTCATAAATTATCGTTACATAACCTTTTTGGAATTCATATATAATTATACAAAGACACTTTTAAGATTGTATTAGTCTATGGAATTTAGAAACATGGATATATAAACAGAGTTACATAAATGAGAAACATTATATCCCACTTGGTTTTCCATGACAATAAACCTTCTTAGACACATCAATCATAATACATTTTCACATATCATGTGTAAGGGAATATAAAAAATAGACAACTCAAATTCTTAATAGATGTAAACAATGGAGATATTTAAGAATAACCATGAAAATAAGGGCATGAGAACATGATAATGATAATAAAAGATCATAACCTTCGTATCAAATATCATATCCATGAATACTCTCATAGATCTATTTAGTTCTTATGTAGTGTATTATAAATAAATAAATAAATAATCTGTGAAAGAATCTTGTATGAACAAAACATGGAATTATGGAAAACACAAAAGAATATAATATGAATTCTATAGAAGGCATGTAATCTCTTCCAACATGATCGTACTGTTATCAATTAAATCCCCATAACATCTAGGTGGACATGCTTTACTCCCACTTCCATATTAGTTGCATCAGTTCTCTCCTCATACCATCTTGGTAGACATAGTTCACTCCCATGGATATTGTAGCGGCCTCAATCCACTATCACAATATCTTTGTAGTCATGGTTTTTTCCAATGGCCGTCTCAGTATCATCAACACACTCCTCATACCATCTTTTTATCCATGGTTCACTCCCATGGACTTCTTAGAAGTAATGGTATACTTCCAAGACCATATTTGTTAATCCTTATGATATATCAATAATTACCCAATACATTGGAGGGAGATATTGGTCCCACCCATATCATAATTAAATCATACATACATGTGAAAATAATTCATAAATAATTATATCATAACACATGAAATGAAAAGGGTATAATAAAAATATAATCATATCATATCCTTTAAATAAGTATTCATGTTTTAGAATAATTTGATCATAATCATTTCCCATAAAAAGAACGGGGGTTTTTAAAATCATATAACATGTGAAAGAGAATCAGATGTCATAAGAATTATTGCACAAAAAATAAACAATTGAATAAATATTATCAATAAAAACTTTTCATCATTTTCTAAAAATTAATGAGTACCATCAAAGAATGTAATCGTAGATTAAAATAAAATAGAAGAATATTTTAAAAACAGTAATTGGTTAAAATAACCGTTCTTCTCTAAAAAATCCAATTTAAATATAAAAAATTTAGAAATAAATTTTCGTTGATTTTTTTATAAATCACTAATATTTCTTCCAAACATTTGGAAAACCATTTCCCTTAAATAATTAAAAAATAATATTGTAATCATTTATAAAACCATTATCCTTGAAATGATATAAATAAAGCATAAATGTTTTTTAAAATCAATTTTCATTGTAAATATATTACAACACATATAATGGAAGATTACAAAACATTTTTAAAAACATGTTTACATTTAAATGGTATTATAGGTTAATTTGAAAACATTTTTGAAGAATTTTTTTAAAACATGATTATTGTAACAAACCAGATTCCCAACCGAAAAGTGAAATTTAATCAAATTTTCATAAACACATTTTAATAATTATCATTAGTACAAAACTGTATAACATGGTATTGATATAAGGATATATATTGAATGAATAAAAGAGAAGTAATATAATTTTTGTTCCTGAGAGTTGAATAATAAGATAATATCGATGGAGCATAATCATTAACAATCTCAAAAGGTGATGATATTTTTTCAATATAATCTTATAACCAGGTAATTTTGTATGGTAATATCCATATATGAAAATGCAATTATATTATTATCATGATATCAAGAATATATGTTTATTAGTGATATAAAATGTAAATTTGAAGCATAGATACCTCAGAAAATGATATTGGTGCATTATAAAATGTGAGTCTCAATAAAAAAATGAGACAATACTATTTAACATATTTTGTCACCTTTGAAATTTTATCCCCATGAATGAAATATCATAAAATTGATATGTAATTACCCATAAATTCAAGATTAATATTCATATAATACATTCATATTCTATATATACACCACACAAATGAAATGGTTGGTGAATAAAACATTTGTCTTATAGAAATAATAAAAGTGAGATGAAATCCCTTTACCTTGTGTCTTGAATCTCATTATACTCATTTATAACACCTATATAATAGATTATTTTTTATAAATACTCTATATATACATATTCTAATATATAAATCCATATATGTTCTTATCATGAACATATATTACACTGTTTTTTAAAATATTATGTTATGGTTTCACTTTGAGTAATAATCACTTTATTAATTTCATGAGTCTTTATTTGTTATATATTTTGTCCATGTACTTATATTATTATTTCTAGAATTTAAACCAATAAAAAAATAATGCATATTTATTATATGTGAATTTTAATAATATATATAATATATAAGTATAAAATGTAATACATCGTTTTTAGAGACTGTAAGCCATACATAAGCATGGGAATTGTTTACATTTTTTATTGTATTGAAATAAAGAATTAAAATTACATATATGTATATATTAATATAATATAATTATTGTTTCCTTATAATTTCACATATACCATATAAGTTCCCCAAACCAATCCTCAATACATTCCGTGTAGTATATGAATGAATCTCATTTTTAGGGGGAGGTAGTGAACACTTCCTCAATCATGTTTATCGTACAAACAAAAAATGAACAGTATAAGGATATGTGTTATAGTATAATTAATGAAGATTATTTAAATAATAAATATAACAAATATAATATATAAATATATTTCCCATATTAATATCCACCATGAGATGCATTAAATTCAAATGAACAATCATCATTTTGTTAGGTGATAGTTAACTGTACAGCTAATACTATTTTTGTTACACATTATATGGATGTGTGTGAATGTGTAGTTAAAAAATAGAATGATAAAAATAAAATATTATTAAGATTTTTTTTATAAAATCATTAAATGGATAGAGTGTGGGGGAAGAGGAAAAAAATTAATAAAAGAGCTTGAGAAAAGTTGTTACCTCTTAATCAAGTCACTCATTTTGGTATTTTTCAAAATGCATTATTGGATAGCATTCTACCTGACAGGAAGATTATAGGAGTAATGGAGGGATTTTCTAGAGTGTATTTATTATATCTTGTCTTAGACGAAGATGTATTCGTGGTGCTAAGAAGAGGGAGTGGTTTTGGCCTTTATAGGGATGGGAAAGGACACAATAGGCATTTTTGAAAACAAGTTTGATGGGCCAATGTTTTTACCTAACAAAAGTAATTACCATTAAAAAAACTCAATAATGTAATGTTAATGTATTTAAAATTTATATCCAATCGGTTTTTTACAAGTTTCTAGGACTATTATGGTCATAAATTTAAGGATTATTAATTTTTAAGTAATTTTTTCTCTTAATAGTTGTAATTATTTTTAAACACATGTAATTATATTTTTGGAAAAAAATTATTTTGATGTTATTAGATTTTAAATATCTTAGTAGTAACAATTTATAAATTTAATTTTTTTAAAATTCAATTCTTTGAAGTTGTAAAAATAAATTTAGCTATAATCTATTTGATGTTGGGAGAAGGTGGGTTTTTTAAGTAAAATTAATTTATCACTAATCATTATTTAATCGAAAAGGCTATTTCAATGTAAATTACAGTAATTTTTACTATTCACCAAAAAATGATGTTTCTTGAAAATAAATCCCACAAAATCGCCCTATGATAATTTCAATATTAAGAATTCCTAATTTATATTAATATTTTCAAATTAAATACCTATTAGTGTTTAAAATTAATTATAATATTGTTTATAGAATGACATAAAATAACTTCTTTAATAATATATTATTTTAAAACATATAAAAAGTTACCAAAATATATATATTTCTTTAATAATATATTTTATTTGTGATATGTAATTATAAATAATATATAAAAAATATTTATTACTATTCAATTTAAAAATATTATCTTATATATTATAAAGATCTCATTTAAATAATTATAAAAATAAAATGACATTTCATAGAAATTCTGTTTTTCATTAAACATGAACCATGTGGATGTTTTATCTTGCATAAGCCATGATGGTTCTATGTGAAATTAATATTTGAATTTTTTAAATGGGATACATCAATTAAATTTTATTCATTTTTAGAAGAAAAAAATTTATCCACTAAATACTAGGGTGTT
The DNA here is from genome assembly GCA_963277665.1 of Viscum album. NCBI lineage: Eukaryota > Viridiplantae > Streptophyta > Magnoliopsida > Santalales > Viscaceae > Viscum > Viscum album. The sequence goes on along the minus strand of OY728128.1, from coordinate 1,129,308,343 downwards.
ACATTCTCTCCCCTTGAAATTAATTTCACCCTTGACATATTTTGAGTTATAAAAGGGTTGATACATAAAAATTTCATTAAATGAAACCCACAACATAAAAATCAATACTAAAACATAAAATAAAATGGAATTTATAAACCATAATAGTAACCCAAAGTATCTCATTATGTGATTCCCACAGAGGAGAACAGAGGTGGGACGTGAAAACATGGATTTGGAACATAAATCTTACCATCAAGTTCTATTAGGGAGTGATTTAGAAAACTTTTAAGAGAATGTTAACAATCAAAATGCTAAAAATATGTGATGAATTATGGGACCTTATGATTATTCATAAGAAAAGGTAAAAGGAAATTAATTTTGGATTGAATATCCTTTTCCAAAAAGTTGAAGAATTTTTATAAAAAATATACCTGCATGATTTCAGGAAAACATCCCCCTTTATTATTCTGTGATCCACATCACCATTATCTCTAAAATGGATTCTGGATTTTTGATTCTGGATGTAATACATATCAACATAAACATGATGTTCGATCCCATCTGTTACCATCAACAAAAAGTAGTTAGAATATGTTATTAAATATGCATAAGTTATTTAATGGAGATATAACACCTTATTTTTACTAATTTTTTCAATCGTTTCACATAAACTATGAAAAAATGGTTAAACATATAATAAAATATAATGATGAAAATTCAATGCTTTATAAATAATATCATGAAATTTATATAACAATGATCCCCAAATATTATAATTTAGCACTTGTTTTCCACATTCCAAACATGCGAGTAGCCTCATTTTATATTCTCTTAATTATCATAAATACTTTTCAAAAACATGAAAACTTCATTATTCCATTGATTTATTGATATATTATTTAATTCCAAGAATTTTTAAACAACATACTTAATTATATATAAACCATTTTAAAATATAATTTCTAGGTTAATCTAAACTATCCAATTTACTTATTCATTTCCATAATATAATTATTCATACATCATTAACCCAATTTCAGCAATGAATTGAGGTTTGACATCCCTTAATTAAAATTAGCAATCCCATGAAATCACTTTTATATGTCTTAATCACCATTCAACAATTACATATCAATCCTTAACAAAACATTATACTTATAATAATTATACATTTCATGATTCAAATAGCATAACCTCTAAATTCAAAATAATAAATACTATATTTATTCAAAATTAGGCATAAACCATTACTCTGGCTTCATAAAAAGATTCATTAATACATATTTCCTAGACTTTGAAATATGAATAATTCTTACGGTTTCTATACCACAATCTAATCATTCTTCTTATATTTAATCTATACAATAATTTAAAACCATCACATAACATTCACATGTCGTTTGTGGGGTCATTATCTTCGTAATTGTAACCCATACCGATACTACCTTCATGATTCGCATTATGATATTTCCTCTGGGGAAATTTACTTTCATAATTCCCATACATCCCACATCTGAATAATTTTTTTAACAATGTTACATTTTATTATTGCTATTGAATAAAACTAGAAATTATAGTGTCAGTAACATTTATCATACAGGGATACCATATAATCAAGGATAATTACATACACGGTGCCTAAATCAAGGATACTAATTAATTAATCTATGACACCTTAGTATTATCTATGGGTTTTCATGGGCATACACTATTTAAATCTTTCATGATTGTTCATAAAGAGTTATTTAATTCCTAAATCATACCCTTTTGGAGTGTTGCAATAGGTTTGAAGCAAGGCATATTGTCGTATACCAAATTACATAGAGTAAGTCCCAAGACATCATGATGGCCTAGTTATATTTGGGTACATATGGTCCAAAACCACATCTACTTCTATTTTCTTGATTGGGAGGTATTTCTACGAATCAACCCACTCCATCCTTTAACAAAATTCCAGAAATTTTTATCCATTTTTTATCCTTATACTTTTCCTTAGACATGTCTTCAAAGTTCTCACTAATGTTTTCTCAATCAAGATTCCAAATTTTAACTTATCCATCTATCTGATACAAAATTTAAGGACTCTCACTTTTTATACATTAATAATATATAACATTTTTAGAATTCTTAAAAAATTATTCAAATAGGTTCCCAATTATTGTACAAGTATATTTCCATTGGAATCATGTAATCATATTCCCAGCTACATTAATAACGTAAATTATCTCACATTACATTCTTATTGACAATGACAATTCATAGAAATATCAAACACAAAACATATCATGATAACCTGGGAAATGAAAAATAAAAATGTGTGAGATCAATTTCTCAGAATGAGTAAAAAAGGGAGATATGTAAAAATAATCAAGATAATTATGGTATATGAACATGATCATGAAAATAAAAGATCATACACTACATATCCAAGATAATATACATTAATAATGTCATAAGCCTTGTAATTTCATATGAAATGTATCATATGTGAATAAATAACATAGTACCTAGTAGCATAACATTGGAACCAAACATGGAATTGTTGAAAACACATAAGCATATAATATGACATCCATAGTAGACAATCCATCACTATAAAGACCATATTAGAAGTATGATTTCACTCTCCATACCATCTTGGTAGTCATGGTTTATTCTAGTATCCATCTGAGTAGAATTAGTTCACTCCTCATACCATCACGGTAGTCACGGTTTACTTCCTTCGCTATCTTAGTAGAATGAGTTCACTCTCATACAATCTTGGTAGTCATGGTTCACACGCATGGAAATATTATTAGAATTATTTCACTTCTAATACCAACATCATAGTCATGGATCACTCCCATGTCCATCTTATTTATCAAAGATTACTCCAAAGACCATATTGAACTATCCCATGAAATATAAATCATTACCCAATGCATTAGAGGTAGATATTGGTCCAACCATTCTCCTAAAGAAATAATACATACCTGTTTCATAGAGAAATTAACATTAATATAATTACCCATGAAAATAAATAGGTATCCTAAAAATGTAATCATATATTAACCTATGAAAAATGATACAAGATTCATAATCAATTCATCATATGTATATCCCAAATAATAAGCGTGATAAAAAAGAAAATAACTTGTGAAAGAAAAATGGGTTTCTTAAGAATCATTCAATCAAAAGATCACTTCTTCAATAAATAAAGTTAATTTAACCTTTCTATTGTTTCCTATATTGACATGAGAAACATAAAAAGGATTTCATGTTTGATTAAAAATAACAAGGACAATTATTTTGAAAACAATTATTGATGAAAATATCCTTTATTTTATGAAATTTTATATTTAAAAACTAAATCCTTTTGAAAATAATTTCCTTTAAAAATAAATTGAAAACAATGAAATTAGTCATCAAAAAATTTTGAATACCATTTTCCAAGAAAACATAAAAACTAATCCTCAAACAAATTCAAAAGCCATATTTTCTTGAAAAAATATAAAAGAATCTTTAAAACATTTTAATTTATTTTCTTATTTTTAAATATATTTGAATACCCATTTATGAAAATTGAAAACCATAAAATAATTTTAAAATTATTTTTTGTGTGGAAATGGTCATTAAAGATCATCTGAAACATTATTTAAAATGTGTTTTTGAAAACATGGTATTTGTAGTAAAACATATTTCCAGTTAAATAGAGATATTGAAGAATATTTTCATAAAAAGTTATTCCTAATTATCTTTTGTACCAATGAATTTTGAAATAGTAGTAATACATGGATCAATATTGAATAAAAATTGGATAATAAAACTCAGGAGTTTTCTTGAGAGATGGATCATATGATTTTACCAGAGAAGCATAACTATTAAAAATATCCAAAAGTGATGAGATTGTTTCAATAATCAATTATCACTAGGTAACATGTTATCATACTATCAATGTATAAAAAGGTAATAAAATTAATGATTAAAGACCATTAAAAGATTAATTTTAATGATATAAATAATAAATTGGATGTATTTATACTTTGAAAATCAATTTAGTAGCATATCAAATCATTACTCTGAATGAAATTAAATTGAGACATAAATATTTTAGCAATTTTTTACCTTTTGAAACATAAAATCCATGAAATAAATTTCATAAAATGTATATTTAAATACCCATAAATTTATTAATAATATTTATATAATAAATTCAAGGTATATAAATAAGCCGAAAAAAAAGAATTGGTTGAAAATAAATTATGTATCTGATGGAAATAAAATTGGGAAAAAATAAACATAACTTATGTCTTGAATCTCTTTGTAAATCATTAAAATTGAAATGCAATAGATATAAATTTAATAAAAATCATTTAAATATCCAAGTCTAATACCATATATCATTCTATTAGAACCTTATATTACCCGCTTGCTGACAATCCTCTGTTTAGGTTTCACAGCATGTAATATTCAATTTGATCATCACATGCATCTTAATTTTTTTATATTTGATCATTATAGTTATATCATGATTTAAATAACTAAATTAATGATATAAATAACATTTATATTCTTTATATTTTTATCATAATAATATATATAAAATATCAGTTCCAAATGAATACATTGTTCATTGAGACGGTAAGTCTTATGTACGAATGCACATTGTTTCTATTTTTACTACCATATTAAACGAGTGAAATTAAATGATATATAAGTATATATGTATATAATATTATTATAGAAGAATTATAATGTTATATTTATCATATAATTTTACTAAACAAATCATTAATACATTTTACATAGTATGTGAATGAGTCGCATTATTTTGAGGGGGCAGTAGTCAACACTTACTCAAACAAAAATTTTATATTTACACAAAAATAAAATTTATAAAATATGTGTTGTAAAAATTGTAAACAATATTAAATAAAAAATATATATAATATAAATACTATATTAATAATGTTTATAGTATAATTTCTATCATGAGAGGTTGTAAGGGAAAAATGAACAATCATCATTTGTAGAGGCAGCAATTCATCATCCACATAATTAGTATTTTCATTACCCATTAGATGGTGTTGTGTATCAGTTTAGGTCAAAATATAGAATTAAATAGATCCTAATATATTTAAGATACTATTTTTTATAAAAAAATGTAAAAAATAGAGTGTAGGGGGTGGAGAAAGAAAGTAAAACCAAGGAGTTTGAGAGAAGTCATTACCTATTAATCGGGTAACTCATTTTGGTTTTTCCCAAATGGATTCCATAAATATATTTATAACAAAAGGTAAGATTTTTTGAGGTTGGTATGGATTTTGGGATGTATAATGTGCATTTCTTGGAAAATCCTATATTGTTTGAGTGGTGTTATAAAGAGGTATAGGTAGTGGCCATTTTTAGGGATGGGAAATGACATAATTGGGATTTGTTTAAATATGATAGGAGTACCAATGTTTTGACCTAAAAATTTAACAAATAGATAACAAATTAAATTATGTAAGTTTAATGGTCCAATAATGTCTATCTAGTGTATTTTTTACATGTTTCATGGTTATTTTGGGTTTCAAATTTAACGATTAGTACTTCGTTAATCTAATTTATCTCTTAATAATTTTAATCAACATTAATCACATTCACTAAAACATTCAATCAAAAATTAGGTTTATCATGTCATAATAAATATATATTACATATTAAAAGAGTTTATATTCATTTTTTTAAAATTAAAATCATAGAAGTGGAAAAGTTATGTTCAACACTAATCTTGAAGACGTGGTGAGAAAATGGTTTTTAATGTAAAAACATTCAAAATTTGATAAGTTTTTATAACAAATTTCTATAAAAATGATTCTAATAACCCAAATTGATTTAGTATATGTATAATTGATCTATTATGACTTTAAAACCCAATTTAAATTATAATGTAACAATAATCATTATATAAATTAGAACGCTATTTTTAACGAAAATGCAGTAACATTTACTATTTTACAAAAAAAAAATATGTTTCTTAGAAAAAAATCCAAAAAATCACTCTATGTTAATCCAAATATTATGAATTAAAAATGGAATTCATTTAATCATATTATTTTTCAATTATAATATAAAATTAGTTTTACAATTGTTTAAATATAAACATAAAAATAAATTTCATTATGAAAAAATTATTATAAACAATATAAAGACCATATAGAAATTTATATATTACATTAAAGATATGTATTATCTATGTGATAAAATTAGAAATAATATATTAAAATTACGTTATTATATTTAAATTACTATCTTACAAATCTAGATTATAATTATCTCATTTAAATAATTATAATAATAAAATAAGGTTTCTTAGAAACCCATTATTGTTTATAAGGCACGCAATGTGGGTGTTTCATGTTGTTTTGGCCATGAGGATCTATGTGAGAGGAATATCTGAAATAGTTAAATGCAATACATCAAATAAAATTATATCATTTGAATAAGTAAAAAAATTCTAAAAACCATAGTGGGTTACAATCTCATCCCATGACATTCAAAGGAGACCCTCAATAGATTACATTTCATTAAAATTTGGAATTAATATTCTAAGACATCAAACTAATATTAGGATGTGACACTCTATATAATTGACTATGTTTAATTATTATTAAATATAATGTAGAAAATGGAATTCAATATCTTTATACATCTATAGATCCTATTATGAATCATCCCATGGGATTAATGTTTTTCTCTTACATACCCCACACATACTAAATGCATTAAACCCATTTCATATCCATTAATGATTCCATGGGATATAAGAAACATAAATATCCTCTATCAGTGTAACAAGATAATAAAAATTAAAAATTATATATTTATAAAAAACTCATTTTATATCAAATAAAAATATAATTTTTTACTAGGAATTATATTAATTTCGAACAACATCATCCATACTTTCAACCACAAAACTGATATAGAAGTTTGGAACATTCATTCTATTCAATTACATACCACTTTTAATTCTAGATTCATTTTTTAAATATATACCAAAACACATATAAATTTTTATTGTTCAGGAAAATTTACTTGTATAAATTAAATTTACAGCGAAAATATTATTTTATCTTTTTCACAATAAAATCATTAAATCATAAAATCAAAATATATCATTTAATAAATAAATAGTTTTTAGTTATCAATTAGAAGTCACTATATAATTACAGTTCTACCATTAGAAATATCAATATATCATTTTTCAATTCAATGTCCGTATTCTAATTGGTCTAGTTAAATGTCCAAGCCATTTTTAATTATTTATATTTGTGAGATTTCAATTCTCAAACATAAATTCAAATTTTGATTCTCACATAGCCATTGGTCATATCTATATATTTTTTCAACAATATCCTCAACATTCAAAAAATTAATACATTTATCCTATATGGTTTTATAATTTTTATAATGTTCACGGAATATTAATAGTGGTTCCAAACAAAACTAAGAATACAATGACAACTTAATTTAATGATTAGAACAATACACAACTAGAATGTATTTGCCACAAAACAAAATATATTCAAAAAAATATTCAGATATTAGAAATCCTTTTGAGCTCCCAGTATATTCATATATGATATCGCTTTTCAATTATTGTATTTCGATTCAACCGAAATCAGCATAAATTGGAATCTATGAAAACATGCTAAAAATTTGGCATACAAGGTATTAAAATTGTTAGTGTTTAATATGGTGAAATTGAATAATAAATAAAGTCACTATAAATATAGTATTACCTCATTATATCGATTATAACTAATAGTGAATGAAATGGATCAGATATGAAGTAAGTCACTCATGGGTTTTGAATGATGGGATGAGAGTAAAGGAGAGGTGTTAGTGGCCAACATGAGTAAGAAAAACTAATCAAAAATATATCTTGTATAATTGGGGAAATTATTGGTTAATTAATTTTTTTAGAATTCTTTCTAGGAGGCCACTGACAATCTAGTAAAGAAAAGACCAATAATTTATGTCCCACAGGTAGGTTGAGGGAATGATGATGTTTTTGGTTCATCATACTATAGCCCAACTCCCTATATATGACCCCCAGAACACAACCAACATACCCTCTCCCCCTAAAAATGCATCGATCATAGTTAATTATAGGAGGATCAAAAATATATTAGTGGGTCTATACATGAGGGGAGGGATGGGTATTACAAAATAAATCTTGAAAAACACTAAATAAAGAATCTATATCGTACAAAATATACTTCACTACAAATTTATGTAGTTGAAAGGAATAACATAACAATCATTTATATGTGTAGGATTATGTTTAATGAATATAAAATATCAATTAATTACTGGTGGGATGTTTTATAAACTATAATATAAATGGAAAAAATCTTCCTCGTAAGTCCACATTCACAAACAAAACCCTATTATAAGTAGTGAAAGTGAAATACAAATTTTAATTGTTTATTATTTTTTTGAATTCATATCATTTATAAAATCATGAAGATTAATATCTTTAAATTTTAAAGGAAAATTTTAGATGGGATTTTCAAGGGATGTTTACCTAATATTAGTTGATATAAATGGATGAATAAACTTCTACACAAGATAGTTGATTACATGGTAGTATATATTGTTGAAAAAAATATAAGACTATATATAATAGTTTTTGATGACATAGAATATTATATGTAAAATAGTTTTTGGATGTTATAATTTATTATTAATGAGGATATTGACAGGGATCCAATCATAGTTTATTTTTAATATACCCAACTACTAATAATGATGAACCTTCTATTGATGAGATAATTTAATGAGAATATTAAAGAAACATGAGTAATATGATGGTATACTTAGAAACCCACATCCTTATATAAAGAGTATATTTTTATTTAGATAAGAAGATAAAACATCATTCACTTCCCAAAATTGACTCTTATAAAATTGAAGAAGTTGTAGATCAGGAGGAGTGGATAAAATCTATAAATAAATAGTGTAATTAAATTGAAATTAACTCAACATGAGTTCTTATCTATATAGTAAAAAATGAAATTAGAACAAATCAATTTTTTATGAATAATATAAATGTGAATGTTGAGGTATAAACCAAGAAATATATGATTGTATGAAAAAGAAAATTCTCAAATAAAATCTATTAAAGTTAAAGAAAAATATACCCTAGTAGAAATAATAGAGGCCATCATATTTTTTGTTGTAGTGTTAGAACATAATCATTACAATATTTATAAAATAGATGTGAAATATGCTTTTACAAATTGATATCTGGTGGAATATGTCTATATATATAAACATGGGGTTTTAATTTTTCAAAATGATGGTATCTTGATATATAAATTAAAAAAATATTTTATTGTTTTTAACAAGATCCAATAGTTCGGTATTTAAAATTGGTATTTTTCATATGGGATATATTACTCACAAAAGATTAGTATACCTGTAATTATTAAGATAGAGTGATGTGTAGAGGTAACCTCTTTATAATTTTCTCTATGTATAAATTTGATCTCTCGTTTTTTTCATGTACAATACTATTAAAGTTTTCATTTTTTTCCTTGAGGGTTAGTGGTGGTTTGTTATTGGTTTGGATATATTTTGATATTTTCATGTCCTTTCTGTATAATTTTTTGGTTGAATACAGTCTATATAAAATTTTAAACATTGTGTAATATTATTACAAGGCATATAATAACATAATTGGGATTAAATCACATGAAATAATTGGATTTATGGGGTAAACTATTAAAAATATTTATTCACCATACAATATAATTAATCATCATGTAATTCCCATAGCATCAAAAAAAATAGTTCAATGAGGTTCATTTTTAATTCATTTCATTTTACATCCTCACTATTATTAATATTATGGATACTTTTAGTGGTTTTGGAATAATTTCTTCATATATGATCGATGCATATTGGTGTTTGATATCTGTTAATCATATTTTTCATAGTTTTATTTCATTCCTCTATATTACAATGATGTAGCAGAATCATTTGACAGTTTTTTGGGGGTCTATATTCATCATATGTTTTGGTCCTAGATCAATTCAACCATAATTTTAGAACATTTATATATAATGATATGGTTGGGGTTGGGTTATTGTTCATCAATGATCATGAGGTAGCTGTTATATCTATAAATTGGAATATTATTATTTGAAATTGCATGTATGTAATTGCGAAATTTCAATTTGTAAGATAAGAAATTGCATTCTAAATTAAATTCATTTCTTTATTTTCTAGGTGATAATGAAATCGGATGAAATTAGAGAAATTTAAATTGGAAAATATAATTTTTTTGATAATTATTATTGGTTTCAATTTTTATTATTAAATTGATGAATTATGAGGTTACAAAAATATAAATTATGGGGATTTTGAAATTATTTGTTAAGGTATTTATTAAATGGGAATCCCCCCATGGTATGTTGCAATATATTTATTGTATTGAAAATTTATTTGGGCTTGTTTGATTATGGAATTGTTTTAATGTTATATCCACCCAATGGGTGAGCTGATATAATTGAAATGAGAAATGGGATTATTAATGAGACATCAAATACCCATTGGGTGCTAGACTACCTCTAAAGTCCCACAATATATTAATGTATACATGAGGTTGATGAGTTATGGGATAGAAAATACTGCTCCATATTCCCATGGGGTGCCATACTATTATTCTAAGACACCATTAATTAAATTTTCAATTTAAATGACCTGATTAATGAAAATTCATGGTCAAATAAAATATGATATCCCTTTGGGGATTATTTTGACTCTAGAATGCGCTAAATCAAGTATTAATGGTTCATGTATCATCAAAAAAATTAGAATTTATTTAGATAAATAAATAATAATTTAATTGGAAATCCATTTAATTATTTTACTAAATTTAATTGATTATAAAGATCATTACACTAATATTGTCTGTATGTTTTATTGACACCATATGTTTTCCACTATTGAGTAGTACTCACATCCTACTCAGGCTGCCTGATAGGTACCTAAATAGAGTTCATGTTTTAAAGAAAGGATAATGGAAAGATACCTATGTTAGATGACTGAGTGGGGAAGAAGCATGAATGTTGGAACCTGACATGGTATCAGGACCCACTGGGGTTTTTTCAGTGTGAATTTACTTTTGTTTTTATGTTGACACATGACACATATATAGAATGACATAAATGATTTTTTAGTTTTTGATATTTTTTCATGTTTTTGTAGTATCATGTGATGTTTATATTAAATTTTATTGTATTTTTTATTATTTAATCTCCTTTTTATATGATATATTTATTTATATTGATGTAAATTATTGATAATGAGGGTAATGTCTCCACATGATTTATATACTAGAACTTCACTATTTTTTAGCAGCCTCTCGTATATGGGGAGGCATGTCTGAGGTCATGTAGTGAACTAGAATGGGGCCCCAACTTGTGACATTGTATTCAGGACTCAACAATGTGGTAGAAGAAGGGTATTGTTTTCTTTTATAATTTATTACTATTTGGGAATGGTAGTCTAGAGACTATACTGAATCATGAATTTGTTATGAGCTCTTATATGGGAGTATATAACCCAAATATAAGGGGGAACCCATGTACCTAGGCTTGTATTGTTGTTATTAATTCTTGTTGTTAAAGTGGAATATTATTTCTCTTCGATTGACGCAGTTATGCATTGTAATTATATTTTTCTGAGATTTGTTTATCATGGCCCACAATGTACTGAGATATGTGTTCCCAAGAATCATTTTAGGCACTCAAAACATATTGTGACACATATCATATTTTGGAATGCATGTAAATGTATGTTTTGGTTATGTTTTTATAATAATTTTTTTTATTAATTAAGTAATATTAATTGAAATGTTTCCCTATATGAAATTAAGAAATTTAAAATTAGGTAAATTTTGATAACATTAAATGTATAAATGGGTGTCTAAATGAATATTTTTAAATGAGGTATTTTTTTACCCAATGTGAACTATGATCCATGTGAGGGATGGTTCTGAGATATGATAGAGCCTATGGATTGAATTTCTAGTGGGGTATGAGGGTGAACTTTAATGGACTATTGTAAATCTAACTTACATAAATATGTTAATTTTGTGTTATGTGATTAATATGTATGTTTGAAATTATAGGGATATGCTTCCATGATTAAGATTATCGATTGAATTAATTGTTAGCATGGATAGAAATATATCTCTAATACTTAACCCAAATGCTCTAATTTTTTCTTATGAGGATTCTGGAGAGAAGTTCTATGATAATTGTTCTCATTTAATTCAAATTATGGGATGATAATTTGAGCAGGTGTTTGAGAGATTTTCTAAATTGATTCCATAATTATTCATGAAGCTCCCTATGAGATTCCCTAGATAATATGGACATATGTGGAAGATTTTAGGATCAATTCATTCCAAATGATAGGTTACCACATTTAGAATCTTAATATGAATAGATTCAACTAATATTCTTATATACAACATGGTCTTGTTCACCATTGGTCAGAAATTTTTGCTATGGATGGATGTTTGGTGAATATGGTTTGGAAGGACATCTAGGAAAAGGTAATGGATCACTTTTACCATTAGACTATTTATAGGGATAGGATAGCATAGTTCATGAGGCTGACCCATGGGAGCATGTCTATGATGGACTGTGCCGGACACATTAATGATTTTCCATAAATTTCTCAAGAATTGGTATGGGATGAGACTACTATGGTGAAAAAATTTCCTGAAGATATTATGTGAGAGATTATTTAACAGGTTAACATGGTTTTAATGAAAAAAATTTCAAATGTGGAAAATTAGGCTCTCAAATCAGAGGGTAACATAAAGGAGGCTTCCAGTGGAACACATGTGGTATCTCCTAGATGACACAATGGATCATCTTCTAAGTGTATGAAGATTAAATTTGAAAAATAATCCACGGAGATATAATGTAGGGTGGCCAAGGAGACAGATATGTTACTCACAGTAGGAACCATATATTCTACCACTAATGTTGTAGGTAAAGAAATATCCATAACCAATGTCCTCGACATAATGTAGAGTGATGAGTATGAGGTAAAATGGGTCAATCACAAATGTATTGTAGAGAAACATGACCTATTTCTATTTGTTGACCTTTTTTACATAACTTATGTTTGTGAATGGGGTCTTCTACACCTAACCATTATGGATGATATAGTTATAATGGTCATGTAGGTATAGGTAGTATATGTTGTACTTAAGGGAATGAGAACTCGCATCTGTAGTGTAACATCCCAGGTAAATAAAGAATAATACATTATCATATTTATTAATATTTGAGAATTAAATATTAATTTTACTTTAATTGGGTTTCTATGTTCGATAGCATACCTGATACGCAACAACGAGTTTCTTTGAAATCATACATTGCTCACTAGTAATATAATAATATTGTTTTAAATGGTAGTTAGCGCGTAGTCGTTGTATTTGCGGGAATGAATAGAAATAACTAAAATATGATTATATATGTTTTTTAATTGTTTTTACATTTATCCAATAAAAGGTAAAGGCTTAAAATAAGAAAAGAATTCAATTTTAGGCATAGATACTCTAATATTCACTAAAAGCTCGACCTACCGACTTTTGATGGAGAACCCTCTTTAAATATAGTTTTAGTCACTATCATACATTCTATTGGTCCAAATAAAATTCTTTTTTAGAATTGGGAAATCAAAATTTACTTTGTGTAATTTTTTGGTATTTTTCTGATAATGTTCATTTTTTTAATGAATAGTAAAAAATGTTGTATTTTAATTCAAAAACTCATTTTAATCAAATTTATTTATAAGGATAGATTATATTTCTAATTTTTTTTAAAGTGAAATTAGAATATTTTTTTACCATTTAATCCAATTCTAGTCATTGGAATTAGTTTCACATTTAAATTTGACATAAACACGTGTCAGCCTTTTGATAGATATTGTTTCTTAAAAACAGACAATTTGTTTTGGAAATGAGAATTAATAATAAAATTAATTAATGAATCTTATATGTTTTTAATTTTTCAAAATAGATATCATTTTTGAATTCAGAATATAAAATGTAGCATAGGGTGGATTTTTGGTATTTTTCTGAAGAACTTCAATTTTTGATGAATAGTGAAACCACTATGTGGTAGTTAAACAAACTAATTTTTCATTTAAATGAATGTTTACCACATCTGTGTATTTAATTTCAAAAATTCATCATAAATGGTTGTCATTAGAATGTAAAATGTGGTTCAATGGGGTTAAAATATTTTTTTGGTGAATATTAACTTTTGAGTTTTGTTAACCGCGATTAGAGGTAATTAGTGTAATTTAAGATAAAAATGATATTATAAAAATATAAAAATATCATAAAACATGTCCTAAATTTTTTGGATAGGTCATGGCCGACCATGAAAATCTATGGGTCAATTTTTGGGACCCCATGGATCCACTTGATTGAGATAATGACCTCAATAAATTTTATTTAACGTAAAAAAAATATCACAAACATGTATTGTTTTTCTAAAACAATTATTACATGGGGTTATATAAGATATATTTTTGACAATAAATATTCATTAGAAGTATAAAAATATTTCCTATATCATGGTAATCTTTTTTTTAATTTTTATACATCAAAAAAATTATATTTTTTATGACTCTATGATGAAGTAGTGTTTACGTCATTAATGAATGATTTAAATAAATAAGAAGATAATGTTTAAAATAATATCCAAAACTTGTCCAATTCTTATTAGATGATTTTATTTCGAGCATGGAAAATATTATCCTAGACTTTAATGTTTTTTGGAGCTTTATAAACCGAATTTCATTTTATAATAAAATAATAGTTTCAAGAGTTCCAAAAGAGCCCCTCCTCTCCCAAATAAAAAGACTGCACTTACTACCCATCTCTCACACTTTTAAAGCCCTTTGGATCTTCCAAACTCTACTCAAATAAGCTCCTGATATACCTCTAATCATCCTAGAAGCCTTAACATTGGTAGAAATCTCGTCAAGATACCATTTTGTTTCAATCCAAGAGGCGTTACCTGATTTAACGGTAAAGTCTTATCTAATGTTCATTTGTTTTATTTTTCTTCTCCAACCACCTAAACTATTTTTATTCTTTTCTTTTGTAACAAGTCAAATATCTTCAATATACTAGGATATTGTTATAAGAATTATTTGAGCTACACATACACACACCTGCATCTAATGGCTAAAGAACATAGTGTTTCCGTGGATGGTGAATTTCGGCCTCATGAAACAATGATTGTTCAATAATCTGTTAACACCTTTAGTATTTTTCATTTATGGCGTACCTTTATGGTTTCCATTATAGGTAAACACGATAATTTCATTTTAAGAAGTGCGGACTACCTCCCCCTCAAAGTGATTTGATTCGTTAATGCCATATGTTGGACATATAAAGGATGGAGTTAATGATATTATATATAATATTATACTAGAATTACAATATACCTTTATATCATTATGATTCATTTCCATTATATACGAAATAAAAATGAAAGTAGCATTCATGGGTACGTATGGATTACGGTCTCCATGAACGGTTCATTTCATTTCATACCTCTAAATGTTATGTAATATTATAAATGCATGTGTATAATGGATATATATGATATATATAATATCTACATCATGACCATAATTCTGGTTATAATGGATATTTTACCACATGAACAACTTGAAATTATAAAGAGTTTATTTTTCACTCAAGTACCTATGATCATTAAAATGACTGTTATTAACTTAAATAAATATTGTTCATAACATTATAACAAGTGATATAAAAGGAATAATGAACTTGAAAAATGTTCTTAATCAAGTAGAAATTAAATCAAGTTTATTATTTAGGAGATTAATGAATGATCGAGTCAAGTCGGACACGAGTTAAGGGACTTAGTCTCAATCTCCATTCATTGTGGCATATTTTGTTTTATACACAAAATTCTTTTATATGCTGTATAAACCCCCTTTTGACTATTAATTTTATTAAAAAGGAATATTTTTATATGAAGTGTTTTACTAAATGAAAAAATGAATGTTTTTTCTTATGTATGCAGCAACAATAAATTCACCACCACCATGACCATTATTTGAGTTTCGGCTTCCTCTATAGGATATAACATTTTTAAAATGAAAAAAAAATATCATGTTTTACTTTTCTTTTATTTTTTTATTGAAAATGGTTTTGATAATGTTTTTATATCAATGTTTTGTATTGATATCTTATGATTGAAATGTGGATATTCTATGTTTCCTTTATACATGTTTTATGTGGTATGATTATGTTATGGTTCTTGGGCATTGTTTATGAAGACGGGTGGTTCTATGATAAACTAAGGGCGGGTGAGCCCGATATAGATCTCTAATGAATTAGGTAATGTGAATGGGTTAAACGCTAAGGTTTCTTCGAAGTGATTTAGAGAATACATTGTTATGGGTATTCCAAACATAACCATGAGTGTTACACCCTACATAAGAATGTTATGAATGACTCAAGTTACCTTTATATCTTATGATTTATATGACTTATGATATGATGAGGTATGTTATAGTTCTTATGTTTTATGAGTAAAGTATGATTTCATTGATTCTTATGTATACATGGACTAATTTTTTCATTCTGTATTTTTATATACCTTACTGGTCTTTTTATGCTCATCCCATGTTTTTAAATGTTTTTCACAGGTCATGGGAAAAGTACATGCTGTGTTGATAGTGTCTAGGAAGTGTCATGAAAGAATCCATGTTTTATTTTAAATATGTCTCCTTTGATGGGAAAAATGAATAATGATTTTTATGTAACCGCCTTGTTTAAATGTGGAATGTAATTCATGATTTATGATCTAATTCTCTAAAAATCTAAACATGAAAGGATCCTCATTGTGAATTCTTTAAATAACTTAATATTAAGTAATGTTTAAGGCTTGGGCCGTATAGTTGGTATCATAGGTCGGTTTAGATAACATGAGGAGTTATAATTCTATTAAATGATTTTCCTAAAATATTTTTTTCAATGGTCAAACTGAAATGATATAACATTTGAATATTACCATATTGCTTCGCCTAAGATATTTTTGTGTTAATAATTGTTTTTCAGAGAGGAAAGAGAACATATTTTCTCGGAAGGAATACAAAGGGAAATGACCTTTCAAATCAGTATCCTGAGATAGTCAGAATCAGAACTAAACAATTTGTTGTAGTGATGGCTCAGTTGACTCAGGTGAAAAATGTTGGTTGTATTTATTGATGATATTTTGGTGTTTTATAAAATTAAAAAGGATCATGAAAGTCATTTAAGGGTTATCTTGCAAACCTTAAAATAAAAGAAATTGTTTGGGAAATTCAGCAAGTGTGACTTTTTGTTGCTACAAATTTCTTTCCTTGGTCACATTTTTTCTTAATATGGAATAAGTGTTGATCCTGAAAAAAAAAGGTTGTTGAAGAATGCCCATGACCCACAAATGTAACCAAGATTCGTAGTTTTGTTGATTTGGTAGACTAATACCAAAGGTTTCTTAATGATTTTGCACAGTTATCTAGTCCAATGACTAAGCTAACTCGGAAAGGTGTTAAGTTGATCTGAAAAAAAGAATGTGAAGATTGTTTTCAGGAATTGAAAAGAAGTTTGGTGGATGCTATATTTTTGGAACTACCTTCCAAGAATGGTGGGTTTGTTATCTAAATTTATGCTTCATTTAAAGGACTTGGTTATGTCCTAATGCAGAATGATCATGTAATTTCTTATGCTTCACATCAGTTGAAAACTCATGAGGTAAATTACCCTACACATGATTTGGAATTAGCAACTATGGTTACCACTTAAAAAATTTGGAGGCAACATTTGTATGGAGTAAAGTGTGAAATATATACCGATACCAAAAGTTTAATATATATATTCACTTAGAAATAATTGAACATGACACAGAAGATATGTTTAGAATTAATAAAGGATTATGATTGTACAATTATTTATCATCCGGGAAAATAAAATAAAGTGGATGATGCTTTGAGTCGAAAAAGTAATTTCTTCATTAACCATGTTACGTTTAGAACGTGATCCGTTGGTTATGGATTTGATGAACTTTGTCATAGATGTTGTTGGTTCATGATTATCTTCTATTTTGTTTCAGGTATCAGTGAAATCATCTCTATCATATAGAATTAAGTAAGCACAGTAGCAAGACAGTGAGTTGCAGAAAAAGGTAGAGATGGTTCAGATGGGTAAGTTGCCTAAATTAAACATTGTTAATGATTGTGTTTTGAGATTTGGGAAGAGATTATGTGTGCCTTGTGAATCATAGTTGAAGAAGGATTTCTTATGTGAATCTCATAGCTCTCAGCTTTCAGTTTATCCAGGCAGTACTAAGGTGTATAGAGATCTTCGGGAGTATTACTGGTTGGATGGAATGAAAAGAGATATTGTAGATTTTACTGTGAAATGTTTGACTTGTCAACGGGTTAAAGTAGAGGAGCAGTTACCGAATGGGATGCTTCAGCCTTTACCAGTTCCAGAGTGAAAATGGGAGAATATATCCTTAGACTTCGTTGTGGGATTGCAGAAGACACCTCTAGGTAATAATGAAATCTGGGTTGTTGTTTATCTCGTGACTAAATCAGCTCATTTCCTTGGTATACGAGATACTTTTTCCCTAAATAAACTCTCCCATTTTTATCTTAATGAGATAGTCAGGATACATGGAGTTTCCCTCTCCATTTAATCTGATCGTGATCCTAGATTTACTACTAACTTCTGGAAAGGCCTTCAGAAGTCATTGGGTACTGAATTAAATTTTATTACATATTTTCATCCTCAATTAGATGGGCAGTCAGAACGAACAATTCAGACATTGGAGGATACGCTACGTGCTTGTTCGATGGATTATCAGGGAAGTTGGGACCAACATCTTTCTTTGGTTGAGTTTTCTTATAATAACAGTTTTTATTCTAGTATAAAGATGGCTCCATTTGAGAAATTATATGGGAAGCGGTGTCGAACTCTAGATTTTTTGGGATGAAGTAGGTGAAAGGATTTTGATGGGACCAGAATTGGTAGAAGAGTTGGCAGGAAAAGTTCAGTTGATAAAGAGACACATGAGATTAGCTCAGAGCAGGCAGAAGAGTTATGCGGAAAATAGGAGGAAGGATCTCTCTTTTGAGGTAGGTGATCATGTTTTTCTCAAATATTTACCATGGAAAAGTGTGATGAGATTTGGTAAGAAAGTATCAACAAGTCCATTGATTATTGAACCATATGAAATTATGGAGAGAGTTGGATAAGTTGCATACCGAGTGGATTTACCTCTGAGTTTATCTCAGGTACAAAATGTATTTAATGTTTCAATTTTGATAAAGTATATTCGATATCCATATAATGTTTTGAGCCGAGAGGTATTTCAGTTGGAAGAGAATCTCTCTTATGAAGAACAACCAGTCTAAATTCTTGACCGTAGAGAGCATGTGTTGCGGAATAAGGTAATTCACCAGGTAAAGTTTTTGTGGAAGAACAATATGGTTAAAGAGGCAACGTGGGAATTTGAAAATGATATGAGGGATAAATACCCCCATTTATTTAAGTGAATAAATTGCGAGGACGCAATTCCCAAAAGGGGGGAAGGATGTAATATTCCAGGTAAATAAAGAATAATACATTTTCATATTTATTAATATTTGTGAATTAAATATTAATTTTACTTTAAAGGGGTTTCTATGTTTGACAGGGTACCTGATAGGCAACAATGAGTTTCTTTGAAATCTTGCATTGCACACTAGTCATATAATAACATTATTTTAAATGGTAGTTATCACATAGTCGTTGTATTTGCGGGAATGAATATAAATAACTAAAATATGGTTATATATGTTTGTTAAATGTTTTTACATTTATCCAATAAAAGATAAAGGTTTATAATAGGAAAAGAATTCAATTTAAGGCATAGATACTCTAATATTCACTAAAAGGACAACTTATCGACTTTTGATGGAGAAACATCTTTAAATATCGTTTGGGTCACTCTTATACATTCTATTGGACCAAATTAAATTATTCTTTAGAATCGGGGCATCAAAATTTACTTTGGGTAATTTTTGGTATTTTTCTGATAATTTCATTTTTTTTAATGAATAGTGAAAAATGTTGTATTTTAATTCAAAACCTCATTTTAATTTTATTTATTTGTAATGATATATTATCTTTTTAATTGGTTTTAAAGTTAAATTAAAATATATTTTCACTATTTTATCCAATTTTGGACATTGGAATTAATTTCACTTTGAAATTGGACATAAACAAGTGCCTGTCTTTTGAAAGATATTGTTTCTTAAAAACATGCTATTTGTTTTGACAAGAGGATTTAATTATAAAATTAATTAATTATACTTATATGTTTTGAATTTTGAAAAAATAGACATCATTTTTGAATTCATAATATCAAATATAGCTTAGGGTGAATTTTTTGTATTTTTCTGAATTACTTCAATTTTTGATGAATAGTGAAACCACTAAGTGGTAGTTAAACAAACTAATTTTTCATTTACATGAATGTTTACCACTTTTGGGTATTGAATTTCAAAAATACGACATACATGGTTGTCATTAGTAAGTAAAATGTGGTTCAATGGGATTAAAATATTTTTTTGGTGAATAGTAACTTTTTAGTTTTGTTAACCGCGATTAGAGGTAATTAGTGTAATTTAAGATAAAAATGATATTATAAAAATATAAAAATATCCTGATACATTTTCTAACCATATTGGATAGGTCATGGAAGACCAAGAAAATACATGGGTCAATTTTTGGGACACCATGGAGCCACTTGAGTGAGATAATGACATTAATTCCTTTTATTTAAAGTAAAAAATAAAAATATCAAAAACATTTATTTTTTTAATAAAACAATTATTACAAGAGGTTATAGAAGCTATGTTTTTTAATATAAATATTCATTAAAAATATAAAAATATTTCCTATATCATGGCAATTTTATATTATAATTATTAGACATCAAAAAAATTAAATTATTTATTGCACAATGATGATGCAGTGTTTACGTCATTAATGAGTGATTTAAATACATAAAATGATAATGTTTAAAATAATATCCAAAACTTTTCCAATTCTTATTGGATGTTTTTATTTTGAGCATGGAACACCTTATCCTCGACTATACTGTTTTTTAGAGCTTTAGAAACCGAATTTTCTTTTATAATAAAACAATTGTTTCAAGAGTTCCAACAGAGCCCCTCCCCTCCCTTATAAAAAGACCCCACTTCATACCCATCTCTCACACTTCTCAAGATCTTTGGCTCGTCCAACCTCTACTCAAATAATCTCCCAATATCCCTCTCTTCATCCTAGATTTCTTACCTCGGGCCAAAAGCTCTTCAAGAAAACTTTTGGTTCAAACCACGAGAAGTTATCCGATTTGAAGGTAAAGACTTCTCTAATGTTCTTTTGTTTTATTTTGACTCTCCAACCCCCTAAACTCTTTTTATTCCTTTATTTTGTAATAAAAACAATATCTACAATATACTAAGATGTTTTTATATGAATTATTTGAGCTACACTTACACACACATACATCTAATGGCTAATGAACATACTATTTCCATGGATGGAGAATTTCTACCTCACTAAATGATGATTGTTCAATTATCTTTTAACACCTTTAAAGGGTTCATTAAGATGTCACTATGTTTATATATGATATTTATTAGGATTATTTTTTCCTTATGCTTCTGTATTTTTCATTTATTTCATAACATTATGGTTTCCATTATGGGTAAACATGATAATTTAACATTAGGAAGTGCGGACTACTGCCCCCTCAAAGTGATTTGATTCGTTAATGCCATATGTCGGAAGTATAAAGGATAGAGTTAATTATATTATATATGATATTATACTTTAAATATAATATACCTTTATATAATTATGATTCCTTTCCATTCGATTTGAAATAATAATGAAAGTAGCGTTCATGGGCACGTTCGGCTTACCATCTCCATGAACGGTGCATTTCATTTCTTACCTCTACATGTGTTTTAATTTTAAAAATGCATGTATATACTGGATATATATTATATATATAATATCTACATCATGAACATAATTCTGTTTATAAAGTATATTTTACCACATGAACAACTTGTCATTATGAAGAGTTTCTTTTTGAATCATGTACCAATGATTGTTAAAACGACCGTTATTAACTTAAATAAATAGTGTTCATAACATGGTAACAAGTGATATAAAATGAATAATTAACTTCAAAAGGGTTCTTATTCAAGAATAAATTAACTCATGTTTATTATTTAAGAGATTAAAGAATGATCGAGTCAAGTCGGACTTGAGGTAAGGGCTTTCGTCTCAATCTCCATTCATTGAGGCATATTTTGTATTCTACACAACTTTCATTTATACGGTGTATAAACCTCTTTTGACTTTTACTTTTATTCAAAAGGAATATTTTTTTATGAATCGTTTTACTAAATGAAAAAATGAATGTTTTTGTCTTATGTATGCGGCTACAACGACTTCTCTGTCGTAGTGACCATTATTTGAGTTTCGGCTTCCTCTACAAGCCATAACTTTTTTTAAATGAAAAATAAATAAAATGTTTTAATTTTCTTTTATTTTGGAATTTAAAATGGTTTTGATAATGATTTTTTATAAAGGTTTTTATTGATATATTGTGATTGAAATGTGCAAATTCTATCTTTCCCTTATGCATGTTTTATGTGCTATGATTATGTTATGGTTTTTGGTCATTGTTCATGAAGACGGGTGGTTCCGTGATAAACTAAAGGTGGGTGAGACCGATATATCTCTCCAATGCATTGGGTTACGCGAAGGGGTTAAATGTTAAGGTTTCTCAAAAGATATTTTAGGAATATACTGTGACGGGTATTCCAAACATAACCATGAGGGTTACTCCCTACGTAAGAATGTTATGAATGCCTCAAGTTACCATTATGTATTATTATTTCTATGATTTAGGATTTGATAAGGTATGTTAAAGTTCTTATGTTTAATGAGTAAAGTATGATTTCATTGATTCTTATGTATACATGGACTAATTGATTCATTCCATATTTTTGTATACCTTATGGAACTTTTTGTGCTCATCATAAGTTTTTGAAATGTTTTTCACA
Source organism: Viscum album (assembly GCA_963277665.1). Taxonomy (NCBI): domain Eukaryota; kingdom Viridiplantae; phylum Streptophyta; class Magnoliopsida; order Santalales; family Viscaceae; genus Viscum; species Viscum album. Next base: position 1,129,285,147 of record OY728128.1, on the reverse strand, counting down.
GGTCAAGGAAAAAGTACATGATGTGTTGATATTTTCAAGGAAGTGTCACGAAAGAATCAATGTTTTATTTTAAATATGTCTCCTTTGATGGGAAAAATGAATATTGACTTTTATCTAACGGCCTTGATTAAATGGGGAATGTAATGCATGATTTATGATCTAATTCTCTAAATCTCAAAACCTGAAAAGATCCTCAATGTGCATTCTTGAAATAACTCATGATTAAGTAAAGTTTAAGGCTGGGGCCTTATATGTAGAGTGGCATACCTCAGGGGACATAGACTATAACATCGTGAATAGGGGTAGGAAAATTTAATGCAATTTACCATACGCTAGTGGGAATAGAGGCTAGACCATCATTTGTTAGATGAAATATTCTTTTACACAAACATTGTCTAGTGACTTTTTCAGAAATGGTATATTTAATTATTTAATAATTGAACATTTTGTGAATGGTTTGTGTCTAGAAAGATATTTTTTTGAGTGATATTATGAAAATTTATTGACCATTTGGGTATAGTCGAGGGACATCTTTTTGTGGTTGACATATTGGGGTCCTCCATGGCTCTTTATGATCACTCCTGACATCATGGCATCATATTGAGTACGCTATGGGTTCAACAAATATATTCTGAGTAATATATGTTTCAATTATAGATCGATCAATTATATTTCCAAGTTCACATCATACTGGGAGATTGTGTCCAGATGGACCCATAGAATGTGTTGGTAGTTGTATGTTTGGATTATCCCAAGATTATCATTGATATTAATCAATTAATGGCAATAATGGGGTATTATTGGATTTTCTTCCATGAATTTTAAATCTTGGAATACCCACTTTTGAATATGACCATGAAACTAGTAAAATGTTAATGATCTAGTGGATGTGAGTGTTCTTTTTAAAAGTTGAAGAAACACTTCATTACCACTCCAATCTTGATCACACCTGACCCTGGTGAGGAGTTCAAAGTGTTTTTTGAAGCATACAAGATCATGCATTGAGCTGTATTGATATATGGGGGTTGAGTTTTTTAGTAAGGGTTATCGAACATGAGGCCCAATGAAATGAATTACTCTATTCATGAACTCATGTTAGCTACAATGGGTTATTCCATGTTGATATTGTTACATGATCTTTTGGGATAAAATTTAATTGTGTAAATTGGTCATAATACAATAAATTATATATTTTCTAAAACATATTTTAATCTACATAAAAAGATATTTGTTGACTAAATTATTCCATTTTGATTTGGAGATATCATATAATCCAGTTGTAGAAAAAATGAAGATGATTAATTATGATGTAGAGATCAGATTTAGGCAGTTAAGGAGTCTAGTTCGTAGTGGAAGATGATGACCTTATTGGTTAAGATTCATGCTATAATTCCATAAGTCTAGGATCAAATTACTATCATATTATTAATAGTGGAATAAACACATTTTAAAAGGATTAGAAAGATGACGTTTGAGGATAATAAATGTTCGGCCTTAATGGAAATCAAAGATGATGGGGAGTCACTATCCGATTTGTCAATAGATTAGGATGATATAATCTATGTCAGTAGATTTTTTTTACATGAGAAGATATCATTTGTGGATTTTATACCTCTTACTAGGAAGCACATATGATTTTTACAAAAATATATCATGAAATACATAGATAGTATCAGTAGTGGGGCATGATATATCAGATTGTAGGATTCGTGAAACGATGTTATAATTATCAATAGGTTAATGTTGTGCATCCACAACCTAATTGGATAATATATCCATTTACTGTTAATTAATTAATGTGAATTATTTCAATAAAATGTACCATATTTTCTTATAATATTATACATTTATGAGATCTCGACATGTGTGGGTCTTAGGAGGAGATCCTATTTTTCAATGTGTTTTCTTATAACAACTATGAGGAATAATATATTTATATGTAATGGTAGAAGAATTTTTATGGTTTTCCATAAATATTACATCTATATTGGATGGATGCAGGGGATTCAGAGTTGTTGGGACCAAGTCTCATTCAATATACATTATAGTAGGTCCACCTGATTAAAAAATGCATTGCTGCGGCTAAGAGTATACAAAAATCTTAAGAAGATAGATGTTGATGAACTACTTAGTTTACTATTTATGATCCTATAATCCTTCATTTTATTACTATATTAGGTCACTATAGGGTTTGGATGTAGGGAAAATTACCCCCCCCCCTTCTGGTATTTTGAACCATTTAATAATGTGGAGAGATTCAGGCTGGTGGAATACCGATTATCTCTTCCACATAGGTGTAGGTCTATTAATGAAATTTTCAATGTGTTATAATTATAATTATGTTTCGATATAAACTAATGGATCATTTTAGGAGCTTCTAACACGTTTTTTGGTTGGTATTGAGAAAGTGTTGTATAGAAAGACTATTTTGTTAGTTCGTGTCCCCTGGAAATATAGACATGATGAGGAAGAAACATTGGAGAGAGATGAAGATATATGGGATTAATGGACTAATAATTTAATCTGAAAATCATTAAAATCATTGTGGGTAATAATATAGTAAGAGATGTTATAAGGTATGAGAATGTAATATTTTGTTATTTTTATAGTAACATTCCCTTTGAGTTTATTTATTGTTTATACGGTGGAAGGGGTTTTATTTTGGTTTGGAAGGAATTGTAGGTTGTATAATAATTTAAGTATAATTTTTTAGAAGATGATTAATCTAGGGAAATATTGCATTTCATTTAATACTATTACAAATAGCATAATATTTAATTCAGGATACAATCACATAAGATTATGTGTTTTCAGGCATATACCATTAAGAATAATTAATAGAAGTGTAATGTAATTACCAAACATGTAATTACTCTAGAATCTAATAAACATGTATGGTGTGGTTAATTTTTTTCATCCCATCATGCATCCTTCCATCTACAGGCCCTTGGGGGACTCTCTGCGTTTTCGGATTGATTTATTAATCTCCAATCATCATCGTTTGTGTTTTATTCCTAGTATGACTTTTCATCCTCATTTATTTATATTCATCATTCATATGACGAAGAGGTGGAACCATTTCACAATTACGGGGTTGGGGATGGTATTGATCTTTGGTTTCACTCTTAGATATATCATATTTCCTTGATCTGGACATTCTACATCAAATGAGTTTTATGGTAGGGAGATATTTCATCAACGATCCTATGGTAGGTGGTCGATTAATCAATTCCAATAGTCTTGAATGAAATAGTGTGTCTATAATTATTACATTTCAATCACCACATTGGTATATGGAATTATATATTGAATTGATAAATGGAATATCGATGTTATTATGAAATGGGTTGAACGTTGGGAAATTACAATTGGTAAATGTTTTGATAATGACAACTATTTAGAATTGTGATTATGGAATTTATGAAACAAGTTAATCTAAAATTTAGAGTAATGGGAATTATGAAAGGGGAACATAATGTAATTATAAAATATGTAGCCACCCATAGGGTTTGTTGATATATCAAAATTATTGAACTATGATTTTTTTCATGATTGATAATTGATATTTTGAATGTGATAGCCATACATGGGGTGTTTCTATATGTTTGAAATGACTTGTCAGATAGGGAATTCTGCTTAAAATTCATATGGGTCTCTAGAATATAACTATATACCCCATATAAATATTTATATATACATGTGATCACTGAGTTGTGGGATAAGTACCACTACTTTAAATTTCCATAGGTTGCTAGAATGATACTATATACCCCATTGTTTGAATGTGAAATTGATTTAATATGATCAATGAAACCCCTTTAGGAAATAAAATTTGATATCCATTTATAAATAGTTCATACTATAACATGGATAGATGTAAGTAATAATTTTTTAATAATCATCATGAACATTTGAATGCTTGTGATTAATTATATAATAAATTAATATGAATGATTTTTTACTCATTTATTGTATTTTTCATTATAACACTTCATAAATTGTTGTAGACTGGATAATATTTTAGAATCTATTGTTAGTGACCTACTGATATTGACTCACACCCTACACATGCTTTCCGATCGTAACTCCAATAGAATACTTTTTTTCATGAAAAGATAAGGGAAACTGCCCTATAATAGGTGGCAGAGTTTGGATGGAGCATGGGTGAGGGAACCGAACACGGTGTCGAGATCTACATGGTATTTATTAGTGTGTCTTTATTTTTGGTTTCTCATATTATCACATGACACATATATGGAAAGACATATTTAATATTTTATTTTTGGATATTGTATTCTTATTTTCTTTTTATCATGCGATGTTGGTATTGGTTGTTGTGATATGATACCTAGTTATTGTTTTTTATCCTTCTGATATATTTTATTTACCTACACTATTTGTCTTCTTGAAAAAAGAGAGAATAATATTCAAAAAATTAATACATTAGACCCATCTTGATTGTCATCAGCCTTGTCCATATATTAATGTGTTCTTGAGGTAACATAGAGGATTGTCTTTGGGAACTAGAATATTGATCCCACATTCACACATTACAATGAAACAACATTTATTAGTCACTATAAGTGTATCTCATAAAATTTAAAATAGAAAATAAATAAGAGTTTTGAGATGTCCATGATAACTACGATTTTATTCATTCTGGAATTTCATATTGAAATCATATTTAATTAAAAATATCTATCTCAATAAAAATATTCTATAGATTTGATGAAAAAAATTTATTAAATGATTTAAAATAACTCTCAACACCCATTTCAGTTGGAAAACTATTGTGTAATGATGAAACTAGAATATGTATTAACCAGAAAGGATTTAAAAGATTTATTATTAAAATGTTTTATCAAAATGCATATTTTATAGATATAACATATACAGTAGATCTGAATTCAATGTTTCAAATTTCTTATAAATAGTATCATTGGTTGGATATAATGAGAATAAAAATTTTTGAGAAATTAACATTGAATAATGGGAAATTATACCAACAGAGTGAAAATTTGAACATGTTCATATTAACATATGGAGATTAGGTAGGTGATTATACTAAAAGATTACTGAATTGAGGGGGAAATTCCTTTAGTTTAAATGAATTTATTAGTTGTAATAGTTAAATAATAAGGTATAACTGAGCATAGTTGTGGTGGAGTACAATGTTTTACACAAATGCCTACATACGTTACATGAATACAAGTGTATCTAGTATATTTTATGGTTGAGAATTAGAGACCACTAAATATTTCTTCTATTATTGGGTAGTTTATGAACATAGTGAAACATTAAAGACCTAATTACATTGATATATGATATTTTACTATCAATTTTAATGTGTAATATTTATATATCAATTAGGAATATTTTCTGACTAAACATCGAGTAGTAGATAATTTATTGGGTAGTTTATGATGTTTTAATTATTATAAATCAATTTTTTATGATTTTTGGTAAGATACTGAATTTGTGGTAGTTACTCATATAATAAGAAATATATTTTTATTGTCTAAAACATGATATAATAATTTTTTAAAATATTAAATTATTTAAAAAATCATAATATAAATTGATGAATGTTTTTTAGATAATATATATTTTATTTTTGTATAATTTATTTTATAATATTTATTAAACAAAAATTAAATATATTTAAGATTATTTTATGTTTGTAATTTTATATGGTGGGGTTATTTTATGATGATTTTAGAAATTGATTTACATTATGAACTATATGGATTCGGAATTATTTCGATGAACAAGATGAGTTTGCCTAACTATCCCAATCTTGGCTATCCCACTCATGGAATGACAACCTAGGTCAAATTAATGGTAAGAACAATAAGATATATATATATTTATGGTGAGATCTAGGCTAGTTCAAATTAATGTTAGTATGCATAAGTGAGATTACAATAATGATTGGTGGTAAAATTCTAGAATAGGTATGTAGACCACACAGAGTTGTGAGTGTGACTGTCTCCAAGTGCCTACCACTGTTCCCTGGAAAATTGGTTTGAGATGTTGGATCTCATATTAAATGGAGTATATCCACTTTAAAGAATTATATAACATAGCACACTATGAAGAATGTTTCATGTGTAAAAAATTATGCATATTATGACGGTACTATGATTAGATCAATCGGTACTCTATTATTTGTATCATATTATATCTATAAATGTGGGTTTACTATAACCTATGATATGTTTTTCCTTTAATCATGAATCCCTATTGATGATATCATGAAATTTACTCATCATATAGAGATCAATGAAAGACCAAATCAATAATATGTTGATATAGAATCTCTATGAACCTCAATGAATGAATATAATATCTTATACTAATGAATTTGTGTGATGGAAATGCTCTACTGATGAGAAGAAAATGCTATACTATAAGTTTAACATAACCAAAGTCGTGATTTAATTTTTTTTAATAAATAAAATCATTTGACCATTATTATAAGAATGTCATTTTTCCAGCATGGAGGTGGTATCCACGATCAGGGCCTTTTGATTCAGTAATAATCTATAATTTATAATGTTCATGATATTGGTTATGATATCTGATGTTTTTCAAAATATAAGTCACCCATAAAAAATTGGAATATTTTTATTGTTTCCTCATCCATCAATACTTAAATGAATCAACGGTATTATCTATTTGATATTTTTGTGAGATATCACTCTTTCGCAAATATAATATATAATTTTCTACAAAAATATCTTATCCATGAGGAGATGAGCGAAACAATTCTCCAATCAGTGAATATGAAAATTTATATCCTTGGTTCCTCATAGGAACAAATAATATTGACTTAGTTTTTATTCAACAAATAAAATGAAGAATAATGGGTTAAAAGACTACTTTTATACCTTATGAAAAGTATATATCATATACTTGTTTGTGAGAAGATGATTATTATGTTTCCATAAACAATATAATGATAAGTATGTCTCAATTCCAATGAATCTCTATACTTTAATGAAATATATATAAAACACTTAAGTACTCTTATTTCACAAATAAACCTTATATATAATATATATGTTTTATGGGATTGAACCAAGAGATGTATCTATAAAGAGTTTATTCAAGTGACTAAGAATTACATGATCATGAATATGGATACATGATACAAGTCGTATAAAATAAAATATGATTAAAAAAGGATACATGATGAATGCCACTAAAAAAATAACACAAATTAAAATAATAATAATTTTTGATTTGTTAAGGTTAATGTTTTTTGGAATATAATGGTGAATATGAATGAATTGAAATCAACTTAATTGATATAATTCAAATTGAGTTTGTAAATGTTTTATATTTAATTAAATAATAATATAAGGAAAAGACTATCTATATTATGATAATTAAGATTTATTGATATTTGATAGTTTTTTAAATTCTATTTCATTCTTTTGAAAACATTAAAATAAATTTTCTTTATCAATTAAATTAGACGAAACAATATATAGATAATGATCCTTCAAAATTTTGTATTGAAATTTTTTATATTTGTAAGAATAAATTTAATAACTATATTGGACTCATAAAAGAATCATGTTACACTATGAAATTGAATATTGTATAGTTTATCCTCTTATTATTATATTTCTGACTTATTAATTGGGATTTCTAGATCCCCACATAATTGAAAGTATTTACTTTGAGATCAATCTTTGTAAAAATATTATCTCTGAATGATATTTATTTTTAGAGTATTTATGTAATTTTGAGTAATCATAATACTAGACCAGTGCTAAAAATAATTAGATGATAATTTATATATATTTTAAACTAATAAAAAATCACCACATATTCAATCATCCCATATAAATGGTAATAAATATATGGTCTCTTTAATTATGATCATTTGAAGTACCAAATGTTATGATAGAACTTAAAAACATTAATTTTTTCATCAAATGATCATAAATTCTGATTTATATTAATTTGATATTTTTGGCCTTTGAAAATGATTAAAATGAATATATTTAGAGCTTTACTATTTTGGGAATCCCATATCAAAATTTTACTAAGAAATATTATGTATAAAATACCATTTAATATGTATTATATTTCATTATAACCCATATTCCATATAAAGTATATATTTTTGTTAGGATTTCATCGGTAATGACAATACTTGTTTAATATAAAAACATATTAGTGAAAGAAAATCCACTGTTGAACAATAATATAATTCAGAAACCTGGTGTACTAAAAATGAATAACCTTGTGATGGTTTACATTCCACTGATGAAATGTTTCACTTATTATATAACTATTCAATATCTATTATAATGACCACCAATGAGCATCCAATGGGATCCACTCTCTATTAAGTATCTATATTCTATGTTTAATCACTCATCTTAGGGGTGCCATCCTTCATCTCATGAAGGAATTTTAATTTATCCACATGTAAAGGTAAATTAAGATGGTAGATCTATGATGGGATAATTATAACATAGATTGCATGAGAAAAAAACCAAGCCTCATCACATGGTGAAATGATTTATAATTTATATGTGGATACACCTCATGTGAAATAACATTTACAATGTTTTTATAAAACATTAATAAATCTCATTCATCATGTTCATGAATTCATAATTTGAATTTAAAAATCATATAAAGTTTAATATGATGAAACAAATTATATAATGATTTCTATAGTCAGGAGAGATCCAATAATTTGTATAGTAACATTTGGATTCAAATGTGTATCATTGCCTTTCAAAATTAAATGAAAAATGAATCATGGAAAAGGTAGTGGCATAATATCATCTTAACATGATAGTTTGTATTCCATGTCATACCCAGTAAATGAAAACAAAGTATCACTTTATAACACAATCTTGTGAATATTTATGATTATTATAGATAGGGACGTTAAATTTAATTCCATGACTTATGTTATCACAAAGTAATGAAACATGATTAAGAAGACTATAGATCAAGGAATCTCTTTCTATCATAAACTTTCCATAAATCCTAATTTTTTCCATTTTTCTGTATATTGTATCATATAAAATAAATTATTATACTATATCCAAAACTTTTTTATATATCATTCATAACACTTTTGGTATGATTTTATTATCTTCATAATGTATCACACCATATAAAACACATTGTTAATAGAAATCCAAATCAAATTTTGGATAACTCAACAACACATCAAGATAATCTCTATATGTTAAAATCATTCCAAATTAAAAAAACTAGAAATTGTGACACCAATGAAATTTATACCAATGAGAAAAATTTTGAATCTATGGATCCAAAACTGTAATCAATGATCTTCTTCTAAAAAATAATGAATATTATTCAAGAAACAAAGGGGTCTTTTGGGATCTTAATCTCACTAATAAATTTTTATACCTATGTTCACTAGTAACATCACATGATATAATACATTATCCTAAATTCCATTTACTCTGATACATTATGTGATCATGGGATATAGAGTATGATAATGTCATATATCTATCTCAATCATTCTACAATCGTATTGTTGACTAACCAAATCTATATTTGTTTCAAATGTTGGTTACCGTTTTTTATGACTACAAAATATTCCTCTCACCAAAATATATATCAACTATATAAAAACTATTTATTCACCCACCAATGATTATATCAATTGAAGGATATGTTTTCATAATCCTTATATGTGAAGACAAATCCCAACACTATTGATCTCCAACTGACTAGATGATCATCAACATATACAACCACCCAATGAATTGAAATTCCACAAGGCTTTCATAAGAAACATCAACATATTATGGTTCACAAGCTAGGTTTATCAATTTCACCAAGTATTAGGTATTTTATAATATGATTCACGTACCATAAATATACAAATGAAATAATTTTTAACACTCTATGTGACATACATGGTGGGTAAACTATTGAAAAAAAGGAATTTTTAATCCCCATGATCGCAATATCTACCTTAATAAGTGAATATTAATCATGAAGACCATATATTATTTACATATGTAATTGTACTATAAGATATGTATCAATTAGGGATAACTCAAAATCATATATTGAGATGTTAATTATCCTTTAAATTCATAAAATGATTATGTATATAATCAAATTGTATCCAATTTGAGGGAATTAAAATAAAGGTAATTATTTTAATATTCTAAATTTTATATTAATAAAATATTTTATGAATACAAAACAAAAACATGATTAATTATTTTTCTAACATATCATATATGTCAAACTGCAACATTATTCATATGTTTTCTATATATTTTATGGGTTTGTAATGTCATCATATATATATGTAATTCTTGTCACATATACATGTTACCAGTAGATAAAGTCCCCTATTAAAACACTTTGTTGAGGAACATGTATGAAAAACATAATTTGAAATGATATGGAGATTTTTAATCCTATTCCTAATGATCAAATACTTGAACATATTTAAACTCCTTAACTCAATAAAATAAAATATCTATCTATAAACATCTTATGTCTATATAAAACATGTCTATTTATAACATCAAAATATCATGTACCTTATCAATCAAACTATTATCTTTGGTTCTTTTGTAAATTTTGATAACTATTTACAATATTACAAACTGACACATACTAAAATTCAATAGAAAAATGTGACATTCACATTTTATGATAAATAAGTTAAATTATTTCGATTTTTATTAAATTATATTCTATAAAAATCACTTAGGATCTCAACTAAATTTCAATTTCAATTTTCACATGCATAGTTCATTAGGAAAGGGTGATATTCCCATTCCTTATGGATCTAAATAAAACTCTTTATATTTATATTTTCTAACATATATTGTTTATATTGTGTGAATAACTAAAATTGTGTACTCATATAACATTTTATTTTTTAAATTTTTACTTTTATATGTACAAATAGAATTCTTATAGCCTCATAGGTACTATATTTTATTCCATATATTGTACGATGTTACACAAAATCCATTATGTCAGAAAATATGAAATATTTCCATTTAATTTATATATTTTAAATAAAAACCGTTTTTCAAAAATATAATGGTATTATATGGGTTTGGAACAGAAAATATTAATATAAGAATTTATTCTGTAAAAAGAAACAAGTGATGGCTAGTGGAACATCAATTCCAATATTATAATAGACACTTTCCTAAAATTATTTTATCTTAGATAAATAATTTTTCACCATATCTCATTTAAAAAAACTGTAATGGAATATGATGAATCAAAATGATTTATATTGAATTTATATTCTCATATTGTTTGTATGATATATTTGTTAATAAAAAACTCCACTTATCATATAAGTGAAATCAGCTAATTATACACACCCTATATTTGGACCCATCAAATCATTATAATAATATATAAATTCATGCATTTTAAAAAAAATTCTTGATCACATTAATAAAATATACAATAAATATAAATTACTAACTTGAATTTAAAATCTAGTATATTTTGAATAATTGTAAATCATTTATGTAGTATTATATAGCCATCCAAACCAATGAATTTATTTCATTAACATTAACCCAAACATGAAAATTTCCATGAGTTTCCAAAACCATTAATGTTCCCTGTAAAACTCTATATTTTGTAGTCATTACACTTTCTGTCAATATTTTACCATTTTGTTTCAATAACATTGATTGGATACATGATTAAACAATAATGGAATCCAAGACAAGATTTTTTTATTCCTGTTAGAAATTTGACCAATGTATATTATCTATACAGCATACAAAACTACTAATTTAATGCCTCATACATCTATTCTCCACAATATGAGAATAATAGGGTGAAATCATTCAAATTTTCGATACATATACATCAATGATAATATGATTAAATCATTAATTGGATCAATCCTTATAAAAAATACTAGTCACAGAGTCATTAGTATACATAATCTCGTTGTGTATCAAAGATCCACCAAATAAAATTTATTATATAATACTAGAATTTCATTATCCATTTGGCATCAAACTCCTTTTAAAATAATGTGTGTATCATTATGTTAAGTTAATAAATTTTTTTGATCAACATTAAGAGTTTATCACTATGATTTTGGTTTCTATAAATCATAATATTTCTCTTTAATGTCAAACTCTTCTTCAGATTCCAATATGATAAGTTGATTTTATTAATATTATCTGTTATATATAATAGATCTCAAATATAACATCAATAATGATGAATATGGTCTTTATCTATAGTAGAAAATTCTTTTAGATGTGTATCATGTTTTTCTAATATAACACCACATGATTTTATGATATATTTCTCTGTAAATAAATGTAATTTACTAGATATCTTGAGATACACACAAACCTGACTCTAAAAGAACAATAATTGTATATCACATTATTGAAGATATCAAATTATGAGAGTGAATATTAATAACCATTTTTTTTATATTTCTATTTATAGGTTTTGGATATATTATATATATTGAAAAACAAGTACTCAATTTTTATTTAGGACATTATAAGCTACTAAAATACATTTCTTCCAAAAATACGAATTTTATTTATTATTTTTAGAACATAGTAATTATATTTTTTTCCAATTAAGGAAAATTTATTTTTAAATATAATGTATTTTGATTATAATTTCAGTATTATCATAGGGTAATTTTTTTTATTCTTCATAAATGATAGATCCTTCAAGTAATTTAAAAACTAAAAATTTTTCAAATATTTTTTTTAAATTCATAAAATAAAATAATTTTAAATTATCCTTATATTTTTTATTCTATATTAAAGTTAAATATGTCCAATTTATTTAGAATAATAAAAGTAAATACATTTTTAATCATTAATATTCCTGATTTTGATATAAGTTATTTTCTTCTTCTAAAAAATAAAATATTTATACAAATTGTTTCTCTTATTTTAATCATTAGTATTAAAATTTACTTCTATAAAGTGTAACTATTTAATATTAAAATTTCTTTTACTATAATTTAAAAATTATTTTTACCTTCTTTGAAACATTTTTTCTACTATTTTATTTACATTATTAGTTTTAACCTTGAAAAATATTTGTCTCCTCGGTATGGGTACAACTAGGTTAAAACATAGGGACATAGATATAACTCGTCGTATGATGTTTACTTTAACCTATTTTGTAGTTAATTTATACCATATCCATCAAATTATTGAATATATGGCCACCAAATTAATTTTTTCATAGATTATAATGTTTATGTTAATTTTAGTAATGAATAAATAAATAATGTCAATCTCAAAAAAATTTAATATCTATAGAATATTTACATAATGTTAAAAATATGATAATTTTTTTAATTAAAAATTATTGTATATAATAATTATTTATTATGTCTTATTAATTTTTTGTAAGTTTTTTTGTCATGTAATAATTACTAAAAATGGGTACAGAAAAATTATGTAGTCTATATAAAAGTAGTAGAAAAATCATATAAACGTTTTTATAAACCCAAAAAGTAATTTTTTGATGATTTTTAGTTATCCATTATTTTTTTTTATTTAAATAAAATATTATAGTTTTGATGTTAGATAATATTTTTTTAAAATTTTTCTAGATCTTTTCAAATACAAATATGCGAATTTTTCTTAAAATGAAATTGATTTAATTATATGAAAAAATAATAATAAATTTTTTAAAAATAATTCATATTAGAAAATAGTACATGTATTATAAGAATTTTTATGAAATTATTTTTCATTTTCATTTAGCATATATTTTGTGTCTTAAAAAATTATTGGCCTTAATTATTAAAATTACAATTCCATGATTAATATTAAAATTTGTTAACCAAGTAATTTAACCATATATAATGATTAATATTTCCCAAAACCATTCTATATTACATTAGATGAATATATTTTTACCTTATATTATTTCATTTAAAATATATGTCAACATTGATACATTTTTCTATAGATTGACATGGTTATATAATAATCTTTTTAGTAATTTTATGTGCGTTATTTCCCTCCATTATAAAAGGATACCCCTTATTTTTCTCACTATACACCTCTTTGATCCATTTATAAAGACAAAAAATTCAAAATTGTCTTATAAAATTCAAGATAAATTAAATAGTTATTTTTATATCCATGAAATATTATTTTAAGGGTCTGTTTGAAGTGATTTAAATGAGGTCTACTGAAGAAGGGCTAAAAATCCATCCCAACATCATTCAATTTATTTTCTTTTATACCTCATATATATCATTGGTATTACTCATGAAATCATAAATTAATTGTTTTTAAAAAAATTAAATATTATTATGATTAACCCTCTATTCTAACTATTGGTAATTGAAGGTATCTCTCATGTATATCTTTAAATTATGACCTCTACATAGTGATATAGTTTACCATCAATTGACATCTTTTGTGGATGGTTATGATGGTAGGGATATTTTTTGTACTTGTTATTTTGGAAATAATTGTTATTATTTTATTAAATCATCATATATACCTTATTTCCATGTTATCCATTTGAATATGATAACGTCAACAATTTATAAATGTGGACTACGACCTTCACGATGCAATTTGATACACATTTCATTTATTTTAATTATAATGCTGCTAATAAAGATATATTAAATGAATATATATATGATATATATGTTATAATAAATATTCATATATGGTATATTATTATTAAATTTTATTTTATTTAAACTATTAAAAATTGAAAATAGGGTCCATGCTTATATCTAACCTACAGTCACTACAATCATTATAAATAATTTCTCATTATATAAAATTTATCTTTGATTATAAATATATATATAATTAATTTATATTATATTTATATCAGAAAAAATTTTATATTACATAACTATGATCATTATTATGTGAAATAACAACCCAACATAAATTCTCATGAAATTGACATAGTTCACACCAATATAATATATATTTTAATAAGAAAATATTAATTAGTGGATTTAGAAATTCTATAACTAGATCATATATGATATGATATGTAAATGATTTTTTTTATATAAATATTACATATTTTTAATTATTTTAAATTGTTTTAAATTTCCTATCATGCAATTCAGACTTGTGGTAATGGATTTTTGTTTCGATCACATTTTTATCGGGATTTTTTATAATTGAATTTACATTGAAACAATTCAAATGATCCTTTTATGATAATTTTTTTTCAATTTTTTTTATCTAGTTATTTACTAAGTCTATATATTTTTCATTAATTTTCCTAATTTTAATTATTCAGGATAATAAATAATCTTTTTTAGGGAAAAGTGAATTTATTTATCTCTTTAGACAAAAATAGTTTTTCTTCAAAATCCATTTATTCAAAAAATAAAGAATTATTTTACTATTATCTTAAATTTGTTTAAATTCATTTTTCTAAAGTTTTTATTCATCAAATTATTTAAATGAAAAATTCATCTAATTTTCCAGATGTTATAATATTTAATTTTTGCTGTAAATTTTAATGAAATATTTGTTTTAATGTAGAATACATGAAAAAAAATTCCATTTTTCATGACCATCCAATTCAGTAATGATTAGTTAAATTTTTTAAATATAATTAATAACATTATATAATCCCCAATGTTATATAAGAGGTTATACCAATACCCAAAAAGATAAAACTATTGAGGTTATCATAATATGTAAAGAGGGTATAGAAGAGGATAAATTATTCCTAAAGTAGGTAGAATGGTGGTAAGCCTAAGCCTAACATGTGATGAGTTTCATGGTAGACATCCTTGACTTAAAATGTATATTTATTTTATTGTCCTTAAACTATTATAATAATTGAAGATATGATATTATTAAACATTTATGTTATCATGGATCATGTTCTTTGATTCCTTGATGATACACATATTATTAGCATCCATCTTTTATGCAATCACTCATGTTTATAATATTGTAATATCTTGGTATAATTTTAAAAGCATAAGATCTTGTAATCATAACCTTTATGCTCATTTATGTTTAATGAATATTTGATATCTATAATTATTATTGTCACATAGAAATTGATCACTCTATATCTTATGTTTTATCTAACCATGTTATGAAGAAATATTGAAAACAAAATAAGTCTAATAATGGTTTAGTTGTGAAAGACTAAGTTTGAGATGATGTAGATTTAATATGAAATATTTTTTTATGTATCCTTGCTTATAAGGACACTACAATTTTACTTTTCTAGAATATATTATAATTTTCATTCATTAATTCCATTAAACATAATGTAATATTTATTTATGATATGAACTGATCATTATTGATGGTATTATAGAAATTTTTATATACCTTTTGAATCTTGAATTGAAAAACATTACATTTAACACAAATTATAATCCAATGTATAGAAGAATGACCTTGGTTATTTTAATGAAATTAGTGGTGTCTACATTGAAAAAAATTCCTATCTAGATACTAAATGTGGATGTGGTTTTCATAGATACATTTTGGGATAATAAATATATTAAAATTTGGGTGTGTATATATCATCCAACATTTTGGTGTGTGGTGAGTGGCATAACACTATGCACTGGGTTTGTAACTCTATAAAGGTGTTCTTGGTTTTTCACTCATTTTCATTATGAAGCATTATTAATTATAATAATATATGATGATCACCTATGATCGATGTTAAGTGTAATGTTTCATAGTTTTAAAATATGTTGTTTGGATTTTGAAATTCTATAATAGTTTTTTAATACATATGAGGTTTCCCACTATGATTATTTTTTCTAAAAATGTAATTTTTCAATTTAATTAATATATTGTTCTTTTATGAATAATTGTAATGTTCAATGTGATGGAAAATGAAATGATTATGCTCTTAAAAAATCAATTTTTGTTGGAGCTTGAATTAAAAATATTATCTTAATACCTAAACAAATTTGTATCCCTACATAATTTTGGCATTTTCAAGGGGTTTCGGTGGGAAAAACATAGTTTTGATTCCTAGATGAAGAAGATTCAAACATATTTTAGTGGGAAAATATTTATACTAGTTGATAATAAAATCATTGGTACGATTGAAAAAATATTTCCCATTCTCTAGTGTTCATAAGATGGGAAAATTTATGTTTTCAACATTTTTTATGGAGAAGTATATCAATGATGGAATCTCATCACTAAAATGGGGAAAAGGGATGAAATTAACTACATTGTGTGGAAATAGTTTTGAAATTTAATTTTCAATAAGTAATTTCCTTGAAATATTTGTATAAAAATAAAGAATTAATTCCTTGATCTATGTTATAAGGATGATAAATCAATTAACATATGAGTAAAATGGTAAATAACATAAAAGTTATGCTTCATGTATTATCAGTAAAGCAGAATATACTATTGATTAATTTTAGAATGACATAAATCTAAGTCTCCAATGTGAGTTATCTATACAGGAAATTTATAGATATGAAGAAATTATTTTATGTTATAATTAGGTGGAAATTGGGATCTATGATACATATAAATATTCGGGTTCTTATAAGAGATGAAATATTTCATTAAAAGTATATAATATTAATAAAATACATGGAGGGAATATAATGAGACTCTAATTATGATTGGTGTTTGGAAGGATACATGGATGAAATTTTCTTATGGGGACTAATAAATTAAAGTAATGGAAGGTCAATGGGATATAAAATGTTGAAGTGATGGAAGAATATAGTCAAAAATAGAGAAAAACCAACACAGAATAGACCACCCGTATCTTGTGTTTCAAATTAAAGGAGTATAGGCATTATGCAAACTAGTTCATAGATATTAAAATTAATGACAATGATCAATGTCAACATTCTCTTCATACAAGAGAAAAAATGAAATAATATGTGATTAATAAATTAAGTGTGTGTTATCATATTGAATTGTTGAAAGGGTAATTTACCATGAACTCTAAAACAATTAAGGTCTAATATGATTGTATATATACCCAATAATTTATATATGTTCAATTTTTTAAAGGTATAATAACACTACAAAAATAATTATAGGTCTAATTAAATGTGAAAACAAAAAATGGTTCAATGATCACATATTAATGTCTATAATTAATTTCATATTTATATTTATGGAAATGTTCTTCTTGAAAGTCTTATTATTCCTCCTCTATTATGTTTTAATGCTAATGTAAGAATGATAAGGATTTCCTTAAAAACCCATATATTTCCATGTAAGCGAGTTCATATTTGATATTTCGAGATAAATGATGACCATATATTTTTGTGATGATAAATATATACATCTAATTGAAATTGGGAACATTTTATGTGTTATGTTTCATATTAAAATGGGGGTTTATCTATTATAGTTATGAAAAAATTCAAAATATCTGAAATTCATATTATAGAGGAGTTTTTAATGGTTTCCAAAATAATATTAATGTGTTTTACTGAAGAATAATGATGAGTTTACAATATAAATTATTCATGTTTCTACACATATATCAAAGACACCAAATAGACTATCCCTAATTAAGATTTTTAAATTGAAGAAGAAACTCTATGAAAATCTTGAATATGTATTCCATCAGTAATATGTGTCACTTTGGGTGAAAATATTGTTTTTCCTAATAAAAATGATGGATAATTGTGACTGATCATGTATTGAAGACAAAAATAAAAAGGTCAATATCCAAAAAAATGTCATCTTCAATATATTAATGATTTTTTCAATCATTTATGGGGACCATAGTATTTATCAAAAATTGATCATTGCCGGTATTCTATCAGTCGATGATCAAGGGTGAATAAATTCACATTAATTTCCTATATTTGATTTATAGACACTATGAATCTATATTGAATCCATTTTTCATTAAAATTCCATGGTTATCATAATGGATTTAATGAATCATATCTTTAGATATTATCTTGATCAGTTTTTAGTTGAAATTATAGAAGATATTATATAATATCTAGTGTAAAGGATGAGAAATAATTACATTACAAGATTATAATGAAGAGTTAAATAATGGATAACAATGAAGATAAATTTATGATGTTTGAATTTATGTTTCATAATGTTTCATTTTTTGGGTTATATAATCTCGGGTTATGTTTTATTGGTGGACCCATAAAAAGTATAATATTGAATATTGGAACATAATAACCACTACTACTGAGATATGTATATTTTTGTGTGTCTTAATATTACCATTGGTTGGTGGATTATTTTTAAATCATATCTATTCCACTCAGCAAGTTATCTCACAAGGGGTTCAAGATCATTTTACATGATGAATGGGAAAAAATCATGGAATACAAAATAATTTTATTTAGTACAAATTATCTTAAATTATCATATATTATTGATGGATTGTTTATGTATTGAGGTTAATCGATTAATGGGATATGATTCTTCCCTATAAAAAATTATATAGTGGTTTATGTATCACTCCATTTGATGTTTCATGAGAAAAATTTAAAAATCATGTCTAAATACAACAATGTTAATTTATTCTTCAAAAAGATCGATTCATTATCATTTTGGGGAAATATGTGACATATATTCTAATAATACATGTTTTAATGATTTATTGACTTCAAATTTGTTGAATATGTATATTTTATGATCATTATAGTTTATTAATGATAATCATTTTTAAAAAAATTTCTACCATGGGAATGTGACCATGGTGTTTGGAACTATATAAATAAAATATCATTGTGTTTTTCTATGATAATTATAACAAAATATTCAATATTTTTT
Organism: Viscum album; assembly: GCA_963277665.1. Taxonomy (NCBI): domain Eukaryota; kingdom Viridiplantae; phylum Streptophyta; class Magnoliopsida; order Santalales; family Viscaceae; genus Viscum; species Viscum album. The sequence goes on along the minus strand of OY728128.1, from coordinate 1,129,265,387 downwards.
AACTTTTAAATGATGGGTCTAGAAATCATGAAGGAAATAGAATAATCATATCTTTCTCATATGAATGTAAAACAATCTATTATAGTGAGGATTTGTGATCCATGGAAGGCCGATAGTGAATACTATACAATCCTGAAAAATATAACTATAACCAAGAATCATTATGATGGAATGTTATGGATAACAAGCCTTGTATATGTTCTATTAAGACTAAATTTGATGAATGTGTTGTCAAAAGATGATCATATTTTATTATTCTATATTTCATCATTTATGTATGGCATTGCATTGATATCTGAAATAGTATTACATATGTTATATCATGAAATTATATATATTTGGGTGTATACATATTCGTTCGTGGTATGTTCGAAATTTATGGTTAATAGACAAAAGTTTAAGAGGATGACACAGGCATTACCCATAACAAAATTGAAATGGGAAAACATCATCATCTTTTTTTTCACGAGAAACCCAAAAATTTAAAAATTAAATTTTAAATTTCAGTTAAGTAATACCCTTTATGAAATTATCACACTTCATTTTAATCAAATAATATTTCACTCTTTATAGTATTACTATAATATACATTAAACAAGTGGCATAGTTGCATGGATTACCGTATTATATTCAATATGATCATGATCCATGGTTTACCTCAAAGCTTGGTATAAGTATTTAATGGGAAATGTGTATAAATTTGAGTTTCAATACTAATTATCATCAATAGATTTATTATTATTCAAATAGAACCATTCATACCATAAGGGTTGTGTTTATGTATTATTCTATTGATTGTAATGTTGAATTAGATCCAAGAATTCCCGTAAATGAATTTTATTAAAAAAATATTTCATTCAGTGATGTGGATGTATACTTATGAATATATTCATAGAAATGTGTGTAGTAAACCAATTTTTTGGGCATAATTGTATTGAAATAATCCAATTATCACCAAAGATAGCTGAGTAGATGGATGATAATTTGAGATCCATTCAGTATATTATCAAATACTCTAAGAGTTGACAACAATTTTATTATCAAAATAATTATTTAAATATTGAATTTTATGTTATTTACATGTAAATACATTGAATTTATTAATTGAATAATTTCATTAAATTTAGATATAATTGAAATAAATGACATATGTATATTTTTCTCTTTGAGAATCTTGATCATGTAGGGACAATAGCTTATAAATTCACACTTCCATGGATCCTCTCTCAACATCATGATTTTCTTCATACTTCTCTTATCATTATGTACATACATGATATATAACATGTGTTAAACATAGAGATGGTAAACTACATCATGAACTATAAAATGAAGAAAATGATGTTTAAATATTTGATTGTAGAGATAATATGCTATGGAAATTGACTACTCATCTTGTTAATGATATATAGAGTAATTATAAATTTAAATATGTAACATGAAAACTTAAGGATGTAATGAAATAGATATATACTCCTTTTGGTACCTATACAATTGTATTTGGATGGAAAATTTCATTTTAAGGGGGATATAATGTTACACCTGTAGATTTTATTATATATTTATCTTCAAATAAATATAAATTCCATGGTTATATTTGATAAAAATAATATATGAGTATAAAATAACAATAATATAATATATCCTTATAACATATCATTTATATTGGATGATTAGATATATAGAATAATATAATTAATTTTATGAATAATTATTTTATATAATGAAAAAATACTAATAAATAATTTATAAATTTATAATATGGTATTTGTATTATTCACTGATATATTTTTCCTCAAAAAAATTTTGTATTTATTTTTATTGAAAATTATATATTTAATTTTTTCAACAGTTAAAATATAATATTGATAAATATAAATAAATTTTCAATAATAATATCAACATTAAATTATGGTGTTGTTTTGATATTTCTCTAAAATGACTTGTTTTTCAAGGAATAGTGAAGAAGTGTCAAATTTAAAAATACTATCATTTCTTTTCATTAAAAAATTTAATTTAAAATTCCCATTAAATTGATGATTTGGTCTAAACATGATATATTTTTTATTATATTTCATACAATTCAGGTAATTCACTATGAAAAATAACACATTTATATGGGGTGATTTTTTACATTTGAAGGGGTTATATCCCCTTCTTATGACATTAGCGACAGTTGTGGTAAACTGTCTCTAATATGCTCGCATACCATTAATAACAGAGGTTGTGAGAAAGTTCTACTAAATTCATAGTGAATTTAGTGGTAGTTACCTTAGTGGGGGTTTAAACCCCCTCTAATGTTGGTTAAAATTTACCACTATAGAGGCGGTTAATACAAAACCACTTGTAATATAGGGATTTAGGGGTGGTTCAAATTGCCACTAATGGTGATTACATTCTGGGAATTAGTGTCCGTTTTCAAATAACTACGCCAAACCCCTTGGTACCACTGTGGAGGGATTTCCCCCATTGATACCACCAAATTTTGACACCTATGTGCCCCCTTGACACACATGTTGACACCCCTGACACACACCCTAGCGTGACCCCTTGATAAATATTTTTTTTATAATCCTAAAATAATAATATCAACAGTCTAAATATATTTTAATAATATTGTGAAACAAGAATCTCTATACCTACCCATGATTCAATCAAATGGGAAGTTAAAATGTTGCTCGTGCATATAAATGGATACAACCTCCATATAGTGATACAATTTATTTTACATCACCATATTTAATAGATGGTTATAATGTTGTTTCTATTATTTATAAGTTATATTTATGACCTAATTATGCTTCTGTAGTAATAAATCATATCAAACTTCTAACCATCCTCTCTATAGGAAAACCGGAACGCCAGTCAACTATAATTGTGGACTACCACTACAATGAGGCAATGTAATTTATTGATAATTTATAGATTAAATGGATGTTAGTAAGTATATATTCAATGAATATTTATAATATATATGATATAATAATGATTTTAGATTAGTGAATCATAATTTACCTTTATTTCGTTGCATCCATGGAAATGTGAAAACTAAAGATAATGAAATTAATGAATCTATATATAAATTAAATTAAAGATAATAAATATGAATATAATGAATATATATGAAATTCATATCATAAATTACACTACTAAGATGATATGTACCTGATCAATATACATGTGTTCGAATGATCAAAAATAAATTCTCTTGACTAATGAAACTATTAACACTAAGAAACTATGATTTTGATAACGAATTATCAACAAATGAGTATTTAGATGTTATAATTCGATCATATATTCTATTATATGTATTTCAATTACCCAACAATGGAATTATAATAAATTAAACTTAATTGTACATGATTTTAGATCCCTTTTGATGAAAGTCGAACATGATTTAAGGGATTTATGTTTCATCCTCATTTTAATCAGGATTGTTTATTCATGAATTTACATTCATGGAAATTATATTGTAACAATATAATAAATAAAATTAAATTTATTCTAATATTGTTATTTTAAGATCATACATTTTTTTTCTATTATGTTCCTCGCTTTTTGTAGTCATGATAGTGAGAAATCCTTTCTAAGGAAAATTGACATTATTTCACTCTTCATTTGAGAATAATTTTTCATCCATATCTATTATTAAGAAAACAATTCATGAAATGTTTAACTATTCTAATTTAATTGCAATATTTAATTTTCAGCTAATTATTTATTTTTACAAAATGATTTTTAATGGTATTCTATTATCATTTACCACAAAATATACTTTAATATTTTTACCGAAAATGTGAAGAGAATATTTTTTATATATATTCAATACATGCATGGAATTTACACAAACCATGAGTAATAAATTACATTAATATTACACTATATGTTTCTTATGTTAATATTATATATAATTTTTTCCTAATTATTTTTTAAATTTTTAGATTTTAATAAATGAGATTAAAATGAAATGTATTTTTTTCTAAAGAAATATATCAATGATATTTTAATGAATCATTGTATATATAATAATATCACTATATGTTAAATATAATTTACTAGATATATAACCCAATTAAATAATATTTATTATTTATTTGGATAGTTTATTGTATTTATGACAAAATATTGACGAAATAGATTTTATTTAAAATGTGTTATGTTATGTTGAACGTTTTTATAATCTTTTAGAATACAAATTAATGTATATATCAGTATATTATGGGTGGTACTGGAATATATATCCCTAAAATGTATTGGATAAATATTAATGTTCAATGATCTCACAGGGTACATGGGTGGTTATCCCAAGCCCGATAAATGTGGGTACATGGAAGGTTATCCTGAGAATGAATAATGGTACATGGGTGATTCTCCCAACACCAAAGAAGGTACATGGGTTGTTATCCCTATACTATCATATTATGAATGTATTTTTAGGAATCCTTGAAATAAATTTATATGATTATTATTATTCTAGAACATATTATATTTTTTATGAAATGATATTTTGCCAATGTTATATTGTCATAAATCATGGTTATTAATCCATTTATTATTTATGACTTATTAACTGTCGATATTTATCAAATGATAGATTATTTTTATCTATGAATTGATATATGTGATATTTTAAAGTTATTAGGGTGTTATCACATCCTTTTTCCTCCTATTAATTTTTTATGATCATTTGAATCTCCCCTATTTACCTTTACTAAACATTTAAAAAACAATATTTTTTGATTATTTACCATATGTTTTGAATGAATGGTTAAATATGTTATGTATAATATTGTGTAATTTAAAATGAACCAACTAGAAGATGATGAAGATATTTTATGGATTTTTATTATGTATCTAAGTTTCAAAATAATATAATCCATTATAGTTACAACATGGATTAAAATATTTTTTTGAATATTCACTTAATATGATGTAATATGTAAGGATGAAATGTATGGGTTTCTAAACCTAACATTTAATAAACTATTCAATTAACTAATTTCTATATAAAATGATAACAATTTTAAAAAATTATTATACATTTGTGTTCTATGATATATATTTCATCCTGACTGAAACATATTATTCAAAAAAGGTAACTATGACTATATCTGTTTGAAATATATTGGGAATCATAACTTTTATTTTTCACTTATAACAGAGTGTATAAGTATATATCCAAAACCATCATATATATATATATATATATATCTTATATAATATAACTATATTCAAAATTAAATAGTTTCCTTACTATTTTTTACCCCAAGAAAATTCTATATATGAAACACCTAACAAATAGGGTCACCTTGTTACTTGTTTTTCATATTCATGAAAATATATGGGAAGGTAATTGTGATGGTCTACCATAATTAATGATCGATGTGTTAAAATTTTCATTACAAATGGAATATTACACTTGATATTTCAAATTGTATTTGATCACCCCTTATAATCCCACGTTATTCGATATCAAGATAAATTATTTTATATAATTAATTTGGAATCATATTTTTCTCCAAAAATCGATACGTGTATACCAAATTCACGTGACACTCATTAAAACACATAGTCTTAGTTACTCAATATAAAATAGAATCCAAAATACATTTTCACGTATCTAAATTCATCTCATGCATAATGTTGATGACCATTTTTTAAATATATTTAATAATATAATATTGGTAGTCCCCTCGTGAGAAAAAAATTTCCCATAGATAGTTAACTCTCACATTTCTTGAATAAGGAACAAGACCCAATGATATTGGGATGTATAAATAAATGGTTCTATATCTATGTATACATTACTCATTATAAATTTTAATTCATCATGACATTTACACCTATTATATATAAAATTCAAAAAAAACTAGATTAAATTGAACATGTTTAATATAAAACCAATTTCATTATAGAAGGAAACCTAAATTAAATATAATCAGAATAATTTAACTACATAAATATATATTATAATCTCAAGATTCAGATTCAAAAAAATTAACAATCGAATTTAAATATTAAAAATATGTAGAATATATATTCATAAATAAATTGATGGATAAATATTAAATTAATGAATAATTATCATATTTAAGAACTAGATAAAATTCTATGAACAATAAAAAAATAATAATAAAATATAAATATTTTATAAATTATACATTCGTTGATAAAATTACTTAATACAGAATGTAAATAATTTATATTTATTTTATAATTTCAATTTCTTCTTAATATTCATTAAATATAATTTTATTTAAATACAAAGTATATTTTTTATTATAAATAATTTTTAAATATAATTATACTGTGTAATAATATTATAAAATAAAAATGTGATATTCTTAGTCGCTGACTAGTAAAGTATAAAAAATATGTTGATAAAATATAAATATTATTCTAAATTAGTCCCTTAATTTTAACAATTATAATTAAGTGTTATGAATGATTCATAATCATAAAATATAAACACTTTTTATTGATGAATTATTTAGAAATATACAAACACTTTATAAATTACCCATATGATTACTAAATAAACACATTACTTATAAGAAATAAGAACGTCTATATAATTTGGTAGATGTTATATTTACTAATAACATTTTCATTAATATGTATTTATTAATACATTTTTAATAATAATTTAATTAATAAATTATAAACAATTTATAAAAAATTAATTTATTAATACATTATATATTATTAAATATCACCATAATTATTTTTGTCATTTTTTAGAAACAATTTTGATATTTTAATATTTAATTAAGTAATGAAATTAAATGAAAATCAATTTTGTAAACCAATCATATATTATGGTTTCACCTACAATTACATATTGATATATATGGAATGTCTATATATGTTATCTGTCAAACATTATGACTCGTAGGTAAATAATTAAATTTTATAAGCTAGTAGTGCACTATATTTTTTATTTTTTTGGAAGTATAATCATTACCAATGATATTACATGTCGTATTTAATGATATGGATCGATATCTAAATTAGTATATAATTTGTTATTTTCATAATAAATGGTGAATAAAATCCTAGGTTATGATATGCCGATATAATAGGCTTTTATTAGTATGATGTTTTTGAATTAAGGAAAATTAATACCAATGATATCTCTATATAATTAACCAAAATTGTATTTTTTGTAATAATAGTTAAAATTTATTTTAAAAAATTTATTTTATATGCCTCAAAATAAGAAAAATTATTTATTTCTTGATTTGAATAATATAAACCAATTGTAGGATCTGATACCACTACATGGTTTTGATGGGATCGTGGAAATATTTTTAAGCCAACAAAATGGAATAATTAAACCCAATCTTGGATAAAACAATTCTACAATTCTAAAGTCATTGTATTTAAAATGGGGAACCATTTGAATTAACACCTTACTCCAATGACATATTATTCCCTCATCAATCATCATCACATGGGATTGATTGAGACTAAAATTTGAATATATTGACACCCCCAGTCAATAATGTATACATGGGATTATATGAATCACTCGTCATATAAGGAGATCCTATTTTTCATCATAGTGAGCTAGCACCTAGATATGTAATGGTCAAAGATGATAAAATCTTTAGAATGAGTGATTTTCTTCATAGAATGAATATTAAAGCACCCCAAAAACCATCATATAGTGGTATGAATTATAAAACCCACATTAATTTTTCTCATGTGAAATTTCATTTAATGAATCATTATAATAGAGGAGCATAAAACACTCAATCAACTCATGATATATCATATTACTGTAACTTCCTTTTGTATCATCATCATTTAAAACATAATGATTACTGATTATCAATGAATAGAAATATCTGAATGTTAAAACATTAACATTTCGATTCAAATGTGCATCATAGACTTTACAAATGAATGTTCATATATGATTCATGGAAAATTAAATGTCATGCTATCAATTTAATATTTCAAAAAATATTCCACGTAATCCCAGATGATTAGACGAGATTCATCACCATATTATAAAATACAATCAAAAAACAAAAATGAAATATGTTGGGGTAATTAATATAATTATTATTCACTAAATTTATTTTAACATTTTTATTATGATCTAAAATTTATATTATGTTTTGATAAAGGGATCTATTTTTTAAATATTTCAGGTTTATAATTTTTGACAATGGTTTAATAAAAAAATTGTTTCAATTTTAATTATTTGCTTAATAATGACATGAAAATGTATTATTTAATACGATGGGGAGTACCTAGATAGTAATATGATTTTGACGGAAATATTTTGATAAAAGATGTTTTGTAAAAAAGAAAAGAAATCTCATTATATTGTAAAAAATTCCAAATTGATATTTTTTTCAAATTTAATATAGTGAGCACTATGGTATATTTCTGGATGTGGCAGCGTTATGGTGGGTATTATTTTGATTCCCCATTTTTTTCTTTTTTCAAACTATTTCTTTTTAGTAATAATTTTTAAAAATGAAAATAGGAAATATTTTAATAGTTTAACATATTTGGATAAATCATGATTTGTGAATGGTTTTGAACTCCATTTTCACTGACCATGTTGTGAAATATATTTTGGAAGGGGTGGGATTCATCCTTAGAAATTAGTTTTAGATACATGTCATAATAATTTTTTATCTCTTATAGTTGAAATAAAACTTTTATTTCACGCATCAGAATCCTATGACTCTTCATTAAAAATTAATATGTTATTATAATTGTTTTATTAAATATTTTGTCATTCCATTTTACATAAGAAATATTATTTTTATGTAATATTATATTATAAATAAATATGAATGTATGTGATGTGTTATTTATTTTTATTAACCATATATTTCTTATTATTATTATAAAATATTTTAATAATACATAAATGGTGAATTTTAATATAATTTAGTTTTGAGAAGAAATTAGTTTGGATAAGTGTAGAAGGGGGTTGGAATATTGTAACTATATTTTTATTCTGACATTATTTTTATATTTATCCAAAAAAATTTGTTAAAAAATAAATTTAGGAGCCCTTACATTCCTCATCAACTTAGGACACCCAATGGAGTGGTTATCCTACAATATCATCTATGATTACCTAATTTCATGGAATCTATATCCATTCTATTCCTAATTTTCTTCCCATTCATTTATCCCTCTGTTAATATTTCTATCATGGTTTCATGGTAGAATATATCATCTGGTCATATGATAAACCCCATGAAATCCACAGGTATTTTGATGTTATAAGGTTTTGAACAATATTTATAGACTTAATCAATATACATTGAAGATGAATTTATTCAGGTTGGATGATTTTATCCTTTTCCCCATGGTGATGAATACAATGATTATTGATTTATTCCAAGTGATATTTGACTAATAAAGTTCTTATATAAATTATATAATTATATAATTTTTATAATTATTCAGTATTAATTTAATACTAGTTTCATTATGATTCAAATTAAGTTTAGTAGGTATTGTATATAATTTTCTACTTACACAGTTTCCTGAAAGATATTTTTTTCATAAAAAGATATCTTAATTTTATTATTACATAATGAAATTTATATTTATAAATTAACTTATTAAAGGATTAAAAATATTTCATTATTGGATTATATTTATAAAATTTGGATTTCCAAAAGATTTTTATATTCACTGAAAGAATAATTTTGATTGATTAATTACCATGAATATGAATTGTATGAAACAAAATGTATTGTTTTATTATGAAAGAATTCAATATACATTAAAATAATATTTTAATATTATTAACAAATAATTGATATTTTTTTGTTTATGGAAAAGATTATTTGGTGACTACTTTCCGAAATTTGGATATATATTTTGTATTCAAAATCTATTTATATCAACATATTATTACTATATAATCTAAGAATAAAATTATTAAAAAAATTATAAAAATGGTGAATATGATTATATAATGGGGTAGTGTTATATAAGGATCTTAATGGGATACATAAGGGTTTATTTGATGTATTTTACTTCAAATTTTTTGGACAAAGATTCATGTTATTGACTTGCATATCTATGGGTAACTCTGGTAACAAGTATATTTACATTGTGAAATTATGAATTATATGTTTTCCCATAGTATCTATTTAACAATAGAATTAATATAATAGTTTAGGATTATTCTCAAGTGAGTTCCATTTAGTAAACTCTCACTTGTTTATATTTCAAAATTTATAGAAACGTAAAATATTTTTTGCGATCTTGTTTTGGATAATTTATTATACATAAATTGTTTAAATATTATACATAAGGATCCTAAATTTACATAACATTAGCCAATAAGTAGTCTCCCACGGTGTTAACAAATAAATATGTTTAATAATCAGTTATAGATTCATTTATATTAAATTAATTAAAGAACCCCGTTTGGGAGCATTATCTAATATTAAATGAATTATAAAATTTCAAGCATCCATGTTAGTTTTTTTTTAATAAAAATGGTAAATTATTATTTTATTTAAAAGGACAATATATGGTTATTTGAAGGATATAGAACATTTAGGATCAGGGTGGTATCATAGTGGAATTTTTAGCTCACTCCATACATGTGCACCATCATTGTGTATATAAATTATCCTTCAATAGTTTTTTGAAGGTTTTGTTGGTTATCATATCCATTAAAATATATTTATAGTCTTATGGGTTGAACAATAGTGGTTTTGGTAGGAGAAAATGTTCAGGTGTCATAATTAGATGCTTACTCTTTTATTTTTAGATATTTTTGGTTTTTAATATAAGTTACACAACCCCATATTTGAAACATTTAGTTATATATACATAATCATTTAATTATTTACTGAATTTTTTATTCTCATTTATTTTTTATAATAAAAAATTTTTATGTTATACCATTACTTTATATAAGAAAACATGGAACTCATGTTAACTATTCTTTATTGGAAACACATATTATGTATCTTGAATAGTCGATCAGGTATGGTGTCATGGTTATCATGCTACTATTATATAAATAAATTAATGGAATATTATACATGACAATTTATTGTGGATATATAATACTAGATCAAAATTTGATCATGTATCATAACAACCTTCTAAAAATTTAATTACTTTCTTCCAATGTTTAATATAAAAAAATTTATATGACTATCTCTTCTAAATTTTTAAAAATATAGATGATATTTTATCTAATGAAACTTATACAATTATGAAAACATATCTATTATTTTTATGTGATTTTAGAAATATTCCTAGTTAGAGAAGATGTGTCTTAACTATTTATCAAATTATATGAATTTAGTAATATTGGTACACTACAGATAAATTATTTATAGAGGACAAAATATATGGGTTTAATAAAAAATGGCAAGGTTATGTTATCTCACAATATTTATAAAATAAAGGAAAATTTATTTAGCTCATCAATATTTATTTAAACATCTCATCTAATGTAATACCTATTTAAGAAAAAATCATGATAAATTCCATGAAATTTAACTCCACTATATCTATTAATCCGGGGAAATTATAATTGATAATTTTTTATTGTTAAGTTATTTTTTTATTATTTATTGCATGTGTTGTGGATGGAATAAAATATTGTAATTTTTTCAATATTTATGTGTATCTTTATTATAAAATTCATTTCACATGTTTAAAACCAAAGAAACACAGCCATAATTTTACTAAACTCTTAAAAATGAACATTTGATACATTATCACATAATAATATGAAACAAAAAGTACATTATCATGAATTTTAATACCTCGGTTTTGGGGTTTCCATGGTTATATGTGTGGATTGTGATATTGATTCATAATGGGATTTTAATGATTTATTTTTAATTTATTTCTACAAATGGATATTTATAAGAAGTCAAATAATTGTTTTTGCTACATGATTATATTTTAAAAGTTATTTTAAACCTATGGACTGAAATTCATGGAATCATGAGTTATAGATATATGATTAAAGAAGCATTTAGGTCAATATGATACCATACCGGATCTTAGAATGGTTGTGAAGTCCATGAAACATGGAAGGTTGTAAATGATAAGACATTCATTCTCCTAACATGTTGTCATCAAGATATCACATATTGATTAGTATATTTTTTTGTATAATGGTCTATAGAGTTCATTTATGGTCCCAGTGACTATGTATACTAATCATATAATATTTTTTTAGTGGTATACATTATTTTTTGGTGCCAAAGAACCCGTTAAAATAACTAGTTAATTTCTACAATTATCCTTGGGACATTTTTTGGGTAATATTGTTGATGATACAAACTACCATCATTGTATAAAATGAATTATTTTTTAATTTGATAAAATAAATTCTATAAAACATAAATATTTATATTCTATCAAAAATTTGCTCTATATCTCACATATGGGAACATGGATGTCTCATAAATCAATATATGATTATATATATTATGTATAAGTATTCTTCTTGATAAGAAATTGTTGAATTTAACCAATTAGAAATAGATCTATAGAGTTTAATTGGGAAATTTATTTAAAAGACATGATTAAGAAGGTGGATCTTGTCCATTCACATGATTTTATAAATCATATATTTTATAAAGTGAATGTGATATTTTTCAAACAAGTTTTTTTTATGAAATTAATTATTTATGAATTATATGGATTTTGCAAAAAATTATATTAGTTGAAAATATATAGGTTTTCAAAATTACTTATTTATTAGGAAATTATGAATTTCTAAATAATGATTTTCAATTGTACGATTCAATTTACATTGAACATACATTGTTTTTAGAACAAAAAATATTTTTTGATCAGGTTAAATTAGATTGTTTATATAAAATTAAAATTTGGATTAAAGGAAAATGAATTGTTTTATTTTGGAATTAAAATTAATTATTCAATGAGATATTAGGACTTTAATATAAATATCCAGCTTATAATTTTTTCCATCAATTTCATTAATATATATTAAATTAGATGAGTTTTGTATGTTGTTTATAACATGGATTATGGTATTTATAGCACCATTTTTTTACATAGGAAAAAAGTGTTTTTTAGATCTTGTTCTGAAATAATTATGTTACATAAAATTGTATTTGAGACTTATGGGGGCTATAGTAAAATAAAATATAGTTGTGAAAAATGAGGTAAAATGGTGGCACCAAACATAGATCAGATTTTTGATTAAAAATGATAAATCTTGCATAATATATCATGATTATGGTGATTTATATATAATATGTGTTTTCTAATTAAAATTATTTCGAATCAAATCTTGGTGGATTACTTCACAAAAATATATATTTTCATTTAGGTATTAGAAAATAGATTTTATCAAAGGATTTTGTAAAATGGGGTTTATTGATTTCATATTAGTAATTGTAGAATTTTTATTAAATTATGAAAATTAGATATTTCATGTTATGAGTAATGAAAAATGGTATTTCAATGGGGATTATTTTCTTAGATGGATAATTGGACTTGTAAAATTGAGGGATTTTATTCATATGAAAATACTTTTTCAAAATGTGGAATTATTTATAATGAATTCCTTAACATTGAAAACCAGGAAAATTTAAATTGTTGGTCTTAATATTATTTTTTATTTTTAATTATTTATTTAAATGAATATTGTATAACTATTTAATAGATGTGAATTCAATTCATTAGAAAATCATAAAAATTGATTACACGCTCAATACTTGTTCTCTATAGAAGACGTGGATGTGGTAGACATGGCCATGGAGAGTATCCCTAAGAGTGGATGGAAAATCCATGGAAAATATATATCTATTTTAAATTTTATGATATCTTATGAATTCATCCTTCAAAAGTTTTTTTAGAGTGACATTACTACATGACATAGGAACACAATGAAAAGAAACCAGAGACCCTGAATGTATAAGGGTAACATCTTATACTATGTTACTGATCCTTGGTAGTATATAAAATCTATCAAGTAATTACAATCTACTATAATAACAATTTTTAATAAAAGGAGTATGTAATATCCATTAAATAATTTTTTAAAATTATTAATAATGTTTTCTCCCAAAAAAGAATGATATGTATTATCTATGATCGAACCCATTGCACTATATAATTTTTTTAGTTATGATAGGGATTATCATAATTTCTCTACTGATTATCTCAAAAAAATAATTATAGTTCCCTCTCACATTTTTACAACATAGAATTTTTTTACTTCTTCCTTCCTTCTCACCACAAGGAATAATAGTTATGATCACATAGAAATGCCAATCATGTTCCCTTTTATTTCATCATCTTCGTCTACTTATAGTTTTTATGTATTTTATTTATATTCTATCTTCATATATTACCTTTATATGACATTGTTTTCATCCATGATTGACATTATCACTTATATAAAACTCAAAACACATTAATATTACTCATGAATGAAATATTATATTCATTTATATCTTATATGAAGTTATAACTATTCACATTATAATTTCAACATCATATTAATATTAAAACTACCAAAACATTTTATATTATTTAAAATTATTCTGTTATCTTATTCCTCATCATTTTAACTATTTTAATTTTCAAAGTAATCACATAATGACTATTAATATTATAAAATATCAAACTAGTTCATCCCATTTTCATTCCATTCTATGGTGTGACATATTTATTAATGGTCTGAGATATTCTTACTTTTTATATAGTTCGATTTGTTATGTCTTGAAAACATGAATTGTGGTATGAGACTTAATTTTTATAAAAACTAAAAAAATTACAATTATTAAGAAGGTTCATTATGAATTGACTCCGTTCAAAATAAAGACTTACAAATTTCAGCGGGGCAATGAAATCATATTCATTATAGGAAACAACATCATTTTTTCGATCAATAGATTTAAAATTACTTAACAATGTAATGTTCACTCTTAATTGGTTAATAAATGAGTCATTTTTAGGACAAAAATGTGAAATTTCATAAAGTCATTTTTTTATTTACTATACCATCTTTTTTATTGTTCATGGAATATTCATCAATAAAATCCCATCTATTATTACATATTAAGACTTCGAAAAAATGATGTGATTTTTTCCCATGAATTTTACATTATTCTCCACTACATGAATCATCAGTTCCCTCCATGACATTTTAACTATATATAAAAAACCTTAAAAATATCAGATAAATATTTCTAATACTTTCTATTATATAAATTATTTTTAGAATCCCAAATTAATTCTTTCAAAACCACTTATGGTAATTTACAGAAAATATCATCTGTATGTACCATAAATAACACATATTAGCTTTTTAATATATATTAGACATATAATAAAATACATACACATCAAACTCAATTATTTAACTTATAAATTCAATCTGATGTATCTATATTGTGTTCATGGAATTTTATGAATCTTCAACTCATCTTCATATAAAAACATACAAAAGAGAGTAGGTTTTTCTATATTTTAATATTTTGGACTTACGGATGCAACCACATATATCGTAGAATGAGTGAAAAAAATAAAACTATATTAATTTTAAAAAGAAGATTCATACTCAGTATGACATTTACATATTGACCAAAATATCTATTATATATTCATATGGATAGATATTTTCTTGAAGCCCACAATTAGAATTTCCTTCACATTTAGATGGTATCATTGAAGAATTATTCATCTCAAGTATCATCTCATAGATACTATCACATACTGATAGATTAAATCTCATGTGTAGATGTACCAAGAAATATTTTCAATAAAATATTAAATGCCACCTTTAAATATATCAATAATGATTTATATTTTATATTATTTATAGAACTATTTGTACCGCAATGAGAAAAGTATATAATTATATAGAACAATGAATCATACATAATCATTAGTTATAATGATTTAAATCCAACCACATTTTGAGCACATAAAATCTCTCATATAACTCCAAAGAACTCCAAACATCGTTAAAAAAATTTCTTTCTTCATAAACTTTGAATGTACTTTACATCCCATGATAAAAATTGTTTTATTTTAGTTTGAATATAAATTATAAATTTGAAAAAAAAATATTTACAAATAAACATATCAACATCTTAATTTACAATTCCTATTCTTTGGAAAAATACAACATGATAAAGGAATAATTTTCATCTTTAGACTATACTACATTCTTCATTCAATGGCTCAATAATCTCCAAATACATCATTTAGTCTTAACAACATATACTTGATTGGTCATGAAACGCGTAAAGGGGATTCACCTGTCTTCTTCATTTTTGGGATGTATTTTTATTTCAATGTTATGATTAACAATATGGCAGCCCATAGTTTTGGAATTATTATTCTGTTTTAATGATCCATTAATATTTTACCTAATATTTTAGATTTTTTAAATAATTTTACATCAATGATACATTTTCTAAAAAAATTGTTTTTTTAAAAATGATGTTTCATAATCATGAATTATTTTTTATTTTTTATTTGAGGGAAAAACCTTCCCCCTATTCTCTTTTTCAACCGGCAAAACATTTTGATAGCCTATAGCAATTGGGGGTATTTTTATAGCTATCTGACTTCCATGTCTACTATTTTTATTTATGTACCTGGAATGGTGTGTTATGAAATAATTTATGATTGTGGGTTGTTATTAAAATCACGAGACAAATATAAGGAATTGATAATATTATAGTTTTTATTGAGAATATACCCATATAAATATGTAGATAAATATTTTTAGACAGCATTGAGTATATGAAATGATAATGTAAATAGGGGGATGATTATGACCTCCTATGATATTTTGGTTCCATGTTAAGCCATGTGGGTTAAAAACTATAAATATTCCATTCATTATAGTATATATGTTAAAGACAATATCATAAATATTTTTTATAAAAAATAATTATTTTATTATTTTAAAATCGATTTCCATGAGTCTTTTGAATTTAACATTCTAAAAGGGTTTTCAATCTATTATTTTATATATTTTTTATTCATACATTTTATACAGGAATGAATTAATTGGAAAAAAATTGGAATGAAATTAGATAATATAATTGGGTTCCTACTATAAATTTTTTAGAATGATTTTTTATAATGATGAATACATAATAAAATATTTCATATTGATGGATGTTTGATTCTGTGTTGTGGAATATTCTACTAAAGAGTAATCTGATTGAGAATAGATAAAGACATGGAGTAGAAGAGCATGATCATATGGAACTTCATGTGGTTGAAATGATAGTTAGATCAATCAATGGAATTGGAATTGGTTTTGATCAAGACAAGATAAGGTAACTGAATAAGTTTTAAAAATCAATGATGCATAGTCCTATAAAATTACTAGGGAATGTGGGACCCAAGAAAGCACCTGTGTGGTTATAAGAAATAAAGTGAATCATCGTATTTTTTGTAATCTTGGGTGACCTTAATGGTTTATTTTGTATTTTTTTAGTTTGAGAATTGAATAAATGTGGTTGGAATCTATTGATCGGGTAGAGAGATAAGGGCCTTAACAACATGAATCACCAAGTATATGTAATGATTAATAATACATAAAGGATATAATTGTGGATTGGGGTCTAGGCCTATCAAATTCAAGATAATATATTTGTCAATGTAGGTAAATTAATTAAAATTCACTAAGATGTGGATGTTTATTAAAAAGATAGTGATAAATGAAAACATAAAGAAATTTTCATATGAGATAAACTTGAACCTATAGTTTGGGCTGAGTATTATTTAGTTTGGAAGAGATGAAGCATGAGTATTAAAAAAATTCATGGGAATATTCTTAGGATTCTCATCGAAATGGACCCCTAGAATTATTCATGTCTGGAAATGTATCTCGCAAAATTTTCATGTTATAGAACCCTCTTCAAACATATTTTTTTGAGAGAATGTAAGAACAATGAAACAGTATTGCAAATATTTCTCTTAATCAAGTGGTGGTGGAACATCAAGTAATATTCATGGATCAAAAATTCAAGTTTATACATTAAATTATAATGAGTCCTGGATATATATAATTATGATGAGGGATCCGAAAGATGATAAAGAATCTAATAACATGAATTGGGGGTGCTCTTTTTTACTAGTCAGTATAAAAATATGATATGATTGAAGCTTTTCAAACCACAATGTGATGTTCCAACATGAAATATCATTCTATTATATCTTTATTATTTAATACTAAAGCATCACATTTTTTCTGAATGTTTGTTTGATATTTTGGGGATTCCAAAGTAGTTTGTATCTAATTCAATAATGATTGATAGTCTACATAAATAACGAATTCAATAAGGGTTCAACTATACGTATTATATTATAATGATTGATATTGTTGAAATATAATATGAATTATTGGTTATTAAGATGAATAAATATTGTTTAATCATTTGGCTTGATAGGGTGGTGAAATTTATAGAACTAGATGAATATTACAGTCAATTGGTATTTCTATGGCACAAAATGTGTTTATCCCCATGTAATGTCGTAAACCTACTATACTATTACATTGCGAAAAATATGATAATTCCCATGTCTTGGGGGACATTTGAGGTGTTTTTGGAACATTTTTGACATTCCCAAAGTGATACATTTCGGCATCTTACAAAATTTAATGAATTTTAGTGGTGAGACATTATAGTGGTGGGTCATTTATAGAGGTGAGTCATTATATTATAGATTCATTTCTGAAGGTGAGTTGTTTCTAGTTGTGAGTCATTTTTGGCATTTTATAATTCTCGTAGTGAGTCATTTATGGTACTGGGTCATTATGGTGGTCATTCATTTTTGGTAGTGATTTATTTCTAGATGTGAGCCATTTTTGGTTGTGATACTCCTAGTAGTCATTCATATTTAGTGGGGAGTAAATCTAGTGAATAGTCATTTCTGGTAGTGAGTCATTTCTGATAGTGTTCCATTTTGATGGTGATTTTTTTGGTGGTGATTCCATCTAGTGGTGAGCCATTATGAGTAGTGATTCATTTCATATATGATTTATTTTTTGTGGTGAGTCATTTCTAGAAATCAATCATTATGGTGAAGATTTATTTGTTTCTGTTATAAATTTCTATAATTGATTCACTATGGTGACTAGTCATTTCCAACATTTTTCCATTCTTACATAATTTCACTATTTTCTAAAAAAATTATAAAACTTCCATTTGATGTATTTATTGATGGAATTGTTTTTAAATGTGTTAATAATGGGGTTTACAGGCATTTCGAAGGATATTAATCATATCATTGATTTTTTGAAAGTGAAAATTCCTTTTTAAATGGAATAACTATATTAAATGATGGGATATAACTTTAATGGTCAGTTAAACCTATAACCAATACCTATTTATCCTATTTGTTAACTCTAATGATGGAATCTTTCATTAATTCTATTGGGATTTTTATTCCTTTGAAACAGGAGGCCACCAATCCATCTTCCTTGAGAAAAATAGAATTGGCATCCATAGTAAGTATGGGTATCCCAAATGATGATACCTCTTCTATATATACACCATTATATGTAAAGAAAGTTGTGAAAGCTTATTTCATCAATGAAGGGACTTCCATCATTTGTTATTATGTGAATCATACTTGGCAGGTTTATTATTGTCATCTAATTTTTACATGGTTTCATCTAAATTAATAATGATAATGAATAGGTTTAAATTTAATTGAATGAGTAATGAGATTTATAAATATTATCATATAATTATTTTTTTGTATTGGGGAAAACAAAGATAAATATTGTGTATTTTTGTGGATTGTTTTTTTACAAAAATATTATTTTTGATATTGATGTTTTTGTGATTATTTACTTTCATCTAAAATAACTGGTCAACCATGTAAACATCGTTAATTAAATAGATTTCCCAAGAACTATTGGATTATGTGATAACAACCTTAATTAAAAAATTGAATTTTAAGACAATACCACTTTTAAAATCTAAAAAATTGTTGTGTTGTTGTATGAGATGTTTTGTGTGTGGGGGGAGTGGATGAGATATAGATGTGATGTTAGGCTATGATGGTTGTTATTATATGGTTGTGTAGTGGGGCTATAACCAAATGTTGAACTGGATGGTGGTGTTTGGATATTTTTTTGATTCTTGTTGTGTGTTATGTTTTTTTTTGTGTCCTAGTTAGTATTGTATGGTGAAATGATATATATTAATGGTCATTTTTAGTGAATATATATTGTTATTATTATTCAGTGCTATGAACAAGAAGATATTTTACTTGTTCAAATTTGTATCATAGAGTCTAAAAAATTGATTAATGATAATAAAATATAGAAATATGAATTATGGATTCTGCATTGATTATGCAGGGTTTCCCATTTACATTCTATAGAAAAAGTAGATTATTTTTTTATGAAATAATTTATTCTTTTCTTTTGAACCATTTTGATGTGTCTTTTGTGATGTTTATCTATTTGTATATACTATGTAGGTTATTTTTATTTCTATACACCCCCCACCCATATTGAGATCCATTTTCCAACACTGATATAGTCACACGGGTGGTGTTTATTCAACTATCGTGGGGGGGGTGGATAGATTCTTACCTCCTCTTCCATGCTCCCACTTTAAAGAGATTATAAGGCCATGCATAAACCAGGAAGTCCATAAGTTGAAATTTCCACTATCGAGTTTTGATGTGATGTGATATGATGACCAAGGTGTGTGTGAGAATGATGTGATATATTAAGATGGACTAGGATTTTGTGGGTGGTATGAGCTTTAATATTCTGTTATTTGAATGGGGTGGTGTCTCTATGATGTACGACTTTGGAGTGTGAGAAGGGATAACTAGTGAAAAAGAGTGTATATTCACCTATAATCATTGTTCTTTATATTATATTTTATACATTTTAGCATTATTTTATGAGAAATACATTATGATGTTTGGAATGTGGTTAAGATACCAATTTAGGTTTTTTTTGTTTTTATAATTTCACATGAGTGCATTACATTTTTTTTCACATGTTCATCAGAAAAATGTTTTTTCCTTCTGTGTATAGTTCTATTTTTAACCTATAGATAAAAAAAATCTAGGATTATAGGAGGACTTCATAGACCATAATGGACTTTACAATACAATACCCTTTTACATTTATTGCATCGCTACTCTATTTCTTTTTGGTATTTACTTTATTGCATTATTATTATATCTGTTTTATTTACACATGGACTATATTTTATTTTTTTATAATATATATGTTTGGAGATTATTGTGGTTTAATAATTATATCTCGTGATCATATATTTTTCTATAGAAGACTCCTCCAATATTTTGTAATGTTTACTACCATCAGTGATAGTTTTTAACATCATTCTTATGAGGGTAAGACATAGATTTCATTATCTAACTCCCATTATTGTTCTATATTGGGTTAGAGGGGTTCCTGACAGAGATATGTTCGAGGATATGGTTGAGAGATTGGTTGATGTGTGGAGTTAGTAATATTGATGGATACATGGGTTTCTATGTAAACAGTGTAAGTTAGCATTGGTTCATGATATTGTCCAAAGATAATGGATAAGGAATGGGATTTTAGGGCCCCCATGATGTCGCACGTGGACCGTAAGCTTATTGAAAGAACATGTGAGATCAAAACCCATGTGGGGTAGAGACCTATGATAAGTAACTGTATCATTATGACTTGTTTTCATTTTTGAATAACGATGTTGGTGTATGGATAAAGTGGATAAGATTAAAAAACGGATTAAAGATAATTTAAACATATCATAATGAATATATGTACTACGAGGCTTAGAAAATCATTCATTCCTTTTCACCTATATATCATCGTCATCTTGAATGGGTGGTTTATGAAATCGAGGATTAGTAGGCTGACCTAGTTGATCGTCAAAGGGTTCATAATGATAATGATGATTGTTAGTGGTAGTGGATGTTGCATTCTTTTCTGCAACAGGCACTAAGAATGTAACATTGAATGATTAATAATGTGGAGACCTAGGGTTGGCCGGAGGAGCTCGAGATCACGTTTAATTTCATATGGTCACTAAATGAGTATTGGGTCTAAATGAAAATATGTTCTATTTTTTGTTTGGTTTTGAGTAGTCTACATTATACTATAGTGAGTGTGTGGAGGGAGATATTTAATGGTCTGGGTTTTATAAGGACCTTATTTCGATGTTTGTTTTACCAACCATGATGTCTGTGAGTAGGCCGTAGATACTCTTCCATAAGTACGAAATAATTATTGTGCAAGATCATGGAATACAATTCATGGAACTTCTATACTTTTTTCCATATCTATTCTTAGATGATGTGTATCAAGAGAGGCTTCCCGAAGAGGTAGTTTTTTCATTTGATCTAGTATGTAGATGTTCCTTTTACGTTGCCTACAAATCTAGTGGTTCTAATGATGAAATTTGGTATGTAGTGGATACATTCATGAGTATGATTAAAATGAACCTGTACCCAAAAAGGTTCCTAGATTTATATAGTTTTCAAATTTTGGGTTCATGCACCAAGGACTTCAATATATCAATCAGCTAGGAGTCAAGCTCAGTAGCTTCCCAACTTGCCACATGGGGCTAGTGAATTTTTTAATAATCATGGATATGTTATAAAAGAGTGTTTCTACTATGGGTTTTGTGAACTTCATTTTGATCAATTTCCAAGGGATTATCGTGACAATCATGGTAGAGGTGGTTAGTTTCTATGTTAACCTCAGAAACATTTAACAGTGAGGTCATTCCACCAATTAGGGAATCATGCTTATACTTCAGTCAGAGTGCATGGGGATGGAAAATGCTAACCTCAGGATGTACATTATACTCAAGTACGCCATGTTATTCATGGTCAAGTAAACGGCCATCAACAGAGGGTAAGAGGAGTTGGGTGTGGAATGTTTCAAGCAGTGGTGGGAATAGTACTATGGGTGCCCGGATCATTTGAGCTATTCTCTGTTTCTCAAGTACCCATGTTTTTACTTTTTTGATATATGATAATCTCACCCCTTTGTTAAACCTACTCTACTAAATGCTATATGAAAATACATAGATAGACTTTTGGTACCCCTGGTGTTGACTATGAAAATTGGAGCTCAGTCCATCTAGTTTGATATGTGGTGGAGATGTGAAATGATAATGGGGATGATTAATTCATTTTTTGAACATATATTACATGGTTCAAAGCTATATGATTTCATCCTTATAATATAATGGTTGTATTTTGTGTATTTTATAATCAACTTATTTCATAATAGAGTCGTGTTATCTGATGTATATGGTTGTTTTGTTGTTTTCAATGGTGGGAATGGCTTCTAGGTGGGAGGATGAAATTTGGTTCCCCTTCCTTTATTGGTGGATGAGTTTTCTATATATTTAGTAGTCATGATGAAATTGTAGTTTCCCATGTTTATAATAGAATTCCTTGATGTTTTCCATAAAGTGGTTTTTACAGTACCACAATGATAGAATATTGTGTTTAGGACAGGATTGCACCTTGCAGCCTCTATAATTACAATGGTTCCCTATCAAAATTTACCTTATTAATTGTGGGATTTGTGGGCTTATATAAATGATCAAATGTATAGGTTTTTTATCCATCCAATTCTATCCTTGTGGGGTGACATATTTTTATTCTCTAAGTATGTGGAATGTAGTATATGGTTGACAATAGACTATGAATTTTCGAACTAAGTGGTGATAAAGAATCACTATACTCATACAAGAATAGGTGGTCTCATTGACATGTTGAGAGGAGAAATTTGGTTTTCCAAGATCGATATAATGTATGGATATCACTATTTAATGGTGATAGATGGTGACATCTAGAAGAGTTCCTTTATATATAGGTATGAACACATTGAAGTTTTATTCATTAATTATTATGTTTTGAACACACCAACCATGTTCATGTGGATTATGAAATTGATGTTCCATGTGTTTCTGGACTACCTTTTTAATTTTATTCATTGATGACGTACTGATCTACTCATGGTCATAGGAGGAGCATGCTGAACATATGGAATCTATTTTTTAGGTTCCTGATCATATCCATATCATTGTAAGGTTTTCCATGTGCTTATTATGGACAATATTAGTTCATTTAAAAAGGAATGTGTTTTCTCTGCAGGGTGTGGTAGTGGACCTGTCAATGGTCGACGCAGTTGTGTTATGGGAATCAACAAAACATGGTGAAGAGGTGTCGAGCATCCTTGGTCTCTCAGGCTATTATTAGATGGGTTTTCTATATTTTTCTTGATTTTCCCCATTTAGTCCATTAACCATAATGGAAAAGGATTTTTTGTGGACCGACTAGTGTTAAAAGTAATTCCTTTACATAATAGTGGAGTTGGTTAGTACTATACTTCATCAGATTATAGAGAAGGGTGTGTTGTTTGAGGTTCTGTGAGGCATTCCATATAGTGTAACGGTGTATCAAGAGGGAGAAGAAGGAATTTCTCTTTTATGTGTATAGTAAGTTACACCCTCATGAACATAACAATTCTTCTAATGATTTAGAGGTTATAGTAGTGTAGGTTGTGCTGATCTTTTGGTGAAATTAACTCATTGGGGAGAACATAGTGGTACTCACAGTTCCCAAGAGTTTGATGTATGTATTATCTCAATGTGATATGATTTTGTGATAGTTAAGGTTGATGTATTTTGATCAGGATAGTGATTTTTCAATAACATATTAAAGGGTATTGTTGTGGCTGATTATTAGTGTAGAAATTCAAAGAACAATGTTTTTAAAATGATGGAAAATTTGTTGAGACTAATGTAGGAGTTATAATCACTTCACCTAAATGGACGAGTTTATGGTGGTTGAGATGGTTTGTTTAGATTAATTTTTTGTATTATCTAATGCAGTAGTTGGGTGTGCCCCAGTGGGGATACTCATAGGAAGAGTTGTTGGGAAATCGTGTTGTCCAAATTGATTCTTATGAGGGATTATAGATGAATTTTCAGAATATGATATTGATTTTTAGGATGTTTTTTGTACTGTTAGAGAATCATGGGGGTTTTATGATTGATTATCACAAGTCACCATTTTTGGTGAACGTTGTAGTCTACAAAATTTATCATTTCATTATGGAAAACATTTGGTGGCCCAAAATGTAATGAAATGTTTCAATTTTTGTTCGACAATGTCATTTTTTCTAGAAGGTAAAGGCTGATAATCATATACCTAGATATTTGTTGTACCCCTTGGATTTTCCAAGATGAAATGGGATGAAATAGTGAGGGATTTATTCACTGGTTTACCTAGTTTTCATTTAGGATGTGATTCTATATAGGTAATTTTGGATTCATTAAAAAAATCAATCACATCCTAGAAGTCAAAGAGTAATGAAAAATGGATGTTTTGGAATGATGGTATATGGATGTTTTTGTGAGGCTACATTGAGTTCCAAGTTCCATTGTCACTAATCGAGATTCTTGATTTAACTCACATGTATATAATGGTTTCAAATAAATTTGGTACCTAGTTATTATTGAACACATACATCCACCCTCAAATAGATGGATAAATGGAATGTACTATCCAAACACTCAAGATTATATTGCAGGATTGTTTCGTCGACTTCGATGTATCATGGGAACAATAGATTCCATTTTTATGCACTATTATAATAATATTTATCACGATCCCATTATAATGGACCTATTTATAGATTTTTATGGGTGTTTGTTTCATTCAACATTGTGCTGGATAGAAGTAGAGGATATAGGTGTTCTTGGACATGATGTAGTGTAAATCCTGAAATAGAATGTTTTGAATGATCACAATATAAAGAATATAGAACTGGGATTAAAAACATCTTATGTTCGTCAAAGGAGTAGGTCCATGGACTATAATGTTGTGGACCACATTTTCTCTATGGTTTCCCCTCGATGTAAGTAGTTGAGGTTAAAAAAATGGAATTAATCTCTATTCCTATTTTATTTTTACCTTTGCGATGTTGGGTGATATTGGATATGTATCTTCCATGTTGGATAATTTGTCTTGACTGGACTAGATCCAACTCGTCTTCAACATTTCTCTACTCTATAATTATATTCAGGATAACTCCTATGTCAATAACTAGGGAAAGTTGGATATGAAGGATGATTTGACCTACCTGGAGAACCCAATGACAATTCAAGCCCATCGAGAGAAGGTTCTGTAAGGATGGACCATTCACTTGTTTCATGTGTTATGGAGGCATGGTGCCCTAGAGGATAGTACATGGGAGTATGAGACGCAGCGGAGATCCCAGTACCCAATATATATTTTTAGATTTATATTATCCATTTTCCATTTGATGTGTTGTTTATACCATTGTTTTTTATAATATATGTTGTTTTGTTTTTTATGTGACGTGTTATATGTGGTGTGCGATAATGTTCCATAGTGAAAAATTGGGAAACATGATTCCTAGTCTTGATTCATTTATCTAAAATGTGATTAAACCCATGTGGGTAAGTCTGTTATACTGAAGAGGATAATATCCGTAAATTGGGGATGGAAATCTAGGATTCCTATGTTTGGGGATGTATTTTTTGATCAATCTCTATTGGTATTGTGGACAACACCTTTAGTTTATTATTGTGTATTAGGTGTAATTATTTCTTTGAGAGGTATCTCGATGGATGGTTGTTTGGACACTTTCTCTCCTTACATTCAGATTAGATTATATATCCCAAGGGAAATAATAGTTTGAGAGGCTGTTTTAATAACTGTCCAAACATTATAGATATTTTCATTACAAAAAATATGACAATTTTTGTGTTCATTGGGGGAGTTTGGGGTATTATTGGCACATGCGAGACATTTTAATGGTATGAAAGCTTTATATAAATATAATGACAACCCATTCTATATGTGAGTAATTTCTAATGGTGATTCATTTTTTATGTTGATTCATTTCGACGGTGATCCTTTTCTTCAGTTTAGTCATTTCTCGTGGTGAGTGTTTTTTAAAGGCGAGTCCTTTCTGTAGGTGAGTCATTCAGGCGTTGATTCATTTTTAGTAGTGACTCATTCTGGCAGTGATTCATTTTTGGGGTTGAGTTATTTCTATAGGGGACTAATTTTATGATGTGAGTCAGTTTTTGTGTAAATTAATCCGTGTGGTGAGTTATAATAATTGTGAATCATTATGGCGGTGTGTCATTTATGGTGTTGATTCACTGTAGAGGTGACTCATTTCTAATAGTGTCCCATTTTTCCATGATTTTATCAATTTTACAGAATATTATACAATTCCCATTTTCACATCTTTTATGGTGAAAATTGGGTTAATGATATATGGGTATAAAATTGTTTCTAATGATATTAATGATATCCTTGATTTATAAAAATACAAGATTCCATTTAATATGCGAAACCATGTTGATTGATGTGATCCTTATTTAATTATCTTTAAAAAAATTATACAGTACCCTTGTTTCAGATATGATCATTATAACGATGATGTCATTTATTCATTCTTTCATGATTTAATTTCTTTTGATACAAGATGCAGCAAATACGTCTTACCTGAGTGTTACTAATCTATTTATTATTGTTTGTTTGAGTTTCCCCCCAATATGACACCCAATGTTTGTATGCCACCAATTTCATCATAGTTATTTTGTATAGATTCTTCTCAAATGAAAAACTTTCCTTCCTTTCTCCTTATGTATATTAGGCATGATTGGTTTATTATTATCACCTCATATGAACATGGTTTCATCTAATTAAGAAATATAATAAATCAGTTTATATTGAACATAAAGGGCCAAGGTAATCTGATGAATTATCTTACATCTTTTTATTGTTCTTTTTTGATTTGATATGATATGATGTTTCTATGAGAGTAATTACTTGATCAAATGTTCGTTTATTGTTGGGTTGATTTTTTTACAGCATTATTCTTTTTGAAACATCTGCTTTTTTGATTTTTTTGGTTTCATTTTATATAACATTATAACTAGGTATATTTTGATTGTGTAATGGATTCCCCAAGATATAACAGCTTATTTGGTAACATCATTAACCAAAGATGTGATACTTAAATTTGAAGATTTTTTTTTGGGGTTTGTGATGTGTTTTGTGTGTAGGTAATGGATGTTATATGGTTTTGTAATGGGGATGTTATTGTAGTTATAGCTCAGTTGTATAGTGAGGCTATAGTGGAAGGTGGAACACGATGTGGTTTTTGGGATTTCGTTTTCTTCTTCTTGTTTTCTATTTCACTATTATAGTTTCCTTATTAGTAAATGATGATTAATTAGATAATAGAATTTTCAGGTTTAATGAATAAATATTGATCTTCTTGTTGTATACTAAACAAATAAAAATATTTACACGAACAAGTTTGTAATAGAGAATATAATAAATAGACAATTGATAATAAAATATTAATGTATGAATAATTTATTTGGTTTTTCATATGGAGATTTGTTCATTTATCTTCTACCAATAAATTTTATTCTTTTGTTAAAATTCATAATAACATGGTTATTAACCATTAGTATTGGGATTTAATGCATTTTATCTATTGGTATATACCCTGTATGTTCATGTGATTTATATATGTAACCCACCATTGTCGACCGCCTTCTATAGCGAACTTTATAGTCTTGTTAGGGTTTTTTCCCAACATCTACATGTGAGGTGGATATCTAGATATCCACTCTTCCATGCTCTCCCTTCCAGGAGATGATAAGGACATGTAAGAGCTATGATGGCCAGAAGACAATACTACTACTATCGAGTTGAAATGTGATGTGATGGGATGGACTATGTGAGTGCGGCTATGATTTGATGTCTTGTGATGGCCTAGGTGTATATGGAAAGGATGTGATATTTTGTGAAATTATTCTTATGTAGAGGGAGAACCATAATGTATGATGATGGGATGTCAGAGTGGAAAATCTCTGGGAAACTGGTGCATGGTACCATATCATCGATGTAATTTATATGTGTTTTTGTACATTGTTTCATTATTTAGTGAGTTTGTTAAGGGGGGTTTATATTTTGGTTAGATTTCATATTTAGTTTTTTTTTGTTCTACTACATCCACACGGGTGCATTAGTTTTCACTATTCTCATGTGAACGAGAATCATTGGTTTTCATACTGATTATAAAATATATACTCACCATACATCTATAAATCTTTTTTAATGAATCTATGAGGTCTTTGAAGATCATGTGGAAATTTACTAGATTCTTCCACTTGGACTGTTGTTGGGTCTCAGCTCTAGTTTTTATTTATGGAATTTACAATGGAGAATTTTTTTCATTATTAGTATTATTTACACATTAATTGTTGGATGGTTTTTGGTTTAATTATATATATTTATTTGATTTCATTGTGCTAGTTTCATTTTATACCTTCGTCATTTTTTCATAAATAGGAAAATTCCTCACATATTATGATATTTTTAAACCCTCAGTGTTATCCCCCTACACGAGGCCTAGTGGGGGTGGGAGTCGGGGGGTTATAATCTACCCCCCTTCATTATGGTGTATTTAGTGGGATGGGTTCATGACACCACGTCTTCTAGATTGTAACACACAATTATTTTAAAAAAATATAAAATAAATTTATTTTCTTTTGTTGTATGTATAACACGCAACACAATGTTTTAACAAACCACAACAACATATTATTCATGATGCTATGCATGGTTTTATACCACTCCGTGGTCGATTGCATATGTTATCAGGAAATGTAAGGGTAACATCAACTAAAATGATCATATGGTTCATACGTGGCGTGAGGGCAATAATGTAGCAGATCATCTTGCTTCTATGGTAGTGGCAGACCAAGGGAGCAATGTTATCTATTTTTCTAGCATTCTTGAACTAAAACTGGAATGTATTGAACTGATTAGAGGAGATCAAATCGGTCTCCATTATTTTCGGCCTCTATAGGTTTATATTTTGTTTTGGAACTTTTCCATGGTCCTGTCTTGTTAGGGGTTTTTCCCATATAATAAAAAAATGCAGATTGTGTGTGGTATTAAAAAATTAACATTATATCATAAATATTAAACAGAAAAAAACGAATATGAATAAGAAATTTTTAAAATTTAATTGATATTATTTTAAATAAATAAATAATATAGAAAAAAATACTATCATTTCTTGGAAGTAATAATTTGTTTCAAAAAATACTTTTTTTCAATAAACTATTATTTATTTATTTTTTTGTGAACAAATATTAAAATTAATTTTTAGTCATATAGATAAATTATTTTAATAAATGAGCATAATTTTACGAATAAACGTTCCAAATTTATTATAGGGTGGTGTTTTTGGTTTTCTTCTCAAGGTTTGATTTTTTCAATGAATATTAAGAAATACGGATTTTATTTAAAACAATATTTATATTTACTCAATAAATAATGATATAAAAAAATTAATAATAATTTAAAAATTAAAATATTAATAATTATATTATAAATAATTTTACATAAGTAATTTTAATCTACTTCATTTTGAATTTTTCCAAAAAAAACCTTTTTAAGACATGTTTTCCTGTGATTAAATAAAAAATATATGGGCTAAAATAACTTAGCTACCAGTATAACACCAATTATATAGACCTATATATAACCTTATTTAATTCTGAACAATTATTAGTTTATTTTTATACTCTAATCACTAAAATTGACTACGATAATAATTTTAGTAAATAAAATAACAAAAAGTCACAATCATGATTTTGAATTTCAATTATGTGTTCACATTGGGTCAAAAGATTGATATGAGTAATATTTATGGTCATTGTTAGTGTAATTAAATTAATTTTATTTTTAAAATTAGTTTTTAATTCATTTATAACTAGATAATTTCATTAAATTTTTAAGCAATGATAACGCAATAATTATTTAATAAACATAAAAAATTAAATATAGATACAAAATATATGAAAAGAAATATAAATTAAATCATTTTTTTGATTTCATGAATTTTTAGATAAATATTAAATGATAAAAGGGTTTGAAAATTATATATTATATTTTGACTTTTTTCAAGTTTTATTTAATGTCAAATTAATATAATTTTGGAAAATTGACATAATTTTTTTATAATATGTAATTGTTTCTAAAATTAATTAAATTTACTTAAAACCTTATCTTTACAAGTTTATTAGTATATTTATAAAAAAAATAAACCATAGTCCTTTATAAAACCATTTATTAATTTAAAATAATTATATTGACTGCTAAATAAAAGATTACATTTTTATTTTGGTATAAGGTTCCATGGGGTATTGCAAACTCTCATGTGATTTTGTTAAAATTAATCTTCCCCACCGAATATATTTTTATTTTATAAATTAAATTTAATATTTTGAACTAGTTGTTATAAATCATCAATCTAGTCTCATTTATGTTTAGTATTAATTTATAAATTACCTATTCAGAAATAGTAATTACCATATTGATATCTAAAATGGTATAAGTAACGAAACATAAGAATTGATTGAAAAAAATATTTAAAACAAGGTTTTTTTAGGTGTTTATGAGTTTTTTATTGACCATATCCTCCTTATAATCATTTAATTATCAATATTTTTGGCACATGGAGTGATATTTAAATCCCATTATTGAAAATTTTTGGGTATTTAAAAAAATGAAACCCTTTATCCACCATAAAAGGCCACCTCTTTCCTTCACTTCATCACACCTATCATCCTATTTTTCTCAACCAAACCCTAGAAAAATAACACGCCAACATACCTATACTTTTTATAGATCTTATTTTTTCCCAAAATAAATTCCCTGTAGTCTTTAATATGAGATCCAAATGAGGTTGTTCTAGGATAAGTTAATTATATTCAATAAACGATTTCATTTAAATACGTCCCTAAAAGATTCATTAAAGTCATAATGTGTATAATAATATAGAAATAAAATATAACATATAGTAATATGTTATAATTTATATTTAATAATCAATATCCATCCCCTCTTCCATTAAATGGATAATGAAACCCTAGATCTTGGGTTTGAAGGACTACCACCAAAAGAATCAATCTAAGTTTTTTTATATCACCAACATTCAAGTAAGGATATAATGATAAAATTATTTTTTATATATAATATTAACATTATTCATATTCGTATCTAAATTAATTATCACATATAACATCTTACATTTTATTTATTTGGAATAAGATAAAATCACTTGGGTGTACGGTAAACTATAACCTCACAAATCTCTTCGATTCATTTTTCACATGTGCCAAACATAAAAGGAAATAATGTAAATTTAATTAAAATATGGTATATATATGTCATATAAATGATTCTAAAAATATAATATATTATTAAAATTATTTATTTTATTACATTGAGAAAATGGAATCTGTGTTCATGTGTTTGTACAACATTTTATCCATATGAACTATCTAATTAATTTTCTAACTCCAAAATTAATGAATTACAACAAATAATTATTATATATTATAATTATTAAATATTTATAATTATTATTATTATATCTCCATGATTAAAATTAATTGAACAAGCATACCAAACAAAATAATACATTGAAATTTATGTATTCATTAACTGAAACATGATTTTAACAAGGAATTTTTCTTTAAAATCTAGTAAATGGTCATAAGTAAATAATAAATGATATAATAAAAATTATAATGTTCAATTAATATATTAATAAGAAATATATATTTATTTTAATTAAGGTTTTAATTTGTAAGAAGGATGTTTAGGTTTAAGGTAAGGAATTTTCCCTCAATTTTCGTCTTTTAGACACATGTAATGTTATGTACCATTATAATTTTATGAGGTGAATATATTACCCTATGGATTCATTGTGTCAGGAATATAATTATTTTTATGTAACCAAATTTTTTAATTAATTATATTCCTTTTTGGGACATAGGATTCAAATGATACATATGTGGTATGGGTTTTAGGTTATAATGTCATTACTTATTGAGAGGTTTTTTTATTATTCATTTGATGTTGAAATATTTTCATTTATATATAAAGAGATTAGTGATTTTTTTATTTTCCAATTATTTATTGAGAATACACAATTTACATCTATTTTACTCTCATTAGGTACTCAAAATTCTAAAATAATGTTTAATGAAATGTAACATTATTTCCCATGATTTTCAAAAAAACCATTTTCTTGTATTTAAATGTTTTATAAAAAAATAAATAATATAATTTTTTTCAAAATAATTTCTATCTAGATATTAGATGAAATGTGAATAGAATCTTTATTTTAATGTTTACGACGTGAATGGAATTTCCCACAATCATGGTCAATCAATTTTTTAAAGATTACTTTATTTATTTAAAAATATATATCCTAAAAATTTTATTTAAATGTTTTTGTATTAACTTATAGTTTTAAAAATTTGACTACAATGAAAATATATTTTCCTCATGAATTGTTCTATTTGGTCTTTTAAAAGAATTTTCAATATATGATAACATCGATTAATGTAACATAAATATAATTGCGGATATGATCAAGTGATTTCATTATTACTATTTATTTCGATGTTTTATGATAATGATGACATGATTTTTATGAAACCCAGTCACTATCCATAGCTTTTTTTATAATAATATTACTATTTTCTAATAAAACACATTTTATTTCACGGGTTGTTTTATGATAGATGTTTTAAAACATATAGCACACATATGTCTGGTTTTTATCAAGTGATTTTGGTTATGATATATACATGGATGGTGGTCATGTTATAACATTGAATAAATATTCTGTTATAAGCAAAGATGGTGGGGAAATTATATCCATAGTCGGGTGGGACCTATATGTCCTTCCAATTCATTTGTTAATGATTTATCTCTCATAAGCAAAAAATGACATGAATGTGGATTGAAATCAGTTTAGTAATGGTGTTTTCTCCCAAAAAAGTCCTTGGATTGAAATGATAACACTATGATGCATT
This sequence comes from Viscum album, assembly GCA_963277665.1. NCBI lineage: Eukaryota > Viridiplantae > Streptophyta > Magnoliopsida > Santalales > Viscaceae > Viscum > Viscum album. The sequence goes on along the minus strand of OY728128.1, from coordinate 1,129,231,461 downwards.
GTAGAGTGAACATATTCTAATATGATATCATAGAAAATGATCCTTGAGTAATAAAGAACTTATTTTTCTATGGTAATTAGTGTTTCACAAGTATGTGTCCCATTCATATGAGAAGATCTCATGGAATAGATTCTATGATTCATCTGTGAGTCATGTATTATAAACTGTCGTGATTTTTTCCACGTCACATGTTTATGATATACGATATATAGGATATTTTTTTCAAATGTTAATTTAATATTATCATATCATTATTCTCATGTTATGATTATGAAATCATTTATATATCTCTTGTTTACCGTTACTATGCATCTCTACTACGCCATTATTGTGTTTTTTTCTATATGTTAGGAATAATCGTATTATTTATGATATTTAATAGAATGGTGTTAGTTAGGGGGAACCATATATTTGAAAATAAAGATATATTATGAAAACATTGATTAATTCTCAATGTTTACAATGAAACATGGACTATTCTATTATGCCATGAATTGTTATGTTTTGTAATTGTTTTTAATTTTTTAGGATGCAATATCAAAGTATGGTATGTTTGTATCATAAAAAACTGTATAAAAAATTATTAGTTAACCATTATAAACTAAGATGAAAAATCATTATTAAAAATGATTAGAAGGAGCCTTTCTATATGATAACAACATAATTTTAGGTAGGTAATATAATATGAGTTTTACTTAGAAACATAACCCTTTTTATATACTACAAGTGGAAATTGTTCTAAAACATAATTACCTAAGGTTTATAATAATAAAAAGGAGTATCAGGATTTATTGGATCATAACATTGTACATGAAAACATCCCTTACTACCCACCTAGTTTTAATCTCTCTGATATTATGACTTTCTTAATACAATTTTCATTATGAATTTTATTTTAATATTTTTAATAGATCAAAATCCATGATGTAATTAGTTACAACTATGTAAACATATATCTAAAATATCGTGTCATTATTTATTCATCATATAAATTATTTTTCAGGATTATGTTTTTAAAATTTAATATCATTGATCACACTTTTCAATAATGGTTTTAGTCAATGGATGGAACCTTATGGATGGAACCAGATGGAATTATTTTAACACTAACTATGATAAAAAAAATTTGGAATCAAAAGGGGATGATGAATGAAATAATTGATTTTATGATTTTTCATAATTAAATATCATAATATGTTATTTAAAACTCACACATCATCCAACTCTCATACATAAAAAAGAACTGAATGATAGTCTTCTCTAAGATATATGGTGATGGAGAGCATGGGGTAAACAAGATGCATGTTATTATATGTCAATAATATGGGAAGGACTTCTCTAGTGAATAGAATGAAATGATGTTTAATGATTAGGTAAGAAGGGATTCAATAAAGTAGTTGAGGATAAATGAAAAGGTTAAATAATGCAAAGGATATGAATAATGGTTTCCCATTAAACCCAACAGTGTTTGAATATTATAATGTGGAAATCAAGGGACTTATACAGATTAATGTCCAGGAGGTATATCTCATGATGTGAAACATGAAGGTTTTATATGTAATATATTTGATGTTGATAATGATGACACTACACATGAAATATGAATGTAAGAAGGTTTTAAGGAATAGTGTGATTAATTCTACTTAATGGTTTAATAACAAACTTAAATGAATGACATTTTTAAGTATTTGAATTCAAGAATTATTAAAAATAGAATCATTTTTCTATTAAATTATTTCATCAAGGATGTGGGAAAATATGTTGAATTGTAATAATGACATATAAATGTTATTTAAAATCAATGATATGCTTCATAAAAAACACATTATTAATGGAATGTAAACACTTAATATGTTCCTAACGATGAGATAACAATGCTGACAAAATGTGCTTATTGATATGGATAATGTCAATTGGGTTTTATTATTTACCTTATAAGTGATTATTGATTTTATTTAAAGGTGATTTCTGTTATTGGATAGTTTCATGTTATTTGGTTCTTCTACAAAATCTCTCTAAACTTAATAAAGTGCTCTATTATCTCATCAAATAAGTACATCCCCATTCCCTTTTTTTTTGAATTTGGTGGTCATATTAAAAAATAATGATATATCTTATGATGAAACACTAGTGCAGATTTAATATCATATAATGAGTGTTCTAGGAAACAAGACTACACACCTTATCATTGTTTCTTGGGAAAACCACTAGTATGTGGAAGACATGTGGGAACTAGAAGATGTAATGAGCTAGAAGTATCCACTTTTATTTTTACCAATGTGATGGAATTTATCAGGAGATATTCATTTTAACTAGGGTATAATGTATTTCCCAAATATTTTATGAAATATTATTTTACAAATCTATGTATTTTGATAAATTTCATATTATATGAACATTATGTTTTAACTAACAGGAAAAAATATTAATAGTATTACTTTTAAAATGAACAATATTACATAACTATTAAAAATTATAGAATTTGTTGGAATAAAAAAATTATACTCAATTATAATGATTTTATTTAAACATAATATAGATAAGAATGTACATAATATTTAGTAGTCTATATATGCTTTGAAATATTATTCAACTCAAAAAATTATTTCTATTTATGTTTATGATAAAATAATAAGATTAATTATAAATATTATGAAAATTTATTTGAAAAAATGAAATTTATTTTTTTTTTTTTGTAAAAAATTGTAAAAATTAGATTAGTGTGAATTTCAAGGACTTTTCTGAAAAGATTAATTTTTTTATGAATGAAAAAAAATAATGTTATTTATTGAAAAAAATATTTCCATATAAATAATTTAAAAGGATAAATATTTTTTTGAATAGGAAAAAATGTTCAATTAAGAAAATGATATTATCACAAATTCAATATATTTCAATTGAATGTATTTAATTTTGAATTTTGATGAATAATACATTTTATGATTTTTCATATATTATATTTTTAAAACTAATTTTTTGCCACATATTGAGTTTAATTTTTAAATATATTTTCTAAATTATATTAATTTAATTCGTAATAATAAATTGCTTATATTTATACAGAAAAATTAATAATATATTAAGTTAGACATAATTTTTTATAAAAAATAATATTAAAAATAGTAAAATTAAACACAACTATTAATGTAAAAACAGGTTTATTGAGGGGATAAACTGAAAATATAATGGATAGAATAACCAAAAATCTTTTTTATAACCCATTGGATTGAAATTTATAGAACCTTATTTCATTATGAATGATTTGTATTATATTTTGGTATACTCTAACATTATTTTGAAAAAGATAATATTTTTTTAAAGAAAATGAAAAAATGTCAACCTCTAGATTTTAAATTTGAATTGTGTGTTCATAAAAAAAATAGAGATGATAATGAATATTAATGTTAATTTTGAGTGTGTTGAATTTAATTTCATGTTTTTAATTTTTTTAATTCATTTTGGTAACTATCTAATTTCATTAATTACTTATGAAATGCCAACAAACTATTTATTAAATTAATAGAAAAATAATATAAATGATTCTAAAAATATTTCATGTAAAATTAATTAAATAAATTATTGTATTTCAAGATTTTTTAGATAAATAGAACATGATATATTTGTTTTACAATGATATATACAAATTCCACGTTTTTATGGGTTTTTTAAAATTCAAATTAAATGAATAGTTACAAAACTGAAATTAATATATTTTTATAATAAATATTATTTGATTAAATGATTAAACATTAAGAAAAAACCTATACACATCCAATTTAATTTTATATTTTTAAAATATCAATGATATTCCATGAATGGTAAAATGGTTCTTAAATGATAATTATATTGATCCTTTAATAGTAAAATAATTTACTACCATTGGAAAATATATAATAAGATTTTTCACAATTCGATAGCTTATATTAAAATTAATTTTCAAGAAACATATGATTTTTAATTTATGAAATTTATTCATATTAAAATCCTATTATTAAAAATTTGCAACATAGAACAATTCTCTTCTAGTATTAATTTATAAATTACCTAGGTAAAAAGACTAGTTACCAAAGAGTAAAATAAAATGGTAAATGTAAGGAAACATCGAACATAACGAACAAAATTTTAAAAAAATTTGATTTTTATAGAGGATGTGTTCTTAGAAAAAAATCCAAAAACTACTTGAAATAATAATTATTCAGGATCATTGGGTGATATTGTAATCCCATTATTGAATAGTTTTGGGTATCTAAAAAAGATTCATCATTCCTCCATTACAAAACACAATATATTCCCTTCTATAATTTAGAACAATTATGAAATTTAGATCAACCGAAACTAGACATAATATCTCCTCAAAATCATTATACATGTTCCTGATCTTCAGGTCATCGCCAAAGAAAAAATCTATTTTCCTTGGAAAGATATCCCAAGGATATTTTTCTCAGATATCATAGTTTTATACATTAATATCCATCTTCTTACTTTTTATAATTAAATATTTATTCAGGTATTAACAGTTATAATATAATAACACAAGTATATAACATATATTTATAAGACATTATGTTATTACATAACATATATCTATCTCCACATCCATTAAAATTGTAACAAAGCCATTGATCCTATGTATAGAGGAATTTTTTTTGACGAAATGATGTCATTCATTTTGAATCACCATCTTTTAAAAATATATATAATGAATAATTTTATTTTTTATAAGATACTAAATATGTTATTAAACTTATGAAATTTTAATATCAAATATACCTTCTTGAATTCTATTTCATTTTAATATGATAATGTTTCTGATTTTTACAGTGGACTACCACCTCAAAAGTTGATGTGAATTGTTTTTTGATGATGCCTTAATATGATAATATATTATTTATATTTCGTTCTATTTCTTCTTCCTAAAAATATAATGATAATTCATGTGTTCATACGACAGATCGTTTCCATGAATAGTGAAATTCAATTTATATCTCTAAATGTAATGAATTAATATAAATACATATATAATGAATATATATAATATTTTTTATCATATTTAAAAATATATATATAATGGTACCATGATCAAAATGGAAGGATTAGATATCCCGAACAAAAAAACATATTATAAAAAATAATGTAGTTGTTACCCGAATATGATGTCAACATGAACTTTCTGATAAACGCATAATAAACTAACATAATAAAATCTTACATGATATGATAAATATGAGTATGTTTATGTAATAGATATTTAACAATCATATATTTATTATATATGAGGATAGAATTTGAATAAAAGTGGTCAAGACATAAGATAAAGGATTTTTTCCAAAAATGTCCTTTTTTGAGACAGATCATGCATTATAGACCTTTATTTTTTTTATTATATATATATACACCCCTATTGATATTTTATAACATTAATTTACAACTTTTAATGATTCCAAATTTAAGAGTTTATTTTATTCATTCATGAGGCCAATGATTCCAATGTTACTATAGTCATCAGGGTACGATGTTAAAATCTCATTGTTTATTATAATTGTTTATGATTATGGTATCAATGATGAGAACATATTATCTATTTATGAATAAATTCTTTAATTATTTCCACTGGATAATTGTCTTTGTAATACATGTTTCCTTTAATTTTGTACTCATAATTTTATCAATATTCCAAAATATTTGTTTTAATTAAAAAATAATTTATTTTAATCGATAGTCAAAAATCCTATCCATCCATATCAATTTTTTATAAAAACATTCACAGTTTTTTAATATTTACATATGATTTTTTAAATCCATGTTTAACTTTTTTTAATTTTTTTTAAATATAAATAGATATTGAGGTATTTTTCTAAACAATGCATGTATTAACTTTAACAAAAATGTGAATGGAATATTTTTTAAGATGTAATGAATGAATTATGTTTCCGAAAATAATAACTACTCAAATTTTAAAATATCTAATATAATTTTTTTAAAAAATTTAAATTTAAATTGTTTATATAATATATTTGAAATTTTTATTTCTAAAAATGTTATTTTTTGTTAATTTTTATTTTTAACAGGAAATGTTTAATTTGATCGTGTAAAGTCATTTTTCATCGGGCATAAAATTATTTTATGTTACTTATTCATTAGTAGGAATATGATCCAATGTTATCATCTTTTTTATTTCAATGTATGTTTTTTTATTATAATTTTGATATATTTTTAAATATGTTATCATTACATGGGTAATTTATAGGAGAAAATATGAATGTTTTTTCATACCTATTATTATAATGGGTTCAGTTATAATTAATGTTTTATAATATTCTAAAAATATTATATAAATTTGATTTTCTGAATGTTGTTATTATATAACTGAGGATGGTTTATAATTTTTTACTAGGGATGGTGGCCAAACTATAACCAATGAATATGGTCTAGTTATAACCAATGGTGTGTGGGATATGTATCTCATTCCGATGAATTAGGATATGATTGAAATATCAAGTTGTAAAAAACATTTTAATGGGTTTTGAACTGAGTTCAGTATTGTGAATTCTACACTATGAAATTATTAGGTGTGATCCTTGGTTACTAATATAGTTTAGAGAGGGAGCCAATACCATTTTGATATCCTTGGTAATGATCATGGACTACTATGGAAATTATTTTTTTAATACACATGTTAATTCCAAAAGCATGTGTGTTATGACTGTGGTATTATCTCATTGATTATAATATATGATTCCTTTAAGATTTAATCCTTGTGTAGTTCTATTATATATTAATGGGTCAATTTTAGGATCCATGATATCCAAGGTATGGTTTTAAAATTTTAATCACCTATTCTCATAACCTTATTATGAGGTTAGGTATATTGTATAATTGAAATATTCATTTTATAACATTACTAAGAATATCATCTAACCCTCTCTTATGCTTCTTTTCCTTATGTGATGACTACATGTATTTTTTTTATAATTATAATAATTGTTTATTATTTAGGAACTATGTTTTTTATAATGTTTAAATCTTATGAATGAGATATTTATGTGACCTAGTTTCCAAAATAACTAGACATAGAAAATTTTGGTGTTGACAGATAAATTTTGTAATGAATATTTAGAAATTATGATGTAAAATCTGTTAAAAAGATTATGTTGTCTCTCAAGAGGGTGAGAGTAATATTTATGAATGAATAAAGAGTATTATGGTAGAATGCATAATCATTTCCTTTTTAGTTAATGGAATTTTTGTATTGGTATATTCAATAGAAATATGACATATACTACCACATGTGATGAATTTTTATCTAGAATGGTTCGTAAATATTTCTCAGGATTACCCAAATGTGGGGATGAAGATATTTTTGTCTACTTTTTACATGGGATAAAACATATATCATTTTAAATTTATTTCGTCACATTAATAATTCAACATAAATTGAAAGTGAATTTGGATGATTTTGAAAAAAGTATTTATTTGACCAGGTGTTTCAACTTAGGCATGATAATATTTATTCCAATGTAAAAAAATGATATCTCAATGTTTTTTTAATAAATATGATAATATAAACCAAATTATAGTGAAGAATTAATATCATATTTCCCTAATTAATGTTTTCTATTATTATCAAAATGGAGATTATTTTTTCCCAAAAAATGAACTTTAATCATCTTATCATCAATTAATTATTAAAGAATCTGTATCTAATAATGGTCTTTCCGTAGGTACTCAGAATACGTTTTTGGGGTATTCATGTATGATATCATCACTTATTCTCATTCTGAGGATTTCCTTGATATTAATCATAAATTTATATTAGATACATTAAAATAGAATACTATTTATTTGAATTTTCCAAATTTCAATTTTTGGAATTATGATTCTGTCTTACTTTTTCTTTTTTGTTTCTAATAAATGGTTTATTGTGTATTCTAATAAATTAATGTGTGTTTGAATAAGGAAAATAAGAAAAATGTTTTTTATATATGCTTTATCTTAGCTTTGGATGGATATTATAGATTTTTTTTCGATATAATAAACATTCATCTTATTATTTGATATTATTTACTCAAAATGGTGAAGCGATTCAATGTAGTATAAAATTTATATATAATTTTAGGAGGAAAATAGTAGACTAACATTAGACAAGTTTTTACTCTATATAAATCAGGTGCATTTTATGAGGTTTATTGCAATGTTTTATGATTTCATTTCGTATGTGTCTTTACATAAGTGATAGAAATTATATCTTCTAGGTTTTGGTAGTGAAAGCCTCATGAAATTAATTACCCAACCCATGAATATAATAATTTCAATGTATTCCAAACTTTGAAATGTTGTTGGAATTATGCATTTAGTGAGAAAATCATATTTCAAACAGATCAAAATGTATTTTTTATAATATAAAGATTTTATCATGAGATTGAATTTGTGGGTAAAATAAATTTAGGATTTTAATTTTTGTTCCATTTTAACACAAATAATAAATGAAATGTTTTATTGGAATCCTTTGGTAGGAAAACAACAATGAAGATATTTATTAAAGTATGTGATTAGAGGAAAATGATGTGGTTTTAGCAGAATTTGACATATAATTGATAAATATAGTTCATATTGAGATGATTATTATCTTTAATGTGATTAATATATTGATGGAGTATGTGAATATGGTATTGTTATTTTATGTGGACTATAATAATATAAGTGACATAATGATTATTTGGAAAATAAAACTGGGATAGTCCGTCTTAGGTGATTCATTATTTTCTATTAAATAATGGGTTATTATTTTTAATTAGTATAGGAAGGGTGTGTTGGGATCATTTTACCATTCAAGTTGGTAGGTATATCTAGAAGTTTTAAATCTTTTTCATAATATCATGTGATGTTATTAGCGGCTAGAAATAAATTATATTGATTATGATTTTATTCCATGTTTCCTAGTATAATTATAAGTAATAATATATCAACAATTATAAAAATATTTATTCCTTCCTTTTAAAATATTTATTGAAAATGGAATAAAATATCTATGGATGAAATGATTGGGTTCCCAAGGTCACAATTAAATTATATTGGTACATATGGGACAGTGGATCAACTAATTAATCTTTCTTATTTTATTCTTATTTGAGAAATGTATTTAATTTGTTGTCTTATAGATATTTATGTCAAAATGATAATTAAACATCATAGAGTTATAATGTTTATATTATTGGGTCTATACCCATAATTGAAATATAGAATATTGATTGTTTTTGAAATATATTTAGATATGGATAATGATATTACAAACAAGTCATCCACAATTGGATAGTAAAATGATGTGACCATTCAAATTCTATAGTTTGTTCTTTTATAATGTATTATTCACCTTGGAAGTTCTTTATTAGATCAACATCCATTAGTTGGTTTTTAATTTAATGATAGTTACCATTAATTGATTTATATGGAATCATTTATGCAATTATTTAATTAACCATGTTGGTCACCATTGTGTAATGTTGTGTTTGATGAGAGTTACCTTCTAAGAATCAATTCAATGATCGAGAAGACTATGTTGGTTAAGTTGATTCAAAAGAATAAGATTTTAGTTCAAATTCTATATAATTCTTATACATCCTATTAGAGATAAATGTCATGATTTTTTGTTGGAGATAATTTATTATTCATGTAACTTAATGATTGGGGAACATTTGGAATGCGAAATATGGGATGTGGATTACATGTTATTTGTTGTCATATTAAATCATTAATTGAATCATCTGGTAGATTATAGGATGGATTTTACATAATTTTGTATGATTTTCTATAATATTCTATATATATCCTGATTACATAAGTATCAACTAACCCTTCTCATATCTTTTGATTGGATGAATTTCTGTTAGAACCTTATGCTTTGTTTGTTGAGATGTGAATTTGGGTTTCTGATCGTAGAGAGAAGATGATTAGAGGGTTAATTATTCTATTAATATTGTTTTTATTTTATATATTATAGATTAAAATTATATGTGGGAGTGGGAGGATAATATGTGACAATAATAGTGGGAACCATTAATTGATTAGATTTCCCATTGACATTCTGTGGATGACTATTACTGTGATGGAATTAATTGCAATGATCATGTTATTAGAATTCACTGGTTATGGGTGAGGGATGAAATTAGTTTTCTTATTATGGATTTTATAATGTTTTCTTGATTAAATTTTTGAAAAAAATATATATATGAATAAGAAAATGTTTATGGATAGTTCTATTAAACCAATATGGGGTTCATATAATGGAGACAATTTTATGTTTGAACCTAAGTTATAGAAATAAATTGGGTTATTCTTTAATGTGTTACATGGTTCTGGGAACTATCATATCATAATAAAAATGACTATGAAAAATTTAATATTTTGGAATCACTTTTTTTCAGAGTCATAACATTATCTTAGAGAATATTGTCCCATTTTTTCTTAATAGACACAAGAATGATTTCAACAACGTCTTGAGAGAAATACATGTTGACAATTAAATTGGGTTTTAAAGCTAACCAGAAATACATTATTATCCAAATATTTATACAAATGACTAATTATTTACCCCATCCATCTATTTGTGACATATTGGGTGATTTATGGTGATTTTATAATCCCATAACCTCTCATAAATGGATTTTAATCATTATTGTTGGATATGAAAAATGATAAATTCTAAACCAAAGATCAAAATTCATTCTATAAATTATTCTCATTATCACTCTCAAATTCATAAATTATGATATAAAAACTTTTATTCCATGATCATAGATTAGGGATTCATGTAATTTTATTTGTGTAATTGAAGCCATTATCCATTGATAATGTGATTTAGAAAATTAAATTAGGTAATTATAATAATGAAATTGATTATGTAACTGTATCCACTCTCTTTTATTAATTGGAAAATAAATTTAAAAATTGGAAATCCAAATTAATTAATTGTTGACCTATCTGATTGATTTCATATAAAAATTTGAATTTATAAAAAATGTAGATTTTTCCAATGTAGATTTTAATGGAAAATTGTATCTATTGATTTTAATTAATATTGGAATGAAATTATGAATATGAAATTAGTGATTTTTATGTTTTAATTGAATGTAAACTGAATTTTAACTATATTTCGAAAATTCATTTTTTTTAAAAGGATAAATTGTTATTTTTTCATAAAATTTAATGGAGAATTCAATTATGAATAAAAATATTTATTTTTAAATATAAATTTTTTTAATGTGTAAATATTAATTTTATATTAAATCAAAATTTATCAAAATTATTGAAGTAATTTTTTATTTTAAACATCATTATTTTACTTCTATAAAGGTTTGAGTTATATCATTTGGTTTTTATCATAGGAAATTAGATTTATTGCACTAAGAGTGTGCATGTGTTAAAAATGTTTTAATGAGGCGTTATTTTATAACTTCTAAGATGAATCCATTAGGATGTAAAACATAGTGACATTGTACTATGTCACCAAATTATTGGGATAATATAGAACAAATTTTTACACTATATAGTTTTGGTTTGGACAAATGAATAGTAATTCATTCTATAGATCCTTGATATTTAAATATTTCAACTTAATTTAAGTAAATATTATTTTAAAAAGCATAGTCCACATGTAAAATAAAATTAAAAAAACATTAACATATAAGATATAAATTAAAATAATAATAAAAAGTCTATAAAACATATATATGTAAATATTTTAAACATTATTTTATTCAGAATAAATATAATTTATTTTTTTTAATTAATTTTTTAATTTAATATTTTAATGTGGTATTTATTTTATCCTATTAAATTCAATTGATCACTTTTAAAAAAATTTTATGATAATATTTATTATTAAAATTTATTTAATAATATAAATAATTTATTTTAACTATTAATCAATTTTAATTTTGATTAAAAACACCTAATGTTTTAACTGTTCAATTTTCAATAAGAGATGTTTATCAATATATTTGTTTTTCTATAAAAGTAATATTTATATTTTTATAATTTAAATATAATAAAATGAATATATTTTTGGGTTATTCATTTCAAAATTATCCAAGAGTAGATTTTGTGTAATATCTCTGATGAATTTTAGTTTTTGGTAATAGTGAAATGATAAGAATTTTATAAATATAGAAAATATTATTAAATCAATGTGATATAATAATAATTTAAAAATATATGAATTATTTTTAACAATAAAATATTTAATTAGATATTAATAAATATTATTTAAAAACTCACGCTTAACCATTATGGTAGAAGTGTTATATTTTAATTTAATTAGAAAAAAACAATTCATGGCAATAAATATAATTTTTTGAAGGTTCCAAAAGGTTTTTGACTTATAATAATATTTAATAACCCCAGTAATATTACTAATAATCTAATAAATTCTAGTGATTTAAAAAAATAGCATATTATTTTTCCTAAGAATATTCAAATTCATTTTTACACATTAAAATTATTTTCAACTATAAGTGATTTTGATTCATTTATTGAATTTCATTTAGAATTTACATCAGCCACTTATATAAATTTAATAATATGAAATGGTTTAATTTTATAATTATCATTTAAAAATTTATTCATATGTTCAATTTAAATTTTTGTAATAATAATTTACCAAATTAATAATTTTTCACTACAGAAATAATTAAATTGAGGTAAAAATGAATATTGAAAAGGTAAGACAATAAATATCCCAAAATATATCATTAAATGTTTATAAAATATAATTTATAATCTGAAATAATATTTTAAAAATTAATTATCAATTTAGGTTCCTCATTCATAGTTAATTACACTTCTTTTTATATTAAAAAAATATATTTATAAGAGTGTCGCTCCTCAAATATATAAAAGGACTCCCTCACCCCATAACTCAACAATAATCATCGCGAACTCTATATAATCTAATAATTATGAAAATATATCAATCCATATCCTACCCAAACATCATAGGGATTAGTGTCACCGAATTTCCAATCTTAGAAAAAAAAGGCATAACCCAATAGATGATATCCAAGGATGATGTATAAGTCCTAACCATATTATTTCTAGAATATTATATTTTAAACCTATTTAAAATTTATTAAAATCAGAATAATATACTTACATAATAATATTTTTTATACCTATTTTTTTATGATGTTGTAAATACTATTTTCAATCATCTTCGCATCATATGAAAAATTAAAATGTTATTTGTGTGTATGCATGTACTACCACATCCATGAAGTGTTGTATTTCATTTTCATCATTGTATCACATAGAAGATTATAATGATATAATTAAGGAATATAAATAATTTCTTTAACATAATTTTGATTCTATGAAAGAAATTTTTTATCCATTTTCTTACCCATCTATCTTTAGAAAAATGGAAACATCACTTTTGTGAATGTACACACATCCATCACCACAAGAAGATGAATTTTATGCTTCAATATCATCCCTAAGGTCTAGTAATAAGTATTTATTTAATGAGTAAATATTATATCATAGTATAATTATTCTCAAATAAATGTAAAAATTTATCTACAATATTTTAATTTCATATAGTTTAATAATTATAATGTCATTCTTCTGTATGTGCGGATTGCATCGTTTATAAAAATATGTATTTTCATTTTACATAACCTCATTTTAAGGATTGTTTTAAAAATATATTTAATGTAAAATATACATAGAAATAAGATGATAATGACTCTAAATATGATAAAATAATTTTCCATTTGATCTTGTTCAATGCATTGGTATTATTTTGATGTTATAAATGGAATAACATTAAAACATCCCATTTGATGTTAATCATTTGGGAAGAAAAATATAAAATGATATTAAATGACATAAAAGATGTAATATTTATAATGGAATTAACATAGAAAAGTATCTTTGTAAATTAGGTTATTAATATAATTTTCTTATCTAGGGGTTATAAAATTGTATGAATCATGTCGAGACATTACATTAGAGGTTTCATCATTTAATTCTACTTGTTTGACAATTATTAAATTTCTCAGAAAATTTTATCTTATATTTGGTGTATAAAATTTAATATATATGTATATTAACATTATTCACCAAAAAGTAATGATGTTTATAAATCCTTTACATGTTATCTCCTTGAGTGTTCAATTAAATAAAAAATAATATAGATATATCAGATTTATATTTCAATTTTTTTCAAATGATACAAAATATTTATTTACCAAACTATGTTATTTAAAATAATTTAATAATGGAATTTTAAATACATCAATTTTTTCAATTGTCATTTTTTAAAATAAAATATATATTATATAAAAGTATAATATTGAATCATTGTAAATATTTTTGTATTTGTTATTTATTATTTTATATCTAATAGTGAAAAATAAAATGTTTTTAAAATTAAATAAATGGGAATAATTTATTATTAAAAGAAAAATGATTTGTTTTTATACTTTCAACAAAATTGTATGTCATGAACTGACCCAAGTTGGGGCTCAAGACCCCGATTCCGCATGCCCACCTCCATAGTCCAGGGGTTGGAGTCCAACAACAAATGAATAACTATGGTGGGTATGCCTTCTCCAATGCACCTATATGCACAGACATAACAAGTTCAATAAATAAGTTCAAATCGAATGAGAAATAATGAAACACTCTAATAATTTAAACCAAACATGGATGAATCTATATATAGTACACAAGTTTGGTAGTGTAAACTAAAATGTGATGAGGAAAAAAATTTCCCATATCGAAATATGTACTATCCAGAAAAACCAGAAAAATAAACTGTTGTGACAGCCTAGATCTTGAATCCCAAGATACAACCACCATACAAGGTATAAGCAACAAATATCCCTCAGCTTCTCTAAAGACACAGTAGACATATCCATCATCTGTATAAGACATATAATTGTGTTAAAATCACATGCGTGGGTGAGTATAAACACACCAAGTAGGAATTCCTAAAAGTTTAAGGGAAATTAGTAAGTGATATAGTGAGAAAATAATGATGGTAGACGAAATATACAGTTAATGAGAATAGCTCAAACCAAAAAAATAAAGTGAATATATCCTCATCCAATCACAAGGAGATAAATAGGGTTAGTATATGAACTAAAAATAAATTCATCATCAACTATAGTCAAATAATATATTCATTCAACTATGAGAATAAAGAAAATAAATTCATCTGGAATACCTCACATATCTTCACCTCTCCTTGAATTAGAGTAACCAAATCCAAGTTGTTGATGTAGAAATATATATATATATATATATATATATATATATATATATATTCCCAGTCAATATATGAGAAATATGAGGGTAAGGGGATCTCTATCTCACATCCCATCTCAATAAGAGGTGTATCAAATAGTTAAAAAGTGTATCAAAAATGCTCAAAATATCAAATGTTTTCCCAAAAAAAACATTCATATTCAATCCACGGATCATCAATGTAATTAAAAATCATTTAGATGTCATCTCAATGTAGAGGACAATAACCATAGCATGTAGGTGGGTTCCACTTTGTATGTATATGAGGATGCCGCAGCCTAGATGTGTTGTAGGGTTAACATATTATATGTCTATGATTCCACATCAAAACTACATTTGACAGTCAACTCAGTATCTATTGTGGATGAAACTACCCTGTAATTATTGTAACATCCCAATATTGGTTTTGACTCAACATTTCCCTAACCATAGTGGCTCTCAAATCATTATGAACATCAACCCAAATTAATGACGATGCCAACTAGAGGTGAAGACCGTAGTTTGTGTGTTGGGAGACATTCCCTCATAAAGTGATTTTAGCACAAAAAAATGATGAAAAATTTCAAAAAAAATCAGTAAATAACCAATAAAAATATAAAAACATAAATAGAGTAAAACACTAAAATTAATTTCTTGTAGAATGATGATTATTATACATGTCATTTTCTAGAAAATAATCCAATATAGGTCCACACTAGTACAATACAACACATGTATAAAACAATGTTCCAAAGGTATCTAGCTAGAATTGTTAGACTCATATTGGACTCATTCCCTCTTTATCCTTAGAAGATATTAAGATATTATATTAGGTTTAATTCCATTATCAACACCTACTCTCATATTGTATGTTGGGGTACCTGAAGGTTATCCAAATTATGTGTGAGATGTAATCCTAATAGGTAACAACACATGGTCTTGTTCCAATAAGTTTGTGAATATATCTAATAACAGTGTGATGAAAATAATAATATTAATTCAAGGAAGTAATCAATGTTTACAATCCTATAAGTCTAGTTTCTCATTTAATGTTTTCTTGAATTAATCCATCTCATTTAAAAAATACTTTTCTTATATAACAATCAAGCATGTGTCATCTATAACACGCTCATTGAATAATTTAACCCCATTTAGTATATATTTCTCTAGACCTGACAAATAGTCCAGCCTCTGCCATAGCTCATGTATCAACAGATTCCTTAACATGCCATCAAAATGTCTAAGTCATGAACAAATCCAATAATGATCTATGTCTTGGTAGACATGTCATATAATTCATTTTATTCATTAAAATATTTAGAAACTAATCCCTTGCATGGTATTCCAATATTTGAAACCATATCTCAAAACAAGTGTTATATAAACAAACACCTAGTCAGACCATCCATTAAAGAACTCTCAAGAACCCATGTATTGTTCTGGGTGTGGTATAATGTCCCAAAAACTTGAGTCTATTCTTAGAGGTTGAATATAAAAGCATAACTGTCACCCATGGCATTTATAATAAAATGTCTTGAAGAAAATCCTAATAAATCCATAAGGAATCAAATCATCCCTTGTAATTTAATATTCAAATACCCTATGATTCTAACCTTGGAAAATGATGTATCACTCTGGCATAAGTTTCAATAGCCAAATGATCCCATATATTTGTTCTTAAATTGAATACATGTGTCACTCAAGGATAATAAGCCTCAGAACAATTAAATATCAATTAAAAAATTTATATACACCATGTTTAACAATCCAAACCAATTTAATTCAATCACACCATAAGAGGTGACTTAGATCATTGGTAAAAGTCTTTATGGATTCCCATTAATTTACTCAAATCAGAAAAACATTAAAACTAGAATATCATTCTTAGAGAATATATAACATTTCATAGGCTATATTCAACTCACTTGTAAATTAACATATAAATGGATATTCAATAATATTGTAATAGTTAAATATTTTGGGGGAAAGTTACTTGGTAATTAAATACATTTATTGAATAAATCAACTTACATGTATTTTAAAATTTTAATTTACAAATAAACTCATGAACCATTTCATCATTTTGATTCACAATAATCAATTAAATACTAACATCGAATAACCTAGGGTGAATGACCACACCCTATGTTTTGTAATCACAATTCCCACCATTGGTGGTTAATCTAAAATAATAAACACAATAACGGGGTGATTCCATATCAATGGTATTCAACCTATAATGAATATCAAACAAGGCTTGTTGATTACCTGGAACTTTATTATCAATTTAAGGGTCGAATTTCATTTCACAATGAAAATTTTCTACATAAAATGATGACATGTATAAATAGATCCAAAATTATAAAAAGGCTTGAGACCATATACCATATGTCCATGGTTAATAGATCATCTTCTATCAGCTCCACATTCATCTCTGCTCAGAAGAAAACTGAAGAACATTTGAAGAACCTAAAAATGGGGAAACATTATTTGCACCTAAATAGTACAGTTGAAATACAAAATAATGATATAATATTAAAAAGTAATTATGAACACTAAATTTCATATCCCATGAGATGAATGACCATAAACATAGATATTATACTTACAAGTTTTCAGGATTATAAAAATATTGAAATAGGGATCTCTTTAAAACTTGAAGTTGTTTTGTGTGAGAAATTGAAAAGTGATTTTAGGTTATAAAAGGATTTTATTTGAATTTAAAATTATTAAATTTCCCAAAATTTAAGGGGTCACAATATTTAGGTGCATGGTTTGACTAACCATGTTCCAAATATTCATGTTAATATATTTTCATGGGATAATAGATGGTTTTCCAGAAACATTTGACTAACTATGTAATAACAATGAAAATTATCTCTATTAAAGATTTAGAGCTTGCCGAATTCCCATACAGACCAAGGTACAATGTTTGTATGAAGTTGTGTGAAATTTTCATGCTCTCTTCCTATTCTAGGAATGGTTTTCTAAATAATTAATTGTAACCCTCTTGGTATCATCTAACATTGTGTCTACACAATTTTACTCCAAATGTAAGGTTTTGGGGCCCAAACCAGCCTGAAACACCCTGAACACATCTATGATGTTGAATTTCATTCACATAAGGCTATATATAAACATTGAAATTAATATTTGACAAACAAAAATAAATTAATACCTCAAATATGAACTAAGTTATTACAAACATCCCAAATTAATATAATTTTTCCATGAGTTTTCTTTCCACGGGTGGTGATGAATGATCTGTGAATAAATGTGGCCATTGAGATGACACATTGACCTCCCTCTCTAAGGTATCATGATTCACTCAGTCATGCCTCCATAGAAATTATACAAAAATAACTAAGAAACCTCAGTGAATATTCATGTTATGTTCCACAATACGTGTAGGATTTTCATCAAATGATGAATTTATCTATAACTCACCCTCCATGGGTTCAAAGACTTGAGTCGAGTTTTAATAATAATTTCCTAGCTATTAAACATGGAAGAATTCATCCATAGATCTCCAACTCGGAGGTTACAACAAAAAATAGGCTTCTGGTCTGAATCCCTACAGAATCTCATGCAATCCTACATACTATGGTAAAATCTCACCCTATCAAACGATTGTACATTGTCCCAACCTTAATAGAACAAGAAATAAATCATAATCCCCATCCTTAAACACTTGAGGTCATCTTTGGACATCAGTTTATGATTATTGTTGAGACTTCTCAGTATATTTCCATGTCTGAGTCAATGGAACCTATGTTATAGTCACTTGAACAAGATAAGGTCCAATAATACTTTCTTCTTCCAACTCAAAACATCATAGGGGTAATCTGAATGTCCTACCATGAGAAAAATAATAAGGGACCATATGAATAGTCACATGAAGGCTATTGTAGTTGGATAATTCCAATAGTGGTATATGAATCTCCCAAGAGCTCTTGATATCCATCACATGTCCTTAAAGCATGTCCTTAAGAACCAAAGTTGTGTGCTCTAACTAACCATCAATATATGGGTGGAATGTTGTGATCAGATGTACTTCTGTACCCAATTTCCTATTTTCCCATTCCCAAAACATGATGTAATCTTGTAATACCAATCTGAGATGATAGTATTCAAGACACTAATAGATCATACTATCTCTTGGATATACACCTCCAAATATCATCAACTTAAATGTTATCCTTTATATGTCATTAATTCAAAACCATTTTTATCCTATCAACAACAACTCATAAAGAATCATTATGTCATAGATACCTCAGTAAACTATTTTCAAGATAATATAATATGTAATTTCATTTCAACATTTCAATTGGTAGTTACTATAGAATTATGGAAGGTCACTAGTGTTATTTCTTCACATGCTCACCAGTGGAACTCCTCAAGGAAAAACATGCTACATATCATTTCATACCTAAACATCTATATTTTTGAGATAAAATTTTTATCATCTTACTGAATCTTGGATGACCTTCCCTAGATAAAACATGATGATCTCACCTCAGATCATTGTGGATGTCTGAAGATATCCATACATGACCAAGTAATCACAACATCTCATCCACGCCTAAAACACAACCAGGAAGAGGTATCTCACCCGCAACATTTTCCTATAATACTAGGCCATAATAATCTAATAGTGGAATCATTCTTAATCTATATATAAGGGTAGAGATAAAAACTATGGATTATAAAATGGCATGAACATAACATCCATGTACCTCCATGTTTATCTCAATGAAAAAAATAGAGTCTTTCATTCGTAATTAGATTGTTGTGCTATAACTATATGAGTCCTCAAACATAATGCATCAGCCACTGAATATATATTACTATCCATATATTCATGTTAAAAATAAAATTACTATATGTACCTAACCCACCTTTATTATATAGTTATTATATGATTCTATGTAAATATTATCTTCCTGATTTTGTTGTTCGTGTACACCAAACACTCTCTCCAAGTAATTTATGTCTCTAATAGGGAAATGTGTGAACAACTATAGCCAAATCATGGTTGTTTGTTTGGTAATTCCTCTCATGTGGCCTCTGCTTCCATGACCCATACACTATGACTGAATCCCCCTATATAATGATTACTACATGAATGAAACAAAATATATCATAGTACATAGTGTAATTTATTTCTATCATTGGAAAAATATATATGGGTGATAAATTCAATCTACCATTATTTACCTAAATAGGATATCTAGTAGGAATATCTGAATACATAATTAACATCCTTCTTAGTCAATACCACTAGAAATGATTCTATGTGTGATAAGTACTAGATGAAACACATTTAGTAACCAGCTAGCCCCAAGAAACTCTAAACCTAAAATAAATTCTTCAGTTGCTGCTAGGAAACTACAACTCTATGAAACTATAGGTCTTCTAATTCTCTTTTATCTGAGATAATGGGACACAGAAATTTTAACTTGTCAATCTAAGCGGGTCACTTTGTGGCCTAATCTTATATCTTTAGATCTATTTTTGTATTTGAAATGATATCTATTTTTTTTCATGGTCGTATTGATTATGAGAATACACCAATATATAATCTACATAACCACTAAGAATTAATCAATGTAAGTATGAAAAACATGATTAATCAATTAAATGAATATTGTTGGAACATTTGTGAGGCCAAATGGATAATCCATAAACTCATATATCCCTTACCTTGTACAAAATACTCTTCAAGGAACTTATGATGGTCTTATACTCACCTAACATTAACCAGACCCCAAGTCGATATTTTTGAATAACATGACTCCTCATAGATGGTTGATGAAATATTTTATACATGAAGAGGATACCGATTGCTAAACGTATAATTGTTCAATTTCTAGTAATCCATATATAGAAAGAGGTTGACATCATTTTTTCTGAAAATGACAAACAAACCCCTCAGATATGTATTGGGTCATATAAAAAAATTTCTATTAAATAATCTATAATCATATTGATCACATTAATCTTAGTAGTATCCATATTATAAGAATGAATGGGTATAAGTTCATCTAATTTAACTAAATCAACATAGAAATCTACCTATTTAAATGGAGGTAATCCTAAATGTTGTTTGGAAAGACGTCACTAATAAGATAAACCACTGGAATGAAATTAATGAGATGTGTTCCCTAGACATCTGGATATAAACACACAACCTAGGTTGTCATCCTGCACATCCCACACTAAACGGGTCCATCTCAAATTCCTAGACATTCCCAATAATTTGTTTTAGTAAACACATATCCCTTAAGGTATGTTAAACTCTCCCTGTGGTGACATCCACAAATGAAATCATGGAAGTGAACAAACTATTCCATCCCAAGGATGATATCAAATCCTACTATATCAAGGGAAAATTGGTCTCATATGAGGTAAAATCCAACAACATCAAGGGGTCAGTCACTACACTAGCATAGATCCTACATTCTATCACCAATAGAGTATCAAGATTCATTAATCAATAATTTGTATAAACAATGAACCCAATGATCTCTATAACAGGAACATATACAAAACTATGTGATGGCCCTGTATAAAAATGTGGACCCACTAATTTCGAGGCCACTAGAACCGTAATAATGAAAATAGAAGGTATGTCATCATACTCATCAAAATTCTGCTGGAATGAATATTTCTATATTTTACCATGACCCCCTGAAACTACCTATCTACCCTAATATGATCCACCCTACTGTCGCTGAAAAATCACGATCATACTACCATGACCAGCACCTTGTTCTGATCAGCCTAATGTACTCTCACTCCCTACTAGATGATAATCTATTAACTCTACACATGGATTTGGATTTGGTGAAAACCATAACTCACTGGATTCTTAAAAAAAATTCAATAATTTAAGGTGGCCATTAATTCAACAAGATTAGCATTTAATTGGGTCCCTCATACAGTGACGCCATGTATGATCTTGTACACCGCACTTGTAGAACCTCAAAATTCGATTTGAATATGTTTTGAAACATATAATATCATCAAGTTGAACATCTAAAGGATTATACCAAATACTATTTAATGGTTTTCCAGATCAAGATACCAAAACTACTCAAGACACATAAATATCCTATATCTGGTTACACGCTATGATAATCACCTAATTCACTAATCTAGATATGTTAGTCAGTTGAAATACAGTCACATGTGATCAAATATGACACTTGAAACCATCATAAAACCATTTATATTTATATAATTAATCACTCCTCATAATAGGTGGGAAATTATATCGCTCATGAAAATTGGATGACTAATCCAGAACGTATGTTGTACCCTACAATAAGTTCATAAACTCACAATAATTCTAATACATCAATGTCTAATGATTGAATTATTCATTTAAGATCATTTAAAAATCCCTTCAAAACATATCTTGATGAATTTCTGTTTTTGTAGTAATATGCCACCATCTCTTGGTGTAATCACACAACATATACGTAGTGATCCTAACCCTCCTCATAGGAGGAGTCTCAAGATGCATAAAGATAGATGGTGTATCCTCTATCCATGAATCTGCAACCTGTGGTCCACCATCCTTATAAAATGTCTATCGATTCTACATCTAGAACTCATGTGTTCGCACAACCATAGATGTGGTCGACTACAACAATACATGAATGTTTTGAATAAAATGTAAGAAACCATCACAAGACTATTCCTCCACACCAGTTTATGTTGCAAATAGTAGTGTTTCTATTGGAATGACTAGAGGATTCACTTGAATTCCATATCCATCCAACTTTGGAGTATGTTCATCACAAATATCATGAAATACCACTAGAGTTCATCATGGTGGAATTATTAAAAAAATCAAATCACCCATCTTATTTTATGATCATTGTGATGGTTCACATCTCTGAAGGAAATATATTTATATAGGATAGGTAAAAGACTTCCTCTTTATGAATAAACCCATTTATCTTCTCTCTAAGTCATGTATGTGTGCTAAATATATCACGTACAAGCAAGAGACACTACCAATATATCACAATTACATTGAGGTATGGTCCAGAATTCTAACATAAGAAACTAATGTTTCCATTTCATTCCCATTTATTTATTTTCCATTGAAACCATTTTCATTCCATAATATAAGACTTCAAATAAAAAGGCTGAACTAATTGGTTTCAAATTAATTATCCATGAGGTACCATACTTCCTAGATAACAAAACATGGAATCAATCTATTCAATACAATAACAATTCTGAGAATACCAATCACAACATCATGTATATATCGATCACAAGACATATCAAAATATTATGCAATAAGTAGTGCCTCCTAAATGAAATGGACAAATTCATGAAATGTGATTTAAATAATTTCCTAACAAGATGAATGAGATGGATTACCAACAACTCATTAGGATTGAAATAATAGAACCTATAATCATATTAATGATAAAATCATAAGTATAGTGTTTCTCCGATTGGTGAGTTTAAATCAACTATAAGAGTCCAAATCTAGAAAACAACGATTCAAGTCAAGGTAATTGGGCTATTTCCTATATTTGGATTAGCTACTCATAAGCAAAGTTCATTACCAATGTGCATTCCCTGCTTATCTATTTCTATTTTCAATAAATAATAATGAAAAAATAATGAAAAGAATTACCATTTATACTAATTGGTTAAATCTTAGACTGATAAGCCACTAAATAGTGCCCTGAGCTTGGTGGGTCAAAAGGCCTCAAGCACATACACCCCCCCCCCCAAACACAATTGCCTTCTTGACTAGTAGTGAGGGTATTGAATTGTATGTGGAGGGACTATGCACTCATCTCCGGAGTGAAGTACTAAGAAATGTTGATAACATACATATAATAGATGTTGTTAATAACTAAAAAATAGATAACAGCAAGAATAAGGATTCATACTATAAGGAATATCACATACATTTATGGTGAAGACGCATATAATATGTCTACTAAATAATCCATAATAGTACTATTGTAGTAAAATCCAACCCACATATCAAATGTAAAAAATGTTTCAAAAGTATCCAATTAACATCATGATCCACTTATTCGTCACATACTCCCCTTCTACTAAAATGCTACCAATAACATGTTGTAGGATGTTTTCCATTATCAACAACTTAAATCATATAGTCAGTTTGGGTACCCATAGGTGGCCCAAATGTGGTGTGATATATAATCCCAGTAGGCAACGAACCAAGGACATGTTCCAATTAGTCCGGGAATATATATATATATGAATATTGTGAAAAAAACAATAGTAGTAATTAAATGAAATGATCAAAATTAACCATCCTATAAGTCCATGTTCTCATTTAAATGACAATTGAATTAATCAACTTCATTTAAAAAATAAATATATTATTTATCATTTAAGGATTTTCATCTATAACATACTAATATAACAATTTAATTTCATTTAGTATATATTTATAAAGACCCATCTCATAGTCTGATATCCCATGCAGCTCATGTATCCATTGATTCCCTATAATTCCATATATAGATGTAATTATGGATGTAATCCTTGATTATGATTTATCTTTAATGGTGTAACATATATTCCATTCCATTAATTATTCCATTTAAAATCCTATTCCATAATTGAAATTCAAATGTTGAATCCAAATCTCACATTAGGTGAAATATTGACCAACACCATTTGTGCATGTTCATAGGTAACCTCTCATGAATATTGGTATTTCTATAGGAGGCTACAATGACTCAACAACTCGATTCCATTCATGGTTCTCCACTAAAGGAAACCAAGTTTCGAAAATGGCTTATATGATCAAATTCCCTTGATTCTATATGACCCATAACATACAGAATCCAAGACCCACTTAACATTTAACACTCGAACCCCTTATGAGTCAGTTCTTGGGAAATAATGTTTCACTCTAGCATAAAATTCCATAGAAAATCAGTCCAACAAATTGATTATTCTTTTAAATCCATGTGTCACTCATGTATATTAATCATCAATCCAATTCTAGATCATTTAAATAATTTTCAGATACCATGGGTCTCTTCCCAAACCCATTCAATTAAAATTCACCTTATGCGTTGGATTATTTCAATGGGATATGCTTATAGGTACTTCCATAAATTTACACATATGGTAAAAACATTATAACTTGCATCTAATTATTAAACATACTATCACAGGGAATATTCACTATTAAAATCACATGGATATTAACATATTAAAGGAAATTCAAACATAAATTATTAATTTATTATCAAGGGGAGATGATCTATGGTAATTCCATCCCTTCTCATGAATTAGTAAATATACAATTTTTATCAAAATTTAACATAAAAAATAACTCCTAAATGAATTAATCAATTTGATAAAATGTTATATATTTATTACATAAATCCCATGAAATGGTGTGAATGGGTACATACTAAGGTGTCCAATCCCAATAGCCTCACATGTGTGTTGAACTCAAATACTCTACACCAATAAAGGAGTGGTTCCATCAATAAGATATTCAACCTATAAAAAACATCAACATGAATCTATAATTAACCACTACATGCCTATCAATTCTAGGGTTTAGTTTATTTTAATGTTGATTCATGAGAATTTGTCCCCTGGCATGAAAACATGTATAAACACAACTATATTTAATGAAACTCAACATGCCACATACCTTATGTTAACAGTTGATACCTCAACTAGTATCAACTTCAAATTCGGCTTTGATTTCGAGAAATCTTAAGAACAGATAAATAACCTAATAATAAAGAAATTTTTCTTTCAACCAAATTGCATAGTCGATATCCAGATGAATGGAATAAGACTAAAAAAAATTATGAACCAACCATTCTAGATCCAATGTTATTAATAGACATCATTTTAGAGATTGAATGGAGATTTTATCTTCAATTGAAGGGAATTCATGGAGGGAGCCCTATAATAGTTGAAGTAGCTCGAGTGTGAAAATTAAAATCGATTTTTGGTTTTATAATGTATTTTCATTAAATTAAAAGTTACGAAATTTCCCAAAATAAACGGGTTCATTCATTTTTATGTGCACGATCTGAAAAGTTGTGTTCCAATCATGCATGTTTATTTGTAGGCATGGTCAGCCACATAGTTTTCCCAAAATGCTTTTATAACCATTTTCGAACCATGAAAATCGACACAATAAAAGTTACAGATCTAGACACATGGTCATGTGGAATGAGTGTCATGGTATTTCTAAAATTGTAAATCCTCTCTTTATCTCTTCCCCTACCTCACATATTTTGTTAAATTGTGTGGATTGTTTCGTATTGGTTAAACTAATCATTCACTAGTCTATTTTCACACCAAACGATGCGTTCTAGTCTCCAAACAATTCACAAACTCACCAAACACCTGCATCACATCAATGTTCATTCACATGTTTCTATATTTAAAATTTAAAATTTATATTTGATGGGAATAAAGGGACTCATACTTCATAAAAGTACTAGGATCTTCAATGTTGGAAAATCAACATCATATTCATCAAGGCTTCCCAATATTGATGGAGGGTCGACACGGTATCCTGTAATGTTGCCAAAAACCAACTATTTTGGAGGGTCAACTCAGTATCCATCAAAGATATCGCTGCCCATCTATGATAGAGGTTTAGATCTGTATCTTTTGTGGATTCCATTTTTCCACTATGATGGATGGGGAAATCACTATCTATTGAGGACGCCACCGCCCCACTATGTTAGAGTGCCAAATCAGTATCTGTGTGGGGTGCCACTGCATAGCTATACTAGATGATAAACTCTATATCTATCGAGGATTCCATGTCACATAAATGCTAGAGGGTCAACTATTTATTAATCGAGGACATCGCTATATAGTTTTACTAGAGTTTCATCTTGCTATCCATTGAGGATGACAGTTCCCATCTATGTTGGATGGTCAACTCAATGAGGTCATTAAGGAACTCCACTTCCTAGCCATGCTATTGTGTAACACTCATTTTATTCTAGGTGATCATGCATGATCAATTCCTTCATTGGGCATTTTTATATCAGGAACCATGATCCGAGAATTTCACATAGTATCTCCAAAACCACAACCTAGGTCACCATCTCATTCTACGTGAAACATTCCTAGGATAGGATGCTCACAGGCCATAATCCAAGTTCAAACTAAAGAAATACATATGGGCATTTTTTTTCAAAATGGTTCTTTGGGTATATATAGTGTGAGAGGACCCACACGACAGGTGGTCTAGCTACACTGCATAGTCGTGTCATAGGACATAACAGAATTCCATTCCCATGTAGTAGTAAACCCACTATATGTTGAAAACACAACATGCCATATATAATAAGGACATGGTTGTATTCCGTTAACCATGTCTATCTACCAAAACATTTTTTTGTGTACCCAATTCCATGATTGTTTTCTACGCTGTGTATATCCACATGATTTTCCACCCATTTGATCCATCCAATGGGTTCTTAACCATGTAAGAGGTACACGTAGTGTAGGAGGACGACAATCCATGTCATCATTTTATTTTATAAATACCTATGTCACCCCCACAATGGGGAAAACACATCGTATGTTTAACCTTGAACATGGATTACATTCATGTTTTCCCCCAGATTCTATGGCCTGATCATTTCTCCTCAAATCTTTCTATGTCACAATTGATATCTACCATATTCCTTCTAGGATGATCATATCTAGCTATGATTCATGATTTTTGGCCACCAACCATTGAAAACTAGATCCTTTGTTTTTATAGATATAAATCTCTCATCTTATATGGCAACAAACCTTTATCCAATTTTATATTATTCTAAAATCATTAAATTCGCTTCCATTCCTGTAATTATTTCCACATACTATCTTAGTTAACTAATATATAACTATTTGGTCAATCATTCATGGTTATAGGGGACCAATCATGCTCATTATTTCCCATCAATGTGAAAACAAGATTAAAATGTACTACTAGTAATAAAAATGTTTCATAATAGAGAAAAGTAGCCAAAAAATTATATTTTTGAGTATTGGATTTGATGGTGAATCGATCATGAACAGGGTACCAATATTTGTTATAAAAAATAATATATTAATATTTTGATACTCTCAAACACGCAAAGTCAATAAAATGTTTCAACTCAACAAAAATTGAAAAATCTACTCACACTATTTAATAACAAGGGAATAAAAAGCATTTGATGATTCTTAACTTGATTATGGATCATTCATGGATGAAGAATACATATGCATATGATCAAGATTTTTTATCATTCACCATGTCTATATTTTATGTTATTTGTAATTTCATCATCTTCTAAAGAATTTTGTCAACCGAGGAGGGATGAGAGCATCGTGGGGGGCTCCAACATAATTAGGCTAACCATAAAATCATGCCTATAATGATGTATCTATACAATATCATTTAGCTACAAAATGAATGAATGAATTATTTTTATATTTAACTAACACACTAAATGTTCATCCAATGAGTGAGGAGCCTAAACACCCCATCATTAACCATTTTATTTCAAAATTATGGTAAAAAAATATTTTTTTAGACTCAAATTTGGTCTTTATTTTTTAATCAAATCTTATGTTTGTGGGTTATCCCTTCTTCACCGACATTATCATGTGAAATATAAAATATATTCAATATTTTAATAATATTAATTCAACAGACATCGGGCTATGGAATCACACATCATCTCAGCACAAAACTTGGGGAATATATATCGAAATATTTTATGGTCTTACAAGCAAAACATGGGAATCTACATAATTTCATCTGGAATGAATTTTATAACTAAAATAACTACGAAAAAAACATTGGATACTAAACCCTCACATGGTTATCCTTCTCTGATGAACAATCATATTAATTACAATTCCTCCATAACATGTGTATTAATTGGATGGTTCAACCATGTAGGTTCATCTACTATCGTTCCTCGATCAGTAATTGGTTCCCCAGAATTATGGTTCTGTCATTGATGTCAATATCACCCCAGTCGACGAACTACATGTGGTAACTCATGTATCACTTCATATACAACACATAAATATCACCATGAACCCACTCTAGATGTTGTGGTAGTGGGATGTGTTAAGAAACACCCCCAACCATATTCATTATCTCTAATGGATGGATAAACCATAAGGAAAACATTCCTCCAAACCTGATCCTCTGATGTCTTCAATGTCGAGAGCTCTTCAGAAAATGTGGTCTCCCTACATGAACTTCAAGGGCCTTTGAGGGTGATCTATTTATGATTTTTTTTCCTCTCTGGTCTATCCTCATCCACTCATGGATGACTTAGATTTTATTTTTTTCTCCCCAGTACCAATTATGGGCCCGCAAAAGATGCCTCACCAATTTTTATCTAGGACTAGGGTGACCTATAGTGTTCCCGATATATGGAATGGAAATGATCCATGATAAAAGTAGAGTGATGTTTATTATTGTATGCAAACTCTACCATGTTTAGTTGATCATACAAGCTCTGGACAATGTTTAACATACAATACGTCAATATATCCTCTTACACATGGATAGTGATATTAGTCAGCCCATCATTTTGGTGATGAAAGATTATACATATCCTCATTTGGGACACAAATTCCACCTATAAGACTCTCTAAAATCATGATTGTAGTCTCATGTACCAATCAATGATAATAATCGTGGGAAACCCTTAATTGAAAAAATATCTCTTGTATGTACAGCTTCCCCAAACACTCTAATGATTTTTTCTCCATGATAGAATTGAAGTAGGCCAACTTCATGACTCACTTGACTATCTTGCAGATTAAATCATGGATATCTTATGTTATTAGAATCCAAATGAATTATTTATTGAAATTCCCTTGTACTTCCAATTTGGGATCTTAAGGGGCTTGGTTTAGGTTCTTTCATTGGAGCACACATCATCTGTCAGAACGTGCTGATTAGTGCCCCACATTCCTGCTTTCCTAAGGTGGGAAACATTCATAACTTGTTCATATATGTTTTTTCCTTTATCGAAATGGGATGATGGGATTTATATCTAACATTCATTGGATTCCTCATCCAAATTTGTTTTCTAGTCGGTGTCTCCTGTATTGATTAGTATATTTTTCATGAAACTCTTCCTGGTTCCATATCGTTATGGATACTGGTTAATTACACTACTTCTGTCAAAAAATTAAAAAGGGTCATTTCAATGTACACACCATCGATCATTCGAGTAGTAACATTGGGGAATCAATTGCTTGTATGGACACTGAAAAACTATTACACTGAGATTTTCTATTATAAAAGGCTTTTAAAGGACATGGAAGCCAAATACATCCCACATCGAATGCAAGGAATTATATGATGGAGGCATGTCTCCCATGTTTCTGTTGGAATCCCATGTTTAACGCGGGGTATTTCAAAAGTTTATCATCTAGAGAATACAGATCATCCCTATCAGTATATAGAAGTTGGTGGAAAGATGATTACATCCATAAGAGGGAGAACGTAGAATTTTTATCAGGTGGATGAGTCAAAACACCCAATAAAGATGGATCTTGGATGGTGTTTCCCACAAAATGGGAGCCATCACACGGTGATGTCTGATTTGGACACCATAATGGATAGGATAGAATGGTGGGTGGATCCATGAAAAGCAGACACCGTGATTTACAATTGTAGGGGATAAAAATTTGATGAGGATCCTATGTAACATGTCTATATTAAAGAGCTCAAATCCCACATTTTTCGTATTGTTTTGGAATAGAATTAGGGTATACAAAATGTAAAAAAGTTTGGAGTGTGTTGGGGATTATTCCTGGAAGGAGGACAATGTGGAATTCATGATTTCACCATGATGTAGTGATGCGTGTAATATTATGATTGAAATGGATGATATTTAATAATTATGGAATAAATAGTGATAGAAAAAAAAATGCTGAGAAGATAATGGTACTGGTCATGAAACCAAATTGGTTATCATATGTATCCTTATGTTGGAGAATCAAATCCCACATTGTTCTTGGATGGGGAAATAAGTCACCTGAGGATGTGACTCATGAGAATAGATTCAGTGATGGGGACCCGAATTTAAATAGAACCAATGGGTTAAGGCATGAAATTATAAAGGAATAATGACTTGAGGGAGAGACATGGATGGGGCATGGGAGATTTGGGAACCACTAAGAGGCTTTATTCACTAATTTTTCAAGAATGGGAAAAGATCAAAATGTCCTCATCATTAAGTAATGTGTCATAGAATCAGGGCATATGAGATGTACATCAAACCAAAGACATGATTTGGATTTCACGTGGATAAAATCCCATAACAAGAGAGATGATATTGGTAGGTAGAGTATGGCTTGTTTTTTTTGGATTACTCATGGTTAGCTTCCCAAGAACTGGTTAGACACACCAATGGGACAATCCAATGGTGTGGCTAAAAAAATAGAACACTAATGTATAACAGTGTTTGGGGTTGAAACACAGGGAGGATATATACATTCTATATCCAGAAGAAAAGGATAAAATCCCACATAGTTTGAAATCATATAGTTAATTTCATCTGGGAAGGAAGGTGGTATATAATTTAACTTCATGTGAGAGGAGGGAAAAGTGATTTGAAATGGTCGTGACCAATGTGTGATGGTCATGAACCTCACGCCTTTTATAAAAATTGGAAGGATAAAATTTCACATAGTTCTATAGTGAGGGGGATGGGTCTTATATTCTGAGGCATCAAAATGATTTTTTCATGGCTGACTCATACTCTAAGCCCACATGATTCATGATCAGTGTTTGAACCAAGAGGTAGCAATAGACTTGATGATCGCATTGCAAAAGGTGCATCACTAGGGGATGGTGTCAGGATTATGCATGGATATCACCTAGAGGATACATGTGATTAATCCAGTAGAGATTCATGAGGATGATGTCCAGATGTTTGTGGAGTGTATTGTCTTCATACAAAGAGAACCCTATCTTGTTGGGTCAGGGCTTACATAGAGATTGCCTGAGGTTCACATGGTGACAAAGTGCAAAGGGATAGGTGAGTGAAAGGGAAGTGTTAAACATCCCTTTTAAGAACTCTCAGTGATTTTCAATTATGCAATGATTATAGATTAACATCATGTGTTAAGGAAATTGAGTTTCATGGAAGTTAATCATTATACAACATGGATGGTGTGGATTTTCTCTTCACCACCAAGAAGATACAAAAGTGGCACACATTAACCCTCGATGAAGAGAATGCACCATAAATGTTGTGGGTTAGTGGGGTTGCGGAGTGATACATTGAGGGATCTACATTAGTATGGATACGGGAATAATAAATAGTTGTTAGTGTGAAAATGTGGAGAAGCACAAGGTAGGGTAACACAACATGAAGAACCACTTGAGGGGGACCTAAAAATCACTTCATACAAGCCTGGAGTGTCGTGCAGAAGAGGGGTTCCCAAAGCATAAGGACTCATCTATAAGGAATTCAAGAAAATATGCTGCTTTTAAGAGTTTTGTGGCTTTTTGAAGGAGGGAAATTAGCATAGAATAGTGTCATAACCTTGGTATAGTGTCTACATGTGGTTAGAGGGTGCTTCATGAAGACTAATGCTCCATGAAGTTTGATGTTCCCAAAGGGGTTTCCATACATCGTGGTGGACAAAAGGATTTGTGAAGAGCATCCCTACATATATATGAGGTAATACAGGACAAAGGGAAAATGGTTTCAAAAAGCTGAAGTATGCCAGAAGATTGATTTTAAAAATCAATTGCTGAGTAAACGATACTTCTCAGTTTGAATATTCTAGGGTGAAAGGACACGATCGTTTTTCATTGTAGTGAGGGAGCCATGTTGTTATATTCACCAAGGGGTGCGATGTGCTAAGGTCTCACCATGAAGAAACTAATTCTCTTGTTAATGATGTTTTTTCTATCATGTCTCTCAAAGTAGTTGAGGATTCCATCACTTCATCAATACAGGTTGTTGAGGCTCTTATCTCCCATGATGTTCATTGGACATATAGAGGAATTTGTCACTTCCCATGCAGTAGTCATACATGCTCCCGACTCCCTTCAAGTTCCCATGACTCAAATAAAAGTTTTCCACTTCCACTATTGTTCTTATAGAATAGGCTTCATAGATTTGTAGCACTTGAGGCTTTGTGGATGATCTTTTTGTTGAGACTCTTTTTGGAAATCTTTTCTATTAATTCAATGGCTTGGATTTTGGCATGAACAAATACTCTCATCATAATGGGAGTCGTGGAAAAAATGTTGTTCAAATTAAAATGGTATATTGTAAAAATTAGGCTATTCCTAAAGCGGGGTCACAATATGGGAAGGCATAGCATGGTTTGAGTGCACCGAAAAGCTCTATGTAGGGAGAAGCACCACAAATATTGGGGGACCTGCCTATAAAATGATTTCACAGACCCATCTTTTTTTCATCTACCCTTATGAACTCACTTTTTGAGCTCTTTATTCACAATGCTCCAGCACTTTTTTAATGCTTCTTTGGTATCCTTAGGATCTTAAATCTCTTTTTTATTTGCACCATGCATTGAATTAAGATGCACATTGTCCATGCACTCCGCGAGTCATTATTTAATGAACTGACTCTGTGAGGTATCTCTAAGGCCATTATCTGCAATTGGAATTTGTGATAGAGATCAGTTATCAGGAATAAAATTACAAATTCTATTAGAAAAAATGGCCAACCAAAAAGCTACCCATGATTTCCTTTTAGATGGTACTTAAATAGAAGAGATGATAGAAAATTTAGGGATCTGAGACTATCAACAAAGCCATTCTAATAACATGTGCCTTGTGGTGATACTATTAGAAGGGAAAAAGGAATACCCACTCTATAAGTGAATAACACTACATGGATTTGTTCTGAGGGATGGAATTCTCATCCCCAAAAAATGTAGGGATGAACCAAATTTCTTGTTCTAGAATACGCCATGTCATTTCTAGTGGTTCCGGGATGCCAACAATCATACATGGGATGACCACACGCCTATCAATAATAACTACATGTACAAAGAGGTCAAAAATGGTGATGGGAATGAGATGCAGCCATAGAAATATCCTCCGTAGTGCCACACCATTATCAAAGAAGCATTAGGGATCCCAGAGAATTGGTGGACTGATGATTGGGATCTACAATAGGGCGACAACATCAAAGATGACTACACATAGGCCTATTGGGTTTCTTCATCTTGTGAGGAATTAGTGGTAGATCTGAATTGGAAAGTCTTGTATAAAGCTATGTGGGATCCTTAATTCCATAAATACCAGCTAAAACACATGATGACATAGTTTCCATGCATGTGGCCATTGAGGACCAACACATTCCTTATTCATTATTGGGAGGTCAGCATTGGCCTCTATGATCTTCATCAAATCTCAAGGATTCCCATTCTAGGGTGATGTATGAAGAGTTCCTCCATATGGAGAACACATGGGAGGATCTAGAGCAGATGTTTTGGCTAGAAAAAGAACATATGTACATGGTTCTGTTAAATATCAAAAAAAATTAGGGTTTTCTATTTTAGGCTATAGTTTGGATGTTTTATAAACATCCCTCCATAGACTACCACACGAGGGGATGAGGCTTTGAAGAAGATACAAGTACGGCCCCCTATCTATCCCAAGGGAGGTCAGCATTGAAAGAAAAGTTCCTAGTGGAAAATTCTAGAGGATAGTTAGTGGAAGCTATGTGGGTACAATTTCACCACCAAACAACAACTTGTGGTTAGATTGGATGGATATATCTCTTCCCTTTTTTGTGGATGGATGCAGCCAATCAGGGATACTAACATTGGTGTATGTCCATGAACACATCTTATTGATTCAATTATAGTGATGGGGGAATGTTACAACCATGGAATCCCAATTCTAGAGAAACAATATTAGGTGTTGTGGCACATCTGTGAGGGGATGAATCCACAAATATTGTACAAACCGCTACATTTTTTATTTGGATTAATAGAGAAACACGTGGAAATCTATAAATATTGGAACCCCATTTGTCCCATCGAGTCAGACCTATAACCATCCATATAGACTACAGTGGCGAGATTTCTGGTCAAGATAACTCCACCATTGGTGTTGAGTAGATTTTTGAAGGGTGATAAATTCATTGTCCATTTGTTTCCCCTACAAGTATGGGTATTCACTAATAACAGCTAGGGAACTAAGGATGATCAATCCAATATCAAGGCCTTTCGAGGAAGTGTTATAGTGGAACGAGTCAACTGTGAGCCAATATGTGATCCATATACCCCACACAGATTTGTGAGGCAGTACCAGTGCATGTAGAGATTGACAATGAATGACTACCTAGGGGTATACCATATGGATCATCAGTGAATGATGTGATGTGAGGCTCATGTTAATGTAGGAGGATTGAAAAATGAAAATCATCTTCCTTAATGCATAGGTGTCAACAATATAGTCATGGAATACAACATTTGCTGGGAAGAAACCTACCCAGATGAAATGTTGAGGCGACGAACTGTCTGTGCTGATGATGGGGTGCCTCCTCAGCCTCAAGGGTATGGTTGGAAAATGGATGGATCACGTAATGATGATGGAGTTAGGGTATTAATATGTCAATAAACAATAGGGCATATATCGAGTGGGTGTAAAGAAGATTTGGTAGGCCTGAAAATCCTAGATGAGTAAATTCAGAAGGTTGGGAGGCCCCCAAGGTAGTTCCATAGGATATCAACTCAAGCTATTGGGAAGCGGTCGTGCCACATAGGCATGCCTGTGGATTTTGTCTTTCTGAAGAATTGAAACACTTGGGACGTCAAAAGATAATTTCTCATTCCTTCTCACATGTGGTACCACCTCAAACATATTGTGTTGTATCATTTATTTATCAAACATGTCAAGGCTGGCTTTCTAGTGTCTCAAGATGAAGGGGATAAATACATAACCAAGCTTGAGGACATCATGCATTCTTAGGGCACTCTTGATCAAATAAAAGAATGTGTGAAACTACTACTTGATAAAATAGTCACATGACAACCTTATTCCTCTGAGATAAGGGAGTGTTTCCCTTTTAATTATGAATATACGAGGTCAAATTAGGTATAATAGGCTTATAGAGGGATCCCTATTAGGGAAGGTGACATTGTGACCTCAAAGCTGGAAGATTTTTGTGATACTCTTGAAGTAATCTTCAAACCATTAAACTATGAAACTTAATTTGGTCATTGTGGATTTTTAGATGATACTTTTCTTGTACAGGTGACCCGTATATGCAATACCTATTCCTTTATGACAGTGTATGTGGTTTCGGGGTCTTTTCCTCAAATGATGGTGTGTGTGAAATTCACCAGGGCTTTGATAACTTGGGTGACACTTCTAAAAGCTTCAGATATTCCAACCATATATAGGGAGGTCATGTTCTGGGGTTTTGAGAATAGAAACATGTGGGAGAGAACAATTATTTTATCTATGTATGCCATCTCCCTCAAAAAATCTGTATTATTGTTTTTTGAACCAAACGATCTTTAAAATAGGTGTATTTTTCTGAACCATTATTCAAAAGGAGAGGTCCCTCAAATTGGTATTTTTTGAGATCTAGGAGATCCCTTGAGAATGACAAGGTTAGTTTTTATGGAAATGGATGTCCATGCTAAATATATCACAGAAGATACAATCTCTATTATGGTGATTGGAAGGGCATAACTGGATGCTATTGAAGTAGAATCCAATGATGAATACCAACCACATGATATGGATGTTGTCCTAATTTACAAGACACCAATGGTATACCTTAATGATGAATTCTTGGAAGAATTCCAAGAATAAAAACCAGTAGACCTAGGAGAGCTAAATGAGACTACATCTGATGAGGAAGATAGAGAAGATGTCTATTGATGGTCATAGAAACTGACAAAGCACTTTATCACGGAAACCTCAAAAGAAAAGTTGGTAAACCATAAAGGAGACTTAATTACAGGATACACACACTATGAAATAGAGGATTGGATGCTCAATGCCTTCATATGCTCATTCAAGAGTACAAAGATAAGAAGATATAGTAATATGATCATGGTATTGGGGTCTGTGGAAATTGAAGAAGTCTTTCAATTCCATGAATATATCATGAGGAAGAAAAAGAGGTCCAATGCTTAAAGGAGTGGGTGAATGTACAATATTAATTCATCAATACACAATCAGAATGAATATCATGATTGAAGGCACATTTTGTATAGAATGAGGAGGAGATAGGCGAGCATCACAAGATATGGGTAACATCCGAGATTATGAGGATCAGGCACAAATCAGGGACGATGAACTG
The DNA here is from genome assembly GCA_963277665.1 of Viscum album. Classification (NCBI taxonomy): domain Eukaryota; kingdom Viridiplantae; phylum Streptophyta; class Magnoliopsida; order Santalales; family Viscaceae; genus Viscum; species Viscum album. The sequence continues at coordinate 1,129,193,854 of OY728128.1, read as the reverse complement.
TGTACCATAGCTAGTGAAACATACATGGGGTTTAACATGAAACAAAAAATCATGGAGGCTACAAGATAGAGTGTGGTAGAAATGGGATTCACTATTGAAGAAGTCTCTCATCTATCAGAGGGGTCAATCTAGTGGGTATGTAATTTTCTAGATCTCTCAAACATACTTTCATGCTTTATAATCATATATCAGTTTCATGTATGAGTCTTGGTATTTATATTGATTACTAAATCTTAATCCAATCTATATAATATTAATATATCTATCCATACACTCTTGTGGGTTGTGACCTATAACATCCCTAACCCTGGATCCACTGAACAGGTTCCCCAAACCGGGACATCACATGGCCACAAGCAGACATCCTCATGAAAAAATGATTTCTGACTAGAAATGAGGGTCTAATGAGTGACATGGGTAGTCTATACCCTCTTTACTAGAGTAATCCATAATAGTACCCTATATAAATAGAATAAAAATATGATACAACTAATTATTAGGAATAACCATGCATCCCAAAAATACGGTACAACCACAAATCAAATATAATAATTCCATGTCATACTAGTAGTTCCCGAAATGTAGGGAACCCAAAATAAATAAAATAAGAGAAGTCCCAAAATATTATAGAATCTATGCACAAAACCTCATCCATGAACATCCCAGGAATGATTCAACTCTCAAGCACCACTACATGCCTATATCTGAACTTTCAACAATGATATATGTTCGGGTGCACAATAGCTTCCCGGTAGGGTGTGAGTATAACATATTATGCCACAACCAATGGTTTCAAAAAAAATATCAATTATAGTAGATATTGAAATAATATTTGGAGTAAAAATAATGATAAATAATAGTACAACTCAGGTTCCATTAGATAATGAAATTATAGTTACACCAATTATATCTTTATTACCATTTCATCATTTATTCCACCATCATTACTCAATCAATTTTTATCATGTGTTCAATTTTTTGAGTACATACATCAACTAAACATTCTTCTAGGGAGATCAACCACTATTAATTAGGGAATAAATTGTGTTCCATATCTAACACAGGAATTGCATTTAACAATCAAGAGATCTCACTTACATTTGTTCTCTAGTCCAGGTAGTTTCATCAAATGAAACCATTTGGAGGGAAATTCAGTTTGACATCTTCACCATAACTCACAATTGTAATTGGTTACCATACAAGGAGCCTCATTCCAAGGGTCAAACCGGGATCTAATGCACCATGTCTGAAAACCTCATCCACTATGTCATATGTTGACACACAAGGAGAACTTGTCCATAAATTCAATCGGGATTCAGAATTCCATGTATGACCATCCCAACCTCGATATGGAATGCCATGTTCATACCCTTGGGGTTGGGATCTAGAATCATTTCCATGAATACCATGGTGCACCACGAATTTGAGTATGAGCCCAATATCCCAAAACTATTCTCCAGAAATAACCATATCCCAGCCAATACAGAAGGAAAACACATTCCATAACCATAAACATGGGAATAAACAATGTTACATTACCCATTAACATATTTACCATTTAAATTACTTATCAATGTTGCTCAATTTTCATTTCTAGTTCTTCAACCCATTATGTATACATACAATTTCCATCCATTATCCAATGGTCACCAATTAACACATGTTAATAGATTTATCCCATTTATCATTTCTCGTGATTTTTCCCACTTTTGGATTAAAAATTCAATTCTTATTTAATATAGCACAACCACATAATTTCATTCACAAAATTAGGTATTCCCCCTGATTCCCATGTATTTAGACATTCGTCATAATCATCAATTTATATATGCAGTCCCCTTTTTACATTTCTTAAATTCAAAATTCATTTCGAATTTAACATTGTAATCATCTCACATAGACTACATCATTTAGGAATCCCACTATAATTTATAACCTCTTTGACCCAATCTCATGAAGCCCAATTGAACCCTTACTAAACTATTCCAAGCAACCCATTATTCCATTATCAAACCTTAGAATATCATTTGATATTCCAACCTCAACACATCTAACAATATTAACATGTCCATCATGTTTGATATGTTAATTCACATAAATTCCATAGTAGACTTATTCAATTCATAGGTTCTTTACACCAACTAGGTTGCCCCAAATGGGTCAACTCATCTTCGACACATCCTATTGGGATCATAAGAGATTAAAATCATTATTTAGATGTTCATTTTTTCCAAACGCACCAAACTAATTAGATCATAACATATAGAAATAATGAAAACTTTATCAAATTCAAAAATCCACTCAAAAATATGGGATATCATGTAAAGACCACCTAGATTGAATTCGATGATGAACTAACACCTAATAGTAGCCATAGATCGGGATTGAAAACCCCCATGAAGACAAAACCTATATCCCATAAAAAATGAGTGTTTTACCGATTCAGAAGTAGATGGGAGAAACTACAAACCCTAATCTGAAAATGAAGAATGAGGTGTTTTAGACTTACATGAGGATTTGATTCTCAACTAGGATTCCCCAAATAGTCGATATTCAATGGATAAAGTTTTTTTTGATAATTGGATCATCCAGGGTCATCAATAGGGTTTCAAGAGGTGAAATAGAGGAGAATCTTGAGGTATGGATAAAAATCATAGTCTATAATTTTTAAAATTTCTCAAAATTACTGAGCTACAAGGTTTACTTAGATGGTTTTCCAAACCATGTGAAAATCATGGGAGATCCAATGTCCCAAAATCTCCCCTTTGACATAGTTAATTTTGAATTTGACATAGTTTTCATAACAATGTGATAAATTTTTTCAAGGCTCTATCCATGGTTGCACGATTTCCTAGGATGCTTTGTATGGTTTTCACGAACCATGCACACACCATTGAACATGGTAAGAAACTACTATTTTTTAATTTCCATGTCCTAAACCCCCAGAACACTAATAATTTTTCCCATTAACATGGGGAAACACTTATTTACCCAAAATAAGTAACTTAAACTGAAACATAAAAACATACCTTAAGGATAATATATGATTTTTCAACCCCCCCCACCTTATTACAGATCATCCTCAAGCCACTCGTTTGGAACATCACTAAGCTTCCATGACAAGTTATCACACCACAAGGCCTGTCTATCCTTTCCATATTCACAATGTTTTCTATTTTACTCAACATGGCCACCATGAAAACTAAACCAAGGAATATTCATGACCCGCAATACATTCTCACCACAACCCACAACACGAAGTAGACTCCCCTCAAGGGTGCATCAACTTCACCCATACCCAACCACAAGAATAATGTAGAGAAATCATAATCAACCATTCCACACCCAAAAAACATGGACAATTCACACCAGTATTATCATTTTTGTGGAACCAATCAGAACCTCATCGATGAGATCCTTATTGCTATTCATGAACCATATTACTTGGGGCCATTTTCCACTATTTTCCAATATATAGTGGTAAAAAAACTCAATATCCCCCAAAGGAAAACACAAAGTCCTTCCAATAACATGTCCCAACTTATATTGATTTACCACACAAATATCCATGATACCATTCCATAACCATGCATCATAATGTAACAAAAACCATTACGGTACATAATCCTTCAAATTTGAGAAAACAGTCACCATCAAGGTCACTCACCCAAATGGTGATCACTTGGGTCCTGCCAACCCAAAATATTGATCATGTCATCAACTGACTACATGTCCCTTATGGTTCTATCCAAAATCATCCATTGTTTTCCAACCCCACCATCGAATAAAATATACTCTAATAAAAACACAACCTTCTCATCAACTGATGTGTCTCAAATCACCATGCCCAAGAAACCATAAAAACATTACCCTACATTAGAATCCATCATCTCCAGTGAAACTGTCTGAGTGGAAATTCCTACACCATTTGTTCGAGGTCTAGGATCAACCTGACCTCACTCATCTATTACAATAGTTCCACATGGCGCATTCCATTACAAAATAAAACTAGAAGGGAGTTACACTCAACACACCCATTCCCATAAACCATAACCTGCCTAAAAACACCAATCTAGATGGACATAGAGCACTAAAGTCACATACCAAGGTCTACTCCCAATCCTTGTTGGAGTATAGAACCGAATATATTTTTCTATGACTATTCCCATGGGATTCCACCCCCTTCAACTACATAACTGAATATTCAACAGATTATTTGGATCTAACATGATCCCAACGCCACCCTCGGGTCCCTTATCAACATCCTTGTTCCCCTAAATCAATTAAACATTCTAACCTCCTTATCCAAGAATAATTTATCACTCCCCACCTAAGGATTGTCATTACTATTGGTCTCCACGATAGATTCCAACCACCATAGCTCATACTTGATCACAAGGTGAACCCAAAAACATAGACATGGTTGACTATATATTTTCAGAACTAGACAACGAATGAATCCTATGTCCCAATCCAAAACACCACTAATGGAACTCATGACATTCTTCACTATTTGATCCATACAAATGACCACATTGGAAACCATTTTCGTTGTACATCCCATCATCTAGATCAAAATATACCACTCCCATGAGCATAAAATCTTTGGTGTCCATCAAACAACCAAAAAAACCTCAAGTATTTGGGCATAAATCTATTGCTTCTCAAAATATATAGGTTGATGTCAAGATGTTGGGTATGATCATCTCTAGCAGAGGCTCAAATAGAAATTGTCAAAGAACAACACCTCTAACTTATCGATTACTGATGCCACCTCCCACTATAGGACAACATAGTGTTCCTAGATCATGGTCCTTCCTAGATCTCGACCCTTCATAGTTCTCGGGATTCCCTACCACAGACATCTCATCACATCCCAACAACACCTAAACATCACCAAACAATCTTGGTTTCCCGCCATGGCTTTCCAACACTCTATAACCATCCTTCATGTTGTTGTGAACCAAAAATCCTCTTACATTACTACCACCAAGCCATTTAAAATCATATAGAATGACTTAGATGAGAACCACCCAATAGAATGATAGACCTAACTAATGGAACTAATACTCTCTCATAAATCCATGATCTCCAGATTGGTTCTACAGAGAATAACATATGACAATCTCGATCGAAGTCATGCCTCAGTAGCACATTCCCACATCTGGTACTCATTTGGGACTTCAAGTAGGAACATTCCAACAGCCACACATATCTAGCATTAGACACCACAAGTGACCATCACCTAAGTATAGCATGGCCCACTATCACTTACCCAAACCATGCCTATAGGTTATTCAACATCCATGCCCCTATGAAATTATCAATTTATCACCCAAAAACCTAAGAATCATAATAAAATTCTCAAACCAGTGACCACCCTTACCGTGGATTGACCTTCAAAACAAATGATTTGAACCAAACTTCATTAACCCCTGTCTCTCTCACAAAGTATGACATCAGGGCATTCATCGATCATTTTCCTAACAGATTAGTCATCCATTTATAAAAGAAAACCCTTAAAAACATGACTTAAACCCCATAACCACTACTCATGGGACCATCGGAATGACCACAATACTACCATACCATTCACCAGAGATGGATGGTATACATTATCACTGGATACAATCTATGTAGCATCTATCATACCTTATATTTCTGTGAACTGGTACCGATGGGCAAGCCTCCCATGATGTTAATCTTGATTTTTTTGGAACTGTCAACACATAACCACAAATTGAGTCACACAACCTAATACCAATCCTCTCACTACCCCTTTAGGCTAGAAACAATCTAGACGACATCTTTCACATCCCACTGCCTATGTCTAAACATCCACCTATATGATGAACACCAAAAATTTCTAGAAATCATGCCTGACCTCTCTCATAGGTCACATGGGAGGTCAAAGGACCTAAAAATTCCGACTATAGTCATGAAAAGAAAAATACATTGCCCCTTTATCCATACATAGACATCTAGATATGAAAAAAATAATGATCCATAATGCACCTCCCACCACCATTTAGATACATTTGTTTCCAAGTAAATCACAGACCATTTACTCAAGGTTATGTATCAAAGGATATCGAACATATATATCAACACTATTTTCCAAACTCCCTCTATGGGATCCAAAACACAACATTAAAGGTCCCTACTCTAAATTTACCAAAAATCCAGACACCATCCTTTAGGATTTGTGAAGTCTCTATTTGATCTTGACCAATCAGAGATTCCATGATCGCATTACTGAACAATGCCTAATAATCCAAAGGAAAAAACCTAACTAGGGTGTCTTAATCACAACTCCTACTAAATATAATAACTAATAAGGCCTCACAACTCAAATAAAAGGTTTCAATATAAGGAACTCTCACCACCCAAACCACCCTCATTTACTGTCCAATTGACAACACAAGAAATACTTGTGAACCAGTTCGCAACAATGTTCCACTGTTACACATACTTTTAATTGACATCACCATTTTGAACTCACACATTCATATTTTAAACTACAATTTCAAATAATTTATTATTAATCATTTAAAAAAATTAAACATTTTATAATGAATAATTCATTAATCATTTTACCATCACTATTAAATTTTTTCCCATAGTCTGTTAAATTTGTTTACAATTAATCACCACATGAAATTTTAACCCCTACATAACACTTCACAGTACACATGATTCCTTAATATTTATCTATAATAAATTCATTTACCAACATGACTCGCCATTATTAGATACAATTTTCATTAAGTTTTCAAGGAAATAGAATTCATTGTACTCTCTATAGATCACACACCCATAAAGTGAGTTCCAATCCTGATGAATTCCACTTAAATACATATGTGCCTAGAATGACACATGAATACGAAACCTCATTCTATTATGGAAAATATAAAAAAATCATAAAAATTTCACATGACTCCCCATGTGCATCACTAATTGTTTAAATATTATTAAATGTAACAACACACAATAAGAACAATAATTCTTCCCCTAGATGACTTGGGTTTCCCCCATACATGGGTTAGCTACTCTATGGAACAAGCTCATTAAAAAGGCTTGACACTATCCTCAACTATGTTCTACCATCCCCAAATAGTATTCTATAGAAAATAAAACCTAAAAAACAAATTTGTAAATTCCATGACCTAGGAGACCCTAAACTAGTTCTCTGAGGGGGGACATCACATGACCTCAACCACACCTCCCCATATTCCAGAGGTTACCATCCATCTGTGAGGGTATAATGAGTGACATGAGGAGACTATAACCTATTTAATAGAGTAATATATATTATAACTCAATATAAATAGTAGAAACAATATTAAACAACTAGTGAACCTTAATAACCAACCATCCCTCAAACATGGTAATATAAAAAATCAAATATAACCATGCCTTGTCTTAATAGTAGTACCACATGTGCAGAGAAACTAATTTAAAGAAGATAGTGTATATCCCAAAATGCTGTAAACTCTATGTCTATAACCTCATCCATGAACATCCCATTCCTAGAACAAATCTATAGCACCGTTACTTGCCCATATCTTGACATGTAGTAATGAAATCTACTCAAGTACCCAACAGCTATCTGAGCTGTGTTTGAGTACAACTCTGAAGGCCACTATTATTGATTTATAAAAAATATATAGTCTAGTATATAATGAATGAAATTATGTTATTAAATTTACTATAAATAATAGAACAACTCCGTTTTAATTATATAACCAGAATATAGTTTAACCATTTATATCATTATTACTATATTTGTCATTCATGTCGTGTTCATTACTCGATACCTTTTTATCATGTGATCCATGGATTGAGTGTATACATTTTTTACATGTGGGTATTAGGAAATCAAACAATATGAATTAGTGAATATATAAATATCTATATATCACTAGGGAATAACATTTCAAAATCAATATATATCACTTACATTGGTGCCTCAGTTCAGGTAGTTTCATAAAATGAATCTTTTTGGGAATAAGACATCAATATAAAATCATCACTATCACTCGTGTTGTTCATTGGTCGACAAACAAGAAGCATGTGTCCATATGTCCAACTAGGATCTAGTAGGTTATGACTAGACATCCCAACAACTAGGTCATAAGATGGAAAACATGGATAATTGGTCGATGAATCCAATGGGGTTTTAGAAGACATTGTATGTCCATACCAACCTCGATGTGGAATTCCTTCTTCATACCCATGGGTTAAGAAGCATAATTCCTTTCCGTAATAACCATGGAGCACTGGGGAGTGGATCATCACTCCAACCTCTCAAATGTATTCTTCACTCATTACCATATCATATCCAATACAATATGAAATCACAATCCATAACCATCAACATGGGAATTTACAATGTCCCATGACCCATTAACATATTTAAAATTTATATTTCATATCCATTTATCTTAATTATCATTGATTATACTTCAGCCCATTATATATATAAAAATCCTCATAAATTGTCCAATTCTCACTAATTAACACACATTATCCCATTTATCCCATTTAACAATAAACATGAAATTTTTTCCACTTATGCATTTCATGTAAAATTCTTATTTCATATTGTTCAGCCACATTATTACATTCAACCAATTATGTATAGCCCATATTTCCCATGTATTTACCCATTCATAAAAATGATCAATTACCGTTTTCAAATCCCTATTTATATGTCATAAATTATTAACAAATTTCAATTTTAACATTCTCATAATCTCATATAGACTACTTCCTTTTGTAATCCAAATGTAATTTATATCCTCTTCAACCTAATCTCATTTATCCCAATTAAACCCTAACAAAAACATACAATAAACCTCTTTAATATAGTCTAGATCATTGAAACAAATATATATATTCCATCATTAACACAAATATATATAGATATATATATATATTAACATGACCAACAAGTTTGATATGTTAATGAACATTAATTCCACACATGACTCTGTCAATTCCTATGTTTGGGAATGTAGGCACACCCCATGGGTGGCCCCAAATTTCTCAAATAGACCATGAAGCATACTACGGGGATCATGAGTGTTTAAAATAATTATTTAGGTATTCATTTTATGAATACTCTTCAAGGGAATTAGATCATAACATGAAGAAATAAAGAACACGTGCTCGTATGAACAGATCCACTAAAAAATGAGATAGCATGTGTATACCACCTACATCAAATATGATAGTGCATTCGCTCTTATTCTTAGACATAGATCTGGATTCAGCAACCCCTTGAAACCCCAACCTATATTCAATCAGAAAAAGAAGGTTTTAGTGACTCAGAAGATGATAGGATAAACTACAAACACTATTCTATAAAAATAAATAATATGGGTCTATGACTTAATCATGGCTTCGATCGGCAACCAATGACACTCTAAAAATTTCCAAAATGATAGTGAAAGGCAATTGGAAAGACTGGTTCATCTAATCTCATCAAAAGGGTTTCAATAGGTTCAATGGAGAAGAATAAAAAGTTAGTGTTTCAAAATGTTATAGTTGCAATTCTCCAAATTTCTCATGTTTACTAGGATACATAGTTTACCTTCAAGATTTTCCAAACCATATGAAAACTATGTGAGATAAACTATCCCAAATCCCCTATGTCACGTGGTTTTCTGAAAATTCCACCTAGTTTACTAAACTAAGTGATAATTTTTTCTCAAGCCTCTGCCCAAGACAGCACTGTTACCTATGATGATCTGCATGTATTTCATTAAAAGTGTACAAACCGTGCATCATTCCTAGAAACTCTTTCCCCCCTATTTCATGTCCCAACCCCCAAAAAAACCCCCATGTCTTCCCAGGAACATGGAGAGAAATTTATTTTATCTAAAAAGTGGAACATAAACTAAGACAAAATTAAAACATACTCTATGGAGAATCTGGTTTCATTCAAGCCCAATGGGAGAAATAAGGGATGAGCACATAATTATTTATCTTGAATACGAGAGTACCAACCAATCACCAGACCTCAAGGGTATTAATAGCCAATCCATGTTTACAGGAAGAAATAATGGAGTCATAATCGGTGATAGGGTTCTCAAAACAATGAGACATCCCTTTACCAACATGATCTAGAACAAAAGTGGGATAATACCATTGGAATTGGAATAAATTTGAATGAATTAGAATGATATGTGTGAATCCTGATATCCATATTAGGAACATTATTTGGGTGTCTTGATGATGTATGATAACTATTTTAGAAATATGAAACATATCATCCATCTAGCGTAATCCTAAAATGGGAACAAAAGAAACATGTTCCAACCACTAACCATATTCAAAAACATGGGGGAAAACACAAAGTATTGTCTGATGTCCTTCAAAATGTTGACCTAAGATATTAAGTGAGACTTAAGGTCAATCATCCTAACTATTAGGGGTTTCCTTAAAATCTGGATGTGAATATGGATATGAAAATAGAAGTGATGAAAAGCATGGTGCTTCTATGATGGATTGTTCAAATAAAGTCCTACAATCTTGAAATTACACCACCATGATGAAAATACATCGGGTGAGCATATTGGTCTAAAAAGGATCAATTCTACTCTAAACATGAGTTCATTGGTGAGGGTCAAGAATGACTCGTAGTTTTACAACAAGCAATGATGAAGATAGTTGCATAAGTTAGAATCGTACGGTTATGATGATATATGAAACCGTTTAGCATCATATGAGTAAGATTATTTACATAGCTTGTGGTCTTAAATTCTACACCCTATTGTGGAGTTTAAAATAGTGTCACATGGACTAGTAATTCCATATTTAGGGTCTTATAGTTTGGACTACAATTTGGGGTTAATAGATGGAAGGGTTAATGAACTTGTTGTTGGGCCCGAGGTTAGGTGACCAGAAATCCCCATGTATCCTACGAGGGTCAGAATCAATATTCACATAGTTTATGAACAACATTTTTGTTAGAAGCCAACATTGGTGGGGGTAATAATTTCTAGCAAGGAAAATGAAACATCCAATAATTTTTATTATGGTATCCTGAACTTATCCCACGTGGGGAAGTAGTTTAAGTTCATGAATTAGAGGACATGAGCTCCTCATGGGAGAGATATGTGGTGAAGTACATAAACCTGACATGAATGGGGATAAAAGGATTTCCAAGCACACCATACATTCTTGAAATGGTGGCAAGGTCCAATATGCTAGAATGATAGAGAGGGTTGGGGCTAGACCATAGATGAGTTGTTTCTGCATCACTAAATATATTATGATATTGAATATCAATCTATACATAGATCTTGAGTATGGTATGGAAGATGGATATTACCAAAAAATATATCCTCTCAGATGATGAAAATCAAAGTTATTATACAATTTAATGTCATGTGAACTGGTACACTGTAAGTCTTATTGTAATGGTCATAGATTTTGGACCATAGGAGGAAGATTACCAAATTGAAAATATGTGATGTGATTCCATAATGTAACATGACTTGAATAAAGAGTTGGGATTCTGATAAATGATGCTGAGATAAAATTGGTTTGTATTTTTTTGGGGTGTGTTTATATTTTATTACGTTGTGTGTTGGGATTCTATCCCCACGATATGATGTTGAGTTTGGGATACAAATAAATCACCTTGATTCTATGATCATGAGAGAACCATTTCAGATAGAACCTTTGGATCTGTAAGAGTTGTGGATTCTGATAAATGATCTGATGTAGAATGATTTATTCTGTCAATGTGTGTCACCGAGGGGTTCTCTAGTATTTTTTCTGAAAAATGTGGTTGGTGGTTTGATGTTGTCTATAAAATACTAAATGATGAATAGGATAATGGTCAAGAACTGTTATCCTCTCCAAAGGATGGATGATGTTTTCAACCAGATGAGGGGATTTGGTTGGTTCTCAAATAATGATCTTTGGTCTGGATATAACCAGTAGTGGGTGAAGGATGGTAATAACCCGAATACTACTTTTTGGTGTGTATAATTTCAAAAAATTATATATTTCACAACAATAGGTAGAAGATTATATCAAGAAAGGTGCGAGGGTCGGGCTATTCCCGGCCCCCCCAAATTTATTAGAAAGAAAAAAGCCACATAACAGACAAGGGAGGGGAGGGGTCGATCGACCCACACCCAAAAGCCCCTTACAACCCACACCAAAAAAAGAAAAACATAGAAAGAAAAAGACTCAAAAACAAACACAGCAGCAGCAGCATCACATCACATCCAGTACCAGCATCCGGCAGCACCACAACCAAACATCACAGCTAACCAGCAGCATCAACCATCCAAACCAGCCATCCCTAGCAACCAACAACACCTTCAAAATTCAAAAAATACTGCCAACCACGTCTCGAGCCACGCACCCCGTCACGCCTCGAGAAAAGACCCCTATCACGTCTGACCAAACGCATCACCACAGCCCTTCTGTCATCTCGATCCACGTGCATGCCTCGAAGCGTACACCCATCGCATCAGACGCAGATCCAGCCGCCTCCCAAACGCCGGCGAGCCAACCTCTCCGTCAACACACCGGAGACAGCGATAACAATCACGCCTTCATCCCAAATCCAATTTCAGAACGACGTCGAGCCCATCCATCAGAGACCGTCGTCGCTGAACAAAAACCATCATGTCCTTCTCCATCAACAACGAGTGCCGCAACCCACCAGCCCAGAAACCGGTCGAAAACACCATTCCACAACAAAAATCAAACAGGACAATGAAAATCAGCGAAGAAACCCCACTTCATCCGCCTCAACCACCGAAGAAAGACCCCCGCAGACCCTCAGAGTATTCTGCCACCACGAATCAGGGGAAAACTCCACATGCTGGGAGACCGCCGAAGGAGAACAACGCATAACCGGAATCAAACCCTGAACGCTCCGTAGAGTATGCCGTTGAACAAAACGGTCTTACGCCCACGGATCAGACCAGTAGCGTCGTAGAAGCCCGCAACGATCCGCTACAGCATGGAGGATGAGTCCCAAGGTCGCCGCGTATAACACCCAAGTCATCCGAAGAGATCCACCACAGGGAGGCGACGGAGATAAAACCTCAGCACGCCATCTTCAAGCGGAAATCGCTAAGAGAAAACCATCAACACTGCAAAAAAGAAATGAAAACAAGAAACGAGACCCCCCCTCCCCCGTCTACTCCAGACCTGTCGACCTCCTCAAAGAGAAGAAGAGAGCTAGGGTGAAATGGCCAGAGAGGGGAGGATCTTAGGACGGAGGCGAAACCCTAGGCGCCGCGGGCTTCTGGTGTGTATATTGTCACTACGAGTTCATGATAACAACGTTCTATATTATGAACAAAAAATTATTGTTAATTGGGCTCATAAAATCTATTTTCCACGAGTTCTTTGACCGGTTCATTGTTGTATTCATCAATGGCATCATGTTGTACTCAAAGTCTTAAGAGAAGCATAAACAGAATCATAGGACTATCATGGAGGTTCATCAACGACACTTTTACTATGTAATGATATCTATGTGTGAGGTCTAGATGTGAGGGGTGAAATTCCATGGACATGTAGTGTCACATCAGGGTGATGTAGGGGACCTTACGAAGGGAGAGGATGTTGTTTCTTGAGAATCAGCCAAGAATGTTGTAGAGTTTTATTGTTTTATTGGTCTTTATGGATATTACTAGAGGTTCATACCTGATTTTTCTCATGATTAATCCTTTTTTACAACAATGACTAGAAAAGACCCTGATTTTTTTTGGAGTGAGCAGGGTCAGGTATAGTTTAGTTATCTAATGTGGATGTTGGTTAGTGCTCTACTGCATCTGTTTCTAGAGTAAAAGTGGAAGTTTTAGGTTTTTTGGTGAATCAATACTTTTCAAGTGATATGTGATGATACAACTACATGGAGTGTTCTTATAAGGGTTTATGTAGTTACGTTCCCAAGAACATAACTATTCCACCCCTAATTTCGATCGAGAAACATTTGTGTTTTCTGTGAATTTTTAGCAACATTACATCATTTGGGTGTGATTTTTGGTCTTCACATATAATAACATAATGAGACATATGATTTTATAGTGACATATGAATACGAAATAGCAAAGGTGGATAGAGTATCTCTAGGACCATGAGTTTGAGATATCTTACACCTTTGGAAAGGGAAATGTTGTGGCAGATTACTTGAGAAAGAATTCACATAATGATGTATTTTATAAATTTATGGATTCTTGAATGGAAATGGAGGAGTTGGTTTCATTGTAATTAGGTGTAATAATGGATGGTGGAAAATGATTTCTATTTCAGATGATAGTTTAGTCATCTCTTTAGTAGAAGGTGGAGGAATCTCATGGGTGTGTTAGAGGTAGATGTGATGAGATATCAAGATTACCATGATGATTCTATGGAAGGATAGATCAAGGATTGTCTGAATCAGATGTTGTTCCATGGGAAGTTGTTTATTCTAGTGATGATTCACGAGGGTGTTCTCTATGAGTTTCACAACACGCATTTAGTAGTAAACCCATGAGTTTATATTATGTACTACAAGTTAAGAGAGAAGTTTTGGTGACACAAAATGAAATAAGAAATGGAAGAGTTTTTGGGGAAGTGATTAGTATTCCATCAGTTAAATGATGATCATCATGTTATCGGTGGTTTGTTGTAGCCCTTAGATGTCCCATATTGAAACTGGATGACTTATCGATGGATTTTTCATAGGATTACACATGAATTAGGTATACTTCGATGTGATCTAGGTAGTAGTAGATTGTTTGATTAAATAATATCAATTATTATATATTAAATATTTGTGCATAATTTATTACTTGTCTTAGAGTAATGTAGATTAAGTGGTTTGGCTACATGGTGTTTTGAGATCCATTGTTTCAGACTATGATACACATTTTACCTCACAATTCTAGAGGGGATTGCATCATGATTTTGGCACTCATTAATACCATGTGGATTTTTTCCACTCTCAGATAGAAGAGTAGAAAGAGTTGACTATCCAGTCATTGGGGGACATGTTTCGGGTATCGGTATTGTGCTTTGTTGGATATTGGGAGCGACACTCACCGTTGGTAGAGTTATCTTATGTCAATATATATTACTCTTTTATTATCATTAATCCCTTCAAATCCTTGAATGGAAGACTTTTTAGTTCACCTTTGTGACGAATATTTGTTGGGGAGACATCGGCTCTTGCTCTTGTGGTTTTACATAGCATGATAGAGAAGGTTCACCTTCTTTGTGAGAGGATGAATGCATCAAAAGACCTGCATAAGATGTACATTGATATCAGGAAGAGGAATTTGGAGTTCGAGGTTGGGGGACACATGTTCTTGAAGGATACCCCATGACATGGGATGTGGAGGTCTAAAAGAGGAATAAAGATATCTCCCATGTAAATTGGACCCTTTGATGTATTGGGGTTATTTGGAAAAGTGGCATTCCAGTTGGTACTTCCACCATTGTTTGAAAAGGTCTAAAAAGATGTTCATGTATCTCATCTTCACCAGTTACATCATAAAGACTCCCATGTCATTAAATAGGGAGTGTTGGATGTCCAAGATGACACAATGTTCATGGAATTACTAGTAGAGATCCATGATCATCGAGAGAAGGTGTTGCACAGATAGACCATTCCACTAGTTCATGTGTTGTGGAGTCATGGTGGCTTAGATAATATTACATGATAATGGGAGATATCTATGAACTTTAAGTACCCATAGTTATGTTGAGTTTTCTCTTGTTCTATTTCTCCTTGTGACGTGATTCTTGAACCATGTTTTATTTGACGATCTCAACACATTACATTGTTATGGGTGTAGTGGAATGGGATATTAAGTCATGACATGGGGAATGGGTAGGATTGGTTTCCTAATGAAGATTAATTATTTTAGATTCTAGGAAATCCTTGTGGGAGATTAATTGCCACAAAGAGCAGATAGTATCCTAACATGAATGTAGGAATTCACTAATTCATATTTCTGGTAAGTGTGGCTATTGGTGCTTGTGTGGTGTGTCTTGTGGTCGGTTGGGGTAGTATATTTTGTAGGAGGATTTCATAGATGTTTAGGACTCAGTGCATCTTCTGAACAACACAAGGTGTTTTATCCATGAACATGGATGAGGGTAGCGTTATTTCAAGTGTAGCAAGATCATTGAGAGGTATCTTATAGGGTGGCAGTTCAGACCCCTCATTACTTCTGAATTTTTTTTGGATTATTGATGATGAGAATAGTTTTATGTGTATCTAATATAATGGCCTGGACCGCCCCATTCTAATACATTACAAAAATATATATTTTTAGGTGTTCTGGGAGGTAATAGTTACTTATTTCAAGAGTTTTTCAAAAATATAGTTTTTGCAATGGTAGATCATCTGACAGTGATTCATATACAAGTATGTGGAAATGGTAGGTCATCCTAAATGTGAGCCATATTGGTGACTCACAACAGTGACTCACTGATAGTGGGTTGTAATATTGAATTTAATGGTGACTCGCTGAATGGTGACTCAATGAACAGTTTCTCATTGAATGGTGAATCATTGAATAGTGAATCTCTAAATGATTGCACAACAAATAGTTACTCACCCAACACAGGATAACTAAACATTGACTCACAAAATGCTGACTTGCTAAATGGCGACTCACCGAATAGTGACCACAGAATAGTAACTCACTGAAATGTGACTCACTTACTGACACCTTTCCCAATAGTGGCTCACCGAATAATGAGTCTCCAAATGGTGAATCATCAAATGGTGGCTCGATGAAAGGTGGATCACCTAATGGTGTCTCACCATTGGTATCTCATCACTGGTAGCTTTCACTAGTGACTCACCTATCAATGACTTGCAATGGTGTGTCATTTCCAATAGTTTGTCAAATTTCATGTTTTTCCCATTCTTTGTACATTCACCGCTTTAATGTTTTATTTGACATAAAATGAGTTCTAAACCACATTTATGTGTTTTTGAAGGTGTTTTAAAGCAATAAAAATATATAATTAAATCCATATAGCTCATGATTCACTTATATAGTCAAAACACGTATTCTTGATCATGATTCCGCTTTAATGGATTTGGAAGCTGTTTCTCCTATTGATATTGGATGTATCCTTTAAAAAAATGATAACCATTATCTCTTGGTAATTTTATCATTACACTTGCTACCAATCATCCCCAAAAAATTTCTTCCCTTAGGAGATATGTCTTCGTGCTTCACCATTGGGTCATGTTTACATGGATCCTTGCTCACCCCCTCTTTGGTGCAACGAGAAGGTGTTGATCATATCTTCTCAAGGGAGAGATCCCTTCATCCGTCTTAATTTTGTATCATGTGGGGTAGTTGAAAAAATATTTCCCATGTGAATGAAGTTGAATGAAAATTTAAAAAATATAATTTATACATATTTAAATCTCTAATAACGGGTTGGAGAAAATTGACTCATACTTATATCTTATTTTTATTGGTATTGTGATTTGTATAAGATGTATGCCCACTGAAAATCATTATTGTTGGTTTTATTTGTTAGTGAACCTGGTATTTCATCAGAATTATTTCATTATTTTTTTGAACAGTTTTAAATATAAAAATTTCAGCTATTGGAATTTACCTAGATTAATAAATTGTTTCGTCAAGATTGATCTTTCCTTCTGATAACCTATGAATTCCCATTGTGGAATTAATGAATAGGTGTTCACTAAATTCTAATATAGCCTACCATTATTAGTGTGGATGTGTGTAGATTTGTTCTATTAAGTACCTTGTGTGATTTTTGTGGGGTTGGGGTTGAGAGAAAAACTAGAATGTGGGGTGATATGGTTGGAGTAATGAAATTTTAGGCAGAGAGATTTAATGACTATGGAATGGATGTGATTTTTTTTAGTAGTGGGGCTACATGTTCAGGTTGTACCCGATTTTTGTTGATGGGTGTTATGGTCGTGGTGTTGTTATACAGTTGGGTTGTTGGGTTAGGTTGTGAGGAGATGTGTTTCACATTTTGGCTCTCAGTTGGGGTTTTTCTTTGTTGAGATGATGTATTTTGCGATATTACATTGAATAATGATGATTAGAGTGGTTTGTATATGTTTTATATGGAGTACAAATATTAATTGATTTTCTTTACTGTTACTCCTTCCCTCTATGTTCCTTATTCTATATGTCCTGTTCCATGCTATATTTGGTAGATGCCCAGTTAAGGATGGAATGAATAAATGAATTGTTTAATAATGAACGATATCTTGATAAAAAAATTTATAGGTTATGGTTGGTTTTATGACTAATTATGTAATTGGGATTCTAGAGGAAGAAACAAAGACATTTTTGTGGGAATTTTGGTTGTTGAAAGAACCATTATTTTGGGTTTGAGAGTTTGATAATAAATATATATACCTATATTTCCCTTATATTTTCTATACACTCCCCACCGTAGTTGATCACACTATTCTAAACAGCCACATTTTCGTGGGGAAGGATAATATTAAAAATATAACAGTGGGAGGATGGATGGATAGTTATTGCCTCCTCCCTGCTCCCTCACCTAGGAATTGGTAGCACAAGAATTATTTTGCAGTTTTTTGTGTGGTCGTGAGGGATAGGTTTCTATAGGAAATGTATTCTTTTCTAGTTTCCTATGATATGAGATGTGGTGAGCTTACTAGTTCTCTTTGGGATCCAGTATGGTTCAGTCCTAGGTGTCTATAGGTGGTATTTGGTATTTTTGTGGCCTAGGTGTGTATGGGAGGGATTTGGTAAGCTTAATATGCCTAAATTGAAGGACTAGATCTGAGGACCATGTGTGTGTGCGATAGTTATGATGTGGAGCTAGTTGAAGGTGTGGATGCATCGAGACATTTGTCTTTAGGGTATGAGTAGTTAAAAAGTTGGAAGAGGTGTGGGGTAACCAAACATTGATGTGCTTATTATATGACATTACATGACTTTTGTTACATGGTGAGAGTTCCCTAGTTAGGAGGGAATGGATAGAATCCTTTGTTAGGCACGGTTGGTTCTCTTGTTTTCTAAAAAAAATTATTATGATTCTCTCACTTGTGAATGAGAGACTTTGGTTTTCCTAATGTGTATAAATGTATGATCACCCTACATTATAAAACATCATTCTGGTTTCCAATAGGAATATGTTGACCATGATGGACATTTCTAGCTCGTACATCATGATAGTTACTATGTAAGTGCATAGATTTTTTTTCTTTTTGTAATTACATTTGAGATTATAGTATTTGTTACAATTAAATTTTAAAAATGAATGTTGGATGGTTTTTCGTTCTTATATATAGATTAGATATTTTTTTGGATGAGTCATCTTATCTCCTGATCTTGTTTTGTTATAAAGGGTAATGCATCCTATATTGTGAGATCCGTGTACCCCCGGTTCCAGTATCCACCTCAGAGCCTACTAGAGGAGGGACTTGAGGGGCGATTATAACTCTTCCTTAATTTCTATCCCTATAGGGGCGTCCTTGGAGGGGGTGGGGTCAATAAAAAACATATCATAATAGATTTTTTTTATGTTTTCTCTCCCATGTGTTGGATTTGGACACATAAAAGTCTTATTCCATGTATCATTCAATGAATAATGAAATAGAATGGTCAACTCATTTTCAGATTGCATTTTCACGATGATTCTATGAAATTTAGAAACCATAAACATGTCTATATGAATACATGATACAAGTTATGATGTAAAGATATTTCATTGATATAAATCCCAATGGAATCATTCTAACAATAGGGTATGAAAACCTCTATAGTATTTAGAGAGAATTAATCTCCTTGTCTATTTAATGGTTTTGGTTCCTTGTGGGTAATATATTGATAAATATATGTTATTTTGAATGTTTCTAGTGTTTCCATTTGCATTAAATAGAAACCTTGAGGGACTTATAGTTGATCAGGTAATTCTAGGAGATCCCATTATTCCCACAAACAATAGAGTTAGATTTAGTGCATCAGATTTTATTAACGGATGGGAATTCTATTATTCTCATGTTTATAATATTGGACTACAAATCTAGTATTGAATATATAATTTAGTGGCCTTGTCTCTTAAATTTCACCCACCGTTATTGGCACAAAATATAGAGAGTTGTAATTGTTGATTATTCACAATGACTCTATCTCTCGGGATTTCAAATTTTATGAAAACGAGGTGGGATTTGTATGATGAGTGGAAGGAGAAATCTATTCAAAAATAGTGTTTTTCATGGATCAGGTAATATATTTCATTTTGGGAGTTTGGTAATCCCTTAGATAAGATGGGTGTGAATCCCCTATATCATTTTGTTCCATGGAGTTTTAGACACAATGTTAGATATGCTGAATGCTGATGGATTTGGTGCATGTTATACCCTTTAGGAAATAGTGTTAGAACCCAATTTTTTCTAACATTAAATGTATGATCAATCCATAATTAAAAAATATGTTACTATAATTAATTGATATTTGTATTTAGATCATTGATATTTCCCCCATAAGGATAGATAACACCCTCTGACGGCATATATTGTTCAATGGGGTAGGGGTCACTAATATAATAGTTTTATTGTGTCATGGAGTTGAAGGTATTTGTATAGAATATATTTTTCTATTTCTTAAGGGAATTCAATGCCTAGGGTGAATCCCAGTTTCTCCCTTTAGTGTGGTAAAGAAGTATATATGGGATCTATTATTGGGGATTCTACATATGATTGTTTCATCCCCCACCACCTTGAATATTTCTAGTATTCCACAATCTCATTTTAGATCTAAGCATGTATGAAGATTTAACTTCCCTCTGCTATCATGGGTTAGGAAACTACAAAATTTAAAGGGTTTTGTTTCATCCATTTAGGGGGATGGTAAACTCCTCAAGAACAGTACCATTATAACAAATACATTAACCTATTCCAATAGACTGTGGATTCATAACTAATTTTTTAGGATGTTCATATGGGACTTTTGTGGGGTTAATAATTATTTTGGTAAAATCTGTGTGCCAGTGATTCTAACACTTTGTCATGTGTGTTTGGTGAGTAGAGTTATTGGTGAATGTTTCATAAGCAATGGTTATTTTGAAACCCATCAATATGAATTCTTCTTACCTTGATACATAATGTTCAATATGGCGATTTGGCTTCCATTCCCCTCATCCATAAAAATGTGGTTTTATCTTCTATGTTGTAGATGATTAAGGAATTTTTTACACTTGAGGTGTGATATATATCAATTACAGATTGTCATAGAGGCGATTCCACCATTATAGAAGAGAAATGAGGTACATTCTAAGGAGTAAATATATTTGCCTAAGGAATCCTAATTCCATAAAATGGGAATAAATTTAAGATTATCAATTTTAATTCCCCATAGATAAGGTTAGTTTCATATTAGGAAGTTAATTTTACTTTCTTCAATTTGTAATAATTCACCCATTGAGTAACTCAGTTGGGTATGAAATTTGGACATTGTAAGTATGTTGACCTGCATATATATTTCCATTTATATTTTGAGTGAATAATATTTTTTATTTTTATAATCATCCATAAAATATATTTATTCCCATAATGGAATTTCTTGTGTAGATGAAATATAGGTTAGGGTAATTTATATGGGAATAGAGATAGCAAGTTCAGATCTTATTAGTCACTAGTGGGGTTATTTATAATAGTGTGTAGGGATGTTGTTATCATAACATGGTGATTCATATCTTCTAAATTGGAATACACCAAAAAAAAATTTCTCCTATAATTATTTTACCCATTGGTAATGGAATTTATATCATATGACTCAAGGATATTTAATATATATTTGCATCCATAATACGTTTTCATTTAGAATTGTATCTCTTCTCTAGTTGTGGATGTTTTTTCGATTGTGATATATATATGTTTCATTTTATATTTGATATGGCCTCAAATATATGATTTATTTCATCATGGTTATATTCATCATCCCCGAGCCAATTTGAGGAATTCATTAGGTTACACACTCATCTCAGCATCTTCCTAAGAGGTGATCGTGTGGCTAGGATTGTGTCAGTTTTCTATTATACCAACTGCTTTTATGGATATAATTTAGTGATAGGTGTCTCATGTGCTCTTTTTTTCATACTGGGATACAATTACCAAATTTTATTTTATTGTATTAATAGACCAATAAAACCTGGGGGGGTTTGGAATCCAATTCTTTTATATAAAATGGAATTGATAATCGATTTAATATCATGTATACATAAAAATTATTTAGAGGGTATAGTTGTGCAAATGAATGACTCATATAACAGAATGTATATTGTTAGTTTCACTATGTCACATTAATCCTTATATAATGTCACTGTGTAAATAGGATATTGATTCCAATCAAATAAATTATTTTTTTAGAGGTTTTACATTAACATTATTTGGATGGTGAAATCAACAAAGAAACTCAAAGACAAGTGGAATTACTAGGTGATGTTCATATGATAACCTAGAGTGTTGGTTCATAACATAGATTCATGGGGAAACCATAATATGTCGATCATAATTTTTCTGTACAATGATATGTATTTTAGACAGGATTTCTAAAACCCTTGGAGTCATTGTAAATACTATGGTGTGGATTCTATTTCAATTTGAGACTTAAATATATGATTTATGTTAAATAAGTCATTGTATTTAATAGCGTTCTCCTCACAAAACATCGACGATGAGTAAAATTTTGATATATTTAGATTGAACATAAATATTTATGTTTTTCTTATTAAAACCAATATCATGATTTTGTGACAATGAATAAGAGTAAATACATTATAAAATATATGTACAAATAAAATATATTATTCCATTAATATGAAATAAATTATATTAGTTTTGTAAAAAATGACTCAAAAGATAATTTTTTATTAAAAAAATTATCATTATAAATATTTCATTTCACGCGATATGAACATCTATTTGAGGAAAAAAATGAACAATAATAAATTTTGTTTGATATTAATACCTAGATTACCAAAACTACATGGGAAAATATTATAAAAGTACAATGTTAATAGGTAGTATTGGAAAAGTTAATTTTCCGTGAAATATTATTTATCAATAATTTTTGCCATTTTATTCAAAATTTAAATCTATTTTTTAAAATTCTAATCAAATTAATGAAAATATTTTTTATATTTTCAATAAAAATAGTAGATTAGGTTAAATTTTTGATATTAATATTAAATAACTAATTTTTATTTGAGTAGTAAAAAATACTTATTTCACTACAAAATTCACTTTTATAATAATTTTTTAACTTTAAATAAACTCATTTCTATAGAAAATAAATATAATCATTAATATAATAAATTTAAATATAGTACGTTGAATTTTTTAAACAAATGTCTACCAATTTTCAAGGTAAAGTATTATTTCACTCTAAAAAATATTTTAATTTTATTAGATTAAAAGATAAAAATTTCACTTTTTAAAACAAATTATAATAATATGTATTTAAAATTTTAATTCAACATGAAAATATTTTCTAAAATGTTAAAATGAAACATTAATCATAAATATAATATTACTAATATTTGTGTTGGGGATAATGATTTTAGTAAAAAGGTATTTTATAGTATTATATTATTTATACCATTTCATTTTTATTTGATAAAATAAATTGAGATAATTAAAATTATGAATATATTGTTCTGTTTAAATTGACATTTAATTATATTAAGATTCAATAAAATGATAAATAATTATGAATATGATTAAAGAAAACATAATGGTCCAAATTCACATTCCTAAAAAACTAATATATATATATATATATATATTAATGTTTATTTGATAATATTTAGAAATAAAATAGGATTGAAGATACAATAGATATAGTTCCATGAAACCCAACATTTTATTACTGTGTGTTTTATATATTAAGTAAAATGAAATATTTTTTAATTTGAAACTAGTTACTTAGATTAAATATAAAAGAGTAAAATGTAAATATATAGTGATAGAAACCCAATAATAGGATTCCAATAGCTCTGGAGAAGATATTTATGATCTATTAATAACCCAAATACAACTAACACTCCATTTTTTCGAATACTTTTTTTAAATTTAACTTGGAATAGTTTTGTTGAATTATTAAAATATAAAGGGGGTTATAAAAAGATTTCATTTCCTTTATTATAAAAGGGGTTCACATACACCATTTAAATTATACAATTAAAATTATAAATTTATTATAATATCAGACCCAATATTATGCACCATGTTCCCCAAAACCCCATTAATCCCCTACTCACACTAAGAGAGTATAATCCCTTCAATTACAAGGAGTTTTCTATGAATTGAACACATATCTGATTTAACTACTATATCCATCTCCTTTCATTCACCGCCCTCTTTATATTAAAAATATAATATATCAATAAAAAAATAATTATATAATTATCATTATTTTGGATATACTTTATTATATTAATTTAATATATATTATTCATTCCTCACTATTGGACACGAAAAACAAAATTCATGTTATTGTGTTGTGCGACTACCACCTCCAGAAAGAGACATCTACAATTTTTCACTACCAAAATTAATGGATGGTGAAAAAGATATAATTTTATAATATATTTTAATAAATAATATAAATTTTAATCTGAAATTTTAAATTATCATTTAACTTCTTCCCTCTCATTCATTGAGAAATGAGAACATTAATTGTGAAAATGTGTAAGCAATCACCTCCATGATAAATGAATTTAATTTTTCATCACAATCCATTTTGGATGGAATAAAAAATGTATAAACATATAAAAATTATATCCATAACACTTTAAATAGTCCTGAATTTAGGCATAAATTACATAATTATTTGTACAATGGTATTCATAAATAAAACCCAAACAGTGCAGACCATGGATAATCTCGGGCCCCAGAAATTTATTATAAAAAGAAATAACAAGCACACAAAGGAGGATTAGGATATTAGTGAATTCAAACCACCAACGAAAATACAGATAACAAAGCTTACCACTTACCCATACCACCCCGTCCACGAAACCCTCCACGACCTCTTGGATGTCTACCCCTTCGCCATTTCTTTGGAATTTTCCCTACACCATCTTGGTCATCATTTTCCACCAGTTCACTAGCCATCTCAGTGTTCTGAATTTGATACTCCACCGGAGTGACAATAGTAGCAACAACACATGCTTCAATGCACTTCTCATCATCCAGAGTCCCCGTAGTTGAGGGATGCCCTATCTACATCTCCATGGAGCCTACCTTCCAAGAGATAGTGTTAGATATACCATTCCTTCCCCTGCTCGCACTATAAGAAGCCTCATATTCTGGAGAGTTAATATCCTCCAGTATAGTAATGAAGTTGGGAATCACAACAACATTGTCGGGAATAACCAAGGGCAGGGGATCTTGCACAGGCACTATAGAAGTAGTGGAAGAAGAAAGGGTGGGTAGTAGAGCCTGCACAGAACTCCCAGAATAAGTAAAAGGTTCTTGAACAGGCGCAGAAGTATCAATAGGAGGAGTATGTGAAGGTAGTGAGGCCTGCACATGACTCCCAACAACAGGTTTCACAGGCTCTGTAACATCATTGGAATTGATTAAGGCCTTCAGAGTAGAGGAAAACCCATCACAAGGAACAACAGGGGAGGGTACTGCCACCACATCCCCTGTTTCATTAGGAGAATCAACAACCATCACCCCCGTAAGAGAGGGACTCCCAATATGACCAATAGAGGTCCCGCCACTACCAAGCTTCCCTTTAGAGAGGAATTGATCCTCTAATAGAATAGAAGGATTGAGATCAACATCACTCTCATGGAAGGAGGAGGAAGCATCACCCCATTTAGAGGTCTTCCCGTTAGGCAAAGAAGAAAAAACAGTATGGGTGAGGAATGTACAGTCACCTGGAGGACCAGGACGCACACCCCCACCACAAACATCATCACCACCAGAGTTCCTTTTTCCAATCATTAAATCAGCATAGAAAACATGTCACCCAAGACTCCCCTTGATGGGAGGTGGTAAAGCCTCCATCACACCATCAGGGGTAAAATTTTTCTCATTCAGGGATATAAATGGAGTAGAATCATGATTCAATTTGAAATTTCATGTTTCAGCAGAATGTCCTTATCTTTTGTAATTAGAACAACGCAATCACATATTACAATGAGCCTTAACATGCCCAATAGATGAGCAGTTAACACAAAACTCAGGGACATGTTCAAATTCAATTTCAAGTTCAAACTTAAACTCACCATCAATTAAATAGACTCTCTCAACCAGAGGAAGATACATATCAATTTCATTTATCATACGTGAAAAATTGCCATACCTAACCGAAATAGTCTTCGTATCAAGTCTAATAGTGGTACCCACTTCTAGTACAACATCCCAAGGGATGTTTGGATGCCAGAATACCCAGTTCAAACCTATGACACGAATCCATGACTGCGCAACATTATTCTTGGCCTGATAAGGATCGAACCAAGGGTCCCAATTCTGAAATCTCAGGACCTCGGGCTTGAGATTAACAAAGCCACAAATCAATTCCCTCAATTTCAACTCACTGGAAATAAAAATAAATATGTTTCATTATTTACGATGTTAGGCATGTAAAGAGAATGGAGAAGGAACATGAAATGATCTTTGTCTCAAATACTTTTCTTTGAGACATGATTTGAACTATTCATCTAATTTTATTTTTATAGTGTAATTAATTAATTTTTATGATATAATATTGATAATCATCATTAAATATTTTTATTTTATGTTCAATTATATTCCCCATATTTATTGATGTTTTAATTAATGTTTTACACGTGCAATAATATTTTTTATGGTATCAATTCTGATTCTTGGATAAATTTTATATATTAAGAACTGTGTTTCCATTAGTTGTTGTATTCTTTGCATCATATATATTTTTATTAGATTTATTTTGTTTCAAGGTATTTTTTATATGTATCATGTTCCCTTATTCTATTTTCTATTGATACCGTTGTTTCTCTAATAGTAATGATTTTTGGTAACTCAAATCTAATGCATTGATATAATATGTTTTATCATGAACATTGATCTATAATGTTATGGTTGGCCCACAATAATATTTTATTATATGTTATCTTATAATGAAATCTGTGAAAATTTAATTTAAATACAATTAAGTATTTCCCAATATTTCTATAATGTTGGGTTTCAAAAAATGTAATCTCAAGTATTACAATGTATCATTCATAATATAATGTTTTGGTTCCATAATACCTTTAAAAAATTATTTAATTTTTAGGAATACATTAACAGAGATAATTTTAAAATTAAAATTTATTAATGATTTTTCAAATCATCTTTATTAAAATACTTTTTGAGGTTACCCATTACATCCTCTTTTATGAAAATGGTAAAAATGTATATTATGACCTCTTTTATCAATACATTTCCATCATTCATTGTGTTAAAAAACTAATTTACTATAATGGAGTTTCTGTTTCACTATTTATAGTATAATGTTTATATATATATTGGTGTAATGAACTACTAATTCTAAATAATTAAATTAATGATCTGTTTTTTGGTGGTGTCATTCATTAATTTTCATGGATGTTTTTCATCTATGAAAACATTTTTACAAAATTCATTTGTTTCACTAGGGATATGTTCGTTTGAAATAATATTTTTACTTCCCTTAGATGAAAGATGACAGTGTTATTAATTTATTTGTAGTCCATATATTCATTTATTTTTATGGAATAAAAATTAAATTTTAAATAATCAAGATCATATGATGTTCACCTTAAAAGATAATTATTACATTGAGATGAAGATATTTTTTGAAATTCCTTATGCTATTATTTTAATAAGGTTAATTATTAAAAAAATTAAATGTATTATTTTACCACACATATTATACCTCAAAATGATTTATTATAATCTTATTATTTTTGTAATCATAGGGATATGTATTTGAATTCATTGTATTATTATTCTATTACAGACAGTTTTTTGTAAGTTTACTATGTATTTATTGACCATACACCTCATTTCTTAGGTTGGTTTATGATCATATTATAACTTTTATTGAAATTAGGAAGTTTTTTATAATTTTTAAGGTTTAAGTAATACCAACTAATGTTAATTATGCATTGATATATATTATTCAAAATTATATAGAGAGTATTGATTTATTAAATAAGATGTTCCATATGCAATGACATTAATGGTATTTATGGATCTTAAGGTTAATTAGTTGGACTTAACAATGTGATGTATAAATACCCTAATTATATATACCCAGAATGAATATAGAGTTTTTATTTGATAAAATAGGATTGAGTATATGTTTTATCCAAAAACAAATTACTATGATTTCTTGACAATGGTCTCTATGACAAGTCATGATTCATTTTAGAAGGACTTTATATGAATTTTTTATATATAAAATAATCCAATCCATTTGTTTGAGATAAATATTTTTGATATCAATGAATTTAGATATTTTCATTGATATAGAAATTTATCAGTTTTAGATGATTATTGATTCAAGAAATTTACCAATTCATTAAATAATATTTATTCTATGTTAATCCCATGATTACTTAAATTATATGTTTCCATTATTTGTAATTTGATATCACCTATTATTATGCTTTCATTTTCCTCAGTATTGAGGAAAGAAGGTACTTGTGTAATTCCTATAATGACTTAATGTAGATAAATATTTTTCAAATTTGTTGAATACTTATTATATGATTATTATTTTTTATATAATGTAAAATGTATCCATTAGTAGATTAATACATGCAGTTTATAAAACATAGAAGATCGGTTTACTATTTAAATTCAATAATTTTAATTTCATTTAATTGTTGAACATTATATATATTATTTTATATACTCTATCAAGAACACATATGTATTATATATCTATGAGAAAGATATCTAGAAGTATTGGTTTGGGGTTTCGCATGTCCCCAATACAAGATTATAGTGTTCAGAAATCACCCACATATAATGTGGAACAGACTGTAATACATGTGGGTGGGTCCTCCATTCAATCGTGTGGTTTAGTGCTCCCCTATCATAATGAGGTGTGGCCCCTATTCTATAGTGGAGTCAGTTACCCATATTGGATAAGGTAAGGGTCCTCCAAAAATGGTTATTGGTGTTATTAATGACATGAGGTTGTTTTTATTTTATCAATTTGAGTGATTACATCATCACGGTGTGGACACAGGTCCGCCATGGTTTTTAATTATTCTAACTCCACTAGAATATGATTTTTTGGGGGAATAGATTAGGTTCTCCCTATATCTCGATGGTGAAAAAGTACCACATACAATAATGGAGTAATAAACCCATGATAATGGTAGTGGGATATCCTTCTATAGAAGTCAATCTGGTAACGATTCACCATAAATGAAGTTACTTAGTCCCCCAACTAGTTTATATATTCCTTGTGGGATATGGGAATCTCTACATAGTTCGAGTTAATATGTGGCACTGGTTGGTGTGGACTTTAATTTTTATCTTCTATTTGAGAGTGAAACTCCTAAATTATCCATCGATATGGGTTGATATAGGATACTGATCTCTACCATTTTTAAGATGATGGCTACAATTAGTTGAAGCCCATTCCTAGGATCCTAGGTTGGATGATATGTTCTACATTATATTGGTGAGGCATCATTTTTGATAATGTCTTTTCTAATGAGTGGTAGGATGAATATGAATGTTTATCATTATGATTTGTTTCATGTAGTGTAATATAACAATAGATTTTCATCAAAAAATGACTGATGTTTCCCAATATTTAATTTTCTACATTTTTCATTGGTTCTCATATATTTATACAACTACTCTGCAATATTATTTAATCATGACATCATATTCCTTAGAGTTAGATATTCTGGGGGATTCCATATATTGAATATTCATGACTAGGGACGCATACTCAATGAATTCGTCTACCCAATTGTTTTCATCTACAGTATGTGGTATTGGTATATAGGTTTTTTGTTGATGTAACCATGGTATATTAATGTTGATTTATGATATTATTGTTCAGAAATGATCTCCTTATGTCAATGTTTATTTGGAATAATATCTTTTTTTATTGGTTTTCAACTGAGTGGACAATTATCGTTTATTTTATTAGGACGTGAGACTCAACCAATGTGTGGGGGTAGCCTATAAGATAATTTGTATCCAATTAGATCCCCAGTTAGAATTATTTAATTCGATTTTTGGGTCTATTTTGGTGGATAGGTCAAATATTTTTGCATCATGGGATGGAAATTTCCTGAGGATATGTCAGAAATTCAACTCAGGTGATATATTTTGATCTTATTGAAATTGAATGTTTTTGGAATTACGAAGGACCTGGTGTATATGTTTATTTATTCTGTTTGACTTTATTCTCTAGGGGACATATCCATGATTGTATTTCCCACTTATTAACTTATTATTATGAATCATGAAATGATATTTCATAGATGGGATAGACAATGTGGGTACAACTTACATGTGTATATTCCTAATTAGATGTTTTAATCACAGACATGTGGTCACCTAGTAGGTATAGGGAGAGGATCTAATAAACATAACTTGAGGAATATTATAATGGTCAATGAAACATATTTTACTATAGGAGTATGGTTGTATATTTTTTTAATATTGCTAAAATATTTACCTTTCCTTATGAAGACCTAAATATTGTCATATATGGTGCATGAAAACCTGATTAACATTAGTATTTTAGTTGGTTTCACATTCCATTAATTGAAATTAATGGATGATAGAACCGAAGATATCCTTATTGTTTTAGTCGTATAATGTTAATATACATTATTATCATCTCTTGGTATAGATTTTATTTTATTTCTCATGTTTCATTGTGGTGATATTGTTGATGCTTATGAGGGATGATGTGATTATGATTAGATTGCCTCCATATGGCATTCATTAGTGTATCCCTTTTTGAATATGGGGATAAGTATTCCCCTGTGATAAATTAAATTATATAAAATTCAAATTATAGTGATACCAATGGATTATAGAAAAACTCCATGTAGAAATTGGTAGGAATCCTAGAAATAGAGAAAACATGTTTTTTGTAGAATGACCATGGGGATTTTAGAATAGAGAGTCACAATAGTGATTGAATCTTCCTCAGTTATGGGTAAAGCCTATTTAATATTCAAGTAGGAATTACAATATAATATATTTTACACATAATATGAAATATAGAGTCTTGATATGTTCTAGAGTGGAGTTTAATTATAGTTATTGGTGTATTGAATATCTTTTATAAGAATTCAGATGTCATGAACTATTGTGTTATGGTTATATACATGAATGTATAATTGTATTCCCATAGATACATTAATGTTGTTTCCTTATTGATTATAAAATATATTAATGGTTTGGAGGATGTAGTGACCCTTGTTTTCCCATATGAATGACACAACACATTTTATAGTTCCAAATATAAAGGCCCATATGATGTGTGAAATATAAATTTAACCACTCAATCATGATTTGAATTTTTTTGATGGCTCATTTGTTCTCTGGATTGGATATTAACACTTAGGTGAAATTGTTTAGAGATTTTGAGCATGATATAGTTTATATGGATATTAATATTTACTGAATTAAAATTATTTATTCCTAGGCATGTGAATATCGATAACATCAAAAAAGAGATATGGATATTAATTTTAACTTTTTTACCATGATAATGGTAGTTTTACCTATGAATGTGTAATCACATTGCATGTTTTGGGTCCCAATATGGGGTTTTAAATGGGTTCACATTTTAATTAAATTTATTGTTTTTATATAACATGCCGCTATTATAACCATAATTCATCTTAGAGTGATTGGAAACCATCCCCCAATGATGATTTCTAACTGAGAGGATAAATATGTAGATGGTAGAGGTTGTTCATTATAGGAGGCTGATTAGATCAAGATATGGACATTGTTACCATGAACCATGAATAATTATTATGAAGCCTATTTTCATCAATGATTACACATGACTGTGAGATATTTCATTAAATTCAACCTCACATTTACATGTATCTATTTTTGTTTTATTTTAAAATTTCTGTTTATTTTGAATTTTAAGAAATTGGGGATGGTGTAAATTTCAATGTAATGGAATGATTATATGGTTAAAAAGAATTTTTTTCATGGAAATATGAATCGAAATTCGTGTAGTTCAAGATCAATGTTTGTGTAGTTCATTGATGAGGTGAAGGGTTAAGATGGTTTTTATATGCTATATTGGATATTTTTATATTCCTTATAGTGGACTTGGGTATTCAACAAAGGGTGTGTCCATAATCATGAGAAGACACCATGTCTGAGGTACATGTTGAGTATAAATAATTTCCATGTCTGGTTACATGACATGGAATGATTCAGAGTACATCTATCAGGATCATCTTTAGCTTACATATTATTTATTCATTTAATATTATTGTACATTGGGAAATACTTATAATGAAAAAAAATTATATTCCTAGAGTGGTGTATTGTGTGTGTACAACTTGTACCCCAAGGTATAATTCATGTATTTTCTCCTCATAAAGGATTTTTATGTCTTATTTTAATAAAGATGATTTAGGACATTTATGTTTTCAATTACATCCATCTATTCATGTAGTAGACGATGGTGGGGTTCTCTTAACTATTACTATCCATTAATGAGATGATATGAGGTTATTTGTATATCCTCACACTACTGTTATGACAATGGGATCCTGGTGATGATGTATACAATATACATGAATATTTTGGATACCTAGAACTTTATTTAGAGAATGATCTTATTTATACATTATTTATTAGTGTTTTATTTGAGATATGAGTTGAATTTTGATGGAATTTATAAAATAAATAATCCATGGGACTAAACCAATATATTTATTTGATAATTTCTATCATTGTACTATTTATGAATTGTTTTTTCATGTTTTTGAAGACCATTTAGTTGAACCATACATAGGTTCCCTATAGTTTAGGTTATTGTGTTTATTAATTTATAGAAATAAGGAAAAGAAAACATATATAGATGGTTTTTGCATTATATTTCTTGTGTCTTCATGGTTATTGAGAATAGGTAACACACAGTTTGTGTTAAACCATATTATATTCATTGTAAAACATATATAGAACCTTAAATAAATTATATATAGTGAATTTTTTATTAATAATTAGGGGAAACCATATAGAAACACTTGGTTAGTACATTAATTTGTATCAATGTTTTTCTTCATGGAGGGAGAATAATTTTTCTAACATTACGGTCAAACGATTTTGGTTCCCTATATTTTATTATTATAGGGACATGGTTAGCACATTATATGAAAATGAATTCAATCAAATAATGTCTTCCACCATGTCATAAAAATCCAGAAATTACCAATCAATAATTTATTAAATTAAACCCATAACATATTGTTAACTATTCTATTTATCCCGATGGTCCATTCACACATCCCCTTTATATCTCCTCTCCTATTAGTTATTTCATTAATTTTCATGGTCATGTAATGATGATTTATTCTTGTAATATCACCTTTCATACTTCATTCCATAACCCCTAATAATCCTTTCATTCATAATTAATTAGTGATGTCTTTATGATTTATAATTCCATTTGGATGTGTTATTAAATATGTATTTTTTTTGGTTTCTATAACATTAATAGAAAGATATTTCACTTATTGTGGTGGATTTCACATTGGTTTGTGAAAGAAACAACATTATTGTTGGATTCCCCAAGTGTTTGTATTCAAATACAAATATCATGAATTTTTTGGTATTTTAAATTAATGTTATAGATATAAAATTATATAATTATTTTTTATTAGTAATGATGATAATGAAATGATGTATTATCTAATTTACATTATAAATGAATAATTTTACCATATTTTAAATATGAAAGGATCTCTTCTCTTTGTATAAAAAACTTGCTGTTTTATAACATTATCTTTACAATTTGTAATGGAAATTTAAATCTTTAAAATGATTTTTGAACTCAAATTTAGTTTTTGTAAAAACAAATAGTTCTCTATTGAAATGGATGTGTTGAAGGCCCAATTGGTAGTTTATTAAGAGGGTGTTTAGATTAAAATTCCCAATTAGATCTTACCTCACACATTTTTTTAAATTTAATGAGTGTTTCCTTGTTATAGCATTATATGATTATATTCTAATTATTGTGTGACATATTGGAAGGGGTTTTAATAGTTTTTTTGTGCTTATGGTTTCAATTATTTACATTTCCTTTAAATATTAATACAGATATGCATATATTATTATTATTCCACTACTTATTTTTATCTTTTGACCCATCTTCATTTCATTTTCCTTATGAAACAATGTATAGATAGTGGGATATCCTAATACATGAGACACTACAGATTAATTTTTTTTATAGTTTACCTTAGTATTTTTTTCTTAATTTTGTGATTTTTACCTATGTATGTCTAGATAAAGAAATATCATGGTTTAGAGTGATTGTATTGTACTAGGTAGAATGATAATATTGATCTAGTTTGTGTTTTGTTATTTATCTCCCCCATAACTCTAAGGTGTTCCCATGTATTCTTATTCTAATTTATAGTTATTAATCAATATTCAAGGATTTTTTTGATAAAATGAATTTCTATGATTATTTTTACCTTGGATCATTGTTGTTATAATTATTTTGAAGGTCTACTATGGTGACATATTGCTATTGTGTTCCCTTTCTCAATAAAAATAAATTTTTTATCCTCATTGAATAAAAATATATTTAAAAAATGATTCCTTATTAATTAATGTTTTTAAAGGATAACATTACATGAAATTATTAATGAGAATCTTTTTATATAAATAATTATATGTTGATGGTGATCTATGATTTGATATTGAATAATAATGTAAAAAATACATTATATTTGTAATTAAAACTAGTGTAAAATAGATATTATATTTAATGGTATTGAATAGTGTGTTTTTTCATTTCTATTGAGTCTCATGTTCACATATATCATATTTTTTGGGTTTATAACCTAATCGCTTGTGGATAGTTAGGGTTATTAAAGAAGTATAGTGATGTAAATACTCATGTGAAGATTAGTTTGGGCATTTTTTATGATTTGAAATATTATCATTTTGGGAAAGGCAATTATCTCATTAATTTATTATGTTTTTGTTTAATATATAATTAATATGTGGGTTGAATTATTTAATTATTATATTTTGATTAATTATTCTTGGTTAGTAAAAATATTTTGTATACAAGCACATGGACCACTAATGTCCAATCAATTAATTTTGAATTTTTTTGGTGAAGTATGACATTTAGTTTAATTTTCTGTGTAAAAGTGATCCCACATTATATAATCTACTGATGTTTACACATATCATTAACTGATGTGGATAAAAATTTCCCCTCGAGTATGTCTAGCAACATCATCAGTGCCTGGATCAAATTTTCTTGATACTAGTTAATGCATGAATGGTATCAGATCGGGGTTTGTTATTTAGCATGTAATGATTGATTGGATATAATTTTATCCGAACATGGGGTGTACGTATACAAAAGATGGTGAAAACACATTCAGTGATGAAAATTAATTTTCCAACAAATATCGTGTTATGGTTCTTGAATTTTAATTTTAATTTATTTAGTTATATTTGTTATTATTTTAAATCAATGGTGTTTAATATTTTAAGTTTTATGTGTCTTATTTTTTTAATATTATCATGTTTGGGTCTGAAATGGGAAATGGCCATCAGGCCCTAGGTGAGTTTTTGGGTCTAGAAAACTATATAGATCCCATGTTCATAGTTTTTTAAAACTATATTTGATATAGATATGATTGGTGTGTGGTCATCCAACTGTGATGCAATGGAATTCATTCTCACTTACCCCCATGGATTGTTTTATTAATATTTTTAAAATTAAAACTGTATCATTATTTAAGGAGAACATGATATTAAATCATAATGGATTGATTTAATAATAAATTGGTGTTCATTTTAAAAATGATAAAATAAATTGTAACGAATTTTACAGATGAAAAAGATTTTATAAAATGGGAAAATTAATATTTTAATGAAATGAAATAAAATTTATAATGATTTCATTCAAATATATTATGATTTCAAAACAAACTATTATGTATATTATAATTTTTTAAAAAATATATTTTTACTTCATTTATGTGTTTTTTTATAGTGTTAATTATTGTTTTGATTTTTATATGTTCTTCTACGGTTGAATTTCAATAATTATTGTCTTAAGATTTCATTTCATTTTATTAATATTATTCCACTAACACATTTCCATGAATTGTGTTGGGGAATCTATGGTTTGATTATTGTAGATAAACCATTCTGATGATATACCTTGAGATTTCCATCTAGATATATTGATGTTTATACCCCCATTATTTTATGGTATGTTGCTTCCATATAATGTTGAAGGATGTTTTTTGGTTTATTAAATTGATATTTAGACATGTTGAACCCCCAGAGTCCCTTAAGGTATTCTTCTATGCGATTATTCACAAAGGTTTGAGATAGAAGTTGAGGAATTTTTGTTTTCTAAAAAAACCATGAGAAGACAATTCCTAAGAGGTTGTTAAAGATTTTTTTTCCTCCAAAAGTATTTATAAATGTCCATGAAGGTGGGTCAGATTATGGTGTTTCAGATTTTTCCATAGGGTGATCGATTAGTGTTAAATTATGTTAATAAATTATTTTACCTAATCCTTTACCTTAATGTTTTTTTTCCTTTTTATGATTCTATTAACTTTTATTACTTTATGATTTTTATTTTCTCAATCATTAGATAATGGTTTTGGAATTAATTTTATCTTTTTATATAGAATATTTAATGTAGACTATTCTATTGAGGTGTTTTTAGTTGGATTAAATAAGGATAATGATACATCCTATATTACTAGTAAAATAAATAACAAATTTAAAAAAATGAAAGGGAATATATCATATTATTACAAGGTATGTAGAGCCATTATCTTAAATTCGTTTATTAATACTAAATATTCATCATGTGGTTGGGTAATGGTGTTCCGTATTTGCATAAATCTGAGTAATTGAAAATAACAAATTTTAAAACATTTTAATGATTTTCAAATTTCTATAAATTTGGGTCAGATGAAAGGGTTATGTGAAAGAGAAATTATTAAGAAGAGTGTAGTAATATCAACCACATCCAAGGGTTCATAGCACTATCCTACAAAACCTGGACTAAATTAATTTGTTGCTTAATGATTTTATTTTAATCTCATTACCCTTATATCTATATTTAATAACATGTTATTTTATTTAAGGATATATGGATTATAATCCTTCTATATTTTTAGAATATTTTTAATATGGTTGTGGGAACAAGGACTTATTATATAAATATTAATTCATTGATGGTATGGTTATGAATTCCATTTGTGGTAAGATGTTTCTTTTTATTATGTAATGATTCATTGGGTGTGTTTTTTTGTCCATAGACTGTATTAGTTTTAGATAAATTATAATATCGTAGGGATACCACCATATAGAGTTTTACTGTAAATCTCTTAGGGATTTTTTGGTTTATTTTTTGAATGCTTATTTTGGTGAGCAGTATTTTATTTTAGATTTTGGATTTATATTTTCTATTGGAGAAGAATATGATTTATTTTAGTTGAAATAATAGGCCTTTCATTGGAGGTTTACATGGTGTTCCATGATTTTTATAAATAAATTTCTATTTAAAAGGATGATTATTATCAATTATATTTCAATAATTGAACTAATGGAAGAATTATTGGAGTTGATTGAATTATAATGATATTAAATTTCACACTCTAACATTTATTTACCTAATTACGTTATTTAATATAATGATAATAATAATTTTCATTGAACATATGGTTGTATTTTTTTGAATTTATAAATATTTTGAGGTTTTAATGCTACAATTTTAAATCATTATTTTTTTTCTTCTATCGCTTTTCATTTTCAAGGTTAGTGAACCATTTGGAATATTGTGTTTATGAAACACAAGAAATATCACTATAAAACATGATTTTGTGACATTGTTTTAATTTAAACGTTGTGGGACCTATATGCACGAGTATTTGCTGTTCATTTTTTGAATATTTATGAATATTTTTCCCTCTTAGAATGTGATTTTTTGTAAACAATGTGAGTTTTATTAAACAATTTATAGAGATAATTATTTGAGTAGAATCTGGAAGGGGGTTTTTACATGATTAAGAGATCACATGTTGAAACCTTTCAATGTGTGTGAAATTTTTAATTGGTCTATTGTGCATAGTTTCTAAGAGGTTTTTTAACCATTAGGTAGGACCAAGACGATTCAAAAGCAATTCTCGTAAGAGGTGAATAATCAGTTCACAGTTAAGAGTACCAAGAAGTCAAACCTATATCCAAACCATCCATTAAAAATCATATCTCTACTATTTTCCATTTCCCAAATTTATCACCAATCATCTCCTGTACTCTTCCATTTGACTCCATCGAAGTTTGTGAACCAACCCATTGATTTATCCTCCCCCAAGTGATTTATTTCATCATACATATGATTTGATGATGATTCTCCCATGTAGTCTATTTTTTATTTCCATTTCTTTTTTATTAAATACACTTATTTATTATTTCCAGAGATTTGGCTTAGTTACACATTCATCCCTATAGATTCAATATTAACTATTGATATCTAGTTTTTTTGGTTTCTCTATTTTATCCTATGGATATCCCCAACTTTTAGAGTTATATTACCAATAAGTTTTGTTAATGTGAAATGATCAGGTTTGGTTTAACAATGTGTCGTCCTTTAAATATAATAACAATTGATTACTTTTACCATTAAATTAATGTTTTGGATATATCTTTATAATACTTATTATTATATTTCATTTTTTATAAAAAACATGTTTGATAATAGTTTACATTTATAAATAATTGTTTTCCATCACTTTAAATGAAAATTGTCTATTTTAAGTACCCTCAAACATGATGTGTTTTATAAAATTTCAAAATTTATTATACAAAGATGATTTAAAAATATTAAATATGTGTTTCTCTATTTGTTTTAAAAAGAATCATCATGTTATTTTAATGGATTAGTTAATGTAATGGTTAAATCATTATGCTGGGGAATTTTGGATGAAAATTTTCCCATAGAGATTACTCTTTAATTTTTTTTCATTGAACTGAATGATATATAAAATATTATAGACTGATATATCAATATATTATTTAATGGGTGTATTCACGAAATGTTCTTTCTAAGGTGTGGTGCACTTATGGTTCCTAATATCGATCATTCAAATATGTAAATATGTATTCTTTTTAGATAATAACATTTATTTATTTATTTTCCACCCAAAATATCATATGCAATGGGAAGCCATATGTATGTAATGGGGTACTTGAATACATTTGTTTTACATCGTTAGGATTATTATCTAGTTAGAGGCCCTTAATGTGGTTTTTATATTCATTAGGATTTTTCACCATAATTATTCTATGTTGGGAAATATTGACACCTATGGTGAATGGATTTCATCAGGAATGCTGAAATGATTTATTATTTATTACTATTATTATAGGTCAGGACTATATCAATGAGGATTTTCCATGTAAAATTAATCATAGTGGTGATTTTGAGTTACTTTTCATGTATTTTGGTGTTCATTGGATTAATGACTATTATTTATTACATTGGTCTGATATTTTTAAAATTATAGTGATTATATTTAACTATTTTATACATTTGGTTTTGTTCTGTTTTTTTATGTAAAATTAGTTGTTTATACTTTCTAATACAATAAAACTTTTCTGAAAATTTTATTTAATCATAGTTAATGTTTGTAAATGATAAATTTATATTAATATTATAAAATCACTGTTTTATGAGAGAATTTTTTCTAGTGGTAATGATCAATGATATGGATTTTAATAAAAATAGAAAACATGAATTATAATTATATGTCATAATAGTTCGAAATTAATTTTATACTTAAATGAAATTAACCGCGATTTGTTTTTTTACATATCTATGGAGTATTATTATCACATCTATCAAATTTTACATTCAATATTTGTATCAAATTTATAAACATTATAATTAATATTTTATTGAGGGAATGAAAACAAGGAACCCATCAAAACACATCTTGGGGGATGAATGTAATGAATTCTAAGAGAACCCACATAACAAGGTTCACCCCCTCCGTGGGGGGGGGATATTTATAATTAGAGAATAAAGAGATGTCATTAATGTGGGATTCTATAGATCCATGAAATCTTGTTACCTAATTTTGATCCCTCCATCTATGGAGAATAATTGTATGGCTATTTATAAGTCAAATTCACATCCTTAAACATGTAAAAAATAGACCAAGGAACAATGCACCACCTTTTAAAGAAAATTAGAGAACGAGTGAGTCTGTTTCCACCACATCCAAAGTAATAATCTTTTGGTAGAAATGATAGTGATAGGTGAGGAGATCCTAGGCCCCTTTTTGAATATATTGACCATGTCTAATGAATGATAAAAAATTACAGGATAACCTTTGTTATCCCTAGCCAAACCCCACCCCACACTAATCATGCCCGAGATATAGGACCCATCCGTCTTGAGTTTGAAACCCAAAGAAACTGGTTTCAAACACACCTAGTTGCATTAGGGTCTATTTCCGATAGTTACCATGTAAATAATACAAAGTGGCCTGAGGTTAGGGAAATATCTCCAATCCATTACAAAATTTTTGATGCCTTGTACATGGTTTTTGGTTCGGGTGATCAAAACCACATTCCCACTCCTAGTCTCATTAAACAATAGGTATTTTGAGCCTTAAAAAGGGTCAATTGTCCATCCAAAAGAATGATGGATCTCTCTTTCCTTTCCCTTCGCATAACACATGTACCATGGAACCATCATTCAATGTAGGTAAGGCCTGAGTGGTTTAAGGTTGAGAAGTGTGGGAAATTGTCCTAAAATTTCTGCATTTCATGGTCCTAGGCTCTGTAATAAAAGAGATGATCATCTGATTCATCCTTTCTCTCCTTACATCTAATGAAATGAATAGCTTATTGTATACCCATGTGTTGAAAATTATCATCATTTCCAACTCTATGTTACTACACTAACACTTCCTAGTTTTGTTTTATCTGGTACCTCCTTTCTTCAAAGAAGCTTCTTCAAACAACAATATTCGCACATGGATAAATCACCTAATGATAATACTTTTCAGAAAAATAAAATGAAGTCAATGATGTAATGATACATTTTTTAGGATATGATTTAGTATTAATTGAATCATAAAATCTACAGTAATTATGATAGAGGATGTAAATAATGAAACATAGATGCTAGTTGGCCTCTTTGGATGTTGACACAATGATTCATATGGATACAACGGTTGTTATTTGTTTACTTTTAGGATATTTATCATATTAAACAAATATCCAAACATTTTACCATATTATATATTAGTTTTTAGTATTTTTATTTCATGATTTTTCATATATATTTCTTACAATTTGTTGGAATCTATTTATTTTTATAAAACATTATTTTCTTTTATCTCGTAGACATTTAAAATTAATAGTGGTCATATTTTACATTCTATGGGAATTCCATTTATGAAATATACTTATTGTGAAAAATAATTCCCACATAGTATATTCATATTACATTGGACAATTTTCCTAACTGTGAGGATTAGTAACACATTTAAGGTATGTCATGGTCCATATTTAGTGCTATGTTTAGGGTTGAACTATATTTGTTCATGATAATTATAATCCCCATGGAATATATCTAACATCATGACATGGTACCTCTTCATGCATTAAATGATCTATATTACTTTACATTTTTACTAGTTTTTGAACCATATAGGATGTAGAACTAAAAACATAAAAGCATTGTTAAATATAAATTTTAAATAGACATTGAACTCATGCATATTTCTGTCATATCATGCACCCTATAATTAATGATCCAGCATTTGGATTGGATTAGAGAATTCATTTTTTTCTCTTTTTTTGTCTTGTATATAATGGTTACTCTACATTATAGAGATTAAATTCCTTCTATCTAGCTATTATCGTAGTGTAGTCTCATGTGAAATGGATTGATTCAATTTCATAGTATTCAAATGGGCACCATTTATTTTATTATTGTTTATAATTACTAGGAGGTTATAGAGATATTGAGATAATATTTGTGGACACTTAGAGGATTTGTGTAGTTTTTAAGGTGTCGGACATCACTATTGTTGATGGAGTCAATAATCCCCTAAAAATGATGGGCGTGACACATCAGTCTTGCACTCCCAATCCTTATTTTTATAAATAGTTTCTTTAAAGATCATTATTGAAATAAAATAATGAAACCAAATTTTATCCATATAAATTTAATTAATAAACAAGTAATATTAAGTCACATAAATTTATAAGACCATTCAGGTTTATTGTTTTTGAGTGTTAATAAAAAAATTAACTAACAACACCCACATATTTCTCATTAAATGTACCTTTTTTCCAGTATATAAGATTCTATGTAATCCATAATAAATCATCATCATATTCCAAAATTTCTCTTAAAAATTATATTTGTATAAACACCATTTTCACTATATTTAATGATAACCTAATAAAATATGAACATTAGAAGCGTCAAATTATTCTATCGGTAAGGGTAAACAAAAGTAATTTAAATCAAATATCCTAAAATAGAAATATATTACCATATATAATTTGGTAGGAATTGATAACC
Source organism: Viscum album (assembly GCA_963277665.1). Taxonomy (NCBI): domain Eukaryota; kingdom Viridiplantae; phylum Streptophyta; class Magnoliopsida; order Santalales; family Viscaceae; genus Viscum; species Viscum album. The sequence continues at coordinate 1,129,151,054 of OY728128.1, read as the reverse complement.
AAACATATTTCTTTAAATTAATGAGACAAAAATCAATATATATCAATGGATTACAATATAAATGAATGTTTAACATGTAAAATATTAATTTGTTACATAGTGATGAAATTCATAATGAAAAAGAGGGGACTCAATCCATAAAATATAGAATCATGATATTCGACATCAAAATCATACTATCAAGGTTGTGTATTTAGGAGATATTTTTTTTCATTGCAAGAATAAAAAAAAATCCAAATATAGTGTGTCTCATTAGACCTATTGATTAACTTGCGTGATAGATAATACCAATTACTATGCATGAATACTCTATTTTTAATGCATTCACTATATTAATGATATATATATCAATATAATTCATAATCAACATTAATTATGAATCAATATACATTTGAATAGAGATAAGAACATATAGGACATCAATAGATTCCCAATCTGAAACAATGATAACATAAAAACAATACATCATGATAATAAATTAGGATGGATAAACAATATATAATCATCATTCCACATTAATCAATATAAATTTTTATTGAAATAATAATTATAATTATTTTCAATATTTCACCAATCAATAAATTGAATAACATTCTACAAAAGAATCCCTAAAACAACACTATACTTAGTAATTTTTATGTTGTAAAATCATAATATTCACATTCCAATTAATTTATAAAACCAATTTGGACACCCTAAAATCCAAGGGTGGAAATAATTGTGTTAAAAAGGAATGGTATTGAATGAAAATTTATTCATGTAAAAGAGGATTGTGTGGAGATGCAATGGTAGTGATAGAGTTCATAGTGTTTAATAAAATTAAATAAAATAGTATGATAAGATTTAAAAGGACCAAAATATTCAAAAAATAAAATGTTAAATTTTTTAAATACTAATAATCTCTATATGAAAAAAATTGAGATGAAAAAAACTTATGGAAATCATGTTATTAGACTCGAAATTATATGATAGGGATACCATGAAAATAAATTATACATAAAATAATGATATTCTCTATATAGTATGTAAATAAAAAAATTAATAGAACAAATATATGAAAATATGGTGTGTAATATCAAACATATCTCATGGAATTGGAAATGATATAGTGAAACCGTTATGAATTTATAAATATTCAAAAGAGAACTCTGTAAATGCTATGATTTAACATGAAAAATTAAATAAAATGAATAGTTAGAGAATTTTATTAAAATTACTAATGGTAAATTTAATACACCGTTAAATTTAAAACAAGGTGTATGATAATAATAATGTCTTATGAGGTAATATTTCATGAACAAAACCCCTTACAACAAACATTATATTTGTAGTAAAAATAATTTATTAATGAGGTTATAATGAATAATTTTATATCACTAGACAATATAGAGGAAAAAAATACTAAATATTCATTTTAAAGAATAAAACAAACATATAAAAATACATGTTAATAATATTTTTTTGTAACTCAATGGATGAAAATTATGTTTTCACACACTCGTTCCCTATTCCTGGTTAACACTGTGCTTGTTCCTAGGATCCTTAATAATAAAATTATGTTAATTATAAACATTCATCAGAAAAATATTATATCACACCAAAATTTTATGATGTATTTCCCTTTTAATAAGTTTGATTTATTTGATATCATTCTATACAGACATTTTTTTATATTAAATTAATCTTCATTATATTATGGAAATATTAGTATTAAATGTTATAGTTATAACATATATGGTGGATTGGATGGAATTCATAAGATAAAATAAATTATGAAAATTTATTTTTTTAGATATTCATAATTATATTTTATTAGTTATTTATTGGTTAAAAAATGCAATTGAAAGTAAACAATATATGTTTTTCCAGAATAAGGTTTCTTCGAAATGTTTTTTATCTTCATAAATTTAATTAATACCTGTTAATGAATAATTTTAATAAATTGAATATATAATTTATTCAATAAAATATTTTAACATTGATTTAGTTTTTATTAAAACTAATGGAATGGGAATAAATTTATCTCCATACTTAGAAATGCATTATTATACTGAATTGTTTTCAATGAATTTTTAAAATTTATTAAAAAAAATAATTTCACAATATTATAAAATTTTATTTTTAAGGAATTTATTACATATTTTAAATGATATTGGAAAAAGTTTCTAATTATTTCACATCATTATTGGTCTTAATGAATATTAAAAGTATAAATAAAATTACCACATTTATGTGTAAAACGGATTACCGTGAGGTTAAATATATGATAAGGGTGAAAATACCACATAAAAATATTTAAACCATAATGGATGATGATATTGCTAAATTCTCTTATATTATCATGGATTAATTTTTCATTTTTTCCACATTCACAAGAAAATGACTTTATATTATTTAAATATTATATTTAATTATATGTGTGTCCTTCCCCTAACATGTTAATGGGATCCCATTAACCATCATTATTCACAATCATTATCCACTATATATCAACCAATACCATACCAAAACCCACTATATGTTCCTTACCATAAATAATGATATTCTTTTACTACCTTAATATTATTCAAAATGGCTTATGGTGAATAAAAAATGAGGTCTGTCAATGAAGAGGTAAACCACCAACCCAAATCATTCCGGTTTATTTATTCTTATTATAATTATAAATATTATTAATTAGTAACAATAAAATGAATCTAGTATCTAAAATATATTGATATTTTATTATGATTATGGTACTAATATTTTCGACATCATTTATATCAAACCAGAAATTAATGTATCACTCTGGAATATGTGTTACAACCACATCCATGTAGGGATTAGAATAAATTTCCATAACCACCTCAAATTGATATATATAATGATATATTTGAAATTTTTATATTATATTAATGAAATAATATATTTTATTTAATTATAATACCTTATCTTCCTTCTAGTGTGCCTAAAAACTATATTGTTGCATATGAAAATGCGTGAACTATCCACACAATGAAGTGATGTTATTCTTATTCATTTCAATTTTACATGGAAGGTAATTGGGATATATTAAACTAATATATATGATACATTGGATATAATAATGATCTTATAAATTTTAATCATTATATAAATTTCTTTCCTTACATCTATCAAATTGTGGAAAGATCACTCATGTTTGTGTATGGACTACCATCTCTGTGAAGTTTTTTAATAAATTCATCATTACAAACTTGTATAGATGATTATATAAATGTATATAATGATTAAATGTAATTAAAATTTAGAGAATATTGTTCAACATATGGTGAAATCATGACCATGGTGCAACGTAAAGAATTTTCAAACCAGAAACATGTGTGTAAGAAAAACAAATTTTCACTCAAATAATGATTTTAATAAATAAATGTAATAAAAGGATAATAAGAATTTATCAAAGAACAATATATTTATATATATTATTTATATTTGAAAATGGATGTATGGTATATATATATTAATTATAAAATTGTTCTGAACTAATATGATGTAATTTTGGACTTGAGGTAAGGATTTATGTCATAGTCTCATTTGCTTTTAGGACTGTCTGTGCATAATTTAAATTGAAATAAATTATATATAGATTGTAATTTCCCCCCAATATAATTTATTATCCTTCGGTTACAACAATAAATTTCAGTAGAAGGTACCATTTTACTCACATCGATTCTTAAAATTATGGGTTAAATTGTTTTTATGAAAACCAAACATTATTTCCACTTTGACTGATGATTTTTTTATGTTATTATTCATTAAAAGTAATTAAATAATGTTATTTTTTATAATACAATGATTCTTTAAATTTAATTTGAAACAATTATTTATATTTAAACTCAATATTTAAAAAATTAATTTCTATAGTGATTTCTAAACTAGTTATTTTTTAATTTGGTTAATAACAATTGGATGGAATTATTGTTTTAATGTTCAGTGTTCAAATTAATTTTTCCACCCTAAAGAAGAATATTGCATTTTATACATAATTTACTTATTTATATAGATATTTGAAATGAAATTTTTTTAAAAAAATTCATGAAATTTTGAGTATTATGGATACAAAAGGAAAATTTTATTATCCATTTTATCTAATCATACATTCAAATACCGGTTTAAATATATTTTACATATATATCTTCATCCTTTACGATTTATTTTTATTCATTAGGGAAATAATATAATGATACTATAAATTTTTATATGGATTTATTATGAATTTTATATAATGAAATTGTTTTTAATTTTTTTTATTTTTCATAGGTTATGCTATGATGAAATGATAAAAAGTTAAAAAACATATATTTTTCCCATGCATTATGTAATTATGAAATTACTAATGTTTTTATGATATTATTGAATCCATGTGTATAGTTTTATTTATTTTATGTGTGGTATAAAAATTATTTAGGCATATGATTTATTATTTAATAATTAAATATCACGAGACAATATAGACTATAATGGGGAGTGAACAAATTTTTATTGGGGAATATATCAATTATTATAGTTTTCAAAGTGAAAATTAACTCATGAAGTAATGGATGAATGAGTGATCTCTATTTCATATGATATTCCTTGAAGTGGTCATTGACAATGAAAATGTTTTTTATTATTCTGTTTATGACACAAACCTATATTTAAGGCTTATGATATGTTTTCATGGAATATGATTGATTATTGATTTTCCAAAAAATTATAATTATGAATTATGTCATGAAAAAAATATCTTCCATGATTCATGATTAAATATATTTGACTAATTGGGTATGAATTTTTTATAATTTTATCAAATTAATATATCATTACTATTATCTTATGCTCATTTTTGTTCACTAATTGTTATATTAATTATATAACATTACTATGAATTTGATCTCTCTCATTATTATATCAATTTACTATGTTTTGAAGACTAGTTTATGGTAGTTTATGTCTATGAAGTGTACAGTACTATGAGAACATATTGGGAGATGTTGTAGATCATTCATTAAATAATATTATAATATATCCTGTATCCAAATACACTGGACAATTAGGATTATGGGGCTTGTGTTTCTATTAGATTTATTTTATATTCATATGTAGTTATGTAATATTTTTGTATGTTATTCTAAGGATTCATCAATTTGTATCAATGTAGGGGTTTTTATTTTATTTTATTTTTTTGATATTTGGATTATCGATCTTTATTTAATGTACTAGGTCTATGTATATATATAAAATAATTTAGTGTATCTTTTATAAAATAGATATTTTACGGTTTTCAAATGAAATGAATCCCTATATTAATATTTTATTGTTTATGTGACTATGGAATATATATACCTTTGGGTAACCAATCTATAATGGTTGATTTGGTTATTTACAAGAATTTATTTGGTTCTTAATGAGTGGACCTAAGACTTCAAACTTGGATTGACACTATAAAGGGATGTTCTTGGGTTAAGTAAAATCGTATTTAAGATCAATTTTGAAGGATTTGAATAGATTTTGACAATAAATACCCTATGTTAAACATATGAAATCCAATATTTAAAATAATGATTCCTCATTTTGATATTTTATGAATTATTTTCAAAGAATACATGATAACTCACTATAATTATTGTCACTATAATTGGGTCGAATTAAATGAATTTAATAAGGAGGAATATTATGAACAAAGAAGATTGAATCCAACGTAATGACCACCTTTCAGAATGAACAATTTTTATGGGAGATAGAGTGAAAAGAATGTTTCAATTATTAATAAAAATTAGTAGTATAATCATGCTAATATTAAAAATTAATGAAGGGGAGAAAAATGAACTATTTATTCCATCATGTTGAAAAATCAGCATTATTTTTCTGGGTATACTGATCTAATAATTTCATAGAAATAAAATACTACCACAACAAATATGTTCAACATCAGCTAGTTCTGGGAATAATTTGTTTTGTCATGGATATATATCATTTGGATGGATATGTAGATCAATGAGGAAATATTATAAATAATATGAGGGAAGATGAAGAAATTTACAATATGAAATGGGATGAGTTTATGAAGGTATTTTTCAAAAAACAAATCCATCAAACTCTTTACACTAAAAGAAAGGGGGATTTCTAAAAACATAATCTTAATGATGTTGAATCAATTAGTACCTTTTGTAAAAAATCACAACACATTCATGGTATGCTCTGGGTGCTATCATAGACCTTAAAAGAATAATTGATTAATTCTATAGTGTCTTTAGTTAGATACACTAAAACAAATTTCACATGATAGATATCCATACATATAGTGATATTGTTTGATGTAATCTCTAGATATAAATTGATACATGAGATCTTAATTATTCACGTGGACTTGATGATATTAATTAAATTATAGGATTCCAAAAAAAATATAATAATAAAACCCATTGATGAAATTAAATTACTTTTTTCTTTATAAATGATGTATTGATGGAAGTGTGGGGGTAACTTATATCTGTGGTTTTATGTTGGGTAATTATGTCTATTGATAATTAAAATTATTATGTGATATAAATCGATTATTCATTTAATAAAACTTGGATAAATTAAAACAAAACGTTCCACCCACACACTAATTTTATAATTGCATTTAGTGTCGTAATTATTCCTATTAGTGAAAATAATTTTTAATAAAGACAATAGATGTAAAAGACATATTAATATATCAGAAAAACGAAAATGTTATGCAATTATAGCTATTTATGTTTTTCATTAGAAAATGTTTCTCAAATTTAATCTCAACATCAACTTAATAAATGGACATGATTAATTTCATTTTAACATTATCCATAGTTTTATATAATTATATTTTATTTAGGGGTTCCACATTCAGACCTCTGGGAATAGGTGATTATTTAGAAAAAATAAATCATTATTTTTTATAGATCGCATCTTTTGTTTATATGTCTTTTATGATAGATGTTTTTGAGATATGCTTCATGAAAATATAATGATTCTCCCTCCTATAGAAGTTGTGGATATTTTTTGAATGTATTTTTTTTTGTTTATAAGGATTCCATATCAATATACATTGAATGGATGTAACTTTTTATTTTTAAAATCAATCATTTATATTAAATGGGTGAATCTATAAAAATGAAATCCCAGTGTAAATTATAATTTTTGTAAGGGTATTGTTAACTTTTCATTATGATTATTGATATGAAATTATAAGGGAAATACTAAATAGTTATTATATTCCTAGTTTACATGAATATACAGATGTATTCTTCATTTAAATTATAGTATTCATCATATTCATGATGTCGAGATTTAAATAGAAAACATAACAGGTTCTATGATTATTTTAATTATTTTTTATATAATAACCCAACTAACTTCACATAACTGAAGATGGATCTTTAGGAGAATATAGAAAAGGAAATAATAATATAGAGTGTGTCACCATGGAGTTAATCTCTTATTTTTTTTAATAATAATGATGGTTTAATATGACACTGCAATGAGTATTGAAAACAGTACTAGAAAACTATTAGGAACAAGTATCCATTATCTCATATTTATTACGATTTTGACCCAATATAAGGATTTATATAATTTTAAAAGAATATATATCATTCTATATATTATCAATTGAGGATGTACTAGAATAATATACCCATGATTTTCATTTATAAGAGGCTTGGTCATTATAAATTTTTACATGTACCAATTGGACTAATTTATTCCACTACCATAAGAATGAATTTTATGAATATTTTATTTACATATTAGCGTGACTATTTTTTGGTAGAATTTAATGATTAAATTATTATATATTCCACGTGTGTCTAAGAGAATAAAGTCAATTTAAAATTTTAATTGATTTCATTTATGAAGGTGATGTTTTATTCAAAATTCACAATGTTATATTATGGGAATAAAATGTATAATTTTTTTAAAAAATAATGTCATAAGATGGTATATCAATAGATCAATCAAAAAAACATTATTTAGGAATTAATTAGTCCAAACACAATAATAGACATCCATAGTTTTTTATGGTTTGATTAATATTGTCAATGTTTTATAGGAAATTTCGTCGGGCTATATAATCTACTATAAATGTAGGCACAAAATGGGGGAATATTCCTATGGATAGATGACTTTGATAAAAATTTAATGGAATTGAAATTAAGATTGGACATCACACATAATTTCACACTACATAGTAGTGGAGAATCTTATGTGATCTATAGGGATCATCACAAAATAGAATGATATTTTTTCTCATTCAATAAAATAATATTATAGTTTATTCCAAATTTGAATTGAATGTTAATGATAAAAATAACCATACTCAAGATTTATTGATTACTTTTTAATTTTATCAATAATTGTTTGGAGGAATCATATTTATGGTGAAATATTATATAAATATACTAATAATAAAAAATTGTTGAATATATTAAAAAGGGAAGTAATTATAAATTTATTAGATGATATTGGTCGAAATGATTAAATATTTTGACTAATCAATAAATTAACACCCTTTAAAGGTTAATAAGGAGGTTGATGCTCTGATCTAGAAAGACTATGCTAGTTTCTCCAAAAAATGATTGAAAGTGATATAAATATTCTTTATCAATAGAATATGAATCTTGAAATCATGTGGAAGGGGAATGAATCATATCATTATAAGATGAATTATCAACAATCTATCCATGTGAGTATTACAAAAATTTAAAATGTTTATTTGGAACTATATAAAATATTGGAAAATATTCTATATTTTAACCATTACTATGATGCAATAATAATTATTTGGAATAGAGTTTGTCACCCACCAATAATAAATTTTAATATGTAACTGTGGAATGACGCTTTTTGTATATCATACTATTTTTATTAGGGATATACAACTATTTATATAGAAGTTATAGATTATGTGTTGTGATATTATATGAAATGATATTTTTGGAAAATAATTTATCTAATAACTGTTGTGTTATAATGTCAAATTCGACAGATAAGACTCTATGGGGATGTCACAATCATTAACTATACCATAATGGAAATGGGAAAACATTCCTATCAATTTCATTATCAGGTTCCCAAAAAATATAAAATCAATAATGTTATTTGAGATGTTTTTGATCACTATATAATGAAAAAAATTCATTCGCATCAAATACTATTTCCCTATTCATTATATTTTCATGATATACATTTAAGAAGTTTTTTGATTTCATGAAGTAAAAAATTTTGTTTATCTATTTGGTTTCCAATTAAAAACTAATAGATATAGATAAATCTTTATCAGGAATTGAATATGGGACTTAGATTTAAATCGTAATATTATCATCACATAGATGGTCATTCTATGTTTAACTTTAAAACTATAAATGACCTAATTATATAATATTGTTTTACTTAAATGGTTTTGGGGATCAAAATCTTCCTTCTATGGAATTTTATTACAATAATTGTTTTTACATGGGCATTATGATTGATCCTTATAATTCCCTCTATGGAAATATGTGAAAATAAATAATGATCTTGGATAATTTTATAGAATAAAAGATATTGAAACCTGATCAAGTTACATAAAATAGAGAGAATGTTATATCCATTTGGTATTGTATTAAAGAATCTAAATGTCAACATAAATCTTATTTTTTTTAAATCCATAATAAAGTATATAGTTTTTAGTTGATTATAATGTATTCTTTTGAATTTATGATTATAATAAGGTTATAAAATTTTTAATTATTTGAATTTTTAGAACTATACATATTAGTCCCTTCTAAATTATCGATCACATCAGGATGTTTTTTATTTATTGGTGCATCAAATAAATCTCTCTCAAGTTCATGATGTGTTCCATGTATCTCTACGGAAAATGTAAATACCAAATCATTCAAATGTACATAAGTAAGTTATTGTACTATAGAAACATGTTCTCTCTTACGAACAATAAAATGGAGTGATTCTATACTGAAGAGATAAAATAATGTAGAATAATAAAAATCACTTTATCAAATCAATGTGGTGAAACTATAAATTTAATGAAACTATGTGTGAACTCAATGTTGCGATAAAGAAGAAGTTTTCTCTATTATTTTTACTAGAGTGTATGAATTTTTTGGAAAACATTAATATGAGTGTATTAGATTTGTAATCCATTTATTTATGATATATGTATCTATAAATATGTATTATGTATCATATAGCTTAATCTACATGAAAAAACATGTTTAAACAAATAATAATATACTATTGAAATATTATTTTTAATTGAGATATGTTTTCCTAGATGCAGGATTCGGGGGTAAAACTGAGATATAATAAATTTAGATTATGTATTTTTTACACATATAAGAAAATAATTCATTTTTTATCAGTAGGTTTAAGATAGAAATAAAATCATTTTAATGTAAAAAATTTATTTTTTTTTCTAAAAACCTATTATGATTCAAGAAATTGGTTTTTATTATCATAAATTAATTTTTTTCACTATTCAATGAATAGTTCTAATTGAATTCATATATAATATATTAAATTGATTATTTTAATATTTATTTAATGGTTATTACTTGGAATGGAATTGAATAAATTTACTTTAATCTATAAAACGAATTTCTTCAAAAAAATAGTTTCTGTTTCATTTTAAATGTTAATATTAAATTAAATTGCATTCACTTATAGAAAATGAATTTATAAACTGTTTTAGAAATTATATATCTGTATGAAATAATTTTTTGATGCTTCTTCATTAATTTTCAACATAATATATGGTAAAAGGGATAAACATTTGTTACCCTAGTTAATGGTAAATTGGTTTTAGGATGGTTGAACAAATACACATGGGTAAACAAACCTCCTAAGAATTACTAAATAGTATTGGATAAATATATTTAGATCATATATTTTTATAAATTCAAATTACTTTCCATTTGGATCCACTTTCAATGGAATAAGACATTATATTATTTAAAGCATTCAACTAATTCCAATTATGTCTCTTTGATCACATATAAAAAAGGGAATATTCTATACGTTAATTGAAAAAAATTAATCGATATAGATATACCATAGCTTATGGAAAAACCTTCCAATATTAATTGAATTATATATTGAGATTATTTTATTACCTGAACACAACTGTATCATTTTTAACATGCAATCTAATAGAGGTCCGTCAATGAACATGTTATCACCTCACCCGACTCTCTCGAAGATTATTACATCCTATTTTGTTGAATATTTTTTATACATTATTATATTATAACATAATAATATTTAAATTAATAATATGTTATTATGAATATTTAATTATCATTTCCCCACACTTTTCTATTTTATGAGATATAAAATTATCACTTGTGCGTACATGTGGATTACCGCCTCTTTGTAGCGATATGATTAATTTTACATCACCATATCACATTAATTTATATAAATATGGCTTTAAATTTTCAATATAATACATATCATATTAATTTTTTATAATTATTTTATCTTATTGACCTTATAACATTCTCATATGTTGTTCAATGATAATTTCACTCATTAATTTGTGTGGACTAACACCCCTATGAAGAGATGTGATTAATTTTTCATTTACATTTTATAATTTTGGTAATATGTATAGTTTTAATGAATATATATATATATATGAAAATTTTGATATAATAATGATTCTATAAACATTAATTATTAATTATTATTTGTTTTTTTCATCTAGTATATTTTAAAATCCACACTCATTCATTTGTAATGTCTGTCATCTTCTGAAAGTGATGAATTTCCTTATTTATCACCACATTACACATTAATCTATATAAGTGAATATAATTAATAGATATTATGACTATGACTATTTTATTTTTCCATATATATTAATTCCATGACCTAGTTTCATGGTCCATAATGATTTAACCAAAACATGCATTTAAACAATACTACATTTCATATGAATAATTATTTAAGAATTTTTTTTAATAAATATATATTTTTCAATTATAAGGTATATAAATATATGTGTGTGTGTGTAATTATATCATTTTCAAATATTAAATTCCTATTTATGATATATTATTCTAGACACTTATGATGTAATATGGTATTTTAGGTAAGGAGTTATGTTAAAGTATAATTAATTTTTAGGAATGTCTACGATAATTTTACATTGAGTTAAATTATATTAATTTTATCCATTAAACCATATCTATTTTATTATATGTTTTTAATCTAAAAAAATCATGTAATATTATCATATTCTTCTTGTAAGTTTCTATAATGATCTTGAAAATGATTTTTAAGACAACCCATCCTTATTTCCTATTTGGATGATGAATATTTTCTTTGATTATATATTTATTTAAAAGGATTTCAACAATATAGTATTCAATGATCCAATTAATTATTCAATTATTTTTTATGATCATTTGAAATTATTTTAAATAGTTTTGAAAGGAACTTTTTAAATATTTCGTAATGATGTTATAGAAGTATTTTTATAAAAAGTACGAAATCAATCATGGTTTGATCATTTATATCACAAATATATTTGATTTACATCATGAATGAAATTTTATTTAAATAGAAATTTAATAGTTTCCGTTTAAATTTTAAAATAATATATTTTCTAAAAAAACCCTTGTGATTTTTAGTTTTAAATTAGACAACTAAAATGGTTATTTTCCATTATTTTCAAAGAAATTTCATATTATTTTTATAGTATTTATAATATTTTCAAGACCCATTGTTGTTTCTATTGATTCAGTTTATATATTATATAATTTTAACATCCAGATTGTTTATTTTTATGGATTATGATTATGTGATGATGAGAATTATATGAAATATGTTTATTTTTAATAGGTGAAGTGTTGATAATATGACGAAATATTAAACTGACTCGTGTCCATTGCACAGGTTGTGATTGGATAAAATGTTGAATTTTTTATGATCTTATGGAACACATATGTGTTGTTTTAATTATGTGATATGTGGGTCCAAATTTATATAATCATCCATTGTATTGGGTAAAAATATTAGTGTCTTGAGATAATTTGGAGAAGAAGGTGGAGTGAATCTTGCTCAGTAATGGACTATGTCATATATAATAGTATTGCAAGTGAACGTTTACTATGGAAATGATGAAATTGGAAGGGAACCCAATCTACTGTAATAGTCCAACATTGATCCTTTAATATAGAAATTATTTTCTACAATTTTGTGTGTACATTAACCTGCATCTTTTACATATAATCTGTTCTCATGTATCATGATTTTTTATTGATGATGATGTACTCTTATGACTTATGTAAATTTAGATTTTTAAATTTAGGTGGAGATAAATAGTTTGTAATTTTATATTGTGGGGTATTTATATTTTATGTTTTTCATTTTATAAATTCTTCTCAATATTTTTACTATTTTATATAAAAATATTAAAATTTTAATACTTAGTTAATAACCAGTCATTAATTATATTAATATATTTTTTTATTTTTTTTTTATTTTTTATTTATTATGTTATCATTTATTTTATTATTCTTTGATTATTTGGTAAAAAATATTTTTTCATATTTTATATATATATTTGTGTGTGTGTGTGTGTTTTTACATAACCTTATTAGAGTTTTTGAAATCACAATTTACCCTAAAATTGGTTTTAAAAATCAATCTTTAACCATACATAACACTATTATACATTTACAAACTTATAAAAATATAATATTTCACTTACATGACCATTTTTACAATTATTTATCCATTATGGGATTTTTCATATCCCTATTTAGCTTTACATGTTTCATTATACAGTCTATAAAAAATTTGATTTACCTTTATGTAGTCATTCTTCTTACCATTATCTAATATATGTAAAATGATTCATACCCTTGAAAAAGATTTTTATTTTATTATTAACCTATACACTAAATATTTAACATTACCATTACACAAATTATTTTTCGTTTACAAAGTAGATAAAAAATTTAGATTACCCATATGTAGCATACTTGCATACACTTATGCACATTTTGAAAAGTGTCGTTTACCAATAATAATGGTAGAGAATATACATATTACATTTAAATAGACCATATATACCCTTAAAAAGGAATTTAAATGGTTTTCATGATTTAAATTACATATATAATATAGTAATTACATTTATGTAGCGGGGTATTTAATCTTCCAAAAAACATTTTTCCTAGATTAATCAAATTTAACTATTTCGATGATATTATTATTTCCTCCAAATTTAATTTTGTTTTTGAAAAAAAAAATTAATTATTTAAATTAATATTAATTAAAGATACCATATTAAATTTTTTTAAATATTATGAAAAAAAATTATATGATTATCATATGTTGTTGACCATTTATGCATCAAATTAGTTTATGAATCACAAAAATTAACTTTATTTGTTTTAATTTTATTTGTTTTTTTAATAAATTTAAAATATATGATAAAATATTTATTGAAATATATTTATTGGTTCAATATATTTATATTCATTTTTTTTAATATCATAATATATATATATATATCAATTTATTAGGTAGTTTTTAAATATTTTATTCAAAATAAAGTTGTTGTCAGATTATCATTTGATACTATTTAACCAATTTTTGTGGAGTTATTTTAAAATTTTAATGATTATTTCAAAATATTTTGAATTGTTAATTATGAATTTTAATATTTTTAGAGATAATATTTCTATATTTCTCTACATCACATCGATTATTATTGAGATAATATTGTTATAATATATATATATATCAATTTTAGTTTTTAATTTTCTTATGATCTACATAGATTTGTTTAGTTTTTTATTTTAAAATGGAATAAGGTATTTTTTACATAAGTTGTTGATATAAAAAAAATACTAGAAAATCAATATTTGATTAACGTGAGATTAAATATATTCAAGTGATAATTTTTTGGAAGTTTTCTCATGTGGTAATATAAATTTTTTAAAAATTTATTGTCATGTGAAAATATTTCTATCCTATCATGTATTATTTATTAAGAACTATTCTTAAATGTATTCAACATCTACTACCATGGAACGACCAGTAGATCCAATAATCAATAACTAAATAATGTTATTCCCTGGTTTATCTATATATTTCATTCGGGTTTCTTTTCTTTGTAACAATTTTTCTAATATCTAACATATGCTTTAATTTTTTTGTGATTTTACATGAAATACAATTTTATCTATATACGGTTTTACCCATAAAATATATAATTATAATTTTTCAAGTTATCACTCGTACATTTTAAATTAATTTTTGTAATTGGATTATGATTCCCCATATAAATTTTGTGTATCCATGTTATACTTCAACTATAAAAATTACATTTTATTTTTTTTATTGTTCACCTAAATAATAAATAACAAGAAAAAAAATATCACATAGTGTAGAGATGTATAAGAATTGATTAGGACCTCTTTGGACCGAAGTACTATAAAATTTTAAATGTTATTTCTTTTATTTAGTTGTCTTGTAATTAACCTAGATTATTGTATTTGATAATTTATTTTGATAATTATTCCATCACTTTAAATTCAAATATTATCTTTTTACACCCTAATACACATTTTTACTTCACCCTATATGACCTAAGAATTAGTACATATGATTTTTTACTTCTATATATATTTTGTTTAGTATTTTTATTATTTTTGGGATAAGATGAAGCTTAAAATCACATTATAAGTGTAATGATTGTTTAAAATAGAAAAAAAATATAATAATGGGTGTATTCCATAAAAGCCACCACACTTCACTGTTAATTATTATAGTAACAGGATGATGAGACATGAATATTATTTTAAGCAATTGTACAAAAATACCTAGAAAAAATTTTACAACCTTACAAATTTCCCAATTGAGACTTTAATTCTAAATCATGAAAGTGGACAAATATATAAATTTTGAATTATATGATTGTTAAAATTTTATTTTGTGATATTAACACATTTTTTTAGAAATTTATCTTCATGTAATATATATCATGAGATCTATAATATTTTACATGAAACACATATTATATTTGATAAAATGAATAAAACACAAAAGGGGAAGATTCAAGACAAGTACCATCATTACAAAATGGGTGGAAATGAGATAGAAAATTATATGTTGTAATAGTTAAGTAGCATTGTGAATTGGTTTACTTCTCTTAGATAAAATTTAGATAATAATTTTATTTTTTTAATAGTTTTATAATAAATACTAACAAATTTTCATACTTAGATGATAGCTATATATGAAATTAAGAATGTAAAATGAGAACACATTGGATTTACTTGTTGGATCATTATTATAATATAATCATGAGTGAGATATTATTGTGAATGAAGTGATTTCAAAGAAAGATTGAATTTCTTTCAAATCTCGTTTTTTCTAAAATTTATCTAAACCATAGGTGCAATAAATTTAAAATTTAGAAATATATAATTTAATAAAATGAAATAATTTCATCAAGAAGATAAATAAAAACACCCAAATCCACCACGTAATGATGAAAGAAATTAATAAAAATAATAATAATAATAAATATAGACCAAATATAACCTGTTATTATTATAGAATGGATTTAATTATTAAAAATAATTATTCAAAGATGAACAAATAGGGGATATATAATAAATAAAATAATGAATTTAATATCTTTTATCATGACAGATGGAGTTTTTTATGACTAATCTAATTCAACAAATGAATCTGAAAGTATGAATAAGTTAGTTAATATCTATTTTAATGTAGAGATTAAAAATTTGGAATGAAATAATTAAAATCTTAGTTATCATTTTGATAGTGATGGTTACAGACCTAAATATTTGGATGGGGAAAATGATAATCTTCAAAAATATGTTTCTAGAGTTATGGTATTTTTTATAAAATTAAATTAAAAAATATGAGGCATGTAAAGGGATTTAACAATGTAAATATTGGGAATGATTCTCTTAAGGAATACATATGAAATTATACACACTATTAAAAAGGTATGATCTATAATGATTTTTGTCTTTTCATAAGAATTATTGTCACAACCCATCCCCCAAGGCCCATGTGGTGACTACCCCAAGCCCACCTTTCATAGGCCAGGGGCTGGTGACTAGCACCAAAGGCGCAAATCCATAAAACTGGGAAGGAATTGCCTTTATAATGTTTAAACACACACAACAGAGTATGAGTTGGATGTAAAACACTAAGAAAAACGTTATACAAAGGAGTGCTGAAAAGTTAAAGCGGCCAGAAATAGAAGCCTAATAGGAAAGTACACGTACAACTGAAAAACATGAAAAACTGAAGAAAAGTAATGCAGCCACTGGGACATTCTATAGGGATTCCTAACTAAAGGGTCGATACAGATATCTTCCTCATCAATCCACATTCGTCAGTCTCCACCGTGTACCGACTCATCGTAAGGTCCACCTCCGGGTACCGTCCAGTCCTTCTACTCTGATCCTCAGTCAGCGCTGTCCGTCATTTGCAACCAACATAATGAGGTACGTGCATAGCCTGTGCAGGGGTGAGTATAACGATACTCAGTAGGGACCCCGAAACCCTCAAGGTATCAAAAAATTCAACAAGGATAAATTAAAAGTATAAAATTAACAGATAACCCCACTTAGGTATATGCCCATACATATACCTAAGTTATCAAATAATCCTTCTCAATTATCAGGAAATAACAAAATGTTATTGACTCATCTCCATACAGGAGATTTATTATCGAAACCAGGACTACTGGAGAACTCCTGCTCAATCGTGTATAGTGGGTCTTCCACATCACATAGAGGTGTTTCCCACAATCCCTGAACTGGTGAGGTGCTTCTTCTTTCGAGTATCTTTGTCCTTCCAAGCTCACACAGAGGTGCTCCCCTCCATGGGTCTACTGTGCTCACACAAAGGTGCTCCCCCTCGTAGATTACTGAGGTACTCCCCTTGTCGAGTATTATGGGTCTGCCATGCTCACACAGAGGCTCTCCCCACCATGGGTCTGTCGCAACACCAAGGTGCTCCCCAATGGGCTAATCGACACACTCTGAGTCGAATCGGTCAGCAGTCATTAGGTTTCAGCCAGCTACTAGGTCGTCGCACTACAGAAGCTCATCTCTGGGAGGATCTTCTCCATTATCTACTAGTAGTAGCTCAAACTGCCACATAGTACCATGACGAAGTATCTCAATGTTCTGCCACATCATAGGGTTCTCAATGCAAAAGAAAACACGTCAATCGGATGCCTGGTATGTGAGTTATTCGCATTTTAGTCCCGGGGGCCCAGTTGAATTCGTGAACAATCCAACCTGAACGTATCTCAACATTACCCCAAACTCCAGTGGGGTATAATGAAAGGGACCGTTGTGCTCCTAAAAAACCAGCACCACTGACGATTCATCAAATGGTCATCTGGTGCCAATGATATGGCCAAAAGAAAGAAAAGGGGTCATGGTGGGCCTGGGTCCAGTTCCACCCGGTCGAACTGACTCAGCCCAACCTAGTCTGGGCCGACCCAGTATGGATCGACTCGGTCATACCTATTGGGTCTATCCCGGCCCATTGGGCGGGCGAGCCTGTGAGGTTCTCCTAGCCCACTGGGCCCAGCCCCGCAGGCCGCGTGGGTGGTTCAACCCAAGCTTGGGGCCGGTTCGGCCTAGAGCATCGCGAGGGCGCGACTCGGTGTGGCTCAACCCGGAGGGCATGACCGGGCTAGTTCAGCAAGGGCGCCGCGAGGGGGATGGGATACCAACTTGTCCGGGAGGTCGTGAGGAGGACGGGACACTAGCCCTGCAGGGTGGCCACGAGGGGGCCATCTCGAGGAGGCGCGCGGGGTATGCGCGGAGGCCTGCAGGTGGGCCAACGGCGTTTGGCTAGGCAGGGAGCGGCTAGGCGGGCCTGTGGCCGGATGGTGTCCAGGCGGGCCAGTTCAGTGTGGCTCCAGCCTGTGCGGGACGGTTCGTGGAGGCGCAAGGGGTGCCCGAGGAGGCTAGCAGGCGGTCCGGTGGCATTTGGTCGGTCAGGGCATGGCTAAACAGGCCAACGTTAGGGAGGCGGCCGAGCTGGCCAGTTCGGCGTGGCGTGGGCCAGTGCACGCAAGTTTGGGGAGGCCGGCAGGCGGGGCGGCGGTGGTCGGATGCGGGTACCAGAGTGCCGCGGGGGTGGTGCGGTTCGCGGAGGCCGCGGGGAGTGCGGCCTTTATCGTCGCTGCCTTCGACATACCATTGCCTCATTTCCATGTCGAAGTTAATCATAAACAAGATCAGCGGAGGGTTCATTCCATGTTGGTTTGGCTCGCACCCTCTGCATTTAGGTTAGTATCAATTTGTTAATCAAGAAAAGTACGATGAATAAAAATTATTTTACAATCTCTACATCGATTCTATTAGAACTGAAGATGAGATAATAAAATGTATAATACATAAATAAAACCCCTACCTTTTATTATTGGTCGTCGACATTGAAGTCGTGGGAAGAATATGAAGGAGTTCATCGTTCGTTGCATCGCCTAACACTTCCAATCCCAAGTTACATTGGCTATGGATGATGCTCCTCATCGG
This sequence comes from Viscum album, assembly GCA_963277665.1. Taxonomy (NCBI): domain Eukaryota; kingdom Viridiplantae; phylum Streptophyta; class Magnoliopsida; order Santalales; family Viscaceae; genus Viscum; species Viscum album. The sequence continues at coordinate 1,129,131,486 of OY728128.1, read as the reverse complement.
TAGGTGTCTGGGGATGAAGTCTAATAAGGATCGTCACCATCTTTCTTCATTTGAAGAACATGTTATTCGTTCTTCAATCTTGGTTGGTAGAATTATAATCCTCCCAAGCTCTCCTCTTCCCAAAAATCCACCCAAATGCAAATGATGTTCCAACTAATAGATTAGAGTGTAAATTAATTCGTTGGCAGGAATTAAAAAAGAATGAATTAATTACATGGCTCCACATAATTAATGTGAAGGGTTGGAACTAATTAATTAGGGGAATTGGCACAATTGAATTAAAGGGATGGTCAAGAGGTTCTACCTCATTAATGAGGGAGAGTTGAGAGGTTTTACTCTCTTCCATCAGTATGGGGGTTATGTCCCATGTGGTCCCCACGTCATAACCTCCTATGGGAGGTTATGTTCGGGTTTCCTCCACCAATATATCCTCTCATGAAAGGTTAAGATGTGGTGGTCCCACCTCCAAATTTGAAGAGGGGGTTTTAGCCAATAGACACCCACATGGCGGCTCAAATAAAAATAGAGTGAAGATAACTTTATTTATTATTTTCCATGAAAACTAAGAAACTATCTTTTATTCTCGACAAACTGCCGTCAAGGTGATAGTCTCCATAAGCAAATATCAGGGTTGTGAGTTCAACAGTGCCCTTAGATTTCAATTCCGAGCACAAGTTCAAAAGTTATTAAATGATTCTCCAACATTTACTGAATGTACTGGAACAAAACTTCATAAATTTATTCCGGGCACACCGGGCCTCAGAATGATGCACCGTCAGATTTCACAGACTCAAAAAATTCACATCTATTTTAGAAAAAAATTTACATGGAAGTATTGGGTCATTACGAGAACGATAATCCTAGAAATTAAATTGTTTTTTAAAGAATTTTTATGTTCTTTTTATCAAGGGAATGAAAAAATATGAAAACAAAATGAATTATAATCTAATAAATTCACATATCCCTAAAATTTTATAGTTATCTAAAAAAATTGGAAATTTTTTTTGATTTATATTTATATTACCTTTTTTTAAATAATTTATTTTATTTTGGTAATATTTTATTAATTACTATGATAGTTCGTCATAATATGTTATGTGAGATATTTCATTACTAAAAAGTATAAACAAACTCCCATGATATAAAATATATGTAATTTTATAATAAGTATATGTATATTAACATACCCATTGGTTACCACTATGTTAAAAATATTATAGTTATTACACAAAGTTTGTGCTATTTTTTACAATATATTACCTTAACTATTATAATAGTTAAAATCATGTAAAAATTGTGAAAAATTCAATATATTCATATTTTTCATTCTTAACAATGATATATACTCATAAAATAAAAATACAAAAAAAAAGTAGGTCACTTTTTTCTTGTACATTTTTTATCATCAATTACCTCATTTACCCTTTATCATGGAAACCCAAATTTCTAAGTATAATATTCAAAATGATAAATAAAACATATTCATATTTACCACCCTTGGACAAAATAATTTAAAATATGGACCCCAACTCTCATATTAAACTCACTGTGTCATTATAAATTAATTTAAAAATAAATTGGTAAAAGCATATGAAAATGGATTTTCCATAAAATTACATTTTTACATATAAAATGATTTTTTACTAAATTAAAATATAAAATTCACTTCAAGAACATAATTTATATATTTATATTAATAAATATATAACTAAATTATAAAACAAATATGAAATATTAATTTACATTATAAATAATTTTAAATAAAATTTTGTTTAATATAATATTTACTATATTTGAATATACAATAAAAAAGAAAAATTTTAGGAAAATTATGGATTCTTTAGAATAAGATAATTTTGATATGGTAAATTAAAATTTTTATATTTAGAGAAAATTAAATTTCTAAAAACTCAAAAAATTATTTAGTATATTATCTCAAAAAAAGGAAAAAAATAATTTTCTTAAGAAAACAGATTATTGAAGCTTCGAGTAGCGAGCATTGGAACACAGTTTCTAAATCCCGGTTGGATTTATTTGCGGGAATGGTCATTGTATTTTAATGTATCATGTGAAATAAATTACTTTTCATAGCTCTAAATTCATCTTCATTCAGTATGTTGGGTCCTCTGCCAACCAAAACTTTTGATTGATATTAGCATAGAAATTGGGACCCCGATTTTCTTGGAAAGAGAATTGAGGATGTGAGGTTTTGTCACATTTCTAGTATGTTGGGGAAGGTTGATCTTAGATCCACTCTTAATGGAAAGGTAACCCTTTCCACCCCTTCTAATAACATACAAATTGATGTCAAGTATGAAAAAAAAATATTTTTGGTAATGAATGTTTTCCTGTTTGACAATCTTTAGAGTTATTTTGGATGAATGATTCAAATAATGAATGTTGAGTGAGAGTTCATTAAACAAATCTATGTCATATGAAGTCCAAGGTGAAGAATTCAATGTTTCCAAAGTGTACTACTCATGATGTTGATTCACATAACAAGAAAATTCCCATTATTGTTGTCGTGTCGTTTACTGGGAAATCTGATACAAGAAAAGGGTGGCTAATTGATGTATCTCTGAAAGAGGCTCATAGTTGCCCCTTTAAAACTAGGTCTGATTTGGATAAATAGGATACTCTTGTTAAGGTCACCCATATAAGGAATCTAGTACCGATAACCCCAGATACCTCCAAGGATGATGTCTCTAATAAAAATTATGTGAATCAACATGTTGATTGTTATCAATAAATCAAGATTCTTCTTCAAGTATCTGAATTACTAGAGATATAGGGAAACATTTATAAGGATGAACAGAAGAATGTGGGTACCCAGATTAGGGTCACGAGTAGTGGTAGGCACTCCTCATTCAAGGATTCATTCTTAAGTGGGGATACAGTGATTAATAATAGTGAGTGTTTCAACTCCGTCCCCTGAAAGAAGAGATCATATAAGGATTATTCTAATGTTCCTAGAAATGTGTCAACCAGATCATTGACTAAGGGGTCAAGGAAATTGGATACAGATACACTAAAAATCATCAATCGGGGTAACTCTCAATCTGAGTGGGTGTTTGTTGGTGACTCTGATTATGGATATGATATGTTGTACTATGATCTCCTGACCTATATTTTTTGTTAAGGGAAATTCTGTTTGTTTGACCCCTTCCTCTGCTCTTATGTACTTTTATATTTCATTTTAATAAATGACTAGATGCTTTGCTTTTGGCTAGGAATTTCTATTATGTTCCTCTATCTATCCCCTACAAATTAACTACTATGTTATAACTATAATATTTAAATAATAATATTTTTTGTTTTGTATAAACTACGTGTTCCATGATTTGTAAAATATCATAAACAATATTTCTTTTAAAATATTAGTACATTACATCCTCCTATCCTTAAATAATTTATCCCAATATGTTTTAACACGATCTTGATTATCAACATCTCTTCATTTTGAATTGTTATTGAATCCCCATTTCGTTAAAAGGATTATGAATTCATTTTCATGGAAAGAGATTATGGGAATTATGAAGTTCATCTAGAATAACTCCTAACTAGTTATACGAGTATGAAAATAATGTTGGTATGTAGAAATATAGACAAGGTGGAAAATAATAATATCCAAATAAATATTGGGAGTGACACATGTCCTTGATCACTTGAATTTGAAGGGTAACAAGAATGTTGATAATGACAAAACATATAAATTAAGGTTTTGAAAAATAAAATTGATTTATAAGAAATTAAGTAATGTGAATATAATTTTTATTTCAAGATCCCTTTCCAAGAGTTTATTAATTTATTTTATATATTAACTATGAACATAAGGAATTATACTTATTGAATATTATAGTATATTCCTTTAATCAATTTCTATGAAAATGTAATATTTTTCTCATATTGATGAGTATTCAAGATGAAATTTTTTATGCATGTATAACTAAAAATATTTTATCTTGTATATAATGATAGTACCTTTTAATAACATAATATCATGGATCTATACTTTTTTAAGGAAATGATATAACTAGAATTAATTTTTGTGAATGTGGAACAAACAATTATACATAACTGTTAGTCTCATCATACCATTACTCTATTTAAATATTACTTGAAACAATAAAAATTATATTTTATACAATAATTTCTTCTTTCTATATCTATTTTGAATCTTCCCATCACTGAAATCCATTTCTTTTTTAATATTTAAAAATATTTTTTTCATTTAATCCATCATTTTTATTGAACACTTATTTAATGAATTTATAGATTTAGTTTTCACCTACTGACCCATTGACTAAAAATATATTACTATAGTTTCAATCCAATTATATTATATTATATTTAGATAGATACTTGAGGTGTCCTTTTTAACAAAAAAAATACCCACAAATATGTTCAAAATTACAATTCCCATATGTTTCAATTCAGATTTTACAAAATTCTTTTCCATTAATAAACCATTCCCATATTCCAAAAAAAATTCACTGTTTCAGTATGCCTTTAATTATTTATAATGGTAATGAATCATTGAAAAAATCAAATTTTTTATTTCAATTCGATTATACAAAGATGGAAATAATAAAGAATATGAATAAAATATTTTTAAATTCATAATATAACTTTTCCCCTCCCTTATAGATATCACTTATTATATATACAATGTGTATTGACATGATAATAAATGAATCACACACATTATATAGGTATGGTAAACATTTATTAATGATAGAGACAACATGTTGAAATTATCCCTACATAATAGGAAAGAGAGTGGGCTCCACCAAATGATATATAAAAAAATATATATTCAATTTCCATAAATAATTCCCATTTTTCATTATTGGTTTATATGATTCAGCATTGATTATTTCAAAAAATATAAATTAGTTATAATTAATGTATCATTCTATATAGAAATAGTCATTCCAAATATATGTTTTAATTTTGAAATGCAATGTAACACATTATATCAAACTTGGAAGTCCTTTCTCTAAATTATTTTTTATTGGTATGATCAAGCCCTTTTGATATATAAAAATGAGTTTCATAATATTCACTCCATATATCCTCAAACACACTGTTTGGAGACCTCCAAAATTCTCTACATTATCACATTTCTATATTTATGATCTTTACAACCTATTAATCATTATACAAAATCTATATTTGAAGATGAAAATTCATATCATAAACATATATATAAAAATCAGATATAATGAGGTATTTTAATTTAGTTATGAATTCCTATAGTGTGTGATCATGACTCTTAACCCCATATTTTTAGATATAATTTTTCCTAACATTATCTCCAATTATTACTTATAAGATCAGTTTTAGTATTTTTTATGGGTGTTATCTACAGAAATTTTAGTATTATACCCCATGCATTTTAAAAATAAATTCCATACTTTTGTTGTAAAATTTCAAACAGTGAACACTAATTATTTCCCATGTTATTTTAAACATATATAAAATTTTTTATCTAATAAAGTGTATAATAACATATAATTCATAAATTATTATATCTTGGTCCCTAATCTATTTAGATAAATAGTTCAAATACAATAGAATATATGTATTCATAAAATAAAAACAAAATTGATCTATAATTTATACTCCATGCATATCAAAAATTTCACCATAATTCCTTGGTTTTTGGTATTTATAATCTATTGGATTTCACATAGTGATATAGATGTTGGTTAAATGATTTTTAAAAACTATGATATTTCTTAATGGGTGTTTTCAAGTAATGTATAAATATTTATAACAAGTAAATGAAATAGAAAATTAAAATTTTACCTAAATGTATAAATACAATTATGAATAAATAATAACTCCTTGTATGGTGTACATCTATATATCACCTAGCCAGTATATATTTTTCATAAGTAAGGATACCATTATATATCGAAATACAGATCAAAATACAGATCTAGGTTTTGGTATTTAATCAAGAAGGAAGGTACATTTGATATTACCAAGTAAATAAACTCGTCTTTTAAACATTGAAACATATTGGGTAATCTCAAAAATATTATCACCATGGTGTAAATTATTTAAAGGTATTTCAACATTAGATGTATAGGAATGTTTTATAATATTGTTTTGAACTATGTTTTCATATCCTTATGTTTCATTTATTTCAATTTTCAATTTTTGTAATGAAATGTCCACCACACATCCATTAGATCTGATTTTGATTTCCAGATCATGTACATGACAACTAAATGGTCAATGTAATGTGTTACTTAAACTATAAAAAATTAAGAATGAAAATTTTAAATTGAAAAAACTATTAAAAATTTCCCTTCCAAGTGGTGGTCTAGTTTATCTAAAATTAATCCAAATATATGGTGGAATATTTTATCACATATGGGTTTACAATAATTATCTATGATGTAAATATTACTACATATTGTTTCGATAGATCACACAACATAATAAATGGTACATGATATGATTTCAATCTTAAATATGGTCTATAGTTAAGATATCATCAATTCTATCAAATTAAATCCTCTATGATTCATCCATGAATTACTAACCTTTTTATGAAGATTAGTACAATGTAATATTGTTTTGTTAAGGTCACTAATACCCAACCAATTGGACCATGTATTTTCTATAAATAATCATACATGTTTTAGAGTAATGAGTTATGGATTTGAATTAATGACATCATCTTCAGTTTATTAACATGAATACTATATTTTGAAATAATATAGACTATAAAAATATATCATTGCACCTTAATTTCATATTTGTACAAATTTCAAATAATATTATTCTCAAGGAACCATTTTAAAATGTATTTTATATTACCAAGAAAAATATATATTGTGGTACCCTAAAATATAAACTAATCATGAAATTTGTTTTAAAATATTTTTATATGTATATAAATTATTACCATAGTGAATTGGAACATCTCTAAAGAATTTCATAGAACAAAAACATCATATGGAATGTAAGAATACCATATAGAAAATTAAGATTATTTTTTCCCATAACTTTTGATGCAATTGGGGCCTAAAACTAGAAAATGAAACCATCAGTTAAATTTTATTAACGCTTTATAGCCTCTCTAGTGGGCATTTAATCTATAACGGGATTGGTGGGTTGTATTTCTAGATATCATTATCTGTGATTCTATAATAAATATGAACCTTCTAAATTTTCTGATTAATTATTCCACCAGTTAAATTTTTTTACATGTTGTAATGGTTATTTTTAAAATAATATAGATATTTTGTATTGATAATTCTAACTAGGAATCTGAAATTGGGATACTTATGCCAAATTACAAATCATATCCTACTAAATTTTTCATGAGTTCAATTAGATTTCGAATTACCCTTATATTACATTCATTAATAGTTTTAAATATTCATCAAACAAAAATAATCTTATGAAATATTTTTTATGACATTTAATGTTCAATTAAATTATTTATATAAACTAAAATATATATTTCCACATCAAATAATAATTGTATATAGAGTAATAAAGTGTATAAATAGAGTAATCCTATTGTTGTAAATTCATGGGATCCGAAATATTGATGTTAATAGTCCATTAACCAAATTCAATATATAGTGTTTACTAATATATTATATTTATGTTATTTATTTATTTTGATATAAAAATAGAAAAATTATATGGGGATGAGAAAAAAACATCCTACACCCAATCCCAAGATATAGAAATAAGTTGGGAACTCCAACCCTTTAAAATGTACTAAGATGTTTTCAAAAAATATTATACTACATGAAGTATAAATGTCAACTAATTGTTCCACTACTCTAGTTTCCATGAAACACCCACCTATTATGAATAATAAATAATATGGGGTGTGATGTTAGTTTATTATACCAAATAAAATAATGGTATATTTAATTTAAAAATTCTAATAGAGTAGGGAATTGTGAATTTAATTGGTTTACAAAATTTTAAAGGTATCTACAATTTTTTTAGGGATAAAAAATTATACCTATGATTACCCTTTTATCTATATCTATCATTTTGATATGAGTATACAACTCTTAGGGAAATTACACAAATGATAGGATTTGGATAATTTCATTGAGTATAGGTATATTGATATACCTATTTATAAATTTTTAATATAACTATTTCTATAATTATTATTAATTATATTTAGTTGATGTAACCATTCCTAAAGGAATATTATAAGTGGAGTGGGCAGTTGGTGAACAAGGAAAAACGTCTCTTCTTTTCTACAAGGAGGACCTCTCTAGGGAGATGCTTCTGAGAGCTAGCATAAACATGGGAAGGGGCTCTTTTCCCATGGAATACCTTGGAGATCAAGTTTGTCTTTATTCCTTGAGGGCGCATCACTTTGATAAGCTTATAAGAAAAATTATAGGGCATATCTAGAACTGGATGAATAGATTTTTTTTCTTTTGGTGGTCGTATCACTCTAGTTAATAGTGTTCTTATTTCTATCACTATTCATATTCTTTCTACTCTGATGGTTCCAACAAGTGTAACATCTAATTTGGAAATGATTATAGAGTCCTTCTTATTTGATGGTCAGATGGAAGGAGGACACCATTAGGCTTCAGGGAAATGGTTAGAAAGATCTCTATCTGAAGGGGGTATTAATATGAGAAGTGTCTCTAGTACCATGCATGGGCTCCATGCTATGTTAGCATTGGAGGATATGGAAGGACGATCACTATGGGGAAGAATAATTTATGATTTATATGGAAAAAATGTGAATACTCAGAGAAGGTGACCTTCTAGGATATGGAATATGACCCTCCTGCATCTGGAAATTTTGTATCATCACTCTCGATGGATTGTGGGCAGGGGGGACATCAACATTTGGCAGCAGGAGTGGCGGGTTGGCAGGATACGGTTCTTGGGGTGTCCTACCCTGGACTTATCTTTTAAAGAGGCTAGTAATCACCTAATTTTCCTTCAGGCTATCCCTGATGTGCGTCAAAGGGAAGTTTTCAGCACTATTTTTGCTAATGATGAGGAAGACAGGCTGCTTTTCATGGGATCTTCATCGGGTGCATTCTCCATTAAGAATTTTGATCGTGTGTCGAGGAACACAATGAAAGTGGATTCAAGGGGGATTCTCTATGGTGAAAAGATATCCCCTCAAGATTTAACTTCATGTTATGGAGTGTGCATAACAAGGCTTTCTCTACCGATGATAACCTTTAGAAAATGGGTGTTAATATGGCTTCGAGGTGCTGGTGATGCAGGTCATCCAACCAAGAATCAGTAGGACATATTTTCTATGAGAGTTAATGGGACAGATGGATTTATCAGGCCTATGGGGCTTTCTTTGGGTGGAATGGGTATGAAGGATCTCTTGATGAATTTTTCTGGGCTTGGTTTTGAGGAATTGGAAATCAAGGGGTGGAGAAGAAGGCCAGATCGATCATCATAAGGATCGGGTGCTAGACAATCTTAAAGGCCTGGAATGGGGGTCGACACAATAATTCTTCAGGATCCCTAACCTGCATTCTTTTCAAAATGAATAACAATATTAAGGGCCTGCTTCGTTTATCCCCGGATTGTCATTCAGTGCCTTCGTTGAATGCTTTGGTCCTGTCTATTTCTATCGATCACCAAGTGATTGGTTTAGGGAAGGGAGTTTGGGTACAGTGGTGTCCTCCAAGGAAAGGACTCAATCTAAATTCATATGGGTCATTGTACAGGGGGAAATTCATGGGTTTGGTGTTGTGAGAGATCAAGCAGGGTCAGTGCGTGCGGCTTTCACTGCTTTGTTCGGCGAAGGTGATGCTCTTCAGGCAGATGCCCTGGCCACACCTAAGGGTTTGGAGATGTGTTCCAGAAGTTAGATTCGGTTGACAGCAGTGGATATTGACTGCCTTATTCTATATAGTGCCTTTCTGGACATGGTAAGAGTTCCATGGAATATTGTTTATATATTAAGGAGATGTAAATTTTTCATGGGGAACCACATGGTGATATCACATACATAGCGGGAGGGAAATACAGTAGCAGATTTTCTGGCATCAATGGATACTTCTAAGCATGGTATGGTTTCCTTTACTAAATTGGATTCATTTCCTATTTAAGGAATGAAGTTTGTTGTCAATCATTCGTTGGGGTTGCATTACATTAGACCTTCGTGATGCTTTTTGTTCTTCCCATGTACTATGATCTCTCAAAATCAATAAAAATGATAACTTTTAGTCTATGATTTTTTCCCATTTAAATGGTTTCATTTTTAATTTTGATATCGTATGGTGTTTCCCCATAATCATATTTTTACCTACTAATTCTCAGGGAAATATAATTTTTTTGTCATTTGTTGGGAATTTGTTTTATCTAGACGGTTGCTAGAACTGTGATATTATTGTTTTCTTAAGTATTAAATAAAATTCAATACTTAATTTTTTTATTCCATAATCATATAAATATTTATTTTTCAAAAAAATATTTTCATTGCACTCTACAGTCTAGTGACCAGACCAATAATTATATAATTATTAAATATATTTTGTTGAATATTCAATACATATCATAATAATAAAATTTATGATTATGATAGATTTTTTGATTATTTAAAGACAACATATATAAAAAACTTATTTTCATAAAATATCATCATCATCACAAACAATATGGTTCCCATAAAATACCATTTTTTATTTTCACTATTATTATCCTTCTCTATAATTGAGGAATTCAGAAACAAAGTGGAGAGCATAGAATTATATTATTGGTAATATTTAGAGACATCAGTCAATTATACTACTTCATGATATGTTAAGCACAGGGTAATGGAAACATGATCATAACTTATGAAAAATCATACGCATTCATTCATAATCATAAATCATGAATCAAGGAAAATTATTTTAGCAGAACATAATACATGTATATAATCATGAAAACAAATTGATGAGACATAAAGCATTATTAAGAATGTATCAAAAGATTGTGTAATTGAATAATGATAATAAATCATAGCAGTATAAACATGAATAAACACTATGAGGTAAGTTTTTATATTAATGACATGTAATAAAGCCCCTAAATAAAATTTATAGAAAAAAATGCGGTCCACCAATAAAACTGTGAACATATCAAATTACTAAATTTTCTTCACTTAATATTGTTAACATGAAATTTGTCTTATTCATTAAAATATTATATAATGAGATACAAAATTTAGAAAATTATTAAGATGTATAAATATTTCAAAATCCACCCATGACATAATTAAACCTACACAAAAGTGTGTCACTAGGTCATGAAAACATTCACCATATCATGACATGTGAAAAATGAACTGGTTTCATAATGATTCAATGATAACATATATTACTCATGGGAAATAATTGTGTTTTATATTATCATAAGTTAAATATCATTATAATAAATAATCAAATATAATGATGTTGATGGTATTATATGATCATATCCCCATTGGAACATAAAAAACCATAAATCATATTTCTGCAGATGAAAAGTTAATTACAAAGAGAATTTGAAAACATCCATGAATATAGTGAAACATACATTTTTTTGTACCCATAATTTTTATTAAAAAATCGATAAAAAAATATTTCATTAAAAAATTAAAACAAAAGCTTGTAAGTGATGCTTAAAAAAATTATTGATCATGTTGGTGGTAAAACCAACTAATGTCATAAATTTTAAAAGAGAATTTTCATTTCATACATTTATTAAAATTCAAAAGTGATTAATACATTAAAATTTTGAAATTATTTGTATTAATAAATTATAAAAAATGATCAATTCCATAAAATTAATATTTCCCAAAAACATATGTATATACAAAAAAAGAAATTAAATTTTTGGATGAACAATAACATTAATGAAAATTTTAATCAGTCGAAATTAAAATATGGATATTTTTTCATAAAAATATTAAATTATAATTAATTGTAAAAAACTGAAAAATGTGAATAAAACATGAAGATTATACTGATAAACATATTTTATTTTAATATATGTGTTTCAATGTATTGGGATTATATAATTTTTGTTTGGTGATATTTGACATAGATAATCACAAAAATAAATGTGATTGTCACATTAACCCTTACACCAATGGTAATATATAAATAAAAACCTAATAAAAGAGGAAAATTTATATGTATTTTTAAATCTATAAAATATTCTTCAAAATGATCTATAAACAAATTCTTGAAAAGTATATAAACCATAAAAAGGTTGTGAATACCAAATATGCCTCACCAAAATAAGTGTTGTATAAGAAAGCCTTACCTCATATCCTTTATTACTACATACTCATTTAAACTATTTTATAATAAATATATTTTTATTCAAAATAATTAAATCCCTATATTAATAAACATATTAATATATATTATCCCATTATAATTCCAAATAACCCTTTATTTAGTTATCCATCAATAAAATAACATTATGTTGAAAACATGTTTGTTTACAATGTATGTTTTTTATAATTGTTCACATACTTACACCTTCATATTAGTTTCATCATATGTTGAATCTTAATCACATCATAATTATCATATTGAATCATTATATTTACTGTAATTAATAATGATATAATGTGGTGATAAAATTTGATTAACATTAAAACATGGATATGGTTGTCTGTACGTATTTATGGTACACATTTTCACTTTTTGGTGAAGGGAAATATTAAAAGGTTCACAATAATTATCCAATTTTATTATCATAATAATTATATATATTTCCATTTAATATAACCTTGTTAATATACATGAATATAAGGAATTAAAAACTATAAAATTCCATTGTTAAAGAGGTTTTCAAGAGGTACGCATGAGAAACATTATCATTTTCAAAAGAATGAGAATGATATATAAAATTGATATTCAATAAAAATAAAATTATATAAGTATAATAAATTTAATTATTACAATATTTTAAGTATTTTATATAATATTTGAGTAATTATTATGAATATATAAAGATTAAAATTTTATTAAGAATATATATCTCCTCTGCGGGCTTCCTCTATTGAAATAACATTAAGTAATATTGGATGTATTTTTTAGATATCCTACCACATCATGGTCATGGGAAAATTTATTTTAAATGTTTATAGATATGTCTTATTCCAGGTATATTTATAATTTTTTTGGATAATAGAGGATATGAGACTCCCTTCTGTAATATTGGGGATTGGAATACATCTTACTAATAATAATATAAAAATAATAGTGTCAAACACCTTTGTAGGTGGATAAATATATTCAAAGTAAAACTATGCCATGATAATTTAAAAAAAATATTCATATTATAAGATTTTGGAGACAAATTAGTCATCCATTACCATTATCTATTTTGTTTGGATACTCATTAATTCTTTTTAATGTTAACTTAATAATGAATTTTTACCTCTCTTATTATTCAGAATAACCAAAAGTCAAATAGAACAAATTTATAAATTTTAAGATTATGATTATAACTATCGAAATCATTTTATATGATTCAATTTATAAGTGATTGATGTTTTGTTTAATAAATCATCGACACAGTAAAAATCATTTTTAGGGAAAAATATTTTTTAAGAATTACCATTAATTTATTTTATAAAAAACCTAGTTAAAACAATTATATAGAGGTTAATATATTTCATGAAATATAATATATAAATAATTTTGAATATCATTCATCAATTCCGATAGACATAATTTAATACTAAAAATACATTTTTACTAATACAAATAATTCTTGAATAGAATCGTATCACTTTTTACCTGATAATTTTATTTATTTTAATTTCCTACTAATTAATAATCAATTTATGAATAATTATTATGTTTTTTAAAATAAATAATTATATATTTCATCAAAATCATAATTTTATTTGTGATCAAGAAACATATTACCTAGAATATTACAATTGTTTGAAAATTTATCTTCCCACATAAAAAGAAATATTTTTATGAATTAATATTAGGTATATATTCATTAAAAATTAAACAATACACTTCCTTTATTGTCAAATTTATAAAATATATTCATTATTTATTTATTATTATTGATATCTGTCATTCCATGTTCATTGGAATAACAGTCACATTTAATAATATTTCTATAGTATATTTAAGTCTATTTACACTGGATTTTTTGTGTAAATAAAGATATCTAACATAATCAAAATTTTAAAGAAAATTAAATTTTGAAATATTGAGATGTTAAATTTTAAACCAACTAAATAATATAACTATAAAATCTATATCACACTACTACAAGCAGCTAAGGATTATTCTTCCTCATCATATCCAAGGGTTCCCATGTTGATTTCTCAAATTTATGATTCCTATAAATAAAATAAAATAGATGGGTACCCTTGTTCTATTGTATTTTGTCACTATGATCAAATATTTTAACTAGTTATTCCTCATAAGTAAGATAAATCTCCAAATCTATATCCTTTGAGTTCGTTACTATTGAAGTAACAGTCTGCACATATTAAAAAAGAATACATGGAAAACATCATGAAAATGGGAGTGGATCAGTGAATCCCCAAATATATAAAACCATTCTGATAAGATTAAGAATATCAAATTAAACAATATATGTAGGTATTAGTGGGAGCTTCCTTCCAAATAACATAAACTTATTACAAGGATATAATCATTGAAATACATTATCACTAATAAATAACTAACGAACTCTCTAGAAATTTTTAGTATAACACATCTATTAGCTCTATGATTTCTGGATGTGAAAGTTAAAGGATCTATTCTTTTCTATAATTACCTTAATTATAATTTGGTCCAAAAGATTTTATTCTCTAGAATTATTATTCTATTTTTTATTTATTCTCATACCTCAATAAAGTGGATCATAAGGATCCCTCTGAGTGATATATATAATGAAGTATTTTTATGAAAAAATGACATATAATGGTTTCAATAACAACCATATTTGAAATATAGAGATTATAATCTCAAAAAACCACAACGACTTCTAATTTTACTCCCATATTTTCTATATATAAAATGATAAAATGTAGAGATAAAGATAAAAAACAAATTCAAAAGTCTTATCCATAATATTGGGGTACAACTTTTATCATGATGAAATATGTCCCAAATTTATACTTCATGAAATAATTCCACCTACATAACTTTTTACGTAAAAATCTAATTTGCATAAACGTCCTATCTGATAGAAATATAATGTAATAACTTGGTAAGAAGATCAAAGTAAACCGAAATCACATTATGGAATTTTGATGTTTTATATATTCTAATGAATAATTATATAGTGGGCTTTTCTCATTTCCATTCAGTTTTGTGTAATGGTTGTAATGTCCTATAAGATATATCCACATAAAATATTTTCAGTCATGCCATATTTTATGATGCATAATCCTAAATCTCCATTTTAATTTTGATCCACTAGAAATAGTAATTCAGATATCTATAAATCATAGTTGTTTCATGATGAATTGAAAATTATGTACTAAAAATTTGGTTCCTAAACATTATCATTCCTTCAAAATAATATTTGAACACAAGAACAATAAGTTTCTTATTCTATAGTCCCACAGCTTCTTTTTATGCCTCTTTAATCCTCACATAAATGGATGAATGAACATTCATATGAAAAATATATGATATTTCCAGTTTCATTATGATTTCAACATTAATTTACCCAGAATAAATATGTATTGGTTCTCTTTACATCCTTATCACGGGAAAACTATCATGGTCCCTCTTAATCTGAGAATCTTCCACATTTTTCTACATTACAAGGTTTTATTGTAATGGGTATTCATAAAATTTAATAATCTTCAACCATATATTTTATGTCATGTAAAACTATTTCTTTTAGAATTTATATATATAGATTTTATAATCATTTTATATGAATTATAATTTCTCCATAAATATAATGGCTCTATATTTTCAATGGGATAATTAAAAATGAAAAATAAAACTCGTGATTCCTATAATTTTGATGATGAATATTCAATCAGTGTAAGGAATAAGCTATCAATATATTATTCTAAATGAGTTACATTAAAAATACTTTCTTAGATTCACCATTATAGGTAAAAAAACTTCTTTGGTGTATGGATGTTTTAGTATGGGTGATTGGAAAAAACTTTTATTTAGTTCATTGAAATTTTTCTGAAAATAATATATTCAGTGAAACATTTCTCTGTTCTAACCCAATTTGGTTATTTATTGGGTAACACTAAACATATTATCAAAATGTGTGGATGGTATATATCCACTACAATAAAAATAATTATCTCAAAAACCATGGATAGAATAGGTCACTACTCAATAACTTTTAGCTTTGAAGGATTCATTCATATTCCCTGACCGGGGATTTTATATCATAAATATGAAACTTTATATAATAATAAGTTGGATTTAATAATTTTTTAATAAAAAATATCATTTCTCAAAATCCTGAACATTATCCTAAAATGACATTAATAATGTTTATTTATTATAGAAAATATAAAAATATCATTCAAAAATTCTACCACAAAATTATTCAGTCAATATCTAGAATATAAATTAATTAGAACCATTAAGAGAAGTGGTTAATTAATAATCCAAAATATAATCACTAAAAATTGATAGTGAGCATACCTCATAAGTAAGTATTCCCTTAGTGTGTCGTACATTATTGTACTCAATTGATGATATCGAAAAAATGTATATATTTGAAAATTGAAAATCTTCTCTTAATTGATCAAATAGATTATTGTTGAGGGGTTATAGGTAATAATTTTTAATATTTATCCAATTATGTTTCCAATAATTAATAAAAATATTAGTTGACCCATCCTTCATCAAAACAAAAATAATATGTGCACACCATAGTGAGGCACTAGGGAATATAAATCAGATATCTTTATTCTCTTGGAGTTTCTAATTCAATTTCAACAACACAACCAGGTCCATTCAATATGGATTTATTGAAATAATTGTAACATGATGTCGGATTTCAATTGAAAACTTGAAATCATTATTCATGGGAAGACCATATACTCTTCATTAAATATGCCATATTATTCAAAAAATAGGAATATTTTCAATTATGATATTCTTCCCATCTATTTGAAATAAATAGAACTCAGGAATACATATTAATACAAATATATTGGATGTAATTTCTATAAATAAGTTTATTTTATTCCTCAAATAGATAAATTATCATCATCTAATTCAATAATATATAATGTGATTCCCTTATTGAAGAAAATAATATGGGATATATTTAGAAATTAGTAATCAATTATATGAATCACATCATATTCCACTATAGGAAACAAATAATGATATTTTCATAATTCACATTTCTATAAACTTGTTTAGAAGAAGATATATATGATTCAGATGTGATCATCATACCACAATGAAATCTTATAACTATCGAAACATATAAACATTGATTATGTTATTTAAAATATCATTATAATTTTCATTATATCCATGTATTTATATAGCTATACTCAAATAATATAGGCATATATTTTAGTGTGCATGTCACCACCTCAACATAATCATTTTTTATTAGATCACCTACTATAAAAACAAATATATTTATGGAATGAAACAACAATAATAAAAATAAGTAATCATATTATAATGAAAATCATTCTTTTGATTTCCTTAATCCTGAAACCTTCTCCAAACTCGTGACACTTTACGTTTATCTTAATTCACTTTGAATTATCATATATTTTCTATGATTATAAACTTTCACTAATTATTATTATTCATAATGAGAATGTGAATTAACTAAACCGTATACTGAGTGGTGTTAAACTAGGTTTGTAGTTTTTCCTCGTTTACTTTCACAACTTTAAGATCAACATAACACCCTCTTAAATAATTCAAGGTTATTAAACCATATTCAATTAGTTCTTGATACTTTATATGAAAACATTTATATATATTGTTAACTCATTTAACAAGATCAATATTTTATCAATAATAAAAAAAACAGTTGAACTTTTAGACATATCCTGAGGGGTTTCACTAATGTTTTATAATATTTATCTCCAAAAAAAATTCATGCACTATTACAAACTATAGTGAAACAATAATTTAATATATAAATATTTCATCTTTAATATGAATATTGTATATATATATCACTATATTTCATGTATGAGGACAATAAGGGTTTTGTGTCCTTAGAGGGTAGATATACAAATTTGAATTTCAATGAAATACATTCCAAAATATCCCACAATAGTATTACCATATAGTACGCTTCTAGGATAATCATTCTGAAAAAACAATTTAATAACATTTGGAATGTAGGTATATAGGATGGGGGAGCTCTGATGATCTGTAAGGGTAAACATGGGAGATACCAATCAATAATATTAAATAGTAGAATGAAAAAAAGGATGTGTGAATAATATCATAACTAATGAGAAATCATAACGAATCTAAATTGATTATAAAATATGAGTTATTACACAATGATTTAATCTTAACATATTAAAAAATATAATAATTCATCCAAAATCATTATCCATGGAGCACGTATGAGGTTATATAATAGGAATGTTTCACATGATAAAACATTGGAAATCATATCTTTTTGAACAGGTATAAACACCATCATGTCTATACGTCATTTGTAGAACTTGTAATTTGGTCCCTATATTCAATTTATTGATATGAATCCATGTCTGCAAATAAAATTTTGAAAATATGATAATATATATAGATTTATTCCTAATGTTGTGAGCTTGAAATTTGGTTCAAAAATATCAATGTTATAACACGAGATATAAATATTTAAACAATTCATTGGAGGGATGTATAATTATAGTCTCGCAAATAAAACAACTAAAATCATACAAAATATTTCTAGAAGATAATAATAACATTCTTCTTTGTATAAACAATGGAAAATAAATAAGCTATATAAATATTTCATGAGATAACAATTATCCCATGGAAATGAAATATGTTTTATATAATCATTATTAAAACATCATCATATTAAGGCATAAAGGGAAAGAAAGTCAATGGTATCAATATATCATTTCCCATGTGAATAGTTAGATTCTTTAATAGATATTTACAACGATAATAAATACCATTAAAAGGTTCATTATACATTTTTCTAAAAATAAGAAAAATATACGATCCTTATTATATTTAAAAAATTTCAAAAAATATAAGGAAAAATATTTTTTAATATAATAAACAGTCAAAAATTTAAATTATGTTTAAAAAAACTAAATGGTTATCAAAATGGGAAATTTTTTTATGTCAAACACGTTAAAAGGGAATATTAAATTTATACTTTTGTAAAAAGTAAAAATTTTCACATTTGTAAAACAATTGAAAATATTATTTTTAATAAATTTTTAAGAGAATAAAATGATGTAAAAAAATAAAATTACCAAAAAAATAGAGTGTAAAATAAAAAGTCCATAAATAATTTTAAATAACATGCACATGAAAAAAAAACTTTTATTGTTAAAAATGTGATATGATTGGTTCTTTATAAAGACATTTTCCAGGAATATATTTGTAAAAATGTCAAGAAAATAGTACTAAAAGATGACAATTATATGACTAAACTAAGGTGAATAAATTATATGGGGTTTAATAGAAAAATAATATATAATTTACCTTATTAATGATTTATGATAAACCATCCAAATATGAAATGATATTGTAACATTAACCAGTGTATGATTTTAAATAATTGAACCAACACCTCATGAAATAAAAAAAACAAAAAAATAATTTTAAAAACCAATAATATTAATTAGAATAATCAAATATTAAATTATTGTGTATTATATACATCATAAAAAATAAAATATTGGGGAATATTTTATATCTCTATCATAAATATATCGGAGATGTCAAACACATACATCATGTCATTTCTTACTTCATACGAATTCAAAAATCAGGAATAATTAATATATATTTATCTTAAATATATTTTATATCCATATTAATATACATATTATTATATATAATTCCCTTATAATTTACAATATTTATTTTTTTTATCAATTTATCATTTAAATTATCATTTGTGTGATTATAATCTTCTTTCAATAAATATTTCATTTTGATAGTTTCATCATTACGCATTGTTCACGGTTCAATCGTAACCAACATTGTAATAAAATAATATTAATAATATTTATCTATTTAATACATTTTTATAACTATTATTATAAATTAGTGACAATAAATAAATAAATCAATTCAAGTATATAGTAGTTCTTACATATGTACTGTTATGGTTTTCATTTCCTGATGTATGGAATTAAAGAAATATGCATAATAATTAACCCATTTAAAATCATAAATATGTTATAATTATCATATATTTTCATTAAATATTTTCTTATTACCATGTAATGGTGAAATAAAAAATAAATAAGATTTCTTTCTAGATAAGGTTGTCTGTACATGTACCAAGCGACATTATCATTTTTTAATGATTTAGAATAGGAAATAAAATGAATATACTAAAAAATCAAACCATAAAGTGTAGTAAAAATAATGTTTAAATCAATTTAAGGTAGTTATTTATTGTTTAGAGGTAGTATATTATAAATGTATCTTGAAATATTTCTGTTAGAATACATATCTCTTCTTTTAGGTATCATCCATCTAAAATATCATTATGGATTCATAGATTGGGTTTTCTGAACACAATATACATAAGGTTATGGATATGGATTTTTGAGATTATTTGGATAGATATTGTTCTATGTAAGGTGATAATGTGTTTTTTAGAAGATAAGTGTGAAGATTCCATTCTATTTTTATGGGGTATGGTAAAAATTTAATTAAACTAATATGAAAAATAAATAAGGTCAGTCTCATGAGAATGTTGGAACAAATTGGTTTATGATGAAGGTGATATAATAAAATATCTAAATAAATTTATCCTATTTGATTCATAAATATTTTTTGGCTATTTTATCCCCTATATAATGTGCTTAAACCCTCATTATCATTTTTAGATTTTATAATGTTATGGAATATTTATTCAAGATGTTATCCAAGAAAACCAAAAATAAAATTGAAATCCTCACAAAATTTGGAAATTATGATTCTTAATTAGAAATTATTTTATTATATTTAATTTTATATAGTGGAAAATTTCATTTTCAAAAATTATGAATAATTTAATAGAATCCATTTGTAGAAAAACTATATTATAAATCATAAAACTAAATTTTTTTTTATTCCATGACTAGTATAATCTATTAGATTAATGTTAATATATTTTATTGATCATATATCCAATATATTTTTTAAAAAAACATACATAAATATTTATTTATCCAAATTAAAAAAGGTTTTATAATGAAAAATTATCTCTTTTAATCTTCATGAACTTTTATAAGCATTTATTGACCAATTATGATCACTGACTAATTGAAAATATATTTTTTCATATTTAATAATTAAAAATCTCTTCAAAATCATAGTTCATTATAAGTTAAGACTCATAATTGATTGAAAAGTCATGTACACTGAAAAACAATATGTTTTAATATAAAATGATAATATTGTTAATAATAAAACTGGGCATTCATTTCTATGTAATTAAAAAAAACATTAATGAATTCATATATAAAGGCTTTTCATAATTTATGTAGTCGTATTCATATCCACCAATACAATAGTTTTATGATCATAATCACATTTAATAATATTTCAATAGTATATCATGTTTTCATATGGATCTTTGTTACATGTCTAAAAATGTATGAAACAAAATAATTTTAATTAAATAGAACATTATAATAAAATGATAGTTTTTTTCAAATCAACAATATCTAAAAGTATTCCACGAATGGATATTAATTATGACTATGTGATTTGTAGCATATTTTATGGGTTATTGTTTTTAATTACCAGCTAGAATAGTTGGGGAATGTATAATTATTATAATTGTGTCCTTTAAAATGGAGGGTTTCCTACTCCATGTGGAATTATTTTATACTATTTGAAACATTGGTTTACATTATGTTTTTTGAATAATCTGTTAAATAAAATAACATTTCTTTTATTATATTTGACTTCAGGTTATCAATATATCTTGTAGTGAATTAATTTTCACACTTGGAAGAAATGTGGTGTTATATATAGTTTATAACATACCTTGTTCCGTGTTAATAATATCATGATGGATTTCAGTAACATAATTATATATTCATCTAATGGTTATTTATATGTTTGTTTCATATTGAACGCCACTGGTGGTATCCCATGAATAAAAATTCATACAATTTTAGGTGATCTTCAATATGAGATCTGTGGACCCATTTGAAGATTTTATTACCATAAATCCTCTTAATGAAGCTTCCAACTAGTTTTTTCACTATATACCGAGACGATAAAATAAAATTAATAAATGGTGATATTCCATGGTTAGATATATATAGGGAAAAAAGACTTCTAGAACCTCTAAATATATTATTAAATAGTTTACCCACTATCTTTACTTATTCTATAGTTCGCCTTGCATAGTTGTGTACTACTATATGGATGGAATAATTTTTAAAGAAAATATATCTCAAGCTCATAACAACAAATAATTATAGTTTGTTAATATTATAAATCCATTAGTTTTATTTAATTTGTTTGATGTGGGTTTTCGATAAAACATATTTAATCACTTCGAACTCATTTGGTCTTGAAAGTAATGAACATAGTACTAACCCCCTTTGAATTATTTTTTGTGTCTTCACATTCTATACTATATTTAAATTGTAAGAGTAAAATTATACATTGTATAAGATCAAAAATATTCTTGATTAATTGGTATGACCATATTCTTATTTTGATAATTAAATTTAATTAAAAATAAATAACAATGTGTAACAATATGTTTATATATATATATATTCCATTGTTTTAAATATTCATTGAATCTATAGGATAATAATATGATTAATATAAATATTTTGAATGTAATTTTAAAAACTATTTTATCCAAAGATTTCTATTATTCCCTTTTTTATAGAGCATACAATAAAATTTATTTCAACATATAAATTAAATAAATATTTGAGCAGAACATGATCTGGCCATGTGATAAAAATATATCACAAGTAGAGTAGTCAATGAAATAAATTATAGTGTATTACCACACATGTTATGGAACAAATATTTTGATTCAATTTTAAAGTTAATGATATGAAAGTGAAATTTTTAGCCTAAGAAAATTGTAGTGTACTCATGTGTCTTAGGTGGTCTCATGAAGTGGAGATCGTGTTCAGGGTCACATCTTTTGGTGTATGATTTGTTAATAGTTATAATAGGGAACTAAGATTGTGTTTCTATGTGTTAATTTGTATGTGAAAAACACATTAAAAATTAATGGGATAATAATGAATTCACATTAGATATTCCATCACCATTTACAGCTAACTAAATATTCTATCCATTAATTTATATGTAATTATATAACTAATTGATCATGATCTCATTTAATCCCATCACTATTCATTTTTATTCAATATATATATATATTTTTCATCATATATTCTTTATTAACATTTATGAAGTGGTCAATGATCCTTTATCACTCTTTATCCAGCCCCACCATGATCCACAAGATGAATTGTGGAAATAATAATGAGAAAGTGTGTGAATAACTTATTAATAAAAAGGTAAATGAATTGAAATATATTACATAATGGAAATATGATACATTTTCATATATTCAAATATGATATTATAATAATTAATAACATAAAAATATTTATGAATTTATTTAAATTTATTTATTGGAGGGTCAGGGAAATCATATTGAATCATCTTATAAGAGGCCAATAATTCTATTACGGATGATACACAATATGTATAGAATGGGAAAAAAACAATAGTACCTTACACTAGTGACCTACATCCCCTATAATTGAAAATGATGAATATTCATCAGTAAAACTAGAAGTTTAGATGGCCACCACATGCCAATACAATGATTAATTCCATCTATATTCCATTTATATGTTTTAAATTAATATGTAATGTATTTAATTGTTACCAATGAAATTATAATTTCAATATAATTTTATTATATATAGAATTTACACTACAAAATTTGGGGAAAAAGAATATAATATTCTTAGGCAACCCTCTCAACTCCTTTAGGCTCCACATGGTCCTTCGTATTGTTAATGACATTAGAAGTATGGATCAAACCATCATATGGTATATCTTGAGTGAAATAATATTATTTGAATTATAATATGAGGTTTTTCATATATTAAAAAAAAATTGGTTGATTAGTCTCATTTTTTATGGGTAAAGGGGAATGAGGTACTAACACATATATTTATTTAATCAAAACTACTATAATTATAGATAATAGTGATTTCCATAATTTAAATATTTAAATGATGTTCCCTTATTTCATTATAAATGGAGAAATAATTTTAAAATTTCGGATTTAATATATTATTCATTCATACATAATCATTTCACTATGGATGATGACCTAACATAGATGTCATAAATTTTATATGAGATTGATTTCACATAATATAAATTTGATTGATTGTAATGAATAATGTGAAATTCCATGTTTTACCTAATATAGTGGATATTAAGTGGGTTGACCCTTATTTATATATATTTTTTACGAATGAATATTACATATCCATAATTTTTTGGTTTCTAGTTTAATGAATCATCCATATTCCTTGGTACGTTTTATGTGATACATAGTCTAGGGGATTGAATCTTAAATATAGGCCCTTATATTGGGTTAATTACATATGAACTCAAATCCTACAATATTATTTATACATGAGGTGGATTGATTTAATTTTAACCACACAAAACATGCATACATAGCCATTGAATCTTATACAATAGTTTATCAACATAGTTCACCTCAAACAACTCCCATTTTGATATCAAGTTTTCTAATGTTGTTAATAAAATGTATGAATTGTTTAATTTTATAAAGGACATTTATCTTCTATTAAATCACATGAATGGAAGTGTCTGATACATTTAGTATTATGTAGCTTCAAAATTTTTATGTTTAATCGTAATTTTTACTTCCCCGTTGATTTATTCATCCAAAATCATTAGGGATTTTGTTTCAATTTGACGTATGCTTCAAAAAAATTTGTTATTCAAATGTATCTATACGTCACTTGAAAATTAATAAACAAAAAAAAGTAATACTAGATTTTTTCAAATTATTTATATTATGAATTTAATGAATTGAAACTTATGAATTAATCCATTTTAAAATAAATCATCTATAAAATGAGGAATTCATTTTTATTTATATGGAAATTAATATAAAACCACTAAATCTCCTCAAAAATATATGAAAATATTCCATGATTAATAGGTATACTAGGAATTGTATTGAAATTATTTGGATATTAATTAAAAATTTGGTAGATTATATAATTTAAAGAATATTAAAATATTAGTATTTATTGCATTTAAAAAACAAATACAGGATGAAATTGGTCTATCTCAATGAATATTATTTTTTAAATATCAAACATGTTTCTAATAGTAAACAATTATTTCTTAATGTACAATCCGTGATTTTGGGGTCAATATTATGAATATATAGTATCATCCGTGTATTTCTTGAAACTAAATGGTTTTATGACAAACAAGTACGGCATTTTGTATGGTTTCTGATATCAGTATAAAAGTGGAGAAACATCCCTTTTCATTTTGTACCTTTTAAAAAATCCTATAATATTGAGAAAAAAATATTATTTAAAAATGATCATGGAAAATAGTAAAAGAATCATAAAAAATGAATTATCTAGTTCGCCAAAAAAACCATTCCTTCAATATTCATTAAAAAAGAATATTTACTTCATAAATTTATGAAACGTACAAAGTGAGTATTTCATAAAACAT
Organism: Viscum album; assembly: GCA_963277665.1. Classification (NCBI taxonomy): domain Eukaryota; kingdom Viridiplantae; phylum Streptophyta; class Magnoliopsida; order Santalales; family Viscaceae; genus Viscum; species Viscum album. Next base: position 1,129,105,591 of record OY728128.1, on the reverse strand, counting down.
ATAATAATTTTAATTTAATTATTTTAAAAAAAATAAAAAGTTAGTATTAATATTATCTCTAGAAAAATATGTATAGATAAATATTAAAAAACACATTTGTGTGAACATAGAAAAACAAGAAATCTTTAATCAGCCAAATATTTAATAACGTCATTTTTATTAAATAAAATTTATCCACCATTTTATTTAAAAGAAATAGTGAAAATTGTACAATTACTTGAAAATTTCATGAATAAAAAATTTAGAATAAAATATGTGGGTTTCAATTTATAAGGGACATATAATATTCTTCATTTTATACTTAACATGGATAATTTCAAAAATAATTTAGATTGTCACATAAACACATACAACCTTTGTAATAACTAAATAAAAACCAAATTAAAGAGATACCAATATATTTATCTCTAAATTGATATTCGGTTCATGAAAAGAATATTCATTTGTATTATATACACGACAAAAAATAAACAATTGTTGAATATGCTATATCTCTCACCCAAATCAAAGTGAGACTAGAAATCCTTACCTCATAGAGTTTTTTGAGTATCAAACATTCAAAACTTTAATATAATAAAAATTTATTTAATATAAATTCATTAAAGAACAATATATATTAACATTATAGTACATATCATTCCCTTATAATTCCCTATTACCCTTTAATTAATAGTTCTTCATTAAAAAGAATATTTTGGTGAAACATGATTTAGGTTCTATCCATGTTTTGGATTAATGGTTCACAGAAATACACCATGGACATGGTTTGATCAAACCTATAATCTTAAAATTTTCATATATATATTATTAAGTCATTATATACACTTTACTAACTAGACATGTAAAATACATTTAAATTTAATTGGAGAATAATTCTATCAACAAGGATATTTCTTCACCCTTTCGAGATGAATCACAATGATCTCTATTAAATTATCTATAATTATCTCACTAATTGACCATGTTCTCTTTAACCCCAAAAGGTGTTTTTATTGAAATGAAATATATAATGTGTAATATCCCAGACTTGGATTCCACCGAATAGTTCCCTGAGCCTTGTTGGCCACATGTACTCAAACACATCTCTCCAAATGCAAGAGGTTACTGAATAGGACTTTTAGACTAAGGTGTCACTACTGGGAGACTCTGAACTCTGACCAGAGTATAACATAATGGTATATCAATAACATATAATTAGTGTAAGTCTGAAATTGTCCAAACAAAAGATAAACAATAGTGAAAGACATATAAAATGAAAAGGAGTCTTATATATATGTGATATTTATGATACATGAAATGTGTCTAATATGACATCCAATATAGATAAACAGTAGTAAAAAACACCACCTACAAAAAATATACGAAAAGGAAAATTTATCCAGCTAGCATCAAGCGCCTTGGCTAGGTCCAATTCTCCCCTACACCAATTGATAAATAAAGATCCTATAGAATGGTTACATCCTTTATCCATACCTATATTCAAATAGACTTTTTGGGTTGTAAAATTTATCCCAAAACGTGTGTGGAACTAATCCCTATTAGAATCCACCTATAATCTACTGAAATATAGTTAGTGAGTATAAAATAGTAATGGTTTTCAAGAAGAAATTTTATAACTAATGGAATTACGAGTTCAAAAATCAAATATGAATAGTTTCACATATATTATCAATTCCATTTAATAATTAAATAATATTTAATTTTTAAATCTCATGACATAGCGTGTATCACATAGTCCACAGTGAAAATAGGTAACCGAATTATTCATAAAATACCATCCATCATGTATAAACAATTATTGAATCTAAGCTTATGAATTGGATTGAATGACACATCATATTTATCATTTAATTATTTATTCAATTTAGTACTTGATCCCTATAATGAAATTATTATTTTTTAATCTAGGTATCACACCTGGTTTACCATAAACCAATAACATTACAAACATGTTCATGAAAATACACATAAGATCCAAAGTATGTCTCAATGTGTTTTATAACATCCCTATCATTCTACTCCATCCTTGGTGGTCCACTAAAGATCCTAGTTATCACCCATGGAATATATGATCCAATTATATTGGAGATCATTCTAATCATTCCTAAATTGTAATCTAACTAATAGTTGGTATGTAATAGTTATACCACATGAGTTCATCCTTGGAATCCCATATAAGGAATCCCATGTATCACACAGACATAATAAAGGTCCAAGACAAATGATACCCTCCTCATAAATAATATATCAATCCATGTGTAACCCATGGAATATAATTATTCAATGTCATTGAATACAGTATAATAAATTCATTTAAAATACTCCATTAAACTATTTATAGGTCATATAAATGAAAAAATAATTTCAATATTAGATTAAATGGATACAAAAATCATTGGAGATGATTTTAAGGCATTAGTTAACATAAATCACATTGGAAATTAATTATAGTAATTTCAATCATTAACATGATATTATAATGAAATGGTCTAGTAGACTAGATTCCATACACTCTTATTAATCTATTATATTTAAAATATAACTAAAAATTCAAATAACATTCATATCACCATTCCAAATATATATCGTTTCAATTATAATATACAATTCAATATTAACCTCCCAAGAATAGTGGTAATGGGAATACCTCAATTTGTGAGTCCAAATTCATATGCCATTCAAATGGCCAATTTAAAAACCAAAATCACCCAAATGTGTGGATATATTTTATAGTTTTAAATATTTTACATTTATTAATGAGAAAATTATCTTAATATGGAATACCTATCAATTTAATTCAAGGAGTCAAATTCATTTCAATGAAACACCTAAGAACCGGGCCCACGACACATCAGAATATATATATAGACATCGAAATTTAATGTAATGAATGTGACCACCTACCATAGGTCCATAGTAGATATCTCATCTATTATCAAAATCAAATTTGACTTAGATTAGAAGCAAATATGGAAAAGTTAAAGGCCCTAATTATAAGTAAAATTTTATTGCACCATAAAAAGTCATCTGATACCAAATCAAATAAAAATGGCTAAAAATAAATCAACAACTCGTCGATACAATTACAATGATAGAATTTGTTCTTGAATAGGTAATTGGATGGAGAAGATATCTCAATTTTTAGAATATTCTTTAAATATATTTTTAATTGGTAATATTGTTATGTGGGAGGTGAAAGAGAGATTTAGGATAGAAATATTTTTAATTTAGTGTATTTTAGTGATTTCAACAAATAATATTGGGATCCTTGTTTTTGCTACATAGTTTTCTAATCCATACAACAATCATTCACACTTATCATTAAAAAGGGTTACACCGCACATGTTGTCCTCATGGTTTGAATAACCTTGAGCCAACTATGGAAAAATAAATTATCAAAATTTCATACACGGCCTCCTGGTCATGCACCCCAATTATAATATTTATTTCTAAACAATATGGACCACTCCTCTTATCTACCCATGTATCTCATGGTTAGTCTGGCCATGAATCAAACCCTACATAGATTATTATATCCTTGTTCTAGGCCATTTTTAACCCAAAAGATGCTTTGTTGGATTCAAATGAATCATAAACACTATCGAAAATACTATGACCTCAATGGTAATTTTCATTAGGCCATACATAAACTATTCAATTGAAAATTGGTCGAATGTGATGAATTTGTTCCTTTTGAATGATATGAGTTCTTAAAAAATTCCCTTTAAAAAATTCATCCACAAATTTCCTTCTCAAGGATGGTTAAATATTTCTATGATTAAATCCAGCCCCTATGACTGTACATTAGAATACCACTCCCTACTATCAACCTACACTTGGTCAAGCTTCCAATGAAACCATACTAGTGGAATCCATCAGCCACGTAGATCATTCATACTACTATCCAAAATACATTTAGGATTCTATTTAAAGGGAAAATCTACCTATAACTCAACCTCCTATTGATTAAATTAATGAAATTGGTCTGAATAATAAAAGTTTAATTGATATACATGGAATACATCAGTAATATCCAAATATATATGTTGTTACTACAACAGATAGGATACTGTCCCAAATCTCTCCAAAATCTAAAATGGTGGAACATAACATAGTGAACGCTTACCATGTATCATGATTATCTTATGTCCCAAATGTGGTGAAACACATAAGAAAACCTAATCCCTTACCTCAAACTATAGAATTCATTTTTTGTGATAAATATATGATTTCTGATGAAACATAGAATAATTCCTCTACTTTAGAATCAACTAAACAGTCTTTTTGGTCTCTAAAACAAGATTATGTACATGCCTAGCTATCTCACCTAACTCAAACCAACATTGGGTTAATCAAAATGGAAAATCATAAAAATACTCATAAGTCACCATCTAAGTAGTATACTGGAAGCTATTGTTACAGGTGAAATTAACCAGGTGTATGTACTTTTCTAAAGAGATCATGGAATCGAGGTTCTATGCTCACAACATGTTCTCAAAGACCATAATTGTGAGATTTGATTAGACATATTTATGGGGGTTTTATGTTGTAATTAAAAGATCTTAAATACCCACCACACTCTAGATCCCTTTAAATAACTATGATGTAAACCAAGCATCCCAATCACAAATGGTAGTGTGTGGGACACTATGAACTCATGCCATCTCTATTATGCACCCCCTTCCTATCTCATCAACACTAATGGTATCCTTGATGATAGGGAAGTGTTAAGCCCTCATTATATAATCAAATATAATCTATAAAACATCATTACCTCAAGGATACCTCAATACGATTTCCACAAAATCTATTGAGATGTTAATCCATTTCTATTGAATGATGGGAAACAGATGTAACTGTATTGTGGGTCGCTGATGTTCTACATTAAGCTGATGAAATGTGGAACACATAAAGAATTATTATACACATATATTTTCACAAACAAACATTGGTACTAGCGATGTGAAGCATGTTAAATCTTAGTGACTCTAGGATGCACTTACCAAGATTAAGCATTAAAATCCTCCATCATATCCTCATGCATGTACAAGGAAAACCATATGTGACCATATACGTGCATAATTTCATACACCCATATAATCCATCTAGGAGGAATTTTCTCACCTATCATACTCTCCCATAAGAATATGAAATTAGATTCTTATATATGCCTCATCCTAACTAAATATAGTAGGATATAAGTAACCACTAAGGTTCATAGAAAATTTTACACATGACATTCATGAGCCTCAAAGTGCATCTCACTGAACAAAGCCACATGTTTACATTCTCTAATTCCCTACTAATCTACCTATATCTATTCACCCTAAATCAGTTTGTCACCCATTGAATTTTCCTTACAAATGTTTTAGGAATGAATGAAATTTAATGGCTATAGTTTTTCCACTCTCCTCCACTACCTCATATTCTGATCATGTTGTGTAAAAATTTACATGAGGATTTTGTGGTCTGTGTACACAAAATAATACTCTCCATGTTGTTAATTTATCGAACAATGTGTAGTAGGGGTTTGGCTTAGTGGAAATCACCCCATAATACTACATGAAAATGGGGGTTCAAAACCCATTGGGCGCAGGTTACTGTAGCAGTACTATAGCGGGTACTGTAGCAGCGGTGGTACTGTTGATCGGCGTGCACTGCAGCGGCGGTAGGGTACTGTAGCGGCGGCGGTACTGTGCGGTACTGTAGCAGCTAGGTTACTATTCATAGAATAGGAATTTGGTCAAAAATTTGAGCCTATGGGCTATGTAATGGGCTACAAGCCCACTGTGCCTTCGGGCTATTTAATGGGTCTCCCTCTACCCAATTAAAAGAGGTCTTTTATTTTCATTATTAATAAAAATGCGGCTTCGGCCCCAACCTTTTAAAAAAAACTTATCGAACAGTGAAATGCATAGACAAATTTATCAATATCAAGATCATTAATCAAGTAATTCTTCTTCTATGGGATTAAATACTGACACCCACATTATATGACTCCATCTTCTAATATAAGACCTGATCCAATCCTAATACATGATACATTAATGTAAAAAAAAATTCTCATGCTATGATCTAGAAAATTAAGTACCAACATTGCAGTATTTCACTCATTGAGCTCTTGAATGGCTGTATCATAAGATTTAATTCTTACAAACTTTACAACCTTCTTAGTCAATCACTTCAGTGGCACTAAAATATGTTATAATTCCTATATATAACACCTATAATATATTCATAGAACCAGTAACATTGTTCCCCAAAGGTGTTCTTGGGATGCACATGGGAAACTATTGTTCTCACATTCTCTAGGTCAATTGGTACTTGTGACTTGGAGATTATGTTAAAAAGGATGTGAATTTGATCCATCAAGAAGTCGCACATTGTAATATGAGCATATAAATGAGGACCTATCAATGGAATCAATATGTCCTCAAGATGTTTGGAATGGTTGTATTGATTTTGAGAATACACAAAGATATCATCCATGAAAGCCTCTACAAATCAATTGATATAGGAATGGAAAACATGGTTCATTAGTTACATGAAGACTGTTGGAGTATTTATGAGACCGAGCAACATACCCAAAAAATAATATAGAATATACCTACTACAAAACATTGTGTGAGGTATTATTGATTCTCTTACATTCACATGATGATAACCAAATATCATTTCAATATTAATGAAAACATGAGATACAATGATATAGAAGAATAGATCACATATTTTTTGAAGAGGACACTGGATTTTAAACATTATCTTGTGATATTTTTTATAATCATCAAATATCATGAAGGTATTGTTTGCCTTTTTTGTAAATTGGAGAAGTGAATCACCAAAGTGAAGAAATATATTGGAAAATTTTCTTTACAATAAATCCTTTACCTTACTCATAACACTTGAATCTCTTTAGTAGACACTGTATTAGAATGATTGGATTTCGGTGTGGCTTCTAGATCAAAATCGATAACGAACTCTACCTATATCAGTTGAGGTATTCTTGAACTTACATTCGAGGAAACGTCAATGAAATGATCATGTTTGTGATGGATGTATTCTTATATTGTTCCATGAGAGACAAAATATAATCAAAAAATCTAGGTTTTCATGCTGCTCATCCCATAATGATAAATTCTAGCTCAACTATTGTATACATTCACCTCAACCTTGTGAATGGACACTCTTCCCTCTAATGATGTAAATATCCATTTTTTGGGATATAAGTTAATGAAATAATGAATTTGAACCATCCAATGAATCCTAATAATGATTGAAAATCCTTTCCTCCTAAGAAAAAATCATCCCCATATGAGGTGAAACCCACTTATATTAATGGGTACTACCTAAAATGACATACATCCTCCACTCAAATACTCATAAGAGTGTCAATAGTCATTACGTCATCTATTGTATGAACAGTAACCCCAAGGATCTCTAAGACTTGTACTATTATAATTCTTCATGAACACCCTGTATCAAAATGTGATGAAGCTAATATAGAGGATAGTAGAATAGTACCTCTGCAAATACAATTTTTAGGATCCTACTCCTCAATGATATATCAAACATCAAATATATTGGAAATTACATTGACCTATGATATTTAATTGCTACCATGAGAATAATCCCTCTTCTTTAACAGTAAAATTGCGGTCTATCTACCACGGACCGAACCACCACCTCATCAAGATCGACCAGTTGTAATCCAGCTCCAAGCATGATGAAAAGATGCTAACCCCACTATAGAATATGGATTTGATGCAGAACCTATATCAATGGATTCATGTGGAAATGTTATGTAGATTTTTTATAGATGACCCCTCTTTTGAAAAATCAGATCTATACTGAGTCTCTTGTACACTAAGGACTATTAGGTCATATCATACCAAATTGGTTACACCGCATTTGACTACCTGATTGTATTCTCTAGCTATTAGAAACAATGCATGGAAGATTTTGATGATTCTATCTACAATCAGTCAATACAGTACTAGATGTTGGTGTTGAACTACCCTAGCTTACACACCATCCTCTCTCCAGTTACTATATATGATATGTTCTTGAATCGATATTCCAATAATATTAATATGTTGAAACTGGATGCCAAAAAGAGTACATCCACAAATCTCTCGGATTTAGATAACTATTCACCCATCATAATAGGTGTAAAGCACTGGATCTCAGTAAAGCGTGATGAATAATCCATAACTAACAACACACCCTACTCCAAGAACATAAACATTCAGGTTATATTATACCTATACCACTTGAGATCGATGTATTCATAAAAGGCTATATGAGAATCCTTCAAAATAATCTCCTAATGATAATATTTATGAGTTATAAAATTCCTTCATATATTGGTGGATTCATGAAGCATATATGTAGATATAATTAATCTCTTATTTGGAGGCATCTCCAAGTGCTCAACTATAGATATAATTTACTCTATCATTGAAAACACAACATTGGACCAATATCCTCAAAAATTATGGGTTAATTATACAACAAGAACTCCTAAGTGGACTCTACTATAGTCGGGGCAGGTCATAGTTCTCCCAGAATGGTTTTCATGAGTAACATGAACCCCTAATGGAACTATGTCTCATTACATGTTTTGAGAGAAATAAATGATTTCATTACTGGAACTATAGGGAGATACACTAGTATCCACTAACCGTTTACCTACAAATTATGGTCATCTCTACCCTCCTATAATATGAGTATAGAACATTACAAAGGAATACCTCAAAAAATTCCAAACTCAAACCTTAGATCAAGATTATTTTTATATTTTATTGCTTAAAAGTGTAGATACCGATTAGGTAGGTACACCCATACTTATGTAGTAGAACACCGAAATTTATGCTGCAAGAGTCTTTTCTAAGTGACATACATATCAAACATAAGAGAATTATACAACCTACCTACCACTACTATGGTTGGGAATGGGAAAATTTATCAGTTATTTACCAGTTTAGTTTCTTTTGTTATTTACATCCATTTTTATTCCATTGGAATTTATAATCATTTAACATGTAAAAGAATTCATTTTAAAATGGTTGAACAAATGGTTAACCAAAATCTAAACCATAATGGAAAAAACATTTATCAAATAATGGTGTCCAAATATTTCATACCATAACACATTCTATAATACCTACCCCAAAAAAATATATCTATCATGGAAACTATCACAATATCATGAAACATGTAATTGATTCTAATTTTTATGGAATAATGCAAGAAACATTATTCCTATAAAGTGTCCAATATAATGCTTGATATAGAATACCCTCATCTCATCAAGTTATAATGAAATATAACCCACGGTAACATCAATAATTATATTACAGTATATGTGAATCATCCATCAGTGGAATCAGATAATCTATACTAGTCAACACCCAAAAAATATAATTTAATTCAAGGAAATTTTTCTTCTTCACATACCCATGGTAGCTACTCTTGGGACGAACTCATTACTAAATTCCATTATCTTAATATCCTTATCTATTATCTCTAAATATTAATGAAAACAAAAAATTTACCCATATGATACAACATTGAAATTCCCTAAACATGGATTCAACTAATATTTTCGACAATCCTAGTTTTCTACATGCCTTCATGTGAAAATCCTAAAATAATAAAAGATACCAAATAGAAATTGTGGCCTAGGGTTTTTCTATGGTAAGACTATTACCTACTCTAAATTAGTAGTCAAGAACCTATATATAGGAGGATTCCCTTACCATTACCTACAATCATATATTTTGGTTCAGAAACTGATGGTTTCCCAAATAAATTGCGAGAGATAAACCTTGTAGAAAACCACCAAATGTATAGTTCGATATACTTCGTGAGTATGTTATAGTCATTGTGTGAATTTAAAATTATAATATATAATGGATGTATTAAATGTAAACATCATATAAGTCCATGTTATCATTTATAATAATTTTATTTAATTATTCCATTCCATTTAATATATATGTATCAAGACCCAATGGGTAGCCCAATATCCCCAATGAAAATTGGTAAGTAAAGGATTCAATACAGAATATCCATAAGGTAAAAACTAAGGCCGAATCAATGATTTTTGTTTGTCATGTATGGAACATCATATATCTCATTGAATTCAATACTAAATTTTGAAAGTGGGTATATCCATGTAATTATTAAATTAGAATCTATTTATTGCTTCAGGTGAATCATAAACCATATACCTTATAAGTCTATCTTTGGTGATCCTTACAAGAACCCAAGAATCTCTCTAGGTGATTTATAACACCACATCCATCCAATTTCATTCATTGATGTCCACTATTGTATTCTAAGTATCATACATTGAAGATAAGATCAATTTTTCTTTTGAATAATTCCTCGTATTTCTTAATGTGGAATCCATGTATCACATGTCATATAATAGTCTTCCCTAGGAGTCCATCCTTGGAATTTAATTTATGGATTCCATGTACCACATGGTAATAATAAAATTCCAGTCCAATTAATCTATCCATGGAATTATAATATGAATCCATGTTCTATTAAAGGAATATAACCATTCAGTATCATTCAATTCCATTTAATTAATTCACATAAACAATTACATTAAACTTTATTCAGGTCAACACTATGACCAAATCATTCTAATTTTTCCTAAAAAGGTAATAAAATGAATTATACATGATTATAATTGTTTCCTTAACATAACACATGAGGTAAATTCATTATACCCAAATTACAAATCATAAACAATAATTTAAAATTATTGGGTCTCGGGGCATGGCACCATCCCATCATTATAATCAATTATAATTATAATATATATAAGAAATAAAATATAATTCATATCACCATTCAAATTATATCTCATTAAAATTATATTTGAAAATTCATTATTAACCTCCTAAGAAAAAGGGTGAAGGGATTACCTCAACAGGGGGGGTCTAACTTAATATTCCATCAAAATAGAAAATTTAAAAACGCAACTCACCCAAATGGGAGGATCCATAATTTCTTTTAATCATTAATCAATTAAGATGTGCGTAATTAATTGAATTTTCCATACCTATGAATATAATTCTAGTATTTAAATTCATATCATGTTATTACTTGAGATTTTGGTGCCTAGTAAGACAATATATATAAACACATTGATTTTTAAATAAAAAAATGATTCCAAAAACCATAGTTGTGTGGTGGATTGATCATCCACTATCAAATCTTGATTTGACTCATTTTGGGATAAAATAAAGGAACATATTATGATAATAATACATGGAAAAAATAGTATTCACATAAACATCATACCTTATACCAAATCAATCAATGAGTGAAGAAAAATAATTAAGAACTCACCGATGTAGATCTAACTAGATAAGTGACGCTTGAATTATATATTAGGTAAGTATGATACCAAAATTACTAAAATATTTCATAAATAGTGCTTCAAATAGTGTGTTATTGTATGGGAGATAATTGAAATTTTTTGGATATAAATAAATTAAAGTAGGTGTATAATAATAATTTCACAAAAAACATAGGGTTTCTTGGTTTGGTCCCATGGAAGGAAACAAATTGTTCCAGTATTTAAAAAATTTCTATATAGATGAGAATCCAACACGTTTTCCACACTAATTTTTAATAACCATGAATAAACGGTTACAATTCTAAAGTCAAAATCTCATACTGGGCCGCAATCCCATTATCCTCATTTTGCAAGGTTCTTATAAATAAGGTGGCCACCTTATACTATTCAAATAGGACATTCAATGTTAATAAACCCATGTGGCCTTCTCTGAATGATTTTTTCGAACTATATTCCATTCCATTTTCAACCCAGATGATGGGATTCTGTCACTAAAATAATCTCAAAAACCCCTGATACTTCGATTATGTCAAAGTGAATTGATATTAGGCCTTATTAAACATTTAAATTTAAAATTTTATGGAAATTAATGGATATATACAATATTCAAGAACCCTTTTTTACAAAATGTTCTGTTTATTGTCTATATTCACATTTAAAATGTGACCAATAATCCTTGACCCCTCTTTAATAATGCACACCCATATCCAGTAATTGAGAAGTGATGACAATAAATGGGTGGTGTATTATTTCCAATGTAAGAGAAAGAGAAATAAATTTAAATACATTATATAAATTAAACCTCCTATAATTTCAGAAATATTCTTATTATTTATGACGTTAAAAAGGAGAAAATTGTATATGAATGTAATGGAATTTTTTAGTAGGAACTGTGGTGGGAAATTTCTATTACTCAACCCTAATAAGCCAATAAAATCCTTCAATAGAGTTACACAACATGTACAACATGAGAAATAACTATAAGGCCTTTCTACAGTGACATCCACACATTATTATATTGAAGAATAAGTTTCCATGAGTAACAATTGACGTCTATATGAACTACACACTATAGTCAAAACATCAATTACCTTCTAGATCCACTTATGTATTTTCCCTATATTTTAGAAGAATTGCATTTATTCCAATAATATTATAATTTATGTTCTATTTCATTCCATATAAGAATTTCATTACAATATTTTGTAATGTAGAAAGAATAAAATATTCTCATGGTCCCCTCATACAACATTTAGGATCCATAAGGATCTTCCATTGATAAATTGACTTAAAATAATGTATTAAACCTTTATATGGTATTTATTTATTGAAAAAAATATTTGTTAATCATATTACGTAGTTTTTTTAAATATTATTACTTTTATGGTGTTTGGAGTCTCTTAATGTATGAATAATTTGGCATCAATGGCTCCCACATATCTTTTATCAATTATGGATAGTGTTATTTTTGAGAATATATAATTTCATAAATTTAATGATCTAAATATATATTCATTATTTCATTAAAATGGATATATAATTTTCTAAAGGATGATAAAATACATTCTTCATGCATAAATAATGAGTTCACCATGGATGATCACTTAATATAGATGTCATTAATTTGATTGCAGATTGATTTCACTGTATATTAATCTGATTTATTATAATATAAGCTGTGAGATTCCATGTTACACTTAAAGAAGATACTATGCAGTTGGAGAACCATTATTTTTTTTCTAATTTAGTTTAATGAATCTTATATATCCAAAATAATTCGTATTTAATATCATTACTCATCTACATGTCTTTAGATATTATAATGTGAGACTTAGTCTATAAAAATTAATATTAAATAGGGTCCATTATATATGGTTAATTACATTTGAGATTCTACATGAATGAATTATATTTACATGAGGTGTCTATCCTTAAATTTAACCTCACAAAACAAGTATACTCATCCAATCATTCTTATTCAATAGTCTATCAATTGACATCACCACATATTGCTCCCTAGTTAATCTCAGTCTCCTTATCACTATGATTCATATGTGATCATTGTCTTATCATGTGTATCACTTTTATCCGATGATAAATCATATTCAATAAAGGATCCCATAGATTTAATATCATGAATCATCATGGATTTTTCTAGTTAATATGAAATTTCTAATTCCCTGTTGATTTAGTAATCCATAATCTTTATGGATTATATTTTAATATCATGTATACATCGAAAATAACCAATTAATATGATGTAGATATAATATAAATTGGAAATAAATAAATACTCAAAAAATAATAAAGGATTTATTCAAACTAATTAGATAATGAATTTAACTAATTAATGATAAAAAATAAATCTTTATAAAAATAAATACCAAACTCAAACAAAAACTACAAATCATGGAATTTATTTATAATTTGAAGATAACTAATTTAAAAAATATTACAATCCTAAAAATCAAAAAATAATCCTCGATTGATACATATAATCCTAATTGAAATAATAGAATTTAGATATGAATTATAAATTTGGTAGATTATGTTATTTATTTTCCATTAAATTGTAGGTATTTCTTGAATTTAATAAAACTACCTATTGTTGAAATGTTTAAACCTCAATTATAATTGTTTTTTGAACGCTGAAAAATATTTCTTATAGTTATGTATTAGTGTTTTATGTATCATGTGAAACGTTGGGGAGAAATAATAAAAATATAGTACCAAAAATATATTTATGGAAAATTCATGGTTTTGTTGTAAAAAATTATTTATTTTTTTACGGATTTGGGAAACAGTGAAACTCATTATACTAATGAATTCATAGTTTTTCAATGGGGATGTAAATCCTTCAAAATAATCATAAATGAAAAAAATCCACAAAATTGATATATGTTCCATTGGTAGGTAATAAATAAAACTAACTATATATAGATAATATTTTATAAGAACTATTTTTTATCCCTCTACTATTTTAATAATGAACTATTCTATAGATTGGTTATTTATAAACCATGGGATTTGTTGATGATGTTTTCTTTTTTCGAAACCAATTATATTGGAATTTTATTGTATAATATGGATGATCGAAAAATTATTATGATCATTGAAAATGATCCCATAATATATAAAATAAGTGTTGAATATTTCTTAAATTAAATTATTTTTATAAAATTAAATTAATGTTTAAATTTTTTTTTTGAACCTATGTCGAGTTTTGTAACAAAATATAATTCTTGGTAATAGTAATTAATGAATGACTAAGGAAATTTAAAAATATGTTTGTGAAGATATTTTACACGGTGGGATTTGAATACTATGATTTTATACATTTTATTTATTTTATTATGTGTGTATCATTTGGTGTTTTTCACAAAAAATTGGCCAAATTAGCCTAATCACCCCAATACAAGATATACACCCCAAGGGAGAATGAAATCACTTAGAATAGATTCAGGCCCACCAGAAAGCTGATATATGGTGAGAGATGACCTCTTCATAGAATGAATATTTTTCATCCGTGAGAATTTAAGATGTAGATTTCATAGTGGAAAATGTGGGGAGGTAAAAGTAGTGAAATTGTGGATGTGAGTGTGTATGGGACTTGACCCCAAATCCATAACCCGGTGGTTTGAGAAATAAGATCCCTAATCTAGTAGATTCTTACAATAATGAATAATTATGTAGGACATATATTATTAAGAATTATTCATATGAAAAAAAAAATATATAAAAAGATATTTATCCGATCTGATCAATCTATACCTCATAATCTATGACATATTAAACCTCTCCACCAGGTTTTTTATAGATTGGGCTTAGAATTTTAAAGAACTAAACCTGTCTAGTAATAAGTTCATAGGATGTAAAACAATTATAGAGATTATCGCATGATCAAATTAATTGGATCTTTGGATTTAATTGATTTTAACATTCATAGTTGAAATATAACTTTTTCATGTAGAAATTTCTGCAAAGTAAATGAATTTTTTAGTATGATATGATGTTACATAATAATTTTTACATGAATTATTTTATTTATGAGGTTATTTTAAAAAATAAATAAAACTTTGTCATAGTTATCACATGCACAAGAGTTTTTCACTGTAACGATTAAATCTAATATTACATTCATTTGAAACCATGTTTTCGGATATTGCATGAAGTTATCGAGATCATGTATGAAAATAAATGTTCTCTTGAATATATTTTACATTTATTTATAAAATATAGATATTATGGTGATTCATCATCTATAAATACCATTTTAATGTTGAGTAATTC
This sequence comes from Viscum album, assembly GCA_963277665.1. NCBI lineage: Eukaryota > Viridiplantae > Streptophyta > Magnoliopsida > Santalales > Viscaceae > Viscum > Viscum album. Next base: position 1,129,089,924 of record OY728128.1, on the reverse strand, counting down.
ACATTATGATGTTTTGGTGAGATATATTATTTTCTCAATGAAAAAATAGATTCCATGGAGCCCTGTATGCCACATCAATAAGAGTGAATCCATGTATTCATCATATTGAAGGATATGTGTGAATCCATGATCTTCTAAGGATTTAAAATGTATGTGTCAATATGTTTGAATTAATCATTTATGTTATAATGGATTGGGATCCTACTATTCCATGCTAATAAAAATATATATTACATCATTGATTGATTGATGATGAGGAGTTAGTTTTGGTTAACACTATTATTTGAAATCATATGACTTCCCAAAAATCCCTCTACATTAATGTGAAAAATATTTTTTCTCACGTACACTATGATACAACATCATTCCTAGTATTCCAAGAATCATCTATGGGCATAGGACCATCTCAAATTCTCTATAAATAGTGCATGAATCTGACAAAGAAATCCATGTGTATTCATTTATATACCTAAAACTATTTACATAAAATATATAGATATTAAATAAAAAATGTTTCTTGAATATAGAAAATTAATTTTATCAAAATTAAAAATAATAACAGTTGCTTTTGGACATGGGTTAAAAAATGGAAATATCATGAAATTCTAGCATATAATGAATTGACATGAATTAAAAATAGCACAAAATGGGTTTTAAAAGTTTACGCAATCACTAAATTATATTACCAACCAATGACCATGTGGATAGTGATGATTAATTATTGTAATTCATATATATGGGATCACATTCTATTAAATTCATCATGAAGGCTCTAAGTGAAATTTTTTTACCTCACCTACATATTACATGTATTGATTAAATTTTTCATTATTATTAGAAAAGGTATTATTAATTTTCCTTGTACTAAAATGTATTAAGCATGCAATTTTATACCTCTTATCACATATTTTTTACAATCTAAAATATTTTTCCATTGATCAACTATCTCTAGTGATCAGGCCATGTCGCATGAACCCATCCAAATGTCATATCATGCCCATATCAATTATATATCAGTATATAGTAACTGTGAACCTCCATGAATTCACTCTATATTATTACTGCAGGCATTGATGAAATAATCATGCAAAACAATTGCATGATACAAGATTACAATGTGATTTTGACATGATTAAAGGCTTGTTAGAGTTTGTTTTCTGAGTAAAATGAACATTATATGATAATTTTCATATGTAAAATGGATTCCCACAATGTAGGATTCAATAAAATTTATAGTCACATGATGCCATCATTTTTTGTGTCACGTGATGTTCTTGAGATCACCAAAGATCATAATAGTTTTTTAAATTATAACCATTCAGCATAAAAATATTAGCTAAGATGGTGATGTCTCATATATTAATAACTAGTAGGAGATAATAAATTATATTTTTGATATTCAGGAGAGGGATCTCATTTTCATAAAAAAAAAGTGCATTCACATATCCCACTTAGTTATGCGATGAATAAAAACTTATAGTTATTGTTATGTTGATGGAGAAGTGATATCTTGGGAACTGATTAGGATTTTTGATGCTCGAGTTAGTATATTTGAATCACTCACGTGAAATTTATTGAGTTGATAACCTACTTGGCTATGTGAATATTAATATGTGTCGAATGATTTTCTATAACAAGAGGAGGATTGAGTTTCCATGTACTATGTTACATATAGAACATCTAGTTTTCTATGGAGTGATCTATATTCCTGAATAAGAAAAAAAACATGTACTTCATGTTTCACCAAGATTCCTGTTTAACCATATATTTTTTCACATGATAGACATGTGTAAAGTACCTTAAAATAGTACATGAATGAGACTATTTTGAACATTAACGTGACTTTGTATACATGAATCAAGTTTTAAAAAATAGTCTGAGAAAAAACAAAAAGGCATCAATATGAACTAATGTTAAATACATCACATAAGAAAAAAATAAATGGTTTATGTTATATGGTATGAAAATTAAATAGGAACATTAAACTCTTACATCAAGTGAATTTGAAGTTATTTAATTAAAATATACTAAGTGGAAAAATTTTTTCATTCATTAAATAAAATCAAGAAGATAGAGAGCATGTAAATTGTGATTATTAATTTTTTTTGATACACTAATAAGTGATCAGGTGATATTATGTTAATCATAACTTCCCTAAAAAATAAATTTAACAATTTTTTCGAAGAAACAAGAATTATAAAATTATCTTTCAAATTGTGTTTTTAATTCCCTTGTATCAATACATGTTATAATATTTTTATATAGGGACTCTATAAATCTTATTGTGACTTTATCTGATGAATGTTTTATACTATAATGAATTATTTTTATTATGATGAATCTACGATTAGGGATTAAATAATATCATAGTATAGACTATGATCAAATTGAGACCAATCCTAGTAAAAATAACATGTATTATTGTTATTTATTTTTTCAATATTTGTATATGTATGACTATTCATAATACTATATAAGATCATACCATATCAATATAGTTTAATTTGAAATAATAAAATTTTCAAAATATAACCACAGATTCACCCCTATTGTTAAACACCTCCATAGGATCTTTGATTTGTATTAAAAAAAATCCCACAATCAAGATCCAAGAAGTGTTGGAGATGGATAATATAAATATTTAACTAATACATGTGATCATATATTTTATAGAAATATCTATCGTAGTACAGAAAATATGATATATTAATATATCTTATATCTTTGACACGAATTAAATTATTAAGAAATCTTAAAATTACCATCTATTTATGAAAATTATTATATGAAATTTTATGATAATATAATTTTGGATGTTTATATAAAGTCTTAATATTCCTTTTTATGGGTTACTTGGAAGAACATTATACCTAGTTTATTAGAATCCAAACTATAATAGAATTTGGACCCAAATTGGAATAAAATTGTAACCCAAATGTGAAATTACGAAAGGAAAAATTAATATTTTTAGCTGATACTTTTATGAATAAAATATATTTTAAGTATAAAAAAAGTATGACTACATAACATGAGTAAATTAAACTGTTAGTAATATTAAATGATTTCGGGAAAATATTCCCTATTCAACTATTTTTAAAAGATGATGATAGACATTTTTTATAGTTGTGATCATAAATATTTGTCTTTATATGCCATTTATTATAATAATTCTAATGATTCACATATCATTCAATTTTCTTATGAAATGTTTAATAATATGGATCTCACAAATAAAATAATAAATGAGATGTCATTTGAGGACATGATAATGTTCTAAATGAAAGATTAATAAACATTGAATCATGTGAATATAATGATAATGAGGACGAAAAATATTATAAAAATAATATTTCACATTGACTAAAGAGATTAAATAGTATAATGACTAATGGTGAATTCATAATACCCCTAAATTGTATAATTATAATGAAATTGGGGAATTCTATAAACAATATCATAGAAGAACTTTAAAGAATGTAATATATAAGAAAATTATTTGAATCAACATAAATGAAATACACCAAAATATAAAAACATTATAACAAATTTGGTCTTATAAATAATATATGAATTAATAGTAAAATATGAACAATAATGAGAAAAGAAGGTAAAGCTGTATACACATCATATAGCCAATAAAAAGATAAAACTAATTTGAAGGCTCGTGTGGGAAAATTGTTTTATAACATATGAAATGAAAATAATGAAGGTGAACTAATTACTCTAAAATACATTATAAATAAGGAATTAGAATATTTTATTGAGAAGATCCAAAGATCTATATGGAGAAGAGGATGCTATTAAAAGTTAATGAAAAGATAAAATAGGTCATAGATGATCATGGAATGAAAAATTATATTTACATAGATTAGATAAAAATATAAAAAGTAAAATTTGAAAATATGGAAATGATATTCAATGACCGTCACTAAATAATTTATCACAAAGGAAAAAAATAATCCAAGACACAATAATAATTTCGTGAATCACATGATGATATGAAGAAATTTTTGTAAGATGTCAATGTGGTTATTAAGGTAAATGTAGAAAAATATCAATCTAGTTCAAATTAGTTTCTAAAGAATAAATATCATTTAGGTAATAAATATTATTTAGTATCATATGAATATAAAAATAATCGAATTACCTCTAACATTAATGTTTTAAAAAATAATTGTGCACTGGTATAGGCTATTATTAATAATGTGAAACCCTCTTTCAAATAAAATAAATAAACATATTTTTAATGAAACAAATTTTCCCCAAAAGAAATAAATACTCAAAATATACAATGTTTGGAATAAAATATTCATTCCATAAATATGATCAGTACAAATGATCTTCATTTTGAGGATGTTGAAATATTTATCATGTTTTTTGGAACAAACCCTACTCATGATTATATAACATATGAATTACTATAACAATACACGAGCCAAAGGATATTTACTCTTAAAAAATATGAACATATATTCAATTAAATATATGTATTAATAAATTTTTTTCTTATACTCTAGAACAGAACAATATTTATAGCATAGAATTTCTTTATTGTGGATGTGATCATTAGGGTCATTTTAAAAAAGAAGTTCATGAAATTTAAACCTAAAACAATTATAATATTTTGAAGGGACTTGGAATTCAAATTATGAAGTGTGAAATTTTATTATGAAGTACATTCGAAGTATACCAAATAGATCAAGTCAATAATACCAAATTGTGGATATTTCTCACCCAATACATCTACAAGAAAAATTCTATGGAATATTTAGAATCATTTAGTAGTAGTGGTGCCTTTTAGAAATTAGTGTTCCTTCAAAATCAGTGGAGTGTAATTTGTATAAAATAATACCCAAAATGAAAGGTAAAATGTTGTATTAATCGTTAAATGGATATAGAAAATTTTATTTATTATGAGTTGAGATTGTGATACTGATAAGCATATGGTATCTATTAAATATTCATGAATCATCAAAACAAAAATTTATAGAAGGATATTCACTCAAGGTAAAAAATTGAATTATAAAACAAATTGGTTCCCCCAATAATACCTTATTTTTGAGTACTAAAGCTTAAAATAACATAATTAATAGAAGGATTTAATATCATATCCTATAGAGAATGAGTATAATTTGGAATCATGGTATTATAAATAATATACCATTGATCTTGAGATAAAAGGGTGAAATCTATAAAAAAATCACAAAAGGTAAAATTGTTCAAGGTTCACATGAAGGAGTGGACATTCTATCCACCGAACAACTATATCTTAATCAAAAAATCATTTAAGGCTCAATTTGACAAAATACTACCATAGGTTATCCATATATCATAACATATTTGATGATTATACAAGGTTGACTAATTCCATGATTATCAAGGACATGTTTGAGGTAATTTAAATGATTAAAATCATTAATAGAAAATATGAGATGGTGAAGGGAATATACATCATGAAAATGAGTTAGATAATTCAATGGATTTAACATGAAATTCTTTTGAAATCCATAATGCCTAACTCTAAATCACTATGGTTTGTTTCTGAACCAGTGTTCTTTAATGGAATCAATGGTACCTCTCCATATGCCAGAGGAAACTGACTAGATGTGAGGGTATGTAAGTATACCATTTGGAAACTATAACCTTTTGTAAGCTTAATAATATCAGTGTATAATAATAACAATTCATAATAACATAAAAATAATACATTCAAAAATATATTTGGAAAATTTAAAATAATAAATACACTAAAAAGTTGTTATAAGGAATATTAAATTCATTACATTACTTGTAACTCATGTGTCTATCACACACACCATGAATAATAAATTTTCAAAATAAAAAATAAAACCAAACTCCAAAAAAATCATGTTCTTAGTACTAATAATTCCAATCACCAAAATCCCACACCTATAATACCAATGTAATCTGATGAAACCAATAACATCATTCGATTTACCATTTCGAAAATGGTAACCAGATTTTCTTCTTCTCATGTATCCAATTTACATGAAAACCTAAGTAGGTTTTAATTACAAATTTGTAGGCCACAACAATTTCTTTCCCTAAAAAGAATATTCCTCAAAAAAAACTTCATTATGATGGTCGAGTAAAAAAATAGTTTTCCAAATGAATTTTAAAGGACAATACAACATCCAGTATTTTGATCTGCAGTAACATGTGAGGTTGGAAACACCTGCATCATCATAATCAGGTGCACCTATATTTTTTGTGATGATTCATATAACATATTTTAGTATAAAGGTTTATAACCATGGAAATAATAGCTATGAAATCATAAGGTAATCTATGAGGGCTAAACCATGTACTCAAAACACAACTTGTATTTAATAATCCCTGGAAATCATTTATTGAATTATTCTTTATATAATCTATGTGAATCCAATTAATACAATCATGGTATTATATAATCTTAATATAAGTAAACATGCTCCCAAGGAATTCATTGTATCAATATTTATTGGAATCCTGGCCCACACCGAATGCATTATATTTAATATAATCTAACCAAATTTTGGGAGTTCATCTCATAACATTAAAAAGGGTACTATAATAGTATCGACAACATTCATGTATGTTATTTATCATTTGAAACATCATTCTAATTCATAGGGGTGACACTTCAAGGAATTTTTATTGATTAATTATTGATGAATCCATGTAACCCCATGGTATTCCCCTAATATAGACATATGTTAATCAAAGGAGGAAACATCCCATTGAATTCAAAGAAGTCCTCAATTGAAATATAATAAAATCATTCCTCTCATTTAATATCCATAATTTATTACAAGGGGTATTAGTCAAGGTAATAAACAAATCATTATAAATAATAAAATCAATTATAATTCCATTATTTAAATATTATTATTATTATATCATTGAAAAATAAAATTATTACATTTAATTACATTAATTTCACCCAACCCAAACCATTTCATTCCACCAAATAAACCAATTTCCATGTAACGTGCATTCATCCACTTCAATTCCATACCACATGAAGTTCACTATTTCTCACTTAATCATATATCAAAACCATATCCAAAACAATATTTTAATCCCATGAAAAAATTAAATTTTAATTCCCATTTCAGTAATGTATTTATCATTTTCAAACAATAATAATTAAATTTCATAACCATCATTTATAATATAATGAATTCTGAATCCATTTTATCCATTGTAATATTACATTTCCTTTCACAAATAATGTGAAAAATATAAACATATCACCAAAACATTAATCATTCAAATTGTAATTGGCCTAGTAAAATGTCAAATCCGATTACAATTATCGATAGTTGTGAAAATAAAATTCAGAACAAAAATTCCAAACCATGATTCTCTTTTATCTTGTAAATTTAAGAAACTATTTTTACACATTTGAATTTGAAGTTCAAAGATCACCCAATTCTGTATCAAATGGTATTAAAAATATTAATAGCTCACAGAATGTGAATAGATTTGTTAAAATAATCCTACAGTCAAACAACCGGTTAATTTAAATAATATTCAAATTCATAATATGGCCATCATGGTCCCACAATTTCATCCCTTGAGAAATTTTCAGGGCTATGGGTCATGATTAGGGAATAAAAAACATATTATTATAGTAGACCATTCATCCATTATAAACTATTGGTTTTTCATACATCATAAATTACACTAGAAACCATAATATGATGATAGAAATATACTATATAAGATATAATAGCTATGATAACATAATATAGAAGAATTTAACAGGGTATAAGTTTTGGGTTTTGTAATATCCGAAAAATATGACATCTCATCCACAAACTACATCTTTGAGTTTCACTGATCCTTGATTCATGAAATATACTCTAATAATAGGTTAGTCATTGTCAATGATAACATTGCACCTCAAACCCTCATTTATTTTTAAAGTCCTCATTTCCCATAATTTTCTGAAACCTCAGGGTGTGAATTTGTGTCATAGGGGATGCCCTCAGAATGACCTATTTTGGCCCCCTTAGTATGGTGTTATTTGGTACTCTTTTTTGTAAGAAATATTAGATTTGGATGGATGGGTTCCCAAGATATTTCAACTAACACCACCATGTATTTTGAATCCTTTTAAATTATAATGATATTAATATTTTTAATATTTTGAGCTCTTAGTCATCTCCTTGGACTTCATTAGACCATCCTCCATCTAACTGTACCTATCAAAAAACATAGTCTCACTCTCAAGACAATTAATAACCCAATTGTTTACCTCATAATTAACAATGAAATTCCATTAAAAAATAATAAATCATCAAATTCATAGATAATACTCATACCATCTTCCCAAAAATCAAACTTGCTCATATCAATAGACTATCATCCCAATCGAGTTATTTATAAAACATACCACCCATAATAAAACAACCTTCATGATTATTCAATGACACATTAATTATTGTGAGACTATATAAAATGAGTTCAAAATGATTAATAACTCTAAGGTGTGCTCAAAACAGTAGGATTTCTTAATAAATGACTTCCATGATTGAAATATCTAGTTACAATGTCACCACCTTCCCTCATCTACAATTCATTTCTGATATGGATGCATACTCATCGTCCAACACAAGTGTTTGAATACACCAGTCACCCCATTCCAAAACATGAACGAAATCCATGGCATCCCATTGAAATTATTAGTTGGATATGACCCCACCATATAAAAATCCATTAAAAAATTCAATTTAACAACCTCTAACAATCCCATGTTAAATGAAATGTGTGGCTTCATCTATTGATATTTAAATAAATAATTATGTCATGATTTCTCTATCATCAGAGGAATTCCATTAAAATTCATACATAGACCAAGGTCGAACCTCAACCACTAATATGATTTATAGTCAAAAAACAGACCACTATCACTATTCACCGTGATCTTTCTCAAGCACTTTCATGCTACCAAACCAAAAAATGTTTAGATCACAACATTTCTTTTAATGGGAAAGAACTACTCAAAATTCAACAAGAATCACTATGAGATTATCCTTTGGAGTTTTAATAGAATTCATATTACACCAAAAATTCAATATCAATAACATCAGTTTCCATCAAGGCCCTATGAATACCCTTCTACATATAAAACCCATTTCTAACATGTGGGTCACACACCAAATACTTTTTTGATTTTTTTCACTATATAGGGTCCTTGCCTTAATTCCATATCATTATACCTCAACTTCATTCACCCATGACTCGTTCTTCACTAGAAAAAATAGTCTAATATTTTTATACCACTTATACAAGACTATCACTAAATATGTGAAACAATACTCCTTCATGGATCATTGAACTTTATCACAAGTACATGTTAAAAATCATCTGAAGGGACATTCACACCCTATAAAAACATGTCATGGGGTCACTATAATATAACAATACATATACCGAACCACTATAACTATCCCTAAACATGCCATTCTATCTTCACACACAAGTAACTCTTCCCAATATAGACCCATTGACTTCTATAACAAACCAAGAATGATATATTGGATCAATAATCTCCAAGTAATATAATTCAACATTATATTTACTATATCATATAAGGGTATTTTCCTTCTTCCATCCAATCCTAGGGAAACAATACCTGAAATGGCTATTTAATTTCATTGACACCAGAACTACTCACAAGTTCTCACTAATCCAAAATTCCATGTACATTGTTCGTGATAACACACAATTGCATCTTCCATAAAAATAAATAATGCATATCTTACACCAACCAATCAAATACCGCTACTCAAACTCCCATGAACCACATCCTATAAGTAAAATGATAAAAAAATATATACAACTAATTATTCTCATATAGAATTTATTATTACATAACCAAGAGAACCCTAATTAATCTTCTTCAAAATTAAGAACTCCATTTGTTCCAAGGACTATCAGAACACTGCCTTCCAATTGGTATCATCCAAAATTACTAGTTCCTCACCCTAGTCTCCCCAAGCTATTTTACCTTTATTGTTAATATAATATGGTGAAGAAATCAACTGATCTCACCCTCTTCCCCAATACAAGATACAAATCACTATCACCTAATGTGGTTTCAAATTTAAAACCACCCATGGAATTACTATGCCAATGTAGTATATTTGGAATCATTTCTTGTGAACTGATATACGATAATCATATGTTATTAATGACCAACAAGACTTATCATTTTTTTGGACATAACTAGTATACCTTCTTATACCACCTATTTGTCATGGAATATGGATTCATTCATTTTTTTTATTAACACAGTCTCCACTCATATTGGTTTTTTCAACACTATATCTTCTTCTAATGATCCCACCATCCCCTTAGACTTGAAACAATAATCAATTAAAATTAACAATATTTTTCTCCACACTCTCTGTACTCCCATCAATGAACACATGGGATTCCCCTCACTTCTTTTCCCAACCCCCTTAAGGGTGTCTAAACACACCATAAATCTAATTCTTAAAAAACACTATTAGGTTCTACCTCACTCATGTAAACATCATCTTGGAATTTCACCATTTATCATCCACACATCCCCATGAACATCCCAAACTTTGAACATAATGCAATAAATTACCCATTGTACAACCTTTAAGGAACTCCAAACATAAGGATAATCCCTATCAAAGGTTACAATTGCATTCCATGTGACACTCACTCATTAAACATAAGATTCTCTCATGTGACAATAGGTACTAAAACCTAAACAGTAAACAAATATTAATTTGTATTTCAATTCATGAGACAACACTCATCCCAACATCATGGGGAAACAATATCTCCTATGTATAACACACACTTCAAGATAAAACACTATTGGATTTCATCAATGTATAACACCATAATACATTATGCAATAAACATCATCGAGATTTCATTATCTCTTGCGGGTAGTAATTCCTTGAAATTGTCACTAGAGTCATTCTAATTCACCTAGAAAAGGAAAAACCACACACATAGTATCTATTTCAAAACATCTAACAAGTATATAGAAACCTAGTATCTTACAATAGTGCCACAAACCTATATATAGGTCAGTGAACATATATATAAGGGTTCTATATCACTAGGTCCGACATGAATTTACATCATTCTGAAGGGATTTACATTACTATTTATTCTATAGTGTTCACATTTTTAATAGGATTCTAGATATCTCAATAAGAGGATTTACATGTTGTCATTCATTGGGTTTAAAAAATTTACACATTTCCAATTACTTTTTCAATATTATTTCACTAAAAATGTATAAATTAATATTCCTTATAGGTTAATTTTTTGAACTCTACATAACCAAAACTATAATTTAGTAATTAGTTTATATATTCTTAGAAGTCTAACTCTATTTTTTAAGGCTCCATCATATTTTTCTATCTTCATTATTTTATTAAATAAAATTTCATTCACAATATATGAAGGAAAAAACCATATTGGATTCATACATGAAAAGTATTTTATCATGTTCATCCTTTAACATATCATTTACACGTGCCAATTTTCAAAGGACTGCTTAAGATATTGTACCTACAAGATTCCAGCATATTATTATATGGGGAAACACTATATAAAATAGTTCATACACTTAAAATAAAAAACCAATATATATATATATATATATATATATCAATGGAATATTCAAATTAGAAAGGTAATTCATTGGTTAATGTAAAGAATAAAAAATTTACACAAAATTACTATGATTCATACAAATGATATACAAATCATATCTTAATATAATTATGAAAAAAACATCCTCTCCTTCTATAACATTCCACTAGGAAAAAAACATAAATGAAAACATCATAAATTACATGAGTCCATCAATGATAAATAATACTAACTATAAAAAGAAACATCAAAAATCAATCAATCATGTTAATTGTTACATTAGTTTTCATTATATGTTGACGATTAACTCTCAAGTGTGATCTCATTAACATGTTTCAAAAACATACTAGTCTATATTATACAAACAATAAATTTTCAGAAAAAGGAAAAATGTAATTGATACAGTTTTTAATTCCCTTCTCATGATTACTATAATAAATATTTAAACTTGTTATGCTATATGGCCTCAACAGTTCCACCTTATATGCTAGATGATACTGACTACCAGTGAGTGTGTATAATGATACTATTAGGTGATTTTACCATCAATAATGAGTCACAATAGTAGTGAATAATGATATTAAATCCCATAACCTTCCATATTCAAACCTCACATTTCATTCACTTCACCTTATTGATCCCTCAAATCCTCTTTTTTATTTACTATATTTTACATGGGATTGATGTTGTTTCCTTCAGGTAATTACTTATTTCTTCCTTCTTTTCCTCTCATCCGACATTCCTTTATTTTTTCATTCCCTAGTGGTGCCTTGATGAATCATCATTCATCATGGCATGACTGGTAATAATAGATTTATTTATTTATTGGATTCTCTTTTCTTATAAGACTATTTTTACCATGATGAGGTGGATTTCCATCATGGTTTATGAATGAAACTATACAAAAGTATATTTACCCATGTTTTATTTTTTAAGTATCTTAATAATTTTTTAATTAAATACTAATGTTTTCGATTTATCATGATATTATAAATTTATTTTATTTAAAATAAAATATTAAATTAGGTTTCATATAATTTACATTAAAAATGAATGATTCCCCATTATTATGAATTAGAGAATATTATTGTTCATATCCTCACACACTAGGTGTTTGGTAAAATTCCCCATTGTCTATTATAATGAGAGTTTAAAAATATAAAAGGTGTTTTTGTCCAAAATATAGTTTTCCTAAAAAAAATCTATTTGGTTTCATAAGGTATGTTCTAATGGAACAATTATAACAACATCACAATGAAATTTTGAAGAAAATAACCCCCTAGATCATAATAATAACAAAATTTGAATACCTTTAAAGAGAATTACATTGTTATTGGATGTTATGTTTATATTAGAATTAAAATGTTTCATTAATGAAATGTTTTCATATGTGTGTTGTTCTTATTGTTTATATTTTTTATATAGAAATTAATGAATTATATTAATCTCTCTACTTATTTCTATTTTTGGACAACCATTATTTCATATTCCTTTCGAATCCATGGGTATCTTGTGGTATATCCAAATGCATCTGATGCCCTAGTTTATGATTATGCTCTATATAATGTCCTCTATTTTTGTTTTATTCCTTCTTCGGATTTTTTCCCACATATAAGATTGGTCTAACAAAACAATGATTTATGGTGATCAAATTGTACAATGTACATTTTTAAGATGGATCATGTTTTAGTATTTTTCTAGATATCCCCATTATCTCTATGTTTTTCCTCGATAAACTAATTTCATATTATGATTATTGAAAACTTTTCATGTATTTTGATTGTCTTTGAAATTTTTATAATTATTTATTTTTACATATTTCTATTTATAGTATTTTTCTATTGAATTTTACATTGATTAGATTTTATTGTGTAACCTATTTCCATGAAAAAATGGTGTATGCACTTTTGAAGAAAATATATTTTCAGAATAATAGATTATTCTAAATTATATTTTTTAAAGGAGGAATTAACTTGAAAACCATTACCAACATGTTTTAAAATAAATAATTATAAGGTGATGATGATATATTATTATGTTTGGAATATAAATAGATCACATATTTCCATTTTTATATTAAACTATCTTGGAACATAACATATCTTTAAAAGAAATATATGGGGTATGGAAAACTTTGACATAAACATTACATCACTTTCTCTCATCAATTGTATTTCTATTTTATGTTTAGATTCTTAAAATTCTTTATGTATTTGGGGTATTGATGTAATATGTTGACTTCTAAGGCCCTATTGATATAATTTTGGGTAATCATTAATTTTTTTTACTTTTTTTATAATCTAATATAGTCATCCCTATAGGCGATTCGATGTTAGATTTATATATTTTGCATGGGTGGACCATTTTATTTGTATTTAATGTTTAGTTTAATTATGATCATTTTATAAAACAATTTTTTTGTGGGACCATGGAAAAATTATGTCTAAAGTGATAATTATGGAATTCAATGGGGGTGAAAAATATTTAATTTTATTTATTGAGAGAATTTTTTCCCACAGTATATATATTGTCATTACTTTTTCACTTATCATCAACCCAGGTAGACCATAAATTCCCCTTAAGTATGTCACAAGCTAGCTCATGTGACTGGTTCATGTTTTGTGAAAATTGGTTCCTTATAATATGGTATAATAATAGGGATTTTAAATAAATTTAATAATGGTTTATTAGATATAGGAATCTCAAAACATAGTGTGTATGTATATAAATGCATCTGACTAAAAATTTTAGTGCTAAACCATGAGATACCATATGATGTTAACATATAGATCCTTCATTATGAATTTTCATTATTCAAATCCAGCTTTTCATGATTTAAATCAATGATGATATAAATTTCATTGGTGTTATGTGGGATATTTTTTAATTATATCAGGATTGCGTATGAAATGGGAATTGAAATTGTGGTACAAATTGATATATTTTACTCCTGAAAACAATATGGATCCTATGTGAAAATCACCAATTAACTCTATATGATAGAGATATAATTGGGAAAAGTTCTAATAAACTTGTGGTCCTGTCATTCATGGTCACTATCCATCCTTGAATTTTCTATTTGGATTCAATTTTCTTCATTTTTTAAAAATGTATTTATATTATTTTTGTTAATGTTGGTTTTCAATAGTAATTTATTTGTTTAAAAATGGAAATGATTTGGTTTTGAAAATGATAAATTAATTTCTACAAAATTTTAGAAATAAACCGAATATTTGGATGTGGAAAATTTATTTTCACAACAAATTAGTGGAAAATTAAAAATGGTTACTAAATTGTTTTATTTATTTCAAAACCACGGATATGAGATTTTGAAATTGTATTAACAATAAATTTTAACATCATTTAAGAGGTTTAAAATATATTTCATTTTTTTGATGTTGATATCTAGACATGGATGGGTATGGCTGACTTGGATGAATATTGTATGAGGAATTATTTTTTGTTTTTATAACATTATGTCCCTATCAAGTATCCATTGAGTATCATGGGGAATCTATAGGTGGGTCATTGTAGGTGAACACATTAGTCGATCAGCAATTATGTTTCACTCAAGGGATCTAGAATTCTAATCCCCCCTTATTTAAAGATAAATTGTATCCATGTAATCTGGATAATGTTTTGGAGTATTATAATAGATCAATAATATTTTTTGTAGGAGAATGATTTTAATATGAGATATGGGTACTTTAAATTTAAAAATAATTGTTTTCATTGCCCTAATATGAATACCTAATTATATCAGTGAAGTGTTTACTATATCTAGGTCTTGTTCGGACACCCAAGGCCTATTTTATTGAAAATTAAAATTATGTCCCATGGTTAGTATAAACGTACTCCCCAACATGGATGGTTTGGTGAAACCAAGTGAGTTGGTCCATATATCTATCTAGAGAAACATGATATGGGAAACCATGTGGCCAGGGGAATATTCCAATATGAGTTTTCCTAATAATTGGACAGATCCAGTCATTATTATTAGAACATAATTTGTCCAACATTTTGGCCTAGCCATTTTGGTTCCCTCCATGAAATGTGAATAGTGAAAGGTTTGTGCATGGTTAGTGCACAAATTAGAAAACAATGTGATCAAATCATGTGACCTGGTTATTTTGTGTAAAATTAAATTTTTTCATTCAAATTATATTAATTCAACGGTTCGTTGTGTTTTTACATCTAGAAGACATATTTGTATTGTGAGGTCACATTGGAGATCAAACCACTTCTTTTGATCCCTATTCATTTTCTGGTCTCGTATCTGAATATCATTTGTCTTATTGGATCTGCATCAGTATGTTCATTGATAATCTTTCACCATTATCAATTTATATTACCCTTCACGAGAAAGGTTTGATATATTCTCGTATGCCTTATGTTTTGAGCATTCATCATTTATCCCATTTTTTCTGATCTAGTCCAAAAAGGATTTATGCATGATGGCGTGAGTATTACAATAATGAGTTAGGTGGTCTAGTATTTATCCCTCAATATATAATTATTATATAAAATTTACAATATGATGGTCACTAGATACTCCATTCATTTCTCTAAAACTACAAATATTAAATGCTGAATATAATTCCTATAATATAATTGATCCACTATCCACTAATCAGGTTTGGTAATCTCCCATCATATATTTCCACCCTTCTAGGTGATCACATTCGTTTTCCTATATATTATGAAATTAATTAATGAATAAAACATATTCTTAATGTTTTTACCATGACTCTAGAGTGAGACAATTAAAATTATTTGAATTTAATGTGAGTGGTATGAATATGTCACTAGTTTAAATGGATAGTGGTTTCGCCTTTGTTGGAATGAATTTAAATAGTTTTAATTCTTATTTAACTAATAATTAAATTTGGAATTATAATGGGAATGATGACCCTCAAAAATTATGGTAAATGGGAATGATTATCCTTGTTCATATTATATATACATATGGGTATGGTGACCCTATGCAGTGATATTGGCCATGGTCTCCCCTATTTCAATGATAATGCTCATGGCGATCCTATACTGTGATATTGGGTATGAAGTACCCAATTTCTATAATAATGGTTATAGTTTCTACTATTTATATGATAATAGTCAAGGAGTCCCATATTTCTATGATATTGGTCATGGATTATGCTATTACTATGATATTGGGCATTGAACACTCTATTTATGTGATACATGGCATGTAGATCATATATTATGTTATTGTGACTAGTGAACCTATACTATGATACATGGCATAGTGACCCTTTACTATGATAGTGGGCATGTCATCCCTTAATACTATGACAGTAGGAATGACATCCCTTTCTACTTGGATATTGGGCATCGCATCCCTTTTTTGTCCATAGATAATCTGTCTTGGGTTGATGCACGTATTATCATCCTAGTTTCTATATAGAACTACAGTAGGAACTTTTATAGTTATTATTAATACTTTTTAAAATTATATATTCCAAATTACAAGTTATAAAAACAGACTAGAAATTTATTGACATCATTGGTGGTGGATTATTGAGTTTATCTCATGCCAAATCTGAATTGTATGTAGTACCCAGTTAGGATAAATAATCATATGAGTATATAAAGGAATTTTAAAATTATGGATGTGTGTCTGCGTGCATGACTTATAATGGGATGTTGGAAGAAAATGACCAGGTTAGATCTTGGGATTCAAAGATATATTATTATACATTTCATTCTTAGTTTATCAGATGTACTATTTTGACAACTTATTTTAATTTTTACATGATTCCAAGTTTATAGATACATGAAATAATATTTTTCTTATGATTTAGTTTATTATTTTTATTATTATTTACTACTTCGATTACTATATAATGTTTCTATTATAGAAGGTTTCTAGTATAGTTTTTTTATTCAATCATTCTCTATCATTTACATTACTTATATCCATCACTTATTTAGATACCTACATCTTATACAATTTGACCTCATTGACCAGAGGTTATAGTGTCCCCATAAGAACACCCTTGGCCATTACTACTAGTCTGCATCCTTTGGCATCTATGGAGGTATGCTTGAGGCCATGTGGCCCATAAGCTCAATAAACCAATAAAGTGGAATCCATGATGGGATATAACAAAATTAAATCAAAGGACATTCCCTTAATTCCTAATAATTTTTTAGATAATAGATGATAGATTCATAATTTTATTGAAATTCATTATAAGGATCTCATATTCATAGATAACCCATGATCGGGGTATATATCTAGTTTCCTTAAATAAGAATTATTGTTCAATATTTTTCCTATAATAGTTGATAAAATTTCACCATTAAATGATGCATATGCATTGTGATGATTTTTATTGTTTTTTTATTGAGGATATCATTTGATAAATGTTTTATTGGCATGTGGGAAATGTTCAATTGATCATTCATCATTGTATGAACCTTGTAGTAAATTCACACGCTATGCATACTGCATGCCATAAATGATCATTTTGTTTCTTGCATTTCTTTTGATTGGTATGAGTGATTTAATTAATGAAACTAATGTTTGCTGCTCTATTTTATATATCTTAATGTTATAACATTTTATGTGGGGGTTTTATTAACATAGATGACATATATAGTGTTTTTGTAACCTCATTGGGTTTTCCTCCATAGGATACAACTGACACCCTAATAGTCAATTACGAAATGATGAGTCATGGAGCATTGGTTTCATGTAATGGAAAGTGATATGGTAAGGATTTTTGGGGTTCCATACTTTGTTTCATATTGTGTATGATCTCCATTGGAGTTTAATAGGTGAATAATTTGGATCAATTATCAATAAAAAAATTTAAAAAAATTCAAATATAAATTAAATGAAGTTAAATTTAAAAAACCCAAAGCCCATCTGAGTCCCAGACATAGTTATTTGTAGTAGGTTTCATATATTATGCTAGATTGAGTAACCTTCTATATTCAATAGATTATGGGTTGTTTTCCATGAATAATTTTCTAGATTACCTCTTGAGTGGGAGGTAGAGATTACTATTGAGATAGTTTATGGAGCTACAATACTATCCATTCCTCTTTATAGTGTTTATACTAATAAGATTAAGATTATCAATATGTAGCTGGAATATTTAATTGATAATGGTTTTATATGTCCATGTTCTTCTCCATGGACTCCACCTATCCTTCTCTCTATGGTGGTAGATGAAACCTTTTATTTATTCATTGATTATCAATAGTTGAATCAACCTTAAGTAAAAAATTCTATAATTTACCTCAGAATTGTTATATTTTGGACTGACTCTAAGAAGAAATGTTATTTTAAAAGATCGACCTAATCTTGGGAAATCATCATCATTCAGTTAGGCCTTCATATTTTCCTTGTTTGAATTTTCATGGTTTTTTCAACATATATAAGTATTTCCTTATGTCCTTTGGTCTTAAAATTCATCCTTGCTCATCCATAGATATGATGAATAGGGTTTTCTTTAAAAATATAGATTCTATTATTGTGGTATTTATATATGATTTCTTAGTGTATTCTCATTTTCTAAGGGAGCTTGCCATAAATCATAAAATTAATTTAATATATAGTGAGAGAAATAGATAAATGTTAACATAGTGAATGTCACTTTTATATTGACAAAGATAGCCTCATGATCCATATTATCTTAAAGGAATAAGTATTAACTTACCAAGAGATGGTGAGAGCTGTAGTTTTATAGCACTAGCTAAAGAATGGATGTGACAATCAAATTTTATTCGAGATACCTAGTTATTATAGTTATCTTATACAAGTCTTCTCACAATAATAATATACCTTATGATCATGAATAAGAAGGGTTTGATGTTTATATGTTCTCGTTTGTGCAAGACATGTTTTTGGAGTTGAAAGGGTGACTAACTTTAGTGTCAATCACGATTCATCCAGTGCCTGGAAGAATCTATATAGTATATTTTGATGTTTTTTTTAGTATTCATGGAGTAGTTATGATGTGGGAATATCAATTCAATGCATATTGGTCATGGTATATGAGGTCTCATGAATTGAATTAGGTCACACATAACATCATGATGTCCACTATTGTTCATGCCTTGGGTTATTAATTGAATTATCTATTGAGAGATCATTTTTTAATGTTTCAAACTACAAATTATTATGTTATATTTTCACATAGAGATACATGAATTTTAGGTTTAGAATATGGGTTTAATATCTACAATATGTTGAATTTTAGTTTTTCCATCTTCTTAGGAAGTGAGATGATGTTATTGATGCTATGCACAGAAGGACATAGCAGCAGGTGTTAAATGAGGTATGTATCAAGTAGAAGGTTGTGGATCTACATTCATATATACCAATAAAGGTTAAAGACCATCATGGATAGTATGTACTTTTATCCATATTAGTGACCTCTTCTCTTGTATAGAATGTAATGAATATTTAGTTTTAAGAACCTAAGGACCTTTTCCTATGCGAAGGTATTAATGGTGAGGATCTACCTTTATATTAGATTATCCATGATAAATACATCCTATATATACATGGGAATATCTTTGTTCCCACATATGTGAGAGAGGATATGATATGTGAATCACATGTTTCACAATGTGTGGATTAACTAGGTATCACCTATATGTATCGTGACATGCACTAATATTATAAGTGGTATGGGATGAAACATCAGATAATAGTTTTTATAACTAGGTGATTGAACTTTTATCATGTGAAGGTGAAAGACCTGGGACCTGATGGATTTCAATAGAGATTACATGTCCTAGAATTGAAACCGAAGGATGTTGTGAAAGATTTTGATGTAGGATTACTGAGGGGACCTCGAGTTAGGGATTTTGTTTTGGTTTTTATGGATCGAATGAAAAAGTTATCCCAATTCCTTCTTAAATGGGAGACATTATTAGTTAAATTTTAGGGATTATTTCATGTCTTTAAGAATATACAGCTACATGGGGTCCCTATTACTATCATTTTAGATATGTATGATCATTTCACATCACATTTCTAGTTTGGGTTTCAATGTGAAATGATTTTTTAGAGATTATGAACATATCATTTCACACACAGATTCAAATATAGTATGAACACATATTACATATGTTTGAGGACATTTTTCTCGAATGAATCCTTAAATTTAAAAGTTTCTAAGAAAACAATATCACTCTAACAAATGTATTCTATGATAATTTATATCAAGAAATGAAACAGATTGCTCCAAATGAGGACCTATATCGTAGGTTGTGTCATTTACCAAAGTTATAATTTGAGGTTGGAAAGACATCCCTATTGTTTCCTCATCATGTTTACAAGACCTCAAATTAGATTCATCTTATCAAGAGATGTATGTATAATACTTAATCTAGAGAGAAATATTGTTCCTGTTGTCATCGACTACCTCTTGAGCTTGAGGATGAGAATAATTTTATCTAAAGGGTATCACCCAAGCTTGGGAATTGATGGATAATGTGTCAAGGGAAGATATCCCTACCTTTTTTTCCATTTGAGATATTTGAGGGAGTAAGGATTGTATAATATTTGATAAAATGACCTTAGAGGCACGATGTGGTGCACATCGTCATCCAAATTTCATAGCTCTAACATTATCATGCTGAACATTTACATAATTTTGATCCCAAGGATGTTGAGTGAGATTTTGAGGTTTTTAGGAGTATCCTATATGAATCATTGATTGGAGAACAAAGCCTCTCCTTGTCTGGTTTATCCCTTTAGAATAGGTTTAATAGAATCATGATAGATTAGATAATGAGAACACTATTAAGTAGGATAACGTATATACTCTGTGGATATAGTTATTCTCAATAGGTGTTCCACCACCCTAGGAAGGTGAACTCAAGGATGATATAATTTAAAGGGAGAACTATTAGAACCATAATTTTATATGAGGTTCATATCACATAAATTCTAGAATAATTCCTTTCCATGCACCAAATTTGAAAATCTACTGTAATCATGGAAGTTTAATCCAAATTTGGGTATTTTTCAGAACCCATAAGACTATTATGTTGGCAATGAAAACTGGGATGCATGGTTAGTATAAACCATGGTAACTAAGATGTATCTTATTTGGAGACCATTAATGGTGGTATGTTCCTATGTTATGAGGTGTAGGGTTTTAAGAAACCATACATCCATGTGTTCATACCCATATAAGTATTTTTATAGTTTTTTATAGAGATAACCAATACTATTGGTCAAAAATTTCCCAAATCATGAGTCCTAACCATGTTGGTTCCCTGTATGGATGTTGAAGGGACCATGGTTATGTAAAATGTATATTTTAACATAAAATAAAATTAATTCCACCATTCCACTAGTTTTCTATTACATCAGGGGAATTTCTCTTGGGAACTCCCCTTTGATCTCAAATCATATTTTTCAATATTGATTCATCATCGGAGACCAGATACAAATAATATAACTCTCCATTTATCTATGATTGTATTTTATTTGGTCATCTTATTCCATATAAACATTTTATTTAAATTAAAGACACTATCATGATATAAGATCATTTGACTTGTTTTCATGGAATTCATCAATTATTCCATTTTAAATGGTTCTAGAAAAAATGAATTTATGATACCGGATGAGAATAGTACTACAATTTTGATAATGATTGTATAGTGTTTATCCATTAATGTTTTAATTTAAAATATCATGCTTTATATACTGTATGTCAGATTCTCTATTTGTTTCTATATATCTAAACATAATAATTTTTTATTTAAATATTGTTATTGATGTGAACTAGTGATCACTTATCCCTATTAGGATATGTATGTTTATCCACTTCAACCCTTATAGTTATGCCCATAGATTTCTGATGATATTATTAAAACATTTAATGACCAAATTATCTTCTAAATGGTTTCAGAGTGAACCCTAAGAGATTAAATTATAATGAATTGAATTTAATGGCATTTATGTGACCACATCACATGATTAAATTGACAAAGGTTACTCCCTTGTGAAAATTAATTTCAATAGTTATAATATCCTATTTGAATTGTAATTAAATTATTAGTTTCAATGGGCATGGTGAGCCTGATTAATTACGGTAAATGGTCCTGACAACCCTTATTCATGTTATATATACATATGGTCAATGAAAGACTATACAGTGTTATAATGCATGACATCCTCTATTTCTATAATTTTGGGAATTATTACCTTATTATGTTATACTGGGAATAGAGTCTCTTATTTATATAATACTACAAATCACATACAATATTTCTATGATATTAGTAATTCCAAACCCTATTTCTATGAAAATATGTAAGGTGCCCCCTAAATTTATTCTCCTAGGAATGGCGTCCCCTATTTATATGATTGCAGGAAAGGTGACATTATACATTGATACTGTACTTGACCACCCTAAACTATGATATTATAAATAGAATCCTATTAATGAGATAACGGTAATGGTTTCCATTAATTCAATGATATTGTGAATAGATTCCCTCAAACAGATTATATAAGTAATATCAAACCTTTGTTACTTGTTCAGTGATATTTCAACCTGATTCGAATGAGGTAGTGTTGGAATTGTTTCCTTAAAAAATCTAAAAGACAATTTTACTTTTATTATTAATTTTTTAAATTTTGTTCAGGAACACTTCCATGTTATAAACATAGAAAATATATTTATAGATTCTACTAGTGGTGGATTGCTGAGTTTATCTCTTATATTTTCTGGGATTCTAAAAATACCCAAGTACACTATATTCGTGAAGGAGTAAAAAATGCGAAAAATCCTATTATAAATGTGTGACTTCATTTATGACATAGGATGGGATCATGGTAGAAGATGACCAAGATATATCTTAGGATGCTTTATTATGTTTTGGGACATTTTTCCTTTTGTATAAAAATGTATTGAATTTACTGGAAACTAACATGTGTACAAGATTCATTAATTTGAAGAGACATGAAAACATAATATTCTTTATATGATGTAGTGCAATGATTTATTAATAATTGTATAATGATTTGATATTTTTATAATCATTTTTCTAGTGTGGGTAACTCTTATAGTTGTTTATTCATGCTTCCGCCATTCATTACCATTATTTATATGCTTCTCCTATTTATAAATAAAATGGTTATACCATTGTGATACTCTAAATAGAGGGAAAAGTCTCCTTATAGACAGTCCCGTATCCCTAACTTCTTTTTAGCAGTCATGGCATACGAGGAGGTGCACTTTAGTCTATATATCCCACTGGATCGAGGCATTGTCTAATTGGAACACAGGAAGAGATGAAACAATATTGAACTACCAGAGTCCCTCATGGTCATGTACACTAAAATTATGATTAAATGTTTTACAAAGATGTTATGTAATTATATTATTTATAATTGACCCTGAGAATACCAGTCCTATGAATTATTTATGTATTCTATCATTCAAAAGGTATTTATAAAAGTTCCTTAAGGTGGATTAGTTTATAGGTATTTGTTATCATCTACTATTTTAGTTATCAATTTTTGAGTGTGTTAATAATTTTATTGACCTAGAACTTTAATTAATGAGTTTTTCATGTGTTATTCCTTTTTTATTTTTTTATTTTAAGGATTTATTTCCCCCAATCATGAAATTATTCTGTTTGAATTCATTTAAACAGCATACACAAAAAATGTATGGTGGGATGTTTTTTTAGAAATCTTATTAGGGGTGTATAAGGGTAATGTAACATCCTCTATTCATACATTTAGAAAAGGGAAGTAATTTAATTAAAAGGGGTATAGTTATGTGTTTGAAAAGGAATGTGGGGTTACGGAGTTTTATTCAGGTCTCTCTTCACCAGCTTATTTAGGTAGAAGGACACTGGTGTTTCATCCATGAAGAATTTTGAGAAATATGAATCACTCAAGATAGAAATATTTTATGAATTTTCATTGTTCATGGAATTTTGGACTTTTGAATTGGTAATCTAAATTAGGTATATAAATTAGGATTTTCATAAGATACACCACATAAAAGGGGTTTTTGGTGTAATATGTGCAACCAGATCACCATTATGTGGTTTCATAAGGTATTATTTATTCTCACTTATTATTTGTATTATTCTTCCATATTTGAGTCTATGATTATTCTATTCAATTCGAAGTTTGAGTATATGTTTAAAATATTTTTCGGACTAGTGACTTATCGTAAATTTAAAATGATTTATTGTATTATTTGGAATTGTTTGGTAGTTTTTTTTATTTGGTTTATGCATTGAGTCCCAAGGTTATTGCTTTTCAATAGATGATATTATTTTTAATAAAATTAATATATGGTGGGGATAGCACCATGGAAAGTTTGACATTGAACATCCCAATGATCTATTTTAGTGTCTATTCATGATCCTCATTTTGGTGTTGTTGTATACAATATTTCATTATGGACATAGATATTCTAAGGGAGATGAATATGCATCCTATCATTTGATGTATTAAAATATTTCATTATGGCGTTCAAGGGGTTCCCACATTTTTATAAATCAACTTATTTTAAAATAGATGAATCATATCCATTATATTTTATTAAATCATCCTTCAAGACCATTCTAGGGTAGAATGATTTATGGTGGTGAGAATTATCACAATACAAACATTATTTACCTTTCTTCGCATATTTATTTACTAATAATTATTCATATCCTTGATAGTAGTAATTTATTTTAAATCCTTTTTATAATTTTATTTTTTGACCAAAAAAGGTTAATCTTTAATAATTTTTCTTCTCTTATGTGGTATTAACATGGTTACTACACAGTCTAGAAGACTATATGGGTGAAAATTACTTATATTTTCTATAGAAAATGGTTTTTTTTATATAAAGTTCAACATTAATTGTTTGGTGACCTATGGTAATAAGTGTTTTTAATTAATTTTTGAATGTTCACCATTATTTAACATAGGTCACACATGATTTTGTGCATTTTGTTACAGTTTTAATGGAAACTATTTATGGAAATTTATGTTTTGATGATTTAGGGCATGGATGGGACATGGTAAGGGTAAACCATATGGTAACCATTAAAATTATCTACAATTTTTACAGAGATATTTAAAAATGATTCCATGTAGGTTTCATAACCATGTGGGTAATCCATGTTGATTCATTGCGGAGTATATTGAGAGGTTCCGGATTGCTACACGGTTTGGAGTACTATGTAGGAAAACCTGATGAATTTTAATAAATTAAATATCTTAAATATATCATACCCTTTTTTTTAATTTTACACATAACATTTCATATCCTCCCCCATTCGACACCCATAGGCTTTGTTCACCTCCCCCTTGACCTCTCCTCACATATGGGTTATTTCTATGAGCTTTCATAGGCTTTGATTATTATTATTTTAAACAATATATTTCTTCATTCCATTACCCTTTTATTATATCCACTTAATTACTTATTCCAAAAAAATATAAATGCGACCAAGGGTTCCATGTGGATTAAATATTTACAATGGATTTACTCATTTTTTGGTTTTTCATTTTTCCTAGGTTTTTCTTGACATTATTTAGGTGGTTTACAAACATGGTTTGGGAAAGTGATATGATAATGGTAGGTTTCTCTTTGTTTTATACTTTAATTAAATTAACCATGAATTCTTGTGTCTTTAAATTAATGTTATATATATATTATGAACGTATAAATTTTTAGTATTTTGTTTTGGAAGGAAAGAAGGGTTTTTAATGATTTACATTGACAATGAAGGGTTTCTCCATATATTAAAACCAAAATAATCTTTTCCATACCCTAACACACAAGGTGTTTGAAAAAATTCCAAAATTTATTATATAAAGTCTATTTAAACCTGTAAATTGTGATTTTCTATTCAATTTTTTTATAAAAAAACATAATGTTTAGGTTTGTAAAGTATTTTTTTGATGGATGGGTTTGTAATTTATCATTATAAATATGGAAAAAAATACACCCATAGAGATTACCCCATTACTTTATTTGTGAAATTGAATGATATTTCCCTTTTTATAGGATGAGATATTAAAATTGTAATTAATTTATGGATTTAAGGAAGGTTGTTTTTGATGTGTTGTGTGCTTATCTTTTTCATTTATCTATCATACATATAAACACACACATACATATATATATGAATTCATTTAATCTCACTAAATTTTGTTATTAATTTTCTATCCACCATTCTATTTTCCATAGGAATCCATTTTTTCCTAGAGGGATGTCAAGATACACATGTTTCACTTATTTAGGATTATTCTCAATCTAGTTGCCCTTAATAATATGTTTTCATAATTTGGGATTTTTTCCTAGGTCTGTATAGGATTGTAAATAATGATTGATAAGACAATTGGATTTTATCAGGAACATTGATATTTTGGGTCATGTTTTAGTGTTATTATGTATCTAATAATTAGATTTGAGGTTTCACATATATAAGTATTCCTAGTTATGATTACTAATAACTTATCATGTATTTTGGTGGTGGTTTTATAATCTTTGATTATTTATTATCTTGTAATACTACATTTATTATTATTTTGAATTTCTTCTATGGTTATCCACCTTTAAGGTGTTCCATTTTTCTAAAAATGAAAATGGTTTATCATATTTGAAAAAACATTCTTTTCAAAAAAATGAATCATTATTATTAATTGTTTTAAATGGATAACATTACATGAAATGTTTAACCTTCATGTTATAAAATAATTATTTCCAAGGTGATAATGATATATTTTTTAGGATTAAATAAAAATATAAAATATTCATTATAATTATATTACAAACTAGTTCAAAAGGAATCATATATTTAATGGTAAAGAATATGGTGTGGTTTATTTTTGTATGCCTAGTGTGTCTTATTATGACACCTATCACATTTTAGTTTCATATTCAATATCTAATAGCACAAGCAAAAAAAAATTATTATGGATTTATTATGACTTATGGAGTCATTTGGATATCATAAAATATGTTTTTTAATTGTGTATCATTATTGTATCAGTCAATTGGGGAACCCTTTTACCAAATTATATTTTATTGTTATGTATTTGGATGTTTTGAGTTTTCTTATTTATTTTTAACTTTTTATGATTATTTAATAAATCATCATTTTCTATAATCTCATGGACCTCTAAATCCCAAAGTGGTCATACAATTTTTTCAAGGGGAAGTGTTCTATTTAATTTTATTTATTGGGATAATTCCTTACCAATGAGTATATTATGATTTATTATTTTTGTTTTCTAATGACCCATAATGATCTAGAACACCCCTCAGGTATTTCTTGAGATGGAATGAGTGAAGTGTTCCTAGGTATCACAGACTCTATCATCATAATAATAATAGAAAATATAGAAGCACTCTATCACCAAATAAAGGGTCCCTCACATGTATTTATATATCAATATTCTTTGAGATTTTTGTGTGGTTTTGGATCCCCATACGATTTAGATTTGTAAGCACAAGAGTTTAGGCTAATCAGTCACAAACCAAATCTGGTCGCAGCCAAAACCGGCACCAGACCCAGCTCGTGACAAGGCCCAAAGGGAGTTCCCTATCCCCACGGGCTGGCACAAGTGCCCGGGTATCATTTATCTTGGTTTGGGAATGATTTACCCGAATATGAAAGCATAAAACCTTAAAAACAATCCATAATATAAATTCTGAAATTTATAGCCAAACAAGTCTTAATAAAAAAACCAGAACTTAATAAATTGGATTAAATACAATACAATAGGTTCAAATACAAAAAAATGAAAATATAAAGACATACCCAAGGACTCCACATGACAAGGGGGTCATCACCCGCAAGTCATCTCCATAACTCAGCCCCAACGATGGGAACTAACACCCAGAACCACCATCACCCTTGGCCTTTCCTTTACCTGAGTCAAAAAAAAATAATGTCTACTTACACCCAAGGGGTGTGATCCTAATCCCAATAGGAAACCACCCAATGATTCCAAGGTGCATGCAATACAAGGTGAAAAAGCAAGCTGTTTTAATATGTAATGAAAAGTGGCGACAAATTCCAAGAAAGGCTACTTTAAATTAAAAATATTTTTCAAGATAAAACTTTCAGATTATTAACAAATTTAAATAGGATTGTTATCTAATTAAATATTATTCCAAATACACCCAAATACAAGGGAAAATACCACAAAACCAATGAGCAACAAAACCGGGAACACCCCTAGCCACTAGATAGTCTCAGGCCCCATGTACCTCGTACCTCGGTGTAATGTAACCATAGTAAAATTCGTTCTCGTGCACGAGCCACTAGTAGGGAACATACCCCTAACCTAGTGGTCCCCAATCATCATCCACATAGTTTAGTTAGAGTTTTTGTTATCCATATGCTAAGTGAAACAGGGACAAAACCCATCCGGTCCACTAGCTGTACTAGTACAAATCCACCCCACCTAGGTACCCGAGTTTCCACCTTTGTGATCAAAAAATTTCAGGATTTAAACATATAAATTTTAATCTAAAACACCATTACTGGTCACATACACCAAATACAGTAGCTATCTCATTTAATACCACTTAAAACCCACAACAAACTCTTTGAATTTGAATAAATCAATTTCTCAAAATCCTATGTTGTTTTGCACACAAAACCCCATAAGAAACCCACTTGTACACTATGTTCACACTTGTAAGTTACAAAAACAGTAAAGGCAGCCCATTAAATTTTAATTAAAACAAAAATCAATTATCAGGCATCCCCATGTTAAACATGAAGTGTTATCTTTGTAAAACCTTCATTTTCACACAAAAGTGGAACCAAACTTCACTTTCTTTACGAACACAATTAAAACCCATTTTTGCAGCAATAACCAAAGGGGATAAACATTATAAACAGTATTTTATGCCTTATCATAGATCAATAAAAACAACTAAGTATTTATATGGAATCCCCAAATAAACAAACAAAACACTTCTTTGGAAAACCACCAATTTCACACCAAATTGGCATTTTAAATTCAATTACAATTGAAACATCATTAGAACCAATTTTTGAAAAAATACTAAAACTATATAAATATGAAAATATGATAAATACAGCATGCTAATACACAAAGATTGAATCAACATTGGAATCACCTACCAAATCAAATGAAACCATTGAATTTTGGGGTGAAACCTCAACCGCACCTCCGCCGCACCACAAGGATGTGAAAACAAACCCCAAACCATAATATTTCACCAACAATACCCCAAATAAAACCCTGGGATTGATCCCTAACATCAGTACACTATATAAATTTATGAAAGTGGGAGGAAACCCTAAAGAGAAGGATGGAGTTGAAGAGAGAAACACATACCCAAAATAATGTTGAAGAAAATGACTCAAAATCCACCAGAATCTGAATTTGAAAACATCCAACAATTCATGGGATGTTCGAAAAGAGATTAGGATATGTTTTAGGAACTAGAATGGGGAAAAAGAGTAAAAATAGAAGAAGTTATTAAAGGATCAATTTACCTCTCCAAATCTGGACGATTTCTGAAATCCAGTGAAGTTTCGACCTGTTTCGCGATTCTATCGAGCTCCAAAGTGGTGGGAAAGATATTGGGGGCACGGCTGGGTGTAATGGGATCATGGGAGACTTGGAATCACAGAAAAAATACCTACTATTGAATAAGTTATTAAATAAATAAAATTAATTTTTAAAACTGGATATGGGCTTCCGGGCAGGCCCAATCTATTAAATAAAAACCAAACTAAACATTGGTTATGGGTTTCTAAAAGCTCCAAATTTTAATTTTGGTGTTAATATATCAGGGGATAACATTTAGAAGTTGGAATTAATGAAAATTATTAAAAAATAAAATATTTACAAAAGAAACAAAAATTATTTTTAAATCTGGAATCGGGGTCACAGTTTTTCCCAATTCATGAAAACTCACATATTCTACATAAAACCTTTTAGAAACCCCCAAGACAAAGAATTAATGAAAATTAAAATAAATTTAAATTTAAAATAATCTATGTATATGAAAATTATCCCCTCCATGAATACTTTCCACCCCGAAAAGTCACAACAAGGCCAAAGCAACAACCAAACCCAACTGAGAAACCAAGAGGTACTCCCTTGCCAGGTTTCTCCCCCAATGGACAAAACACCACCAGTGATCAATGAAATAAGGAATACTCTCACAAAAAAACATACACCAATTTCCTAAAACAATCAAGCACATTAAGGTTTATCCCAGATGAAAACTCCTCAAACACAATCTAAACAATACTCAATCAATTTACCCAAATAAACAACAACATCGAACACGGTTACACGTACCCTACTATAACTCAACCATTGGGAACTCTCCAAATAAGTTTACACATACCCTACTATAACTAATCCATTGTGTGGTTTTGGATCCCCATATGATTTAGATTTGTAAACACAAGAGTTTAGGCTAAACTATATTATAAATGGTGATATATATTGAGGATAATTACCTATCTCATGAAAAATATAATTAATGTTTGTTCATGTTGTTTTCATTAGGTAATATGAAGTCACTTGTTTTCTCACATTTTTAATTATCCTTTGTGGTCATCCTTAACTATAGATCGAAAATACCTTTTCCCCATGATTATACATGAGTGTTGTCCATGGGAGATTAAATGTAGTTATTTTATAGTATTCAAAATGACTCCATTCATTAGAGTATCGATTAATAGAACTATGATTTGATATAGGTATAAAGATAACATATTGGTACTCCCAGAAGCTTGGCGTTGTTTTCAGGGTGTATGACATCCCTATCATTCATTGATTCCTCACTACTGTAGAGATTATGTGTGTTATTACCTAGACCGACACTCTTAAATCTCATTCTAAAAAACATCTTATTTATATTCCATTTTTTAAATGAACTGAAGCATCCAAATTTTCACCACCACAAATTACCGTTTCACTAAAAAATATTGAGTACCATATATTCAATTGAAATTTTAGGTTTACTTTTTTATAGTTATGAAAAAAATTTAAATAATAAAAACTATTGATTTATAATCAAATGGGAATTCATTCACTATATAATAAACTAATTAATCCATATGATGTCTTCAACATATCTAACAATTTATCTATGAAAGTTATTCCATTACACATATCATTTTTAATAAAATAATCCCTAACCGATGTATATAGAGACATAATAAAGGTGATTATAAATGTTCAGTTGGGGTAAAATAAAGAAATACAACTCAAATATAATAACAAAGAATGATATGATCATATATAATGTGGAATGAATATAAAAAATAATAATAAAATAAGAGATTGAAATTAAAACAATAATATATCCATGGGTGAAAATGTAAATTGTAACATTAAATGGAGATCACTACTTTTTTTGATAGTGATGAAATAAATAATTCCAAATAGTTATACCCATACCCTATTCCATGAAATCATGATTTGATTCATAAGAATCTTACTCTCAAGGCCTATGTTTTGGGAATACAAAAATCATCCTAGGAAAATAATGAAATATTGATGATATTTTTTTAATGAGGTTTATTGATGCATCAAGAGGAAATACAATACCAAACCCCACAAAAAATATATTCTTTATATCCAATTAATTACCTATATTAAAGATATCAATATAATGATAATACATTGTATATTTTCATTAGGAATCAATAAATATCCATCATTAGATAAAAATATATGGAAAATAAATACATAACTAGTATAAAAAAGTGATAACAGGTACATAATCCATCAAAATAAATAATCTGTTTTGTTATAAAATAAATAATCATTTTACATAGTAATGAAATCAAATTTTTATTGAAATAACATGTAAATAGATTTTAAATATTTCACCAACAATTATATGAAATTGTATTCTACCTGAGAATCCAAAAAACTAAAATTTTATTTGTTTATATATATATCCATATTTTTATTATTTAATCAATGTTTAGTATTTTGGTGGACACCCTTTAATTAAGTGATTGAAATAAATGTGTACAAAAATTAAAGGCGTTGATAATTTTTTTATGCATGACTAGATGATATAGAATGATAAAGGCATATATGTATTCTCTTGAATATAATACCCCAAAATAAAATAGAATTATATTATTTATATGTTAATAAATGACCAATATATTAACAATAAATGTAAAATATTTGGTGTATTAAAATCATATTTTCCTAAATAATCATTGAGATAAAAACCCCATATGGAAATGGTAATGTAATAATAATAAAACTTGATAGGGACACCATAAAATTGAAATATACTAAAATGAAATATATTCATTATACATAATGATAATATATAAATGAATATAATGTATAAATGAAAATATGATTTAAAATATCAAACATCATTAATGGAATTTGAAAATGAGAAAAATGATCACTTATGACATTATGAACATTCAAATAAAAATACCATATAGGTTATTATTTAAAATGAGAAATTAAATATAATGTATATTTAGATGGTTCTGTATTAAAATATTAAAATTTAATTAGATACACCATTCAAAATATATATTTTTCATAATAATAAATATGTCTTACGAAATTAAATTTCATAAATGAAACCCCTTACATCTAACATAACATTTGAGGTAAAAACACATAGATAAGAAGGTTATAATAAAGAATTTTACAACCTTATAAAATAATGTTGAAATAATATAAAAACAATTCAATAGTGTCAATAAATCTAAAATTTTACTATATAATTTAAAGATGTAGTTTTTATGTCAATAGAAGGGAATTCAGTTAGATAATACCCATAACATGTTCCTGATTCACAATAAACATGAAATTTTTATAATTTATTCAATAAGATAATTTAACATTCATTTAATGGTAATTAATTGAAATGAAAGAAATTAAATACCTATTGTTGCTTAAAACTCAATTTCATTAAAAAATGGGTTCCATTTCATTTTATTCATTATTTTAAAAAATTAATACAGACCACATATAGAAATTTAATTTTATTAAATTTATTCAATATTTGACCTAAAAATGTATAAAAAAAATTCATTATTGAAATTTAATTTTTTGTAAAATGATTAGTAAACCAACTAAAAAATGTTAAAATATTGTGGTTAAAATGGTTTACCTTGGAGTTAAACATAGTTATAATGCTAAAAATTCCATAAACATTTTTTAGCATAATATTGGATGAAGATATATAGATTTTTTTAAAATAATTACTTTGTATTACTTTACATTTTGAGTGACATTCACAAGAATTTGACTTCATATTATTTATATCATTTAACTAATTCTATCGGTGTCCCTCCTCTCACATTTTAAAGGGATTTTCAATAAAACCTTTATTCAAAAAAATTAATCCTTATATATCTACAATTTACTACCCCAAAAACATTGTATCTTCTTTATTTTTGTTATAGATAATTGTTTCTAACCATAATACAATCCTACTACAATGTTTGGTGTAATACAAAGAGGCCTCTCAATAAAAAGGTAAATAAGGTTCCCTGCTCTTTAAATATTTATTTTTAATTATACATATTCTATGTATGTTATAACTATTTTTAATGTAACTAATAATGTATCAAAAATTTATATTTATTTTATTATGATTAGTTTACACCCATTTTACACCTCATTTCTTTTAAATAGGAAATTAAATTATCGCTCACGCGTACGTGTGGACTACCTCATCAACGTAGCTAAAATGTTAATTTTCCATCACTACCTCATCTTGATATATATACATATGGGTTTGATGATTAAAAATTATATTTATTAAATAATTTTTTTCTTGATTTATAATATCTTATCTAACACCATACCATCGAATCTATTATAAAACAATAGCATCGCTTGTGCATACATGTGCACCGCCCCATTATAGCGTTGTGTAATTTGTTTTTCATTTAAATTTTCCATGGTAGGTTATATGGGTATATTAAATAAATATATATTATAATTATGGTATTCTAATTATGTTTTATGTTTATTTATTATTTATCCTTATTTTATTCCAACCATAAAAAAATTGAATCATCACCAGGGCCTATTAATCGTCTACCATCTCCATATATTGATGTAATTAATTTTTCTTCCCCACATTATGTCGATGATTCTAAAAGTTTGTATCATTAATAAATATGAATATTAAAGAAATAATTATGATTATGCATATGGTAAAATCATGACCACAATGCATGGATCAGAACTCTTAAACCTGAATCCTACATAAAAAATAGATTAGTTTATAGTCAGATGGTGATTTTAATGAAGAATTGTCAATTAAATGTTTTTTTTTATAAATTATTTATATATATATATATATATATATATATATATTAATATTTTACTAAAATGGATATATAAAAAAAATTATAAAAGAGGATTGAACTCGTATTAAGAACCATGGGATTTGAGATAAGTATTTATGTAGCAATATCATTCCTTTTCCTGATTTTATATACTAACTATTCATTGAGTTAAATTAAATGAATTATATCCTATAAACTCATATATTTTCTAATCCTTTGGATATTCCTGAAATTTTCATATAATGTACAAATTACACCTCCACTAAACTTAAAACAATTGATAAAATTATTTTTAAGAAAACCTAAATTTATTTCACCTTTGGATGATGAAGTTTTTATTCCATGTCATGTTAATTATATTTATTTCACAAGTGTTATTTTATATAATTCAATTAATATTTAATTTAATTTTCATAAATATTATTAATTCCTTTTCATTTATGAAAAATAAATTTTTACAATGTTTTCTAACCTCTTTATTTATGAAACATTAAAAAAATGTGGTTGGAATCATTATTTAAACATTTAATGAAGGAATCAATTATTCACCATCATCACTACTCCTTTAATTGAATATTAATTTATATTTTTCTATGGTTATTTTATATGAAAATAATTTCCATGATATTTGTAAATTTTATATTCATAAAGATACCAAAGAAAAATGGTATTTTCCTAATTTTCAATTTAATTTTCAAATTATCATTTTTAATATATTTTTCGGCTATGTAAACACCATTTTAAAATTATTAAGAGTCACTAGTTATCTAATATAGGGATACCATACATTTCACTCCTCTTGATGTACTAAGATTATCTGATGACGAAATTTTTATAAAAATCATTTGTTTTTCATATGTAATTCTAGATATGCAATTAGATAATTAGGATTGGAATAGTTAGTGAACACTCTTCTATAGTGGACTATTTCCATTATTATACTATTGGGAGTTACCATTTAATATGTTAATGATTATATGGGGAGTGAACTAAATCCTATAAAATAGTCTTAATAGTGATGAGTAGATATGGATTTTGTTTTCAAATATTATTGGTATTCCACGATAAAATTTAAGGTTTGTGACATATTCTTGAAGTTTATGAGTGATCATTGATGACTCCACACTCTTAGGACTTATGTAAATTAAAAAAAATCATTATTCTTGATTTCATATCTTTGACTAATTTGGATTGGCATTTATAGGATTTGGTAATATTATCAAACACTTATCCTTACTGTATAACGATGACTGATCATTGATTAATACCTCCTATATTTACCATTATTATTCATTTTAGGTCACTTATTTTTATGATTCCTTTCCCCATGCTTTGAAGACTAGTTTTTTTTGGGAATGGTATTTCTAAGATGTGTAAATCATTAGAATAAATTTTTGGGTTATATTGACGATATTTCTTCAAATAATTTGATTATATATCAATTATCTAATGATAGTCTACCTCTATGGTTATAGGGCATGAGTCTTTATGATATGTATTGAATATTAATATTAAATTATATAGTCTTTATGTATTTTATAGTCATTATTATTATATTTGTACCAATGTAGGGTTTAGATAAATATTGTATTGGGATTAGGTAACATTATTGAAAACATTGTGCATAATTATAAGTGTAACATAATATCCAGAATCTTTTCGAATGTGTTGATTTTGTTGTTTTCAATGAACGTAATCACTTTTCTAGATAATATAATTTGGATAAAACATTAGAATTTATTAAACTATGTGTAACAACTCAAAATTATTTTTATTTGGTATTGACTCAATCATCAATCGTGTGCGATGAGTGGGCCCAATATTAGACACTTGGATAGACAGTCCTAAGAGATATTCTTGGGAAAATATAATATTTATGTATGACATGTTATGATAGATTTGATTATATTTCATCATTGAATTACTAGTTTATAAAAATTTTATTAGTGATTAAAAATAGGGTCTCATGATTTATACATCCTATGAATTATATTATATGATTACAAGACTACTAAATATGAATATTATTACATCAACAATGATTATTTCTTTTTATTAATGGATTTAACTATGAGGAATATTTCGAATTGTGAATGATGTAGTTAATGAAAAAATCCCCCCAAGAGTAATAAATAGTCAAGGGTGATGTAATGAAAAATATTGTATATATGATTACCAACCCATCTCAATCCACTAATCATACTATGATTTCAAATGAAAAAATAATGAAACAAAGACAAAATTGAAACCTACATGTTGAAACATACACCTTCTTTTAGTGGGTCTGTTGATCCATTGATTACTAATAATGGTATTATTAATAGTAAAAATATATATTAATTCATTTTTTATTAAAATAGGAACAATATTTAATAGTGTTATATTTTTTGGAATGGGATTCAAAAAAATGGTGGTCTCGTATCTAGAGAATATGGCAATTGGAGAATATTGAATCTATGAAATGGCTGAATGTTATTGTACTTTTTAATATTTATTTTCTATGAACTCATTAACATAAAAATTATATGGAATTCATAAAACATAATTGAAGGATGAAAACCCCATCATTACCATTGAGGAATATTTCACAATACCATCATGATATACTCTTGGATTTGACATCAACCTAGAAAGAATTAATGATCAATAATTTAGTAGCTTTAGACAAATCATATAAAAATAAATGGATATAGGATACATTGATTGATGTGATTAAATAATAAAATATTATAAGAATTTAAGAAAGGATAAGGGAGACCCCCATTGTTCTCATGGTTTGTGTGGATAAAAATTAAATATTTAATTTCAAAGAAAATTATAAAATTAAAACTCATTGCTGAATAAAAATTAAATTTATTATTTGAATCTTGTGTGGAAGGAGTGCAGGGAATGTTTTTTATGGGTATGGTAAATGTGTTATCTATGTATAATAATCCCATTAAGAGGAATAAATATATAGTGGTGAAAACTTAATTTTCAATTAAAGGAATTGTAATAAATCTAATCAATACACACTCCAAATATACAATTGTATGGAGCATAAAAATTATACTAATAAGTGCATGAATTCAATGGATAATTATGTACATTGGTTCCAAAAACATATAAATCCATGAGAAAAATGAAAATATAATAACCTTTTAAATATTTATGTGGTTTATGAGAACAATTTATTGAAATATACCCCTAATATCCACTATATATATAAAAATGATTTATTTTATTTTATTTCAACAAACTATTTCATATATGAAGAATTTTATAGGGGTATAAAATAACTACCACTATGATTATACATTGAGTTAGAAGTAAGAAATCATAATGGTATGAGGATTGAATGTAATATTTTTAGAAATTCTCTAATATTTTTTTCATAATATCCTCTTGGATATCGTATAATTCATCCTATAGTTGACTTTTATGTAATATGGAGAATTTATTAGAATTATTTATATAGATCCTATATAAACTTCCCTGAAGCGGATGTCACATTTATATAGAAAATAAACCTATGATTTTATATTGGTACGATGATGAATATGATTTTAAAATGTAACTGACATCTATATTATGGGTATTATTTCTGATATATGATGGATAATGATCTCAAATTATTAGATACAAACTCAATGTAGAAGTTATTACTATTATAAATGATTATTCTAATGTTTTTTTGATTATATTACTAGTATTACCTTAATATTTTGGTTGATTTTTCAATAGGGTTCATACCTGGTGTTGGGCTGTTTTATATACTCTATAAAGAATATCCCCAATTGAGTTCAAAAAATTTATGAAGAAACTCATAAACAATCATGAAGAGGGAATCATATTCTTGAGTGTGTCAATATGGGGTTCACCGTTTCATTTTTTTAGGAATAACAATTGATAAATTCTTCTTTACATATAATATTGATAACATTACATGATAACTATCAAGAAAAGTGTCATTTATCACATGTTGATGTTTGGATTGAAAAAAATCGGGGACAAAATATATTTTTCAAAGGATAATGTCCACATTGGATTTTATTAATTAAGTATAAATGTGTATGATAGACCAAATATTTCTGTCCAAAAAGGTATAACCATTATGAATTTATATGGGTTTCATTTAGACTCATCTATTCCCTTTATATCATAACAGATTTTATGAAAGTGGTGTTTTGATATTACCTTGATTAGTTTTTTTAGAGTCTTTATAATTAATATTTTAATATATTCTATGAGAATGGAAGAGCGTTAAGATAATTTAAATATTTTCTTAAAGATCACATGGATGGATAATTTGTAATCCTAGTTCAAAATTTTAAAATCCTGTATATAGAAAGTTTCTTTTTCTAGGTTATACAATTTTGAGTGTATATATATAGTTCCTTAAATGAAAAATGATATTGAGAAATGTCCAAGGATGACCAGGGTATCTAAGATCTATGGTATTATTAAGTTTTCTATATATTATAAAGTATAATTGGGGGATTTCAAAAAGAAATATAATCCATGGTACATGTTGAAGTAGAAGTAATCCATGATCCTACTGATCATTGACTATGCGAAAAATTTCAAGGATCCAAAAAATGTAGGTTAGAAAAAATGTGTTCAATCTAATCTATAGTGGAGAAGGGGTGGTGACCCATAGTGATACAACATTAAAGGAACTTGGATATTTCCCCATTAATAAAGAAATTTTGATATGTTATATCTCATTTCAACTGATAGTTATATTTAAAAAGTAACCAACTCATGATTTGGATATAGTTGGGGTAAATTTATCCTCTAAAATGTAGAGTTATTATATTTATGGTTAAATATGTGATAAATATACCGACCATAAAATAATGACTTATATTTTTAGATGAAAACAATTTATTATATATTATAGGAGAGTGTTAAAATTGATTTTGAAATCTAACTTCTCCTTACATTATCACCAAATGAAGGAAAAAAGGTGGCTAATGCTATGAGTTAGAAAGTCCATACTAGTTTTTCATTTATTAATATTGAAAGAGTTAGAAACATTACAGATTTACAGAATATGGATCTCTTTAATTAGTAGGAAAGGGTTAGATCATTTCTTTCTCAACATAATTTTCAACCCAAAATCCATGTTCAGATTAAAGATAAGAAAATGATTATTTGGAACTGTAAAATAAGATGATAAATACGTTGGACTTCAACCATGATTGTGATGGAATCATAAGGTTTAGGAATCAGGTATTTATCCCTCTAATAATAGACATAAAGTTTGTAATAATTAATGAAGCTCATGGATTATCATTATATATTCATCTTGGAAAACAAAAA
The DNA here is from genome assembly GCA_963277665.1 of Viscum album. NCBI lineage: Eukaryota > Viridiplantae > Streptophyta > Magnoliopsida > Santalales > Viscaceae > Viscum > Viscum album. The sequence goes on along the minus strand of OY728128.1, from coordinate 1,129,049,655 downwards.
ATTATAATGATTTTCTAAATTATTTCTAGTGGGCTATCTTTAAAATAGATGATGGAAAATATTTATGCCAATACATGGGGTGTTATTTGTTTCAAGGTGATATACATACTTCTATGGGGATTTTTATTCATTACGCATACAAGAATGGAAATGAGAAAACATTACCATGGATATCATCATTAGACCCCCCAAAACATATATATGGAATAATGTAATTTGGGATTTAGTCAATAACCTTATTATGTCTTCATATTTCATTTCTATCAGAGAATATTTATCAATTTATTAGATTATTAGGAAATAAATTAATAATGTGGTACAGTTTCATGGATTTAAAAATTCTATTTTTTTCTTGATTGTGATCTATGGTTTACCTCAACGAGCGATAGAAGTATTCTAATGGAATTGAATTTTGGGATTGAGATTTATCATGAAATATCAAAATCTGATCGATGTTCTATATGTAATTACCATTATAACCCTTGATGTTATATTGAGACAATATTATATGGATTTCCATTGTGGTTGTGATCATTACATATTTTGGTGGAATTTTTTTACAACTAAAGTTTTTAGTTGAGAATTCATATGGATTCTTATGAATCCATCAATGGCCTGAAGTTTAAAACTCAATCATGCTTTGATGATGTTGAAAATTTTTTATAAAGGTAACTAATATATTTAAATAAATGGATGACAGGTTTATTTACCATTAGAATCATTTTAGGGCATCAAAACATTAAATTAAATGTTTGGACTACAATCTGAAAAGGGATTTATAGATTAAAATTGTTGATAATGTATTATAATGAATATATTTGTTAAATAATGATACAATAATTTAAAGAAAGTAAATATTGAGACCAAGATATATTCCTCTATTATGAATTTTTTTCATATAAAGTTTGTTATTTCATTTCCCTTACATAGAATCCCTCTCATGTTCACGATGTTTATTATGTATCTCTGCTAAAGATATGCATACATGATACTTTATATGTACATAAATCAGATATTATACTAGTGGAGAAATGACTCTATTATTAGAAATGAAAAATTTATAGTTTGGAATGAAGTGATTAAGAGTTGAAGAAAAATATTTCCCTTTTTGTTATAGATTTATGGAGAAATTTTAAATTTGAGGAACATATGAGGGATCAAAAGAAAGTGACAAGGAAGAAGTATCCTCAGTTTTTTGGCACCAAAGTGATATATTTGTGATGAAAGATTTATTATAAGATGAATTTAATATAACAAAATATTTTTTTTTTATTTAAAATTATATAATTCTTACGTCTTTGATTTCTTACTATATACGTAACCCTAAGTTTATACAAATCGGAATATTCGATTGAAATCAAATTATTAGTTTTGATAGTTATTTCATAGATCGAGGACTGTAATTTATGAATATGATATAAAAAATTATGAAATGTTAATTTTTAAAACATATATAATATTAATTCATTATTTCTCAATTAGTTAAGAATTAAAATAAAATCATTTGAATGAAAAAAATAAATCTTTTTCTAAAAAATGCTTTAATGCACCCAATATTCCGATTTAATAATTTAAATTATGAACTATAGATTAATATTTTTAATTAAATATTTATATAAAATATTGAATAAAATAATTTAATTTCCATTTTAGGGTTATTACTGTTAATTGATGAGAACAAAACTTGTTTAATTCTTATAAATACATTTTTTCTAAAAACAATTTTCGTTGGAATTTTCAATTTTACTTTAAAATTATTTTTTTCATATATATAAATTTAATTTAATAAAATGGATTACAAAATTTCCATTATAATTTAATAATTTTGGTTATGATAACACTTCCATTTTTGATAATAATGATTTATAATGGAAATCATAATTTGTTTCCATGGTTTTGGTTAAAAGTGTTAACTGGGTGTTAAACGTATAGATAAGGGCCTATATTGTAACTAAACATGTCTAAATGGAATTATTTGAATATATGTAGAACATATACTGTGTTAATATAAAATTATTTTTTATTTATGTACAAGTTCACAAAAAAAAATTCATTATATTATTTAAATCATTTATTAAAATTAATGTATGTATCTCAAATCACGTATAAAAGTGAACTTATTCCCTAAAATTATTCAATAACATTGAACTATATAGTGAAACACCGATATATATTAATATTTTTTAAAATGAATTTAACATTTTGGATAATATTCATTATATGAAACACTAATTGTAGATGGCATTACACATAATACAGAGTATAAACAAAACATGACATACTGTTAAAATATTATTATTTAATATTATAGTTATCACCTTAGCATTAGAATAGAATTTATGAATAGGATAAACAATATTATGATAATTTATGTCCTAAAAATTTATATGAAATTATTTTTTAGAGGCCATTTAATTTGAAATGAAAATAATAAAAATCAGGATATAAAAGAAATTAATTTCTGAAAAACTACTTTTATAAAAATATAAATGTATTATATCAAAAAATAATAAAATTTATAAAATTTATATTTAAATTAATACCTAATATATTTAGTAAACTAATTGACCACCACCTTATTAGTTTTACTAAAAACAAATAAGAATATATCAAATTTTATGCTTTAAAACATTATTTATCCAGAAAACAGTTTTATCATATTTTTTAGGAATAATTTATCATTATTTTTTGATACATTTTGGAAATTTATTTGTAAAAATTAATTTTATATTCTAAATAATTATTTTAATATTATTATACATTAAATTTTAGATAATTTTCTGAGAAGAAAAATTTTTAGATGAATAATGAAAAAATCTATATTTTATTAAGAATTACTATTTATTTTAATGATTCTAAAAAAAATCAATATTATTTAATATTATATAAAAACATTACATCAATTTTATATCCATGAAAAAAAATTATTTAATTGGAATGACTTTTTATTGAATTTTGATAATGAAAATTTAAATTTTTTTGGATTTTCTATTCAAAAATAATTATTCCTCATCGCATCTATGTTATTAATTTCAAAATAAAATTTTTCACTTTTGTTATTAGAATTTGTATAAATGTGTTTCATATTTCTAACAATAATAAAATATATTATCTACTATATTCAACTTAATTTTTTACCCAAATTAATAGTAAAAAATGTAAAAATTATGTACCGTAGTTAGGGAAAGAATAGGGTTAGTAATTATTAAATTAAATACATAAAGTTTAAAAATGACCCAAAATATGTAAAAACCCAAATTTATGGAAATATTTAGACCTTATATCCTATTTTATAAATAATTGATAATTTTATATTCTATTGGTATGTGAAAAAACTATTAAAATATTTTATTTAAAAAACATTTTTGTGTGCTACTCAAATCCCTTCTAAAATGCCACCCACTCTCCCATCCTATTCAAATTCCCAAAACACATTGGATCGAGAATGACCTTCCGAAATCACTTCATTTATTTTCTCCTATAATATTATAATACCTATTTATCTCATTAATCCAACCAATGTAACTTTTTTTGAAACTAAAAGAATTTTTCAAAAAAATATTTCACATCCCTGACCAATCATTTTATTTTATTTCATCTTTCACATAAATACATTATTAATAAACCATAAATATTTAATAAACTAAATTTTTAAAATATACATATGTTTTTTTATTTTATTTTCAAAACATTATTAATTATTTTATTCAATAAAATGGGTTATCGAATAATCATTCGTGTGTACAGAAGAATTCCACCTCATGAACTCATGTTGTATTTTTCTAGCACCACCTTCCATGGATGGATATAATGATGGATTTATATTTTTTATTATTTTATTAAAATTATATAATCATGATATATCATGTTACTTCTTACTTTTCATTCCATGGTAACACAATAACATCATTCATGTGTATGAAAGACTTCCACCTCACAAAGCAATGGAATTCTATCATGCATTACATTAAAGGAAATAATGATGGATTTAATGAAAATATAAAATTTATGTAAAATAATAATGATTATTTTTTGGTAATTTAATATTCATTGTTCTATATTTCATTCTACTGGGGAAAAGTAAGCAACATTCATGGTTACTAATGACATACCATCTCCATCAATGATGTATTTTTTTAAAATTGGAATGTTTTATAGATCACAGAAAATAAATTTATAATGAATATATAATATATTTATATAATTATTAACTATATTATTTATAATATTCAGGATATTGATTAAAATTATGAAATCATATAATATAACTCTTACAGACTAATTTATATAATTATCTACTTGTAATTTCTATAGAAATAATTTTCACTTTATTTTCTTCTTTTTTATTAACTAAATATTTCAAAATAATATTTTATGAAATAAACTTATATATTTATCTCTTCGACTGAAAACAATTTTTTACTCAAAACCCATTTTTTAATATGTTTATATAAATGATTTCATCATTAAAAAATTAATTTTCAAATTCATTTTACCATATATTAGTTTTTAAATTTTTTAGAAATGAATCATTATTATGTTATAAAAAAAATTATGTATTGATTTTACCAAAATTATGAATCGATTATTTAATATAATGTGTAGTAAATGAATATAATTTTCCACTATTTTGATCATTTTATTTATTAAATACTTCTCTATAATTTTCCTTCTAAATTTTTAGATAGAATTTCTTTCAAGATATATAATATATATGAAATATTTTTTCCTGATTAAAACGTTATTTTTGTTAATAAATTTTCTACATAATGTTTAATGATTCATTTATTTGTTTTAAAATATATTTTCCATTAAAATTATTTTCAAAAAAAAATTATTTAAAAAAATATGGATGTAGAATTAAAATTTCCATAAAAAAATTATTTAAATGATTCTAAAAGATTTGTTTAAATTTTTTCATGGTTACTTTCAATAAAAATAATTTTCACAAGATTTGTATTTAAAAAAAATGTTTTTAAATTGGAAATATTATTTTCTAAAATAAAATTTTTAATTTTTTTTTTAAATCATCCTCTATATAGTTTAAAGCTGATTTTTATAGAAAATTATATAAAATATTTTTAATATTTTAAAATGTTCTTTCAAATGGTACATTTTATTTTTCACAACAAATGTATTAAATGACTTGAAATGATTCCTTTATAAGTTATCAATGAAATTTTCAATGAAAGGTTTTTTTAAAATGTTTTTTGTTTTAAAGTTTTTTTCTAATGTGGAAAATATATTTTTCTGAATAAATTTTTTAAATATTTTTAATACTTCCATTATGTGATCTCAAGGTAATTTTGAATGAAATGGACTTTCAACGTGTTTTCAGTTTTAAAAAAAATTATTTTCTAAAGAGGTGAGTATATTTTCCTTATTAAATATACTAAAATATTTTGAAATACTTGATTGAATGTTTTCATATTTATTTCTATGGAATATTATATTAAAAATGATTTATGTTTTAGAAAATAATTTTTCAATTCGAAATGCAATTTTCTTCAATTAATATTTGAAAAAAATTTAAAGATTGATTTTTATGTTTTTTAGGTTATTTTCATATTATATAATTGATAATTATTTTATTCTTTAAAAAGTGTTATTTAAAGTTGAAATGATATATTCCTAATGAAATTACACAAATTACCTTTTAAAATAATATAAAATGTAAGATTTTTTTAGAGAACGATATCTTTCTGAAAAAAGGACAAGCCTCCTTTATTGAATAAATATAATGCTAGAATATTATGAAAAAATATTTTTATACATAGGCCCCATTGAAATAAATAAAGAGATGATCATGAATGACATTTATCTAGGTAAACTATATATCCACTATAAACTCATTAATAATTCCATTAGATAGATAATTGTCTTCTTGTTAAATATGTGTGATGATAAAATTCATTTACATGAGAGATTAAATTCATGTCATCCATTTAGTATACATCTTTCATAAATGAGGAATGGTTCTATTTCGGATATCATTCACTAAAATGGTATATTTATAATCCATAAAAATAGTTGATTCATCCATGATTCCATCCCATTTTAATTATAGTGACAACCACAAGAATTTCAGCATCATGAATTATAATAATTCCACTAAGACCATAGAGGCAAATCAAAACATCAAAATTATGATTTCTGAAAAAATTCACTCAAACCATAAGTTCATAAGGTTAATAACTATAAAAAATTACAAAATTTATTAAGACCTGATAATCGCCTGGTGCATGAAAATCAGTCGTGGAACTCCCTTTGATTGACGCTCCCTTGGGATACACTTTGGAAAATGAAATTCTTTTTAGGAACCATAATGATGTTTTAAATAACTAACATGAATGAAATTGAATAAATATATTTTTTCATAGAAAAAAAAATATAGTTTCAATATTTAGACACACTATACGTGATTTTTATTAATTATGTGGATATTGACATTCATTATTTTTTATCGCACTATGCTATTTGGTTTCAGTCATCAGTGGAAAATACAAGTAATTGGATAATCATTGAAAGTGATATAAATTTTGCAGATGAGAAAAAAATTGGGATTTGAAATCTTGGGAAGGATATGGTGATTATAAATAATTTAGTATAATAATATTTTATTAACATCATCCAACATAATAAACTCTTAGGCTCACCCAAGAATTGAATGAAAGATTTCATCGATTGTCTAGGTGGTGGAGACCATAATGAAAAGAAGATTTTGTTTCTTCTATGTTATGAAATTAAGAAGAATACCCCATGTGGATTCCAAATGGAATAGTAAGATGTTTTGGTTTGGGAATGGAAGGGAACAAATAAAATAATTTTATAGTAAGAATTAAACGTCCCGTTAAAGAAATGGATGAGAATAAAGTTCCCCAAAAGATATTCGGTATGGATTAATGATTCAAATATTGAATGTATATCCATTATGAAAATCGATGCCTTATGGATAATGATCTTGAATAGAATCAAGAAGATCATATGTTTTGTGGTTATACTTATAATTATGAGGAGACTAAAAATAACATATGAAGTGTATTGGCTATTATATTAGTATTTTTCATGTCAACTACAAACAGAATGATAAAATTGAAGTTTATAATGTTAAGATAGGATTCATATTTTATATTATATGAAAGAGTTATAAAATAAATACATGATGAAGAATATTTAATGATTTGATAAATAAATGGGATGATTAAAGTGTCTATGGATTGGAAATCAAGAATAATGTTATAATAAATAAGAAATATATAATGATTGTTTTGTATGTTATTATCATTATGGATTTAAAAAAATATGTTGAATGGTTTTGATGACCTAGAAATGTGATTTTATGAAATGGTGATATATCTGTTATGGAAATAAAACCTTTATATTATTCCTAATTTTGAAAAAATTGTTTTTATTTTGTATAAAAATATTATTAATTTTTTTAATCTAAATTGGATAGTATGAATGTCTTTGGAAGTAATAACTGATTTTATTAAAAATTGATATATATTATCACATATGGGGTTTACAATTTATTTTTATTTATGGAATATAATCAATAATATGTGTTTTTATTCAATGAATGAGGAAGAATGCATGTTTTCATTAATTTTTTATGTTAATTATAGTTATATGAGTTATTCAAAAAAAATATGACTATGATATTCAATTATTTTGAATGTGAAAATCAATAGATTCTTTAGGATATGTGGTTAATTAAAGATATGTTAATTTTGAAAAATTCAGTTACCTTATTTTATAAATTTAATTTTCTAGATTTCGTATAAGAAAACCAATAATAAAATGATTTATGTTGAATTTTAGATGAGTTCTTTGTATATTAATGTATTATTTCACAATATGAAGAATTATTTATAAATTATGCAAAAGATTTTTCTTATCATAAAAAATGGAGATATAATTATTGACTTATCATTCTTTTATGGATCATATTGAATGCTTTATACATGAAAAATTCATCTCTTAGAGTAATATATGATGTTTAAAATGATCACAGAAAAACCAAAGGATCAAATTGTGCTTATGTAATTGAATGAAATCAGGTAGTCATATCTTATCATAAAAATTCCCAAATATTTTGAAAATTACCATGAAAAAATAAATCTTATTATAATTATTTATAATGATATCAATGACCTTTTCACACCTATTCATTATATGGATTTGTGGTTGGTAATAGTCTCCTAACCATGCTCTATTAATATCCATTGGTATTTGGGTGTCATTTTTCTATTATATGTATATTATTTATCTTCCACCTATGTAATCCTATTTTGAAACCTATCCTGAGATATTTAACATGACCTTATCACTTTTTATTCTCTCGTTTCTGGAGGAATTTTGAAAATACCATTTTACTATGTGGGTTTACTATAATAGGATTTCCATAATGTATACAATATCTTACCATGCACAGGTTGAAATTTTGAGGAAGTAATTTATTTAACTATTTTTAATGTAACAGCACAAGATTTTTTGATATATTTTTTTGAAATTAATTTAATGTTTTTTATATTTTTTGTTACATGTTACACTGATTGTAGCTGGCATTACACCGAACTTTGAGTTTAAACGAAACATGACATACTATTAAAATATTAATATTTAATAAGATTCTTTTCACACAAATATTGGAATGGTCTGTATGAATATTATTATCTAAATTAATAAAATATATTCCTTACAAATTTATATAAAATAATTTATTTGGTAACTAATTAATTATAAATGAAATTAAAAAATATTTGAATATAATGAAAATCTATTTATGAAAAAATATTTTTATGAAATCAAACAAATTTTATCTCAAAAAACTAAAGAAAACACTTCAGGGGACATATTCTTAATAAATAAATATATATAAAATATTAAATCAAATGTTTTTCATTTATCATATGTTTTATCTTTATAAAAGAAAATAACAAATCAATTTTTACTCTTAAAACTGTATATTTATAAAAATAAAATTTATCAACTTTTATACACATATTTTTAAAACTAATCTTCATTATATTTTGAATTTTTTTTAAAATAGATTTCATTTTTTGAATCATTATATAAAACATATATTAGGGTTATTTGATTATAAATTTTTATGATGTAGAATTATTTGATTAATTGTGAAAAATCTTGGGTTTTATTATTAATTGAAATTTCATTACATTCTTTTTTTTAAACCATTTAATTAGGTTTAAAATTAAATAATAGTTCATTTATATATAAATTATTTCCATTTAGATCCTCATTATCAGTTTTATATTGAATTTTGATATAATATATTTTTATTCATTTCAACATTTTCTTATTGAATATCCTCTTTCTCTGTCGATCCCTGAGATTAATTTTAAATCAAATTTTAAATATATATAAATGGGATTTTTAAAAAATATATTCCATTCATTTTAATTAAAATAATTTATATTATATTATAAGGTCATATTAAAATATGACCATAATTAATAGTAGAAGTAGTAAAATTATTTCATGTGGTTAAGGAAAAAATGATTATCAGGGGATAAAATAAAATTATAATTGTTAAAAAGGACCCAAAAGTATTCAGCCAATAATTTTATGTCCATATATAGAAATTTTCAATTCATGGGTATAATTTTATTTTATTTTACTTTTGAGCCATTTTTGAGTGAAAAACCTAGAAACAACTTTTTCTTCTCAGAAAATAAATGTTTACCACTCAACTTAAATATAAAAGGACACCATATATCAAATATTATTATTAATTAAAAATTATTTTTGTTTAGATAATAAATACCCATGCAACTTCTATAATTCTCTCTTATTATATTGAAATAATTTTTGTCCATAAACGCAACTTAAGATTGATTTTGGTCGAAACCAAAAGAATCTTTATTAAAAATATGCAGCATCTATAATAAATATATATATATATATATATATTCTACCCCAACATTACTAACATGATATAATCACGACTATTTATTCCATTAATTTTAATTTCATTATACAAAAAGATGATATTTTCATGTTTAGTGTATTTGAAATAAGGTACATAATACAAGAAAAAATAAAACATTCTTTTAATACAACATTAAATACATATTCATGGGTTTACTATATGTTACATTTACTACATCTCATATCCTAGTGATAAAAATTAGTGTAAAGAGGTCATTATGAAGCTCGATAAGAGAAAAAATAAAGACACACATCATGTGATCTTGAGGTATATAAATATGATAAAATGGAATAAAAATAATAAGTAATAAGATGCATGTAATTAAAAATAATAATAACAATTATAATATCATGGAAATGTGGCTAAAACATTTTAACGAGACATTTACTATAAGGCCCCGACCATAAACATCACTTAATATTGAATAAAATGAATAATTCACATTGAGGATCTTTTCAGGTTTAGAGTTTTAGGGAATGAGAACATAACTATTACATCTCAAAAGATTACAAAGTAGACACTTATACTAAGTTTTCATAAAATAAAAACTCTTAAAAATAAACAAGTCTAGTTCCATGTTTTAGGTAGCATGACTTTCCCTTGATCCCATCCTTGACCCTAATCCACGTTAAGTCCTGTGAAAAACATTTCAAAAACATGGTATGAGCATAAAAAGCTTAGTAAGGGATACACAAAGAATGAAAACTGTCAGTTTTTCAAAACAACAAGTAAACCATGTATACTTTATCAAAGTAATACTTTCCACCTTTTCGAAGTAGTAAAAAAAACCTTCACTGAAAAAAATTCATTACTTACCCTTTTGTAACCAAAAGATTACCATAAAACCCATATAAAGATCACATAACATATAAAGTTAACATGGGAAATAAACATACTTAAGTGGAATAACCATAAGGTCTACTTCCACAATATCTCTTAATGGAATAGCCATTCGGCCATCTTCCATACATACTTAATGGAATAGCCATACGGCCGACCTCCATACACAATGCAGTGGAGGTTATAACGTAACAACCCATCCTGGTATTCACGGCACCACCCGTCATAATGTCCAAGTACAATTATTACACATAAAATATTGAAAATATAAACATTTCAATAACAACATTTCATTTTCAATCAAAATAATTAATTCCAAGATATTGAATTAATCAATCCAGTTTCAAAAATCATTTAAAATAGATTTTTGAATCAAAGTGTCCCATACCACTTTGAAGCTTTTATTGGAATTATAATTTTAAAACATTATTTTCCATATAAATAAATACTGAAAACCATTTTGAAAACATGGACATTAATGATAAATATTTAGAATAATAAATCTTTAAAACATTTAAAATGATATTTTGATAAAGTGTTTTTAACAAAATGAGAGACTCTTGAATACAAATAATAGAGGAATAACATTTAATCTGAACTTTATACTATCATGATAATAAGGGGATTCATGATATAATATGTCAAAGGACAGTATACACACCATAAAAGAGTGAATTGGTGCATAACAACAATGAAGTCTCAAAAGAAATGTAAAATGAGATGAAATCCATTATAAAGAAGGTATCCTTAAATTAATGATAAATCAATCTCATAATTATGTGTGACAAATATAAATACACCAAATATAAGTGGATATTAAGTGTAAAACAATCAATGGTTATTCACACATATTCAAAGGATGACATATTCAATAACTACATGTTGAACCCAAAGAAATCGAAATTGGGTTAAGAAGTTCCCTTGGTAAAATTCGACAACCTAACGACGTCACATAAAATTTTACAAAAAGGGTTTATGAGAGAGATAAAGGGGATCTCATAACTTGGACATAAAATTTACATAAATAAGTATATAGAAGAACATATCCCAACATAATAGTATGTGAATTAAAAGACATAACAAAAGATGTATTTTAAAAGAGGAGGGTGAAAGGTTCCCTTACCGACATGGGTAGATTTCGAAACAAACACCCTGTGAATGAAGGACAATACATCATTGATGTAAATACTCATAAAAGAATGTATAATACACAATGAGTAAAATAATGGTCAGTACATACACCACTCAATGGAAATTGTGGCAAATGTAGCATAAATCCCACGGGAATAAAAGTGAGATGAAAAATCTCTTATGAAAACTCGGCAGCCTAACGGCGCCATATAGAACATAAAAAAATGGATTGATGAGATCAAATAGGGTATCTCATCATATTAACATAAAGTTTATAGAAAGAGGAATATAAAAGAACATCCCCCAACATAACAGAGATAATCTTAAAAGAAGCGAAATAAAGGAGAGTACTTAAAAAAGAGAGAGGTAAGATCTCTTACGAAAATTTGGCAGCCTAACGGCGCCACTCAAAACTTCCAAAATGGTTTGATTAGAGAGAATAGTTTATCTCATCATATGAACATAAAAATTACGGTAAGAGTAAAATAACATCCCAATAACAATAAAGATGAGCTTTAAAAGGAAAGACATAAAAGAGTGTACTTTAAAAAAAAGAGAAGAGTAGGATCCCTTACCTCGGGTCCGAATTGACTCGATCGTTCTTTAATCTCCTGAATAATGAAATTGAGTTAATTTATACTTCTTTAATAACCTTTTTCAAGTTCATTATTCCTTTTATATCACTTATTACCATGTCATAGACATTATGCAATCATTTAAGTTAATAATGTTTGTTTTGTCGATACTTGGTTCTTAAGTCGAAAGAGGACTTCTTATAATTACATGTTGTTCGTGTGGTCAAAGGTTCATTATATCCAGAATTTTATTCATTATGTATATATCATATATGTCATATATATCCAGTATATTCATGCATTTATAATATTACAAAACATTTAGAGTTAAGAAATGAAATGCACCGTTCATGGAGACGGTAAGCCGTACGTACGCATGAATGCTACTTCCATTCCTATTTCATATTTAATGGAATTAAAACATAATGATACATAATAGTATATTAATTCTAGTGTGTTATAATATATAATATCATTAAATATATCCTTTATTCAAACCACATATGGTATTAACGAATCAAATCACTTTGAGGGGGCGGTAGTCCGCACTTCCTTAAATAAAGATATCGTGTTTACCCATAATGGAAACCATAAAGGTATGACATAAATGAAAAATACAGAAGCTTTAGTAAAACGTAAACATATTAGATATCATATATAAATATAGTGTCATCTCAATGGCCACCTTTGAAGGTGTTAGAAGAATGTTGAACAATCATCATTTCGGGAGGCAGAAATTCGTCATCAACGGAAACAGTATGTTCTTTAACCATTAAATGTAAATGTGTGTAATTTTAGCTCGAATACTTCTTATAACAACATCCTAGTATATTGGAGATACTGTATTTGTTACAAAATAAATGAATAAAAATAGTTTATGGTGTTGGAGAAGAAAAATAATAAAAAAGGACACAAGTGAAGACATTACCTTTTAATCGGGTAACTTCCTTTGATTTGAGCTGAAAGGCTTCCTTGGAAAGGATTCTGCCCAAATTGAGGCTTAAATGTGTTAGATAGAGATGTGTAGAGATGAAATGGGCAGATTTTGGCCGACCCAAAGGCTTTAGGGGTGTGGCTAAGGAGGTAGAGGTGGGGGCCTTTTATAATAGGAGAGGAGGGGCACTCTTGGAAAGTAAGCAAATGTTACTTTATTTGAAAATGCGTTTCAGATTTAAAAGGTCCCACATTGATATAATTAGTGGATAATATGATAAGGGTTCTAAATCCACCCATCCAATAGGTTTTAGACATATTTAGGTCTTAGATATTACATTATCTTTCCATTTTATTTAAATCGTTAAATAATGAGGTCATCGCTGCATCATCATGATGTCATAAATAATTTAATTTATTTAATGTCCAAAAATTATAAAAAAACTACTATGATGTAGGAAATGTTTTTATCTTTCCAATTAATATTTATAGTCAAAACTCTTACTTGTATAACCCCATATAAAAATTGTTTTAGTAAAACATTTCATGTTTGTGTCATTTTTACTTTATCATTAAATAAAAAGGTTTTTATGTCATTTTCCAACCAAAGTGGCTCCATGGGGTCCCCAAGTTGACCCATGGATTGTATTAGTCGGCCATGACACATCCAATGAGGGTAGGACATGTGTCTAGGTCATTTCATTTTATTAAAACATTATTCGTTCCTTAAACTACACTAATTAACTCTAATTGCGATTAAAAACTTAATAAGTTACTATTCACCAAAAAATTATTTTAATCCCATTAAACCACATTTTACTTCATAATGACAACCATGTATGTCGGATTTTTGAAATTCAAAACACAAAGGTGGAAAAATTTCATTTAAATGGAAAAATTAGTTTTTATAAGTACCACTTAGTGGTTTCACTATTCATCAAAAATTGATGTTTTTCAGAAAATCACCAAAAATTCACCCTAAGATATATTTGATATTTCGAATTCAAAAATGATGTCTATTTTACAAAATTAAAAACATATAATTTGCATTAATTAATTTAATAGTTAATTCCCACAGTCAAAACAAATAGCGTGTTTTTATGAAACAAAATGTATCAAAAGATTGACACTAGTTTAAGTCCAATTTCAAAGTGAAATTAATTAAATCAACCACTATTGGATTAAATGGTAAAAATATATTCTAATTTAACTTTAATACCAATTCAAAAGACAATCTAATCATATAAATAAATTAGATTAAGAAGAGGTTTTGAATTAAAATACAACATTTTTCACTATTCATTAAAAATTGAATTTTTTCAGAAAAATACCAAAAATTTTAAAAAAGAAAATTTTGACATCCCGATTCTAAAGAAGAATTTTATTTTGTCAAATATAACACATAAAATTGTCAAAAAGTGGATTTAAAAGAGGTTCGCCATCAAAAGGCGGTTAATCGACCTTTTAAAGAATATTAGAATGTTTACGCTTAAAATTGGATTCATTCGCATTTTTAATACTCTATCATTTATTGTAAAAAGTAAAAATATTTGACAAACATATATAATCATTTTGTAGTCAGTTCTGTTCATTCCCTCCATTACAGTGGCTAGGCATTAACTACAATTTAAAATAATATTATTTTATTATTAGAGTGCAACGTAAGATTCCCAAGAAACTCGTTGTTGTGTATTGGGTACGCCGTCGAGCATAGCATCCCCTTTAAAGTAATATTAATATTTGATTCACAAATATGGATAAATATAAAGATGACCTGTTCTTTATTTACTTGGGGTTTTACATCCTTCCCCCCTTTTGGGAATTGCGTCCTCGCAATTTTAAAATTGTGCTTGGAAACATCCTTGAAAGTCCCACATCGGAACAAGAGCCGGTAAAACAATCACTTTAAAATAAAGAAATATAAGTACAAAGGTCACCCGAGTTATCCCATACTAGGATTCCAAGTATGAAAATATGGACATGGAGGAAATAACAAAGGGTCGTGTTCTGATGGAGAGTGATAGAAAACATGTTTAGGAGAAAGTTTACCACAAGAAAATCACAAACTTGTGATGGGTTAAACGGTATTCGATTCCCCTATAGGAAAAATTAATAGACAACATTTTTGTTTTAAGTTACTTTTTATTGAGGAATTTATTCATAAGGAAACATAATCACTTATTATGTTTACTTTCAACTTTTATTAGATTCCTTACACAAACTCATATTTTCTCCCAAAGACGAGTATTTAGGAAGACTTATTCACATTCAAAGTACTATAATCAACTTCTAGAGAATCACCTAATCCACAAAAGATACCTATATACTTCCCATATCTTTAGACCATAACCAAAAACAAAACCAAAAAGGTTAGTACAAGATCAGATAATCCATTAAAGGATAGCCCTTTATAAAAATAAAACTTATTCTTAATCTCCAAAATTTGTCCGACAAAACCCAAAGTTCAATGAGGACCATTCGATAATAAACTTGTCCATAAAATTATTCAAAGTAAAAAAAACTAAGATTGAAACCAAAATATTTGAAGGATTTAGTCACATAGTCTTCCAAGTTAAATCGTAACATTTATCTCCAAACAACATCAGCTTCTCTTAATGTCTCATATTGAAAAGTAATTAACCTAATCACATATCCTCTATGATGGGTTAATAAATATCCATAGATGACCCAAAATCAATTTACTCTTAATTCATAAAATCATCTAACTAAAAAGAATCAGTCAAACTAACCAGGGACTTCACGTAGTCCAGTGGTAGGTGATAAATACCAGTCGCACTTTGGTTGTGGGTTCGATTCCCGCAGCTTTGTCCGACACGACGGGTTGTCACATGGTCTGCGTGTTGTCCTTTTTCCAAAACTGTATAATTCTTAAAACACTCCCCAAAATGAGATAAAATCTTCAAAAATAATCATAACATATTTTATCCTCAAGTTTATCTCATGCCTTTCATTTTCCATCATAACATATAATAACCGATAATTACCTCAAAAGTAAGGATCATATAAACTCTAATGGTTACCTTTATAATTATTACTTGAACTTCCACATCGATTGGTCATCTCGTACATGATGCATTACAGAACATACCAAGGTTTAAGTGGTTGATCATGACTCCTTGATAGTTGGTTTAGAACAACCATGAGTTTCCTCGTTGAATCCCCCATTTTATTTAGTATCTTAATCAGAGAACCACCACAGTTTCCTTCAAACCTGTTGTCTCTTTGGTGCCTGCTAGATCCATCCATTCACTAAAAACAGAAATGTCAGTGTGAGTATATCAACAAAACCATCATGTACTAATGAGGAAGGTAAACACTAAGATATACTTACTAATTCACTTTATGTAAAACTAGGACTCTTTCTGAAATCCTAACCATTATGGTAATGTCACTTATGCTTAGAGAATACCCTAAACTCTAAAGTTATCTAAACCGACCTCTGATAACAATTATAAGGCCCTGACCTTAAACATCGCTTAATATTGAATTAAATGAATAATTCACATTGAGGATCTTTTCAGGTTTAGAGTTTTAGAGAATTAAAAAAAACTATTACATCTCAAAAGATTAAAAAGTAGACACTTCTACTAAGTTTCCATAAAATAAAAACTCTTAAAAAGAAACATGTATAGTTCCATGTTTTAGGTAGCATGACATTCCCTTGATCCCATCCTTAACCCTATTCCACGTTAAGTCCTGTGAAAAACATTTCAAAAACATGGGATGAGCATAAAAAGCTCAGTAATGGATACACAAAGAACGAAAACTATCAGTTTTTCAAAACAACAAGTAAACCATGTATACTTTGTCAAAGTAATACTTTCCACCATTTCAAAGTAGTAAAAAAACATTCACTGAAAAAAAATTCATTACTTACCCTTCTATAACCAAAAGATTACCATAAAACCCATATAAAGATCACATGAAATATAAAGGTAACTTGGAACATAAACATACTTAAGTGGAATAACCAAAAGGTCGACTTCCACATATATCACTTAATGGAATAGTCGTTCGGCCAACTTCCATACATACTTAATGGAATAGCCATACGGCCGACTTCCATACCCAATGTATTGGAGGTTATAACGTAACCACCTATCCTGGTATTCACGGCACCACCCGTCATAATTTCCAAGTACCATTATTACACATAAAATATTGAAAATATAAACATTTCAATAACAACATTTCATTTTCAATTAAAATAATTAATTCCATGATATTGTATTAATCAATCCATTTTCAAAAATCATTTAAAAGAGATTTTTGAATCAAAGTGTCCCATACCACTTTAAAGATTTTATTGGAATTATAATTTTAAAACATTATTGTCCATACAAATAAATACTGAAAACCATTTTAAAAACATGGACATTAATGATAAAGATTTAGAATAATAAATCTTTAAAACATTTAAAACGGTATTTTATTAAAGAGTTTTTAACAAAATGAGAGACTCTTGAATACAAATAATATCTAAATAAAATTTAATCCGAACTTTATAAAATCATGAGAATAAAGGGATTCATGATATAATATGTCAAAGGACACTATACACACCATATAAGAGTGAATTGGTGTATAAAAACAATGAAGTCTCAAAAGAAATGTAAAATGAGATGAAATCCATTATAAAGAAGGTATCCTTAAATTAAGGACAAATCAATCTCATAATTATGTGTGACAAATATAAATACACCCAATATAAGTGGATATTAATTGAAAAACAATCAAAGGTTATTCACACATATTCAAAGGATGACATATTCAATAACTACATGTTGGACCTAAAGAAATTGAAATTTGGTTAAGAAGTTCCCTTGGTAAAATTCGACAGCCTAACGGCATCACATTAAATTTTATAAAAAGGGTTGATGAGAGAGATAAAGGTGATATCATAAATTGGACATAAAATTTAAATAAATTAGGATATAGAAGAACATATCCCAACATAATAGTATGTGAATTAAAAGTCATAACAAAATAAGTCTTTTAAAAAGAGGAGGGTGAAAGGTTCCCTTACCGACATGGGTAGCTTTCAAAACAAACACCCCGTGAAAGGAGGACAATACAACATTGATGTAAATACTCATAAATGAAAGTATAATAAACAATGAGTAAAATAATGGTCAGTACATACACCACTCAAAAGAAATTGTGGCAAATGTAGCATAAATCCCACGGGAATAAAAGTGAGATGAAAAATCCGTTACGAAAACTCGGCAGCCTAACGGCGCGACATAGAACATACAAAAATGGATTGATGAGATAAAATAGGTTCTATAATCATATTTAAATAATGTTTACAGAAATAGGAATATAAAATAACATCCCCCAACATAACAAAGAGAAGCTTAAAATAAGTGACATAAAGGAGAGTACTTAAAAAAAGAGAGAGGTTAGATCTCTTACGAAAATTCGGAAGCCTAACGGCGCCACTCAAAACATCAAAAATGGATTGATGATAGATAATAGGGTCTCTCATCATATGAACATAAAAATTACAGTAAGAGTAAAATAACATCCCAATAATAAGAAAGATGATCTTTAAAAGGAAAGACATAAAAGAGTGTACTTTGAAAAAAAGAGGAGTAGGATCCCTTACCTCGGGTCCGACTTGACTCAATCATTATTTAATCTCCTGAATAATAAAATTGAGTTAATTTATACTTCCTTAAGAACCTTTTTCAAGTTCATTATTCCTTTTATATCACTTATTACCATGTCATAGACATTATGTAATCATTTAAGTTAATAATGTTTGTTTTGTCGATACTTGGTTCTTAAGTCGAAAGAGGACTTCTTACAATTACATGTTGTTCGTGTGGTAAAAGGTTCATTATATCCAGAATTGCATTTATGATGTATATATCATATATATCATATATATCCAGTATATTCATGCATTTATAATATTAAATAACATTTAGAGTTAAGAAATGAAATGCACCGTTCATGGAGACGGTAAGCCGTACGTACACATGAACGCTACCTCCATTTATATTTCATATTTAATGGAATTAAAACATAATTATACATAATAGTATTTTAATTCCATTATGTTATAATATATAATATCATTAAATATATCCTTTATACGTACCACATATGGTATTAACGAATCAAATCACTTTGAGGGGCCGGTAGTCCGCACTTCCTTAAATGAAGATATCGTGTTTACCCATAATGGAAACCATAAAGGTATGCCATAAATGAAAAATACAGAATCTAAGTAAAACATAAACATATTAGATATCATATATAAATATATTGTCATCTTAATTTCCACCTTTGAAGGTGTTAAAATAATGTTGAACAATCATCATTTCGGGAGGCAGAAATTCGACATCCACGGAAACAGTATGTTCTTTAACTATTAGATGTAGGTGTGTATAAGTGTAGCTCGAATCCTTCTTATAAAAACATCCTATTATATTGAAGATACTGTATTTGTTACAAAATAAATGAATAAAAAGAGTTTAGGGGGTTGGAGAAGAAAAATAAAACCAAAGGACACAAGTGAAGACATTACCTTTAAATCGGGTGACTTCCTTTGATTTGAGCTCAAAGGCTTCCTTGGAAAGGATTATGCCCAAAGTGAGGCTTCAAGGAGTTAGATAGGGATGTTTAGAGATTAAATGGGCAGAGTTTGGACGAGCCAAAGGCTTGAGGGGTGTGGGTAAGGAGGTAGAGGTGGGGGCCTTTTATAAGAGGAGAGGAGGGGCAGTCTTGGAAAGTAAGAAAATGTTACTTTATATGAAAATGAGTTTCGGATTTAAAAGGTCCCAAATTGATATAATTCGTGGATAAGGTGATAATGATTCGAAATCCACCCATCCAATAGGTTTTGGACATGTTTAGATCTTAGATATTACATTATCTTTCCATTTTATTTAAATCTTTAAATAATGAGTTCATCGCTGCATCATCATGATGTCATAAATAATTTAATTTATATAATGTCTAAAAAATATAGAAAAAAATACTATGATGTATGAAATATCTTTATATTTCAAATGAATATTTATAGTCAAAAATATAACTTGTATAACCCCATTTAAATATTGTTTTAGTAAAACATCTCATGTTTTTGTCATTTTTACTTTATCATTAAATAAAAAGGTTTGTATGTCATTTTCCAACCAAAGTGGCTCCATGGGGTCCCCAAGTTGACCCATGGATTGTCTTTGTCGAACATGACACATAAAATGAGGGTAGGACATTTGTATAGGTCATTTAATTTTATTAAAACATTATTCTTACCTTAAACTACACTAATTACCTCTAATTGCGATTAAAAACATAATAAGTTGCTATTCACCAAAAAATTATTTTAATCCCATTGAACCACATTTTACTTCATAATGACAACCATGTATGTCGGATTTTTGAAATTAAAAACACAAAGGTGGCAAAATTTCATTTAAATGGAAAAATTAGTTTTTATAAGTACCACTTAGTGGTTTCACTATTCATCAAAAATTTAAGTTTTTCAGAAAATCACCAAAAATTCACACTAAGCTATATTTGATATTCTGAATTAAAAAATGATGTCTATTTTAAAAAATTCAAAAAATATAAGTTGCATTAATTAATTTAATAATTAATTCCCGCTATCAAAACAAATAGCGTGTTTTTATGAAACAAAATGTATCAAAAGATTGACACTAGTTTAAGTCCGATTTCAAAGTGAAATTAATTCCATCGACCACTATTGGATTAAATGGTAAAAATATATTCTAATTTCACTTTAAAACCAATTCAAAAGATAATCTAATCCTATAAATAATTTAGATTAAAAAGAGGTTTTGAATTAAAATACAACATTTTTCACTATTCATTAAAATTTGAACTTTTTCGGAAAAATACGAAAAATTTACAAAAATTAAATTTTGACATCCCGATTCAAAAGAAGAATTTTATTTTTTCAAATATAACACATAAAATTGTCAAAAAGTGGATTTAAAAGAGGTTCTCCATCAAAAGGCTATTAATCGACCTTTTAAAGAATATTAGAATGTTTACGCTTAAAATTGGATTCATTCGCATTTTTAATCCTCTAACATTTATTGTAAAAAGTAAAAATATTTGAAAAACATATATAATCATTTTTATTTAGTTCTGTTCATTCCCGCCATTACAACGGCTAGGCGTTAACTACCATTTAAAATAATATTATTTTGTTATTAGAGTGCAACGTAAGATTCCCAAGAAACTCGTTGTTGCGTATTGGGTACGCCATCGAGCATAGCATCCCCTTTAAAGTAATATTAATATTTTATTCACAAATATGGATAAATATAAAGATTTAATGTTCTTTATTTACCTGGGGTGTTACATTTATAATCATATCCCCATGTTTTATAACTTATATTTTATAAATATAATTTACAATGGCGATTCACTAAGGTATCATATAACATGTCATCTTAAGAGATTAAATTCCTTAAAAAAGGCATTGGATAAAAATCATTGACCACCATTCATATGTGTTAATTTCATGTGTTCCACATTTATCACAATAAATTAATTCATTAATAACCTATGGGAGTGAAATAATGGGATTATTATCAAAATTTGCAGCATTTGAAAGATCGTAAAGACATGATCATTACATCATTTTTAACACACAAAACGAAATGTGAGATTAATATAGGCAAATCCTTAAAATAATATCAATTTTTAAAATCTAATTGTATACCCATTGAAAATAAAATATGTTTGGGTATTCGATTAAAAAAATGTAAATATATTTTAACATATAAAAGTTCAAAATTTGGATGAATATTCTGCAACATGATGGGTATAAATCAAGATTTTAGAAAACTGAAAAATAGTAGGGGTACATGTTCTCCAATTAATAAAAGAAAATTCAGATAGTAATGAGGAAAAATAATTTATAAAAAATTTTGGTTTGTAAATTATAATACATGCCAGATAATAATGGAACATGAATGGAAAGAGATGTGAAGATTTCATTTTATCATAAATAGGTTTCCCTAAAACAAGTGGATATAACCTTCGGGGATAGACAACACATTGGGGGAACTCCATGGATGAAAAATCACCAGAACATCATTGATGATGGATTGGGTGTTAATGGAAATGAAAATATGGGTTAGTATTTATAGGAGAGGTTGAGGAATTGTTTAATAAATTCATAATATATGCATTAGAAATTTAGGATGTGTAAAGTTCAAAAACAATTGGCTTACGCAAGGTTTTTTATCATTATGCTTGAAATTTGGATCAAATTTTCCGATACATTAATTATTTATAACATAAAAACAATATTTAAAAAAAATGCAATGGAAAAGTAATGATTCAAAAAATTATTTTTTAAAAAAAAGCAAATTTTTATTATTTTTACATTGGAGTTCAATATATGTCATTAAAAATAGTGTAAAAATTATTAAAATAAATAATATTAATAAAATAAGATCTTTTTGGTTGTTCATTGTGTTTAATTATTTATTATATCATTATGACATCAATATGTTTTCATAAAATATCCTGAAACCCTAATAATTTTTTGACTATATAGAGAATGTTAATGTATTTTTAACAAATATAGTAAACTTACCCTAAACTATATTAACCATTTTGAATACATAAATTATTTTAATATAATCGGAAAAATTCCTTAAATATGATAATTTTTAATTTTTAAAAACTAAAATCATTATGTATTAAAAAAAATTATTAAGGGAAAATCACATTTCAATCATTTATAAAAAATTCCATAGTACATTATAAATTTTTCTAATGATTTATTATTTAAATAAATGTGTATTAAAGAATATTACATTAAAAAATTCAATTCAAAATACCCTAGAAATATATATAATTTGAATATACTTTCTTGAAAAATAAAAATAAATTTTAGTTACCACCAAAAATAATATTATCCTATTCATCTAAATTAGATATATATGTTATTTCAAAAAACTATTATTAAGATGATATTATGGAGTAAAATAATTTATTTATATAATTCAATATAAACATTTTTTAACTATTTCATGGACATGTAACCCCTTATTACACATGAATTTTCCTCAAGTGTAATGTCTGCGATGGTGGTCGTTTTGTTGGGTGCCTTATTTAAAATTGATCGAGTTGTAATCTCGACTAACATGAAATTATCCTATATGTGATTTCATCAAACATTCAATTTTTAATGCTCAGAATTGGATTGGGCATGGGAGAATCCCAATTACGATAAAAACCTCCCATATTCTGAGAACTGGTCTTCAAACTACTTGACACTAGATATTGATTCTGTTGATTATCCTTTATATATCAATTAACATTTTTCATTACTACTTCTAAAAATTAATTATAATGTCAAAATTATCTTCCATTATTATAGATTGTAATAGTCAAAATAACTAATAGACATATTGGCCAATAATTATATAACAAATGAGTACCAATTGTCACATTACAATTTATACCCTATAAATACAAATCCATTATTTCAAACAAAATTAAATACAATTTACCTCAATGTTATATTTTTATTTCATAATATTTTGATCTATTTACAAATATTTCATTATTTATATTGATTATTCTCAGTGATTGAGGATTCAACTTTATTTGGCAGAATCATAATTTCTTATTTTCTATACTCTATTTTATTTTTTTGGTCATGTTTTAATGTTTTGAATCTAAATAATTTTCATTATTGACTACTATAATAATCATTTTTATGAAGATAAAATGTAATTCATATAACTTTATTATATTTTTTTGTAAAATTATAGTACATGAAATAATCATTTATTTATGAAAAAAATAATCTAGAGTGTTTGGGTCGTTAAATTATTCCTTCAAAATGATATTTTATTTCCAATGACTCTAAACATTTTCTCAGTTGAGAAAATGTGAAAGTAATTCTTCTTTATTATGTACCCACTTTCTCACATTTCATCATCATATTTATGGTTCCTTAATAACACTTTTACTAGGAGGGTAGTCTAGTCATGTAGAAAATTTAATATATAGTCTAATATATTCACTTGTTTCTCCATATAAGAAATTTATTTACATGTTGTACAACCTATAGATTTAATACCTGCTAGGTATCAGGTATGTACTTCTTCAAAAGACTAAAATGTTATACAACATGAACATAAGATATGTTTAGTGGATGTTCTATATAATATTCCACTAGTAATATGGGATCAATGAAATCATAAGGAACAATGTACCAAAATCTAATATTCACTTTCTTTCCAAATCTCATATCTCTTTTACATGGAGAGAGTAGATTGTAAAAATTATCAGTAACATCAAACTCTCTGTTAATTCAACAATTTCTATAATATATATTCTTCTGACCCTTATCGTCTTTCATTTTTTGAGGGAGGGAATGTATCTTTTTTAATATATTGAACATGATCTGGAAAAAAATTCCTCTAACCAGAATAATCCCATGAAGTTGGAGTTCTTTATAAATTTCCATGTAGTGCATCATATGGTTCTATTTGAGTAATTAAATAGAATTAGTTGTTGAATGATAACTCAACAAATTTTAGGTTCATATCCCATCCAATAATAAATTCCATTTTTTATGTTCTCTTCATGTCCTCTAGCATCCAAATTGTCCATTTAGATTGGCCATCCTCTTGGGGTGATTTTCTATATAAAAATTATATTCCGTATTGAGAACATTTTAAAGACAACTCTAATATTTAGATGTCAAACAGGGATCTTTATTCGAAATGATATATAGTGGAACCCCATAAAAATTCACCTCTTCAATGATATATATCGCAGAATTTTGGTTAGGAAATAAATATTACTAAATAGTTATGAAATGGGGTGTTTTATGAGGTGATTCACTCTATCCTATATCACTATATTTACTTTGTATTTTCCTGGGAGACAAGAGATGAATTCTATAGTGATATTGTACCACTTAGAGGTTGTTTTGTGAAGTTGTTACCGTATAACTTTAGGAAATATTCACTCCTTTTTCTCTTGATAAAATACCAAGAAACATGTATTGTAGTCATAAATCTCCTGTTTTTATTATCCCCCCAATAATTTTCATGAAGGTCCATATAAATTTTTGTTCTTCCAGGATTTATCGAGAATTTATAGTTATGAGCTTCATCCCTAAACTCATTGTTTATCTCTGGTAATGATGGAACACATAGCCCTGTATAATATTTCAACAAACCTTCTTGATCAATATTTATCTTAACAAACATCACATTCATCACAACATATGTCTTCTTTTATAGAACATCTTCTCCTCTATGAGATTTTATTATTTACTCTAGTAATGATGGTTGTGAAACCATTTTGGATAGGGTTGATTATTTCCTTTACCTTATGATTCTCATGAAATTTTTTGTTATTTCCTTGGATAAAGAACTCCATGAATCCTAATAATTTCCAGAACAAAAGGGTCATTCTTTTTAATTCATCAGTGAAATTTTTTTCCTCTTAGAAAAGATAATGAATTGAACAACCTTTGTCTTTAACAAGGTCCATACATCTCCTTTGTATCATGTTATGTTCATTTGGTGTGAAAATATTCATCATACCACGGTGTTCAATGTATATATCAAATTTATACTAATAAATATAGTGCCTATTTATTTTCATAGAAAACATATATACCGCTAGATCTAGGTACATGAGAGGATAATTCTACCATCATGATTTAACTTTTTAGATGGATAAAAAATAACCATGTAATTCTTCATGAGCACAAACACAAATTATTTTAGAGATGCATCACTATAAATAAATAATACCTCTTTGATTGAGGTCATAGTTAAAAAAAAATTTGAAAGCAATATCTTCTTCGGATCATGGAAGCATTCTTCACAATAATTTTTTCAGATATACATATCCCCTTTTTAAGATGACTTTGTATTGGATTAGAATGTCATGAATTTATTTTCACAGACCTCCTAAAATATCCTGATAATCAATGGAATCTATGATTATTCGTTCCAATTTTAGGATGTGGCCACTATACTAATAAAATTTTATTTATAGGGTCAACTAATATTCCTTCATTGGTTACAATGTGGCCCTAGAAAAAAATTTCTATAACCAGAGGTCCCATTTTCTAGACATTCTAAAAATATTATCCTTCCTTGTACATCCCATGAAAACACATATACGATCCTCATGATCATCATGAATTTTAATGTAATTCATAACATCATCGATAAAAACTATCACAAATTTATCATGGTTGTTCTTAAAGAATCTATTCCTCAAATCCAAAAATATAGATGGAGAATTAATAATGAATAAGGGAATAAAAAACACATAATGACCATATCTGGTTAAAAAGGTAGTATTTAGAATATCATATTTCTTCACCCTCAATTGATGATTCTAAGATCAGAGAATGGTTTATGAGAAGAATTGATCCCCATGAGGTTTGGAAAATAAATCAAAAATACATTGGAGATGGTACTTGTTCTTCAATGTGATTTCATTAAGATCCTTATTATCAATTCATTTCAATAATGATTTATACACTTTCTTGAGATAGATAAAAATTTCGCCACAAGGAGAGACACTTCATCCGATAAATTTCTTCTCAAGAAGATCTAAATGTTGTTTCTTCAATTCCTCTGCCTTAATAGTTTCCATTATAGAAGTTCATGGATTGATTTTAGATTATCTGAAAAAATGTATAAAATAAGTGAATTTATAGAACAAAATTCAAACAATTTATATGCAAGCTTTGAGAGAAAAGTGGTAATACCTACACCAAATCATTCATAACATCCACTTTGGTGGCCATGATATAAAATTACCATCATTTATCTCTTGGAATATGATGTGGCTGATGGTGGTTCCATCCGTTATCTATTTATTTGGAAATTGATTGGATGAGTTCCCAATATAAATATAATTAAAGCATTCAACTTTTTCTTGGACCTACACCGTCATCTATTTATCATTAGTGTTGGTTAGTTGGGTCATCATCTCACTATTAATGATTTCATCGGTAATTTCATATATCCCACAGAGGTAGAAATTTCCACAACTATTAAAGTAGTTCCCCAAATTCATCTTCCCAGATTTCTTACACATGGGAAGTTGTAATTTTTTTTCATCTTCCATGATCAATACCCCCTGCTAATATTTCCTTTATATATCTCATATTTTTTTCAATATATCTAATTAATACATCTCTTAGAACTCTAGTTCAACTACCATAGATATCCAATAAAACTTTTTTAATCTTACATATTATCTATTTTCTATATTCTCCCACAGATGGGTTCTTAGTTAATTGAATAATCCATTAACCTTTCTTAAAAAATCCATAATAAGTAAAGAGTTGTATTGATAATGCCTTATAAATTTATTTTCATTGACTCCCAACTCATTATTTTCCTTCATATAAAAATATTTTAATTCCTTCTCTATTTTTGTTCACATCATATGGGGAATGTATTTACTGATGAATATTACATAAAACTATTACCACACCATATCATTAATATCCCATCTTGGATTTTTGTTTTTAATTACTTCCCACTATGGATCATCTTTTCATTCTTGGAATTATATTGCCAAGGTTATTTTATATTACACTAAATGATATGGTAGGGAAAATATCTATTCTATAGAGCTTATCAATCAATCAATAATAAATGGTTCATTACTTCCCTTGAAATTAGGTGGTCATTAATGTGTAAAGGATTGTAGAGAAAGTTGTCCCCTTCATGATGAATCTAATATCTTGACTTGATTCATGTTATTGATTATAAATCTAGTTAGTTGTTTCATATTCCTCATTAAGATATAAATTCTACCTTTCATTGGGACATCATTATTGCCTCTTCCATTCCACACATCTTTTGTGCGATTGGACATATTTCATGCAATTTTACATAAACAAGAATAAATTAGTGAGAAACATGTTAATTTTACTAATCATATAATTATAAGCGGATATTATGAACTAAAACATCATGCATAAATAAATATAAATTTCCTATAAGAAAAATTATATTTTCTATTTATCTTTCATAATGGTTAAAAAACATGTGATTAACCAAATATATCAATGATGAGTGTCAAACCAGGTGTGAAGTAAGGCATGTTTTTGTGTACCAAGTACATATTCATGTCTAGGTAAAAGTGATTTTTTGGGTGTCACCCCTAGGTACATATATTCCACAGTTGTATCCACTTATTTGTATCCAAATAGTGATTTCTTTTCAAGGAAACAATATACTTAAAACATCCACAAAATACCATGATGTTATTCTATATTTATAATTTTTTAGGGTTCTTCCAACAGTTTTCAAGTACTAAGTTCCATAAACAACTAAGTCATACTATGATAGCCACAATAGAATCTATTCTATTTATTATGAAACATTTCATTTGAATGCAAAAAATAGTATAATTTCAGGTTTGGATTCTTGGTAATATGGTACATAATACTAGGAAAATAAAACATTCTTATAAAAAAATGAAATAGAAATCTATGGGTTCAATCTAGGATATATTTATTGCATCTCTTGTCATGGGTACATACATTAATGGAAATTAGTGATATTTATACCCATCAAATGAAATTAACAACACGGTCATATATATCATGTGATCTTGAGACATATCAATGACAATAAAGGGAATAAAGTT
Source organism: Viscum album (assembly GCA_963277665.1). Taxonomy (NCBI): domain Eukaryota; kingdom Viridiplantae; phylum Streptophyta; class Magnoliopsida; order Santalales; family Viscaceae; genus Viscum; species Viscum album. Next base: position 1,129,020,558 of record OY728128.1, on the reverse strand, counting down.
ATTGCATGGAAAATTGGAAAATAATAATAATAATATTAAGATGAAATATTACCTGGAAATGTTGATAAAAACATTTATTTGTGGCATTCATAATAATTTGACCAATGTTTACCTCTAATGTTTTGAAACTAAATATTACCATGTTTATTCACTATGGTATTGTAGAGAATGTCATCTCTAGAGATTAAATTCGTTTCCAAACACATTGGAGGGATATCAGGTAATTCATTTTATATATGATAATTTCAGCTAACCCACACATATCATAATAATCCATTTCATTAATAAGATGTGGAGAGCAAAGAACTTGTTTCTTATCTAAAATCATCACATACCAAGGAGCTTCAAACATAATCATTACATCATTTTTAACCGTTGAAATTACATTTGTGTTTTTTATTTGTAAACATATAGGTTAAATATTATTTTTACAATCTATATAAATTACCATTAAAATTTATAGAAGATTTTTTATTCAAATAAAAATGGAAGATAAAATTTCCCATGTAAAATGGGAAATATTGAGATGATAATTCATCGGCATGACCAGAATAATACATGGTCTTATAAAAGGGAAAAATAGTGGGATATGGGTTTATCATTCCTATAACACTATTATTAATGAAATGGGATTAAATAATGTGAAAAAAAGAATATACTTTTCATATTAGAGGACAATCAACATAAATGGGAAGGTAGATGGAGACAGAAATGAATATTTTTCTTTACCATTAAGAGTTGTTCAAAAAACATGATAATGAAACCATGTGGGATTGAGGAAAACATGGGAGACTCATTAAGCATAAAATTCATAAGAAATTATAGTAGGATATGTATAGAGTGAATGTTAATGGAGGAATGTGCTGGAATTTATAGGATAAGAGGGGAATTGATTAATAATTTCTAGATAGACATCTTGGAAAACTTGGTTGTGGAAATTGAAAAACCAATAGATTACCAGTGATTTTTGGTCAATTTTCTAGAAATTTCGATTGCAATTTATGAAAATATAATACTTCATAAACTAGAAACATTATTTAAAACGTTATTTGGGATGGTAAGTAAATAATCCACAATGTTATGTTTTTAAAAATCAAATTTTATTTTATTGACTTTAGAAATAAATTAATGTTTTAAAAATTGAGTATGAACTATTAAAAAACAAAATCCTAATTAAAACATTATTTTTCATTATGGATTTTTTTATTTAAATATTACATCATTAAAAAATAAAAATGACCTCATAAATTAGACCAAAATCCAAAAACTGTATTTTTTACTTTTCATTAAAAATTGATGTATTTTTAGAAAATTTCATAAATTCCGCCTAAAATAATTTTGATAAACTAATTTGAGAAAAAAAACTTATTTTATCATAAAAATTATCTAAATATAGGTTTTTAAATTTTTAAATATAAAAAAACTAATTAATTAAAATTATTATTATTATGTCTTAATAACAATTATAACATTTCTAAAAATATTCTAAGGCCATTAAAAATTTTATTAAATCAATTATTATATCAATATAATTGTTTTGGAGGTTTATTTTTTAAATAAATAATATTCATAATACCTTGTTAATATATATATATTTATTTATTTATTATGTTTTGATGAAAAATACAATTTCATTTTACTTGTGCCCAATAATAATATTATCAAATTCTTCTAAATTAAACTTTATTCTTATTAAGAGAGGGTATTAGTAAGAGGAATTAACGGAATGAAAATTGTATTTATAGTATGAAATTTAAAATTTATGTAACTAGATTCTAGACCTCTAACCCTTATTGCACCTATATATACCCTAATGGTAAGGTGTGCAATGGTGAGCCTTTTTTGGGGAACTTGGCTAACATCCAGTGACTGGTAATATCCACTAACCTGAAATTATACTGTAGTCTATTTTATTGATGAATTGTTTTTTTATGATTTTCCTGGTATTGGTCAAGTGAAAACCACAATGATGATAACTCCCTCATATGTTTTAAAAAATGGGATTCATATTTAACAACTCTAAAGTTGAGGCAATCGATTCTCGTATCCATTTCAGTTCTCCACGTTCATTACAACTTATAAAATCTAATCATAATGTTTAAATAATCAACTATGGGTATAGATTTCGATTGACATATTAACCAATGATCATATTAAATTATTTTAATAATAGAAACATTTCTCATTATACCTTATAAATAACACATTATTATTTCACTCAAAATTCACTATAATTTTCCATTAAGCATATATATTTATTTTATAATATATTGATTGGTTTAATAATTTTTTTCTATTTCATTATTACACGGAGTGGTGATTCTAGTAAATATGGTTACTCGTTACTTTCTGAATTTACATGTTCCGTATTATAATTTTACTTAGTCGTAATGTTTTTAATTTTAATCAGTTTCATATATTTCTAATTTATAGATCATTTTTTGGCGAATACTGTAACACCCTAGGTAAATAAAGAATATGACATTTTCATATTTATTCATATTTGTGAATAAAATATTAAAATGACTTTAAAGGGGACTCTATGCTCGATGGCGTACCCAACACGCAATAACGAGTTTCTTGGGAATCTTACGTTGCACTCTAATAATAAAATAATATTATTTTAAATGGTAGTTAACATGTAGTCGTTGTATTGGAGGGAATGGATTGAAATAACTAAAATATTATTATATATGTTTTTAAATGTTTTTACATTTACCCAATAAAAGATAAAGGCTAAAAATACAGAAAGAATTCAATTTTAGGCATATATGCCCTGGTTTTCACTAAAGGGTCACTTATCGCCTTTTGATGGAGAACCATCATTAAATATAGTTTTGTCCACTCATATACATTCAATTGGACCAAATAAAACTCTTCTTAATAATTGGGACATCAAAATTTACTTTGTGTAAATTTTTGGTATCTTTCCGATAAAGTTCATTTTTTAATGAATAGTGTAAAATGTTGTATTTTAATTCAAAAAATCTTTTTAATATAATTTATTTATATGATTAGATTATCTTTTTAATTGGTTTTAAAGTGAAATTAGAATATATTTTTACCATTAAATCCAATAGTGGTCGTTGGAATTAATTTCAATTTGAAATCAGACTTAAACTAGTGTCAATCTTTTGATACTTATTGTTTCATAAAAACACACTATTTGCTTTGACAGCGAGAATTAATTATTAAATTAATTAATGTGACTTATATGTTTTTAATTTTGTAAAATAGACTTTATTTTTGAATTCGGAATATCAAATATAGCTTAGGGTGAATTTTTGGGATTTTTCTGAAAAACTTCAATTTTTATGAATAGTGAAACCACTAAGTGGTACTTAAATAAACTGATTTTTTCCGTTTAAATGAAATTTTGCCATCTTTGTGTTTTGAATTTCAAAAATCCAACATACATGGTTGTCATTAAGAAGTATAATGTGGTTCAATGGGATAAAAATAATTTTTTGGAGAATAGTAAATTATTAATATTTTAATCACGATTAGAGGTAATTAGTGTAGTTTAAGGTAAAAATAATGTTTTAATAATATGAAATGAACTTGAAACATGTCCTAAACTCATTGGATGTGTCATGGCCGACAAATACAACCCATGGGTCAACTTGGGGACCCCATGAAGCCACTTTGGTTGGAAAATGACATTAATACCTTTTTATTTAAAGTTAAAGTAAAAATGAGACAAACATGAAATGTTTTACTAAAACAATTTTTACATGGGTTTATACAAATCCGATTTTTAATTATAAATATTAATTGGACAGATAAAAACGATTCTTACATCATAGTATTTTTTTTATAATTTTTATACATTAAATAAATTAAATTATTTATGACATCATGATGATGCAGCGATGACCTCATTATTTAACGTATTAAATAAAATGGAAAGATAATGTAATATCTAAGACCTACACATCTCCAAAACCTATTGTATGAGTGTTTTTAGAACCCTTATAACCTTATCCTTGAAAAACATCAATTTAGGACCTCTTAAATCCAAATACCATTTTAAAATAAAGTGACATTTCTTTACCTTCCAAGAGTGCCCCTCCTCTCCTCTTATAAAAGGCCCCCACCTCTACCTCCTTACCAACACTCCCAAAGCCTTTGGCTCGGAAAAACTCTGCCCATTTTGTCTCTCCACTTCCCTCTCTTACTCCTTGAAGCCTCACTTTGGGCAGAAGTCTTCCCAAGGAAGCCTTTGAGCTCAAACCAAAGGGAGTTACCCGATTTTACGGTAATGTCTTCACTTGAGTCTTTTTGTTTTATTTTGCTTCTCCAACCCCCTAAACTCTTTTTATTAATTTATTTTGTAACAAATAAAGTATCATAAATATACTAGGATGTTGTTATATAAAATATTCGAGCTACACTTTCACAAACCTACATATAATGGTTAAAGAACATATTGTTTCTGTGGTTGGCGAATTTCGGCCTCCCGAAACGATGATTGTTCAACATTCTTTTAACACCTTAAAAGGTGGACATTAAGATGACACTATATTTATATGTGATATATAATATATTTATTTATTCCTTAAGCTTCTGTATTTTTCATTTTGGGCATACCTTTATGGTTTCCATTATGGGTAAACGCGATTTCTTCATTTAAGGAAGTGCGGACTACCACCCCCTCAAAGTGATTTGATTCGTTAATACCATATGTGGTATGTATAAAGGATATATATAATAATATTATATATGATACCATACTGGAATTAAAATACTATTATTTATCATTATGTTTTAATTCCATTAAATATAAAATAGAAATGGAAGTAGCGTTCATGCGTACGTACGGCTTACCGTCTCCATGAACGGTACATTTCATTTCTTATCTCAAAATGTTATGTAATATTATAAGTACATATATATAATGGATATATATGTAATATATTACATCAAAATTATGGATATAATTCTGTAAATATAACATATATATATATCTCTCTCATTTTGTTTTAATTCCATTAATATGACAAAAAATGAAAGTAGCGTTCATGCGTACGTACGGCCTACCATCTCCATGAACGGTGCTTTTAGTTTTTTTCTACAAATGATATGGAATAGTATGAAATGAATATTTACTTGATATATATGATATTTTAATCATTAATAATATTCTGGAAATTATTTACTTATAACTACATGGGCAATCTTTTTTCAAACAAGTTCATTTTTGACTCATGTACCGAACATCGGCAAAAACGTCTGATATGAACTAACATTATTAAACAATTATTATAACATTATAATATGTGATATGAACTGAATAATAATCTATAAAGGAGGTACATATGCAATTATTAATTGACCAAAGTTTATTATTCATGAATATAAAGAAACGAACAAGACAAGTTGGACTTGAGGTAAGGGATCCTACACCTCTCTTTCTTTTTAAGTACACTCTTTTATTCCTTTTAAGCTCATCTTTCTTATGATTGGGATGATCTTTTATATTAATCTTACTGTAATTTTTATGTTCATGTGATGAGAGACCCTATTCTCTGTCATCAATCCATTTTGGAAGTTTTGAGTGGAGTTGTTAGGCTGCCGAATTTTCGTAAGAGATCTAACCTCTCTCCTTACTTTTAAGTGCTCTCCTTTATGTCACTTCTTTTAAGATCCTATTTTTTATGTTAGGGGATGTTATTTTATATTCCTCTTTCTATAAACATTAATTTAATATGATGAGATACCCTATTTGATCTCTTTAATCCATTTTTGTAAGTTTTATGTGGCGCCGTTAGGCTGCCGAGTTTTTGTAAGGGATTTTTCATCTCACTTTTATTCCCTTGAGATTTATGCTACATTTGCCAAAATTTCCTTTGAGTGGTGTATGTACTGCCCATTATTATACTATTTTTGTAATATAATTTCGTTTATGAGTATTTACATCAATGATTTATTGTCCTTCTTTCATGGGGTGTATGTTTTGAAAGATACCCAAGTCAGTAAGGGAACCTTTCACCCTCTTTTTTTAAAGACTTATTTTGTTGGGTCTTTTAATTTACATGTTTTTATATTGGGATATGTTCTCATATATCCTTTTTGATGTAAATTTTATGTCCATGTGATGAGATACACTTTTTATCTCTCATCAACTCATTTTGATGTGATGTCGTTAGGCTGTCAAGGGAACTTCTTAACCCAATCTCGATTTCTTTGGGTTCAACATGTAGTTATTGAATATGTCATCTTTTGAATATGTATTAATGACCTTTTATTGTTTTACACTTAATATCCACTTATATTGGGCCTATTTATATTTTTCACACATAATTTTGAGATTGATTTATCCTTAATTTAAGGATACCTTCATTATAAGGGATTTCAACGCATTTAACATTTCTATTGAGACTTCATTGTTGTTATACACCAATTCACTCTTATATGGTGTATATACTGTTCTTTGGAATATTATATCATGAATCCATTTATTATCATGATATTATAATGTTCTGACTAAATGTTATTCCTCAATTATTGTATTCAAGTGTCTCTAATTTTGGTAAAACCACTTTAACCAAAATATCGCTTTAAATGTTTTAATTATTTGTTCTTATTAATATCCATATTTTCAAAATGGTTTTAAGGATTTATTTATATGGATATTAATGGATTAAAATTTTAAAAGCATCAAGGTGGTATGGGACACTTTGATTCAAAAATCTCTTTATTAAATGTTTTAAATGGTTTTGGAAATGGTTTCTTTTTTAATGGATTCATTTTTTCAATTTACTAAAATGTTATATTTTGATTGAAATGTCTAAATGTTATGTTTCCTTTATTCATGTTTTATGTGATATGTTTATGTTATGGTTCTTGGGCATTTTTATGAAAACGGGTGGTTCCGTGATAAACTATGGGCGGGTGAGCCCGATATAGCTCTCCATTGCATTGGGTAATGCGAAGGAGTGAAACGTTAAGATTTCTCCGAAGAGATTTAGGGAATATACTGTGATGGGTATTCCAAACATAACCAATAGGGTTACTCCCTACGTAAGAATGTTATGAATGCCTCAAGTTACCTTTATGTCTTATTATTTCTATGATTTATTCATGGTTTGATGAGGTATGTTAAAGTGACTATGTTTTATAGGTAGAGTATGATTTCATTATTATGTATATATGAACTCATGTTTCCTTTACATATTTTTTATAACCCTTACTGAGCTTTTTATACTCATCCCAAGTTTTTGAAATGTTTTTTCACAGGTCAAGGGAAAGGTACAAGATGTGATGATAGTTTCAAGGATGTGTCAAGAAAGAATCCATGTTTCATTTTAAATATGTTTCCGTTGATGGGAAGAATTAATATTGTCTTTTATGTAACCACATTGTTTAAATATGGAATGTAATGCAAGTTTCATGATCTAATTCTCTAAAACTCTAAACCTGAAAAGATCCTCAATGTGTAATCTTGTAATAACTCAAGATTAAGTAAGGTTTAAAGCTGGGGCCTTATAGTTGGTATCAAAGGTCGGTTTAGATAACTTTAGAGGTTAGGGTATTCTTTAAGCATAAGTGGAATTACCATAATGGTTAGGATTTCAGAAAGAGTCCTAGTTTTAGATAAAGTGAATGAGTAAGTATATCTTAGTGTTTATCTTACTCATTAATACATGATGGTTTTGTTGATATACTCACACTGACCGTTTTGGTTTTAGTAAATGGCTGGATCTAGCAGGCACCAAAGTGACAATTGGTTTGAAGGAAACTATGGTGGTTCTCTGATTAAGAGACTGGATGAAATGGGGTATTCAATGAGGAAACTCGTGGTTGTTCTAACCCAAATATCAAGGATTCATGATCAACCACTAGAACCATGGTATGTTATATAATGCATCATGTACGACAATTGATGTGGAAGTTCAGGTAATAATTATAAAGGTAACCATTAGGGTTTATATGATCCTTACTTTTGAGGTAATTATGGGTTATTATATGATATGCTGGAAAATGAAAGGCATGAGATAAACTTGAGGTTAAAATATGTTATGATCATTTTTGATGATTTTATCTCTTTTTGGGGAATGATTTAAGAATTATATAGTTTTGGAAAAAGGACAACACGCAGACCGTGTGACAACCCGTCACGTCGGACAACGCTGTGGGAATCGAACCCACAACCAAAGTGCAACTGGTATTTATCGCCTACCAATGTACTACGTGAAGTCCTTGGTTAGTATGACTGATTCCTTTTAGTTAGATGATTTTATGAATTAAGAGTAAGTTGATTTTGGGTTATTTATGAAAATGATTATCCTATCATGGAGGATATGTGATTAGGTTAATTACTTTTCAGTACGAGACTTTAGGAGCAACTGATGTTGTTTGGAGATAAATGTTACGATTTAACTTGGAAGACTATGTGACTAAATCCTTCAAATATTTGGGTTTCAATCTTATATTGGTTTACTTTGAAGAACTTAATGGACAAATTGGTTATCGAATGGTCCTCGTTGAACTTTGGGTTTTGTTGGACAAATTTTGAGATTAAGAATAGATTTTCTTTTTATAAAGGGTTATCCTTTTTTGGATTATCTGACCTTATACTAACCTTTCTGGTTTTCGTTTTAGTTAAAGACTAAAGACATGGGATGTATATAGTTCTCTTTTGTGGAGTAGTTGGTTCTCTAGATGTTGATTATAGTACTCTTAATGCGAACAAGTCTCCCTAAATACTCATCTTTTGGAAAAAAATATGAGTTTGATTAAGGAATCTAGTAAAAGTTGAAAGTCAACATGATAAGTGATTATGTTTCCTTATGAATAAATTCATCAATAAAAAGTAACTTAAAACAAAAATGTTGTCTATTAACTTTTCCTACTGGGGAATCGAATACCGTTTAACCCATCACAAGTTTGTCATTTTCTTATGGTTAACTTTCTCCTAGACATGTTTACTATCACTCTCCCTCAAGAACATGACCCTTTGATTTTTCTTCCATGTCCATGTTTTTCTACATATGGGTTACCTTAGGTGACCTCTGTACTTATCTTCCTTTATTTTAAAGTGATTGTTTTACCGACTCTTGTTCCGATGTGGGACTTTCAAGGATGTTTCCAAGCTCAATTTTAAAAAATTGCAAGGACGCAATTCCCAAAAGGGGGGAAGGATGTAACACCCCAGGTAAATAAAGAATATGACATTTTCATATTTATCCATATTTTTGAATAAAATATTAAAATGACTTTAAAGGGGACGCTATGCTCGATGGTGTACCCAACACGCAACAACGAGTTTCTTGGGAATCTAACGTTGCACTCTAATAATAAAATAATATTATTTTAAATGGTAGTTAACATGTAGCCGTTGTATTGGTGGGAATGGATAGAAATAACTAAAATATTATTATATATGTTTTTAAATGTTTTTACATTTATCCAATAAAAGATAAAGGCTAAAAATACGGAAAGAATTCAATTTTAGGCGTATATGCCCTGGTTTTCACTAAAGGGTCACTTATCGCCTTTTGATGGAGAACCGTCATTAAATATAGTTTTGTTCACTCTTATACATTCAATTGGACCAAATAAAACTCTTCTTAAGAATTGGGAAATCAAAATTTACTTTGTGTAAATTTTTGGTATCTTTCCGATAAAGTTCATTTTTTTAACGAATAGTGTAAAATGTTGTATTTTAATTCAAAACCTCTTTTTAATATAATTTATTTATATGATTAGATTATCTTTTTAATTGGTTTTAAAGTGAAATTACAATATATTTTTACCATTAAATCCAATAGTGGTCGTTGGAATTAATTTCACTTTGAAATCAGACTTAAACTAGTGTCAATCTATTGATACTTATTGTTTCATAAAAACGCGCTATTTGCTTTGAAAGCGGGAATTAATTATTAAATTAATTAATGTTAATTATATGTTTTGAATTTTGTAAAATAGACTTCATTTTTGAATTCGGAATATCAAATATAGCTAAGGGTGAATTTTTGGGATTTTTCTGAAAAACTTCAATTTTGATGAATAGCGAAACCACTAAGTGGTACTTATAAAAACTGATTTTTTCTGTTTAAATGAAATTTTTCCATATTTGTGTTTTGAATTTCAAAAATCCTACATAAATGGTTGTCATTAATAAGTATAATGTGGTTCAATTGGATAAAAATAATTTTTTTGGTGAATAGTAACTTATTAATTTTTTAATCACGATTAGAGGTAATTAGTGTAGTTTAAGATAAAAATAATGTTTTAATAATATGAAATGAACTTGAAACATATTCTAACCTCATTTTATGTGTCATGGCCGACCAATAAAACCCATGGGTCAACTTGGGGACCCCATGAAGCCACTTTGGTTGGAAAATGACATTAATATCTTTTTATTTAATGTTAAAGTACAAATGAGACAAACATGAAATGTTTTACTAAAACAATTTTTACATGGGGTTATACAAATAATATTTTTGATTATAAATATTCATTGGAAATATAAAAAGTTTCTTACATCATATTATTTTTTTTATAATTTTTAGACATTAAATAAATTAAATTATTTATGACATCATGATGATGCAGCGATGACCTCATTATTTAACGATTTAAATAAAATGGAATGATAATGTAATATCTAAGACCTACACATGTCCAAAAACTATTGGATGAGTTTATTTCGAACCCCTATCACCTTATACTCGAAACACATCAATTTGGGACCTCTTAAATCCGAATACCATTTTAAAATAAATTGACTTTTCGTTACCTTCCAAGAGTGCCCCTCCTCTCCTCTTATAAAAGGCCCCCATCTCTACCACCTTACCCATACTCCCAAAGCCTTTGGCTCGGCCAAACTCTGCCCATTTTTTCTCTCCACTTCACTCTATTACTCCTTGAAGCCTCACTTTGGGCAGAAGTCTTCCCAAGAAATCCTTTGATCTCAAACCAAAGGGAGTTACCCGATTTTAAGGAAATGTCTTCACTTGAGTCTTTTTGTTTTATTTTTCTTATCCAACCCCCTAAACTCTTTTTCATCATTTATTTTGTTACAAATACAGTATCATAAATATACTAGGATGTTGTTATAAGAAATATTCGAGCTACACTTTCACACACCTACATCTAATGGTTAAAGAACATACCGTTTCCGTGGATGGCGAATTTCGGCCTCCCGAAATGATGATTGTTCAACATTCTTTTAACACCTTCAAAGGTGTCCATTAAGATGAAACTATATTTATATGTGATATATAATATGTTTATGTTTTCCTTAAGCTTCTGTATTTTTCATTTTGGGTATACCTTTATGGTTTCCATTATGGGTAAACGCGATATCTTCATTTAAGGATGTGCAGACTACCGCCCCCTCAAAGTGATTTGATTTGTTAATACCATATGTGGTACGTATAAAGGATATATATAATAATATTATATATGATACCATACTGGAATTAAAATACTATTATGTATCATTATGTTTTAATTCCATTAAATATGAAATAGAAATGGAAGTAGCGTTCATGCGTACATACGGCTTACCGTCTCCATGAACGGTACATTTCATTTCTTATCTCAAAATGTTATGTAATATTATAAGTACATATATATAATAAATATATATGTAATATATTACATCAAAATTATGTATATCATTCTGGAATTATAACATATATATATATATATATCTCCCATTTTGTTTTAATTCCATTAATATGACAAAAAATGAAAGTAGCGTCCATGCGTACGTACGGCCTACCGTCTCCATGAACGGTGCTTTTAGTTTTTATCTCCAAATGATATGGAATAGTATGAAATGAATATTTAATGGATATATATGATATTTTAATCATTAATACTATTCTGGAAATTATTTACTTATAACTACAAGGGCAATCTTTTTTCAAACAAGTTCATTTTTGACTCATGTACCAAACATCGGCAAAAACGTCTGATATGAACTAACATTATTAAACAATTATTATAACATTATAATATGTGATATGAACTGAATAAAAATCCCTAAAGGAGTTACTTAGGAAATTATTAATTTACCAAAGTTTATTATTCAGGAATATAAAGAAACGAACAAGACAAGTTGGACTTGAGGTAAGGGATCCTACACCACTCTTTCTTTTTAAGTACATTCTTTTATTCCTTTTAAGCTCATATTTATAATGATTGGGATTTTCTTTTATATTACTCTTACTTTAATTTTTATTTTCATGTGATGAGAGACCCTATTCTCTCTCATCAATCCATTTTGGATGTTTTGAGTGGTGCTGTTAGGCTGCCGAATTTTCATAAGAGATCTAACCTCTCTCTTTCTTTTTAAGTACTCTCCTTTATGTCACTTCTTTTAAGCTCTTATTTGTTATGTTGGGGGGTGTTCTTTTATATTCCTATTTATATAAACTTTAAGTTAATATGATGAGATACCCTATTTGATCTCGTCAATCCATTTTTGTGTGTTTTATGTGGTGTCGTTAGGCTGCCGAGTTTTCGTAAGGGGTTTTTCATCTCACTTTTATTCCCGTGAGATTTATGCTACATTTGACACAATTTCCTTTGAGTGGTGTATTTACTGCCCATTATTCTACTCTTTGTGTAATATACTTTCATTTATGAGTATTTACATCAATGATTTATTGTCTTTCTTTCATGGGGTGTATGTTTTGAAAGATACCCAAGTCGGTAAGGGAACCTTTCACCCTCTTTTTTAAAAGACTTCTTTTGTTGGGTCTTTTAATTTACATATTGTTATGTTGGGATATGTTCTCATATATCTTTATTGATGTAAATTTTATGTCCAAGTGATGAGATACACTTTTTATCTCTCATCAACTCATTTTGATGTGACGTCGTTAGGCTGTCAAGGGAACTTCTTAACCCAATCTCGATTTCTTTGGGTTCAACATGTAGTTATTGAATATGTCATCCTTTGAATATGTGTGAATTACCTTTTATTGTTCTACACTTAATATCCACTTATATTGGGCGTATTTATATTTGTCACACATAATTTTGAGATTTATTTATCCTTAATTTAAGGATACCTTCTTTATAAGGGATTTCAACGCATTTGACATTTCTATTGAGACTTCATTGTTGTTATGCACCAATTCACTCTTATATGGTGTATATACCGTGCTTTGGAATATTATATCATGAATACATTTATTCTCATGATATTATAAAGTTCTGACTAAATGTTATTCCTCAATTATTGTATTCAAGTGTCTCTAATTTTGGTAAAACCACTTAAACCAAAATATCGCTTTAAATGTTTTAATTATTTGTTCTTATTAATATCCATATTTTCAAAATGGTTTTAAGGATTTATTTATATGGATATTAATGGATTAAAATTTTAAAAGCTTCAAGGTGGTATGGGACACTTTGATTCAAAAATCTCTTTATTAAATGTTTTAAATGGTTTTGGAAATGGTTTCTTTTTGAATGGATTCATTGTTTCAATATACTAAAATGTTATGTTGTGATTGAAATGTCTAAATGTTATGTTTCCTTTATAAATGTTTTATGTGATATGTTTATGTTATGGTTCTTGGGAATTGTTATGAAAACGGGTGGTTCCGTGATAAACTAAGGGCGGGTGAGCCCGATATAGCTCTCCAATGCATTGGGTAACGCGAAGGAGTGAAACGTTAAGGTTTCTCCGAAAAGATTTAGGTAATATACTATGATGGGTATTCCAAACGTAACCAAGAGGGTTACTCCCTACGTAAGAATGTTATGAATGCCTCAAGTTACCTTTATGTCTTATGATTTCTATGATTTATTCATGGTTTGATGAGGTATGTTAAAGTGCCTATGTTTTATGGGTAGAGTATGATTTCATTCTTATGTATATATGAACTCATGTTTCCTTTCCATATTTTTTATAACCCTTACTGATATTTTTATGCTCATCCCAAGTTTTTGAATTGTTTTTTCACAGGTCAAGGGAAAGGTACAAGATGTGATGATAGTGTCAAGGATGTGTCAAGAAAGAATCCATGATTTATTTTAAATATGTTTCCATTGATTGGAAGAATTAATACTGTCTTTTATGTAACCACTTTGTTTAAATGTGGAATGTAATGCAAGTTTCATGATCTAATTCTCTAAAACACTAAACCTGAAAATATCCTCAATGTGTAATCTTGTAATAACTCAAGATTAAGTAAGGTTTAAGGGTGGGGCCTTATAAATACAGTTTTTGTTTTCCATATTTATTTTGTTCAAATATAAATTTATATAATACAAATCAAATATTTATTCTAGAATAAAATATTATTTTTAAAGTATGGGTCTTTATAAAATTGTTATAAAAAGTATTATGTAATAAAATTATTATCTTCATTATACTAATATTTTAATATTATAATTTAATAACCAAATTTCTTATCTTATTCTATCAATTGTTTTACGAAATCATTATTCATGGGGATGATGGATGACAGGCTAATGAACTAATGATATTCATTTTCCATAAACACCTCTCATAGATGGATACAATATTGGATTTATTTTTTATATGATTAATTTTATTTTATTATGCTTTTTTAATTATGAAATAAAATGTTTCTTTAAAATATGTAATATGTGGGAATACGATATCATCGTTAATTTGTCTGGTGGATTACAACCTCATGTAGTGGTATGTCTCATTAATATATTATAAGGATGGTAAATGGATGATTTTAATGAAAATATATAATATATATGACATAAAAATGATTCTATAATGGTAATATATTATTAATTATTTCATTCTTTAAATATAGAAAATGGAAACAATGTTCTTGAATAAGTACTGTTTACCGTTTACTATATAGGTGTATATAATTTTCTATATCTAGCTTTTATGGACTTGTAAAAAGAAAAGTTTATTGAATATATATGAAATTTGGATCATTTTTAACATTTTCTAGATTATGGAATCATGATCAATGTAATATGACTAAAAATTTCAAATCAAATTACACATGAAAAACAAAGTAGTTATTACCTGAATCACGGCATTAACATTGAATTATAAACAAAAGGTAATAAAATCTCATTATTAAACATTATATGGATATATATATATATATATATATATATATATTGGGGTTTTAATAGATTTACAATAAAATTTTATTTTTTATATTGTATTATTGAATGTGTAAGATGGAAGTAGAGACTTATGGTAACAGATTTCAGTCTCACTTTTATTTTATGTGAGACACGTGCCATAGTAAGCACTTTTTTTAAATGTTTTATATTAACACCGAGAAATTATTTCATGATTATTATCAAAAAAATTATGATTAATATATCGAATTAAATAAATCTATTTTGTGGGGTTTATGTTTCAAAATTTACCAATACGGTAAGGTATTTTTTCATAATTTATTATCATTGAGACATATGTTATGTTATGCACATATATTATTTTTAAAGGTGTATATAAATACACTAAAACATGTAATTTAATTTATTTATTTATTTTAAACATATTATAGGTTACATTTAATGATACCCTGTCTTGGGAAATACAATTAATATTTATCAAAGATAAAGGTTGTTATGTTATAATCTCATCATTTATTATTATTTGACATGATTATCATTCCAATAATAAAATTATATTATCTATATCACAATAAACCTCTTTATTTAATTATCATTTTAATATTTATACATAATTCCCATATTTCAAAAAAAATCCTCTATTTAGTTAATTTTTTAAATGGATATTTTTAATAAAAATAATCTACATTTTTTTAAATAATTGAAACCCGATTTTTTCTCTAAAACGATGTTGTCTACAAATTAATGGAAATGTTTTTGTAACATCTTTAAAATGGTTTATTAATTATAATGTGAATGGAATATTTTTTATAACATGTATGGAATGGAAAAAATTTCCTCAATCATGACCATTATATTATTTTGAGATTCATTTAATAATAATGAAAATAATTATGTAAATTAATTCTATTTTTAATTGTTTTTATTCAATGGGGAATCCCTATTTTTTATGAAAAATTTAAAATTAAATTTAAATCATAATTATTTTCCAATATTTTATTAAATAAAATTGATTTTGAAAAAGGTTTATGTTATAAAAATTATTTTTAAAAGATGAAATAATATTTTCCAAAAATAATTATTTTATATGAATTTTAAAGATTACTTAATATGTTTTAAATATTATTTTTAATGAGAAATAGTTTCATGATGTTTAATTCTTTAAAATAAAATTCAACATGAAATTTTTATTTTCCTCAAGAAAACATGTAAATCATATTTAAATAGTACATTTTATGTTTTGATGTCACATTTAAATATATTATAATTTCATTATTTTTTATGTTTAATTTTTTATTTTCCATATTATATATGCTGCATTTTTCAAGAAATTTTTAAAATGTCATTTAAATATTCATTTATATTTATTGAAGTTTATTTTGAATGAAATGGATTGTTCAAAATGTTTTCTAATATAAGAGGGTTCATTAAAAGTTTAAAGTATATTTTCATCAAGAGATATTTTAAATGAGAGTTAAATATTATTTTATAATTTTCCAATTTTGTTAAAAAATAAGATTATTTTCATTTGTATTTTTGTTTCAGATAGTTTTTTTCAAAGTCTAAAGGCTATTTTCAATAATAAATCTTCCATATGATTGATCAAAATCATTTTCTATCTAAAATGATATCCATTAATGATACTAATTCATTATTGGGGATAATTATTAATTATATCTTCCTTCTTAATTTTATAGGTGCTTAATGATTATATTTATTAAAGGTTTATGATACCCTTTTAATTTTCGTGGGTTTTTTATGTTTAATTGATGAAATAATTTTGAAACCCATTTTCAGTACAGGATTTATGATTTGATGATATAATGATTTATTTTTGATTTTTTTCACGCATGGATATGTTTTTCCTTATGAGATAGGTAATACATAGATTACCCTCAAATTCATTGGGTAATGATTAGATTCAATTACATAAGAATGTGAAAGAAGTAGATGGCTTGATCCAGTATGTGAAACCAGTGGTTCTGGATCCACTAAAGAAAATATGTGCCTCCGAATCCAAAATGTGAAACTGCAGATGATCCCTGATCCATTATCTTGATATTCTTTGAATATAACATTAACATATAATATGTTTTTCAAAATTTATGATGGTAAAACACTTTTTGGACTTTATTTTATGGTTTATGATTTATTTATGATGACATCTCACTCTTATAGGCCAAGTTTTCAAATGTTATAAATTTTAATAGCCCGAACAATTTTTATATTGTATGGTATGTTGGTAGTAAAAATCTAATGATCACATACCCTTATATATATCTAATGAATTCATGTTTTTAAAGATTTATATCTTATATTTTTCTGTTTACTGAGCATATGAGTAGACCCTCTCTTGTGATTCACACCCCATGATATGAAGTAATGTTTAAGAACATTATTACTAATATGAGTACTATGTGAGATGATATTTTTGGTATATTTTAAAGATATTTTAGGAAATTGGAAGATTGTACTTCTAGTCTCCAAATACACAAAAATATTACGGTATTGGAATTTTTTTTCATGAAATGTAATGAGTATTTATATAAAAATATGTGATATTTAGGTATAAAAATACAAGGTTAATAAATTTATCTCCCACAATACCATCCCAAAAACAAACAAATATGATTTATTTTCATTCTTGATATTCTTCTTGTACCCTTCTATTATCCTAAAAAGTGTTATGGTATAATCCAATGTTGGTCTTATAAAGAATATGTAATTGCACGACCAGACACTTTCAATGTCAGTTACCTCTTCAAATTCTACTAAATATAATATAACCAATCTAATTTAAGAAATAAAATATCATAAATATTTTGAGATTAAATTATAAATATGGGAAACCTATTTTACCCATTTTCTATCAAATGGGATATTAATGTATTTTAAGTGAAAATGTGTTGGCTAAAATCTCCATGTAGAGATATGAATCAATTTCCACAACCATATCTCAATGATGTACATAACGATGGATTTAATATTAATTTATAATATTTATGAATAATTATTTTATTATATATATATATATATTATATTATCTATATTATTATCATTATATCCATAAAAATGATAATTTTTCTTATAAATACAAGTGGGATACCACCCCTATGGAGTGATGTTATTCTACTTTTATTTCCATATTACTTGGTTTGAAAAAAATGATTGGTTAAATGAATTTATAAATATATGTTATAAAATTAGGTTACAATAAATATTCATGGGATGTAAATTATTATTTAAAACTCTTAAATTTCATCCAAATAATTTCGAAGCATCACTCGAGTGTGTGTAAAAATTATCCTCTCTTTGAAGTGATGTAATTAATTATTCATAATCACATTATATGAATGATTATAATGGTTAATATAAAAAAATATTATTATTAAAAAAAATTGATACTGGAGATGTTGAAATAATGCCCTAGGTGTAAGGACAACAACCGGTGAACCAAAACATGAATGGAAATCAGACTAGTTTTTAATTGAATATTAATTTTAATAAATTATTATTAATAAAGTGATAATTTAATAATTTAATTGAATAATATATCTCTGTGTGTGTGTGTGAATATTATTCTTTAATGGATTGATAATAAATTTATATTTATTATACATGATGATTTAATGATTATGAATCAAGATGATACTTGATGTGAGCCATTATGTTTTAATATCGTTTCATCTCAGGTTTACTTATAATAAATTAAAATTTTGGGAAATTATTTGGATCATATCAATTAAAACACACATATTTTTTTATAATACTTTTACTCCATATATTTTCATGTAATAATACTATTTTCACCTATGATATACATAAAAAGACCGTGAAAATTATTTCTAAGAAAAAAATGTATTTCATCTTTAGTGGATGAACATTTTATTCCACGTGTGTGTTCTTAAATTTTTTTTCAAGAATGTTACTTTATATCATCCAATTATTGATTAATTTAATTATTAATCAAATTTTAATTCATTATTAATTGTATAAAAGATAATTTTTACAATTATTTCAGAACATTTTTTGTATGAATTTTAACAAAAACATTAAAAGAAATATTTTTATCATTTATAAAAAGAATGAATTTTCATTCCCTCATGAATAATATTTTTTAAAAAAAATCCTTTTAATTATACAATTATTATTTTGAAAAAAATTACTTTCTATAACATTTTAGAAATTTTTCATTTTCAAGAGACCAAGCAAAAGGTTATTTTCCAATATTTTCAAAGAGATGTTAAATTTATATTTCAATGTTATTTTTCATATATGTCAAAAAATTGATATATATGGGGATTAATTTAGGATAAGACATAATGATACTACCCATGTTATTCCTATAGTAGTATTATTATTATGTGATGATAAAAATGTAATGAATATAATTCTTTTTTAAATGGGTTATGTCATGATGAAATGATAAAATTATAAATAAAATAGTATGATATGCATGGGTTATGTGATAATGAAATGATAAATGATTTTAGGATGTTTTGGAGAATATGTGAATGGAATGCATTAGGTGATATGTGTGACCAATAATTATATATATTTTTAAAAAATTGGTAATGATATACAACTCATGAGAGAAGATGTATTTGAATAGAGAGTTAACCAAGATCAGTAAGGTACTCTATCTAATATAATTGTATTCGGAGTGGTAAGGGGCCTATTCTTCAGGGCCCGGACCTTTGAGCAGGGACTCAGGTGAGATATTAGAGCTTCAGTTGTCTTCCACTGCATCCTGACACAGAGTGGGGTGTTGGAGCAAGCCCTCCTAGTGGAGAGTTTCCATGCTGAGCAGTCTCCAGCAGTGGAACCCACCACTAGCCGACATGCAGCGGAGTCTTATACATCTGGCAGTAGATAGATGATGTAGAGGTCTAAGTGGACCAGACCTACAGGTGGTTGACCGCATGACTCAGGATCGGTGGTGCGGGGAACCCAGGGTGGAGACAGAGCCAGGCATACCAGGAATAGGCAGTGTTACTCCTGCGGTCGGCTTGGTCACGTGGCACGTGACTATCTGACCTGCCGTGCCGATGATTAGTAGGTAGATGAAGAACGTCCTAGGTAGAGGCAGTGGTTCAATCATGACAGACCACAAGGAGATGGCTATGCATTTGGTGGTGGACACCACCACCACCAGGAGGTTCACCTCGACTGCATGGAATGGGTGGACATGGGAGTGCACAGCTTTAGGTAGGAGAAGCATACAACCATGGAGCACCGGAAGTAGGTGGAAAGGAGCAGAATTAGTTCCACGCATAGAGGCTTTTGTTCATGATTCTTCTATCTTTTTTATGCCATTGATTGTGGTTGCTTTGTGTCTCTGTACTTTGAGTTTTAGTAATAAAAGACACATGTCCTTGTGACGTTTTCATTCCTACCTTTTGTGTGGTTAAAACTAAGAGGTTCTGGTTAAAAACCATTGACTTGACCCTCACTTCTAAGATTCCTACTAGAGGAGACCTAGTGACCGCACAATGATGCTGAGAGTGTGACTCAACCCTTGGAGGCGAGAGTAACATTTGGATCTCTTGGTAGTTGTGTCGAGGCCTTACGACATCGTCCATGGAATGAATTAGTACTGTTCATTTCAGGATTGAATGTATTAGGAAAAAAAGTGGTTCATGCAGGGGATGACACCGGATTTCTCTTTTTGGTAAATGAAAAAACTCAGCAGATTTTGTAGAACGTAGGCAAACAAGGGTGTAGTTGAGTATTTTTCAATTTGATAGTCTCACCCTTAGTTTTTTGAGTGAATGGTTTATGGTTTACTCTAATTTCAATAGTCTCAAATGTGACTTCTTTCAGATAGACCTGAACCTGAGACATCGGCGATGACTTGAGTTCCTTCGGGACTATGACTTTGAAATAATCTATAATTCTGGGAAGGGGAATGTTGTTGGAGATGCACTCAATAGGATGAAGGGTATTCAGCTACTAAGAGAGGCGACAGAGCAGCTGGTTACTTACATATTTATTTTGTGGATAGAGATGGTGAAAACTATCTAAATTCTCTTACAGTCACTCCCCCACTTATTTAGTAGAGTCGGTGAGGTGGCTTATCGCTTGGCTCTCCACCTCAATTGCACCAGATGCATGACGTCTTCCATATATCTCAGCTGAAGAGATGTGTGAACGACCCATCCCACATCATTGATCATGGGGATCTGGACATTGATGATGGGGAGACATTCACATAGGTTCAAGTGGAGATTGAAGATCAACTAGAGAGGGTCATGCGTGTATAGTCGATTCCTCTGGTGTGTGTTTGCTGGCAGCACGAGAACCTCAGAAGAGAACATGGGAGTGGGACGCTCAGAAGCATGCTCAGTACCCCTTTTTGTTTCCCTAGTGTTTGTTGTAGCTTTACGAGGATGTAAAGCCCAGATGTGGGGGTAATGTAAAGACCCAGAAATTCCATAGAAATTTTTTTTCTAAATTATTTGGAATTTTACGAGTCCCAAGTTTCAAACAATGCCTAATTCTTAGGCACGGGTCCGGAATCATTTTATGATGTTTCGTTCGAGTATGTTCAGTAAACGTATGAGTTGGTTTTTATAAAATTTGAACCAGTGCTCGAAATTGAAATCTGAGGGCATCGTTGAAATCATAACATCGGTAATTTGTTAGTGAGATCTTCACTGTAGTTTCATTCTGACATGAGTGGAAGATGTTTTTTTGGAGGGTTTTAAATTAAATTGAATAAAATAAAGTGTAAGCTTAATTTTATTTTGAGGTGGTTAAAATCACCAAGTGGTGGTTAGTGGTGGGGGCCCCCATAACATAACCTCACATGGGAGGTTATGGTGGTGGGGCCAACCCTCACATAACCTCCCTTGGGAGGATGTTAAGAGGTGGGACCCACACGAACCTTAAAATCCCCATTTATGGAGCCACCACCCATGAAACCCTTAATCTTCTTAACCCCCTTGTAACTCTCCACAGTTCCCTTCTTTTATAATACCAATTCTCTCACAATTAATTAACATAACCCTTGAAATTAATTAATTGGATCCTTTTCGAATTATTTTGAATTTTTTACTAAAAATTTAAAATAATAGTTAGTCTATTATTTTTGTGGTTGGCATAAACATTGGTGGAGCTTTGCTTAATCTTGAGAAAATATATTTGTGTATAACATGAGGGTGAACTTCATACTCTCAATGTAGAACGCGAAGAATTCTCCTTCCACCGATGATCGACATCATCTTCTTTATTATTCAACCAAGGCATTGAAAGGGAAGATGTCGCCTGTGAAGAACATCACCAACGAAGACGTCACCTCCTCCTTACATCAACGAGATGACATACACTTCCTGTGAATTCGTCAATGTATAACTACCAGAGAATTAAAGGTAGGGGGATTTGTGTTGGTTTTATTCTTGTTCTCTGGCATTCTATTTAAGGATTGTGAACATCCAATTGTTATCACCATAAACGTGGAGTGTTCGGACCAACCTTACACAGCCTAACAGTCTCCGTCGATTTCTTTTTGGTGTGATACGAAATGATAATGTGGTGATAGCGACAAAGTTGGTGAACAAAGGCCGCGCTACCTGCGGCCTCCGCGAACTGCTCAGCCGACAAAGCATTGCCCGACCTGCACCCCGGCGTGCTGCCCGGCCGGCCCGACACACCCCGACACCCCATAATGCCCTGCCCGCACAGACTAGCATCCCGCGGCGCCCTGCCTCCCTAGCCAGTGCCCCCTGGCACCCTGCAGCACTTCCGGCATGCCCCCACGCACTTCATGGCACCCCGTGGTACCTTACCGCCCTGCCCGACACCCCCGGCGCCCTGTCGTGCTGCCCAGCACGCCCACACCCGTTTCCCGGTGCGCCCCCTGCGCGCTGCCCAGTGTCTGGAACCCACGTGCCCTGCCTCGCGCACCTGCACCCTACTGGTTGCACCCGCGGCCTACCCAGAGCCCAGCCAGCATGCCTGCGCCCCGCGGTGTCACTTGTCAAACTGGCATAGCCTCCCGGTCCGAGTTACCGAGCCGCCTACGTGGCGACTATTGGGTCGAACTGCCCTCGCGGTCTACTGGGTCAGGCCCAGAGGACTGGGTCAAAACATAGTGGGCTAACCCACCTAATGGGTTGGGTCAAACCCAACGATTCTTATAAGGTTGACTGAGACAGGTTCAACCCATACTGGGTTAGGCCTAGTCGGTCTGACCGGGTCGGACCAGACCCAGGCACATTACTTCCCTATTACCTTCATGGGCCATATCATTGGCACCAGATGTCTATTTGACGAACTATCTGCAGTACCAGTATTTTTTGAGAATATTCGTCCCTTTGAGTATACCCTACTAGAGTTTGGGGTATCGTTGAGTCGCGGTCAGGTTGGTTCGTACATGAATCTAGTCGGGCCCCCAAAACTAAAATGCTTATAACTCACAGACCGGGCGTCTGATTGATGTGTCTTCTATTTCATTGAGACCCTGTTGACGAGGCGGTCCATTGTGATACTTCTACATGAGACTAAGTGACACATGGAGTATCGACCAGTAGCTCATGGAGTGTATCCTCCTAGAGATGAGAAGACAGAGTGTGGTGACCTAGTAGCATTAGACCTGACAACTACTTGACCGATTCGACTCAGAGTGATTCAACTTGCCCAGTGGACGGAGTGCCCAGTTTGGCAGCAGACCCATAGAGGAAGGAGCACCTTGTTTGTCAGCACACCCACGGTACTCGACAGAAGGAGTACCTCTGACGGCTATTAGGGGGAGCACCCGGTTTGGCGGCAGACCCATAGCAGGGGAGCACCCAGTTTGGTAGCAGACCTGTGGTACTCAACAGGAGGAGTGCCCCAACAGTCTAAGGATAGTGATTAGAGCCTTAGAGTCGTGATAGGAACACCGTACTCGATAGAGAAGACATTCTCCAGCAGTTGTTGTTTTGATAATGAAAATACCGGTTTGAGCTGAGTCAATGACCTTTGTGTTTTCCCTCATGAATGAGAAGGGTTACTTAATAACATAGGTATATGTATGGGCATATACCTAAGTAAAGGTTATCTATTGAGATCTTTCTTTGTAGTTTATCCATGTTGGATTTTTGAGACCTTGACTGTCTCAGGGTCCCTACTGAGTATTGATATACTCACCCCTGCAAGGGCAATGCCTTCACCACGTTGTGTTGGACGCAGATGACGGACAATGCTGATGGCGGCCGAGAGCACTAGGACTGGACGGTACCCAGAGGTGGACCTCATGACGAGTCGGTACCCGAGGAGATGGATAGACATGAAGCTCTGAGGATAGTATCTGTACCTACTCGTCAAGTAGGATCCCTGGTGGATGATCTAGAAGCTTCTAGACACCTTCCAGCTGTTTCTCATTTAGTTGTACATGTTTTGTCTTTTCCTTGTACATTACAATTCGGATTGTATTTCTGGGCCCTTTACTTTTCAGCACTACCTTGTTATACAGTTTCTTTTACATAGTGTTTTCTTCCTCTTGTACTCTGGTTGTGTGATTTTACGTTTTATAAAGCCAATGCCTTCCCGGTTTTAGGGGATTATGCATTTGGTGCTAGTCGCTAGCCCCTAGCCTATGGAAGGCGGGTTTGGGGTAGTCACGATGCGGGCCTTGGGGGATGGGTCGTGACCTCTGTTACATGAAACACCAAGTTTATATGAAGCATCATTTTGTTGTTATAATTATTTACATGATATAATTCTGAAAAGTAGTAATATTTAAAGTAAGCAATACTATTATAAATAGCATAATGGTTTTTTATAAATAAAGGATATTCATGAAGATATATATAATTTTAGGTATTGTTCTTATAAGTTTATAAAGATTATTCTATTAAATGATCTGTTCTTAATGTCCTTCTATGAAAAAAATTATTTTTTGACATATTTAGAAATTTAACATCACAAAAAACCTCATTTTATATTTCATAATTTCAATAAAGGGTTAGCAGTAATTTTATTATTTTTTCCATAAACGTCAGTTTTTGAAGAATAGTGATGAATACCACATTTCAATTCAAAAGTTCATTTTATTATAATTTAATTCAAATTTAATTTTAATTTTAATTTTTTATAAACAATTTAATTGTATAATATTTATTTAAATTAATCCAATTTATATCAATCAGATCCATTTCACTTTAAAACTGTGTATAAAAACCCAATGATAGTTTGGACGTTTTTACTTTAAAACCCTACAGTGGCTTCCCATCAATGAGATTAATTTTAAATAAATTTCTGACAACTAAATTATTATAATTTAGAAATATGGGTTTCATATTTTAAATAATAATTAACCATATTATCTAATATGGTCAACATTTTGTTTTACAAAATTATTAGTGAAACTCATTAAAATTAATTACAACAGTTAAGTGAAAATTTATGTCAATAAAGTAATAAACCTCAAATTTATGAAACAAAATGACCTAGAATCTTTTCAAACAAAAATTTTATGGAAATTAACCATGAATTAAAATTAATTTATAGATTATTTTTTGTTTTTTATGATGTATCTTTTGTAAAAAAATGATTACACCTAACATGTTCTAAATAAATCAATGTTTGTCCTTCCCCATCCCTATAAAAGAACATCACATATCCCTCTTCTTCACACCTCTTAGAATAATTATGATTAAAAAATATATTCCCAATACACTTCTCAAAATACCTCCCTTCATCTAATAAGTCACCCCATGGTAATAATGTTTTCCACAGAATCCTTTTCTCAAAAACCAAAAGGAGTTACTCAATTAAGAGGCAATGACTTCTCACAAGCTCATTTATTTTATTTTCATTAAACCACCCCTCCACTCTTTATATTATAATATTGTATGAAAACAATTCTATATTAAATATAAATTTATATTTTTATGTTAGTCGTTTGACCCACACTTACACACAACCCAATCAAATGGGTACCAAACAAACTGTTTATGTGCTCGGTGAACTACTGCCTCACAAAACAATGATTTTTCATTTATCCTTACCTATTCTCTTTTGTTGAAAATATGATAAAAACATATTTTATATATATTATATATAATATTAGTTATTTATTTAAAAGTATTTAATCCTTTTAAAAAAAATATAATAAAAATTTCCATTTGTTGTAAATATGATAATTTGATTTGAGGAAGTGTGTACTACCACCACCTCAAGGCGATGTGCTTTGTTCACAAACTGCATGTAATGTATTTAGTATAGATTTATTGAAAATTAATTATATATATGATATAATAATTATACTATAATAATGATATATATGCATTTATATTCACATATATCATTTACCTTCTTTCTTTCATTACAAAAATGAAGATAGAAAACACGTTCAAGTGTGTGTAGGGATTACCATCTCATTGAACATTGTGTTCCATTTCGTAATTATAAATTATATAAATTATTTTAATACACTTATAATTAATATAAATTCCATTTATTTCATTATTTACATTATATAATTCATTATATAATTATAAGTACCACAGATTTAAAAAATTAAGAAACATGCCATGAACAAAGTGAATAGTCCCCGAAGTGGAACCTTAACATATGATTATTAAGAAAAGGATAGTTGAAGGACATAATAATACCATATATTATATTATATATAATAATATTAATCTTAAAAATATTTATCATAAATTTATATTTTATATACAGGTATCTTTTATGAGTATTAAGAGCTTCAAAACAAAGGGTAAGGATATTTCATTTAACTTTTTATTTTTGTAAGATACATACATTACTAACCACCCATTCCTTTACTACAGTGTGTTTTCTCCCCATGGATGTATTAAAGTATTATTATAAATTATTTTAGGTGTTGTTACATATATATTATATGACAATTATGTAATCATATTAATGATTCAAAGTCAACCAAATCGATGAGATAGTTTTTTCTTAATTTGTCTTATTTAATACATGCGCGTTATAATGCACATACAGTTATTTTTTAGGTGTATATACTTCCATAAAAAATGATTCATAATGATTATTCTTAATTTCATTATTTCTTTATCTTTATGTAATTTCATTTTTTTACATGGTGATTAAGATTCCATGTTACCATGGGGTTATAATTTTTAAAAAAAATCACATTGTTTGTCAAGATTGTTTATATTTTTTTGTCCCGTTGATGAATTATTACAATCTAACACTCATGGAAATTAATGAATTTTATTTCCATTTTTTTATTCAAAAAAACATGTATGGGTTCTATTTTTATACACAATGATACATAGTCTAGTTATGGAAGTGTTTTTAGGAAGTCTCAATGCTACCCTCTCTTCAGTCAGAAATTTGAGTTCATTAAAACCCATTTTTTATTAAAATACTATCAAAGAGTTTTCCAATATTTTAAAATAATAAATATAATAAATTTCTATCCATTTTTTCTTTTACAAATATCTTCAGTAGAATATTCCTGTGTCTATCAAAAGAAAGAATTCTTCTATCATTTTACCATTCAAAAGAAATGTTCTTTTTACATCGTACAACATGTAAGGATTTACCTATAATCATTTTTGTGAGGATTGCATTATATTTTTAAAATATTACTTTTTACGAAGTTTGTTTCAAAATAAATTTTCTTTGAAAATGGTTTTTAAAATGATTTAATGATTTCTTTATAAAAATTCATTTAATTTTCACAAAAATAATTTTTAAATTGTTTTTATGCATATTTTATAGGTTTTAAATTTTTTTAATGAAATGATTTTAAAATGGTTTAAAATATATCTTAATATATTATCAATATATTTTCATTATTTTTTTAAAAAAAAATTATCAAACATTATTCATATTTTTTTATTTTTTTTCTAGTTAAATTGGTTATAATATGTTTTGAAGCTTATTTTGTACGATTTCAAGGGAAAAGGTATTCAAAATGCTTTCATGTTTATATTTTATGTTTCAATGGTAAATTAATTCAATATTATTTTAGTTCATCATCTTAAGTTTCCTATGTATTTTATAAGAAAATTATTTTCCAAATACTTTATGCATTAAATTTTTTTCCCGAGAATGAATGATATTTTCATCATGAAACATTTTTGAATGTGATTTCAGAATTTTTTTCTATATAATATGTAATGAAAGGATGTTACAAAATTCTTTCTAGAATATTAAATGTTATTTATATTTATATTCTTTCTCATAATGTGTTTTTATTGATTTCATGGTCTGTATGAAACAGATTTCTCTTTCATGTGTTATATGATTATAAAACCCATTTCTCTATTATAGGTTATATATCAAGGAAATATGTTTCTCTATCATTAATTATTCTTTTGATGAAATTATTATGAAACCAATACTTTTTTCCATAGGTAATGACATGAATACATTTTTATGATACCTGTTTCATTTCATGGGTTATGATATGATTGTTTTGAATATTTTGGAAATTGAATGTAATATTCCATTGCAGGATAGGTGGGAACCATATCTCTCTTCAATGCATTTTTTTAATTATTTTTATCTTGTGGGATATACAAAGAAGGTCTTTGGAATGAACCATGAAAACTAAGATGGCCATGTGAGTAAACCATGACTATCAAGATGGTGTGAGGAGTGAACTCGTGCTACTAAGATGACACAAGGAGTTAAAAATGACTACCAAGATGGTATGGTGAGTAAACCCATACAACCAAGATGGTCTTGGTATCAATTCCTTGGATACAATAGAAATAATATTATATCATTATTTTATTCCACAATTCCCAATTTTAATACTATGTTATAATTTCATGGTTTTTTTATTCCCAAATGATTCTTTTATTATGAAATTTTATGAATTATTCCATGATTAAGGTATATAATCATTGATATGTAGGGCATGATATCCTATTTTCATGATCATGTTCTCACACCCTTATACTTTTGATTATTCCGACATATCTCCCTTATTTACTCATGCTGATCATTTTTTCCGCCATTTTATATTTACATCCCCAAGTTATAATGATATGTTTTATGTTTTATGTTAATATGAAGGGTGATAGTTAAGAAGAACCTAGTGGGATATAATGTAGCTCATTTATATACCAATGTTAATTTTTCCATGTTTCCAAAGGCACTATACTAATATAGTCCTTCGTATGTTATTTTTATAATGTTTTTATGTATTCTGAAAATGTTACATAATGTTAATGTATGAAGGAAATGGTCAGTAATGACAACCCACATACAAAGGAATTCCCAATTACATAGGATGGGTTATTTTTATTAATAGTTTATTCTTGTTATATTTGATATAGTTCTACCATTTTGTGACACAAGGAATTGTGATATTATTATTACTATTGATTTTATTAATACAAAAATAATTCGTTTTCGTGGTGAAAAATAGAAGTAGAATCCCATGCAGAACTATTGAAGCATTAGGTGTAATATTACATGCATTGTTTCATGAAAAAATTACATTACGCGTTCATTTTGAAGATAAATATTTTTATTCCCAACATTAATATATATTGATATGTACATAATTGTCATGTATAGATTGTATAAATAGACTAATTAGTGTTACTACATCATTTTAAATGATGTTTTCCCACATAGATTTATGATGAAACCTTAATTACCTAATTTTAATCTTTTGTGGGTTCTAGGCCTACTAGTTTAATAATGATATATATATATATATAATTACACAATCATATTAATATAATTAATTAAATAAAAATGATTATCGCTAAATGGGAATCTAATTGTAATGTAAATGGTGTTTTCTTTTATACAATAAAAATAAAACACAACATATCTAAACTCATATCACGTTATAAGAGAACTAGATCAAAAATATCATTACTATTGGGTATTTGGGAATGTCTATTACATTATAATGGCTTTTTATATTCATTCAACACTACTAATACCTCACTTTTGTAGTTGGTACAGAGGTGTGACACATTCTATAGGATTGTTTTGTGTCTATCCTCTAATGTTTTTGTAATTCTTTAAACTACTAATTTTCATTCCATTTCATGCCTTTATCACTTAGGAGTCCTGAAACCATGATATCCTCATGTCGTACACTAATATGGTAGTTAAAAATATTCACTAGAAGTGGTGGTATCTGATTCAATAGTAATTCCTCCTACAGTTCCACCTATGGATCCACCTATAATTCCTTTTATGAAATTTAATGCACAGTTTCAAGAGTACACTATCTGTATAATATTGTATGAAAAGTGTTTTTAACAAACCCCCACTATTTTAGAGCTCACTTGGGATTTACAACAGAATCATCCTCCCACATTCATAGGGTATGTAGGATCTCTTACTTTTTAGTCATGTATATTAGCTTTGATTTAAATTTTGGATCATTTGTAGATGAATCCATAGTGGAGGGTAAATATCACTGATTTTATTCTACATGTTTATACCATACGCTAAAGGGATGTAATCACCTTGGTAGAAAGACATCAATATGTGATGTATTTAGAAATTCTGGTGATCTTTTACGACTACTTCATTCCACAAACATTGCAGGAATGTTGAGATACACAATTTATGAATCTGTATTAGAGACCCACATCAATCAAATATTATTATTATCATTTTAAAAAGATATAGTGTTTTTACTAACCTTATATATTCATGATCTTATTAATGATAAGGAATTTGAATATGGACCTGTATATTCCATCTGATCATAGGTCAATGTATTTCAGCTGAAGACTATTTCTGATATCTCCAACCAGGACCACATCACCGAGAGGAGGATAAGGTAAGCTATTGGTGGGAACAAGGATGAATCATTAACCGTACATTCTTGTGGTTATTATTAGGGGTGAAGGAATAATTCATTTTGTTTTATTCAGGCGTAGAATCTATCAAAATTGTTGTACTGATGGCATCCTTATATGTCACAAGTGTGGTATATTACAAATAAAACCTATGTGAAAGCTTGATCTAGTGGAATGAAGAGGATTTAGAAATAAGGGGAATATCCGTATATTTTTTAGGACCTTTTAATCAGTGACCATTTAGTGGGGTTCAAAACATACCCAATATCCTAATGCGAGGCCTTTATTATCTCTCAATGTAGGAAGCCGAAATTCCACCAGCCACTCAGACCAAGGGGTGTTTGTGGAAGAAGTAATTATATATAGGAATATAGTTATAGCAGAGTGATCTTGCCTATGGTTATCACATTGGTAATTATAAATATATCATCGGCTAGATAAATGCAGTACAACCTATGTCAATGGAGAAAAGAGAAAAAAAATTCTACTGGTTGAGGTTTAATTTTAGTACCCTTTACATAATCATCATATTTAGTTGATTTTGTCATGTCACACTTATTTATATAAGAGGAAAATATGTTGATTATGGGCCTATAGAGAGAATATTAATGTGGGATACTGACACTTGATACCCCATGGGGTATCTAATTACTTAATATTCATTGATGTATGGATTGTGACCTTGAGGAAGGATTATATCTATTAATATGTAATCATTTTATCCTCATCATGGTATGGTTTGATGTCATTTTTAAGATTTACTAGTCATTTTATTATCGATCACTTATAAATTGATATCATTTGAGGGTGAAATTTATGTCACCAGTAGAGGGAATACATATTCACATCAGATAATGGGACGTTCATGTGTCCTGAGCTACATGAAATCAACTGTGGCTAGGATGGGTGAAAACCTAGATCTGAATTATTATCTTAGAAGATCGGGAAAGATAACTAAACACCTTCCCTACATTAGATAATTTATTTAGGGACATATTCCGTAACAATATTTATGGGCTACCTATAACGAGATAGGGAGAGGTCATAATTGATCTTGTTCTAAGATCCACTCCATTATCCATTACTCTTTACAATATAGAACCTATATAGCCTCTGAATCTCAAGAAAAAAATTTATATTTATTTTATAATGTCTTTATTCGATTTAGTAATTACCTCTTGGGGTCGCTTGTCCTCTTCTAATAGAAGGAAGACGGTTCCCTCAGGCATTTTGTGGATAACCTATAGTTGAAATCGATTATAGTAATGAATTAGTATGGAAATAAAGAATAGAATAACAATCAAATCATCTCAAATGAGTGAAGATCTTTTCAATGATTGATTTTATTTTCGTCTATCATTAGGTGTGTTTAATGCCATCAACAATACCTTAAACATCTTCTAAGAGTCAGTATGGTCTTTATATGTACCTGGTATTGTTGTTAGGTCTCATGAACTTGCCGGTTGTTTTCCGGGATATGATGATTTGTGTTTTCCTGTCATATCTAGATTCATTCATCATAATTATTTTAGATGAAATCATATAATATTCTCATTTTCAATATGATAATGAATAAATTCTTCAGATTGTTCTAAATGCATTGAGGTAGCACCAACAATTTGATAATATAAATAATTTCCACTTTTGGATAAAAAGCCATCCTTTTAGGCCACCTCTTCTCATAATAAGTATTATATGTTGTCATATTTATGGGGAGATCTATATATTATTGTTGAAATACATTTATTTTTCTTATAAATAAGAGTTTCATTGGGATGTAAGGGTAATACAGATGATACATCCATGATTTATCATTCTAATATGAACATCGTACAGGAATGACAATGAAGTTTTTAAAATTTTAATGGAAATATTATTATGAATAATCCTATCATGGTTTTATGGTACTATTGATTATAATTCTAATACCAACTATGTCGAATACAAGTAGCATTAATTCCATTTATTATGATGTGTCATGTATCTAAGTGAGAGATAATCTGATGAAGTGGGAGTGAGTCATCATGCACTGGTGTCGTCAATTGAGGAATCAAGAGAAGAATTATAAAATGCATGACCTTGATCTAGAATCTATAGTTTATTATTTATGATATTGGAGGCATTAATTAGATGGAGATGATTTTTTATTATTCACTGATCACAAAATCCTTATGTGCATCATCACGTACTATGATCTTAATATTAGTATGTGCATATGGGTTTAGATTCTAAAATCATTCGATTTCAAATTTTAATATATTACATGTATTATAAAATCATGTAAATGTTCTTTGAACTAGAAGACTCACACACATATAGATTAGGAGGCTAGTGGTGATTATTTTTGCATGGCCTTGGTTTCATAAATGCTTGTCAAGGCCTAGATGTATCATGAGAAGTCTATCATACCATCCTTAGAAGTGAAATCTACACTTCTGGAACCTGTAAAAATGTTGAAAATATCATATACCAAGGGTCAGGTCCTATGGTATGCTACGTCAGCAGATTATTATTCTTCTAGTTATAATATGTATGAGGATGAGACATTAGGATTCCATTTGCATGATTGGGTCTCAACTGACATTAGAGAGGATATTATGTTTGAATTTCATTCCTTAGTCTGGGGAGTACATCCTAGTAACCTCCTAATTTTATTGGGACACACGGAGGAAATATTGGTCACATACTATTATACATGAGATATCCAGGTACATCATAGGGTGTTTTAATTTTATGTAGGTGATTTCAGAACCTCAGAGATGTGATGAAATTCTGCAACCATTTTCCCATTCTAAGTGAAATGGGATGCTTTCTGTATTGAATTGATGAATGGATTTTTAAGATCACCACAAGGGATCGATAATTTGTGAATATTTTTTTATTGTTTAATGATGTTCTACAACTTCCTTCCTATTCCAAAGACTTTTTTAGTAGATGAGATGGGAAGCCTATGTGTCTGAGATATCACATATATTCATTGGCCTCCACAATTTATCATATATAAAAGGATTATCACATTTGGTCTTAGTTATATTATGTCTTCATGATGTCCTTAGGTACATAGGTGCATCTATGGATTATCTATCACCGTTAGAATGATGTACATGAAGAACATTTGACTCTGGTTTTAGAGGACATGAACCGTGAATGTGTCCTTGGAATTGGAGGTTCTTGGGAGAAAATCATACCCCAATTAGAGTTATCATATAATAACATCTTTTAGGATACCATTAAAATGGATCCTTATATATCCATATAAGAAATGATTTTATGATCATCTCAATACATGTTAGATACTGGGGTGACATCTAATCTTGGACTATGTCCCATCTTTGAGACTATAGAGATGGTCCATTTTATCACAATGTGCATGTGGAAATATCAGTCTATAAGGATATCATATTTTAATCCCTATTGATGACCTCTTGATTTTGATATTGTGGTCCAGGTTTTGTTGTTAGTTTCTCCCAAGTTGTTCCATCAATGAATTCAAGGATTTGGTATGCTTTAACAATAATACATTAGACCCTTTGAGGTTTTTAAACATATCATTCTAACAAATTATCTAATAAAACATTCTTATATTTCCCGATATATACATGATATCATTGACGTATCCTAGATTCATTGATTCTATAAAAATAGGTCACTTTTTTCAAAATTATGAGGTTGATATATATTTAGATTATTTCATCAATGTGTATCTAATGCATATTATGTATTAAATTATAATTTAATTATCAAGACGTTCACTTCTTTTAGAATGTTTTCTATGGTAGTACGTATAAGATCATGATGAATCATGGGAGATAAATGCTGATATAGGATCACATTGGATGTAAATTTTCCCAGTTCATACCTCATTTTACTATTAAATCCTATCAAGGATGAATATTCTTTAATAAAGGGAGGTTATAATAAAAATTTATTTTCACTTGAAGGAACAACTCGTTTTTGTTTTCAATTAGAATCGTTATTTAACATTATAAATGTTCTCTATGGATTTTGGATGGTTTTTGGAGTGTCTAGGGAATTTTTAGAGCTAAGAGAATTGTGAATTAGACAAACCAAGAGGGACATATGGTTAATAATAACATTGTTCCTCAATATTTTGTAGATCATGTTTCATATGAGTAGTTACATAATTTTTCTACAACTATGTGAGCCAAGGAACATTGTTATATGGGGTTTCAGATTTTTGTGAAAGAGTTATTTTACATGTCATGTGTATGGTTTGGAAAACATTATGCCTATCCCATATAGGGTTCATCCATAGGTAGATCATGGAACTCATTTGGTGTATAGTTTGACCAACTATGCATCCAAACCCTGTGTTTCGGTTTTGAGCGGTGATTTTACAAATTTTTTCTTAAAGAACATAAAACATCACCCCAAATTCATTTCCATTCCCATTTATATCACCCAACACCTCATCTGTGAGATACCTCTCCTCCATTCCAATGAAATTTTATAGAATCACTATCTAAAATCCAAATAAAAAAACCTTCAGAATCATTAGATCCAAATCAATACTCATTCTAATCATATTTCTTTCTTTCTCCAATTTTGTTTCAGAATTGGTCCTTATTTTGGGGCGAGATCATATGCCCTTTTTAGGTTATCAGGCTACAATTCATTTTTCATCCATCTACATCAAACATGAATTTGATATTTTATGTGTAGTTTTCTACATCCTTAAGGAAGGTGGTCTAGTTTTTTCTCAATAATTCATAACATTTTTATAGAATAATTTTAATTACACATAATTTCCATTACTATATATTTCTCATATGTTGTTTCATTAATTATGAATAAATTTAATAATGTTGTTATAATCTTTTGGGATTTTTTTAATTTTCTAGAGGATGTACCCTCATTATTCTCCAACCCTTTTGGTGTTTTTTATTAAATTTTTCTCTTACAATTAAGTTTTTTTGAATGAAACCACATCCTACGTGGAAAAAAAATAATATACAATGTATCTTTCAAGATTTATTAAATTATATGGATTAATTTAACTGAATTGTAATGTGTGGTATATCCCCACAACCATCTTTATATTTATAATTTATAATTATGATAATTATAAAACACATAGATGTATTGGTCATTTTTATTATAATTCAGGTTTGGTAATCACATATTATTATAATTATTATTGTTTTTGTTAGAGCATGGATGTTGTTTTTAGAACTATGGATTACATAATAACTGGTAATCAAAATTCACTCTCCCATATATTGGGTGTTGGTATTCATATCTGAAACTATAATACTTATATTTGGGCGATGGGTATGGCACATGCTGTTCGTGTTCTTTAGTTATTTGTAATGATCTCTCACCAACACACATCATTAATGAAGAGAGTTATATCTCACATTCATATGATATAATGGGATTGTACCCTTTTTGTTGAGTCTATATATCGTTATACTTTTTGACATGCATAAGTTAAACCCTTTTTCTAGCATATAACACCACGATATTTTTGTGAATTATTTTTTTAAGATTATTTTATAATTTTATATTACCTATAATTTCATGTAACAATGAAAATTGTTTTTATATTAAATAACTAAGTCATTATTTCATTATACACTTCAAAAAGGTTATCTTTTTCTACATATAACACGGAGTTTGCTTGTCGCAAAAATGAATTTCTATTAAACAAAGCTTTCTTATTATAATTATTTAAATGATTTAACTATAACATAGCCATTAAAATTTTTAATATGAATTGTAATAAATAATGTTCAATTTTTTTAGAATGGGTTCATATAAATGAATCATATTGAAAAAGAAATATATAATTTTTGGTAATGTATTTATATTACTAAAATATTTTTTATTAAAATAACCTCTTTTTATGCCTTTTATCATTTTGTAATACGAATAATTTTAGACACATATATATATTTTTTGATAAAATAATCTTCTTCTTTTAATTCCTAATGTCAAAATTATCTTATGGGGAATTTTTTTCACAGAAGATTCATTTTTCTTAAGAAATATTGAAAAATGCTTCATTTTAATTAAAAACTAATTTTTCATGTAAGTCAATTTTATAGTTAAATTATATTTCATTTTAGTCAATAAGTCACAATAGATAAATTATACATCTAGTAATCAAATTCATGTCATTGGAGTCCTTTTTATATTAAAATTAGATATTAAATCTTAATTCGCATTTGAACATTATCACATTAAAAACTCACTTTCTTACAATGTCTACGATAGTAGTATTGAATGAAAAATTTCACATAAGTGAATTAAATTTTGTAAAATAAAAATAAAATTTCTTAATATGTATGATATGTATAGTCTAATAATATCTTTTTAATTTTTTACCTAAATTATTAGTGATAGTGGTTCAAATTAATTAATGTTATTAATGTAATATTAAGCATAACATGAGACTAAACCTTAAATGATAAGGTTAAAAAAGATCAATACACATATAAAAAACCTATTTTATGTCCATATTTCATGAAATAAACCCAAAAGGTTAAATAATGATCCATTAATTCATTTTTAAAAAAACTAATACTTGAGTAACACATAATTCTTTTCAACATATACCAAGGGCATCCTTTCACTCCCCTATAAAAGGCCACATACCCCCCCCCCACTTCTACAAAACTTTAAATCAAAATGGGTTCATCCCATTAATTCCCAATGAACATCAAAAAATCCATAAATTCCATATTGAGGCCTCCCTTTGGGAAGGAAACCAACCAAGGAATCCCTTTGATGAAAATGAAATGGAGTTACTCAAAGAAGATGTATCATTTTTCCTCAAACTCTTTAGTTTTATATCCTTAAAAAGTATTTTAATTATTCTTATTACATTCATAAATAATATATTCAGTATCCTAAAAATTACAATATATTTTTATGTTATGGTTTTTACCTTCATTTACAAACACATAAATCTAACAGGTGACAAACTTAGTGTTTATGTGTACAGTGAACTACTGTCTCACTAAAAAATGATTATTCTTTCTTCCATTACTACCTCGTATTGTTGAAATTAAGAATTACAGTCCATTTTTTATTGTATATATAATAATAATAATTTCTTTATGTTTCCTTATTAATTATATAAATCCTAGCTTCATGATTTCCATTTTGTAGAAATATGATGATTTTTTTTAGAGAAATGTGGACTACTGCCCACTGAAAGCGATGTGAACCGTTCACACAATACATTGAATTAATTATGGATGGGATTAGTTATATTATAATAAAAAAATTAAATATTAACTTTAATTTAAATATATTAAATATATATACATATATGTCATTTATTTTCATTCATTCAATATTATATTGAAAAACAGAAACAATGTCCAGGCGTACATATGACCTACTTTTTCTATGAATGGAGTATTACATTTCATATTTTTATATTATATAGATTATTATAAATACATGTATAACTATTATAATTAATATTTATATCATTATTTACATTAGTTAAATTATTATATCCGTATGTGGACCAAAAATATATCAAATTAAGACACATGGGAAATACAAAGAAGATATTACCCTTAGTGGGACTTTAACATAGACTAGTTAATATCTGGGCAATATAAAATCATAATCAAACCATGATTGGGGTTATATACATTAATATGTTCTGGTAATACATTTAGAATAACCATATTTTTATTATATATTAGGTGATTAAGTTTTCAAAAAGTGTCAAGACATGTGGTATGGTAATTTCATCTCACTTTATATTTCCATGAAAATATTTCTTTTTTACCACTAATTACAGTTGTGTGAAGTATATACATCCAATTAATGTATTATATTATTAATTTATGTAAATGTATAGGTATTTCAATATCAATTTCTTTATATTTCTTCCATGTATTTTATGTTTCAAAATTTACCATGTTGTTAATGTAATTTTGTCTCCATTATCTTTCATTTAGAGATATGCTATGTTATAAACCTTTATATTTATTTAAGGTGTATATACTAACATTTTCAGGATAAATAATGTATTTATATATTTTATTGATATTTTATGTATCATGTAATATCATTTTCTAACATGGGAGCATAATTCAATGTTACCTTATTGAAAGAGTTTATTGAAACAATATAACCATTTATCGAGATTGTTTATGATTATACGTCCATAGATTTAATATTATGAATAATATCTCCCAAGAACACTTGAATTTTGTTATCCTCTATATAATAGTGATAAATTAATGTATACATACTATTTTTTCCACTCATCGGTTCATAAGATGATTAAGATTGAGTTATTATGAAATTCAGACATTACCTCCTTCTTATATTGGAAATAGTTTTTTCATTCAAAAATACGTTATCTACAATGGTTTTCAAAATATTTTCATGAATTATTTATATGTTTTAA
Source organism: Viscum album (assembly GCA_963277665.1). NCBI lineage: Eukaryota > Viridiplantae > Streptophyta > Magnoliopsida > Santalales > Viscaceae > Viscum > Viscum album. The sequence goes on along the minus strand of OY728128.1, from coordinate 1,128,981,345 downwards.
ATATTTTTTTAATTAAATCGTTGTAAAAACGTTTTCAATATATATTTATGTGTTTTCAATGTTTTTCAATAAAATAGTCGTCAAAACTATTTCATGCTTTCTTTATAATATTTAAAACGTCATTCAATGAAAAAGATTCTAAATTTTTTTAAAGTTTTTTTAATAATTTTTCATGGAAAAAAATAGTTTAATTTTTTTTCGATATTATTTTATATTCTTTCAAGGAATGAATTTTTTTAGAAATGTTATCAAAAATCATTTATATTATATCAAGGAAATATGTTTTAAAAATATTTTAATTATTATTTTAAATGTTTTTAAAAAAACCCTTTTCAGAATGATTTCAATATTTCAATATTAAATATAAAATCATCAAATATAAAAATGGATTTATATATATTTTTTGGTTTTAAATATCCCTATCCAATTAAGAAAATATATTTTCCCAAAGAAATGTTTTTAAAATATATTTCAATATTATTTTACATCTATGACGATATCTGTTGATGTTACTCATTCGCATCAAGGAAATTATCCAACGCTTTAATAAATATTATTTATTGAATGGTTTCTATATTAATGGAATGACATATATGACACTAATTTCTCTTCCGAGGATTATATAACTCTAAAACCAGGTTCTTCTCATTGTTTATTCTTTAATGAAATTTTTATGAAACCTATCATTTTATCATAGGCTATGATGTGATGAGATTTTAAAGACACCCATTAAATTTCATTGGTTATGATATGATGTTTTTGAAACTCATTTTTTAATGGGTCATGATAAGTTGAATTTAATGTTATATTAAAAACATGTATATATTATTTTATTATATGACTAGTGGGAAATATACATCTCTATAATTCATTGGATAATGATAATTGTTTATGATTACAAGAGGGTACATAGGTGGGATCCATACCCAATAACAATGTGGAATAATAATATTTAAACATGATGGTATATGGGATAGAATCACATGAATTAAATAAGAAGGTAAACTGGAGGGAATCACAGCCTCTATATGAGGGTAAATGGGGGGGGCGACATCCAAATCCCAATATAGGAGGGTGCACATGAAGTCATCAAAAGAAAAATGTTGGTAAATAATTTATTAGGCAAATACTAACATGTTATATATGTCAAGGTAGATTTTATTTACAAATTATTTTCTATACATATGTGTATTCCATGAGTAATGTGCTTCAATATTTCATAGAACAGGATATTGTTAACTTATGATTTAGAAATTTTTAACTAATATGAATTGTATGATCATAAAATGTAATTATATTTTTTTTATACCCTTATTCTCTTATTTATTCTTACATATTTCCCTTGTTTACCCTTATTGGGCATCTGAGAACACCCATTTTTTATTTTTATAACCCATTTAATACAGATATATTTTATATACGATATATATAAAGATGTTTATATTAATGGAGAACAAATTGGGAGATAATGCAGCTCACTCGTGTACTAGTTTTTATGTTACTACGATTCTAAATGCAATAAACCAATACAGTTATAGGTATCTGCTTGAGTAATGTTTATGTATTGAATTAAGTGATGAAATCTCCATGTATTATATGACTACGTACTTGTATTTGGTAGAATAAGAGAAGGTATATTATTCCTTTATAATCTAGGAAGTGAAAAGTTTAGTTATATACCTAGTGATATTTATTAAGATAAATCTTGTGATATCTCTAAGGATATGATTTAAGATGAGGAAATGTATCAAAATATTTCATAGTATATTTGTAAAGAATATAGTGATTAGTTTTCATTAAATATATCCTTTTCATGATATTAACTATGGATGTGTCTCTACAACAGATTTACTATGAAGTAATAACTTATATATGTTTCGTCATGCCTGACTCGACGTAACATAGTTTACAATAACAAGAATTCCTTCAAACATAGTTTGACACTCCTCGAGAATATGCATTGAAAATTTACAAAATCATTATGAATAATCATAATGTGTTTAAATAGAATATGAAATTGAGTAAACAAAGATAAAACTAATCTATCATCGATTAAAAAATTAATGTCATGATGAGACATCCTTTAAATAATTTTTCATAACAATGGGGTAACACCCCAAGCTTCCACGGTATGCTTCAATTTGAATAATTCAATTGCTTGCGTTGTACACTATATCGACCTCAATCACACCATGAATAATCAAAATAGCTGTTTAAAATAGAAGTTTTGAATAGTAATACCAACTTTTTGAAATTTTATAAATTTTATTTTTAAAAATGGACATCATTTTTGTGTTTGCAATGTAAAAAATTTATTAGGGTGATTTTTTGGTATTTTTATAAAAACATTTATTTTTTGATTAATATTGAAAAAAACTATATTGCAGTTTTAAAAAATAATTTTATTTATATAATTATTTCTCTAATTTAATTATAATTTAATGTAAAAATATATACATAATACCTATATTAATGAAATTTAATTCCTTGGAGTCATTTAATAATAATATTAGATATATAAAATTTTATTGAACTTTTTACCATCTTTCACCCTTTCTTAGCACATTTTAAAATTTTCATAATACATAATTTTACTGATTCTATGAATGAAATTTAAAAAATAAAAGAGACATAGTTGATATCAGTATATAATATGTAGTTCAATAAGATAAAAATATTTTTTTGGTGAATAATGAATTTTGAATTTTATTTACCACGGTTAAAAGTAAATAGAATAATTAACATTAAAAGTGATAGTATAATTACCCTACCACATGTCCTAATACTATTTGATAAGTGTATTTAGACGAAAAGCAATCTTAGGTCAAATAAATGATCCTTTTTGATCCACATAGATTATATTGGGACATTTATTATATTTTATTTAAAGAAGTGTTAAAAGTGTTGAATTCAAATTTAAATAACTAAACCATTATTATTATAGGGTTATACAGAAGATAAATTCACACAAAAATATTAATTAGAACACTAAATATATTTTCTAAATCATGGTATTTTATTTATAATTTTTAAAAATTAATTATTTAAATTTATTTATTAAACAATGAGGATGATGTAATTAACATATTAATGAATGAAAAAAAGAAATGATGTTATAAATAATAAAATTAAAATAAATTTAGACATCTGAAGCATTAAAAAAATTCTAGGTTAATATGACATGTTATGGTTGATTAAAAGTTTTTTTTCGATTTGATCAGTTTTTTATGACTTTCATAGAAACCAAATACTAAAGAGTTTCAAAATTGACATAAATGGGTTTTTAAAACAAAATATATTTTTTAGGTGATATTATATTCCCAAAAAATATGTATTGGCCAAATTACTTAAATAATGTTACATATATCATTAATGAACCACTTGATATTCTATTGTCTGTTTATAGTATGTTTATTTACCATATAATGTAAGAATACAAGAAGACATGGTTAAAGTAAAACAATTTAACTAAGAGATAAATAAAAAAGACATGGTTTATATGGTGCTCTATGTTTTTCAAAAACCTATTGGTTGATAGGTTTTCGAATGAAACCCACTTTATCTGTGAAATAAATAAATTTTGAGCCATTATAAACTGAAAATGATATTATATTAAAATAATATTTCAATGTTTTTCTAAAGTGACCCTAACCTCTCTTATAAAAAGGTACTTCACCTTCCCTTAATTTTACACCACCAATGCCTTTTGGATCAGAAAAAATGTACTCCAATCTCCTCCCAAATACCTAACTTCAATCTATAGGCCTTACATTCATCATAAAACAATCCTACATTTTGTTCAACCCAAAAGGAAGTACCCGAAGAATAGGTAATTATTTCGTCACCTCTTTCAAAGTTATTTTCTTCATTACATCCATTTTATTTTTTGTTTCCATAAAAAAATTATAAATCCAATAACATTTAAATAATTTTTTTTAATTTAAATATTGTACAACAATATTCATTATTATATCCTTCGTATGAATGGAAAAGTCACTAGATGTGTGTACGTATGACATACTGTCTCCACGTCATGGTGTAGTTTGTCATTCAACACTTGAGTATTTGGATGGATAAAATAATGAGTATAGTTGATGTAAATAATAAATATTACTTGTTAATGATTCTATAAATATAATATACCATCCAATTATATAAAATTTAATTATCAATAGAATGATATTATTGCTCATGCATACGTACGGCTAACCGTCTCGACGACATGCTAATATTTTATTCCCCATCATAACCATTCAAGCATAATTTTCATTTGTTGATTAAAAATAATGTTTAATGAACTTAATATCATTTTTTATATGAATAAAATATATCATATCTATAACAAACATGAATTACATAACAAAAATTATTAAGGAAAATGAATATGTTAACACTCGAAACAATCATACTACTGAAATATTAGTAATGAAGTAATATTAGAAGAACAACTATGATATAATATTTATTTATATGGTTCTTGTATAATTTAATAACAATGATTTATCCATTATAATGGCTGTTAAAGTACCATTATCTATGTAAAAGTACATGGAATGAGTTAATTTTATGATATCATTATTATTCGGGGTAGTTTATATGTAAGTGTCTAGTTGGATCTCTTTATCATCCACATCCATGTTTCTTAAAAATGTATTTCAAACATTTTTTTTACTATTCCTTAGATTGTGGGATAAATTCATTTATACCTTAGTTTGACTTTTATAAAATTATTTAAAAACAATCATTCTTCCATTTTCCAAACTAGATACTTTATGTCAACATCCTTTGATTGATTTTACACTTGTTTTATGTTGATCGATTATGATATAATCATCCATATTTTTTTTAAAGTATTGTGATATGTTTTACTATGGATGTGATATTTATATACCATTCATGGTTTATGGTTAAAGTATTAAAATTTCTAATGTTTCTTTTAATATGATTTTTTATGTTATGTTTCATCCTTTTCATATGAGGAATGCATTGGACATAGTAAGTGACTAGAAGGCCCCTCTATAGCCCCTCAATTCATCAATAGGTATCATTAGACAAATATGTTTCTTGGGACAAGTCCTTGAAAGAAATTTATTTGTAGTCTTGGCACGAGGCCATGACTTTGTGGTTATGATGTCCAACATTAAACATTCCATCATTATTAAATTACCTATTGATATTACATGTGATTAATCTACTATTATAATGTCCATTTGATATGTAAAGAGCATTATTCTGATTATCATTTCCATTATATGCTGAATTTTATGTTTAAAAGTCTGCTGTTTTAGTCGTATACGTTTCCATAAATGTTTAATTTTATTTATAATAGTTTCTGCAATATTTTTATCATTACTGAGCATCTGAGCTCACCCCTTTCATATGTTTTATTTTACACAGGATGCAATGAAGTATATTATGATTGACCTTCTATAATAGACTGTGGGATTTGATTGTTTTCAAAAATAAAACAATTTTTTTTTGTTTTTTTTTGTTTCATAATGTAATGTAAAACTTATTTATGTATCTAGAGCTTCCAAAGATACTAAAATGATTGGTATTTCGGGACATGATGCCTTGTGATCATTCCAATGTTATCTAATAATGCACAGACTCTAGGTAACTATGTTCGGGGTGTTACATTTTGTTTTAGAGGAATTTTAGTTAAAACCTAGGAAACTAGATTAAGAAAAACTCTAATTTGAGAACATTATCCTAAGTTAAAAATTGAGGATTAGTATATAATAACTTCCTAGAATTTTTTTAATATAGATATTTTCTAACTTTTATAAGAAATACATCCCTTTCTAGATATGATCAAGTAGAGGAAGCTCTGGTACAGATGTATCTATGGGTAAAACCTAAAAACACTGCATTGAGCAAGACATGAACAAAAACCGGTGCACAAGAACAAGCCTTGTTGCACTCTTGGTTATGACACACTCAGGGGATATGGTTAGGATAATTCACATTTTCATTACAAACCATTATTAGAGGTTTCTGAGTAAATAATTCCCCAATGGAAATATTTTTTTTAATATTATGGATTATATGATTAAATTATTTAATTTATGTCGTTTATTTTACACGTTTGGAATTATGCATTGTGATTCATAAACTAATCAAGTGTATGCCATTATTTAGAAATAAAACCTAGTAGAAGGAATGAAAATAGTTTCAACACAAATAATCCTTTTAGGTATTTCCCTCCTACTCAAGATAATAATAGTGGAGCAGGTGATGCAACTGGTGTTGGTCAGCTTATAACCATAGTGGGAAAAATAACTTAGGTTATGAATATTAAACATATTCATATGGAGAACACTGATCCACAATGCAGAGGATAAATGATAGACTACTTCTTGAGGAAACAACAACCAACATTTAATGGGACCAAAAATCCAATTGTAGTTGAGCAATGGATAAGTTACTTAGAAAAAATATTTCATGCTTCAGCGTGTAGCAGAAGGTAAACGTTGTCATGGAAGTTTATCGCCACACATGAGATGAAGATCAATTGTGGTCATTAATACAAAACAAAAGGGAGGATGTATAATTATCAAATATGGAATGGAGTTAATTTAAAGATCATTTCATAGAAAAATACTTTCCACCTGAACATTGAGTGGATATGGAAAGGCAATTTCTGAGGGTAAGAAAAAAGGAGGATGAGAATTTCACCAAGCATGAGTCTAATTTTACAAGGTAAGAAATGCATTTTTTAGATTATATACAGAACCAAATATATATTATTGATCGATTATTTCATGGGTTAGAACCATTTCTCTGTCAATTATTACTCTCACAATCCTTCTCATCATAAGAAGATATAGTATCATGTGATATAAAGAGTGAAAAGTAATTATATAATTCTTATAAAATTAAAGAGAACTAAGGGAAGAAGTTATTTTCTAAACACTTTGAAAATTGAAATATGGGGAAGAAGGGAAATTTTGACTTTCCACTGAATAGTAAATGTCCGATGAAACCCCTGGTACTTTAATGAAGGAGATGACAGTTTGTTACAAGTGTGGAGAAAAAGGCCACCAAACTCATGATTGCAAGGGAAAGAAAGATTATGTCAATGATAAAAGCTAAAACTATATAGAAATAGAGAATTATACAAATTAATGTCCTATGAATCAAGGAAAACGACCTCAAAAAAGCCAAGGGAGAAACTCCAAGCTTATGTGATCACTACTCCTTTGGTTGAATCTATTAATGACATGGTTGCAGGTGTATTAATCATTTCCTCAAATTTAGACAATTCTTTATTTGATTATATATCATTAAATTATTTTATATCTTCCTAATTTCCCACAAAAAATAGATATTTCCATTTTGAACTTTCAAGGGAGTTATCATTCAAAACTCCTATGGAAATTATCATTTCAACAATGTTTTTTGAATTAGTTTCCATTATGGAATATAAAATTTCTTTATTTGCAGATCTCATTATCATACCCATGATTGAATTTGATATAATCTTTGGTATGGATTTTTTTTGGATTATGATGCAAAAAAATTATTGTAAGAAGAAGGAGGTTACAATTTTTGATGATGATAATAAATTCTTTATAATTAAAAAAAGATCACCATTATATACTCATCTATATCTATTCACAATAGATCTACTAAATTTTATTATTTAGGGGGAATAGAGTAAAATATCTTTGGGTGAGTAAATGAATATTCTAATATAGGATGTATATATTTGTGCAAGAATATGTTGATTTCTTTCAAGAGGATTTACACTGACATCCTCCAAAATGAGAAATTGAATTTTCCATTGACGTAATTCCTATTTCAAGGCCCGTAACGAAGACCCATTATAGAATTTCCACTAAGGAATTAGTGAAGCTAAAGGAAAAACTAGATTAATTGAGTAATAAATGATTTATTCTCCCTATTTCTTCACTAAAGGGAGCCATGTCATTTTTGTTACGAAGAATGATGGATCTATGAGGTTGTACATTGACTATAGGGAGATCAATTCTATAACAATATGGAACAAGTTCCCTCATCCTCGCATTGATGATTTATTTGATCTACATCAGGGAGCTCAATATTTTTCAATGATTGACCTTTGCACTAGATACCATCAGTTTTTCATAAAAAAATAAAGACATTTCAATGATTACCAAACAAACTAGGTACGGGAATTGCATGTTTATAATATTTCCTTTTGAACTGACTAATACACCATATATTTTCATTGATATAATGAATATATAGTTTTCATGGAATTTATTGATGAATTTTTAGTGGTATTTATAGATTATATCTTGGTATAATCATAATATAACATGATTATGAAAATCACTTGAGGACAATTATGAAAACTAATATCAGAAATGAATTATATAGGATGTTTAGAATGTGTTAATTTTGGACTAATAAGACTTCTTTTAATGGCCATATTGTCTCTAATGATTAAATCTATGTTGATACATCAAAGAATAGAGAAATTAAAAAAAGGATAACACTAACAGGTATAACTGAGTTATGATGTTTTATTGGTTTAGGAGGTTATTATCAGCATTTCGTCCAAAAATTTTCCTGATTGGCTAACCCATTAACTAGGCTCCCATGCAATGGTGTTAAATTATTTTAGACAAAATAACATGAATAATGTTTTAATGAATTGAAGTAAAGATTATTCAATGATCATATATTGACACTACCATTTAATAATGGTGGGTTTGTTATTTATAGTGATTATTCAAAGAAAGGGCTTGGTTGTTTCCTTGTGAATAATGATTAAGTTATTTCCTATACATCACAACAACTAAAAAATCATGAAAAAGACCATGCCACTCTTGATCTTGAGTTCGCAGCTATAATATTTTCTATGAATATATGGATACACTACCTCTATGGTGAAAAATGTGAGATATTTATTGATCACAAGAGTTTGGAGTAAATTTTCTCATAGAAAGAACTCAACATTAGGAAAAGATGATGGATTCAACTACACTAGGATTATGATTTCATAATACACTACCAACCGGGGAAGGCATATAAGGTGGTAGATGCATTTAGTTGAAAGGATCCTGAAGTTTTGAATAAGATGAGAGCTGAAAGGGATCCAATGTTCATGGATCTAGTAATGATATATATGGGAATAATCATGGAAGGTGAAACATTAATATATTTTATAATGGATTTCAGTACATATTTACTAGAAATGATTACAAGTACATAGACTGATGATGATTAATCTTAAAATAAAATTAATTATTTCAATGATGGGAGATTGATCAACTTTGTATAAGAAGCTGGAATTTTGAAATTTGGTAATAGGCATTGTGTTCTCAATATACCTGATCTAAAAAATAAATTTTTGGGTGATGCTTATAGCTCTAAATTCTCTATACACCCTGGTAGCACTATGATGTGTAGATATTTGAAGTAACATTTTTTATGGGACAACATTACTGTGGATATTGTGGATTATGTGTCAAGATGTATGATTTTTCAACAGGTTAAGGCAGGAATAAAGCATATTCGAATAGACTTGCATCCTCTTCCCATGCCTGAGTTGGAATGGGATGATATTATTATGGACATTGGCAGGGGGCTACCAATGACTCCTACAATGATTTATGAAATTTGGGTGATTATTGATCATCGTACCAATTCAACACATTTTTTGCTATAAGGGAAGATTTACCACTTGAGTGTCTTGTATGACATTATATTAATGAAGTCGAAAGACATAATAGTGAACCCCTATCAATTTTTTCTTATCGTAATCCTTGTTTTACATTATGATTCTAGAAAATCATATATAAATTCATAGATACTGAACTTTATTTAAGAACATCATACCACCCTCAAACTGGTGGAAAATCATAACGGACTATTTAAACCATAGAATACATGTTGAGATCTTTCTCACATGACTTTAATGGTATGTGGGGTCACTATTTAGCACTGGTAGAATTTTACTATAATCGTAGATTCCATTCAAGTATTCAGATAGTAACATATAAAGCATTATATAGGAAGAGATTTCACACTTCAACTTGTTGGAATGATGTTGGTAAAAGAACACTCGTAGGCCCAGAACTTGTTGAGGAAAAAATTGAAAAGGTGAATATTTTCCAAACCCACGTCAAATAATCTCAAAGTAGGAAAAAGATCTCTGCCAATAACAGATGGAAGGTTTTGAAATTTCAAGAAGGATATCATGTTTTCATGATGGTATCTCAATGGAAGGGTGTTATATGATTCAATAAAAAGGGTAAATTGAGTCCCAGGTACAACAGACCTTTCGAACTTCTAAAATGAATTAAAGTTGTGTATTACTATTTGGAAAGGCCGCCAAGTCACTCCAAAGTTCATGATGTGTTCCACATATCACTATAGAGAAAATAAATGCCCAACCCAATGCATGTGCTCACCTATGAAGAGTTAGAACTGGAACCTAATCTGTCTTATTGTGGTGATCATATGAAGATTCTTGATACTAGAGTATAATTGTTGCAAAACCAGATAACTCACCTGGTAAAAATTCATTGGAGAAACCATAAAATAGGTGAGGAAAAATGGGAACCTAAGGAACGTAAGATGATGAAAAACAAAATCTTTTTATACCGTATTATTATATAAATTTCAGGAACAAAATTATTTGAAGGAGGGAAGAGTATAACACCCAAAACATCTATTATACACTTCCCTTTGAATAATGCAATAGCTTTTGTTGTTTGAAAGTTTGAGTTCTAACACACCGTGACCAATCAAACTAGCCGTTTAAAATGTTCTATTGAATAACAATACCCACTTTTAGAGATTTTATAAATTTTATAAATTCAAATGGTTTAAATTTTTTAATTTTTAATTTTAAAATTACTTTAGGATGAATTTTTGGTATTTTTTATAAAAAAAAGTAAATTTTTAATAAATAGTGAAAAACATTGCTTTATTTTTTAATATAGACATTTTTTTAAATAATTATTATAATGTAAATTTATTTTAATGAAAAAATAGATACATAATAACTTTATTAATACAATTTAATTAATTGTACTCATTTTATTATAAGATTAGATATGTAAAATTTTATTGAACATTTTACTATCTATTACCCACCTTCTAACAACATTTAAAAATTTTCATAAAACATAATTTTACTACTTCTATGAATTATATTTCAAAACTATGGGAGTCGCAGTTGAAATCAATACGTAAAATGTGGTTTAATAAGATAAAAATAATATTTGATAAATTGTTACCTTTGAATTTTATTTACCAGCGTTATAAGTAAATAGGGTAATTATAGGTAAGTATTGTATTATAATTACCCTAACACATTTCCTGATTACATTGGATAAGTTTGTTTCGACCAAAATCAACATTAGGAATGAAATATGATCCTTTTTTATCAACATGGATTGATTAGGACATTTATTATATTTTATTTAAAGATTTTAGACATTAAATATTTATATTTATTTATGACACAATGATGATGCCTTAATTAACTTATTAATGATTGACTAAAATAATTGATGTAATAAATATTAATATAAACTTAAATTGAGACATTAGATATATTACATGAATAATTTAGGTTAATTTCATATGGAAGGGTTGATTAAATTATTTTTTTTCTAAGTGATAATGTTTTAATTACTTTTACAGAAACATAATTCTAAATAGTTTCAAAATTAACGTAAATGAGTTTTAAAAAAATAATATTTTATTAAATGATATAATATTCTTAAAAATATATGGTTCCACCAAAGGACATAAATAAAGTTATATATGTCATTAATGAACCACTTTAGGTTTTCTTGGATGTTTATAGTATGTTTGTCAACCATATAGTGTAAGAGTAAAATAAGAAATGGTCAAAGTTGAACTATTTAACTAAGAGTTAAAACTAAAATATAAGGTTAATATGGTGACATAAACGTGAATAAAACATTTTAGTTTAAAGAGTTCCAACCCATACCCATTTATCCTCGAAATAATTATATTTTGAGCCTTTATAAACCTAAAATTATTTTATAATAATATAATATTTCACGCATTTCTTAAAGTGACCTTCACCTCTCTTATAAAAGTGTACTTCACGTTATCTTAATTTAACACCTCCAAAAAAATTGGATCATCCAAACCCTACTACAAAATCTTCACAACGTCCCTAAACTCATCCTAGTTGACATAAATTTATCAAAAATCAAACCTTGGGATCCCTTTTGTTCAAACAAAAAGGAAGCTACTAAAGATGAGGTAATTATTTTGTCACCTCTTTCAAAGCTCTTTTCTTCTTCCACTTCTTCACTATTTGTTGTTTCCATACCAAAATAATAAATCTAGTACCTTTTACATACAATGATGTTATTATAAATATGGTACATCCATATTCATTATTTAATCCATCCTATTAATGAAAATGTCACTATACGTGCATTCGTACGACTTCCCGTCTCCATGTTGTGGTGTAAATTGTTATTCAACACATCATTATTTAGATGAGTATAATAATGAGTATAACTAATATATAACAAATATAACATGTTAATGATTCTGTAAATATATTTTAGCATATAATTATATACGATTTTACCATCACTAGAATGATATTATCACTCGTTCATACGTACGACTTACCGTCTCCACAACACCATTAGATTTTGTTCCACATTTTAATCATTCAAGAATATTTTTTATTTTATGATTAAGAATATTGAATAAAGAACATTATATAATTCTGTATGTGAATAAAATTTATTCTATCTATAACATACATGACTTACATAACAAAACATACAAAGGATAACGAATTAGTTAACTCCCGAAACAGTGATACAACTAAAATATTATTAATGAAGAAATATTAGACAATCTTATATGATATCATATTTATGTATGTGGTGATTGTATAATTTAATAAAAATTATTTTACCATTATAAAGGTGGTTCAATCTTCCTCGACTAAGGAATAGTAGAAGGTAAGGGCCAATTTTTCAATTTCATTCTTATCTGAGGTTGTTTATACATAAGTGTCTATGGGGACCTCTTTATCATCCACATCCATGTTACCTAAAAATATATTTAAAAACATTTTTTTAATATTTCCTAGACTATTGGTTAAAGTCATTTATATCATTATTTTACATTTAAAAAATTATTTTAATGGGATCTTTATTTCATTTTCCAAACACGGTGCTTCAGGTCCTTTTGGAGAAAATTAAGGAAAGAATTTTTTTTTACATATATGAAGGGTGCGGCCATTTTCCATTGTTATAACACCTTCAGAGAATACCATACATGTTTATAAGAATATTTTCAATATAATGGTTTTATTTAGTTGTATATAATTTCAATGTAGAAAGAGATATTTAACACCGATGTTTTTTGGATTTATTTCATCTAAGTCAACATCCTTTGTTAGATTTTACTCTTATTTTATGTTGATTCATTATTATACAATCTTCTATATTGTATTGATGGTTTTTTGATATTTTTGACTATGGATGTGATATTTTTATACCACTCCTGGTTTATGGTAAAAGTATTAATATTTTATATTATAATTTTAATACGAATGATTATGTTATGATTCAACCTTTTCATATGAGGAATGCATTGGACATAGTAAGTGGGTGGAGGGGCCCACTATTGCCCATTAATGCATCAGTATGTATCATGAGACAAATTAGTGACTTGGAACAACGCCATGAAAAAATTTGTATTTTTATTCGGGGAACAAGGCCTTGACTATGTGGTTATGATGTTTGAAATTATGCATTTCATCATTATGAAATTTTCAATTGATATTAAATGGGATTATTATACTCGTAGAATGACTATGTGAATAAGTAAATGAAATTATTTTATTTATCTTTTCAATATTATTCTAATGTTTATCTTTAAAATTATAGTTTATTTGTCTTATATTTTTACGTAAATTTTTATTCTTATTTATGATAGTTTCCATTATATTGTAATCCTTTCTGAGTATCTGGGATCACCCATTTCATATGTTTTATTTTACCCAGGATACAAAAAGTATATTATGATTGACTTGTAGGAATGGGATAAGGAATATGAGTGTGTTCAAAAGGAAAAAATTGTTTTCTTATCATTTCATAATGTAATATAAAACATATGTATGTATATAGTACATCCAAGGTTACTAAACTTATTGGTATTTCGCTTATTGTTCTCTTGTGATCATGCCAAGGGTATTACAAATGTGGTGTTCATTTATGATATATACTTCTCACCCTATTCTTTATTGTTTTAGTTAATGGTGGTAAATATAAGGAAAATGGTTAACATTTAATGATAATATTTGTAAATTATGGGAATTATGAAAATCAATTTCCCTAGTGGAAGTTTAATAATGATATTCATGAAATTGGTATGGGAATTGATTATACTTTTGAAGATAAAGTATCCCAAAATGAAATATGATAGGTATTAGATGTTCTTCATATATTGATTTCATTAAACATATGAAGCATAAATATATTTATTTTAAGGTACCCTAAGGCATGATTCAAATTTCGTATTCTTTTAAAACGAGTATTAAGGGATAACCTGATGAATCCTGAATAATGGTTTAAGAATAATGATTGATGATTGATGTATATGTTTATTGGAATTGAAAAATTATGAATCAATATTTATATTATTTACATTTTTTATTTTATAAATTACTTTGATTTATAATGGTTATGTAGAAATGTTATTTCATGGGGATATGATGATATGATTATGGGATGGAACGCCTAAAAGTGTTCAAGATAATGAGAAAATCTTGTTTATCTTGGTTAAATTTATGATGAATTTGGGTAAATTAAATATAATAGTATCTATGAGATTATAAATTTAAATTGATCTATTGAATATTTAGTTAATATTATCATATATTGTGTTTAAAAGTTATTTTATTTAAAGAGTATAACCCAAAATCATTAGTATAAGGAGTTGTGCATCTTTTGAAAAAAGGATTTATGGTCATTCATGTTATTACCATGAAAATATCTACTGAGGGTATTTACATGATTGGAATGTCACTTCTAGGATATAATTTATAATATAAGTGGGGGTTAATGTTAATTTTATTCAGTGATCATCATTATATTTATTTGGATTTTAATCAATAGAAAACGTTTTTAGGTTTAATAATTTATTAGAATGTTTATGTTAAACATTAGATGATGTAATTATGTATTAAGGTTGTATTGAAAACCATATTTATATAGATATTTATTGATTAATATAATTCAATTTTGTCAGTTATATTTTTTTGGAAATTATTTCAATGTGATTTTAGAAAAAGACTACATGTTTATCGGTTGACTACCTATCAAATCCGATAAGGCCATGGCTCTTGCACCCTAGAATAAATAACAGTAAGGGATTTATTCTAACCACCGACCTACATGATGTCCTGGTTAATGTGTATTTATTTCATTCTAATGAAAATTTTGATGAATTAAAATTAATTATGAACCAATAGTTATTATTTTTTTGTTTATAGGATAATGTACTAACCAAAATTATTTTAAATAATCATTGAAGAGAAATAGTTTAAATTTTTAATCTTTTATGCACCTTAAGATATTTTGAAGGTTTAAATCAGTTCCCTGGTAATCTATGTTTCTTTTATGATATAAATTTATTGAGTTAATGTATGAATTAGAAAATTATTGAAGAAACCCCACAGAATGAAATTGTGTTTAAATAAATACATCTTCTTAGTATATTTCTCAATATTTATGGTCAATAAAAGAATTACTCAGCATTATAATAATGAACAAAAGTGGTTTTCATAATACCTATATTCTATTGAACTGGTTTCCTTTTTTAAATCATTAATGATCTATGACATTGAGACACTCCAATTTTAATTTTTCATTCACTAGTTTTTTATTTATAACCTCAATCACTCCCTATGAATGATTATGCATTTCCACAAAGTCCATGTCTTCAGTTCCCACTTATTTCCTTCAATATGGAAGCCCATATATGAGTATCTCTGGTTGAATGTTATGGTTACAACATTTCCCATTATATATAAGGATTTAATGTTCATTTTATGATGGTTTTATATATGGAAGGAACAAAAAAAATTTAAACCTTTGATAACCTAGATTAGTTTTGAGGGAATAATTCATTATAAGGGGGTAGAATATAATACAACAATATTTTGATGAATTATTTTTTTGAATTAATTTAATCATTATATTATTTATAATTTCATGAAAAAATAAAAATATATTTTTTTATTGAAAATGTAAATCATAATTTATTTATATGCAGCATGAAGGTATGCCTCCACTACATACCACACCAACTAGTATTCTTCTACACTCTACATTGAGTTTCTGTAAAACATTACTTAATTATCCTAAACATTTAAATGAGCTACTTGTAACCTAGCTATTAAAAATCACATTATAAATATTAATAACTAGTTTTTAAATGTTAATTGTAATTTTCGCATATAAGAAGTATACATTGATAATGTAATATAAAATTTCTTGTAACAAATGTATATGATATAAAATGATATTTTCATATGATATATGTTTTTATGTCCTAAAAAATAATAAATTTTATATTAGACACTTTTAAAATATTAAATTTACAATGTAAAATTTGTTATTAATTAATTATTTCAGTATTATCTTTGGATAAATGTTTGGAACAATTCTGTTATGGTTGAATAGTAAAAAATAATTAATTTTAATTAAAAACATATTTTTTGCCTAATTTATTTATAGTGAAATTATATTTTATGATTTTCATAATGTCACAATAGAAAAAATTTACATCTATTAATAAAAGTCCCATATTAATAATAATTGTTTTCTTTAATTTATATATAATTGATTAATGAACATTTGAACAATCTCACTTTAAAACCATTCTTTCTTGCCAAGACTGTGAGATTAATATTAAGCTTAATTATTTTTATTATTTCAATTTATTTATAAAAACTAATAAAAATTTTAGTAATAAGTATTATATTAATATTATAATAATATAATCTTACGTTTTGACCAAAAAATATTAGTGAAAGTGATTGAAATTTATTACAATGATTAAGTTAATTTTATGAATAACAAGAGACTAAATAATAATCTTTAAGAGATAAATGACATGTACACTTGTAAAAAACATATTGGATCAGAATATTTAGTCTACTAAACCACTATGGTTCTAAAATGTTAAATTTTTAATCTTTGAAAATAATTAATACTTGGGGAGCATTCAATTCTTTAAAAAAATACATTATGTGTCCTTTCGTGCCCCGGTAAAAGTCCACCACCTCACGCATTTCTACACACCTCAAAAACATTTTAGTTTTAGAATATATCTTCCAATTTAACTTCAAGAAATCCCATATTTCCTCCTTTATTACTAACTTTTAGTATAAATAAATCCAAGGAAGCCCTTTGGTGCATACCAAGTGGAGTTACCTAGAGAAAATGTATCATTCTTCCTCGATGACTTCAGTTTTTTTTCATTATAAAAAAATTAAACAATCCTTATTAAAAAAATATGTAGATAAACTAGTATTATAAAAATAATTATATTTTATACTAGGGTTTTCACCTGAAATTACACACACTTTTATCTAATGGGTAACAATAGTACCATTTCTATATACAACGAATTATCACCTCATGAAATGATGACCGTTCATTTTTCCTTTACCGCCTATCATGGTGGTCATTGTGATGAACAGTATATTTTTACATGATATATATTATATTTATGATTTATTTATTATTATTTATTTACTATGTAAATCCCACCTCCATGCTTTACATTTTGGGTAAATATGACTATTTCGTTTAGGGATGTGTAGACTACCACCCCCTCCATGTGATTTGATTCATTCTAACTCTACATGGACTATATTAAAAATGGGTTTTTTTGAACGTAGAGTATAATTATGAAATAATAATTATATGTAAACGGTATTATATATATATATATATATTTCATTTAATTTATTTCTTTTAATATTTCAAACAAAAATCGAAGTATCGTTCATTTATACGTATGGAATACCGTTAACATTAACAGCAATGTCCATTTCATATTCATATGTTCTATATATTATTATATATAAATATATATTGATTATAAATTAAATTTTTATCAGGTTTTAAATTATATAAATTATTATATTAGTATCAAGACCAAAAATTAAACAAATTAAGATTCCTGTGGAAAATAAAGAACATATTACCCAGAGAGAAACCGTAACTTGTAATTATTAATAAACAAGTAATATAATTTCATAAAAAACCATATATGTTATTTGATATACGAATAAGGTTCTATAAAAGAATTAGTCATAGATAATATTTTTTATACCTGTTATGTTTTTTTCTAATGAGAGTCAATACATAAGGTTGGGGAATTTCATCACACTTTGTATTTCTGTGAGAAAACTATATTATTTACAATTAATTTGTTTTTTTAGTGTATATACATCATGTGAATGTATTATATTATTATTATAGTTAAATATATTCCTATTTACATATCCATCTGATTATCTTTATTTCATGTAGTTTATGTTCAAAAATATACCAATTTGGTAAACTGATATTGTCTTAATTTTCCTTCTTTCAGACACATGCCTTATTATGCCTCTATATTTTCTATTAGTAGTATATATTTAATTTTATATATTAAATCATTAATTTAATTATCTTTTTGATATTTTAAGATTAATATCATTTCATCATCTTACATTGGGTGTATCATTCAATGTTACCAAGTGGTAATAGTTTATTGATACAGTATCACCATTTTTCATTGATTATTCATGATAATTCTTATATTGATGAAATATTATGATAAATATATCAAGAATACTTATGAATTTTTTTATCCCAGGAATATTAATGATATATTCATTTATTATTATGTTATTTACACTATTTTTATATATAATATGTATAAGAATGTGTTTTTTTGAAAGTCATACATTACCTCTCAATTTACTCAAAATGTGGTGTTCATTAAAAATGGTGTTTTATAAAAAGGATTTCAAGAATTATTTATCTGCTTTAATTTTGTTTTCAAATAAATGGGTTTAAAAAAATCTATCATTCTTTATAAGATATAATTTTTTCAATGAAATGGTTTTCAAAATATTTTCATTATTTCATTATAAATATTCAATGGGTTTTCAAAGAAAAATGTTATTGAATAATTTGAAGATTATATTATTTATTTTCAAGGAAAAAGTATTTAAAATGGTTTTCAAGATTCATTGATTTGTTTTCAAGGAAATCGGTTTTCAAAAAAAAATCAAGATTATTTTATATGATTTTAATGAATAGGGTTTCCAAAATACTTTCATGCTTATTTTATTTGTTTTAACAAATAAGGTTTACAAAATGATTTCATGATTTTATTCTAAATTATCAGTTTATTTTATATGAAAATGATTATCAAAAATATTTTTTTGAATCAATGATGTTTTTGTAAAGTAGAATTGATATTTTCCATAGTAAAGTGTTATATATATATATATTAAAATTATTTTCAACCTGTGTTGTCAATTATTGATGTTACTCATAACATTTTCGGAAATGATCCAGTGGATCCATTCATATTATTCTTTGAATTTGTTATGTTTTGATGAAATTATACTGATGACCCTTGTTTCCCTTCCATGTTTTATATATTTTTGAACGATTCTTCTTTTCTCGTGTTTTTTTTACGTAAATGATTTTCAAACATATCTATTTTACATAAAATATGATATGATGAAATTTAAATGATACCCACTTCATTTCATGGGCTATGATTTTATATTTATAAAACCCATCTTCTTTTCATGGGTCTTGATATGACGAATTTTTTGTTACCATGTGGAACATGTATTTGTGATTTTATTTTGTCACTGGTGGGATCTATATATCCCTCTAATTCATTGGTAATTGATGATTATCTTATGATATCAAGAGGGTACACATGTGGGCATATGAAGCCTAAACCAAGATGGAATCGTAGGCCTGAAACAAGAGGTTACAATGGGAGGGAATTCCTACTTTAAAACAAGAGAGAATATTAAGCCCAAAAAACGTGTATAGGGGAGGCCATCCCAAGCCCAAAATAAGAGGGAAAATTTGAGGTCATCCAATCATTAAAATAAGAGGGTACACAATAGGTCATCCCATACCTAAAACAGGACGGTTTACAAGAGGTCATTCAAAGCCCACAGTCAGTATATGGGTTATTATCCCATGCCTAACAAGTTATTAATGACTTGGTAGTTATCCTTGACATAGTATTTTCTATTTGTGTGTATTCCATGAGTTCCATGTTTATTTCCATATTGAATAATGATATTTTATCATTTATGAGTCATGATTTATGAATTTCTAATATTTATTCCATGTTTCATGGTAATGATCATTAATATGAATGTAAGGATAAGAAAATGTAATTATCATGTTCTCATAACCATATGCTCGTTTTTATGCATATATATCCTCCTTTTTACTCTTACTGAGCATCTGAGCTCACCCAATTTTTTGTTTTCTTCCACAGGTTATATAGCTATATTTTATATATGTTATATCTATGGAGGGTTTTATTATAAGATACCATAGAGTAGTATAATGTATCTCTCTCATTTTTTAGTGTGTATGTTTCCATGTCCCCAGAGGCACTAATCTAATAATTAATTGGGCGTCTATTTGAGTAATTTATTAAGTATTCTGCAAAAGTGATATAATATCCATGTTCATTTACAATGATTTGTTATATAGCTAGTCCCATGAATCAATTTATAGGACTAAATATTTCCCAAATACAAATTTCTTATACATATATACAGTATATAAATATATATTTATATATTTATTACTTATATATATATATATATGGTATTCGGATAAAAACAATTGGCCTACACCAAAGTAGGTGGAGCCGACCAGGAGACCTACAGGAACCTTAGCTGGCTAGAATTTATTTCTTCAATTTTTTCTATTATATATTTACCTACACACTTATATTGAAATATACACTAGATGGAGTAACTATAGATATAGTTAATTATGTCCAATAGGGTTTATCTCACACACATCTTGGGTGTCCTTTGATACCTGAGTGGAGTTATTGTCTGTAGATACAGGTATGTTAAGGCTTCCTTCCTCATATTGTTTTTTTATTATATCTTAGATCATGAGAATAGAGGAAAATTTATTCGATCGTGACGTGAGAGAAGTATAATTTTTTCATATTTATGCACAACATGTTGTTATACTTGTCCCTTGTTCCCCATAATACCTTTTTGTATATCACACTATATAATAACGTTATATTTATAGAACATACCATATGGGGTTATTTTATAATTATGATTTCATGGTTATTTATGCTTCCTCAGTCGATAATAATTTTATTTCTGTTGTGTCATATATTTCATTATGATTTTTGTATTCTCTATTTAATTGTTATATATGATGTTCCAATATGATATGGGGTTTTAGTCTCCCAAATGTACCACCTTGGATCATCACTTTTTTTGGAATTGTCGGGAATTCATCAAAGCATTATCGAGGCCGTGTGACCCACCTTCTCAAGACACTTGGTTTTGCAGGCTTTCGGGTCCGGACGTTACGTATTGTGTGTGATGAACATTGAGGGAGAAGTTATTGATTTTCTAAAAATAATTTTTTTTAATCTGATCTCCAATGCCACAAATCCATTTTGGTCTTGGAGATTTTATTCATAATAAATTTTTTTCATTCAAAATATGATATTATAGTTTCTTAATTTTAGGATATTGAATTTCAAATTCTTGTAATGATTCATTTAATTAGTTTATATTTTTTCTAATATCAATTTCACCATTTTTTTTCTTTTTGAGATATTTTCTCTAGAAATTTATGATGGGGGATTATGTGTCATCTCACAATCATTAACACCAGGTTTACAATTTTCTCCTCTCAAAAAACACCCAACAACTCTCACTTCCATTGCATGGAATTGACATGATTTCCAAATCCTTAATAACTTTTGGGGTTTGAGATCTAATGGAAAATATAAACTCACATTGGTTTGAGGGTGGGAGGACTAGAAGATCATACCCTTTGGGGGTAATGTTTTTCTATTATGGACTCTCTTATAGATTTATGATATGAATATGAATCACAACCAAATCTGTATATGATTGTGGTTACCCTGATAAAATCATTAAGTGATGAATCCTCTACTTGTAATAAGGGTTCTATTAATGAAACAATCTATATATATCCAATGTCTACTATATATTTCCTGCTATTTCAAAACCATAGTTAGTTTCTTATATTTTTAATCCATATAACCACAAACCCTATATTTTATTTTCATCAAGGTGATCGATTAGTATTATGTGGTTGGGATATACAATTACAAGGCATTCCACAAATCCTATTTTTGAAATACATAAAATCCCACATATGTATTATAATTTTTAACCCTTCAGTTCAACATCATGTCGAAAACAATACATGATGTAACTTGGGTGTTAGGTATTGGGATTGATCCTTAAAAAGGAATCAAACATATGATGATTATCACAGGAATCAGAGAACTTATACTCTAATATTCCATCAACCCACTGATGGGATGTGAAAGAGAGATAATTCCCATGAGAGATATTCCTATGTGTTTTACCAAAATTGTAATTACTTTGATGCATACACAGATGTGGATACCCTCGTATAGGTGAAATTGTGTCATGTAACTAAATGGGTCTTACGCAATGAGGTTCCTTGAGTTTAGATAAATTAATTACGTGACTGATATGATCATTAATGATCTCTAATCCACCATGATCCGTACTCTGTGTAAGAAACAAGGGATAACAAGTGATCAGACTCAATGCATATGTATAAAAGAATTATGTATTACAATAGACCTTATGGGTTGTTCGACATAGATCTCAGTCCCTAGGAAGTAATCCTACATATCATACATATAACAAGAATTAGAGTTCTTATAGTTCAAATAGATTCTCAATATTCTAATAGATGAGTAAGGATGATAAATCATTATGAGATATTGGGACCCATGGTCAGACTATCTAATATACCAATGGAATTACCCTATTATTGATGCCCAATTAAATATCATAAATAGAATTATGTTCAACATTTCCTTCTTTTAGAAGTTATTAGAGACCTCTTAGTTCAATTTGATAAATTTACAAGTGTGTCTTCCTAACATGGTTGAAATATATCAAAGTGTAGGATTGAATTGATGGACATATTAGGGGTATATTCATGAAAAAATTTACATTTTTTGGATGTATGATTTACATTTTCTATTCTTATTCATTCCATGATGAAGGATTCTAAGTAGGCATGTGTGAGGTCTCTTATGTACGAACCAATTAACTTGTCCAGGGGTCAACGGATGACAATATTGACATGTTCAGGGATCTTTAAATGAATGAAGTTGAAATTTTTAGAGGAATTCCTTAGGATTCTACTAACTCTTCATGGGATACAATATAGTATTGATACCAACATCTCCAATGATGTTTAATGGTCATGTTTTACATGTTAGAGGGTTGATACATGATCTGGATGACTTTTATAAGAAACATCACAAGATAAGATTGATATGTTTGGAGAACATAACATAAATTTTATGCTATTTCTGGGTGTTTTCAGATAATGTAGATATTTCATGGGAAGAATATGATTCCTTCACAAAAAATCATCGTATTCATCTACACCTATGGATTCCATATTTTTCATCATTAATTACATAAATTCCAAAACGTTTGTCATTAATTAACCTATTATACATCATTTGAGCATGTAGATATGTGAATAATACTTCAAATATACTTGATGGAACACCATAATTCCATTTCATGATCTATTAGGTGATTACACGAAGTATATATACATGTTATGAAAGCACATAAGTCATTCCCTAGGGTTTATCTAGTGGAATACCATTACCATTGAAAATATTCTCTCTCTATGAAGTACACCCTCACCACTCAACTACCATGTGATCTTTTTCTAACCATAATGAGATGAATTTTTATGCCTCATCACATTATTACTATTATGCCCTTTAAAACACATATGTGTCATGTATGGGCTAAAGTCTGTGGAGGGTCACACGTTTTGTAGGATCCATCCAAGGGTCGGTCATGGAATCATCTTTATAACTTATTATAATTAGTAACTATGAGATCATTCCATCATAGATATATATATTGGAAAATTTTATTTTAAAAGGGATTTCATATAGTGGTTTTTACATGTCAATGGTCCTTCTATATATTAGGGAGACATGTTAGGGAGACTTCAAGATATTATGATGCCTATCAGAGAACCGTTGTGTGATTAAGGGAGACTAATTCAGGGCACATTATTAGATTGAACCATCCTACCATAGGGCTGCATTGGTATAACATTTCCATGTCAAATAGACCATTCATGATCAATGTGTTGATCAAATAAGGGTCATAAACCCTTCTTACAAAAAATAGCATAACTTTTCCTCACATAATTGTACCACATTTTTCATATTTTATTCCTTATTTAATTTGACATTTGGAATTTTCCAACTAGTTTACCACCACGATGTCACATGTTAGATAATGTATCTCAAAATGGAGTGTGTGATTTTTCATGTACAATTTCTATTATTTAATGTGTTATGTCCCATGATCAATTCTATATCTCATGAAGTTATGTAAGTATATTCACAGACTCTATCTCCACTTCAATATTGATTCAAAGGGGAATTTCATAATTGAAGAGGTGAATCCAAGATCCATCACTTGATGAATGTGTCATAACAAAAGTATTTTAAATATAATGGTTTATATTCCACTAGGAATTTCATGGGTAAAATTAATTGATAATTTGATTCTTATAATTCTTTCATGTGAAAATAAATGTAAATTCTATTACCAGATGATTTTCCTTATTTTTGGATCTTTTTAGTACAGTGAATTCTTTGATTATTAGATGTATATTAGATGACATGTCCCATGATAATTGGAACTCTTATATAGCCCTCTGTAATATCATTATGGATTATCAAAGGGGATTTTCATGGGAAGTCACGCTACTAGATGTGTATTTTAATGATCATAGTGACACATAGAATGGGATTTAGGTTAACTTTATCATATCTTTTGAGTTGCGTGATCCTACCTTAAGACATTACCAGGTTCATGTGATCATGTGTTCTTTTACGGGTCTTCTGATCCACAAAATGTAGTATCTATATATTTAAGTATGAATTCAGGTCCTTCATTACTTTTTATAGAAAAAATAATTCATATTCCTCATATACGTCTTTTATCCAAAAAAATATTAATGATCATCAAGATGGTTTCAAAACATTCACCCCAAGAAGAGATTTCTATAAGGATAATAACTTGGTTTTGAGGCATGTAATTACCATTCTGAGTGCTAGAGGCTTCTGATGGTGGGTTCCAGGATCATGATTTAGTATTTTAGTTGAACTTGGGTATCCTATGGGTAATTGAATTAATATGAGAAGAAGGGATCCCCTCATCTCATACAAAACATATAGTTTTATAGATTTTATAATTTCATCTCTAACATGGCTTCTTAAAAAGATTATAATGTATAACCATTAGTGTGAGAAACATTTTCGAAATCTAATCAAGTAATATAATAGTGTGACATACTCATATAAAAGGATTTATTTTCCAATGTATGAATTAATAAATGCTAATTTCTATTTTCAATGTTGGACATATTTGAATTTAGAGATTCCAAGTTTTTCTTCTTGTGGATCAATGAACCTTTTTCCAAGATAATGATTGATCATTGTGTTACCCAAGGACCTCTATACGGTCATGTGATTGAGATGCATAAAAGAAGATCATATGATCATGAGATTTTTCCATTGGTCACCCGATTCCTATGACCTATGATGGGTCATGAGATTAAAAACCATTATATGGGCCTGGTGATTCAAATGATGTTGGTTGATCTATATTCATCATTTAAATGATTCCATTACAATATTAAACTCATGATAACATATTCTTCTTACCCTAGTAGAAATGGATTCATGTTTGAAGAAATATTCTAATGCAACTTTAAAGAGTGTTATGACTGTTGGTAATTGAAATAATGATCCTCAGTAACATGTATTCTCTAACAATGTGGACTTGAAGTGGAATATATCAAAATAACATTGTAAATACCCTTTTTCACACAAACTACTTTTTAATAGATTTGGTATTTAGGATTATATTTCGCTTCCTTCTACTCATTATAAACTTCTATCTCACAAATCATCATCTTCCAGCACAAGAGCCTTAGCCCATTTGGTGAGGACTCGCTATGTGAATCCAAGAGACCCGAGTTCAAATCCTGGTGGAGGCATATTTCCGGGTACTGTAGCAGTACTGTAGCTGCATTGTAGTAGGTACTATAGCAAACACTGTTCAATAAGACCAATACTCTTCAATTTGGATGATTGAACCATAACTGTATTTTTTCAAGAACTGTCCATAATCTATTAATGGTATAAGAATCCTTGTTGATATATATTTATTTACTATTCACTCAAATATAATTAGGTTTTAAAAGATCATTTGAGTGAAATGTATACTGAATGGAGAGTGACATATTTTTATCCTATTCTATTCGACAAAGTGGGAATATCTTGAATTTTTATATGTATCCTAAAGGGCGTGTAAAAATAAATATTCTATATTCATTCCAAAAAAAATTGTATTACCTTTTTCTTAATTTTTATATAATAAATGATTTGCAGATTGGACATTCCTTTTTCTGAATAATCCCTTTTAGGGGTTTTGATAGGATTTTTTTTAGGCCTCTAAAATTTTATATGTGCTCGATATTTATAGGATCACAAATTGGGAATGTCCAGTGAGTAAATACTATGATTTTTACTAGGGTTACCTTTTCCTATCTTCTTCCATGAAAGAATTGTTTTAGTTTTTATTTCCCAATTAATATCTTCCATGATAGACCATTGCTTTAATTTAATTTATGGTCTTCTAGATTGAATCATGTATTGATGTATTTTACAGTATTATATCTCATATCTTCTATTGATGCAGTTTAATTTCTTATATATTGATATTTATATTGCTATAGTTTATGGTCTTCTATCTCATATCAACTTTTTCTATAGTTTAGGTCTTTCATCTCAAAACATATATTTTTTTATATTATAAAATTTTTGTTCTCGTAACTTTTTACGATATTTTATGTTCTTCTAGATTAAAACATCTTTTTATAGAAGTGAATAATGGGTATTCATGAAGGGTTTGAGATCGCTACAACTTTGATGGGATCATGATGTACTAGTTTCTAGGAAGGGTTATCATAACCTTCATTCATAATTGATATTAAGAACAATTAATATTCATGAATGGTTATAAGACCCTACATCATTATAGAAAACAATAGCGATGAATATCCAAGAAGGGTTGTGACACCCTACTTCCTAACCTTAAAGGGTACTGGTGGATGATGAAATATTAGCAATGGTGATTCCACATAGTTAATTTGAATATGTACTCTAGAAATTATATACCAAATGATTGAACCAATGAATATGGTGTATGGATGACATGTTGGGGATTACTGTAAACCACCCTCAGTGTTATGTTCAACAATGGATTTTCAATGTATCATAAGGATTTGAGGTCATTTCATGTTAGGAGGAAAATACTCTATTTGTAAGTTTAGAGTCCCGTATGCATTAGGCTATAGGTCTTAGATGCATGGTCATGAAACGGGGTACCCACTATTTATTTTGGGCCATGAATGATTTTTCAAAATACAAATGTATGGATGAGGATGTGAGATATAGAGGTCAGGCACTACTATAAAACTAGCCTTTAACAATGATGTTATTTATCAGTGCTAAAAGAAAACATGGATGAATGGTATTTTTATCAGTGATAAAGAAAGTGATGATACCTTTAACCATTTATCAACACATTTAATTTAGCACCAATAATGGAACCCTGTATCAGTTCTTTATTTTTATCACCGATAAAAAGTATCCTTTATCAGCACTTTATTTTTAGTGCTGATAAATGGTATCATTTATCAGGGATTATGTTTTAGAACTATTAAATGGTACAATTATTCATCACATCAAGCTCTGAGATGATAAATAATTCATTCATCAAAAACATTTTTTATGATGACAAAATTAAATAATTTAAAAAATTAAATTAAAATGTTTTTCTTTATTAAAAATTTTATTAATTAAATTATTGATAAAAATGAATTGATTGATCATACATGATTAAAAATTAAAAAATTTAATATTTATTTATTTATGATAGAAAATGTTATTAAATTGAATATTATATATTTATTTATTTATTTATTATTTATATATGGTTTGTATATTACAAAATAGTAATGTGCTTTACATTGAAGAGTCATATATATTTTTAATAATGGTATATAATTAAAAATTAACATGAATTAAAAATATTGAATAGTACACAATATATAATTGAATGTCTATTTATTATTTAATATGATATAGATCAAATGTGTGTTATATTGATTTCACATATATGTAAATAATTCACTAGTATACACAAAATGAACACACAGATAACGTATCCATTTTTCAATGTTGTTAAAGTGTTCCTATATTTGTAATTAAAAAATGATTGAAAATGGTAATCTTTTATTATTTTCTATTATGAATCCAAAAATTAATCATTCCTCAAAATACAAATATGTCAATTAAATTATGTTTTTTCTAGGGCAGTCACTAATAAATTCAATGATGTATCATTATGGATTTTTTGCACCTTTATTTACAATATATTGGTGTCTTCAATATCTCTAACCAGATTTTTACATACAATATTCATATAGATGACACACATATTGTCTTCACTTTTGATTATGCTTAGAATAGATACCAAAAAACAACACTTTATAATGATATCCTACATCTTGGCACTAACATTGATACACCCTTGTTTATTATGGGTGATTTTACTGTTATTCTCAATTCAAGTAAGAAAAATATCCCTTCTCACACTTCTATTTCAATGATAGAATTTAAAACCTCAATATATGACAACAATATCATTGAAATCAATCTTAATGGTTTAGTGTAAACATGGTATAGATGACATTACAACTATAAGTTTCCTACAAATTAGATAGAGCCTTCACGAATACCCTGGCATTAGACAAATGGGACATTTTATCACGCACCACACTCTATAGACAGAACTATAATCACCATCCCATTCTGGTCAGCATCTCCACCAAAAACATAAAACTCCATTTTCCATTTATATTTAATAATGCGTGGTTATCTAATGATTAATTCTTATTTCATCCAAAATAATTGGTCCTCAATATCTTGAAACAATGATGCCTATGATTGTAATATCAAATTCAACCATTTAAATTAGACTTTAAAAACATGGTGTAGCTCGAAGGACAAATAAATTAATAATTACATCATGTATCTGGAGAAATATTTTAATAATATGCGAGACACAAACACCAAAATTGATCTCAACACTGACCCTACTAAAGAACTAAACATTGTTGACAAACTAAAATTCTTTCTCTTTTTCAAATAAAATATGGGAAAATAATCTTTTATAGTAAAATGGATAACCTAAGGTGATAGAAATACAATATTTTACAACTCTCTTCAAAAAATACGAAAGGCCTATAGGTCATTAACCTTTTTAAAATATAGGGATAGGCTCCTAGATAATGAATATATCAATTCTCATCATATCATATCCTACTATGATTTCATTTTCAATGGTCCTGAAAAAAACAAAGTCCTCCTACCTAAGATCATTCCTCTAGTGATCATGAATAAGGACAAGTTCTTCCTTCTCAGCCCCCGCTAGACCATGAAATCAAGGAAACTACCTTTAGTCTGAATCCAGATAGTGCCCTGCGTCCTGATGGCTTCAACAATGGGTTTTTTTCAAAATTATTGGGATTTGATTCAGAATGATGTTTTTGAACATGTAAAATCCTTTTTCACCAATGGGGTTCTCCCTCATGCTCTAAATGCCCAGTTTCTAAACTTGATCCTGAAAGTGGAAAAAGCCTCTGATGTTCATCAGTTTAGACCCATTTCTCTTATCAACTCCCTTTTTAAAATCATCATCAAAATCATAGCCATGAGACATTACACTCACATGGAAAAATTTCTCCTGGAACTAATATGGTTTTATAAAGGGTAGATCCAGTCAAGACTATATTTTCTATGCCTCTGAGTTTGTCAATAATTTAAATAAAACTAATATTGGAGGCATCATTTCTATCAATGTTGACAACAAATAATCCTTTGACACAATGGACTAGAGTTTTATCATTACATTCCTTCAATTATTTGGTTTTAAAATATCTTTTATATCCACAATCAGATCCATATTTAACATATCTTCTATCTCCTTTTTTATCAATGGATCTCCCAAGGGATATTTTAAATGCACCAAAGGTGTCAGGGATGGTGACCCCCTTTTTCTATACTCTTCCAGATAGTAGAAGACTACCTCGGTCATCTGATTACTTACTTGTCATACCAGAATAACAAAATCACCTACATGTATCTAAAACATGAATTCCCCATAAATTTTTTTTTATGATGACGACATCATCCTTTTCCTTTAAGGGGATAAAAGAAACATACTTAATCATAAAAATGCACCCTCACACTATGAAGAGGTTTTTGGTCAAATCATTAGTTGGAACAAATCTTGCTTCTTCTTTGGGAAGAACTCCCCCTAGAATAAAATGTAACATTATCAATGACCTTTGTATAAAATAAGGTATACTCCCCTTCACTTATATTATTGTTACCATTTTTTGGGGAAGACCCAAATCTTGTCACTTTGTGATATTTTTTGACCATGTTTAAAATCAACTATCATCTTGGAAAGGTAAATCTCTCTCTATGGCATGTAGGACATTTCTTGTTTAATCCCCAATTGTTTTCGTGATGTTTTCATCCATGATGGTATACAAATAGCCTATGGGTCTCATAAAAAAAGTGAACACCACCATAAAGACATTCATCGGGACTTATAGTATTCTGAAAAAAAAAACTTATGACTGTTATTTAGTCATCTTGTTGGAAGCCCATTGAGAATGGTGGAATTGGTATAAAAAGTATCAAATACATTAATAAATCCCTTCAAGAAAGACTCACATAGAACCCTTTTCACAATACTCTTAAAGCAATTACCTTTATGAAAATTATGTTTCTTGGCGAATTAAAATGAGAAATTTGAACATCTTTAATTATTCAATCTGGCCTTCCATAAAATACTTCTTTAACAATATAATGAATAATTCCAGATGGATGGTCTCCAAGAGATTCCTCCATGAAAATTTGGTTGGATAACTGTAACGGAACACCCTTAATTTACATGATATTACCCGATCAAAGTCCTGATAATACCAATAGATCTATCAGAGACATTTTAAATTCTCAACATGATCACCTCCCTGATACTATTATAAACGTCATTGAAAACTACACTTTTTCTCACACTAATGGATTTTTAACAAGGGACCCTGCTCACAATGGTATGATAAACCCAAAAAAAATCTACAATAATTATTATTTCAACTCTAAAAGTGATTAAATCTGGTTAAAAAAGTTCAACAAACCTTAAATAAGGCCATCGAGATTCAATCTCATCTGGTGTCTTGCTCTCAAAAGGGATCATACTATAGTTTGCCTCCAATATTTTGGTATCCAACTCTATACTAAATGAAAAATCTGTAATCAACTAAAAGATGATTCTCCCCAACTCTTTCTATCTTGTGCTACTACATCTTCTCTATGGAACTATATTCTTGAATTTTTTTTACTACACATAATTGTTTATTTATTCCATAAAAGATCAACTTAGAAAATGTGCAGAAATTGAAGGCTCCAAGATAATCAAGAGCCTCTTCTTTGCAATAGTTGCAGAGCTCCACCAAGTTGTCTGGTTCGATCAGAATGCTATTATTCGTAATAATTACTCATTTAATCAAAATGAAGGTCAGATGAAGATCCTTATTTCTATACATGAAGCGACCATGATTCAAAAGGGAAAATGCCACAACACCATGAAAGTCTTTGGAAACCTAAAGCATCTAAAGATTAAAGGAAATTTCTAATAGCCCCATCACACACTGGAGGTGTTTTGGAGAGCCTCTATTCCTATATGGATCTAAATCAATATTGATGGTGCCTCCTAGGGAAATCTAGGACCTGCAGGGTGTAGTGCTATTTCTAGGAACCACCTCTGTCAGATTCTCAGAAGCATCATTGGAAAATTTGGCATCACCACCTCCCTTGAAGCTGAGATGCTTAGTTTTATACATGCTATTTCCTTTTCTAAGCTCTTTGGTTGGAAAAACCATTGGATTCAACGTGACTTGATAAATATCTTTCATGAATTTTGGAATGGTATAACACATCCTTCTAAGACAACTTCCACCTGTTGGATGGAATGCACCCAAACGCTTATCGATCTTAACTATATGATCACACATGTTTATCGAGACACAAACACGGTTGCAGATGGTCTTTCCAACATGAGAGTTAATCAAGATAGTACTTGGTACGAATACCTTTCCACTACTCTTATTTATTCTCATGAAGATGATTGTAATATGAACCCATTTTATAGACTATTGAAATATTTCTATTAATAATACATGTGCTTTGGTGATTTGGTCCGAGGAATCACCTTCAAAAAACCTATATTCTTAATTTATTCAATTTCACTCATTTTTAACATATATTCATGCACTCAAAATTAGATATTCATTAATAATTATAAACAAATATTTTTTAAAAATATTTATAAATCAATATATTTATAAATATATAGTCACAATGTTTATAAAATTATATATTTATAATTTTAAATAAAGGAATATTTTTTAAAAATATATATAAAATTATACACAAATAATTATGTAAATTTAAATAATTAATAAATTTATAAATATTGAACATAAATAATGATTATATTTACTATATTCATATTTATATACAATTTTTAAATATATATGTATAATTATATGAATATATATATATAATGATATAAATAATTTTTTAAAATTTATTAATAAAATTAGAAAAAAAATAATTATAAAATTACAATAAATATATTTAAAATTTAATATACTTACTATATTTATATATATATATATTAATTATTTATAACTTTTTCCTAATTCTGTTTAGATTTTTCAATTATAAATCCATTAACAATTATTCAGTAATAAACGCTGATTAAATAAGGTTTATCAGTGCTTTCTCTAAACAGATAAATATGAGGATTTATCAGTGCTCAAATTATTGCACTGATAAATATTGTTTTTATCATCTCAATTTTAGCACTAATAATTATAAGTCTTTATCATCACCTATGTTTTAAGCACTGATATAAGGCCCGTTTATTTTTGTTTATTTGTAAGCGCATACATAAGTCTCTCGATCTATTCTATAAAACAAAACAACTTGAAAACCCATCATGATATAGAGCTCTTCATGGAATACACCTACTGTCAGAGCCCTTTTTTAGGGAATCAAATGTAGAATCATACCACTCGAATACCTCCAAACATCACATCAAACATTCAGAGGCTATCTAATTTTATTCAACCAAGTGAAGGAGGCCTTCATATTTTCTTTATATATATTTTTTTATGTTATTGAATTTATATTCTATGATTTTTTATGCCCCATTATTTATAATCCATTTTTATGATTTGTTTTTGATCTTTTGTTTGGGGAACAATTTGTGGTCTTTTTTTATATTTACTA
This sequence comes from Viscum album, assembly GCA_963277665.1. Classification (NCBI taxonomy): domain Eukaryota; kingdom Viridiplantae; phylum Streptophyta; class Magnoliopsida; order Santalales; family Viscaceae; genus Viscum; species Viscum album. Next base: position 1,128,947,535 of record OY728128.1, on the reverse strand, counting down.
CTGATGTTTGATTGGTTGTTTATAGTAACATATTAATTGGATCCTGGTGAAAAAATAGGACACTAATTTTTGTTGTTATGATTTCTCTCTTTTCATTCCAACACAAGAAGTTTTACATATAACATGACATCAAAATAACTACATAAATTAGTTCAATCTTATCAACAAAATATATTGAGGGTTTAATATATCTATCCATATCATGTGGGCCATTAGTTGTTTTATTCATTGGAATTTTTTAAATAATACCAATATCCAATGGTACTACTCATTTTTTGATAATGGTGGAGGATTGATAAAGGTATCTTTTATTGTATTCGCCCACTGATGATATTTTTTATACATCTATGGGAAGGTACGGATAAGGCCTTTCATTATCTTTGTTTTTCTCTATGATGGTTTTTTCCCCAATCTTGATGCTTCCTGCACTTTTTATCTTCATATGTTTTTTCATTAAACTTTTTTCTGCTACAAGAAAATTTCACATTCTTTATTCTCTTTATATTATTATATAATAATTTTAGGTGTTTTCTATTGGAAAACTAACTCATGCTCAATCCTTCTGAAAAAAAATCATTATATTCAATCACTATTAATAACATCATTTTATGTCATAACATGAATTTTTATCTTTTGATTCAATTTTACGTGTTTTAGACCTCTTATTGAAACCTATTTTAGACTAGTGATATTCTATAACCCTCCCATGAAATATATTTATCAAAGGAATATTCTTTTTTGTTGAGTTCACATTGTTCCCCTTATTCTATTATTGTTAAATATCACTTGAGACATCAACTAGAGACACAATTAACATTGAAATAATTATTTGAAAAAAAACCATAAATTTATTAGTATATTTGGCAAAATTATTTTCTAAATATTCCTTTAACTTCACAATGGTGAATTTATTCCAAATAAATATGGTAAAGCATGAAAAATACACCTACAATAAAAAATAAAATCCTATTTATTTTTAATTTTTAATATAGCTCATTTGGTTGTCCATACTTCTCATTCTGATCATCTTGAGTGTATTTAAAACAAATCCTCTATTTTATTATTTAGTGATAACATCCAAATCAATATTTATGAACCCAATATGATGGATAACAAATTAAATTGGAAGCATTCTAATCATTTCACAACTAAATATAAAGATGGAGTAAAATAGTTCATCAAGATTTCAAAAGACAATATAGATGAACATTTTAGAATCCTCTATCTATGTTTATGTTATAGTTATTCAAGAAATATTTCTCCATAAGAGTTGTAAGAATTATTAATATCACAAAATAGATCAAGGATTAAATTTTTTTAACTAATAGAAGGAAAACTGAATGTGGAAATTGTTTTGGATGATATTATATTTTTTCAATCATTTGATAAGAATACCTTGGTCGATGAATATAGAGACTCCATGGAAGAAATGACAATGGAAATTGAAGATAAAAATTGTGATTTTTCAAGGTTATTTGAGGAGGTCAATTAAACATCCTGGATTTAATTATACAATAGTTGTAGAAAATACACAGAATTTCCAGATGAATTGATGTCATATAATATGAAATATCACTATGGATGGAGTGACAACATATTTATAGAACTACATAGTCTTATTAAAAATATAATACATGAAGAAAATAAGCTACCATTTCTAATATATGAAGCTAAATTAATGTTACATTCAATGGGAATATTCACAATCCTATACATTCTTTTCCAAATGATTCTATATTGTTTCGTAATGATCATAGATCAATAATGAAATTCCATATGTCTGGAATGGGTCGATACTATAAAAATGAATAAAGTTCAGGGAAATAATTATGGTAGTTTCCTATAATTCCATTATTTAGAATACCCTATATATTTTAGGAAGATAAATTAAATTTAACATGGAATGTAGATACCAGAATTAATGATGGGAAGCTATATCATCCAACAGATTCTCTTAGTGTACGAAAATTTATTACAAGTTTCTTAAATTTGGAGATGAGCTAAGAAACCTTAATCTCACATTATCTAAAAATGGAATATATATTGTTGGTGTATAGATTAGTACTCATGGTACATGGATGGTCATGTTTTTAGATTATAACTACCCGCTATGGTTATCTATGATACACAAATACTTTATGGTTTCTCTACTTTTATTTAAACCAAATCATCCAAGTAATTATATTTCTGTCTATTCTTCTCTGTTGAGTGGAGATCAAAAATTAATGAGGGATACATGTGTTATGATATATTTTTATCATAGAATTGAATAATTCAAATTGGGTTCCATGTTGTACATATTGATAAATGAATTCCCATCTTATTGAAATTTATCAGGCTATAACATTAAAGGCATGTTGGGAAGTACCCTTTGTGGAAAACATGCATACTAATTTCAATTTAATCATTCCTAAATGAATGTGTTTTAAGAAATGGATTTTTTTACCACGATGACATAAATAATAATATTTTTTGACAACATTAGATTGAAATATTGACCAAGGTATAGCATTATCTCCAGCAATGGTTGATCTATAGTACAAATAATTTAAAATTAATGACACTAATTTTAGTAAACCATTTCTAAAAAAACATACAAAAAATAGGTTGGAAGAAGTGGTTAATTTTCTATTTCTTACTAAATTATATATTTTAGAATGACATACATTTACTTGATGTCATGCATGTATAAAAAATGAATTTGATAGTGTTATTGGCATGTTATAGAATGTTCATGTAAAAATGAATGGTGACATCAAGTCTAGGTTAGATTTGATTGAAATGTGGGTATGGGAAGTTTTGTAAATGGTGATGTGTAAAAGGAGGAATTTTATTACTACAAAAACTTACACTCTATCCAGATACAAAAAATTGCATTTTTTTCATTTTCCAAACATGTGTTAAAGGTCTGTATGGGTATTCATAAAATATAAATAATGTAGTTTCAATTAATAATTTATAGTTACAAGGATAAAAATTTCAATACTACCATGTATTAATTCATGATTTATGGATGTTGATTTCCATTTAATTTGGTCTCAAAATGTAGGACATACATTTACCTATCTCTACTTCTTTTCCAAATCTATATGGAGTAATGTTGAAGACAGGAAAATGTTTAAAATCATGAATACGGTGATTTTGATCATATTATATGAATTTGAAATGTTCTTCCCCCAATAATTCATTGATATAATGGTCTACCTCATGGTCCAAGTTTTTAGAGAGGTTAAACTATGTGGTCCTATCCATTATAGTTGGATGTACCCCATCAAAAGATATATAAATATTTTTAAAGTGTATGTCATGAATTTAAGACGTCTAAAAGTTTTTGCTACAGTATGATATATTGTAGAATATTCTATATAATTATGTACTGATTAACTATCAGATGTTTAAATCATCGATCTCCCAAAGTCTCATCATCACAAACACCTTTTGGGTAAAGGGATTTCTAGAAGACATTTTATTACAATTACCTTAACATAGAGGTATCAAACACATCTATATATATTACATAATAGTGAATATTTTGATCCTTGTATTGAATCCCACAACAAAATTCATAGATATATTAATCCATAAATAGATGAACAATGGATATGAGATAAACATAATCAATAATTTATAGAATGGACCAGAGATTAAATTTATTAAAAGTTTTATAAAAATCCAAATTCAATTATTTAATGACTTCAATGGAATGAAAGAGGACCAAATTAAAATGTTATATCATACATTGGTTGAGTAATCAATGGTAATACATTCTATATAAAAGAACATGGTGACTTTAGTATGATGAAAAATAGTGGTTTCATGCTTATGGGTGAAGAGAAGAACATATTTGTTTCCATGGATAGAAATAAAATTTATGAAAATGTAGCATTTTTTGGTATTATACATATATATATGTGTTTGATTATATAACATTTCAAGTGGCACTTATCAGTTACAGAATAGGTTCAGAATATTAATGGAACATAATTCAATGAAATGGGATTTTTTATGTTGAATTTCAATGAAGAAGGGAAAAAATACAAGTCATTCATAATGGAATACGAAATAGTTAATTTATTTTATATCTATGATCCATCAAATATGAATTGGTTGATTTTCCATTAGGAAACTGAAACAAATGTTGAGTTGGGAGAAAATTTTATAGAGGATGACCCTTTCTTTGGGAAAACTCAATCAGTTCATACTGGTCCTTGTGTAGAAAATGACTTCTTCATTACTAGAGACCATAAAGAGGGGATTTTGATTCTTGAAAATTCTACTATATCCATGAAACCATTAAAAAAATGAATGAGTTTTCAATGAGAAGGTAATTGTTTTTAAATAAATTATGTTTTTCCTCATAATATTATATATTCTCTACTGTATTAATATAATTTAAATTAAATAATTTAATTCTCATAAAAATAATGTATTTTTCACATGATGATGATACTATTCCATTAGAATAACAAACTATAAGCATGGAAAACCTTTCAAAATATGTGTAGGTAATGTTACGATATACTTTCTCTATTTTACCAAAAAATTATATAATAGAACATTGATTTCGTTTTGATTATTCCTTAAAGAGAACATTTATATTATTAATAACATTAGAATAGTATTTTTTGATGTTTTCTTTTGATCTTGTTTGGGAAGGTTTATTTGGAAATAACTTTAGTTAGGATAGGACAAAAAGAGAAAGTAACATTTCAGTTTTTGAATTTATGTATTAATTTTTATTTATGTAACTATATAGACCATGGTTTTAAATGCCTATAATATAATTTATTCTAGTTATTTTTGTTGAAAATTTCATTTAATTTAAATTATATATTTTTACTTTTTTTTAATATTATATTTGTTTCTGGTTGGTTTCTAGAGTTTTTGGTGTGCTCTAACATCACACTATAGTGGCGCTACTGTGTGTTGTTACAACACACTACAGTATGTACCTTTATCAAAACTTCTATTAGAAATTATAAAAGGCCATTATCATCTCTATTATAAGCACTAATAAAGTAATAATTTGGTGACACTAAGATAAAATGCTGATTACTGAGATATTTATCTACTCTTTTTTAGTGCAGATAATTGGACCCATTATCATCACTTTTCCAGCCCTGATAAAAGTCTTGGGGTTTTAATGTCGCTCATATTATCTAGGCCTTTATATAGATGATAAAGTCTATTTCTTGTGCTATTTAATACCATATTTGTAGTAGTGAGATCAATCTAAGAGGTTTTTTTGGTAGCATAGAGTAGTTATTTTTTATATTTGATGCTCGGTCCCTAAAATATATGGTATCGAGCCACATTGTGTTGGATATGAAAAATTTTATGAATTTAATATCACATTACTTCTCTTAGTATGGGTATAATACAAAGTGACAAAAAATCGAGGATCTTGAATCCTATTGAATAGTTTGGTTATGGGGATTGAAAATCAAATTTTATGACTATCATGATTAACTAAAGATTGAAAATAGGTTTTATAGTCAAACCAGGGATAATCGTAGAATCCCATATTCCACATATATAGGCAATATACATATATATTTATGGGGGTCTCTTATTTGGGACCAAACAACCTATAGGAACAAGCTCTTTGGATTGGAATCAATTATCTAAAGAATTCTAAAGGGTCCCTTTCGTTCAACTAGTAAATATTATCATATTTGTAGATTGGAAAATCCGATGAAATAATTTGATTATATGGGGTAATAAGAGATGGTTATGAGGTTAATTAATTTTTTTTGTCATCTATGAATTCATGTATATTAAGGTAGTTTATATAAATTATGATATTAAATAAGCATATGGTCACCCTAAAAGTTGTGTCACTACATAATGAACAAATTATCATGGTTAGAATATGTGTTGAATCATTGATATGACATTTTAAGACACTTTGGGGACTAGTAAGAATTCAATGGATTTTACTTTGGCAACAATAAGGGCCCCATGAGTTTTGTAACTTTTAATTTAATCATTAAATTTATCCTAAACTCTATAGATGAAGAGTTTAATGGCTAGAGTCCTGATTTTTTTGGACACCCTTTTTAAGTTCTTATCATGATAAGATTTATGTCTCTTTCACTATATGTTTAAATTCATATGATTTGATCCATAAAAGTGTATTGTTTATGTTCATGTTTATTTGAAAAATGATTCAATAGTTTATGGTCATAATGCAGGTGGACCTCTTATGAGGGTAGTGTTATACAATAGCTAAATCAAAATTTCCATGGTCAAAATTAATTCAAAATCCATTGGAGTAGATGATGAGAGTGTGGTGATCCATTTATAGATATTCTTGATTAATTATTAATAGCAGGATACATTAATTCCCAAAATTATAATGCATCATTAAAAGGTTATGATCTCTACTATGATCACATTAGGGATCACAAGGATCTGAAATCTCTTCATGCAGAGAAATGGTTCCTCTATTTTATGGGTCTCTTTCCGTTATACAAATCCACCCATTCAATGGTAAAATAGATATATGTGTTCTTATTTTGAGGGTCTATGGATAGTTAGTGACACCCTGAGGTGCTCAATAAATGATGTGTGATTCATGGATTGTGTTTATCATAAAGGGGATGGAAGCACATAAAACTTTTTTTGACCAGGATCAAGCGGTTTTCTCACCCTAATATGATCACAACCCTTTGTCCCAGCCATCATTGCACTTGTGTCTCCCAGGGAATATGGGGCATGATGACTTGATGTCATCCTCACCTTCCTCCAGATTATCACCGGCAGTCTGCTCAGGGTTCCATCCTCAATAGTGGAAACTAAACACGAGGGTTGAACACTTTCCAGGACATATCCCAACACCTTATCACATGAGCTGATGATTTCCATGCACCACATGAATCCCCATTCCTGAAGGAACCCCTCCCTTTAATGAGGATTTATGGTATGTCAAGATTCGATAATGTGTTTCACTTTACATAGAATTAAACCACATGCTCCCCCACTTATCTAGTCCCCCTTTAATTCCTTTGAGTTTCATTATTGATAATGTACTCCCTATGCAAGATACATAACGCATTAGCTACAACACTACATGGTTCGATACATGTAGCACCTAGTATCCATAATTTTTAAATAAGACTACTAGGGTATCTAATACCATTCGCTCCCCTCTCTTTCATATCTCAGTGATAGTGTCACTCCATCAGAGTGATTTGTCCATTGATGTTCTTTCAAATCCCTAAGAATTTAACTGCTCCACTAGAAATTCCATCTGCCCCCTACCATACTCTAGCTAGGTAGTTGTCACTTCCTCTCCATGGTTGAGCCTTGATATTTGACGGTGGACATAAAAATCCACCAAGAGATGATTTATGGCCAATTATTCTGGATAATGCTTGCATCCTCTGTATTACCGCGGCTGTTGGAATAGAGTTAGCTGATGTTTATTCCCTAGATACCATCATTGTTTATTCTCTGGGAAAAGAATTTCACAACCCATGGGCCATCTACATCCTCCACACGGTATTGACCCATCAGGATTTCTCCCACTATGGAAAATTCCCCACTACATCTTCCAGTAGAAGTCTGGGTCATGTCTCACTCCCACTATGGCTGATCATCCTCTCGAACCATCTACTGATCATTACCTTTGAAAGCCATTGCCTCAAAAACTAGCTAATCAGACATGAGCCCCTCCTTGGGGGATTCCTCCTATTGCTCTGTAGCTATATTATATAGGGTATTAGTAGCCATTTCCAACTGTTGTTCCCCTCCCAAGGGCATGTTATTTCTCATTACTCACCCATCCACCACTTGAAACAACATATCTCATCTTACATGCATGTGTTAAGCTTGTCACCATCGTTAATCCTAATCCAAGATCAAGCTCTCCATGAGAATCATTGATGCATGACTTATAACTCCCTTATTTATAGAAAAAGTAGTGAATTCAGAATTTTCATTAATATCAATGCAGAACATTCATTCTTTATATTCGATTGGAGTTCGCTCCCAAAAATATTTCCATCATCCCCCTACACCGTTAGTCACTACACGAGTTTAATCTCATTCTCATTCGATCATGGTGGGACCTACTCAAAATTTAAAAGTGATATTTGTTTAGGGATAATCATTCTTGAACTAATTACTTCCACCATGTCAAGGTGACACTCTACCACTGAGTTATATCCCTTCCCTTCCACATTGAAAAATTGAACTGAATCATCCAATAGGTCTAAAAATGGATCTAAAAATATCAAATATATAGTATTTATACACTATATATGTTAGGAATCATTTCATATATTTTTTGAATAGATTCCATTTCAAGAGAGTGAAAAAAGTACATTCCCATGTAAAGGTTCTATCATTCTTCCCTTAATCAGTGCATTGATTTAAAAAAAGACTCTTTTTCTCACTTTTCGTATGGTATATCATTCTCAAAACATTGAGTAGGAATCAAAATCATGTTTGAATTGAAATGGAGATATGGATGCAAGTGAAACACTTATGAATAATCACTAGATAAATTCATATATAAAAGAGGATTACAATATGTTCTTCCAAAATGGATGACTCTTGCTCCATCTTTTATAGGTCTTCTGAAAATGCCTACAATCATGTCAATAGATCTATGAGGGAATGGACCGGTATGAGGAAAATGGAAATATTTTTAAAATCTATTCATTTCATCCCCACTTTTGGGAAAATCATAATGTATGAATATGTATGATACATGTGACTTGATTGGGGAAATAATCTCTCTCTACAATAAGCATGTTTTTTCTGACACACAAAGAAAATATTTGATTATGAATGAACTAGATATAGAGGAATTGTCGATACATTAAATCATCATTATTTATATGGGCACATCTTTACACATAAAAATCAAATCTTTCCATACAAAAAAATAAGAAGATGTTATGTTGACTCATTAAGAATCGAATTCAATTTACGTTATAAAAATAATATATCAATGAACTTCTATAAAATGGTTTCGTGGGATTCATCCAATTGTCTTGATCATGGTATATCATTGAGAAGAAATATGAATCCTTGTTTTCACATAATTTAATGTGATTATTTTTTGTATAGAATAATGATGAGTAAATCATCAACTTTGGTATCTTATTGATGAAAAAGGGTGATCTTCATCCTCCATGGATCAATAATTTATATTTTTATGAAGTATGAGGATCATCGATGAAGGGTTTTAATTGTTTCAAATGAATGATTTGAAGACCTATTGATTCTAAAAAAGGGTTTTAGAGTTCATTGGGACCTTTTTCATAGATATGGATCACAATAAAATGAATTTGGATATTCCAAAAACTCACAAAGAAAAAAGGAAGTGAGTTAGACAAGATAATCTACATGTAAAAAAGAAGTGACATGGATAAATCTGTTTTGTCGATAACCCCACAACAATCCATTGAATATCATCTATGTAAGAAATCAAACACTACTATCCAACGACTCTTCTTCTTCGAAATAAAATGTTCTTGGAATTGATTTCTCCCATTAGACCATTTTTATCTACATGAATTATGATCCCAAGTCATGGATCACTCGATTTGATAAATAAAAAAATACAAACAATCCATTTCTTTTGAATGTTTTTCAAATTCGTAAAATATTGGTTGATCAAAATTTTCAATTTAGATCTATGATTCAGAGTCTCTTTTCCTATTGTATGCCATTAAATTTTATATTCAATATAGCGATCAGATATTAAAATGATTTGATTCCATAAATTTCTTATATACCCCTCGGTGCTATTATAGATTTGAATCATCATATTTCGGTTCAAGATATATGGAATTACTATCTACATTGGGTTGTTGCTATAAAATAACACTATTTTTGGTTTTGGATTTCCCAAATTTTTACTGGAGATCCTTACCCATTTTTTATGATGCTTTTATCAAAATATTCTTTCTCATCAAAAAACTAAAATGAAGTATCACCCATAATGATTTATTTTTTTGACACTGCTACACATGAAAAAAGCGAGAAATGTCTGAGTTCAACTTGGTGGAGATGGAAGTCTTCCTTTGTTTTTCGATGGAGAAGTATGACCAAAGCTTGGGAGCATATTATGATCCTTGTTCAGAAAAAAAACAACAAGTTGATAAGATCTCATTAAAGGTCATGTGGAGCACCATGGGGGTGAAAAAATGAATGTGAGTGGGATGTAGTTTATTTTCCCTTGATTATTTGGAATATAGGGTAGCCTCTTCTAGAGGAGCCAGCATAAACGATGGGACATTAGCTCTATGGTAGAGTGCACCCCTGAAAATGTTGTCATTGTGCCTAGTCTGTGAGGGATCTCTGCCATGATAGTTTCATGCACTCATCGATTCCTGACCTTGAGATGTGGATCATCAAAGGAAAATTAGCATGGCATACTCCTTGTGAGGATTAAATCCAAACTTTTCTTCTAGAGGATAGCTGATGTGATTCAAGTGAGATACAATAATGAAGATCTAATTTTCTATTCACTCATTGGATCTGGGTGGTCTTGGAGGACCACAACTCCTCTTTTCTCGAGAATCCATACATCTCTTATCAGTGTATGGTCTACTATCTCTCAAGAAGTTGAGGATTGGAGTAAATGAAAAAATCAAATGGAGAACTAGAAAACGAATCTTCATAGACCAAGAACTACGAGATCAACCCTTTTATTATTCTGGGGTAACAGATAGATCATACCAATGAAGCCTTTTTTATGCTTTTCTGGGGGGTCTGGATAAATAATCAAAAGAAATCACATGAAGTTAATTTTTCTCTGTTAGCAAGATATTGGATCTTTTCCTATGAAGATTTATTCTTATAAATAACTTACGTCTTGGTGTCTTCAACCCTATTATCAGTCACTACGACTGTCCCTAATTAGGGAATGGCACTATTGGAATTGTTGGTAATTGCAAAGACCTATTTGCGATGGGATCCTGTCGCAAATAGGTTGTAGCGACGAGGCCCCATCGCTAATATCCCGTTGTAGAAAATGCTATTGTAAATACAATTATTCGTGATGGGACCGTTGCAACAAATATTATTTGCGACGAGAAATATCGCCATCAAAAATAAGTCTCTGATTATATGTATTATATATACATAAATGTTTCATGATGGGCCCGTCACAATAACTATTTGTGACGGCCCCTTATCCCATCGCAAAAAATATATATTTATTTAATGTTCTATGATGGGCCTGTTGAAAAAAAAGAATTTGCGACGGGGAAGTACTCCCACCGCATATATGTTTTTAAAAATATTTAGTTAGACGATTTGCGACCGGACCCCATCGCAAATGGTCCCGTCGCAAATAATAAATTAACTTTTTAAAAAATTAAAATTTAATAAAATTATGATCAACGATAAAATAATATTACTATTATTAAAACAATAAAAAATAAAAAATATTAAAATTCTCACTGTTCAGAAAAAAATATAAAAAAATAGTAAAATATAAAAAATTAAATTATGTAATATTTTCACTGATATAAAAGATAGAAAATGTAAATAATTCATATTACAATGTTAAATTCAAATGTTTGTAACATAAAAAAATCATTGGGGGTCGTTTTCTGAAGGAGGTGGAGGGGATGAAGGAGTTGGTGGAGGAAACATCATCCCAAAACTACGAGTCAGATGGAGCATGTACTCCATCTACTCATGATGCTGCTTCTACCATCGATGTGTATCCTCCTCATGATGTTGTTGCTGCTGCTACAGCCATCGACGCATCTGCTCCTCGTAATGCTGCTCGTGCTACTGTTGTCGCTGACACATCTCTTATTGTTGCTTCTACAAAGTCTATATAAGCTCAGCATGAGCTCGCAAATGCTCCTGGTACTGTGAGCTAGAAGATGATTCCTCTCCACGATCTCCTCTCTAGGTAGATTCTGACATCGAAGAAGTACCATAATAAGTACTAGGAGTCAAATGATATCCAATACTAACTACTCTTCCCTTCTCAAAGCCATACTAAGTCACCTTCATCCATGAAACCTCATCAAAATGGTGAGCACTGGTCTACTCAGTCGTCATGTACTGACCATCAGCCTTGGTCTGAGAGGTGGCAGCCTAATATGACTCCTTTAATTCCAATTTAAAACTAATATTGTGAAAATCTTATATGCAGTTAATTGTCAAACTAAAAAATAATACTAACCAAAATTTAATGGTGGTGATCACCTCTAATCTCTCCAGTGGCAGGATCACTGTTCATCCTTCGATAAACGTCGAACTCTGTAAAATCGGGATGCTCTACTGCCTACAGAAATATAAAATACACATTATATATTTAAGGTTATATAAAAATTTTTAAAAATATACTTACCAGATTCTCCCTATGAGAACTAAATTTATAGCTACCAGCTCGATGTGTCACCTCCTGTCTCCCTCGGTTCTGTCGTACCACTAAAGATCTCCTCTGAAATCCTCCACCCAACCAGTGTAAACATAATCCATCCCAAACGCGAGATGAAATGTACTTAAGTCGTTTGGCTCTACACGACTCATGAAGTTCTGTCACCCCTTCTTTCTTAATGGTTGTCGTTCTCAAATTGTGAAAAAACTTACTGAAATGGTCACATATAGAAACTTGAAATTCCATGTGGATAGCATCATGCATGATATCATTGATAAGATACCATAAACCCTATAAATAATTTATAATATCAAATTTTTAATAAAATAAATATTAGTTATTTATGTACCAGCCAATGATGGAACATGTCATGTCGCACATCAATGGGAATTTGTTCCCATGTAATCCATGACTGAAAAAATTAATTCACAAGATAGAGCTCCCCTTTCTAATAGGTACATGCGCAAAAATAAGAAAAATGAATAAATAGTCAAACAATTAGTATATATATAAATAAATTAATGAAATCTAACTAAAATATACAGGTTACCATACCTCCATGTGTGTGGATCGAAACCAAGATGTGTACGTCGATCTGGGATAGGGTCAGGAATCATTAGTCGTGCAAGACCGCACCCCCTCCGCATACCCCCTGAACCTTTAGTAGGATGAAGGTCAGATGATCCAAAATCCCCTTTATCCCATGGTAGGTCAGCCTCCTGCAACTCGAGAAATACCTCAGGGTCCATCTGAAACACAAAATGATTGTTGTAAGCAGATAGTTGAAAATAACTATTATATATAGATATATATTAGTTATGATTATAATCAACATTTAACTATGTCAATGTTCATCATCATCATCTTCTCCATAGTTGTCAATGTCAATGTCTTCATCTTCCTCCCGAGCATCATCAATATCCATATGAGTTTCAGTTTCAGCAACTCTTTTCATTTCAAATTCATTTGTAATATCATTAACAACTTCATCACCATCGATCCTTAATTGTGGGGTGTAATCATCGATATTCACGTCTCTTTGTGAATCATATGTATTTTGAGATGTCTCTTGAAAATTTTCAATTCCTTCCACTTCAGTGGAACCACATTCATTTTGAGTAAACTGAATTTCCTAAGATTTCATTTTTATTATTCTCCACAAATCGCTCAAGTCTCTTGAAGTAGCACAGTAATATTTATAATGAATTTGATGTGCCTGTTGAGCCAGTGAAAATGGTTTTTTTACTATAGAAAGTCTATTATATTTAATATCGACAATTCTATGAGTTGGATGAACACGCAATCCTCTCTCACCATCCAACCACCAACATTTGAACGTTGTTATATAATTATGTACTAGATAACACAGCTCAATAATTTCATCCAAAATTCCATAAAATTCAACATTAGTTTCTTTGTGATGTGATCCTCTCAAGAAAACTCAACTGTTCATTGTTTTTTTATTCCTCGTATGCATGTGTATGAAATCAAAACCCATTAACCACAAATTCATTATAAGATTTATCCATTTTGGATGGTGGGTTACTCAATATACACAGTCGATTATCAATTTTATAAGCATATTGTGACACCTAAAAGTTTTTAAATAAATTATCAATATAATAAATAATAAATGGAATTGATATTAAACCATCAATAATTTATGTTGCCAGTTTTTAAAACCATTGAGAGAAAAAAATTTATGCGTTCTTTAGGATCTGCGGCTATAATTTGTGGAAGTTGTTTCTTGATATGATTATCATACAAAATAGAAATAAAATAAGTTTAAATACTATAACATAAATAATAGAATTAGTGATAGAAGAACTCATAGGACAAATGATGTCATTTCTTCACAGTTGAGCAGAACGTATGTATGAGCTCTGTGATGTTCATCATCTGAAATCCATCATTCATGAACTCCAATGAAACCAAGATTTGGATGATTAGAAATTGTTAATTGATTTTCCATTTTGTCACTAAAATTCCCCTCATTTCATCCCATGTGATTGTGTTTTTTGAGATATTGAGATTCAAAATAATGAGATTTGAAAAAAACAATTTCCTCTTGAAAATAAGCTTCAACAATTGAGCCTTTTACTGATGCTTTGTTTGTATTTTTTTCTTCAATTTCTGTACGCATATCCCGAATGGGTACATCCATCGAAACTGTACTAGACATCCACATTTATCATCTTGTGGCAATTGTAATATCAGATGTTCCATTAAGTCAAATAAAGTCGGTGGAAATATTTTTTCCAGTTTACATATAATTACAGCAACATCTTCATCCACTTTTCTTAGCACATCATAGTCTATTGTCGCTACACAAATGTCTCGAAAAAAATATGATATGTCTTTTATCGAATTCCAAATAATAGAATTCAACTAACCTATGAATCCAATCAGCATAAGTCCTTCCATTATAATATGAAAATCATGAGTTTTTAATCCAGTAATATAACCATTCTTAACACATCTGCCCAAATTTGAAGCATAGCCATCTGGAAGTCTCAAATCTACAATCCATTAACAAAATAATAAGATACACTCTTTAGAAAATGTATAAGCTTATTTTGGATTCATTAACCTTTGTGATCTGACATTTTCAAATTGTTCATTTTCTAGTCACCTGCAAATTTGGAAAGATCTAATCATGCCTTAACAGTATCTTTGGTCTTACCCAGTGTATCCAAAATTGTATGAACTAACTTATCAAAATATATCTTCTCAATATGCATAACATCCAACATGTGGTGGTCCAACAAATCAGACTAATACGGAAGATCCAAAAAATGCTCCATTTTATCCAACTATGATCTTTCCCAAAGACATGAATTTTTTGTTGGTTTACTGTTGGTCCAAATGTGATGGGGGTAATGAAAAAACAGTTGAATTTAAATCTATACCTGAGATCATCATTAGTGGTTCATCCCTTTCAATTGTACCTTTTCTGAAATGAGATTTGTTCCTCTGAAAAGGATGATCAGTTAGATGAAATCTACGGTGACAATCAAAATAGAATGTTTTTATTCCATTGATGAGAATAAAGGATTTGTTTTCTTCCATACATTAAGGACATGATTTCAGACGATGTGTACTCTAACCGGATAAAATTCCATATACGGGAAAGTTACTAATCATCTACATCAATGTAGCTTTTAATATGAATTTTTTTCACAGCAACATCAGATGTAATAACACCATCACTCTATAATGAATTTAACTCATCGATCAATGGTTTCAGATAAACATCAATATTATTTTTCAAATGTACTTGGATTAATAGAGTCAAAAAGATATAAGGCTCCTTCATCAACATCGATGGAGGAGAATTGTACGGAGTTATAAAGATAGGCCAACATGAATACTGACTACCATAAGAACCAAATAGACAGAAATCGTCAGTAGAAAGACCTAATAACACATTTTGGGCTTCTATAGAAAAATACTAATGCAAATGAGCAAATTGTTTCCCAGAATCACCATCAGATGGATGATTCAATCTTTTATATGTTGAAATCTTGGTTTTGTACAATGACATCATTGATGTTGTGTTCTGAGACATAAATAAATGATGCAACCTGGGTGTAAGGGAGAAATATCTCAACTCTTTTATTGGAATCAATCTAGACTTCTCTAGTTGAGCTTCTTTATACCTTGACTGTCCACATGTGGGACAAATATCCAATGACTCATTTTCTCCACAATATAAGATGCAATCATTTGGACATGCATGAATCTTCCGATAACTAAGGACCAGATTACAAATCACCCTCTTGCTCTCATATTAATTTACAGGCAACACATTTCCTTTAGGTAACAGTGCTTTAATCAACGAAAATATCTGATCAAAATAGTTGTTTGATATTGCATTATCTAATTAAATAGACATTAATTTTGCAATTGCTTCTTATTTTCTTATCATGCAACCAGGATATAATGCATCCTCAGCAGACCTCAACAAATCATAAAATTCTGATGGGGCCAACTGAGGAGTAAAATCAATATCATCGTGATTTTCAGTTTGTTGCACAGATGGACCTGCAGTATCATGTACTAAATTTTGAATCCCTGATGTATCTAGAATCAAGTTATTTGTATCTTCTCTAGAACTGCTTCCACCATGTTGATACAAAAAACATAATCTGGTTGAAAACCAAACCGCAAGAGATGTCCCCCAACCATGTCAAATGTGTCAAACATTCTCAGAGCACATTTTTTACAAGGACACTTAATTGTTCCTTCTGAAACATATTTTGGTTTTGATGATTCAAATGATAAAAAAGCATCAACACCCTCAACATATACAGGATTTAAACCAGAATCATTTGGATTTCTGCGCTGATTTATCGATGCTCGATCATCTAATAATGAATTATGTTGACTTCCTTGTTCTATATTTTTCTACATAAAATATAAAATCATCACTTTTTTTGAATAATTTAAAATTATAAAAACACTATCTGAAAAAAGAAGATAAATAATTACAACTACTTAATAATTACCATTAATTAATGGCGACACAATTTAGAGTGGATTGACGACTAATATTTTGTCTGACGACTCATTTAATTGTATCTTTCTCACACTTATTATTGCTAATTATTTCTAATTATTGCTAATTATTCCTAATTATTGCTAATTATTACTAATTATTACTAATTATTACAAATTATTACTAATTATTTCTAATTATTTCTAATTATTTCTAATTATTTCAATTTATTACTAATTATTACAATTTATTACTATTTATTACTATTTATTACTAATTTATAAAAACTTAGCAATAATTAACAAAATGAAAACTGCTTGAATAATGAAAGTAAATTTGGTAATCATCAATGTGGGGATGATTACAAATTTTCCCTTCATTATCTAAGTAGATTTTGTTTACTAATTATTACTAATAAAAAAATTATAATATCAATATTTTAGAAAAACAATATTAAAATTATTAAAATAATAAAAAATTTATAAAATATTAAAATTATCAATTTTCGCAACAGAATTTGCTTTATTCTTATCATGTTCAAATCTCACAGGGTCGTCAATTGTCAAGTCTTGTACAATAAAATGTTTGTGTCAGTCATGCCCAATGTAAAATCTATAATTGTACTTGCATGGTTGATCACCATGCAAGTAGTGTTGCAATAGGACGACCAAAGTAATGACGTTCTTGTCTCTAATAATCATCTCACAAGACTCTTTAGATAGATCATTCTTCCTTAAAAATTTGAGGGGATATCAGTATATTTTCCTTAAATTTTCAAGGAAGAATGGTCTATGTAATGGTTCATGTGAGATAATTCTTATAGAAAATAAGGGCATGACTTGGGTTGTCCTATTGCAACACTACTTCCGAGGTGATCAACCATGCAAGGACAATTATACAGTTTACATTGGACATGGCTGACACAATCTTTTTATTGTGCATGACCTGATAATTGGAGACCCTTTGAGATTTGAACATGTTAACAATAAAGAAAAGCCTGTTGCGAATATTGATAATTTTAATATTTTATAAACTTTTTATAATTTTAATAATATTAATATTGTTTTTTCATAAATATTGATAATATAACTATTTTTATTGCTAATTATTTCTAATTATTTCTAATTAGGACTAATTATTGCTAATTATTACTAATTAGGACTAATTGTTGATAATTATTGCTATTTAAGACAAATTATTGCTAATTATTACTAATTATATCCAATTAGCACTAATTATTGCTAACTATTGCTAATTTAGACTAATTATTGCTATTTTTTGCTAATTATGACTAATTATTGCCAATTATTGCTAATTAGGACTAATTATTACTAATTGTTGCTAATTAGGACTAATTATTGGTAATTATTGGTAATTATAGCTAATTATTGCTATTTATTTCTATTTATTGCCAATTATTGCAAATTAGGGCTAATTATTGCTAATTATTGCTAATTAGGACTAATTATTGCTAATTATTTCTAATTAAAACTAATTAATGCTAATTATTTCTAATTATTGCTAATTATTGCTAATTATTGCTAATTATTGTTTGTTATTCCTAATTATTACTAATTATTAATAATTATTACTAATTATTACTAATTATTACTAATTATTACTAATTATTACTAGTTATAACTAATTATTTCAAATTATTACTAATTATTACTAATTATTACTAATTATTACTAATTATTACTAATTATTACTAATTATGCCTAATTATTACTAATTATTACTAATTATTACTAATTATTACTAATTATTACTAATTGTTACTAATTATTACTAATTGTTACTAATTATTACTAGTTATTACTAATTATTACTAGTTATTACTAATTATTACTAATTATTACTAATTATTACTAATTATTACTAATTATTACTAATTATTACTAATTATTACTAATTATTACTAATTATTACTAATTATTATCAATTATTACTAATTATTACTAATTATTACTAATTATTACTAATTATTACTAATTATTACTAATTATTACTAATTATTACTAATTATTATTAATTATTACTAATTATTACTAATAATTACTAATAATTACTAATATTTACTAATTATTTCTAATTATTACTAATTATTACTAATTATAACTAATTATTGATAGTTATTACTAATTATTGATAATTATTACTAATTATTACTATTAATATCAAATTAATAATATTTATATCTAATTAGTACTATTTATATCTAATTATTACTATTTATATCTAATTATTACTATTTATATCTAATTATTACTAATTAATAATATATATATCTAATTAATACTATTAATATATAATTAATACTATTTATATCTAATTAATACTGTTTGAATCTAATTAAAAGTATTTGTATCTAATTAATACAATCTATATCTAATTGATACTATTTATATCTAATTAATACTAATTATATCTAATTATTACTAATTATATATAATTATTACTAATTATATCTAATTAATACTAATTATATCTATTTATTACTAATTATATCTTTTTATTACTAATTATATCTATTTATTACTAATTATATCTATTTATTACTAATTATATCCATTTATTACTAATTATATCTATTTATTACTAATTATATCTAATTATATACATTTATTCCTAATTATATCTACTTATTCCTAATTATAACTATTTATTGCTAATTATATCTATTTATTGCTAGTTATATCTATTTATAGCAAATTATGTCTATTTATTGCTAATTATATCTATTTATTGCTAATTATATCTATTTATTCCTAATTATATCTAATTATATATAATTAATATTAACTTGGCCTAATTATTTATAATTATCACTAACAATATCAATTTCCAAGTAAAAATAAATATAAATAAAAATAAATTGAAATGTAATCAAATTAAAACTGATAAACAACAATTAAAATTATCATAAAAATAAAATAAAAATAAACAAATTAAAATATAATTACCTTAAACTTTGATATTCTGATGATATTGACGTCATCTGATTGCTTTCGTATAAAAAATTTCAACTAAAAATAAATTTTTCTTTGAAACTGAAGAACGAAAAGAATGAGAGAGCAAGATCTGAATGATTTGGGAAAACTGATTCGGTATATATAGGTTAGATTAGTTGTGACAGGGTGATTAGCGACGGGTTTCCCATCGCAAATACCATGCCCACATTAATTATAGTCGGCGGTTAAATGGTTATTTGTGACGGGACCTGTCGTAAATAGTTCCTGTCGACAGTCTTTTTGCGACGGGACGACACCCCGACGCAAAAAGTTATTAACCGCCGCCGGGTATTTGCGACGAGATCCCGTCGCAAATACCCATGCGCGGTTTGGTGTGCAAGACACGCGGTTTGGCACACAATTTGCGCCAAACTATTTGCGACGGGAGACGAAAACCCGTCACAAATAATTGGTTATTTGTGATGGTGAAATTTGACCATCCCAAATAGCTTCCTGGATGGGTTATTTGCGAGGGGAAGAATTCCGGTCGCAAATAGTGATTTTTCTTGTACTGTGGGATTTGTCTATTTCTGTATCTCTTGCTTCAAATAGAGAAGTTCTGAAAAAGGATCTTCGAGTGTCTAGGGTTGGGCTGGGAGTGTCTCTTAAGGTTAAACTTTCTTTCTATTCTCATCAACAGTCTTCTTTCACAAAGTCTTGAGTAAAAGAAGGGGGAGCACACATGGATAATTCTATACAAGGACGGAGTTGTATGCTTCGTTCGAGAAGGAGGAATGGCTCCCAAACAGGAATCCATTGATTCATGGCCATAGGTACAATGATCTACTTCATGGGTGAGGACTCTGGTTCAAGTCCAGGATGGCGCAGCTGCTCCTAGTAAGAAGCTCAAGTGGTCCTCTGGTATGGATTGATAATGCATGGTGGTCTTTACATTATAATTTATCTAGTTTGGAAGGATTTTCATGCATTTTCACCTCATGTGATGAGGAAATTTTCATTGTAGTTAAATTTCATGTGTTAAAAATGTACGAAGTATTGTGAAATTCTGAAATATTTCCGTGGGAACACTTTTCACTAGTAGGGGAATATAGATTTAGGGAAAATATTTTATCTATGAAAAAACATATTATGAAGTTTACATATAATGGATCCCATTCCTAAATACTAATCTCCTGTGCCAGTAATTCATACATAGATAGAAATCATACATAGGAAGAGAGAGTCTCTATAACACGACACTCTTTAAATAGTTTCATATGTAATTTTTTGTCTAGTATTTTCCTAGTTTATCAATGTATATTATAAGGGTAATAATTAGTCAATAATCTTCACCTTTAAATAGTTTCATATGTAATTTCATATGTTACATGGCTTCTTATAAGAACAATGTGTTTCCACAAGGGAAAGAAGGCCTGACATGATATTATAAGAAGCCATGTAACATATGAAATCATTACATATAAACAGGGGTCATTTATACATGGAATCATTTAAATGTAGCACAAACATAAAACATGAATTTATTATGATTCAAGTATAACCACCGAGACTGTTTCCTATAGTATAACAAGCCAAGGATAACTGTCAAGACTATTGCACATAACTACCAAGACAGTCACACATAACGTCTCATGAATCTCAACATTACCCAATGCATTGGAGTGCAATCTGAGAGTACACATCTTACATTTTATGAATATTTTTTCCCACATAATAAATCATACATAATCAATATTATATAAACATATGGGTTACCCATGGAATGAATTGGGTACCATAATCAGGACATAAAAGCATAACCAATGTTTGAATCATGAATGTGTCCATGAATGAAATGAATTAGAACGTACCTTGATTTTCATAAGGTAAAATAAGAACATATCATGGTAAGTGATATAAAATAGAAGTGAAAACATATATGAAAATAATTTGAAAAAATTTAGCATTAAAACATTTTTATGCGGTTTTAAGGAAAATACTATATAAGTTTCAAAATAAAAAAGAAAAAAATATTTTATCTAAAATCAAAATTGAACAGAGAATGTTTTCATAAGAAAAAGTATGATTGTATAAAGACAATGGTGGCTAAAAATAGAGGATATAGTACACCTGAAATGGGGTAAAAATTTTGGGTTGTTCCCTTAAAACGAGTTTGCCTATTGGGATATATCGATGATGGAATCACATAAAATAATTTATATCCTCGATATACAAAGTTGTATGGATCATGAAAAATGAGTTTTTAGAATATAAATATCTTCTAAAATTTATACATAAAAACAAAAGGAAACTTTATTAGGGTAAAACTAATGATAGAGAAGCCTGATGGAAGAAAGGTGGTTCGGGTAGAACTCTATATGGATTATCTACATGGTATTAGGTGTACATAAAACAAATTCATCAGAGAGTAAGGGGTTTCTCATCACTTATAAATGATAAGTTATGTATTGGGTAGGTTTTAATTCATAACCCATCGTTATGGATTACATATTATCGTGCATAATATTGATTATGTTCTTGAATAAAAGTGAAAAAGAGATGATCTCTTACCTTATGCCCATTGGTGTTCCCCACTTGTAATTAATGACCTAAATAAAAAATAGGATTATTAATTAATATGTTCTATACCTATTATATATGTATAATATTTATTATAGTATTTTATGTTCATTAATTCCCTTTTTGGTTGGGTTAAGTGGTTCAATTTCAATTTTAAAGATTGTTTGTTTTCACGGTTTTTATGACATATTTACTTATTTTCATGAACTGATAAACATGTAAGATTAATGTGGTATTCCAGAATTGAAGTTATATGTTATTAGTTATCATCCTAGAGATTAAATGGTTGTAAATTTAATTTTTTTACTTGGATTTAATTCTAATAATTATATAAAACATTAATGACAAACGCTTGAATTAATTTTAGCGATTTTGTTCACAATTTACTTATTTTTGTATTATTATTTTACATCATGAATGTATAAAGATTAGAGGACATAAAATAAGATAAAATTTACATATAATACTATGGTTCCACCGTTAAAATGGTTTAATGACCATAATTGAATATAGTAATAGAAATTGATAACTCATCATCCATGGTTGTGCAAAAATGACACATCTCAAACGGTGTTTTAATTTCATTCAAATAAATTGTGAGGAAAGAGGAGATGATAAAAACATATTCCATTATCACAATAACATTACAGTACATGTAAGGTATGGGGTCTTCATAAATTCTGTATGAGGATAGGTAAGGATAGAAATGAAAACAAAATAACATGAAAAGAAAAAGAAAGAAAAGAAAAGAGGACATTACCACTTGAATCAATCATCCTTGAGAGTCTTGTTAAGGGGAGATGATTTGATGTTTTTATGAGACTAGGGGCCGTTGGATTTGGGGAAGGATCTTGGGGAGATATTTGGGAAGAATATAGGCAATTAACATGTCTTTAGAGGAGTAAAAAGAAGAGGTAAGGAGGGGTGGAATTTATAGTGGAGGGGGTGAGGGTTTTCATATTATTATAATCATTAGTTTATTAATTTTCCATAAGACCAGAAATATTGACGATTCCCTTAACAGGAATAGTAATAAATTAATTTGAGTTATATATTATTCTTATTACATTACTTAAGATGTTAGGAATAGTGGATTATAATTTATTTATATGTTACATTAATGTATATTTCTATTCACAATTAATAGAAGTATTTAATAAAAATCCCAAAAATATCACCCAAACTATTTTTTGATGTTTAGAATTATAAAAATTAAAACCATTATTCAAAAATAATTTTTAAAATATGAATAATTTAATATATAATTAAAATAATAAAAGTAACAATTTTAAATCATTTATTGACTTATTCTAATAAATATCTATATCGTACTCCGACTTGAATCATATTTATTTACTATCTTATGTAAGGTTACTATTAATTAGGGTATTTCACTATTATGAAGGGTACCATTAATATTCATAAAGGTATATAATTATTCCCCAAAAATTATGTTGGTCATATTAGACTCTCGATAACTTACTGATTGCAACTGTGTATGTCAAATTTTCAAAATTCGAATCATAGAAGTGACAAACTAATGAATAAGGTTTGCATAGTCCTTTATAGTTAATTGTGTTTTAATTTCATGTGATTATATGTCACATTTATAAGAAAATAACTTCCACTAAAAAAATGGGATGCTACCTTGTTCCCCCCTTATGAAATATCACCCCGGAAATTTCATTTTATATTCTAATCCATAAACAGATGCAGGTACTTTTGCTTAATTTCCTCCTCCAGTTCCCATTTTTCCACATCATACAACTGGTTTTTCCATAGTAATTTGAAATTGTGAGTTGTCTTGTTATGTAGAAATTAATATATACAATATAATATCTTCACTAGGTTCTCCTCATACGTAATATCATCCTCCAACTGTACCTCCTTTGAAGAGAGTACACGTCAACATCTCGTATGTATTTCCTTAACAGGGATACATGAAATACCAAATGAACTTTTTCCATGGTAGGTGGAATTGCTAGTAGAGATACCACAAACCCAACATGATAATTAATATCTATGGGGTTGATGTACCTGGTACATAACATCCCTTTCATCCAAAACCTGATGACCTTATTCCACAGAGATATGCATAGAAACATCATGTCTCCAACATTGAACTCAAGGTCTCATCGATGATTGTCTTCAATAATATTCTATTGACTTTGGGTTTCCATGATATGAATTTCAATGGTGTTCACCTTCTCTACCAATTCATCAACCATTTTAGGTCATATCATTTTATTATCACTGACTTCATCCCAACACATTGGTG
Organism: Viscum album; assembly: GCA_963277665.1. Lineage (NCBI taxonomy): Eukaryota > Viridiplantae > Streptophyta > Magnoliopsida > Santalales > Viscaceae > Viscum > Viscum album. The sequence goes on along the minus strand of OY728128.1, from coordinate 1,128,922,867 downwards.
TTCTACACCATTTCCCACATAGGACTTTATATGGTACCATTCCGATACTCAAGTGGAAACTGTGGTTGTAAGTGAATTCTACCAGTGTAATATGTTGGTAACATCCTCCATTGAAGTTCATAGAACATGATCTCAACATATTTTCTAGTGTCTAAATAGTTTTTTTAGTTTTTTTATCAGTTTGAGGATGATAGGTCATATTGAAGTTGAGTTCAATGCTAAGAGCCAATTGGATAATTTTAAAGAATTTTGTTGTGAATCTTGGATCACAATCGAATAAAATATATTGTGGTACTCAATGTGTACATTAAAAAACTTTGATGTATGTATGTGAATGTTGATCCAATTTCAAGTCCTTTTGAATTACGATAATGTGATCTATCTTCATAAGATGATCCATGGTGACACATATTGAATTGTTCAATCTGGATGTCCTTGTAAGTCCAATGAAAAGTCCATGGTGATTTTCTCCAAAATAAATGATGGTATGAATAATGGTTTCATCATACCCTCATAATTTTTCCTACCTACCTTCACTTACAGACATACCAGGATCATTGATGAATATTAAATAATCTCCCTTTTCATATTGTCCCACGAAAAGTATTCTCGAAGATCTCATTAAATCTTTGTTATTCTGGGGTGACTCGGGAAGGTCGAACTATGTGTTCCATTCAAAATCTCCTTCTCTATATCTAGATTAAATGTTACAAATAATCCTAAACCCAATTTTATAAATCTATACTCATCATTTATTAAATCATAAGATTTCCCATTTTTAATGGTTCCCACTGATTTTCTGAATTTCCATATCTTTTCTTTGAGCATGATTTATTTTCTCCATGAGGGAAGGTTGAGAAATCATTTGAGAAAGAATTGATGATGTCCTCCTTTCATGATTTCCATTTCCATCCTCTAAAAATATATGAATATCATATCCTTTTCAACTCTCATCATTTAAAATGATGCAGGATCCTTTCTACATAGGGCATTTATCTCCTTCTATTCCTTAGTGGGATTGTAGTGTATTGAGTAGTCATAATCATTGATGAGATTTTTCCATATTTTTTGGGAAATACTATTATATTTCTATGTGAATATATATTTGAGACTCTTATAGTCTATATATACCTCACACTTCTTCACATAGAAAAAATTCCTCCAGACATTCAATGTAAAGATCATAGCCATAAAATCCAAATCTAGTGTGGGATAGTTTTTCTACTGGTTTTTCCTCTCCCTTGAGTCGTAGGATATAACATTATAATTTTTTATCATCACACAACCTAATACATTCATTGAATCATCATTGTACACCATAATTATTTCTCCACCTATTGGGTGTGTGAGTACCGGGATAATGATATGCCTCTTTTTCAACTCCATTAAATAGTCTTCACATTTCTGAGTCCAGACAAACATTACTCCCTTCCATGTTATATTAATCATTGGGTTTGAAAATCATGAAAAAATCATCACAAATCGTTGATAATACCTATCTAGACCAAAAAAATATTCAGATCTCCGTTGCAGATGTTGGCCTATGCTACTCTTCATTTGACTTTGTCTTGGAAGGGTCTATATATATCTCTTTATAGGTGACAACATTACCCAAGAATGATACTTCCTCCATCTAGAACACACATTTACTATAATTTTCAGGAAACTTCTCCATTTACAAATTCTTTAACATAGTATTCAAATTTTCCTCATGTTCTTCCATGCTCTTAGATTTTAACAGAATATCATCGACAAATTATACGACTAATTTGTTAAGTAATCTCTGAAAAATCTATTCCATAAATCCATGAAAATTACTAGAGAATTAGTGAGTTCGAAGGGAATCACTATGAAGTCATTGTTTCCATACCACGTTAGAAAGGTATTCATGGGAATATCTTTCTTCCTCAACATTAATTTGTGATATCCCGACCAATGGTCCACCTTAAGGAAATAATAGGCCATACGAAACCTATTGAACAAGTCATCGATCTGAGGAAGGGGATTCTTGTTCTTTATAATGATTTTATTGAGCTCACAATATTCAATGTAGAGGAGTATTGATCTGTCCTTATTCTGGACTAAGTGGACTAGGGCACCCCATGGAGAAGCACTAGGTCATATTAAACCCGTCTCTATATTTTCTTATAACTGCTTATTCTACTCTACCAACAATACAGTGTCCATTTTTTAAGGATTCTTTGATATAGGTAGAGATTCAAGAATAAGTTCAACTGAGAACTCAACTTCTTAGTTAGAATGGAGATCATGAAACTCTTCAGAGAATACATTAGTTTAATCCCTCTCAATGGGCATGACCTCAAGCATGATTCTCTCCATTGCCCCAATCATTTGATCTTGACATGCATTCTCATAAATAATTAATATCAACACATGAGAAAATGATTCTAAAAGATATTCATCTTTCCCCTACACTTGTAATGGATCATAGGAAGCTTCTAGATGTGATGAGTGATCTTCGTTTCCTGGTATTTGATGTTGTCTTCATATAAATATAGACAATTCATGTAAATGATAGCATCCAACTTCACTAAAGGAAGTATGAAGAAAGTTTGGGGGAGGTTTAGTCCACAAACATTAACTGGGTAGGATTTATAAATGATGGATGAAATAATTTCCCCATTTGTTGTTCTCAAAGATAACTTATTCTCCATATTTTGAGGTGGTGTTTGAATAGTTATACTAAACATGAATTATATGAAAGAATTCATAGAAATAGAATCAAATATTACATTCTCTATTCTTGAATGAACAACTTGCACACCTATCACTACATCATTGTCTGACTCCATCTCAGAAGCATTGATAGCATAATCCCTTCTTTACTACCTTGGAGGTTGTTGTTGATTTCCTCCAACAACCATTGGCTTAAAGAAATTGTATGAATAATGACCATGATCCATGTAGTTGTAACATTGTACTACTGGGTGAGGATTAATCTGAACATTCCTTTCTTATTCCACATTAGTGGATTTTTATATCCCTTTAGTAGCTCGTGGCCTGATGTCTCAGCATTCCACATTTGATGATATTATTGGTTCCTGTTAGATAGTTTCAAGGATGCCCCTTCACTGAACTTATATAAGTTTGATATTCTTGCATCTTTACATCATGGTATTTTTTTCATAAACCACCCATGTTTCTCTCCATTTTTCGCTTCATGTCATCGGGCCCACGAGACCATTGAGGGTCTCCAATCTCTATTTCAACATTTTGGGCACAAAAAAAAATCTTCTCATAAATTTTGAAGTATCAAATCAACAAAAAAATTTGTATACATCACTTTATCATGTTATAGAAGCGATCGACCTTGATTTCAGTGTTCATGATAATGTAAGAGGCGTAGCTTCCATGCCTTGTAAATTTGTCTTCCCACACCCTGATGGACTCATCTTCCTTCTTCTTGATACTGAGGAAAAAATTTTACATCTTGATATGGAGGGTTTGTGGAAAATATTTATTGAAAAACATCCTCTTTAATTAAACCCAATCCATGGATTCAATTTCCTCTCGGGACTTTGTATTATTTATCTGTTTCCACCACTGATCAGCTTCCCCATCAAAACAATAGGCTGCTAGTACAACTTTCTCTTCTTTGAAGCACTGGAGGACAGAGAATATATTTTCAATAGAGTTAATTGACAGCTATATGAGGAGGGTATTATAAGATATACTAAGAATGTGAGGCATTTTATACAAGAAGGATTCAATGACAAAATTATCTTTCATTGGAGGCGGAGGGTTTTTCACATGATTCGGGTTATTATTCATAACTTGATCCAACTGAGGAATTACTATAATGATGATTTGAGAACTTGTTAATGTTATATCAGGCATATGACTAAGGATATCTTCACATTACCTATCAAATTTTTTGTTGGAACACATTCTTTTATTTCATTCTATTAACTAAGAAAAAGATTGTATAAGTATAAGGCTTTAATACATAGTTATTGAACATAAAAGGATAAGCATATTATGGAGAATTATATCCTAACTTCTGATTCCTTAGGATTAAGCCTAGGTTATCCTTGATCTATTTCATAACATATATTATTGGTGGATTTTTTATTCCATTAATAGTCGCTTGTACTAAGATCATGAATTACCAAAGCATATCCCTAGGAATGTAAAACCAAGAGTGCAGTAAGGCCCATTGTGGTGTACAAGGATACCCAAAGTCAATACTGAAACTCCATGATATAGTTTTCACTCCAAGTTACATTTGTCCCAGAGCATACTCTACCTATTGGAATCCATACAAAGACATATTTTCTTGATAAACAACTTACTCTATACTTATCATAATTTAAGGTTGTTTTCTAATACTTCAACTCATCCATAAGGTTCATACTAAAGTTATCTATCTATAATCATCAGAAAAACTAGACCATCCTATGATACCTACTATAATGACCCTATCATTTTTTTCATATAAGATTTCACGATTTTAGAATAATTTTACAACAGATTAAAAGATAAGGATTGTAAATTCTAGTGTCTTGGAAGACTAGTACATAATCAAACATTTTAAAAAACAACTTTTTATTTAATCTCTATAATTCACCCTATCATCCATTGTGATCATACATCTTCATAGGATAACTTGGTTATATCATCAACCAAGGTGTGTTTTAAAATACGAGTATGGGAATAACCACAATAACAAATAATTAGCACAAGGAAAATAAATCTTGACATGGTGATATAAAATAGAATGTTCCATATGAAATCATAACATATAAAAACATAATCATTTATACATGGAATCATAGATTTAGGGAAGAAACAGAAAACATTAATTTCATATTATTAAAGTCTAACAACTTAGATAGTTTCTCATAGTATCACAATCCAAGGCTAACTTCCAAAACCGTTACACAAAGTAGCACAATCCAAGGCAAAATTCCAAGACTATCCCACATAACATCTCATGATTCTCAACAATACCCAATGCATTGAAACTATATCAGGGCACACCCATATTACATTTCATGAATATGTTTTCCACATAAATAATCATACATAATAAATCTTATATAAACATATGGGTTACCCATGGAAAAAATTGTGTACCACAATCATCACATAAAGCATAACAAATCGGCATATCATGAATATGTCCATGAAAGAAATGATTAAAAACATACATGGAATTTCTTAAGGTAAAATAAGAATATATCATCGTTTCTGATGTCAAAATTAAGTGTAAACATATAATAAATATATTTTATAATTTTTATTAGTAAAACATTTTTGGGCCAGAACTATTCATCCATCTCGGCCTTCGGGCCACTGGTTTGGTTCTCAAGTCCTACAAGGATTTCGGGCCACCCAAGGCCTTCGGTCCAGTTGTTTCTCAAGGCCTTCGGGCCACCTTAAGGCCTTAGGGCCACCCCAAGTCCTTCGGGCCACATGAATGCAGGACCAGACATACTACAAAAAAGAAGCAGCCCTAGAAGAGGATTCAGAGCAGGTGCACTCACCAGAGCAGAGCCAAATGGATTGTTAGAATGAGAGGGTATGGCTATTCCATCGGTACCAGCCTGTGCCTGCACGGGAAGCCTAGCCAGACGGTCATGCAAAGGTGGAGAGCTACTATCAAGATGCAGATGCTGGGTAGGGTCAGTTCCTTGTACGTAGTCTGGTTGAATTCCCTTAAGACCTTCGGGTCATGTAATCTCTTAAGCCTACGGACCATGTAATCTCTGAGTCTACGGGCCTTGTAAGGGTTCCCTCTTATACCTTGAAAGAGGGGTTCTAAAAATCAATAAAAAAAGAAGGCCTTCGGGCCATTCAGGCAAAGACAATGGTGGCTTAAAATATAAGATATATTTAACATGAATTTTGGTTAAATATATGATGTTCCCTTAAAAGGAGTTTTCCTATTGGGAAGTATCGTGGAGGGAATCAAATAAAAGCATGTTTATCCCTAAAAATGATTTTGGGATGGATCATGAAACATGAGTTTGGAGAATATAAACAACATGTAAAATTTGTACATAAAAAGAAAAATAAATCATCATTTGTGTAAATATAATGATAGGGCAACCTGAATGAATAAAGGCAGTTCTGGTGGAATTCCTTACGAATTATTAGCATGAGATTAGGTGTACTTGAGAAGGATTAATAAAATCGAAAGGGGATTATCATCACTTTTTCAGAAGGAGGAAAGTATGGGAGAGGATTGAAATCATTCCACACCATCAGGGATTACACTTAAAAGGACATAACAAAGTAGACATTCTTGATCCAAAGTGAAAAGGAGAGGATCCCTTACCATAAGTCTATTGGTGTTCTCTACATTTTATTAATTAAATGAGTAAAAATACTATATTTTTAATTAATACATTCAAAACCTCTTATATATGTAAATTATTTATTATATCCTTTTATGTTCATTCATGACTTTTGTATGGGTTATGTGGTTCAATTTCATTTTTTGGGTCCATTTGTTTTCTTGGTTTTTATGATTTATTTATTTATTTTCATGAATGGATAGACATGTAAGATGAAATTGGATGTCCATAATTGATGTTATATGAAAATAGTTAACATACATGATAATACATTGTTTTAATTTAATTTGGTTACTTGGAGTGAAGACCAATAATTATATAAAAAATTAGTGTAAAATAATTGAGTTTATTTTAAAGATATTTTTCACAATTAGCATGTTTTGTATTATTATTTTACATCATGAGTAAATAAGTATTATATAACATTAAATAAGTTAAAAACATATAATAGTCAGGTTCCACCATAAAAAATTTATTTATCATGCTAATTTAAGATAGTAATAGAAATTTTTAACCTGTCATCCAGGATTATGCTAAATTAACATATCTGAAATGATGTTTTAATTTCATTCAAATAAATGTTGGGGAAAGGATAAATTATACTAACATATTCAATTATAAAAAAATTCTAGTTTATGTAAGTTACTAGAGTTATCATAACATTTTGATGAGGGGAAGTAAAGATCGAAATTATAGCAAAAAAACATGAAAATAAAAAGAATGAAAAGAAAATAGGAATTTAACTCTTGAATAAAACATCATTGAGATCCTTCTTAAGGGGAGAGGGTTTGTTATTTTGAAGAGACAAAGGGTATTAGATGTGTGGGATGATTTTTAAGAGATATTTTTACAGAATATAGTCAAGAAAAAATTCCTAATAGGAGTGAAGAAAAGAGGTAAGGAGGGTTTATATTTATATTGGTGGGGAGGAGTGTTTTCATAATATTATAATCATTAGTTTCTTATATATACATAAGATAAGAAATTATGGAGATTCCATGACCAAGAATAGTAAACAATGCATTTGATTTTGAGATTTGGGTGCTTTAATCATTTATGATGTTAGGAATATTGGATTATAAAGTATTCATATTTTAAATTAATGTATTTTACTATTCACCAAAATTCAAATATTTCATGAAAATTTCAAAAAAATCATCCAAAACATTCTTGATGTGGAGAATCCAAAAAATAAATAAATTTTTTAAAAAAAAAATTCTAGATATTATTAATTTAATATTTAATTAAAATCATTAAAATAACAATTTTAAAACATGTATTTTCTTATTCCAAGATATAGGTATATCTTACACCCACTCAAATAATAGTTATATACTATCATAGTTAATGTTACTATTCATTAGTATACGTCACTATTCATAAGGTTAACATTACTCTTCATAAGGTTATGTAACAATTCACCAAAAAATTATGTTCGTCATATTTGACTCGAAATAACTTACTGATCACAACCGTGTCTATCATATTTTTGAAATTCAAATCCCAGAAGTGACAAAATTACGTTTATGGGGCACATAGTACATAGCAGTTCATTGTGATTTGATTTCATGTAATTATATGAAATATTCATAAGAAAGGAATTTCTATTGAAATTTTTTTGGTTGTTGTAGAGTTTTTGTGTGGTTTAACATCATAGAATTGGGATATGGTAATTTAGTTTAATGCTATACAACTAGGACATAATCATTTAGTTTTACATTATAAAAATAAGGATTTTTTTCAATTAAAATATACATATCAATCTCATAATATATATTGGACTTAAAAATTTCTTATGATTTCATGATCCCTGATCAGCATGATAAACATGGGATAACCAAAAAATTAGTGAATATGTGTGGGGGTATATGATGATGAAAAACATGGGGTTTTTTAGAAAATATTTTGGAATAGAGTCATTACCTAGATCTGACTCTCATGGAGGAACATGGTGGGGGTGATGGAACCTCAGGATGTTCTTGAAATGGAGGTTTGAAACATTACTACATATTCTATAATGTATGAAATCAAGAAATGTGTAATTCTTATATGGTTTCAAACATAGATATGGACCATACATAGGAGGGTATGAATTTTTTTATACATATTTTTCCCATCCAAAAGGTTTTGTGATTATTGTAAAATATGTAACATTTTATAAAAGGAATCAGGCGACATATAATGCTTTAATGGAAAAAATTCCATACATATCGGACCAATATGCATAGGGGGAGTTTTTTCTGTTATATTACTGTTGGACTTAGGATTTGGGATGGATGTCACTATATATCATTTAATTTTTGGAATCAATCTGAACATATTTATTTAACAGAGAAATATCCACCGATATGACTTATATGTAGAGGGGTTCATTTTTTTATTTATATTATAGTTGAGTGCAATGACCAAGGTATTTATAGAATAATACATCTTGATTTATATTATTACTTATGAATAAGATTTTAATTTTTTGTTAATTGGGATTCTTTTTCTGATAGAGTAATCGACATTCAACAACGGGTTTCTGCTGAATCTTTCATTGCACACAACATTGAGATATACCGAAAAATAATATATTAATAATAATTTTTTTTTAAAATTGTAGTTAACACCTAGATTTTTTAATAGTGGGAATGAATAATATATTTTTTTTTGAAATATAGTTTAAACATGTTTAAATAATGATTCATTAGTTAATAAATTTATTCGAAATAAAAATAAAAACCACTGAATTTAAATGATGTTTTATTATTAAAACATATGTAAAATAGAGTAATTGTGTTTTAATATCACTCTTAATGGATTTTTATTTCATCAAAAATATATTATATATATTCAATGTAATTTTTTAAATTCATTTGATATGTTTTCTAGATATTATATATGAACAAATACAATTTTTTAGAAAAAACGATGTATTTTTTCTAAAATTTCAGTTTTCTTACCTTTTGATGTCAAAACATTTATTGATCTATTTTTTCACATTTATATGTTTTATTTGAAAAAATAATATTTTTTATATAATAAGGACATTTTTATTTTATTTGGATAAAATTTAAGTATTTTTCTTATAAACTTTATTTTTTAATGAATATTGACAAATTACTGCATTTTAATCAAAAATGTTTTTTCATTTAATATATTTATAAAGATGGATTTTCATTTTTTAGTTATAATGTAAAATTGGTCTTATTTTTATCATTTAATCCAGTTATGGTCATTATATGTAATTTCAATTTTAAATTGTATATAAACACAAGTCAATCTTTTGATAGTTATTATTTCTTAAAAACACGTTTTTTGGATTTGAGAAGAAGAATTAATTTTAAATTAAATTGTGTCAATTTTTTGTTGTAAATTTGAAAAATTGGATTCCATATTTTGAATCAAAAGCATCAAATTTTATAAAAAGGTAGATTTTATTTTTATACATTATGAATAGTAACATCAGTAATTTTTTTAATTTACCATGCATAAAGGGTAAATCAGGTAAATAAGGGTAAGAAATAAAATTATAATAATATAAAACTGCCATAAAACGTTTGATAATATTATTGGATGAGATATGTCTGACCATACGCATCCTTGGGTTGATTCTGGGACCTCATTGAGCCACATTGATTTTGAAATGACATTCTATAAGAATTAATTTAATGTAATGAAAGTAGTAACATAAACATATATATTTTAGTAAAACAATTATTTATGGGGTTATATAAGTAATAGGTTCAACTATAAATAATAATTATAAATATTTAATGATTACTTATTTCAACTTATTTTATTTATAGTTTTTATACATAATATTAATAAATTTATTTATGAAATAATGATGATATAGTGATTAACTTATTAATGATTGATTTATATAAATGAGATTATAAATATTAAAATAAATTTATTTTAAAATTTTTTATGCCATTCAAGAATTTTAAGGATAAATATTCCTTTTATATATGAATTAATGATGTCATTTTTTATGAATCAATTTCTCGTGTATTTTTTAAAAAGGCATGATTTGAATAGTATAAAAATTGACATAAATGAGTTTTTAAATAATATACTATTTTATTAAATTACATAACAGTCCTAAAAATATAAGATTCGGCCAAATGATGTATATATTGTTTAAAATATCATTAACTAGCCATTTCTAGTTCTATTGTCAATTTATAGTAATAATATTAAACAAATAGTATGGAAATACCAGAAGATATTGTAAGAGTGAAATTAGATAATTAAATGTTAAAGGTAAAAGATAATTTTAAATTTGTGACCTATGCTTGTCGATAAGAAATTGGTTTTGAGTTTTTAGAACCAAAATCATATTATATTTTAAATAAATGTCTTTGAGGCCATTTGAAACTGAAAATAATTTTATAATAAATAAAATTTCAAAACCATCTTAAAGTACCCCTTCTCCCTCTTATAAATCGGAATCACCTTTACCCATTTAATAAAAAATATCAAGTCCATTTTCTGGTCCAAACTCAATGTATATAATCTCCCAACATCCCTAAAATCCTCCTATAATCATTACCTTTGGTAGAATGTAATTCAATAAAGCCTTTTGGGTCAAATCAAAAAAAAAGATACACGTTTTAGAGGATGCATCTTCTCTATGTTACATTCCATTATTTTACTTATTCACTCTCTAATCAATTATAATTAATTGAATACATAAAAACACAATTATAATAAATATACTATAAAGTTTTATGAGAAATATTCAAACTGAACTTACACACACCTCCATCTAATAGATAGAAATATATTGTTTTTGTGTGTGGTGAACTACCGCCTCACGAAATGATGATTGTTTGAATTTCCCCAACCACCTCTCATGGTGGAAATTATGATTGAACTATATTTATATATGATATATATTATAATTATTTTGCCTCTATTCTTATGTATTTTTCATTTACATTACACCATTATGATTTCCATAATGTGTAAATACGATAATTTTAATTGAGGTAGTAAGGACTATTTCCCCCTCAAAGTGATAAGACTCATTCATTACATACATGGAACATGTAAAGTAAAGTGTCAATAAAATTATGTAACATATATGTAATATGATATTTTACTGGATGTATAATATACCTATTTATCATCTTGTTTTCATTTTATTAATATGACAACTAAATGAATGTAATGTACATTCGTACGTATGACTTACCGTCTCCATGAACGATGCATTTAATTTCTTATCTAAAAATGTTATGGTCTATTATAAATACATATATACTCGATATATATGTTATTTAAATCATGAATAATATTCCTGAGAAAATTACTTTTGACCACATTGATAATTTATAATTATAACAAGAACATTTTCGGCTGAGGTACCCAATTACAACCAAACGACTTATATTAATGTAAATAATTAGGTAATTTTTATGACATGGTGATAAGTGATATAAATGAATAATTAACATGGAAAAGGTTATTAATCATGTAAAAATTAACATACATTTATTTTTCATGAAGAACCAGGAACATATTTGATGAATAGGACTAAAGGTAAGGGACTTCGTATCAGTCATCTTTCACTAAGGCATATATTGATAATATACACATCCTTCACTCACACATTGTATAATAAAAACCTTTGAAATTTCCTTTCATTCAATAGGATTCTCTTTATTTGAAGCATTTCACAAAATGGAAAAAGGAATTTTTTAACCTATGCGGCGATAATGATATCTCCGCCCCCATAATCATTATTTGGTTTCCTCTATAAGCGTTAAAGTTTTTAAAAGGAAAAGAAATCCCTTATTCTGTTTTTCGGTATTTTGGTATTGAAAATGGTTTTTGAAATGTATTCGGTATTTCAATATCTTGAAATTACTTCTTGTGATTAAAAATTTAATTATATTAGTGAAATTTTGATATATTAAATATTTTATGTGTTATGATTATGTAATGATTCTTGGACATTTGACGAGTTGTTATTCGAAAAACCAATAATGTTTGGATACATGATAAACCAAATTACAGGTGGTTTTATAATAAACCACGGTTTGTGGTTACATTATAACCTCCAATTCATTTTTTATGGAATTCAGATGTATGGCCATTCCATTTTGTGATATGTGTGGAAGTCAACCATATAGTTAGTCAATTTATTTTTGTTTATGTCCCAAGATACATTTACCTGTTATATGTTGCTTTCTATGTGATTATGGTAATATTTTTGTCACAAAAAGGGTAATAAATGAACTTATATATAGTGAAGTATATTTACCAAATCATAAAGATGAAAATATTTCTCTATTATAATGTATAAATAGTTTTAATTTCTTCCCATGACTAACAATTTCCTTTCTTTATGTATCCATTAATGATCTTTTTTTTTCTTATACAATGTTTTGAAATGTTTTTCATTGGACATAAAGAAGAATAGAGTCCTGGATGTGATCAAAGAAAAATTTTGTTGTAAAAACATAAAAAAATATCATATTTCATTTTAATGAGTTTTTTTATGAAAAAAAAGGATAGTGAGTAGAAGTGTCTAAATTTAATTTTCAATATGGTGTGTTTATGTTATAGCCTAATTCGTTAAATAACTAAACCTAAAAAGATCCTCAACGTCAATTAAATTCCAATTATCTACTTGTATCAATATTAAGTAATGCTTAAGCATGGGGCCTTATAGTTGTTATCATAGGTCGGCATAGATAATTGTAGAGGTTAGGGTGATATGTAATCATAAGTGACACATTTTATATAACTATAGTGGTTATCATATTATAAAGAGTCGTATTTATGTTAGATAAATTTAATTTGTTTAAGATAACATTAATATTTATATCTTATATTTTTCCCTCCTCAAATGATTTTATATGATTATTTTTCTGATATACTCTCACTAACTATTTTTTTAGTGTAAATGGGTGGATCTAGAGGCCACCAAAGTAATAATGGATGTGTAGGAAATTGTGGTTGTTTTCTATATAAAAAACTGATGAAATGGGATCTCAAATAAAAACTATTGTGGTTATTCACAAGCAACAATCTAGAGTCATGATTTACCACTTCAACCTTGTTGATTTATCTAAGTCATCTTATATGGGAGAAATGAATCCCTATGGATGTTAAGTTAAAAATCCTAAAGGTATGAATATTATGAAACCTCGGTGTCAAGGATGTGGAAATAAACACCTTGGAAAATTCTCCAAAGGGACGAGAAGATTTTATAGATGTGGTAATGAAGGTCATAAATTAAAAACCTTCCATTTAAAAAGAATGAGTGTGGGTGACTCCATGAAAGGTAAAGAATATCTTTCCGAGGAATCAATGGAATGTATTAAATGTGGTGTGCTTTGTCATTATGTAAAAAGATGTCCTATGAAGAATGTTCAGTATTGGGATCATCATGACCTGACAAATATAGGTTTACTAATACATAAAGCGATTCCAATTGAATATGAGGAAATTTAAAATGACCTATGAAAGGTATGGATTATTTCTTAGCTCATGTTTTGTCATTTTTGGAATCATAAGAATTTAGGCATGATTTTGTTTGTTGGAAATATTTATTACAGAATAAGCTGGAAAATTGTATAAAGGATCATGATGAATTTTTGATGATTAAGATGTATACATTTTAGGAATTGAAGAGTTATATTGGATCTATGGGTGATTTTATGTTTAAATGTATTAATGATGGGATTACTTTGGGAGACTAATAGTATTTGTGACCATTATGTATGTTATATAAAAATGATAATTGAGGAATCATTATCTTTTCTTTAGTGGATATACTTATAAAGAAACATTAGGGTTTATATGATCTGTGAATTTGAGGAAATTAAGGGTTAATTATTTTTGGGTTGAAAATGCAAGGTTTGAGATCAAATTTTAGGTTAAAATATGTTATAGTTATTTTTTTAGAAATTATGTTTTTTGTATAATATTAAATGAATGATATGGTCTTAGAAAAAGGACAAACCATAGGATGTGTGACAAACCGTCATATTTGGTAAGGCCATGGGTATTAAAAACCACAGCCGAAGGGCATATCCCCTAACACTGCCCTATGTGATGTCTCTTCTTAGAATGAATTATTTTTTAAGGTAAACGATTTTATGGATAAAAAAAATTATTTTGGGGACATATGATCTATCCAATATACATTATTATTATAAGTGAAAATTGGTGATTAAGGGATAAATGTTATTTTGGAAGATGTTCCCTCTTTTGGGAACACTATATGCCTATAGAAAATAAAATAAAATGAGATTTAATTTGAGTATTAATGGTTGAATTTTATTTTTGAAGAATCTATGTTTTTAATGTGGAGTTATACAGATTTGATTTATTTAGGTAAATGATTAATCTACCATAGATAAAATGTGATTAGGTTAATTACTTTTCTATGCGATACATTAAGAGTATTCAATGTTATTTGAAGTAAAATGTTAATAGTTATTTTCAATGACTATGTGATAAAATTATTACGATTTTAGGGATTAAATCTTAATCTAAATTATATTGAATAATTTAAATGAAAATTGTGTATTAAATGGTCTTTTTAGAACATAGGTTACTGTTATTTTTTTGGAATTTTGGAGAATAAAAGTAGTATATAATTTTATAATGGATTATCCTTTTTGTGAATTATCTAATCTTGTACTAACAATTTTGGTTTTGGTTATTTCTAAAGAAAAGGTAAATATATAGTTATTCTTTTTAGGATTATAATATTCTCTAGAATTTGATTCTATCACTTCAGGTGTGACAATGTCATCATGAATACTTATCGTTTGGAGGAAAGATGAGTTTGTGGTATAAATTTATTATATGATGAAACTCTAAAAGAAATGAAATTATAATTATTTATATTCTTAGTCAATCTAATAAATAAATTCCTCATATTTATGAAAAGGAACTAAAAAATAATTGACCATTCATTTTTTATAGTGTTGAATCAATGGTCGTTTAACCTATCAAAAGTTTATGATTTTCTGGTAGTTAAATTTCCCTTGATCATGTTTTCTATCACTCTCCACCAGAGAATGATATATAGTTTCTCTACTATATACATGTTTTCCAACATGGAATCCTAGTTTGTGTTATCTCTGGTGACCTTTTATGTTCTCATTCTTTCTTTTAATGTGATTTTTTATTGAATCTTTTTCTGATGTGGGACATTCAATGACCTTTCTGAACAAGATTTTAAAATTTTTATGAGAGGATTTCCAAAAGTGTGGAAAGATATAACAACCTAGGTATTTATAGAATAATAATTTTTAACTTCTATTAATAATTATATATAAGATATTAATTTTACATTAAAGGGGGTTATTTTTTCCGATGGCATACTCTACATGCAACAATGGGTTTCTCTGCAATATTACATTACACACAATATTGAGTTATACTGAAAAAATAATACGGTAGTAATATTATTATTTTAAATGGTAATTAAGACATAGACATTAGAATGGTATGAAAGAATAATATCTAATAAATTTTTATATATGGTTTATCAATGTTTAACTAATTATTCATTCATTACCCAATTTATTATTATGTAAATTAAAAACAATTCAATATAAATGATGTGTTTTTATGAATACTTATTTAAAATAGAAATATTGTGTTTTCATACCACTCATTATGGATATTTATTTAATTAAAAATATATGATATATATTATATTTAATTTATTAAATTCATCTTATATGATTTCTAGATATGATTTTGAACTAATTCATTTTTTCAGATAAAATAAGTATTTTTTCAAAAAATGTTGTTTTATTGCCTGTGGATGGTGAAACCTATTTAAATATATTTTTTGTCACACTACTATGTTATATTTGAAAAAATAAACATATTTTATAGAATATGGAAAACAATATTTAATTTGAATGAAATTTCAGAATTTTTCTAATAATGTACATTTTTAATGAATAGTGAAAAATATTGCATTATAATTCAAAATTGCCTTTTCATCTAATTTATTTATATGGTTAGATTACCCATTAATTTCTTTATAAAGGGTAATTGGATTTTGTTTTTAACATTTAATAAAATTATGTTAATTGTAAATTATTTCACTTTTAAATTGGACATAAACACTTGTCAATCTTTGGATAATTATTAATTCTTAAAAACTGATTTTTTGGTTTTGACAATGGGAATTAATTTCTAAAAATTATAGGTTTTGTATTTGGAAAAATGGAATCCATATTTTGAATCAGTAGGTACAAATTTTATAAATAAGTACTTTTTATTTGCAGACATTATGAATAGTAACTTTAGAAATTATTTTTATTTACCAATGTTAAAGGGTATGTCAATTAAATAAGGGTACAAAATAAAATTATTATAATATAAAACAAATATAAAACGTTTCCTAATCCTATTTTATGAGATATTTATGATAATTTTCATCCTTGGGTCTATTTTTGGACCCCATGGAGCCAGTGGATGTGGAAATGACATTTTATAATAATTTATTTAAAGTTAAGAAAAATGTAACAAAAAAATTTATCTTTTGTAAAATAAATTATATAGGGTTTATATAAGTGATATTTTAGACTATAAATATTAAATTGAAATATAAAAATATTTCATAAATAATTGAATTTATTTATAATTATTATAAATCATATAAATAAATTTATTTGTGACCCTATGATGATGTAGTGATTAACTTAATAATAAATGATTTAAATAAATGAGATTATAAATATAAAAAAATTATTTTGAAACATTTTATTACATCCATGAATTTTTAGTAAGATTATGACTCATTATCTTTGAATTAATGATTCTTTTTGTAAGAATCAAGTTGTTATATATTTTTTAAAAAGACATGATATTAATAGAATAAAAATTGACAAAAATGAGTTTTAAAAATAAACACCATTTTATTAAATTATATAATAGTCCTAAAATTACAAGATTCAACGAGATGACATATTTAATGTTGTAAATATCATCAATGAATCACTTGAGGTTCTTTTTTCATTTTATAGTAATAATATAAAACATATAGTATGGAAATACAAGAAGATATGGTTAGAGTCAAATTAGTTAACTAAGGGTTAAATCTAAAATATAATGTTAAATTTGTGAGATAGACCTATCTGAAAACTATTGTTTAAAATTATTTAGACCCAAAAGCCTTATATATTAATTATAAATGGATTTGGGAGCATTTAAAAAAATATCATAAAATAGTATTTCACTACCTTTTTAAATTACCCCTCCTCTCTCAAATAATAGGGGAAATCCTCTACCCATTTAATCACGCCTTTAAATTTCCTTTTATGGACCAATATCTTTTTAAAAAATATCCCAACATCCCTTAAATCCTCCTATAATCCTTACATATGGCATAAAGAAATTCAATAAAGCCTTTTAGCTCAAATCTAATGAAGATATATGTTTTAAAGGTAGTGTCTTCTATAATGTTCCTTTCAATAATTTTACATATTCACTCCGTATTATATTCTAATTAACATATTACATAACTAAACCAATATCCTAATTATAATTGTATGTTTTTATGTTATTTACCCAAACTAGACTTACACACACCTTCATCTAATGGAAAAGAACATATTGTTTCTCTGTACGGTGAACTACTACCTCACAAAAGAATGATTGTCCGATTTTCCACTACCACCCATCATGGTGGCCATTATTATTTAACATTATTTATATATAATTTATATTTTATTTTTTTCTTCTATTATTTTTTATTTTTTTGTTTAAATCATACATTAATGTTTTCCATAATGTGTAAATATGATAATTTTATTTGAGTAAATATAGACAACCACCACCTAAAAGTGATATGACTCTTCCATGCCATACATGGAACATATAAAAGAAGGAATTAATGATATTATGTGACATATATATCATATAATGTTATATAGGTATTATAATATACCTTTGTATAATTTAGTTTCCATTTATTCAATATGAAAAATAAATAAATGTATTGTTCATGCGTACGTACGGCTTACCATCTCCATGAATGGTTCATTTCATCTCTTATCACCAAATGTTATGGAATATTACATATACACATTCACTGGATATATATGATATTTAAATCATTAATACTATTATGTAGATGATGTACTTCTGACCACATGGACAATTTATAATAATAACAAGATCATTTTCGACTCCAGTATCCAATATCGAAAGAACGATTGATATTATCATAAATAATTATGTAATTTTTATAATGTGTTAATAAGTTATATAAAATGAATAATAAACATTAAAAATGTTTTTATGCATGTAGAAATTAAATTATGTTTATTATTCATGAAGAATATGTAACATACCTGACGAATCAGACTCAAGGTAAGGGACTTCATCTCATCTCATTTCATTGAGGTATATTTTGATAATATACACCACTTTATTTTAAAAGGTGTATAAAAACCGTTTTTTACATTTAATTTCATAAAAAGAGAATTATTTTTTGTGATTATTTTTACTAAACAACAAAAGGAATGTTTTTAATGTATGTTGTGACAATGACCTCTCTACTTCCAAAATAGTTATTTGGCATCCACATTTTTCCTTAATGTTTTTAAAAGAACAAGAAATACCATATTCTATTTTGGGTGTTTTTCTATTGAAAAAGGTTTTGAAAAGGTTTTATTATTTCAACATCTTAAAATTTTTTCTTGTGATTGAAAATAAAATTTTATTAGTGAAATTTTTAATTTTTCAATATTTTCTATGTTATGATTATATAATCGTACTTGGAAATTTGGTGGATGGTTATGAAATAAACCCATGATGGGTGGTTACGTGAAAAAATATATTACTGGTTGTTTCATGATAAACCAAGGACATGTGGTAACATTATAACATCCAGTTCATTGGGTATGTAAGTTGGCCATATGGATATCATATATAGTAATATGTGTGGAATTTGACCATATGTTTATTCCAATTAAGTATGTTTTTGTCCCAAGATACATTTCTTTATTATATATTTCTCTCAATGGGCTTGTGGTAATTTTTTAGTTATAGAAAGGTTATCCAATGACATAATATTTAGTGAAGTATATTTACCACTTCATACCGATGAAAATTATTACTTTATAATAAAGTATTATTTGTTTTCATGTTATCCTAAGACTAACAGTTCCCTTCCTTTGTGTATCCCATTATGAGATTTTTATGTTGATCCCAAGTCTTGAAGTTTTTTCATAGGACATATTTATGAATATATCAAGGATGGGATCAAGGAAAAGATATCCTGTTAAAACATGAAACGATGTCATATTTTCTATTAAAGTGTTTTTTTGTTTTATGAAATAAAGGATAGTGAGTAGAAGTGTCTACTTGTAATATTTAATATATTATGTATAAGTGATGACCTAATTTTCTATATATTAATACCTGAAAACATCCTCTATGTGTATTAATGTCAAATTATCAACTTATCAGAAGATTAAGTAATTATTAAGGTTGAGGCCTTAAATCATGACATAGATTTTTTATATCAACGTCAATATGTATAAATTTATATAAGTAATCATGGAACATGTAATTATAAAATGAAAATTTCTCCATGTACTTTGATCCCATATGTATAAGTATGATTTTTTATTTATGGTGTTGATTTACCTAGGATTTGATATCTGGATGTCACTGTGTATCTTTTGATGGCGTGAATCAAACCACATTTAGTTCTTGAATAGAAAACTGCCTTGACATGAAAAACCCATTTGTATAATGTTCATTTTTATATAATTATATTGCGTATAGTCCCATGATTTGGGAGCACTATGTGTCTATGTATACTAGGATGCATAAATATAGCCACGTATAGTTCTGGAATAGAAAAATATCTACGTATGACTAACCAATAAGAAGAGATGGAATTTTTCTGTTGATATTACAGATAGACTTGTAATTTGATATATGGGAATCACTTTGTATCATTTCATAGTAATAATCTAGGAACATATAGTTCTTGAATGTAAAAATGAATATAAATTTCTGACTAATATAAAGTGTGGGATTTTTTTGTTCATACTACAACTAGGTCTAGGTTTGGAGATCTTGGCTCCACTATATATGATGTGATTGAAGAAATCAAACCATAAATTGTTTTAGAATGTAAAACGCTCCACATAGGTCTGAAACACTCCTAAATGGAGGAAATGTTTCTATTGAAATTGTGGTTAGACCAATTTTTTTTGTATATGGGCATCAATACATATCATGTGATTGAATGAATCAATCGGAATGTAGTTGTTGAATGAAAAAAATATTTACATAGGTCTTACCCATATGCAAGGGGTGGAATTTTCCTATTTATATTGTGGTTGGTCCTAGGATTTTAGATTTTTATGAAACTTTGTTTCCTTTTTTAGTCGAAATAATGTCACCCATATTTCATGAATAAAAATTTTCTATATGATGATCTGGACAAATCACAAGGATTGGAGTACTTCATTTTAGATCATCATATATCTAAATCATGTTCAACAAACCAACTATGAAGTAACATTCTAAATGTAGTTTTACATCATACAGTAAGGAAGAAAGATGTTTTTATATTTAATGTCTCTCTTCTCAGACATGGGATACTAGGTATATTAATGTCATCTATCCATAAAATAGGATGGTGTTTATTTTAACGTATTTATACAAATACATAATATTCTATGCAGTTTAATGTCTTAATTCTCGGACTAAGGATATTGTGTAGTTTATATTCTTTTTTCCTGGACATAGTACACCAAGATGTTCAAAATATTTCATATAGGACATATTATTTTGGAATTATGCTATATAAAGTAATTATTTATTACCATTTCGTATGTGGGAGGCATAAGGAATTTCACCATTATAGTGTATAATTAATATGATCCATCTAAATATAACATGTATATATTGAAATGACCTTCCCATATGGGTGATAGCTATTGAGGTTTCTATCATTGTTTCATTAGGATTTTATGAGCCAATAACAATTGTCATTATAGGATTGATAAAAGAGAAAAAAAATTATTGAAAGACCTCATGCACTAATTTAGATGAAAATCGATGTTATACAATGTATAAACCCATTCTTGGTCGATCCATCACATCACATCCATTAACTTTTTCAATTAATCATAATATGGGAGTTTCCCAAATTTAGTTATATGAAATGATGACAACTAGACTTCAATGGGTACCATTACCTTGGTTTTTTACACCAAAAAATATGAAGTCACATAAAGTGGAATTGTGCATGGTGGTATGGTGGGCATAAAAATCATGAAGTAACTTGTCTAGACAAGAATTCATGTCCCTTACCACCATTTTAATATTATGTCTGGAAAAAAGTTATAAAAGACCTCTATTTTTTCATTTTCCAATACATGATAGTAGGATTAATGGATGGATTTTATTTTGAAATTATTGTATAATTTATTCAACTTGATATAATAGATTTTGGTGTCATTTTCTATCAATATCATCTAAGGGATACTAGATATATTGTTCATATGGGATTTGAGGATTTTGATGATATAATTTGTGGTGAATTAATTGAATTCTATTGCATTATTATATTTGTAAAAACATTTGTTAGCAGTAATGTTGTAACTAAACTTCTTAGTTTGGCATGGGTAATATTTCCTTACAACATAGGTTCCCCACATATAAAATTTCCTAGAATACACATATGTATATAGAAACTATTGGGGCTAAAGGATGGAAATTTATTTCATTTTGAATGAATAATATTTCCTATGGAATATCACACAATCATGTAACATTATTTTTATTAGTAACCAAGTCACTTATTTTTTAAGTATTGTCTTCTACTAGATAGATAAAAACTACAGGATCTTGAATGGACTTCTTTAATTATAGTGGGATAGGAGTATGAGTATGACTCCATCAAGGATTTTTTGTAATGTGATTTTTTTTTATTTTTCACATCCTAAATAAAAAATTTCACTTTATGGAATTGACATTAATCACTTTCAGGTTAATATGTGGAGATATTCCCATTTTGGTGGTAATCAATTATGGGATCCATCCATCCAGGGGTAGAAATAAGTTCATTATGGTTTATGGCAGTTTTGACCTGATAGAATTTCATTATGTCACAAATGATAACTCGTGAGGACATCCTTCATTGCGTGCTATGGAAAACTACGTTTCCATTACTGGGATTGGTAAGAAATTTGGGTGCATTAGCCAGTCCATCAACAAAATCATTGTTTGATCGATGTATATAATCAAATTATGGTTAAAAATGGATTTTATCTTCAATCCTCTAACATAATTAAATAAAAGGGCTAGTTGTTTCATTTTTTGGCACACTCACCAATGATATTATATATCACATGCTCTGAAACCCATTTTATGTTTAGGTAGGATATCTGAATCTATTGGTAGAGTTCTAAGATGATAATGTGGGCCTGCTATTAAACATTATAATTATCAAATCCCTCAAATAATGATATGGAGTAGGGAAATTTTCTCTATTCTAAAAAACCAGTAAAATACATTGAACATCTAAATTAAGATTTTGGATTTCAATGTTATTTAAAATTTCAAATCAGGATGAAACATTAAAATATATCCCCCAAAAATATGTAGAGTTCTGGTTATAGACAACTACATCATTTAAAAAATCAGTGTCCACTAGTGTTCTTTTTAGGGAAGGATGTTCTACAAGGTAATTTGTGACGTTCATCCCATAACTAACATTATTTAAATGAACTATATTTCATATTTTTCATGAATAACTACTTATTGGGCTAGATTCACAATAAACATAGGGTGTGCAAGGATGTATATAAATAGGTCAGTATGAGATACATTGTGTACTTTGTGATACTTTTTATAATGTAACAAATTCTGAACAATGAATGTGTGAATACATTTGTTCTTCTCGATATTTGAATACTAGTTGTAAGTACCTATCATTGTTCGAATAATCTTGTAGTGGGTTTTTTCATTGCTTGTGTCATTTTTCATTGGGAGAGTAGTGGTATATTATTCAGTGATGGACAAATATAATAATAAAATATTTCCTTCAATAGGATATTTCAATAATTGTTGGTAAAATATATAATACATGAGATTTGGAATGGGTTCTTGGAAGTACACATTCCATTGATAGGTGACTCTTTTCTTCATTTACATGGTGAAATGGATATATTTTTCTTCTGAGTTAGCTATGACATGTATAATTTATGTGAGGATCCCTGACAACCCCCTCAGTTCATTAAGATTCTTTGTGGTTGAAATTTCTATGAATCTGCTTTTTTTTCTTATTGAAATCGATTCTATGGTGTCATACAACAAAGCCACAAAATTTTCCTATCATTACCCAAAAATCACACAATAGAGGATTAATCTTCAAATTATATTTCCATAATATGCTGAATAATTTTTTAATAGCCATTAGTTGGTCACGTCCATATCTAGGTTTGAAAACCAGGTGAATGAAATAAAATTATACTGCACATCCAATAAATGGAATAATGTTATGACACATGATGTGCTGGTAATTAGGACCATTGTTCTTTAATCCCAAGGTCATGACCTGATAGAAAAAGAACTCATGAGGTTCTATTAAGGCATTATATTCTTCTTCTTCATGGTCCATATTTATCTTATTATACCTATAATACAGATCCATAATGGAAATGTCTTGGTATACATATGTTTCATTGATCAAAATGTACACTGGAGGTAATAGTAAATTGTTATTTGGGTAGATTCTATTAACATCTATGAAATTGATACAAACCCCAATTTTTTGTTTTATTTTCATGAAAATGATGTTGTTGGTCAATCATTTTGGGAAATATACTTCTGTGAAGATGTTGGATTTGATCATTTTGTCAAACTTTTATTGTAAATATGCAGCAAAACAGGGATTCACCCTTTTTTAAATTTACTTAAATCCTAAATGGCCATTATGTAATCCTAGGTTTTGTGTAGCCACATTGATTTTATACCGAAAAATGTCTACATATTTATATGTGAATATGTAAAGATTTTTCACTATATATTCAATGTACATCTACTACTCCATGAGTGGACTAGATGAACTATGAAAATTATGTCATGGGTATTCTTTCATACATGTATTCACTATAATGAGATCATCGATGGTGGTGGAGAAACCTCCTCATACGAGGGAGGGGCGTTTCTGAGCTCATCATATTCATAATCCTTGTGTGAGTCTATGGAGACATTTTCAGACATAGTGAATAATCAAATTATATATCATTAATTTTCAATGTAAGTGAAGACATGGGAAGAAACTTTTTCAACTTATAATGACAGAGTCACCATGACGAAACTGTGGAGATTCTTAAATATTTTATTTAATTATTAGGGTATGGGGAACATATTATTAATGATTTGTAGAGAATATCATGGTGGAATAGTTTATTTTTACTAATGGAATGAAGAAATTATATAATAATGAGAAATCATTATTCTGATCCAATTTTGACAAATCACTTTTAGATGAGGTGACTCTTTTCACATGGATAGAGATGATGTTATTTTCATTTCATGATATCATTATATGATTAAATATTCTACCTCAGTTAGGATTTTAGGTGGAACTTAATTAGTGACAAGCATGATATTTGGATTATCATGGAAAATCATCATGTCATTGATCACTTCAAATTTCATCATATCATAATCAACCATCTGTTTTTTATTATTTATTAGGGATCCATACTTCATCATATATGTCTTTGTAAGACTAAATGGGGGAATTTTATATATGTAATATGACGAAAATCACATCGATGGGGTATTACAAGAATTGAAATAAAAATCATGTTAACATTATGTGGCTATTATTCCTTGGTATTCAAAGAAAGACATTTTCTTTTTTCCCTTCTTCAGTAACCGTGAACCCAACATTAGATGTGAGATCTAAAATTTGATCCTTGGGCTTGATCTTCTGGAGAGGAATTTAATACTATTTATAATGCGGTCAAATATTTATCATTATTAGAGATAAATACCCATATCAATATCCTAAACATTGATTGGTAAGAATCTGTATGAGGATGATCCCAAAACCATTTTCAAATAGATCTTTCTCAATTATGATATTTTTATATATGGCTGAATCATATAGGTGTCTGAAATATCCCTAGTTAATTTTGCATGATCATGTTCTCTGAATGATATGGTGATATTACATACAAATAGAATTGTCTCCACATGGTAAACCATAACAAAAGGGACTTCTACATTGAAATCCCATGGGATTTAGAGGGAAGCAATGTGAACCTATATAGGTTATTTTGAAATATGGAGGGAATCCTGGATTGAATATTGAGATGGGACAACATCCAACTAATTTATAATTTTTAACTTTGGTGAATGGGGTCTATGATTCCCGATAAAGGGATTATCTTTGTTATGCATATTAGTATTTGAGGTCTTTGGGGTTGATGGACCTGGATAATTAGAATATATAAAAAAAATATTCTAATAGTGGTGTATATCATTTCAACATTCCCCTTTGTCTGGGACGTTCAGAAAATTTCACCCATGCTAGTTTGTAATGTAAATTGATTGGGCTTGAATAATAAAATATGGGACCAGAGGCATATCTCTGCTTCTACTTAAAGTACTAGATTTCTCACTCTAGGGTTTTGGATTTATATATTTTTATGTGGGGAAATGACTAAAATATATGTTTGGACCATTCCCACACCATCCCATATCTCCTCACCTTCTACATCCTGAACCTCTATCTCCCAAATCGTGTATGGGGAACATTTGAATAGATGTGTATTCATCATCAAAGATTGTATTTGTTATGTGAAATAAGTTCATAGAATAAATACTAATCTCTTAGTCTAGTGAATTTTCCATTTAGCAAGGTGGTACCCATTCTTTGTATGTTGATGGAATGAAGTCTTCAAGATTGAAATCGGTTATGGGATATAGATATGACACTTTCTCTTATGTAATTTATTATGTATGAAAATTACATCTACCTCTAAGAGGTTAATTGAATGATTCCGCCCTATGAGCCAACAATATTTTCTATTTTTTTTACATATCCTTACATGACATCAATAATCTATATTTCTAGCCAATTATTTATTGATTATTTTTCAGGCCTGGAAATAATTTATATTTTTGTCCCTCTTATTCAAGTTACATGATAGCTAATCAAGAAACCTATTCTTGGTAATTATCCTATTTTAATTACTCATAACCAATCATGATATAGAACATGTCTTTAAATAAGAGACCCCAAATGGTGGGACCAAGCATCCTATGGAATGGAAACTATTTAGGTAGATTACTAATATTTGCCTTATAGGGATTACTAGAATCATGTATCATGAGTGAGTTATTTTCTATGGATTTAATGATATAAATTTAGACCATCTCATTTTGGATGGAATATAATTTATTTATTTATTGTTAAAATTATCAGGGATCATGATCTCTTTTTTCTTCTTTATGAGGTTGAGTTTGTTATTGTGGCCTCTCTATGGAAGGTGATGGATTATTCAGGGCCAATATAGGTTCATTAATGTGAACTACTACTATTTTTTGGGTAATATTGGTATTCTCATCCTTTCTAGTAATTGATTCATGTACTGTGGTATGGGACAATATTGATCCTAGTCTAGTTAATGGAACCCTCTTGTTCTTATACAATTTCTAAAACCTCGTGGTATCTACATAGATACTTCATATGGGTCACATCTTTTTGTATCCCATCACAAATATTTTCAGAATGTTGTTCCACCAATTTATATTAAGAGAGACTTATATTGAGTTCATAGGTTGAACCTTAACATCTGGTGATGAAGATATAAACCCTCTCATTTTTTTTATTTTTTTCCATTATTAAGTATGAAATTTGTTTCCAGTAATTTGGAGCTAAATTTAAAAATGAATTGATTAATAAAGTCAAATAATACCAAAAAGGATCTTACAAGATGGATATTGTGCCAAAAAAGCTAGGCTTATCAGATTATATACAAAAAATATCAGTTTCGAGGTCTCCTATTGATCTCGAGGTACTATCACTGGGCCACATCATGATATGAAGTGCATGTCATTTTTAATAAGTATCCTATTCAATAATAGGATGACAAGTAGGATTTGTAAAACTATTTAAGGGTAATGTTTCATCGAATCCTTTGGGATAGAGATTCTTCTCATGTTTTAGGGGTGCATACCTCACTTCGATAGATTCCATTACAGAAGCCAAAGATATAATGATATTGATGAATTCTAATGGTTCTTCTTTTTCAGATACCCCTCATATATAGGGAGTGGTAATGATTCCATAGAGTAGTTCCTCATTTATTATTCTGAGATTTTGTGTCTCATTATTATATTGTTCAATAATTGATTTTGAATAAAAAATTTCTGATCCTCTTGGGAGTCAGTGTTTTGTTTCCACACAATTTTCCTTATACGTGGAAACATTTTTTTCAGAGATATGGGAAATCATCATTCATAGGTGTAAGACTCTGGATCATTCTTTGATTCAACTTATATGTTTCCTTAGTAGATGCATCTAGGTCATCTAATCCTTGCAGAACTATTTCTATGTTGTCGACCTATGAATTTACATCTTTTTATACATCATTTATTATGTTGATGGTGGAAAGTGTTATTTACGTTTATTGTTCAATGGTATATGTCACTTTATATTCCATGTAATATGGTTATTTTTCACTCCTTACACCTCTTTCAAAGGTTCCATTAGGGTCCTTTCTTTGACAGCTGGCTATATTAAACCATTTATTCCTATGAATATTTTCTGGTTCAATTTCCTTCAATATACATTTCTCCTAAATTAGTCTCTAAATAATGAAGTTAAGGGGGTTAATAGTTGTTCTTTCCTAATATGGACAAACTAGAAAAGGTTATCCCATCGTAAGAGGAATGAATGGGATGCTAGACACTGATATTTACCTCCAAAAATATAGAATAAATATTTCTTCAGGGCTATGATAATGATTATAAATCCTTCATCCGTATAGGATGGGTATGATCTTGGGCTGTTATTAGCACATTTTCATCTAGTTGTGGAGTATTTGATGATTCTGGATAAGCATTTGGTGGTTCTTGAGATGAAAATAGAGATGAAATGTCCCCAATATTACTAAATTATGTTGATCTAAAAAAACCAATTGTTTCTTGAGGACCCTATTGGGGTGAATGAAATTACTAATGAAAATTTATATAACAATCCCCATTGTTTTTTGGAATGGGTTTTGTTTTTACCATCCTCTTATATTTCCTAGATCATATCTGTATTTTTTGACTCGATGGGTGAATATAGAGTTAAAAATTCCCTCATCACTGTGCATTGGGGTTTATCCATAACCACTTTTATGAAATCATCTTTTTTGAATTGTTTGATTTGGTAAATTTATTATCATGAGTGGTTTAGGTTCAATGGATGCCATTTATTGCGGTAATTTTCAATGACAAATTTTTCGGTAGTTCACAAGAATGGAATTTGATTTTAAAATGTGTTATATTTTTTGTGGGACCAACATATGGGTCTTTTGGAAGCCCTCACCCTATGTTTGAGAGATCATTTTCATTTTCATTGGAGATTAATTGTGACGTATTGACCAACTGGACCAGTCATTACCTGGTCCCATAATTTATAATGTAGATATTACATTACAAGATGTAATATATTGGGAGTTATGTTGTTTCGGGAATGAGGTGAAGTGAAACCCTCTATTCAACCAACATCCTTTAATACAAGTATCTAATTAAGCCTCAAATATAGGTTGTTGAATAGATTTTGTGAAATTGATGCAATCAGGCTATTTATTTTTATAATTATTTTCTTATCATGTAACCTGAGTCATTGATATTGCGTCTAGGTCCATTTGGAAGCAGTGTATGCATATGGTGTGAAGGTGAACCTCATATCATAGATAGGGGAGTTATGTTCCCTATAACCACATATGATTATCAACCATTTTCAAGCATAGGTGAGTCATGAAATAAATCTATAGCTCCTCTAGGATCAAATATTCGGAATTGGAAATGATCCAAAAAATGGTGGGGATGTTTTATCTAGATTAAACTATCGAAATTTCTATGTTATCATCTCTTACATCGTACTGATATAAATCATTTTAGTCCAACCACAACTGTTTCTTATCTAGGTTTCCTACTGGACATTGTGATGTGATTCTGATATATTATGGGACACTCTATATAGTTATAACTATTTCTACATTTAACCCTCTATATGATGGTTTATAACCATTGAGTGGATCTATTTGTGAGGGTATATAAGAGGAGGGTGATTATAAATTTTGAGAGAGATATCAATATAGAGAGGATAAATATGGTATATGTATATAGTTGGTTCCATGTGATCTATCTTTACAGTATTGTAAGGAGAACTGTAAATGTTGTGATGGTTTTCTAGTTTTCATGGAGATTCAACAAACCCTTGAGTTACTACGAATATGAATCTAATATCTTCTAGGAAAATGTAATTGAGTGTATCATCCATATGATCCTCATTTGGTTTTATATCCCAAATAGGTATTCCTTCCTTTTGGCGTCGAGTAGTTATACGATCAATCTACAATATAGTTGTCAAATAAATTAATTACCTTATAGTGTTTTTGGTATATTAGCTCATTTTTGTGAAGTTATGATTGTATACCAATGAGATTTTGGACTATTGGTAGGAATATAAGCCTACATATGGGTGGTTTACAAAATATTTTGGGTAATCCCAGATGATTAAGGGGTTTTTTTAGATACAAATATTCAATATGAATCATAGTATACCATAGGACCTCTGAAATGGGATAATGAATATGATTCTCCTCCTACATAGTCTCTAATGGATGTGGGTGTTGTCATTAATTGGTGGAAGTATGGATAAAATTATTCATTCCATGAGGTACTGGAATATGTCAACTCATTTAACTATTATGGATATGATTCGGATCTATATATATTTCCATATTATGATGATAATCCACAATTATAGAGGGGATATAATAGAAAAACAAATAAATTGTAGTATATTTCTAGTATTTTTTTAAAGGAATTGGTGAATGTCCCAAGTCATGTTCCAAACACAGTGGGTGAGCCCCAATTAGAATAGGGATATTATATCAATCTTGTGCCTCATCCACTTCGTGAATATGAAAATAATCCTCCAAGATAAAAGAAATAATTTTGTCTTACTCTACAGTATCCAAATGTTCATACTAATCATGGTGATATGGTGATCTGGAAATCGGGATAGGAATATATGCCTATCCTTTTATCTGTACCAATTCCAAAATATTCTTAATGATCACTTCTGTTGTTTCTAGAATATAGTTACACCATTGAATAATATTTGTAGTAATGTAGTCCTTCAAATTAATGGTATTCCATATATACTTGTGTATTCCATTTATTGAAGTTAGGATGTAATTCCACTCTTATACTCCTTATTCCATCAAAATATATCGATGTGATAAATTCACAGCAGATGGGATATGTTCCCCCATGGTTGTTGTAGGAATATATATGCAGCCATGATCCATCTAAAAAAGGATATGATCCTCCCCACTGACTACAATAAATATATACAGATGGGATTCATCAGTGGATATGGGGATACGATCACATTCCCTTTTATTAATTGGATTAAACACCCAATGCAACCTCCACAGTACCCATGCATATGTGTCTTGGGAATTGTTTTTATGTGGTGCCTTTATTAGGTGACTAGGGGGTATTATTGGGATGAATATCATTATAGTGATTGATAAGAGCCCTCCTAAGAAGATCCCAATCAATATAGATATATTGTCAACTCTTTTATTCATGTTCGTTTGATATGGATGGTTTTTATTTACATGCTATTATGGTATGATTATGAAGTAATTAGTGGTGGAGACATGTGCCACTATCATCTTTTGGTTTTTTCTTAAATCAGTTAGACTTGTTGAAATAAATATCTAGATACCTATATGTGCATCATTAAGGGAATAGATTACACTATATTAGTGGTACTCATGAACAATCATGTTTTTTCTCGATGATGTAGGTGTTGAGTGGATGAGGCTTTTTTGTGACCCGCTGAAGTTACAATCATAGCTGAGGTTCTAAAATATTTTCATGATGAAGACATGATCTCATGTCATGGTTTCTATGATATCAGTCTCTGTAGTCACAAATTAAATAAGGAAAAAGGTCTCTGGTCATTATATAATAACATGTATTAAACATGCTCAATCATTTATACACGAGAAACATATTTTTCATTTCCTTTTCCCAGTTCAGAAACTTATTTTCATGAGATTTTCACACACAAATGACCTTATTTCAAGGTGAACCCATATACATATTATTATTTAAGGATTCCTTAGTAGGTTTACCATTTTCATTTTTAGGGGATGAAGAAAAAAATTGATTGATGCATGGTAAACTGAATGTTCTTGTTATTTGTAACATTCACATTGGAATAAACATTATTGTTTCCATCTAAGGATGATTATAAGGATCCTAATGTTGATGAGACATGATGACCAATGCCTATAATCATTCTATTATTATTTAATTCAATTAAATCTCACTAGGTTCTCCATTATTGTTTTTTATGAGAGATATGATCATGGATGATTGATTATTAGTGGTTTATATATGGTTAAATAATCATTCACACTAGGATTACCATTTTAATCTCCCATAGAATCTCCCAATATCTCTCACACCCATTACAAGGTAAAGTCCTAGTTCTCAATTGTAGATGGTCATTTGGGGTATCAAACCCAATGGCCCATAGGAACTCACATTGGTTGATAGGATTGGAGTTCAATCTTATCACACCCTTTTGGGAGAATTATTTCTGATTATGGGACACTCTTATAGATTTAGGATATGCTTATGAAACTATACTAAATCAATATATGGGACTTATTACACTAATAGAATGATCAGTTGTTGAAGCCTTATGCATGTAAATAGGGTTATATTGATGAGACCAATAGTATGTGTCCATGATTCTCTATATATTTCTCTTAATCTCTTATAAATGTGTAGCTTTATATATATTTTTTAATCCATATATCTAGAAAATATATGTTTACGACCATATAGGGAGGTGATTGGTGTTTTGAGGATTTGATTTATCATTTATGAGGTGTCCTCAATATGCCATGTAAAATATGAATAAAACATCATTTATTTTTTTTCTGTTTTAATTGTGTAGTTTAACATTTTGTGGAAAGGATATATATATATATATGAGGGAACAAAGGCTACATGTGTAGAGTTCAAACCTTAATCCAGATTCCGATATCTCTTTTATATAAAGAGAATTATTGTTATTATATTTCAATATACCTTGAAGCTAGTGATGGGATGTTCCTGATAAATAATGTATGTGGGGGTTACTTTTCTAGGGTTAAAGAATATTCGATTTCCATTAAAAACTACATAATATTGGATTCTATTATATAAGGGAAATCATATCATATAAATAATTGGGGCTTACAAAATGAGTTTGGCATGGCTATGGAAAATGTATAACCTATATGATATTATTTGTATATATCCCTAATCCCATGTGAGACTTTCTTAGTGTGAGAATCAGTGGATATAATGATATCAGAATCACCGTATATGGATATGGAAAATCTGTATTAGAGTGTCCCTTATGGGGTGTCTGATATGGGTATCGGGGCTTAAGAAGACAACTTACATGACATTATTATAACTGGAATTAAAGACCTAATTGTTCAAATAGCTTCACAATATGTTGATGGATTTGGATATAAGATACCAAAATATTAGAGATGTGGTCATATGGGTTTTGGTATCTATGATATTGAGGGAATTACACTATGATAGATTCCAAATTGGATCTCGGTACGTATAATGGTTTCCAATATATCTAAATTGTAGTGGGAATCGTATTATTCATAGTTGAATTTGGTACATATCCATGTTAGTCTATTCTATAAGGTAATTATTTCTGAGAGTGTCTTTCTGAGATGTTAGGAATTTCAAGGATTATATGCTTTTCATGTTTTTTATTTCTACATGAAATGTTTTTGTTTTCCACCCGTCATGTCAAAGGATTCATGGAAGACATGTCTCTGATGTCTTCCCAAAATCTAGTTGACTACTTCTGGGGTCGATGAAAGGCAGGGTTTTCATGTCCCCAGTACTCTTCATGATTGAAGAAGGAAAGCTACCAGGTTTCTGAATGAATCAACTAATTTTATGAGGATCCATTATTTGATAGACACAAGGAAGTCCAAGGGTGTAATGTGATCAAGGATGACATTATTGAGATCTACCACATGATCTGTATTCTATTTCTTTGTGGGTTTCATGTGACCTTCTTGATATGATTGGATGAATACACATAATAGGGTTGAAATATCTAGGAGTTGTCACATGATTTGGATAGATCATGAGATGTGAATGATGAACTATCATTGACATAAGTATATGCATTTTTTATAAGTGTTCAATCATTTTCAACCTTTATTTCATAAATTCATCAATGTTTTTTAGGAATTATCCTATTAAGAGCTCACGAGACCATGTCAATATAAAAAGTCTTATTATTATAATCTTCTTAGTGAACTAGAATCCCATCATATAGTCAATATATTTGATAACCTCATGTGTATATACATTTGGTGATGACCCTTAAGAGATTACATCGATTTTACGCTATTTAATACCCTTTTGAATGTGTGGATTTCCACTATAAGAATTATGTTCTCACCACTGAGATCATGTCTGTGTGATTTTTTTCTTTGTTGGATGAATTAATATTCCATTATACCCCTATTATATAAAACCTTGTGTGATGTGTATATCATAGTTATGGGCTATAGTCGGTGGATCATCACACATATTTCATGAACCTACCAGCAAAATTTCATGTAATCATCTTTGAGTAACATTATAGAAAATGAATATGTAATCATTCCATTTTCATCGTATTTACTATAAACATGGATTTCCAAAGTTCTATCACGTAATCAGTTTGACATGTCAAAATTCCTTCATAAGATTAGTCTGATATGTCAAGGAGTTTTTATGCAATCTAGATGATTTTTCAAGAGGCTTTCATTTGATCAAGGGACACAAGTTCAGGCCCTATTGAGAGATCTAACTAGCCTATCTGATGCCTTTCATGAGAATATTACATGTAATAGTGCGTTCACAAGATCAATTGAATAATATTTGGAATAATATATACCGATCACATTAAAAAACGTAATGTTTCCTTGCATAGGGGTTCCATCCATTTTTATTTTATATTTTTTATTATATTACTTTTGGAATATTCACTTTGTATGTCCATCAGGGTATCTCATGATTGATAATAGATCTCATGAAAGCATGAAATCATATTTATGGATATTTTCTATTCTATTCATTATTATTTTAAATGATCAATATTGGATCTAATAAAACATGAAAATATATTCAGGGATAGTCTATCCTCTGGAATGTGAATCTAAACATGAATCCCATTACATGATGATATTGACATAACCAATGAATTTCATGTGTAATAGATGATGTGCCTATATGGATATATTGTTATCATTTAATTGATCACAAGAGATATATAATCCATTTCCAAGAAAATAAATATTACTCCCCTCAAATGAAGCTTCACCCTTTTCCAGCTTTCATTTTATTTGGTTTTTTGTGTGATTATTAGAGGGATATCAGTTGATTGGTCACTTGATCAAAGAAAAGTATCTCATAGGCTTCACATGATCAGGAGGTCTTGTCAAAGGGGCTCTATATAGTGAAGTGGGATTTCATATGTGGATTTTTATGATCTGAATTACTCATCTAATGGGGTACATGTGATCATTATTAGACCACTTGAATCATATAATCATGATGCATGACATTCATAGAGTCATGAAATGCATTGTCCCATTAGGGTTCACATGATATTTGTAAACAATATTATTAATCATTATGTATACATTTTTCACTTTTATTTTTTTATGAAGAAAATATTAACTATGCCTTTGGTATTTCTTCCATCCAAAAATAGTCAATGCTCATCCAGAGAGCGTCAAAATAGGTATTCAATATTGATCTAAAATAATGTAATATTTATATATTATTTTCCATACTTACCTTTCTTATACAACTATATTTAATATAAAATTGAAATTTTATAAACATAATTTATTTATTTATTAGGTATATTTTTCTTATGATTTCATGAAAACTGATTCATTGTCGGGTTATTTTAGTATTTTTAGCAACTGATTTTGATAATGTAATAATATTTAATATAGCTAATTTAACCTTTAAATAAAAATAAACCAATAATTATTTATTTAATAATTTAAAATAAATTATTTAAGTTCCAATAGTAATCCATGAAAAAAATTTATAGCATTGTTCAAGTATATGGTTAAACAAACCCCAAACATAAACAAGCTCTATCTCGATGGGTGAGTATGGTTAAGGAATTTTATAATGTCATTATATGACAAGAAGTTTGATATGATATATATTTTTATAATTGGGATGATCTTATTTGAAATGTTTTGGATATATAATAAAAACCTAGATGAAAAAAAATCATTACTTCATGGAAGCAGTTGTCCGCACAATAATTAGTCAATGATTATTTATTGTTCTATGTGGATGGAAAGGAATAAATAATTGTTATTCCACTAATATAAATAAAATAATTATCTTAACAATACAATTGTGATTATATTAAAATGATTAGGGGAAATTTGAAGGATAAATATTAATAATAAATTATATGGTTTATTTAATGGTTTTTTTCATACCTTGATCTTTCTAAATAACATCTCCATGAAAATAAAGGAATATGATAGAAATAGTGATCATGAATTTTTTTTAATGAAATGTAATTATATTAATCTATAATTGGGTTGTTTTCAATTAAATTAATAATACAATTTTTATATTTTGTATAGTGTAAGTGATCACCTTTTATAAGTGTAGAGAAAGAAAAAAATTTGAATATTTGTTTTTTCAATAATCGAATGACACTATTCAAGGGTCGTGTGTTCCAAAATATATAAATAATTAATTTTATTCTGAAATAAGTTATATCAAGCCTCAAAATACCATTTCCATACATGTTTTAAAAAAGTTTTAATCCTTTTACCATTTTTTTTATACATTTTACAATTTCAGTTTTAACCACGGTTTCTTGTTTTTATCATAATTGTTTATATTTTTTTCAAAAAATAAGGTAATAATTATTTAACTATTTTGATGGTATATTAAAAAATTTATTCTCCATATTTTATATTTATATAAGTATATAATACAAAATTAAACTTTAAATTGAAACATCTAATATATAGGCAAACCATTCTGGTGAAAAATGTTACTATCAACTTTATGTGTTTTAAATCATATATTCCATTCATTTATAACTAAATGAGTGATAAAATATTTTATATATAGGATTAAAATAATATTTTTATATAATAATAATTTATTTTATTAGATGGAAAAAAAAATTAATAATAAAAATCATTGAAAATAACTCATTCACAAATTTCATTATTGTTAAATTTAATCATAGTACTCAAAATTTTTTGCATAAAATTAAATTAAAAATATTAAATTATATAATAGTGATAAACTAACATATTTAATCCATTTTGATATATTTAGTTTCTACATGTGGAAAAAAACAAAATTTTAATATAAGATTATAAAAACTATTTTTATAGTAAAATATTATTTACGTTTTCAAAATAATAAACATGGGTTATTATAAGTTAAATAATGTATTATTTAAATGATTTATTTTAATTTATAAGAAAATATTTTTATAAAAAAACATTCAATGGATTATAATTCATTCATGTATTATGATAATTTCATATACGTGGCGGCATAAAAAAAATTGTTATTTTTATAATAGTCACAAAGAAATACATTTTTATGAAAATAAAAAAATCACCATATGATAATTTCATTATACAGAATTTAAAAATAATTATACTATTTTAAAACTAGCATTCATAAATTTATAAAATTTACATTTAAATAATAAATAAATATATATAAATAAATAAATTTAATGTAAAAATATTTTTATAAACTATATGTGTTTATAGTCATATTTAGTATTCATTTATAATTAATTAAACTTTCATAAATACTATATGATTTAATATTGTTATATATTTGTAATAAAAGATATTTTATATCTTTTTTTAGTTTTTTTCAAGTATAGAAGACTATCTATGATATTATTAATTTAAAGGATCCAAAATCATATCTCATTACATTCTACACCACTTAAATAAATTAAATCCTCTCAATTTTAATATTCATTTAATAATATAATTATCTATGTTATTTTAAAATGAATATATAGTTAAATATATAAACATGAATGAGTTTACAACCTTAATATATTAGGTATGGTGAGAATAAAAATAATTTCCCATAATTTTGAAAACTAATTGCTTTGATTG
Source organism: Viscum album (assembly GCA_963277665.1). Taxonomy (NCBI): domain Eukaryota; kingdom Viridiplantae; phylum Streptophyta; class Magnoliopsida; order Santalales; family Viscaceae; genus Viscum; species Viscum album. Next base: position 1,128,885,066 of record OY728128.1, on the reverse strand, counting down.
TACTGCTTTACATGTCACTCTATCATGAACAAATCCTAGCTAGCATCCAATTCGGATGCATGACCTGATCTGATACAAGGCTCAAAGGTCATTCTACATCCCTAGGGGCTGGAAACTAGTTTTGTGAATCAGAATCAATCAATGGGAATGATTTATCCTAAAAGGAAACAACTAGGATCAATTAACAAACTGATAACGTAGAAGATCTAAAAATTACTGAGCATAAATAAATATGAAAACCCAATCTAGGTACAAAAAAATCAAAAAAAGCAAATAAAAAATACAATAATCATATTGAAACATTTTTCAATGATCTCCACATGACTTCATAGTCACCAACAACCATAAGGAAAACCTTATCAATGGAAAACCGAACCAGAAACATGAACCTTCATAAAAAATTAAGTAAACCAATTATATGTATAATAAGTTGGGTGTGAGCTTAATATCCCAGTAGATAGTCACCACATATTCGATGCATTTACATTACAAAAATATTCCATAAAATGTAGTTTATAATAAGTACATAGAATATGATTTTAATCATTTTATTAAACCAAACACAAATTTCTCGAAATTCCATTTTTGAATCCAAAAATTCAAATATCCCTTTTTAGAATGGTTTTCCATTTCAACCCCTACTCAAAAAACCCACACAAAAATATGAAACCAATAAAATAATAAAAAATGGGTCCACACAAGAAATAAAGAAAAATATATACTAGATAAAATCATAGGCTAATACCCAACAAGATGCAAAAAAATCACATAGATGGAAAATAATAACCATTTCTTAAACATATATAGAATAAATCCCTGGATGTACATTTTTCATACCCATCTGTCAGCATATCATGATACTCCATAGTAAGTAACCATTTTTCCACTCTAAACAAGGTAATCTAGTTAGACATCCCACCTATCCTCTAAGTAAATCTAAGGTTATCATCCCATATAATTGAGGTTGACATGAAACAATAACTAAAACCTCTAGATGACACCAAGAAATCTAGTTAAAATAATACCAGCTGAAACATGGCATAGAAACTATTAGGCACAATGTGCTAAGGCATGAAACACTTGAGGATAACACATCCCAAGGTTTAGTGGTCTACAAATCATAATAGAGTACCCACGCATGAGCCACTAGTGGGTATCACATCCCAAGGTCTAGTGTTATCAAAACGTAATCAAAACCCCAAAAACACACCTAAAAGTTCATTTTTATCAATAAATTGTAAATTAAAAAACAAATTTTTTATACCCCCTAATGATATTTGATTATTATCAATTATTCTTACCATTATTGAGAATTTTAGATAACCCTTTATTATGTCTCCTTTTCCTCATTGAATACGGATAGTAATATCTCTTTATGCCATGAATATTATATTTTTTATAAAATTTTAAAAATATTTTAATGACTTTTTACTGATTAATCATTCACTTATTTTATTGAAAAAAATTTTAGTTGAAAAATAAAACATTTTTTTGTTAATGTTTTATACTATTTCCCTAAAATAATAAAAATACAAACAATTGGGTATTTATGTTAATAAATTATTTTATTTTTGTCATTTTATTTTAAATTCACATTCTTATGGAATCATATATATTAGATATTTTTATATATTGTCTTTTATCATATCCCATTAGAAATAAGCCTATTTATATGCCTCATATTTGGAAGGTAAGACTGACACAAAATTTTGGTGATTTCTTGTTATTTGTTTGATATATTATTGGGTCTTAGTTGTTTAAAATATCAAAAAACATATATAGTGTCTTAGGAGAACACTTTTTGGAGAATTTTTAATGTCCTAAACAATTTTATTTTATTTTATGGTTAAGCATTTTAGTATTAAGGAGATATGTTCTTTAGTGATTTAAATATAGTCACATCATACATGATATGTATAAAAATAATTGGTATAGAAATTGGAGGCATGGGGTGACACTAGGATGGGTATGTGTTTCTTTGAGAATGTGGTATAAAATACATAATGTTTCAAAAAGAAACTATACAAAAATTTATTATATTTATTCATAGTATAATTACACTTAATTAGACTATGTTATTCTACTAAAACCTTGAGTTTGATGAGGATAAGCTGGAGAAGTGATATGTGATTTCATAATATGAAGTGTATAAATTATTTTTTGAATTGAGGTTAGGTGAGAGTAAACAATCAGATGGATACATATCCCTATTGATTTTGGTTAGACATTTGGTGTAATAGTTTAAGAATTTTTTGATGATCATGGTTTTGGGATGATTCATGGGTGGTGGGTGGTCATGTGGTCTCCTTGGCATGAATGAGATTCATTTGGAAGGTGGTATGCGATTGATAATCATATATTATGGTCGATGGGGTTTTCATGTGATACATTGTTAAAAGAGAGATAAATAATGGGATAATCAATTAGGTTGTATGATCAAGTTATATGGGAGAATACTCTTACATAAAACATGGGAGGTAGTGTAGTATTATTGGTGAAAACACAAGATGGGGTTATCATTGGATCACTCATCTTGGGGAAGTGAGAAATCATTAATGTTGTATTTGGAGAAAAGAAAATATTTTGTAAGGTTTTCTGTTTTTTGTATACCTGCATATCATGTGATTTTATAGATCATTTAATTAGTCGTGTGTAGATGAATTGAATCATTATTTGGTTACGGATAAAACTATTCATAAATGTGGTTGTTGTTTTACAGAGATACTATATTTGGAATTAAAGGATGGTCTTTTTAGAAATAATTGGAGGTGTCCCTCAGCTGTGGGAGATGAAATCAGTGATGGATGATTGTATTTTTTATGGATGATTCAGGTTGATCCATGATTATGTTTTCATAGGATAACCAGATGGTGAGCATAGAATAGGGATAGTGATTCTTAGGTTTTCATGGATCCTATTTGGGTTAGTGCTCAGGGAGCATTGTATGTGAATCCAAATAGCGAGGAGTGTACAATTAGATGTTTAATGATCTGATCTAGGATATATGAGTGTTACTGAACATATATAATCCCCTCATTGTATAATGAGGATGGGTAAGTGTTATTGTTTCTTTTTAGTTCTTGGGTATGATCACTATTTCATTGTCCAGTCATTATTATTTCTTTTTGGATTTCTATTGAATCATGGGTGGAGCTATCTTTTCATTGTTTTCCACCATTCCAATCTATGATGAGAGTGGCATTAAGAGATAGTTTATTTTCCAACCATCTTCCCACTCTTCAAACCTTGGATACTGTATAGTAGAGGATAACTATTAGTTTAACACATCATTGGTAAAAGGTATGTTTTTCTTCACCATTGTCTACTATTTTTGTTTTCATTAAATATCCACATATTTGGGGAATTTTCTCAAGGGTATTTGGGAAAATTACATAAGAAGATATTGTAATTGGTCATGGATAAATAAGATTTCATGTACAGTGGATAAAAATATTTCATAATTTTGATCACATATTGTTGGGTGTGATTTTAGTGATGCGATTGTGATTAGTGACTTTATAATGATTATGAATATTTTTTTAATTTAATTAAAAATTATTTATTTATGTTTTACATTGTAGAATTGATATTGAAATTTCTCGGAGGCTTTGATGAGTCAAATAAGGCTTGGACAAGGCATGGAGGAGCATCAAGAGGATGGTGATTCCATTTCAGAGGTGGTAGGTCCCCATAATAATATACATATGACTATTAATACATGATTTTATGATTTCAAATGTTTATATTATACTGGATAGGTAGATATTCACTAAGAGAACCCTAAATAATGATATAATATTTCAATGGTTCTCTTATGATTGGGTTATGTTCTCATTAAAAAAATTAGTACTTGTGACTAACAATCTTCTATGTATCTAAAGGGATATGATCATAGTTGTGAAAAAAAATTATAATGGATAAATATAGATATTTAGAATGATATAAGACTACCCTGGTATGACTTCTCGAGGTCCAGTTGGACAATAAGGATAGGTTTAATCCATTAAATGATATGTGAAGCTAAGATTCCCTAAAATCTCACCCGTAGGTCTGGTTCTAAAAATACAAACATTGAAAACATGATTCAATACCAAATGAGATAAACTATGATTAAATTTAATATAGTTCAGAATACTTTGAAAAATTAACAATTACTATCAAGTAATAATATAATAATATTAGACCCATAATGGTTTATGTGTCTAGAAAATAACTTCAAACAAATATTATTTCCCATCATTTCATCATCATATGCCAAACAATAATCTCTATGAAATAATCCTACTAAATATAGACACATATATAATTCCCTTTGGAAAATAGAAGCAATATAACTGGTGACCCAAATTGTACAGTTAGAAAAAAAACATGTCCAAATTTCATCATGAGCTAGATCATAAGCATGCAAGAAAATATAAGCATGGTAAAATATATGATTAAAAAGAATATGGAGGAATTTTGGTTTTCTATAAGGAATAATAGAAGGGAATAAAATCCTAAAACATCAAATATCTACAATGCAAAAATAGGGTATAAATATGAGATAATAAAAATAGTCGATGGTGTATATCTTTGGCATGTTTACTAACACATAAATTTGAAATTATAGAATAAAACATACATATTCAATGGAAATAAAATAAATTATTTGATGGGTTAAATTAATCAAATACCATGTATGATGGTTTGAACATAATAGAAATTTTTTCATTCCATGATGTGAATATAACAATATTTTTTCTTCATTATATTTTAAAATTAATAATAATGTACATGCATCATCCTTTTCCCATGATACGTAAAACAAAAAAACATTTTTGGGTGTATAAGTCCCAAACCTTCACATAATGATCGTCCAAATATATTTTTTCAACATGAAATCCATCATATATCATATCATGAAGAACCCATAAAAGGAATATGAGTTTCATAACCATTTTATATCGAATTGAATATATGGATGTTAAGAGATATATTATAGGATAAAAAAATTCAAATCACCCATAAAGAGTATTTCACAATATAATTTTTTGTTCGATACATGGTAGATACATCTCATTGATATATGGTGTTAATGGGAAGTAAAATTTAAAAGTCCGTCATATAAAACATTTCATATCATTTTTGTAAATAAAAAAGATACGAGTCACAAACCATGAGGTTTTTTTCGAGAATTTATCATAACTAATTTTTCAGATACTATTTAAAAAATCAAAGTATTGGAAACATGAAAATTATATGAATTTTATCAATAGGAAATTTATGGTAGAAGTTAAAATTCTTGAACATGAAAAAAAAATAAATTTTAAAATTTTAGAATACCTTTATTGAAACCCACATCATAAACATGAATAATATAACATCATTATAGAAAATGATAAAGATAAAAAATACTTTCACATGAGATAAATCATATATGGTATTAATAAGAAGGAAATAAAATATTAGAAATAAATAATACATACATGAATTATAAATAGTAATTTAATGGGTTGAGAATTATTCTTTGTAATGTAGCGTCATTATGAGGAAACAAATCCATAAGATAGAAGATTTGATATAAATAACATATTTAAAATATTTAATGATGTATAATACTAAATCCTTATTAAATAAATAATATTAAAATATAATTCCAATATCATATGTAGGAAAATAAACATAGAATTATTAAGCTAAAATGATTATTATATCTCAAAAAGAAGAATCATTTATTGAAATCCCTAATAAATATCTTATAATTTAAGTAAGAATAATTTGAAAATTATTCCCTATGATTGAAATTAAAATTACTTGAAAAATAATACTGTGTAAAATATTATTAAATAATATGGAATCTTTTACCCAACTTATAAGAGTAATGTTCAATAAAAATGATCATAAATCAATGAACATATATTAAGTTAACAAAGACCCTCACCATTACTCATAACATCAATGAATGTCATTTATGTTTTTTCATAAGAAATATAATCATACTAATAACTAATACTAAAAAATTGAAAATAAATTAAAATTTATCTCATTAATTACACTCAATTATTATGAATTTATTGGTTATCATTTTTAATTTTCATAATCACATGTTAAAAAATTGTATAGTTTCAAACAGCTTTCTTAATTTTAATTTTGATCACTATTATTTGAATCAAATTAATAATTAAAATATTATCTAATGTACTAAAATATATTTTCCATAATTATTTATAAATTTATAATTTCATGCTATGATATTTCCAGTTACGATTTGTGAAGATGAAATACATTATATGCATGTGTTGTTAAATTTTTTGAAACAAAATGTAATATCAAAATAATGAAATTAAATGATAATATTAATTTCAAATTTAACAATTAATTTAATTTTTTTATTTTTTCACTAAATAAATTCTTATAAACATCAATGTAGGGTGATTATGTAAACTGATGTATGTTAATCATGGAGGAAATATTTTGTACATAACACAGGTGGCATTTTCATTTTCCAATGGTTCTGAAATAGATATATAATGGTTCATCCATTAATCAAATAAAAATTATTTATAACAATAATATTGATTTAGTTATATTATTATGGTTACAATATTTATAGATATTATATATGGAGAAAAATGTCAATATAGTAGGAAAGGCTCATGTTGTGAAATAGAAACATCTCTTAAATGATCACATAGAAATTAAAGATTTGAATCTTCTTCTTTGGACCATAAGATTCAAAATTTGGATAAAAGATATATGGGACTAAAACTGGTAGAGATTCAAGAGAATTTAAAATTTTGTATTTTTCATTATGTGGGTATACTTTAGATTTATTTATTGGTGAAAAAATTGAACTTGTCTTCAGAATCATAAGTTGGGTTCCCAGTAAAGATATAATAGAGTGGATGTTATGTGAATTAGTTTTGTATATTTTAGTGATGGATGATATATTCACAATAAAATATCAAAATATCATTTATAGGGTGAAATTTTCATGATCATTTACCACATTAAAGATTCTTTATGTTACAAATTTTAATCTTTTATTAACTTTTACTAACTATTTACCAAATTATTTATCCTTCTACTAAAATTATTATATAGACTCTCATGAAAAAATTTAACATGATGGATAAAAATTTAAATTATTTTTCATCTATTTAAATTTATAAATATTATAAATTAATCTGTCAAATTGAAATATAATATATAGAGACAAAAATATTTTTTGTAGAAAAATTACAAAAAAAATATTAATTAATATTTATAAAATTTCTTATTTATTACTAATTAAATAAGTGTTAATATATTATTTATTTGAAAATATATATATTATAATGTTTTAACCAAAATATATTTTGTGTTTCAAAAAAAGAATACATAGCAAATTCAACATAGGTTTTTCATAAAATACATGTTTAAACATAAAATGATCTTATTATTTCATTAGTTATACTAAATAAATTTTATCATTCAATTAATGATAAAAATTAAATTTCATTTCCATTAAATAAAGAATTTTAAATTTTTTAAAATAAGTGTGATATATTAATTATTTTTTACTTTTACAATTATTGTTATATATTATTCTATCTTTAGCAAAACATATCCCCTCTAGATACAAATGTAAGACCAAATGATATCATAGGAAATAATGGTCATTTTAGGTGGATATTTAGTTATCATTGATCTCATAATGATTACCACCATCTTGAACATCCCTTTAAAATGAATTTTCTCAATCCACGCTTATTGGATTTCATCTTGGGATTCATTTAGGGAAACACCTGGTGAACCTACCTACCTTCAAACCTCATACAAATGATCTTCATTATAATGGATTATTATACTAATTCCATAATTTAATATACCTTATTTATTGATTTATTAATACAATTACTAATAGTTATACAAACAATATTAATAGGTATAATATAGTGATCATGTTTTAATTATAACATGGTTCATTTTCATTGTGTGCTTCAGGTAAAAAATATTTCACAACTTTTCTGTATTATAATTTTTGTGGTGTCAAATTCAACCACACATAAATGAATTTCACTATATAAATTTTATTACAGGAATGTCCACAAAAGATGGTACTTTTTCATCATTAAATCTTACAGTTTCCATGTATCTTTCCATAAACTTATGGTTTCACCAAATAACATTTAACATGTTGAGTGGTCTTTTTCCCATAACCTTATCTCTTCAATCCATGATCTCTTTAGTTTTTTCATAAGATACATAATGTTTTAACTACATTTCTACAATGTTGAGTTCATTTGATGGATCTACTATCTACTTTTTCAAAAGATATTAATGGAACATATTAGACACATGTGGGAGGCATGGGGAAGTATTAATTGATAATGTATTGCTACGATGTGATCATGATTCTATAAGGGATAGATGTATCTAGTGGTCTTATTACCTTTTTTTTAATCGAATAACCTGCTTCCATGGAGATATATAATGGAATTCTCTTTCACCGATTTCAAACATCATATATCATTGATATTTATCATCATAACAATTATAATGAATTTTTATGAATTAATATGTCATAGAATGGTTTTACCCTTTTCTATCATTTCATTGACTATATCATGTTCTAATATATTATTCTCTTCAAAATCAACATAACATGTTTTAGTACAGAATATATTCTCATATTAATAATTATATGGTTTCATTTTGATTACGTTGAAATCTATTGTTATATTAGAACTATATCGTATGAAAATATTGATCGCAACATCCTTTCATATTCATCGATAAATATCATAGAATATCATTCAATTTCTAAATGGTCATTTCAAATAGATCGAGAGTTATTGAATTATTTTTTATAAAACTCATCTATGTATCCTATGTTTTATTAATAATTGTCCAAAATTTATATGTGAATATTTTATCTTGATCAAATACAATTAAATGCGATATTTCTTGGATAATTACTATATCCCTTATTTATAAATTATCACGTTTATTCAGTGGGTATTCATCCCAAATATAAAACAATTTAGTATAATTATTCAGTTTATATACCACTACCAAAATCTAATTTCATCATTTATAAGTCATATTATGATCGAAGAAAAAATCATTTATTATGTTCTGTCAATTTTATGTTAGTATATTTAATGATTTCATCAAATCTTTAGATATATGGTTTTTAATATTTAATAGATAGAATACTAATAAATTATATACATTATCTATAATCTCCCTCTTTATTTTATCTAGCAAGTAGTGTTTCTTAATATCTCTATACAACATTATGATCCAACAATGAATGGAGAAGCATGATTTATATTAGTCATCCAAAACACTCATCGGTCTTGGAATGGATGGGACACATATCTAGTATCCAAACATTGTAAATTTAAATCCATCATTGGTAAATTTTATGATATTTACTGTCTTAGTTAATATTTTTATATAAATTTTCTCATCCTATTTTCTCTTCACATAGATGGATGGTTGAAAAATTATATATTAAAAGTTGTATTTCATCATATCCCTTACAATTTTAATATCTATACTTTGAATATCCCTGAAAATCTGGTCCCTCTCAATCATCATAATGGATATAGTAGAATGATTTGTTATGATTAGGGAATCTACCACCTTGGTTTCCTTCCCAGGGTGTCATTTTATTAATAAATTGTTACCATAAATGAATTTTTACTGTCTTAATTAGATCATGTTTAGATCCTTATAAGATAATATTTACACAAATATATTATTGTTAATATAAAATTATAACATTTAACCATGTAAATAATTCCACAAAATCATCAATTAAAATAATTTATCACTCTATCTAGATCACATTATTGATGATTATACTCTTCAACCTACAATTAATGTGAATCATAAGCTATATACATTTTATTTGTCATCGTGATGCATCATAAATACTTTATTGAGTCATTACTTTATTCTTGAAACCCCTCTCCACTATATGTTATTTTCTGTATAGGTACAGTGACTAACCTTTTCCTAAGAATATTGAATAAATTTCTATATTCTTTTATCTATGAAAACTTCTCTCTATTCAATATTAACATAGATAATGGATTTTCCAACCATGATAAATTTTACATTATGTATCGATAATATCTCCTTAATCTAAGAAAACTATGGATCTCTATTATAGTGGCCTATTTTTTCCATTTTTCAATCACCAGTCACTTCAAAGAATCAATAGACATATCCTCACATTGAATTAATTTATACAATAAAGATATTATTTTCCTAAAAATATAATTCATTCTGAATTAGGAATATAATTTCTCATTTCATTGGGTCTTTAGTTGAATTATCAAGTGATTTTCAGGATCTAACAAACATTAAAAATATAAAATAATATTATTAATAAATACTACCTTGAATTCATCAAGGTTACCTATCTATATTCTACTCAAAAAATCCATTAAAATATTTGAGTAATTTTTATGTCTACAATGTGTCACTATGAATGTATATGTCCATACCTTGTGTGGAATGATTCCATGGGTATATGATATAATATTTACCTTAATTGATGGTTCCCAGAACAAATATCCATATTCAAGAACCACTGAAATAATATAATTTGATCAAAATATATCAATATATGGTAGAATGTATTTTTCATTTGTTTAGATATTGTTAAGATCATGATAATTTATGATATAATGAATTGATCCATCATTTTTATTAACAAATTCTACTTGTGAACCTTTGGTGAAGTAATTGGGAATATAAAACCAACAACGAGATTATCTTATATTTTCTCATTAAATTATCTTAATTCAATATGGTTTGTTTTTTATGGAATCCATGATAAAATTATATAACCACATTTGAGTTCAATAATAAATCATATTATTTTAGGGAAGTCTAGGATATTATTCATAAAATATATCAATATATGTTTGAATCTTTTGGAATGATACATGGAAGATAATGTGCCAATAATTGGTGAATAATACCATACACAGGGTTGAAACACTTATTGATTGAACTATGTGATGCGGTAACTGGGTTTTGGGTGGGGGAGGGGGGGGGGAATTGTTCCCATACACATTGGTTTACAAACCAAAGTACCCCAACATTAATTTTAGGAACTATAATAACTCTGAATATACTATACTAGGGCCAATAATGAGACAATTATAGGGAAACTATATCAATGCATACAATGACATAGACACTAAAACATCTCAAAATGTAAATAAGTGGTAATGTATCATGATAGACATCAAGCCACATATCACTATAGAATAGTAGACTAATAGTTCTTCTTGTGTAACTGTTTCATGATCTACTTTATGATCCCATTTGGTCTTGGTTTACAATATTCTGATTTAAAAAAATAGACATGTAATTATAATCCTAAAAATATTGATATGTCTACCTCTCTATATATGTATAGGTTATTTCCTAAAAAAATTAAATATTTGTATATCATGATGTGTTATTGTTATTTTAATTTTTATTTTTAACTCTTCTTCAAGAATCGTCAATAATTTTTTCCTCAATTTATTTATTCTATAATATACTCCCATGAAATTATAATCTATTAAATGTTAACTTATACCCTATTTCATCAAGTTAATTATCAATCATTATTGGGTATCCAAATACAAATTTATGTGTTTTATTCCAAATGGAGTTTACAATTATCTTTCCATTAATATTTAAAAAATTTATAATTTTGGATATGATACAATATTTTATTTTCCCAAAAAAGCTAATATAAATATAATATAGAGAGAGCTTCTCCATGTTTAGTATCAAATCAAATACTACTAGAATATGGACCAGACCTTATAATGTCACATAATATTGAATTTTACATAAGAACATACATTATAACTCATTAAGGATCTTTTCAGGTTTAGAGTATTAAATAATTAGAAGATCATGCATACATGATATACCACATTCATACAAGAGGATACTATAAAAACAATAAAAATTTCTATCAAAATATAAATCATTAAAACATAAAAAATGATTTATTTAACAACACTTCATATCAAACATTACAACTCCCTTCATTCTATTACCCATCCCTATATCCTATAAAATACATTTTAAAAACCTGGGATGAGTATAAAACTCAGTAAAGGGAAATTAAGAAAGAAAGCGTTAGTCAAGTGATAACATAAAAACCAATAAAACCCATAATCATAAAAAATTATATTCATAAAAACATCATGTCTTTTACTTGGGAAATATTTTTCATATCACAATTACATTGACCCATACACAAGGAATAGCCTTTTGGTCAACTTCCATATTTGGAATACCAAATTCATTGGAGAGCTTTAATGGGGATAAATAATCATATATTATGCTATAAAGGGCTCATCCCAATGTATCATGAGCTATAATGGGGTAAAAACAAAATAATTAATTTCAATGTAACATATCATGGTAATAAAGTATATCTAAAATCAGAAGAAACAATTCATGCCATATAAAAAACAATCCTTTTGAAATTTATTAAAGAGAGTTTTAAAAGTATTTTATAAAAAGTCCGTTAAAATATAATTAGAGTGAAAAGTAAAATAATGGAATGGATATGAGATTACACTATAAATACACATATTGAAAATTAATATAAATAAAAATCATCACACCCGTAATCCTAATACCACATAATGAAAAATAAGAAGTTAACCTAATGAATGGGAAATGGGTTAAGAATTCTCTTAATTTGAGTTCTTCTTACTTTGAAAGTGTTTAAACCTCCTATATAATGGTTAAAAGAGTGTTATTAATATCTTAATGATATATATTATTGTTATTCACACATTATATGATCATTTTACAATATCATTTAAACCATTAATTAGTAATACATTTTTATTTACAATGCGTTGCGAGTGTTCTTTACATGGTTTCCATTATCTGTTCATTATGGATATTCTTTGTCAATTGGAAGTGAAACATAAAGATTGTAATAGAATGGTATATACATGTTTCATAATCTATAAATTATAACATTTATAATTTTTCATTCATAAATTAGGATGATTCGTAATTTAAAACATTATTGATATTTGTTTAGGTCATTTTGGAGATACTTATTTCATAATGAACTCATTTGGTATTTCAATTTAATCACATGAGTTCAAAATGATTCAAGAAGCTTATATAAGATATAAGAAATAAATTATAATTTGTTTCAACATTAAAAATGGTTTCATGGACATCATTTAATGAAGTAAAATAAATTTAAATCACAATGTCTACGATGTTGGTAAATCAACAACTCATGAATGATGTTTTAATTAATTGAATAAGTGGGAGAGGAGAAGAAATGTAATGGTGAGTTTTCCCTACACATGATGAAATACAAAAAATGTTAGATAATGGATCCTTCAAGCCTCTTGGACAAGGGTTTGTGAGTAAATAAAAAGAAAATAAGGGAATCTCAAAATAAAAGGAAAGTTATGAAATCCCATATGAAAATTTAGCAGCCTAACGACGTCGTTTAAAATTTCATAAATTATTTGGATGAGTGAAAATGGGTATCTAATCATTATTAAATAATATGGGATGTAAGGGGTATATGGAATGAAATATCCCAAAATAATAAAAACTAAATAAAAAATAAAAACAAAAATTAAAGTAAAGAAAAAAACAAAAGATGATGTTTACCTCTTGATCACTTCCCCTTGATATCCTACATAAGGCCTTTGTTTTTTTTCCTTTTGGTGAGACCAGAAGATCTAGGAAGTGAGGAGGAGTCTTAGGGGTGTATTGGGTAGAACATTTTTAATGCTCAGATCTTGAGATGTGTGGGAGTAAGAGAGGAATTAGGGTGATATTTATAGTGGATGGGTGGATGTATTTTACATTATTTTCATCATTTTTATAATATTTTTGTTGAAGACTATGAATTATCTTAATTAATGTGACCCCAAATAGTAATAATGGCGTATGAAATTGAAAAAAGTGTATATAAATTACTTATGATGTCATAGATAGTGTATTTAACTAATAATTTGAATATATTGTATTTTACTATATTTCACTATTCATCAAACATTCAAGAATTTCTGAAAATTCCCAAAAATTCACCCTTAACATTTTTCGACGTGTATAATTTCAAAATAAACTCTATTTTTTTAGATAATTTTCTAAATGTTATTAATAAATTTTTTAAATAAAATTATAATTTTTTCGAAAATAACTATTTCAAAACTGTAACTTCTTTTATATCACATTGAAAAGTTAACCAAGATTTCATTATCATAAAGTCTTAAGAAAATTAAATAATAATAAAATTTACTAATATATAAGGTCATATTACTACTCATATTACTTTTCAAAAGTGTATGATACTATTCACCAAAAATTAATTTGATTTCATAAGACTCCAAGTAACTTACTGAACACAATTGTAGATGAACATTTTTTTAAATTTAAAACATAGAAGTGGAAAAATTATGTTTCAAGGATAGTTATAAATATCTACTTGAAACAATTTTTAATTCATTTTAATTTATTTTTAAAAAAATTGGGTGTTACATTATCCCCTCCATCTAGATATTACATCCTTACAATTTTATAAACATATTAAACAAGTGCCTTTAACTCATAGAATTTTGAGATTCCAATGTTCATTCATCAAACATGTGGTTTCTCCAAAAAAACCATTACTTGGTGTATTATCATATTCTCTGCTACATGTTCCCTTCAATCAAGAATCTCAACTGGTTTCTCATCATAAGAAAGGATCTCTTATAAAGGAAATGCTTTTAGGCTCATGATGTGAGATGAATCTTGCACATACTTTCTCAACATTGAAACATGAAATACATTATGTACCTCAGATAAACTCAATGTCAAAGCTACTCAGTATAAAATGGGTTCAACATTCCCCATGATTTCAAAACCACCAATGAACCACAAACTTATCTTTCCTTTCATACAAAAATTAATCACACTTTTCCAATGTGAAATCTTAAGGAAAACATGCTCAGCTTCCTTAAAAGAGAAGTATTTCCTTTTTTATCTGTATAAATTTAATACCTGCTCAGAGCTATCCTCAGGTGCTGATGTATCATATTCACTTTCTCAGAAAATTCCTCTTCTAATTTTTTCTCCATCAACATACTTTCCCTGAAATCATCCCAAAACGCTGGAGTCGTACACCGCTTCACATACAATGCCAAAAAATGTGCCTTCTTTATACTAGAATGAAAAATTTTATTATAAGAAAAATCAACTAATGAATGATGATGATCCCAATATCCCTGGTACTCCATTTAACAAGCTCAAAATATCCTCTAATATTTTAATTGTTCATTCATACTTCCCATCTTATTGAGGATGAAAATATGTACTGAAATTTTATTCTATTCCCAAAGACATCTAAATCACATTAAATAGGATATAAGTGAACCTGAGATCCTGATCAGTTACAATTGAAAGAGGAACTCTATTTAATCTAAAAATCTCAATGAGGTATAGTTGAGAATGATGATCTAGAGGTATTTTTTCTATAATAGAAAAAAATATGTAGATTTTTTCCTGTCAATCAACAACAACCCTAATCAAATTATTACCTCGATAAGTCATATGTAGTCCCACCTCAATGTCCATTGATATGTTCTCAAATTTCTAATATGGCACTAGAAAAGGTTGAAGTGCCTCATTGGGTAACTGTCTGTCTACAATTTCATATTGGTTTGTCAAACATTTCATAGTAAATCAATCAATATCCCATTTCATTTCATACCACTAGTAATTCTCAAAGTAGACTCTATAAATTTTAGTACAACAAGGATGAACTGAAAATGGAGAACTATGAGCTTCACACAACAAATACTACATTAATTTGGAATCATGAAGTAAACACAAACTTTTTTCAAATCTAAAAATAGAATCATTATCAAGGTTAAATTCTAGAAACTTACCCATTTTAATAAATTCTACCCTTTTCTATATCTCAAAGTCATCCTTATGCACTTGTTTAAGTCTATATGATAATGGTTACTTCACTAATTTAGGAAAAAAAAATAGTTGTATTTACTTCACCAACAAATTCTAATAAGAAATTAATCAAATCAATAGTCAAGGGATCATGTTCCAAATGTATAATGTTTAATGACAGATGATTTTTTCTACTCAAGGCATCTGCCACATTGTTTTCTTTTCCTGTATGGTAATTTATTGTGAAATCGTAATCTTTATCATTTTAAGGAATATTTTTTTCCTCATGTTTAATTCCTTCTGAGATATTATATAATTAAAACATTTATGGTTAGTATATATTTGACATTATGATCCGTATAAATGATGCCTCCAAATTTTCAATGCAAAAACCACAACTACCAATTCCAAATCATATGTAGGATAATATAACCCATGAGTAATTAGTTTTCTTGAAGCATAAGTAGTAACTTGATCATTCTACATCAAAACACAACAAAGTCCCTCTAATGAATCATCACTATAGATAAAAAAATCACCATTTCGGGTTGAAATTTCAAAAACTAGGTCATTAACCAATCCCTTCCTCGGTTCTTGAAAACAAACATCACATCCTTATGTCCAATAAAATATAACCCCTTATATGTTAACATAGTTAGCGGAATTGATAATAGTGAAATGTTTTCAACAAACTGTCTGTAATAACCTTCTAATCCATGAAAACTAATATGAAGAAAATAGTATTTGGGATGTCTTAATCCTTTTATTTCAACTTATGATACCCTAACCTCAAGTCATCATCGAAAAACAGTGTCCTCTCTTGAGATGATCAAACAAATTATCAATATAAGGAAAATGATACTTGTGTTTAATAGTATTGTGATTCAGGGATGTATAATCAATGAAAAGCCTAATTGAACAATATTTTTTCATGAAAAACAAGATAAGATCACACCATGGTGAAGTTCTAGGTCGAATGAAGCCTTTATCTAATAATTTAATCTATAGCCTTTTAATTCTAGATGTTCTATTTGGTCCATTCAATAAGGGTGTTTATAAATTTTCTTAGCATTAGGAAATAAGTCAATAGAAAACTCTACATCTCAATTATGAATAACACTATGGAAGTCGTCAGAAAAAACATCCAGGTATTCATTTACCACTGGTACATCATTAATCTGGATAGTTCCCTTACATTCAAAAATATAAGAATGATAACATTTATTTCCATATTTTATCAGTTTCATTGCTTCCTGATATTTATTTTAATAGTATGGGTTCATTTTGGTACACAAATTAAGATTCTTTTTTAAAAAAACTTCTTTTTCTTTGAATTATATCTTTGCATGATGAAAAGAAATCTAGTATTTGTTTATAATAACATCAAACTCTACTAGAGGGAAAACAACAAGGTTTGAATGGAAAATCATTCCACAAACAAGGATATGGAGGGTCTTATTATTTCTTTTTGCTATAATATTTTCTACAAGTGTTTTTACCATGAGATATGGGTTCATTTCATGAGGTTTTATTCCCAATTTTTTTTAAAATCTCTCATAAATAAATAAATTTGAAAACCCTAAATCAGACTATAGATTTGAAAAATATGTGAAGACAAGAAATGTACCCAATACCAGCTCATTTTATGGATAAAAATCCTTTTAAGTAGTTGAGAATGACTTTATCAAACCCTTTTTCATCCAATCATGTGGATTCCTATCAGTATTAGCTAGCTTCAAAAAATAATTAGCAAAATTACACAATTTCTAAATTTTAGAGAATCGCACCACCGGTTCTCATTAATTTTCATATGATTTTCCAGGAACTCACGATACATGTGTCCAAACATTCCAAATAAGTACCATTTCCTAGAATTTACAAGACATTAACCAGGACTCCTTTTACCACACTTCTCACAAGATGGGAAATTCATCCTCTTACCTCTATAATTATTTGATGTGTTCTTCCACATTGACTACAAACTTGTTCTCTTCTTATTATTTTCATCACACAACACATATGTGTAGAAAACTTCTTCTCATATTTTTTAAAACAATGAACATGCTTCTCATAGCTTTTAAACTATCATGAAGCCAATGCTCTTTGCAAAAATAGTTTCAAACCAATGTGAAATATATTAATTTTACATTCAAAATACATAGTATATTTTGGTACATATCTGGAAAATAATGTAAAATTGGCCTCAAATGATTCCATAGAATCATTATCTTTCTTCTTCAGTTCCAATAATTGTTTCTCTATTCCCAGTCAAACAGTTTTGCGAAAATATTTTTCTTCAAAAATGACTCATAAAATAATTCCATTCCAGACTGTCAAGATAATATCATTATCTCATATTCTTAACTAGACACCACATTTGATAGGATTCACCTTCCAAATGGTAAGTGTATTGTATTACCTTTGGGAATTCCGAAAATCCCATGTCATCAAACATTTTTTCTAGAGAATTGATCCATCCTTCGGCAATCACTGGACCTGCAGTTCCACAGAATGATGCAGGATGTTGCCTCAAAAAATTCTCCACAAAATACATGTTTCATCATAGTATATCATGTTCCTCAATATCATGGATTCCAACCCTTTTTATTTAAGGATTGAACTGGACCATTAATTTCAAAAACTACTCGGTTTATATTCACACCACATCAGGAGGCAGATTCGAATAAACATCAGCCTCGTAGTTCTTTCATACTTCTGCATCCCTATTTCATCTCTGAAAAACTATTCTATAAAACCATAACTTAGATGAAGAAACATGGTAATCATTAAAATCTATAACATTACAAATTAACATAGAGTAAAAATCATTTATCGTATTCTTTAAATATCATCCCAACCCCTAATGTTATCTAAACCATCCTTTGATACCAAATATAAGGAATCGACCTTAAGATGTTACTTAATCTTAAATTTTACACAAGACCATGCATTATTATAAATTTATGATCATTTCTTGTTTATAGTTTTAAAGAATAAGGATATCTTACATACATGACAAACAACATTCTTACAAGAGGATAATACTAAATTTTTTTGCATCTTTTCAATATAAAACATTAAAACATAAAACATGATTTCATTAAAAATAGTACATATAAAACAACAAGATTCCCTTATTTCTCTTACCCATCCTTATATAATGTGAAAAACATATTAAAATATGGGATGAGTATAAAACATGATAAATGATATTAAAAAATAAATCATTGGTCATGTGATAACATAAAAACCAAGAAAACTCATAATCATAAAAACTCATATGAATAGAAACATAATTTTGTGGTCTTGGGACATATTTACAATACCACTCTTACATTCACCCTTACACATGGAATGACATTTTTGTAAACTTCAATCTCTGGATTAAACAATGCATTGTAGAGTTATAATGGAGCTCACCCACCATATCTTGAGCAATAATGGGCTCAACCAAACATATCATGAGAAATAATGGCCCAACCCCACATAAATAATGTACAAGGAACATATAATGGTAATAATATATCTTAAAATTTTGATAAACCACTCATTCAATATAAAAAACCAATCCATTTGAGATTTATTAAAGAGAGTTTTAAAAATATTTTAAAAAGAATGTCCCTTAAAATATAATTTTAGTGAGAATTAATAGAATGGAATGGATATGTGTACACAATATAAATACACATAGTGAAACATTATATAAACAAATAATAACACCAATAAACTTAATACCATGTAGTGACAAAAGAAGAAGGTTAACCCAAATAATGGAAATTGGATTACGAATTCCCTTACCTTGGGTTCTTCATACTTCAAAAGATTCTAAACCTCATCTATAAGGGTTAAAACTGTTTTATTTATATCTTAATGAAACATATTAATGTTTATAACAACATATATGTTCATTTTTAACATCACTGGACACATTTATTAGTAATATTTTGTTATTTACATTGGTTTGGGTGGGTTCTTTACTTGGTTTCCATGGTCGGTTCATGAAGGATATTCTTCATCTATTGGAAGTGAAACTCTAGAATTGGATTCGAATGGTATTTTCATTTTTTATGAACCATAAATTTTACCATTTACCATTTTTAAATTCTTCAATTAGGATTATTCATAAGTTAAAACATTATTGATATTTGTTAATGTCATTTTGGTGATTTTTCAATCGCAATGAACTCGTTTTGTATTATAAATTAATAACATTTATGAAAAATTATTACATAATATTATATAAGATATAATTTATAATTTATAATTTATTACAACCATAAAAGTTTTTATATTACTATCCTTGAATGAATTTAAAGAAAACTAAATCACATCGTCCATGGTTTCGATAAATCAATACATCATAGATGGTGTTTTAATTTCTTGAATAAGATGGAGAGGAGAAGAAATATAATGGTGAGTAATACATAAACAATACTAAATACAAAATATTTTTGATACTTTATCATTAATGCCTCTTGTATAAGTGGAGGCAGGGAAAGAAAATGAAAATAAAGGAATCTTGAAATAAAAGGAATGTTGAGAAATTCGTTATGAAAATTTTGTAGCCTAATGGCGTCGCATAAAATTTAATAAAATATTTTTATTAGAGAAATGGGATATATCATCATTATTAATTAATATGGGATGTATGGGGGATATGGGATGACATATCCCGACATAATTCAATGGAAATTTAAAATAACAATAGAAAATGAAAGAAAAAAAAGAAAACAAAATAGGATGTTTCCCAATTGATCTCATCTTTTTGAGATCCTTCTTAAGGACTTTAGTTTCGATCTTTTAGAGATACCAACATCTCTAGGATGTGGGAATGGTTATTGGGAGGTTTAATGGGTATAACGTAGGTAACAGTCAAGGATTTATAGGTGTGTGAGGAAGAGAGGAATGAGGGTGTTATTTATAATGGATGGGAGGAGGTATTTTACATTATTTAAATCATGCTTATACTATTTTTTTCTCAATACTATGAATATTTCTAATTCATGTGACTCCAAATAGTAATAATGGCATGTGAGTTTGAACAAAGTGGACTAACATCACTTATGGTGTCATAAATATTTTATTTTACTGATAACTTGAATATACGGTATTTTACTGTTTTTCACTATTCATCGAAAATTCAATTCTTTTGAAAAATCCAAAAAATTAACCATTACCATTTTTTAAAATATATAATTCAAAAAAAAATTCAATTTTTGGAAAATATTTTTATTAAAATTATTTATCATATTTTTAAATAAGTTTATAATTTATTCAAAAATAAAAATTTTAAAACTATAACTGCTTTTATATCACATTGAAAAATTAACCAAGACGTCAGTATCTTAAATCCATAAGAAAATAAAATAATAATACAAATTACTATTCATTAGGGTCATACTAATATTCATATTACTATTCGTAAGGGTATGTCACTATTCACTAGAAATTATGTTAGTTCTATCAGACTTCAAATAACTTACTGAACACAATTATAGATGACAGTTTTTTGAAATTCAAAATATAGAAGTGGAAAAATAATTTTTTAAGGATAGTTGTAAATATCTACATAAAAAGGGTTCATGCATTTTGATTTATTTTTAAAAACATGGGGTGTTACCACCAGGGGTAGGGGAACTAGATCTATGTGAGGTATCTTCCTAGAAACCTCAATAGTAAAATATTTATATACCTTGTCTTCAATCAAAGCACCACAAAATAATTTCACATATGATTCAAAATATAATTATTGAGGTATTTAATAAACATTAATAGAAAACTAGTATGATTTTAATGTATATAAAGAACCAGAATAAATTAATACAATTATATATATAGTTTAGAATAATTATAACTTTGACCAATTCAATATTCAGCTCTACTTTAGCAAATTAATTTCATTGGATTTTTTGTATTCCCATTGTTTTGGAGGTTTCTAATTTTTTTTATCTTCAATATCCCATTGATAGTAAATTTATTTTTATAATTACCCAACTCCGTCCATTTAAATCATTGATGTGTGTGTAATGATATAGTTTGGACCTTCTTCTACTCTGTTTCATTGACCAGCCACTTCATCTCATTATGGAAATTAAAATCATGGTTCTCATTCCACCCACACTTAATTTTTTTTCTCATTCACTCATAGAGTAATATGGGGGATTATCACCACATTTCTTTCATTTATATGATTAAACATTCATATATCCATTTTATTATTTATTTTAGATTCTATGAATCACCAACTTTCTTTTCATACCACCAGATAAATGATTCCCCATCCCTCATGAGTCATTTGACGTTAACATCATGTGTACAGACTAATCCACTTATTGTATCAACTCTAGTAATTCTCCACATTTTCCCACAATGTGTTTAAGAAATATATTTAATGAAAATAGTTTTTATTGTTCTTCAATATCATAGATTATTCTTATTGTTTCTTCATCATATTCATAATCATATTCCACCAATGTTTTGTTCCATATTCATGAATAATAAAAAGATAAAATTACCATCTCGTGGTCCGATAATTGTACTATGGAAAATATATTCATAAAATTTTTGATCCATTTATTAAAAAATTGTGGGTTTGAAAACCCACTAAAAGAAAGTGGACATTGTCATCTCATGTACTAGACCGTAACATTCTCCCTCCTTAGTGAATTTGTGAGCTAAACATGATTTCTGTTATTATTAATTACATATTATAGTTGGGTGAGAATAATACTGATACGTTTTAAATGTACTCTAAAACAAATTAGTATTCTCATTGTGACAATTTTCATATTTTCCATCTTACCCATTAATAACACAGTTCCTCTGAGATTTTTTATAAAACTAGTTTTCCAATTAGGAATGGATCCTATTAAATTTAAGTCTTATTCACTTTATGGACCTTATATGGATGAATAATGAGTTTATTAATGTTTTGGGTGTGATTGAGGGTTTTTTAGAGCTTGGATCCCTGGATGGTGCAGAAAGAGACTAGGAGGCACTGTTAGTAGAAACAGTATAAGACAGTCCTCACTATTTCTATAATGATGAAAAAGATGGTTAGAGGGCTTTAAGATGATATAAAGATTGAAGAAACTATGTATCCTCAGGTACACTCTCATGTGGGTGTACCTTCGGTTTTTAGTAGAGCTTACAACATGGTTTTCCCAAGGTTAGTAAAACTATGCTCATGAAACCTTGAGGGGTCCCTCCTTAGATAATGGGAGGTACATGGTTTGTGAATGGTTGTCAAAACAAGTATCCAAACCACGAAAAACATTAATGTTTTATTTATTTTTCCATGATACCCTTTAAAATCAAATTTACTCTCCCCTCATCTATTTATATCATTCTTGAGGCATCAGCTCTCTCCTTTTACCCATCGGATCTCCCTACAAAACCTTCAATGGTTTTAATACTGATTTATCATCCAAATTTTGATCATAGAACCATTAATATTTTTTGATCCCTCTAAGTAAGAGATCAAGTGCACTACTTCTTTTTTTATAATTTTTTCTTTTTCATTGTTTTGGTGTGTGCTCTTATGAACTATTTTTTGGGTATTGATTCATTATTTTATTTTCTCTCAATCTGAAAAAAAAGTAATTGTAAATACTAGTTGAGTATATTATTATAGGCAGGAGACAGATCAATTATGACTCATCCTTCACATGTATATATCTTATAAACTATCATTTTGAGAGATTTTCGTGTTCACTGGGAATTTTTTATTAAATACATATTAAATTCTTATAATATTTTTGATTATATTATATAGTCCTTATAAATGATCATTACATCATTTATGATTATGAAATCATTGACTTCCACCCAAATTAGAGTTCTTCCTTAATTATTCCTTTGGAAGCCATGTGGGTCTATCTGTGTTATGGTTTTTGAGTTCATTGACTTTTACATTAATAAGGAATGTATTTTAAATAGTTATTGAGTTTTTAATGCTTAGAACATGTGAAGTTATCAGTTATCCCTTCTAAGGTATGTGTGCCAATTAATTAATTATCATTTCAAATTCTATATAGAAGATATATTTAAAAATATAAATTAGAAAATATATTTATAAATTAATATCCTAAAGTTTCATGCACCTTTCCACATTTTTGTGTTTATGATTGTTAATGTATGGAATCAAATAAATTAATATATGGTTAAATGTAATAAATGGTTTTTGTTTAATTTTGTTGTGTCACCTAATATGAATGGAAATGTAATGAACCTTCTGGATTATAAAATTGTAATAGAATTACGTGGGAAAAATTACATTATGGATTCTATATAATGTGACTTTTAAATATGGACATTTTATCTCAATAGAATTGGTTAGACTTGATCAAAATTTGGATTCCTGATGAAATGCCTTGAGTACTCATTGGTTTCCATTCTGATCCAAGGAGATGGTTTCCAAAGGAGATACCCACCTTGAACCATGGTCCTTGTCTACTATTTTATGATCAACATAACACAATAGGATTACTTCATAATAATTCAAATATTATAATTCCTTAGATACACTCCTTAGATCTATCATAATTTCTTTCAAGATGTGGCCCCATGGATTCACCCAATTAAAATAGTAACTTGTAGCTTATTTTAACTTGGATGATATTTTTTGTAATAATTTAGAATATTTTACAATTAAAATATTTGAGAAATACCCCCACAGATTACACTCAAAACCCTTAAACCTAGATTATATGTCACTACAATGTTTTTTGGAACCATGAGGTCATGGATTCCTTGGTTATTACCTTTGATTCTATTACATTTTTGTTAACAACATAGGATGACTTGGTCATAATATAGATCTTATCACACCTTCTCTATTATATATAGAATTGGTTACACTTATTATAAAATTGAATATATTTAATTAAATGATTACATGTTCAAAGACATTACCATCTGAGGCTGAAGTATGAATCTTTTATCATTATTTAATTGATTAACATTTATATATACATACCCACAATATCAGTTTATAATCACAAACTCGATGGTATTGACCCTATTAGGGGTGTCCTACTGATATTTTTCTCACTCAATTTTTAGGTCACCGTCCTTACCGAGACAGATTATATATTTTTAGGTGATTATAGGGGGATGAAACCTACAATATACACCTAATCATGATTTTTTGATTATGTTTGATCTTGGTTGTAGATGACCATGCTAGTGTATGGGATGCTAGATAGTTATTAGATTCGTTTTTTTAGCATTTATTTCATACTTCCATGTATATAATTTTTCAAATTTGGTAGAAACGTGACATAATATGTCATCATTTTGTATATAAATTAATTTCATGTTATTTATGGTTGATTATGATTATTCTATACATCTATTTTTATCCATTGATATCATGATTCTACAATTTAGCCATTATTATATATTTATATATATATATATCCATTGTTCTATGATCTAGTTATGAGGGAATAGTCTCCACACAAAAAACACCTTATTTATTAACATTAGGTCTTCATCCGCTTTCATATGGTGTTGATCCCTTGAGGCCATATCGACCACTAAATTAGGGAACCATCGAGTGTCCCCCAATTTTGAAACTCTCATCTATTTACATTAAATTAAAGATAAAAATTTTGTGGTATGAGAATACATAAATTAATTTTTATCTAAAATTAATCTATTGAACAATAATAAATGAACTCAAAAAATATATGTATACCCTAACAGTGAATTTAATGTTTCATATTTGGTATCTATGGTTATATTTAAATTTTTTCTTTAAATTAAGTAGTTATATATTAAATACTCAAATTTGACTTATATTATTCATAATGTCTTGTAAAGGGAATGTGAATCTACCAAATCATCTCCCTTAAAAGTGTCAAACTATGAGTGAAAATTGGTCAATTAGTTATTCATTAATAAAATACTTATTTAATACCCAAGCATCTTATCCCAGTTTTATTTCCCCTATATGAAACTAATTTAGTGCCTACATCCACCTACTTTTATCAATACAATAATTTTACTTCTATGAAACAAAAACATTTATTTTTTACAAAAATTAATGCAGTTTTCCTAAATTTTTCTCAATCCTAAATACTTTCACTAAATTATTCAATTAAAAATAAATAAAATAATCCAAACATTGATAAAAATTAATCCACCCAAGACTCATATTCCTTGGTCTAGAAAACAAACATACATTACAAAAAAATATACTAAGTGATATTAACTAAGATAAATGTGAAATATTTTATATAACTTTATTATTTAAGAATTAAATTTCTAGCATAATCATGGAACCCCATAACATTGATGTTTATTGTCTATGGATATTAGATACATAAAAATATTTTTATAAGTTATTTCACAAAATACCCAACAATGAATATCAACATTATCTGTTCTTCTGAATATAGTACAACATATAATTACCTAGGGGAAATGTAACCAAAGAAATATGTGATCTTGAATTCTCTATAACAGAAAAACATAAAAACATGTCATCAAGGGTTAGATCATAATCATGTGAAAAAATATGAGTATAAAAAAAATATATTATTAAATATAAAGTGTAATAATATTAGTTATCCATGAGTCAAAAAAGAAGGACAGGTATTCTCAAATGATCACATTTCTTCAAAGATAAAAGATAGAATAAATATGATATAATAATCATGATACGTGCCTTAAATAATACACATGTATCATATCATAGAAATTCATATAATAGTGTGGAATATAAAAAATTATTGTAAACCAAAATTATGTGTAAAATGTAAAAATTAATTGTATCCACTCATAATGTTTCTAATATAAAAAATATATATACGCATCATTTTGTTAAAATAACAACATTTTTAATGCAGTTTATTTGAACATAATAAAAATTAACACATGTCATACTTATCTCATAAGACATAAAACATTGGCCAATGTATTGGATGGACATATAATAACCTTCCCATCATAGAATTATAATCCATACCCAATTGTGCCATATTAAATAAATCATATTATATCAAGAAGAAAAAATGATAAATTGGTTTCATATAATACCCATGTGGTATTAATAAAATAACCTTAAGTGTTATGTTTAGTTTATAGAAGAAATTAAATCACTATAAAGTATTATTTCGATATGTTAAAGTTTTATTCATAAAAAAAACTATTTATGACATTTATCACTTGGTGATATATGGGAAAATGGAAGGAAACATGAAAAGAGTTCATATAAATCATATTTTACCATTTTAGTCAATGTTTCGGAAATGATTCACATACAAAAGATATTATTTTAATGAAATTTTTATGATGAAATGTTTGAACATGAAGTGAAAAATAAATCCTAATAATCTATCCATGAAAAAAATAATGTAAAAGAGTACATGTGGATTGAACAATAAAATACATAAACATGAATGGAAAATAATTTTGAAATATTGAAAACAAATTATTTGAAACCCACATCACAAAAAATTTTATTAAAATTTTATTCTAAAAAGTGGTAAATAAATAAATTATTTAAAATTAGATAATATTTTATTTTTTTTAACAAAAGAAAATAAAACATTTTGGATGTAACTCCTTGAATACAAAATACTAGAGTTCAAACCTTACGTTATAAATATTTTTATGATTACAAGGAATCATATCCTAAATGACTGATCAGTTTATTATTTTTTGAAAACCATATTACATACATGATACCCATATTACATTGGGATATAGAAAATAAAATATAATTCATAATAAAATGATATAAACAGTATCCACGAATTCTTATTAAATGTTTTTCTTTTTCATTTACAGAAGAAAGTAATCAAAATAAGGGTGACATATAATACTTAGTAATGGAATGTATGATAGAATTAGTAATGAATCAATTAAAATAATCAACATAGGGAGGTAAATAACTGATCACACATGCCATTTATATAACTAGATAAAAAATCCAATTGGGAAAGGTAAGTAACTGTATGATATGAAATTTAATATATAATCTTGGAATGAACATCATCCATATATAATGTAATACTGAATAAATCATGGATAAATAATAATTTAATATTAATGATGGAAATTCATAATTATTGGATCTTATGTTTCATATGTAAATTTTATCATTACCGCCAATGCATTTCACTAGATGTATATAATATATTTCATTAAAACCCATCGTATTCTCTAAATGATTTATCTCATGGCTCTACATACCAATCGAGGGGATATCTATATCCAGACTCCCCTGTACTATACCTATATATATAATTCATAATAAATCAAATATTAATATTAATTTGATAACAATGTGTCTTATAAAATATTAATATGGAGTAAAAGATATGTATTTACAAATATTTTTCTTATTAATCGAATAACATTAAATTGCACACCATATGTAAAATAGTTTATGATTTAGGAAATAATTGACCCATTTCATAATAGTATGGATATATAAAATAAATTTCATGTTAAATGGGTAATTTTCATAAGGGATTGATTGTTTCAAGAGAAAATTAAAAAAAATAGTGTGACTACAACGATAATTTTTACCACTTTGTATTTTTCAATTCATGAACCCATAGAAGACATAATTAAAATGGAATAAAAAGATAATATAAATAAAAAATGAATCAGTAAGTTACATTTCAATGGGTTAGTATATACCCAATATAGATGTGAATTGGTAGATGAAAATAAATATGTCTCAATGAAATATATGTTGAGTTGAAATCTCTTACCTTGAGTCTGGCTTTCCATGTGTGACAAAGTCTTCCCAAAAAAACATATCTTATTTATTTACATTTTCTAGAAAATTTTACTTCATTATTATTAATTTTATTTCACCTATTAGTAATCCCTGCACAATTACTAAATCTATTAAAAAGAAGTCAAATGTTTTGACCATATATGTCTTATGTGTCAAAAGCGACCAATGTTGGTTGACTATGGTCATGTAGGCTATTATATAACATATAGAATAATAATAATGAAATTATTATCAAATTATTAAATAAATTATACTTTTATAATCCATAATGAGAAATGGTTATTAAAAATGAACCAATGTTACGATCATAGAGATGGTGGGCCCTACAGATGCATGAGTAATGTTCCATTTATCAATAATAATTATAGAAAGATGTAATGTAACATCAATGATTGATGAATTATCCTAATATCATAATTAACATATTATATAATCATATATAATTTTATATATAATTATTATTATGAAAAATGAGTCATACGGATTCAAGGAGGTAATAATTCCAACATCCATAGACAACGTTATAACATTTATTTTTGTGGAAGAGAAATATCGTCTCATGACTAGCCTTCACCAAATCATAGAACGGACAATAGATAGCCAGACCCTTCCATCATCTGGTTTAAGGAGAGATTATGACCCCCAAGACATGCCTTCCGTAGGTAACGGAGTGGCCACTAGAACCAAGGGTATAGAATCACCCACAAAATGGAAGACATTATCATTTTTTTAAAAGGATCGACAAATAAGAGAGTAAATCCCAACAACACAAAAAATAAAGGTAAAAGTAAATATAGAAGCAAACCATTCCCATATGCAGTAGATGCTAAAGTGCAAGAAAAACACAAAGGAAAGTACCACGAAAAAAGAAAAAAATAGCAATAGCAATTGTCCCAACGTCTGAGCTAGTATGGTCCAGTATGATCCCTGATGTACTCCTTGAAACCTGAAAGTAGTTTATATGTATAGGGTGAGTATACATGCATATTCAGTAGGGAAAAGCATTGGCTCTCATTCCCAAGTGGAGAGGAATTATAATGCCCCGTGAGAAAACGAGATAACAAGAGCACCTAGCAAGGAAACTATCCACCCAAACCTCACCAAGGCACACTCCACAAATAACACAAGTCCCAAAAAGTAATAGTAATAGAACATAGATATTTGGGTACACCATGCCATCTTCTCACTGGTTATTGAAGACATCCTATGTATCAAACCTCTCCCGCTATTCTCATCGCAGTCCCACTACTATCCCCCACCCACACAAACCTAGGCTACCATAACCACACATCTCGCCCACAAACACCTAGGCCACAACAACCACACGTAACCATGCCCGCAGACACCTAGGACAAAACAACTACCACCACACCCGAAGACTCCAGGGCCTCATCCCGAATTCACTTGGGAAACACCTACCCACACACACCTAGGCCAACCACCTCAATGTACCCTTCCTGAAGAATCTTTGGCTATAATGGACCCCAGGCCGTCACTTCTTATCTAAAGGATCTTGGGCTATTCGGGAAAGGGAGCAGAAAATGATCTAATAACTAGCTACTCATTTGAGTGTTGGGAAAAACACCCCCCCCCCATGAAATGTGGGTGTTCAGCACGAAGTTCTTAACAAGGGTGGGGAGAGAATAATAAATATATGAACTAAAATTATATATATAGGAAATAAGCACTCATCCCATCATAGGGTTTCCAAAACCATCCCATACAGAAGCACCCTCATTACTATTCATTCATAAGAATTATAACAGCCACAACCCTATCAAAACTCAGTCCCAGAAAAAAAATTCCCCATTGAACCCCTTCATGTTTTCATATTCATGTAATTCTATATAAGAAAATTCTACACTACTAGGCAACTAACAGGCATAACCTTAATCCAAGGAAAGGAAAACAGCCAAACCACAAATTAAGCATTCACACCCGGTTTCTTGTAAAGTCACAACAAAAAAAAAGGGATTCGTGAAATCCCTCAAATTATTGGAACCAAACCAAGACCCACCATATAGCCCCACATAGCCTCAGATCCAATATCGAACAACTTCACCACATTAGAGGATCCCATCCCCATCCATTTCGCTTCTGAAGCATCAACCATCAATATCACCAGAACAAAGCAAGGGAGTTTTTAAATTTTAATATACCATTCATTCAGTTCTGTCTTTCTAATTGGTTAATTGGGGTGATCACAGAAGGATTATTATTCACTGGGAATCCTTTTAATCAAATGATTTTACATGATTATCCAGTTTCCAGGTTACACCAATTTAATCACAAAAATATCCAGAAAAAAATAGGTTCATTAGTGTATAGAAAATGACCAACAATGGACATGATTTTCAATGTGAATAATCCCTTAAAGTTCACAACACTTAATAAAGGATAAGGGGTACAGCTGAAACATCGAGCACACCCTCTTCATTATTTAAAATTCCATTTATTATCTTTATTAAGTTTTGGTTTTATTCATCCCCATATAATCAATAGCATACCCACCCGGCATGATACACAGCCAAGAGATACGAAGAAAAAGACCTACTTGAATGATCAAAGATCGACGTTTTCCTTCAAGCACCAACAATTGGGGTTGTGCGACATGTAGGGGAGGAACTCGGAAGACTCTAAGAATGAGCAGGAAAGGCCCCAACATAGTCAAACCACACGCCTCAGGAAGGGGGACTACAAATTAACCAAGGAGACGAAGCAAAAGAGAGCATCCAAGAAGAAAGAATTCTCGTGCGATAAAAAGGTGAGATCCTGGCATTATGGGGTGTGGGGATCTTCAGTGGATTTAAATGTGGATTGTGGTTTCACCTCATATTTAGACGGTTACACACGATGGAATTGATTTTTTATTTAATAATTCTCATCAGAGGGCTGGACAAAATAGTTGTGCATAAAGGATTTAAATTAAGAGAGGAAAACGGGTCTATTGAGGGGATCCCCACTCCTAGGGGATTTAAAACGTTTTTTTACACTAAAAACGGCTTTGGACCACATTAAAAAGGTTAAATGACTTAAAAGTAGCATTATTGGGAAAACTGAGGACATAAAATCCCAAAAACCCCTCTGTGGCTGATCGATGAGAATGATAGTTGAAACCAATCGACAGAGCTGATCGAGTGAAGCTGATCCCATGAGGATTAATGGGAGAATCTGATCCTATGAAGATGATCCTATGAAGCTGATCTATGAAACTGATCTATGAAACTAATTTGTTGAAACCAATCCCTTAAACAGATATGGTGAAACCGATCTGTGAAACCAATTTGGTAAAACTGGCCTATGAAACCGATTTGGTGAAACTGATCACTAAAACCGATTTAGGGAAACTTATCTGTGAAACCGATTCAGTGAAACCAATATGTGAAACTGATTTGGTGAAACAGATCTGTGAAACCGATTTGGTGAAACCAATCCATGAAACTGATTGGGTGAAACTGATCTCTGAAACCTATTTGGTGAAACCGATCTGTGAAACCGATTTGGTGAAACTGATCAGTGAAACTGATTTTGTGAAACTGATCTATGAAACCTATTTGGTGAAACTGATCTATGAAACCGATTTGGTGAAAATTATATGTGAAACCGATTTGGTGAAATCGATCTGTGAAACTGATTTCGTGAAACAGATCTGTTAAACTGATATGGTGAAACCTATAAGTACCCATCCTTATTACAATACATATCCTTGAATTAAATGAATAAATCACATTGAGGATCCTTTCAGGTTTAGAGTTTTAGAGAATTAATACATAATTATTACATCTCAAAGATTACAAAGTAGGCACATGAACTCAGTTTCCATTTTTTCACAAAATAAAATATCTTGACCAAAAGAGTCATGTCTAGTTCCTTGTTTTAGACAGCACAACATTTCCTTGATCCCATCCTCGACCCTATTCCACATTATGTCCTATGAAAAACATTTCAAAAAAACATGGGATGAGCATAAAAAATCTCATTAAGGGTTATAACAATATGGAGAGAAAACATTATTCCATGTATACATAAGAATCAATGAAATCATACTTTACTCATAAATCATAATCAATTTACCATACCTCATGAAAACAAAATATTTATGCGTAACTCAATAGAAATCATGAGACATATAGGTAACTTGAGGCATTCATAACATTCTTAGGTAGGGAGTAACCCTCATGGTTACATTTGGAATACCCATCACAATATATTCCCTAAATCGCTTTGGAGAAACCTTAGCGTTTAACCCCTTCGTGTTACCCAATGCATTGGAGAGCTATCTCGGGATCACCCACTCTTAGTTTATCATGGAACCATCCAATTTCATAATCATTTCCCATTAATCATAACATAATCATAACACTTAAAAAATGCATAAAATAAACATAAAATTTCCACATTTCAATCACAAGAGATCACATCATGATATTATCATAAATAAAAACATATAATGAAATCATTAAAACTCGATGAGAGAAAAATCCCATTATACTTTGAAAATATTAAAAGAAGACATTTAAAATAGATTTTAGAATCAATGTGTCCCATACCACTTTGAAACTTTTGAAAGGGTTTTAAAATATTCAGGTCTACATAAATAAAACCTTAAAACCATTTTTAAAACATGGACATTGATCCTAAATGATTAATAGAATAAATCATTAAAACCATTTAAAACATTGTTTTAAAAAAAGAGTCCTTTTCAATTTTTAACATTTAAATTACAAGCCACAATAAAGTAGACCATTTTCAAAACATTTAATTTACACTAGTATAGACATAATATGGATATGGAATGTCAAATGGAATTTATATACTCTTTATAAAAGAATAAAAGTGCATATCATTAAAAAATGTCTCAATGAGATGAAATTGAGATGTAATCCCAATCAAGGATCATGCCATTAGAGCAAGTATAAAGAAATGACATAATTATGTGTGAAAAATATAAATACACCAATTATAATTGGATACTCAGTGTAAACCAATCATATTTAATCCACACATATTCATAGCACGAATAATCAAGAAGTATAGGTTTAACCAAAAGAATTGAAATTGGGTTAAGAAGTTCCCTTACAAAAATTCGATAGCCTAACAATGTCACATTAAAATTCAGAAAATGAGTTGATGAAAGAGAAAATGGTATCTCACTACTTGAACATAAAATTTACATCAATAAGGATATATAAAAACATATCCCAACATAACAATTTGTAAATTAAAAGACCCCACAAAAGAAGTCTTTTTAAAAATAAGGGTGAAAGGTTCCCTTACCGATTTGTGTATCTTTAAAAATATACACCCCATGAAAGAAGGGTCATGCAATGAAGATTTAAATACCCATAAATTAAAGTAAATTACACCAAAAATACAATCATGGGAATTATATACACCACAAAAAAAGGAAATACTGGCAAATTTAGCATGTATCTCACGAGAATAAAAGTGAGATGAAAAATCCCTTGCAAAAACTCGGTAGCCTAACGGTGCCACATAAAACATCCAAAAATGGATTTATGAGATCAAATAGGGTCTCTCATAATATTAACATAAAAATTGTAGAATGAGGAATACAAAATAACATCCCCAAACATATGAAAGATGAGCTTAAAAGAAATGACATAAAAGAGAGTACTTAAAAAGAAAGAGAGAGGTAGGATCCCTTACCTCGTGTCCGACTTGACATGATCATTATTTAATCTCCTGAATAATAAACTAGAGTTAATTTATACTTTCTTAAGAACATTTTTTAAGTTCATTATTCCTTTTATATCTTTTATTACTATTTTATGAACATTATGTAATTATTTAAGTTAATAACGGTGGGTTTGTCGATCATTGGTACTTGAGTCAAAAATAAACATCTTAAAATTACAAGTTGTTCATTTGGTAAAATATCCATTATATCCAGAATTATATTCATGATGTATTTATCATATATATCATATATATCCAGTATATACATGAATTTATAATATTACATAACATTTAGAGGTAAGAAATGAAATGCACCGTTATGGAGACGGTAATCTGTATGTATGCATGAACGCTACTTTAATTTCTATTTCATATATAATGGAATGAAATCATAATTATATAGAGGTATATTATAATTACAGTATAATATAATATATAATATCATTAACTCCATCCTTTATATGTCCCACATATGGCATTAATGAATCAAATCACTTTGAGGGGGTAGTAGTCTGCACTTCCTAAAATAAAGATATCGCGTTTACCCATAATGTAAACCATAAATTTATGCCATAAATGAAAAATACAGAAGTATAAGGAAAACATAAAAATTATATATATCATATATAAATACATTTACATCTTAATGGCCACCATGAAAGGAGTTAAAAGAAGATTGAACAATCGTCGTTTCGTGTGGCAGAAATTCACCATCCACAGAAACAGTATGTTATTTAACCATTAGATGATGGTGTGTGTAAATGTAGCTCGAATACATAAAATAACAACATCCTAGTATATTTAAGATACTAGTGTTGTTACAAAATAAAGAGATAAAAAGATTTTAGGGGGTTGGAGAAGCAAAATAAAACAAAAGAACACAAGTGAATACATTACCTTTAAATCAGGTAACTCTTATTGGTTTGAACCAAAATGATTCCTTGAAGGGAATTCTGACTAAGGTAATGATTCTAGGATGAATATATGTATGTGAAGAGATAAAATGAGAAGATTTGGGCCGAGCCAAAGGCTTGGGGGAAGTGGGTAAGGAGGTAGAGGTGGTGGCTTTTATAAGATAGAGGAGGGGCACTCTTGGAATGTCTTGAAAAGTTACATTATTATAAAATGATTTTTGGATATTAAAGGTCCCAAAATTATATATTTAGAGGTTAAGGTGATAAGGGTTCTAATTCCACCCATCCAATAGGTTTTTGAAAAGTTTAAGTCATTTAATTTACCTTATCTTCTCATTTTATGTAAATCGTTCATTGATGAGGTAATCGCTGCATCATCTTGGTGTCATAAATAAATTTATTTATTTAATGTCTAAAAATTATAAAAAAATATCAGGATGTAGGAAATAGTTTTATATTTCTAATGAATATTTATAGTCAAAAATATGACTTGTATAACACCTTTTAAAAATTCATTTAGTAAAATAATACATGTTTGTGACATTTTTATTTTAACTTTAAATAAAAAGTTATTAATGTCATTTTCCTACCAAAGTGGCTCCATGGGGTCCCCAAGTTTACTCATGGATTTTCATGGTCGACAATGACTCATAAAATAAGGGTAGGACATTTTTCATGGTCATTTCATATTATTATAACACTATCTTTACCTTAAATTACACTAATTACCTTTAATCGTGATTAATAAAACATAAAATTACTATTCAGCAAAAAAATTAATCCCATTGAACGAAATTGTACATACTAATGACAACCATATATGTCAGATTTTTGAAATTCAAATCACAGAAGTGGTAATGTTCCATTTAAATAAGAAATTAGTTTTTTTAACTACCACTTAGTGGTTTCACTATTCATCAAAAATTGAAGTTTTTCAGAAAAATACCAAAAATTCACTCTAAGATATATTTGATATTCGGAATTAAAAAATGATACCTATTTTAAAAAATTAAAACATAAAATTTGAATTAATTAATTTAATAATTAATTCCCACTGTCAAAACAAATAGTGTGTTTTTAAGAAATAATATCTATTAAAAGATTGACACTAGTTTAAGTCCAATTTCAATGTGAAATTAATTACAATGACCACCATTGGATTAAATGGTAAAAATAATTTTCTAATTTCACTTTAAAACCAATTCAAAATATGATCTAATCATATAAATAAATTAGATTAAAAAGAGGTTTTGAATTAAAATACAACATTTTTCACTTATTCATTAAAAATGGAATTTCTCAAAAAAAATAACAAAAACCCACACAAAGTAAATTTTGATATCTTGATTCTAAAGAAGGTTTTTTTGGTTAAATATAACATAAAAAATTATCAACAAATTTATTTAAAAAGGGTTCTCCATCAAAAGGCGGTTAATCGACCTTTTAATGAATATTAGAATATTTATGTTTAAAATTAGATTCATTCTCATTTTAAGCCTCTAACATTTATTGGATTAAAGTAAAAATATTATAAAAACATATATAATCATTTTGTAGTTAGTTGTGTTCATTCCATCCATTACGAAGGCTAGGCGTTAACTACCATTTAAAATAATATTATTTTATTATTAGAGTGCAATGTAAGATTTTCAAGAAACTCGTTGTTGCGTATTGGGTACGCCATCGAGAATAGCATTCCCTTTAAATTAATATTAACATTTTATTAAAAGATAAGGATAAATATAAAAATTTCATATAATTTATTTAACTGGGGTGTTACATCCTTGAACACTTTTGGGAATTGCGTCCTCGCAATTTTAAAATTGGGCTCGAAAACTTCATTGAATGTCCCACATCAGAACAAGAGTCGGTAAAACTATAACTTTAAAATAAATAAAGCAAAGTACAAAGGACACACGAGTTAACCCATACTAGTATTCCATGAAAACATGGATATGGAAGAAAAAAACAAAGGTTCATTTTCTGATGGAGAGTGATAGAAAACATATTTAGGAGAAAGTTAATCACCAGAAAATCACAAACTTGTGATGGGTTAAACAGTATTTAATTCCCTAGTTGGAAAAGTTAACAGAAAACATTTTTTTAAAATTACTTTTCATTGAGAAATTTATTAATGTACTTAACTAAATCATAAGGAAACATACTTACTTGTCATGTTGACTTTCAACTTTTTCTATATTTATTACACAAACTCATATTTTCCCCAAAAAACAAGTATTGAGGATAACATGTTCACAGTAAGAGAACTATAATAAACTTCTAGAAAATCACCTAATCTCCAAAACATAACTATATACTTCCAATTTATTTAGACTAAAACCAAAACCAAAACCAAAAAGTTTAGTAAAAGATCAGATAATACCCAAAAAATATAATCCTTTATAAAAAAAATATATTCTTATTCTCAAAAATTTGTGAAACAATAACCAATGTTCAACGAAGACCATTCAATAAACATTTATCCATAATATTCTTGAAAGTAATCAAAACTAATATTGAAACCCAAATCTCTGAAATATTTTATCACATACTCTTCTAAGATAAACTTTAACATTTATCTCCAATCATCAGTTACTCCTAAAGTCTCATATTGAAAAGTAATTAACCTAATCACATATCCTCAATGATAGGTTAATAATTTCCATAGATAAACCCAAAATCAACATATTATAGATTCATAAGATCATCTAACAAAAATAATTAGTCAAACTAACTAGGGACTTCATGTAGTCTAGTGGTAGGTGATAAATACTGGTCACACTTTGGATGTGGGTTTGATTCTCATAGCTTCGTCTGACGTGACAGGTTGTCACACGGTCTATGTGTTTTCCTTTTTACCAAACTACATAATTCTTATAACATTCCCCCCAAAATCGATAAAATATAAAAAAATAACCATAACATAATTTAACCTCATGTTTATCTCATGTCGTTCATATTCCATCATAACATATAGTAACTGATAATTACCTCAAAAGTAAGGATCATATAAACCCTAATGGTTACCTTTATAATTATTACCTGAACTTCCACATCGAGTTGGTTCTCTCATACATGATGCATTAGAGAACTCACCAAGGTTCAAGTGGTTGATCATGACTCCTGATAGTTGGTTTAGAATACCCATGAGATTTCACATTGAATCCCCCATTTCATTCAGTCTCTTAATCAAAGAACCACCACAGTTTCCTTCATACCCATTGTCACTTTGGTGCCTGCTAGATCCATCCATTTACTAAAACCAAAAAGTTCAATGTGAGTATATCAACAAAACCACCATATACTAAAGAGGAAGATAAACACAAAGATATTATTATCCAAGTTATCTCAAACTCATTCCAACATTCATAAATAACAATGAATCCTTGTAATATAATAACCATTGTGGTTATACACAACCTACCACTTATGATTAAACAACACTCTAACCTCTAAAGTTATCTAAACTGGCCTTTGATACCAACTATAAGGACCCAGCCTTATTACAATACAAATTCATGAATTAAATGAATAATTCACATTGAGTATCTTTTCAGGTATACTGTTTTAGAGAATTAGGACATAACTATTACATCTCAAAGATCACAATGTAGGAACATATACTCAGTTTCCATTTTTTCACAAAATAAAAACTCTTGAACAAAAGATTCATGTCTAGTTCCTTGTTTTATATAGCACAACATTTCCTTGATCCCATCCTTGACCCTATTCCACATTATGTCTTGTGAAAAACATTTCAAAAAACATTGGATGAGCATAAAAAATCTCAGTAAGGGTTATAACAATATAGAGAGAAAAAATTAGTCCATTTATACATAAAATCAATGAAATCATACATTACTCATAAAACATAAGCAATTTAACATACCTCCTGAAATCAAAATATTTATGCGTAAATCAATAGAAATTATAATCTATAAAGGTAACATAAGTCATTCATAACATTGTTATGTAGGGAGTAACCCTCATGGTTACATTTGGAATACCCATCACACTATATTCCCTAAATCTCTTCGTATAAATCTTAGCGTTTAACCCCTTTGCGTTACCCAATGCATTGGAGATCTATCTCGGACTCACCTGCCCTTAGTTTATCATCAAACCACCCAATTTCATAAACATTTTCCAATAACCATAACATAATCATAACACTTAAAACAGGCATAAAAGAAACATAAAATTTCCACATTTCAATCACAAGAGATCACATCAAGTTATTATCATAAATAAAAACATATAATAAAATCATTAAAACTCTATGAGAGACAAATCCTTTTATACTTTCAAAATATTAAAAGAATACATTTAAAAGAGATTTTAGAATCAATATTTCCTATACCAAATTGAAACTTTTGAAAGGGTTTTAAAACATTCATGTACGTATAAATAAAACCTTAAAAACATTTTTAAAACTTGGACAAGGATCATAAATGTTTAAAAGAATAATTCTTTAAAACCATTTAAAACAGTGTTTCAATAAAAGATGCCTTTTCCATTTTGAACATTAAAATTATAAGCCATAATAAAATATACCATTTTTAAAACATTTAAATGACTTTAGTATAGACATAATATTGATATGGAATGTCAAAGGAGCTGTATATAAACTTTATAAAATAATAAAAGTTCATATCATTAAGAAATGTCTCAATGAGAAGAAATTGATATGTAATCCCAATCAAGGATCATTCCATTAGAGCAAGGATAAAGAAATGACATAATTATGCGTGAAAAATATAAATACACCAAATATAAGTGGATCCTAAATTTAAACAATCCTATGTAATCCACACATATTCATAGAACGACATAATAAATATGTAGAGGTTTAACCCAAAGAATTGAAATTGGGTTAAGAAGTTCCCTTACAAAAATTCGACTGCCTAACAGCGTCACATTAAAATCCAGAAAATGAGTTGATGAGAGAGAAAATGGTATCTCATCACTTGGACATAAAATTTACATCAATAAGGATATATAAGAACATATCCAAACATAACAATATGTAAATTAAAATACCCAACAAAAGAAGTCTTTTAAAAAGTTGAGGGTGAAAGGTTCCCTTACCGATTTGGGTAACTTTCCAAATGTGCACCCCATGAAAAAAGGGTCATACAATGAAGATGTATATACCCTTAAATTAATGTATATTACACAAAAAATACAATCATTGGAAGTACATACACCATACAAAAGAAAATAGTGGAAAATGTAGCATGAATCTCATGGGAATAAAAGTGAGATGAAAAATCCCTTACGAAAACTCGCAAGCCTAACGATGGTACTTAAAACATCAAAAAATGGATTTATGAGATCAAATAGGGCCTCTTATAATATGAACATAAAAATTACAGAATGAGGAATATTAAATAACATCCCCAAACATAATAAATATGAGCTAAAAAGAAATGACATAAAAGAGAGAGGTAGGATCCCTTACCTCGTGTCTGTCTTGACTCAATCATTCTTTAATCTCCAGAATAATAAAATAGATTTAATTTATACTTTATTAAGAATGTTTTTTATGATAATTGTTCCTTCAATATCATTTTTTACCATTTTATGAACATGATGTAATTTTTTAAGTTAATAACGGTCGTTTTGTCGATCATTGGTACTTGAGTCAAAAATAAAGTTCTTATAATTACAAGTTGTTCATGTGGTAAAATATCCATTATATCCAGAATTATATTCATGATTTAGATATCATATATATCATATATATGCATTATATGCATGCATTTATAATATTACATAACATTTAGAGGTAAGAAATAAAATGCACTGTTCATGGAGACAGTAAGCCACACGTACGCATAAACGCTACTTTCATTTCTATTTCATATTTAATGTAAATAAATCATAATTATATAGAGGAATATTATGATTCCAGTATAATATCATATATAATATCATTAGTTCCATCTTTTATATGTCCCACATATGGCCATAACGAATCAAATCACTTTGAGGGGGCGGTAGTCCGCACTTCCTAAAATGAAGATATCGCCTTTACCCATAATGGAAACCATAAAGGTATGTCATAAATGAAAAATACATAAACATAAGTAAAACATAAAAATAATATATATCATATATAAATATGGTGACATCTTAATGGACACCATGAAAGGCGTTAAAAGAATATTGAACAATCATCGTTCGTGAGGCAGAAATTCATCATCCACAGAAACATAATGATCATTAACCATTAGACGAAGGTGTGTGTAAATATAACTTGAATCTTAAAATAAAAACATCCTATTATATTTAAGATACATTTTTTGTTACAAAATAAAAGGATAAAAAGATTTTAGGGGGTTGGAGAAGCAAAATAAAACAAAAGAACATAAGTGAAGACATTACCTTTAAATCGGGTAACTCCTCTAAGTTTGAACCCATAGGGTTTCTTGAAGAGAATTCTGACTAAGGTAAGGATTTTAGGATGGATAGAAAGATGTTTAGAGATAAAATGAGCAGATTTTGGCTGATCCAAAGGCTTGAGGGGTGTGGGTAAGGAGGTCGAGGTGGGGACCTTTTATAAGGGGGAGGAAGGGCACTCTTGGAATTTCTTGAAAAGTTACTTTATTATAAAATGATTTTCTGATATTAAAGGTCCCAACATTATATATTTAGAGGGTAAGGTGACAAGGGTTCTAAATCCACCCATCTAATTTATTTTTTACAACTGTAAGTCTTAGATTTTACCTTATCTTCTCATTTTATTTAAATCGTTCATTAATGAGGTAATCACTGCATCATCAAGGCGTCATAAAAAATTTATTTATTTAATGTGTAAAAATTATAAAAAAAAATTTCATGATGTAGGAAATATTTTTAGCATTAGAATAAATATTTATTGTAAAAAATATGTCTTTTATAACCCCATGTAAAAGTTGTTTTAGTAAAACAATACATGTTTGTGACATTTTTATTTTGACTTTAAATAAAAAGTTATTA
The DNA here is from genome assembly GCA_963277665.1 of Viscum album. Lineage (NCBI taxonomy): Eukaryota > Viridiplantae > Streptophyta > Magnoliopsida > Santalales > Viscaceae > Viscum > Viscum album. The sequence continues at coordinate 1,128,842,793 of OY728128.1, read as the reverse complement.
ATGTCATTTTCCTACAAAAGTGGCTCCATGGGGTCCCCATGTTGACCAATGGATTGTATTGGTCGGCCATGACTCATACAATAAGGGTATTACATGTTTCATGGTCATTTCATATTATTATAACGTTATCATTACCTTAAATTACACTAATTACCTTAAATCGTGATTAATAAAACATAAAAGATACTGTTCAAAAAAAAAATATTTTAATCCCATTGAACAATATTTTACATCCTAATGACAACCATGTGTGTCGGATTTTTGAAATTCAAATCACAGATGTGGAAAAGTTTCATTTAAACGAAAAATTAGTTTTTTAATAACCACTTAATGGTTTCACTATTCATCAAAAATTGATGTTTTTAAGAAAAATACCAAAAATTCAATGTAAACTATATATGATATTCCAAATTAAAAAATGATATCTATTTTATAAAGTTCAAAACATATAAGTTTCATTAATTAATTTAATTGTTAATTCCCTCTGTCAAAACAAATAGTGTGTTTTTAAGAAATAATATCTATTAAAAGATTGACACTAGTTTAAGTCCAATTTTAAAGTGAAATTAATTCCAATGGCCACCATTGTATTAAGTGGTAAAAATATATTATAATTACACTTTAAAATAAATTCCAAAGATGATCTTATCATATAAATAAATTACATTAAAAATAGGTTTTGAATTAAAATACAACATTTTTCACTTATTCATTAAAAATGGACTTTATCAAAATAATAACAAAAACCCACACAAAGTAAATTTTGATATCCTGATTCTAAAGAAGTATTTTATTTTGTCCAATATAAGATATAAAATTGTCAATAAGTGGATTTAAAAAGGGTTCACCATCAAAAGGCGGTTAATCGACCTTTTAAAGAATATTAAAATATTTATTCTTAAAATTGGATTCATTCACATTTTCTGCCACTAACATTTATTGGATAAAAGTAAAAAAAAATTGACAAACATATATAATCATTTTGTAGTTAGTTCTGTCAATTCCCGCCATTACAACGGCTAGGCGTTAATTACAATTTAAAATAATATTATTTTATTATTAGGTTGCAATGTAAGATTTCCATGAAACTCGTTATTGTGTATTGGGTATTCCATCGAGCATAGAGTTACCTTTAAATTAATATTAATATTTTATTCAAAAATATGGAAAATATAAAAATGTCATATTCTTTATTTACATGGGGTGTTAGAAAACTGATATGTGAAATGGATTTTGTGAAATGGATCTATGAAACAGATTTGGTGAAACCGATCTATGAAATGGATTTGGTGAAACTGATCTATGAAACTGATTCGGTGAAACCTATATTTGAATCAAAACTGTGAAACCGATTTGGTGAAACCGATCTGTGAAACTGATTTGGTGAAACCAATCTGTCAAACCAATTTGGTGAAACCGATTTGGTGAAACCGATCTACGAAACTTATCTGTTAAGCTAATATGTGAGGCTTATCAGTGAAGCTGATCAGTGCATGTGATCAAGGAAGCTAATTAGTGGAGCTGATCAGTGAAGTGGATCAGTGAAGCTGGTCAGTGGTGGTGATCAATGAACCTGATCAGTGGAGCTGATCTATGGAGCTGATGGGTGGGACTGATCGATGAGTCCAGGACACCCCAACACTTAGAATTTTGGAAAAGTAATTGACCAGTACGGTCTAGGCCATTACCTTAGATACCTCTCAAAATTATTCTCGCCCTCATGAATATAGGAGTAAATCAAACAACCCCTCTAGAAGAAACCTCTATGGGACAGACCACCCCAAACAGCCATATGAATCCCATGGATCACATTGTCCCAAAACACTGATCGGGGACTTCTTTCCTCCAAGTCAAGATTCTATCCGCTTTCGGCGGCACTGACTCACCCGCAAGGGTTTAATCATATCCACCTTAATGCATCTTGATTAGGGATCAGGTCCTCCCTTCCCCATATATCAGGACATTTCATAACCACTCCCTAGGTAAGGAAACAAAACATCTCATAAACCAACAAGGCCAGCATTACATCACAGCAGGTCACAAAAACAAGAACAACAGGGAAGGCTCAGAACAGCAACTCAAAATAGCTTTGGGTTCTGGGCGCGCATCTGAGCTTCTTGCTCCCACATACACTCCTTGAGGCCACCGTTCCTCTACTACACATAACTCAATGGGATGGTTCATCCACAAATAACATTCTCATTCCTATCCTCGATCCTCACTAGTCGCTCCATGAACGTAGAGTCATCCCCTATATCAAATTCTCCCCAGTCAATGACACGGGAATCATCGTGTATATATCGAAAAAGATGGGAGATGTGGAAAACATCATGGATCCTTTCCAACTGAGGTGGAAAAACCAGCTGATATTCCACCTTACTGACTCGTCCCAACACTTCAAAGGGCCTGATGAACTTAGGAGAGAGCTTTCTCCAATTGCTAAACCTTCACTGCCCACATCAAGGGGAAACCTGTAAGAACACATGGTCGCCAACCTCGAACTCCAAGGGCATCCTCCTATAATAGACATATGACTTATTCCGGTCTTGGACTGCCTTCATCCTCTCACAAACAAGATAAACCTTCTCTGTTGTGCTCTACACCACCTCTGGGCCAAGAACACCTACTTCACTAACCTCAATTCAGCACACAGGTGAACGACACGACCTCTCGTACAAGGCTTAAAATGTTTCCATGCCAATAGTAGAGTGATATATGTTACTGTAGGTAAACTATACTTAGTAAAAATGTTGTTCCCATGATCCCCCAATGTCCAAAACACATGATATTAGCATATCCTCCAATGTCTGGATGGTTCGATCTATCTGTCCGTTTGTTTGGGGATTGAATGTAGTGCTTAGACATAGATAGGTGCCAAAATCATGCTGGAATCCCCTCCAGACTCATGAGTTAAACCATGCATCCCTATCTGAGACTATGGACCTTGGAACTCCATACAACTGCACCTCTGCATCCACGTATCTCCATGCTAAGGCATCCACTACACTCGACTCCTTGATCTCAAGAATGTGAGCTGATTTCATCAGACGGTCTACCATTACCCAGATAGATTCAGAGCCTCCTTGGACCCTGGTTAGTCCTATGACGAAATCCATCGATATGTCATCCCACTAACACTTGGGGACATCTAAAGGCTGTAACAAACCTCTTGGGATGCAGTGTTCATCCTTCACTTGCTGTCATACCAAGCACCTTTCCATGAACTCTTCCATTGCCCGTTTCACCCTGGGCCACAAAAAAATGTTCCCTCGGGCCTCAGTATATCTCGGAGACTCCAAGGTGTACAGATACGAGTGATTTATATAACTCACAGAGAACTCTGTCATGCATCATCTCAGGTAAAAAAACATCTCTCAAAAAAGTATCTGATTTTGACCATCCTCTGACAGCCCTTCTGGAGCATTGCCTTTGTTAAAACGATCATGCGTCACTTCACTCTCTATGTCTCCCCACTGAGACTCCTCCACCAGCTATAGTAGATAGGACTAAACTGTCATTTAAAGAAAACAACCTCTACCACTATCCTCCCTTACTTGTAGGTGTAGGGAAGCCAACTCCTCCATTTCCTTCCAAGCATCCACAGATTCATGAATAGATTCCCTCCATGACTTCCTACACAAGGCATTAGACACAAAGTTCCTGTTACCTTCAATGTAATAGATCTCAACATTTTAGTCTTGGAGAAACTCCACCCACCTTTGTTGTCGCTTGTCCAGGCCCCACTAGGTAAAGATATGCATCAAACTCTTGTGATCTGTGAATACAACAAAGTGATCCCTGATGAGGTAATACTGCCACAACATCAATATTGTAACGCCCTGACCCCAGCTACCCAGAGTCGGTGCATTACTTCGTAACATTGGCATGATCACAAAAGATCAAGTCTCGAAAGACCGATTAGTTTAGTAGCCTTGGAAACACTAGATACATTCATAAGTCTTTCATTACATCAAAAAGTAAACAAACTACAATAACATGGTCTTCATAGTCCACACTCATATCCCTTTCTGACTACCCCTGCAGGTCATTCATAAAATACTTCTTCACATCCTGGAAAAATATTAAAACATTGAAAGGGGTGAGCTCAGATGCTCAGTAAGGTTAACAATATAGCGGAAGCTTTCATCAATAAACATAAACATTTAAGGCAATGTGTAACTAAAACAAAAGCCTTTTAAACTAGAACTTCAACATAATATGGCAAAAGTAAAATGAGATAATGTCATTCCCTTCTTCACATGGATATTCTACTGGTTGAATAATCACATGAAAAATCAATAACCACTTTCATAATGAGGGAATGTATAATGTCGTACATTCTAAAACATTTTGTCAAGGCCTCGGCCAAGATTTCTAAAATGATTAAGGCCTCGGCCAAAACCATAAATCAAATTGGGAAAGGGCCTCGGCCAATTCCACGTCTAGTTGTCTCATGAGACCTACCGATGCATCGAGGAGCTATAGCGGGCTCCACCCGTCACTTATTATGTCCAATACATTCCTCATATGAATAGGTTTAAACATATCATAAACCATAACATAATCGCATCACATAAAACATGCATAAAGGAAACATAACATTTCCACATTTCAATCACAAGATATAAATACAACACATTGATATAATAAAAACGCTTTCAAAACCATTTTCAATACCAAAATAAAAGAAAGTATAACATGGTATTTATTTTTCAATAAAAAAAATGATGGCTTGTAGAGGAAGCCGAAACTCAAATAATGGTCACGGTGGCGGAGAAGTCGTTGTCCCCGCATACGTACGACAAAAACATTCCCTTTTGTCATTTAGTAAACGCTTCGTATAAAAAATATTCCTTTTGAAATATATGTAAAAGTCAAAGGGGTTTATACACCGTATAAAAGAAATTTGTGTATAAAACCAAATATGCCTCAATGAAAGGAGATTGAGACGAAGTCCTTAAAAAAATCATGTTTTAAAATAAAATAGATCTATTATGTGTATTCACTATAGGTACACATGAAGAATACAAAATAAGACATAATAATATCATGACATAATTTGAAAGTAGGAGATTAACCCAAAGAATTGAAGTTGGGTTAAGAAGTTCCCTTACCTCGTGTCTGACTTGACTCAACCATTCTTTAACTTCCTGAATAATAAACTAGAGTTAATATATAACTTATTAAGAACCATTTTCAATTTCATTATCCTTATTATATCACTTATTACAATGATATGAACATTATGTAATTATTTAAGTTAATAACGGTCGTTTTGTCGATCTTTGGTACTTGAGTCAGCAATACACTTCTTATAATTACAAGTTGTTTATGTGGTAGAATATCCATTGTCTCCAGAATTATATTCATGATTTAGATGTCATATATATCTTATATATCCAGTATATACATTCATTTATAATATTACGTAACATTTAGAGGTATGAAATGAAATGCACCGTTCATGGAGACGGTAAGCCGTACGTACGCATGAACGCTACTTTCATTTCAATTTCATATTTAATGGAACGAAATCATAATGATATAAATGTATAATATAATTCTAGTATAATATAGTGTATAATACCATTTACTCCATCCTTTATACATCCCACATATGGCATTAACGATTCAAATCACTTTGAGGGGGCGGTAGTCCGCACTTCCTAAATTGAAATTATCGCGTTTTACCCATAATGGAAATCATAAAGTATGCCATAAATGAGAAATACAGAAGCATAAGTAAAACATAAACATATTATATATCATATATAAAAATATTGACATCTTAATGGCCACCATTGAAGGTGTTATATGAGTGTTGAACAATCATTGTTTCGTGAGGCAGAAATTCACCATCCACAGAAACCGTATGTTCTTTAACCATTAGATGTAGGTGTGTGTAAGTGTAGCTCGAATCCTTCTTATAAAAACATCCTAGTAAATTGAGGATACTGGTTTTGTTAAAAAAGAAATTAATAAAAAGAGTTTAGGGGGTTGGAGAAGAAAAATAAAACAAAACAACATTAGAGAAGACATTACCTCAAAATCGGGTAACTCTTTTTTATTTGAGCCAAAGTCTTCCTTGAGAAGAGTTCCGCCCAAAGTGAGGCTTCTAGGAGTAAGAGGGGGAAGTTGGGAGAGTATTTGGACAGAGGTTGGCCGATCCAAATGGCTTGAAAGTGTGAATAAGGTGGGAGTGGTGGGGCCCTTTTATAAGAGGAGAGGAGGGGCTCTTTTGGAAAGATTGAAATGTTACATTATTATACAATGCTTTTCGGATTCTAAAGGTCCCACACTTATATAATTCGTGTCTAAGGTGATAAGGGTTCGAAATATCCTCATCCAATAGGCTTTGGACAAGTGTAAGCCTTGGATGTTTCATTATCTTCTCATTTTATTTAAATCGTTAAATAATGAGGTCATCGCTGCATCATAATGATGTCATATATAATTTAATTTCTTTAATGTCTAAAAATTATAAAAAAACTACTATGATGTAGGAAATCTTTTTATCTTTCTAATGAATATTTATAATCAAAATTTGGACTTTTCTAACCCCATGTAAAAATTGTTTTAGTAAAACATTTCATGTTTGTGTCATTTTTTTACTTTAACATTAAATAAAAGGTATTTATGTCATTTTCCAACTAAAGTGGCTCCATGGGGTCCCCAAGTTGACCCATGGGTTGTCTTGGTCGGCCATGACTCATCCAATAGAAGTAGTACAAGTGTCAAGCTCATATCATATTATTAAAACATTATTTTTATCTTAAACTACACTAATTACCTCTAATCGCGATTAAGAACTTAAAAGTTACTATTCACCAAAAAATTATTTTGATCTTATTGAACCACATTTTACTTATTAATGACAACCATGTATGTCGGATTTTTAAAAATCATATCACAGAAGTGGTAATATTTCATTTAAACGAAAAATTAGTTATTTAACTACCACTTAGTGGTTTCACTATTCATCAAAAATTGAAGTTTTTCAGAACAATGCCAAAATTTCACCCTAAGCTATAATTGATATTCCGAATTCAAAAATGATATCTATTTTACAAAATTCCAAACATATATGTTTCATTAATTAATTTTATAATTAATTCCCGCTGTCACAACAAATAGCGTGTTTTTAAGAAACAATTTATATCAAAAGATTGACAATTGTTTATGTCCAATTTCAAAGTGAAATTAATTCTAATGACCACCATTGGATAAAATGGTAAAAATATATTCTAATTATACTTTAAAACCACTAAATAGTATAATTTATCACTATAAATTATTTTGATTAAAAAATTTGTTTTTAAGTATTTTTCACTATTCATAAAAAAAATAGAAGTTCTCAGAAAAATACCAAAAATTCAACATAGGCTAATTTCGATAATAGGAATACAAAAATGAAGTCCATTTTAAAATATAAAATTTCTATAAATTTAAAAAGTGGTTATTAATATTCATAACGACTACTTTGATTAGTTGTAGTGTGTTAGAACTCGATGTTGCGTACAATGCAAGCTATTACATTATTGAATGAGAAGCGTATCATGGAAGCTCGGGGTGTTACATTCTCTCCTCCTTCAATAAATTGCGTCCTCGCAATTTGAAATTTTTCTTTGAAAATAAAAGGTTGAAAAGAGAAAATACCTTTGAGGAATACCCACATCGGAAATGAGGTTAATAAATATATAACATTAAAAGAAAGCAAGATAAGTACAAAGGTCACCCGAGATAGCCCATTCTAGGATTCTAAGAAAATATGGATATGGAGGAGAAACAAACCATCAAGGTCTGATGGAGAGTTATAGAAAACAGGATTAGGAGAAAGTTTAACTACAAGAAAATCACAAACTTGTGATTGGTTAAACGATCATTGATTCCCCAGTAGGAAAAGTTAACCGACAACATTTTTGTTTTGAGTTAACTTTTATAATGTTGAGGAATTTATTTAGGAGATTTACTAAGAACGTAAGGGAATATACATACTTGTTATGTATACTTTCATTTGTTAATAAATTTTTACCACAAACCCAACTTTTACTCCAAATGGTAACGGAACTCAAAAATATTCTATTTATCCTAATTGTATAAGGTTCCAAATGTTAACACATACCATTTAGATTAGTAAAATTATTTTGTAATAACCATGGACTTCCTGTAGGCTAGTGGTAGGAAATAAAGGCATGTCGCACTATGATTGTGGGTTCGATTCCTGCAGCTTTGTCCGACGCGACGGGTTATGCCCCACCCTGCAGGTTGTCCTTTTCCTAAAACTATAGTATTATAATATTCCAAAAATAATATTCATAAATTTTTTTAACCTTAAACAATACTATCCAAAGATCAACTTAATCCACTCCAACCTTTATAGTTATCCAAAATACCTCTGTCCAGACTTTCTCTAAAAGGTCTCTTAATTCCAAAATCAATTTATCAGATTCCCCAAACAAAGTAAAGTTTCTCTTATTGTCACATAATAAAAATATAATTACCTTCATCATATTAAAACCTTACTGAAATCAAAAAGTATTGCAGTACAATCCATATATATATATCACATTATTCTTATAACCAGAATATAATCCTTGAGTCTAAAAGCATCAATACATTAATTATTCCGCTTCAACTGTAGTCACAGCATAAGATTGGCCTTGATCCCTTGGCCTTTTCTGAGGTAAGTTTCCTTGACGCTTAGGACATTCATTTTCATAATGCCCCATTTCCCTACAATTGTAGCATTCAACTTTGACAGCCTCTTTCTTTCCCTTGCAATCACGAGCCTGGTGACCCTTTTCTCCACATTTATAACAAACTCTCATTCCTTTTAGGCACGTACCAGGGTGATTCTTCCCACAATTATCACATAATGGAAAATCCTTCTTTCCCTTTTTCCCTTTATCTGTATCTTGTTCCCCCGTTCTCTTCTTCTCTTGCTTTACTTTGTTGTCATAAGACTTAGAGAATTCCTTTTCTGTCTTGATAGCACACGAGAAAATATCTTCGTATGATGAGAAGGATTGTGATACTAAAGCTCGACGGAGAAATGGTTTTAACCCATCAAAGAAATGATCAATCTTACTCCTTGGGTTACGTATATAATCGGCAGCATGCCTCGCTAACCTTGTAAAGTTAGCCTCATACTTTGCGACATTCTCATCCTCCTTCTGCTTCAGACTCAGAAATTGTCTTTCCATATCTGCTCGATGGTTGCGAGGAATGTATTTTTCTAAGAAAAGCTCTTTGAACTCCCTCTATTCCATATTCGATACATCATCATCTTCCTTTCTGTTTTGAATCAGTGACCATCACTGATCGGCATCTCCAGTGAGGCGGTAAACTGCCATGATAACTTTTCCCCTTTCACTAATCCCCAAAGCCTGAAATATTTTCTCTAGGAAATTTATCCATTGCTCGGCTACTAAGGGATTTGTACTCCCATTGAACGTTGGTGGTTGTTGCCTCATGAATCGATCTAACATTGATCCTCCACGCTGTGGATCAGGGTGCTCCATACGGGTAAGGTTATTATTCATAACCTGAGTAAGTTGTCCCAGTATGGTGATTAGCTGATCGGCACCAGTTGCATCACCAGCCCCACTATAATTATCTTGAGCAGAAGGGAAATCCCTACATGGAGTGCGTGCATTGATACGGTTTCCATTTCTTCCACTAGGCGCCATTTCTAAACAATGGCATAAACTAGATCAGTTTATGAATCAAAATACATAATCCCATACTTATAAAACACTTAACATAAATTGAACTATTTATGGATATAATCCATAATAATAAAAATGTTTTATTTGAGAAAGTATATACTCATAAACCCTTCATAATGATTTGTAAATAAAATGAGAGTTATCCTAAGCATATCCCCCGGGAGTGTCGTAACCAAGAGTGCAGCAAGGCCCGTTGTCGTGCACCAGTTCCCGTTCGAGTCTAGCTCAAAGTGGTGTTTTCGGGTTTTACCCCTAGGAACATTTGTGCCAGAGCCGCCTCTACCTGCTCCTATCCAGACAGGGATGTATTGCTCGGAAAACTCACAAAATCTCTAAAATACCAAAATTCTAGGAAGTTCTTCTATACTAATCCTCAAAGTTCATCTTAGGTCTACGTTCTCTAATCAGAGTTTATCTAAATCTAGCTTCCAAGGTTTGTACTAAATTTCCTCCGATACCAACTGTAACGCCCCGACCCCAGCTACCCAGAGTCCGTGCATTACTTCGTAACATTGTCATGATCACAAAAGATCAAGTCTCGAAAGACCGATTAGTTTAGTATCCTTGGAAACACTAGATACATTCATAAGTCTTTCATTACATCAAAATGTAAACAAACTACAATAACATGGTCTTCGTAGTCCACACTCATATCCCTTTCTGACTACCCCTGCAGGTCATTCATAAAATACTTCTTCACATCTTGGAAAAATATTAAAACATTGAAAGGGGTGAGCTCAGATGCTCAGTAAGGTTAACAATATAGCGGAAGATTTCATCAATAAACATAAACATTTAAGTCAATGTATAACTAAAACAAAAGCCTTTTAAACTTGAACTTCAACATAATATGGCAAAAGTAAAATGAGATAATGTAATTCACTTCTTCACATGGATATTCTACTGGTCGAATAATCACATGCAAAATCAATAACCACTTTCATAATGAGGGAATGTATAATGCCAGACATTCTGAAACATTTTGTCAAGGCCTCGGCCAAGACGTCTAAAATGATTAAGGCCTCGGCCAAAACCATAAATCAAATTGGGAAAGGGCCTCAGCCAATTCCACGTCTAGTTGTCTCATGAGACCTACCGATGCATCGAGGAGCTATAGCGGGCTCCACCCGTCACTTAGTATGTCCAATACATTCCTCATATGAATAGGTTTAAACATATCATAAACCATAACATAATCACATCACATAAAACATGCATAAAGGAAACATAAAATTTCCACATTTCAATCACAATATATCAATACAACACATTGATATAATAAAAACGCTTTCAAAACCATTTTCAATACCAAAATAAAAGAAAGTATAACATGGTATTTATTTTTCAATAAAAAAAATGATGGCTTGTAGAGGAAGCCGAAACTCAAATAATGGTCACGGCGGCGGAGAAGTCGTTGTTGCCGCATACGTACAACAAAAACATTCCCTTTTGTCGTTTAGTAAACACTTCATATAAAAAATATTCCTTTTGAAATATACGTAAAAGTCAAAGGGGTTTATACACCGTATAAAAGAAATTTGTGTATAAAACCAAATATGCCTCAATGAAAGGAGATTGAGACGAAGTCCTTAAAAAAATCATGTTTTAAAATAAAATAGATCTATTATGTGTATTCACTATAGGTACACATGAAGAATACAAAATAAGACATAATAATATCATGACATAATTTGAAAGTGGGAGATTAACCCAAAGAATTGAAGTTGGGTTAAGAAGTTCCCTTACCTCGTGTCTGGCTTGACTCAACCGTTCTTTAACCTCCTGAATAATAAACTAGAGTTAATATATAACTTATTAAGAACCATTTTCAATTTCATTATCCTTATTATATCACTTATTACAATAATATGAACATTATGTAATTATTTAAGTTAATAACGGTCGTTTTGTCGATCTTTGGTACTTGAGTCAACAATACACTTCTTATAATTACAAGTTGTTTATGTGGTAGAATATCCATTGTCTCCAGAATTATATTCATGATTTAGATGTCATATATATCTTATATATCCAGTATATACATTCATTTATAATATTACTTAACATTTAGAGGTAAGAAATGAAATGCACCGTTCATGGAGACGGTAAGTCGTACGTACGCATGAACGCTACTTTCATTTCAATTTCATATTTAATGGAACGAAATCATAATGATATAAATGTATCATATAATTCCAGTATAATATAGTGTATAATACCATTTACTCCATCCTTTATACATCCCACATATGGCATTAACGATTCAAATCACTTTGAGGGGGCGGTAGTCCGCACTTCCTAAAACGAAATTATCGCGTTTTACCCATAATGGAAATCATAAAGTATGCCATAAATGAGAAATACAGAAGCATAAGTAAAACATAAACATATTATATATCATATATAAAAATAGTGACATCTTAATGGCCACCTTTGAAGGTGTTATATGAGTGTTGAACAATCATCGTTTCGTGAGGCAGAAATTTTCCATCCACAGAAACCGTATGTTCTTTAACCATTAGATGTAGGTGTGTGTAAGTGTAGCTCGAATCCTTCTTATAACAACATCCTAGTATATTGAGGATACTGGTGTTGTTACAAAATAAATGAATAAAAAGAGTTTAGGGGGTTGGAGAAGAAAAATAAAACAAAACAACATTAGAGAAGACATTACATCAAAATCGGGTAACTCTTTTTGATTTGAGCCAAAGTCTTCCTTGAGAAGAGTTCTGCCCAAAGTGAGGCTTCTATGAGTAATAGGGGGAAGTTGGGAGAGTATTTGGATAGAGGTTGGCCGAGCCAAATGGCTTGAAAGTGTGAATAAGGTGGGAGTGGTGGGGGCCTTTTATAAGAGGAGAGGAGGGGCTCTTTTGGAAAGATTGAAATGTTACATTATTATACCATGCTTTTCGGATTCTAAAGGTCCCAAACTTATATAATTCGTGGCTAAGGTGATAAGGGTTCTAAATATCCTCATCCAATAGGCTTTAGACAAGTGTAAGCCTTGGATGTTTCATTATCTTCTCATTTTATTTAAATCGTTAAATAATGAGGTCATCGCTGCATCATAATGATGTCATAAATAATTTAATTTATTTAATGTCTAAAAATTATAAAAAAAATACTATGATGTAGGAAATATTTTTATCTTTCTAATGAATATTTATAATCAAAATTTGGACTTTTTAACCCCATGTAAAAATTGTTTTAGTAAAACATTTCATGTTTGTGTCATTTTTTTACTTTAACATTAAATAAAAGGTATTTATGTCATTTTCCAACTAAAGTGGCTCCATGGGGTCCACAAGTTGACCCATGGGTTGTCTTGGTCGGCCATGACTCATCCAATAGAAGTAGTACAAGTGTCAAGCTCATCTCATATTATTAAAACATTATTTTTATCTTAAACTACACTAATTACCTCTAATCGCGATTAAGAACTTAAAAGTTACTATTCACCAAAAAATTATTTTGATCTCATTGAACCACATTTTGCTTCTTAATGACAACCATGTATGTCGGATTTTTGAAAATCAAATCACAGAAGTGGTAATATTTCATTTAAACGAAAAATCAGTTATTTAACTACCACTTAGTGGTTTTACGATTAATCAAAAATTGAAGTTTTTCAGAACAATGCCAAAATTTCACCCTAAGCTATAATTGATATTTTGAATTCAAACATGATGTCAATTTTACAAAATTCCAAACATATATGTTGCATTAATTAATTTTATAATTAATTCCCGCTGTCACAACAAATAGCGTGTTTTTAAGAAACAATTTATATCAAAAGATTGACAATTGTTTGTGTCCAATTTCAAAGTGAAATTAATTCTAATGACCACCATTGGATAAAATGGTAAAAATATATTCTAATTATACCTTAAAACCACTAAATAGTATAATTTATCACTATAAATTATTTTTATTAAAAAAGTTGTTTTTAAGTATTTTTCACAATTCATAAAAAAAATAGAAGTTCTCAGAAAAATACCAAAAATTCAACATAGGCTAATTTCGATATTAGGAATACAAAAATGAAGTCCATTTTGAAATATAAAATTTCTATAAATTTAAAAAGTGGTTATTAATATTCATAACGACTACTTTGATTAGTTGCAGTGTGTTAGAACTCGATGTTGCGTACAATGCAAGCTATTACATTATTGAATGAGAAGCGTATCATGGAAGCTCGGGGTGTTACAAATATGAACACTACTACTATAATATCTAGGTCATTGGTGGCATAATTATGCTCATAAGGATGTAACTTCCTAGACCTATAAGATATCACTCCCCATTGCTGCATCATCACAGGCCCTAGGACATGTCCAGAAGCATCACAAAACACCTCAAACAACATCCCTTCCTCTGGTAACCTCAGCACTAGAGCACTAACCAAATTCCATTTTTGATAATTGAAGGCTTCCTGCCTCTGCTCACACCACAAAATGCTTGGTCCTTTCTGGTCAATGAAGTCAAGGGAGTTGAAACCAAAGAGAAGTTGGGTACAAAACTCAGATAATATCCTGTCAGATCTAGAAAATTGTGAAACTCCATCACATTCATGGGTTCTTCCCAAGAAAAAACTACTTACACAATTGAAAAATAAACTTCTACCCCTTTTTGAGATAGCACGTGTCTAAGGAAATTCTCTTCTCGTGTCATGAACTTACACTTGGACAATTTCCCATAGAGATGGTGATGTCAATGGGTTTCTAAGACCATCCTGAGGTACATAGTATGTTCCTCCTCTGATCTTGAGTAGATAAAAATGTCATCGATGAACACAATGATGAACTGGTCTAGAAAAATGCGGAAAATAGAGTTCATGAGGCTCATGAACACATCAGGTGCATTCTTAACACCGAACAGCATGACTACGAACTCAAAGTTCTCATACCTGCACCTAAAAGTAGTATTTAAAATATCACTATCCTTCACCCTTACTAGGTGATACCCAGAACATCGATCAATCTTAGAGAACCAACCTTCTACCCTCAGCTGTTCAATGAGATCATCTATCCCCAGAAGAGGGTAATGGTTCTTGACTGTTACATGATTCAGTCTCCAGTAGTCTGTACACAGCCGAAGACCACCATCTGCCTTTTTTGCGAACAAGACCAGATCACCCCATGGCGACACGCTGGGTTGGAAAAAACCCTTATTAATCATATCATAAATCTGGATATGGAACTCTCGTAGCTTAGAAGGCACCATCTGATAAGGATCCAAGGAAATCAGACGGGCATTGGGTTGTTAGTCTATCCCGAACTCAACATCATGTCGAGGGGGTAGAGTCACAACCTCCCTTGTAAAAATGTCTTGTAACTCTCTAAAAACTCTCAGAACATCCAATATCTCAGCATCCACTTATGCTGCTAAATGCTCAGCCAACATAGAAAGAAGGGGCTCCACATGACGTCTCCCCACCTGACAACTACGCTCGCTAATAAAAGCCACTGTGGGCTATCCCAATAGGAGAACATGACTTCTCTCTGAAAGCAGTCGATAACAGTGTGCATAGAAAACAGCCATTTTATGCCTAGAATGACGTCATGTGGTTTTATTTGTAGTAGAAGAAGGTCCCAACCCGACTAATCCGGCCCCAACATCAATCTACATCGTTGACAAACATCAGACAGATTGGTATAACCCCCCAACTAGCATGTTGAGAACCATGGGCATGGAGAGTCTCTCTATGTCTAGGCTCAAGAAATAGGTTAGATATCATGTAACAAAAGAGATTGATTCTCATGAATCAAATAAGCTGAAAAAAATAGTTCTAAACAAACTGATCATACCTCGAACCACTTTCAACCCTACTAGAACTGCTGCCTCTACGGCATGCACCTGCCCACACCCAGCTCCTCTGCCTCTCGGTAGTTGGCCACCCCCCAACCATGGTCAAGGTCCTTAAGGAGCACCATGGGGTTGGCCTCCTCCTACCACGTCTACTCTCAGAGAAGCGGGGATCTTTTTCCCTACTTCTGTTGCTGAAAGGGTTTAGCTGGAAACTACTGCTGATGACGTGGGTGCTAAACTTGCCCACCCCCACTGTAATGCATTATGTAAGAGCACTAATTATGCAGGTTCCCACAGCTTCCACAGATGATGAACCTTGGTCTGGGGCTCATGAGGAAAGGGCGAGGACTGAGAGATCGAAACTGGAATAGTTGGGGCCTTCTCCCCACTGGTTGAAACCTAGAAGGCCCTGATGCTGGAGGCCTACTGCTGACTGTCTTACCCTTTGATGAACTCCACTAGATCCCCTCTTGTGGAACACCTCCCAGCATGTGCATCCTTTCTACCAATTCAGCCTTCTTTTGGACCTCCATGTATGTGGGTAGATTGACGGGAGTAATAGCATACTGAAGAGATGGTCATAGTGCATACTCTAAATGTCTCACTTGAGACTCTTCATTCGGAAAATGGTCTGGAGAAAAATGAATTACATCCTTGAACTTGATCCCCAACTCCCTCACTAACATGATCCCATGATAATGGGAGAGTTTCTCCTGCCTCTTCTCCACCTTCATCATGGAAGAGAGGAATTCTGCCTGGAATTCCATCTCGATGTCGGTCCATGAAACATCAGCCTCCCTCTTCTCCCCAAGATATAGAGTCCACCATTGATGAAATGTTCCCCACAACTATCTTACAGCAAGAGGAACGCAGTACTCCATTGAAGCCCAGATCAAGCTGAAAGCTATCACCAGCTCCTCTAGCCAGCTCTCTATCACCGTGTCTGAGGTACTGCCCTTGTATTTCCGGATGGTATACCCCTAAAAACAATGAAGCATCCTATACCACTGACCATCCACCTCCTCTCACTTATCCCTCTCCTGGGGCCCGATCACCCGCACTACTCTTGGTCGTCGTCTATGTTCCATTGTCGCAAGGTAAACAAGGAATGCATAAGCCTGAGCAGTGTATAAGATTGCTTTTAAATATTTTTAGACTTTTTATTCATTTTAAATCCCTAAAAAACCCAAGACACACATGAACAAAAGTCATTATTGAAGTTTCCAGTCAGGATCCAAGTATCACTGAGAGGGGGAGGGGGTGAATCAGTGATATCTTTTTCTTTTTAAGTATCCCCTTTTTTTTTGAGACAACCTTCACCTCCTGTTAAAGAGTTTCTTCCCGGCTAAACACACACAACCACAGGAACACAAGATTTACAAGGATCACTACTCAACAAGAGTAGCTGCGTCCTTGGTATGGTAAGGAAACAATCCAGTACCACACAATCCACTAGAAAACAATCCTTTGATGTGGAATACAACGAGTAGGATATACCCTTACACTCGTGCAGCACTTTCAAAACAATCCAATAGTGCTTATGCTCCCTATTAGCACAAATAGGGTAACACAATGTTTCAGTGCTATTTTACAATTGAACAAATGTATTCTCTGAAGTACAAATCCTTACTTTCTTACCCAGAAGCCGGTAAGAACTCTATTACGCACTACTGAATACGTGCGAATACCCAAAATATTTCACGTAGCCTTTAGGGTGACTTGCGCACAATTCAAATGGCTTACGTGTAAAAATTCCATTTTGGTGCGGAAATCATTTTCGCGCAACTTCCCTTTTTCGCGCAAAGTTTCACTTTTCGCGCTGCTTCCAAATTTTTCACGCAACTGTCTTTATTTCACGAAAACGTCTTTCTTTTCACGCACCCCACCTAGAGTAAGATTGTACGCGCACCAGAGCTCGGAATTTCTTCTATGTGTCGAGTCTCTTTAAATGAGAAGGGTTAGCCTCATATTTATAGGCATTTTTGACCCCGCATGAAAAACACTAATCTGTGCGTAAAACCTCCTTTATGCGCATAAAAACTCTTTTATGAAACTTCATATTTCGTGCCATGCTTCAATATTTCGCACACCTCATGCCTTTTCCATTTTTCATCCTTCTAAGCATGAAGCACCAATTGTGTGAAAAATTCCACATCGCATTCTATATTGCGCACAAATTCATCCTTTCACGCAACATCGTATTTCGCGCAATGATCCAATTTTTCGTGCAGCTCATGCCTTTGAAAATTTTTGAGTTTCTGATCTTGAAACACCTTTTGTGTGAAAAACATCATTCCTCTATTTCGCGCATCCCGCAGATATTTCGTGCAACCCGCTACTATTTCGCGCACTGCTTTATTTTTTCACGCAACCTACCTAAATTTCCGTTCACTCAATGACTTTATCATTTTTCGATGTTCTGGCCTTGAATCATGCCTTTAATACAAAAATCTAAACAATATTCAATCTTGCATGCCCCATCCATTCCCAAACACATTTCTTCGTCTCCCGATTTTCAGGCTCTAATATTTGGCAAACACTGGAAAACGGTGCCACCTTAAACCGTTCTTTTCTGCCATCCCCAGATTGTCCATTTCTTTTTCATTTTCTCTCTTCACTGCTTCCCATAACAATTCCTCTTCTCTTGCGACGAATCCCACTATCGTGATATTTATCCTTTGATAGATCACCTTTAGGATCGTCAGAGTTGCAATGGGAACTGAAACTTCCCTATCCCCCAGCAGCATCATTCCTTCCAATCAAAACTTTATATGACTGGCATCATCATTTCTCCCCATTTCCTTCATAAGGCTTGCATCACAAGTTCTCCTAACTCATGATATGGGTAAAATACATACCAGCAATGCATCGTCTGATTTGTGATCCTTCTACAAAGTGAATTGATTTATCTTCTTTGACAACAAAATAAAACACTCTGCAAAGGATAACTCTTCAAACTTTCTTCTCCATTCAACTTGGCCCCAACAATTATGATGTATGTACCTTTCCTAGGGTCTCTACCCTGCAATTAGTGTTTCCTCAATAAGTTGTTCGGTAGGCCCAATGTATTTTCATCAGATCATGGGGGGGCCTAAAATCCCATTTCCTTTCCAGTCTTACATGGCTATTTCACACACCATGATTTCCTAGAACTATTTCCCTACCATGCCATGAAATCCTAACAGTGCCTAACCCCGAGCTTAATCATGTCTCTCGACCTCTCTCTGTTACCATTCTATCATGACCCGCCTTTACCAAGTTGAGAGAAGGGAGAGTAGATTGTCAGACCCTTTGTTCATCTAGTTTAAGGAGAGATAATGACCCATGAGACCCACTTTCAATAGGCCCGATAGTGGAGACTATCCCCAAGGGTATCAAATCACACACAAAATGGAAGGCATTGCAATTTTTTTAGTAGGATCAAGAGATAAGATAGTAAATCCCAACAACACCAAAACTGAAGGTAAATTTAAATCCAAAAGCAATCCATTCCCATATGCATTTCGAAAATTAGATGCTAAAAAGTATAAGAAAACCCCAAAGGAAAGTACCAATAAAAAAGAAAAAAAGTACAACAACAACTCTCCCAACGTCAGAGCTAATACAGTCCTGCACGATCCCAGATTCTTCATGGAATCCTAAAAGAAGTTTATTTATGTAGGGTGAGTATACAGGTATACTCAGTAGGGAAAACCAAAGGATCTCATGAACAAGGGGGGAGGCATTCTAATTCCCTGTGAGAAAAGGATATAACAAGAGCACCTTTCATGTGAACTATCCACCCAATCCTCACCAAGGCACACTCCACAAATAACACAAGTCATGTAAAGTAATATTAATAGAACATTGATATTTTGGTACCCCACGCCACTTTCCCACTGGTTATTAAAAACATCCTACGCATCAATCCTCTCACTCCATTCTCACAAAAGTCTCACTTCCATCCCCCACCCACACACACCTGGGCTACAACAACCACTTATCCCACCCGCAAACACCTAGGACATAATAACCAGACATAACCACGCCTGCCGAAACCTGGGCCATAACAACTGCCACCACACCTGAAGACAGATGGGCCTCATCCCGAAGGCGCTTGGGATACCACCTACCTACACACACCTAGGACAACCACCAAAACATACCCTTCTTGAAGAATAATGGGAAATAATGGACCTCATGCCATCATATCCTAGCCGAATGATCTTGGGATACTCGGGAAAGAGAGTACAAAAGTATCTAATAAGCAGCCACTCATAAGAGTGTCGGGAAAAACACCCACCCCCGTGAAATGTGGGTGTTTGGCATGATGTTCTTAACATGGATGGGGTACGAAAAAGAAACATAGGAACTAAAATTATATATATCGGTAATAAGAACTCATCCCATCCTAGGGGATCCAAATCCATCCAATACACAAGACCCCTCATTACTATTAATTCAAAAGAAGCATAACAGCCATAACCCTCTCACAACTCATTCCTAGAAAAAAATTCTCCATTGAACCCATTAATGTTTTCATATTCATGTAATTACATTTAAGAAAATATTGTACTACAAGGGAACTAACAAGAATAACCACAAGACAAGGAAAGGAAAATAGCCAAACAAAAAATTAAGCATTCACAACCGGTTCTCTTATAAAGTCACAACTACAAAAAGTTATTCGTTAGATCCCTCGAAGTATTGGAACAAAATCAAGCCCCAAAATACATCCCCACACAACCTTAGATCAAAAACCCAACAACTACACCACAAAAAGGGATCCCATCCCCATCCACGTCACTTCGCAAGCATCAATCGACAATATCACCATAACAATGCAAGGGAGTTTTCTAATTTGAATATTCCATTCATTTAGTTTTGTCTTTCTTTCGGTTAACCAAGGTGATCACACAAGAATTCTCATTCACTAAGAATCCATTTAATCAACCAAGTTTATGTTATTATCTAGTTTCAATGTTACACCCATTTAATTACATAAATATCCAGAAAAATAGAGGTTTATTAGTGCACAAGATAATACCACTAACAGCCATGATTTTCAGTTGGCATAAACCTGTAAAATTCACAACACATAATCAAGGATAAATAATACAATTGAAACATCGAGAACACCCCCTTCATTCTATAAAATTCTATTTATTATATTCATTAAGGTTTTTTTTCATCCGTCCCCATAGAAACAATAGCAGACCCACCCTGGATGATACACACTAAGGATAGATGAAGGAAAAGCCCTACCTAAATGATCAAAGATCAACATTTTTCTCCAGGTGCCAATAATTGGGGATGTGCAACTTGTAGGGGAGGAACTCAGAAGACTCTAATAATGACCAGGAATGGCTCCAGCATTAGCGTACCACTCACCTTAGGAAGGGGAACTCCAAATTCACCAAGTAGAAGAAGGAAAAGCGACCATCTGAGAAGAATGAATTATCATGTGATAAAAAGGTGATATCCTAGAATTATAGGATATGAGGATCTTAAGAGTCTTTAATGGTGGATTGTGGTTTTACCTCATAGTTATATGGCTATCGATGAAGGAATTAATTTTTTATTTTATAATTCTCATCGGAGGGGTGGCCAAAATAGTTGTGTGTTAAAGTATTTCATTTAAGAGAGTAAAACGGGTCCATTGAGGGTCTCCCAAATTCTAGGGAATTTAAAACATTGTGTATGGGAATAAAAATGGCTTTTAATCAGATTAAAAGGGTTAAAAGACTTAAAAGTAGCTTTATGGGAAAAACTAGGGAAGGAAAATCATGACACCCCTCTATGGCCGATTGGTGAGACTGATAGTTGAAAAAGATCGATGGAGATGATTAGCTGAAGCTGATCCCATGAAGCGGATTGGGTGAAGCTGATCCTGTGTAGCTGATCCTATGAAGCTGATTATTGAAACTGATATTTGAAACTGATTTGGTGAAATCGATCTGTGAAACTAATTCAGTGAAACTGATCTCTGAAAGCGATTTGGAGAAACCGATCTGTGAAACAGATTTGGTGAAAATAATCTATGAAGCAGATTTGGTGAAACTGATCTGTGAAACTGATTTAGTGAAACCAATCTCTGAAACCAATTTTGTGAAACCAATCTATGAAACCAATTTGGTGAAACTGATCTGTGAAACCGATTTAGTGAAACCGATCTGTGAAACTGATATGGTGAAACCATTTTGTGAAACTGATTTGGTGAAACCAACCTGTAAATTAGATTTGGTGAAACTGATATCTCAATCTGATTTGGTGAATCTGATCAATGAAACCGATTTAGTGAAACCATTATTTGAAATAGATTTAGTAAAACTAATTAGTGAATCCTATTTGGTTAAACTGAATTGTCAAACCTATTTGGTGAAACCGATCTGTGAAACTGATTTAGTGAAACTGATCTGTGAAAACGATTTGGTGAAACTGATCTGCGAAACTGATTTGGTGAAATCAATCTGTGAAACTGATTTGGTGAAACCAATATGTGAAACTGATTTGGTGAAACCGATCTCTGAAACCGATTTCATGAAACTGATCTGTGAAACTGATTTGGTGAAACCGATTTGTGAAACCGATTTGGTGAAACCGATTTGGTGAAAATGATTTGTGAAACCAAACTATGAAACTGATTTTGTGAAACAGATCTGTGAAACAGGTTTGGTGAAACTGATCTTTGAAATATATTTGGGGAAACCGATCTGTGATGCTTATCTATGAAGTTAATCAGTGAAGCTGACAAGTGAAGCTGATATGTAAAGCTGATCGGTGAAGCTGATCAGTGAAGCTGATTGGTGAAGCTGATCT
The DNA here is from genome assembly GCA_963277665.1 of Viscum album. Taxonomy (NCBI): domain Eukaryota; kingdom Viridiplantae; phylum Streptophyta; class Magnoliopsida; order Santalales; family Viscaceae; genus Viscum; species Viscum album. The sequence goes on along the minus strand of OY728128.1, from coordinate 1,128,820,459 downwards.
GTTGAGCTGATCAGTGAAGCTGATCAGCGGAGCCGATCAATGAATCTGATCAGTGGAGACGATTAGTGTAGCTGATCAGTGAAGCTGATCAGTGGAGATGTACAGTGAAGCTGATCAGTGGAGCTAATCTGTGGAGCAGATGGGTGGGACTGATTGATGAGTCCAGGACTCCCCAACACTTATAATTTTTTCAAAGTAATTGACCAGGAGGGTCTGGGCCATTACATATTGAATATGATATATTATTATATCCCAAAGGTAGTTATGTAATAAATATCATAAATATTTCATAAATATCATATGTAATCATTATATATTTATTCTTAGTTATCAATAGTATTTACTAATAAAAAATTGAAAACAACATTCATGGAGACAATAGGTCGTACGTGCACACAAATAATGATTCCAATTTATTGTTGTATTAAATGAAATATAATTAAATTATATATTTGAATATAATTATTCCAATATAATATTAACATTATATATATCAATTATATTTATTAAATTCATCCTTATAACATTAAATGTAAATTGTTATCGAATCACATCGCTTCATAGATGTGGTAGTCCACACGTCCACATATGAAGTTACTGTATATCCAAAATTTGAAATGATGACGTATGTAATATATAATAACAAAATAAGCATAAATATAGGAAAAATGTTATATATATCAAATGTAATCTTTAATTCCATCCTTATTACCATACTTGAAAGTGTATAAGGGAATAATGAAGTACATCGGTTAGTTGTATTTATTATAGTAAAGATAAAAACATCATAATAAATTAATTATACTTATTTTTTTATATAATGATTATATATAATAAATTTATGGGGTGGATAAATATATGAAACAAATGTAATTTTTGAATAATGTTAACTATTATTATAGTAACTCCTTTTGGTTTATACCAAAATCCATGGTTTTATTTCATCCCAATGTTAGTCTTACTGGATTAGGGTATATATGATAGAATCTAATTAAATATTTTTTTACAATACAAATGGATTTAGATGTGTGAATATGTGGGAGGAGTTAGTTCCATTTTATAGTTGAGGAAGAGTGTCATTATTGTAAACATAAAAAATAAAAACTATTTGAAAGAATATATTATGTAATATGGGTCCAATAATACAAACAATTCAAACCAAAAAACTTTGAATATGGCCATAAAATATGTCTTGGATAAGTTTTTAGGTCACTAGGACACTTGTTATTAATAATTAATAACAAAGTAAACTATTTTTCACCATAATCGCTATAAATAATTTTGATTGTTTCATTAATTGTTTTAGTAAAAAACTATGTTAACCTTATTTACATTATAAATTACAATTATAACATCTATTAAAACCATTTTTTCAAATTAATGGCATATAATTAGGAAAAATTAATTAAAAATAAATATCTTCATTGAAACGAGAAAGAAGGTTTTGAGGAGAAAATTATCAAATGTTTGAAATATTTTTCATCTCAACACAGTATAAAATTTATAAAAATGAAAAAAGTTAGATTATTTTAATTTAATATTATATTATTAAACTTTATAAACCACTAAAAAATATTTTACCACTATAAATGTTCTATATGAAAAAAACATTTTTTAATTAAAATACAAAACCATTCTTTATTCTTCATAGAAGAGACCTCATAGATAAATCCAAAAAAAATCACCCTAAGTTAATTTTCATGTGACTCCTTCAAAAATGAGGGTTTTTTTAAAATATAATTTATAAAAATTTTAAAATTTAAATCTAAAATATATAATTTATTAAAAGGCGATTAAACTGCCTTTTGAAAAATGTTTATTTTATTTATAAAATTTGATTTATTATTTTCTTATTCTGATAAAACCAATAGGATAAATGGAAAAAATAATTTATTGAATACATAATATTTAAATTTCATTAATATAATTCACTAATAAAATTTTGTTTTACTTTATTTTGAAAAAATATTGGGTATAAATGTTTTTTTCTTCTACAAACATTTTCTTCAAATTCAATTGGATTCTATATTCATTTCTAACACAGAATAATTATATTCAGATTTTTAAAAATATTTTTAAAAAATAGTTAATCATTTTAAAAAACATCATTAAAATTTCTTATTGAAAACTTTAATATTAAATATTAACATTAATAGTTTATTCTAGTTTAGTAAAATATTGTTTTGCATGAAATAAAAAATATCAATGGAACACAATATTGTGTGTTACATAAGAAAAAATGGTGTTACATGTATGTAGAGATAATATTACTAGCCTGTGTATTATAATCATAACATGGTATTTCATATAAATAATTATAAAAATGAATTTAAATTTTCTCTAAAATGAATATGTTTTAATGTCTTCGAGTGATAAATTTTCCCCACATTAAATACATTTCTTCCTCTAAATTTAAACATGACCATGTTAATAAAAGATTTGATATTTTAAACTAAAATATTTTTAAAATCCCAAAACATAAATAGGATAAGGAAAATATATTTCTAATAATAAGTAAATGGAAATTGGAATGTAATAAGTAAACTAGGATTTCATATATGAGAATATTAGTGAAACAATCGACATGGAAGAGAATTCTAGCTATCTTGTTCTGATGGGGAGTGATATAGAAGATTTTCTTGAGAATGTTTTTGACCACATAGTCATAAACTAGAGTTGTGAAAGAGTCATGAATATTATTAACAACTAATGTAATATAGAAAAAACTGTCAAGACAAGCTTCCTAGAGTTGAGGAATTATTTCATTCTATATGAATATTAGTAATTATTTTTTAATATAAAGAAAATCTAATCCATTTTTTATCAAATGAAATATTTATAAATTTATTATAATTAATTCTTTAATTATATGGTAAACTAATAATATAATCTCTAAAATGCCATCAAAGGATCAACATAAACAATTACGTAAATTCTCAGTAGTTCAAAACAAATATTATCTAAAACATTGAATGGAATGTACCTGGATTTCCAAAATGAATTTATCATTAACCTTCCATCAACGTGAAGTATATCTTTAATCATCACACACATAACACACTAACACCATCATCACGTGTTCTCTTGAAACATGTTAATAAATTTAATTGCCATAAATATTTATTTGAAGCATACATCCTTCCTTGTTCTTAATAATAAACACATGTTATTGGATATACTCATCAAATCATAATGATTTTAAACTCCTTCAATGAGAGAATCAACAAATTTTTCAACAAATCATTCACCAGTTCAAAAGTAGTCAGCTCTTATCAAATTTTAATAATATATATTAATCATTTCCTTATCCAAATTTCATTATCATAGTATTAGGAATATTTTATGGTTTATATTTTCATTTATCATGTGTTTTCAATGATATAAAAAAATCCACAAAATAATTGTTATTATTCATCTATATCATTAAATAAATACTTTCAAATAAATTATGTAAAGGGGATCTAGTATAGTACATATGAATTCCATAATACACATAAACAAGATATAATTTATAAAATAAATTTACTACGTTACTCAAGGATCAAAATACATAATCACATGAATTATTATCCTTAAAATGTATCAATAACAAAACCATAACCATGATGTATTAAATTATTCTATGGTATATTCCCCAAACACTTAGGGAATTTAATTTCATAGTTTACCATATCCATGTACACATAACCCAAAACATCATTGTTTTCCTTCATACTTTTTAATTATTTAAAATTATACACCATTTCCCCATAAATACTAAAAACACATATTCCTTTTAAGAATTCCATCTGTGATTCTTTCTATAATTTTAAAATGAATGAAATTTCTTCATCTATTTCATTGATATGTTCTCTTTCACTTGGTTTTTAGGTGAAAACATCATTTCATGATTCTCCTCTAATTTATTAGTCGTTTACAATTCCTTATCTATTTTTATGGCACATAAAACTATTTGTTTGTATGGTTGGAAAATTTTTAGAGAATATTTTCTTTTAGATACCTGGCCTAGTCCCTTAAATGAAGTGGTTGATTTTGCAATATGTATTACATATACAATTAATTTCCTTCCTAGAAAACCATGTAATGGATAATTTATAATTCATGATAATTTTTTTATCCTTTTTTCTTTAAAAAGTGAAAATTTATATTCTTCTTCATTTTTTCCCATGATGAAAATATTTACAAAATTACATATCCTTATATGATTTCTATTCCACATTATCAATATCCTCTTAAATCCTATTGTTATGGATCAACAACCACCATTGATTTAAATAATCCTTTTAAAGATACACAAAACGTGTAAACTTTTCCTTTTCACCATGTACCAACGTCACAAATATCATCTCCAAAGTCATAAATGATTAATTATATACAATCGAATTAGTAGTAACATTAATGTATAGGGTATTTTATCTCATAATGAAATCCTTAAAGGGAAAATATAATTGTAATACATGTATCTCCATATTGGAAAGGTTATGTGTCATAACATGATTAAGATACCCTAATATATCTACAAAACATATCAACTTAAATAAAATATTATTTGATTTCTCTATAGGGAAACCTCAACATTGGCTATGTGAATTGATTAAATACATCCTTATAAGTTTCATTCCTAAATAATGGAATACACTAGATTAGATAATTACAGTATGAAATGTTTTTTTATAGAAAACAAGTGAAATAAGTATCATAATTTTAAAAACAAATCACTATTAATCTAATAATCATAAATATAGTATCTTTGTATTATCCTTATATACATAACCTGAAATTATACTTTAGGATTATGATAGAAAATATATGATTTCCTAATTCTAGTTTCTAGAGTTTCTGCTATGATTCCATGGATTTTAACTATAATACACCATCCTAGAATCCCTAAGTTGGTTTCTTACCTTACGATATTAGGATGATTACAATGAATCATATCCTAAATGAACAATCTATTTTGAAGTTTTGGAAAACTATGTTACATACATGATACTAAAAATAAATTGAGAAAATAAAAATAAAACACAATACATAATCAAGTAAAATAAATTTCATCCTTGAAATCTCATTCAATGTGTTCATCTACATATCCTCGGGAAATAAAAAATGGGTGGTGATATCAAATTCTCAGTTATAGAAAATAGATAAGAACATGTATTGAATCAATTAGAATAATCAAAATGGAATGTTAAAAAACATATATCACATTGTATTAATATAAATGGATAATGAGAAAACCATGTGGAAATCTAATTAACTGAAAAACATGCCATTTAATCACCAAAATGAGAATGAAGTATATCTATAGATAATGCCAATGATAAAATCACATGAAAAAAAATAATGAATATAAATGAAGAAGATTATTAATTATTGGATGTTATATTCCTTGGTAGATGAAACATTTACTATCAAGACCATTCATACGAAAATTTATAACATATCGAGAAATAACTCATCTGATTGAAAAAATGATTCATCTAACGAGCCTATAGTTACATCATGGGAATATTGATAATTGGGACACTCTCATGTCATAATTATCTAATTAATTCCTTAAATATTGAATAAATTATTTAATTTTTGATCAAGGTTCCTTAAAAATATATATGTTATATTTACATGATAAAGATTCATATTTCCATGTTAATAAAATAAATGTCAAGAATACACCATTTGAAAAAATATATAGTTTAGAAAATAATTATACACAAAAAATAGTAGTATGGATATCTAGATTAAATGATATTTCAATGGACAATTTTTCTAAGTAATTTATTATTTCAGAAGAATGTATACAATCCCTGAAGAACGTGAGATTACATAGATATCTTTTACTACGTTTCAATTTTAAATATAAATCAAATGGATTAAATAATTCAAAAATAAAAAAAAAGTTTTAATAATGAAATCATGAATCATTATATTGCATTTCAAATGGATATCCTATAAACCACATATAAGTGAGTTGGTTCATAATTACAAATAAGACTCAATGTAATATAAATTTAGACAAAATCTCTTACCTTGAGTTTATATTTTCCCATGTGCCATTATCACACTGAATAATAATATTATGTAAAATATTTACTTGTTTTAGAACATTTTTAAATTTAATTACTACTTATATTTTACTTAATAAGATGGAATATATAATTACTAAATCAATTATGTTTAAATCGGATGTTTTGACCATATTAGGCTTATGTATCAAGAATGATTAATCAGGGATGACTATGGTCAATGAGGTCATTATATAACAAATATATAATAATTATAATTACATAATTTTCATATTTATACATCCATAATACGATTATATTCTATCATGAAATGTGGTTTTTAAAAATTAACAATTATTAACATCATAGAGATGGTAGGTTGTACATATGAATGGGTAATATTCAAATTATTCAATGTTCAATATGTAAAGAAGGAAGGTACCATTTAACATTACAAAATGAAAATAATATCATAAATACCTTATTTTATAATGATATATAATTTCATATGTAATTATTTTGATTATAAAATAATATCAACATTTCAAGGAGGCAGTTTTGCACTTCTCCAAAAATGACATTATCACTTTTTCATTATCTAAAAGGGTAAAAATGAAAATGATATATTACATTATAAAAAAGATAAATATGTCATTAATAAAAAATTGTAAATTATATTATATATATTAACTATATCTTTACATATTGTAATCAATTATATTTAGTGATATGATATAGAATATACAATTCTTGGAGATGGTAGGTCATATTTTTTTTAAAAAGGAGTAACATGAATTGGTAACCCAATTAATTCCCCAATGGAATTTATTAAAATCAAATGATAACAGTACAAACATGATGTGTAAATAACTTAAAAAAATATGGGATTGAATGGAAAATGAGATTTTCAATAAAAACAAACAGCTGCCCTGAAAATGACTAGAACGACCTGTTATCAATCATTCAAACACTTCCCCTAAGAAGGTTAGTGGAAGCAATCCATAATCTACCCTCTTTGGAAAAAAACACCTAAAAATTAGACAGACTGAAGCCAAACATAGTCACCAGCATAAACTTTATCAACTTGCCCCAAGTAGCAGGCAAGGGTCAAAACATGAAGTGCACTCATCATAACAAAATCAGCAAGCCATCCAAGCTCCTCCAGAAAGAACAATGAAGTCTGATGATTATCATTCATAGGCGGAGTCCTACAGTTACACGCCATGTCTGCTTCAATAGAAGGGTTCCCAAAATCCCACAGGCCATAAAAGCAAGAAGTAGCAGGCAGATACGCAACGACACCAGCAAGTAATTCAGCAGCATCAACCTTTCATCACATCTTTCCCATAAGTGAGGAAACCACCAATGCTCCTCACTAAAATAATGTCTAAATAACATTTTCTGAAAATACAAGCTGTTGTTTCAGAAAGTACGGAGCTAAAACTTCAAGCACCAAACAATGTAGTCCATAGGAAAAAAGAAGTCATTTCCATAGAATGTTCTTGACAATAAAATCTAGATGTTGCTTGTATTTTTCGACCATCTTCATGAACATTAATTTTTTGATTTGTAGGTAAATGTCTGCAAAGATTTCACCAGCCCCGTATCTTATAAAAACAATTTTGGCTTTCTCTTCCATCCAAGATTCCAATTCATCACTCGCATCATCGTTATATTGATATGCATCCCACGCCATAGGGTCTTCTTCATCTATATTTGTAGTTTTGTTTATATTTCTTCCATCAAAGGATGTTATTGGATGCTCCATAACCACCAGCTATGGTGGAATCACAATTTTTTCTATCTGAGAGGCCTCTAAGTTTCTAGTGACAATTGTTCTCTCGCAGTTAGAGTAATATTTACATCTCTGGGTATTTTTTTATCTCGGAGTGATGAAGCCATCCAAATCAATCATTAGTTGTTTACCTTTACTTGCACTAAATTTTAAATAGTCTTCCACAATACTATAGGCTTGCTTGTAATCATCAGGCATGGATTCACTAGAATTAGAGGGGGTGTTCCTATCCTCCTTATGCAAGGATTGTGAGACATCTATGACAGCGGGTTTCTCAAACTTATTGGGGGATGCCTTATTCTCATTAAGAGGATGATCATTCCGATCAGCATCCACCACTTCAGATAATTCATTCGTTGGGGGTGATAGTAATAAGGTCCAGCCAGGATCTGATCAACATCCTTCTTAACAGTGTTTCTAGAATGTCCAGCAGAATTGGTCATCCCCCTGTGATCTCCTTTTTAAAACAAAATTGAGTTGAATCTTGTCAGGGGGTATGCATTATAAGATTTGTTTCTGCAAATCTTTGCAGAATGTCAAATTTTAAGACATTCAGTGCAGTAATCTAGAAGATGTTCAAAGACAACCTCTTAGAGGAATCCACTATCACCATTCTATATCCAGATGTGGGATGGAAGGGACTGTGAAATATCTACTTATGCACAGATTCTAGCAACATAGGGTCAAGAGAGGTTTCTAGTAGTGGGATCTAACTGGAGGGGTTGCCCAATAAGGCTAGCAATTGAGAAAGTAGCTTCTTTCTTAAATTATTGTAGCCGAAAACTAAGAAACCCTAACAAAATGGGTGTAATATGAGGCTCAAGATCAATACAGAAATCAGGGGACAATTTTCAAACCTTCATGGAACAACCACTGAAGGAACATGAACCTCTCATCCATAGCTGATAATAGTCATTTTCATATAGGAAACAAACCACAACATATGGGGAATTTAAAATCCCAACATGGAAGCTCGCAAAATCAAAAGAATCCAATGTATTTCTTAGGAATATTAATGAAGGTCTATGCCTGATAAACTTTCCAAAAGAACGATGTGTAAATAGGAATCCAAGAGCTTATCCTCTTCCTTTGAGAACGATATTGCAGAAAGGCACCTGTGTTGAAATTTCTTCGGTTCGATGTGTGTCGAGGGCTTCGAGTCTCCATGAGAAGATTGATTATGTGGTAGTTTACACGTACACAAATTATGTTATCATGTTTCCAAAAAAAATAATGAAGGTATGTGTTATATAAAAAATTTTGAAGCTCAATTAAATTATGAATACTAAATTTATCAAATATAAACTACAAATTACTCATTATTTCAACCATATAATGGGGGTAATTGATGAATAAATGATATCAGTTTGTGAGGAAGTATTCCTCCATACACACGAATTATTATTATATATTCCATTTGATAGAAGTTTTTGTAGGTGTAGGTAATTACCGTAATATTAAAAAAATTAAGTCTATTTAGGATACATATTATAGTATATACTAGTTATATATATTGAATTAAATGGTTGTTGAATGACACGAAACAAAACTGATAATTAAAAACATTGCCTCATATTCGGGTCATTCTTTTTGGTTTATATAGAAATAACCATTTGGTTTTCTTTATTCCTAATGTGAGGATTATTGGATTCGGTGAGGGATTTTGGTATCTTATCTTGGCTATGTTTGGATGAGCAACAGGTCTTGAGAGGTGTGAATAAGTGGAAGGGGTGAGAACCTCTTTACAGTGGAGGAGGATTGTAATTCTTGTATATAAAAATGGAGAAGACTTTTAGAGGTATCCCTTACCTCATACAAATCACCCCGAGTTTTTTTAAAATATATTTTTCCCGTTAATTAATTTTTTTAATATTTTCCATTTAAGACAATGCTAAATATATAATTTGTAACATAAAATCTCGGTACTTATCTTGTAGCCCACAAAATAGTAAGTTAATCATACACTACACGAATCACATATATTCTATTAGGGTATAGACACCACTTTTTTTCTTGATTCACACACAATTATTTGTTCGTTTAGTCACTTCTGTTATATAAAAGGCCAGGTTTAACAAAACTAAAATACAATACTAATATATTTATTAAATTTATATTATAATTAGCACCAATCCCATTGAATAGATGTTATGAATATGAAATTATAAATTGTAAAAATATAATATACACATTTATATAAAATTAATCCTCTGGTTATAAATTAGTTATAAATTAATGTATAAACTATTGGAGAATAAATTAATTCTTATTCTAAAGAAAATTGTATGTAAAAAAACAATTTTATATATATAAAATAGAAAAAAAAATTGATTAATGTTTTTAATAAAAATATATATTATATATTCAATTTTATTAAACTTATTTAATTGATTTTATTTTCATAATATTTGAATAAATCTTATTTTATGAACAAAAAAGTTGTTTTTTTGAAAAATATAATTTTAACACATTATAATTGGAACCCATTTTGAATATATTTTCTACAATTATATAATTTTAATTTGAGAAAATATATATAATTTTTGAATTTATGATAAGAAAAATTAAATTAGGTTAATTTTTGGGTTATTTCAGAATCGTTTCATTTTATGATGAATAATGAACAATTATGAATTTTACTTATAAAATACATATTTATATAATTTATATGTATTTTTATGATAAATTTTAATTTTTTTAATGTATGTTTATATAAATTATATATATATATATATATATTAATCCAATTATTCATTGGAACTATTTTCACATTGATATTGGAAATAGAAACATTTCAAACATTTCTTTTTTTTCACTATAAGTACCGATAATTTCATTCTTTTGTGGGATTAATTTTAAATTAATTTATTCCACATATATAATTATAATTTTTGAAAAAAAATCCATATATTGGATCACCATAATATATAATCTCATGTATAGTTAACCTAGCTTTATTCCAAATATATTAGTAAATTTAATTAAAATTAACTATAGTAATTAATGTAAAATGTGTTACTTAATAGTTAAACATTAATCATAAAATGATAAATGAAATTGATAATTTTTCAAAATCCTTTTTCTTAAAATTTATCTAAAAATTTATCTCTTTTATAAGAGGAACATTATGTAACAGAGACCTCTCAATAGTGTCTACCATTCAATATTTAGATGAATGCTACTCCTCCTCCATTATAAAAGGGAACTAACCCCTCACATTTTTATACATATAAATCCAAATTCGATCATACAAAACCTCAAATACTAAGCTCCAAACATCCATACAATCAAACTATAATCCTTAATATGGTCATTAATCATACAAAGGAATCCATTTAATTGAAACCAAAAGGTGTCACAAAAACAAGTTGTAACATCCTTCCACAAGATGGTTTGTTTTATACTATACCCCCTAAAATATTATTATTTAATTCTTATGTAATAAAATCAATGTCAAAAATATACAAATATTTTTAAATGTTATGGTTTATATATACACTAACACAAACCTTCATAAAATGGTATATGCCATCATCGTTCATGTGAATGGTGGACTACTTCCTTGAAAATCGATGTCACTGGTTCATCAATTGAAACCTTACAAGGTAGAAAATAATAATGTAATGTCAGTATTATATTATATATATGAAAATTATTATGTATTTATGCTTCTTGGATTTTTATATAAAAGATAAATTTATTATTTCAAAATCTTTTAAACATTATTACTTCGGCTGTTGGCATGTGGACTACCGCCTCCTCAAAGCATTTTGATTCCTTCAAACATTAAATGGAATATATAAAGAATGGGTTTTGTAAATATATATGATACACAATAAATAATAATTTTATTGTAATTATAGTATTTATATATATATATATATTTCATTTTAAATCCTTCATTTAGTAAGAAAATAAAGAAGAACCAGTGTTCATGTGTACGTTTGACCAAAAAAACTCCATGAATGGTGTATTTAATTTTTTATTTATATATTTCATAGATTGTTATAAAAATTAATATACTGAATGTAAATGATATTTATATCATCATTTAAATTCTTTGAATATATATATCATGATCTATGTAATAGGATAAATAAAAACATGTAAAAAACATGTATGAAAAGAGAAGTGGATATTACACAAAACGTAATATTAATTTGAAATTGTTAAGAAACCAGTAATATATTGTAATAATAAATTAAAATATTGAATTATATAAAATAATTTGGTTTATATGAAGTTTTAGAAAAAACTTATTTTTATCATATAGTAGATTTTAATTTCTAAGACAAAATTTACGAGTTATGGTAATAGTTTTCTAGTCTCACATTTGTTTCTATGAGATATATGCTATATTAAAAACATAATATAATTTAATTGAATATATAACTATATATGAAATATTATATGGGGGATTAATTTTATTTAATGATATTAAATTCTTAAATTTATTTTATTCCATTATCTGGATCAGGATTTAAACGTTACTTATAATGTAAATCGATTTATTATCTGACTTTTATTTTTATGAGACTTATTCCTTCTATAAAAATGATTTATTTAGTAAGGTGTATATGCCTGATATTAATTTATTATAGTATTATTATAATTAAATTTCTTGTTATTTAAATATCCATTTTATGATATATCTTTCATGGGGATTACATTTAAAAATTTACTGAATTATTAATGTAATTTTTCCTCAATTTTTCTTATTTGAGATACATGCCCTTTTAAACACTTCTATAATTCTTAATAGTGTAATTACTACCCATTGACATCTTATATCATTAATATCATTATTTTAAAGATATTTTATGCTTTATGTAATTTTATTATATATATATATATTATTATGATAAAAAATTTCCAATTTGATAATAGTTTATTCCTATAATCTCATCATTTAACAATATTATTTATGATTATTCCTCCATATATGAAATATTATAATACATATATCAATAAAACTAATGAATATTTATATACTATGGTAATCCTTAATATATCAGTTTATTGGAACCATTTTTCGACTATTTGGTACATACAAAAATGATGAATGTGTTATTAAAAACAATCTACCATTATTTATATCTTCGGATGGAAATTTATATTATTCAAAAACCATACATTCTAAAAGTATTTCCAAAAATATATTTAATAAATCTATTTATATATATTTAAAGGTGAATGTTTTTTGAAAAATTGTTTACATTTAAAAAGTGTCCTAAATGCTTTTCAAAACATCCTTTATATGTTTTCAAGGTTACATTCAAAGAAGAAGGTTTTCTAAATGATTTATGATTTGAAATGTTTTTATAAAAGTGGAAATGATATTTCCCTCATGTAATGTTATAATTGATTTTTAAATATTATTTTATAAGTTTTCATTATTGTTTTTAAACCAAATGTTTTGTTAGTTTTTAGGCCTTAAAATGGGTTTTCAAATGAAATTTTCATTTCTTTATGAAATTATCAAAGATATATTCATAAATACACATCAGGAAAAGTTGAAATATTCTTATATTGTTTATAATATAATTGATATATGGTCTATGGAAACCATTCTCATTATTTTGGTTAATAGTATATGTTTATGATTTCATGTTGTCTATGAAACTCATTTCTCATTCCCATGTTATATGTTTATGAAAACTATTTCTCATACAAAGGTTATACAATTATAATAGTTATATGAAACCCATTTACTTTCAAGGGATATAGTATAATTAAATTAATGTGAAACCTATCTCTTTTCCACATGTTATTAGATGATGAAATTTTTATAATACCCATTTAATTTCAGGGGTTATGATATAGTGTTTATGAAACACATATGTTTTTATTGTTCATGATATGAGTAATTTATTATTATCTTGTGGGAAACATATGTATGATTTCATTATATAATGATTGGGACCATTATCTGACTCCATTTCATTGGTTAAATATTTATATATTATGAGATAATGATGGGATACATGTCAATAGACATCATCAACAATGGGAATCATGTGTGTTCTGATCCAAAATTTAAAATAGGTGTGTTCTGATCCATAATGGGAAATAGGTGTTTCTTAATCCAAAATGTAAAATAGGTGCATCTTAATCCACTATGGGAAATTCATGCATCCTGATCCACATTGGGAAATAGGTGTGTCCTAATCCACTTAATTGATGGTATTTACAGTTAACATTGACCCATGAAACAATTATATATATTTCATATAGTTCCACACTTATATGAAATGAGATTACGGTTCATGATTTATTTAAAGTTATTTTTTACCCTCGTGATTTATGTCTTGTAAAAAACCAATAATTACTCCATAACTCGTATATATTATCTTTGATATGTTGGGTGTGATTTTAAAATGTTATTCACTTGTTTATATAATTTAATTTTCATTTTATGCTTATGTATCTCCTTTTTTATCCCTTAATATGAATCTAAGCTCACCCTTTCATAAATTTCCTTTCCCTAGGTTATGAATAATTTTTTTTATGTATGAGTAATAAATTAGAATATAATTGTAGGAGACACATAATACCATTCACCATGTTATATGATTTTGTTCCTTATTTCTAACAACACTACACTATTATGGTAATCATCAATGTATTATTGTAATGTAATGAATATACATCTAATATTATATAATATCCTCGTTTATTCATCCATGGTTTCTATAGTTTGTATCAGAGAATGGTTTGGTCAAACTTTGAAAACATTTCTGAGAAAACAATATTGAGATATTTAGGGATATTTCTATTGATATGTCTCTATATGTATCTAAGGTTAGGCCTAAGGTGTTTTAGATTTATATATCATTGTCCTGATTTAGGAATCCCCTATATAATTTTTCATGATAATTTTTCTTCTTCAACGATAATTGTTTCTCATAGGATGCTTTATGTTCTTAGTGATTAATAATAATTATATAGAACTGTGTTAACATTGAATTTTTTAGAAGTAGGAATTAGAGTAATTATTCAAATCATTGAATTTAGTGGAAATCTCGTGAATAGAATCAGGAAGGTTATACGAGTATTGGGTATTCTTCTAAGGATAAATAGGTTTCAAATTACATGTGAATGTTTTGGGATGTCCTAATATTATTTTCTACATTAAAAATAAGAAGAATGATTATATTGAAGTTGATGAACAATAATATTTTATTTAAGATTCATATTATATTAATGTGGTATTAAGGAATAAGATAAGAAATCTGTAATAATTATTTAAGAATAAAAACGGATGATTGTGGTGTATATATTTTGGAATTCAAAGATTATGATCTATAAATCATGAAATATAAGTACAATCAATATAATGTTTTATATAGGGATAAAAATTATATCTTTAATGTAGATGAAGGAATGATGAATTTATTTAATGGAAATGTGGTATTTTGTATAAGGGAAGGTATCCATTATTGTGTTATAAATGTTGAGAGAATTGTGTTTAGCTTGGATAAAGAAATAATTGGTATGGGTAATATAAATTGGATGGTACTGATTACAATGATACTGATTATTTAGTTTTTTAAAACTCGTCTATGTTATCATGGTTTAATTTTATAAGTAATTTTTTGATTTATGAAATATATAAAATAATTTTTTTATGTGAAAAAATGATGATGCATGTATGTTTTCAATACGGAATTATAGTCATTTAGGTTATTAGAATGATTCAATAGAATACATGATGAATCTATTCAATTATTTTTAAAGTTAAACCCAATTTATACCTTTTAATATATGTTGGATCAATATTATGCTGATTTTGAGAAATTTAGTATTATTTCATTGTAATTTTTTGTATTTTCTGCTTTCAAAAGGGTATGAATCATGTGAGATTAATGTATAATATAATCATATGAAGATTTGTGGATATTGGATATCCCTTGATAATCATTTTTATGAAGATAATAGTAGTCATATTAAATGACATCTCTTTCTTTATGGATTTTAGGATCTGTTAGATGCCTTAGGAATAAGAAATTAACCCTCATATTTTGAGTTAGAGATAATGATTTAATTTTTCAACACACATCTAAAGAATGTGATTTTCCAGAAATCAACTAATTATATCATCTTATAAATGATATTAAACATTCTTATAATGATCTTGAAATGAAAAAATTTATCATAATTCCATCATTTCTAATTAATCAAATAGGCCATTAGACAACTGTAGACTTATGGGATTATGGTCTTTAGCATTCTCTTGAGAATGTTCTCTATCCCTCTTTATCATAAATTGATTGATATATTTCTCTTCCATTTCCATTTTTAACATGAACCCTTGGGTATCCTATGTGAAAATATTTTTTTGAGTTACTTTGGGTATCTATAATGTTTTTAAATCATTCTTTTAAAATGATTTTTTAGTATTCATTTTTATGATGTGTTTCTTTTGAAGATACATCCTATATTAACACATTTATAACCCTAAACTTTTACATGTGTGAAATTGATTTTAAAGTAGGTAGAATGTAAAATCCCAATATTTTGTGAACTCTATATTTTTAAATTAATATAATCTTTTTGATAATTTCCATTTAATATAACACTAAATATAGATTCTCTTATATGAATGAACTATATTTTTATTGTGTCTCATGATATAACATGTAAAAATTTTAATGCATTAAAAACACATATTATTATGTAACACACACAAAACGATTTTTGTATTGTTTCACACACAATTAAATTATCCTTTAATATCTATTATTTAATGCAAGTTAGGGTTTTATATACCTAAAATATACAATTAATATTGTCCTTAAAATAAGGTTATAGTTTATACTTAGCCATTGGAGTGGAATTTACAAATAATAATTACTAAATTTTAAAAATATTATCTATACATGTATTTAAAATGAATCTTTTGGTTATCAATTATTTAGAAATTAATTTAACACCTATTTGAGTATATATAATTTTGTTTTCTAAGAAAACCAATTTTTCTATGTGAAAACAACATTTTATATCTAAAAATTAAACCAAGAACTTTTTTTCACTTATTTTAATAAAAATAATATATTATATATTTAAAAAAATTACACTCATCCAATAGATTTTAATGGAATAAAATTAGAAAAAATTATATTTTATCAATAAAACTATGCATTTTTTAAAAAGGCATGTTTACCACCATTTACTGGAGAATAAAATTAAAATGTATTTTTTAAAAAATTTATAATATTTTTTTGGTAAAATAAACATCAATTTTTAATGTGGTATATAATAATTTAACATGGGGTATTTCTGTTATTTTTTTGGGAGTTTCATATATTTATTATTAGTAAACATTTCTGAATTTTAATTCAAAACAAATTTTCATCTAATTTATGAATATAGTGATTTTTCAAACTATTATTTGATAAATTGTAATTAAATTCAAAAAATTACTATAATTAGAAGAAATTTTACATTATAATGGGATATAAAAACATTTAAAAAAATTATATATTTTCACATTAAAACCTCATCACCTCATCCCTTCTACGAGATTAATTTTAAATTAATTTATGAAACTTATATAATTGTAATTTGGAAACATAGATCCCATAATTTAAATAAGAATAATTTGTACAATAATGTACTTTCAACATAGTTATTTACCTAAAATATTAGTAAATGTCATTAAAATTAATTACATGGATTAAGGTAAAAACGTGTTTTATTAATGGATAAAATTTTATCATAAAAAAAATGACAAAAAAATGTGTAAAAAATCCTCATTAAAATATTTCAACCAAATTCACTATTGGATATAAAATTGAATATTATTTTATGCACATGATTTTAGGGGAACTTTTCAAAAGTGTTTTCCTTTTTGTATTTCCAACAATGAAACTCCCCATACAGTATGCAAAAGAACGTACCCCCATAACTTCCACACACATCACAAGAAAATTTGAACATAAAAAACCATCCAAATTAAAATCCCAAACCCCTTTCTATAATCCTTGAATAATCTCTATGGCCATTAATCCATCCAAGGTGACCGTTTTGTGTAATCCAAATGGAGTTACCCAAAGAAGATGTAACATCATTCCACATTCACTTTTGTTTTATTCACTAGCCACTAAATTATTATTATTCCATGATTATATATTATCATAAGTGTCCAAATTATAATAAAACTATTTTATTTATTGTGTTATAATTTCAATTACACACACATCTATCAAATGGTATACATAATAAACATTCATGTGTACATTGGAAAACCACCTCCTAATTCCTCTTTTATTCATTTGTTCCATTCAAGGATGGAAATAATGATGAAAATTATGTTTTTATATTATATATATTAAATTTATTATGTATTTATTCATCTATATTTATTATATAAAACGTAATTTTATTCTTTCTAATATGTCTAAATAATATAACATTGTTTGTGGACATGTGGACTGGTGCCTCCTCAAAGAGATGTGATTCATTCACACATTGCATAGAATTTATTAAGGATGTGATTAAGAAATTGATATGATATTTATAACATAATAATTATTATCTAATGATAATATATATATATATATATATTCGTTTTACATTCCTTCATTTAGAAGCACAAAAAAACTGAAAACGTGTTCATGCGTACGTATGACCAACCATCTACATAAATAGTGTATTTCATTTCATAATTATATATTTTATCGATTATTATAAACATTTAAATATTTGATATATGTGATTATTATATCATGTTTTATATTATTTAAAAATTAAAATAATGATATATGTTATATTATCATGAATAAAAAGTCAAATCATATTTGAAAAAATAGGATTTTACCAAAAATGTATCATTAGTAATTAATTATTAATAAATGGGAAATATATAGTCAGTATAAAATAATATGTGGTATTATATATCATAATATGGTTCATTAATACAGGTATAGTAAACATATATTGTTTATTATTTATTTTTTAATTTGTATGAAGAAAATCATGACATATGGTATGGGGTTTTGCGTCTCAGTTTTATTTTTGTGAGATAGATACAATATTCGTCTCTTTTTATTATTTTTTGTTTATATACATACTTAATACATGTTATATCATGATCTTACATTATTTAATAGAATTAAAATTTTCAATTGATCGTATTCTCTCATTGGAAAAATGTTACAAAAGTTACTAATATAGTAAAGGCATTTCTAGTCTAACTTTTATTTCTTTGAGACTTATTCCTTTTTCACCACTGATTTCCTTTATGTGGTGTCTAAAAATCTCATGAATTTATTCTATGATTATTATAATAAATATAATGGGTATTTATATATGAATTTTATGTTCTCTTATTCATGCATTTTATAGTTCCAATGTTACTAAATTAGTATAGTAATTTTGTCATAATTTTCCTTCTTTGAGACAAATGCCATGGTATGCTGCTATATTATTCTATAAGTAGTATATACTACACTTTAAAAGGATTTATCATGAATATCATTATTTTTATAAAAAATTATTCATCATAAAATTTTATAATTTCAATATTATTAGGATTCAATTTAACTAATGTGGTAATAAGTTATTATTGTAATATAATACTTTCTTGAGATTGATTATGATTATGCATCCATTTAAAAACATTTTGATATATATCTCAAAAAATCTCATGAATTTACATATCCCTTATTTATCCATGAATTATTCATCTATTGGTGCCATTTTTACTGTATTTGGTATATGATATAATTAATACAGTTTTTTAGAAAATATACCAATATTTTTATCTTGAGTTTAAAATTTGTTTTTATTCAAAAGATATGATTTCTAAAAATTTTCTCAAAAATAGTTTTAATTGATATATTAATATCATTTTCTAGGAAAATTGTTAAAAAAAATTATTTATAATTTTTTTAATATATTTTTTATGATTCAATATTTGTTTTGATGTTTATTTTTAAATAATATGGTTTTCAAAATGATTTATAATTTAAAATGATTTTTTAATGATGGAATGATATATTATTAATGAAATGTTTTCAGTGATTTTTAAATATTATGTTATGATTTCTCTTTGTGGGTTTTAATGAAAAGTATTTTGAAATTGTTTTATTCCTTAAAATGTGATTTTATATGAAAGGCTATATTCATTAATTAATTATAAATGTTATCAATAAAAATCCTTCCCCGCTAAGATACGATCCTTTGATATAGATTATGATATACTGAAAATATGATCAATGGAAACCATTCTAATCCTGTTTTTAATGTTTTGTGCTTAAGATGTCATGTCGTTTATGAAACCCATTTCTCTTTCACAGGCTATGTTTTTATGAAATCGGTTTCCTTTCAATGGGTTATACCATGATAAAAAATTTATGAAACCCATTTATTTTCATGGGATATTATATTATGAAATAATTATGTAACGTACATCATTTAAAAATGTTATATTATGATGTAATTATTATGATACAGATTTCATTTCATGGTATATGATATGATTTTTATGAAACTCGACTCTTTATATGGGCCATGATATGATGAATGTTTTATTATCTTGTGGTTCTAGTGTGCATAATTTTATTTTGTGATGTGTGGTCATGTATCTCCTATATATGAATTTGTTAATGATTAATATCTCATTAGATAATTATAGGAAACTAGTCGATGGGATTTCATTACAATGGGAAACATCTGTGTTCTAATTGCTAATGGGAAATAGGTGTGTCATGATCCACAATGGGAAGTAGGTGTATCATGATCAACAATGGGAAAAAGTTGGAATTGATCCACAATGGAAATAAGTGCATCTAGATTAACAAGTGGAAACTAGTATTTAACCATGAAACATTAATTTTTTCATATAATTCTTATGTTTCCACACTTATATGACTTGATATTACAGTTCATGAAATATTTGGGATATTTTATCAACCATGGGATTCGTTTTATATGAACTTCTACAATTTACACCATGATTGATGTATATTATCATTCATATGTAGGGTATAATCTTAAAATGTTATTGTTATTTTCTATTTCCCTTATTCTCATGTTATTCTTACATATATCTTGTACTTACCCCCTATGAGCATATGAGGTCACCATATCTTGTGTTTAATTTCAATAGGTTATAAAAGAAGTTTTATATAGATGTACTAAAGTGAAATAATATTATAAAAAATTAAAATATCTTTCACAAGTAAGAATATTTTCTTAAATGATTTCAAATACAGAAAAATATTATAGTCCTCTAGCTTGTATTTTTGCAAAATAATGAATATTTATCTAAAATAATGTAATATCCATTTAACTTAAGCATAGGATGATATTTCATGTGCCTCCAATAATTAATCCAAATATATATAAGTGAGTATATAGTCAAAATAAATACATACAATAGGTTTTTTACAAGTTTAAAATTCATTCCTTCACTTGATATTAATGATTAACCACTATGTAACCTCATATTCACCATAATCACTGTAATTAATTTTAATTTTATTCACTAATAATTTTGGAAAAAATGTTTAACCTATTATAAATTTTAAAATATTTTAATTCCAAACATGGAATACATTTTAATATATAAAAATCACACTAGTGAAAGATATTTATTTAAAATTAATCCTTCTAATGGAATGATAAAGAGGATTTTAAAGGTTAAAATGTTCAAAAGATTAAAATGTTTTTATTAAAAAACTCAACATAAAATTGATCAATGTGACCCAAACTAAAATAATATATATAGATTTTAAATAGATTAATATTAAAATCAATAAAAAAATTAATTAATCCCAAAAAAAATTTGATAATGAGGAAATTTTGAATTAAAATTCATTATCTTTCACTATATATCAAAAAATGAAACTTCTGTGAAAAATAAAAAAAACTCCCTAAGATAATATTTTTATTCATATTTAAAAAATTATTCTTATTTTTTAAAAAAAAATATTTATAAAAGTGTCAAAACATTTATATAAAATTAGTAATCCGTTAAGAGGCAGAAAAACTACATTTAGATAAATATAGCTTTTATGCATTAAATTGGATTCGTTTTATCATATTCCTAAAAACCTATTTTGTGAATTTTAAATATAATTGATTAAATATATAGTATATTTATATCATTAATATCATTAAATAATATGAATAATTTTTTATCAATAAGACAAAATTCATTTGGGTGCATATAATAGTTTCATATTAAAACATTTATATTATATTATATTGTATTATATATTCATTTTTTACACCAAATAAATATATAATAAAATTTTAAAAATATTTTCAAAATTCACATATTCATTTTAAAAAAATTCAATAAAACATCTATTTCATAACTATCATATTAAATAATTTCAATAATATATTTTAGTTTTTTAAAACTCAGACTCACTGATAATAAAAAAAAATTGATGGTACTCTATATTGTGTCTATCAAAATTCAATGTAGTTTTTCATGTACCACATTCTAATCATAGTGTTATATGTAGTGTATAAATAATAATGAGTTATATTGAAATAATTATATCACCAAATATATATATCAATTATAAAATTAAGACATTTCAGACTCATGGAGTGTCACATTGGGAAAAAATAATATGAACATAGAGTATAAAACAATCATTAATGGTGATGAGAATAATTCATAATGACATCAAATATTTATGATGAAATAAATCCATAAAAGATGAAAAATTGATGTAAGAAATTCTTCAAAACGATTTGATGAGAAATAATTATAAATCAATATAAATTAAATTTTAATTACAATATAATACCATCATATGGTAGAGGAAACCAAACATTGTTAAATTATTCCCAAAAAAGGAATCATTATTACACAAATAAAATAGAGTATGTTATGAAAAACATATATAGAAATTATATATTTGAAATAGAATCATTTCAACATAACATTATAAGAAATAAATGAAAATAATCACAAACATACAATTAATAATAATATAATTCATTCATTTGGTATGATGTACAGAATATATAAGAACAAGGTTGAATAAAAATGGTCATAACTCATTGAAGATAAAATTTATTTTATATTAACCCACAACATTACTCTTGACACCCATGAAAGATATATAACCCCATGTTTAATAAGAATAACCATTTTTATGTCATATTTCCTAAACATATTCAAATATATTACATTTTATACTCTTAAATTGGCATTCATTATTAAAAATTTATTATTTATTATTTATTTATTTTTATCATTATATGTAAATAACTTAGATTATTTCATACAACATTCATAATTTCTCTGTCAGTACATGTTCATTTATACCATGGATTCAATTCTACGATTATTTAAGGTCCTAAAATAGTTGTTATGTAATGATATATATATTTATAATTTCATTCCTTGAGTGTTTTCGTTAGGATTTCATTTGTACGAAATTATTGAAAATTTCATTAAGATGATAATTAATAAATAATATGTGTTATGTTAATAATGAGTTAAAATGTTAATATTACAAATTAAAAAATATTATTCACGTAAAAATTATCATTTATATTCATTCAATAAATTCATATAACCATTATTGTATGGTTTTGAAGAAAAATGAATTATGTCGTTCGTGGAGGTGGTAGTCCACACATAACACAAGCAAGGTTTTCATATTCCAATTGATAGTATAAAGATAAATAATTTCTTATATAACAACATAATAAAATTTATGTATTCCAATAATATTTCTGTAATTATATTTTTATGGTGTTAGTTGGCTTGTTGAATAAATATAGAGAAAAATTATTGGGGAGTGGATATTTCACATGTTGGTATCATTAAACATTTCTTGGATGACCTCTTTTAAGTAGAGTATTTGGGGATTATTCATAGGATCAAAACATACCCAAAGTGAAACAATGATATATGGGTGTAACAATGGGTATAGTTAAAATGTAATTAAAAATGATAAATTTGGATTTAGATTGGTTGAATTGACCTAAAGTTATAGGTGAAAAATAGGTACACTTATTTGGAAGCTTATGTTAGGCGAGGGGTATGGTTGGAATCACATGGGTGTTATGTGAGTTAGGTGAGGAGAGGTTAGTCAGAATTTTAGGAATGACATAATTATCTAAAAAGTGTTTTAAAAATTTTATATTTTTCAAGTAAATTTAGAGATATTTTATCCAAATTATGTTTCCTACATTTACCATTATTAAATTAGACTAAATATGTACGTTATTAATTTTTATTTCTTTAAAAATATAAATTTCCCCATATTATGTAATTTTAACATGCTAAATAAGAATTTATATTTTTTAAAAAATATTTCAAATTATATTTATGGGGAAGTTATGTTTTAAATTGTTTTAAAAGATAGATAGAAAATATATTTTCGTAAAAAAATAACATTTTAAATAGAGATTATTTTTTATATTATATCCTATTAATAATTAATAATAATATTGTTTATATATTTCTGATATCAAAAATAAGTTTTATCATAATTTAACTACTATATATTTATTTTATTATTATTAAAATATATATCACAATGAAATGTAATTTATTATAAAATTATTTATTATAAAATAAATCTTTTTATTCATTATTTAGATTGGAAAATTTAATTTTTTCAACGAGTTTGTATAAAAATGGCTATTAAATTAATTTAAAAGTAGAAATTTTGAGTGTACAAAATACATGTTCAATATAAAAAATTTCTTAAATTAATAATTTCACGATTATATCACCCTTTATTATACTTACAAGGAATCTAAATATTTATGTGTAATACCAATGGATAATATAAGAAATTGTGGTCATCGTGGGGGAAGATTCGGTAAGCATTGATCTCATTGTGATTTCCAAAATCATGAAATTCTCTCCAAAATGATTTTTCCCAAAATTTACTTATTGGTCTTCTTCTTGGACATAGTATATACATTAACATAGTTAATATACCTCTGTTATAGTATCAAAAAACCGATATTAATGAAGAACATTTCTACTTCTTGATTTCATCCCATCTAATTTCTATATAGATTTCTTAACATGGTTACTTAAATTAATATAAACTATTTTAGTGGTTAGGTCAGAAATTTATATATTAATTATAATTTTTTTAATTTTTTTTAGGATTCATGTCAACCATGATATCATAACACTAGTGTATTATAATTTCCTGGGGTTTACAGAGACATTTGTAAATCATATACAAAATGAGTTACACCCTCTTGTTGTTGGAATGCTGATTGGTTAGTATTTTGTGTGGGATGTTTCATTTAAGACTATATAATGTATGATGATGATAATTAACCCTTATTGATGGGATTATATGTGTCACTCAATATGTAATAAGGGAACCATTTGTTTGTCATGAGAACCATTTGGGTCATGGAACAGGGTTTCTAAGAGAATTATAAGGGGATAGATTGAGATTGTCCCTATGTAGTGGGACCTAGTGTTTTAATGGTATTTGATAAACTTTTATTGGGTCTTATGGTTATGAACAATGGATACTAATTCTTATAGTCCCATTTATGATTTGAATACATCACATGGTATCAATAAGATGGTGATATTGTGTGAAGGGATACAAGTAAGGTTTATTGTTTCATAGATGAATAATTATGATGTAGAGGTGTGGATCTAATGGCTGGTATTTACCCTGACTAATAAGGAATGCGATAGGATACCAATATAGATACATCATCCTTATTATAAAAAAAATTCATGGAATATCTTGAGTGATATGGTATTTCCTAATATGGTTTGGTGTCCCCTTGAGTGAGAATGTAATGAACAAACATGGGTCGACCCAAACCATTACTTGAGTAACCCCGATAAACGATATGAAGTGAATTCCAAAATTCCATGGGATTGAATCAAGCACGGAGCAAAAAAAATTTATAGGCAATAGTTTTCCTCATGGTAAACTAGAATGAAAAATCAATGAAATATGAAGGCCAAAAAAATATCATTAGAGTCAATAGAATAAAATGAAACATCCAATGATCTCAATAATGATTAATGAGATTCCATATAGAAAGTAATACACCATATTAAAAACATTTCCAAATAGTATTTATCCATGCTATATCAATTCAAAATTCCAAAACTCATAATAAATATGGGGTACAAGAACAAACAAGCCCTATAAGTACATCCATGAAATTACTCATTATGATTCATGTCACTGAAAATACATCCCCACTATCAAAACCAAAAAAATGGTAATCACAAATATTCACCTAGGTAAATGGTTCACTTTCTTTTCTCTACATTATGTAAAATAATTTCTATAGGTACGCAAAGGATTATGCACAATGTGAGGAACAAATCCTCATAGGATACAACCATGAATATATTTAATGCATATTCCCATGCATACAATTCAACTAGTATGAAAACAATTTTCAAAACTAATCATCATTGATAGTATTCCACTTCCACATAAACAATTGAAATCCCTTTGGTTTTCCATTTTACAAAAAACATTTTCCCAATGTAACTTTTAAAATTAATCAACAAAAGAAACAATTCCACAATGAAAAACATGATCAACACACCCTGAAATATGCACGACATGTATAGTCATGAGCATTATCAATTATGAAACCGGTAAGGATTAATTTGCATAATATATAACACCACATAAAAAATGGAACTAATAAATTTCATAAAACATATAAACCAACCTAAAATGAATAATATCACACAAGGATCTAACCATATGGTTCCAATGTGAGTGATTTTAAATGGAGTTTTCTACCTAGCTAATCCATGTTGACACTATTACTTTATTCTTTAAGCCCCACTCCATGAGATATCATGGTGTATTAGAAACTAAAAGTAATCTCTTATATTATTCCTACCAAAATGATTTGATGTTCCCTTAGATACCAAAATGGAATCTCTTATGGTCTTCCTCCCTAAAGGCCCTCACATTCCCTCAAAAAACCCCTAACTCACACCATTGTAAACCAATATTATACTATTTTCAAACCTGATCACAAAGATGATTTATAAGTGAATCCATATCAAAATAAACATGTATGATCTCCTTGTTTCCAGGTACATCCCCCATTGTGTTTTGGTTGAACCAATTTTAGTTGGGTATTTCTACTTCTCTAATATAGTAGATGAACCTTTTAATTTGTAATACAAATATTTCAATGAGGAAAATGGCATAATGATCATGGATGTATTTTTTTATTAATTATTTTAATATCGTATTAAATTAATCTAAGGTTGAAATTTTTTTTCCTCATGTTCAGTTAAAGTTAATTTATTTTTGGCCATTCTTTTTATATAATCAATAACTACTACATATTGGATATATTCATTACATATAATTAATACAAGACATTAATTCATCTCTTAAAAGAATAAAAGAATGTATTTCATGATGTGAATGTGATACATACTATAAAATTATTACATTCCATGGAAAGTCAAACATGTGTTTTTTTAAACATAAGAAAAACTTTTTTTTGTATCTCATAAGTTGTGAAATTCACATTTTGAAATGGTTTCATATCATGAATTTTTCATGATCGGTATATTTTTTCTAAACTACATATATGATTTATTTTAATTAATTACGATGAATCAACTATTAAACACTAGGAAGACCCTATGAAATATTTGGGTGATTAGTTCTCTCCTAGACATATCAGTCCAGCAATTTATCTCTAGTTTATTCCTTTTCTTTGGATTTATCTTTTCTTCTACTATCCTCTATTATTACAGTGTGATCACTAAACCATAATAGAATTGGGATATGATCATGATGATTATCAGATCTAGGATTTCCTTATTGATCTCATTTTCCTTCATTTTTCATTGCTGATCCATATTTAGAGTTTTTCTACGATCACTAGATAAGGTCAAGTTGTCTAGAAGAAAGGACAATGCTAATTTTTATTTGATTACATGTTTGAAATGTTATGTGAATGTGATTACAAATTTTGTGCATTAATAAATGAAAGATTGGGTGATTATAATCAGTTGTTTGGATTACACCTAGGATCCCTTTGGATCAAATAGTTCTAAGACCCATCTTGTGTCTACCCATAGGGGGAGTCTACCCTTGATGAAAATGAACAGTATACTATTATGAAATAAAAATTATCATGAAATGAGACCTTAAGTGATACATTGTGAGAGTATCACTTTGTAAAAGGGATTACATATTTATTTAATTGGATTGAGATACTTTGATAGGATATGGTTATCCTAAAATTTTTATATAATGTGTTTTCCCCGGTTATACTAAAATTATTATATATAGGGCTTGGCCCATTTATTTCAACATTGTTATATACAAAATATGGAACTTTTAATCTGAAATTATACTATAGAGGGCTAAGACAGATTATGCTTAAAACTAATATAGTAGGCTTGGCCTGGTTATTCCAAAATGATTATGTGGAGTGATTGGCATAGTTAAGCTAATATATTTATATAGAAATATTTTCCTTGTAATGTTTTTATTAAATGGAATTTTACTTAAAGTTGGCAATTAGATTCTACGTGCTCAATGTTATTATATCTTTGTGTTAAATATTGTTAATTTGTATATGGTACTAATTGATTATTTAATACTCATGATTATAACTTTATTTCATAAACATACTCTGAGTATATTTCTATTTAGAGACGGTGGTATAAACATACTATGTTTTACTCAAATCATATTCTAGATTCTATTTGGTACCTGGGCATATTACATTGATGTGGTTTTTTTCAAGTTAAAAATACAATGTTTTTATTGCTTCTTATTGGAAGGGTTGGACCATAGAGATGAGAGCAACATGGGGATTGGGAACAGGGTATTGGGTGTCTATTTTTGAACCTTTTTTCATTCATCTATTTTACATTTATCTTCAAACATAACAATATTCCATTATTTCATTGCATGATTTCTTAGAAGATTGGTTTGGTCAATTTCTATAATAATTTGGTCTATATAGTACTATTATATTATTTCGACTATTTAAACTACACTAATATTTATTCCATTATTATTAAAACTCAAAACAAAGGTGTATGGTCTCCCAAAATCTTATTTACACCCCACTACTAGTCGGTATCCTCTAGTACATGATGATTCATGATTGAGCTCTAGTAACCAAACTAGTTTGGCCACATGTGAGAGGGAGAGGTCGAGGGATGTTACAAAAAGTTATCAGAGTATTTGGTTTTTAGTTTATATTTCATTACTATTTGGGAAATGTGGAAAATAATATTAGAACTGAGTCTAGAACTGGTAATGATCATTTTCATGAGAGTAGGTAACCCATATATGGGGGAATATGCAGCTACTAAGGGATGAGATTGTTGTTTATGTTGTTCACTTGTTTTCTGATATTATTTCACCTTTGGTGGTTAACATGTTGTGTGATGTTACTCTTTCATTACATTTGAACACTTATCCAGGTATTTTATGAAATTAGAATGCATGTATCATGATTGGAAAATATGGATATGTATTGATTCTCATTTTTAATTATAGAGACATATCTATTGAATGCGATATATTTCCTATATGATCTGTGAACTGAGAACCCATTTTTATGATGAATAATATAATGAATGATCTATTATATCATAATAATTTAATTATTAATCCACATTTAAAGAGACAATGATCAATTTTTTATCTTTTTTTAACCTGATGAGGTTGACCTTTGTGTTAATAGGTGTTCTATTGAGTATGATTATCTCGTAGAAAAAATAACTCCACATCATCAAAATATTGATATTCTTTAGAGAAATAGTTTTCAATCTCGTAATGCTACTAAACCATGATTTCATATAGTTATAATTATTTATATGGGTTTTCATTTCAAGATAGCTTCATGAGGATCATTTGATCCATGTAATGGGTTACAATTCAAACTTTACAAATAATGTTGGAGTTGATGAGACTAGATCTACAATAACATCTTCCTACAATCACAAGGGTATTCCCCCATGCAACTTGTTTATGGATTGTGTTTGTCTAGATAATCCTCAAGCCCCACAGGATGCCCAAATATTGAATTCTGAATATTTATGCATACACTCCTCATGGACCTTCAAAGCATTGGTTGTACACTTCATTGCATGTTGGAATAAAAGAAGACTTGTCTAGTACGAACATGGAGATTAAGATCCAAATCCACCAATAGACCAAAATTTAAAGGGAAAGAATGAACATGTGATCATGAAGTTGATAAATGGGGTAATGATGATGGGAACAATATAATGATCAAGAATCAATATCCCCTTCTACAAAATGATGATCAATTTGATTAGAAATGATTTTTTTAGATTTTCTATAAGATTGACTAGAGATCACTAAGGAACAAGTTAAAAATGACACCATCATACATACATTAGACTACATTTTTGGAATAGGAATGGCCAGTAAATGTTTTGGTCGATCTAATATGGTCTAACAAGGAAAAAATTAGTATTTATGGCCTTGATGGTATAGATATTTCATCCTTTCCTAGATGATATTGTTGTTGATTTTTTGAAATCATCATAGTATACTCTCAATCATTATATGATGATTCCAAACATTTTCATATCATCAAATGAATATTTAGAGAGACTTGACGTCATGAAAGGCTAACCATTTGTAGTTTCAAAATTTATAAAGTGCACATCCTGTTAGAGTTGGTGTCCTGAGAACCAACTATTTTTACTTTGATTACATGAATGTAGGATTATTATATATTGTTCATTGTTCTGCATGACTATAATATAATGACATCCTGGAATATGTGTTGCATTAATAAGTTCATGGAAGATCCCCTCTATGATGAAAACCATGATGTTCTAAAACAATATTCTTAAATAATGTTCTATGGTTGGATGACATACTATGATAGGACATATAGTATACACATCGTCATTTGCGAGTACTCGTAAGAAGATGAGACTATCCCTAATAGAGTTCTCACTTGGTAATCTCCAATATGAGACATTATTAGAACAGGCCCACCGGTAGTAATCTTGCATGTCTTGGTGGCATCATACATTACAGCATACTAGCATGTGTAATGGTCCTTAGACTGGAATATTATCATTAACTCATGTCATGACTTGCACACTAAGATTTCATGATGAAAACCATCACGAAGATAGTTGGCGGGATGTAGGGTATGTTGGGTGTGTAATGAATGATATGTTGTTAATGGATAAGTCGAGGAAGGAGTTTTCCATTCCATATTTATAGAAGTATATATCTTGGGCCGTTTTTTTGAAATAAAACTATCACCCAAATACCATGCCAATGGTGTAACGATGTGTTTATTCTAGAAGTCAAAGAATGACATATCAATCATATAGGTTTATGACACTACTATGAAACCTTCTTGATGAGATATTGAGACAAATGGATTAAATTACACGGTAAGAGTTCGTATGATGTGACACGTAAATGCGGCATCAACTTCATTCTCTTGGGTGCCTTGACCCAGTATTAGAAAGTAATCCTGGACTTTAGGCAAGCCTGCCTAATTTCAATGAGAAAGAGGCCAAGAGGGTCACACTCTAAGTGTATCCAAGTATCTCAAGTAGAATAAGGATTATTCCCATACATGTATTAAGAATTGCTCAAGAAATCATTAATCGTTTTAATGATATAGGAAGAATAAAATGAAAATAGCATATACACGTCATGTATTAATGATTACACACCATGTAGTTTTAATTTTTGAAAGGAAATAAAAAACAAGTACACACCATGTATTAATGATTACACGTCATGTAGTTTTATGAAAAACAAGTACACGCCGTGTATTAATGATTACACGCTGTGTAGTTTTTCCAATCAGGATTTTGAGGAAATAATATTGTTTTATTAAATGATATTTATTATAATCAGCGTGGGTGCGTGTCATGGAATTAATGATTCCACATGTGGGTGTTTTCAAGATGATTTAATGAAATAAATAAAATGTGTAACATGATTATTTATTGTCATAACTCTATAACCTCAAAACCAATTATATATATCCTCACAACCCCAACACTTTTCCATAATCGTTGTGTACAACAATTTTGGTTACTTACCTCAAGTCCGAGAGAAATCCTTCCTCCATAAACTCTATCAAGACCAAGAGAGGTCATCCTCCATCAAATCAAATGATCTAAGGCAGACAACACAAGAAAAGGATTCTCCATGCTAGCACCTGGAGAATCCTTTGGCAACATCCAGAGATATGAGGTACACATGTGGATCACTGGTAGAGGAAGCCTACACTTGGCTTCTGCGATGCAATGATGAACCACATTAGAACATGATCAAGAATATCAATGATGGAAGAACACCCAAAAATGTACCTCTTGTCAAATAATTAAATTAATTATAATCAACATATGATGGTCCTCATTTGAAGGTTTTGGGACCATCCTTCTTTTTTGTATATTTCTGTGATTCTATCCTTGGAGACTAGTGTTTATCATCATGTTGATCCCATATTGATCATTGCTAATTAAAAAAATCCAAGTGGTCACTTCCACCCATGTGCTTCTGATGCCCCTGAAACCTTCAAATGGTATCAAAGGTAGGTTACAACATTGATTATAGTTATTTAATTGTCATTGATAAATTTTGCATTTATATTTTATTCAATTCATGATATACTGTTCTATAAAAATGAATGAATGAGATTTTTTCTTCCTCCATAGTTTCTTGATTCACATCATAGAAATGACTATTTAATTTTAATTTTGATTAAAAAAATGAAAAAAAATCATCAGAAGGAGCCACTCATTCTATCTGTAAAACAGGAGAATACACGGTGTGTAGTGAAAACTACACGATGTGTACTTAGGTCCAATGAACCAGTGCTAGTCCGCCAAACCAGGCCATGTGAATTGAGCATGCCTATGTATTTATTACACCGTGTTGACCTAAATTGAATAAAGCATGGAATACGGAATACACTTCATGTAAGTTGAATCAACATGCCGTGTAGTCTGATCCAACCCAGGTGAAACTGTGTACAAGGGGAAGCTATGTAACACATAAACTAGATTCCCAGGCTGGTAACTACGTATCAAGGAAGTACATGTCGGGTTAGATTAATAAACACATCATGTACTCCAAAATATCTAAAGTATAGAAAACACTCCAAATCCCCATGTGTGTAATTTGGATAAAGGGTGAAAAATACACACCATGTAATATATCCTACACATTGTGTACTTTCCAGAAATCAAATTTCACCAAGTTTCCTCCAGTGTAAAAAGACTTGTACAAAGAATATGGATGAGACTAATCTTAAGTAAATTTAGAAAGGAATTTCAGATAAATAATTGATTAATTATAAGATCGTAATTAGTTGAATTCACGAACGGCATATCTTAAATTAAATAAAGATTAAAAGAATTTGAATTCTAAATATGCCTTAATGTCGTTGCATTCTATAGATGATCATGAGATACACCAAAGACCCTTTGTGTGTTTATGGATTCATTTAAATTTATTTAATTTTACTTTTTTGGCCTGTGACCCTTCTTCCAATAATATGTAGGGCCTGCGTGCCCATGGATTCTTTAATATAGACCCCATGTAATGGAGGATCTCCCAAGTTTGTGGAGATGGTTCAAAACCTGAAGCTGAGGCATAACCAACCCAAGAAGATAAAAAGGTGGACATGTGGGAGCTGAAAAACACGAACCATCAGGTTCAACATGATTTTTCCTAGGTCAGGGTTAGCTTATCAAAACCACTAGATAAGCTAACCAATAGAAGCTCATGATCATGCCATCTTATTTTATTTCTTTCTGATTGAAGGGTTATTTATTATGTTTTTGTTGTCGCGGTCATATAATTAATGAAATAAAAAAGCATGAAAATATGGAATAAAATAAAAAATGATCTATGCGTAAATATTATCAGAATATTTTTAACCACTTAAGAAAGAATCACTTAATATTTACAAGCATGAGATAATGAAAAACTACACATAAAGAATAAAATCACTCAAATACCATATTACGTCAGACCAAGCCTTTCGTTACTTGATTAATGGAAAGAATCAATAAAACTATGTGTTTGACCAAACCATGTTGGGACACTTACTTTTATAAAACAATATCTAATGAAAGTTCTGGGTTGACATAAACATTTTTCATCAAGAGGAGTATCCCTTTATAGACTTGATGAAAAATGGATGCAAGTGTTGAAGAAATCCATGTTAGGATTTCAGAATTGGGGAGTCCACTCAATAAATCAAGGAACTATATGATCACATTTGGAAAAGAACTACATACCTAAATACCTTAAAATAGTTTGACCAACCACTGGTGGGGTTATGCGAAGGGGAATATGGATCCTTTCCACTAGAATTTCATGGCAACTGGACATTCCATGTTCAATGATGAGGTCCACTGGGACAGAATAAAATAGTGGGAGAATTAATAAATTCATTTATTATTTTTCACAAAATGTAATCAAAAGGTATTGATAAATATGCTCTTTTAATTTTTTGAATCAATATTAAATATCGTCAAACACATTTTCTCTGGGATCAATTCTGGATAAAGAAAATATCATCATCTGAAGTAACTTTCAGGAATGGTTTAGGCGCCTTCAGGTAATCCTATTCCATGAACGAAAGTTTTACATACTGGAGACCTCACTTGTTGATTTTCCTACCCATGGGGTGAGTTATGGGGATTTCCTGGTCTATGACCAAAATTTGAAAAATGCACTAGACATTAAATGTTTTATGATGTCATCAATGTCTAGTGAGCTCATAATGTATCATGAATCCATGGATGCTTGTAGAATTCTCAAGCACCGTCATGGTCTAAACCAGGAGAGAGAAAAATAGGTAAGGTTTGAGATCTACAAGGCTATATTCCAAAGAAATCATGGAGAGGGAGCCCCAGCTAGGGCTCATGTAGTCCAGATCATTGGCTACATTGAGTGCTTGGAGGTTCTAGGTTTAAAATACCCCAAAGAACTGGGCACCAATCTCATTCTTAAATCACTCCCCCATAGCTTCTCTAACTCTGTAGTAAATGTCAACATGAAAAACATTGAGAAGTCTATATCTAATCTCTTTTTCCTCATTTTCCAAGTGGACAATGATATGAATTGTGAAAATCCTTTTGTCCTTATGGTGAATAAAATTAAAGGGAAGACGAAGTGCTTTAATCCCAAAGATTCTTAAAGGCCTTCTAAGAAAAGGAATATCAAAGGGGAGGCAAGAGAACATGAGGTTGTTTGTTTCGCATGTGACAAGAAGGGCCACAGGATGAAAAACTACACCCAGCCAAGGAAGAAAGGGGAAGCTTCAGGTTCATTTGTTATTGAATTTAATCTATATGTTTCTACTAATTGGGTATTAGATACTGATTGTGGTGCTCACATATGTATCCTAATATAGGAACTAGGTAGATTCAGAAAGATTGACTGATGTGAGGTGGATCTATCAGAAGCCAACAGAGCCAGACTCACTGTTATAGCTGTCGGAGACTACCACCTCACATTGGCTACGGGGATGGTCTTTGTATTGAAAGTATATTATTATGTACCATCTGTAACTGAAATTATTATTTCAGTATCCACATTAGATGCTGATGGATTCATCTTCAATTTTGGAAATTAATGATGCTACTTTTATAAAGATAACATTTGTTTTGGTAGGGCACATTTATATAATGGCCTTTATGTGTATGACTACACAAAACAAGTAATGTAAATTGATGACAAAGTTAATTCACATGACTCATACCACACCCAAAATTGTCATCACTGGCTAGTTCATGTCAATAAGAAACGTTTGACAAAATTACATCAAGATGGGTATTTTTATTCTTTTAAACCAAAACTTCTTGGTGTATGTCATGCGTGTCTACAAGGAAAAATTACCAAAACCCCATTTAGTGCTAAAGGATAAAGGCCTAAATAGATTCTAGAATTATTTTACACAGATGTGTGTGAACAATATTTAGTTGAATCAAGGGCGGGTTCTTGTACTTCATAACTTTTACTGATGATTTTAATATAAACAGATATATTTACATAATGAGGTATATGTCAGATTCTTTTGATCGATTCAATGAATAAAAGAATGAAGATGAGAACCATCTTGGTAAGAAGATTAAGAAACTCTACTCAGATAGAGGAGGAGAATATATTAATCAGGACTTCATTGATTTCTTACGAGAGTTTGGGATTCTATCTCAACTCACCCCTCCTTACACACCTTAGTGGAATGGTGTAAGTGAAAGGAGGAACTGCACCCTGTTGGA
Source organism: Viscum album (assembly GCA_963277665.1). Taxonomy (NCBI): domain Eukaryota; kingdom Viridiplantae; phylum Streptophyta; class Magnoliopsida; order Santalales; family Viscaceae; genus Viscum; species Viscum album. The sequence goes on along the minus strand of OY728128.1, from coordinate 1,128,784,434 downwards.
CATGGTGAGATCAATGATGAGTCAGGAAAGTATTACATTATCCTTTTGGGGATATTCATTACAAACAACAACATACATACTAAACCAAGTACCAACTGAATTGATAAATGGTATTCCATACGAGTTATGGAGTGGACACAAAGCCATGTTATCGAATTTACATGTGTGGTGTAGCGAATCATTTGTTAAGGCCTCTTCAGGTAACAGACAGTCACCCCAATGCACAATGTGTATCTTTATAGGATATCCCAAGGAAAAAAGGGGATATTACCTATAAAACCCCTCAGATAAAAAGTTTATAGTAGAAAGACATTCCATATTCCTTGAGAGGGAGAACATCTCCAAAATAGATAGTGGGAGCGAGATAGAATTCAATGAAGTCGAGGCTCAAGATAAACAAGCGTTGGTACTAGAACAGATTCCCCAAATCCCCATAGAAACACAATCTTTTTTAGAGACACATGAATTGCATAGGAGCACAATAGAGGTGAGAGAACTAGAGCGATATGTTTTTCTTGTCACCGAGTATGTTGACTCATTATTGGTTGACAATGATGATCCTCTTACCTACAATGAAGAAGTTGAAGGCACCAATGTTTCCAAGGGGAAAGAAGCCAAAAATTCATGAAATGGATTTCATATACCAAAACCAAGTCTGGATTTTGGAATATTCTCCATTTGATGTAAGGCCTACTGGTAATAAGTGGGTATTCAATAAGAAACTGGGTATGGAGGGGCAAGTCAGCATCTATAAAGCACTGCTAGTTGCAAAAGGCTTTAGGAATCATTAAGGAATTGACTATGATGAATACTTTTCACTGGTTACAATGCTGAAATCCATAAAAATCCTTTTTTCCCTTGTCGCTTACTATGACTATGAAATTTGGAAAATGGATGTCAAAACCACATTCTTTAATGAGAACCTCCAGGAATATGTCTACGTAACACAACCTGAAGGGTTTGTGACTCAAAAGGATTCCAACAGGGTAATCCAGTTGTAGTAATCCATTTATGGATTAAATCAAGCATCAAGGTCATGGATCATTCATTTTGATGAAGCAGTAACAGAATTTGTCTTTGTTAATACTGAATGTGATCATTGTGTATACAAATGGTTTAGTAGAACTGTTGTCATTTTCCTAATAGTATATGTTGATGAAATATTACTAATTGGAAATGAAGTACCTGTCTTACAGTTAGTTAAGGCATTGTTGGATAAATATTTCTCTATGAAAGACTTCGGCGAGGCAGCATATATTCTTGGGATCAATATCCATCGTGATAGATCCAAGAGAATGCTGGGCCTGAGCCAAAGTAAATTCATTGACATGATACTGTAGAGATTCAATATAAAACAGTCCAAGAGGGGATTGTTGATAGTGTCACATGGAATTCATCATTCCATGAAAATGTGTCCCCATACACATGAGGAAGGAAACAAAATAGTAATGATCCCTTACACATCCACGATTGGGTTATTCATGTATGTTATGGTATGTATGAGGATAGATTTTGCTTATGCATTATATGTGGCAGGCAGATATCAACCTAATATAGTTGACCGCCTTTGGATGGCAGTCAAGACTATCCTTGAGTAACTGAGGCATACTAAAGATATGTTCCTGGTATACGGAAGAGATTAGGAACTAGTAATTTGTAGACATGTAGATGCTTGTTTCCAGACTGATCAGATTACCTGAAGTCACATACTGGATAAATCATTAGTTTGAATGGAGGTTCAATGTGCTGGAAGAGCTCAAAGAAAAGTGTGGTGGGAAATTCTACATTGTAGTCTGAGTATATCGCAGCATATGATACAACTAAAGAAAAAATATGGATGTGAAGCTTCGTACAAGAGTTGGATGTAGTACATAGAAGTAAAGATCCGATCACAATCTATTATGATAATATTATAGTGGTGGCACATGCAAAATAACCATGGTCACATCAGCAGACAGAGCACATACTTCAGAATTATCATCTCTTGGGAGATTTCTCTTAGATAGGTGAAGTTGCAGTGCGCAGTATTTCCATGTAAGACAATGTGGTAGACCCCTTGACTAAATCCTTGACTCTATAGAAACATGATGATAATGTGAGGGCTTTCAGACTAAAATTCGAAGGCAGTTCTCTCTACTCAAAGTGATGGTTTGTTAGAGCTGGTGTCCTAAGAACCAATAGTTTTTACTTTGATTACATGATTTTACACTTATTATATATTTTTCATTGTTCTTCTTGACTATAATATAATGATATCTAGTAATATTTATTTCATTAATAAGGGCATGTCAGATCCCCGCTATGATGATAAACTTGAAATGCTAGAACAATATTCTTAAATAATGTTCTGTGGTTGGATGACATACTATGATAGGACACATAGTATACAGACTATCATGTGCGAGTACTCATAAGAAGATGAGACTCTCTCTCAAGGAGTTCACACTTGGTAATCTCCAAGATGGGAGATTATTATAACATACCAGTCAATAGTAATTCTGCATGTCTTGGTGTAATCAGACATTACTATCTACGAGCCTGTGTAATGGTCCTTAGACTAGAATATTATCATTAAATCATGTCAGGACTCGCACACATATATTTTCTTATCAAAACATTCATGAAGATAGTTGTTGGGAAGTAGGGTATGTTGGGTGCATCATGAATGGAATGTTGTTAATGGATAATTCGAGGAAGTATTTTTTCCTTCCAAATTTATGGAAGTAGACATCTTGGGCCCTTTTATTAAAATAGAACTATCACCCAAATTCCCTAGCCATGGTGTAATGACGAGTATATTTATGGAATTCAATGAATTATAGATCAAGCATATAGGTTTATGAAACTACCATGAAACCTTCTTGATGAGATATTGAGACAAATGGATTAAATTACATGGTAACCATTCATATGAGGTGACATGTCAATTTGGTGTCAACTTCTTTCTCTTGGGTGCCTCAACCCATTTCTAGATAGTAATCTTTGAATTCAGGCATGCCTGCCTAATTCCAACCAGAAATATTCCTAGAGGGTCACACACTAACGGTAACCATGTATCTCAAGTTGAATAAAGATTATTCACGTATGTGGTTTAATAATTATTCAAGGAAGCCTAAATCGTTTTAATGATGGAGGAAGAATAATATGAAAACAATATATACACTTCGTGTATTAATTATTATAGGTCATGTAGTTTTCATTTTGGAATGGAAATGAAAAATAAGTAATGGTCGTGTCTTAATGATTACACATCACATCATTTTATGAAAAACAAGTACACATTGTGTATTAATGATTACACGCCTTGTAGTTTTTCTATTTGGGATTTTAAAGAAATAATATTCTTTTATTAAATTGTATATATTATAATTTTCATGGTCCCATATCAAGGAATTAATGATTCAACATGTGGGGGATTTTAATAAAAGTTAATGAAATAAATAAAACATGTAACGTGTTTATTTATTGTCATAACTCTATAACATCAAACCTGTTTATAAATATTCTCAAAACCAAAAAACATTTCATTAATCATTGTGGAAAACAATTCTGGAGAATTCCTTCAAGGCCAAGAGAACTTCTTCCTCCATGAATACTCTCATGACCAAGAGAGATCCTCCTCCATCAGATCAAAATGATCTATGGTGGATAACTCAAGAAAAGGATTCTCTATGATATCACATGTAGAATCCATTAGAGACATCCAGAGATATGTGGTGTATGTGTGGATCACCGCTAAAAGAAGTCTACACCTGGATTATATGATGCAATGATGAATCACATCGGAATATGATCAAGAATATCAACGAATAAAGAACAAACAAAAGGTACTTCTTGTCAATTAATTAAATTAACTGTAATCAACCTATGACAGTCCCCATTTGAAGGTTCTGAGACCATCCTTATTTATTGTTTATTTCTGTGATTTGACCTATGTAGACTGGTGTTTATCGTCGTATTGATCCCAGATTGATCATTTCTAATGATAAAATTCAAAGTGGGCACTTCTACCGACGCACTTCTACAACGCCCAGAACATTCACATCCAAAGTCAAGTTATCTCAAAGGAATTAATGGTTGTAGGTCCTATGAAATTTGTAGAAAATTTTTCATTGTATACGCCCAATATTTTATTGAAGAGTAAAATTTTCTTTTTTATTGATGGTTATTATAGTTGTTTAATCTGGTACTTTTCACATCTAGTAGCACTAGTGACCGGGATGACCTTGAGTGGAGTGATGATTTTTTGTCTGACTATTATGAGAGAATTTTTTCCTGTTAGGATTTTTAGGATGACTTGATAACTAATTAAATATTTTCATATTCTAGATGTTTTTTTTAATTGTATTTTACTGAATTCTATGTTTTATTAGGATCAGTTATGGTGTAAAAGGATTGAGTGGTATCTTATGGCTCTAGATTGTTGAAACTACATTATAGGGGTCATCCTAATCATGATATGAAGTTATATGCAATGATTAATTCCCTGAGATGATTGAAATAATATCTATTTTTTTAGAGTTTTTTGGTGTACACGAAAAACAAGATCCTTAGTTACAACATTTATCAATAAGGCATGATCCTTAGGCAGAAGTGGTGGGTTGAATATCTAAACTCAATTATCATTTAAATTGCATATACACTCAGTAAATGGAATCTTATTAGTGATTCCATAATATGTATGATGCATTTAGAGTCTTCACAAGTGTCTTGTGATGAGTGGTGGATAATGGAACTCTTTACATCGATGCATCTAGAACATCAGGAGACTTAGGGATGAGTTGCTCTAACTTCTACATCTATTTTTCCCATTCATTTGGATCATATCAAGACTGATCATTTATATCATACAAAGGGATTAACACTAATGTAAATAATATATTTTGGGGATCCACTATTATTATGGTCTCATGGAAGAAAAATTTTATTCACTTATAAGGCTGATATTATTTTCAGATGTGATTTTGAGAGGAGTGGATGACCAAGTATCATTATACTAGATGGATGGTACATATGGGTATGAAAATGATTTATCATGATCATTATAGACCATGATGGTGAATAGGATTGATGAAAGTGATAGAATGATTTATAAGATGATTCTTAACCTATAACTAATTGAAGTTCGAGCATCATAGGCCTACTAGAGTATTGCAACCACTTCTCATTCTAGAATGGAAATGTGATAATTTCACTTTATACGTCAATATGGGAAAAAACTAATACACCTCCTAATAGTTATGTAATATGAGTGACATAAATTGACTATTTAAGTAACCTCAATAGCTAATTATTTGAGAGACCTTGACTGTTGATGATCTGTGTAGTCTGTATATTCAAAAGATAGTTCAATGGCATGGTGTTATAAGGAATATCATTTCTGATAGAAATTCCCATTTCATGTTTTGGTTATGGGAGGGATTCCAAAATTCTATGAGATTTCATGTTCTTCTGGGCATAGCCTTTCATGGGTGGACTGAAGTCTAATATAAATAGATGGAACATGTTTTGGAGCATATGTTATAACCATGTCTGCTCAAATTTATTCATTTGTGGGTATTTTATTTTGCGATCATATAGATTTGTATAATAATAGATTCTAGGAATTGATCTAGAATGATTCTTTTTAGGATTTGAATGTAATTTCAATTCATTCACCTCTTCATTTGTTTTAGGTCTATGAGTCAACATTGGTTGGACCTAGTATAAAAAACATATGAATTATTAGTCTTAGTTGATCATGAAGTGGTTGGTGATCGTATAGATATGGTAGAAATTTTATGCTGACCAGTGGAGCTGACCTATTGAATTTTAGGTCGGTTATCATGTTTTTCGGTGGATCTCACCTAATTTTGGGAAATAATATATAGTGATATATAAAAATATGTCACTCATATCTATGGTATCATTCAAGATAGCGGAAGGGGTCAGTCTGTATGCATAATTATTGGACCATCCACAGTGCTACAGTACCATGCGTTATACATAACATGAATCACAACATCCTAGATAGAATCATATCCCTTCACACATGATAGACATTGATTTCATAATTATTAGTATAGATTCTTCCTTTGAGGATAATATGATACAAATTCTAGATCATAGTTTCAAGTATCTATTGTAAATGAACATTCATATAGTACGAGTGTAGAGGAATCATGGGTGTGTTCAAGAGGATACCTATAAGAGGGAAACTATTGTGTGCTGGTAGTGGCTAGAAATGTTTTCTAATTTCCAAATGTGATTCATGGAGCCGCTCTTGGATGAGTTGTTCTGTGATGGGTAATATCATATATTCCATCATTTTTAGGTACATCAATCTTCATGTTTTCTTAAAAATATTTAGTTTTCTCCTCCTTATAATCCATCGTTCCAAAAAACATTTCTTTAGTGAGAGAGATGTTTTCTAGGAAAATGATATAAGGTTCCAGAATGATTGTTTGTTTGAATTAGTGAAGTTTCCTTATAAATATTTTTAGGTTTGCAGAGGGATTATCATCAGCCTCAGATAGAGTTTAAGGTTTTTTGGGAATTATATAGGAATCCTTAGTGACTACTGATTGTAGGATATATTCACATTAGGTACATTACACACAAAATTGTTTAATTTCTCAAATGAATCTATTAAACTATTTCAGGATTTCAAAATGAAAAAAGATATAAAATTTTTACACATCATGAAAATGAAAATCAATGCATTTTTTAAACTGAGGTGAAGCATTTTTTGTTTCATCTCATCCTTCTCGAAATGAACATCACGAAAAGGTAACACATTGCTAACTTTTCAATGTTATTTTTTTATCCATGAATCACATATGATTTATTTTTAGTCATTGTGCAGTATCCACTCTCAAAACCTTTTGTGACTCCAAACTATTCTTGGGTGATTCCTTCACTCCTGGTGACATGGTAAATATTTTTTTCTTTAGGGAATACCTTTTCATTGGTTTTTTTTCATTCATTTTATATCATATATTATTCTGGTGTGATCTTCTAACAACCATTAAATTAGGATCTGATCATATTGCTTTTGGGAACTAGGTTTTCCTTTTATATCTCTTTCACCTATTTTAATCATTATTGTACCCTATAGAGATTGTTTTTTTATCACAATATAAAGGTAGGTGGTCTATAACCAACACCTATGGTCATTTTTATTTACATAATTGTTTGAAATTTTTTGTGATTTTAAAGAGAGAACAAGAATATTAAAAAACAAAATATTGGGTGATAATATTAATATCTTTGGAATTCTCCCTGGATCAATGATAATTCAATATTATTGAGAAACTTATTGTGGCTACCCATAGGGTGACCCTACCCTTGAATAGAAATGTACTAGATATTGGATGAAGATATCAATAAGAATTACATGAGACCTTAGGTGATTTATTTTTTTTGGTTTAATTTGTAAAATGACATAATTTTTTTAAATGATTGGAAAAACATTTACATGTTATGGTTATGTTTAAATGCTTATATAAAGGGTTTTTTAAGTTATATGGGAATTTATATATAGAGGTATTTCCCAAGTTATCTAAAAATGATTATATATAGGACTAATCTTAGTTTTTTCAAAAATGTATATATAGGGGCATCAATTAATGAGGATGAAATACTTTTATATAAGGCTTGTCCTGGTTATACTAAAATACATATATAGAGTTTTTTGAGTGGTTATGCTGAAATTACTGTATAGAGGGATTTTCCAAGCTATATTATTATGCCATGGGATTTTGGTTTGGTTATCATGGTGATGGTACATGCTCGGAGTTATTCCAGTATGGAGCCAATGATGGTAAATTGATTTATAATTTTAATTTATTTATTAACACTCATATGTATCATTTTATTTCCTGAAATTACTTTCATAATTGATTTTATTAGATATAGTGTTGTTGAACTATTGATATATAATTACACCTTATTTTGGGTATCTATTTGGTACCTTAGTAGATTACATAAATGATGGTTTAGACCAGGGAAAATGACCTTGTTGTTGATTATTTCTCATTAGATGGGTTGGAGCTTATATATGGGACTGATTTAGGGGTCAAGACAGGGGTCTTATGTGTATTATATTATTTTATGGATATTAGTTTTATTTACATTAATCACAAACATTATCTAAATACCATCATTCCATTACATTGATTTTTATATTATTGGTTTGATCAGTTTCCTTTACTATTTGTGTTATCTTCTATTATTATTATTATTACTATTTCAATTACTCTTATTTTTATTCAAATTTTATTAAAACTTAATACTAGGGGTATATTCTCCCCACTATGTTTTTTACACAACTTAGGATATTCGGAAGGCTCTGACATATGGGGATGCATGCTTGGCATCTAGTAACCTAACTAGTAGGGAAACAAGTGAGAGTATTAGATCGGGGACATTAAAAAACATGATAATTATAAAAAACAAATTTTAAAAGTTAAACCATTTCAAAAAAATTAAAAAACAATTTAAAACCACAAAATATATTTGAAAAATTTCAAATGACACCTTGTGCGCACATAAGACTCACCCATTTGGAAAACACACTTTAAATACCCATATTTACATAAAATATGAAGTTCACATAAAACATGGAAAACCCATCAATAATAGATCATTTTAATGGTAATTTGATAAAGATAAATCAAATTCAATTTAAAATAAAGGTTTTCCATGTAAAAATATATAAATAGAAATAAATTCCTTGGAATTGGTTCCAACATCATCGTTGTTGATGATAACCACCACGAATATGTAGGAGAAGACCTCTTGCACCACAACCATATATAAAAGACTCAAATTCCACATTAAATCCCTAAGATGATCCATCCTCAACACATAGTTTTACAAACATCATAGAAAATGGATGAAAAAACAAGAGAATTGATTAATAGAATACAGATTGATGATGAAATGGGATTAGACCTAGGTAGAGAATCATATATCAAATGAAAATAAACAAAAAAAGTGGAGTAGAAATTTTAAAACCATGGGAAGAGGGGATGTGAGATATGGGGAAGAAAATAGATGAAAATGTATGAATAATTTTTTGGGTAAGGATGATAAAATACAAATTTTAATGTGAGCTCGATAGGCCACACATTTTAGCCGCATAGTTTGGAAAACCAAGCACTAACTATGCAGGATACACAATATCCCATTAAAAGAGTCCAATATTTAACCATGTGAGATTAATATTTTTAGAATCCTTGATCAATGGAATCAACAACCATCATCCTAATGCAACTCCCTCTCATGGTTAACCAAATGTTTAGGAAAACTATGTACTATTCAGGAAGTTGATTCTTTGTTTACTAACAACATTTCATCCCCCTGCATAAATAACCTCCAAATGAAAACAAAATGATAAATAAAATTCAATATTAAACATATCATTGACCTATAATGTGTCATAGAATCTCAATGGTGCCAATTTCAACCCCCAAAATTCCTTAACCACCCACAAAACATAACTTCTGGGGCCACTACTTCCCCATTGAAGCTTACCACACCAACATATCATGCATATCACCTCCTCACTACTAGATAACATTGAACAATGAGAAATTCTTAAACCAAATACACTTTTTTTGAAAATCTAAAATAAGATCATGTTACTCAATAATTGTGGTATCAGGATCAAGATACATATAGTTTGACTCCAATACATGAGATTGGTCCATATGGTATCTATTAAACTATAAAATATAAAAGAGGTCATGGACTAAGGAAATACATACGGTATAATAAATTTGGTAGGTGAACTTACTAAAACACTTCACACAATAAGATATTCTTACATAACATTGTGCCAACATCCCTTTATTTACTTATTGGTGGTAACCCAAATGAATAGATACCAGAAAGAAAACCTGATCACAAACCTAAAACTACAATAGGTGATGACGATGACCATTATATGACGTATGGAGACTCTAATACATCAATAACATTTTTTAAATAAGTCTATGGTCTTATTCCTAACCTAGATGAGGCTCGATCTGGACAAGAAGTGCTCTCTCACCGTAACCCAAAACAAGGGGTTTTTGGAACGACAATCCATTCAATGCCTGAAATGTGTAATTATATATGATGTAATGATAAATTTTTTATATAAAAGCTTGGGCAATGTACGGTGAAATCCCATTTATCATTTAGAATCATGAAAAAAACACCAAAAAATCCCCCAGATTTTGGATGGTCCACTATGGATGGATGTCCATTTGTGAGTAAAATAGAGTACTCAAACTCAACTCATTTTCCAAATCACCCTAGATACATTTTCAAAATTGGGAACTTTTATGGGAATAGAAGTATGATACTAATTTTTAGGGAAATATATGATGATTAATGACCAATACAACATACATACATCTGAGGTCCTCTACCTTCATTGAATCCCTGATGGAAATAATACAGTCTTATTTTTCTAGATGATTGATAATAATTAATATATAATATTTCCCACATATATTATAAGGAATTCCAATCCCAAAATCCACAATGATATTTTCAAACTTCCACACTAGAAAGGCAATTAGAAATAACATCTTATCTAGACTTTGATGCTCATATTTGATCCTCTATCACACCAAGCATCATGAAATGACGTCTACAATTACATTCCTCTTTCCAAGAAATTAATATCTACCACATGAGATATAAATAAATTGGTTTCACTGGGTGAATTGAAAAACTACAGTGATTTACCTCTTGAATCACCTCATGGAACAAAAGAAAAGGAAATTCATGCATCTTCTAAAATAAAATAGAACCATTCGGATACAAAGACTAATCAGTAGAGGAATCCCCACCATTTAAAGTAATGATTATATGTAGAAAATAATCTTTGTATACCTTATCACTCCTAACATGGTCAATAAGGGAAGGTGTAACCTAAAAAATAGATATGAATACCCCATCCCTATCCCCATGTTCTTCTCACCCCATGTTAGTGAACCAAATCATCAAACCCCACACATCCACTAATTCACAAATGGTATAAAAAATATGTTTCAATCTGAAAACATAAAAAGTTATGTTCCCCTTCCTTGTGTATTGTAAATATCAATATCATAAGTTTATAGATACTATTTGTAGCATCTATTTTTGAGGGTTATGAATCTCTACGTCAAAATATACTTCCATATATTTTGATTCAAATATACAATAATATTATCCTCACAATGTTAATATTTCCACATCTTCTGCATGTTCATGATAAATTCCAATACTAGTTCATGGGTGGTATAATTCCAAACATGTGGGTATATATTATATGATATATATTCCAAAAAATTGTTATCATGCATCAACATACATCCCAACCCCACACAAGAGGGATCACAATACATGACATCATCTCTCCCTAGATGAAGAAGAATCGAAAGTGTAACTGATTTGAAACATTCCTCCATCTACTCAAAGGCATTGTACCACATCTCATCCCATTAGAAAATATCCCCTTTTCATGTCAAAGTAACCAAGGCTGAATATATCCTAGATAATCCACAAATTAAATGTCTATAATAACCAACCAAGTATATAAATCAAAAGATATCATAAAAATGTTTGGGTACTCCCAAAATATGAATGGTTATACTTTCTATATATTTCTAATAATACTAATGACTGTGAAATCATGTGGCCCAAAAACCTCACTTCATGGATCCAAAACTAGTATTATATACCTCGTCACATAGAAACTTCTCCCTGAACACACCTAAAACAATGTCTATATGGTCAAAATGATCCTCATATATCTTATAATATACCAATATTATTTTTACAGACTTTAAAATTGAGTTAAAAAATAGGTGTAATATATAGTTCATCAATTCCACAAAGACTACTAGAGAATTAGTAAATCCATATCGAATAAAAAAATACTCAAAATTTCTATACTATATCTAATATACTATCTTTAGATAGTCGACTTGTTTTACCCTCATCTAGTTATACCCAGATCTCATTTATATCATATAAAACTAATAATCTCCCCTAAGATGATAAAAGAGATCATCTATTCTTGGTATTATGTATTTATTCTTAATGTTCACCTATTTAATAAAATAGTTTTATTTTAAATGATAGACGCCTCCATCCACATTCTATGAAAATAAAAATGGTGTTGAAAATGGTGACATGTTTTAGAGGATAAATCCATTTCCTTCAATATACTTTAACTAAACATTTTACTATTTTAACTCATCCAAAACCATATGATAAGATGGAATAAAAATTAGGATTATACTAAGGATTAAATTAATATTAAATTTGATGTATCATTACATAGGAAATGATAAAAAATCATTCTAAAACACATCTTGGTACCAAACCATGACTTTTTTATGTTCACATATAAAATATAATAAGAAGAACAAATAAATGGATTGGAAAACATGCATGAAATCAACACTAGAACTGATGAAACTAGTCCTTTTCTCAATGATCATGGATCCCACTCCCCCTAGAATACATGAGTTCTCTCGTCATGTGAATTTAACTATACCATAGGGTGATAGAAGTCAACTAGAACATTCATACTGATCAACTAATTCATCTTGATGATAAGGTAAAAATATCAGGGTCTACAACATGGATGTCCCATATGACTTCCACATCAGTTACTATAACATGACACTATAGGAACACGAAACACTACTATTTCATTCTCCACAACCGAGTTAGAAAATACATAGAAATGAAATCAAATCAACAAGAATACCTAAATAATCAATTTTTTTATGTGAAATAAATGATTTGGATTCTCTATAGTAAAATAAAAATGATGCCATGGAAGATTCAATATGAACTATACCTCTCACAGTGGCCATCCAATAATATGATTCCTTTGGTAAAACATCCAATACATATAAATGTTCAAGATCAAACCCTCCATGAAACTTATTCCTCTTATGATAATCTCCCTTACCATGAGGGTGAGATCCTTGACCCTTACAATCCCTATACTACACCAGAGAGCCATTCAAAAAGTTGTATTAGGCAACACTCCCCACATAAATCCAACTAATAGAAGCATGATAGATGAACCACATATCCACACTCATAGAAAGCATTGGGGTATTTGGGACAATTTTCATTATGTGTTCACCCTTCAAACTCTGATAGAAAATAATAGTCTTGTAACTCAAAGAAGCCATTGAAGCTGAACCTAATGATAACTAGACACCCATTCCACTTCCCCTGTGAGGATCATCTAGTTATTTCATATAACAATGAATATAGATCTAGCTACCCAATACTAGAAGAAACACACATAGAACTGTCTTACAATTAAAATAAAAAATCATTAATTGCCTCATCATCAACCACCTATAAAAATGTTAGTTTTAATAGGATTCGAAGGATATATCTAAACTCTATCTTTTATCCCATCACAAATAACTGATCCTTATGGGAATTTCCCATAAATAGATATAGAGAGAAATGTACTAATATAGTAAAATGGGTGACATACACCATCATTGAATGATACCTATTCTACAACTTCAATCACTAATAGACCTTTTCTCCCCTTTTGGATTCGAGGTAGATATTTCAATTGAAATCCAAAATGATATTGTTCTATGTTATATACTTATTCCAACTAATGATCACAATAGACTCCCACCATATCCAACCTGGTCCTCCAAATTCATTCATGGAGATAACCAATTATTATGTCTCAAGGTTCCTTATAAAAACAAATATCATCCTAATATGGTCCAACCACTCCTTCAATTCACTAGGTCCCTTGTCTCTATGGAACACTAGTGAGTTATTACACATAAAATCATGAGAATAGTATATAATCTATTTATTCTCCCAGTCACTAAATTGTCTCATGGATTGAATCATACAAATAACTTAATCAAGAAATTCCAAATTAAGGGAAGGGCTCGCTAATAGGGTATTTATAGACGCATCATCTCTATACCTAGATTTGATTCATCGAAGAGTAATTTTCAAAAGGATAGAGAACAAATTCTTCATCAAGAACAATTCCATTTCAATAAACATTAAATGAAATAAACAAGCCCCTGTCATTTTAATCCTCATGAAAGAGAAGTAATATAAAAAAAGTCAAGACAAGAAAAGATAATAAACAATTCATTTCCCATAATTCATATTTGTCCCCATGGTTTTGAAATCTATGTGTGAACTATGTGGGTGTCACTATATTTTTCATGAATGTATTCATGGGATGACAACAGTTACATGTAATTATGTTCTTTAATTGTGCACCACCTATAGGACTCTATATTTCACCCCAAATCTAATATGACCCTCGAGACCACCTTGGGATCAACACTGATCTAGAAATGCCTCAAAACTATCATAAAAACAACCTATAATAGATCCCAAAACATGACCAAAATCCCACATCATAAATGGATACTTGGGATTTGAAATGAAGAAGATCTTCCGGGGAACATCCCAATTATTATTCTTTAAGTATTGATGTTATTTACTCTAGTATACCACTTACTCCTAAAAAACATCCTTAGATACTATTTTCAATTGAACCAAACTAGGTTTACCAATGTAATCACACAAGACATCCTGGAAATGTTCTTGATGTGTGTTCTAAATCACCACAAGCTGGTGATATTCACTGAGAATATCCAAAACAAATCATGGGAATGGTTTCACCTATGATTAACTAGTATGAATCCTCCATTAAATGGGACAACCATGGTAATATCATGAGACTAAATAGAAAAAAAATAATCTTATATATTTTATTCTAATAATTAAATTATTCCAATAAAAAATATCATACATAATAAAAAAACATGGTATAATAACAAATATATATGGTATCTCTAGTAAAAATCCCAAAATAAAATGAAAGGGGTTACAATATCAAACATAACATATACATGCATCCCCTAAGGACTCCTCATTATCCATCCTAGTGAGACCATATATCCTCCATCAACAAATTTTTGGATAGTAATCAAGATGATACTCTTAGATACATGGTTCTCCTTCCTTTACCCTTGTCCTATAATGCAATGTATTTATATTCCCAATGGAATATGTAGGGTGTGAGGCACAAATCCCAGTATGGTACTAATATGAATCTATTTGTAGATTTTACCCATGAAAAACAATAAACTAGTTTCAAAAAACATTTAAAAACTAAAACTACTTAATAGAATTCAAAAATCAAATAAAAATTTCCAATACCTTTAGTTTTCAATTTAAAATAAAACATGATTCTTAAACTAGTGATAAACATAGCTCAAATAATTAAACAATTATAAAAAGAAAATTAAGTTCAAACCACACTAGATGAGGAATAATAACTCTATGAATGATCATCATCATTCTATTATGAATAATTTATAATGGGAATGGAATATCCAATCACATCAAACATGGTTCTAATAAAATTAATACATTATATAAAAAACATGAAATTAGTATTTTCTCATAGGGAGATAACCATAAAGTTATTATGTGAGCGTGTCTAAATGAATAACTTGATCCAACTAATCATTTTGAATTTTCTCATTGTCTTCCTCAGTGCTTAATATAAGAGATGTATTGGTCTATTGACAACCAATTGTATGTTCTCATGTTATTCTTACCCAATGGTTTTCATAGTCCCTAAAAAAATGGAAGCCCTTGTAGAATTCCTCCCCAAAGGATCGCAAGATCCCTCAAACAACCCACTCTCACACCTCGGTTAACCTCTCTGCTCCGCCATGAAAACATAATAAGAAAATTTTGCATACATAAAAACCATTTCACAAGGAAATTAAACAATCCAAAATTAATATTTTAAAAAACACATTTCCAAATGTAATACCATTTCTAAAACCATAATAGAAATCTATTTAAATCAACAAAACCCCTTTGATAAATTTTAAAAAAACATGGTGTGCATATAAGCTTTACCGATTCGGAAAACCATATTTGAACACCAAAATTACCAATAAAAACCATTGATTAGAACAAAAATGGAATAAAAAATTTTCTTAATTAATTTTAATTGGATCATGATAAACAAAAACAACATTTTTTAAAATTTTAATGTTAATCCATTGAAAACACCCTTATATAGAAATGCTAAACTCAAAATCAGTCCCTACTTTATTACCATCAAAGATAGACACCTGGAATATATAGGACAAGCCCACCAACACCAAGAAAAATTTAATAAAACCCAAAACCATAATTAAAACCCGTTTTTCTTCCATACCCACTTCATAGGGTCTCATTATCCCTTGAAAATGCAATAATAAGTAAGAGAATGGGGGAAAGGAAGAAGAAAATAAATTAAAGGGGCTTACCTCAATACAAAAAATTGTAGATACATGGAGAATCAACCATGGATTGATATAATAATATTACACACCACCGAGGATGAGTTACGCATAATAGGGTAAGGAAAAGAATCCAAAGGATATAAAAATTGATATGGGAAAATGGTAAAATATCATTTTTTATTTGAGCTAGATAGCAAGAATGGTTTTTCTACACAATTAGTAAAACCACACACCAACTATAGTGAAAATATATCTCCCCAAAACCCAAGCTACATAATTATCCATCAAAATTTAATGGTTTGAAAATAGTTCCCAAATCATGTAAAATACCATTATCCCAACCTGTGTCACCCTCGCATGGTTGGTGTTGTGTCAGGAAGGCCATGCGATAACTATGATCTTGGGTCTCCCTTACCTAAAAATGGGGTTTTTTAACCCCTTAGACATAGAGCCTCCACAAAACATAGAAAGAAAATAAAATGAAAATTAAATATACTACTTACCCAATGCATGTCACAAAGAATGATTCATCATGGACCTTTCATTGAGTAAGAAATTTTTTAAAGGGAAAACAGGAAATCATTAATAAAGTGGTTGGTCAAGTTGTGTTATGATATGAGATGTGGATAATTAAATAGACATTAAGTGATAAGGTTGTAAAATATGATATGGATGAGATACCGAACCTTGGTTGAGTGATTAATGGTTGGGATTTGACAGAATGCCTCCCTAGATTGATAAGGGGTATCCTAGGAAATGGATGAGGGACCCCACCTTGTTCAATCATGTAGTGGTAAAGGAATTGGGGGATTCCTAATCCTGGGTCATCTGTTAGGGGTTTGAAATATGTTTGGGGGTATGATAATGGGTGATAACATGATTTTAGATTAGTTATCAAGTAGGTATAATCAATATTCATGGTGATTTATCTAGAACAAGATGACCCATTGAACATGGACTCACAGTGGCATAGTTAGATAATTAAATAAAATATATTGTGTGAATTTCATATTTTCTTCATAAACACATGTATATGATGTTATATACATGGGTATTTTTTCTAGAAATTAATGAGATGTATTTCTTCACCTTGTATGGGAACTCTTGTGCACGTGAAAAGATTATAACTTCATTAATATTCACTATATCTTGAGAAATTGATCAGGATGGGGAAACTAAAGGGTACCATGATATTGGGAATATAGCGTGGGATGATAATATATTTAGAGATGAATTTTTTTTCTATTTTGTTTATTTTTGTATATGTAATTGACCAAGTGGATGATAACCTGTTCTGTTACTATATTATTACACATTAAACATTTTTCATAGAAATATGGTTTATTTTTTTCACATATTCTGATCATGTGAGATGAATTATTTTGTTATCTTCATTATGGGTTTGAATATTAAATCGTGTACATTGTTTTCCCATTATATGGATTAGGACCCGACTGTATGTCAGTAGTCATTATCGTATGGTTATATAAATATGAGGTCATGTAGCACCACATCCAGGGTCATTGTAGAGTAATCCATGAGCTACTAAATCATATATATGTTACGAATGACTTGTATATCTATAAACAAGAGTAAAATATAAATTCCATTTGAATGGGTATTTTATAATTATATAGGGGCCTATAATATTCTTTTTAAGTGTTCATGAATTGAAAAAAGTATTATAACTCAAGAGTATATTCCACCCATTTAGTTTATGAAACCATATCAAAAATAAAATTAACATTCAATGGCCTCATCAAAAAAAACTTGTAATAAATTATAAAATACATATATGATATTCGAGTGCTAATAAATTAACAATACACTACCTTTGATAAATTATAGTACTTCTAGATGAATCATACATTACAATTCATGGTATTATGATACCTTCATGCCAAATTAAATAACTGAACTAGGAAGACCATTTTATATCTCTACATCATACAAGAAAATGTTCTGAAAAATGATAAATATCACATACCCTTGGTTTTTTAATTTTTTTTCATGTAATATGTTTATCTCCTACAATTTTAAATTAGAAAATCCAAATTATATGTGTTAAGGATTTATGATATATCTCCTGCAACATCCAACTTTCCCTTAATCCTTGTAGACATTGTGAAATTTCAGCATATATAATATCATATATTATAACTGAAGAAAAAATATCCAAAACACATTTTCGATGACATCAAAATAAAATTTGGAAGGATTTGAAAATACTTTTCTTTTATTAGATCATATATATTACATTCTGAGAACACATTTAAAATTCATTTATATTAACTACGAAACACTTATAGAGAATCTCTCTAGGGCATACATAATACCCACTCAGTCAGCCACATAGTGTAAACCGATGAGTCTTTGTAGTTTTAAAAATAGATATGTCTCACTAGATCCATATATGTAATAAAAGAAAATAATTTAAAAAGGAATCATTATTACTCAATCTACAAAGGGTTTTGGCATAATCTCAATCGATCATATATAACTCTATAACTATTCCCTCAAGCTATTTTCATGTGAAAATGTGAATTCTTATTTTACTACCATATCAAAAATATCAATTGATCATGTGGAATGGAGTGTGTCATTTCCATATGGACTACACAAATGTTCATGATTCTCTGTGTATAGAATAATAAATTCCGTTAATATAGGATGTGTCATTCAAATTCATCGATGGTCACATCACATGTCCCTCACCTAAACTGATAAGTACATCATTTATAATATATATGTGTATATTAAAAAATCCTTAGTATATCTAAATTAAAGATAAAAATTTTATACCCGTCATATTAGAGGAAAATCCCTTCATAGTTCATCTCCAACAAACAACATAAGGAAAAATATACCCCCACCCCCAGATTTTCTAAGCATTATGTATTGGGTAAAAAATGTATAAGTATAAGGATTTTAATTTTAGATGTATTTATAACCATAGATACTAGGGAGTCCAAATTTTATCCATGTAACCCTATTATACCATATAGTCATTGTATAATATTCCATGTGTTAGATTGTGTGGGCCATACAATTAAAAAACATGTTTTAAGTCTTATAAGAATATTCTATATCAAAATACAAGAATCTTACTCAAGATAACCATAAATTTTCATCACAACCCGTAATAAACCATGAAGAAAATAATTTATATACTACTGAAGTTCATATATTTTGTGGTGAATTACCATTTATCATAACAATATATATTAAATATAAATATATATATATTAAAGAAATGTCAAATAATGATGTAGTGGGGATTGAATTTTATATAACATGATTCAATTTATGTTATTAAAATATATTAATAATAAATAAAATATTATATATATAATTTCATATCTGAGAAAACAAATATATAATACACATCCAGATCAGCCATATATTGGTGCATGTTTATAGATTTTGTTTAACCAAATGAATCACAATGTAATTTATACCACATATCGATGTGACCACCTGATAAAACATTCCAACTCGACTATTTAGTGAGTATCATATATAATTTATGATGGATTAAATAATTTTGAATCTTAAAAATCATATTTTTAATGTTCAGATCCTTGAATATATCTATCCTCTTTAACTCAATAGTATCATATTCTATGATGTAAAATTTTTTTTCCTATATATAACTTTTTGAATGTCGTTTATCATCATAAATAGAAAAAATACCAAAAACATTTTCATTATATCATTTAGGTACATAAATCAATTATTTACATTATCACCAGCCTACAGATCCAATAGTATTGAGTTTCATTCAATTCTCTATGGAATTTTTAACTCTATACTTTACTCCTTACAACTAATACCCAATGAATTTGAGTATATTGTTTAAAATCACCATCAATTATATTGGGAAAAAAATTGTTATCATTGAATATATATATGAATAAAAATGTCCTATAAGGCTCTATGACATTGTATTACTCTTTTAATTTCATGATAATATTCAAAAACTCTTATTTGATAGTTACAAAGGCTTATTTAATTTTAGTAATAATACTAAATAATAAAATATTCTATCCATATCGTATTTCATATTTTATGAGTTTAGAAAATTTTCATGAAAATAATATTATTCCTTAAAATAATACAATGTTGGGTGGTGGGATGATATCCCATATATTGTAACATATATCTAAATAAACTACATTATCCAATACAATTTTTCTAAATTTAGTTTTAAAAACATTTTATATAATAATATGAATCATAAATCTTCTTTTAATATTATCACTTATTTTCTATAAAAAATCTATTATAACACATAAAGAGTATAATCCTATAATGCAAATGATAAAGTCATATATATCTTTTACTTAGATACATCTGATCTTGAGAAACACTTTTATATTTAAATAATTGATGTAGAATCACTTTCATCATTACTATAATGAAAACTATATACTATATCAATCCCTACATTAATTTTTAACTCTATTATATTTATAAAACATGTACATTGTATGTTTTTCAATATATATCCATCAATTACAAATAATATAAATTTATAACACTAATAATTTACATAAATATTCTATGATGTTTAAAAACCCCACTTTTTATCCACTATAATCCTATCCTATATAATCATTAAAAATGTTATACATGTTAACTAATCGTAAAACATGTGTATTTATTGTATCATATTTCTCATAGAAAATATTTATTAATAAATAACTCCTCTATTTATATATTATAAAAAATACATATATATATATATATCCTCTATTTAGATCCATTTTATCTTGATAAAATCCTATATAATCAAATCATTGATTTAATGTAAATTTTACTCATCGCATTTATGAAAACAATAAGCTCTACCAATCATTATCATTATTTATTTTATCTATTATAACTATAAAACATTTAAATTATAGATTTAGAATCATATACCCTGTGATACCTAAGAATTTTTGTCTATAACACTGATGTATGACATGAAAATTCTATTTAATTTCACAAAACCCCTTTAGGTATCCATGAAAATTCCATCACAATCAATATTGACTATTTCATTCATGATTTTACATTCATGATTTAACTACCTGGACTAGATCATGAAGAAAAGATATTAGAATCACTAACTAAACTATCTTTGTCTTATTTAAACATTTACCCACTCTTACATTCAATACCACACCAGAACATAGAAATAATTTTCCCTTTATCTTTTCTTATCTTTTAAAGAACACTGAGTATTTTTTCTAAACATTGTCATCTTTTCAAAAAAAAATTAATGAATGATTTTCTATTTCCATAACTATGAAAAACCTTACAGTAACATATAATCTCATAATTTCATTATCATACCCAATATTATTGTATATATGACCATGTACTATAATTACATTGGTTATCTTATTTATAATAGATTTAAAACCATCATTGAATCATTATATGCTTCCCATAAGAATCCAGATTCCAACTACTAATCAACATCAATGGTTTTGTTATTCTAGAAGGTAGTGTTTTATCACATAGAATCTATCCTTACATATCAATTTTTCATAAGTGTATATTATTATATGTTTTTTAAATTATAAATCTCATACTCAAGGATTGATACTGATGTTAGTTTTGATGGAAATGATTCCATTTATCTATAAAATAATCTTTTTTGGTTGAGTATAATGTTTTACAAATATTTAAAGAGGAATTTTATTAAATTGGCTTCAATAAAATTAATTTACCCAATGAAACTCGTTATTACCATTATAGGTCAAAACCCACATCTCATCATTACATTCACTCAGTATCATATTAATTATTCATGCTTACATTTAGTAAAAATACATATCAATCATATCATATATGACTCCTAGTT
Organism: Viscum album; assembly: GCA_963277665.1. Classification (NCBI taxonomy): domain Eukaryota; kingdom Viridiplantae; phylum Streptophyta; class Magnoliopsida; order Santalales; family Viscaceae; genus Viscum; species Viscum album. Next base: position 1,128,762,291 of record OY728128.1, on the reverse strand, counting down.
ACCTGAGTGGGCATATAATTCCATAAATTTATCATGTGGATTCTATTAGTTCAATTTCTCTAGTATCCTAATAGTTATGATTTTCTAGAAAATTTTATCACAATGTAGATGCTACAATAAATGAAACTATTGGTTATGTTAACCATATTAATTTCATATCTAATAAATTATCCATTGGATCCTAATTTTTATTATCACCTATACTAAATTAATGAGTTTTTGATAAGTTCCACATTTGAAGGAATCAAACAATTGTTATTTAAAAGTGGATTTAATATTCCTATATTATCATTTGTTATTTCCTTTGTTTGTCTTCATTCAACTAGTAATTTATTTTGGAATCTTTTATCATTCACTAAATCAATATGTTTAAATAATATTATTGTGTTACTCTTTACACAACTTGTATATTATGTTATTGACCCAAATTAAAATTTAACTATAATCATACATTTAAAAATAAAACTAGTGAATCACATTCATGTAATGGAATTGAATTATTTGAAGTTAATAATCTTCTTGTATGTAATCATAGATCCATATATGGTCAAGCTCTACATTTCTAGAAAAGGAATACCCCTCCTGGTATATTTGATGTATGACCTAAATTCCATCACATTAGGTAATCTTTACACAATTGAGATCTAATTTCCATCAATAAATTTTCTCCTAATGCATATAAATCAAAATAATATAAATAATTTAAATCATAATTCAATACAAGTGAACATAATGGTTGTTGTAAAACAAAATTCTTTATCATACCTATCATGTAATTCATTAGACTCATGTATAATAATTTATACATATTGTTTAATATTAAAATTAAAAACCCATTCATAATATTAAAATTGTACTCATTAATGATATAGGGAATAACATTTAAATAAATAGATAATTAACATATTTAATCATAATAAACACATTTCGGAATAATTCATAAATAAATCAAATTATAAACACTATATAAATTAATCATTCACTATATAAATTCCATAATTATTAATACAGACTTAATATATTCATGTACATATATAAGAACTTTTATATTATTCATTTTATATAATTTGAAATTAAAAATTTGATATTTAATAAAATATAAATTATTATAATTATAATATCTATTACATAATAAATATATATAATATAAATATCACATATTTAACATTATTTATGCCTTGATCAAAGCATTTGTAAAAACTCCTTGTGTTGTAGATTGAATAATAACTAAAATAAGGTCTTCTAAATTGAATTATGTAAATTATATTTTATGAATAATTTAATATTTTAAAACTAAAAAATTTGTATTTTATAATATTTTTTTCTATTTTTTAAATACTTTTCAAATTACATATATAATTTCAATGTAAAAATTTTATTTCTATATTATAATACATTCAAAAAAAATCAATTTAATTTTAATTTAAACATTTAAAATTATATGATATTTCTTAAGAAATATTTTTTAAATATTAAATTCATAAATTATGGACACGTTAATATTATTTAATTTTTAAAAAATTTAATAAAATAATAGATAGCCTATAAATACCATTGATTATATATTATAAGAAACTTATTAATTATTTAATTCAATTCACAATATAAATTTAAGAATAAAATTCTCTTGTAATTGAATTTGACATCTTGTGAAAAATCATAAAAAATGATTGATAAGTCAAGGTGCCTAAACTATATAATTCATTTTGATCATATTTTATTCTTTTTGGTCATATCTTCACTTAAAAGAATTTCCATATGTATGGTTTTTCTACATTTTTTAATCTCAGAAAACCCTTACATATAGGGAAACATTTGACACCCCCGTATCTATTGTGAAAGATGGTGCCCTTGAGGGGACATAAAAAATACCTCTTGACTATCATTTCATGTATCCAATGAGTTATCCATGATATTTTTGTTATATAATCGTGTCGTTATTTCAGCATCCAAAATTTATATTTTAATTTAATTAGATTAATTTTCATGTCAAATATTTATATTTCTTCCCATGATATAATAAGAACCTATAGATATCACGAAAAAAATATTAAATATATTTCATCTAGTCAAGACATATCACACTGAATAAAAACAGATATAATTTTACCATCCGGTGATGTGGGATCATAATCATTGAGACTTATTTTCATGAACATTAACATTTTTAATATCAAATAAATAATATTTTTAAAAGATATATTCCAATAGGAACACCACATGTTTTAGTTGTCATTGGTAGATCCTAACTACGAACAAATGTATTCGTCTCCAAAATTGAGATTATTATCTATGTACAGTATTTTATCACATAGATTGATATAATATGAACATTATGGAATCAATTTACTAGATATGTATCTTGAATTTGTTTCGTCGTTGGTCATATGGAATTTATGGAATAAGAAAATTATAATTCTTCTCTACCAAAAGGAAGTGTTATCTCTGTACAACTTGATCAAGATGATAGTGCCTTTAATAAATCCATGTACATGGCAGAATAATGTGATTATATCCAATTAAATCAATAAACATTAATTAAATGAATTATTATACCACAGATTTTGTGTCCCACGTTATAAGATATCCCCAGACAAGTAAATTATATTACCCAGTTTCTATTAATTGCAGGTTTTCATTTATATAACTAAACAATATCTATTTTATGATCTTAATCGGTTGTTATATTCAACACTTGGTTTGTGGGTATCACTCCCTTCTATAGATATGAGATCTTAGAGGGTCATAAACACAGCGTATTTTGATGCGTGTCTGATTCTAGTGAATTAGACTTTCGAACATGGTGGGACCCATAGTGGTGGATGAGTAATGTCAATGTTTATACGATCTAAATACAAAAAATTAAATTTAGTATTATTCAAGTCTTAAAATATGTCAATTTAAATTAACTATTTAATATATTCCCATGTAATTTAGTAAATATAATGAAATATTTATTTTGAATGAATATTAAATTGTTAATATTCATGGATTTTTTTAATATTTTTGGGAGATAAAAGTCTATTTAATTACCCATATTTTACCATGTTACAAAATTTTAGTGTTACATTACGGTGATAAAATATTTCATAAATTTTCCACAAATTTTATTGTTAATTTGTGAGAATTTTAGGTAATTTTTATTGGGTAAAGTCCATGATGACTTAAAATGTAATTTAATAAAGTTAAAACCTATATATATATATATATATACTCTTTTGAGAACCCAATTTAGAGGGATAAGTGTTTTCTTGAACTCTATCTCTCTCTCACTCAAATAATATATAGATAAATTGAAGGGATGATCAAATATTTATTGATAAATGTTCATGGATCGTTATCATGATCTTAAGTGATCAAGAAAATGTTGATGATTCTCTAGTTGTCAATTTTATGACCCATATTTCATAGTCTGATGACCGATCATGCTACAAGAACATATGTGGATGATCTATAGGGTTCTATGATCAGTTCCTTTTATAAATTATCATTAATGAAGAATATAATGTGTTTCTATTCATTATTATATTATTTGTGATTTTCATTTACATGTCATCCTTAATAATAAATTAATAATTAAATTGAACATGATCTGTGGATGAATATATAATATGGTATATCATATTTTATTTTTAAACATAAATCGAAACCTTAAAAATTTCTTATACAGTATTTCATTCTTCCAATATAACCCAAGTTTAATTAAATTGGTAAAAAACGTCATTTTAAATTCAATTTTGTTAGATAAAGAATATATTTTTATTAATTCAAGAAGATAGTATAGTCACAGTCGCATTTCTATAAACAAAACATCAATCAGGGATCAAATGACTGACTTGTGGTCATCGAAAGATAAAAAAATCATGCATAAAACCAATAAACCCTATATATATGGTGTGGGTTTATTTCAGATATTAACAATGAATTTGGTTCATAAGTAATTCCCAAACCTTTTCTATCCATGATCCATCCAATCGAGCTCTAATACTAGGGGAGTTAGAATCAATTCAGACTTCATTTGATAATAAAATGTAATATATATATATATATATATGTGTGTGTGTGTGTGTGTGTGTGTGTGTGCGTCCACATGTATATGTTCACATATATACATAATAATATTATATATATATATATATGAAATAAAGTTTGTTTGGGATCTATTTGCACAGCATGACTTGGTACAGCCTTTTGAAAGTCGACCCCTCTAGACCTTTTGTTTTAAAATATGTCTAGCCATTCAATTTTTTTCGGATAAAAAATAGAAATCTCCAATTAAATATATGAAATATAATGTGGGGCAAATTAATGTATGAAATTGGAATACATTTTTATTGTATAAATTGTTTTTATTACCATCTGAAGAAAATAAATTCCTTATTTGGGTGGGCTGGAACCAACCCCTATTGAGTGATGATAAGAAAACTATTTTTTAGAGGTACTAGAGGTCAATCATTGTTATTTATTTTAATTAATTTTTTTATTTAAATATTTATTTTTATATGTTTTTCAAATATTGTCAATTTCATCATGCTCATGTGTTTGGTTCACGAGTGTGTGTGCACCATTGACCTGGAAGCCCATCAAGTAGTCTCGACACCAAGAAGGTTGTTCTGGGTTCTATATGAGTTATCTGGCCTTTCCAGTTATCTCTCTACATGCTAAAAACCCATTGTATTGTTTAATAATACCTAAATATACCGAATAATTAAAAAAAATATCTTAAATAACATTTGGATTTTAATTGATTATTTTATGAGAAGTGTGACCATTTTTTATGAATAAAAACTAAATTGGATATATTTTAATTCATGGAAAATAAACTCCAGATGATTTCATCTCAAATTAGATTAATATATATTATTTTAATGTGTATCTATCAATCATGAGCCTTTTACTGATTAATTCATGTCTCTCATTCACTTATTTATTTATTTATTTATTATAATTTCATATTTTCATTAATTATTTAATAAATGAAGATATGTGTATTATATTTTACGTCATTGTATTTATAATCGCTTGTGATACTAGATCGATGTTATTTATCTATGTTATATATTCCCAATATCCCCTTGACTCTGTGAGATATTTGTTGTATAATGATAGGGATAAAAGGTGATGTATTTCACGCAAAAAATTGGCGAAGTACAAAATATCATTTTCATTAAATTTATGGGTGAGAAATACAACTTGAGTTACAAGTGCCACGACTCAAGGAGATAAACTAGGGGTCTAGTTTGATCCATTATTCTATCAATGGATCAAGAATTATAATTTTCTCTCGATCACATAATATAATTTTATTTATGCATGGATTATTATTTATGTATGTTTATTTTTTACACATGATCACATAAAATAATAAGAAATCATGTGTAGATAAAATGAAGATGTTTGGTAAATGTTTTTCAATTTAAAAAATTATTAATATGTGTTTTCTGTCACATAGAAATTAAAAGTGTAAATAGAAATAGATTAACTTTATCGAGAATGATAAAAACCCTAAATGAAATATTAAGTCATACCACCTCCCATTACATTATATTGAGCAAAATAAGTTGTATGAGGTTCTCAAAATCCCTTTTTGGGGCTACTTCCTAATACTTGGGAGATATTATTAGAGATTTGGGTCAACATTACTAATTTTTGAAAAATATTTAAATAGTTGTGTCTACCTAGTTGAAAATGTATATGATAAGAATTGAGTAATATAAGTTTATCCTTTTAGGGGATGAGAATCCTCTAAACAGATAATGGAGGTGTGAGTTATTAACATTGGCCATCTAATATTCTACTTTGATAATATATATTTATTGATGTATCCATATATCTTACTATAATGTGAGTTTTAGGGATCCTTTCTTTTTAAATACTCAACTATATGAGTATTTTGAATCATGCAATTGGGGACAAAAAGAATTGGATAAAATAATGAGATACATTTATGATAAAAGATATTTTAAATTATAATAGTTGGTAATGAAGATACAAATATTATTATTATTATTATTATTACTTTTTTAGATGAATTTCATGTAATACAACATGTTCACTGTGATCTAAAATGGGAAAATAACAAGTCCTAATCAGAACAAATATTCTTTTTCATTACATCTACTTACGAAACGTACAATGGTATAAAAATATATTTTATGTGTTGGATTGCTCATTACCTGTTGATCTACTATAGGATTATATGGTGAAAAATATACTTAGATGAGACACATATATAGAAATATTGATTTTTACATCATATTTTTCTCATTTTTGTCTAATTATTTTGGGATAAAACATCATTACATGGATGATCTCATAGGTTTTCCCATATTTAACAATATTGAGAGGAAAATTTAATCACAATATAGAAGTTCCAATGGATAACTTGAAAATTTATAAATTTAAATATGGATAATGAACATTAGATATATACCTTAATTATATCATTTTCTCCCAATTTTTCCAATTTCATTATAACATGAACATTATATATAAAATGGTTCATTGTATTTTGGGAAATGTTCTCCAAGTCGAGAAGAACATAAATAACAATTAATATTTAGATCTTATACTAAATTTTTTGAAATACTAGGTGAAAAGATTAATGAAAATTGTAATGCCAAAGGCACCATCAAAATTTCTTACAATGATAACTGAAAAGATATTATACATTATTATTTTTGTTTCAAATGTCAAAAAATAATTCTATGGAATCTTAAATTTAATGTATTGAAGAAGAAGAAAGAAAAGGATTCTACATAGTCTATATTTGAAATTTTGTAAATAATTAATTGTTATTAAGAATCTTATTCCAATTATATATGTGTCTTCAAATTCATTAACAATGTATTCATGTAAATGTTATAAGATGTATGGTGATTTATCCATGAGGCAGAAAAGGTTGATTCCTAAGTCCATTGTGTGAGGTACACAGCTTCTAATTGTTATGCTTAATGGTTCCAGTCAATATTTTGTAATTTATTTACGAAAAATATATCATACATATCTATTGGACATGACAAGGAATTATTCCATGTTTGAATGAATGTTGATTATTGTTTCAAATACTCAACTAATATTTTCTTAATGCATGAATCATTAGATGTAACTAGTGAATATAAAATGTAAGACTCAGTAATACCCTATTATATAAGGGTAATTTTCATTACAATAAATATTATTAGAATTCATGGATATACCTTGTATGGTTTTTAAAATCTCTAGAGTTAAAAAAAATATTATTGAATTTTTTTTGTTCTTTAACATTGAAATATATGATATAAATAAATGTTTGGAGAAAAAGATTCTAAATTAATTTAGATAGAGAGTGTGAAAAATTTCAAGTTTATTCATTATGGAAGTTTGTAAAATTTAAATAATTTCATTATGATTCTATGGAAATATAAAAGTGATGTATGGAGTATACATGATTAAAATATATGAGTTACATCAATCATCTGTGCTGAAAAATATAGTGACCAAGAAATCAATGATGCTAAAAATTTAGTGTGGATTGGTTCCTAAATAAAAATATACTTATACACATTAGTGAAATTGTTTCATTAGGTAGGATTAGTGACGACTATTTCTTGAAAACAATATTAATTAAAATGTAGTGAGGATTAATTCCTAAACCACATTTCCTAATATAAATAAATGAAATGATGTAAGTAAGGGGGATCGATGATGTGCCTTACATGGAAATATTTATCATAAGAATATATTGTGGAATAATTAATAAATGAACAATTAATTAAATAGATTAATTTTGTGATGTATGTGAAAGGATATTTAGTAGTAAGATTCATGTATATTGTAGATATTTCAATTAATTGTTAAGATATTCTTCAAAAACTGCAGTGTTATCTTGTATAAACCTGAACATTTATTTATAAAATTCCCTTTCATATGAATTAATTTAATTTATTATGATTATATAAAATACATAAACTTATTTTATTATATCCACTTTAATATTAAATCACCATCGTGTATGTTTACCACTGATAATATAGTCATTGAACAATGATCATGTCACTAGATTAGGTACAAGCTTTCAAAAAATACATTTGGCATAGACAACGGATGTGATAGCCTTAACCGGTAAGAATTTACATTATCAGTCTCATTTATAATTGATTATGAGAGAGATATAATTTTTAGGTGTTTCCCTAAACTAATACCACACTGAGATCCAACAACTTAAGCATTTGGGAATCTTTTGGCAGGAGAAGTTCATGCTCATCGGGGTAACATCCTATTCCATGTTCACCAAATATCCCCATGAAAGCCCCACCACATCTCACCTTACACTTAAGGAATATGATTTTATAATAAAGGGATATGTAGTAAGAACCTAGAAAAAATATTATTTACATTATTTTTTATAGAATAACAAATATATTTTTCATATTATTATTATTAGATTTTAAATGATTTTCAAATCACATGTAATTTTTTTGTTAAGATTATAATTCAATTAAGAAATATATTTTCATGAACTAATGTCTTTTTCAAATAAGAAATATTTAAATAAAATGTTATTATTAGATAACTTTTATTAAATATAAATTATCATATATTTTTATGAAGTCAAAAGTAATTATTATTATTATTAGAAATATGTTTTTATCGAAAGATGTTAATATTCAATAAATTCATGTTTTTAATTTAAAATTGAATATTCACACATTTTAAAAATAATTTAGTTAAATTGAATATTATTTATTGAATCAGGATGTTGAAATTATGCATTAGTTAATTTTTTAAAATTTTATGAGACATTCGAATATTCTGGTAAAAATTCAATATCGTATAAATATATGTTGTTTTTTATGATATAATAATGAATAAAATAGTGATTTAATAAATTAAATTAATTTTTTCCATGTACAAACTTATCTTTTTCATTTAAAATAATTTAATTTTGATTTTATTTGATTTATTTTATAATTCCTTAGTAAATCGTCCAAGCCTTATAATATATTTTATTATTTTTAAAAAATGTTTTTAAGAGTGTGAATCACCTCCACATAACCAAGGAATTTATTTTAATATTTTCAAACCATGGACTTATAAATTAATTTAATCCACTAAAATTTTTTAGAAACCATTGGAACAAATGGTATGGTTTTTCTTTTGAATATTTTATTATGAGGTGACAAAACCAAAATAATAAAGAAATTTCTTTCTCTTCATATATAATCCCACCCAATACCTCATTTATCATCACTCAAACTCCTTTAAGCTCATTAACACTCTTCTCTATACTCCCTAGAGTCTTAAAAAATTATCCCCAAGTCCCCATGAATCCTCTTGCAAGCATTTGTTGTAACATATCAAAGTAATAGATTTCTCATAGATCCTTTGAATTCAAGAACCTTAATTAAGAGTATTTCATTAATTTCAATTACATATATTTATATTCACCCAAATTTATCTAAAACCTTCTATTTTTATTCATATTTTATAATCCCCCTTTTATGTGTTAAAGGGAAACCCTTACATGACACGTAGGATTCAAGAAATTACATGACCCGTATGTCATAGAGGAATTCACCCAGACTATAACTACATGGAACTACCACTACCCTGTATTTACACCATGATGTCATCTCACCACCATCACATGGATGTTCAGCTAGTGTTCACGTCTATCCATGGTTTTTCCCTGATGTTAATTTCTATACCCTCTCATTCTTCCAAATTTTAATTCTATACTATGGTGAAAGTACCTACTCTTACTCCTCATCGGGAGCATTCTACTTGTAGTGTATGCCTGCTCCATTTAAGCACAATTTTCTTATGTCTTACAGGTCTTTAGGTGGCCCCATGTCTTTAAGATGGCTTAAAGGACGTTAGGTTTCCTGAAAGCCTTAAAAAATGAAGGCCTTCGGAGGCATGAAGGCCATAATGGAATCGAGTACCAAAAATGTGGCACAAAATCCCAAATATATGAATAGTTATGGATTATATAGTATTGAATATTACCTTCTATAGTACCTAAAATAGTACATTCTATTGTGATGTGTGAATATGTATCTTCTTGGATTTTTTCTTCGTTCTCTTGGATTCATTTGTCGAGTCCTCAATAACCTGGATGGGGATCTTTTGTGATACTATTGACATTATTTTTTAATCATTAACATACTATCCAATTAATTTTATTTATATGATAGATCATTTAGCCTTCCCTCATTTGGACCCTTCCCTAATCTCTTACTCTGCCAAACATTCTGTAAGGTAATTTTCTCGTCACATTTCTATTCTTGCGCATCTTTTTTTATATTCATCTTAAATTCCATTCCATATATTTGGTTATTATGATCCATTACCCCATTATATTCCATTTGAGGCATAAATTGTGAGAACATCCTTTAACTCTCATTAACCCCCCTATGATCCTCTGCATACACCTATTACGATTTGAAAATATGGTAAGGGATCTTTTACCTATCTATTTAATGAAGCGTCCATTTTATTTTATGTCTAATAATTTAAATTTTTTTCTAATGTTGTGATATTATCATAAATATTCCTTTGACATTCAATTTTATGTTTAAGTTATTGGAGACCCCTTTCTCTCTCCTCAGCCCATTTTATGAATTCCTATATGATGTCATTATGCGACCAAAATTGCAGCATGATTTTTTCTACAATGAAAATGGTGTGGGGAATACCATACCCAATTATCTATCAAGGGTAATCGCCTTGATGCACAAAATCCTATTTATTTGGGACATAGATCCATGTATTCCACATTTCTAGATCTTGTAATAAAATTATGGTGTATAATGAATCAATTTTATATGGTCCATGTGGCCCACTTAAGCATGATATTGAAATTTTTATGAAAGGTTTGCCCTTATAGCGCTTCATTGAATTGGGTTTTTGATTGTATCATGATACATCATGCTAGGATAGAGGATTACCTAATACTTTTATGAGACTTTTTCCACCAATTCGTATTTAGATATTAGATTTGACTTATGTTTATGATTTATTTTTTTGTCATTTCCACATTTCCAATGTTATGATTATCATGTTATATTATGCCTTTTTTCTCATGTTCCTTTATTCCTAATTGAAATACATTGTCTTACATAATATTATAATCTTCATGTTATCCCATGTTTATTCCCCTATTGGGATTTATAGATCACCATTCCTTAATGAATTTCGTAAGTTTATCACATGCAGTGTTAAGTAAGAAGAAATGTTGTGTTCATGTCAAATAATGTTTCAATTAATAAGTTGTCTTATTTTTTAGGTTGTTATATAATGTTTCTTAACAAAAAAGACACTAGACCTATCAATATTTAGTGTTTTATTAAGTTGAATTTTATGTAATATATATATTTTTAAATTTCAAATAAAGAGAAGGGTTTTTATATATCCAATAATCATATACCACCTCTAATGTGGAATGGATATCATATGAGTTGTAGTATGATATAAATCCATTTTTCATATTTACAATTTATTTCGATGAAAATATATTATTAAAAATATAAAAATACTTGTATTGAGAGAAAAATAATATACATCTTAGTTAGTATTCTAATGTTCATATAGTGTATTATATTAATCTCCAAAATAAAAAATTTATAATTGAGTGATAAATCATATTTCTGTAACATCTTTCACATCTCTGTTTAAGAAAATTGGAGAAATATTTACATCATTTAATTCACCATCTAAGATGCACAGGTTGTTGGAATAGGTAAAATATCTAGAAGATAATGTTGTAAAAATAAGTTTAATGAGACACATTCTATATATAAATGAATAAATCACTGTTGTAGATTTATATTCTCTATGTTGGGTGAAACATTATTTAGTGACAATAGTGAATCATAAAATTATGTTGTATATGAAAATTAACTAATATTTAAAAGTATAATTATTATTTAATAATGGTTACCATTTATCAATATATAGGTTCTTATTAATTTAAATGTTTTATTTCATGATACAGTGGTGGTATTCAAGAGAAAAATTGAATGGGTGGTACAGGGGTGGTATAGATCAGGAAACATTTATTAGACCAAGTAATTGTTCCAAAATATTATAGAATTATATGTTTCATAGGTTATTTATATGGAAATTTTATATGTAATATTTTTTAAAGACACTCATTTATGGAATGTGTCTAAATGATAGAACTGGAATGTTTTTGTGATGCCAGATAATAAAAATAAGTTTTCCACATTAGTAAACATTAAATTTTAATTCAAATAAGAAATAATATCATAGATTATTAATTTAGTGACTCATTCAATGTATATACAATATTTCAATACTATAAAATTCCTTTACCACTAAAATATGTGGATATCATATGGAATTAAACTGTTTGTCTAACCATTAGTTTAGCCTATAATTAAGGTAAACATATATAGAATGGTGTAAAATAGAAAACTAATTTTTATGTAACAAAATATAGTAAAGGAGATAAAAATTGTTACATATACCAATTCAAATGTTCATATACTAACAAGGTATTGAAAATTAATTGTTGGAATATTTTTGGTGTGAATTGTTAACAATGTCACATTGCATACATCTCTCTAATAATTCATGTATTGATGTAAGTGAAGATTAATGTGGTTATTATAATTCCATAATATCTATTAATGGATAAATAACCTATTCTATGTCATGTATTAGATATGATATTTATAACATATAATGTATGGTATGGGAATAATATTATATCTAAGTGAATAATGTGGGATACATTAGCACTATCCAATTATATATTTGAATATATAAGGGTTGTGTCACAAGTACTTGGATAGGAAGGACCAATAGTTTAACAAAACACAAACTAGACTTTATTTTTACCAATATGATCTAATATTGATGTATGGATAAGGTAATATTAATGAGAACATCATTCATGAAATTTGTCGCCATATCGACAAATATATAGTGGATTTCATATTCTAATGCAATAGATGAAGAATTGTAAATTATAAAATGATATTTTCTAGTTTTTTAAATCATACCTAGTATTTAGAGATTAATGATAATTTAAATTAATCTTATAATACTACATTTTATTCCAAATATTTAATACTTTTATAGTGTTTAAAATTGGAATATACTAAAGGATATCAACTCATGAGCACTCTAAATCAAAGACGTGTAGTCAAAAATATATGATTAGCCATGGAGTGGAGATGTGGTAGGCCAAATGATTAAATAAATTACTAAACAAAAACAAGATCATATCACATGAGTGCTAACATTGATAATTATAATATTGGATCTAGTGAAATTAGGACAGTTGTAAAAGTGGGTTCCACAGACCTAACATAAATGGTACTTTTTGATTACCATAACATGTATTACATGAGTTATTCATGATGTTTTATTACCATAATAGTATTTATATTTCAACAGCCACTAATTATATATAAATTTCATACAATTAATATTCATATAATAAGGTTATAAAAATATTCGGGTATAATGAGAACCTAGAGATACCATAATATTAATCTTTAACATATGTCATATGGTTTACATACATCATGTTGATTGGATTTAGATGATGGTTGATAGTTAATTATTGGGGGATCATAGTCATTGATATTATTTCTCATTATGTACAAACTTGGCTATCTCAAGTATATGATATCATGAGGACTAACATAGAAATAATAATACCTCATTTTTTAGATGTCATTACTAGTTCCTATATGTGAAAACAAGTAATGGTCTACTAAGTTGAAATAATTATCAGTATATACTACTTGATTACATACATTGATGCCAAATGAAAAATATGGAATTAATTTCATTGTAAGGTATCATGTGTTGTGTGCATCATTGGGGGTATTTCAGTTATTGAATGGTTCAAATTGAATTTTTCACCTCTGAGAGGAAGTGATATATAAGGAATAGCTTATCAAGATTTTAGTCCCTTCTCAAAATCCATGGAAATTTTAGAATTTTATTTGAACATTAAGATATGTACATATAAAAAAGTCAATAATGTTTGATCTACATTATAAGATATCACATGACAAAGATATTTTATTACATCGAATGTGTTTGTAGATGATTTTCATTATTTGGACTAAACCTTATCTCATTATGTTCATTGATGGGTTTTAAGATTCTATAATTGGTATGTGTCTATCAAACAGTTCTATTAAGATAATGATTTATATGGTCATACACAAAGTGTATTCAGAATAATGTATGTTTATGTGAAATGGAGATTAAGACATGGTGGGTAACATAGAGGAGGTCATGTAATGTACAAGATTAAAATATGATAATGTAAATAAATATTTCATATTATTTTTGTATATAGAAATATCCATTTAATTATTATAAATATTTGAAAATAATTTATGAATTAATATTAAATATTTAAAAGAGATGAATTCTGTTAATATTTAATGTCCAAAAAGTGATTTAATAATATTTATATTATCATGTAACACAATTTGAATTTTATGGTTTTGTGATAAAATATTTTTTACAATTTAAAAATGTATTATGATCATTTTATGTTATTTTTTGGGTACTCTTGATAGGTTAACTTCAATCAAGAACTAAAAACTAATTTTGGATGTTAAAAACTTTTAATATAGGATATTTTTAGATCCAAATTTAGTGGGGTAAATTTTTTCATGTGATATACATATTCTACCTCACACTATCAAGTTAAATAGAAAAAATAGAAGGTAATATAAAATATTTTATTATCCAAGATCAAGTATAATTTACATGATCATTTGTGATCAGGACAATGTTGAAGAGATTTAGTTGCACCACGCTAACACATAGATTTAATAGGTCTATGATTGTTAAGATTTTGGAATGTTTTTGGATGATCTAGATGGTTTTTATACCTTCAAGTGATTATAATTGATGATAAGAAAAACATGTTTTCAATTGAAATAGAATATGGTACAGTTTTGATATAATTTTTCATTCTTAATTCTTCAGGATTAATTGTATAAAACATGATTTGTGATTGAATTCAGAATGAGGTATAGTATATTTTAGGTTTATATAAAAATTCAATCCTTAAATATTTAATATTTAATATTTCCTTCTTCCTGCATACCTAGAGATTCCTATAATTCCATTATTGTTTATTATATTACATAATAATCGTGGTTTATAATGTGTTTCTCAGTGTTTTTGGTTTTAGACATCAACGTTTTGATAAAACAAATTTAACTAAATTTTACTATAAGACTACTATATCATTATTAGTAACTATGTAGTTGAATATTACATAAAGAAGATATTGTGAATATGAAACTTACATAATTATATTCTAGATTTTTTAAATAGAATGGGTTAGTTGGGGGATTAGAGAACCAAGAATCTTATATTTCTGTTTGTTAGTAAATCTTATCTATTGATCTTCCATGTTGTGAATGTATAGTTTGTGTCAGTATATGTTTAGGAAGTAAAAATTTTAGTTATCTTTATGTAATGGTTTTATTCCGTAGTAGATTGTGCACAACTTTTGTACTGTTTGGAGAATCATGTTTGACTAAATGTGAGGGGATTATCTCAATTCTAGTGGATTATTCATGATTGGAATATAGCTTGGTAGTTTTTTTACAGAACCATGCAAGATGGCTATATTTGTTTTTTAAATTACTCAAATTCAACTTTTTTAATTTGTACCCAGCATCCATATTATTCCTCCTAATTTACCCATCCACATTGGGGGCCTTATGATATTCCCTCATTCATATCCTTTACATATAAAACCTTTTCCTTTATATTTCAAGTGTATTTGGAAAAAAGGCCTTTTTTCACTTCCCCCCTTCCATTTCATACTTATTTCTTCTTCACCTAGGATCTTTAATTACCTTGTTGGTTACTTCAAGGGTTTGTGTTAATTTAATTTTAGTTGTTTTAGGTCACTAAATTTTAAACATCATCCTCGTACATAGTTTGGCGTCCACCATCTTGGGAGAATACATTTCAATGAATGAGGTAGGTGTTTTTAAAAAATAAATTTATCTACAAAACCATAAAATATTTTGTTTTATAAAATGAATTCTTATCATCATATTCATATGTGTGACACCCTTAATGGAATTGAAAAATGTTTTCAATTATTTAAAATTCTGATCAAAATGGATTTACATTGATTTTTAACACTTGGTTTTTGAAATGATTTTCTTATACATGTTTTTTTTGTGAGTGAATTTTATGCATTATTAAAAAAATGATGGCAAAAATAATTAAACTATTTAATTATACAATGTGTAAATTCATGGTTTTATTGAGTTTTTTTCCAATAATATGGGTTTTAAATTTTTAATATGATTATAAGGGTGAAAGTTCATGATTTTAGAAGAATGAGTTTATTTTTATATTAATGATATTTTGATTTAAAATGATTTCAAAATAATGTTTTCATCATTTAATTTTTAATTTATTGTAAAATAACTCAATATTAATGATGGATTCCAAGACTCATTTGGAAATTTATAAGAAGGTTTTATTGATTCTTTTAATAACCTTAGTTTTTATCCCCTTTTTATGGGATATGACTCATAAAGAATTTCTTACTAGGTGCAAAAAATTATATTAATTTTTTATATTTTGATAAATTATAATGGGGATGTCTCCTAAGAGCGTGGTGGAGGTTATAGAAATATTAAATGTATGATTTATTATTTATAAATGTGTTGATTAATTGGTAAATTTCGTTTTCTCACCATAGTTATTATATGGAATACCCTAGAATCTATGTGAGATGTCCGTGTTTATGGAATAGTAGCTTGGATTACAGCACATAATATTATTCATTAGTGTGGATTTGGTCCTTTATATGAATTTTCTCCAATGAGATAATGGATGTGAGTCAGGTGGGATGTATTTTTAGTAATGAAACTTAAGATGATGATTGTTTCCAATTAAGTGTTGTCTAGTTTTATCTTTTGTTAGGACCTAGTGAGTTTCCCAAGATATTTAGTTCCTTTTTTATAATTCTATTAATGTTATTCCCACATTAGATATGTTTTTATCCATTAATATCACATTGGTTTTTGGTACCATTTATGTTATTAAGGATTATTCCTTTTATACTTATTTTATTTTATGGTTCGTGATTCAGTTTAGGTTTTCATTCATTCAGGGTTTGATTCAGTTTCTAAATTATTTTCTAATGTGGATTTAAAATAAATATTTTAATGGAAAAAATGGAAATAACTTTTTATATATGGGCTTTTATGAATGTTTTTAATATGAAGAGAAATAATTTATTGCTTTCATAAAATCAAAATTTCACATTTTGAGTTTTCAAAGAGTATTTCATACCATGTGGAAATTCAACTTGTTTTATATGAATTAAAGTGACATTTTCAACATGGTTAAAGGATAGTTACTTTTCTTAATCCACCATTACATGATTTAAAAAACTAATTTAAATTTTTCCTTGAACTAAATTTTATGATATTATTTATTAATTTAATTTCATGGAATCATTGGTGAAATACTATAGGTAACATTTAGCTATCACCCTAAATATACACTAATGTGTGTATATAGTTATTATATTTTCCCATTCAAGACTAATATATGTTTACCATGTGGTTTAGGTTTGTGTTTTTCACTTTATGGAGGTCTTTGTATATGGTGATTGATTATGGGTCACATAGACTTGATTTCATGACGGTAAGTGTTTTCTGTTGTTTTATGTGGATTTAATATTTCATCTAATTAGATCTAATGTAATTTACTAATATACATTGTTGGTTCATGTGTTTTATTTATTTAGGAAGTTGTAAATTTTTATAGAAAATATTTGTATCACATATATTGATTATGGTTCATTTCAGTTTTCATTAGTTTATGTAACATATTTCATGATTATTTATTTCTTTCTATGTATTTAATTTTAACCAAGGTCCAATTTATTAATGTATTGTTCCAGATTCATAGTAATGATTTCCATGGTGTATTATAGTCATCTAAGGTTGAAACTATTCCCATTATAAATTACTCAATACCCTAATTATTTTATATATCCCATGGTGATTAAAAATATGGTTTCAGCTTTGTGGGGCATCTGTCTAGGTGATTTGTCTAGTTATCATAGTCCAGTTCATTAGAAAAATGATTTTTGATATCCCTCATCTTATTTGGGTTTATATTTGTATTATAGAAATGGTATTTTTAGAACTAAAGATGTTTAACATGAGTAAGTTCCTCTTCTACATCTTTCATAATGAAAAATGAGTTTCCATGGATAATTATAACTAAAGTATTGAATTTGAATTTAAATATTATTTTTTTATGTATTTCTATATTTAATGAGGAAATATTCATCCCCAGAGTTATAAAATGTATTTTTTTGGTTTATTGGGGTTTCAGGTGAATATAGAATGATAATAAATGGATCATGGTTATCTATCATGGTCTTTAAAAACTATCTGAATTAAATGTGGTTCTAGGAATTTCTTCAATATTTTTTCCTGGTTGGTAAACAGTATACCAAACCATGTGTCTAATTTTTACATATATTTTTACCCATCATGAAATTTTTGTTGGACATCCAATTATAATAGAATAGATTCAAATAATGTATATCAATTAATTTATAATAAATCTAGGGAATTTGTTTCGAAATTATATATTTCTGTATTGTAATGTAATAACTATTATTGTATTATAGTGGTCGATATTTTGTAAATTCTAAAAGACTTCATGATAAGTAATGATTAAATAAAGTGTTTGTATCACCTATTTGAAAATAAATATTTATCTTCATGAATATTTTCAATATTGGTAGATTTTAAAATGAAATTTGTTTCATTTTTTGGAAAAGAGGTGGAATTTATATTACTATTTTGACTTTCCTAATATGAAAGTTATGATTTAAGCTTTTTATCGGGTTTTTAAATGGATTGTCTTGAGTTTTACGAAATATGTTGTATATTTTAAGGAGTTGGTTTTCATTAAATGTGGGTACACTATTATAAATGGTTTTTTAAATCTTTATAAAATTAATTGAGTTTAAAAGGTTTTATTTATAAATTTGTTATCTTGGTTAGTATTTTATCCATTTTGACCATGTTTTGAATTTATTCCATCACTTGTTCTATATAGGGAGTTTTTGTTTTGAAAAATGTATCATGAATTGATTTGAATCATCTCTCTTGCTATTATAAGTATTCTAACCAGAAACATGTAATTGAAATATAGATTGTACATCTCTAGAGATGATCCTCAAGGTGATTCCACTCATTACTCCAGAATGATTCATCAAATAATAGACTCTCTCACACTCATAAAAAAATTATGGATACGGGATATTCTATATTTTTGATTATATATAAGAATTATTGAAAAAAATTACAATATAATTTCATCGTGAGTAAGTTCTAACTGGGGAAATTAAGTCATTAGAGTGAATTTAGTTAAACAAAAATTATGTGGGAACACCTATATATTTTAATATAAATGATTATTATATACATGATTCAAGGATATTGTTGAATTTGGTGGGATTTCATCATCACATATCATCTACCTGATAATATGTCTTATAAATTCATCTAGACCATGGTAATCAAATGAAAATATCCTATAGAAATTAAGGTGGGGAAATATATTAAATTCATGATCATTCATTAGTTTCAAAAAATAATGAAGTATTAGGTTTAATATTTTTCAGAGTTTGTATTCTTCTCTATTTATTTGGTCACTAATTACTCTGTTATGTCTTGATTATTAGGAAGAGGTATTGTTCTAGAATTCATATTTGCCATTTATTAATATTTTCTATAATCAGGAAAGGATGTTGTTAAATGTTCCATGTTAGTGGAACCAAATCTGGAATGGAAAATGAGAATAGACTTTGAAGTCATGTTGGTGAGGGTAATTATTTATAAAACCCTACAACATTTAATAATTAGGAGATACCTATTGTTTATTGCTGACATGGAGCTACTATGAATTCAAATCCCTTTTTCTTGAAATCTCCGTGAAACTATTTTAGATTTTTTTGTTTAGGACATATTCATAGGTTCTAAAAGATAAATTATTAATATAAGATGTATCTTGTGAAATTAACCTTTATATTATTTCCTATTTTTGGATTCATGAAAGATGATTTTTTAAAATAAAAATATTTTTAGTTAATTATTTATAGATATATTCTTTGGGTGTCTCCTCTATTTCTATATGTTGTTGGTTATTGGTTTTTATTCATGCCTCATATATTTTAGGACACTTCTTAGGGTTTATATATTTTTAATATTCAATATGTGATTAGATTTTTCTTTTTATGAGTTGGTCTTGGGGAACCTTGAGTGTGTACTATGGTGGCTATGATTAGTGCTTCAATGATTTTGATTATGAATTTGTCAGTGCACCTAGTGTATTTTATGCCCTAGTGGGGTTCTTATCAGGTTACTGTTGATTGGTGTTTTTCTCATAAGGTCTTGGGTTATTTTCAATCCAACATCATGATCCAAGGTAAAATGCTATGTTATCTCATGTTGTGGAATATATTTTTTTTCATGTCCAATCATGTATTTTATAATGATAATAAATTATTGGATAATATATTAGTTTATTTTATCTATATTTTTTGTTTTTTCTTCCTTATTGAATAATTTTGAGACAATTTCTTGAGTAATTTTTTATTATTTGAGACGGATTATCATTTACTTTTTTATTTGAGATTATAATTTTTGATTGGTCATACCATTATCATTGGAGTGGAATTATTAATCAAACTATATTTTATGGATTCTAAATGGATATGACACCTATTATAGTTATCTATGATCTTTATGTTTTTAATTATATAATGGTTATATGGGTTATGCTAGAAGTTGGGTGATGATATTTCATTTTAAATTACATTGAGTTATTGTGTTAATTTATTTATGGTATTAAATTTACATAAATACACCTTCGGTTTTTTCTGAATCACTAACTTCATAGTTATGGGGTGAGAAATTTCTTTCCTAATGATTCCAATTTTATCGATGACATTCTATGAGAAGAATGATTCATTGTGTGGTGAATTATGAGGCCACCATATTGTTATTTTGAACTATATTATATAAATAAGATTTATTTTGAATTTATTGGTGGTTCTTAGTATGAAGTATAAATTTTATAGTATTTAATATTTTAATGAGTCATATCATGGTTACCACATTCTTTGTAATAACCATGAAATAGAATTTTATGTAATGGGAAAATTGTGATGAGGAATTTTATTAATTTTAAAGTTAATTTTAAGGGTCAAGATTATTTCTTTGTTTGAATAACTATATAGCTTACCATAATTATTGGTAATGACTCTTATATAGAATTTTCATCTATGGTGAATTTTTATCACATGACTATATAAGTTTGTGTAGTATCCATATGACATACCTTTATATATTGATGTTTTTTTAATAGCATGTACATGGGATATGAAATAATTGTTAAACATTGATGAAACCATGTGAGGGGTGTAGATCAATTTCATTGAGTCTATATGTTTAGTACATTGTTTAGTAAACAATATATCAAAATAATGAATTCTTCACTGATATGATTTTTTTGAAATACACATACAACCTTATTATAATTATTTCCCCTTTATCATCCTATTCCTCTTAATTCACATGGCCTACTCAAGGGAATACTCAAGGTGAATTAACATTCCTTTGAATCTAAGGACCTTTCATCTTGACTTATATAGTATTTGTAAGGTGTGTTATTCTTTTTCTGATCATTATCCTTCCATTTTAACTTTATTTATTTCTCTATCATGTAGCATAATGGACATTATGGTTTAATATATGTTTTGGGTTTGTGTATTCATTTGTATTTTGATTTATAGGTATTATATATGTCACCTTATTTTGTGGATTGGATTTCACTATCAAGGGAGAGTTATTTCTGGTGAATGAGGTAGTGTTTTTTGGAAATTTCATTATTTGATATGTCATGAAATTATTGTGTTTTTTAAAGTCATTTCATTTAATGTTATAACCATATAAGATAAACGTCATGGGACTTTAATATGTTTTCAATTATTTATAAACTTTTATTAGAGAGATTCTCATAGATTTTTTACTCTTGGATTTTGATATCATTTTCCTAAGCATTCCAACTGTTTTTTTTTTATGACTTGGATGATTCTTTCATACAGATGAGGAAGAAGAGTTTGACATCATTTATTTTACAATGAAAAAAATGATGTTTTTGATTAATTTTTTCATCCAAAGAAGTGATT
Source organism: Viscum album (assembly GCA_963277665.1). Classification (NCBI taxonomy): domain Eukaryota; kingdom Viridiplantae; phylum Streptophyta; class Magnoliopsida; order Santalales; family Viscaceae; genus Viscum; species Viscum album. Next base: position 1,128,740,054 of record OY728128.1, on the reverse strand, counting down.
GGATTTTCAAAAGGATTCAAACGAGTTATGTTTTATATTTTCAAGGAATATTTTGAGTTTTATGTTTGTATAAAAATCCAAATGATAAATTAATTATTTTTTTAGGATTTAATTTTTTAAAGATAGTAATAGTACTTGGAATTAAAAGTTCATTTCCATGGACTTTTGGATCTTTATAAAATAAATTAATTGATTCTTTCAATACCCTTATTTATGTGGCCCTTGGTATGTGATTTGTATGATAGAGATGTTTTCCCTTAGTGGTATGAATTATATTATATAATGATTCTTGTATAAATCTGAAATATGATATTTTATAACAAGTTGAGGGAGGTGGGATGATACTTTGTATGTTTTTTTATTAAGGAATTTGTTGATCATATGAATGATATTTTTTCTCTCCTCCACCTGAATTATTTAATAGGAACCCTTGAAAAATAACTCAGAGATCATGTTTTATTCTATATTAGATTATATTAACCCATTGTATCATGTATCATGTTATAGATTTCAACTTTATTAGGGGAATTTATTAACCCAACACCCAAATTCCAGATCCATTGTCTACTACCATTACATTATATTTATTATAAGGAATAAAATCCCTATGTAATGAAGATTAAATATGTATTGGTAAACCATAAACATAAATTAGTATTGTAACACAACTAAATACACTAATTACAACTTAATTTTTTTCTTACATTTGAGGATTATAAAATTATATCATCTATTGTATCATTTCACATCATATATAGTACACTTATTGGATTAATCAGGAAGGTAATAAAATCATGGTGGGATCAAATGCTCATTAGGACCATGTATATAGGAATAAATAATGAATCAATGAGGATAGCCAATATAGAAAGGTACTAACTAAATAATCATGTCAAATAATCAACAAAATGACTATTAAGTGAGTAATTAATATGAAATGATAAGATACTAAAACACATTTCATTCAATCATTGAACTGGGAATGGAATGCATCCATATGTACATCATCACAAAAATCAATAATCAGAAATAGATGAATCAAAATTATGGAAAATATTAATTATTAGACTTCATGTCAATTCAAAATGAAAAACTATACCTTAAATACCATTTATAAGATAGTTTAAAATAATAGGTAGAAACCCCTCTATTCTACAAAAAAAAACTCGAAGGGATATTCAGCTACTAATTTCCACATATAATAATATTGCAAGATCGTGGTTCTCACATTAAATAGTCCCCAACCCATAGGACTTTAACGAACTTGTACCCAACATGTTAGTATTGTATTAACTAGTCAAAAACCAATATAGTGAATTTAAAATGAATTTTAATAAAATGAAACTTTATAAAATAACTATACTGAGTAAATGATAAAATTATATCAATATTTCATAATTAAATTAAATAAATATCAAAGTCAACACCATATTTTAAAATTATCTAAGGATTAGGCAATAAACATATCCAAGAAAATTGTTATGGATAATTATAGTAAATTATAGGTACAATTATAATAAGAAATTTAATACTTCAATAGTATGAAAAGGAATCAATGAAGTGAATGTCAATAATAACCTTTTTCAAGTTAATAGAAAACAATCCATATGAATTATAGGGATGGTATCAATATATCATATCCCAAGTGTTGTGATAATAATGGTTTGTCATCATTGATGAATGGAAATATTTTAAAGTGATTTGTTATAAACATTCTTGAGGACAATATTATATTTACATTGATACATATTTTGAAAATCCTTTTCTTGAAAAATCAATTTTTTAAACTTTTTCTTTAAAATTTAATATTTTAAAATTTCAAAGGGAGGTTCAATGGTGTGATAGTGTGTAAATTGATACCTGTCATACAAGGTAAAAAGAATATTCATTTTTCCTAGTAAAAACATTTAAAAAGAATAGTTTAGAAAAAGAAAACAATATTCCATTAATAATATTTTTAAAAGAGAAAAAGGTTAAGAAATACTTAATAAATAAATTTTCACTGGTTAAAAACATTTTTTGAAATACTTTTTTAAAAAAATGCTTCTAAAAGATGATAAGCTCTCCCAATGAAGAGGGAAATGAAGTTGGGTTTTCTTGAATAAATTTTCTAAAATATTTTACATACCAAAGACTTAAAAATTTTAATATTATTTGGAGAAGGTCATGAATAAAAATTGGGGAATAAATTTATATGTCTTATTAAAAAATTATTCAATAATTTCTTTTATTGTACATTCAATTATAAACGATCTCGAACAAAATAAGATTGTCATGTAATACCTTGAAAAGACTATAATGTTGATGTGGGATATTTCAATAAATGGATTAGGCATGTAAAATTTAAATACACATAAATCATGTGGAAATAAAAAAATAGAAATTAGTAAGTCCTTAATCATATAATATTTTAAAATTAATGATAATGTGGATGTAATATAACCCAAATAAAGAGAAATTATGTAATGAAACTCTTTATCAAATAGTAATTTTTAACTAAAATACCATTAGAATAAATAAATAAAATCAATTTTTATATTAATATTTCATGGAATAATATATAAAAACATGTTAGTAGATACTCCATATAAAATAAAAATGGAGTGAACAAAAATTATCGCACGAATGTAAAAATTGAGATGAAAATCCTTTACGTTTAATTACATTTTTTGGTTAGAATCATTTAACATTATGTATAATAGTTTTAAAAATATTAATAAATAATTATAGAACCATATTAATATTTATGATAACATATATGATCTTGATATAATATTGTATTTCCCTTTTGTTAGTAAACCTTCTTTTTTTCACTATTTCGAGTGTAAATTGCTTAGTGTCTCAAGTATGTTTTGACATATTACATATTGTTTATATCATGGTATCATCATCTATAGAATGTTCTACACGATTTAATTATCATATATATTTAGTATATATGTATTTATAATAATACAAAATATTTAAAAAAAAGGAATGCATCATTTCGAGAGATAGTTGGTTGTTCGTATGCACAATTGATACTTTCATTTATTTTTCATTATTAAAGAATAAAAATAAGATTATATATAATATTAATATTAACGTATCATATTTATTTCATCTATGTAACATATGTTTAATAAAACCATCCTCTATGTGGTCCATGTATAGGGAGAATGAATCACATATCTTTGAGGGGGCGATAGTCCATACTTCCACAATCGATGTTATGGTATTTAATCGAAATGGAAAGAATAATATTACATGTTATATAAAAGTTAAATAATAATTAAAAAATTATAAATTTTGTATACATATATTCAGTAAACATATTTCCCCCATAATTCTTATCCATGAGAGGTGGTAATGGAATAACAAACAACACAGTTTTGTGATACGGTAGTTCGCCGTACACATAAATAGAAATTTAGTCACCCATTAAATGGAAGTGAGTGAATGTTTTGGTAGAAAAACATAGACTAAACACATTTTAGAATATTTAGTGTACTTATTTTATTATATAATAATGTAATAAAAAGAGTAGAGTTGTTGAGAATAAAAGTAAAACAAAAGAGCTTGAGGAAGGATACAAGATATTGTACTGGTAACTGTTGTTAGTTTACACTAAAGGGATTCCTTTGATGTATTTAATAATATGGTGTGGGCTCTAGGACTATGGGAGTTATGTTTAGGATCTATTTTTTGAAGATATTTTTCAGGAAAAAAAATTCTTGATAGCTATGCAGAAGGGGTGTGTGAAACTTTTTATAGTGGAGGAGGAGTGGCATTCTCTTAAATTTCATTAATGGAAAATCAACCAACATTTTTCCTATAATATATGGATAAAGAAATTAAAAAAATTAGATCCACGATATTATAGGGTCATAATATGGTCAGCCAGTAACATTGGGATAGTTTTCAATGTCATTTTGTCCCTTATGAATTATATTTATTCCTTAGTTAATATAATTTTTTCGTTAATCATTTTAATTTATTGTAATTTAATTCATTAATATTTTTTGTAAAAATTACTTTGAACATATCAGAAATTTTAAATTTTTTAATTGAGAATTTTGAATCCATTTTTACAAATTATGATCCCATAATTGGTAGAAAATAATTTAAATTTAATCTTGCATACATGATGACAAATCCATTATTTAAAGTAAAATGGTAAACCATTTTATTTGTTTTAATATTTAGTTTTATTGTGAAATTGTATCCAAAGAAATAAATTCTAAATATTTATGTAAAATTTTCTTATTACAATTCAAAACCAATTATAAATACAATTTATCCTTATAAATAAATTATAAAAGATGATGTTTCCATTTACAATTCATTATCTTTCAGTCTTCTTCAAAAAAAATCCTCAAAAAAATTAAAAACCTCCATAAGATAAAATTCATCATCAACATTAAAAAATGATGTCTATTTATACGTATTAAATTAATAAAAGGTGCAAATTTTTTATCAAAAATAGATACTCCATTAAAAGGTAGTAAAAGTGTGTTTAGAAAAATATTGATTTTTATCTGAAATATTGGGTTTGTTATTCTCTTATTATTATTGAATATATTGGGTGAATGTAAAAAATATTTTATAAATTAAATAATATGTATTTGATTAATTTAACTCACAAATTTTCAGAAATTTAATTTATTATGATAAAATAGCTTTTTGGGAATAAAATTATTTTTTTATAAAAACATTCCCATGGTTTTCAATTGATTATTATATTCATTTTTATTTAATTCCATACCTATAAATTCATTTTATATTGTTTTAAACCCTATATTTATTTATTTCTTTTATTTCTAACTATAACAGCTAATTTAACTACTAAATAATGTCTTATAATACAAAATAATAATGTTTTATTAATATGTTGTTGATCAGTGAAGCTCAAGATTTCTTATAATCAAAGTCATCAATGAAACACATTATTATGTATGACATACGCTAGATAAGTATCCCATGCATTTCAATATATAACAAGGGTATATTTTATTGAATTAGTAAATATATTATAAAGCCACAAGATATAATATTCCCCTACAAAAAAAATAGTATTGTGTTCTTAAATTCTATTAAATGCAATGTTATCAATTTTTCTTTTATAGGAATTAAATTCTCCCCACATTAAATAAATTTTATCCTCATAATTTAAACATTATATTGGTAATTTTTTTGATATTTTCTATGATTAAATCCAAAATCATGAGAACGGTTCAAAAAAATCCTCTACTATAGAGAGAATATAAGTACAAAGGTCAAATGTGCTATCAAATATATAGGTCTCTATGTATGATAACATTCATGGAAAGTGGATAAACATACATGGAGGAAAAAGATCAATATTTACAGGGAGGGAGTGAAGTCATCAAAAAAACAAGTGAATGTCCAATGGAATGATGGGGGGGGGTCTCAAATTCAGAAATCTGGGATGATTCCAATGACCAATAGTTCAACGAAAATATAGGTTTTATGGAATAACCTAGTATGATCATTTTTCTGATGTTGTTTAATTATTTAATATAAATTAATATAATGAAATATAGCTACATAACATATTTCTATAATCACAATAATCATCCTTTTTTGTTCATCAATTTCTAATTCATCCATTGCATCATGAAATTGATATCCAACAATTTACATTAATTTTTAAAGTAATGAATTAAATGTTTAATGGATCGTAAGGACCACTAAATTGTGAAATTTCAAACTATTTGTCTCTAATTATTCCAAAAAGCTAATATGGTTAAGACATTATCTCTAAAATATAATATAATAGTTCTAGTTCATCATTAATATTTATTCAACAAATGTTATATCCAAAAAAATACATATTAACTAGGAAATTTCATAGGTCAATGGTTTTTATTAAACCCTTATCATCATTTATTCATAGGTTTATGTTTTGTGGAATTTCTATATTTTATGGGCTTCTACCCTACAAAAAGGATGCCCTTTTCTAAATACATATTTATATAATTTCCATAACAAATATAATGATCATACATGAAATAAGATTAATCGCTAAATATACATTTGATTAATATATTCAATAAAACCCTCATACATAAAATATCCATCCATTTATTTCCACCTTAGTCCTTACATGGTCTAGAACATATCCTATTTAATATGGGATTTCCTAAAACCAAAAACCATATAATCACTTGTCATATTGGAAAAACCGTATAATAATTTTTATGATGTCTAAATATTGAAACATTATTTTCAATATGAAAACCTTAGGTTTATACTATGCTATTATTTAAAATAATTCCTAAAAAACAGTGAATATAATGTAAACTGTCCCAAATATATCACCTATTTAGTGTCAAAGTAGGTGGGAAGTATGGCTCATTTTCTTATACCGGGATTTTCATGAGTAAACATTAACGCACCTTGTGAGAGTTGTCACCCATATGTATATTATTTCTAGATCAACGTCCTCTTTTAGTACCTATATAGGGATGTATTTCTATTAATACCCATATAATATCTATATTACCCAATTTATAAGATATTATTCTATAATTATTCTCAACGTATATCATAGGGATATGTTCCAAAATCTATGTTTTCTTAAATCTAGTTCCCAAAGATGCTACTGAATATCATCTAATACCAACATGACCCTATTATCTTCGAGCCTATGTCTACAACCATTACATTGGCATTATAACAAGGAAACTGATCCTAAAATATTGACGAGTTCATTATTCTTCGTAAACCAGATATATACTTGGGTCTTGTTAAAAAATTAAATTCATTAATTATAACATAATATTATTATTTTTCTCTAGGATAATAAATGTATTCGATATATATTATTCTTTAATATATTTATATGTAAGCTTCTTGGATTCTAGGGGAAGGAAACCAAATAATGGTGAGGTAAAATTCTTAGTAAGGTCATGTATAGAGGAAGCATTAATCAATTAATGAGAATAGTATATATGGAAACAAAATTACTGAATAAATATTCCATGTGATCAATAATGTGACAAAGAAGCTGTGTAAACAAAATAGAATGGTATATAACTGAAAACACATTCCATTTAAATAACTAGATATGGGAAAATAAATATTTTAAGGTAAGAAACAAAAACACGTGCCATTTAATAAATGTACTAAGAATAAAATGAATACATAGATATATCAATAAAAAATCTCTTGGATAAAAAAAATTTAATCAAAATAAAGGAAATGATTAATTTTTACATCGTTTCTTTGGAATATCATAATCTATACCGTTAAAATCATTCACAATGTTGTTTAAAACTATGGGTAGAAACCCATCTATTCTTTTTTGGAAACGAAATCAATGTTTTTTTGGAAATTAATTTTTTCTCTTTTAACTACCATTGCATAATGGATCATACTTAAAGGGTCCCCAACCTAAAGGGATTGCATTAACAAGTAACCAAACCATACTTTGAACTTCCAATGTATTTAAATGAATAGTGATCTGTATTAATTATCTATATTGAGTAATGGATACATATTTATCAATATTTCCACAGTAAATCAAATAACCATTGATGTAAACACCTTATGTAATAATGATATATATTTTAGGAAATAGACATGCACATTATAAATGATATGGATAATTAGGCAAAACATAGTATTAAATTATCATAGAATATTGAATATGTCAAGGGGGTTAAAAGTAATAAAAAACATGTATTTCAATACTATTCATTACCAAAATTATCAAAAACTATCCATAAAACAAATAAGGTTTTTATCAATACAATATATCCAATGTGGAGTGAAAATATGCGGTATATTTTATTTTTGTAGTCAAATATATAAAAAATCATTTAATACATTATTAAAGAAAATGTACATTTTATTTTGAAAAAAAATTGAAAATACATTTCTTTGAATATTTATTTTTAAAAATTCTAATTAAAATTTATACTTTTTATAATAAAAATTATTCTATAAATATGTTATAGTGGGTAAATATATATTCTTCCTATGAAGTAAAATAAAATTCTTTGGCGTGGTAAAAATGTTAGAAAACTGACTTTTTTAGAAAGTGATAATATAATTCCATTGAAACGATTTTTAAGAGACAAAATGGTAAAAAGGTATTTAATAAATTATTTTTGAATGGTTTAAAAAATTTTACAAAACCATTTTATAAAAAAGGGTTTTTTGAAGGAAATAACTTCTCTGAATAAAGGGGGAAGTGAAGTCATGTTTTCTTGAAAAAATTTTCCAAAACTGTATATGTACCAAAGAGTTGGAAGTTGGTAATATTAAATGAAAAATTTCAGGAATTACCATATTATAAGAAAATTACATGATTTATTATTAAATTATAAATGATTTTTTTTATTAATATTCAAGTATAAACAATCCCAAACAAAAAGAGATTTTGATGTAAACCATTGAAAATCCCATAACATTGTTGTGGGAATAAATAAATAAATATATTATCTATTTCCAATGTAAGTAAACATAAAATATTATTAAATATACCAATATATAGAAAAAACATATTACACACATACTCTATTAACATTAACGACACCGAGAATACTATATAACCCAATAAAAGAATTTTGGTTATAGAAGTCTTTACCACTTAGAAACTTTTAAATCAAACCCAACTTGAAGAAATAATTAAAATTAAAACATATATTAAATTTAATATAAAATAATTCATGATATAATATATCAAAATAGGCTATAAATACATCACAAAAAAAATAAGTGGTGAAAATGACATATATCTTCTTGATATAAAAAATTGAGATGAAAATCTCGTACCTTAAATTTATTTCTCAGGTTAAAATCTGTTATAATATTTAATATTTTTTTTAAATAGTTATAAAATTATTAAATAACCATACTAAAATTTATTATATCATATATGATATTCATATAATACATCACTGTCCATTTTTTATAATTAATTATTTATTTTCTATATTTCATGTGTCAATTTCCTAGTTTTTCATGTATGTTATGACTTATTACACGGTGTTCATATAATGGTTTCATCATTTTATTATTTTCCACTTCCATGATATGATATTTTTAAGGGACTTCATCTAAATCTCCATTCATTGAGACATATCTTGATGTTATGAACATTATTACTTTAAAAGTTTCATATAAATCCAATTTGACATTATATATACATAATTTTTCTATTATTATGTTGTTTTTTTTAATGATAATATTTCATTGGTTTTATGAATTATATGTCCAAAGTGGTATGGGACACTTTAAATATATAAAGATTTAATTTAAAAATCAATTCTCTATGACAATATTCATGATATTATTTTACATATTTATTTATATGGTTATAAAAGTGTTATATAGGTCATTTTATGTCTACTTTTAATTTCATTTAGTTGTTTTTAAAAATGAATATTTTCATGTGTTCTATATGTAATGTTTTCAGAAATGACAAAAGGAATGTTCTGTACATAGAGATAATAAATTTACCACCTCCATGGACATTATTTTATTTTTGGTTTCCTTTATAAGACTTAATGTTACATTAAATTAAAAAACCCCTTTATATTTTTTGTATTTTGATATTGAAAATAGTTTTTAAAAAGAGATGTGTATTTTTGGTTGAAAATGGTCTTTTGAAGGATAATTTTATCATAAGGTGATTTTCATATGAGTTTAAAATAATTTTATCTAATGATGAATTGTTTTATTACATAATGTGATTCTTGGAAATTATAAAATATGGTTTCACCCAGATAGTGCACCAATGAACTGGGTAATGATTTTTTTATCAATAGAATTATATTTTAAGTCGGTTGTATGGTTATTACAATATGTAAGGGTTCTATAAGGACTATATGTGATGATATACCAAGGCTAGTACATGAATTGTTTATTCATGATAATGAGTTTTTATGGGAATTGTTAATTTTAAATAGGTAAAAAGGTGATATTTTAAATGAATTTTAATTACCATTATGGGTAAATGTTATGTTTTTAAGAAAATTGTAGTCAATGGGATTTTATGTTTTTACTAAACTAATTGTTTCCTTTCTATTTATATCCCTTAATTATATTTTGTACTCATCCCAAGTTTTAAAATGTTTTTAAAATAAATTAATGGATAATAGATACAAAGATGACATCAAAGGTAAAATTGGATTTTTTTTTATCAAGAAAAGATACCAGGTTCTATTTCAAAAGTCTTATATTTTGGTATAAATAGATATTGTTTTAATAGTATCAAATTTTTATTTTTTGGGATGTTATGTATGAAATGTTTCCTAATTGTCTAAAAATATAAATGTGAAAACATCCTCAATGTGAAAGAAAGTAATTTCTCAACTAAAACCCAAGAATAGGAAATGTTTAGTGCTAGAGCCTTATAATAAGGATCTCTGGGCATTGGTTGGGTAGCCAAGAGAGTAGTATAAATTTTCTAGGATAAACTATTATTGTCCCACCTATCTGAGGGTGTGACTAATAGAGGTTTTTGCAGAGTTCATGAAACATGTGCATATAAGAGGTAGTATGGATTAATGGAGTTACCTTGATGATCATTGCATACTGTGAATCTTAATTCATAGAATGATTAGGGAGTGGATTTTAGATGTCTTTCAGGACTCGATTGTATTTTAGATTAGTGTTTTACACCGGTAAACTGCCCAGGTAAAGTGTATCATTCATGTTCAAGTGAACATGATATCATAGTGCATGTCAGTTTTGGGACATAGTTGGGATGATCATCTACCATTAATGGAGTATGTTTATTCTATTAAATATCACTCCACTATTGGTGTTGAAATTGTTAGTCTATGTATGAGATACCTTAAAGGTCACTGTAATATTGGTCAAAGGCAGTGGGTGAACGATCTTGGGTCCTATTTTTTGTGCTAGCAATGGTTCTAAGGGCACTGTTTATCCTGGGGTGGATGGGGAATTCCCATAAACATCAATATATCTTTATAGGACTACTACATAGGTCTTTTTTATTCAAGATTTTCAGATTTTTAGATATATTGGTAGGCTATATACAAGGATATTAGGCCCCTTTTCCTATTGTAGTATTTTGTTAGCGAGGTGGTGTACTAGTTAACCTTGTGACCATGGGAATTTTGGTTTCTTGGTGTTCACTAAATATCGCAGCTGAAGATGTATTCTCATGACTCATTGTTTGATATTTAACTGGGTAGGATGGGTCGTGAGAGTGGATTTTCCTTTTTCAATGATCTAGTAATGTTGAGAACTATAAGATAAAGACCCATTATGGGAAAAAAATTCCTTGGGTGCATGTTTTTTGATAATATAAGAAATTTTGGGAGACCCAATTGAGATCTAAGTATCCCGACAATTTAATTTAGATTTTTTATTTTGGGGATTAAATACATTGAATAGGTGAATAATGTAATGTTTTTTCTCTCTATGTGAGAATTTGGAATATTTTTTTGAATATTTTAAGAGCTGGGTGTTGAGACGGTGCAAGATTCCAATGACCAGTGAGCCAAAAATTGATATTTTAAAAATATTAATTATATTAATATCACACACATTCAATTTTCATGAAAATGTTAAATAAATCCCAAATAGAGTCTTGTATTGGAAATATGATACCACCTTTATATTCATAACATGAACTTTACCCTATCCATAATGTAATCATTATTAGGGTTGGGCATTTTTGTAAAGTGTTATCGCAGGAGAAAATAATAAAAAAAAATTTATTTATTTATTTTATTTATTTATTTACATAGATATCGTGCATCATATATTTAAAAATTGTTGTTACCAATCCCTAGGTTTATCTAAATAACCAATGTAGAGATTGGATCCATTGTAGAAGACATGTTAGAGGATTTTTGGAAGATGACATTGGATCAAGATCAGATCAGGTTCCAATGTTGCTTGTGGATCTCCTAAATGAAAATGATGTGTGATCTTTCTTCATCAATGATTGATCCAAATTGAGGTAAGATGTTTTTTTGTGGATCTATCCACATTTCTAATTCCATGTTGAAAGTGAACTAATTGAAAAATGCATTGATTCATGGATTGTTCATTTCTCATGTATGAATTTATTTGAAGGATTTAAGGAATGTTACTATTTTATTATTCATTGATGTATTTACCTATTCATTCATTCTTTCCATGAAAATAGATTAATTATGAAAATGAAAAATGGTTGATGTTCATTTATCATGTTTATGGTTCATGTTTTTCTATACCTATTCTATGTAAATTTGACATTGTAAATTTCATTTATCCTAGGATTCGACAATTACCTAGTGAACGATCATTTTACCTTTGGTCTTTAACATAATGGATCACTGCTATAGGATTGGGATGGAGATTTTATGTCACATTTTTAGATCCATGATTGGATTGGGTGTGGATCAGATATCCTGGTATGTATTTCTTCATGAAAGGATGAATATAGGTGATGAGAGCCATGGTTTCAATGATTTTGTAGCCATTATCTGATGATAAGGTAACTCCATGACTATATTGGACGATATATGAGTTCCTTGGAAGGAATAAGTAGTAGAGACATTGAAAATGCAAGACACAAGAGTATTTCATTGGTTCTGTAGAAAACCCCACTAAATGATGTGGTTTCATATAAACATACATCACGTAGTTCCTTCTGTGTGGTGCTAGGGTTTCCATGTAGATATAAGTATCACACTCTATGTGACACATGTCACATACCCCATGACCCTTATCCAACTAACTCGGAATACACAAGGGGGTACATTCCTATAAGTCCATGTAGTGTTAGATGCCATGTGTTCCTAGCAACATATGATGTAACATGTAGTGAACATCTAAGCATTTATAATGGGTACACACCCACATGGCCATGTGTCCCCACTTACTGTGTACTTTGTATGTAAATGACATATCCTGATTACATGGGTAGAGCCATGTATTGAGACATGAAAAATTACACCATATGACCTAATAAACATGGTCATGATTAGAATGGCATGCCAGGTTCCAGGGAAACATCTACAGGCTGTGTATTTTTTGAAAATTGCATGCCATATAATCATGAGACAAAATCAGTTCCATGATTTGAGAGTCATGTCATATACCCATGAGTAAACATCATGTAATCCTTTTAGAATAGGTGATATTCTAATTTCCTATTATCTTATCTTTTTTGTGATCTTTTTTTTATCTTCCTTAGACTAGTATCGGTCAAGTGTGTTACCAAGGTCCATTCCATTGAGGTTTTAGTGAAACATACCATTCTCATCAAAGAGGGTGACCCCTCTATATATTCCTAATTATCAATGTAGTGTGAGAGATTTACCTTATTCTAGATTGAGTTGTATCAATCTGCTTTAATAGATTCCTCAATATCTTGGAGAATGTATCCCTCTGAGAGGCTTAAATAAATCTTTAAATCATTTTTGTTTTCTTATATAGGGTTTGTTAGAATTTGTGTGACTAATATGCAGATGGGAATAGATCCCCTATCTTGGACGATGTTTCCAGTAGGGTTTGGTGTCCCCCAAAATATCTATATGCATTGAACCCTAATTTTGTATTGATATCTAATCTTTCCAATGAGGTGTAGTCTGATTGAGTGTGTTTCTCAGATGAAACCTCTCAATATCCTCCACGCTTCTTCTAAGTGAGACTTGATGAGTGTGACCTCTGGGGTGATTGTCCTTAGTAGTAGTATAGTTTAGGGTTTAATCCCTCCAAAACAATTGTGACATCTAGGATGAGTTTAAATAGTGGTAATATGGATTATGGAGTGTGTTCTCTTGGACAAGTGTTTTTTGGAAACTTCAAGTAGAAATCCTGGTCTAAAAATATGATTGAGAACTTACATTGAGTATCTTTGTCTATTATGAGAATATATAAATGTTTTATTGTATATCTTAATTTATCATTTACATATCCTATGATGATATCACTACTTGTTATTTTATTTGGTTATTTTGGTTTTCCCAACTAGTATTGTTCTACTCACCCATGCATGGTCTCTTCCTACACATGTCGTGTCTTATAAATATGACAGATATATTTAAGAATTCTTTAGAGGATAAGGGGTAGGTCGAGCCTAGTTTGTGTTAGATAGACCAAGGTGTATATCGATGTTTCATTTTTTAGTAGTCTCCTCCTTCTGAGAAGGTCGGGATTTATTTACAATTTTGGACAAGCTTGTATTTGGACCCTTTTTTCGGCCAGTACTTTATATCATAGTCAAATTGTTTGATTATAGAGTTATGCATGAATTGTTCTCATTTAATTACATTTCATCATTGTATGGTCTTGGATATGATTGCATGTGTCTTTGTGTGTATAGTTATGTAAGGATAATGCCTCTCATGAGTGTGATATTCATACTCAACACTACTAACTATCCCTTGGCCTATTAGTTGAGGGACTGAGGTAGTTTTAGCTTAATCCCCATCAGTTTAGTTTATTAAATTTCCCAATTATTTTTAAGGGTTATCACCCTCTTTCCATTCTCCATGATTTGTAGCACATCTCCCTTGTATTGGACATTCTTTCATTCATTGGGGAATATTTATTGGAGATCCTAGTTTTTTTTCTTAAGTTAACTTGGTTTCTTCATGTTTTCTTCTTCTTTTCTCCATCTCATGTCTTGTTCTTCTTTTTTTTGTGGAGGTGTGGAACCCTAAGGGTAGTGTTTTCCAAATCTAGGTTACCTAATGGGTATTTTGTTTTCTTTTATTTTTTTAGGTGTTTATAGCATTTTCCATCAACTTTTGGGTGGTAATATTCAAGGGTGATGAGTTTTAGATTGAATCCATAGTATATTTTTCTATTTTAGGATTTTTTTTTCATGTAATACCTTTAAATTATGAATCGAATATTGTTTTTTTGTTTAAATTTTAATTAAAATGATTTATTCTTGATGTTTATTCCATGATTGATGTTTTTCATGGATTGTTTTTGGAAATTTGAATATTTAAGGGGGGTCTTTCCAATGGTTATGACATTTATTCACACCAAGTGTTTGTTAAAATGGATCAAATGTGTTTTATGGATTTAAAAATATTTATAAAGTGGTTATAGAAATTTTTTTACCTTGTAATGGTTTATTTTAAGAAAATGGTATTTGTTTATGAAATGGATTATCTTATAGATTGATTGATATGGGAACCTATTTGTGAACGTGTTTATATGGAGTAGCACATGGTTTAACTGAGTTGTGAGTAAGGGGTTTGTTCAAGGAATTATGTGAGACTTAGGAGGGAAGACCGTGCACTATTCCATTATGGTTTTTCTAAGAAATCATGAGATCTATTAGAGAAAGAAACATGAGATCCTACATCATAGTTTTCAGGGGATCATCATATATTTTTGGTAAGAAGGCCATGTGGGATTCCATTTTGGACATAGGGAAGACTATGAGAGATTCCATTTTATCAACTAGCTAGAATACTTATTTACTCATTAAATATATCCATTATGGTTTGATCCCTAGTTAAAAATTACTCATGTTTGATTGTTTTATATGCTTTATTCATTTTATCAGTTCTATTTTGATGTGATGATATTTTAAACCCATTGTTTTTTCTCT
The DNA here is from genome assembly GCA_963277665.1 of Viscum album. Lineage (NCBI taxonomy): Eukaryota > Viridiplantae > Streptophyta > Magnoliopsida > Santalales > Viscaceae > Viscum > Viscum album. Next base: position 1,128,724,513 of record OY728128.1, on the reverse strand, counting down.
CATTTACAATTATGTGTTTATTCATATTTTTTTATACTTACCCTTGGTTTTTCTTGTTTGTATATTGAAATGTTTTTCATTGTCACTAAATTTATTTATTTGAGCTAATTTGGAACTTTTTTTAGAAAAATGGATTTGTTTTAAATGGAAAACCAAATGGATTTCAAAGGTTTATTTAAAAAATTGTACGTTTTCAAAGTGGTTTAGTTTTGAAAATGTTTTCCAAATATTTTGTTGGTGTACATGGATAAATTATTTAAATATATTCATTATAGTATAATACTAGGATTCATGTGTCACACCCTGATTGGTCCCTTTGTTAATTTGAAAATTTATTTTTTTAGGACATAGGTAAAGGTAAGTGAACCTTGTTCCAGGGTGTCTCTTATTGATTACTATCATCCGGTGTTTTATAAAATAGACATGGTCTCATAGGGACTGGATTTTGTCGAGTTGTTACATTATTTATCACCCATTTCGTGGTATATTTGGGCCTTCTTCAGAACTATACCCTTTATTTTGGGTTTTGGGGTTTATTTTGAGATACCATGTTTATGTCTTATTATGGAATGTTTTTACTTTGATGTATGTTTTTTTTATGGTATATTCTTATATTTTGTTGTTAACTCTTGATGATTGGTGTTAATGTCCCATTTTATGAATGGTTCATATAGGTATACCAGTGAAAAAACCATTCCCAAGTGATAAATAGTCATTCTCAATGCTTGTCTCTAGCCTATAGAGATCAAGAATGTTCTTCGAACCCTGTGGCTGGCCATCTCAGGTGACGTGTTAGGTTGAACTAGGTTGGTTAGTTTTATGAATATTTAATTTCTATTTCTACACTGAGATCACATCAAATTATTTCTTCATAGATAATAAATTTTCTTATAACTATTTTATTTTAGAGACTTGGTTTTATGCCAACAAAAATCAATAAATTTTACTTTTAGAGACAAAGATTAATCAAGAAGAATACTTTGAAATCAATGTAAAATTTACCTCATAGGTACAAATAGATTCATCATCCTTTTACTTATTCTCAAAGAATTACTTCCCCATTTTCACACATAGAGTATGAGTAAAGTACATTCTAAAACATATCCTCATAAAATAATCCCATTCCATATAGAAAATTTCATACTCTTACCTTTTTTATTAATAAGATTCCACCATTGATATTATTTCACTTCTAAATGATAAAAGTATATGTCAAAATTTGTATGTTTTGATCACTAGAGAATAAAAAATATTTTCTCAGTGGTACTAATCCATCCCTCAGCCACTAGTGGATTATAATACATAATATAATAATGTGGTTGATTCCTCATGAAAGATTAAATAGAACATTATTCCCTCTATTTATCATTTTAAATCTCATCTTGATTCATGGACTGAGAATGTTTTGGGAGAATTATTACATGATTTTTCATTCCATATCCTATAGTATTTTTTTAGGAGGAAAATGATTCCATTGTCTACCAAATTTATTTTTAGAATGATTCTTTCTGGTTACTATTATTAATTAAAACAGAAAATAATATTTTAATTATCAAGATATAATAATCAGAGTGAGAAATCATATAATTATTAAAAGTCATTCACATGATATCTAAATCAAGAAACCATATTTTCAATATATGATAACATAGGCTTAACATATTTTATCCATGGTCAATATCTATTAAAATATTTCATGATGTTTTGTAAATAAAATATTAATTAACTCATGAAAATTCTCTGGGGTGTTAAACTATGTGTGGAGTAAGGTCCCATTCACCGTACCCCAGAATAATGGACAAGATATACTCAACCAACTCCTTTTGGTATTATTCACACAATATGAATCTATGCTAAAACTATGCCCACTTGTAGTATCAATATAGTAATGTATCATTAAAAAACCCACGTAATATCTAACTTACCAAAACATTGGGTTGTTGTCCTATATTATACTTATCTCTATGATTTTCACCAAATTTATTTGGTCCGAATCCTAAAAAATAACTAAAACCTACTCTTATATAAAATGAGTGGACCTAAGGATTTCATAAATAAATAATAAATCTATATAGATGAATATTCAGTACATATAATAACATTACACACCCTAGAATTGTAAAATATTAGTGTACTTAGAGACCAAATACATTAACATATTATTTATGTACAATATTCATCATCTATGACATCAGTCATTACGTAATATTCCCTTCTAGACTCAACAAACTTAGTACCCTTCTTCATAACATGTGGTAAATTAATACATAATAAAGGGTGAGGTTAAGGACTCAGTAAGGGTAAAAATGAAATATATCACTCAATGACCACATATAAACATGACATTATCATAATATTATGATTAAATTATATTATCAAAAGAAAATCATGCCCAAAAATTCATTGATAATAATTTTGAGTCATGAAATAAAATATTAGCATGTCACAATATTAGGGAATCATTAAAATTCAATCATTATCCATTATTTCAAATTATAATCATAACAACATTTCATAATAGTGTGGATCCATCATAGGCGTGGAAAATATATCATATTATAATGTAAAATCACGATAAAATCATATCATTCTGGATAAAGCATTAACACCAATTTCCCATATCATAATTGATATGACATCACCTCATGTTATCTATTTCATAGTTGATCATACATACCTAACTATTTTCTATAGTGTATTGAGCACATAAACTCATTTCCTATAATTATATCATGTTATATACAGCTTTAACCAATGTATTGGCAGGGTGATATAAGTGACTCATAAATCACATAATGAAATCCACATATATCAGTTCCACAAGATCATAAACCATTCATCGTTTCAACATATCATTACCCATGGAAATAAAACAACTTTCATAATGTTCCCATTATTACTTAAATACCCATAAAAAAGAAAAAGGTTTCATAGAATCATCGTCATCATAATATATCTAAATAATGTGTATAGTAACATTAGATCATAACCTCAATAAATCATAACATTCCTTAAATGATGATTACATAGATGGAAACAACCTAAAAATTTCATTCGAACATATATTTTTAAAGATAATAAAATATCATTTTCCTTTGATAACATTTTAACTAAAAATTTTTACAATATTGGGAAAGTACTTTTGATTGAAAAAAACATGGAAAATTTTAAATTAATCATTAAATTAAATAATTTTCACAATGGTCAGAAAATAAATTCATGTCATATACATTGAAAAATAATTATTTTCACACATTAGTAACAAGTCAAACATGACATGTTTGGAAAACATTTTGAATGATTCTTTTTTAAAATTTTCTAAATAAAGTAAAAGGTGGTAAAAATAACCTTTTTAAAATATTTCAATTATAAGAAATAACTTTCCTAAAGAAATTTTTAAGAGTATGTACATTGAAGAAAAAGTTTGTTCACCAAAGATGAAATAAAGAAAATTTTATTTAAAAACATTATCACAATGATTTTAAATAAAAAAGAGATAAAAAGGAAATAACAATTGAAAATTATTGGAAGAAAAATATTTGAATAAAATATATGGTTTTTAAAGGATAACATACATAAAATTTCCCTCGATATAAATTTAGTATAGACAATCCCAAAATGAAATGAAATGGAAACATCAACCCTTACCTCAAATATCGTCTTTCTTCATAAGCATTCAAAACAACTATATGATAAATATATATTTATTATAAAAATATTATATAAATATAATAATATGTATCATATAATATATTATTTAATAATAACACCTTATCGTCCATTATTAATTGTTATTTATGTCAATCACTATTCTGGGTGATAACTACATCAATGTTCATATATGTTTCTATCTGATAGTTTCTATCCTTGAAATTTGATAATGGTTCATTCATATATATATATATATATGTGTGTGTGTGTATAATAATTTAATTATTATAATATATAATGATTATATTCATGTTTATTACTATTCATATAAAGTAGTGGTGAAAAATGATTAACATCACTTCATGGAGATAGTTGTTCATACATGAGCATGAGTGATGTTTCCACTTTTTGATGGATGGAAAAAAAGAATATAATAATAAACCTTAAAATATATATATATATATATATATATAATATGTATTCTGTAAATACATCATTATAATAATGAAATTTAATTGATAATGAAAAAAAATGTGTTGCTTTGTGGGGTGGTAGTCCGTACATATGCATGAGTGATAAATTCTTTTCCTATGGCATATAATGGAAGTGGATAATTTTTGTTCCATATTCATAATAAAAATTAATTATATTGAAGATACTGAATTAATTATTTTATAATGGATTCCAAATATTTATATGTGGTATAAAAATCCAAAAAATTGAAATTACTCAGTTAAGAGTTATACCTCTTCGTTGAGAAATCACTTGTGAATTACAAATTTTTCCTTGAAAGGATGGTATTTATGAAAGGAAAAAATCACTTGGAAATGGGTACGAAATGTAGGATTGTAATAGTGATGTTATTGTCTAGTTTATAATTATAAAAAACAATGAATAATGGAATATACAAATTTCCCATAAATATGTGAGTAAAATGACACTCTTGGAATTAATTAAAATTTTTAATGATAATATATATCCTAATCATGTAAAGTGGAACTAAGGCACAAAAAATTTGAATATAATATGTTATATGCTCTAAATAAACTCAAAAAATCACCTTTATACAAGTTTTGGAGACAATTTAATTGTTATCTCCTTGTTAAACCACTTTAATCCCATTTAAACTATAATTGTGATAAATTAACTTTTTACTATTATAAAATAATTATATGAAGAGAATAAAATAAAAATTTTAAAAAATATGTAAATTATGACTCCAAATTAGGAGTAAACTTTATTAGATTCAATTTATATATTGGTTCAAAATTAATTATATTATAAGAATACAAAAAATCATGCAAAACAGGTTTTGTGAAAATATCTGATTTAAGTGCAAAAATAATATTACACTAAAATCAATTAAAACTTTGGTTTCCAAAAATTTAATACGTTAAATCATAAAAAAATTAAAGGTATTTAGAATTTTTTTTACAACATCTAATTGAGATGAAACTCTCATCCATAGCATTAAATTCAAAGACCCAATAATAGTTTTTAATTTGAATAAAATATAACTTATCTTCACAAAAATCACGATTGGGTTTCCAAATTAAAAATATTACTTTAAAATAAATTATTTTAATCACTAAACATATATTTGGACAAAAAACTCATGAAATATGATAAATTAATGTTTTATGGTTATTTTAATGTTTTACCACATTGTTTTAAGCATGTTTTATCTATTTTAACCTTACTAAGGTGATAAGTATTTACAAGGGTTACTATTCATAGTGACCAAAAATTTAGTGAAACAAATTATATTATATTAATTATAATTATTAAAAATATTTAATCCTTTTTAAAAGATTCAATTTTTAAATTTTTTAGAAATTCATTTTAAAATGAGTGTGCAAAACGCAAAATAAAATACATTTTTATGAATAAAAATTGATTTATTAGTATTTCATGCTTGTAAAAACCATTAAATGAATATTAAAATTTATAAATTTCATTAAATTAATTCATAAATATAGATTAAATTAATTTTTTTTGATAAAAACACATCAGGTGAATAAAAATAAAACTTTAGAAAAACAATTCATTTACCTTCAAATGATTTTATTTTCATTTTTAATTAATTGATAACCAATGAATTAATTTTATACACGTGTAAAAAAAATTACAATTTATTTATTCATATTCAGAGACTCTAATTAAATAGATATTTGATAACTACAACATTAAATAATATAATTTTAATAGTATATTGTAGTTCGTTTAAATCTGGTGTTGTGTGTAAACCAAGCTATCAAAGAAGTTATATTTATTTAAAGATTAATATATTATAAGATCATGAGGTGTTACAATGATGATGGTGGGGTCTTATAACACTCTATAATTCATTGGATTTTTTACATCTCATGAGATGGTCATGGATGTACATAATGAGTTTGTTCACATAGTCATGGGCATAATGTGTTTTCTCACATTTTCAGGCATGGACATAATGGTTTTGTTCACATAATCATGGTAATGATGTGTTTCATCATTATTTTTTCATATTATAATGGTTTTTATATATATCCATGTTATTTTTCATGTAATTCCACATTTCTATTTTTCTATTCATTTTAGGATATGTTACATTCCATTCATATTACTTTTTTATGATATTTCACAATGTTTTATTATTCCATGGCTTATACCATGATCAATGATCTTTTATTTGTTGTGTATAGCATTATTATGTATCTAGATTATACCCATTATCCCATATTACAAAAATATACTATATTTTATATTTATGATTTATGTTTTCCCTTATTTGGTAGATAAGATCACCCCTTTCTTATGTTTCCATCCCCAAAAATATAAAGATGAGTGTAACATATGATAAGTATAAAAGGTATTTGTGTCCAATTTTATTATGGATAAATGTTCACAAGTATTTCAATAGAATTTTCCAATGTTACTGGTCAACATTAACAATAATCCAAATAACATTTCGGGTTGTGTGAGATTAATATGAGATGTAATAATAATGTGAAAATTATACAATATTAGTTTAGATAATCTTACTTGGTATCAATGTTAATTTATGAAAGTATTTTTTTTTAACAAAAGATCTATGAGTATGGGTCTTTTGTGCCTTAATTTGTATCAAAGGAGAGTTTATTTATTTTTTAGGATTAGTATAGTTATTTTTGGGACAAGGAAAAAATAACTTTAATGAAAACCTTAGGGATAAGTCTAAGTGTTAGATAACATCTTGTAATTTTGGTGTAGTGTTGAGTATGTGGTTTTTCTATAAATGAGGTTCATTTCTATATATTATAATTGGATGAAGGTTTTGTCATATATGTACCTTCGGGTAATAACCCTAAAAGAGTATATTGGGTAATAAATGGATCTTCACCTAGTGAATGACAAAGAGACTTAAATACAAACTTGGTTTGACTATAACATCCCTAGGTTTTAAAAATAAATTGAAATGCATCAAACTTTTTTGTAAGAAGATATTATGAACTGGACATTAAAAATAATTTTTCAACTTCTTTGTTTTTAATTTCAAAAAACGTTCATCTATAATTGTGATCAGTAAGTTGTTTAACGTTTGATTGGACCAACTTGTTTCTTTGGTGAATAGTAACATACACTTATGAATAGTAATATGAATAGTAATATGAACCTAATGAATAGTAAATTGTATTATTATTTTATTTTCAAAAGGCTTTAAGATAATGTCAACTTGATTAATTTATCAAGGTGTTAAAAATAAGTTATATATTTAAAATTATTCTTTTTGAATAAATTAGGATTTTATTAAAATATTAAATTAATAATAATTAGAAAATTATTTTCAAAAAATGGAGTTCATTTTTGAATTATAAACATCAAAAAATTATTGGGGTTAATTTTTGGCATTTTTCAGAAAGTAATGAATTTTTATGAATAGTGAAATACAGTAAAATATGGTATATTAAAATATTTGTTAAATACACTATTTACGGTTTCATAAGTGATGTAACCCCACTTATTTCAAACTCACATACCATTATTACTATTTTGATCACATGAATTAAGACTATTCATAGTCTTGAGTAAAAATATTATAATACTATTTAAAATATTGTAAAATGCCTCTTATCGTCAACTATAAATACCTAATTCATTCCCCTCTTCCACCCACACCTCTAAAGCCTTGAGTCTTACCTAATTTCATCCCAACACTCCTCCCAAGGATCATCCCCACTTCCTAGAGAAAATGGTCTCACCAAAAGTCCAAAAGCAAAGGCCTTAAGAAGTATCTCAAGGAGATGATATCAAGAGAAGTTTTAAACGAGTTTGAAGTAAGACAAACCCGAGGTAAGGGAATTCTTAACCCAATTTCTATTCTTTAGGTTAACCTTCTACTTCATTGTACACATGGTATTAAAAAAAATTTGATAAAAAATTTATATTATGATGAATTATGTGTATTTACAGCGTATATACATATTCCATCCACTCTATTATGAAATTATGAATGTTGTATGATTGTGTTATGGTTCTTTGGAATTATTTATGATTAAGGGTGGAACCTATATCTCCCTCTAATGCATTGGGTATTTGCAAGTGGGATGTTGGCTATATGGTTACTTCAAGTGTAACTGTGATGGTTACACAAGTTTTAAGCTAGCCGTAATGGTTACAAATTATTAGGTATCTGATAGGGTTACAAAATTATGCATTTAATTCCCCCAATATACTTTTATGGTACTATTTATGTCATATAAGGTTGGTGGAAATCTCATGAAAATATCAAGTTTCAAAAACTAAGTTTATATGGGTGACAAGTACATCTTTTTTAAAATGATTTCATACATTATAAGTATTCATGGACTAATGTTTCATTTCCTTCTTTTTATACCCTTTACTAATCTGTTTGTGCTCATCCTAAGTTTTTAAATGATTTTCATAAGTTATAAGGATGTGTAAGACAAAGAAGAAATCCACGATTAATGTTATGAAGATTTTTCAAAGTAATCATGTTTTATTTGAAAACTTTTATATTTTGGAAAGAATGAATATTTTTATGGTATCCACTTTGTATTAATTTTTAATGTTATGAATTTATTATATCACAATTTCTATAAGGCTCTAAATGTGAAAATATCTTTAATGTGAATGGAAGTTAGTTCTTGACTAAATTCTAGATTATGTAATTTAATATGGTCATGTCCTTACATTTGGTATCAGAGGATGGTTTAAATAATGTTAGGGGTTATATTGATGTTAATAGAATACCCTAAATGATTTTTAATATATGATAAATTTGAACAGTTATAGAATTTAATGATTACGATGTTTCTCGACTAAGATATGTTTGTTCAGAAATGTTTTCCATAGAAGAAATATGGAGGATGATAAGAGAGGGACTGACAGAATGATATCCTTCTGAATCTGTAGCCTTGAATGGTAGGAATTGGAACTAGGCAGTTGGTGATAGTAATGGAATAGCTAATGCAGGAAAAAAAATAGTGGTGGCATCCTTGCAAGAGAACAACCAGAGGTACCACAATAGAACATTACAATAGTGGAACATTTTATGAGACAACATCCTCCTACTTTCAATGGATCTTCTGACCCTGTGGTGGCTAAAGGATGGATTAAAGCCCTTGAAAAGTTATTCAATGTTATGGGATGTTTTGATAATAAAAAGGGTATGCATTTCCATTTATCATTTTGAAGGTGAAGCTAGTCAATGGTGTTCAATGCTAAAGAATATCAGGGATGGAGAGGATATTGATGTCTTAGAGTGGGATGAATTTAAAAGTACTATTCTTGAAGAAGATTTTCTTTACATGGTGTGAATTAGGATGGAGAAGAAATTCCTTGAATTGAAGAAAAATGAGAAATATTTAGTGGTTGTGTATGAAGCAAACTTCGTCCGACCAGTGAGGTATGCTCCAAATATTATTCTGGATCTTGATAGAAAAGTAAAAGGCTTTTACTCAGGATTGAAGCCAAGGTATTGAAGGGAAGTTTCCTCCCATGAATTGAAAAGTTATGAGAAAATTTTCCAATGTGATGTTAGGGTAGAGATGGAGTTTGCTGATGATCACATACATTTTGACAATAAAAAGAATAAGAGGTCTATATCGAAAGTGATAGGTAAGAATCAAACAAAGAAATTTTATGGTAAGAAAATTAAATTCCCAGTTTGAGAAAAGTGTGGCAATAAGCACCCTGGGGAATACCTTACCAAAACTGGGAATTATTTTCAATGTGGTAAGTTTGGACATATGGCTAGATATTTTAATGAAAATGATCCTAATAATAATCTTGATAAGCAAACTATTAGGTGTTTTAAATGTGGGGAGATAGGTCAATATGAAAATACCTTCCCAAAGAGAGATCTGAATGATACAAAGAAGCCAGACTATTGGAAAAAAGGCCTAGTGAGATCCTCGGTGACTAATTCAGAAGACGTCGGGACATAAAATAAAGTTGTATCAGGTATGTCGTTTGTTTACTCATATTTTTCTAAGGTATTTTTTGATACAAGGTCTACACATTCCTTTATTTATGAGGAATTTTCTGGTTAATTGGAAATATCACCTCAAAAAATGGGACTAGAACTTATTGTTAAAACACAATAAGGAAATATTATAGTGGACATGAATTATAAGATACTTTATATTATGGTCTTTGGAAATAATTTACCAGCAAACATTGTTGTTTTTCCCTTTGTATAGTTTTTTTCATTCTGTGAATGGATTTGATTTTTGTTTGTCATGCTAAGATTGACTGTTGAGCTAAAGAAGTTTTTTTTCATAAATATTTTCAGTTTGTATTCAAGAATGAACCCACAAAATTGATAACATATCAAGAAGTTGAGAAATAGTTGAAGGATAGAAATGAAAGTTATCTTTCTCATATTGTTGAAAACAGGGGAACAGTTCAAATTAATGATGTGTCGGTAGTAACTGAATACCTTGATGTTTTTTCTAATGAGTTACCTGCTGTCATTCCTAATCGGTAAGTTGAATTCAAAATTAACTTAGTTTTTTATGCTAAGAAAATTTCAAAACCCCCATGTATAATGTCTCAAATGGGAATTATTGAATTGAAAAATTAGTTATTGTATTTTCTCGATAAAGGCTCAATTCATCCGATCACTTCATCATGATTTTCTCTTATTTTGTTCATTAAAAAGAAAGATAGTTCCATGAGACTTTACATTGATTATAGAGATTTGAATAACATCATTGTTAAAAACAAGTATCCTTTGTCTCATATCGATGACTTGTTTGATCAGCTCTTGGAAACTCAGTACTTTTCCAAGATTGAATTGAGATCCAGATACCATTAGATGAAGGTGATGGAGGATGAAATCACGAAAATATATTTTCATACTACATATGGGCATTATGAATTTGTTGTTATGTTTTTTGGGTTAACTAAAGCACCTATTGTATTCATGGATCTTATGAATAGAATATTTCATTATTTCTGGGATAAGTTTGTGGTTGTGTTAATTGATGACTTTATAGTATTTTCTAATAATAAAGAGGAGCATGTAAAAATCTATGGGTTGTTTTAAAAACCTTAAAGGAGAAGAAACTACATGGAAAATTCAAAAAGTGTGATTTTTGTTTGCAAATAGATTTCTTTTCTTGGCCATATTGTAAATAAGAATGTAATAATATTTAATGCTACCAAAACAAAAGTAGTTGATGAATATCCAAGACCTGTAAATGTTACAGATATTCGTAGTTTTTTTGGATTCTCATGTTATTACCAGTATTTTTTTAAAAAAATCATGGTTATTTAGATCGCTAACTATGTTAACGTGAAAAAGGGGTTAAATTTATTTGGATAGAAGAATGTGATGTTTTTTTCTGAACTGAAGAAGATATTGGTGAATGATCTGATTTTGGCCTTACCTTACCTAAATGGTGAGTTTTTCATCTGTATTGAAGCATCATTAAAGGGACTTGGTTGTGTTCAGATTCAGAATAATTAGGTAGTTGCTTATGCTTAAAGACAACTAAACCCTCATGAGTTAAATTATCCAATGCGTGATTAGGAATTGGCAGTTGGGGGTTTTTCTTTGAAAATATGGAGAAATAATTTATATGGGGCCAAATTTCAAATATATATTGGCCATAAGAGTCTGAATTATATATTCACTCAAAACAAATTAAACATGAGGTATATAAGATGTATTGAACTGATAAAGGATTATGATTTCATGATCAATTACCATTTAGGAAAATAAAACAATGTGGTGGATGACTTGAGTCAAAAACATCATGAAACATTAACCATTATATATTTTGAACATGATCCCTTGATTAATGATTTGATGATTTTTTGCATGGATGTTGTTGGTACCGAAAAACCTCTGTTTTGCTTCATGTTTCAATGAATTCATTGTTATCAGATATAATTAAGTACGCACAGAAGGGAGACTGTGAGCTACAGAAAAACAAATAATTTTTTAAAATTGGTAAGTTACCAGAATTTAATCTGGATAAATGTTGTGTTTAATGATTTTGAAAAAGTTTTTTTGTGCCTTCTGATTCCTAGTTGAAGAAATATTTGTTTTTTGAAGCTCATAGTTCTCCATTTTCTGTTCATCCTAGTTGTACTGCGATGTACAGAGACCTTCAGAAGTATTATTGGTGGTATAGAATGAAAAAAGATATTTATTATTTTACCATGAAACGTTTGACATGTCAATAGGTAAAAGTGAAGCTATAGATATCCAAGGGTATGCTTCTGCATTTTCCAGTTCCATAGTAGAAATGGGAGAATGTATCCATGGACTTTGTGGTGGGACTACCTAGATGTAACAATATGATTTAGGTTGTTATTGATCGGCCAACCAAATCTACAGATTTTCATTATATTATAAATACAATGTTTTTGGATATTATTTCATTATTGTACCTCAATGAGATTTTTAGGTTACATGGAGTTCCTCTTTCCATTGTATCTAATCGGGATCCCAGGTTCACTTCTAATTTTTGGAAGGGCATTCAGAAGTCATTGGGCACAGAATTAAATTTCATTACAGCTTTTCATCCTCAATCTGATGGTCAATCAAAACTAATGAATCATACATTGGAGGATATTCTTTGATCTTGTTTAACAGACTACCAGGGATGTTGGGATCAACATATTTATTTAGTTTATCTTTCTTATAATAACAGTTTTCATTCTAATATATAGATGGAAACTTTTAAGGCATTATATAGGAAGTTGTGTAGAAATCTATATTTTTGTTATGAAGTGGGGGAAAGGAAGTTAAGGAGGCCATAATTAGTAGAGTAAGTGGTAGAGAAAGTGAAGATGATCCAGTAACACATGAGGATGGATTAGATCACATAGAAAAGTTATGTAGACAACAGGAGGAAAGGCTATTCTTTTTATGTAGGTGATCATGTTTTTCTTAGTATCTCACCATGGAAAAGTGTTATTCATTTTGGTAAGAAAGGAAAGATAAGTCCACGGTTTATTGGACCATACGAAATTCTATAGAAAGTTGGACCAGTTTCCTACCAAGTATCTTTGCCTCCAAACTTATCTTAGGTACACAGTGTTTTTCATGTTTCGATGTTGAGAAAGTGTGTCCCAGATTAAACTCGTATTTTGATCCCAAAAGCAATTCAGCTAGAAGATAACCTTTCTTATGAAGTGAAACCAGCTCAAATGCTTGGTCGAAGAGAAAAAGTATCATGGAATAAAGTAATTCACCAGTTAATGGTTTTTTGGAGAAATCACATGGTTGAAGAAGTGACATGGGAGTCTGAAAATGTTAAGATGGAAAGGTACCCTCACTTATTTAATATGTAAATAAAATTATGAGAATGAAGTTCTCAGATGGTGGGGATAATGTAACAACCCAAGGTTTTAAAAATAAATTTAAATTCATGAAACTTTTCTTTATGTAGTTATTTATAACTATCATTTAAACATAATTGTTCAACTTCTATGTTTTTAATTTCAAATAACGGTCATCTACAATTGTGATCAGTAAGTTATTTCGATTCTGATAGGACCAACGTGTTTTTTTGTGAATAGTAACATACCCTTAAGAATTGTAATATGAATAGTAATATGACCCAAAAGAATAGTAAATTGTATTATTATTTTATTTTCTTATGTATTTAAGATAATGTCAACTTGATTAATTTTCCAAGGTGTTAAAAAATGAGTTATAGATTTAAAATTGTTATTTTTGAATAAATTGGGATTTTATTTAAAAATTAAATTAATTATATTTAGAAAACTATTTTCAAAAAATGGACTTCATTTTTGAATAATACACATTGAAAAATTGTTATGATGAATTTTTGGGATTTTTCTAAAATTATTGATTTTTTTATGAATGGTGAAATACGGTAAAATGTCATATATTCAAATTATTAGTTAAATACACTATTTATGAAAAAATAAGAGATAAAATCCCACTTTATTCAAACTCACATGCCATTATAACCATTTGGGGTCACATGAATTAAGACTATTCACAGTATTGAGAAAACAATATTGTAATAATGATTAAAATAATGTTAAATACCTCCTCTCCTCCACTATAAATATCACCCTCATTCCCCTCTTCCTCCCACACCTCTCCAGCCTTGAGAATTACCTATGTTCTCCCCAATACTCCTCCCAATTCTCTTCCCCATGTCCTAGAGATTTTAGTCTCACCGAAAGGTCAAAACTAAAGGTTTTAAGAAGTTTCTTAGGGAGAAGAGAGCAAGAGGAGGTTTAAACAATTTTGATGTAAGACAAACCCGTGGTAAGGGAATTCTTAACTCAATTTCCATTGTTTGGGTCAACCTTATACTTCATTTTTCATGTTGTATTAAAAAATTTTGTTTGATGAAATTTATTTATATTATGATGAATTTTGTGTATTTATAGTGTATTTAAATTGTATATACATATTTCATCCACTCTATTAATTCTCTCTTCAATTATATGATATTTATGATGGACTTATCATTTAAAAACCTCTTTTAAAATTATATTTATAAAATTCGAAAGTGATGTTTTTATGAAATTATTCATGTTTTATTATTGTTTTTGGGTTCTTGTGAATTATTTATGATGAAGGGTGGGACCTATATCTTCCTCTAATGCATTGGGAATGTGTAAGTTGGAGTTTAGTCATATGGTTACTCCAAGTGTAACTGCAATGGTTACACAAGTTTTAAGGTATCTGTGATGGTTACAAATTATTAGTTAGCCGAAACGGTTACAAGATTATGTAATTAATTCCCCAAGATACGTTGATGGTTCTATTTATGTTCTATATGTCTGGTGGAAATATCATGGAAATCTCAAGTTTCACAAAGTAAGTTTATATGGGTTACAAGTATGTCTTTTTGAAAATGATTTCATACGTTACAAGTATTCATAGACTAATGTTATGTTTCCTTATTTTTATATTCCTTACTATGCTTCTTGTGCTCATCCCAAGTTTTTAAATTATTTTTACAAGTTATAAGGATGTGTAAGACAAATAAGGAAGCCACAATAAATGCTATGAAGATTTTCCAAATTAATCATGTTTTATTTGAAAAGTATTATATTTTGGAAAGAATGAATGTTGTTTTTATGGTATCCACTCTGTATTGATGTGTAATGTTATGAATGTATTATGTCCTAATTCATTAAAGATCTAAACTTTAAAATATCCTCAATATGAAAGTAAGTGAGTTTTTGACTAAATTCATGATAATGTAATGTAATAAAGTTGGGTCCTTATATTGACACTCTTAGGGGATATGGTATGGTCAATTAAAATTATCTCTAATATACCATTATGATGGATTAAATTATGACATTAATTAATTTTTATAGAAAAACTATTAGAAAAATGGTCATGGATGACAAAAATTAGATCAAAGAGAGTCAAAGGTTGAACTGAAAGAATCATATGTTCAAAACAAATTTACCATGGGGGAATACATCTCCAAATTGATCTTTTCTTATTTATGATTTAGATATTATTATAACCATTTTGGTTTTACTATTTGGTTGAAATAAGACCCTAGAAATCAATTCCATAAAGTTATATATCTTGAAACCACAATCTATTCTAACTGAATAAGGTAGAATACTTATGTGGTTGAGAATCTTAGTATATACTGGTATTGATGGAAAATGTGAGTTTCCCAGTTATACATAAGGTACATAGGTTTATATCATAAAAGAACTAAAAAACATGAAACTTGTAGCTATTTTCATTAGTGAGTGATATATATTTATGATATTATGGTATATACTAAAAATTATTAGGATTAAGTAAAATATATAAAGATTTTTATTTAGTAGTTTTGAATTAAATACATTGAAACATATAATAAATGTTATCCATAACATTAAGATTTTATTTTATGAAAATGCTATATATTTGTAGAAAACTATTGTGGAACACATGATTGAAATATGGATAGCCCTTTGGTGAAAAAGAATGATTGATTTGCAAAAATGTGAGTTGGATGGGAAAAGTAACCTTGAAATTTATTTTTTATTTAATAAAAATTGTATCAATGATATTTTTCTGATTTTTATATCAATTTTTGGATTATCGTATATATTGAGTAGTGTGTGACCTATTGAGCTAGTGGTTAATACCATTTGGGGGTTAAAGATATTGTTTTTTTAGAATAATTTATGGTTTCATTGTAGTTTAATGTATTGTATATTCAAAGTATTTTGTGACATATATATTTTTTAGAATGTATGATTTGGTTACGTACATACTTGAGAATATATAATGTGCATTTAGGAGTCAATTAAAATCAATACTTGGGAAAAAATTGAAAGAGTAAGGGAAATAAATTACAATTATGGTTTACATGTGCAGGTTTGGATCTCACCCCTCATGTATGATTCCACCAATTATGAGAAAAAATGGGAACAAAAAAGACTACATCAAGATAGAATTTGAAATTTCATTCTTTGATACCACATTTGACACTTGATTGACCTCTATATATACATGGGTTATATTTAACTATAGATCCTCAGTAGCTTGTAAGAACCTGATCCAGAAAAGAATAATTTTCTAGGAAACAGTCTTAGAACTATTAAATAAGGTCTCAATAGTGAGGGTTGAATCATATTTAACCCAGATATCATTCTATCCAAGCCACTCAACCTAATGATTAATGTTATTTATGGAAGATAAGTAACATAATATAACCCAAGAGAGTAAGGTATATATCATATTAGAAGTTATATCAAAGATGATAAATATGTTATGAAAAGCCTCACATACTCTCATTAATGATTAATAATTAAAATTTTCAGTATTTCATTTATTAAGAGTGGAAAAATATAACGGCTTGTGATTTTGGAATATATTTTCCTATATTTTTACTATGTTCGATATCTTTATCCACATTCAATAACTAACTAAAAAAATTGATGACATTAGTAAGATAATTTATTTATAATAAAACTTATATTAAATAAAACAATTTTAGTCAATTAAAAACCTGTACAAAATAGGATTAATAACACTTACGTTTTAAAAGGGAATTTTTCAATAAAAGAATATTTTCTTTATGTAATGTATTTTCATCTAAAACTAAATTTATAAATTTTATAATTTAAAAAAATTAAAATTAGTTTTATTTTTTAATTCATCATATAAAAATTATCCAAGGATCAGTTTTCAGTATTTTTCTAAAATAACTTATTTTAGGTAAGTAGTTAAAAATACAGTTCTTGCCAAAAATATAAAATTTATTACTATATTCGGAAGTAAATATAACTAAAAAACATATAAAACATTTCTCATGGTCAAATATTAATTTAATAAGTAAAAATATACATTAAAATTACTATTATGAATTTATAAAACCTATATTAAAACTTTTATTAACATAAGTAATAATTTTCAAAAAAATGAATCTATTTTTTCTTTTCATTTTATTAAATACAATTTTTGGTAAACTTTGGTTTTATATTGATTTTAATGCAGCATAAATTTTATTCTTATTTTAATAAAACAATTTGTATAATTAAAAAAATGACATTGATAATTATATTCTACACATAAATTGTAATCTTATAAATACACTTTTTCTGAAAACTAGGTTTTACGCCTTACATGAACTGATTTTATAATAAATTTTTAATAATCATAGAAATTTCATTTAATATAATTAAATTTATATTTTAAATTAATATTTCAAAATTATTTAATAAGGTTCATTTTTTGTGCATTAAAACTAAATTGCTTAGGTAAAAATTAGTTACCAAGGTGAAACCAAAAATGATAAAATTGAGAATTGTTAGAGTAAATAACATTGAAAATATTTAAAACATTTGTTAAAAATGATGGTTGAGGTATTATTGACAATATCCCATCACCCAATCCATTATTATCCATTTTTTAGACTTATTGAGATGTCAAACATGTACTCCATTTATATTATGGTAGAATATTTACAAAAAAGTCAATGTCACCACTTATAAATGGGTACTCTCACCACCCCTTCAATACCACCATAAAATATTTATGTTTAATTATAAAAATATACCCATTTTTAATCCCATAAAATCATATGACTTTTAATTTATCATCTTTTTACAATAAATTATCCTAACACCTCCATTTCAAAGGATTCTTTCAAGGGAATCCCTAAGTCCTAGTGTGAGTACACTTTTCCTCAATCTTTTTTATTCTTTATTATCACAAATATAATTTTATAATTTAAATTTAATGAAATAGATATTATATTAATAATTTTTATTAATATATTGTAATAACTATTAACTATATCTTCTCATTTTCATTAAGAAAATCAAAAATTTCATTCACATGTTGTGCAGACTGCCGCCTCCCCAAAGTGATGATATACATGTTTCAAAACTACCTATATTTTATGGTTATAAGGATTAAATTAAATAATAAATTCGAAATATATAATAAAAATATGATTATATAAATAAAAATTATAATCCACCTTCATTCTCTATCATTCTTTGAGAAAAAAAAATTAATTATACATTGAGCATACTAACACCTTTACAAAGAAACGGATCTTTTTTTCTTTTTGTTTCTTCAATATTTATTCAACTATAATACAATATGATTAAATACCATAAAATTATAAAAATAATATCATTATTCTTATATAATAATGATATTATTCCAAAATTAACAACTTTTATAATCATAATCATCCATTATTAAAGTATGTTAATGTCAGGGCTCATCTAACCACCTACTTAAATAATGATATAAAATAATATCACGGATTCCTATAAGAACATAATTGTAAAAATTATATGATATAAATAACTTAATAATTATATTGTTTTGTTTTTTTAATTGTTAAATTATTATTAAACACATTAGTTATTATACCAATGTTTTTTTGTTAAAAAACACGGAAATGTGATCATCACCGACTTTAACTTTAAGAATCATGACCAAAAAACTAATATAATGAAATTATAACACTATAAATAATTATAAAAAATTACTTTAATTTATTCTTATGATATTTTAATAATAAAATTTTTAATAATAATGAATAATAACACTGCTATTATAAATCTAGTTCAAAATGATGAAGATTACTCACACACTATATTCAAAATAGATAATAAATATCAAATATAAATCTAGAGAATAAATTTAAATGATTTTTTTAAAAGTTTATATACATGAATAACTTTTTTAAATAGGTGATTAATACGGTTATTTTTGTATATATGAGGTTACAGTACAATCAACATAGTGTGAATTCAAGATAAGGGTTTCATGTCTCAAATTTTCACCCCTAGAGACATTTTTCTTATTATACACCATGTTTTAATTTGAATAGTTTATATAATATAAATTTAATATTTTGTATAATGTTCCTCTACTTATTCTTGTTATTTAATTTTTTAGTTAAAACTGTATCCTTCAAGGGTTTTTGAATCAATCATTTTTAAGGCTTTAAAGGTTTGTTTTATCAAATTTCTTTGGTTAAGATACATTTTTATTATGAACATAATTTTATTTATATCATGTATATTCTACCCATTTTATTCATTACACCATGAAATCAATTTCATTCAAGGGGATTCAATTTGAATTTTACTCAATCCACAATAATATTATCAACTCAAATTATTTCTCCTTGAGTCATAAATTCTCTAAATGATTTTGATATTTTAAGCCCATGTTTTCCTTGATATTCCATTTATCTATGGTATTTTATATTATTATCTATGTAAGTTACTTATTTTCATAATTATCATTTTCCTTGATGACATAACATCTCAAATAAAATTTTGGCATTAGAAATAATAACTCTCTTTCTTTCAAACATATATTTTTTTCTATGTCTATATTTTCCTTGAGGCGGCCCAAAAATTACATACATAAATAATACATCTTATTAGATGAATATTTATGAAATATATTTATGATCCATTCCATAATTTTAATAGTTTAGTGACTTTAGAAACATGGATACATACACAATTGATAAATAAAAGATCTATATCATCTCTCACTATGTTATTTACAACTATTATCCTTTTTAGACATATCATACTTAAATACTCCCTTCATATCTGGAAGAAAAGGAAACATAATAAATGGTGAGCTTAGATTCTCTTTATGGGTAAATATGGAATATATCAATGGTCATTTATTCATAACATGGTCATAAGGGCAAGCAAACAATAGCATTACATTGGAAAACCATACCAAACAATTCATATATCATAATCATGAGTCATAGAATAAATCATCGAAGTTCATAAGACATGAATCATAAAGTAATCAAAAAATATAATCTATGAGATAATAAAATTTTAATAATATCATATTTTAAAATAGTGGAATAAATATAAAGAGTTTGGAACAATATTATTCATAGAAATATTATGTCAAGGGTACCCACTATGACATTCATCAGATGTTTGGCCCAGGCTAGACAATTATGTACCTACTTCGGGCTTGGGATAAACACCAGTGTACCCTCTTTTGGGATTGGGATGACCCGTAATGTACCCTTTGAGCTCATAAAACATTAATATTTACCCATTTAATTAGAGGGATATAATATTCCAACTAATCACATAATTTTAATCATTTCATATATATTCCATAAGATCATGAAAACAGTTATCATTACTTCAAATCTTAACACTTGAAAAAACATGTTTAATCAAAATTTCCTCATCATAATGATAAATCATCCAAATAAATAATTAATATGGTAAAATTTGATCACATACTTATAAAATCATAAGAAACATCAGTGGATATTATTGTATATTAAAATATCTTTATGAGATCACATGACCATTTCTAAAAGAAAATACCATTTTCATTTTAAAATAAATTATTTATAATATAAAAACTTCCAAAATATTTAGTAATATATTTTCATTGAAAATATTCATAAAAATTTAATTTAATCATTAAATTAATGATTATTCATTATAGTGGGGAAATGTTTTTATGTTGGGTATGATAAAGTAAATATTCCATTCAAATTTTCAAGAAAAACTCAAAATTACCATGTTCAAAAAGTGACAAGAAGGTTCCTTTTAAAAATTTTATATAATATGATACATGGGTAAAAATAAAATTATACAATCAGTGGGTAATGTTATATAAATTCATGAAAATTTTAAAGAGAAATACAGACATGAAAGAAAATATTCATGACCGAATGAAAAAACAAAGTCGGTGTTCTTTAAAAACATTATTTTGTCCTTTAGAGTACTTAAGGAGTGTATAATAAATGTAAAACATGTAATTTAAAAAAACAAACAGATTGGAATAATAGAAATAGAATTTATGAGACATATATCATATAATTTTTTCATTAGAAATTTTAACATAAACAGACCCAGTAAAAAGGAAACTATAATGTAAAAATCTTACCACTTTGGTAACTTTTGAATTATAACACACATGAATGAAATAACTTCCAATTAAATTTTAAAAACCATGAATATAAACATATTAATGATATAAAATGTCAAATGGGTAGTAAATAAACCTTTATTGGCACTCTGTTTTATCACATATATGAAAAGGAAACAAATAGAAATGCCCTAGAAAAATGAGGATAAAATAGATGAAGAAAGAAAAGAATCACAAAGGCCAAAATAGAAGTTAAACCAAGGTATCTTCAAGTAGTGTCATGGTAAAATCACTTTTGAGACCTTGTGTGCTCCCCACTTTTACAAACAATCACCTTCACTGAAGTTCCCATATTTTCCTATAAATAGACCATTGGTGTCTTCATTTTTACGGTTGAAGTTTCCCAATGGCTAATTGTATCTCAGATCTCCCTAGTGCTTTTCTTGAATCTTCCAAAACCCTATAGTTAGTTTTCTAACACCTAAATAAGATTGAATAATATGGGGATAGTGTAACTTAATCCCTCTATGTGTTTAAAATAAAAAATACATGTGTGAATAATTTACTCAAACCCTAATTAACGAAGCCTATCATGATGATCCCTTCCTTAAATAGGGACCTATGTGAATTACCTCTGGTAAAACATGTGGAAACCCTTGAATGCTTGAGAAAATTGTCTCCCAAGTATAGTTTCCCATGTATTCCATCACCCATTTTTCTCCCATTCACCCAAACCTACTTTCATAGAGCACCTCTTGCGTGAGCCTCCTTGGTTTTTCTTACCCTCAAACCTGTGTGATCCATTCATTAGACCCTCTTCAAAACCACTCATGGAAGGTCCTTTCCTTATATGGCACTCCGGTCTGAGAGGGATCATTTTGAAGCCTCCACTAAGACCTCTTGAACTATAAAACCTTGGGTAAATGAAAATTACTTTGTCTCCCATTTGGATTTTATTTCTATGGTCATAGGTTTCCTTAATTTTTCTTATCTAAGGGCCAAGATCCTTGGGGAATCGATATATTTTTATATCTATGGTTACAAGGACCCTTACCTTAGGGATAGTGTTGGGGAATTTCAGTTTTGTAAGATTGTGGTTTGGACTTTTTCCAATACTTCTCTTCTCTGAGACCCAAATCCTCTAGTTCCCAATAGTGAGGGTAATGATCACACTTTCTTTTCTATTGAACTGAGAATAAGATCCTCCTCCCACTTCAAAACAAATTTTAGGGAATTCATCCTAGTGTAATCACCTATTCTTTCATGTGGGAGGTTATAGTCTTTCTCTTCCACACCTTCACATCATTCACCTTCATTCCTTATTTACCTAAGAATATCATACAATTTAAAATGAAGAGAGGGAAGGATCATATCCTTATACTCTTCTACCATAGCCCTAGCCACTTATGTCATAGCCCTAGCATCTTCCACCAATGAAGGAGACAGTGTTTGGTTTTTTAAATATTCTTCTTCCTCTTGTTTCTCACACTTATCATGAATCACGTGGGCTTAGAGGTTGGTGATGATCATGAAATCCTCACAGTCCACCTAAAGGATTGACTATGAGAACTCGGATTCCTAATAACTAGGATATGTAGGAAACCCACTTTGGGCTTGATCTCAATGGACATCCTCCTCTGAAATATTCCCCAACCATAATTCACTTACTCAAGGAATCCTCATTATGAGTAATCCCTAAGTTAATCCCCCAAACCACCATCAATTAATATATCTAGCATGGTCCTTTTATAAGAGAACACTCTTTAGGAAGGCCTGAACTAATTCCTCTCAAAGGGCTATACTCTCCTATGAGACTCACCAAACTATGTGGGTTTTGATTCCCATCCAAATTAAATATGTAGGAATCCACACTAAATTTCAAACCCAACTCCTAAACCAGCCCCATTCTTCAAGTTCATATCCCTAGTAGGGTCTAATTTAACTTGGAAGCTAATATCCCTTCCATTTTACTTGGTTTTTTTCAGCATTTGTCCCACACTAAAAACATTGACTAGGAACCACCCACCTAGAATTCCTTACCACATGAAATTAAAGTATATGGTTAGGTCATCATCAATCAACCTTAAAAGGTGTGATGTTCCCCATTATGCACCACCAAACTATGTGGATTCTTATTCCTTTCACAAGGATACAAAGGAAACACATCCATGGGTTTCATCCCAACATCAAACAAATCTCTTATCACTGGATGACGATAAATTATAGAGTGACTATCATCTATAGGGATGAAAATAAATTCTAGAGTCACCTTTATCTACCCAAATGGCAATAAATTCTAGATTGAACTTCATCTACCTGGATGTAAATGAAATCTAGGGTGACTATTGTCTACTTGGATGATAATAAACTCCATAGTGCCTAACTATGGGGCGAGAAAACTAGAACCATCATAATAATGACCAAACAATATCTAAGTAGTATATGAGAGGATACCGTTAATGGAGAACCTTAGATATATACATATATCTTTATCAACGAATAAACTCTGATTCCTATAGATGATTCTGAATTCAACACATAATAATAATTGATTGATAATTTTAGATGACCCACATCATACTCAGGAATTAATGAAGGATTCATAAACATATCTTAAATTTATAAGACATTTTCAAAGTAGGAAATAATTCCCCCCCCCCAAAGGGTGTGATGATATAAACCTCTGATCCACTTGACCGATGTAATTTATAATGCATTTTAATTTAAAACACCTAATGGGTGCCTAACTTTTGAAATAAGGTCCTTATAGATACAAAACCATTGGGTGTTTTCGATTCCATGGAAAACCCATTGGAAACCATTTGAAAATAGAAAACGTTCATGGGGATGAAGTTACATGAATGGATTGACTATAAAATTTCCTTTAATAAAAGGGATGTATTGTTCTGTCTTTGTCAGACCATTCCATTTCCCCAATGAAGTCACATTTTTGTAGGAAACAAAAAATTATGAACCTGACATGAATGAATTCATTATGAAATTTCCTTAAATAATAGAGATGTATTGGTCAGTCTCCATCGAACCATTATATTTCCTTAACAAATTCACATTTCTATCAAAAACAAAAAATGGTGAACCAGATGTGAATCCTTAACCAATATGATAGTATCACCTTCCTGTCAGGCCCCATTCTACTTTAAATAAAACTGGGTTATGCAAATAAATCAATCTTTCATGTGTTCATACAATAAAAAATGTTTCTTTAACATGGTTTTTCGTGACCATGTCTATCATGTATACTATGGAACTCCTTTTCATAACTCCCTTCAATCTAATGGAATCTTTAAATTTTTTACCACTAAATTCCCTAGATGCTACATAGGCTGGATCATCATCCATGTGAAGTATTCCATCACCAACAGGGCATCTTCAATGTTGGGTCTCTAATTCACTGGTTTGATAGTACTGTAAACATGGTACCATCCTGAATTTAGAGGCTTCCTAACAGACCCTCCATCTCAACCAGCACCACCAATAGTCTGGTCAATGATGCCTATTGGTCCTAAAGTAGACAAAGTCGACCGCTGTCTTAAACCATTTTGAGAGTTTATCCCCAAGATGAAACAACTTTTCCCTCCCATATTTCAGGGAGGTGGATCAAGATTCCACATACAGTCTCATCAAGAATACATAGGGTTCCTTATCATGTGATTCTTCCAAAAAAATCATTGTGAATGTCGTGCATTAGATAACCCTCAACATGATGTGGGTGTCTTCTTCGGATATCAAGCTTATGTCCCTCAGACCTAGGCATACAAGACGACCCATCAGGGATGAAACCCGACCAATAGAGTGAACTTTAACCCCCCACCCCCACCCCAAGAAGCCCACAAACCCAGTTTGGTGGAAAATAGTGATCAGACACATACACTAGCTCACCTTTATTTGGCCAGCCTATGGACTCGCCTAGAGGAATTCAAGGAAACCTTCCAACCAAAGATGGTAGAAATCTGTAGACATGAATGTACCATTACCTTCACTCATAAAGCCTTTAATCAAACTTTCCTGGAATCATTCAATGAAGTTTGTCGACCATGTTTGATGGAAAATAGTGAGCAAGCACACACACTTGCCTACATTTTTTAGTCCTGTCAGTAGCCTCATCATGAAGAACATAGGGAAATTAGTCAGAATGTCCCAATTACAGGCAGATTGTAGACATAACTCTCTACCCCCACACATGAGTACTGTCAGTATCCAATGGAAGGAAAGGGTGGATGGGAGTAGTCACATACACCTACTCTAGATAAGGAATGAGAATATATCCCCATTCATGTCTATAAAGTAACCAACCATGTCATAGAAATGGTAATAGGGAAGACGCAAATTTCTTCCCATATCTACAAGATCACCGGGATATCATCATGGTAAAGATAGTAGTACTTGAGGGATGGAAACATAACTCTATCCCCAATAAAGGGGTGATTCGTCATTATAAAACCTTAGAGGAGGCACATACCTCTTCTCTTGTGCATGAGGGTCATGGGTAAAACTCTCATATATTATACGAAAAGCGGGATTGGGAATATACACCCACTCCAATCATATGTAAGTGGTATATTCCAATAGCCACTACAAGGAATTCACAAACACATGGCCATGATGACCAATTCTACCAACAAGTGGCCCCATCTACTTATAATAAGACACCTAAGAAGATGTCTCATTAAGCACAGTTAGATAATCAAGATCTAATCTATGATATGGCTCCACATAATGCTAGAATTATTGAAGCCCTCATAAGTTATTCTATTGCATCTCAAGATCTTAAACTCACATAACCAAATTATGATATAATTATTAGTAATTATGATGGTCCTCATCACACACTTCATGATGAAGTCTTGCTACATGGCATCAATTAAGTTGATCTTGGGAGCCTATCTCTTGAAGAGAGCCACATAAACCCTCCATGAGGCCAGAAGACCAAGGAGAAAGAGGGTATTTCCTTTTCTATAATCAACCATGACGGTTCTCCCCATGATGGTGATCATTGTGAAATTTCTCTCTGTAATAGTGATTAACATTGTCAAAATAATTCTTCAATTGAAAATGTAGTGATGAGAAAACCCTCTTACCGTAATGTTCTTGTAAATACAAGGCTAGTCATGTTTGATGCCTTGTCAATGGTAGGTAAAATACTTTCTCAATCAGAAGATAGTCCAAGGTGAAATTCATTCTATGAACCACCCTTAGGTCATTTTCCTTCTAACATTGTAGAGGTAATCCCAACCAATCCCATTTCTTGTGGTGAAACAATAGGGAAGCGTCCACTCTGGTCATACCTGGTTGAGGAACCTCTAGTGAAAGATGAAGAAGATATGCAAAACTTGAGGAAATGGATGGATAAAGACAACATACCAGTCAGGTTATGGTCTTTATCTAACTCCAAATATAGTATTCTATAGGTGTTGGTGGACAATTGTATGCCTGAAATCCATCTTAACAAATAGAAAACTCTTCATCACCTAAATGTAAAGGAACTACCTTATGATGAGTATCAAACTCACTTCAAGGTAATAGAAGGGTTACAACACCATAATGACTTGGCATATCTACAAGCTTCCTGACATCCAAATATCAAGAAGTAATGATCCCTTCAACATGCATGCTTAGATTCATTAATGAGGTTATGAAGGTTGATCGTAGATACCCCATCTGATGTTCATATCAAAGGATGGGGTGTAAATGGACTATTTAATTTCAATATACTCCCAATCAAGAAAATCCTACCAAATTTCGTATCATGAAATTTCATTTCCCTAGGCCATCTACAAAAAATGGAATCTATTCATGACCGAATATATGCTTAATAATAATTGTCCTTGACCGACTTTCACCAATGTCAAGACAGAAGAGAGAAAGATGCTGAGACACTGTTGCATCAAACATCTGAGAACATCGAGTGGGTGTCCTTCTTAGAGAATTTCAGTCATAATATTGAGAAAATTTCATAAATAGCACAATTTTATTCTGAAATTGATGATTTACGTGAGTGATGAATAATAAACCCATACCATGTTTGGACCAGAATCCATAAAATCAAAAGAACAACTATGGTAATATCAGCCACAACTGTTTGAGAACAACCCTAGCACTTAGGGCTAGGGGATCCTTTAACTCAACCCTTAAGACTATACAACCAGGCCTGATGGGTTGTGAAATCATAATATGTATATTCCTATCCCTCTAAGTTACTAAATTTTTCACGTCAATAATCCCCTACTTGGTGGGAAGAAGTATTCTCCCAATAAGGGAAGATTCCTCCAAGTGAATCATCCAAATTTTTTACATCTCGTGATTCATACATTTACATGGATCACATATGACTAAACTCTTTGGGAATTCCCTTCGGGTCACTATCCATCAAACGGATTATAGGGAACTAACAAAGCATGAGGACAATGTCTTCTGGAGGATGAAGTAGAAGGTGATCTCGTAGAAATTCAAATGGAATGACTACAATTCACTGTGCATCTATGAATATCATCAACACCATCATTGAATACCCTCATGAAAATAAGACCAACTCATAGGATTATAAAGAATAAGTTCTTATTTATGAGACGGTCCCATGGAGATGAATGCATGATGTTTGCTTACCCAAAACTAGATACTCATCCAAAATTTGGGTATCCCCTCAAATAATTGACCCTGCCTCTCAAAAAGGTCTTAATAAAGAAAAAGGTGGGGGCCATATCATGTCTCACATTCCCCATGGAGTAGTTTAATCCCTTTTTCTAGAGGAAATATTTTCTTAGCAAGAGGAGGAAATGAAAGAGTTGAGATGACTCAATGTAGAGTTACTCTGAGGTAGCCTTACTACCAAATATGCTTCACAAGAAGACCCTCAACTCACACTTCTAGTTGGATTACCTAAAAAAAGAGGGATTGTGGTAATAAATGAAGTAGACAGGGAATATATTCTCAATGTGAGACATCAACCACCAATATATTTGAATCACCCAATAGTAAATTAATAATTCCCTCCATTTGGTACAAATCCAGAACCTAGTCAATCACACCTTTACAATATTTCCCCTATTGTTTACCCATGAAAGATACTATTGGTGCCAACACCGTTGGTCCTGCTTGTCATTGCACACATTCAGGCTCAATCCACAGAACCTATTCATGTCCTGACTCAACCAAAGATTCCTTGAATGCTTATGAATAGCACTGAGTCATTAACGACTTGATTGGAAGATGTGGAAGGATGGTGTGATCCATTACATCCAAAAAATAAGGCTTACCTCTAATTTATGGATCCTACCACTCCTCTTACAAACTTTTAGAATTATATATTTTTGGATTTTCAATGGTTCTGGAGATCCAAAGCAACACTTAATGCATTTTGTCTCTCATTGTGATCCCATGATGGGGATCCCCGAATAACAGGAATCAGTGAAACTCAGATGCATCATGAAATCATTTTAAGGGTCATCCTTTATATGGTATACATGTTTATAGTCCCAATAAATCACTATATGGGAAGATCTCTTTTAAAAGTTCCTCTTCCATTTCAATTTAACACTGCATAAGACAAACGTACTCAGTCTCATGAACTGTAAGAAAAGGGAGAATGAAAGAGTCTCATATTTCATTGCTTAGTGTAAAGGATTGTTATACTCTATTTAACTTCAACTCACTCTAGAATAGTTTTTTCCCATCTATATAGTGAGTATTTGAGATGAATTGTTCACATAATTGATCCCTATGAAATACACAATAGATTGTTGGGATCTGGAAAAAATTGATCTAAATTTGAAAACATCATCAGAGAGAAAAAAATCCATGTGTTGAGTAATCCCATCATCTCAAGGAAAGAGAACATGAAAGGAACAGGCCCCTATAGTTACACTTAAGTAGGCCTCTGTACTCACTCCTACCTCAATGCATGCATCATACCATAGGGCTCGACCTTCTGATTATTAACAACAATTATCACCTTATCAACATGATCAAAGAGACAAGAGGTGTATATTGTTTTAGGAGTTTAAAAACAAGATATATTCCATTAAGATTGTCCATGTGCATGGATATATCATCTCATCTTTAGAAAAGAACTTATTCCAGTTTCTAAATCCCAAGAATCCTAAAAAAAGAAAGTGATGAGGGTCTCCTAAACTATTTCCCTTTCCATCAAATGTGGGGGAATCCCATCCAGAAGTTTTTTGTTTTCAAATACCTCCTACAAAAGATGGTAGATTATTGGAAAGTGAAACTAAAGAATTTTTCAACCCAAGTAGCATATGTTTCTATTACCAATCTATATGAGGAAGGTGATTAGAAACAAATTAAAAGCCAGAATGTATAGAATTCCAGTGACTGGATGGTCAAAAAAAATCAACCAAACTTATTCTATTCTATGAACACATTTGATATAGAAAAATGTGACTTATGCCACTTCCACTACTGCAAATTAAACTTCGTCAAAATCCTGGTCCTCTGATGGTCAATCCTCAAATTAAAAAACATGATCAAAAGGATAAAAAGAAAAAAGAATAATATGAGCTCATGTCAAGGCCAGATTTTTTTTGTCAGTAGTGAACTTCATGCCAACCATCCCAGAAACATGGCCACCACCCCATAAAATGGTACAAGAAGAGTCAACCCCCCTAGGCAGAATCTTCATCAGATGAAGAGTTGTTCTTTGGTTCTATTAATCTTATTAACTTAACGGATCTCTACAAAAATGATGATTCTGATTATGAACCTTATTTCCCTTTACTAGATTAGGGGAACTAGGGGAAGAGGTCATTTGGCACAAGGATATAGGGGAAGATGTGGTCATTCTAGGAGACAACACTTCAACCACACACCTTTTAAACTGTTTATACAGCTAAAACTCATTGGAGATCCCTCTAATGAGCTTGGTATGAATAAAGGAATTCCCCACACATGACTGGGTATGCCCTGACATGATCATTTTGGAAGACCAATTAGAGGATATGTTGTAGCCTCCTCAAAGGGTCGGCAGTCCTAGATGTCCTAATAAACCCTGAAAAAAAAGTCACTTTTAGCTCGTGCCCCAAAGGACAGTCCATCCACATCAAGAACATCAAATCCTAGGGAACCTATAGAAGATCATCTCCATACTGGGAAGCAAAGACCTATGGATCACCAGTATGATGTTTTAATGAAACCTTCTCATGCTCTGTCTAATTTATCAATTATGGATGCTATTAGTATGTCAAAAGACCTATGTGAAGCACTTATTAAGGCATTTTCAAGCCCCCATGAATTTGAAGTTGAGGTCACTGCTGCTGAATTATATCATGCGAAGAATGATATTGTAGAATGCCATGTGGTCATCTAAATCATCGGCCAATATGAGGATGTGGTCATATAAGGACATGTCAAACCCTTTAACATATATGGAAGGTTAAATGAAATTGATATTCGAAGAGCCTTAATTGATAATGGATCAGGAGTCAAGCTTATCCCGATCTGAACACATTTCAAACTAGTTCTCAATGAATCTGAATTTTCTTCCTCCACTCTAATGTTACAAGGTTATGAAATGAATGAGCAAGAATCTCTCTCTGATATCACACTTATAACATAGTTCAAAGATCTTGAATATTACTCAGGGTTCATGGTAGTTCGGTTGGACACAAAATTCAATGTTCTACTGTGAAGACCTTGGATACATTAGAATATTCCCATTCCTTTTTCATACCATCAATATCTCAAATATTCTATCAACGGTATAATTTGGGAATTTTATAGTGATAAAACATCATTAAAATCCTAAAAAACACAATACATTAATGCAGGGTTCCATCACCTGAAGAGAAAAGGTCAATGGTTAATGATGTCACCCAAATCAATTACCCAAATAGGTTAGATATGATCCTAGTTAACCCTTTTAATCAACTCAATGTAGATTAAATGTTTTCCTTTAATCAATTTGAAAGGATGGTATAGAATTCCCAAATTCATTCAGCAGCTTTTGTAATGTCAATCATGATAGCTGATCCTAATGACACTGAAGAAATTATAAATTCTCCAAGTGATAAAAAAAATTGAATGTAAATGTCTTCATTACATCTCCAAAAATAAATCAAAACCTAGTTACTTCATCTGAAATATATTAAGTTTTTGCGATAATAAGAGAAAGTGAAGAGATTTGTTCTCTGTACCTTGTTTCCACTTCAGGACTCCATGAAAGGTGTATGCCTGCAAGTGATCCTGAAATGATTGCCTCCCCCTTTGGATGTCCAAATAGAAACTCTCATCTTCCCTCTGAGGAAATATTTTTATCATCTCCTCACCAAAAAGAAGAAAAATTAGCGGAGCATGAGGACGAGGGAGAATAATAAGATCTCTGGGATTCCCCTCTAGTATTTGAAGGAGTATCCATCACTATGGATGAACTCAGATAAATAAATCTGGGTACAAAATAAGATCCACTCACCACTCTAATTAGTTTGACCAATACTCATGAAGAATAAGATATATACACCAACTTCCTAAAGTATCACCAGGATGAGTTTTCCAAGAATTACATAGATATTTCATGCCTTGACCCTGATGTATCCACTAATCATTAGGGTTTTCCATAAGGTCATTAGGGATACAATCAGGCATCCAAGAAGACGCACCTGAATCAAGCCTTCAAAATTGAGGCTTAAGTGGAAAACTCATCAAGGATGATTTTATCTGAGAGGTATAGTACCCAAAATTTCTATCCAACATCTTCCCTATGAAAAATAATATTGGGAAAATTAGGGTCTGAAATGATTTTTGAGATCTCAACCGGAATTGTCCAAAATATAAATTCCCAGTTCTAGTCAAAGAAATCATGATTGATGAAATAGTTAGTTATCAGTCCCTCTCTTTCATGGATGTTTACCCATAATACAATATAATCTAAATTTCCACAGAAGTTGAAGAATCCATAGCTTTATAAGACCCTCAGGGATTATTATGCTATAGGGTAATTTTCTTTGGCATGAAAAACTCTAGTGCCACATACCAACGTGTTATGCATCGCGTCTTCAACCCCTTATTGTGAATATTTGTTGAATTATATGTCTATGATGTAGTGGTCAAGTCACAAAATAATTCTAACCATCTTGATGGTCTAGAAACCCTCTACAGCAAGCTCTAGTAACATAATATGAAGAAAAACCCCTTGAAATGTTCTTTCGAGGTAACCTCGGGAAAATTTATCAGCTTCGTCATACGGTGTTGAGGTATCAAAGATGATCCTAAGAAAACTAAATATATCATTATCATGTCACCACCTCAAAACATAAAATTTTTAAGAGGACTTTAGGGACACTTTGTCTATAATTGGAACTTCATATTCATCCTCACAAGAAAATGTTTACACTTCACCAAATTGATGAATAACGGGTCACTTATCAATGGACTAATGACTATCAAGAACCATTTGACACCCTCAATAAATACATCTTGATTCCACCATTATTAATGTCACCTATTGAAATAAATTCTCTCATTCTATACATAAAATCATTATAATGATCATTAGGTTCTTTCCTTGCACAAATGAATGGTGTTGGGAATGAAAACAGCCTTTATTATCTCATTGAAACCATGGTTGATGATGAGACTCTCTATTCAGGTATTGAGAAGATTTATTTGGAATTAATCTTTTCTATTCAGAAGTTGAGAAAGTACTTGAAGGACCACAGTATCCACTTGGTTTCTCACAATAACCCACTCAAGTTTATCCTCATTTATCTTATGCTAATATAGAATCTGGCACAATGGGAAGTAATTCTACAATAGTTTGGAAGACATCCTCACTGAGCACCCACCTGTAGAAGAGACGTCACATAATACTAAACTACCTAATGAATAATTCTCCTATATTTAGGATAGCTCTCAAATATGAGAAATGTATTTTAATGGTGCTTCCTGGAGTCCAATGGAGAATAGAATGGAAGAACCTAAGCTTATAAAAGTTGGGTTATGAATTATGCTCATCTCCCTAGATAAGGTAGTTTTTCTATACTATTTTCTATTATCATAAGGTGGTAACAACAATGAGGAATAATATCAGGCTCTTATTATAGGCCTAAAATTTGAACTCCAAACACCGATTAACCACCTATAGGTAAAGGGTGATTCAGAATTGATAATCAAGAAGATCAATGGGGATTATGACATTAGAAAAGATGAGTCAATTCCATTGTGTGATTATTTCTAAGGATTAATGGAAGAATTACCCTCAGATCCAATGCTTACTCACATCCCACAATCACATAATGCTAAGATAGATGCATTGGAAAACACAAATACAACTTTGGAAGATCCAAATCAGGATGAAATATTCATCATCATTTCTCATCATTGAATGGTTTCACCTTTTGGTATGATTAGAGAATAATAGATCAATGAAATCAATCCCATCCCTAATACATATGGTCTTACTATAGGATGGATGCCACCCATATTATAATATCTCCAAAAGAGGGTACTTTTACCAGACAGGATTGGAAGAGAATAGATCTGGTGATGAGTAGCTAATTTCACTATTTATAATGGCAAAAATCACTAGAAAGTCCCCTACAAATGAGGAATTGATGGACTCCTTCTCAGATGTGTTGATAGAGAAGATACTATAGTTGATATGGAAGAAGTACATACAAGAGATTGTGGTTCCCACCAATCAGTTTATAGGTATTCTGATCAAATCTGAAGGCTTGGATACTTCTAGCCTTCAATGACATAGGATTACATGGAATTCACTAAGAAGTGTTATCCCTAAAAAATACATGCCAATTTCATTCCTCAACCCACAGAGTTTCTACATAC
This sequence comes from Viscum album, assembly GCA_963277665.1. Lineage (NCBI taxonomy): Eukaryota > Viridiplantae > Streptophyta > Magnoliopsida > Santalales > Viscaceae > Viscum > Viscum album. The sequence goes on along the minus strand of OY728128.1, from coordinate 1,128,690,210 downwards.
AGATAAGTACTCCTATCCTTTTTCCACATGGAGAATGGATTTTGTTGGACTATATCCTCCAGCTATAGCTAAGAATTTAAAGTGCATCCTTACTTCCACTAATTTCATCTCAAAATGGGATGAGGTAATACCCCTCAAAGAAGTTGGATCCAAAATCATTGTTAGTTTTTTCAAAGTGAACATCATCACTAAATTTGGTGTCCCTCATACAATTTTGATGGATAATGACACCAATTTCTATTATGATGAGGAATAGAATCTATATTAGAAATACAATATCAAATCCAACCATTAATCCCAATATCATATAACAGCCAATGGATATATAGTGGATTTTTAAAATACCTTATCAAACATAATCCAAAAGAAGGTGGATAAAGATAAAAAATCTTGTCATGACAATCTCTTGAATGCCTTATGAGCTTATTGGACTAAAAATCACACAGCAATGTGGGAAACCACACACTCTTTGGTGTATGAAATAGAAGAAGTCATTCCCAATGCAGTTCAGTTTCCATTTCTCTATAAAAAAATTTGTGACAAGTTATCCACATATGAGAAATCATAGAAAAGACTAGATGAACTGGAGAGACATGATGAAAAGAGATTTCATACCTTCCATTACATGGTGGTATATCAAAACTGGATAACATGGGCCTTTAATAAGAATGTTCATCATTGTTCATTCTACCAAGAATAATTGGTATTGGTCCTTATGACTCCGATTATACCTAGAATGAAGCCTCCAAAGCTTGATCCAAAGTGGGAGCAACCATACTCTATAAATAAATTCCACTCTAATTGAGATTATTCCTTAATCTCAATGGATGGAGGACTCACTAAAACTTCAACCAATGAAAGGTTCCTAAAGAATTTCTATGTGTAATCACATAGACTTCATCTTATCTATAGGATGTAAAACTAAATAGAATCATTTTCATCGATGTTGTATGACATTAAACTATGTAGTATCATTTTCCTTGATGCATGATGATAAATTGCACGACATGTGGTCCAAGCTACAAGATGTTAAACTGCATAGCACTAGTTTTCCTCACCACATGACATTAAACTATATATTTAAAATTTCCATTGTTTGAAATTAATAAACCCCAAGATACCATGATTATACACTTTTTATTGTCCCTAAAAATATAAGTATACTCCATGTGTAAACCCCACCCACATCACTACTACTCCCTAATGGAACTTGAACCCCATTTCCTATTATGATCAGACATGAATGGGGAACAATTTCCAAGAACTACATGTAGCTTGATTATTACACTATAAATATAAGAAGTGACGCATGGGTCTTATCCCTTGGTCCATCCACATTATTTACAACATGCTAGGTGACCCACATCCTCACTGCCTGACGATAAACTACACAGTTCATCAAGAACTATGTGTGTCTTGATTACCATTCGAATGAGATGTGTAGTGATTCCTAGATCCCCAGTCTCAGGACCAGCCATGACTATATAGAAACAATTTCCATTATCCCTACATATGAACCAAATCTATACTATGAACTCCTTTAGAACATAGGTCTTAATTCTTATACCATTTTTGTCTTGAGCCCAAACATTACTCTAGAAAATATTGGAAAAATGTTAAATACCCCTTACTCACATAAATTCCCTATAGGTGTAGAGAACCATCATCAAGAACTACATGTGGCTTGACTCTCATTCAAATGAGATATGCAGTGATGCCCAGATCTCTTTTCACAGGTCCAGCATCAATTTTTTTTTAAAAAAAATCCCCCACTCCCTATGTATAGATTAGACCTACGTGGAAAACATTATCAAGAACTATATGTGGCTTGATTATTTTTCCAATAAGATATGTAGTGATTCATGTGTCTCCTATCTTGGTTCCAGTCGAAATGTTTAAAAATATCCTTTGCCCCTTCAGTTCATGAATCAAAAATTCATAGTGAGAATCTTTAAGAACTATGTATGGATTGATTCTCATCCCATTGAGATACTTAGTGATGCTCGAATCTCCAAGCCTAGATCCAATTGTGATTTTATAAAAGAAATTTCCCTTTCATTTTCCCCTGTGCATGAACTAGATCTGTATAAGGAACCTTTCCAAGGCTTATGCCTTGATTATCATTACAATGAGATGTGTGATGATACCTAGACTTCATTATTTAGGCCTAACCATCATTCTGGAAGTTATAAAATTTCCCCTTCTCCACATCAAAGTCTAATTAGTGTGGGGGAAAACCTTCAAGAACTATGTGTGGCTTGATTATATTGAGATACGTAGTGATTCCCAAATCTCTAATCTTGGGTCCAACCATGATGAAACCATAAAACACCTTTACTTCATGTTCATGAATCAGATGTACATAAGAATCCTATAAAGGACCACATGAGGCTTTATTCTCATCCAAATGGGATACATAAAGATTCCTGAGTCCAATGCCTTTGTTTAGGTGCAATGTTCTCATCCTTTCATGTCAGTTCATCTTATTATTTCTGCATGACGTTAAACTATAGTGAATCTATAGAACTATGTATGGCTTGATTTTTATCTTGATAAGATATATATTAATGCCTATATCTTATCTCCTGGATCAGTATCCACATAAATGAAATTCTCTAACCCTTCACTAGTGTTACCATTGTGTTGTAGAAGAAACATTTACCACTTCTTATTTATCAAACTGAGCACATCTCACATGTTAATAAATGTTTTCTAATGAATTTATCTGCATAAGTAAGGTACATTTATTCACATTGAGGCTATTATGGTCCTAACTAAAAGACCTTAATAGGAACACCATATGTCCTTCCCACGTGATGGTAAATTGTGAATTCCATCATAGAACTAAGAGTTTCTTTATTTTCATCCATATGAGATAAGTAGGGAATTTTAGATCTCCAATCATGGGCCAAACCATATCACAACATTGAAAAATCCCATACTCTCCCATGTATGAGTAAAATCTACATGGGGAGATCCAATATGAGTTCCTATAGAATGCATGAACCTGTATCTATTATAACTACATATGGATTGATTCTTTCTCCGACGAGATACCTAGTGACACCAGGGATATATCCCCTGGTGCAGCCGCAACATGTCAAAATCACTGATGTACCTATTTCATGACTTTAAACATCATAGAATAATGTCATTACTTCATGAATTTAAACTAAATAGCATAATATATTTACTGCATGACTTTATATTATACACCATAATGTCCTTTCCACTTGACATTAAATTGCACGGTACCACTATAACTACGTGTGACTTGATTATCATCCTATTGAGATACATAGTGAATCCTAGGACTTAATCCCTAACCCCATCCATGGGGTAAACTAAAATTCCTCTTCTCTTGTATACTATCTAAAATCCATATAGGATCTTTTTTGGATCCTCTCCTTAGAGAACCCACTAAGGAAACAAGTGATGTCCCCCTTCTATATGTGAGTCAAATATGTGTAAGGGGCTCCAAACTCGAGGATAGTATCAGTCCAATGCTTCATTTATGATCTAAAAACACCGCTTTTAATGCATCATACTTCTAATCTAGTATACTTTTAGATCTTCATAACCTTTCCTCATCTTTCAGTTGCATATTTTATGAAATTTGAGAGCTCCTTTTCCTGACCATTCAGTATGCACCCAAGTTGGACTTGCATAAATTTATTTCATATCAAATTTTTCAGCCAACAGATGATATTTTTTGGCTATGAATTATGTTACCTATTAAGACTTGTATAAAACATCCCTCATAATGGGTTTTTCAAATAGAGGTAATTTCTCCCTCAGGAGAAGCCACTTCTATACCTTTAAGATTTTAATGATGGTATGCTGGAATAAAAAAATTAAAATTAGTGGTTATTCTATGAATATATTTCTCATATCCTTTATCCTCAAATAAAAGTCTCCAAGATCATGTTTTACATTTCCCCCTTGTCATATGTTCAAATCATACTAGAATAATATTTCTCTATTTTACCACATACCATACATCGTTTCCATAATCTCATGGTCCTAGATTTATGACCTAAAACTATAGGAACCACACTTCCTATGCTTGGGTTAGACTTCCTAGAGCATCCATTTACTTAATTTTTTGGAAATTCCAAACTAAAATAACCCTTCCATATTCAGTTACTTTCTCCAAAATCCAAAATTGCTTCTTGGGAAAATATGAATCTCGTTAAACATTCCTAAGCTTTTAATTATAGAATGTCAATATCATTGAGAGATGCTTTTCCTTACAATGCAGTACATGCCTCAGTTGGCCTTGCATAAGTTTCCCCCATAATGGGTCTGTCAACCAAAGGATGCCATTATTGACTATTCAGTGTATTCCCCATTTATACTTTCATAAAACATCCATCATAACAGGTTTGTCAACTAGTGGTAACTTTTTTCTCAAGTGAGACCTTTTCAAACAACATAAACCTTTTTTTACACCACCCTTCAAATATGAAAATCCTCGAATCACATCTTACAACCACCTCCTTCCATACATGAATATAGTATCGCATTTCTTGAAGGATTTCCAAGAATTATAGGATAATAAACCTTTTTGGTAAAAGTTAAAAACCTAAAATTATAGCCCCCTTAATTCCCTTGTTGAACAACATTAAACTGCATAACCCAATATCCTTGTACATGAAATTAAACTACACAGGATAATATATTATCTATAAGACATTAAACTACATGGTCAATGTCATAGTCACGAGACATTAAACTTGAAAATACCATTATCCTTTTTCGGGAAAGATCCTTCTCCACCTAAAATTATTTATCTAACAAAATGTACCCTCTTTCACATATAAAATTCATGCATGAGTGGCTTCTTATTTATGGCCTACATTGGTAGAGATGATTTCTTTATTCTCAAACATATTCCCTTAGAAAATCCACCCATTCTTGTCTTGATACATCCAAATCTTAAACTTCCATTGATCATTAGTAATATAATGTTGTAATTCTTAAGAACTCCTTTACCTAAATATGTTGTATGTTCTTTAGTTGACCATGCATAAATATCCAAAATAATGGACATGTCATCCTATGGATACCACTACTTTACTATGTAGTGTGTGCTTTAGTAGGATTTCATAAAACATCCATCATAATGTTTTTTTCAACCAGTGGTATCTTGGTTCTAAGGAGAGACCTTATCTATTCTCGAATATCATGTTTTAGATTTAGAAATCAAAAAATTGTCTCAGGATTCACGTTGGAGGTATCTGAATAATATCCAAACATTCCTATCCATCATGCTTGGTTTGGGTTATAATTTCAAAATTCATGGTCAATGTTATTTTACCTAAAACACTAACCTTTTAGTATATCATGCATGACTTTAAACTACCCCAAAAAAGAGACCTAGTACTCACCAGGATAAAACCCCACAAAGTGTACACTTGAAAAAGCCAATCCTCGACTCGCTAGACCTACACTTCATACAATTTAGCCAATATTGAGCAATAAAAATTTTAGAAGAATCAAATAGATGCTAAGACACGTGGCCATAAAATCTGAAATAAGTGTCTTGGAAGAAACTGGGGGCTTAACTTCATAGACCTATTTGTCAAATTCCCCTTTTTCTATGGTCATTCCAGAGGTGTAGAGTACACTTATTTTCCCAGCCTTGGGACAACTCATTAGATGTTTTCAAGTGGGTCTTTCCCCATTCATCTTCCTCATGAAAATGTCTATCCAAATCTCTGGACAAATATACTCTATTTCATGAGGATCTTCCTTCTTAATGTCATGATCCATTCTAAATGGATAACATGCTAAAGAAGTAATTTTTTTAGTGTCATTACAGGATTCCCTTTGAAGGATGAACTCTTTTTACATATCTCTGAGGATCAGAGCCCCGGAGATCTTGTGAACATCCCATAAATGGATACCCACTTCTCCATGCATCAGATGAAAGGAATTCTTCTATGGACTCCACCAACTCAAAAAATCTGGCACAAACTCATCATTATTATATACATAGGTCTACCCTACCCACACGACCTCATAATTTTTGACACCTTCCAGATCCCTTTTGAACTTAGTATAGTTTTTAAGCACCTAGTATGCCCACATCCATGTGGTCTTAATACCCCCTCAAGGGTGGAAGTCCCAAACCGTCATCCATCCCTTTAATTGATACATTTGTAAATCTCAAAAATGGATGAACAGTAATAAGGCTTGAGATCAACTGTGAGTGGATTCAGTTTTGGAGAACATGGGATGTGATGCATAACACATGTTGTGGATGTTATCCCCGAATTAATATATATGCCTACGCTGGAAATATGGAATATGATGAGTTATTATAATTTTAAAACCAAGAAGTTGGGAGATAGTTCTCTGAATCCATCATGGGGACTTCTCCCAGATGGCCATAACCATAAAGTGGAAGATATTCACTCTTTAGAAAATCACAATGATACTTCTTCATATAACATGCTAGATCAGGAAGGGTAGTATCACATATGTCATAATAATCATTCCCAACGATTATCATCATCTCATCAATCTTTTTTTTGTCTAGTTAATTATAAATTGAAACCTTCTTGGGATCCATGTAACTATAAATAATAATTAAATTAAATTCAGAATAGGATCATTATGAATAAGACAAAAGAAATCAAGAAATTTAGAAAATTCATTGTGGCATGAAAGTGTCTCGTGAAAGTGTCTCATGTAAGTGTGTCCCAAAGGACACTGGCCCAAGAATATGTGTCGATAATCCTAATAAATACTATATTTGAGAAAGTGAATCCTTTAGTAACAAAATTTCTATGGAGTCTTCATAGAGGACTTGCACGGGAGGAGGTGAAATTTTTGATTCACAAGAGCCTTATATCAAAATGAAGGCCCCATTTATTGAAAAGGAAGCCTACCTGTATGAAGAGATTGCATGATAGACTAGAGAGAACAACCAAGCATTTAATATTGTGTGACTCTTCTATCATTTTCATCCATTTTCCATAGTATTATACCCTCTTTCTTTGATTAAATCCAATCGTAGGGGGAACTTTGTTAAAAATTTGTTCTATAACATAGATAAAAAGGAAACAACAGGAAAGGGATTAGAAAAAGGAGGATAAAATAGATGATGAAAGAAAAGAATTTTAATGACCAAAAGAGAAATTCACCCAAGGTATCCCCTAGTAGCATTGGAATGCAAGTACCTATGTGCCCTTATGCGCTACCCACTTGCATGAAAAAACACCTTAACCCAGGGTCCCAAATTTTCCTATAAAAATACTCTTGGGGACTTCATTTATATAGATTAATTTTATCTAAGGCTGATTGATACTATAATCACCCTAGTGCTTCACTCAAGTCCTCAAAAACCCTCTAGGTATTTTTATAACACCTAAAGAATAGGTAATAAGACGATTATAGTAAAACATAAGTCCACCTGATGTTTAAAATAAACAACACCTACAAAAATAATTCACCCAGCCCCTAATTAATGAATCCAAGCAAGTGGATACCTTCCATAACTAGGTACATGTGTGACATTACTTTAGGTACACCTATGGAAACCCTTGAAGGCTTGATCAAAGTCTCACCCAAGTATAGTTTCCAAGGTTGTTCATCACCCAAGATGCTCTCACTCACCCAATCCTACTTACACGAAGCACCACTTACACGAGCCTCCTTGGTTATCTCTACCCTCCAAGCTACATGAGACATTCATTAAACCTTCTTTAAATCCACTCATGGAAGGGACTCTCCTTATGTGGATCCCTTGTCTGAGATGGATCTTTTTGAATCCTGCACCAAGACCTATTAATCTAAAAAACATCAGAAAACACACATCTACGTGTCTACCATTTGGATTTTTATTTCTATAGTCATAGGTTTCTCACATTGGTGTTATCATAGGGTCATGATACTTGGGGCGATGGAAGATCTGTATATCTACAGTCACGAGGACCCTTACCCTAGGGACAGTGTTGTGGAATTCTCAATATAGAGGATTATGGTTTGGAATTTTTCCAACCCTTATCATCTCTTAGACCCAGAGCCTCTCATTACCATCATTGAGGATAAGAATCACACTTTATTTTTCATACAACTTATAATGTGATCATCATCCCACTATGGAAATGAATTCAGGACAACCATCCTATTATAAGCCCCTATCCTTTCTCATGGGAGGTTGTAGTCTTACTCCTATCCACTTTCGTATCCTTTACCTTCATTGATTATTTACATTGGACACTCTTCCAATATAATGTGAAGTGAGGGAAGTAATATTACCCCAACCTATTCTGCAGTAGCCTCGATCTCTTCTATCGTATCCCTAGCCTCTTCCACCATTAAATTAGGAAAACTATGTGGTTTGTCAATCTTCTAATTCCTCTTGTTTATAACACTGATCATGACTCATGTGGGATTATAGGTTAGTGATTATCATAAAATACACACAATCTTCCTGAAGCATTGAACTATGAGAACTCTGGTTCCTATTAATTGGGATACGTAGGAAACCCACTTAGGGCCCAAGCTTAATGGGAATCCTCCTTAGGAATAATCCCCAATCATAATTCCATTAATTTTGGAATCCTACTTCTTCTTAATCCATAAGTTAAGCCACTAAACGAAAATGAGTTAATATATCTTTCATGGTCCTTTTATAATGGAATCCTCTTTAGGAAAGACTAAAATAATTCCTCTCAAAGGGTTATACTCCCCTGTGAGACTCACTAAACTATGTGGGTTTTGATTCCCATCCAAATGAGATACATCGGAAGCCTTCCTAAGGTTCAAACCCAACTCCTAAACAAACCATATTCTTTTGCGCCATATCCCCAGTAGGGTCTAATTCAACATGGAAACTCATATACTTTCCAATTTCTTTGGGTTGTTTCAGCATAAGTCCCACACTTGAAACATAGACTATGAACCTTATGCCTTGACTCCCTTTCCACATGACCTTAAACTGTACGGTTGGGTCCTCATCACACAAATATAAAAGGTATGGTGTTCCCCATAGCGTGGAACCAAACTATATGGGTTCTAATTCCTTTCAAAAAGATGCATAGGAATCCTATCTATGGGTTTGATCCCACCATAACACAATTACCATCTCCATGTATGATGATAAATTCTAGAGTGGCCTTCATCTACCTCAATGACAATAAATTCCAGAGTGACCTTCATCTACCTGGATGCCAATAAATTCTAGTGTTTCATTCATCTAGCTAGATGAAAATAAACTCCCGAGTGACCTTTATCTACCAGGATGAAATTAAACTCAAGAGTTCCCCACTGTATGGCTAAAAAACAACATCATTGTAATAACGATCAAAGAAACTCTAAGTAGTATATGAGAGGATACCATGGATGGAGAACCTCAGATACATATAGATATCTCCATCAATAATTATCTTCGGATACATATAAATGTTCTTGAATTCCACACATGCTAATAATTGATTGCTAATTTGGGACGAACCATACCATACTTCAGAATTAATGAAGGATTCATGAACATATCTTAAATATATAAGAGATTCCTAGAGTAGTTAATAATTATCCCTAAAAGGGTGTGAGGATCCAAACCACTCATCCTCTCTACAAATGATATTTATTAAGTATTATATGTAAAAACACCTAATGGGCCCCTGCCTTTGGAATGCAGTTCCACATGGAAACAGAACCATTGGTTGTTTTTGGGTTCATGAACAACCATATTCGAAACCATTCAGAAATAAAAAAATTAGTATGGGGATGAACCTACAAGAATTAAATAACTATGAAATTTCCTTCAATAAAAGTGATATATGGGTCAGTCTTTGTTAGACCATTACATTTCCCCAACGAAGTCACATTTCCATTAGAAATAAAAACTAGTTCACTTGGCATGAATAACTTTTCTATGAAATTTCTATTAATATAAGGGATGTGCTGGTCTAGCTTCATCAAACCATTCTCTTTCCCCAATAAAGTCATGTTTCCTTCGAAAATAACCTCATAAAGATAATTTGGTGTATAACATTAAACATATATCAATGAAATGATATTAAGATGAAAAACCCTGAACATTTGTCTAAATTGATTTTCAAGTTCTATAGACTCTTACATAATAAATTTTGATTAATTATAATTCTATAAAAAACAATTTACACAATTATAATATCACATATGATTCAATTATATTATTATAACACCTTTTTTTAATAATTATCTATTTAAATCCTTATTTTCTTGTGATAACTGTTTATTTTTTCATATATGTTTTTCTTTGGATCTTATAATCCTTGTAATTTGATCATGGTATCATAATCTACAACATTTTAATCAGGTCATAAGTATCATATTTAATAATTATATATTATTTTATAACCATATATATAATGTTGCAATTAAAAATTAATTTCATCACTTCGTAGAGACCGTAGTCTGTTTTTACACATGAGCGATGCTTCTACTTTTTGATAGATAGAGAAAAATAAGGTAAATAACAATAAACCATTAAAAAATAATTATTATTTCTTAAATATCAACTATATTCATTAACAATATCCTTATTTTAATCCATTTAATGAATAAATTAAAAATTAATCCCATCTCTTCATGGAGGTGGTAGTCCACATGTATGCATGAGTGAAGTAATAATTTTCTAAAGGATGGGATAGTAAGAAGGTGGATAAGATATTATTACTAAAACATGATAATTTTGTCATAAATATAATATATAAACATTAAATCTATTATAATAACCAACCACAAAATATAGTAATGTAAAATTAATCATATTGTTATGTGGAGGTGGTAATCCACGCATATGAACGAGTGATACTTTCATTTCACATTTGATAGATAAGAGGTGGAAATTGGTTATGAAATCATAAAAATTATTTTTTTTATATTTATGATACTTTATTAATAATTTTATTTTGGATAAAATAGGTTTATATAAGGTTTGAGAAGAAATAGAATTGAAAGATATAAGCTCATATTTATGCCTCTTCTTTGAGAGACCTCCTTCATCTTACACATTAAGCCCTTAATTATTGGTCATAGTAGAAGACCATCGGATATAGGTTGAAGGTATGGAATCTAAGAAGGTTTTTCCCAAGCTATAAGTCTCAAAATTCAAGAATAAGTGAAGATATGAGGTTCCATTTTGTAATATCCTAATATTTTTAAAGAACACCTTGTTCGATATCATATACAACCAGAAAAATTGAGCTTAAATAAACCATGAAATATTCTAATATAGCTCTATAATTGGAGGGTAGAAATTGGATTAATAACATTATAATATATATATATATATACTACTCAATGAAAATTTATTGATTAATTCTTAAGGAATAATCAATAAATATTTAGTAATGTAATTTTATTCTTCAAAAATAATTTTTCTTTAAAAATGATTTCTATTTTTTTTAGTATTATAATTATTAATTAGAAATTTTATAAAAATTATTTGAAAATTTTAACTTCATTTTCAAATTCATAATATCAAAATTATCTCATAATTAATTTTTTAGATTTTTTGAAAAATTTTAATTTTTAATGTATATTGAAAATTCTAATTTTTATTGAAAAATATATTTTATTTTCATCTATTTGCAATGTAAAATTATATTTTGTATTAATTTTAAAATTTAATTAGTTAATTTTTATTATAAATTTTCAAATAAATTTTATTTTAATCAAAATTATAGTATAATTTTGTATAAAAATATTTTTATACTTAGAAACACATTTTTATAGAAAATAACTTTTAATCATGTTTTACATGATTAATTTTTAAATTAATTTATACCACTTCAGTGAATTGATTTAGAAAAAATTACAAAAATATATGTTATAATTATAATTAAAATTAGTTGATAAATTCAACTTAATTTTGGACAATATGAATAGTAATCATAGTAAATTTCACTTACCAAATTAAATGTAAAACGTGTTAATTAGGGTTAAAAATAATATGATACGGTTAAAAATTTGTTCAAACACTTTCTGTAATTTCATTTTATTAATCATAAAAACATAAAAAATGTGACCTTTTTTATTTAACTTTTATTTTACATCTATAATATTTTAAGTAAAAATAAAAGTAATAAATTTCAAATTATTTCTGACAGGATAGCGCCTCATTCGCCCGTCTCCCGTCCTCTACTCTTGGCCTTGGCCTATTCCTTATCAGCTCCTACTCTCTTGCTCTCAGCATCACGCTTTCTTCTAGGGTTTTGAGTTCTCCTCGGCATCATTGGACTTTCCTACTCCTTCTCCTCCTGGTTTTCTTTCTCCTTACTCCTTACTTTCTTCAAGGTCATTTTCCCCTTGTGGGTCTTCTTTTTTCCTTGCTTCTCATGAAGTCACACTCTATCCTCTACCACCCCTGCTCTTCTGGTCTGGCACAATACACTTGACTCCATATTGGTCGGATGTGTTGGTTCTTTTAGACGGTTTTGGGACTGTGGCAGTGGAAGTAGGGGTAGAAAAAATTTCTCAATCTGGCAGCTTCTTCCCTTGGATTCTCTCACCTCTGTTAATCTCTTCTCCCTTTCGGTGTTTCGTATTTGGGATTCAATCTCAGCTTCCCCATTATTCTTGTTTCTCCTAGGTTTTGAGCCCCACATTCCCTGTTTTCATACTAGGATGTTGTTTGTTCTTTTAGGGTTTCTGCCCCGGTTATCTCTTTCTTGCTTTACGGTGGTTCTCATAGGGTTTCATCCCCTGGTCTCCCTTTTCTCGCTCCATGGTAATTCATGCTTTATGGATTTTCTCTTGGTTTTTCTTCCATCAGCTTGTTATGGACCCCTTCTTTTCCGCTCCTCTCTACTCTGGCTTCCTAGTTAATTACTCTCTCTCGGGTCGGTAGGGTACGAAGATTCTGAAGGAAGTTTTGGGATGTGTGTGTGGAGCGGCACGAGGTTCCGCGCAGCACAACATGTGGTAGATCTTTCTAGTTCCGTAATCTCTTCTATGTTTCACGGTGGTGGTAATGGGTCCTCAACGACACTGATGATGGTTTCTAGTGGTGGTTTATAGTGAAGATGATGACGACGGTGTGGGTTTCTCTCAACAGCGACGAGGGCCTCGATTGTACATTCTCGATGGAGATGTGATGGATGACGTCTTTAGTGTTCTGCGTTTCGAGGCGGTTAGGTGTCCGAGATGTGATGATGTTCTGACAGTGTTTTTATTTTCTAAATTTGAAATGGTTTTTGGCGCCAATCAGGTATGGAAAATTGATCCGGTTGTGATCTTGGATGACAGCACGTGGCAGTGCTTGGAGGGTTTGTCTGTGGTGATGTTATTTTTTTGAATTTTTTATTTTTTATGCTATATATTGATGTCTAAGTGGGATATGTGCTCCAGATATGTTGAGGTCTTTTTATGGTTATCACTTCACCAAAAAGTGACTTTTTAAAATAAAATAAAAAATTATTTGCAGGTGAAATGTCAATTTATTTCTTTTAATATATATAATATTTTATAAAAAAATTTAAAAAAATCTATTCAGTTATAAATGGTTTTGTGAAAGATAGTTTTTTTATTATTGTAATTTATTTTTAATTTTTAGTTATGAAATAATTTCCTTAAATTCTTATGCAGCGTTGACACATTTCTTGTGAAAATAGTACAAAATTAAAGAATGTTATTTTAAAAAACATACAATGTAAAAAAATTTGAATGACTTATAGAAGAACAATGAATTTATAGTTAAAAATAATGTATTATTTATGGTTAATTGGATTGTATTCAAATTCCATTTCTTTCATGTTGTTTTAAAATTCAAGTTATGTGAATATTTATTAAATCGACATTAATAGTATTTTATGTTAAATAATATTTTATTAAAAGATTTAAAATTTATAAAAATATTTAAATTAGAAAATCAGGATGATAAATGGTCTAAAGTTTCATCCCAAGTCCAATTATGAGCCAATTTTGATCTTTTATTTAAAATAATAACACTTTAATATTGAAAACCTCATTACCAAATTTAAGGTTAAAATTAGTTAACCAAGAGGTTAATCCAAATGATAATTTTTAAAATGATATATAAAAATGAAAAAGTTTGATTGAATGACTATATTAAGACCATGTCCTCCTTATCTTCAAATACAGGTCATTTTGTAACACTTTTACATGTGTTAGACATGTATTATATTATAATATTTTATTTATTTATAAAAATGACATTAATGGTATTTTATACTAAAAATATTATTTATTGATTTAAAATTCATAAAAATACTATATTTAGTCATGTGATTGGGATATTGTTTGAAATATCAAACATGGTAAATTTATGAATAACTGATTCTTTTATTGTTACTTTATTGTATACTTTAGATTAAAACACATTGATATCATGTTAATTGTTAGTAAGGTTAATGGGAAAATGAAAATTGACTTATATTAATTTAATACTTTAATAAATTCCATGAATTACCCTCCCCTGACTTATTAAATGGAACCCCATCCACTCTCTTATCCACACTTAAAGATCCATTTGGTTTATCCAATACCTTCCAAAATACATTATTAACATACCTCCCAATGTTATAGTGGTATTATTTTGTGAATAATACCAACCTTAAAGGGATTAAGGTGTAAAATAGAGGATATCCAAAGAAGAGGTACATATTTTAACTGAATGTTTTAATTTTATTTCTTCTTATACCTCCTTTAAATCTTGTTCAACAAATATCAAATAATAATATTAGTATATTACATATACTAAGCTGTTATTATGAAACATTCATAATCTATATCCATAGCATATTCTATCAAATGAGAAATGATACCATCATTCATGTTTATGATGAACTACCGCCTAACGAACCAATGTAATTAATTTTTTATTACTGCCTCTCACAGTATGTGATAATGATTGATTTAATATATATATATATATATAATATAATCTCTTTGGGTTTTTTGTGTTATTTTTGACATAATTATAATTCTTTAAATGTAATATATATTTTCTTTTCTTTCCTTTCCATCGATTAAAGAAATGATAACATCATTTGTACTTATATATAGTTTACCACCTCCATAAAGTGATGTGATTCATTTTTCATCACCAAATAAAATGTATGGTATATATAACTATATTTAAAAAATATAAAATTATATTTAAGATATAATAATAATTTATGATGGATAAAATAATAGTTACATTATTTACCTTATATTCATTGAAAAATGTAAACATTACTAATTCGTATATAAGATCTACCATCTCCATGATTGTAGTGTAATTAATTTTTCATAAACATTGTTCATGTTTGGTTTTAAACTTATAATTGATGTATAAAAATAAAAATTATTTCTTGTTTATTATTTTATATATGATGGAATAATGACCCCTTTGACTATGGAAAACACACCGATGTCCATTTAAAATTATGAACAGCAAGTCCTAAAAACACCAATATAGACTTAACAGATTAATTAATTAAATATATATTTTAAATAATGAAATAAATGGTTTAAATATAAAGGATTAAAAATATAAAAGTTTCTTAATATAGAAAATAATTGATATAAGTTTTTTATACTGGAGTTAAAGTACATACATGGAACATCTGGACACATGGTAAAGGATTATGTCTCAATCTCAATTCCTCATGGCTTGTTTTAAATGTTATACACATAATTTATTTTTTATGGTGTATATGTTTCCACTATTACATGTTATATCATTAATATTCCATAATTCATGATATTTTATGTTGAAATTCAAATTATTTTATCGAAGGGGTTTTAATAGGGAAGTTACCAAAGTAATAAGATGTTTCTTAACTCACCTTCCTTTCATTGGGTTATATCATATATTTATTAATTATATTAAGACATATTATGTGTGAATTGAAATTTATTTAATTTATTTAATATTTTCACTTTTTTTACTTATATTTTTAATACATAATGTCTCTATTGATTTATTCTGAACTCCATGATATGATCTTTGTAAGAGTCATTCGTCTCAAATTCTTCTTCCTTATGACATATGTTTGTGTTATGACCCAATATTCATTTATGAGGTGTATATACATAAATAATGAAATTTTATTTCGTTAAATCCTTATTTTCATGATATTTAAAGTTATATATGAGGTTATTCTTTCATGGGTCTTATGACTCAAAAGTAACCAATGTTGTAAAATGTTTATGGTTTGATCCTATTTTAATCAGGATTGTTTGTGATTGAATTTACATCGAGGAAAGTATTTGATCCTAATTTGATAAAACAATTTCATTTCTATTCTGACCTATATATTTATATAATTTTTATGTCAAAGTATCATTTTTCTCTATTTGTTACTCAAAAGGGTTTAGAAGCTTTTATTAAGAAAATTTAACCTTATTTCTCCTCTTTCAATCAAAAAAACTATTTTTCTTCCATAACCATTTTTTCTTAGAAATTTTAAAAAAAAAGTTCTTATTTAAACATAAATAATTTTTTAAGTTCATTTTTAAGTATCTTTACTTTATTAAAAAAAATTAAAAATGAATATTTCAAAAAAAATCAATATAATTCATTTTTTAATTTTTACAAAAGTGTAAATTAAATTTTTTATATTAACGTATAAGGAATGAATAGATTTTCTAGCTACCATGACCATTATATTATTTGAATCTTCCTTTATATGTTTCTGTGGTTGTTATCAAATAAAATATTTTTCCAAATATTTTATATGTTTTTATAAATTATTATTCAAATAAAATGGTATTCTCCTTTGTTCTGAAAGAAATGTTTTCAATGTTCTCTTAAAGTTATTTTCCCTATGGAATAATCCTTTAATGATTACTATAAATCACTGGAATTATGATCTTGTTATACCATACTTATACTATATATTTATGGATTACAATGATTATTTTAAAGATATTATCAAGAAACCCATTTCATTTCCATGGGTTAATAAAGATTTTAAGGATTGGGGTTTTTACGGGCGTTCTTTTGAAAAGTAAATAATTATAATTATTTTATTCATGAATGCTAATTTAAAAAAAATTATGATGATGGGTGACCCTAATACATATTATATTTACAAGTGAAACTAATAAAAGTTATATAAATGGGTGACCCTAATACAACATACAAGAATGGGTGACCCCAATACAACTTATAGGAACATGTGATCTTAGTAAAACATATATGAATGGGTGAGCTTGATATATCTATCCATTTCATATGGAAGTGTTTATTGTATTCAAATAAAATAATGTGGGACATAAATAGGCTGGTTTATCTTTTGGATTTAACTAGTCTCTAGTTATTTCTGACATGGGTTTTGGAGATAATATTCCAAAATACCAACACATTTTCTTTATGATTTATATGAGCTTTTAATGTCTTCTTTGATCAATATTAACATCACAAAGCTCATTATTATTGTTTCTAATGACTTTTTCCTTTAATATGGATTTATTCCATGTCACATGTTTAACATTATAGTTTATTGGGTATAATTTATTTTATGTTTATCTAATTCAATTTAATAATGTCATCATACCCATATGCTCATTTAATGCTCACAGATGACATTTAAGTTTCAATGTGCATATTTACGCTTGTTAAGTGTCTAATCTCGCCATTATTATTCTTCTATTTACATTAGTTATGAATTATTCTATTAAATTATTTGTGTCTTTAAATGTTTCATGTGTAAAAAATTTTATTAGATATTGTTAAGACATAATATGAAATATGAAAATTTTGGTATAGTGGGATAAATACACACTTGAAGTCATGGGTATTCATCAAGTAAGAGTTTTTTATAATTATCTAAAAAGATAAACCTAAAAGGTTCTTGGGTATTTATGTAATACAATATTTCATTTTGATATTGAATTTTTGGGATGGTTGGAATTGGGTCTGTTTTATCAATATCAAAGCCCAAAATGTAAAATTATGTTTTTATCACCATATCCAAAATTGTGGGGTATAGCCTGTTATAGTTTTGATCAGAGGAAATATTTAGATAAATTTGGGTATTATAATTTTTCATATGGCTTCAACTTAAAATTTATGTATACCATCTTGGTTTTAAGATTTATCATATCTTAAATGGATAATACACCCCTTTTTATTTTAAGTGATAGTTTTTCTAGGTAATTAATGATATTTTGGGAGACGTTTTATTGGTTTAAGTTATATATAATCCTTTGGCTTATTAATAAATATATATTTAGTATATTTTTATTACATTTTTGGGGATGTAATATTAAAGGTATGATACAACCATTGGGGTTAAAAAATTATATAATATTGAGGTTATAGATGTGAATTGGGATATAGGTTTATTTATTTATGGAATGATCTATATTGAACCTTTGATGTTATTATTGAATTTTGTAGATTAATGTATTATTTCTTTATATAAAGGTATATAAATTTCGGATATAATATTACACTATAATAAAGATTTCAATTTTGGTTAATATCTAAATATAGTATCAAAAACTTTTAATCATTATTTGTATTATTTATTCCACTATAAATTGATTTTAGTTCTACATACATGATAAATTTATCTTTAATACACTTTGTTTGGAGAAAAAGATGATATTATGATGGAAATTGATTAAAAGATTAAATTATATATTCCACGAAAGTATATTTCCTTATTTTTTTAGTATATATTCTAAAAGAATTTCTCAACTCTAGGAAAAGGATCTTTAAACATTTATGTTATCCTATTACCTTAATTTTATATGAATTGATGGTCTTTTTTACTCCAATTTCATTTACAGTTTTTTGGTCATTAAATTCTCATGATCATTAACTTTATTGTAATCAATGTTCTATATCACCATCCATAAATATTTTGAAATTATTATTTTCCTCTATGTCTATATTTTCACATCTCATTAATGTTTTATTATTTATAAACCAAGTGTTTTTTATTCAGGATGGCCTTCGCATTTATCGTTATCTCTTTTCAAGAGAATGTTTTATTAACCCTTTTTATGATATGGTATTTCAACATTGGTATTTTAAAATGTAAAACCCTTGATTACCATGAACAATTTAAAATTTCAAGGATTAAATTTATTATGTAGGGGGATAGTGTAATATCTCTATATTTTAAAAAACACTATGTTTGAGAGCATATACAACACGCAACATCAAGCTTAAATGAGCCAAGAAATATTATTATATGGTAATTGAAATATAAATTAATAATATTATTAACCAAAATATTAAATATATATAAATTTCCTACACAATAAAAATTATTGATCAATACATAGTAAATAAGAACTCAATTTTTGGTAAAGTCATTTTATTATTAAAAAATGATATTTATTAAAGTTTTATGTGTGGATATTATAATTTAATTATGGAAATTCGTGAAATTTTATTTGAAAAAATTAAATTATTTGTTTATTTCATCTTGTAAAAATTTTCTTAGGTTGATTTTTTTAGAATTTTCAGAAAATTTTGATTTTTTAAAGAATATTGAAAAATACTAATTTTTATTGAAAACTAAATTTTATTTTCAATTATTTAAAAATAAAAAAAATCTATTTTTTGATTCATTATAAATTTTAATTTGTTTATTTTGATTAAAAATAAACCAATAAATTTTATTTTAATAAAAACTATTCTAAAATTTTGTATAAAAACGTTTCTATACAAAAAAATCAATTTTCATGAAAATCAATTCTTATCACATTTTGTGGGTTCAAATAATAAATTAAATTCTTCCACTTATATGAATAAAATTTGATAAAATGAATTAAATATTTATAATCATAATAATTAATATTAGTTAGTATGGTCAACTTATTTTTTGTCAATATGAATAATAACTATAGTAAATTTTTTAACGTGGTATAGGTAAAATTAGTTAATTAGTGTTAAAACTATTGTGATAAGGATTTAAATTAATTAAAAAACCTGGATTAATTTCATATTGTGGTTATATTTCATCCATAATAATATAAACTTCTAAAATATGAACCTTTGTTTCCATTTAGCTTTGATTTTGACCTTTATGTGTTCTTAAGTAAAAATAAAGTCAAAAATGTTACTCTTACTTTTAATATCCATAATATATTCGGGAATGGTTAAAAATAAATAATAAAAATTTATATGTTATTATGTGAAATATAAATTAATTTTTGTCATGGTAATTTATTTTTAACTTTTATTGGTGAAATAATTACCTTAAATACTTACAAAATGCAGACAGAGTTCTAATGAAAATAGAATAAAATTAAAGCAAATGACTTAAAAAAACCAAAAGTAATATTTTTTGAATTAATTTTAGATGAACATGAATTTTATATTTAATAATTATTATTTATGGTTAAATTTATTATATTATAATTCCATTGTTGTCCTGTTTTTTTCAAAGTCAAATTATGTGAATAGTTCTTAAATTGACATAAAAAGTATTTTATATTGAATAATATATTACTAAATTATATAAAATTCATAAAAATATTGAAATAATAAAATAAGGATGATAAATGATCTAAAATTTCAGCATAGGTCCATTTAAAATCTAATTTTCACCTTATAATTAAAATTATAACCCTTTATTATTGAAAACGTCTTTACCACAGTTAAGGTTAAAATTGGTAAACAAATGGGTTTATCTAAATGATATGTTTTAAAATGATATCTAAAACTATAAAAATTTTATTTTATATTTATATTATGATCATATACTTATTATATTCAAATCCATGTAATTTTGGAATCATTCTTCATGAGTTATATTTGTATTAGATTATAATATTTCATGTATTTCTATAAATGAAGTTAATGTAATTTTATAAAAAAAATATTTTATAAAATTATTTAAAATACATAAAAATGATAAATTTATAAAAAATAATTGTATGTGGTTTAAAATATCAACTATTTTCCATTTATGGGACACTTATCCTATTACAGTAACTTTCATGGCTCCTTTAGAGTAAAAATATTTATATCACGATAATTGTAAAAAGTGTTAATGAGGGGTTAAAATAAAGAGATAATGGTAAAAACATCACCTAAAACTATCCATTTATTTTAATAATAAGACTAATACTCATATAATATTTTAATTCTATCAATTTTGTTCCACTTTAACATGAAAAGTTATTTATATCAATTTAATACTTTATGAAATTCTATGAATTCCCCTCCACTCACTTAGGAAAGGGTAGCCCTATCCTCACTTATCCGCACTTAAAGAGACGTTTGGTTTTAAAAAATACCTACCAAAACCCCTTACTAATTTCACTCCCCAAATTTCAGCATCTTATTTTGATAGTAATACAACCTTTGAGGGATTAATGTTTAAAACAAAGGAATTTTTTCAAAGAAGAGGTGTAACTTTTAACTGAATGTTTTAGTTTTATTTCATCTTCTACCAACGTAAATATTTTTTAACCAAGATGGATTAATAATATATTTATATTAAATAAAAATATATTTTATTATGATAGTTTTATAACATATATTCATCTCTTCTTAAATTAAATTGTAAATGAAACATCATTTGTCTGTACGGTGGACTACAGCCTCACGGACTGTTGTAATTCATTTCCCATCTCCATGTCTCAAAAATGGTTATAATGATGGATTTAAAATATATATTCATATATATATATATATATATATGATATTAATGAATTTATTATAATTAATCAAATATAATATATAATTTATTTTCTTACCTTTCCATCCATTGAAAAATGATAACATCATTTGTGTTTATGTGTGGATAACCACCTCCACTAAGTGATGTGATTTAATTTTCATCACCATATCACATGGATGGAATATATATATGAATTTAAATAATATAATGTTATATTTATTATATAATCATAATTCTATATAGATAAAATAATACTCACCCTTTTTCCCTCATGTTCTTTGAAAAATAGAAACGTTACTCATGTGTACGTACGACCTATCATCTCCATGATTATTACATAATTCATTTTTCATAACAATTTTACATGGTTGGTTTTAAAAATGTATTTAACATATAAAAATTATAATTATTTAATTATTATTAGTTTATATATGATGTAATAATGGTCCCTTTGATCACGATCAACACACATAAGTCGTTTTAAAATTTCAACTGTACATCCTCAAAAAACTCAGTATAGACTTAACTAATAATGAAATTAAATATGTTATTAAAATATATGGAATATTTATTTTAATTATAATTTAATAAAACTATAAATTTTTCTTAAGATATAAAATAATTGATATATTTTTTTTATACTGGAGTCAAAGTACAAACATGCCAATTCTGGACTCGAGTTAAGAGATTTGTCTCAATTTTCTATTCATTGAAGAATGTTCTAAATTTTATACACATAATTTAATTTATATGGTGTATATGTTTCCAATTTAACATGTTATATCATGAATATTTCATAATTTATTACAGTTTATGTCATAATTATGATTATTTTACCCAATGGGTTTTTACTAGGATGTTAACAAAGATATATGAGGTTTCTTAAATCAAAATCATTTTATTAAGTTATATCGCTTATTAATTGATTATATTATGAAAATATTATATATGAAATTATATTTTTTTTATTTATGATTTTTTTCAATTGTTTTGGGATAATTTACATTTTTTAAACATAATTTCACCATTGTTTAATTCTCAATTCAATGATATGATCTTATAAAGGGTTATTCATCTCAAATTATATTTCTTTGGGACATATGTATTTTTAATTTACCTATATTACTTTATGAGGCTTATATAGTTCCTCATTGACATGTTATATTATGAATATCCTTATTTTAATTATATTTATAGTTGCATATAAACTTATTCTTTCATGGGGCTTACAATTCAAAAGTTTCCAAAGTGGTAAATGGTTTTTTTTCAATCTCATTTTAATTAGAATTGTTTATAATTAAATTTACATTAAGTAAATTATATGATAATTATTTTAAATTCCCATTTAAAGTTTCTTCTCCTATATATATTTTTATTATTTTTGTATTTATGTACACTTTTTTTTCTTTGTTAATGATAATGGTTTAAATATTTTTTTAAATAAAATCCAACCATATTTAACCTTATTCAGTAAAACCCCTTTTCCATATCCATATTTTCTATAAAAATTAAGAATTTTATAATTTACAATTAAATGATTCCTTAATGTAATTATAAAGTATATTTTACATTATTTAAAATAAAGTTAAAATGAATCTTTCAAAAAAAATTCAAATGATTCATTTTTAAGTTTTAATAAATGTATTAATGGAATGTTTTCTTTTATCGTATATGACTTGACTGGATTTTACCACCATCATGACTGTTATTTGATTTGAAGCTTTGTTTATATGTTTCCATTGTTATTTTTAAATAAAACCATCTTCCAAATATTTTGTAAATTTTTATAAAATATTATTCAAAGAAAATTTTATTTTCCCTTGTTTTCAAAGAAACGTTTCAAATGTTCTTTAAAAGGTATTTTTTTCCCATGTAATCATCATGTAATGATTCCTATACTTCACTGGGATTAAGATATTATGGTACCATCTATGTTCTTTATATGGATGGATTACTATGATTTTTTCAAATATATTTTCATTAAATGCATTTCTTTTCCATAAGTTAACAAAGCAATAAAAGAATGATTATTGTTTTAAAGGGTGTTATGTTGAAAAGTGGAATCATCTAAATGTTCTATTCATGAATGGTACTTTGACATTATTTATGGTCACAAGTGATTCGGATACAACTAATACTAACGTATGATCCTGATACAATATATGAAAATGGGTGATCCAGATATAGAAATATGAATTGGTGAGCCCGATATAGCTTATAAGAATAGGTGCGCATAATATAATTTATATAAATGGGGGGGACCAATATAGATCTCTAATGAATTCGGTAATGTTCATTGTATTTAAATTCATGAAGAATGGAGTAAACTAGGGTAATTTATCCTATTAATTTTACTTGG
Organism: Viscum album; assembly: GCA_963277665.1. Taxonomy (NCBI): domain Eukaryota; kingdom Viridiplantae; phylum Streptophyta; class Magnoliopsida; order Santalales; family Viscaceae; genus Viscum; species Viscum album. The sequence goes on along the minus strand of OY728128.1, from coordinate 1,128,666,255 downwards.
ATATAGTTATTTCTGAAATAGTTTATGAAGATAATGTTTTAAGAGACCCACACATTTTCTTTATGATTTATATGGGTTTTTAATGTTTCTTTGGATCAAGATTTATATCACATGGATCATGATTATTGATTCTTATGACTCTATAATTTTTTAGTTATTTATGTTATGTCAAATGTTTAATGGTCCATGTTTTGATGGGTATAATTTATTTTATTTTATACTCATTCATTGTGAAACTTTCATCGTACCCTTATGATGATCATATGCTCACTGATGACATTAAATTATTAATGTTTATTTTAACCCTAACTGAGAATTTGAGACCACCCATATCATTTTTTCATTCCCCCAGATTATGAAGAATAATGTTAGAAGATCTGTGTATTGAAATGATTCATGTGTGAATAATTTTATCAGATATGTTGAATAATTAAAATGGAATATGAAAAGATGGGTATAGTGGAAAAAATTCTCCCTTGAATTCATGGGTGTGGTTTATTTATGAGTTTGTCTTAATTCTATAAAACACTAAACCTAAAAGGTCCTTGGGTATCAAAGTGCTCCAATATTTTAATTTGATGTTATAAGTTTTATAAGTCTGAAATTGGTTCAGGTTTATTAGTATCAAATCCAAAAATGTAGACATTATTTTTTTATCATCAAATATAAAATTGTGGGTTCATAGATTTTATACCATTTATAAGTGATATAGAGGGAACATATGGAATAACATAAAAGATTTAAATAATATTAAGTCATTTTATGGTGAAATTGGATCCAAATAGACAAGAAATAAAAAAAGTAAGATAAGATAGGGTCTAAATATCTTCAAAGAATAATAATTAGATATGTTTATAGAAATATTACCTTTATCTCTTATTTTAACCCATGGTAAACCCTTCATAACATTATCCATTGTAAAAAAAATTACTATTTTTACTATTCATTATTTTTAAAAATTAAATTGGACTCATTAAAAAATTTGATCATCCTAATTTCAAATTTGGATTCCAATTTACCGAATACAATTTCTGTAAGTGTCAAATTTTAATTTTTAAATAAGAACACCAAATGCAATGGAAATATTTTTTAGAAAAAATGAATTTTTAATCATAAAATTGAGTTTACCCCCACTCATTTTCCAAGAAATTATTATTATATGAATGTAAAAATATTTTATAGAATATAATATATTTATTTATTTATTTAATTATAATGATTAATAAATTGTGATTAATTTTTTTTATGATGAAAATAAATTATGGATATAAAAAATTTAGTTAAATGTGTTTGTATGCCCAAAAATAAACTTCTAAAAATTAATAATAATGTTTCTTAAAAAATTAATTATATTATTTATAATTAAATAATATTTTTTTACTTATGATTAAATTAAAAACATAATGAGACTTTTAAATTAGATTATATAATGAGAATAAATGATAGTTTCACAAAAACCACTATTTTTCAAAATTCACTTAAAAAATAAATATTTTTAGAAAAATACAAAAAATTTACCCTAAGATAATATTAATGTGAATATTTTAAAAATTATAATAATTCACTCAAAAAAGTTATCTAAAAATTTATAAATTAGTTATAGTTTTCATTCATAAAATGCAATAAAAACAATTTAAAAAAAATATTTTTGATTCATAAAATGACTTTAATAAAAATTTAATAATTATTTATTATAAATTAATAAATATATTTTACTGATAAAAAACATTATAAATATATTCCATAATGTGGTTATTCTTATTCATAGCACATGTAATGAACCAGTGTGAGTTAACTAGAAAAGTCTCCCAACATTGTCTGCCATATGGTGAGACACATAAAAGAACCAAAAGTATCTTATAAAATTGAAGAAACATACAAATTAAAATGAAATAGAAAGTTAAATATATCCATGAGAAATAAAATACCATATAAATATAACAAAATAGGAAGATGAAACATATCATACTAAACAAGCCTTCCCATAACTATCCATCACCACCAAACCATCCCACTATAAATGAGATGAATGACAATCGAACCCAGAATGATACAAGATGCCCTTCCCTTTAACTATGTCCTTAAAAACAAGTTATTCACCCACCCAAAATCAAAATTTGGGTGTGATCATAGATCTCAATAGGATACCACCAAATAATATTTACAAGTTCTAATATCAATATTATACAAGTTCTTGCTTTAAAACAAAATCCAGTTTATAAATAATTTTTATAAATAAAACTATTTTTTATGCATTCCATCATTTCCCATAAATGAATACCATATTCACAAAGGCCTAAAATATGTAAATATGAAATAAAAGTAGGTAATAATTGGAAACAAATCATGGATACACCATAATATAAACATGGGAGAAAGTATCCATGAAATAATCCATAATATGATAAACCAGATATAAATGACAAATAATTACATTTGGGATCTATTATATATTAATATTTACTCAACAAAAAAAGTATCCTAAACTAGTTATATGTTTGTTCCATCCAACATTGAGTCATTCCATAGTATTTAAATATCACAAAACCTCTAATGGAATTACACACACTATATTGACATATCTATTTCCCAAGGAAACCAAGGTTCCCAATGTGATAAGTTTGTCTAAAACATTTCAAAATCTCATTATAACATTTAATAAAACCTAATTTTTTCAAAGAATATATTATTTAAAATCCAAATCATTTTAAAAACATGGCTCGTTTCCAGTAAATCCTTTTAAATGTCAAAACATGAATTTTCATTCAATAACCTTGATGAAGTGAAAAAAAACATAAAAAATTTTAATAATTATGAACACTTTAATAGATACACTTACATCAATAATGATGGAAACATAGTCGCCTTCAAAAAATAAAGATTAGAAACCAATTAAACATCATTCAAAAATAAGGCCTCATAGAAAACTTAAAATGATTGATAGAAAAGACCAAGAAATCACAATATAAATCAAAAATGTAGAAAATGATAATACAGTGACCAATGGAAATGAATAAGTAGAATGAATTATTTACAAGGATAAGTAGCGCAACCACCTGGGATTCAAACAACAAATAGATTGATCTAGAAGGAGGGAGATCACCCAAAATTTCTAAAAATCTCCCAGAATCTCTGAAGGGATGTATGTACAATGGATAATAAAAAGGTTTATGCATGAAGTGTGTTTAAAATAGTTAAAATCAAAGATTTCACATCATGAAACCCTTTCATGGAGTGCATTCCATGAATTTAAAGAACACAAAAAAAGGTATCACATCATATTAAATTAAATCTTGATCGACCCATTAATGATGTTTAATGGTTTTATGTATTTTAAATTTTGATTCTTTTAACAAGACTGATGAAATTATCCCTAAAACAAGTTTACATTATATAACCCATTCAATATGGGAATATGTGCAGCATGAAGTGCACAGCCCAGTTTCGTACAGAAAATTCCCAAACCAATTCCTAAGGCTCTTAATTTTGAGAATCCCACAATAAACCAAAATTATAAGAGAACCTAAAAAATATTTAAATAATACCTTAAGTATGGTAATGGGGTGTTTCAATCTCCCCTCCATAAATTATTTCAATCCTTATAAAGTCATAAATAACCTAGACTCACAAAAAGTTAAGGCCACTACTACCTCATCAACAATTACTTCTCCTAAGTCTTATAGCTATAATTTCCAAACAAACATAGTGCATATACCAAAGGAATCATTTTTTCATGAAACACCTACTCTCAGTGATCTATAATTAGAACTGGTTGATCAACCACATTTGTGTCGGGCTCAAGATCAATATCCTTCCATTCAATCATATGGTAAGGATCTGGTCGATACAACCTCAATTGTGAAATATTCAATAGGTTGTGGATTTAAAGTCAAATGATATGGTAAGTCCAAATGATATTTCACATCTCAAATTCATCCAATGATCTCAAAGGGGTCCATAAACCTTGGTTTCGACTTACTATACTTACCCAATTTAAGATTTCCCAAGCCAGGTAAAACTCTAATAAATACCTAATCACTAACCTCAAACTCAAGAATCTGACGAAGATATTCTGAAAATTATTATGAAAACCCTTTTTCATTATCAATATATTTCAGATCAACTATTCCCTTTCTATTATCTCATGATTAAGACTCAGCCTAACCCAAGACTGCTCTACCAACTCTACCCAACACAAGATAGATCCACATGGTCGCACATAAAACGCTTAAAATGGATCCATTTTGATCAAGAAATGATAACTATTTTTATAGGATAACTTGACTAAAAGAAAATTAGTTTCCCAAGAAACTTGAAAATCAGGCGCACAATCTCATAGAATATCCTCAAGAAAATAGATTGTGTTATAGGTTTTCCCATTTATCTACAAATGATATGTTATGTACAATTTAACGTGGGAACACATCACCTCCTAAAAAACTTTCCAAAACATGGATGTGAACCTCAGTTACCTATTAGAAGCAATCATAGAGGTAACCCCATAAAGCATAACAATATCTTGGATATGAAATTCCATAATATGTTCCACTTCCTTTATCTCCATAATAGGGAGTAAAAGTGTTGATTTCATGATTCAACTAATGATCACAAAAATATAATTCATCCAACTTGGTGTCTTTGGTAAACCAATGAGGAAATCCCGGGAAATATCATCTTATTTCTATACGATAATGGGAAAGGGATGAAACAAACCAGTAGGTCTCTATTTCTCCACCTTAATTCTTTGATTATTAACTCACTGTGATAGAAATTCTTCAATAAACCATCTCATCCCTGACCACCAATATTGATTTATAAAATCATGATACATATTTTTAGTACCTCGGTGTATGGACCAAAAACAATGGTTCCCACTATCCGTCAAATCTTTCCTAATATACAAATGAAAAAACCTATTTTGAAAACATGAAATGCCACAAGGAGACTGAGACCACACACCCATGGTCCCCCCAACATAAAGGATTCTACTAAATATATGGAACTTAAGGTTAGATATATACTTGAGCCGAACCTGTTCATCAAACAATGAGATTTCCTTTATCAAAGAAAAAAATACTTACCTACTAGATTCTTCCATTCCAAAAATCATATTATCAAAAAAAAACTCATTAGATACCACTCTTTTACTGGTTCTTTCACTGCTTAGGTCAGTAATTTCATGCTCTATAAATTATAGTAAAAATTCCATTTCATAATAGTATATGCATTCTTAAAATTAAAATCCTATAGATATGCTACCTAGAATCTTTGTAACAAGTTTAGATCACTCTGAGTGAAAATATATCACAGACTTTTATGATCATAATATATAGTAAACTAGTTCCCAAAGTGGTAGGGGTTCCGCATTTTGTGTGCATGCATAACCACTTCCAAATCAAGATTTTGAGTAGGATAGTTCTTTTCATGAGGGAATAACTGGTGATAAACATAGGCTACTACATGTCTCCCCTACATCAGGACACACCCTAGACCTTTTTCAAAAGCATTATAGAAAACATCATAAATGGAACCTAGTTCCAAAAGTATCAAAATGGGATCTGACGTCACTCTCACCTTCAATTCCTCAAAATATCTCTAACATTTTTCATTCCACTCAACATTTACACTATTATAGGTTAAATCTATCATAAAAGAATAAATCTTATATAAGTCCCAAAAAACCACTTGTAATAACCATATAACCCCAATAATCTTCATATATCAAAAACATTTCTTGTCCACTATCAGGACATAAATGCATGTTCCTTTTCATGATCCACTAAGACACCACTCTCAGATATAACATTCCCCAAAAACAATACTTATTGAATCCAAATCTCACATTTAAAAATCAAATGATACAAACAATATTACCACAAGGGTATAAGAATTATATCTAAATGGTCCATGTGCTCCTATTATGGCATAGAGTAAACCAAAATATCATCCATGAACACATCAATAAAATAGTCAAAGAACAAATGATATATCTTCTTCATCATTTCTATTAACATCATAGGACAATTAATTAGATTTAATGGCATAAATAGAAACCTAAAATTCCCTTACTAATGCCTAAACACTATCATAGGTATATCCACTTATTATAATGTTAACTAGTGGTACCCTGATGAAGGTTACTCTTTGAAAACCAAAAATCCCCTCTAAACTGATCAAAGAGATCATCAATCTTGGGAAAGGGATATTTTTTCTTTAAGGTCACTTTATTTAACATTAGATAACAAATTCAAGGCCTTTGGTTCCCATATACCTTCATTGAAAATGTGAAAGATGAAGACCATGGTGACATGATAGGATGAATAATTTTCTTATCCTTTAAATCCACATGTTTGACCTTAAGTTCTACCAACTCTTTCGGTGCTATAAAATAAGATGGCATAGAAATGGTAATCATACCAGGTAGAAGTTATAAGGTAAGCATGACATCTCTATATAGTGGTAAACAATAAAAATACTCTAGAAAGTCCTCAAGTTACAGACACACCACTGTAAGAAGTGGAATACTAAATCATGGATCCACATCTTCTAGGAAAAAATCTAACAACTAAAATAAGATCATTGCAATGTAATAAACAACAAGACCCTCTCTCCCTGACTGTAACTACATCACACCGTGAAATATATGAGTGATTCCATCTGAATATAAAAACTAAACTCGATGATTATATCAATCAATAATGGACATAATTCTAATCATCAAATCCATTCCAACAACTAGGTTAAAGTTATCATCATTAAGCACCAATAATACTCACTCTAAATCATGGTCTACTATCATCACTTGATATGTTGAACACTTGAAACCTTGTTCGGACTTCTTTCACAATGGTGTGGAAAGATACAACAAGAATTAAATAATATTTGAATGCATGAACAACACTTCGAATAAATTTAATGATATAAAATAATGATTATCACCTATATCAAACAAATCTATCACCATAGAATATGTAATAAACACCACACATATAATCATAGTTGGCCCTACATCATATCCCCTAGTTCATATTCCACCGCATAAATACATATGATCTCATCTCCTCTATGAGAATTTTTATTCACATTAATGTCCCACTTAGAATAATGATAAGTCCAAACACCCTTGGAATAATTAGTAAGAACTAGAGAACCCTTGGTGAGAGTAGATATATCCTTACTCCCTTTGGACATACTTTTATAGAAACTCTTCATATTGCCATATTTTCCACAATGATGAAAATTATTGGTCGCCTCTATACAATTAGGGTTGGTATGAATAGGACATACATATTGATAAAAGAAAACCCGATTATGTCTAGATGAATCCCTTGAAACGAGTCTAGAAGAAAATTGGAAACCTTTATTCTTCCATTTTTAGTTAGAAGAAACACCCTGACTAATGACAATACCAACTAAAGATCCTCCCAAATCTATTTTTATAGTTATTTCTACCTTTTCCAATGTTTCTTTTTTGAATATGTATTTAAAGGTTAAAAGTAACATTAGATTAATCATTAAATAAATATCATCCCTCAACTCCAACTCAAACCTATGAGCCTTTAGGTAATCACTGGTGACTGGCTCTAGTGTCAAGTTCACGAACTCATAAAAATAGGTGGAAAACTTAAGAATGGTATGTTACCCTTATATTATGGTCGAAACCTCCTCTATATTTTCCCATTGTAATGCCTCAAGATAAAACTCTTGGTTTAACATTTTCTTGAAATATAAACAAGTGAAATCCTCATACAACTTAGCTTGCATAATGGAGTCCCACCACCTCATTCATGGTCCCTAAAGAATATATGTCTAAAATTCCACTTTAGTCCTCAATATTCTTTAGAATGTTGAATATCCTCTCAATCTACTCAATATATTATTCAAATTCCTGGGATCCTTTTTCATTATAGATGAGATTTGGATGTTCCATAGTAAATTCTAAGTCGTGACCCATTACTCTTCTCAGGTTCCCAACAAATTCATGATCCATAATCTTAATAGTATAGATTAAAAATTAAAATAGAGAAGGTTCCACTAGAGTATTTTACTATGGAAACTATCTCATATCTTCCTTACTCAAATTTGGAATAGCTCTTCTAAGAGTTATTGTATAAAAATGATATGAAAAAACTAATCACACATGAGTAGAATCTAAAATCATAGAACCAAATTCAGGTGTCTATATAAATTCTTTAAAACTAAATGAATCTAAAGCACATGAATTATTTGAAAAAAATACTGAAAAAATAAGGAACTGGCCTCTTTAAATAAACCACATTTATTTTTAATTAAAATACTACAACAACCAAGTCCCAAGAATATGAAAAATCCCTAACATCCCATTGTAACTCTAATTCAGAAAAGAATGTGAGATCTCTAGGACCCTTTTCCACACTTACTACCCAAATTCTGATGATCTAAACTTCGGTCTACCAAACAACCAAAACACTACCCATTAACTATCAACAACAGATAGGATAGGTATTTACATTGATAACAATTTGTAATGGACCATCCCCTTTCAACTAGAAAAGTCACATAAGATGGCCCTCAACCTGGTGTGATATAAAAAAGGTCTATAAGTATCATGTAAATCCAAATAAACATCAACGTACACTATCCAAGAATGGAAAAAATATCCATGGGATATATAATTTAATACTTTTGAGAGTATGGTCTTTCTGTGTAATACTTTACAATATTTCTAGGAATATTTTTGGATCCAATCACTAAGACGGGACGTGATTCAGAGGTTTGGTGAGTTCAGAATTAATTTTTAAAAAATATAAAATCTCTTTTATATTATGTTTTCCCAATATTCAAAAAAATTATAATTTATCATGAGTAGAGTCTCTAATCTTAAATATGATTCTGATGTTGAATCTGTAGCATTGGTTTTACTCTATGTGCAACCTAAAATTTTTCGATGTGGGATGTTCGGATGGGGAAGCCATTGGTAGGTGAATTGGATAAATTAATTAATTTAATTAATTAATTTAATAAATTTAACACAAATAACTCAAAAATGGAGAATCTTATGAGAAATCCAAGTCCATCATTGAGTTTTAGATGGGTACTTACCCTAGGTGCGACCTAAATTCAGTCAGTATGGGATGATTGAATGAGGTAATCATTGGTGTGTACATTTGAATAAAATAAATAAATAAATTATTAATTTATTATTTTAAATGACATAATTAAATCTAATATAAATATCCCCTTATGAAAATTTTCCAACATTTGGATATATAACCCTTTATGGATCTAATAAGAGGAGGAGAACATCCTTCATTGGTGAATCGAGACTGGGCGAAAATCAATGATCGGAGCAAGGTGGGTCAACAAGAAGTGAATGTGGTAGATCATATTCACCATTAAAAGATGCATTATTAACCCATGATCAATCTATAATTGAGGTATGATGCATCAATTATGGTTTCCTCTCCTTTTGATTAAAATAATGATCATGATCAAAATAATTCCTTTATCATCATTTAAATGAACATCTTCATGAGCCCATATATTGAAATAAATTATTCATTCAATATATTTCTTATTTATCCCATGTTTCCCACCCTCATTTCCCCAATATAAAATCATTGGCTATGAACATCTGGCCAATGATGTTTATAAATATTTTTATTAGTTATTTTCCCCCACCGTTCATTGTGTTCTTCATCATTGGACCATAGGGTCACGATTAGACTTTGCTAGGGTAGGTTCAAGTGTGATCAAACTACCAGATTTGTTGTAGTGGCATGAATGACACACTGATTGATGGTTTGGGTATGTTTTGATAAAGGAGTGGGATGGTGTTTTTTGAATGGATTGGATTAGTACTACGGGTGAGGGTTTGTGATCAGAGATGGTTCGAGATTGGGTCGATAATCCTCATTTTCTAGGATGACATGTGGGGATGACATGTGGTATGATGGAATCGGTTCTGAGCGGGGTCCTTGTGCAGTGTCACATGGTAGAGGGTTCTTGGCATGGATGAGATGGTGTTCGGGTTCAGATCTACTACCAGGTGGTTGGGAATTCTCAACACAGTGAGCGTTAATAATATTATTATTATTATTATTATTATTAGTGATGGATTGAAAAAAAATAATTGATGATTAGTTATTTTTATTATATTAAATAATAATAATAATGGTGGAATAAAAAATGGAGTTGGAAAATAAAATTTAAGGGGTTTAATTTAATGGGAGTAGTATTATAAATATTTTTCATAATATTAATGATATTAAGATTTAATTAAATGTAACATAAATGAATATGGATGGAAGGATGTTGAGTTATTTTTTATCATTATTAATAATATTATTATTATGAAATGAATTTATAAGGGTAAGTGTGAATACAACTTGGTGTGTTGTACATGAGAAATTCAGGGAGGTTTTATTTAATTATTAATAATAAAAATAATGGTGAAATTAAATAAATGGGAATTAAAAGGGAGTCATTTTGGTGAGGTGCATACAGTAAAAAGAGGTTCCCCTTTTGAGTGTGAAGCCTTTAAAAAATAAAGGATTTAATAAAGAAAGTAATAATATTATATTATATTATTATAATTTATTTTGGGTGTCAAACATAAATCTGGTCATAACTTCTTCATAAGAACTCAGATTGATAAATCTTCAATGGAACCGCGACCCTGGAATTGGGATGGTTATTTTATGATAAATGATGGATATCTAATACAGGATCATGGAATAGGTCCATGGAGAAACCATTATTATTATTATTATTATTATTATTATTAAATCTGTTATATAATATATATTCTTCAGATGTTGTCAGATTAACAAATCGTCTATGGCAACATGATCCTAAAATTTAAGTGGAAGTTTCAATACAAATAGCATGTGTTTAATTTGGGTTCATGGCTCAAGCCCATGAATCAATGTTCATGTGTAATATTGTGAAATATTATTTTTTTCAATTGGTGTCTGATTTTGTCAAGTGAATATCCTTTTAGAGTGTTTTTTCATGAAGATCATGATGGTGTAATATACTTGGCCAGATGGGGGTGTTTGTAGAGGATTATCAGTGGAATTATATTTTCCCCTTCAGATTGATGATGATCCATGTGCGTTTGTCAGTGTTTGGGCCAAGACATGTCATGTTGTACCCTTTCCTGACATATAATACTACATGGCTATATATCCATGTACTAGTTACAAACATGTAAATGTATAGGTGCGGGACCACATGTCATATGGGTCCCCTCACACATAGTGTACCACTTGTTTTGTTTTTAATAAATTTCAATCATTCGTATCTCTATTGTTTGAATTGGGATTTTGTCCCACTACTAGCCTATCATGATTGTTTTTCCATGAATAATGTGATGGTACCCTCCTCTTTGGTTTTTTGGATACCTTGTGTAATTTTAGATGCATGAATCTTGGATAGGTAATTCTTGATGACTGTAGTGATCGCACATGATCACCAGAGACTACCGAATGGTACCCTCTAATAGGTCTGGGTAGTGGAGTTCCTTGATGACTGAAGACTCATACCCTCTAGCAGGGTAGGGAAGTGGATTTCCTCAATGAATTTCTGAGTGGTACCCCCCAATAGGACTGGGCACTGGGATTCCTTTATGACTAATGAGTGGTACCCTCCAGTAGGGTTAAGTAGTGGAGTTCCTCGATGACAATCAAGTGGTACCCACTAGTAGGGTTGAGAAGTGGAGTTCCTCAGTGGAATTTTTAGTGGTACCCTCTATCATGGTTGTATAGTGGAGTTCCTTAATAACTATTGAGTGTTTCCCTCTAGTAGGGTTGGGCAATGGAGCTCCTCAACAACATTCCAAGTGGTACCCTCCATCAGAGCTGGGAAGTGCAGTTCCTGGACTACTATTATAGTGGAACCCCCCATAGGCATGGGTACATGTCCTCTAAGGATTCTTATATAGAGTAAACCCCCTGGTGTACTAGGGTTTCATTCCTCTACTTCAAGTTTATTCCCACTTGACTGTGTCGCATAATGATGAGGTTGGGTTAGACTTTTATGGTTACATATGGGCGGACGTGTGGGATGTTGGGCATTGTCTATGAACTTTAGGAAATGTTGGTTTCTCTTCTTCTTGGGATAATATTTGAGATGTATATCCCCTTACTCTCCCATTTTAAATTATTTTATTGAGAATATATATATAATTTTGTATCCACGCCTTTTATTTTTTTACTCTCTTTCCATGGGTGGCGAAGACACGCTGGGTATGCCATGTTCTTTCCATGTTTATCTTCCTATGGTTATATAATTCTACTATCCTGCTATAAGTGTTGAATACTTTATGAGTAGTTAATCAACACTTCGTGTAGAGTACCTTGTGATTGGAAGAAGTTACTCTCATTATTGGTTTGGGTTTATCTATTATTTGTGATTGTATCTTACATCTACTATCTTTCTATTTTTGTTGTACCTCTTACTGCTCCCCCTTTATCTTCTGAGTCATCCTAATTTGTATGAATATTCTCACCCTTGTATTGTATTTTCTAGAATTTTTCATTTATTATGGAAATTAAGGAGAGTTTGGTGGTGGCTTTAGGTGAGCTTTGGGATACATAGTAATTTGGACCACCTATGGTGGTTGCAGCATAAGATTCAGGAGTTGGGCTCTCTCAAAAGTTTACTTTTACAGTGTATTCAGTTGGGACATATTTCTAGTTAGTAATGTATATTTCCAATTTACTTTTTAGTTTACATTATTGTACTCTTATAAAATCTAAAGTTTTTTCATGCATGTTTGTTCCCTTAGATTTTTTCTTCTTTTACATTTACTTCCTCTACACTTCTTCGTCAAGATAGTTATGTGTGTGCGTATAGGTACTTAGTAAAAGGCCTCCCCATGTTAGTTATGTCTTTGGTGCTATTATTCATCCCCTAGACTATGGAGGAATACTTGGGGTAGTTGATGCTGGAGCCCCAGCTTATGTTTGGTCATGAAAGATTGGTATCATATGTGGTTTTATCCTTGGGAAGTTATTTAGACTAATCCCCTTGTAAGGATTATTTTTTGGGTTTAGGGAAATAGTCTCTGAGTGTCTTGAGTGTGGATCTTAGGCTAGGGAACCCAGTGTTAGTATGGATGGCTTATGTATCCATTCACCATAACTTTGACTACTGGATTATAGATTTGGAATACCGACACATTTGTTACATGGATCAATGGAACATTCATCGTATAGGATTTTTTCTTTGATAGTCCTTCTTAATTCACCTCCACATTGTTATATATATATATATATATATGATCATTTGACTATATTGCACATCGATCACTTTTTACATGCCTTCAAAATGATATCATTCTATGTTATTGAATTATGTATCATGACGTAGATCTAATGAGTGATGAGGCCTCGGTTTAGGGATCATTCAAGGAGATCTTTCCTCCATGAGGGTAGGTAGCAGCACCCCAAACTGTCGAGTAAGAAGTGGTACCAACATAGAAGCATAATGATGCATGAAGTCTTAGTGTACACCATGAGTTCTAGTGCTAGAGGCCGTTGAGGTTCCCTGATGAGAAAAATACATAGGAAGTTGAGGATGGGCTTGAGTTCGTGATCCAAGTTCTTAGACTTGTGTAGATCCCAACCGATTAGATGGTTTCACTTGAAACAAGTAATCTTCATAGAGAAACAGTAGGTTCTGATGGTACCAGCAGATTATGTAACTATGTTGAATGAAAATTTTAGGTTTCAGAGATAAAGATTTCTCAGGTGTCATGTGTATCCATACTCCCTTTTCAGGTGTTTGAGGTTAGGCCTAATCTTGTGGTTTGAATATCTTGCTCAGATGGGACCCCTTTTAATAGTGGTCCTCATGGTGATACTTCTCCATGGTGATGTGTCGAATCAGTAGATCCATGTGTCGGTGATGTTCAATTTGGCTTAAGACATGCATTTAAGAGGTACAATTTCCTGACTGAGATGTGTTCTTGTGATGTGATCTAAATACGTGTAGTCGAGTCAGTGTTTTCCAAAAGCAGATAGTATCAATGTTTGGTAGAGGAGTTCCTTTTACTTGTGTGTTTGAGGTACTTATGATGTGCTAAGGTATTGGAGTGATACTTGACTATGCTTTGTAGTTGGTAAATCAAATGGATATCTTTAGGTTCTAGGATATTATGGCTCAGTGGCTTCGAGTGTGGTTCAGGGAATGACATGTGTCTTCACTAATCTAGTTGTAGTTATAGTATAAAGTTGTAAGCCACATTTCCTTTGACGTAGACCCTATTTAAGACCTAGAGATAATGGTGGTGGACTTTTTTCTCTACCCTTGTGATGGAGGATCCTGTATAGAGGATCTTTGATCACACATTTCTGCCAATGGTGTGACTTGACATTGCAAAGAGATAGAGAGAGAGAGCCTCTCATGAAATATTTCTATAGCGATAGTGGGAGCCTATGATGTTTTCCATAGAATGGACTGGTCTTTTATCATCAATGATCAAATTATTTCTATAAGTGATTATGTTAGTGCTTCCAGGTTATGGGATGGAGTTATCCACTTTGATGAGGATTAATCCCCAAACAGAGCCGGATGAGCTCATTTGAAGGTGGTTAAAACCACTTCCTTATCAACTGGATAGTATTACCCCAAGAGTAATGGATGTTTTGAACTCTAATATTCCATCAATGATGGTGTGGGTTGATGATGTATTTCTTTAGGATGTGCTGGGTATACCTCCCCACCATGAGATTGACCTCTGCATAGACTTTCACCAGGGAAGGTCTAATATTTACACTAGCATATCAAATGACCTTATATACCTACAATATCTAGTGGTGTGGTTGGAGGAGTCTGTAGATTGGGATATTTGTAAGATCCAATGTGTTCACTGAGGCATCCCTATGTTGTTTTCCAGGGAGTTCGATGATACCTTGAGGTCTGGTGTGGATAGTCATCACCTGAACTATGTGACTATCTAGGAGGAGTATCCGTCCTTGAGATTCCATTACCTATTCACCCAATGGATGGAGGTGACATGGATCAAAGTTTGAACTTTGTATGGATAATCACCAGCTCCAGGTTCAAAATTTGGATGTACTGAGTGTGGCATCCAAGAGTCGTTATGGTTATATTGTGTTCTTGGTGATACCCTTCGGTGTGTTGAATGCCACAGTAGAGTTCACAAGACATATGAGTCATATCCTTAACCTTTCTTGGATTGATATGCGGTATTATTTTGTGATGAAAACCTCGTGTACTCATCATTAGATTTGTAACACACGAAACATAGGAGGATTACGCTAGACAAGCTCTGAGAGTGTTAGTCGTATGAAAGCTCTTGTGGAGCTAGTTATAGATTTTAATTTCCTCTTCTTGGGATACGTCTTCTCAGACATAAGAGTGATATTGGACCCTAATAATGTTTATGCAATATGATATTAAGGGCTACCTAGGGAACATATGTGGAAGAATATACTCTCAATTAGGTTTTCTATTTTCTATTATCAAATAATGTGATAGATTAGTGGACCTCTTTGTAGTTGAATCTTATAAGTGAGGATAGTACTGCATACCCCCACATGACGGTTTTCACTCATCCACTTCCTCAATGAGTTAAGGAGGAAAAACTTGGGGGTATCGATTAATGTATTTTTTGTGACTATAATTCCTTATGAGATTCACAAGATGGATCTTCTAAAGAATAAAATCACTTCATCTTTTTTCTAGGATGGACGGTAGTTTCCATCATATTATGAGAGGAGTTGATGATTTAGTTTCACACTTCCCCTTTGGATCTATATCCCAATTTAGGTAAGATGTCTGGAAGACTCGATGTAGACTTGGTATCCCTAATTTTCTACTTAGTTTTAACTTTTGGGAAAAAACATATTTGAAGAATAGAATAATGTAGAGACTCTCGTTTTTTCATATAAGTCTTTCTAATGTTTTTAAGAATATTTTTAGAGCCAATTACTAAGATGTCATGTGATTCTGAGGCCTAGTGAGCTCTTAATTAATTTTATAAAAATGGTAAATATCTTTTATATTATGTGGGCATGGATTTTCTAAAAAAGTGGAATATATCCATAATGGAGTCACTAATTGGAAATATGAGGGCATAATTGAATCTATAGCATGGATTTTACACTAGGCACAACCTAAAGTTGGTCGGTATAGGACATTCAGATGGGGTAGCCGTTGGTGGGTTCATTGGATAAAATAATTATTTTAATTTATTTATTTAATAACTCTAACAAAAATAACTAAAAATTGGACACTATAATGAGAAATATGAGACCAACATTGATTTCATAATATGGTTTTTTCCATGGATAGGACCTAATGTTGGATAGTGCAGGACATTCAAATGAAGCATCCATTGGCAGGTACATTTAAAAAATAAAAAAAATGTTGTAATAATTAACCAAATTAAATCCTCTATAAATACCCTATTATTAAATTTTTCCAAGTGTTTTCCACATAACCTTTGTTGGATCTAAGATGATAATTAGAGAATCATTTTTTGGCAGATTGAGACCGGATGACAATTGGTGATCGTATCGAGGTGGATCAATAAGTGAGAATATAGTAGATCATATTCATCACTAGAAGATGTTTTCTTTACCAACGATCTATCCATAATAGAAGTTGGACATGTCAATTGTGGTTTTATCCCATTCTTATTAAAATATTGAACTTGATCAAATTGGTTTCCTTGACCTGTTTTTTGATGAAAATTCTTATCGGCTCATGTATCAAAATAAATTATTCATTCAATTTATTTATTATCTATGAAATATTTCTCACATTGGCTTCCCATGTATAAAATTGTTTTCCAAGGACTCAAGTCCAATGATGTTTATCACATTTTTTATAGTTTATTTTCCCCACTGTTCTTTGCATTCTTGATCATTGCACTACGTGGTCATGAGTTGACATTATTAGGGTTGGTTTGAGTGAAATCGAACCCCTGGATTTGTTACGGTAGCATGAAGGACACATGGATAAACTATTTGGGGATGTATTGATAAACAAATGATATCATGTATTGTGAATGGATCGGTTTAGTGCTATGAGTGTTGGTTTTTTATCAGAGGTGGTTCAGGATCGGGTCAATAATCCTCGTTTTCCCGGTTGATGCATGACAACAACATGCGTTGTGAAAGAATCAGTTCTGAGGGGGAATGTGTGGGTTCTCCTAAAAGAGGCTACTTGGTGTGGATGAGGTGATTTTCTGTCTCAGATCTTTAATAAGGTCATTGATCATGGTCAACATGGTGGGCGTTATTATTATTATTATTATTATTAATGTTGATGGGTGGATAAAAATCAAATGATGATTTTTTATTATTATATTGAATAATAATAATGGTAGCATAAAAAGTGTGGTTGTGTAACAAAATTTAATGGGTTTAATTAAATAGGATCTGTAGTGTTAATAGTGTTAATAATATTAATGATATGAGGATTTAATGAAATGTGAAATAATTTAATATGGATGGAAGGAAGTTGAGTTATTAATTATCATTATTAATAATAATATTATTATGAAATAAATGTGTATGGAGAGGTGTAAATACCCCTTTGTCTGTTGTATTTGAGAATGTTGGGGAGTTTTGATTTAATTATTATTATTATTATTAATTATATTGAAAATAAATAAATGGGAATGAAAGGGGTGTCATTTCAGTGAGGCACGTACAGTAAATGGATGGTCCCCTTTTGAGGATGAATTGTTTGAAAATTAAATTATTTAATAAAAAATTAATAATATTATATTATATTATTATTATTTATTTCGGGTGTCAAACCTAGATCTGGTCGTAAATTCTTCATACGACCTCAAATTGAAGAACCATCAGTGGAACCACAAAACTAGAATTTGGAAGATCATTTTAAGACCAATTTTTGATATCTAATTCAGGATCATGGTATAGGTTCATGGATAAACCAATATTATTATTATTATTTTTATTTTTGTTTTTGTTGTTGTTGTTGTTGTTGTGAAATCTGGTATCCAAAAAAACTTCTTTATATAGTGTCGGATTGATAAACCATCTATGGAAACACAATCCTAAAATTGAGGTGGGAATTTCAAGATCAATATTAAGTTTTTGATTTGGTTTTGTAGCTTGGGCCCATGAAACATCAATCATGTGTTATAGGGTGAAATTGTACTTTTTCACCGGGTGTCCAATTTGGAATGTGAATAGACTATTCCGAAATTTTTTCCTTGAGGATCATATAAATTTAACTCAATTGGACATTTGGGGATAGTTGAAGAGTTTTATCAGTGGAGTTATGTTTTTCCCTTTTAACCAATGACGAGCCTCGTGAGTTCATCGGGATTTTTCACAAGATATTTCTTATTGTACCCTTACACACTACGCAATACTACATGGGTAGAGATCCATGTACTATATAGGGACATGACCATGTAGAGGTGTAGGACCAAACATTATGTGGGTCCCCTCACAAGTGGTGTACCCCTGGTTTCCTTTTTATGAAACTTCAATCATCCGGATCTCCTTTGTTTGAACTCAAATTTTGGCCTGTGAGTAGCCTATATTTAGTGTTTTTTTGTGTTGAATGTGATAGTGAAATTTATTTTGGTGTTTGAGATGAAATGTGTAATTTACTAGGAATGAATCTTGGATGGGAAATTCTCAATGACAGTAGTGATCAAGAAGGATCACCAGACACTATCGAGTGGTGCCCTCCAGCAAGGTTGTGCATTTGAGTTCCTCACTAATTATTGAGTGGTAACCTCGAGAAGGGATGGAAAGTGGAGTTCCTCAATGAATTCTTTAGTGGTATTTTTCTGTATGGATGGGAAGTGGAGTTCATAAACGACTATTGATATGTACCCTTCAATAGGGATGGGTGGTGGCGTTCTTCAACTACTATTGACTGGTACCCTCTAGGAGGGTTGGGCAGTGGAGTTCCTCAATGAATATCTGAGTGGCACCCACCAATGGGGCTTGGTACTGGAGTTCCTCAATTACTATTGAGTGGTATCCTCTAGAAGGCATGGGTAGTGGAGTTCTTTAATGAATTTTCAAGTGGTACCCTCCAGCAGAGTTGGGCCGTAGAATTCCAAAACAACTATTATAGTGGAACCCACCATCAGCATGGGCGTAGGACCTCTATGATTTCTTATAGATAAGAACCACCCCACCCCCCACCCC
The DNA here is from genome assembly GCA_963277665.1 of Viscum album. Taxonomy (NCBI): domain Eukaryota; kingdom Viridiplantae; phylum Streptophyta; class Magnoliopsida; order Santalales; family Viscaceae; genus Viscum; species Viscum album. The sequence goes on along the minus strand of OY728128.1, from coordinate 1,128,647,101 downwards.
CGAACTAATGGGGTAAAAGTCCTCTACATTGATTTTTTTCCCACTTGACTATGAGAAACAATGAAGAGGCATGGTTAGACATGTACGGTTACTTCTGGGTAGATGAATGGGATGATGGGAATTGTTAGTGAACTTTTGGAACTATTGGATACTATTATTCTTAGATTGATCTATAAGATTGAGATCCCCTTACCCTCTCATTTGGGATTCTTTAACATAGAATATATATATATATAGGATTCTATATCCAAACCTTATATTTGGTTACTCTTTTTTCATGGGAGGCGAAAATGTGTTGGGTATGCCACATGATTTCCACGTTTAGATTCGCATGGTTAGGTGAGTCTACTCTCCTACTATATGTGGAAAATAATTGGTGTTTAGTTCATATAAATACCATGTTTATCCCCCTATGTTTGGATGAGGTTACTTTCAGTCTTGGTTTCAGTTGAGCTATTCTCTATGAATGTATCTTACTTCTATTATCTTTTTATTCCTATTGTATCTCTTAATGACCCCTCTTAATCTTTCAGGTTGTCCTAATGGGTATGTATATACTCACCCTAACATGGTAATTTCCCACATGTGTTGTGTCTTATGAAAAAGACAGATAGGTCATTGGTTACTTCAAAGGAGCTTTGGGATACCTGATACGTTGGACCACTTACGGTGGTCACATCATGGGATTTAGGAGCAAGTCTCTCTCAAATGTTTACTTTTCCATTTTTTCAGTTGGTACACATTTCTATTTTATAGTGTATTTTCCCCTTTCCATTTAAATTTACACTACCATACTCTAGTAATATCTAGAGGTTTTTCATTCATGGTGGTTCCCTTAACTTTTTACTTCTATTAATTTTACTTCCTATTAACTTTTGTATTTATATGGTTATGTGTGTGCATAAGGTTACTTAAGATAAGACATCCCCATGGTCAATTTCTCTTCAGCAGTAGTATCCAGCCCATGTTCTATGGATATGGGATTGGGGTAGTTTTGGCATGAGCCCCATCTTAGGTAAGGTCATGAAAACATCTAGTTTATAAAAAAAATTAATAAATGAAACCATTTTATAAACATTCCATTATTTTCCTTAAATGAATACCATATTCCCCAAATTCTGGAATATGAAAAATATATAAGAAAATATGGTAAGAATATGAAAAACCAACCAATGATACACCGTAATATAAACATGTGAGAAAATATCAATGAAATAATCCATCATGCAATAAACCAGATATAAATGAAAAAATTACTATTTGGTATCCAGCCTATAAAAATACATACTAGACATTAATGAATTTTAAACCAGGAATATGTTGGTTTCAACTAATATTGATTCCTACCATAATATATTGATATCAAAAAAACTCCAATGATGTTATACTTACACTAGAGTTACATGTCCCATTCCCAATTCACCTAAGGTTCCCAATGTTCTATTCTAGTTCAAACCATTTTAAATTCCATGATCACATTTAATAGACCATTTTTCATATCGATGAAAACAGATTTTTAAATAAAAACCTTCTAAAAACATAATTTGTTTCCATTAAATCCTTTTAAATGTTAAAACATTAATTTTCATTCAAAAAACAAAAGGTAATGAAAAAAGATAAAGAAAACCATGGATTGGAACCACTTTCATAGATACACTTATCTTAAGAATAACGGAACCACCCATCTTTATAAAAAATTCCCAAGAACCCTAACATAATCATATCACATAACTTAATCATAAAAGAAAGATAACATTCCCATATTTTACTAACAATATAACATTTTAAGGTATTTAAATAATGAATCCATTCTAAAAAACCATTTTCAAAACCATTTAATAAAGAGATTTTTAAATCAGAGTGTCCCATACCACTTTCAAGCTTTTAAAATTTTAAACCATTAATATCCATAAAAATAAATCCTTGAAACCATTTTTAAAACATGGATATTAATGATAAATATTTATAATAATAAATCGTTAAAACATTTAAAATGATATTTTAGTTAAAGGGTTTTTAACCAAATGAGAAACACTTGAATTCAATAATTGAGGAATAACATTTAATCATAACTTTATAATATCATGAGAATAAAGGGATTCATGATATAATATTCCAAAGTACAGTATATACACCATATAAGAGTTAATTGGTGCATAACAACAATGAATCCTTAATAGAAATGTAAAATGAGATGAAATCCCTTATAAAGAAGGTATCCTTAAATTAAGGATAAATCAATCTCATAATTATGTGTGAAAAATATAAATACACCCAATATAAGTAGATATTAAGTTTAAAACAATAAGATGTCATTAAAACATATTTATATGATGACATATTCAATTACTACAAGTTGAACCCAAAGAAATCGAAATTGGGTTACGAAGTTCCCTTATAAAAAATCGACAGCCTAACGGCGTCACATTAAAATTCAGAAAATGAGTTGATGAGAGAGAAAATGGTATCTCATAACTTGGACATAAAATTTACATCAATAAGGATATTTAAGAATATATCCCAACATAAAAATATGTAAGTTAAAAGACATAACAAAATAAGTCTTTTAAAAAGAAGAGTGTGAAAGGTTCCCTTACCGATTTGGAAAACTTTCAAAACGTACACCCCATGAAAGAAGGGTCATACAATGAAGATGTAAATACCCATAAATGAGAGTATATTATACAAATAGTATAATAATGGGCAGGACATACACCACACAAAATGAAATAGTGGAAAATGTTGCATGAATCTCACAGGAATAAAAAGTGAGATGAAAGTCCCCTTATGAAAATTTGGTAGCCTAACAGCGTCACTTAAAACTTCCAAAAATGGATTGATGAGATCAAATACGGTCTCTAATAATATTAAAATAAAATTTACAGAAATATGAATATAAAATAACATACCCCAACATAACAAATAGGAGCTTAAAATAAGTTACATAAAGGAGAGTACTTAAAAAGAAAGAGAGAGCTTGGATCTCTTACGAAAATTCGGCAGCCTAACGGCGCCAATAAAATCTTCCAAAATGGATTGATGAGATAAAATAGGGTATCACATCATATGAACATAAAAAGTACAGTAATATTAATATAAAATAACATCCCAATCATAAGAAATATGAGCTTAAAAGTAATGACATAAAAGAGTGTACTTAAAAAGAAAGAGAGGGGTAGGATCCCTTACCTCAAGTCTGACTTGACTTGTTCGTTTCTTTATATTCATGAATAATAAATTTTTTCAATTTATAATTTCTTAAGGAACTCTTTTAAGGACTATTATTCAGTTCATATCACATATTATAATGTTATAATAATTGTTTAATAATGTTAGTTCATATCATACATTTTTGCAGATGTTTGGTACATGAGTAAAAAATGAACTTGTTTGAAAATGATTTCTCATGTAGTTATAAGTAAATAATTTCCAGAATAGTATTAATGATTAAAATATCATATATATATCCAGTACATATTCATTTTATACTATTCTATAACATTGGGAGAAAAAAAATGAAAAGCACCGTTCATAGAGACAGTAGGTCATACGTACGCATGAACGCTACTTTAATTTTTTTGGTCATATTAATGGAATTAAAAATAAATGATATATATATATATTATAATTAAAGTATAATATATATGTTATATAGGTCACATTTTTTCATTAATTTCATTCTTTATACATTCCATGTATTGCATGAACGAGTCACATCACTTGAGGGGGCAGTAGTCCACACTTCATCATATGAAATTATCGAATTTGCACAACATGAAAAGAATAAAGATATATTTTAAATATAAAATAAACAATCATATATTAAACATAAATACCATATATATCATATATAAAATACAATGACATCATAATGGACACCTTTAAAGGTGTTAAAAGAATATTGAACAATCATCGTTTCGTGAGGCAGAAAATCGCCAACCACAGAAACAGTATGTTCTTTAACCATTAGACGAAGGTGTGTGCAGGTGTAGCTCTAATAATTCTCATAACAACATCCCAGTATATTAAAGATACTGGTTCTGTTACAAAATAAAGTAATAAAAAGAGTTTAGGGGGTTGGAGAAGAAAAATAAAACATAAGAACACAAGAGAAGACACTACCTTTAAATCGGGTAACTCTTTTTGATTTGAGCTCAAAGGCTTCCTTGGAAAGACTTCTGCCCAAAGTGAGGCTTCTAGGAGTAAGAGAGGGATGTGGAGAGACAAAATTGGAAGGGTTTTTCCGAGACAAAGGCTTTAGAGGTGTGGGTAAAGTGGTATAGGTGGGGGCCTTTTATAAGAGGATAAGAGGGGCACTCTTGAAAAGTCTTGAAAAGTAACATTATTATAAAATGATTTTCGGATTTTAAAGGTCCCACAATTATATGTTTCGAGGATAAGGTGATAATAGTTCGAAATCCACACATCCAATAGGTTTTTGACAAGTGTAGGTCTTAGATTTTACATTATCTTTTCATTTTATTTAATCGTTAAATAATGAGGTAATCACTACATCATCATGGTGTCATAAATAATATAATTTATTTAATGTATAAAAATTATAAAAAATATCATGATGTAGGAAATATTTTTATATTTCTAATGAATATTTATAATCAAAAATATGACCTGTATAGCCCCATTTAAAAATTGTTTTAGTAAAACAACTCATGTTTGTGACATTTTTATTTTAACATTAAATAAAATGTTTTTAATGTCATTTTCCTACCAAAGTGGCTCCATGGGGTCCCCAAGTTGACCCATGTATTTTATTGGTCATCCATGACACATCCAATAAGGTTAGGACATGTGTCAAGGTCATTTCATATTATTAAAACATTATTTTTACCTTAAATTACACTAATTACCTCTAATCGCGATTAAAAACTTAAAATTTACTATTCACCAAAAAATTATTTTAATCCCATTGAACCAAATTTTACTTCCTAATTAAAACCATGTATGTCAAATTTTTGAAATTAAAAACACAGAGGTGGTAAAATTTCATTTATACGAAAAATCAGTTTTTTTAAGTACCACTTAGTGGTTTCACTATTCATCAAAAATTGAAGTTTTTCAGAAAAATACCAAAAATTCACCCTAAGCTATATTTGATATTCTGAATTAAAAAATGATTTATATTTTAAAAAAATTGAAAAAATATAAGTTACATTAATTAATTTAATAATTAATTCCCGCTGTCAGAACAAATAGCATGCTTTTATGAAACAATATATATCAAAAGATTGACACTAGTTTAAGTCAAATTTCAAAGTGAAATTAATTCCAATTACCACTATAGGATTAAATGGTAAAAATATATTCTAATTTAACTTTAAAACCAATTCAAAAGATAATATAATCATATAAATAAATTATATTAAAAAGATGTTTTGAATTAAAATACAACATTTTTCATTATTCATTAAAAAATGAACTTTATCGGAAAAATACCAAAAATTTACACAAAGTAAATTTTGATGTCCCGATTGTAAAGAAGAATTTTATTTTGTCAAATATAACACATAAAATTGTCAAAAAGTGGATTTAAAAGAGGTTCTCCATCAAAAGGCGGTTAATCGGCCTTTTAAAGAATATTAGAATGTTTATGCTTAAAATTGGATTCATTCACATTTTTAATCTTCTAACATTTATTGTAAATGTTAAAATATTTTACAAACATATATAATAATTTTGTAGTTAGTTCTGTTCATTCCCGTCATTATAATGGCTAGGTGTTAACTACTATTTAAAATAAAATTATTTTATTATTAGAGTGCAACGTAAGATTTCAAAGGAACTCGTTGTTGCGTATTGGGTAAGCCATCGAGCATAGTGTTCCCTTTAAATTAATATTAACATTTTATTCACAAATAGGGATAAATATAAAAATATCATATTCTTTATTTACCTGGGGTGTGACATCCTTCCCCCCTTTTGGGAATTGTGTCCTCTTAATTTTAAAATTGGGCTCAGAAACATCATTGAAAGTCCCACATCGGAACAAGAGTCGGTAAAACAATCACTTTAAAAGAAAGAAAGAGAAGTAAAGAGGTCACCCAAGTTAACCCATACTAGGATTCCATGTAGGAAAACATGGATATGGAATAAAAAGCAAAGGTTCATGTTCTGAGGGAGAGTGATAGAAAACATGGTTAGGAGAAAGTTAACCACAAGAAAATCACAAACTTGTGGTGGGTTAAACGGTATTCGATTCCCCAGTAGGAAAATTTAATAGACAACATTTTTATTTTAGGATACTTTTAATTAAGGAATTTATTTTTGATCTTATGGTAACATACTTACTTGTCATGTTGACTTTCAACTTTTACTATATTTCTTACACAAACTCATACTTCCCAAAAATGATGAGTATTTAGGAAGACGTGTTCACATTAAGTGTACTATAATAAAATTCTTGAGAATCACCTAATCCACAAAGAGAACTATATATTTCTCATGTCTTTAGACCCTTACAAAAACCAAAATTGTTAGAACATAATCAGATAATCTAGAAAAGGATAACCCTTTATAAAAAGAAAATCTATTCTTAATCTCCAAAATTTGTCCAACAAAACTCAAAGTTCAACGAGGAACATTCGAAACCAATTTGTCCATAAAACTCTTTAAAGTAAACCAAAATAAAATTAAAACCCAAATAGTTGAAGGATTTATTCACATATTCTTCCAAGGTACAAATTAACACTTATCTCCAAATAACATCAGTTGCTCTAAAAGTCTCATATTGAAAAGTAATTAACCTAATCACATATCCTCCATGATAGGTTAATAATTTCCATAGAGAACCCAAAATCAACTTACTCTTAATTCATAAAATCATATAACTAAAAATAATAAGTCATACTAACCGGGGACTTCACGTAGTCCCGTGGTAGGTGATAAATACCAGTCACACTTTGGTTGTGGGTTCGATTCCCGCAGCTTTTTCCGACACGACGGGTTGTCACACGGTCTGCGTGTTTTCCTTTTTATAAAACTCCAAAAATAACCCTAACATGATTTAACTTCAATGGTTTCCTTATACCTCTCATTTTCATCCAAATTCATTACAATCTCAACTTCTTAATTCTTGAAGACTTATTTCACCACAATAAAATAAAACGATTCCAAAAATGAATAACAGCATACCATGATCATGGATTTCACTCGGTTTCATTGTCATCTTGTTCACGTAGGTATAATTCCCATGCATTACAACAATGATTTATAGATCCTTCAAAATCATTTGCTTCCTCCATCCAAATACACCTTGTACAACATGGGTCATATGGGTGTGCACAGAAAAACAGTTTTGGAAAATAATCATGTATGACATATAATTCCAAAACATCTGATAAAACATGATTTCTATAAAATAGTCAGACAGAATTTGAGTTGAAACCTTCTATTATTGGTCCTTTTAAAATACCATAAGTATGTGCTGAGAGACTATATTTTAAAAGAAAATATAAATAGGTTGCACAAGGGTCTCCTTCCTCAGCACCATTTTTAAATTCATAATATGCTTCAAATTCTTGTGATAAGTTAAAATATTTGAAAATACCTTGATAATATTTACCTTTCTTGAAAATATGAAAATATTGTGAAAATAGTATTTTCCTAAATACAACCCATGATCCACAATGATAATGAGGTATAGTGGAGGTGTTTGATATCTCAAACAACTACTTGCAAGTGAGTTGTATGCTAGAAAAAGTTTCACAATCATCCGAACATGACATTGCAATAATTATTGCAAGCATGTCATCAGGAAGAGAGAGGAATTTCATTTGAGATCCTCCTCCTTCCATTCGTAACTGACTTTACTTGAACTGAAAAAAAGTTATAAAACAAGGATTTAACGGAAATAATAGATATAGGTACTAACCATGTGTCTAACAAAAACTATTAATCCCTAAAGTTGTCTAAACCGACCTCTGATACCAACTATAAGGACCCGGCCTTAAACATTACTTATTATTGAATTAAATGAATAATTCACATAGAGGATATTTTCTGGTTTAGAGTTTTAGAGAATTAGATCTTAAATCATGCATTACATTCCACATTTAAACAAAGTGGTTACATTAAAGATAGTATTCATTTTTTCCCATTGATGGAAACATATTTAAAACAAAACATGGATTCTTTCATGAAATTTCCTTGACCCTATAATCACATCATGTACCTTTCCCTTGACCTATGAAAAACATTTCAAAAACTTGGGATGAGTATAAAAAGCTCAGTAAGGGATATAAAAGTATGAAATGAAAACATTAGTCTATGTAAGAAATCATACTTTACTCATAAAACATAATCACTTTAACATACCTCATCAAATCATGAATAAATCATAGAAATCATAAGACATAAAGGTAACTTGAGGCATTCATAACATTATTACGTAGGGAGTAACCCTCTTGGTTACATTTGTAATACCCATCACAGTATATTCTCTAAATCTCTTCGGAGAAACCTTAGCGTTTAACCCCTTCATGTTACCCAATGTATTGGAGAGCTATATCGGGCTCACCTTCCCTTAGTTTATCACGAAACCACCCATATTCATAAACAATGCCCAAGAACCATAACATAATCATAGAAAATAATGTAATCATAAAGTAAATACAACATTCCCATATTTCAATAACAATATAACATTTTAAGATATTGAAATAATGAATCCATTCTAAAAAACCATTTTTAAAACCATTTAATAAAGAGATTTTTGAATCAAAGTGTCCCATACCACTTTGAAGCTTTTAACATTTTAAACCATTAATATCCATAAAAATAAATCATTGAAACCATTTTGAAAAAATTGATATTAATGAGAAATATTTATAAGAATAAATCATTAAAACATTTAAAATGATATTTTACTTAGAGTTTTTAACCAAATGAGAGACACTTGAATACAATAATTGAGGAATAAAATTTAATCGGAACTTTATAATATCATGAGAATAAAGGGATTCGTGATATAATATTCCAAAGGACAGTATATACACCATATAATAGTGAATTGGTACATAACAACAATGAAGTCTTAATAGAAATGTAAAATGAGATGAAATCCCTTATAAAGAAGGTGTCCTTAAATTAAGGATAAATCAATATCATAATTATGTGTGAAAAATATAAATATACCCAATATAAGTGGATATTAAGTGTAAAACAATAAGAGGTCATTCACACATATTTATAGGACAACATATTCAATAACTATAAGTTGAACCCAAAGAAATCGAAATTGGGTTATGAAGTTCCCTTACAAAAATTCGACAGCCTAACGGCGTTACATTAAAATTCAGAAAATGAGTTGATGAGAGAGAAAATGGTATCTCATCACTTGGACATAAAATTTACATCAATAAGGATATATAAGAACATATCCCAACATAAAAATATGTAAGTTAAAATACATAACAAAGTAAGTCTTTTAAAAAGAAGAGTGTGAAAGGTTCCCTTACCGATTTGGGAAACTTTCAAAATGTACACCCCATGAAAGAAGGGTCATACAATGAAGATGTAAATACCCATAAATGAGATTATATTATACAAATAGTATAATAATGGTCAGTACATACACCACACAAAATGAAATAGTGACAAATGTAGCATGAATCTCACGGGAATAAAAAGTGAGATGAAACTCCCCTTATGAAAATTTGGCAGCCTAACGGCGCCACTTAAAACTTCCAAAAATGGATTGATGAGATAAAATAGGTTATCTCATCATATTAACATAAAATGTACAGAAATATTAAAATAAAATAACATCCCCCAACATAACAAATAGGAGCTTAAAAGAAGTGACATAAAGGAGAGTTCTTAAAAAGAAAGAGAGAGGTTAGATCTCTTGTGAAAATTCGGCAGCCTAACGGCGCCAATCACATCTTCCAAAATGGATTGATGAGAGAAAATAGGGTCTCTCATCATATGAACATAAAAATTACAGTAAGATTAATATAAAATAACATCCCAATCATAAGAAAGATTAGCTTAAAAGGAATGACATAAAAGAGTGTACTTAAAAAGAAAGAGAGGGGTAGGATCCCTTACCTCAAGTCCGACTTGACTTGTTCGTTTCTTTATATTCCTGAATAATAAACTTTGGTAAATTTATAATTTCTTAAGGACCTCCTTTAAGTATTATTATTCAGTTAATATCACATATTATAATGTTATAATAATTGTATAATAATGTTAGTTTATATTAGACATTTTTGCTGATGTTTGGTGCATGAGTAAAAAATGAACTTGTTTGAAAATGATTTCCCATGTAGTTATAAGTAAATAATTTTAAGAATATTATTAATGATTAAAATATCATATATATCCTGTACATATTCATTTTATACTATTCCATAAAATTTGGAGATAAAAAATGAAAAGCACCATTCATGGAAACGGTAGGCCGTACGTACGCATGAACGCTACTTTAATTTTTTTTGTCATATTAATGGAATTAAAAATAAATGAGATATATATATATATTATAAGTCCAGTATAATATATATGTTATATATGTCACATAGTTTCATTAATTTCATTCTTTATACATTCCATGTATTGCATGAACGAGTCACATCACTTGAGGGGGCGGTAGTCCACACTTCCTCATATGAAATTATCGAATTTGCACAACATGAAAAGAATAAAGGTATGTTTTAAATATAAAATACAGAAGCATATAGTAAACATAAATACCATATATATCATATATAAAATAAAGTGACATCATAATGTCCACCTTTAAAGGTGTTAAAAGAATATTGAACAATCATCGTTTCGTGAGGTAGAAAATCGCCAACCATAGAAATAGTATGTTCTTTAACCATTAGACGAAGGTTTGTGTAGGTGTAGCTCTAAAACTTCTCATAACAACATCCTATTATATTTAAGATACTGGTTTTGTTACAAAATAACAGAATAAAAATATTTTAGGGGTTTGGAGAAGTAAAATAAAACATAAGAACACAAGTGAATACACTACCTTTAAATCGGGTAACTCTTTTTGATTTGAGCTCAAAGGATTCCTTGGAAAGACTTCTGCCCAAAGTGAGGCTTCTAGGAGTAATATAGGGATTTGGAGAGACAAAATGGGCAGGGTTTGGCCGAGCCAAAGGCTTGAGAGGTGTGGGTAAAGTGGTAGAGGTGGGGGCCTTTTATAAGAGGAGAGGAGGGGCACTCTTGGAAAGTCTTGAAAAGTAACATTATTATAAAATGCTTTTCGGATTTTAAAGGTCCCAAAATTATATATTTCGAGGATAAGGTGATAATAGTTCTAAATCCACACATCCAATAGGTTTTTGACAAGTGTAGGTCTTATATTTTACATTATCTTTTCATTTTATTTAAATCGTTAAATAATGAGGTAATCACTGCATCATCATGGTGTCATAAATAATATAATTTATTTAATGTCTAAAAATTATAAAAAATATCATGATGTAGGAAATCTTTTTATCTTTCTAATTAATATTTATAGTCAAAAATATGACCTGTATAACCCCATTTAAAAATTTTTTTAGTAAAACAACTCATATTTGTGACATTTTTATTTTAACATTAAATAAAAAGTTTTTAATGTCATTTTCCTACCAAAGTGGCTCCATGGGGTCGCCAAGTTGACCCATGGATTGTCTTGGTTGTCCATGAAACATCTAATAAGGGTAGTACATGTGTCAAGGTCATTTCATTTTATCAAAACATTATTTTTACCTTAAATTACACTAATTACCTCTAATCGCAATTAAAAACATAAAAGTTACTATTCACCAAAAAATTATTTTAATCCCATTAAACCACATTTTACTTCCTAATTAAAACCATGTATGTCGGATTTTTGAAATTCAAAACACAGAGGTGGTAAGATTTCATTTAAATGAAAAATCATTTTTTTTAAGTACCACTTAGTGATTTCATTGTTCATCAAAAATTGAAGTTTTTCAGAAAAATACCAAAAATTCACCCTAAGCTATATTTGATATTCTGAATTCAAAAATGATATCTATTTTACAAAATTCAAAAAATATAAGTTACATTAATTGATTTAATAATTAATTCCTGCTGTCAGAATAAATAGCGTGTTTTTATGAAACATTATATATCAAAAGATTGACAATAGTTTATGTCCAATTTCAAAGTGAAATTAATTCCAATGACTAATATTGGATTAAACGGTAAAAATATATTCTAATTTCACTTTAAAACCAATTCAAAAGATAATATAATCATATAAATATATTATATTAAAAAGAGGTTTTGAATTAAAATACAACATTTTTCACTATTCATTAAAAATGAACTTTATCAGAAAAATACCAAAAATTTACACAAAGTAAATTTTGATGTCCTGATTCAAAAGAAGAATTTTATTTTGTAAAATATAACACATAAAATTGTCAAAAAGTGGATTTAGAATAGGTTCGCCATCAAAAGACGGTTAATCGACCTTTTAAAGAATATTCGAATGTTTATGCTTAAAATTTGATTCATTCGCATTTTTAATCCACTAACATTTATTGTAAAAAGTAAAAATATTTGACAAACATATATAATCATTTTGTAGTTAGTTCTGTTCATTCCCGTCATTACAATGGATAGGTGTTAACTACCATTTAAAATAAAATTATTTTATTATTAGAGTGCAACATAAGATTTCAAAGGAATTCGTTGTTGCGTATTAGGTAAGCCATCAAGCATAGCGTTCCCATTAAATTAATATTAACATTTTATTCACAAATAGGGATAAATATAAAAATGTCATATTCTTTATTTACCTGGGGTGTTACAATAGAATTATTCTAATCTAAATTTTCATGGTGTGGTATTATCTACCCATTAAATAAATCATGTCCTCGTCATTTTTATCTTCATAATCTAGGATAAAATATTACAAAATACGTTTTTTGAAAACCCACATCCCCCAAGGGGATTATAAAACATCCTTTGAAAAGGGAAAGTGGGAAACATAAAGGCAATGTGAGATAACCCATAATTAGGTTCCTTGATAACGAGAATATTAAAAGTAAGTGAATATATAGACATGGATGAAAACTATAATTACTAAATAATAATATAGAGTGATAGAGAATATATTTATGATAAATTTAATTACCAAAAAACCATAAATCAGTTAGGGGTGAAGAAAAACATCAATTCATCATAAATAATTATGAAAAGGTAAACATTTTCATTCTCAAGATCATTTCCCTGTAGTTGATAAATTTATTGACCATATAATACAAGAATATATAATTACTATATTTCTTAATATTTATAAAAATAATTTAATCCTTTGTTTTCATGTTTCAACATGTTTCAACCAATTTTCATCCCATATTCCAATGATGAATAACAATTTTGAATTTTTCATGCCTGAAACACTAAAATAAACTTATAACATATCATAAGATTTATAAAAGGATGAGAATATATTCTTTTTATATATATTTAGTTACTAAAACCAAAATTGGTTAGTACATGCTAAGATAACTAATATGAATAAAATATTATTCTAAAAGATTATTCTCAATTATTTCAATAATAATACCAAAATATATACTTAACTCTTTCCATAAAAATCTAAATTCCAAAACTCCTCAAAGAATTATTAACCAGTATTTAAAATCCAAAATTTCATAAAATAGATCATAAATTTTCAAAAATCTATACAACTTTAATCCATAAAAAATATAAAGTGTCTTTTTATGTCACATACCAAACATGTGAATAGCTTGATCATATATTCTCCTAAAACATTCTAATAACCTGAATCTCCATAAAACCACAATGAAACCATATATGTTTCCAAAAAATAACTATATCCCTATCCCTAAAATAAAATCATTGACTATTTAATATATTCTATAAATCTATAAATGAAATAAACTTTATCAAAGATAACATAAATCACTTTTTCATCAAATCACTAATCAATTTTATGTTCATAAATAATATCTAATTTACTTTATCAATATCATTCATCATTTTTTTCCAACTAAACATTATTATTTCAACATCATAAATATATTAAAGTTTATTTATCCATCAATAATGATTTTTTAAAAAAATATTTCTTGACCACTAAATCAATTTTCATGGTTATCAATACCATTAAACATATTCTTGTAAATCCTTGAAGCAAAAACACTGTAGTAAATTCCTTAGATGATTTTTTATTATTATAATAATATTATTATTGAAAGAAAACTTCTACAACATAGTTCTTGAATCCTAATACAAAAACCCTTTAATCATTAAACTTTTACAATGAACATAATATAGGAACTTACATGGTATTTGATTTAACCCTTGGATAAGGGAATTGACTCAGATAATTCCCAAGTCCCATGTACATATTTCAATGAAATATACCTTAGAATATTCTTTATTTCCCTCAATTGAACTATTAATTTTTTCACAAAAATTGGTTACTTTATTCCCTTATTTTTACCACATGAAAAATAATCTCATTCCTTTAAGACATTTACTTGGGTGGTTCTTACCTCATTGTCAAAATGTAAGAAGTTTAATCTTATTTCATACATGATCTTCAAGAAAATCTATTTTCCTCTATTATGGTTCATTTAAAAACTCGCATCTGTTTAGGTTTTTAATCATATATTGAGTTATCTAGTTAAGAATAATTACAAGCTTTGGTATTCTATCTCCCACTACATTTGGTTCCTCATGAGGATAATCATTGCATCATCCATCACATTCAATACTAAAACAAATCCTCCTAGTTTCATCCATTATCTAAAACCGATAAGTATAGTGTGATAAACAACATTCATATAAAGTAATCATATAATCATGAAAAATCATTAATATGATATATCAATCATGACCACGTCTTTTCAATCTATGATACCTTAGATTTAACATGGTTATACATAGCCATTATCTATTCAAAAAATTCATAATATTTCATAAATAAAATGTAAATTAACCCAAGAATATCCCTTGGTAGTATCTATCTAGGTAAGAAGTATTAAGACCACTAATCCTACATTGATAATGATTGAGTTAATACACAATCCGCCCTTTTCAGTGTCATTACCCCCAGCTGAATCTATGCCACACACACATCTACTTCCCAATATCTAGACAAGGATATATTTTCAAGGAAACCACATGTTTTTATTTACCATAACTTATGGTGTTATCCTATACTTAGGTATATACTTAGTTCCCTCACTAATGTTTCCTCATCCTATTTTCCAAAAAAACAACTCAACCTTGATCTGATACCAACTAAGGCGATCCAATCATTACATACATAATATTGCATCATATTTGGTGAATATTCATTAGATATCATTATGATCCATGCTAAAAACACAAAGGTTTAGTGTCTTTAGAAACATAGATACATAGAAAACTTGTATATAAAATATCTACGCCATCTCCTGTTATGTTCTTCGCAACTAGCACTCTTCGTAGACATATCATACTTAAAACCTCTCTTCATATCCTGAGGAAATGGAAACATAAAAAATGGTGACATCAAATTATCAATAAGGTTAATAAAGGGATATTATAATGATCATTTAAGAATAATATGATCATAAGTGTGTGAGAACATGATATCAACTTTTATAAACCATTCCCAATAATTCATAGATCATAACCATGAGTCACAACATGAAGCATAGAAGTACATAACACTTGAATCATAATGAAATCAAATAATATAATATATGAGAGAATAATATTGGCATAAGATCATATCATAAAATAGTGTCTTAAAGTGTGGAATAATCATAATCATGTAAATATTATATCAAGGCCACACACTATAAAATTCATCACATATTTGGTGTGGGCTAACCACTCATGTACCTACTTTAGGCTTGGGAAGAACTCTCATGTACCCTCTTTCAGGATTGGGATAACCTCTCATATACCTTTTAAGATCATAAAAAATTAATCTTTATCTAATTAATTAGAGGTATATAATTGAACCATCCATTATATAATCATAATTCATGTATATTTATACCACATGATCATGAAAACATTTATCATTACATCAAAGTTTGACTCATGAAAAAAGAAAATGTGTTTATTCAATATTTGATCATCATAATTATAAACCATCTAGTGAAATAATAAATTATGTAACATTGGATCATATACCTATTAAATAATAATATCAATGAAATTATTTTTTAAACATTAAAATATATTTAAAAGTTCATCAGAATGTTTCATGATGAAAATACACTTTTTCTTTTATAATAACTTTTTAAAAAAATAAAAATTTCACAAATATAAATGAAAAAAAACTTCTTTAAATAACTAACTGATATTTTAAAGGAATACTCAAATCAAATATAATTCATGATAGTGGGAAAATTCAATCATGGAGTGTACATTTAAAAAAATCCATTAACATTTTCGGTAAAAAGATAAAAGTGCCTAGTTCAGAAAATAAAAAAAAAGATTCACTTTAAAAGTTTTTATATAAATTAAAAAATGGGAGAAAAATAATTTATAAAATCATTTAATAATGTTAAAAATATTCTTCAAAAAATTTTAAGGAAAAT
Source organism: Viscum album (assembly GCA_963277665.1). Lineage (NCBI taxonomy): Eukaryota > Viridiplantae > Streptophyta > Magnoliopsida > Santalales > Viscaceae > Viscum > Viscum album. The sequence goes on along the minus strand of OY728128.1, from coordinate 1,128,630,539 downwards.
ATGTACATTGAAGAAAAAAATCCCAACTAAATAAGGGAAACAATGTTGAATTTCATGAAAAATATTATTTCTTTATTTTGAGTAATTAGAGTGTATAAAATAGAAATAAAACATGTAATTTATATAAATAACTAGAGGATAATAAAATATGTAATATTTTTCAATATTTATTCTATAATTTCATTATCATAAATTTAAGCATAAATAATCCTAGTAAAAATGAGACTATAACGTAAAACTCTCACTACTCTGGTAGCTTTTTAATCATGAACCCCTGAAAGAAATAAATTTAAATGAATCTTTAAATACAATGAATTTAATAATATTTATGACATAAAATTTCAAAGGGGAAGTAGATAAACCTCATACACATAAATATGTGCATAACATCAAGCATGTATTAATGAAACGATATTGAGATGAAGAACACTAACCTTATGTATGACTTAATTTATAAGTGAACTAACACCTTGTATAATAAATATAGATTTATTATAATTATATATATATAATCCATTTGAAAACATTTGATCCACTAATATCATTTTAGCACTAGTTTATTATCAATTGTTTATTAAAATCTTCATTTCTCGGTATTAACTGTTTTATTTTTCACGTATGTTTCGGTTATGAAGTTGTAGTCCAAGTATTTGGATCATGGTTAAATCATATTAAAAATTTTATTTATGTAATAACTATAATATTTAACCATTATATACACTTTTATAACCATTTATATAAATCAGTGATGAAATATAAATTACATCACTTTGTGGAGATAGTAGTCTATACAAACACACAAGTGATATTTCCACTTTTTGATGAATGGAATGAAATTAAGATAAATAAAAATTAACATTTACAGAATAATTATTATATCATAAATATTATTTAAATATATCCTTATTGAAAAACTTATAAATTTAAAGTGAAAATAAAATCAGATCGCATCGTAGAGGTTGTAGTCCACACATACGCATTAGCAACATTGTCTTTTTCCAACTAATTGAATAATAAAAAGATATATAATGTATTATAATTATAAAAGAGTAGTTATTTCATGAATTTAATATATAAACATTAAATAAATTATAATATTCAACAATAAATGATGGTAATGGAAAATTAATTGTATCACTACATGGAGGTGGAAGTCCCCACGTATGCACAACCAATACTTTCATATCTCATTTGATGGAAAGGTGGTGAAAAATTGTTATATGATAATCATAATAAAATTTAAGTATATTTATTATTATGTATTAATCATGTTATTATGGGTAAGAATATTTTATATAATATTTTCAAATAAATAAAATAAAAATTTCTTGGTTAAGATTTATATATCTTATTTGAGAGACCTCATTTACTTTACACTTGAATCCCTAAAAGATTTGTCTTATAAGAGAAAAGGTGGATCTAAGATAAAGGTAAGGAATATATAAAGGTATTGGTTCTGATATTGTCTAATATATATGTCTAAAAATTCATGAATAAGTGATGATAAGTGGTGTCTTTTTATAAGTGAGGGAGAGGACACACGTTGAATTTCTTAAAAGATTTAAACAATATAATGTCATTTTATTGTAAAAGTGGATCCAAATAGAGAAGAATTATAAGATAAGATATTATAGGTTCAAAATATCTTTAAAATAATAACAATTTAATTTTATGGGGAAATATTTCCCATTTCACTTAGTTTAACCTCTCAGTAAACTCGTTTTAACCTTAACTGTGTTAACAAATTTTTATTCTTTTTACTATTCATTGTGACCAAAAATGAAAGTTTAATCTCTAAAACATTTATAAATGATTATTATAAATATAAAATTAATTTTAAAAAATTAAATTTCTATAATCTTAAAAATATAATTTTAAAATAATCATGAAATATGAAATAAAATCCCATTTTTATAAAAAATGCATTTTTAAGCATAAAACTAGGTTTACTCTCACTCCTTGCCTAGAAATTATTATAATATGATTTTAAAAATATTTAATAGAATTTATAATATAAATATTTAATTATCATTATTAAAAAAATTATTCATTTAATTTTTTATGATAGAAACACATTTTTCAAATAAAAAAATTTTTTTAGAAAAATGTGTTTTTAATCAAAAAAATTAAATTATACCAAAATTAGGTATAATGTTGATTCACATGTAATTAATTAGATTATTTATAATTTAAGGATAATAATTTTAATTTAATATACTATTAAAAAAATTCTTTTATATTACTTGATTAAATTAAAATAAATGGCAATTTTATAAAAAATAGTATTTTTCAATATTCACTTAAAAATAAATAATTTCAAAAAAATAAAAAAAATCACCCAAAGATAATTTTGACATGACTATTTTATAAATTATATTAATTTCCTGAAATAAAATTTCTAAAAAAAAGTTATAAATTAATTATAATTTTCACATACAAAATGAAATAAAACCCATTTTTGATGCAAATATATTTTTAAAGCATAAAAAGTATTTATTGAAAATAAAATACTTATTTATTATGAATTAATAAATGAATTTGAATTATAAAAAAACAATTATACCCATGTTTTATAATTTATATATTCCTAGTCATACATCTAGTTTAATTTCTAGGTTGTGACGGTCACATTAAAATAATATCATTAATGTATATCGCAGTTAGGTTAATGCTTAGTTTTGAATGTTAATAAAGATATAGTGTACAATATTATTTTAAACTAATTTTTTTGGGATGTTACATTCCTTTCTTCCATAGTTATCCTATCTTTTCTTTAACTCTAATATTGATTTTTTTTTTATCCTCATAATTCTCTTTACCTCTTTTCAAAAGGAAATCCAACACTCTTTTTATGGTGTGGGTTTTCAAACATAGGTATTTAAAAATATTAAAAAAAAATCATCCATTCAAAATAAAATATCACATCTTCTGCCCCAAATTTAATTTTATAAAGTTTATATCTTTTCAAGGATTTATTATTGAATTTTCGTTTACAAAATTAAATATTTTCCACACATTTCACGTCACCTTTTTGAAAATAACATTTTAATGTGACCAATAAAATCATTATTTCTTTAATATGTTAAAAATGACTTCCAAAAAATATTTTTAATGATTTTTATGAGAACACTTCTTTTTCCATCCATTTTCATTTTATATGAAACTTTCTCTTTATAGTTTTTATGTTTCTAAAAGAAATAAATTTTTTTATATAAAATATTTGTCTTAAAATTATTTTAAAATATCAAGTGTATTTATTATTTCAAAATTTGTTTTTATAAAAATTATAAAAATTGTTTTTATCTAGGTCATTTTCCTTTTATATATTTTTCACTTAATCAAGGATATTATTCAAATGATATTATCCTCCTTATTTCTCAAGATGGATTTTGTAATTTTCTTTTCTATCCTAGAGTTATCAGTAACTACCTTTTCCTTTCATAGTTATTGAAGGTTTATAAAAAAATTATAAATGTCTTACATTGTTAATAAATTGTTTTCTTTCTCTTTGATTAAATGGTGTTCACCTAGACATCATACATTGATTGATGGGAACAATTATTGACTTAACTATATACCCTTTATCTATAGAGTGAAAATAGTATATTTTCTATTATCTTTATTGAATTTTATTTACCTATAAAGTTGATGAATATATTTTGATACCAATTTATTTTCCATGGGCATATCATGTTGCAATTATTTTTGGAATTATGTGTCTTTTCTGTATATGATTTCATTTGAAAGTGATATGAAACCCATTTTCGTTCCAGGGTTTTGACTCAATGATGATTGATTTATTGCAGCACATATATGCAAGAAAGATGATGGTTGGGTTCCTATATATCCCTCGAATGCATTCAATTATGTTTATATCTCATGAGATATCCAGTTATAGACATAATGAGTTTGTACACATATTCATTTTCATAATGATTTTGCTCATATTTCCAGGAATACACATAATGATTTTTTCATATAGGCATGGGAATAATCATTTTCTACTATTTTTTGGCATGTATATATGTAGTTTGTTCACATTCTAATGAGAATAATTATTTTTATTAAAAGGGTTTCCTATTCTTATAGTAATTCGATATATCTTTTTTTATTGGTTTTACCACCCTTAGAAATTGAATATCTCTTCCGGCTATGTTATATTCCATGTTTATGCATCTTTTCTATGAAATTCCATACTTTTTGTTATTCCATGTCATGTTACATGATCTATGATCTATTCGTTTTTTGTATAACTATCTTATATATCTTGATTAGACCCATATTAACATTTTATACTCACTTATGATCTCTTATTTTTAGTACTTATATTTACCATTATTGGTAATCTGATATGACCCCTTTCTTATATGGTCATTCCCCTAGGTTATGATGATGAGTATAACCTATAAGAATCCATAATTAAGTCTGGTATAGTTCCATTATGGATAAATATTCCGAAGTATTTATAACTATGTTGTATATATAACTAGTCCTCAAGGAAACTAAACCTTAAGGTTCTTCAATTTGTGTGAGATTAATGTAATATTTAATAATAATGTGAATTTATTTAAATTTATCTTGGATAATCTCACTTTTCATCAAAATTAATTTATAAATTTATTTGTTTTTATAATTAGACCTATGATTGTAGGTTTGGTTTGCTTCACATAAAACCATAGGGTATTAATTTAAAGGTTGTTTTGGAAATTTTCAAATATACAAGCCTAATGTTGTGGAATTAAATGGTATATTCTACATTTCATGATGGTATGTTTTACAAATATTTCAAGAATATGTTCAGTCAACTGCATTATCACAATAGTGTGAAAGGGGAAAATATGATCATGTTTATGATCCTCCATCAAGTTGAATAACATGTAAATAAGTATATCGATAATTTCTCAATTTTTTTGTTATTTTCTCCGGTTTTGGTAACTTATGACTCAAATAATGATCAATTCATTAAATTATGTCTTCATTTGGACCATATATCAGTTGTGATTAAGTGTATACTGGTTTCTTATGAGTATTTGGTTGAAATGGCTATGTTATTGTAATATTATCATTCGAGGAAACCTTTGATGGGTGGTACCTCAGTTTCATCTACTATAAGTTAGGATATTCCATTTGGTTTATTGAATAATCTTGATGATCTTGAGTTTAAAGTTATAGTTGATAAGGTTTAGTTCTCTTAGATCCTTGTTTAATCTATTAATAAGAAGATACCACTCATGTTCTTATAGTGTGAGTCCCCTAGGTATTTTGATCCCTATTACACAAAAACACAGAGGTGTTTTCTAAAATGTGTCTATTTAGGTCATATTCATATGTTTTTTAAGTATAATTATGAGAAGAACCATCCTCTAGAATAATCTAGATTAGAAGAATTCTGTGTTTTTTGGTTTATACATGATGAGTTTAGATAATATTGAATCTTTTATGGTAATTATTGTTTTATTTTTTCTTCAGGTGAATCTATATTTGTTTATTGTGATTTTTTTTCATTATTCTCTTATCTTTTTGGATTTTTATTCTTCTTAAGGTGTATGTGTGATGTTATCATTGTTACGTGGATTTTATTTTTTTTATATTCACATGGAAAGACTTTGGTATTTTCTTGGATATCTTGTATAAGTATTATACCAGTTTTGAGTCTTCATTGACTAGTACCTATTTTGGATTTTGATTTGGTACATTGTAGTCCACTATTCCATGAGTGATGCCCCGTTTTTTTTTCTTTTAGAATTGTGACCCAATGTTAGAACCCATGTTGTTATTTTTTAAGAATGTTTTGGTTGATGTATACCTTGTTTTTTAGGTTTATTTAGAATTTTTGACTTTGTTTTATGATAGTTTAGGAATTATTTGGGTTATATATCCTTTTAGGGATTTGATACAGTTTCATGGGTATTTGTTAGTAGTTATTGGATAATGATTGTTTTCATTTGGGAATTAAGGAAATGTGTTGTTTTGGGGGTATTTATTCTCATAAGAGTTTTTATTTATTTCCTTTCTATTTTATATGAATTCTAAATGGAAGGCAGATCAGTAGAAGATATACATTTTTCTTTAGGTTTTGTATTCCCTTATTTTATTGAATTTCTTAGTTTTTCCACAATCCTCCCCCCACCAATTTTGGGTGTTAAGGTTTTCATATTCCATTTCTTCTACATAGAACTATTTAATTTTGGGGGATAAATTTTCCTGGTAGGGTGAATTGGAGAACACACATGTCATAGTATTCTTCAATATTGTATATTTTTTTCATAATTTTTTATAGTTTTCATTATTCAGATGATTTTTTTCATTAATGTTTTGGGGTGAATTTTAGTTCAATACGTTATTGGGATGCACTATGAAAGGTGGTTTGTGTCACAATGTGTGTGTAGGTATTCGATAATAGATTTGTATGTAGTTGGTCACACCAATATGGAGAGTGTCACTTCATGTAGGGTGGGTTGTGGCTGAATGTCACACCATGAGAGTTCATTCACACTTCATCCATCATGCCACGCAGTTATGGTCATGTCAGGACCTGACCTAAGTAGTTAGATATTAGTATATGGGATTTTTGTAACAATATAATAGGTAATTTCATGCCACAATATTCAAATGACAAGATTTTTGAAAATATTTTTCATATTCAAACCAATCTTGTTTTTAACTAATTTTGGCCTCTCTTCATCCTCATTTATCATCATCTGATCATGGGAGAGACAATGATATTCTCCCTATATATTTTAAGCCATTAATCCTATTATTATTCTTGGATTAATGTGGAATTAGATGTTAGATCCTATTTCCATCATTCATTTCCTTATCCCAATAATTTCCCCAAGATTCTTCCTTTTATGAAAACATTAATGGTAAATGTGGTGGGATTTTGGGTTTGGGGTGGTTTTAACATGGGAAATTAGATTCCAATGTTTTATTGAAATTAATTTCCTTTCAAGTTTTGTATCATTCATTAATGGTGCCTTGTTTTAATGATTATGGAAGGTGTTTTTATTAAATTTCAGTGTTTTACATATCATAAAATTACTGTGTGAATTTAAAATTATTTTTTATTAATGAATTGTTATATGATGTTCTAATTATTGGTTTATTAAATAGTATTAATGAATTTTATACTTTTTATGAAGGGTTTTGTGTAGATTTTTAATCTTTGATTTCTAAATATTAATTTATAATGGGAATATGCTCATTTAAATGACTTATATGTTTTAACGATTGAATTTAAATTATTTTAGAGTGGCGATTCACACTATATTAATTTAAAAAATAGGAATGTATTGTTCTATAATTCATTTATAAATTCTTTTTCTATGGTTTGGTTTTGAAGGTCCCAATGATTATTTTTGGTTGTATTTATTGTTAATAAGTTTTAACATGTATGACTTGTAGAATATATGTGATGGAGGAAGTAGACACCCAACGTAAGAAGATAAAATTATTTCACATACATTATAAGTAAAAAAGAGTGATGAATCTCATATCCATGAAGATATGGATTGAAGATTAGTGACAAGAGACCTTATACCCATAAAACAGACTATTGATGAGTTATTATTCATGGAAAATAAACATTATAACATGTTTGAAATGTAATATCAATAATATTTTTAAAATAATTTAAGAATATGGTTGAATTTAGAAATTAAAGACCTATAATTATTTTCCTATGAAGATATGGATATTGTGTAGAGAATCAATTCAAGTACTTATGAATAAAATTTGAAGAGGAAAAAGTTGAGTGACTATCCAAAGAAAAGTAAATTTGTAAAGGCTATTTTTCATTGTTTGTTTTCTCTTTGATAATGGTTAGTAAATTCTTAAATGAAGTTTTAACTTTAAAAAATTGGTAATATATTGTCATACTCCCATTTGAACATTTACATACAAAAATGTTCCTTGAAAACAAAGTTTTAGAATTATTTTGATTATAATTATAATAATTTGAAGCTATTATATAGTGATTAATGTTATTTGAGAGGGACATGAGATGTGTTAAAACTAATCAAAATGTAACTATAAGATATTATAGATTTTAGTGTGATGAATAGAAAAATAGATAACTCTGGGTAAAAATGTATGAGTCATTTTAGCTATTCACATGATTCATTCATAGATACGATTATGAAATCATATGAGTCATTTTGGATCTATGTATTAGTGATTTTTAATCTATGTATGTTTCATTCACTCATAATATGATATTACTAACTGAAATAAGTATAATTTTAGAGTGGTATATGTGTCATCTAACTCAACATACAAGTCATTTAGGACTCCATACATGTTATTAGAATTTAGTGTATGAGTCACTGGACTAAATTTATGAGTCATTCAAGATGTTAATGTGTCATTAAGATTTTCCTTTTAAGTCATTTACATATATAAATTCTGAGAATGTGGTGATATAAAAATGTGTGTTTCCAAAATTATATATTGTAAATAATATTTATGTTATATGTTGTTCATATTGTTCCTCATTGATATTAAACATAAAAAATACTCAAAGGGTTTGTTATTATTGATCTATATTTATTATAAACTTATCTTCAAGATGTGGAAAATAATATCAAATCAAGATAAAATTCAAGAAAAAATGAAATTAAAATGGTAAAATTCTATATGTTGAATAAATCAATATCTAATTATACTTATATTGTTTCTTTAGGATAAAAAATAGTGAATATTTTTTTATATAATTAAAGTTGTGATTTATAGAAAATTAAGATATATTAAATGATAATAATAGAGGATATCACTCTTCCATTGTTTTTTATTTCTGAATGAGGATATTTATAAATAAATATTTGTGATAAAAAGTGGAAAATAAATCAAATGATGATAGAATTGTTCTTAATATATCAAAACACCACAAAATTGAATGTGATTATAGTTTAATGTTTGATAATTTAATCATCATTAGTATGATAAAGAAGATGAAATATGATGAATATTTTGAGAAATTGATGAATCTAAAGTGAATAGATATTCGAAATTGAATATTATGAAAAATGAAAATTGAATTGATGATGATTGTGTTGAAATTCAATGTTTTAAAAATAAAAATAATAATTTTGATTCAAGAAGGGAATGATAAATAAAATAATAGATACATAATAAAAATTATAAATTTAGACTAAAGTTTTATTATCATTTAGAAAGCACTAATGTTGTGATGTGATGTTCCACTCCACAACATACTACTACTATATTGTTATGCATCCATGATGTTAGTTTTATATGATTATTTATCTATGATTTATATTGGGGAGAGTCTTGTGCCTTCTGTAAGAATAAATTAGATAAATTGATATAATATATAAAAGAGAAAATTGAGAAGGGAAATACATAAATTTTAGTGAAGAATGTTGGGGTACACCCACATTTAAAGGTTAATAAAAGGATATTTATGATTATTGGGTGGAATCCATTATTTATTATTTTCATGAAATATATTGAAATATTTCTATTTTAAGAATATAATTAATGTTCCTTTAAATAAATTAGGCTCTTGTACATAAAATGAATTATCCATTGTATAAAATATTATAGAGTATGACGATATGGAACCTCTAAAAACTAGAAAATCACTTATAGATATAACATGAAGGTTACTCAAATAATAGAAACTAATATCTCTCTATGATAAGTAGAACTCAAGGTAATAATTTGTATAGAACATTATATGGTATCAAATAATAAGAGGAAGTCTACCTTGTTTTTATGATAATATTCAATTAAAAAAATAAGATAAAACCAGTGTATAGAAATGTTTCTATGATATAGAGTATCCAAAAAGATAAAAATCATGAGAAAGATAATAAGAATAGGTTGATGTGTGGGAATATCTACTAAAAATATATTATTAATTGAAGTCCTTGAAGTTTTATTTTAGTGACCCTAGTAAACAGATTCTGAAGAATATATAGAATAAAATCTATGAATCGAGTCTATGTTTCATGTGAATATCCTTGAAGAAAAAAATTCATTCAAAGACTCTTTGTTTAGAATAAGAAGATCTGATTATTGAATGTTGCAAAATCCCTGAATAGATTTTTGATCTACTTCAATAGGTTGAAAGGATATTATAAGACCATTCATGAGACTAAATACTATAGTATATGGTATAAATATCTATTCACATGTGTTATATAAAGAAAAATCACTTATTAAATATGGTGATACTGGGATTAGTATGATAAATTTCTAATACAACATTAAAATATTATAGTCTAAAATCAGTGACTCAGGGAAAATCGATCACAACAAGTAATAGGTTCTCTATATCGAGTTCGAAACTTGAAAAACACTATGTGCTATACTTTAATATATTTTTATAAATTCATGTCATATATGTGATTAGGTAGATATTAAAATATCCATTTACACCCTAATAGTGGAAGAGGTATAAATTCCAAATAGGGTAAAAAGTTTAAATGATTAATTTTGAATTTGGTAAATTATTATCCAAATATGATTCACCCTCAGGTGTCTAAACCCTATCCTAATATAATTTTAGTTTGTGTTAGAGAAAGGTTACCTCTGATTAGATCTAATCATTTTATTTACCTAGAGGTTTTATAAGAATATAATATGTGTAGATTTGAAGTGTTTTACAAAGATCCTTAGATACATAATTCTACATATACTTATTTTGAATAGTTATGGAGGTCTCAATCATGACATTGAGAAATAAGAAAATTAATGAGGAAAATAATTTTATAATAAACTCAAAAGTATATGAGTAATAACCAATAGTTTAATATAATCAAATTCATAAATGTTTTATTAAATTTTTTGAAGATAATTTATCATATGATTTTAGATCATGTTGTTGTAAAGGTGTGGTTAATAATTATATTAGTGATTTTTACTATAAACTTAAATTTTACATGAAAAAATTACCAATTTAGGTTTCCTCATACATATTTACATACATCAATGGGACTTTATGATGAATATTCATAGTTTGGGTTGTATGTCGATATAATGAAAGATTCATTAGTAAAAAAATGTTAGTAAATGATAGACTCTCACAAATCTAGTTTAAAATAATATTAATCCTTACTAAATTGAAATAATAGATATTATATTGTTAATGATTAATTATAGATGTATTTTTATAAGAAATGTGTTTATAGGTTGTTATTATAGAATTTATTCATGTATTTGAAAAGTTATACAAAGTTTTTATTGGTGTCAAAAAATGATCAACTAGAAATTAAATGAAATAGGATGAAAGAGCATAGAAACATGTTTTTAATGGAAAATAAAATGAATGATGATAATATTTAAAATCTATAGAAACATTGTGAAGATTGGGTGAAATTTCATGAAGATTATAAGTATTTTCTTAGTAGGAAATGTCTTGACTTGGATGAAAATATGATAAATCTTATTCTCATCCATTAAGAATATTAAAAATATGATAAACATATTAATTATAGAAAAAAAATATCAAGGAAGGTTCTTTTTATATGAAGACTCGAAATAGAGTAAAAAAGAGATCGAATTCCTATAGAGATCCATCTACTAGAATCTCAGGGATTAATGTATCCCACATTATGATAAATCAGATTGTATGGATTCTATTTTCATAGAAATTTAAAGTTTGTACTAAAAATATTGAAAAATATGGGTGATAAAAAAATTAAGGAACCCAAAAATGTTTCAAGGTTGGATGTAAGAAATTATATGAAGTGTATCTCCCTAAAAAATCCCAAATAAATAGAAATATTGACCATATAATACAATCATAAAAATCATTCTATAAAATTATTATAAAAAACATGAGATTTTTTGGATATTTTTGGTTCTCTTAGAGGTTTGGACATATGAATATGGGATTATAGAAAAACAAGTCAAAAAATATATGTTTTATAAGGCCTAAATTTAGTGGGTAAAATTTAAAATTCAAAAAAAACATTTTGTACATAATCAATGATCTTATAATAATAATAAAATTTCTATGAAAAATATATTTGATATATTTCATAAATTTTTTGATACCAACAAAAAAGTTTGTCATAATTATGATGAATGTTGGTATGTACCATCCATGAACAACTCTAATTATAATATAAAGATAAATCTATAATAGAGAAACAAGTATATGAAAAAATAATATAATTCATCCTTGAGGATTACACAAAAGAATTAAAATAAACAGGATAATCTCATGATGTTAGAGAATAAAAGATAAATTGGATGTTAAACCACTGTTGATATTTTTCTATTATAGTAATAAATTAAAAATCAATGATCATTTCAAAATGTCTATAAACATCAAGAATATTAAATAGAGATAGATAGAATCAAAATGCAATAAATCATTGAGATGGATAATGATATTGGTTTGGTGGTTAGTGACATTCATGATGAATCATAAAAAGTTTATGAGAGATTTTACATAAATGATAACTCAAAGATATTAGAATATATTGGGGAAGGTTCAAGCACATTGGAAACAAATCCCAATGTACATTATATGGTTTTATAAATAAGAAAATTCATTGAAAGAAAATTTGAAATCACATATGACTTCTTATGCTAAATGTTTATCTTTGAAAAAAGAGCCTATATAGATTTATAAGTCTTACCGTACTTCAAAAGATTATTTAAAACATTTTTACATCCTAGTTAGAAATGGATAAATGGATTTATAAATCTAAAATAATGAATTTTATATTCTAAATAATCTCTAAAAAAATATTCCAACTACGATCAAACATGAAAAAGGAAATAATTCCATACTTTATGTAAGTGAATAGATTTAGAAAATCAGTGTGAATAAATAATGAAGAGTTCTCAAAATTGTAGATCTATAAATAAAGGATTTTATGGGTTTAGAAATAATCCTTGTACAAATTTCTCACAATGAAGAGATGATATAGGCTCATTAAATTCAAAAATCCACTATTTTTTGGAATAAATTTTTTGTAATTTTATGTTATTGGACTAATGTATATTTGGATGTTTATGATACATAATGTATAATCCATCAGGGATAATATTTCAATTAGTATCATATTGTATTCTTCAAGAACATTATTTTTCAAATCTCAATTGGTATTAGACATCCCAACTTGTATCAAAATTCATGTACATCATTTATTGAATATAAAATAACCCATAATGAAGATCAATTGATAGAATCCCATGAGGGGGCACTATAGAAGGGAAATATTCTTGAGATATAGTGTTTCTTGTTAAATCTAAAATTCTTGAAAATATTTATAAAAATTGAAGATTGAGGTATGATGGTCACCTCCCAGTTATATCTTGGTTGAGGTTTATTTTAATGTTCAATATGGAGTAATTTTCTAACAAAATGAGGGAGAAAACCCATCATTCACTTGAATTTTTTCCTGATTTTGTTGATGTTGAGTGATAGTTTTCAAATTTTATAAAAAATCTATTTAGATATCCCCATACAATTGAAAATAGATTTATTATCACATTGTGAATATTTTATGGATATATTTTTAGTGTAGATTAACCACTCAAATTTTCTAAAAAAATCAGACCAATTATACTTAGATTGGATTAGTTGATGGAACATTTCTAAGAATGTTTTGGTATACCTATCCCTTATTAAAATTGATAAAATCCCTTAATAAGAGGAAGAATAAAAAATAGATGCATGAAAAAGGGTAGAATATTATTTTAATTCTCATAATATAAAATAAGAGAATAAGTTTTCGTTATTGGACCTTCCCCCTTACCCATGGTATCAATGAATGGGAGAAGAATTTTCCTTTTGAATTTATTTTCAATAAGAGGGAGAACACATATTGGAATTAAATAATTTTTAATGACATTAATTGATATTAATAAAATATGGAAAGGGTTTTATATATGTGACTAAAGATTTATTTTGTTCTTATTGTTTTCAGTAAGTGTCATTATGTATGCCTTTGAGAAGTTAGGTTATGTAGGAAGTCATCACCCAATGTAAGAAGCTAAAGTTTCTTCCTATTACTGATGGGTAATGAGAATGAAGAATATCTTATCTGTGAATAATTGGTTGGATGGATTCAAGATAGAATACCCCATACCCATAAATCATATGATTAAAGAGTTAGACTATATAGAAATTATTTGTTCTAAAAAATTGTTAAAATTTCTATCAACAACATTTTTGAATGTAGTGAAGAAGATAGCTGAATGTAGCGATTAAGTTCATTGAATAATTGTTTTATAAAGAGATTTATTTAGTGTAGATAATCCATTATTGGATTTATGGATGAACATGTGAAAAGGATAAAGTTTTTAGAAACCATCCAAGGAAGAGTGAGATTTTGAAGGCTGTTTTTTTTAGTGGTCATTACCACTTGGATGAAATTTTTTGATTGATGAAATAAAGATAGGACTTTAAAGTAATGGAAATATATTTTCATACTCTCAACTGATCTTTCAAGTGGTGCAAAGTTCCTTGGAAATAGAGGTATAAATTATTTAGATGATTCTTAGAATAATTTTAACATCATCTAAGGTGATTCGAGTTATTTGATAATTCCCTAAGATGATTTAAAACTACGCTAAAATAGATATGAAAATATATAGAATTTTGGACTTATGAATGAAAAATGGATATTTCTTGGTGTCAACTTATGATCCCTTTTTACTCTAATCATGATTCATTTGAACAGACACCTATTAGTTTTTATGATTCATTTTAATGCTATATATGGATAGTTGGGAATTTTTTATGAGTCATTTTCCAATATGATTCTAGTATTGACTGAAATGAGGTTAAGTATGAATCTGTTTTAAATTCTTCTAACTCAATGTATGAATCATTGATAATTACATATAAGTCACTTGAATTTAGTGTATGTATCATTAAACTCATTTTATGAGTAATTAAATATGAATATATATCATCAGAATTTACATATGTTATATTTAATTGGATAAATACTAAGAATGAAAAGACATGAAAATGTGAGTTTCTACAATTACATATTCTTAAGGATATTCATTTCAAATGATTCTCAAGATATTCCAAATTGATATTAAACATCACTAATGGCCAAATGGTGTATTATTCTAGATCAATATTTCTAATTAATTGATCTTTAATATATGTAATGGAAGATAAATTAAGAAGTGAATTAGAAATCTATAGCTGAAATAGTGAAAATCTAAAATAAGAAGAAATCAATATCTAATGATTCATATTATGATCCTTTAAGATAAAAAATTCATGAATATTAATTTATCCAAAACTCAAGCTATGATTTTGGGGAAATTGAGATAGGGGAAATGTGAAGAATATGAGAAATAATTATTATATTATTTTAAATTTCCCATTGAGGGTATATCAAATTAAAATTGGTGATCAAAAGGGGAAAATAAATCTGATAATTCTTACACTATTCTTTATTGATTAAAAACTTATAAATTGTGATGTGATTCAAGATTAAATAATGATAATATGGTTTCATAAGTGAGAGAATGATGAAAATATATTTGTATATGTTTTAGAAGATATATGAATCTAAAATAAAGATATATTCATGATTAAATATTATAACATTTAAAAATGAAATTTATGATGTTTATGTTAAACTTAAATGCACTAAATATATTGAACATAAGAGTGATTTATATTGGGAATGATAAAGGAATGTATATATTAATTCTATGAATTATCAATTCATGTTGAAATTTTATTACCGATTTTTCATGCATTTGTGCTTTGAGGTGATGCGCCACACCGAAACATAATGTTGCTAAAATTTATACTATTATGATACTTATTTTTGGGGTATTTATCTATGGAGAATTTTAAGGATAGTCTCAGGGATACTAGAAGGATAAGGTATATATTTATTTATATGAGATAAATAATGAAAGATAAAAATAAGAATGGAAATCCTATAATTTTACTGGAGGATGTGGGGACACACCCATGTTAATTGGTTGAGGTCAAGATAATAATTGATTGTGGGGGTACAATCCGTTTTTTATAGATGAAATGAAATGTAATGGAATAAATTTATATAAGATAATATTGAGAATGAATTCTAAAATAAATATGGTTATTATAGATAAAATTTACTTACTACTATATCAAAAAAAAAATGTATAGGGATGTAGAACATCTTATGTAAATAAGAAAAAATCTAAGAAATAAATTCAATAATACTTGAAGAAAAGAATATGAGAGCTCATTGTGATAATTGGAACTCAATGTCGGGATTAAGGTAGAATATCAATTGGTATTGAATAAGAAGTGGATTTCGACCTGGTTATTCTTATCAGTGATTGTCAAATAAGAATAAACTAGTGTGTATAAAAAAATTTGTGATACCATGTATCACAAAAGTTTGTAACAGTGAATAAGATAAGAAAAATTGGTTGATGTGTTGGAATCTCTACTAAAAATATATTATCAGTCATGTTTATTAATTTTTTATTTGGGTGAATCCATTAAACATTAACTGAAGAATATCTAGAAGTAAATCTGGGAAGAGAGACCTAGTTTCATGTAATAATTCTTGAACACACAAACTATAACACCTGATGTTTTGATACGTATTTATCCTTTAAATGAACATTATGTTTGATAGATTGTGAGACACGCAACATCAAACTAAAATTAATCGTGATAATTTTATTGAAAGAAAATATTTTAATGAAAGATAGCCACTAATACCTTATGATGATGCAATATCAAACAATATCAATAAAAGTACAAGTTTTGTAAATGAACATATATATAAAAATAACACAAATATGAAATATTTATCTTCATGGTTAACAATGAATATTCTATCTCCAAATTCAAGTATAAAATTTAAATTATTCATAATGTTATTCAAATAGAAATTAGGTTTAATTTTAGTACAAAAACATTTTTATACATAAAAATGCATTTTTATGGAAAAATATTTTTTGCCACGGTTTGCAAGTTTATTGTAAAAGTAATTTATGAAATATATAGGTTTCAAGTTTTATGAAATAGATTACTTATTTGGAATCATAACTTCCATATTTTTTAAATTGTTCAACTTTATTGTTGTCATAATGAATAGTAACTTCTGTAAAATGGTTGTCGTCATGGCAAGGGTAAAATAGGTAAAACAAGATTAAATCCATGAAATAAGGATTTAAAATCATAAATAACAATTAATATATTGCATTGAATGTTTTTTATTTAATAAATACATTAAAATATTCAAAAATATTGAATTTTCCTTCCATTTTTCTTGTATAAATAACTCTATATTACTTTAAGTAAAGGAAAATACCAAAATGTCTCTTTCTTGATTTTAATATCTATAATATTTTATGATGGGGAAAAAATTATTAAAGGCTATAAATAGATATATTAGAGATTAATAATTTTTTATGATGGTAATTAATTTTTAATTTTTAGTGATCAAATAATTACCTTAAATGCTTTCATAACGCTGATACAGTGTTATTACAAGCTGTAGAAAATTAATGTAATTGATTTCAAAAAACATAAAAATTAAAATATTTTAGATGATTTATGGTGTTCCATTAATTTTTTAGATAAATATAATGTGTTTTTTTTTTGGATCATAAGAGTATACCATGGATACGAGAGGGGGTGAATTATAGTTTAAAAAATTAAACTAACACAAAACCCAAATACTATTTTGTTAAAAATATCTAACTCAAATTTTTTCTGATTATCATGGTGTTTTTATCATATTCTTAAGTCTTCCAATAAAATATATTTGTTAATAGAGATCAAATATAGTTTGATAAAACAATTATTAAAATGATTAGTAATAATAAACTTTATAATTAAATTACACAATGTAATTTAAACTTATAGAAATAAGTAAAATAGAATATAATAACAAAACAAGTATGACTTACAAGCTTTTTAAAATTAATTATACTCTTTAAACTTAAGAGTTAAGGAATTAAAAAATTCTAACTTAATATGTACACTATTTTTAACCTAACTGTAAAGGTATATTTTCCCACACAAAAAAATACCTCGATAAGAATATTGAAATAGCACTGTCTTGAAAAAACCCTGGAGTCCCATGATATGATGATTGATGTTATCTCTGTTTTCTTATCCCAAAAAGTACTCTATATGATGGATCATATTCACCGATCTTCGTATCCTCGTAAGCCCATGATCTATTCCTTGAACTGAAAAATGAATACCAAAAAAATAGTTTTCAGTATTTTATAATTCCTCCCAAAAAATTCTTAGAACTAAAACTCTCTAATAAATTAAAAATCATAAGAATGATATGTTTAGTAATAAAGAAATAAGACATGGTCAGTTGAAAATAGATAAACTCCCATCTCATTGAATTCAATCATATTTATAGGTATCCCTCCAAAGGCTGTATTTTTGGGAATCTCAGAGTTGGTTGAAATTCCATGGAATGTTATTCACTTGATAGATCAGAAAAATGTCTCCATATGATGCCTTTTTGAATAGAACCTTTATAATGATATTATGAATTATTTTTGATAGATATATTTCTAATTTCTCTAATTATAAAATTTAGAAAGTATGATGGACTACACTATTCCTTATCAATTAAATGAATTAAACTATAGTTAGTATGATGAATATAAACTACTATCAGTATGATGGATATGAGTTTAGTCAATCTGATGGATATAGCACTTAGTTAAGATGAATAACATAACACTATTCAGATCGATGGACCAAACTCTAATTCAGTCTGATGGATCATGTTGAAGAATAAAATGTTTATCTTAATTTACTTATAAACTATTTATATATTCTATAGAAAAATATTTTTTCTACAAAAACATTCTAAAACACTTGGGATATATAAAATTTTTAATATAGTTTTTAAGAAATTTTTCATTATTTTCAAAACTAAAAAAAATAAAACTTGAAAGTATAACTTTTAACTCAACAATATCCCCTTTTGTAAATCACAAAACACACCACATAAAACTAAAAACTATTAACTTTTAAAAAAACACAACCCTTTTTTAGTTTATAATCTTCATGAAATTATTCATAAGGAATAACTTCCCTTATTATTTCTTAACTCCTCCTAAGTTTATGAATAGTTTTTATTTATCATTATTGATATTATTGAATATATTATTACTTTAGATACTACCCCGAAAAAAATTACCTCCCTTATATATATTTATCCCCTTTTAATTATTCTCTCATACCTTAAATAAAATCTCTCCCTTAAACAAATTCTCTAAATATTCTCCCCACTTTGAAATTTGAAAAAAAGTAATGGAAAATTATGTATGCTCTTAAAATGTTAAAAAAGAAAATACCAAGCAATTTTGTTTGAATAATTATCATCCAAGATAAAATATAGAACATTATTCCAAGTGGAATTTGAGAGCATTTATACACAATGTATTTAGAGAAATAATCATTAAAATGATTTCATTAAAAATAATTGATTCAATAATATAATAAGGGTTCATTAAAAAAGAAATTCATTCTTTCCTATATATTTTCTTAACAATGGTCTTTAACTTCTCCAACCCCTCATGATCCTTATAAGATTTATATGATTTTGATTCATTCAAGGTTATTCTACTTTTTATAAATTATAGCCTCCAATTCCCTTCCTTCAACCTTGGAACCCCTTCTTCAAGAACACTAATCTTCTTATTTTCCACTTTTAACCTGATAAAAAATCTTCAAAAGACCAAACATTGATATTTACCCTTTTTAACATTTTAATTTCTTCTTTCAATTATTTTACTTCCTCATTCCAAGAAGCTATCATATCTATAAACTATTCTAAAAACATATGTCTATCTGAAACATCAAAAGATAACTTATCAAATGAATATTCAATGTTGAAAGAAACTTTCATGACTTCCAAAATTTGATCATCATGATCCATTAAGTCACTATCTGCATTTATTATCCAATTTATAACATTATTGAATCTTTTTTGTGAGCCTTGGACTTGTCTTTGAATGTTTTTATATTAGACTCATTCTGAATCATTCAATCTATTGAAGACTTCAATGATTCTGACTTCTCATTTAAACAATTTTGAATTTTTTTCAACTTGCACTAATAGTTGGAAGAAATGGAATCGTTTAAATAATTTGTTTCAAATTTTGAAAAATATTGTCAATGCTCTTCTAATCTTCTATGTCTATTGAGTCTAATGAATCCAATGAATCCCATGAAATGTGTTGATGAGATAGTCCAATATCAGTCTTTTTATTTAATTTTACTCATTCATATTCAAAAAATTTATAATTTAATTTTCTTTATCAACCTCATCCTTGTCTTATACATTTTTATGTGAATGATGAGATTAAACTTCATTATTTTTTAAATTATGAATTAACATTAACAGATACATCAAGAAAAAATTTCTTTCCAGTATGAGATGAAATTGTAGTAGAATATAATGATGAATCTGATGTGATTTCCTATCCTTATCCATATTCTCTTTTCTCTTACTTATTCTTATTCTTCTTATTCTTATTATATTAATTATTTCTCTAAATTCCTTTTAGTTCTTAGAGATAATTTTCTAAACTTGTGTACTTATTTTTGTTTCTTCTTATCCACTAACTTCTTCACTATTTCTAGATCCAAATCGTGAACTGAATTTTGAACTTCAACTTCCTCTGCAACATAAATTACCTTTACCTTGTTAATGTCATCTATAAGAACATATGTTTCCATGAACTATGAAACTTCTAGTGTTGATGGATCTAGAATAGTTTGATTGGTAATGGAATTATTTTAGAGCCTATAATAGGTTGAACAACATATAAACATTAAACAAAAATCAGTGGACATTTTGACGCTCTATATACAGTTTCCAACAACCCATCCTTAATCATATCCTCAGCTAATAATTTTTTATGTTTATTATTATTATTCTTATATTCTTTCAATTCATCGGTTTTTCTTATCTTTAATGCCAATTCTTTAGCTTTATCTAGTCTAAATGAAGGGTCTCCTAGATTCTTTTGGGCTTTATAAACCATAATCTGATGAAAATATGAATCTTACATTTCCTTTTGCTTCTTTTGTAATTTTTTATGTGAATAATCTACATTCATATTTTCTTTTAATATTTACTTATAATTAATAAATTTAACATCTGATATGGATTTGTCTTATTTTTCCATGAATTTCTTTAACTTGGAATTAAAATGAAGTTTCCTCCATGCCACAGTTTCATTACCAATGAGAGAAACCTTTTCTCTAATATAATAGGATTAATTATTGATCTAGAAAACCTCCATATAGTTCAATAACATTTTATTAATAAATATAGGGAACTTTAAAAATATTATCTTTATAGATTCCTTCATGATAGATTCAATTGATAAAAGAAAAACTTGACCAGGTTAATCTAACTCATGTTAACTAAAAAGTCTATAATAAATGTGTCAAGGACATTCAAAGTGTCCCAATATCACTTTACCAATATAATGTACCCTTTCATTCAAATGGTTTCCACTCTACCATCTGAATTTAGATAAAATACTTTTCAGACCTTCTCATATGATGTAAATAATGATGATTTAGCTTCTGACTTATCAATACTCACATTTTTTCCGGAATCTTGTGAGATGGTAGATATTATTAGCCTTTTAAGGGGACTTATGCTAACTCAGAAACTTATTTGTACATGATCTTCCAAATTTCACCAAATTGTGTAAACAAAATTAGTTATGTATCCTCTTCCATATTGAATTCTACTAAACAATAAAATTCTCTAACAATTTCTAAGTAATGTGAGTCAATGTTCTCTTTTTGTACACATATTTTCTCCCGACATTGAAAGTTAACAAATATTTTCAATAGGTAATCATATTTTCTATACCAGGTCTTCTCTATCAACCTTTATTTTATAACTCATCTCTTCGTAAAGTCTTCAGAAGAGGCCATCTGATTGAATCTGGTGTTGAAACTCAGACTGTAGAAGTTTATAGTCATAAATCATAATAGAATATTCAATACTGTATAATTCAGTGGATATAAAAACATTCATTTATTATTAAAACTATTGATTTATTTCTATAGAAACTTATAACTACTAGTAAGCATCACAAAATTTTCAACTCTAGTATTTATAATACGAGTATTAATCACATATCTCCAATATTAATTATCATTCCCATCAAAAATTTGTTTTCTACTGGGATTCGAATTCTCAAGAATACCAATATTTAATCCTTCCATCTTATTGAAACAAACTCTTTTCTACAATACATGTTAGTGTGATAAAAACTTATAAACATGTAGTTTATAAAAACATAATTAAATGAACTTATAGTAGATAAAAAATGTAAAAACTCAGCAAGTATAGAATTAAAACTTGCACTGATACCAATTGATGGATTGTAAGAGTTTAAGATGTATATAAGAGGGTGGTAAACTCTAGTTTAAAATTTTAACTAACACAAAACCCAAATATCATTTCATTAAAAATATTTAACTTTGAATTCATCTAATGATTAGAGTGTTCTTACCAGATTCAAAAGTCATCTGATAAAATAGATTTGTTAATCGGGCTCACTAATAGACTAATAAAACAATTATTAAAAATATTAGTAAAAAACTTCCTAATTGAATTAAATAGTAGAATGTAAAAATATAAACACAAGTAATACAAAATCTGAAAACAAATTAAGGATGAAATGAAAGATTTATAAAATAAATTCTACTCTTTAACCTTAAGGTTTAAGGAAGTCCTAAATCTGTATATAATATATCCACAATATTAAAACTAACCATAAAGGTTAATATTTATACATTTAAGAAATCCATTGATAATAACATCATAATAGCTCTATCTTACACAACTCTAGAATACCTCAATATGATGATCGATGTCTGCCCTATCTTCATATCCCCAAAATCCCATAATCTAATAGATTAGATTCACCTATCTTTATATCACTAGAATCCCTTGATCTAAACCTTGATTACATAGATGAATACAAAAGTGAAAAATAGATCTTTGGATTTTACAATTCCTCATATTGAATCCATAAATGTAATTAACCTTCCTAGAATACCATCTAAACTAGTTCCTGTGCCAATTCCTACTAACCTGAGGATTGTTCCCAATCTCCACGGGCTGGTGGAAAGCACCAGTGAATCAGTTAATAACTATTTGGAATGATTTATCCCACAAAAGAAAACAACAACAAATTTTAATGAGGAAACATCATCAGATATATATAATAATAAATACATACTTATCAATGTACAAAGAGATAGTAATAAAAATGAAAGCGAGACCTAACAACCAAAACCCACCTCCTTGTGGTCCATGACCACCAACCATTTCCCATGTCACCCACCCTAGGTCACCCTAACTCAAATCCAAAAAGTAAGGTGAGATCATGAACACATGCTATAAGAAAATAAAGGGGTGAAAACACCAAAAGTTAAAAGAATGGTGTGAGGTAATGATCTCAGTAGGATTCCACAAAATATTATATGTATCTAATTTAAAATTTAATTCAAATATACTAAAATAAGAGTACAAATCAGAGAGTAAAATGATTAGTTTAAAAATAAGTTTTAAAAATTTTAAAAACATTTATCAAACTAAACTTGTAAAACATGACACATCACCAATTAAAAATAAACATTTTCTTGATAAGCTTTGAAAACCATTTCACAAGTTAACATAAGATAATCAATAAAATATGAGAATATACACATGATATGGAATGAAAAAGAAGGGTCAATACAATAGAGTCAAGGTGCATAACAACACTAAAATAATTAAGCAGGGAAACTCCAGCACCAAATAGGGACAACGAACGATGTCATATATCAAGTATCAATTATATAGATGTCATAGTAAAAACCTCTATATGATAGTTATTACACCTTATAATTTCTAATAATATTACAACATGCCTAATTTACAGGCTTATATCTAGTCTCACAGGTCTAAAGTGAACTAGTTCTGCACACACCTGCTTTCCAGGCCACAAGTCTATAGCTTAAACCTTTCATGTTATCTATGGATCCACTAGAAGGGTGTGAGTCTACTGATGAAGCATATATCTTGGTCACCCCATCTAACTACGAGGTTACTATTACTACTAAAAATAAGGGGTGGGATATATGAGTTTTCAAGATCACATGGGGATCATTTTCATCAATATCTCACTCTCAGCCCCCATACACTCTCAATGTAAAAAATCCATTTTTCAACACCCACAATAATGGGAATTATAAGAATAAAAAAGTATAAAATCATGGGATTATCACATCATAGAATTATCATAAAGTGTTAGTCAGGCTGTCAAGATTCATCAATTTTAATTCAAAACCATTTATACAATTCAATATTCAAAATATTAGAAATACCTACTTACTTTTAAAATTCATCATAAAAATTCCAATCAGTGCTTTAAAAAAATCATCTATTTCAAAGAAACTATATAGAATTCAAATGAAGTATTATAATTTTAAAAAAAATTGAATACATTTCAAAACATGGATTTACACCCTCTTTCCATGAAAATAAATCATCTATTTCAAATAACCCAAGAACACCAATTCCAAAACAAGGATAAAATAATTTAAATGGTGTTCTTGATCATTTAATAAATTTAATCACTTCAAACTATTTATAAAAAATAAATAGTTCAATTCATTTAGTTAAAATCAAGGAAGTCCATTTAATAAGTCAAAAACTAATTTCAAATCCTGCAATTTATCTGAAACTATCATTAATGTTTCTTTTAAAATAAATCAAAACAAACATGGTATTATATAATTTACAAAAATGTGAGAAATATCATTATTATAGCCATTAAATTCATGCCATGTTCAATTCAATGGAAAATTGGTCAAAGAAGCTTTTACGAGGGATTAAATAAAAAAATTCATAGAACATGTGTTAGAAATTAGGAAACATGTATCTATGAATTATCATGAAATAGTAAATTAAAAAATGAAGGAAAATAATAGAAAAATATACTTGGAATATTTGGAATCCAACTGCAATGGATCTAATATGTGTCGCCTCTGATTATTATCACTAGATCTAAGAAGATAGCTCTCTAAAGAAGAGAGAAGATATATTAGATCTAAAATTACAAAAAAAAAATCAACCATGATCCAAAAAAACACAATTCCATCATATCCTTTAGGAAGAATTAATCAATAGAAATATGTAGATCCAATATTAATAAGAAAATAACTCACCAAAATAGAATATCTCTGCTTCAATTGGTTCTTTGATCCAACAAGATATGAGGTTTGGGGAGCCAAAATTCCTCCAGAGGGATCGCAAAATCCAAAAAATAAATTTAGGTTTGAGTAGGAGGATTTTAGGGTTAATTAGGTGGGTTTTGATAATTTAATTACAATTTTTGAAACTTCAATTACCATTCATAGGGTTTTTGGGGCCAATTCACATGGTTAGTACTAACCATGCACAAACCATGAGACCCCTTCTACCCAAGTTGCACACTTTGTTTAAACCGTGCCCAAACCATAATCAAAATATGAAATAGATTGCACACATTGTTTAACTATGTGAAAACCATATGCAAACCATGAAATAGGTTACAAACTTTGTTTAACCATGCACAAATCAAGCAACCCATGATTCATACTTTGTTTAACAATGTGCAAAGAATGAGAAAACCATCAAAAGGACCAGAAACCTTCAAAAAAGCACTGTTAAATACATAAAATTACCTTCTAAGATATCTAAACCTTGGGTACTAAAATAAATGGGTAAAAACACTTAAAAAAGAGTAACTGGATGATATAACAGCCCCACCATATGACTTTCTATCCCCAGAAATATTCCAGTATGAACGATATAACATGATGACACAACAAGAGCTCCTTCACTTATCTTGTGAGGTGAATAGTACATGGTCTATAAGTGAGACTCACCCAAAGTATAACAACCCACACAACTCCAAGATCATCATTTGCCTCTAAATAATATAAATAATGGAGACCTAGAATAAGTATCCCAACCATTTAAAGATTCACCAAAATGATGTATCATAATTAAATCACATCTCTTAGACACAAAGAAGATAGTTCTACCACTTTATAAGGAGAAACATATAATATCAAGCATCCAAAATAATTGTAAAGAATTAAAAATGATTACTACCTTGGGTAAGTACTAATGTTTACATGGTATTTTTCAAAACTAAGCCTCATACCTCCATGATTTCGTTAAAATAAATGCCAGTACAACTGAGTGCATGGTCTATCAAAAATAAAAATTATCCAAGTTACCTAACTAAATTCCCAATGTCAATCCAAGTCCAATTGGAAAGAGATAAAACATTAAGGTCATTGCAATAGGTCACTACACTCTCATATGGAAGATCAACCAATATATCAAAATTGAGCTCTAACCATCAATTCAAAACATGAGTAACACCAAGGAACAAAAAAATGTTTCCATAGAAGGAAACAATTATTGAAACACCAATTCAAAAATTATCAAAACCAAGTTCCACAAGATACCATCAAAAATATCACAAAACAAAAGGTTTCCAAAAATAGGCTATCCACAAAAAGGAAAACTCAAACATTTTCCACTTTAACATTGGGAACAACAAGATGGAAACTAGAATCTCTTCTACAGTATGAAAAACTTCACTCCATGGACTATAGTTGGAGTCTTGTTATCATTAAGAATCTATTTCCCCATATTCAAGATCTTATATTTCTTAAAAAAAATCTATTTTGAGTGGTATAACTCATATATCCTTTTAAGGTGACCTCGATGGTTACACCATCCACAAACCTTTAGAGCTTTCAAACATAAACTCTTTGGATGACTTGGTTATCTGAACTGGAAACACATTATATGACTCTTATTTTCCCAAGGAGTCTGAACTTACTCAATTGGGAATGTTTCATTTATCTATTCCTATTGTTTTTCTAGTTCCACTTCAGCTAAAAAGGCCCTTTCAAGAATATCAAGATAAGAGATCAACTATCATGTTGGCATGGAAGTTACAAGGTCTGGGTGCAGACCTTTTATAAAAGAGACATCCTTTCTAAATTCATTACTAACAATACCAGGTATGAAACATACCAAATTTGAGAACTTATTAGAATACATAACAACAAATAAATAATCTTGAATGAAACTCAAGAACACAGAAACTTTATCCTTCTTCACTTACTCATGATACTTCTATTGAATGAAGACTGAATTGTATAATTCCCAAGAAATTATTTCATATATACCAAAGATAATCATAAATTACATCCACTCATAGATTGGTCCCTAAAATAAAGAGTGTATAGACTTTACCTTCAGAGATTTAAGATTATTGAGAGTATCAAAGATCACATTGACTTCTTTAATCCATTAGATGGCATCAAGAGATCCTAATTATCCTTTATAAGAAGGTGGGAATCGATCTAGGAATTCAAGGATGGGGTTCAATGTTTAGAAATTATCTAAATACACCACCTGATATGGAGTCTAGGTAGAGTTGTTTACAAAGGATTATACTTCTAGAAGATGTGAACAACTACCATGAGGAATGGACCGTTGAACCAACATTCTATCTTTCTTGAAGGGATTTTTGGGAGGCATTTCTAAACATCATGAAACATTGGAAAATCAATTCAAGCATCAAAGAACACTACAACATAGAATAAATTTTTTTAAAAAAATTCAAAACCCACACTAATCAAAACATCATTGATTTTATAACATAAGATATTTCACCCCTTATAAAACGTTACTCTTCTCTTTCAAAATTATAAATCTTGATATAAATCAATTTCAATTTCAAAAACTCTTAAACATCACTTGTAAATTATTTCATGGTTTCAAAATCATTAACCCCATTTTCCAGTTATAAAAACCATTATTATTTTAAATCCATTACAATCCAAAATCCATTCTTAGACTATTTTTTTATCACAACACATAAGATTATTTAATAATTAGTTTTTCAAAACAAAAATTTCCTAAAAATCACTTTTTTGGTCATTGAAAACATTTATCAAATGACATAACAAATCATGTTTTAAGACACAATTTATTTTTCATAGGGGTTTTAAAATAATTAACAAGGTATTAAATTTTAAAAAAACAAACAATAGTAGGAAACAACCCACATCCATACCCACATAACCAACATCATCTGAGTGAAGTAAAATATATGAAAATAGATAAGGTTTGATCTATAGAACCAATTTCTAATAGTAAAAGGCTTGGTAGTATGGGTTGGATAACCACACACCAACTTTACAACTATTCATGGTTGGAATTCTAAATCATCCACACTAATTCTAAACAGTTTACTAGACTGTGAAAACATGGTGCCACTGTGTTCATCATTCAATTTTAGTTCAAAAACTCATAAGAGATTCCCCAAATAAAATATAGAATCAATGGGAATCTAAATATAATTTATCATCAGAAAAAAAATAACTTAAAAGAAATACTCAAGTACAAACATACCTAGTTACTCAAGTCTCATCATGAAGGGGTGGGGATCAATCACCCACTCACAGACTACCTCTTGAGTCCCGACACAATATTAATCTCCTTTCAAACATGAATCACCAAAAATAGCATAATTATTTCAAATTCGAGTGTTCCCCTTTATGTAAAAACTCTCTCTGATGCCAATTGTAATAAACCAACCTAGAATACCATATAAACTTTTACCCGAGATGATTCACCGCTCACTCAAAGAGCATTTTTGATCTCCACAGGTTGTCGACATGCACATGGGAATCAATTAATAAATGTTGGGAATTATTTCACCCACCAAATACAAAAAAAAATAGAGAAAAAATCAGAAACACCACACACACACACACACACACATATATATATATATATATATATATATATTAATCAATACATACATATCAATGTACAAAGATATAGTAAGAAAAATGAAAGTGGAACATAACAACCAAAACGCATCTCCTGGTGGTCCATGATTACCCCCCATTCCCCATGTCACCCTCCCTTGGTCACCCTAACTCAAAACCACAAAGTAAGGAGAGAGCATGAACACCTACTATAAGATAAAAAAGGGATAAAAACTCCAAAATGTACAAGCAGGGTGTGATCTAAAGATCCCAATATGATTCCACCAAATATTCTATGCAGTAACTTCATATTGTAATTCCAATATTCTAAAAAGGAGTAAAAATAAGATAATAAGATGATTAGTTTAAAAATATAGTTTTAAACATTTAAAAAACATTTATCAAACTAATATTGTAAGCAATTTCACAATTTAAAAACTAAACATTTTCTTAAAAAGATTTGAAAACCATTTCACAAGATAAATTCAAATAATCAAGAAAATATGATAATATTCACCTTATATAGAAAGAAAAACAACTGTCAATACAATATTTTCAAGGTTCATAACAGCAATAAATGAAGAAACCAAGGAAACTCCAGTACTAAATAGTGAAAACAAATTAT
The DNA here is from genome assembly GCA_963277665.1 of Viscum album. Lineage (NCBI taxonomy): Eukaryota > Viridiplantae > Streptophyta > Magnoliopsida > Santalales > Viscaceae > Viscum > Viscum album. The sequence continues at coordinate 1,128,601,113 of OY728128.1, read as the reverse complement.
TTCATGTATCAACCATAGAGTATATGTATGTAATGTGTACAACCTAGGTAAGATAGTGATTCCACCTCAAAATAGTTAATCAAATTACAATATGACTAATTTATGGGCTTACATATAATCTCGTGGATCTAAAGCAACCCAGTTCCATACACACACTCTTTCTTGGCCACAAGTCCATAGCACGAACCTTTCGCATTATATATGGATCCACTAGAATGGTGTGAGTCTTCTAGTGAATCATATACCTTGGTAATCCCATCTAACTACCAGGTTTCCATGACTAGTCAAAATAAAAGGTGAGATATACAAGTTACAGGGATTACATAGGGATCCTTATCGTCAATATCTCACTCTCACCCCCCAAAATCTCTCTAAGTAAATAATCTCTTTTTCAACCTTCACATTAAGGGGAAGTATAAGAATCAAACAAGTTACAATTAAGGGATTTTTACATGAGATAATTATCATAAAGTGTCAACTGATCCATCAAGAATCATCAATTTTAATTCATAACCATTTATACAATTCAATATTTAATAGGTTAACAATACTCACTTCCTTCCACAATCATCATAAAAATGCCAAAAGAGCCTTTAGAATAATCATTTATTTCAAAGAAACCGTAAATAATTCAAAGTATGTATTATAATTTCCAAAAGGATTGAATACATTTTAAAACATGGGTTTACACCCTCTTTCCATGCAAATAAATCATTTATTTAAAATAAACCAACAAAACAAATTCGAAAACAAGGGTAAAATCATTTAAAGTGGGTTCTTAGTCATTTAATAAATTAAATTTTTTTAAAATATTTATAAAAAATCAAATATTTTAATTCATTTAATTAAAATCAATAACGTTCATTTAATAAATCAAAACATAGTCCAAAGACTTTTTTTTCTCTAAATAACCCTTTAATGTTTCTTTGAAAATAAATCAAAACAAACATGGTATTATATAATTCACAAAAAGGTGGGAAATATCATCATTATATCCATCTAATTCATACCATATACTATTCAAATGAAAATTGGTCAAAGAATAATTTATGATGGATTAAATGAACAAATTTCAAAGAGCATTTGTTAGAAATTAGGAAACACGTGTCTATGAATTATCAAGAAAAAAATGAATGAAAAAATTAATGAAAAGCATAGAAACACCTACTTGTAATATTTGGAATCTGACCAAAATGGATCTAATATATGTCACCTTCAATAGAGATCACTGGATCTCAGAAGATAGATCTTGACATAAGAGAGAAGAGATCCAATATCTACAATTCCACATAAATCAACCATGATCCAACAAAAATAAATTCCATCGTAACATTTAAGAAGAAGAAATAGAGAAAATAAACGAGGTCCAAGATTAAAAATAAAAAAAACTCACCAAAATAGAATATCTCTACTTTGATTGGTGCTTTGATCCCACATGATATGAGGTTTGGGGAGAAAAAATGCCTCTATAGGGCTCTTAAAATCCAAATAATTCATTTAGGTTTAAGTAGGAGGAGTTTAGGGTTAATTAGGTGGGTTTCCAAAATTTAATTAAAATTTATGGAACTTTCATTACCATTCACATTCTTTCCCAGGACAAGTCTCATAGTGTCACGACCTGCCTTCACCAAAAGGAGGGAAGGGTCACCAGATTTCTAGGCCCTTCCTTATTTAAGTTGAAGGAGAGATAATGACCCCCAAAACCTGCCTTCAATAGGACCCAGAGTGGCGACCAGCGCCAAGGGTATAGAATCACACACTAAATGGAACGCATTACCCTTTTCCTTTTAATATGATCGGGAGATAAGATAGTAAATCCCACAACATCGAAACTAAAAGTGAAAAAGAAAAATGACTGAAAATAAACCATTCCCACATGCATGTTCAAAGGTAAAGATACTAGTCACAAAACTCCAGAGGTAAAAAGATACCAAGTAAAAAAGGGAAACAACAATAGAAACTACCCCAAAGGTCCAAGATAGTATAGTCCCACGCGATCCCTGAAGTCCTCCTGGAAACCTAAAAGCAGTTTTATATACGTAGGGTGAGCATACAAGTATACTCAGTAGGGGTAAACCTAAAGGTCTCATGCACAAGTTGGGAGGCATACTAATGCCCTGTGAGAAAAGAGATAACCAAGCCCCTAGCAAGGAAACTAACCACCCAATCCTCACCAAGGCACACTCCCCAAATAACACTGGTCAAGTAAAGTATAGTAATAGCACATCGATGTTTGGGTACCCCGCGCCACTTTCCCACTGGTTATTGAAGACATCCTACGCATCGGACCAATCCCACCATTCTCACCGCAGTCCCACTGCCTCACCCCGCCTGCACACACCTGGGCCACATCCTCACATAGTCCCACTGCCAAACCCCGCCCGTAAACACCTGGGCCACACCTGTCAAACATAACCATGCCTGCAAACACCTAGGCCAGAACAACCACTGCCATGCCTGAAGACACATGGGCAAGAAGATCTACTGCCACGCCTGAAGACACATGGGCCTCATCTCGAAGACACTTGGGAAACCACCTGCCCGCACAAACCTGGGCCAACCACCACACTACCCTGCCTAAAGATTCTTGGGCTAATAATGGACCTCAGGCCATCACAGCCTGCCCGAAGATACTTGGGCTATCCAGGAAAGGGATCAGAAAGGAGCTAATAACCATCCACTAATAGAAGTGTTGGGAAAAACACCCTCCCCATGAAATGGGGGTGTTCGTCACTAAGTGCTCAACTTGGGTGGGGTGTGAACAAGAAACACAAAACTACAAGTATATGTATAGATAAAAATCACTCACCCAAATCTAGGTTTTTCTTCATCCAGCCTAAAGAATACAATCAGTACCCATGCCCAAGTCACAACTCACACCAATCCAAAACCGATTTGTCACGTTCTTGTTTCCAAGTTTGGTAATAATGTTTAAATAAGTTTCTGCACCTACTTAGGAAACTAGCAAGAACAAGAACAATCCAAGGAAAGAGTACAGTCAAACATTAACTTAAACATTCACACCCGGTTCTCTTGTAAAGTCACAACAAAAAAGGGATAACTGAGTTCCCTCAAAGTACTGGAACCAAAGGAAAACCCAAGATACTACCCCATGTTCCCAAAATCTAGGGGCCAACAGCTTCTCAACAACAGAGGATTTCCCCCCAATTCGTGATATAATCAATGTAACCACTCGGCCTTAAATTTACAACCACTGGAAGCATAACAACAGGGGATCCCATCCCCACCCACATCACCCAGCAATCGGCCCATGAAGTAAAAACAAACCAACCACCACCACCAACACAAAGCAGGCCCATGTCGGTATTTTCAGATTTAAAGGATTTAACACACTCCATGATTTCAACTTCGTTGTGCTTTAACCGGGGTTATCACAGAAAGGATTGATCCTGGTGCTTTCAGTTTATTTAGATGGATGTACATAATAAACCAAATTCCTTTACACAGAAAGGATTCACAAACACAATAAAATCTATTTAAACATCACCAGAGGTAAGGGTTTGTTAGTGCACAGAGAAAGACCACCAACGGTCATGATTTTTAGTAGGCGTAAGACCACACAATTCAGAAATCATTAATCATGGAAGATCATAAAACAAAGCATCATCATCGATCACACCCCTCCCCCTTCATTCTTTATAAAATCCGTTCATTATCTTCATTTAGGTTTGGTTCATCCAATTATACAGAATCAAAATCATGCCCACCCCACATGATACACAAAAGGGAGAGACAAAGGAGAAATTCCCTACTTGATTGATCGACTATCGAAGTTTATCTTCACGCGGCATGAACAGAAGATGAGCAATTTGCAAGGGTGGGGCCTCGAGAACTCAAGGAAGAGCAGATGAATCGATGGGAGGGTGATCGAGAAAAAGAAACCCAGGGAGAACCCTTTAGTTTATAAGGGCTAGGGACGGTTGAGATAAGAACACGAAACCGCGCAAGGAGCAGGGTTGTGGGTTGACCACGCGGCTCCACCCGTCATTAAAGGGGTCCTCGCTTTTGGGGGCGGTTTAAACCGACGCACACACCAGGGTGCCTCTAAAACATTTAATTAAATGCCATTTATGGGCATTAATGGGCTTTAAAACAAGCCTAAAGGGGTCAAAATAGGGTTTATAACCCAATTTTTAAAAAAGGAGGTGCTACTGGAAAACCTATAGAGGTAGTCAAGAGCGACCGGTAGCCGAGAGCTACCACTGGCTGACAGCTACCGGTAGCCGAGTTATTGGTAGGCTGTAGCTACCAGTAGCTGAGAGCTACTGGTGGCTGATAGCCACCGGTATCCGAGCTACCGTTAGGGGTCAAACTTCGCCGAGAAGCCTCGATAACTTTCCTAGACTACCCAAAACACCCAACATCAGATTTTTACAAAGTAATGGACCCCCAAAAACCCAGTCCATTACATCAGATACCTCTCAAACTATTCTCGCCCTCGAGAATCAAAACAACCCATGAGGAAAGAGAGGGTCCGAACAACCACCTCGAAAGATACCTCTCAGGGGTGATCCTCATTGTTAACTAAAAACACCTCCCTCTAAAGAACAGAGAAACATACCATGTCAAACTACCCAGTCATGTGGGTTGGGGAGTATCTTCACCAATGTCAAGATACTATCTGCTTTGGGCAGCACTGACTCGCCCGCACGGGTTTAATCGCATCCACATTAATGCGTCTTGATTAGGGTTCAGATCCTCCCCTCCCCATAGCCAGGACTTTTCACACACATTCAGAGAGGAAAGAAAAACCACATATTTCATAGCCAATAAGGTAAAACGATCCACCACAACAAGTATAAACAGAACAGCACAAAACTCAAAACAACTCTGGGTACTAGGCACGCATTTGTGCTTCCCTTTCCCACGTACTTTCCTCAAGCCCGCCATGTCTCCATAACACATGAACCAAGGGAATGGTTCTCCCACTAAGCACTTTCTCCTCACGATCCTCGATCATCACTGGTCTTTCCACAAAGGTCACGTCGTCCTTGATGTCTAGCTCTCCCCAGTCAAGGACGTGTGAATTGTCGTGCAGATACCAACGGAGCTGGGACACATGGAAGAAATCATGTATCCTCAGTAGCGGCGGTGGTAACGCTAGATGATAAGCCACTTCGCCGACCCGCCGCAACACTTCGAAGGGTCTGATGAACCTGGGAGAAAGCTTACTCCCCTTACCAAACATCTGTTTTCCACGCCTTGGGGAGACCTTCAAGAACGCGTGGTCTCCAACCTCAAAATATAAGGGCCTTCTCCTCGTATCAACATACGAATTCTTTCGGTCCTGGGCCACCTTCATCCTTTCCCATATAAGCTAAACCTTCTCTGTCGTGCTCTGCACCACCCTCGGGCCAAGGATGCTCGCCTCTCCAACTTCGGTCCAACACACTGGTGAGCGGCATGGCATCCCATACAAGGATTAAAACGGGGCCATACCAATGGTGGATTGATATCTCTTATTGTAGGAAAACTCTATCAAAGGTAAGTGTGGCACCCATGACCCTTCTAAGTCCAGAACACATGCTCGCAGCATATCCTCCAAGGTATGGATGGTACGCTCAGTCTGTCCATTTGTCTAGGGATGGAAAGCAGTGCTAAGACGTAGCTGGGTACCAAAAGCATGCTGCAATCCTCTCCAGACTCGTGAGGTAAACTGTGCATCCCTATCTGAGACTATGGAACTCGGAACTCCATGCAACTGCACCACCTCATCCACGTACCTTCATACTAAAGCATCCACTGCACTTTACTCCTTAATCGCCAGAAAGTGAGCTGATTTTGTCAACCGGTCCACTACTACCCAGATGGAATCATACCCCACTTGAACCTTGGGTAGTCCCATGACTAAATCCATTGATATGTCCTCCCACTTCCACTCAAGTACATCTAGAGACTACAAAGGCCGCCTGGAACTCGGTGTTCAGCCTTCACCTGCTGACACACTAGGTACTTGGCCACAAACTCTGCCACTGCTCTCTTTAATCTGGGCCACCAGAACTATCTCTTCAGACCCTGGTACATCTTGTAAACTCTTGGGTGTACCTCTAGGGGTGAGTTGTGGAACTCACTAAGAACCTTTCCACACATCGCCTCTGGAACAAACAGCTTTCCTCGGAAAATCATCTGGTTCTGACCATCCTCCGTCCACCCTTTCGGAGCATTGCTCTAGTCAACTCGGTCATGCATCACTTTGCAATCTGGGTCTCCCCACTGAGAATCCTCCACTTGCTAAAACAGAGATGACTGCACTGTCATCTGATACAGGCAACCTCTACCACCATCCGTCCTCGCATCCAGGTGCAAGGCAGGAAACTCCTCCATCGCCTTCTAGGCGTCTGCCGACTCTCGGACCGCATCCTTCTGTGATCTTCTGCTCAATTCATCGGCCACTATATTCCCGTTCCCTGAAGTGTAGGAAATCTCGAAGTCGTAATCCTGGAGGAACTCCACCCACCTTCGCTGCTGCAAGTTTAGGTCCCGCTGGGAGAAGATATACCTCAAGCTTTTGTGATCCGTGAAGACCACAAAGCGTTCTCCAATGAGGTAATGCCGCCATAACTTTAGCGCAAAAACGACCGCTGAAAGCTCTAGGTCATGGGTGGAATAATTACGCTCATGAGGGTGTAGCTGCCTAGAACCATAAGAGATCACCCATTGGTGTTGTATCAACACACATCTGAGGCCTTTCCCCAAAGCATCACAGAACACCTCATACGCCACCCCTTCTTCTGGTAGTCTTAGCATTGGGGCACTAACAAACTTCTCTTTGAGATAGCTAAAGGCTGCCTCTTACTACTCACTCCACACAAAAACCTGATCCTTCTTGGTCAAGGCTGTCAAAGGGGCTGCAACTCGCGAGAAGTTGGGTATGAACCTCCGGTAGTAACCTGTCAGCCCGAGGAAACTACGAACCTCTGCCACATTCTTGGGTGCTACCTAAGAAACAACTGATTCAACCTTTAATGGATCCACCGCTACCCCCTATTTGGACACTACGTTCTCAAGAAAGTGTACTTCTCGCATCCAGAACTTGCATTTCAACAACTTCCCATAGAGCTGGTGCTATCGGAGGACCTCCAAAACCGTCCTCAGGTGCTCTCTGTGGTCCTCCTCTGATCTTGAATAGATCAGGATATTGTCGATGAACACAACTATGAACCGATCCAGGTACTCCCGGAAGATGGAGTTCATAAGACCCATGAACATAGTCGGGGCGTTCGTAACACCGAAAGGCGTGACTATGAACTCAAAGTGTCCATATCTGCACCTGAAGGCCGTTTTCAGGATGTCTCCCTCTTTCACCCTCAACTGGAGATACCCAGACCGTAGTTCGATCTTCGAGAACCATCATGTGCCTTTCAACTGGTCGAAAAGATCATTTATCCTTAGAAGAGGGTAGCGATTCTTGATCGTCACCTGATTCAGCCTCCTGTAGTCTATGCACAACTAGAGACCACCATCTTCCTTCTTTGTGAACAAGACCGGAGCACCCCACGGTGACGCACTTGGTCGAACATAACCCCTCTTCATCAGATCGTCAATCTGAATCCGCAACTCCCATAGCTCTGAAGGTGACATCCGGTAAGGAGCCATCAAAATCGGATGAGCACCAGGCTGCAAGTCTATCCCAAACTCGATATCACATTGAGGGGGTAGAGTCTTTACCTCCTCAGGAAAGATGTCCATAAACTCACTGACGGTTCCTGGCACCTCTACCATCTCAGCATCTACTGACTCTACTGACAGCTCGGCTAACAAGTAGAGGAGGGGTTCCTCTCGCCTGCTGCCCTTCTGACTACTCCGCTCGCCGGTGAAAGTAACACGCCGGACACCCAAGTCTGAGAACACAACCCTTCCTCGGAAGCAGTCGATGATGGAACCCATAGATAACAGCCAGTAGATGCCTAGAATGACATCATATGGATGTATCTGTAGAAAAATTAAATCCCTAACTGACTGATGTGGCCCTATCATCAGTCTCCATCCTATGGAAACATATAACAAGTCATCCTGACCTCCGACTGGTGTGCTCAGCACCAGGGGCACTGGAAGTCTCTTGGAATCTAGACCAAGAGCACGGGCCAGACCGAGTGAAACAAAGGAGTGTGAAGATCCGATATTGAACAAGGCATAATAAAGGGTACTAAACAAACTGATCGTACCTCAGACAACCTCCGGTCCTGCTGGAACTGCTGCCTCCGCAGCGTGCAACTGTCCACCCCCAAATCCTCTGCCCCTCGGCTTTCAGCCGCCTCCTCGACCATACCCTGGTCAGGGTCCCTGAGGAGCGCCCTAAGGTTGGCCTCCCCCTGCAATGTCTGCCCTCGGAGGAGCGGGAGCTCGTTACACCTACTGCTGCTGCTGGAAGGGCCTACCTGGAAGTTGCTGCTGAGGCGGGTGCTGAGCCTATCTGCCACTTCCATACTAAACTCGGTTTGGGCATTGATTCTAGATATTTCCATGGGTCCCATAGATGAAGCACCTCGGTCCTAGGCCCAAAGGGAAAGGGCGAGGCCCGGGGGACCGGAACTGGAACTGTTGTGGCCTACTCCCTACTGGTCGAAACCGAGGGGGTCCTGATGTTGGTTGTCTGGTGATGACAACCTTCCCCTTCGATGATCCCATCTGGATCCCCTCTCGTGTCACACCTCCTAGAGCATGCATCCTCTCCACCACTTCGGCCTTCTTCTGGACCTCCATGTACATCGGCAGGGTGAAGGGGGTAACAGCATACTGGAGGGAGGGTCGGAGCGCCTCCTCTAAACATCACGCCCGAGACTCCTCGTCTAGAAAGAGGTCAGGATCAAAATGTAGGAGGTCCTTGAAGTTGATTCCCATCTCCTTTACTGACATACTCCCCTACTGGAGGGAGAGTAGCTCCTACCTCTTCTCTGCCTTCATCGTAGAAGAGAGGAACTCCGCCCAGAACTCCTTATCGAAATCAGCCCATGCCACCTCAGCCTCTATCATCTCCCCCAGGTAAAGATTCCACCACTGACATGCTGCTCCCCGCATCTGGCTGAAGTCCACAGAAACCCAGTACTCAGGCGAAGCCCGAATCAGGCCGAAATCTATCACCAACTCTTTTAGCCAGCTTTACGTATTCATGTCAGAGGTGTTGCCCTCATACTTCTCAAGGGTCTGTTACTGGAAGGATTGAAGTGTCTTCTGCCACTGGTCATCCTCCTCCTCTCGATCATCCCTCTGCCAATCGGCCAAGTCAACCTCCTTGGCTTCGATCGCCCATACAACTCGTGGTCATCTCCCGGGTTCCATAGCTGCAAGGTAAACAAAAAATGCCTACGCCCAAGTAGTGCAGAATATTTGTTCTTAAAATTTCTTAAACATCTTATTTATTTCAAATTCCCAAAACACCCCAAAAACACGACAACACAAGTCATTATGATGCATGTACCATTACTAGGGTCTCTACCCTGCAATCACTGTGGCCTCACTTAGTCATTTGGTAGGTCCAGAGTCCTCGCATCGGATCACGGGGGGCCCTAAAATCCCGTGTCCTAGCCGGTCTTCCCAGGCCTAATTCACGCACCGAGGTCACCCAACATTGTCGCCCTACCATCCCATGCATTTGTCACTGTTTCTAACTCCAAACTCCATCCTCTATCAAACCTCCACCTCTGATACCATTCTGTCACGACCCACCTTCACCAAAAGGATGGAAGGGTCACCAGATTGCCAGGCCCTTCCTTCTTTAAGTTGAAAGAGAGATAATGTCCCCCGAATCCCGCCTTCAATAGGTCCCAGAGTGGAGACCAGTGCTAAGGGTATAGAATCACACACTAAATGGAAGGCATTATCCTTTTTCTTTTAATATGATCGGGAGATAAGATAGTAAATCCCACAACACCGAAACTAAAAGTGCAAAAGAAAAATGACTGAAAATAAACCATTCCCACATGCATGTTCAAAGGTAAAGATACAAGTCACAAAACTCCAGAGTTAAAAAGATACCAAGTAAAAAGGGAAACAACAACAGAAACTGCCCCAAAGGTCCAAGCTAGTATGGTCCTGCACAATCCCTGAATTCCTCCTGGAAACCTGAAAGAAGTTTTATATAAGTACGGTGAGAATACAAGTATACTCAGCGGGGGTAAACCTAAATATCTCGTGCACAAGTGGGGAGGCATACTAATACCCTGTAAGAAAAGAGATAACCAAGCACCTAGCAAGGAAACTAACCACCCAAGCCTCACCATGGCACACTCCCCAAATAATGCAAGTAAAGTAAAGTATAGTAATAGCACATCGATGTTTGGGTACCTCGGGCCACTTTCCCACTGGTTATTGAAGACATCCTACACATCGGACCAATCTCACCATTCTCATCGCAGTCCCACTGCTTCACCCCACCCACACACACCTGGGCTACATCCTCACGTACTCCCACTACTAAACCCCACCCGCAAACATTTGGGCCACAACTGTCACACGTAACCACACCTGCAAACCCCTAGGCTAGAACAACCACTGCCACGCCCGAAGACACCTGGGCTAGAAGATCTACAGCCACGCCCGAAGACACCTGGGCCTCATCCCGAAGACACTTGGGAAACCACCTACCCGCACACACCTAGGCCAACCACCAGACTACCCTACCCGAAGATTCTTGGGCTAATAATGGACCTCAGGCCCTCACAGCCTACCCGAAGATACTTGGGCTATCCGGGAAATGGAGCAGAAAGGAGATAATAACCAGCCACAAATAGAAGTTTTGGGAAAAATGCCCTCCCCCATGAAATGGGGGTGTTCGGCACTAAGTTCTCAACTTGGGTGGGGCGCGAACAAGAAACACAAAACTACAAGAATATGTATAGATAAAAATCACTCACCCAAATCTAGGTTTTTCTTCAGCCAGCCTAAAGAATACAATCAGTACCCATGACCAAGTCCCAACTTAGTCCAATCCAAATCCCATTTGTCCCATTCTTGTTTACATGTTTGGTAATAATGTTTAAATAAGTTTCTGCACCTACTTAGGAAACTAGCAAGCCTACGAACAAGCCAAGGAAAGAGTACAGTCAAACATCAACTTAAATATTCAAACCTGGTTCTCTTGTAAAGTCACAACAACAAAGGGATAAGTGAGATCCCTCAAAGTACTGGAACCAAAGGAAAACCCAAGATACTACCCCATGTTCCCAAAATCCATGGGCCAACGGCTTCTCAACAATAGAGTATTCTACCCCAATTCTTGATATAATCAAGGTAACCACCCGGACATAAATTTACAGCCACTGGAAGCATAACAACAGGGGATCTCATCCCCACCCACATCACCCAGCAATCGGCCCATGAAGGAAAAACAACCCAACCACCACCACCAACACAAAGCAGGCCCATGCCGGTATTTTTATATTTAAAGGATTTAACACACTCCATGATTTCAACTTCGTTGTGATTTAACCGAGGTTATCACAGAAAGGATTGATCCTGGTGCTTTCATTTTATTTAGCCGGATGTACGTAATTAACTGAATTACTTTACACAGCAAGGGTTCACAAACACAATAAAATCAATTTAAACATCACCAGAGGTAAGGGTTCATTAGTGCACAGAGAAAGACCACCAACGGCCATGATTTTCAGTAGGCATAAGCCCGCAGAATTCAGAAATCATTAATCATGGAAGATCATAAAACAAAGCTTCATCATCGATCACACCCCTCCCCCTTCATTCTTTATAAAATCCGTTCATTATCTTCATTTAGGTTTGGTTCATCCAATTCTACATAATGAAAAGCATTCCCACCCTGCATGATACACAAAAGGGAGAGACGAAGGAGAAATTACCTACTTGATTGATCGACGATCGAAGTTTATCTTCATGTGCCACAAACAGAAGATGAGCGATTTGCAGGGGTGGGGCCTCGAGAACTCAAGTAAGAGAAGATGAATCGATGGGAGCATGATCGAGAACAAGAAACCCAGGGAGAACCCTTTAGTTTATAAGGGTCGGGGACGGTTGAGATAAGAATGTGAAACCACGTAAGGAGCGGGGTTGTGGGTTGACCACGCGGCCCCACAAGTCATTAAATGGGTCTTTTCCTTTAGGGGTGGTTTAAACCGACGCACACACCAGGGTTCCTTTTAAACATTTAATTAAACGCCATTTATGGGCATTACTGGGCTTTAAAACAAGCTTAAAGGGGTCAAAATAGGGTTTAAAACACAATTTGCAAAAAAAGGAGGCACTACTGGAAAACCCGTGGGGTAGGCAAGAGCTATCGGTAGCCGAGAGCTACCGGTGGCTGACAGCGATGGGTAGCCGAGCAACTGGTAGGTTGCAGCCACCAGTAGCCGAGAGATACCGGTGGCTGACAGCTACCGATAGCCGAGCTACCCGTAGGCTGCAGCCACCAGTAGCCGAGAGATACCGGTGGCTGACAGCTACCGGTAGCCGAGCTACCGGTAGGCTGCAGCCACTGATAGATGAGAACTACCGGTGGCTGAAATCTACCAGTAACCGAGCTACCAGTAGGATCTAGCTACCGGTAGTCGAGCTACCGGTAGTCCGAGCTTCCGTTAGGGGTCAAGCTTCACCGAGAAGCCTCGATAACTTTCCCAGACTACCCAAAACACCCAACATCAGATTTTTACAAAGTAATGGACCCCCAAAAACTCAGGCCATTACACACAGTTAGTACTAACCATGCGTAAACTGTGCAACCCCTTCTACCTAAGTTGCACACTTTGTTTAAACTATACACAAGTTATGCAATAGGTTCCACACTTTTTTAACAATGAAAAAACCATGTGAAAAACATGAAATATTTTGCACAATTTTTTAACCATTCATAAAACATTCCCAAACAATTCAACCCTGGTTGAACACTTTTTTTAACCACGCACAAACCATGTGCAAACCATGAGAAGGCCCAAAAACCTTCAAAAAATGTTTCAATAAAATACTGAAAATAACCCTCAAAGATATCCAAACATTGGATTCTCAAATAAATAGGTTAAAACATATTAAAAAAAGTATCAATATGTTATATTAAAATAAAACTCACTATAAAGTTACATATAATAAGAATGAGTTGTTCAGGCAGTAAAAAATATCATACATTTTGAGTTGTAAATGAATCATCTCTCATATCCTATAATTCACGCCAATTTATATGTATCCCTCCAATAAATATACTTATAAGATTCTTGGAGTTGGTTTCAATGGCCTCAGATGTTCTTCACTTGAATTACTAGAAAAATGACTCCATACGATGTCATTTTTGTTAGCGCCATTATAATGCTATTATGAATTCTGTTTAATAAAAATATTTCTAGTTGCACCAACTATAAACACTAGATAGTCTGATAGAATATACTATTGTTTATCAATCCGATGAGCTGAACTATAGTCATTCCTATGAATATAAAATAATTTTTTCCAATGGATATGAATTTGGTCAATCTGATGGATAAAACACATAGTCACATTGATCGACATAACAAAATTTGTTCTAATGTACTAGACTCTAATTTAGTCGGATGTATTTGATTGAGGAATAAAATGTTTTCATTCTTTTACTTAGAAACTATTTTTATATTCAGTATAAAAATTTTATTTTCTAAAAAAACATTCTAAAACATTTGAAATATATAAAGTTAGTAAAATAGATTTTAAGAGAGTGTTTGTGATTTTCAAAAAAAGAAAGGAAAAGTAGAAAGTATAACTTTCAAATGAACATTTTTTATGTGTTAAAATTTTATATTTTAACTACATTACTATATTGATATTTTTTAAAGTCAATTATGTGAATAGTCCCATAAATGAAGTTAATGGTATTATATATTAAATTATATTTTATTGAATGATTTAAATTTCCAATGAATATTGTATTTACCAAATTGAATGGGATAAGGTCTATAATATCAACCATTTTAATCATATGGGTTAATTTTCATTTTATTGTAAATTTCATAACCCCAAAAGAGTAAAAAACAATGTTATTGAGGGTATCATTACATGGGATAATGGGAGGTTAAACTAAGAGATAGGGGTTAAAATCATGTAAAATTAAAAAAATATAAAATATTTTATAATCATATCCATCATTTTATTTTAAATTTATCAATTTTTTCCACTTTAACTTGGAAACCAATATATGTTAATTAAATGCTTTAAGTAATTCTAGGTGTTCTCTTCTCTTCTCTTCTCTTATAAAAGGACACCACCTATCCTATATTCCATATAAGTATTGAGCCATCAATAAAAACCTCTTAAAAACTTATTTATATACATTATATAGTTTTTGGTCTTATTGTAAGATCATACCTAGGACTTTTAAAGGGATATTCAATGTATGGCCTTCAAAGAGGTTTTAATCATCTCAACCAAGCATTTTAATTTTACTTCTTCTTATACCACCTTTAATTTTGTCCTAACAATTACAATACAACAATTTAAGTATAGACCATATACTATGATTTTTTTATGTTAATCCCATAACCTTATTCCTCAATATTTTCCATCAAGTGGGAAATGAAACAATCATTCGTGCTACGTATAGATCACAGCCTCATGAACTGATGTATTTAGTTTCTCATCACCATTTTTATGGATGGTTAATATAATGGAGTTGACCTAAATATATTATATTCATAAATTTATTTTGACTATGTAAATATGATATATCATTTATCTTTATACCATTCTAATCATGAAAAATGGAATCATATCATGTGAGTACGTACAGACTACCGTCTCCACATAGCGATGTACATCATTTTCAAATATCAACTCTAATGGATGGTCATAGAGATGGATTTAATGATTTTTTTTTCATTATAACATGATAAATATTATTTAAATACAATAATTTATTTTTTTTCTTTATTTTCCATCAAACAAAAAGTAAAATCATTGCTCTTGTGTATGTGTAGACCAATTTCTCACGTGCCGATGTATTTTTGTTTTTCATGACCTGTTTTTATAGATGCCTCTAAAATTGTATTTGATGTTTAAAAATGATAATTATTTCATTATTATTATTTTTTATAAGATGTAAAAATGACCCCTTTTACCATGGTCTACTTGAGAATTCATTTTTTCAATTTTTAATCAAACGCCCTTAAAACATAACGTAAACATAATCAATTGTGTGATTAAGTATGACATGGTAATAAGGGAAACAAAAGGAATAATAAAATGATTATGAACATGAAAAATATTCATAATAAATCAAATAATTTTTCAAACCTTATTATTTATAAACATAAATAATGTAGATGTAATTTTAGGAGGTGAGGTGTGGAATTTTTCTTTAAAACCTTATTTTAAAATAATTAAAGTTTTTTTTTACTCCATATACATGTTATTTAAAATGTTTAAATTAAATTATTAATATACTTAAATTTATATTCAAATTCATTTTAAGCCATGTTTTAATTTCTTTACAAAAGTTTTAAATGAAGTCTCTTTTACATTTTCCAAACAGGTTATTTTTGAAATATTTACAAAAGTGTAAAAGGAATATTTTTTTAACTTATACAACATGATCATATTTTCCCACCATAATAACTATTATTCTTTAAGAATATTCCCACAAAATGTTTTAATTTTTAAAAAAATAATTTCTTATTTCTAATACTTCTGTGAATTTTTTTAAGGATTTTTCAAATAAATAAGGATTTTTATCCTTATATTTACATAATGCTCGAAAATGCTTCTATATATGTGTTAAATGAAATATTTTATGATATTTTATGGTGTAAATAAAATATTCAATTGGTTTAATATATTTCATGGTCTGTATATATTTTTTATGATGGTGTTTACGCCTGATATAGATCTCCAATGCATTGGGTAATGATTATGTTCTCTATAGAATTATGTTGGAATTAACTAAGTATGTTATTACATTTATAATAGTTATTGTAAGGGTTCCATAAAGATGATGTGCCATGGAACCTATATGATTTTTGTATTCTTTCAAATGAATTTTAATGGAAATATTTTTATTTCATAATGTAATCTAATGATCTTTTATATAAATGAATGATTATTCCCTTTAAGGTTAAAATGTTTGTTTTTATGAAAAAAAACATGGGTTATCATATTTTATAATAAATACTCATGATTATTATTTTTAAATTATTTTTTATTATATATTTTTTATAAAAACTATGTTTAGGAAATTTTATTTCATGTGAAAGTTAATGAAAATTTGAGCTGAAAGTTTATTAAGTTACAGTAAAAATATATTATATAATCTTATGTTTTTTATATGAAATGGAATGATTATTTTATTTTTTGTATATGTAACTTATTGAGATTTTTTCATCCTACATTTTAAAAAAATCAAATATTTTAAGGATGAGTGAGAACAATGATGAAGACCTGCGAAAAATCATGAAGAATTTTAATGAAAATAAAGCATATTTCATTTCAAAAGTATTATATTATGAAAAATAAACACTAAGTGGATGTGACCACATTATAATGCATGGGTTTTTACTGTAAGATTTATTACATAATACTATAGAAATATAAACCTAAAAAGGTATTTTTGAATATAATAAAATAAATTCTTATTTAAAAATTAAATTATTAGTTGAATATGTATAGGTCCTTATATTTGGTATCAGAGATAAGGACTATAAACCCTTTTGAGGTTGATCATAATTTTATAGTAATAGATACCCATATTGTGTTTTTATGTAGTGAGAGTAATTTGGTCGACATTTATTAGGTTTTAATAGATGTTTGAAGTATATGTAACCCTTAATTGTTTAACATGTGAAAATGTTATTTGAGGTTGAATGATGTTATATTTTATAGAAAGAAGTTTAAAGGTAATAATAACCTTTAGGGTTGATATGATAATTGATGTTGAGGTAATTATGGTTAATTAGGATAAAATGATTATTATATTTTGGGAATATATGTTTTATCATATAGATAACCATGGGATTGAAATGTGATTTAGTGACTAAGTTATTAATGTTATTTTTGAAGAAGTTAACTATATTGAAAATATTATATCATTAAGGTAAATAGAATTTTATGAATAAATATTTATTTAATTTATGGAAGCATGTGTCATTTTATTGTGGATTTATGTTTATTCAGATTATTTATGGGAAATATTAGAATATTTTAGGGATTGTATGATTAAGGAATATACATTTTTGGTGTGTGGAATTATGAGTGATTAATTTTATTTGGAAAAAAATTTAAAATTGATCTCTTAAGACAATGTGATCAAATCATTTTGATTTTTGGGTTTTCAACTTAGTCAGTAATATATTGAAGAGTTTTAAGGTTAGTTATATATAATTATTTAAGTTTATATATTGGTTTTATTATTGAGGATTTTCATATTATTGTTGTTTTTATTCCTATAAAGGTTAATTCATATTGGATATTATCATAACATGTTCTAACCATCTTTTATTTTATGTTAATTTATAAAGATAGGATAAATAAATTTTTATCCTTTTGTAAATCCTATGATCTGTTAGAGGTTAAATTTAGTGCTTTGGGCATGAAGAAATAATCATCATCAGGATTATGAAAATGAATGCATGAAATCATGTTTATAGACTGGGATGAAATAAAGTAAGTAAATTTTATCATATTTTTTATTCTAATGGTAAAATAATTTCTCAAACTCGTGAAAATTTATAAAACAACTATTGAGTCTTATGTGGGAAGTAACACTCATCTACCATGTTAGGTTTTTAAAAACTCATTTTCAATTATGATTTTTATATATTTACATGATTAATAAGATTCCTAGACCTAACCAAAATAAATAAATTTCATGATAAAATATATATATATATATATATATATATAATTTTATTATTATGATATGATAAATTCTTTTCAGAGAAAACCAATTCAAATTGTGAGGATGAAAAAAATTTTAGATGGGGAGAATGAAACACATTGATATTTTAATATGTGTATCTCGTTTAAATGAATATTATTTTTTATAGCTTCTAATACATGTAACATCAGACTAAATTGAATTATAATAATTTTATTGAATTATAATATTATAATAAAAGATAAACATTAATTCATTATTATGTTTCAATATGAAACAACATGAATAAATGTAAAAATAGAGTAAATTAACAAATATATATAAATACCCCAAACATAAAATAAATATCTTTATGGTTTTACATGAATATTGTGACCCCAACTAAAACTAATGAAATTAAAATAATTTGTAATACAATAGACATGATGAGAGAGAAGTAAATGAATAAATTTTAGCGAAGCGTGTAAGGCATTATATAGGAATATCATATGAAAATTATATATATATATATATATACATTGGACACATAGATATTATATATATATATATATTATGTATATTTAAATTCAATTTTTTTAAATGAAGATAATGTCACGACCCGCCTTCATGAAAATGAGGGAAGGGATTGCGGATTGTAATACCCTTCCTTCCTCAAGTTGAAGGAGAGATAATCAGACCCAAAACCCACCTTCAATAGGTTATGGAGTGGCGACTAGCACCAACGGTATAGAATCACAAACAAAATGGAACGAATTTACATAGTAGGATTGGGATATAAGATAGTAAATCCCAAACAACAACAAAACTGGGGGTAGAGGTAAAGCCAAAACAAACCATTACCATATGCATGTTCCAAAAGTAAGTGCTACAAAAGTACAAGAAAACTCCAAAGGAAAGTAACAATGAAAAGGAAAAGAGAAATAGAAACTACCCCAAAGTCTGAACTAGTAGGTTCTGGCATGGTCCTCGAAGTCCTCATAGAAACCTGAAAGAAGTTTTATATACATAGGGTGAGTATACAAGTATACTCAGTAGGGAAAACCAAAAGCTCTTGGGCACAAGTGGGGAGGCATACTAATGCCTTATGAAAAAGGTGACATCAAATCACCTAGCAAGAAAGCGATACACCCAAATCTCACCAAAGAACACTCCCCAAATAACACGAGTCAAGTAAAGTAATAGTAAAACACATCAATGTTTGGGTACCCCGCGCCACTTTCCCACTAGTTATTGAAGAAATCCTACGCGTTAGACCTCCCCTGACATTCTCACCACAGTACTACTACCATACCCAACCCGCACACACACCTGGGATACCACAACCACACATCCCACCCATAGACACCTGGGCTACAACAACCAAACATAACCACACCCACAGACACCTGGGCCTCATCCTGAAGACACTTGGGAAACATCATGCCCGCACACAACTAGGCCAACAACCACAACTACCCATCCTAAAGAATATTGGGCTATAATAGACCTAAAGTCGTCACATCCTACCTGAAGAGTCTTGGGATACTTGGGAAAGGGAGCAGAAAAGGAGCTAATAACCCACCACTCATAAGAGTGTTGGGAAAAACACCATCCCCCATGAAATGGAGGTGTTCGGCACGAAGTGATCAACTTGGGTGGGGAAAGAATAAGAAACATAAAAACTAAATTATGAATATAGGTAACAATCACTCATCCCAGTGTAGGGGTTCCAAAACCAACCCAAATACAAACACCATCGTTACTATTCATTCAAAATAAGCACCACAGCCACAAAAATGTCACAACTTATTCCTCGAAAACAATTACCCATTGAACTCGTTCTTATTTTCATCTTCATGTGATTCTATTTAAATAATTATTCACTAACGGGAAACTAACAGGCATAGCCACATGCCAAGGAAGGAAAAACAGCCAAGTAGTAATGCAAGCATTCACACCTGGTTGTCTTGTAAGGTTATAATCACCAAAGGGATCGGTGAGATCCCTCAAAGTACTAGAACCAAACCAATCCCCAACATATGACCCCACACGGCTATAGGTCCACAAAACCATGACTGCACAACAATAGTGGATCCCATTCCCATCCACGTCACCTCACAAGAATTATTTGTAAAAATTACCATAACAGAGCAAGGGAGTTTTCAAATTTAAATATTCCATTCATTTAGTTCTGTTTTTTTGTTTGGTTAACCGAGGTGACCACACAAGGATTCTTATTCATTGGGAATCCATTTAATCAACCATGTTTACATGATTTACTAGTTTCCATGTTACATCCATTCAATCGCATAAATATACAAAAAATAGAGGTTCATTAGTGTGCAAGAAGGGACCACCAACCGCCATGATTTTCAATGGACATAATCCCATACCCTTCACAACATATTTGTAAAGGTAAAAGAGTATCGCATCATCTTCAAACAGACCCCTTCATTCTTTAAAACCATTTATTATCTTTGTTAACGTTTGTTTTCATCCATCCATGTAGGAAAATTATCATACCCACCCCGCATGATGCACAGTAAAGAGAGACAAAGGAAAACCCTACTTAGATGATCAACGATCGAAGTTTTTATCCTAGTGCCAATAACTAGGGATGCGTGACTTGTAGGGGAGGTACTTGGAGGACTCTAGGAGTGAGTAGGAAAGGATCTGGCATAGGTGCACCACTAGCCTCCAGAAAGGGGACACCAAACACACCAATGAAAGGAGGAAACCAGCCAAGAAAAAGAAGGAAATAATTATAGTGCGATAAAAAGGAGAGATCCTAGAGCTAGGGAATATGAAAAATCTTGAGCGGCTTTAAAGGTGGATCGTGGTTTCACCATGAGGTTTGACGGTTGCACACAATGTGATTAATTATTATTTCATAATTCACATTCAATGGGTTCCCATAACATCTTTTAACTGAAGGATTTCATTTAAAGAGAGAAAAATAGGTATGTTGAGGGTCTCCCCACTCCTAGGGGATTTAAAATGTTGTTTATGTAGCTAAAAATGGCTTTGAACAACTTTAAAAAAGGTTAAAAGGCTTAAAAGTGGCGTTACGGGAATAATGGGGAAGAAAACCCCGACACCCCTCTGTGGCCGATTGGTGAGACTGATAGGTTAAATTGATCGGTGGAGCTGATCAGGTGAAGCTGATCCTGTGAAGCTGATCCTGTGAATTTGATCTCAGGAAGTTGATCAATAAAACTGATTGGGTGACGATGATCCTGTGAAGCTGGTCCCGTGAAGCTGATCCTGTGAAGCTGATCCCTTGAAGCGGATCCCATGAAACCAATCAGTAGAACCGATTTGTGAAAACGATATGTGAAACCAATTGGGTGAAACCAATCTGTGAAACTGATAGGGTAAAACTGATCTGTGAAACCAATTCAGTGAAACCGATCTGTGAAACCGAATGGGTGAAACCGATCTATGAAACCGATTGGGTGAAACCGATCTTTGAAACCGATTGGGTGAAACCGATCTTTGAAACTGATTGGGTGACACTGATATATGAAACCAATTGGGTGAAACCAATCTGGGAAACCGATTAGGTGAAATCGATCTTAGAAACCGATTAGGTGAAACCGATCTGTGAAACCGACTGGGTGAAACTGATCTGTGAAACCGATTGGGTGAAATCGATCTGTGAACCTGATTGGGTGAATCTAATCTTTGAAACCCAATCAGGTGAAATGGATCTGTGAAACCAATCAGGTGAAGCCGATCAGTGAAACCGATCGGGTGAAACCGATCTGTGAAACCGATCGAGTGAAATCAATCTGTGAAACTGATGGGGTGAAACAGATCTGTGAAACCGATCGGGTGAAACCAATCTATGAAACTGATCAGTGAAACAAATTGGGTGAAACCGATCCGTGGGTCTTGGACACCCCAACACTTAGAATTTTTCAAAGTAATCGACTTGGAGGGTCTAGGCCATTATTGATAAAATCTTTTGATGTTAAAATAGATATTTTCTAGAAAAACAGTTTTATATGTGTACTATATTTTAATCTTAGTAGATAAAATTATTCCCTATAGATAAATGATTATAATGAAATAAGTATATTATATATTCACTTTCACTAATTAATATTAATTAAATTGTAGTTATTTGGAAAGGAATAAGAATAAAGACATTTTGTGCTTCAAAAATATATTTGTTTTTCAAAAATGGTTTTTTTTCATTTTGTACACATGTATTATAATTAATTTCTGTCAATTTAATAAATTTATTTTTTTAAATAATATATCATTTTTTAAATCATCATATTAAAATTATCTTATCATGAAATTTTGGGATTTTTTCGGAGTGGATTTATTTTTCAGTGAATAGTGAAAACAATACTAATATTATAGAAAACTATTGATTACATTCAAGTATTTACAATGTTACATTTTATTTTGAAATTATTTTAAAATTTAATTACTTAATTTTGATTGAACTCAATCTAATTAATTTTATTGTAATCTAAATTATGATAAATTTTGGTATAAAAACATTTTTATACTCAAAAAATGCATTATTGTGGAAAACTACTTTTCATCGCATTTTACGAGTTTATATTAAAAGAAATTTCTATGAATTATAGGGATTGAATTTGATTTAAAAATAATTATTTTTAATAATCATGTCCAAATTTTTTAAATAGTTCAATCTTATATTTGTTCCTAATGAATAAATGTAGTCAGCATAGTAAGGGTAAAATGAGTTGAATAAGGTTAAATCTATGAAATAAGGATTTAAAATAATCCATACACCTTAGTATATTTAATTGGATTATTTTAATTTTACCAATTCATTAAAATATTATAAAATACATCATTTTATTCCATTTTTTTATAAATACCTTAATATAATTTTAAGAAAATAAAAATCCTAAAATGACTCATTCTTTCTCTTAATATATGTAATATTTTGTGACAGAGAAAAATAATGTTATGAATGGTTATGAAAGTTTATTATGAAGTTGAATATATTTTTTATGATGTTAATTTATTTTCATTTTTTATTGATCAAATAATTACCTTAAATTCTTATGCAACGCTGACATAGTGCTTCTGAAAACAATACAAAAAGCAAGTAAATGATTTTAAAAAACATAAAATTTAATATTTTTTGAGTTATTTATGGTGTTCCATGAAAATTTTAGATAAAAATAAATTATTATTTATGTGATAAAAAGTTATATTATAACTAAATTACTATATTTTGATTTTCTTAAATCCAACTATGTGAATAGTTAAAAAATGACATTAATGATATTTTATGTTAAATAATAATTTCTTAAATGATTTTTAATTCTTAAAAACATTATCTTTTACCATGTGAATATGATACATACTATAATATAAACAAATTTATATTTATGTGTTACTTTTCCTTTTATTTTAAATTTATTAACCCCTAACGAGTAAAAAAACTATTATTGTGGTAATCATTAAATGGGTTAATGGTGGTTTAAAATAGAGATAAGGGTTGAACCATAACCTAAACATATCTAAATTTTATTATATACAATTATTTGGATTATATCCATCCTTTATTTTAAATTTTTAAATTTTTTATCACTTGAACCTGAAAATTGATTTATATTAATTTAATACTTATAGTAATTCCAAGGGTTCCCCTCTCATGTCTTATATAAGGAAACAGCCTCTCCTCTATTCCTCTAAATTATTGATCCAATTAGATCCAAAAAAAACCTTGAAAAAACTTTTTATTACATCAATATATAAATTTTATAGGTTCTTTTATTTTTAAAATAATATCCCTAGGGTCCTTAAGGAGAGATCGAAATGAGGTTTTTGAAAGAGGAGGTAGTCATCTTAACTAAGCATTTTCATTTTACTTATTATTATATCTCTTTAAATTCTATACAAAACATTAAAATATAATAAAATATTTATATAACATATAATGAGATTTTAATTTTTTAATTTAATAACCTTATTTTTCTCTTTTTTCATCAAATGGGAAACAAAACCATCATTCATGCATACATTTCTACTACAGCCTCACAAACCAATGTATTATGTTTCTCATCACCATCCTTCATGGATGGTTATTATGATGGATATAATGTAATTATATTATATTAATGATATAATTATAACTCTATAAATATATTACATAACTTATCTTCATAGAATTATAATCGTCAATAATGGAATCATCGCACTTGCGTACGTATAGACTATTGTTTTCACGTAGCAATGTAATTCATTTTCCAAAAACCTCCCCTCATGGATGGTCATGGGGATGTTAATGTATATGAAATTATAATGATTATACAAAGTTGATATTTTATTTTATTTCTATATTTTATAACCAATGAATTGAAAAAAACTAACTTGTGTGTATGTGTTGACTACCACTTCACGTGTCGAGGTGTTTTGTTTTTCATGACCACTTTAAATAAATATGACTAAAATTATATTTTATTAATGAAAATGATTTTTATTTCATGATTATTATTCTTTATATGAGTTACATATGATTCATTTGACCATGGTTAACCTACCAATTACATTTTTAAATCTTGAATCGAACGTCCTTAAAAAATTCGAAGTAAACTTAATCTATTAAGTAGTTAAGTATGACATGGTATAATGTGAAATAAAAGGAATAATAAAATTATAATGAACCTTAAAAATATTATTATTAAATTAAATAAAAAACATACCTTTATTATTCAGCATGAAAAAGAACATATGTGGCAATTTGGGAGATGAGGTAAGTTATTTTTTAAAACATTATTTTAAAAGTTTTAAAGTATTTCATATTTTTTTTCTTCATAAATATATTATTTAAAAAAATATATTATTTTATGAATATAAAAAATCATCTTCAATTTCATTTAAAATTATGTTTTAATTTCATTATGAATTTCTTAAAATAATTTTTTTATGGTTTTCCAAATTGGTTATTTTTGACATTTTTAAAAAAGTTGTGAAAGGATTATTTTTCTAACATATATGAAATGAGAAAAATTTCCCTCCATAATTAACATTATTCTATAAGAACCATCCTCTATATTTTTCCATTTTTTTCAAAATAATTTCCAATTTCTCATACTTCTAGGATTTTTTTAATGTGTTTTCAAAGAAAATTTTATTATTGGTCTTATTTTTATATAAATCCTGAAAGAGATTTTATATATGTGTTAAAAAAATATTTTAGGATATTTTATGATTGAAATTCAACATTATATGTGTTTTATGTATATTATGGTTCCTTTACATTATTTATGATTATCGGTGAGCATAATATATCTCTCCAATGCACTGAGTAATGATTATGTTCTTCGGAGAATTATGTTATAATTAACAAAGAAGGATATTCCATTTTTAAGGGTTCTTGTAAGAGTTCTTATAAGGTTTATATGAATGTTATGTCCCAAGGAACCTACATGACTTTTCTATGCCTGTTAATGACTCTTCATGGAAATATTTTGATTTTATATAGTAACATAATGATATTTTGTTTACTATAATACTCCAAATACAGATTTTTTTATTTTATGAAAACACATTTTAAGGTCAAGTGTGAACCCTAAAAAAATACAAACCAAGTTAAAAAAATTCAACTCCATCACTGCCTACCAAAAAAACTTTTTAAAAATTAAAATCAACATACACAGATCATCCACCATGTCATCATTTCCTAAATTTATTAACATGATGAAATAGAGAATTAAAACCAATCCATTCCTCATAAAAAACACCATGAAATAATTGGGCTTCGATAATTAGATCATCCATTATCTTCGAGTTTTGTCTCAAGAAACATTTCTATCGATGAGAATAACCTTAAGATAACACCCCTGACATGAATCACTATTGATGGTCCTCCTCATCGATGATTGGAAACACAAACCATCTACTTTGAAGTATCCCCAGTATCATTGGAATGACCACCTTTATACATTGAAAACATCCTAGAATAGTTTCTACACTGGATGACAAAATCAAGAAAACCAAACCTAGAAACTGGAACCACCATCATCATTGAGGAATATGCACCTCAAACAATCTTCAAGGGAGAAAGCACCACTATGCCAAGGTTCCCCTATAATTCTATCAGTTGCTCAAATAAAACCACAAAAATTATCATTCTAAAAAATTAGACTAGATTGAATTATATGGGAGCATTATACCATGAAGTCAGGGATGATTTGAGGAGTTGAATTTCATGACTGTGATTTGTAATTTATAGGAAGACCGAACCAGAAACAAAACCATACAACAGGAACAAAACCAGCAAAAATGAAACACTATAGCCCATGATCAAAAACACCAACACCAGTCAAAGTCATCAGCGAAGAAGAATAGAAACAAAAAACTACCATATAAAAACCTGAAGAGATCTAAATAATAGAGAATTAACAGTGAAAGGGCCACATCAGCAATCCATAACCACGAACCACTAGTACATCTCAAACCACCCTGAAGAATTCCAAACAGAACCAAAAAAGGAGTCTAGAACATAAAATATGGTCATAAGAGTAGTCATGTTTTTTTATCGAAGGCCCAAAAATGAGAGTCACAAGCCTAGAGAAGGGAAGAATGGAAAGGATAAACCCTGAGATGGGAACCAAGGTAAGAGAGAGCGAGAGGCCAAGATAAGGTCAACTCACCATCGCAAAAGAGCGCCAAAACCCTAGGTCGCCGAAGAAGATAATCCCATCCAAAATACTCATAATTATAAATTTGCCTTTAAATTTTCTTATAAAGTGTTTTGTAAAATAATCTGGGTAGTAAATATGATTTCATGTGTAATGAAAATATTATTTGAGTTCAAATTTTTTTTATGTTAATGACAAACTCTCTTATTTGATCTCATGGTTTTGAAATGAACCAAAGATTTTTTTTGGTATATGTAACTTACTAAGATTTTTATTCTCATATCACATTTTCCAATTCTTTTGATAGGGTTTAAGGATGAGTATAAAAAATAATGAAGTCAATTTCAAACAATTGGTGATTTTTTATGAAAACAAAACATGTTTCTTTTTAAAAGTATTGTATTGTGAAAAAAAATGGACACTGAGTGGAAGTGACCATATTGTAATGCATGGGTTTCTTCTGTAAGATTTATGACCTAATTCTCTAAAAAACATAAAACTAAAAGGTTATTCAAAAATAAAATTAAATTATTTTTTAAAATAAATTAAATTATTTTTTGAATAAGGATCAAGACCTTATAAAAACTCAATTGAAGACTTTGTTTTTATAAGAAAAAGATTATATTATTAAATGCAATGACATCCCTGAACAAATTTTTGATCTATTTAAATAGGATAAAATTTTATTCTAAGCTTTTTTAAGATATTGTAGACTATGGGATATAGTGTAAATATCATTTCACTAGTTTAATATAGTGGGAACACAAATATATAATATAGTGAGTATAACAACCATGAACCTACGCTCCTGAATCGGGTGCTAAAGACATAGTCTTTACATTTATGGATTTGATACCAATAAGTGTGACCTAATTTTTACCATTAGTATCTAAAATACCCATAGAAAAATTGAGCCACTCACATGCCTGAGATATTTTGGTTTAGAGTTTTATAGAATGAGGAATAACTCTTTCATAACAATACCCATCTCTTTAATTGAACATTTTTTTCAATATAAATAGATTTTATTATTACACATTAATTTATCATCATCACTCAAATGAAACCCTTATATAAATATCTTAATTAATGTAATTATTTATAACTTGGGGAAGAGGAAACTTAATAAAGTGAGAGATCATATTCCCAGTTAGTGTGACTATAGGCATTAAAAATCAAATATCATCAATTAGAATAAGATTAGAATTAGGGTATTATGGAATAATAAAAGTGAATGATAATAAAATAAGATAATTCAATAACATTAATGTATTGATAAAAAATCAAAAAAACATGTATTTATGCCTTAACTAAGATAAGATTAATAATAATCAACAATCATGAGCCATGTGATGTCAATTGTGATCAAAGGAACCACTAAATACTCCTAAAAAGCATAAAAACATGTTAGTATCTTCAAATATTATCTTCATAACCCATGTTCACTCATGTAAGAAATAATTAGATCCTAATTAAATTCGTTAAATAAACCTCCTCTATTAACTCCCTCATTTTTTGGCTTTAAAGACAGGGAACACTACCCAATTATTTAGAGAGAGATATTAGTCTTACGGTCCATATAATATGTATTGTGATCACCAGTCATATAAGCTATATTGGGGTCACCCATCATCATCAATAATTCTAAAGTAATATACATGAATATAAATCATAAATGCTCTCATTCCTTTATAACATAATTTACTTGTGGAAAAGAAACAGGTTTCATAACGATATATTTAAAACACAATGATAAAACATTTAGAGAAAAGATGTGAACTGTAATGCCCCAACCCTAGAATCCAGGAGCCAATGAATTATTTTAATACATTAGCATGATTATAAGAAATCAATTCCTGAAGGACTGATTAGTTTAGCAGTCTTGGAAAATTGATGGCAATACATGAACTTTACATTAAAATTTCTGACATAAAACACAGCATAGATAATACTTTGATAATTAAATTATTCTCCTAGCATAACCTTTCATATCAATCATAAAACACTTCTTGGAATCCTGGGAAAATAAAACATAAAAATGGGTGAGCTCAGAAGCCCAGTAAGGGTAAATAATTCAGCAGAAGCTATAAACTTTTAAGGAATTGTGTATAATAAAAAAATCCTTTTAAACATAAAACATGAACATAATATGGTAAAAATAAGTCAAACATTAACATATAAACATACACATGGATATTCTACCAGTCGAATAATCTCAAGTACTAACTAAATTCATAATGAGGGAATGCATAATGTCGGACATAATAACTATTATTTCAAGGAATTGGGACAAGACCATTCACAAATATTCTATCAAGGACTTGCACCAATACACTAGTTTGTATAATGAGACCTATCGATGCATCGATGGGCTAGAGTGGGCCATGTCTGTCACTTACTAAGTCCAATTCATTCCTCATATAAAAAGGGTGAAACATAACATAATCATTCTTATTAAAACTAGAATATGAAATGTCAATAATTTTACCATAAACCATGATTGTTATAAAAATAGTACATCCATAGTCAAACATATCATAACTCATTCAATAAAATGTATTAGATTTTATTATAATAAATTAATCTCTATTAATAATAATTTCCAGTAAATGATGTTTACATAGTTGAAAATGATCAGTAAAACTTTTTGAGAGAAATATCCCTTTTTCATGAAATAATTTAAAATTTGCACATTTTATAAAGGAATTCATTTAAAATATATTTTTGATTAAAATTTTACCATACCACTTTGAAACTTTGTATATGAATTATTATTTTAAAACAATCATTTCCATGAAAATAAATCCTTAAAATCATTTTGAAAACATAGACATTAATTAAATAGATTGGAAAAAATAAATCTTTAAAACATTTAAAATGATGATCTATATAAAGATTATCTTCCATAAAATATAAAAATATTCCTTTTGAAAACATTTTTATGAACCATGGACATGGATGATAAATATTTCCCAGTAAATACAGAAACATTCTTGGATAATAATGAGATTAAAGAATTAACCTGTACTTTGTACATTCCTTTAGTTTAGGTAACGTTTAAACGCTTTTATAATAACAATAGTATGTTTTTAAATTATATCAAGAACCATATTCATATTTATGATATCATATATGATTCATTTATGACTTTATACTACCAATTTATTAATAATTTCCATGTTATTGTAACATTTCGGGTAATAATCACTTTCTTTATCATACGTGTTTTAACTTGTTATTGTTGATCGTATCACTTAGATCATGATTTACATAATACCAGAATATAAAACATGATATATATATCATATATATTCATAATATAAATATGTATAATATATAGATATATGAAATAGAAACACCGTTCATGGAGATGGTAGTCTGTACGTATGCATGAACCTTGTTTCTGTTTTCTTATCGTATAGTATGGAAGTAAGTAAATGAAATATATTTATCTACATAATTATATATTATTCTAGTAGAAATATTTTTTAATATATATCATAATTAATCAATATATATTTTTAAAAAATATTCTTGAATGGTGATCGTTGAAGATGAATTTCATCGCTTCGTAGAGATGGTAAGCCGTATATATGCACCAATGACAATATCATTATATTGATGGTCAAAAAGTGTTTAATTGAATGGTATATTATATATAAAGAGTCATTACCATGTTATACTTATTATTTAAATTAATTATACTCATTATTATACCCATCCAAATAATTTAGTGTTGAATAACAAACTACACCATGACGTGGAGGCGATAAGTCATACATACGCACGCATGGTGAATTTTTCATTCATAGGATGGATAGAATAATGAATATGGTTGTACCATATTTATAATAACATATTAGTATGTAAAAGGTTCTGGAGTTAGTATTTTAGTATGGAAAAAATAAAGAAAGATGAAGTAGAATAAGAAAAAAACTCTGAAAGAGGTGATGAAATAATTACCTCTTCTTCAGGTGATTCCTTTTGATATGAACAAAATGGATCCATAGGTTGGCTTTATGCTAAAATTAAGGCATATATTTTTAATTTATGGTATTTTGGAGGATATTTGGTTAGGTTTTGGTCGATCCAAATGTATTTTTAGGTGTTAATTAAGGAGAAATAGAGGTTCCCTTTTATAAGAGAGGTGAGGGAAACTTTCGGAAAATCTTGAAATATTAATTTATTATAAAATTATTTTTGGATTATAATAGCTCCAAATTAATTTATTTCGAGTATAAGATTAGTATGGGTTGAAATATTCTCAACCAATAGGTTTAAGACATGTTTAGTTCATAAAAGTAATCTTATCTTTTAGATTTAACCCTTTGTAAAATAAGTTAACTCTTACCGTGTCCTCTTGTATTTTTATACTACATGGTTAATATCTTCACTATAAAATTACAAGAGAACATAAAGTGGGTCATTTATTAAATTTTTATCATGATAAAATTTATTTGGATGAACTGTAGTATTTTATTATTTTTATATCATTTAATAAAATACTATTTTTTTTTAAACTCGCTTATATCAATTTTGATACAATTTTGTAATTGATTTTTTTTAAAGTCATACAAGCTTTATTCCTTCGATAAAACAGATTTAAATCATACCTCATATATCAATGTCTTCCAAAAAAATCGTGGATGGCATCAAAACGTTCAAATTATATTTATTTTAATATTTATAATATCCTTTGTTTAAATCTTTTATTAATAAATTAATTACTACAGCATCATTGTGACATAAATAAATTTAATTATTTAATGTATAAAAATTATAAACAAAATTACATGATTTATGAAATATTTGTATATTTCTAATAAATATTTATAGTATAATTTATCTTATGTATAACCCTATATTAAAAATGGTTCAGTTATTAAAATTTCAATTTAACACTTTTGACTCTTCTTTGAGTAAAATATAATAAATGTCTTAATCTAACCCAAGTGAATAAAAAAGGATAATATTTTTGTCTTGAGGTTTATTTTGGTCTAAAAACACTTATCCAATAGAATTAGGACATGTGTCTGGGTAACTTTATATTATTAAAATATTATTTTTACCTTTAATTACCCTACGTACTTTTAACAGTGGTAAATAAAATTCAAAAGTTACTATTCACAAAAAATTATTTTCATTCTATTGAACCACATTTTACGTACTTATGAAAACCATGTCTATTGTATTTTTGAAATTCATTCATAGAAATGGTAAAATTACGTTTTATGAAAATTTGCAAATGTGCCTTGAAAGTGGGTAAAAGACGTTAAAAAGTTCAATGAAATTTTATATATCTAATATTATTATAAAATTACTCAAATTAATTAAATTGAACTAATATATGTATTATATATCTATTATTATATTAAGATATATTTTAATTAAAAATAATTATATTAATAAAAAATTCATTTTTTATGTATTATGCAGTATTTTTCACTTTTCATCAAAAATTGAATGTTTTCCAAAAAATCCAAAAAATCAACCTAACCTAATTATTATATTATCAATTCAAAAATGAATTATATTTTACCAATATAAATTTTTAGGATCATATAAAATTAATTTTATTATTGTTCACAAAAGGAATAAAAAGTAGTTCGTTTAAGAAAATAGTTTTTTCTAAATATATAACTATTTTAACAAAACTTATCATTTCATTATAAATATTTTTATTTATGAAAACATTATAAATAACATTTAAAATTTATTTTTCACTATTCATATTACAATCATTAATTGATAAATAAATATTTCGTTTAAATAATTATAATACTAATTTGTTATTTCACAGAAACTCAATCTTGTGTATAATGCAAGCCAAGTCATTGTTGCGTGAAATATAAGCTATTAAATTGATTTAAAGATATAAGGTACTATGAAATATTAGGGTATTACATGAACATTATCATATGATCATATCTCAAGTTAATCCTTCTAATAATTAAAGTTTTTTAAAAATATGAAAATAATTTTAAAATATTAAAACTAATCGTTGAAAACAATGTAAAATACCTTTTTCTTCTCATACAATTAAAGAACTAAAAAATTTAAAAAAATCCACTAGAAGTAAGAATGTGGTATGCACTATTAAATTCCATGAATTTTATGAATTAATATGTCCAAATTCATTTGTGATGTATTAAGTAGACCATACATATAAATCATGGTTCCCAATATGAAACATGTCTAAAGAAAATGATATTAAGACAACAAAATCCCTCACAAAGTTCATATCATTTGAATTGATAATTAACCCATGAAGTGATTATGTGAACATGTTTAAATAAAAATAAAATAATTTTAAATATATAATAAAATAATTTATTTATAAAGTCACACAAAATCATGGAATAACAACGTAATTGTAGTATAAGTATAACATAATGAATAGAAATTAAGTAAAGAAACCCCTTACAATGATCATAACATTGAAAATAGATTTAATCAATGTTGTGACTATGTGTAATAAATTTAAATACACATAAAACAGTTAGATATAAAATATAAAATAATCATAGGTCATTACACATATTATATTTTCAAAACTTATATGATGAAGAAGTAATACATCCCAATGAAAATAAATTGAGTTACAAAATCCATTACATTGAGTATTGACTTGCTACGTACGTTCCTTAAATACTATATAATAAATATATATTAATTGTTTTCCATTTTAATATCCTTTTCTTTATTAATTATATTATTATTAAACCATTTATTTCATTTACTTACTTAATTACTTCAGCTAAGTCCAAATCGTGTGTTTTTTGGAAGTTAGGTTCATAATTGAAAAAAGAATTTGGTACGTTAATTATGGTCAAAAGGTAATTTTTACATAATATCCATAATAATAATAATAAAATATTTATTATTATTTTACATTGCATTAAATTTTATAACAATCCACGCAAGGCATACATGAATAACAAATCACATCCCTTTGTAGAGATGGTGATCCACACGTGTGTACGAACGATATTTTAATTTTCTAATTGATGAATGGTTAAGAAAATAGATGATATATTATCATTAAAGAATTAAAATAATTACATTAATATAATATATATACATTAAATCCATAATTATAAACATCCATTGTTTGTGGTTATGGGAAACAAAATAAATCACTTCATGGATGTGGTAGTCCACACGTATGTACAAACATTGTTTTCACTCCCCATTTGATGGAAAATTAGATGAAAAGGGGTTTTACCATAGTAATAATAAAATTTACGTATATAGCAGACACTTATGTTATTGTATCATTGTGTTTTAATAATATTTAATGGAGGTAATAGAATAACTAAAATGAAAATGCACAATTAAGAGTTATACCTATTCTTTGGAAAATCGCTTCTGGATTACTCCTTAAGCATTTTAGGATGGAATTTTGATTGTATGAGATCCTATAAGATGTGTATGGAATGTTTTTTAAGGTATTTGAGTTAGTATTTTATGATTTATAGTGCTCAAAATGTGTGAGTAATAGAGGATTTGTGGTGTTCATATAAAAGAGAAG
This sequence comes from Viscum album, assembly GCA_963277665.1. Classification (NCBI taxonomy): domain Eukaryota; kingdom Viridiplantae; phylum Streptophyta; class Magnoliopsida; order Santalales; family Viscaceae; genus Viscum; species Viscum album. The sequence continues at coordinate 1,128,567,149 of OY728128.1, read as the reverse complement.
AGAGGGGCACCCTTGGAATTACATAAAGAATTAAAAAAAATGTAAATTAATTTCCATGTTAATGTGGATAAAAATTTAAATATTTATAATATATGATGATTATGATCCGATATATTCTCATATAATAAAATTTGGACAATTTTATGTGATTTTTTACCATTATCGCTTTGTCCCCCTCCCTTATGAATCATTTTTACGATTATTGTGATATCAAAGTATCATTGTTCTTTAGGGGTCAATAAAGTTAATATAAAAGGAAAAGTGACACATAAATGGAAAATTATTGATATTATAAAAAATATTCCACTAAATTGACCAATTCTATTATTTTTATAAATTTAAAATCCTTTAATAAAATATTATTTATTAAAAAATATCATTAATGTCATTTTTTGAACTATTCATTTAATTTGACATTAAATTCATTGAGATAGAAATGTTATAATAATACAATAAATTTTACCATAAACAACACATTACTATTACTTAAAGAAATCTCCACAATTAATCCAAAATACATTACTTATAATGTTTTTAAAATAATTTACTTTGATTTTTCCTCTGGTTGAACAAGAATTGTGTTAACATTTTATAAGAGTTTAACGTAATTATATAATCATTAAAATTTAAAAATAAATTATCCTCATAACATAAATTTTATTATTTTATTAATTAATATTCTTATTCATTAACATTTTTTATCCCAATGTGAACATATAAGATAAATTTAAATGCAAGAGAGTAACATTTTGTATTTTTATTTACTTAAATTATGATATTGGTCATTATCAAAGAAAAAGGAATACAATTTTACATAAATTAGAAATATAGATGGGTATGGATGAAATAAACTCATAAGCTAGGGTAATTTTATGTGTTAGGTAGTTTTTAAGCCCTTTTACATTAATTTTATCCTTAATTAACCAGATTTTCACTTTATTATGTTTATAAATATTTACCATAGTTGTTATTCATAATGACCAAAAATAAAAGGGACCTATTCATCAAATTTAAACCTTATGATTTAAAATATTAAATATTTTATTAAATATTCTGGCTCTAGATGTGGAATAAATCAGTTTTAATATAAATACATAAAATCCAATAAAACTCTATTTTTTAGACAAATGTGTTTTTTGTCACTAAATGAACTTATACCAAAATAAAGTATAAAGATTATTCCTATGTAATTAATTATTTTATTTTTAATTAAAGTATAATTATGTTAATTTAAGATTAAATTCAAAGCATAATAGTACTTTTCAATACAAATAAATGACAGTTTTACAAAAAAACTACATTTTCATTATTCACTGAAAAAAGCAATCTTTTCAAAAAATTACAGAAATTTAATTATAAGATAATAATTATATGATGATTTAAAGAATTATAACATTTTTTTGAATGAAAATTTATAAATATTTCAGAAATTAATTATAATATTCTCTAAAAAAAGACAAGCCCCATTTTTGTGGAAACGTATTTTTAAAGCATAAAATGACTATTAAAAATTGAGTGATTACTTCCTATGTATTAATCGATACATTTTTATTTAGTAGGACCATTTTATATATATTTTATAATGTGGTAACTCCTATTAATTCCAACCAATTCAATAGCTATATTCTAATAGTCATATTTAAATAATAATATTTTGTGTTTCGTTTAAGCTGGTGTTGTGTGTCATATATGCTATCAAACATAATATTCTTTTAAAATCTCAAGATATTACATTCTCCTCCCATTTAATAAATTTCATCCTCTCAATTTTTACTTGATTATTGTATTAAATGGTTTAACATTTGAAAATATTATTTTTAAAAACTCACATCATAAAAATGGTTAATAAAACATCCTTTTGAAAAGATTGAAAGGTAAGTTAAAAATCATCTAGAATAACACATAACTAGGTTCCAAAATAGGATAACAATAGTGGGAAGTAAAAATATAAACATGTAATAGAAAATTAATGTCCAAATGATGTAAAATGATACATAATTGTTTCATGAGAAAGTTAATGGCCACAAAACCATAAACCAATAAGGGATTAGGGAGACTATAAATTCATTAAAAATGTAGGTAATAAGATAAAATTTTAATTTCAAGCTTCATTTCCTAGATTTGAAAATTTCACTTACTATCTAGACTAAGAACATAAGGAAATATATTTACTTGATTTTCTTCAAATCCAAAAATGCAATTTCATACTTTGGTTTTATGTTTTAATAATTTTCCACCTTTGTCCCATCTTTTACTCCAAATGATGATTACGGATATTTAACGCATGATGCACTATAATCAACTTCTAATTGGTCCTGAGGTATATAAAAGTATAAAAATCTTTTGTTTATATTGATAATAAAACAAAAAAGGTTATCACAGGGTAAAATAATATCGAATGAATGAAACCATTTTTTAAGAAATAATACATTAATATCCAAAATCCAACAATAATACCAAAGGTTAAACTTAGATTATTCCAAAAATTAATAACCCTATTTCCCAATTAACCTCAATAACCTCAATATAAAATAAATTAACCTCAAAGGTTTTCTCATACCTTTTATCTTACATAACCAAAAATGTAATAACACTCTTCCAAAATAGTCCTTCGTGTTAATCCTATGGGTCACATTGACCTCATCCCAATAAAATGTTTCCAAAAATATCATTAATCACCCTCAAATTCCATCACTTAACCTAAAAAAGGGGTGTTTATTCTTTTGAACTTATGATGATACATAAACTTATAAATCCATGATAGTATCCATAACTCTATAAGTTAACCTCACATAAGAACATCTGAATCTCTAATGTTATCTAAAACATGGATCTCATACCTACTACCACTACAAAAAAATTGAATTTAGAGATGTTTTTTTAAAATGTCGCTAATTTAGAGAATTTATTTTATCTATGTTTTAAAACGTCCCTAATTTTAATTTTAGGGACATTTTTTTGGAAACATCACATAATATATATATATAGCATATTTCCCCAAATCGATGTAAATATATATTTATATATATATAAACACAAACATATATATATATATATAATTATAATTATATATATGTATAGATACACATATATATTTATACACACACACCCACATATATATATATAAACACATATATATAAATATATATATATAAACAAATATACATAATATAAAATATAAACAAATATACATAATATAATATATAAACATAAATATATAATATAATATATAAACATATATATATATTATATAATATAAACATATATATATATAAATGTTACATATATATATATATACCAACATAGATATATATATATATATATTAATTTTTATAATAATATATATATATATAAAGACACAAAAACACACACACACACACGCATATATATATAACACAAATGCATTTTAAATTTAGCCGTGTTTTTAAGAAAACGTAGCTATTTTAATATCATTTTTACCAGTATTTTAAAACATGGATAATTATATATATATATATATATAATTGTAATTATATTAATTTAAATAAATATATATATATTATAATTACAAATGTGTGTGTGTGTGTGTGCGTGTGTAAATTTATAACGATATACAAATACATTAACATATATTTAAATATTATAATATATCTATAAACATACATGAACATATATATTTATATATATATATAAAGACACACACACACACACACACACAAACATACACACACACATATATATAAATAGACGTGTGTATATATATGAAATATAAACATATATATATAAATAATATATATATACACACAAACATATATATATATATTAATATATTTGTATATACAAATATATATACAGATATATATAAAAATAATATATATACATATATATAATATATATTCTGATATATATATATATATATATTAATTTTTTAATAAATAATATATATATACACAGATATATATATATATATATATATATTAATTCTGAAATATATTAATATATGTATAAATATATCATATTTGTATAAACTTACATATATATATATATATATATTATTAATATATTTATTAATATATGTATAAACATATATATATTATATATACATATAAATGTGTATGTTAATATATAAAGTCATGTATATAATATTATTTTTTTAATCATTAAATTTATTAATATATATATAAATATAATGTAATATAAAATTATTAATAGAAATCAGTGTAGATGAGTGGTCAGGTCGTTAGTTGGGAGTGTACAGGTACCAAGCTCAAATCTAGTTGGCTTCAAATTTTCAACTATGGAGAGGAGGGAGATATTAATGTATGACATGGAGGGAGGGAGAGTTACATACATGCATTCGGTGGGGAAGATTGGCACGAGCACTATGAGGAGGAGAGGGGAGGGCAGCGTGCGGCAGGGGGAGGGTGGCGCGAGCAGCGGCGAGAGGGGGTGACATGCAGTAGGGAGCAGCGGCGAGAGGGGGAAGCTTGTGGTAGGGAGGGGAGGGGAGGGAGCAGTGGGAAAAAGTAATTTAAAAAAAATGATTTGAAAAATTAAAATACATATGCTTTTTAGAAACATCAATAAATGAGGGGTCATTTACCGACATTTCTAAAAATTGTCGGTAATTGAGACGTAGTGGTAGAAAAAAGAAAAATTATTTTTTCTAAAAAATATGAATTCACAAAAAAATACCAAATTTTTATTGAAACTTCTATAAATGAATTAGTGATGTTTTAAAACATCACTAATTCCAAAAAACATCCCTAATTTATGTTTTTTCGTAGTGTATAAAAACTTCAAACTTGAACTCCCATATCTGGTGCTAAAAAATTATCTTTATATTTCTGGCTTAGATACTAATAAACATGTCTCAATTTTACTATACATAATTAAAATATCCATAGCTATTATTTAGTCACTTACATACTCAGGTCTATTTGGGTTTAGATGTTTAGAGAATTATAAATAACACTTATATAACAATACTCATGTCTTTAAGTGAGTGTTTTTTTCACTATACCTAGCTTTTCTTATTCCACATTAAGTCATCATCATTTCCCACATAAACCCCTTCTAGAAATACCTTACTTATTATCTTTCTTTATAACCTAGGGAAAAGGATACATACAAAATGGTGAGATCAGATGCTTTATAAGGGTAAACATAGGCATTAACAATTGATGTCATTGATGAGTATAATATGAGCATAAAGTTAGGATGACATAATCAAAGTGCATGAGCATAACATAATAGAATTCATACCCATTAAAATACCATCACAAATAATGAGATATGTAATTAAGATTTAACAAAGAAAAGTGTCATATGAATCAGTAATCATGATCCATGTGTTGTCAATCTTGATCAAAGGAACTATTAAAAATGCATAGCATGCATAAAGAAAAAATATTGGTATCTTGGGACATTATCATCATAATACTTGTTCACCTATGTCAGAAATAATTGGAACCTAATTAAATCTATATGAGAACTCCCCAATTAACTCCCACTTTCTTGACATTAAAGACAAGGAACATTACCAAATACATTGGAGAACAATATTGGGCTCACCCATTTTATAGGATATATTGTGCTCACCCATCATATAATATGTAGTGGGATCACCCATCGTATAAGCTATAGTGGGATCACCCATCGTATAAGTTATATCAGGCTCACTTTTCATCCTCAATAGTTTCCAACTTCCATTGGTGAGTATAATTCATGGAATATTTCATGTTCATCATCAATCTTTAAACAACATCTTTCATTCCTTTATAACTAGATTTCCCTATAGAAAATAAATGAGATTCATGAAAATATCATTAAAAATCATTATAAACAATTTAGAGAATTTAATTGAACAATATCATAAGAACATATCCTCAGGGATGTACTATAATCATTAAATATATTTACATGGATGAAAATCCCTTTAAAAGAAAAATTGAAATATTTCTTTTAAAATAGGGGAAAATAACATGTTCTTTTGGGTACCATTAAATCAAAAAAATTAATAAAATATTGATAAAATTATTTTCTTTGAAAATAATTGAGGAAACTTGTAAAGTAATCTTAAAATCAAAGGATGATCGTAGGGTGATAAAATCCATTTGTAATATATACATTAAAAGAAAACATTCCTTTCACAAATTACAAATTGTAAAAGATCAAAAATGACTTGATAGGAGAACTTTGAGAAAGATTCCTTTTAAACACAATATAAATAAAGTCATGGGTAGTGAAAATAAACTTTTTCAAACATTTCAAGTATAGGTATGAACTTTCATAATACAATTTTTATGAGTATCTACATTGAATAAAAATTTTGTCAACCAAAGAGGAAATTGTGCTGCCTTTTTAAAACATTTTCTTAATAATTTTAATTAGAAAAGATAGAAACATGATACCAATACTTGAAAATTCCAAAAATCATATAGTATAATAAAATAGAAGTGGTTCAATAAAAGTGGATCATGAAATTTCATCCAAATGGAATTTTAACAAAAAACAATCCCCGAAAAAAATGATAGTGTAACATAAAACTTTTACCACTTTCGTAAATTTCAAATAAAAAGACATTGAATATAATACTATGATTTTCAAAAACTATCCTAGTGGGGATCATTCCATGACTCTCCAAGCCCATATTCAATAGGCCCAAGGCTGGTTATGAGCACCAAGTATGCATATCACTGACATGTGAGGCATTTCCTAAATACTTGTACATACGCACACATCTCCAAGCACACAAAATGATAAAATTTAAAAACAACTTAACAGTCAATGCATGCATACATCAATATCCCAAAACTATAGTATGATAGGAAGTATTGAAAGTAAACATGGCCCAATAAAAGCCCGCCACAAAGAGTGTGAAACACAAGTCCGACCTGGTAATAAGGGGACTACTGTCTGAGGCCATTGAAACACACCTTGGTTTGTCCAGCCTCACTAAGTATTGTCTGGTCCTAGTACATCAAGGAATTTTTCAAAAGGTCGATTGTTTACAAAAGACATGATATATGTGGGAAAAATCCGTCAAGGGTTGAGTATAACAATACCCATAAGTACACCCTGAAACCACAAAACATACAAAAAAGAAAATATAGTCAACTCTACACATATATATGTCTACAGTACATATAAAAATAATATCTAAATATACTCAACAACGACACATAATCTAGAGGTAAGTCACAACCGTAGTATATCCGGCATAGGATTTCATCTCTAATATCCACAAATCACTCATATGGGAGAACACACTCCTTAATCTGATAGCCTTGATGACATCTGTTCAAGAGGTACTGCTCATAAGGTCTCTTCATGAGAAGAATATCATGATAGTCTGAAGAGAATATGTTACACGGATGAAGATCACTTAATTGCCCATTGGGTTATACCAACAACTCAATTTGTATTAACCCGCTAAGTAGAGGATCGACACCCATGTAGTGTTGGTCAAGATTATACCAAAAACTCCACCTAGGGTATGATGATGAATAGATTATCTTACTTTGGGCCTCTTGGAGGGATTCCAATGACTCTATCCAAGAATTCATGCTTAATGGGTCATAGTCCAAGGAAATGATTCCATACTAACCTTCAAAAAATGGATAAGGAGAACGAAACCTAACGAAACTTGTCCAATATACAGAGAAAATAGATCCAAGACATGTATAAAAGAGTACATGTTGTGTAGTAGGGGTCACAAGCCCTATCCCTTGACCCTAGGTCATGCCTGTGTAAATAGGCCATGTCTTAAGTTGTTTCCATGTAGTGGAGTACACGTTGTGTAGGTAGCAGTGGATTCCACCCCGTGTGATAGTACACATCTCATCCTGTGTACTTGTCCAAACCATGTCCATGTACTCTGAGGTACATATTGAGTTCATCCGGGATGGAACACATGCCATGTGGGCATAGCCACAGGTAGTGTGATGCCTTTCTCTTAAGTGAAGCCCTAGCTACCACCTAGGGGACCCACATGCCGTGTAATTCCATATTACATGCCTTGTTGATCGAGTTATTACAAATACCCTAGTTCATACTCCTACGCATTCTTGCACCACCGCCACCTCAAAATCCACATTCAATCACACTGGTAACCATGGATCTACCTCACCTGAGCCTTAACATAACTCTAGCAACAGATTATGACATCAAATCCATTCATAAAGTAGATCAAAATTATGTTCTTCATTATGCACCGAGGAACGCTAAATCAGTCATCCTTTTTCATCTAAATCACTCCATCTCCATAGTTTCACCTTTTTCATGTCGTTTGGATCCTAGATCTATGATATCGGAACATTGTGCTAAGAATCGAGTGTCCAATGATCAATTGATTGGGATTTTCCATGCCATAGGGAAAAAAAGAACACCCATGATGATTTATGGATGGGGGGAGAAAAATAACCACAAAATAATTGAGGAATGAACCTTGATATCTGTTTATGTCGATCTTGATATGTCATCATTATAAACAAAAATTGAAATAATCAATATCAAAAAGCAATTATCCAGTCAAACCCCACAAATAACTCCTGCAATACGCATGATCTGTGAATCAATATATTCATTGATTGGATCATTTTTGTCATAGAAATAAATAATGGTGACTAAATCCTAATAAAAAATACTCCATGAATCGATTCGTTTTGATTGTTGATGATGAATGATTCATTGTCATCGTCATTGGAAATATCCTTCGAATCCAAGGTGTATCGATCTTTGATTCTCAATTTCATTTCCAATCACTTGAGATAATTCTCTGATGCTATCTCCAAGGGTCCTCTAACATATCTAGGGTTATGTGGATAATCTTGGGATTTCCCTGTAAAAATATATTTAAATATTTTTATTCGTTGTGTCAAACAATCGAAATAAAATAATTTTATTTAATTATTTTATTCATTTCTGCACTTGTGATTACTTTTCCAAAAACAACCTACGCTGACTAAAGTTAAGGCATTACAAGGGTAAAACATAAATTATGAACTCAATAGTGCCCTCATATTTCCAATATAGGAACCCATTTAGTATTTATTTCACTTTTTAGGGAAAATTGAATTCTCGTACTAGTTAATATATTAAATATATTTCAAAAATTTATTTTCTATACATCGGGCCTTCTAATTGCATGTAGTCTCAATTCCTGTTCTCTAAAATAATCCATATAGTATAAAAAATAATACATGAAAAAAAACAATACATTACATTCCCCCCACCATGGGCCTTTAAGTCTCAAAAATACAAAGCAATGGATACTCAAAAATATGTGGGTACTGTGTATGAATCTAATACTTCTAATCTTATGTTCTCTCCTAAATATTCTCATTCTACCACTAGAAACACACCAAAATAATTGATCACCCCTAAAGGATCCTCTCATTTCAATCCTTGATCTCTATTGGGTACTCAACAAAGGTTACTCCATCCTCAATATCCAGCTTTCCCCAGTTGATAACTTGTGATGGGTCATGCAAGTACCTCATCATATGCGATATGTGGAAGACATTGTGCACCCGGTATAATTGTGGAGGTAGAGCTAAGTGATACGCCACCTTGAAAACTCTATATAGTATCTAGAAAGGTCTTTTGAACCTTAGAGATAGCTTTTCACCCTGACCAAATCTCTATAATTACCATCGAGGTGAAACATGTAAGAAAAAAAGGTCTCATTCCCCGAACTCCAATGGCCACTGTTTCCTATCAGCATAAGACTTATGATGGCTATGTATAGTTCTCATTTTCTCTTGGCTGATCTACACCTTCTCTATTGTATCTTACACTAACTCTGGGACTATGTGTGTTGACTCTCCTGGGTCAGTCCAACAAATTGGTGACCTATATGGTCACCTGTATAAGGCCTTAAATGGTGTTGTGCCAATGGTGGAATATTATATTTTGTTTTACAAAAACTCCACTAGTGGTAGTTGATCCTCCTAAATACATCTAAATTCTAACATGGAATCTTGTAGCATGTCCTCCATAACCTGAATGGTCTGCTTAGTTTGGGCATCAGTTTAGGGTTGAAACATTATTCTCAATCATAACTGAGTCCCAAATGTCTCATGTAATACCTTCCAAAACTAGAATTTAAATAAAGAAGCATGAATAGAATCAATCTTTGATTTCACTCAATTTAAAACTATCTCATGCACAAAGAGGCATCCCAAGCTCTCTAATGAACTCTTCTCTTGGATAGCTAAGAAGTGGGTTGACTTGGTGAGTTCGTCTATGATCACCCAAATGGCATTGTGTCCCATGGATGTAATTCTAATATCATCACAAATTCTATATATATCCCATCCCACTTTCATTATGGCACCGTAAGGGGTTTATATAAACCCACTATAACTTGGTGTTCATCATTCACCTGCTGAAAAGTAAGGCATCGAGAGACATACTATGAAACTCCATTCTTTATCCCTGGCCACCAAAATTGACATTGGAGGTCCTGATATATATTTTCCACACCTTGATGTACTACCAAAGGAGATGTTTGAAACTCTCTCAAAATCTCCAACAGAAACGTCACTATTACCTTCATGTGTCCTCTAAAAAGAAAGACATTCTCCCCACCATTTGAATATCCATCAGGAGCATGCAATGTGGATATCTGAGTATGTAGGGTCTCATAGTCGGTATCCCCAATATATGCCTCCCTGACTTGCTGTAAGAGCATATGGGTGTTTACCATATACCAGAGGTATGTTTCTTCATCTCTATTCACAAAGGATAAATTCAATGAGGCCAACTACTTGGACACCTCGTTCAATAATTTTGAACAAGATCTTCTTCAGAGAGAATCTTCTACCCCATTCTCTATCCCAGGAGTATAAATAATTTTGAAATAATAATCCTGGAGGAACTCTATCCATCACCTAAATATCAATTTGAGATCCTTCTGAGAGAAAATATTCTTGAGACTCTTCTGATCAAAATAGAAAATAAATTTATTTCCCATCAGTTAGTGTCTCCATATATTTAAAGTAAATACTACCACTACTAACTCAAGATCATGGGTCGTGTTTTTCTGCTTGTGTGGTCTCAACTAGCATGAACCATATGAAATCACTCTTTGTGTTTACATCAGAACACAACCAAGACTATTTTCGGATGCATCATAGAACACTATATACTCGAAACCCACCTTTGGTAATCTCAAGATTAGAGTGCTCATCAAACTATGAATCAACTACGGAAAATCATGTTGGCACCTTTCTATCCACACGGATGGCTGCCCATTTTGAGTAAAAATTTTCATGGGTGATAATATCCTGGAGAAATCATGCATGAATATCTAGTAATATCTTAACAACCCAAGTGATATCTGCACCTCTGTAATGCTCTTAGGTGGATCCCTAGCTAAAACTGCCTCAACCTTGGCTAGGTCCACTACCACCCCATCTTCTAAGATAACACATCCCAAAAAGTGTACTGATGAATTCATAACTATAAATTCAAGATATTTCTAAAAAAACTATGCTCTTGGAGTACATCCATAAATATCATTAAGTGTATCACGTTCTCATCCTCGAATGTCGAGTACAGAAGGATACCATCGATTAAGACTACCACGAACCAGTCTAAGTATGGATGTATGATCTGGTTTATGAGTCCTGTGAAATATTTTGGGGTATTCATCACACCAAATTGCATCACCAAGTACTCATAGTGACCATAGTGACATCAGAATGTCGTCTTCGGTATATTCTATTCTTGTACTCGCATATAGTGATAGCCTGGCCTGAGGTCAAACTTTGAGAACTATTGTTCCCCTCTCAACTAATCAAAGGGGTAATTAGTCCTCATTAGTGGATATATGTTCTTAAAAGTCACATGATTCAAGCAACTATAGTCCATACAAAACCTCAAGATCCCATTAGAATTTTTAGGGAAAAAATTTGGTCTGTCTAGGGTGAAACACTAGGTCGAACAAAGCACTTCCTCTATAAGTCCTCCAACTACACCATTAGCTCAAAATGATTTATGGGAGACATCTGATTTCCTAGTGCAGATATCAGTGATGTCTTGGGATATAGACAAATTTAGTAGTCAATCTCTTGGTGGGGAGGTAAACCTGTAACATCTTCTAGGAAGACATTATCATACTCCACCATCACTATAGGAAACTAGAAACCTATAATATCCAATGCACTAAGGGTCAGGCTAGCCAACTGATGATTAATCATTTATACCCTCCTATTCACAATTATATCCTATGCTTCCTTGATTTCCTTTTAACCAAGAAAATAAAAACAAGTTCTATCACTACAGACACACCGCACCCTTCAACTAAAATATTCAATCTAAGCATTAATTATGGATAACTAGCCCGTACCATGAATAGATTCATCATTCATAGATGTTTCTAATAAGATATTCCAACAAAAAATCATCCTCCAAGAGTTAGTTCATTCAAATATCACTAGTGTATGGTCACTAAGTCTTTTCGAGCATGAGTCTCCAAGTTCAAGGGTCGATTTAATTGTTCTACCAGAATCTCTATGTTTTGAACAAGATATGTAGTGGTAATGGAATGAATATCATCTATGTCTATCATTACTAAAAATAAAGTATAAAAGATACATATCATACCTCGAATCATTCCTAGAGCCCCTAGGTCATATGTTTTGACCGCCTACAGCTGTCCTCTCCCTTGTCCTCCATCTCCCTGAGCCTAGCATGGTCCACTTGGGGTGGTGGTCGTAACATGTCAAAATTTCAACAACCGCATGATGCTCTTCCAACTCCTCTTTCACATCCATCGTTGTGTGGACCTACCTACTCCTATTATTACCTCTGCCTTAGCATCCCATCTGTGGTTTCTCTGTCATCTATATGATAGGTTGGACAATCTCGAGTGAGATACCTTTACTGGCACATGAGTTGAACCACCTCTCTCTGGGATGACTGGAACCACACTGTGATCCCTATACTTCATATCCTTTTTCCAAGGACCTCCTCCTGAAATTTCACCCATGTTTAGGCCCATGAGAATGACATCTACTACCTAATATTGAGTTCTCTACACCCCTTTTCCCACTGCTAACAACCACTAGCTATATCTACTCATCCAAGAAACTCTCAACCACCAAATATAACTCTATCATCCTAGCATAGATAGGAATGCATAGAGGAATAAAATTGGCTCGTATGTCTCTATGTATACCTCACTTGAATTTCCGAGCCCTGAAGAACTTATCTTGAACCATGTCTATCGAGTAAATGGAGAGGTTGGTAAACCTCGATGAATACTCAGCCACTATCATGTTTCCCTACTAGAGTTGTAGAAACTATTGGATACATAAAGACCTCAGTTTAGCTAGTGATAACACTTCTATGAAAAGGAAATCATGCATTTTCCATGAAATAATCACCTTGTTATAAGACTGGGTAACCAAACCCCACCATCGCCATGTTGACCCATGAAGAAGGCTTGTTGCAAGGACCACCATATAATATGTCATTGTCCTAACTAGATGGAAATTTTGGGTTACCACCTCAATTCAGTCCTCATCCACCTGCGGTTCTAGAATAACTCATATTCTAAGGGGTCTCTATCTCTGAAACTCATGAATTGTGTGTATCCTATGCACCTCATCTTCTTGTATTACGGGTACCACTTGCTACTCCATAGGTGGTGGTAAAGCTGGTGTACCTCCCGGAGGTAATATCTCAAGAAATGGCCCCTATATTGATGTCTAATCAAAGAGGGGATCATTCTTATGATCATTACACTAAATCCTAGCTAGCATATGTCATCAAGTCTTCCTGAAATAAACTAGATATACCAAAATCAATGAGTATATATGGAGAGATGAATCAATAAGAACATGGAAACCACAACCCATAACTATATGATACATGTACTACTATTTTCCCTGCAACTAGTGTGATCATATACTGAGTCAAAAAAGACATGCTCAATGTCCTGGAGTTTGGATACATCGACCTTCGCACCAACACTGGAGTCCCTAGCCTGAAATCCTAACTCGAAACACTTAACACTATTATCCTAAACCAATCTCACAAACTAATGATCCTAAAGTAGAACTGACCCCCTCCGATACAACTCTATTCCGACCCATCCCGTTGGGGACCATGTTGTAAATCCCCAAGCTTGCCTCCAATAGGCCTAGGGATGGCGACTATCACTGAGTAGGCATATCACTGTCATATGATACATTTCCTAAATACTTCCACACATGAACACATATCCAATCCCAAAAAATGAAACAATGTAAATAAAATTGGACAACTAATGAATTTATACACTTATATCCCACAACTAGATCATTATAAAATGTAATGAAAGTAAATAGGGCCAAATAAAATCCAACTACAAAGAGTCTGAACATAAAATTCGAACCTAAAATTAAAGGGACTATCGTGTAAAGATATAGGAACACACCTAGGTCTATTCAGTCTCACTATGAACTGTTTGATCCTAGTTAATCTAGGACTCTATCAAAAGGCCGATCATCTAAACATGACACGACGTGCATAGGAAAATCCCATGTAGGGTTGAGTATAAAAATAATTAGAAGGACACCACAATATCACAAAGCATATAAAAAATTAAATACAATCAACTCTGAATAGGAATATGTATACAACACATATAACAAGAATATTCAGATATACTCAAAAAAGACACATAGTCTAGAGGTATGTCACAATTGTACTATACTCATCCTAAGATTCCAACTCGAATATCCATGAAGCATGCATCTAGGAGAACACACTCCTGAGTCTGATATCCTTGATGACGTCTATTGGAGAGGTACTACTCATTGGGTCTTGTCAAGAGAAAAATACTCTAATAGTCATAAGAGAATATTATACATATATGAGGATCAATTTCAGAGCCATGGGATTATATGAACAAATCAATATGGATTAACCCACTTAGTAGACGATTGACTTTTGCATAGTGTTGGTCACAATGATACTAATAACTCCACCTAGGGCATGAAGATGAATAGAGGATCTCACTCTAAGCCTATCGAAGGGATTCCAATTAATCTATCCAATAAGTTCTTCTAAGGGTATCATAGTCCTAGGTGTATAAAATTATTCTATACTAACCTTTAGGGAAAGGATAAGGGGAACTAACCCTAACAAAACTTATCCAAGATACAGTGGACAAGAGATCCAAACCATGTATAAAAGATTACACAACATGTAGTAGGGGTCACACACTGTGTCCCTTAACCCTGGGTCCTACCCGTGTAAATTTACCATGTCTCAATCCATGTCTTTGTTGTGGAGTAAATTCTATGTAGGTAAAATATGTACTCCACCCATGTCTCAATACATGGTCCAGCCCGTGTACTCAGCCAACTCGTGTCTGTGTATTCTGAGGTACATGCCAAGTTTATATGGGAGGGGCCACACACCATGTTGGCTAATTCACACTCCATGTGATACCTTTATCATAAACAAAAACCTATCCTCCACTTAGTGGGGCCATACACCATGTAATCCCATATTACACACCGTGTTGATCGGGTTTTTTCAGAGACCCTGGTTCTTCCTCTTGTGTATGCATGTACCACAATCACCATGAAATATGCCTTCAATACCTCTAATAAACATAGATCTACCTCTTCCAAGCCTTATCATTGCCCAAACAATATATTCCGTCTTCAAATCCTTTTGGAAAATAGATCAAATATTCATTATTCATTGTGTGCCAAAGAATGAGAAATCGGGCATCCTCCATCATCTGAATCGATCCATCTCCATCCTCGCATATCTATCGTGTCATTTCGATCTCATATCTATGATATTGGATCGTTTCTCCAAGAATAGGGTGTGAAATTATTGATCAATTTGGATTTTTTTTTGTCCCGTGGGCCAAATGATGAACACCCGTGACAATCGATAAAAAGGGGTAAAAAGCCCTAGAACAAAATTGAGGACTAAACCTCAATTGATGTTCATGTCGATCTCAATCCATATCTATTATAAATGAAATACTAAATATTATAAAGACATTATCCTATCTAAACCATGAAAATAACATATCCCGTAATATGCACAATCCATGAATCAATTTTTTCGTTGATTGGTTCTTGTTCATTGTAGAAATAAAGAACAGAGAAAAATAAAAATAAAACACACACTCTACCTTGATTTGGTTTGATCATTTATGAAGATTGATTCATTTTTATTCAATGTTTGAAATATCGATCTAATCTGAGGTGTGTCAATCATCGATTCACAATTCTATCACTGATCGCTTGAGATAATTCTCTAAAGCTCTCTCCAAGGGTCATCTGGTGTCTCTATGGTTATGCATCTAACCCTGTGATTTCCCCATTATAGTCTATTTAAATATATTTTTTTAGTTTCTGCATCAAAAAAAACAAAATAAAATAAACTATTCAATTATTATATTCTTCTTTGCGACTGCGATGAATTTTCCACAAACGACCCATGATGACTAATGTTAGGTCACACCTAGGGTAAAACCTATATTCTAAACTCAACCACACCCTCAAATTTTTGATCTGGGAACTAGTTTAGGATTTATTCCACATTTTTATAAAAAACTACATTTGCATGCTATTTAATATGTTTAATATATTTCAAACATATATTCTGGGCACACCGGGACTCGGAATCACACACCGTCTCAGCAACTCATCTCAAAAATAATCCATTTATTATCCAAAAAAATACACATAAAATCTGATACATTAAAATATTATGGAGTTGTAAATCCCATTAAATAATATGTCAAAATTCATTCATGATTTATTAAGTACTCCATACAAATAAATTATGGTGCACGATATGAAACATGTATCAAAAAATGATATTAAGACAACAAAAACCCTTGAAATGTTCATATCATTTTAAGTGATAATAAATCCATGAAATAATTATGTGAAAATATGTAAATCCACATAAAAATGTATAAATATAAAATAAAATAAGTTTGACATTAATTCACACATAATCATGGAATAAAAAAGTCAATGAAGTAAAAGTATAATCCAATGAAAGTAAATTAAGTTAAGAGAACCCTTACAATGGTCGTAACATTAAAAGGTTAATTAATCAATGAAGTTATTTTTAAAAAAAAATCCACAAAAAGTGGAAATATAATATAAATTAATCATAGTACTATAAGAACTCGAATCTTCATTTCAGGTATGTATTTTCCTTTCTGGTCATTTTTGAGAAAAAGAGGAAAATCTGGAAATTTTCTAAGTACACGCCGTGTACTTTATGAGTACAAGCCATATACTTTTCTCTTATGTGAGGTCGTGTGCTGGCCATGTCTGTTCCACACACACGGTGTGTAGCGGTGATGTGGATGCCGCTTAATGTATTGTATGGAAAGGGCAAGTACACGTCATGTACTCATCAAGTACATGTCATGTACTTTTCTTTTTATTTCATTAATCGAACCGGGGTTTAATCTTAAACCTATTTTCATATTATTCTCTGCCTAATTACGTCCAGAGAGTCCGAGGAGGCCGAATATTCTCCGAGCCACCGATCCTTCACCGGTTATACGAATCGAACGTCATCGATTTCAATAGAATCACAGCGGTGAGTTCTTGGTTCTTCTTTGGCCACGTTTCCTGATTCCTTCTCTTGTGAGAGTTATCTGAGGTTGAACATTTTAGACATTTTTTTAGATCTTCTCCATTTTAGGCTGACTCACAGGCCAAGGTTCAAGTATATATATCTCCAAGTATTGAGGTGGGTGGTTTGTTGTCCTACGTTGAATGTCTTTGAGTTTTTGGTGCAAAAGTGTCGGATACCCATGTATCGGGTATCTCGGGTTAGGGTTCTGATCCTATATCTACCTTAGATTTAATGTATTATTGAGGTTATTAGATGATTGATAATTTCTTGTTATCATGTTTTAGGATCACCCCATGGGTGTTCCCCCTGTTTTGGTTGTTTATCGTTGTTTGGCTTAGGATGCCTGTGAGGCATACCTTGTTGCATTGTTTGCCTGCCTTGGTATAATTTATTGGATATATTGTCTACTATTTATATGTTTTTAATGCATTGTATCTATTATCCAAGTATTTTTTGAACTTACTTAGGGATTCTGACAGTTGATTATGCATGACTAGACTGCTCAGGGATGTGTGAACCTGGTGCAGTGGACTAAAGAGGGAATTGACGATTAAGGGCTTCCCTATAGAGTCTGTTATAAATTAGTATCATTCGCAGGACCTATAGAAATTGGAATTTGTGCTTCCTTATAGTGTCCTTAGTTACGTATCGATACTATATGGGGAATTAGATGTAATTTCTTCCTTAGAGAGTCTATAGTTATTGTTTCAAGACCGCAGGGGAATTGATAGTGAGAGCTTCCCAGAGTGTTTGTGCCTTTGTATGATTACTTCACTATAGGGGTCTACCAGTATGAGCCACCCAGAGAGTCAGTGTGAATATTTTTTGGTTGGTTATGACGAGTCAACCAAGCCAAAGAACAAGCTTGTGTTTTTTTACTGCTTGTAGTTTAGGTAGTCTGATGAGATACCTATTATGTTACTTGCTTTGCTTTGATAATATAGAGTTGTTTGCTAGATTCATAGGTTGATAATTTAACAAGTGAATTAAATTAATAAATAAATGTGATTGGAGATTGGTAGGATTGTTTACTTTAGATTACTCATGTTTCTCTATTGCATTTATTTCCTTTACTTTTTCTATATTGCTCACTGACAGTAGGGAACAGATCTTGTGGTGATTGCCTACTAGGATTAGTCTCACACCCTGTTTGGGTCCGGATTTTTGGCCCAAACAGGTTATATGGTTGCAGGTGTGGATAGGGATTTTGGCCCTCCTACTTCAGGTACATGATTGTTGGTTGGAGCTGGGGAGCATAGGACCGAGATTAGGCTTGCGATGCTACTGGAGTTTCTGTTTACTTTTAGTTCTTTGTTCTCAGTTGTATTTCAGCACATTGTTGTGTTTTCTGCTTTCCTTAGATACATGTACCATGCTGCATCATTATTATATTATACATTGCTTCTGCTGTTGAGTTTCAGTTGTTTTACGTTGTTTACTACCTCCGCTATTGACTGTTATTTCCTATACATTGTATACCTTACCAAATGAGGGCATAGTTTCCCGAATAACTTACCAAGGTCATCGCTGCTAGTCGGAAGTCTCTAGTGTTTGGGGAAATCCACTTGAGGTCATGTGGCGAACCGGGCACAGGGAACCAGTTGAGGGGCTCCAGATTCGGGTCGTTACAAAGTGGTATCAGAGGAGTTTCTTTCCTTTTCTATTGACTTACTGTTTGGTGACATTAGACAGGGATAAGACGGAATAGGTAAATGGTAAATAGCTATGCCTGGGCATTCTAGAACCCGTGTACAGGGGAAAATCTAGATTACCTAAAATATTTCAATTTTCGAGTTTTTTCAAATGTTACAGATTAATTGATTTCACCATTGGGTGGTTCACTTGTTTTGTGCTACTACTGTTTGTATGATTGTGGTTCTATTTTGTTGCAACCCAATAAGATGAGGGTATTCCATCTCATGCATCATATAGGCACTTGTTAAAAAATAACATGTTATGAATTTTTCCATGCCATCTAGATTGCATTAGAATTTTAATGTTGTTGTGATACAATTTTTGATAGAAGATGCATGATGTCGTGATAGTTGCTATGATAGAATACATGCTATGTTGATAGGGTGTCATTTTTTTAGAGCTTTTTTTTCATGGATGACAAACTTTGGTCTTAGAGGTGTTATGAGCCCTCGAGGATCGGATTTTGGTGGATCGTGAGTTGTTATACTTTTTACTTGTTATGTTCATTGTTATGATGCCAAGCTTTGATTTGTGAGGAGTATGTTCCCCCACGGATCAGAATTTGGCACCTTAACACTTGTTTTCTGTGTTTTTTGGGCTCTGGTGTAGTTTTGAGGCTATTATTTGGAAAAACCCAGAATACACGTCATCTACTTTATGCATACAAGCCATGTATTTTTTAGCCGTGTCCTTGACTGTGTTGGGCAGAGACACGGGGTTGTAAAGTTTCCTGTAGGAACATGTTGTGTACCAGCTTAGCACGTCGTGTAGTCTGGAATAGGTATCTGGTCGTGTCACAAACAACACGGGTCGGGGTTTTCCTTCAAGTGCACATTGTGTCCCTTGGGAACATGCAATGTATAGTTGACCATGTAGCCATTCATGTATCCAACAGCATGGATTAGTGTTATCCTTCTGCATACACACCGTGTCCGTATGGAACACGTCGTGTAGTGTCGACCGTGTGTCAGGCCGTGTCACTAACAACATGGGCTAGGTAAGGCATGTCAAGTACATCTCGTGCCTCCTTTGACACACCGTGTAGTAGTGGTCCATGTACCAGTCTGTGTGACTAATGACACGGATAGGGGAGAGATCTTAAGGACACGCCGTGTAGTTGACAATCACGTTGTGTAGTTTTCTGCTGGGACAGTCCGTGTTCCCAGCCATGTAGGAGTGAACGGGTAAGGAGGAAAAGGGTTAGTACATGCTGTATAGTTTAATAACACACCGTGTATCTGGGTGGTTTACACAGCCATGTATGTCCAAGGTACACGCCCAGGGTAAACTTTTAAGAAACACATTGTGTAGTAATACTGCACACCGTGTGGTCATGTTTTCCCAAATTTTAAGGTTTTTCTCTCCTTTTCCATTTTGATCTCTTAAGTTTCATTTATGTTCATCATTAATGAAGGTGTGCTTTTGACCTTTCAGATCTATGGAACCAAGACATCCTCCCGTTGCACGTCAGGAACCAGGCAGTGACTGTATGCCTGATATGGAAGATCAAGGACTACTAGTAGTTCTGCCTATCGTTCCAGATATGTCACCTGCAGTGATTCCAGACACTGGTTCCGATGCTCAGTTCAGAGAGGGTTTCATGAGATTCATGCAGACCTTCTAGGGGGCTCATCATCCTGCCCCGTCAATGGCAGAACTGACGTGGGTTTTCAGTAGCAGCATCCTCCCACGTTCACAGCGGGGAGGACCGTAGGCTGCGGAGTCATGGATAGAAGCCATGCTGTCCATCTTTGAGCATCTGAAGACAACTCTGGAGAGGATAGTGAAGATAGTGACTTATATGCTGCGAGATTCTTCCAAGATATGGTGGGATGTGGTTTCGCAGACAGGTCGCCAACAGGCTATGGCTTGGTATGAGTTTCAGCGTACGTTCTATGACTACTTCTACCTGGAGATGCTGAGGCCTGACAGAGCTAGGTATTTCATGAACCTTCAGTAGGTTACTCTCGCAGTTATGGAGTATTTCTCCCACTTTATAGAGTTACCATGTTTCACTCCCATTCGGGAGAATGACGAGCTATTTTTGGCAAGGAAGTTTGAGGAAGACCTCAGGCCAGACATTAGGTCACAGGTGAACGTCTTTCAGTTGACTTCTATTACTCTGATAGTCAACCAGGCACTTATTATAGAGAGAAACCTGAGGGAGGCTGGAGTTGTGGACCAGGGCGGTTCAGCAACCAGGGCTGATTCTCTCCAGACAGACAGCAGGAAGCGCCACCGATATTCTACACGAGGTGACTCGAGGAAGCGAGGTATTCCTTCTGGTAGACAAGATATTCCCTCTATCAACCAAGTGGTGTTTTATCAGTGTGGAAGGAGTGGGCATAAGAAGCCCCAGTGCCCGAGGGACCCAGTGGAGTGCCGATATTGTGGAAAGATAAGTCATCTGTAGCACTTCTGCAAGGTTCTTCTGCCAGTGGCTAGTGAAGGAGGATCGGTTTCGACTCTGCGTACAGAAGTAGGATTACCAGTTCTGTAGCAGACTGGTGGATGGAGTTCTTCATGTAGTTCAGGCCAGGGTAGAGGTCGTGGATGTAGTGTTCAGGCTCAGGGAGGAGCAGCATAGGGATCTCAGGCTGCTACGCAGGGCCGTGGTACGGGCTAGACTTTTGCTGTAGAGCAGATTCATCATGAGAAGGATCCTGGACCTTCTACAGTTCGAGGTACGATTTTAGTAGCCTCTGTTTTATCCTCTACACTTTTCGATACATGAGCTTCTCATAGCTTTATTTCTGTGCATACTGTGGAAATCCTTAGACTTACTATTTATACTTCTGAGGATATGATGACGCTAGACACTCCCTTGGGAATTAGAACTGCTAGTGTGCATCAGTGCTTAGACTGTCCCCTTGTGGTTGGTGGGTGTCTTTTTTAATGGAGTCTCTATGTTTTGGAGATGCCAAGCTATGATTTCATTCTCAGAATGGACTGGTTAGTTCCCTTCCATTCCTTTTTCGATTGTTATCGTCGTAGTGTGAGTTTCACATCACCAGAAGGCAGATCTTTTCTTCACAAGGGAGAATGGGATGTCCAGGAGAGCAGAGCTGGATCAGAGCATCATGGGTTGGGTGGTGTTACAGCCCATATTTCTAGCTTATATCTGGATGACCAGAGGACTTCTCAGATAGATTTTCCTCCAGTGGTTATTCTCTTTCCAGATGTCTTTCCAGAAGACTTTTTGGGTTTGCCTCTCGAGCGTGAGGTGGACTTCTCTATTGAGCTTGTGCCAAGAGTGACAATGGTTTCCTTTCCTCCTTATAGGATGGATACACCTTAGTTGAAGAAGCTCAAGAAACAGTTGGAGGAGTTGCAGATGAGGGGTTTCATCTGACCCAGTACTTCTCCTCGGGGTTCGCCTATCCTGTTCACGAAGAAGGCAGACGGCACCCTTAGGCTTTGTGTAGATTATCAGAAGCTGAACTAGTTGACGGTCAAGAACGGATATCCATTAATGCAGATAGATGATCTCTTTGATCAGCTTCGAGGAGCCAGAGTGTTCTCGAAGATTGACTTGAGATTCGGCTATCACTAGTTGCGTGTCAGACCATCTGATATACCTCTTATAGCCTTCCGGAGATGGTATGGTCTGTATGAGTATTTGGTTATGTCGTTCGGTCTCACGAATGCACCAGCAGTTTTCATGGCGCTGATGAACAGAGTTTTCCATCCTTAATTAGATTCTTTCATGGTGGTTTTCGTGGACAATATCTTGGTGTACTATCACACTCGACGCGACCATGCTACACATCTTGAGATCAATTTGAGTACACTAAGGGAGCATCAGTTATATGGTAAGCTCTCAAAGTTCCACTTTTGGATGGACGAGGTTCACTTCCTCAGTCATGTCATCTTAGAGACAGGAGTATCAATAGACCCATAGAAGGTGAGGGCAGTAGTCACCTGGGAGCATCTGAAGAAATTCTTCAAGGTACAGAGTTTCTTAGGGCTGGCTGGTTACTACAGGCTGTTTATATAGGACTTCTCACGCCTAGAAGCGTCATTCACGGGCCTGACGAAGAAAGGGGTGAAGTATGTTTGGTCAAAATCCAGTGATTCAGCCTTCCATGAGATGAAAGGCCGATTGACTTTAGCACCAATTCTAGTTTTTTCAGAGCTGGGAAAGATTTATACAGTTTCTTCTGATGCATCTGGCATCGAGCTCGGAGCAGTGCTTATGCAGGAGGATCATGGTGTTGCATACGGATCTCGGAAGTTGAGGCCACTTGAGAGGAACTATCCTACGCACGACCTGGAGTTGGATGCATTTGTTCATGCTTTGCGTTGTTGAAGACATTATCTTCTGGGAGAGCATTTTTTGGTGTATGCTGACCACAAGAGCCTCAAGTACATCTTCACACAGCGTGAATTGAATCTGAGATAGCGGATGTGGGTTGAGTACCTACAGTATTTCAATTTCAAGCTTGCCTATATGCCTGGGAAAGGAAATTCAGTGGCTGATGCACTGAGCAGAAGGACTCGGATACAGGTAGTTCAGGAGGCCAGCAGTGAGTGGTAGCTTATGTCTATGTTCTATGAGATGCATTTGGAGGTGCACGACAGACAGGGGAAGACTTTCTTATCTTCTATAGTTGTTACCTCTATGCTTCTCGACTGAGTTTGAATGAGGCAGTTATCAGATTCTGAAGGCCTAGTCCTACGGGAAATCATGTCAGTAAAGGACCCTCTTCCCAGATGGACCATAGGTGAGGATGAGATCTTGCGTTTCCAGGGACGCATATGGGTGCCAGCAGATATACATGAGGAGCTGATGTGAGACTTTCATTTCTCGGTCTGGGCAGTTCATCCTGGCGTCACCAAGATGTATCATGATCTACACCACCAGTATTGGTGTCCAGGTATGAAGAAATATTTTGTTGGTTTTTTCATGAGATGTTCCACATGTCAGTAGGTAAAGGCAGAGCACTAGCGACCGTAAGGGCTTTTACAGAAGCTATCCATTCTTGAGTGGAAGTGGAATGATGTCTCGATGGACTTCGTGATAGGGTTACCGAGATTTCCTCAAGGGAATGATGTGGCATGGGTTGTCATTGATAGGCTCACAAAGGTTGCTCACTTCTTTCCGATTAAGGAGACCTTCGGTGTTGATGATCTTGGATAGTTGTACATCCGTGAGATTGTACTATTGCATGGGGTTTCGAGTACTATCATTTCAGATAGGGATTCCCACTTTGTGTCACATTTCTAGCAAGGGATACAGAGGGATTTGGGTATATAGGTACTTTTGAGTACATCTTACCATCCCCAGATAGATGGCCAATCGGAGTGCATGATTCAGGTTCTAAAGAAAATGATACAAGCATGTGTCCTTGATTTTGGAGGTTCTTGGGAGAGACATATACCTCTAGTGGAGTTTTCCTATAATAATAGTTTTCAATAAACTATTTATATGGCACCTTATGAGGCTTTGTATGGTAGGTCGTTCCAATCACCCTTGTGTTGGCTGGAGGTAGGAGAGGCAGCTATGCTGGGACCTCGTCTTGTTCAGGAGACCACAAAGCAAGTGGAGTTGATTCGAAAAAGGATGGATACTGCACAATCTCAGAATAAATCTTATGTTGATCAGTGGAGACGACCTTTGTAGTTCAAGGTCAAAGATCAGGTTTTCCTACGTGTTACCCCGAGGTTGGGACACAAGAGGATCATAAGATAGGGTAAGCTTTCACTGAGATAGGTCAGGCCGTTTGAGGTTTTGGAAAGAGTCGGTCTGGTTGCTTATAGGTTGCAGTTACCTCAGAGGTACCAGTCTATGCATGACGTCTTCCATGTTTCTCAGCTTCGATGCTATTTCTTAGACCCGTCTCATGTTTTTTCAACCGGAGGAGGTTGAGCTGCAGCAGGATGCATCTTTTGTGGATAATCCTATTAGGATTTTTGATTCTAGTGAAAATATACTTTGTGGCTAGTCTGTTCCTCTAGTACAATTGTTATGGCAGCACGGCCATGTATAGGACGAGACTTGGGAGAGGGAGGCCGATATGTGATCACAGTAGCCAGGGTTGTTCGATACTTCTTCTTCGCCACCAAGTTAGGGAAATTCGGGGATGAATTTCTCTAAGGGGGAAAGTTTGTAAGAACCCAGATCTTCGTTTCAGGTACGTTTTCCCTTTCTGGTCGTTTTTTAGAAAAATAGGGAAATCTGGAAATTTTCTAAGTACACACCGTGTACTTTATGAGTACACATCGTGTACTTTTCTCCTTCACATGGTCGTGTGCTAGCCATGTCTGGGCCACACAAATGGTGTGTAGCAGTGTTGTGAAGGCCGCTTAATGCGGTGTATGGAAAGGGCGAGTACACATCATGTACTCATGAAGTACACGCAGTGTACGTTTCTTTTTTTTCGTTATTCGGACTGGGGTCACGTCTTAAAACAATTTTCATCTTATTCTCCACCTAATTATGTCCAGAGCATCCGAGGAGGCCGAATATTCTCTGATCCACCGATCTGTCACTGGTTATCTGAATCGAATCGCAGCGGTGAGTTCTTGGTTCTTCTATGGCCACGTTTCCTAATTCCTTCTCTTGTGAGAGTTATCTGAGGTTGAATGTTTTAGATGTTTTTTCAGATATTATCCATTCTAGGTTGATTCACAGGCCGAGGTTAAATTATATCAATCTCCTAGGATCAAGGTAGGTGGTTTTTTTCCCTACGTTGAATGTCTTTGAGTTTTTGGTGCAAAAGTGGCGGATACCCATGTAACAGGTATCTCGGGTTAGGGTTTTAATCATGTATTGTTATATGCCTTAGATTTCATGTATGCTTGAGGTTATTAAATTATTTATAATTTCTTGTTAGAATGTTTTAGGATCACCCCATGGGTGTTCACCCTGTTTTGGTTTTTTATCACCGTTTGGCTTAGGATGCCTGTGAGGCATACAATGTTGCATTGTTTGTATGCCTTAGTATAATTGATTGCATGCATTGCCTGCTGTTTATATTATTTTGATGAATTGTACCTATTATCCAAGTATTTTTTGAACTTACTTAGGGCTTATGACAGTCGATTACACAAGAATAGACTGCCCAGGGCTGTTTGAACCTGGTGCGGTAGACTAAAGAGGGAATTGACGATTAAGGGCTTCCCTAGAGAGTCTGTTATAAATTAGTATCATTCGCAGGACCTATAGGAATTGAACTTTGTGCTTACTTAGAGTTTCCTTAGTTACGTATCGAGACTATAGGGGGAATTAGATGTAAGTTCTTCCTCAGAGAGTCTATAGTTATAGTTGCAAGACCGTAGGGGAATTGACAGTGAGAGCTTCCCAGAGTGTCTGTGCCTTTGTATGATTTCTTGACTATAGGGGTCTGCCAGTATTATCCACCCAGAGAGTCAGTGTGAATATTGTTTGGTTGGTTGTGACGAGTCCACCAAGCCAAAGAACAAGCTTGTTTTTTGTACTGCTTGTAGTTTAGGTAGTCTGCTGAGATACCTGTTGTGTTACTTGCTTTTCTTTGAGAATATAGAGTTGTTTTCTAGATTTCTTGGTTGATAATTTAATGATTGAATTAAATTAATAAATAAATGTGAATGGAGATTGGTAGGATTTTTTACTTTAGAGTACTATTATTTCTCTGCTGCATTTATTTCCTTTAATTTTTCTATATTTCTCACTGATAGTAGGGCACAGATCTTGTGGTGATTGCCTACTGGGATTAGTCTCACACGCTGTTTGGGTCCTGATTTTCAGCCCAAACAGGTTATATGGTTGCAGGTGTGGATAGGGATTGTGGACCTTCTACTTTAGGTACATGATTGATAGTTGGAGCTGGAGAGCATAGGACCGATCTTAGGCTTGCAATGCTGCTGGAGTTACTGTTTACTTTTAGTGCTTTGTTCTCAATTGTATTTCAACATGTTGTTGTCTTTTCTGCTTTCCTTAGATACATGTACCAAGCTGCATCATTATTATATTATACATTGCTTTCGCTGTTTAGTTTCAGTTGTTGTATGTTTTTTACTGCCTCTTCTATTGATTGTTATTTCTTGTACCATGTATACCTTACCAAATGAGGGCATAGTTTCCCCAATAACTTACCAAGGCCCTCACTGCTAGTCGGCAGGCTATGGAGTTTGGGGAAATGCGCTTGAGGTCATGTGGCGAACCAGGCATAAGGCACCAGTTGAGGGGCTCTGGATTCGGGTCGTTACAAGTACATTATAGAGTTAATCTTGGCATAATATATACAATGAATAAGTAATATAACTCAATGAAAAGAAGTTAGGTTACAAAATCCCTTACCTCAAGTGATGATTCACTATGTTCATTCTTTAACTCCTATATAATAATATTATATTAATTATTCACATATTTGAGACTATTTTATTATTCTATTCCTTTATCATTAAACCATTTATTTTAATTATTTCATTAACATATTTAATTACTTCATAGATTAACTCCACTTTATGTGTTTTGAGGATGTTCAGTTTTTAATTGAAAAACAAATTCGTTATATTGACCCTAGTAAAAATTTAATTTTTACATAATATAAATTATAATAATATTGAAATCATTATAATTTTATTACATTAAAAATAATTTTATAACTTCCCATTAAATGTGTATATTGAAAACTAATCACAACACTTCGTGGAGGTGGTAATCCACACATGCACACAAACAACATTATCATTTTCCAGTGGATAGATGGTTTAGAAAATAGATGATATATTATCTTGAAAAAATTATAATTATGTCATGAATATCATATATACAAATTAAATATATAATTATAAACTTCCCTAATAGGTAATTATAGATAATGAAACACATCACTTTGTGGATGTGGTAGTCCACACGTACACACAAATGAAGTTTTCATGTCCTATTTGGTGGAAAATAAGAATAAAAAGGGTTGTGATATTGTCATAATAAAATTTGATTATATATTATATATATTTTAATTATTATGTAATATTTTTTTAATAAGATTTTATGGAGGTAGAACAAAAATTAAAATGAAAATGCACAATTAAGAGTTATACGTCTTTGTCAGAAATACACATTTAGATTACACAATAAGCCTTATAGGTTAGTATATTGATAGAAAAATTGATTATAGGATGTGTATAGGATGTTTTTTAAGGGATTTGGGTATGTATTTTTTGAGATAGTGTGTTAAAAAGGCATAATTAAGATATGAGAGGAGGTGTCCTTGTATAAGATGACAGAGAGGAACCTTTAGAATTACTTAAAGTTTTAAATTAATATAAACTAATTTTCATTTAAAATTATCCAAAATTTTATATATTTAAAATTTAGTATAAGGATGAGTTGATATGATCTCATCCAATAAAATTTGGAAAAATTCAGGTTATTATTCAACCATTATCTCTTTGTTTTAACATCTTGTTAACCCTTTTGACGAGTACTGCGATATCAATGTGGTTTTACTCTTTAGGGGTCAATAATGTTACAATAAAAGGAAAAGTGACCCATAAATGGATAATTATTGATA
Organism: Viscum album; assembly: GCA_963277665.1. Taxonomy (NCBI): domain Eukaryota; kingdom Viridiplantae; phylum Streptophyta; class Magnoliopsida; order Santalales; family Viscaceae; genus Viscum; species Viscum album. Next base: position 1,128,538,353 of record OY728128.1, on the reverse strand, counting down.
TTTTAGACCACGTTCCATTAACTTGGTTAAATATAATAATTTTTTAATTTTTAAATCATTTGATTAAATATTTTTAATTATAAAAAATCATTAATGTAATTTTTGGAACTATTAATTTAATTTGACTTTAATGTCATCAAAATAATAATGGAACTAGAATATACTCCATTTTACCATTAATAATACATTATTATTAACTATAAAATTCATGTGGGGCCATAATTCATCCAAAATACATTACTTTTAATGTTTTAAAAACTATTCACTTTTATTTTTTCACTAATTTCAAAAGCATTGTGTTAGTGTTGTATAAGCATTTAAGTTAATTATACAATAAATTAAAATTATAAATATATTAAATTAATTAACAAATAATCATTTTCAAAATTAGATATATGAGTCATTCAAGTATTATTTTCATTCTTATGTGAACATGTAATTTAAAATTTTTAGCAAGAGATTGATATATTGTATTTTTCTTTACTTAAAGTAGTATATAGGTCATTATCAAAGAAAAAAAAGATCCAAGTGTCCATAAATTTGAAAAAAAAATTATGGATGAAATAAAATCTTAAAATAAGGTAAAGTAATGTATTAGGTATATTTTAAATCCTTTTCACATTAGATTTAATCTTAATTGACTTGATTTACCCTTTATTATGGTCATTACTATTTATCATAGTTACTATTCATAATGAAGAAAAAAATGTTACTATTTACCAAATTTGAATGTAATAATTCAAAATATTAAATAAATTTTTTAATATTAAATTTCTAGAAGTTTTATAAATCAATTTTAATATAAACAAGTAAAATGTAACAAAAAAAATTAAAGAAATTCATGTTTAATCCCAAAATGAACTTATACCAAAACAAAGAATAGAGATTATTAATATTTAATTAATTATATTATTTACAATTAAAGGTTTATTATTTTAATTTAAGATCAAAAACACATAATAACGGTACTATTAAATTAAATGAAATGACAGTGTTACAAAAACTGATATTTTTACCATTCACTAAAAAATAAATCTTTTTAGAAAAATCCCAAATTTTTATCCTAATATAATTTTTATATTATTATTTAATAAATGATATAATTTTTATAAAATATAATTTATTAAAGTGGAATAAATTAATTATAATATTTTCTTACCAAAATTAGTAAAACCCATTTTTGAAGTAAATGTATTTTTTGAAGTATAAAATTACTTTACTAAAAAATGAGTACTTACTTACAGAAAATTAATCAATATATTTTTATTAAGTAGGAAATTTAAATATATAAATTTCATTATTTGGTTACTCCTATTCATACCATTCAATCTGATGACTGTTATAACGATCATATTTAAATAATAATATTTTTTGGTTTTTATGATTAGTGTTGGATGTTGTATATTCTATAAAAAAATAGTATTATTTTAAAATATTAGGATATTATAGTGAAACATGGATAAATATTTTAATTTAAAAACTCTTATTATAATTGGTTTTATTATTTGTGTAAAAAATATGAATCTTTGAAACCCTATGACATTAAGGAGTATACTTCCCAAATCTGGGAAAAACTATGTAAAAACAATGTATTCTATGCTTTACTTTATTTCCAACATTTTAGGAGATGTATGTGATTATACAGAGATAAATAGATAAATTTATATCCTAATAGGTGGAAGAGGTTAATATACAAAATGGGATAAAAAAATTCAATATTAATTTTGAATTTTATAAAAAGTTTATCCACACCTGATTCACCACCCTTGTTAACTATTTGTACCCAATTATAAGGGCATTTATGTTTTTAAAGGGTAGTGAGAAAAGGATCAGTTGTCACATGGTTAATAGTATTCTTTGTTATGTGATAATAAAGGTTTTATGGATAATAATTCTGATTTAAGATTAATGACCTAATTAGAAAATTAGAAAATGAGTTTTTTTATTTTTGTGATACCCTCATTTGAACCTCTTTTTTTGTACCCTAGGTTTTTATTCATTGTGGGATGTATTAAATTGATATATATGATAATTTTATGATTTAAAAAGGGGAATTTTCATGTTAGAGTTCTGGGTGTGAGATTATATTTATTATTTATACTTATTGATGCATGTGATGCTCATTTCTTGATTGATTTCTCTAATCCACCTTGATCATGACATGGGAACCTGAGTAGCTTATATAGAGACATTGATTTATTCTATGAATGGAAGATAATATTTTTATAATGTACCCTAGGGTGGTTTAGTCCCTCACTAGGGGAGTTTCACCGATAAAGATAGTGAGAGTAAGTCTATTGGTTTTTTGTTTAGGAATTCAATATAGGCCAACAATTGGTTCCATGTAAGTATTTTTTTGGTTGTCTTTCCATAGAACCAAGTGATTCTCCCATGAATCTTATGTTCTTTATGGTGATATGTAGAGTATTCCAAATAAAAAAAAAATTGCATCCCCTTCTTCATTAATTGTGTGGAACCTTCTGTTTGGATGTGGTTTAATTATATTAATTATGTTTTATTGATGTAGTGGTTCTCGCTTGAGATTTGTTTTTATGATTGATATTTTAAGGAAGGTTCTAAATTTATAAAAAATATTTATTTCCTTCATGAAAATTAAAAGTTTTAATATCATGGTTTCAAAGATATTTTATCTGCTAAGTTGTTACCCCATTCATTTTTCATAAATAAAGTGAAATTTTCCTTAAAGATAAAATGAAGATATTATTTTTATTTAGGGTTTATATTAAGGTAAAACCTATGTTAGAATTTTTTTTCAAATACAATTTTTAAAATGTTCTATAAAGTTAATTACATAGACTCTTTGATGAAATCATGTAGGGATTTTTTAACTCACATCATGTATACAACTCATGTGTGTATATTCAGATCTAATGATTATTTTTAAGTGATCATTTTGGGATTTGGTATTCATTATCATACTATTGTATCATTGATGTATTTATTTTGATGTGGTGACAGATTATGGGTCACATGTAGTTTCTTTTTCATTGATTAAGTTTTGGGTTTATTTTTTTGGGATACTGATGTATTGATCATTTTTTATATCATTGTTATTTATTTTTTTGGTTTTTTTTTTGATATTTTATTCTCCACTCATATTTTTCATTTAAAATGTAATTAGTTTTATATTTATAATGTCTTTTTTAATTATTTATCCTATAATGCAATGTGTGACTCTATTATTTGTTTTTTACTCCTTATTTTATGTGTATATAATTCAAAATTATGTAAACATCAATATGGATTTTTAGAAAAGATCTAATCTTATATTATTATGATTTATAGATGAAATTATTCTATCTTAGATTTTATTTGATTCCCATGAATTAGTTTCTAGCTCATTATGATGAAGAATATGTTTTCAGTATTTTTTGGGATAGGTCATAGTTTGGATAAGGATGACCTGGGATTTTTTAGACATAATAAGACTTTAATTAAAGAAAATTTTTTCCAATGAAATATGTGTTCCATGAATTTACATTCTTTATTATGAATGATTATATAAGATATGGTATATATATGTAACATGGGTCACTTAAAAATTAACACTCTTTTATTTTTTAATTATAGGACATTATATATAATTGATAAATACACTTAATAAAATTAAAAAGGTATAACAAAATAATAATCATAGGTAAAAAATATGAAAATAATTTAGAAGTATTCAACCTCATGGTATCATATAAGTACCACACACATGAAAACCAATATAATATGTAAGATAATTATTAAAACTATGTTAGGAATTTTATAAATGATATATAAAGAACATTGGGAGAAACCAAGTGAATGATATTTTCAAGATTTAAGTGTTATGTATCAGAGTGAAAAAAATATTTTTTGAAATATGATAGTTAGAATAGTAACTTGGTTTTTTGAATATTAAATTGACTGTTATGAGTAACTATTTAAATAATAATATAACTGAATAAATTAAGATATATTATAACATCCCAGGTATTTATAGAATAGTACCTTTTCATATATATTAATATTTATGAATAAGATATTAATTTTATGTTAAATAGAACACTTTTTTTGATATCTTACTCAACACACAATAATGGGTTTCTCCTAAATCTTACGTTGCACACAACTTTGAGTTACGCAGAAAAATAATACAATAATATTTTTATTATTTTAAATGATAGTTAATACCTAACCATTGTATTGGTGGGAATAAATATAACTAAATAAAATATGATTTTACATGTTTATTAAATGTTTTAACTTTTATCCAATAAATTTTGGAGTCTTAAAATGATAATGAATACAATTTTAATCATAAAATACTATAATATTTTTAAAAGACCATTTTCCCACCTTTTGATAGACAACTATTATTAAATCTAGTTTTTGTCACTTTTATATGTTCTATTTGAAAAAATAAAGTTCTTCTTGTGAATCATGAAATCATAATTTACTTTGGTTTAAATTTTAGTATTTTTTCGATGAAATTCATATTTTAATGAATAGTGAAAAATACTCCATTTTAATTCAAAACAGTCTTTTCTTTTGATTTATTTATATATTTTTGTAATAATTTTAATTGTTTTTAAAGTGTAATTGGATTATGTTTTTATCATTTAATCCAATTTGGGTTATTATAAGTAATTTCACATTGAAAGTTTACATAAACACATGCCAATCTTTTGATGCTTTTTACTTTTTAGAAACATGTTTTTAGTTTTTACAAAGGGAATTTATTTTAAATTAATTAATAAAAAATTTTGTTTTGAATTTGGAAAAATGGATTCCATATTTGGAATCACAATGTCCAAATTTTGTAAATAGGTACCTTTTATTTTTTAACATTATAAATAGTAACTTCAGTAATTATTTTTATTTACCTTGGTTAAAAGGTAAATCAGGTAAATAAGGGGAAAAATAATATTATAATAATATAAAATTACCCTAAAATTTGTCTTAATCTTATTTTATGAGATATTTACTACCATGATCATCCTTATTCTGAACTTTTGGAATTCATAATCCACTTGGGTGTGAAAATGACATGTTATAATAATTAATTGAAAGTAAAGAGAAATATAACATGAACAAGTATCTTTTAACTAAAACAATTTTAATATATGGTTATATAACTGAAATATTTGACTATAAATAGTCATTAGAAATATAAAAATATTTTATACATAATGGTATTTTATTTAAAAAATGTATACATTAAATAAATAAATTTATTTATGACATAATGATGATGAAGTGATAACCTTATTAATGAATGATTCAAATAAATGATATTATAAATATTAAAATAAATATACATTGAACATTTTTATGTAATTCAATAATTTTATGAATTATTATGACATATTTTCTTTGAGTTATTTCTTTTGGTTTTAAGGAATAAATTGTTTATGACTTTTACAAAAAATCAATTACTAAATAGTGTAAAAATTAACCTAAATTGGTTTTTAAACAAAATACTATTTTATTAAATGATATAATAGTTATAAAAATTTAATATTAGGAAAAATGACTTATATAATGTTAAAAATTTAATTAATGATCCACTTGTGCTTTTGTTTTCATTTAATAGTAACTATAGAAACCATATATTATGAAAATACCAGAAGACATGGTAAGAGTTAATCTTTTAAACTTAGGGTTAAAGCCAAAAGATAAGGTTAAATTTGTGACCTAATCTTGTCTAAAACCTATTATTTGAAAGTATTTCTACCTATACTCATATTATCATTGAAATATATCACTTTTTAACTATGATAATTATAAAATAAATTTATAATAAAATAATATTTCAATTCTTTCCTAAAGTGACCCTCCTCCCTCTTATAAAGGACCACCACCTCTACCAACTTACTCACACCTATAAAGCCACTTGTCTCATCAAAATTTGGCTAAAATAATCTCCAAACAACCCTCATTTCCTCCTAGAATCCTTACCTTGGGAATAATGTAATTCAAGAAATCCTTTTGGCTCAAATCAAAAGAAGTTACCTAATTTAGAGGTAACGTCTTCTCTCAAGTTCCTTTCCTTTATTTTCCTTATCCACTACCTAAGATCTTATTATTCCTTTATTAAATAAAATCACAATTATCCTTAATATAAAAGGATTTTTTATGATAATTATTAGAACTTCACTTACACACACCTCTATCTAATGGATACGAACATAATGTTTCTGTGTAAAACGAACTGCTACCTCACGAAATGATGATTGTTTAATTTTAATATACCACCTATCATGGTGTCCATTATGATGGAACTATATTTATATGTGATATATATTATATTTATGTTGTATCTATTCTTCTATAATTTTTTTTAAAACATACCTTCATTATTTCCATGATTTTTAAATACGATAGTTTCATTTGAGGAAGTGTGGACTATCGCCCCCTCCAAGTGATGTGACTCGTTCATGCTATACGTGGAATGTATAACGGATGGTTTTATTAAACCTATTATACATACATGACATAAATATAATACTGGTATTATAATATACATTTATGTCATTTGATTATTATTCTTTTAATATGAAAAGGAAATAAAAGTAGCGTTCATGTGTACGTACGTATGACCTATCGTCTCCATGAATGGGGCATTTCATTTTTATCTCCAAATATTATGGATATTATAAATACATATATAATGGATATATATGATATTTAAATCATTAATAATATTTTATAGGTGATTTATTTTGACCACATGGACAATTTACATCAAAATAAGTTCATTTTCGACTCAAGTACCCAATATCGACAAAATAGCTGATATGAACTTAAATAATATTGTAATTTTTATAACATGATAAAAAGTGATATAAAAGTAATAATAAACTTGAAAAAGTTTCTCAAGAAAGTAGAAATTAACCTATGATTATTATTCAGTAACATAACGATTGTACTTGATGAGTTGGACTCAAGGTAAGGGACTTCATCTCAATCTCCTTTCATTGAGGAATATGTTGATAATATACACCTCTTTATTTTATACGGTGTATAATAAACCCCTTGGAATTTTAATTTCATTCAAAGGGAATATTTTTTCTATGAAGATTTTTACTAAATGAAAAAAGGAATATTTTTAATATATTCGGTGATAACGACTTTGTCACTGTAACCATTATTTGATATTTGTATTCCTTTATAAGCCTTAATGTTTTTAAAAGGAAAATAAATCCCTTATTCTCTTTTTGGGTGTTTTAGTATTGAAAATGGTTTTTAAGGTGGATTTACTATTTCAATATCTTGAAATGATCTCTTGTGGTTTCAAATTAAATTTTATGAGTGAAATTTTGATAATTGTAATATTTTATGTGTTATGATTATATAATGGTATTTGGACATTTGACGGGTGGTTATGTGATAAACCAATGATGGGTGGTTACATGATAAACCAAATATGGGTGGTTCTATGATAAACCATGGATGGTTGGTTACATTATAACCTCTAATTCATTAGGTATGTAAGTCATCAGTATGGCTATTCCATTTAGTGATATGTGTGGAAGTTGATCGTATGGTTTTTCCATTTAAGTATTTTTATGTCCCAAGTTCCCTATATATGTCATATGTTGTTGTCTATAGGATTTATAGGATTTATAGTAATATTTTGGTAAAAAAAAGGGTATTAAATGATTTTATATTCAATGTTTTATATTTACTACTTATTAAAGGTGAAAAGTATTTCTTTATGTTAAAGTATTCATGGTTTTCATGTTTTCCCACGAATAAGATTTTTCATTCTTTATGTATGCCTTACTGATGTTTTTATGCTCATCCCAAGTTTTTAAATGTTTTTCACATGACTTAAATAAGAATATATTCAAGTATGGGATCAAGGAAAAGTTATGGTGTTAAAACATGAAACTAAATGATGTTTCTTTTTAAATCATTTTTTGTTTTATAAAAAAACGGATAGTGAGTAAAAGTTTCTACTTGTAATATTGAACTTTTTATGTATGATTTATTGCCTAATTCTTGAAATATCTAATCCTGAAAAGATCCTCTATGTGAATTAATGACAAATTAATGACTTATCTTAAGATTAAGTAACGTTTTAAGGTTGGGGCCTTATAGTTTGTATCAGAGGTAGGTTTAGATAAATTTAGGAGTTAGAATATTTTAAATAGAATATCGATAACATATTTTTACTTTATGTTAAAAAAGATATATAATTTGAATATTTCCACATTTCTCCATCTAATATATGTTTTTTTAGAGTGGCTTTCTGAAGAGGAAACATGGTAGCTATGCTGGGAAGGCATACAGAAAAAAATAACCTTGCAAATCAACATCATGAGATGGTTAGAATTGGAACTGAACAATTTGTTGTAGTGATGGCTCAGTTGAGTTAGGAAATAAATGGTGGTGGTTTCAATTCCCAAGATCAATAAGAAAATCCATAGTGGTATATGGGTATTGTAAATAATTTCATGAGGCAACACCCCCCATAATTCATAGGATTATCTGACCATATACAAGATGAAGGGTGGATTAAAGCACTGGAAAATATTTTTGATGTAAAGGGGTGTTCAGATAATCAAAAGTTTAGTCTTGGTATTTATCGTTTTGATAATGAAGCTGGTCAGTGGTGGTTAATGATAAAAAATGGAAGAGGAAGTGAAAATATTGATGACATGGAATGGGATGAATTTAAGAATATATTCCTTGATAAATGTTTTTATAAGGTTATTTGACATAGGATGGAAAAAGAAATTTTTGGAATTGAGGAAAAAGGAGGAATATTTCATGGCTGCATATAAATAAAATTTCACCCGTTTGTCAAGGAACATCCCAAATTTTATCAGGGATATTGATAGTAAGATAACTCATTTTTACTCAAGATTGAGGCCAAAATATCAAAGGGAATTAACTTCTCATGAGTTCAAAATATAAGAGAATTTTGTTTGATGTGATGAGAAGGTTGAAATTTATTTTTTTTCATGATCATGTGTTCCATGAGAGAAAACAAAATAAGTGATCCAGTTGGCCGACAATGGGAAATAATTCATCAAAGGAAGTCAGGAGGTAAGAATACTAAAATTTTAACTTGTGAGAAGTATGGTAAAAATAATCTAGTAGAATGCATCTCAAATTCCAGGAAGTTCTTTCAATGTGGAAAGACTGTTAATATTGCTTGTGACTATAAGGAAAATGATCAAGCATGAAATGAAAAATTAGTGGTAAGATTTTTTAGTTGCAAAGAGTGAGGAAATTATGCCAATGTGTGTCCAAATTTTATTACCCAGGGTGGAAACCATAAACATTGAAAGCATAAGGGAATAGAAAAATCATTTTAGACTATTATGGTTGATGTGGGACCATTAAATGAAGTGTTAACAGGTATGTTACATATTTTTTCAAAATATGACAACACTCTATCGAACTTTAGATCATCACATTCCTTCATTTCTGAAAGATTTTCAAGTAAATTGGAAATATAACCTCCTGAAAGTGATATATAACTTTTGGTAAAAACTCTATGTGTAAGTATTAAAGTAACCGAGATTTATGGTAATCTTCATATTATCATTAGTGGGATAGGCTTTCCTGAAAAGCTTTTTGAACTTTCCATAGTGGAATTTAATATCATTTTGGGTATGGATTGGATTTTAGTTTATCATGATAAAATATACTGTGAATCCAAGAAAGTTTTATTCATTTATTTCATACCTTTTATAATATATCAAGAAGCTGAAAGATTGATTAAAGATGGTAGTGAAAGTTATCTGACTCATGTTGTTGAAATGAAAGAAATAGTTTTGATTGGTGACATTCTAGTAATGAATGAATTCACATATGTTTTTTCTGATGAATTGTATGGTATAGTTCCCAATCAGGAGGTTGAGTTAACTATTTATTTAGTTCATGATGCTAAACCTATTTCTAAACCCCCATATCTAATGGCTCGAGTAGAACTATTGGAATTAAAAAATAGTTGTAGGAATTACTTGATAAAGTTTCATTCGACCTAGCACTTCACCATAGGGTGCTCCGGTTTTATTTGTGAAAAAGAAAGATGGTTATATGAGACTATTTATTGATTATATAGCCTTGAATAACATCACTATTAAGAACCAGTATTTTTTGCCTCATATCGATGATTTGATTTATTATCTCTATGGAGCTCAATATTTTTTGAATATTGATTTAAGGTCCGGGTACCATCATCTGGAAGTGAAAGAGGATGACATTCAAAAGCAGCTTTCCAAATGAGATATGGGCATTATGATTTTGTAGTTATTCCCTTTGGGTTATCTAATACACATGTTTTATTTATGAATCTCATGAATGGAGTCGTTTATCAGTTTCTGGATTATTTTGTGATTGTGTTTATAGATGATATTTTGGTATATTCTAAAATCCAGGAGGAACATGGAAGTCACTTAAGGATTGTTTTTCAGGCCTTAAAAGAAAAGAAACTATATTAAAAGTTTAATAAGAGGGAATTTTGGTTATAAAAAATATATTTCCATGTTCATATTGTTTCTAAAGACAACATAATTTTTGACCCTTCAAAAAAAAGTTTTTGAAGAGTGGTCAAGGCCTACCAATATCATAGAGATTCATAGTTTTCATTGATTAATAGGTTATTACCAAAGGTTTATTGAAAAAATTTCTCAGTTATCTATCCCACTAAATAAGATAACACGTAGGGGAGTTAAGTTTATATATATAAAATAATGTGATGATTATTTTCAGGAACTAAAAAGAAGATCAGTAAATGCTTTTGTTTTGGACCTGCCTTCCAGGAATGGTGAATTTGTTTTCTATAGTGATGAATCATTGGATGGAATTAGTTTTGTCCTAATGTTTAATGATTAGACAATTGTTTATGCTTCACTTTAGTTGAAACCACATGATTTAAATTACCCTACACATGATTTGGAATTAGCATATGTTTTTTTTCATAAACAAATTTGAGGTATCATTTTTATGACATAAAGTATGAAATATATACTGATCACAAAAGTTTTAATTATATATTCACTCATAAATAATTAAACATGATACAAATGATATGAATATAATTAATCAAGGAGTATGATTTCATGATTCATTACCATCTATTAAAGGAAAATAAAGTGGCTAACGCTTTGAGTCGAAAGAGTAATGCTACATTAACCATGCTACATTTGGAATAAGATTCTATGGTTTCTAATTTGATGAATTTTGGGTAAGAAGTTGTTGGTGCAGTAAATTCCTATGTTTTTTTAGGTGGGAGTAAAATCATCTCTATTTGATATAATTAAGAAATCATAGAAAGAAGACATTGAGTTGTAGAAAAAGGTATAATTGGTTTAGAATGGTAAGTTACCTGAATTCAACATTGATGAAGACTGTGTTTTGAGTCTTGGAAATAGATTATGTATACCTTATGATTCATAGTTGAAGAAATAGTTGTTATGTGAAGCTCATAGTTCTCTATTTTCAATTCATCCTGACAATACTAAGAGGTATAGATATCTTCGATAAGTATTAATGGTGGGATGGAATGAAAAGAGATATTACTTACTTTACAATAAATTTTTTGACTTGTCAATAGGTTAAAGCAGAATGGAAATTACCGAAAGGGGTGATTCATCCTTTTTCAGTTCTAGAGTGGAAATGGGAAAATATATCCATGGATTTTGTAGTGGGATTACCAAAAACCTCTTGGGGTAAGAATGCAATCTGGGTTATTATTGATCGATTGACTAAATCTACTCATTTACTTTCTATTAGAGATACTCATTCTCTACATCAACTTTCTAGATTTTATATTAAATATATAATAAGTTTACATCGAGTTCCCTTCTCCATTGTGTCTGATCATGATCTCGGGTTTAATTCTAACTTTTGGAAAGTCCTTCAGAAGTCATTAGGTAATGAATTAAATTTCAGTATAGCTTTTCATACTCAGTTAGATGGGAAGTCCGAATGAAAAATTCAAACCTTATAGGGTATGAAACATGCTTGTTCAATGGATTATCGGGGAAGTTGGGATCAACATATTTCTTTGATTGAGTTTTTTTATAAAAACAATGTTCATTCCAGTATACAGATGGCACCATTTGAAGAATTATATGGAAAGCAATGGCAAACTCCATCTTTTTGTGATTAAGTAGTTTAAAGTAAGTTAATGGAACCAGAATTGGTAGAAGAGAAGGATATAAAAGTTAAGTTGATTTAAAATCACATGAGGATAGCACAGAGCAGGTAGAAATTTTTTTTGGATAACCAGAGTATCTTTCATTCTAGGTAGGTGATCACACCTTTCTCAATGTTTCTCCCTAGAAAAGTGTGATGCATTTTGGTAAAAAGGGAAAGTTGAGTCTGAGGTTCATTAGACCCTATGAAATCCCAGATAAAGTTGGATTAGTTTCCTATAGAGTGGCTTTACCTCCTATTTTATCCTAGGTACACAATTTTTTTCATATTTCAATGTTGAGGAAGTATATACCGGATCCATCTCATATTTTGAGTCCATAGGTAGTCCAGTTAGAAGAGAATCTTTCTTATGAGGAACAGCCAGTATAGATTCTAGACCATAGAGAGAAAGTGTTGTGGAATGAGGTGATTCCTTAGCTAAATGTTTTTTTGGAAAAACCATATCATTGAAGAGGCATTCTGGGAATATGAAAATTCTATGAGGGAGAAATATCCCCACTTATTTGATAAGTAAATAAAATTTTAGGGAAGCAATTTCCACAAGGGGGAATGATGTAACATCCAAGGTATGTTTAAAATAATAATTTTTCATGACTATTAATATTTATGAATAATATATTAATTTTATGTTAAATAGGATACTTTTTTTGATATCCTACTCGACATGCAATAATGAGTTTCTCTAAAATCTTACGTTGCAAATAACTTCAATTTATACTAAAAAATAATACAATAATATTATTATTATTTTAAATGGTAGTTAACTCTTAGTTGTTGTATTGGAAGGAATGAAAATTACTATCTACAATATGATTTTACTTGTTTTTTAAATGTTCTTACTTTTATCAAATAAATTTTAGAGGCAAAAAATGATAATGAATCCAATTTTAAGCATAAAATACTCTAATATTTTTAAATTGTCGTTTTACCACATTTTGATTGAGAACACTTTTTAAATATAGTTTTGTCACATTTCTATGTTATATTTTGAAAAATAAACTTATTATTTAGAATTAGAACATCAAAATGTACTTTGGTTGAAATTTTTGTATTTTTCTGATGGAATTCATATTTTTATGAATAATAGAAAATACTGCATTTCAATTCAAAACTGCTTATTTGTATAATTTATTTATATTTTTTGGTTGTTATTTTGATTAGTTTTAAAGTGTAATTGGATTATTATTTTTATCGTTTAATCTAATATTTCTCATTGGGAGTAATTTCACATTAAAATTGGACATAAAAACATGTCAACCTTTTGATAGTTCTTACTTTTTAAAAATACACTTTTTTGGTTTTGACAATAGGGATTAATTTTAAATTAATTAATAAAAGTTATGTGTTTTATATTTGTAAAAATTTATTCCATATTTTTAATTATAATTTCCAAATTGTGTAAATAGGTATCTTTTATTTTTGGACATTATGAATAGTAACCTATGTAATCATTTTTATTTACCCTTGTTAAAGGGTAAATCGAGTAAATAAGGGTAAAAAATAATATTATAATAATATAAAACTACACTAAAACACGTTATAATCCTATTGAATTAGATATTTATGACCATTATCATCCTTAGGATTGACCTTTGGAATTTGGGAGCCACATGGGTCTGAAAATGACATGTTATAATAATTAATATAAAGTAAATAGAAATATAATATAAACATATATCTTTTTACTAAAACAATTTTAATATAGAGTTGTATAACTGATATATTTGACTAAAATACTCATTAAAAATATAAACATATTTCCTAAATAATGGTATTTTATTTAGAATTTTTATACCTTAAATAAATAAATTTATTTATGACACAATGATAATGATGTGATTACCTTATTAATAAATGATTCAAATAAATGATATTATAAATAAGATAATAAATATAATTTGAAAATTTAGATAAAATACAATAATTTTATGTATTATTATGACATATTATATTTTATTTAAGGATTTTGTTTCTAGGGAATTAAATTTTTTTGAATTTAAAAAAAAACTACTAAATAGTGTCAAAATTGACATAAATGAGTTTTTAAAACAAATACTATTTTATTAAATGATATAATAGTCCTAAAAATCTAATATTTGGAAAAATTAATTGTATAATTTTAACACTATAATTACTGATCCACTTTTGGTTCTCTTGGAATTTTATAGTAACTATAGTGACTATATATTATGAAAATACAAGAAGACATTGTGAGAGTTAATGTTTTTAAGTAAGGGTTAAAGCCAAAAGATAATGTCAATTTGTGACCTAAACTTGTCTAAACTCTATTGGTTGATAGTAATTATACCCATACTCATATTATACCCAAACTATATCACTTTGGAACAATTATAATTCTAAAATCAATTTATAATAAAATAATATTTCATGACTTTCCTAAAGTGCCCTTCCTCCCTCTTATAAAAGGCCACCACCTATACCCACTTACTCACACCTCTAAATCCCCATATATTTTCTAAATTATACTCAACTAATCTCCCAAAATAAATCCTTTCCTCATATAATCCTTAACTTGGGAATAAGTAAATTCAAGAATTCCTTTTGGCTCAAATCAAAAGAAGTTACCTGATTTAGAGGTAACGTCTTCTCTCGAGTTTCTTTCCTTTATTTTCATTCCCCACTCCCTATGATATTCTTATCTTTGATTACATAACAAAACAATAATCTTCAATATACTAGTATTTTTTTATGATAATTATTCTAACTACACTTCAACACGCCTCCATCAAATGGATACGAACATATTGTTTCTATGTACGGAAAAATACTACCTCACGAAACGATGATTGTTCAATTTTCTCCTACCACCTCTCATAGTGGCCATTATGATGGGATTTTATTTATATATGATATGTATTATATTTATATTTTATATGTGATTATGTTATTTTTATTTACAATATACCTTTATTCTTTCCATGATGTGTAAATATGATAATTTCATTTGAGGAAGTGTGGACTACCGCACCCTCCAAGTGATTTGACTCGTTCATATTATACATGGAACGCATAAATAATGGTTTTATTAAACCTATTAGACATACATGAAATAAATATAATCCTTGTATTATAATATACATTTATATCATTTTATTATTATTCTTTTAATATGACAATGAAATGAAAGTAGCGTTCATGCGTACGTATGGCCTACCATCTCCATGAATGGTGCATTTCATTTCTTATCTCTAAATATTATAGATATTATAAATACATATATAGTGTATATATATATATATGATATTTAAATCATGAATAATATTCTAGATATGATTTAATTTGACCACATGGAAAATTTATATCAAAACCAGTTCATTTTTGACTCAAGTACCGAATATCAACAAAACGATCGATATGAACATAAATAATTATGTAATTTTTATAACATGGTAATATGTTATATAAAAGGAATAATTAAATTAGAAATTTTATCAAGAAATTATAAATTAACATAAGTTTATTATTTAGGAACATAATGATTGTACATGATGAGTCAGACTCAAGGTAAGGGACTTTATCTCAATCTCCATTCATTGAGGCATATTTTGATAATATACACCTACTTATTTTACACAGTGTATAATAAACCCCATTGAAATTTAATTTCATTCGAAGGGAATATTTTTTTTATTAAGTGTTTTACTAAACGAAAAAAATAAATTTTTTTAACATATGCAGCGACAACGACTCATTCACTGCAGTAAAAGTTATTTGATATTTGGATTACTCTATAAGCCTTAAGGTTTTTAATAGGAAAAGAAATAACTTATTACCTTTTTGGGTGTTTTGGTATTGAAAATGGTTTTAAAAGTGGATTTAATATTTCAATATCTTGAAATGATCTCTTGTGATTGCAAATAAAATTTTATGAGTGAAATGTTCATAATTGTAATCTTTTATGTGTTATGATTATATAATGGTACTTGGAAATTTGATCGGTAGTTATGTGATAAACAAATGACGAGTGGTTACATGATAAACCAAAGACGTTTGGTTCCATGATAAACCATATATGGGTTGTTATATTATAACCTCTAACGAATTGGGTATGTAAGTCCACCGTATAGCTATTCCATTTAGATATATGTGTAGAATTCGACCATATGGTTATTCTATTTAAGTATGTTTACGTGCCATGTTACCTTTATATGTAATATATTACTTTATAAGGGATATTTGGTAAACTTTTGGTTACTAAAAGGGTAATTAAGGAGCTTATATTGAGTAAAGTATATTTAATACTTATTAAAGGTGAAAAGTATTAATGTATGATAATGTATTCATGGTTTTCATGTTTTCTCAAGACTAAAAGTTTTTCTTCTTTGTGTATCTCTTAGAGAGATTTTTGTGTTCATTCTAAGTTTTGAAATGTTTTTCACAAGAATTAAAGAATATTAGAGTCATGTATGGGATCATGGAAAAGTTATTCTGTTAAAACATGAAAATGATACCAGGTTCCTTTTTAAATATTTTTTGTTTTATGAAAAAAATAAATAATGAATAGAAGTGTCTACTTATAATATTTATGTTGTTATGTATGAGTTATGACCTAATTATCTAAAGTATTAAACCTGAAAATATCCTCGGTGTGAATTAAAGTAAAATTAATAAATTATCTCAAGATAAAGTAATCTTCAAGGTTGGGACATTATATATATGAATTTCAAAAAATAAAAAATTATTATTAATAGTAACAAATATATTGATTTAATTCATCTAACACAAATAAAGTAATTATTTTTGCATTATGGTTTATCACTATTTATAAAACCATAGTATTTTAAATTAAAATTAAACATTTAATTCACTTAATTTATAATTTTTTTTTACTAAAATGAATTAATATTTTATAATTAAAACATAAATACTAGTTAATTATTGATATTCATTACTTTTGTAAAATAGTTGACTTTTCAATTGAATAATAAAATACATTTTGTTATATATATATAATATATTTTTTTATGAATAAAAAATTTATATATCATTAAAATAAAACATTTTAAATATTCTCTTTTAATTCAAAAATATATATTTTTATATTTTAGAAAATAAAAAAAAAGATTAAAAATGAAAAGAAATATTTTACTCAATAAAAAATAAAATTTTAATTTTTTATAATATTTAAAAAAACAAATTTCATATATATTTAAAATGATTTTTCAGAAAATATGTTCTATAATTGAAATTAGGACATTGAAATTAATTAGTTATGAATTTCATTTATTAAATAATAATAATAAATAAATTGGTAAATAAGATGTAATAATCATGAAACTATGATATCACTATGCTAAAAGATCATCATGGATGACGTCACAAATTTATATATTCTATAAAAGGGTGTTGAATACTATTCTTGGTCATTTATGAGACCAATGTGTAAAATATTATTTATTAATTTACTTTATATTCCTTATTTCAACTCAAAATATCCTCCCCCTTCAGGTATAGATACCCCCACACCCCCATGTAAAATCACTTCCAAAAATATATCTCATTAGCTAATATCTATATATAACCCTCCAATTAAGTATTCTATGAGTGTTGCATACATTCTACTACCACCCCACCCCAACCCTATAATGAATTAGTACCTTAGATAAAAATTATTCTTCAAGGATGATGGAACATTCCTCTTCTATCATTTTAATTTTTCTTATTATATTATTCAATTATAATTTATATTTCTAAATGAATCATTCCTTTTTGAATTAATGTATATATAAAATTGATATTTTTTTATTATACTATTGTATTATTTATATAAACTAACTATCATATATATATATATATATAATATCTCTCCCATATTAAATGTATGTTGACATAATCTTTTATACCTCCTATAAAGATATTTCCTTTCATTATTTATCATCAATTTAGTGAACTTTTAATGTATCTTATGTAAAATATATATGTATATTTATATAATGTGTGTGTGTGTGTGCATTTTTATATATTATTTACAATTTTTTATAAGTTTAACTAACGGTTTAAAAGAACCCGGATCTTCATTTCTAGTATGGATCTTGATTTTCGGTGTTTTTGATAAAAAGAGGAGTTTCTGGAAATTTTAGGAGTGCACGCCGTGTACTTAGGAGTACACGCCATGTATTGGGTTTCCACGGGTAGTCGTGTACTAGTTGTGTAATGACCGAGTACATGATTGTGTGAGGTGACCTAGAGACCGCTTGAAGGAGGGCCCGGTAAAGGCCTATATACATCGTGTATCCTCATGGAGCATGCCGTGTATTTTTATTTTTAATTTTTATATCAGACCAGGGTCATGTCTCATCAATAGAACTATCTTCTTCTAGTTTTGTCTCATCTATGAGTGACCATATATAATTGATTCTTCTCTAAGCCCCTGATCGACCGTATGTGTCTCTGAATCGAACACCGTAGATTGCGTTGGAATCGTATTAGTGATTTCTTCCTTCTTCTAGATCTGCTTCTCTTGATTTCTACTATTTCAGGAGATATCCTTTGTTGATATTTATTGATTTTTTTGTAGATCTACCGAGTTATAGGTCAATTCATAGGTTGAGGTTCAACTATATCGATCATAAAACGTCGAGGTATGTGGTTTGTGGATTTCTGTATATTTCTTTAAGTTATATGTGCAAAAAGTTCCCAATACCCTAGTTTAGGGTATTTCGTGTTCATGTAATTTAACCATATTAATTCCTACTATGATCGTTTTTCTTGATTAGGGGTGTTTGATTATGAATAGGGTTTATTACCTTGCTATGGATGTGTTTTCCCATGTTTGTTTGATATTGGTCATCTGGTCTAGAATTTCCTATTGGGCTATTTTTCTTCCATGCCTAGTGCTGTTAGGATGGAGTGATTTTTATATGACATGATTGTTATATGTATTATATATTTTTTCAAAGTAGTATTTGAGATTTACTTTGGCTGCAGGATATCATTTTTCCATGATTGTATTACACAGGGCTGTGAGAACCTGGTGTAGTTAAACCATAGGGGGAATGGATACTGAGGGATTCCCCAAAGTTTCTGTTATACTTTTCACATTGTGAGACCATAGGGGGGATAGACGCGAGTGATCCCTCGGAGTATCTATAGTTCCATGTTGTGAGACCATAGGGGGAATTGGACGTTGAGTGATTCCTCAGAGAGTCTATAGTTTATCGTTATGTGACCCCAGGGAGAATTGACGGTGAGTGATTCCTTAGAGAGTCTTTGTCTAAGTTGAACCAGAGGGATTAGTCTATGAGAACTTCCTAGAGGGTTTCTTGTGAATGTTTGGTTGAACCAGAGGGGTTAGTCTGTGATAACTTTCCCTGAGGGTTGATAGTGTTTTCTTGGTTTAATATTTTATAAATGTAAACGAATATATCTTGAACTGTAGGATTGGTTATGTTTGAGTACTTCCTAGTTTATTACTTCATTATTCATATTGCCTATTATATATATATATATATTCACTGATAGTTAGGAACAGATATTTGGGTGGTTACCTACTGTGATTTGTCTCACACCTTGTTTGGGTCATGATTTTGGGCCCAAATATATTTTAATGTTGCATTTATTGATAAGGGCAAGCACCCTTCAGCTTCAGGTACTTGACTGCTATGGAGGTGAAGAGCATGGGACTAAAATGAGGCTTGCGATGCTGTTGAATTTTTTTTACTTGTTTTCCTTTTTACTTTGGTTTAGTACTATATTCCAGCATTATGACTTGATTGGATACTTTTCTAGATACTTGTGACATGCATCATTATTTATATATATGCTGCTCTTGTTTATTTATTTTTAGTCTTCTACTATTTACTTATTGTATGGTATTACTGCTTCCTCTATTGTTATCAATTTTTTTCCACTATATTACTCTGCCAATAAAGTCATAGTTTCCCCATTATCACACCTAAGGCCCTCAATACTAGTATATAACCTCTGGAATTTGGGGAAATGTGATTGAGGCCATGTGATCAACCGGGTACGGGGCACCTCTAGGCGGCACCCTGAACCGGGATGTTACAAAGTGGTATCAAAGGAATTATTTTCTTCTTGACTTACTATTTGGAGCCTATAGATAGGGATAGGAAAGAATAGGTTATTGGTAATAATCTATGCATATTAGTAGCTAACTCGTGTATAGGGAAAAGCTAATTTACCTCAATTATTGAAATTTTTCTAGTTTTGCAATTATTACAGTTGATTTGATTTCACCATTTAGTGGTTAACATGTTTTGTGTTGTTATCATTGATATTATTGTGGTTCAATTTAAATTTCAACCTGATGAAATGATGGTATTCTATCTCTTGCATCATATAGGCACTAGTTTGAGATCACATGTCACGCATTCTTGGCCTGCCATATAGGGTGCATTGCCAATTTCTTGTTATTGTGATAGATGTTGTTCTAGATATGTATGTTTTTGTGATAGATGGCTTGATAGAATACCTTTTATTTGATAGGGTATTGCATATATGTAAAGTTTCATTGTATGGATGCCAAACTTTGGTTCCTGAGGTGTTATGGGACCTCATGGATTAGAATTTGATGGATCATGTGATTGATTTCATTGTTATTCCTTGTGATATACATGTATTTGATTCCAAGCTTTGATCCGCGGGGAGTATGTGCCCCCACGGATCGTAATTTGGAACTTTAATGTTTGTTTCAGTGTTTTCATGGGTTCCAGAGTAGTTTCTAAGGCTTACTATCTATAAAAACCAGAATACACAGTGTGTATTGATGTGTAAATGCTATATAACCTTCTGTTTGGGAGGGAACAAATTTTCTTAATTACACATCGTGCACTGTATGTACATGCCATGTAGTCCTTAAATCGTGTGACTGACTGTGTGAGCAGGGACACGGGATTGGGTTTGGTTTGGTGGAACATGTTGTGTACTTGGAGTACACGCTATGTATTGGGAGTACATTCCATGTTTTAGTGACCATGTATCCGACCTTGTGACCAACGACATAGGTGGAGGAAACTTAAGGGGTGCATGCCATGTCCATGGCGCACATGTCGTGTAATGTTACCTAAGAAGGAACGGTGTGTTTAGCCATGTATAGGAACTTGGGAGGGTAGAAATGATTCAAGTACACATCGTGTATCAAGGAGAACATGTCATGTGCATGGGTGTTACACAACCAGTTTTGGAAGAAAAACATGCCATGTTAAAAGATTAAGGGAACACACCATGTAAGGGACATACACGTCGTGTATCCTTGTCTTGAAAAAAGAAACTTGAATGTTTTATTTATCTTATTCCTTTCTTACACTTATATCTATCATTACTTGATAATCATGAACTAAGGTGTGAACTTGACCTTGTAGATTCATTCCACTGAGACGTCCTTTGATTTTACGCCAGATACAGGGCAATGATCAGGCACCAGAAATTGTAGATCAGGGACTACCAGCAGATCCTCCCATCGTGCCTGTCTTAGAACCTACCTTCATTCCCGATACATGTGATTATGCACAATTCTGAGAAGGATTCATGAGGTTTATGAAGACTTCTTGGTGAGCACTATATCCTCCCCATCTATGGAAGAGTTGACGCAGGTTTTTCAGCAACAACATCCTCCCACTTTCTTAGGGAATGGAGGACCTCAGTCTGCAGAGTTATGGTTAGAATCCATATTTTCTATCTTCGAGCAACTAGAGATGCCTCTGGAGAGTAGGGTGAAGCTAGATACATATATGCTTTGGTATTCCTCTAAGATATGTTGTGATGTGATATCATAGGAGGGATGCCAGTAGGTTATCGCTTAGGATGAGTTCTAATGAACAATATATGACAATTTCTACTCGGAGACTTTGAGGGCTGACTGAGCATGTGATTTCATGAGTTTGGATTAGGGTATACTCTCAGTTATGGATTATTCTTCTTCCTTCATAGAGCTTCACCACTTCACACCCATTCTAGGGTGTGATGAGTTATTTCTGGCGAGGAAGTTTGAGGATGTTATGAGGCACGACATCCGATCTCAGGTGAACTTCTTCAGGTTGACGTCCATAATTTCTATAGTCAACCAGGAACTAATCATAGAGTGTAACCTGAGGGATTCTAGAGTTGTGAGCCAGGGCGGTTCGGCATCCGAAGTTGGTGCCCCTCTGACTAACAGCAGGAAGCGTCGTAGGGAGTTTACGTGTGGAGATCCAAGTATGAGGAATGGTTCTTCAGGTAACCAGGTTGTGTGCTACTATTGCGGGAAGAGCGGGCATATGAGGCCACTTTTCCCGAGAGACCCAGTGGAGTGTAAATCTTGTAGAAATATGGGTCATATTTAGAATTTTTGTCATATTTTCTCATCAGTAATTAGTGATAGGATTTATGCTATGACACCACGTTCAAGATCAGGACCACCAGTTTCTCATCAGTTTGAGAACTGGAGTTTTTCCGTACTTTCAGTTCGCGGTGGAGGTTGTGGCCGTGATGGTTAGACATACGGTTTTCAATAGTTGTAGGGTGGATCAGCTCAGGTATCATAGAAATATTCATAGGATCATGGCATAGGTCATACTTTTTCGTTGGAGCAAACCTAGTATGAGAATGATCTCGTACCCTCTTCAGTTAGAGGTATAATTTTGGTTGCCTCGGTTTTAGCTTCTGCTCTTTTCGACATAGGGGATTCCCATAGCTATATATTTATGCCTATTATGGAGAGACATGGTCTCTGTATCTTTACTTCTACTAATATCTTGACACTGGACACACCATTGGGGACTATAACAGCTATTGTACGTCAATGCAAGGATTTCCCTCTTGAGGTTGGTGGGTGTCACTTCTTATAAGACCTTTTTGTCTTAGAGATGATGGGTTATGACGTCATTCTAGGAATGGACCGATTAGTTCCCTTATTGGCTGTGGTAAATTTATATCATTTTAGGGTGAGTTTCACATCACCAGTAGGTTGATTGTTTCTATATAAGGGTGAATGGGATGTCCAGGCAAGCAGATCAAGACCCGAGCATCATGGGTTGGGAGGAGTTACAGTCCAGATTGCTAGTTTGTATCTGGATGAATAGGGGACTTTACAAATGGAATTTCCTCTAGTAGTGGATTGTTTTGGGGATTTCTTTACAAAGGACATTTCTGGTTTGCCTCTATAGAGAGAGGTATAATTTTCTATTGTTCTTATTCCAAGAGTGTAACTAGTGCACATTCCTCCTTATAGGATGGCTACACCAGATTTATAAGAGCTCAAGAAACAGATAGAGGAGTTACAAGAAAAATATTTCATTTGACCTAGTACTTCTCCTTTGGGTTCACCTTCCATGTTTGCAAAGAAGGTGGATGTCACCCTTAGACATTGTGTGGACTATCAAAATATGAACCAGTTGACGGTTAGGAACTGATATCCCTTGCCAAGGATTGATGATATCTTTGATCATCTTTGAGGAGCCTGGGTGTTCTTGAAGATTGAATTGAGATCCAGTTATCATCAGTTGTGTGTTAGACCATCAGATATACCTCTTACATCCTTTTAGAGTAGGTATGGTCTATACAAGTATGTGGTTATGCCATTCGGTATCATGAACGTGCCTACAGTTTTTATGTCACTGATTAAACGAGTGTTCCATCCATACTTGGACTCTTTTATGGTTGTTTTCATGGATGATATCCTGGTGTACACTCACACTCGACATGACCATGCAATAAATCTTGAGATTATATTTAGTACACTGACAGAGCATCATTTATATGCTATTCTCTCAAAATTATACTTTTGGATGGAGCAGATTCAATTCTTGGTTCATGTTATCTCAGAGATAGGAGTATCAGTAGACCCAAAGAAAGTGAGAGTAGATGTTTCCTGGGAGCATCCAAAGAATTTCTTTGAGGTGATGAGTTTTCTAGGGCTGGCTGGTTACTATATACATTTTATACAGGACTTTTCATGCTTAGTAGAACCACTAACGGGCCTAACTAAGAAGGGTGTGAAGTACCTGTGGACAAATTCCTTCGATTTAGCCTTTCAGGAGTTGAAAGGGAGGTTTACTTCAGCAACGATACTAGTTTTTTCAGAACTGGGAAAGAGTTCTATAGTTTAATGTGATGTATCATGTATCAGGATGGGAGCAGTGCTTATGCAGGGAGAAGGATTCATTACATTCGAGTCTCGGCAGTTGAGACCACATGAGTGGAATCACCCGATGCACGATCTTCAGTTGGATGAAGGTTTCATTATTTATGTTGTTGGAGACATTATCTATTGGGAGATCAATTTTTGGTTTTCACTAACAACAAAAGTCTCAATTATATCTTCACTCAGCGTGATCTGAATTTGAGACCGTGAAGGTGGGTTGAGTACCTTCAGTCCTTTGACTTTGAGCTTGCCTATACACCTGTGAAAGACAACACAGTGGATGATGAATTGAGTAATAGGACTCATATACAGGAAGTTTAGGAGGACTGTAATGAGTGGAAGCTTATGGATCTATTCTTTGAGATGCATTTGGAGGTTCACGACAGACAGGGGTATATGTTTTTTTCTTCTGTAGTTGTTACCTCTACTCAACTTGATCGAGTGAAGATGAGGAAGATATTTGATTTTGAAGGCCTAGTTGTACGAGAGATGGTTTTAGGAGAGGAATCTACTCTAGGATTGACCATAGGCGAGGATGAGACCTTGATTTTCATGGGTGCATGTGAGTGTCAGTAGGCCTATGCAAATAGGTTTTTTGGGATTTTCATTCCTCAGTTTGGGAAGTTCATCCTGGTGTCACCATGATGTATCAAGATCTACACCATCATTATTGGTGGCCTACTATGAATATAGATTTTAATGGTTTTGTGATGAGGTGTTCCACCTGTCAGTAGGTGAAGGTAGAGCATCAGTAACCAGCAGAGATTTTGTAGTAGTTACCCATTCTTAAGTGGAAGTGGAATGATGCTACAATGGACTTCGTGATAGGTTTTCCAAGGTCACCTCAAGGGAATGATGCAACTTGGGTTTTCATTGACAGACTCATGAAGGTTTCACACTTCTTACCAATTAAGGAGACCTTCAGTGTTGATGAGCTGGGAAGATTATACATATGGAAGATTATACGTTTATATTGGGTTCTACACACCATCATTTTAGAAAGGGATGTTTCTTTTACTTCTCAGGAATGGAAGGGACTACAGAGGGATTTGATTACATAGGTACTTCTGAGTATAGCTTAACATCCCTAAATATATGGAAAGTCTTAGCATACGATTCAAGTGCTAGAGGACATGCTAAAATCAAGCGTCCGAGATTTTGGAGGTTCTTGGGAGAAGAACATACCTATAGTAGAGTTTTCATTCAATAATAGTTTTCAAGAAACTATTCAGATGGAACCTTATGATTCTTTGTATGGTAGGCCATGCTAATCACCCATATGTTGGCTAGAAGTAGGAGAGGCAACTATGTTGGGACCTCGTCTTGTCCAGGAGACCACAGAGTAGGTGGAGTTGATTCGGAAGAGGATGGATAATGCACAGTCATGAAAGAAGTATTATGTTGATCAAAAGAGATGAACTATAGAGTTTGAGGTTGGAGATTAGTTTTTCTTACATGTCACACCGAGGTTGGGACACAGGAGGATTAGGAGATAGGGTAAGCTTACACCAAGATACATAGGGCCATTTGAGGTTTTGGATAGAGTCGGTCTGGTTGCCTATTGGTTGCAGTTACCTCAAAGGTACCAGGATACGCACAACTTCTTCCAAGTTTCTTAGCTACGGTGTTACCTCTCAAACCCATCTCATGTTTTTCAACCCGAGGAGGTTAAGTTGGAGGTGGATGAATCATTTGAGGAGAATCATATCTGAATTTTTTATCACAGCGTGAAGGTTCTCCATGGTCGGTCTGTTCCTCTGGTACGGGTGCTATGGAAACATGGGGGAGTACAGGATGAGACTTGGGATAGAGTGACCGATGTGTGATTTCAGTGGCTGGAGCTATTTGATGATTATTCTTCTTCTTTCCTACCATGTTAGGGAAATTCGGGGATGAATTTATTTAATGGGTGATGTTTGTAAGAACCCATATCTTCATTTCAGGTATGGATCTTGATTTCTGGTATTTTTTATAAAAAAGTTGTGTTTCTAGAAATTTTAGGAGTACACACCATGTATTTAGGAGTACACGCCGTGTACCGGGTTTCCATGGGTAGCCATGTACTGGCCGTGTAACAGCTAAGTACATGGCCATGTGAGGTGACCTGGAGACCACCTAATGTAGGGCCTAGTAAAATCCTATACATGTTGTGTATCCTTAGGGTACACATCGTGTATTTTTATTTTTATTTGTTATATTGGACCGGGGTCGCATCTCATCGACAAAAAAATATTCTACTAGCATCCTCTCATCCTGGAGTGATCGAAGATCACCGATTCTTCTCTGATCCCCTGATCGACAGTCTGTTCTCTGAATCAAACACCGTTGATTGCATTGGAATCTCATCGGTGATTTATTCCTTCTTCTAGATCCTCTTCTCTTGATTTATTCTCTTTAATGAGATATCCTTAGTTGATAGTTCTTGATGTTTTTGTAGATATACCACGTTCTAGGTCGATTCAAAGGTTGAGGTTCAATTATATCGATCATACAACATCGTGGTATGTGGTTTGTACCTTTCTGTAGATTTCTTTGTGTTATTTGTTCAAAAAGGTCCCAATACCCTAGTTTAGGGTATTTCATGTTTGGGGAATTTAACCCTATTAATGTATGCCATGCTTTGTTTTCTTGAGTATGGGTGTTAGATTATTAATAGGGTTTATTACCTTGTAATGGAAGTCTTTTCCCATGTTTGTTTGATATTGGCCGTTAGGTCTAGAATTTATTATTATGCTATTTTTCTTCCATGCCTAGTGCTATTATGATGGAGTTATTATTATATGACATACTTTCTATATGTATTTTAGTTGTTTACACAAGTACTGTCACGACCCATCCTCGGGCCCCGTGCCGTGACTACCCCAAGCCCGCCTTCCATAGGCCAGGGGCTGGCGACTAGCACCAAGGCGTAAATCCCGGTAAAAAGGGGAGGTATTGCCTTTGTAAAGTAAACAAGCACCACAGAGTAAGCAAGCGGAAAAGTAAACACTAAGTAAAAACAGAGTACAGCTGAAAGTGCGGAAAAGTAAATGGGCCAGTATACAAACCCAAACTGAAAGTAAAGTACAACTCGAAAGGGAAAACAACAACTGTAAAGTAAAAGCCGCTACACCGAGCTGTCCACTGGAAATCCCACCTGAAGGGTGGGTACAGATAGCTCCACTGCTCCTCGGGTCCCGCCGTCCGCTCCGAGCACGTCCCGCCCAGTGGTCCACCTCCAGGTACCATCCTGCTCTGCGAGCCTCAACCACGATCAACGTTGTCCGTCGTCTGCAACCAACACAACGTAGTGCGGGCATAGCCCGTGCAGGGGTGAGTATAAGCTACTCAGTAGGGACCCCGAGACCCCCGAAGGTCTCCCAAAATCCACAAAGGATAAACCACAAAAGAAAGATACAATCACGAAGTAACATCCGACACTGCTTAGGTATATGCCCATACATATACCTAAGTCATCAATTCCAATAAGCTCCAACCTCCGAGCCCAAGTACAACTCAGTCCACACAGGAAAGTATACGTATTCCACACAGGTAAGAAAAACGTAATCCACACAGGATAGCACAACACAATCCACATAGGAAAGCAATAGGATTCAGCTCACACAGGTATACTTCTTCGGTAGATGATAGAGACGATCACTGATCCATATAAGTCGTCGGACCCACAAAGGATCGATAGGTACTAACCCCCGCAAAGACCCACACAGGATCAGACCCACACAGGATCTGTAGGCACTGGTTCACACAGGACCGTTGAGCACTGACCCACACAGGATTGGACCCACACAGGATCGGTAGCACTGATCCACACAGGATCGCTGAGTGTTGTAGTCGTCATCGTCGAATCCACTAAGGATCTCTGTACAGTCGTCATCGCAGTCACAGTAGCAGTCGCAGCCAGATCTAGGGTTCCCGCACACAGCAAGCTCGTTCGGGAGGGTCCGCTCCATGAGCTGAGAGGTTGATACATCAACTGTCATGTAGACCAGAGTTGATGTATCCAAAAGTTCCGTATCGTCAACAGGAACTCAACGCAACAGACGGCGCGTCAATCGGACGCCCGGTCTGAGAGTTATTGGATTTTCCGTTCCAGGGGCCCGGTTGGTTTTTAAGGCAAAACCAACCCGATCGTACTCCACCTGCATCCAAACCTCGGGCGGAGTATGCCAAAAGATCCTTCTCACTAAGAGGAACTCAACAAAGCTGGCGTCACGTCAATCAGACGTCCGTAGCTCAAGATATGAGCGTTTCTGCTCCGAGGGCCCGGTTGGTTTCGTGTACGAACCAACCCGGATAAACCCAAAGTTCTCCGAAACTTTGAGTGTAAAATACCGTAACGACCGTCTCGATCCAAGGATCGCGTTGCTGCTGACGGCACGTCGTTTGGTGGTCTACAGCTCAAGTTATGAGCATTTGACCATAGACGATCCGAAAACGGGGGTTTCGGGCCCGGACCGACCCGGCCCGAGACCCCCCCCCCCCCCCGGGTCGGCCCGAACCGGGTCGACCCGACCCGGCGCCAGCTCAGATCGGCCGTTTGGCCGAGCGGCGGGTCGAGGGAAACGGGGGGCACAGCCCCCCCCCCCCCCCCACCCCCCCGTGTTAATGAAACCAACGGCCCCCCAGGTGGGGGGGGGCGCTCCAGCCAACCGGGGGTTCAACCCCCGGGTCTTCAGGGTAATGGTCGGCGTATGGCTGGTCATTCTTCATACACGTTGGACCCAGACGGGGTCCCGCCCTGACCACCGCGGCACTGCCGCGGCTGGTTCCTCCGGTGGCGCGCCGCCTGCGCCAATGCTCTCCTCGGGTCGATAACTTCACTGAAGTGATCTCAAATCCTTACCGTGGTCCCGTTGCTTCATCGCCGACAAAACCGTACAACAAGAGCAAATAACGGAGGTTTGTCGGGCCGTGTTCGTACGGCCCGCACCCTCCGCGTTAGGAGTTTTCAAAAACGGAAACTAAGTATCAATTTCATAACAATTAAAATTGAAACAAACTTCCCTTGATAATCCGCATTCATTATTTTAAAAGGGGGAAAACGAAGGGAAGAAGATGCCATTATCAAAAACAAACCCCTACTTGATAAAAGATGTCGCACGTCGGCGTCGTGGAAACGGCGTCGTTCCGTCAACGTTGGTGGAAGAAGCGCTCGGTGAAGTCGAGTTGTGTCGAGTCGACACTCTCAGAATACTTTGTGGGCGGTGGTTCTTCCCTTCCTTGCTCCGGTTGATGAAGGTAGAAGGTGTTGCTTCACGTTCTTTGGAGACATGGATCGTTCTTCTTCGAGAGGTTGAAGGTCTTCTAAAAGTTCTTCTCCTTTCCTTAGTTCTCCCCACAAAGTTTATGCCAACCCAAAGAGAAGAATAGAATCTCTCATTTTAAAGTTGGAAAAATGATTTCAAAATAAATAAAACACTCAAAATAATTAATTAAGTTGGTTTAATTAATTAAATGCAAAGTTTTGGCAAGAATTTCAAAAGATTGAAAGTCAATTAAACCACACTTAACTCACCTCATTAATTAAACAAGTTGTCAAATTAATAAGAGAGGAGTTATATGGGAGTTTTAAGGGGTGTTGAGGAGTTAGGCTTCGTGTGGGACCCACCACACTTAATCCTCTCAAGGGAGGTTAAGTGGATGTGGGTCCCACCTCTAACTCCCTTTGGGAGGATATAACCAACATGGTTAAAAATAAAATGTGTTTCCACATTTTATTTAACTTCATTTTAATTCCCCCAAAACTAACTCTCAACCCGCATAAAACGCAACCTCGGAAAAGGTATCCTTAAGCAAAAAACGGCGCTGAGAGTTCATCGGTGCCCTCGGAATTCGATTCCGTGCACCGGTTCAAAAGTTAGAAATTCCCGCTCATTCGTTCACTGAACGTACCTGAGCCAAACTTCGGAAATTGATTCCAGGCACACCGGGCCTCGGAATCAGGTGTCGTCTGAAACCGCGCTCTTGTGAAATTCTAAAGAAAATTAAGAAAAAATTTCCCTTGAATTTTACGGGTCTTTACATTACTCCCACCTCAGGGCTTTACGTCCCTGTAAAGATACATCAAAACTAGGGAAACAAATGAGGGTACTGAGCACGCATTTGAGCCTCCCGCTCCCAAGTGCTCTCCTAGAGATTCTCGTGCTTCCATCTGATGCGCACCAGAAGAATCGATCGTCCTCGTAGGGCCCGCTCCTGTCGATCCTCGATCTCCACCGGAACCTCCGCAAAAGACACTCCATCGTCAACGTCAAGCTCCACATGGTCAATGATGTGCGTCGGGTCATGCACGTATCTCCTCAGCTGAGACACGTGGAAGACGTCGTGCACCCGGTGCAACTGAGGTGGTAGAGCCAGGCGATAAGCCACCTCGCCAATCCTGCTAAGGACCTAGAAGGGTCAGATGAAGCGCAGAGATAACTTGACGCCTCGGCCAAATCTCTATATACCACGTCGAGGTGAGACCCGCAAGAAGACGTGGTCGCCATCCTCGAACTCTAGTGGCCTCCACCTCCTGTCAGCGTAAGACTTCTGCCTGCTCTGAGCTGTCCTCATCCGCTCCTGGATGACCTGGACCTTCTCTGTCGTGGCCTGGACCATCTCCGGTCCCACAAGTGCTGACTCCCCAGGGTCTGTCCAGCACAAAGTAGATCTACAATGTCGGTCGTACAACGCCTCGTACGGTGCCATCCCGATGGTGGAGTGGTAGCTGTTGTTGTACGCAAACTCCACCAAGGGTAGGTGGTCCTCCCAGCTACGACCAAAGTCAAGGACACATGCGTGGAGCATGTCCTCGAGAGTCTGAATGGTCATCTCCATCTGACCATCCGTCTAAGGGTGAAAGGTTGTGCTCAGACGTAGCTATGTCCTGAACACCTCCTGCAATCCCTTCCATAGCCTGGAAGTAAAACGTGAATCTCGATCGGAGATGATAGATGATGGAACACCATGAAGCCGTACAATATCCTGAATGTAGAGACGTCCCAAACTCTCCATTGAGCCCTGCTCTCAGATGGGTAAGAAGTGAGCCAACTTGGTGAGTCGGTCGACAATCACCCAGATGGAGTCGTGACCTCTGGAAGTGTGTGGAAGTCCAGTCACAAAGTCCATAGATATCCTATCCCACTTCCACTCCGGGACCTCCAAGGGATGTACCAAGCCTGCTGGTACCTGATGCTCGGCCTTCACCTGGTGGAAGGTGAGGCATCGAGAAACGAACTCTGCTACAGCCTTCTTCATGCATGGCCACCAGTGCTGTCGTCTAAGATCCTGGTACATCTTCGCCACTCTGGGATGTACCGCTAAGGGAGAAGTATGAAACTCTCTCAGCACTTCCTCCCCTAAAACAACGGGTACCATGGTACGTCCTCTGAAAAGGATGTCGTGCTCTACTCCAAAGGTGAAACCATCAGGTGCCTGTCCTGAGGATATCTGTGCACGCCGCGTCTCATAGTCAGCGTCCCCACGCTGTGCCTCTCTGACCCGCTGTAGAAGTGGGGGAGTGACTGTGAGAGACTGAAGGAAGGTTGCTCCATCTCTATCCACGAAGCATATCTGCAAACAGGCTAGCTGCTTCGTCGCCTCCTCAAGTAGCTGAATGCCCGTCCTCCTGCTGAGGTCATCGACTACCACATTCCCCTTCCCAGGAGTATAGACTATCTCAAAGTCGTAGTCCTGGAGGAACTCGAGCCATCGTCATTGTCTCAGGTTCAGGTCCTTCTGTGAGAAGATATACCTAAGGCTCTGATGATCAGAAAAGACTGTAAAACGCTCGCCCATCAGATAGTGTCGCCACGTCTTCAGGGTGAAGACCAATGCGGCTAACTCCATGTCATGGGTAGCGTAGTTCTGCTCATGTGGCCTCAACTGACGTGATCCATAGGCAATCACGGCCCTCTCCTGCATCAGGACACACCCAAGTCCGGTCCCTGATGCATCGCAGTAAACTACATATCCAACTCCCTCCTCAGGCAACCTCAAGATAGGTGCGCTGGTCAAACTCTGTCTCAGCTCCTGGAAGCTCTGCTGACATCTGTCTGACCACACGAAGGGTTTCCCCTTCTTCGTCAAAGCTGAGAGTGGTGCCGCAACTCTAGAGAAGTCTGGAACAAATCTTCGATAGTATCCAGCTAATCCCAAGAAACTCCGCACCTCCGTCACGCTCCTGGGTGGCTCCCAAGCTAACATTGCCTCGATCTTCACAGGATCCACTGCAACTCCCGACTCAGAGATGACGTGTCCCAAGAAGTGGACCTCACGTATCCATAATTGGCACTTCGAGAGCTTACCATAAAGCTGGTGCTCTCGGAGTGTGTCTAGTACAACCCTTAAGTGTTAGGCGTGCTCCTCCTCAGTCGTCGAGTATATAAAAATGTCGTCGATGAAGACCACGACAAATCGATCGAGGTATGGCTGAAAGATCCTGTTCATGAGGTCCATGAACACTGCTGGAGCATTGGTTATGCCAAAGGGAATAACCAAGAACTCATAGTGGTCATACCGACATCTGAAGGTCATCTTCTGCACGTCCTCGCCTCTAACTCTAAGCTGATGATAGCCTGACCTGAGGTCTATCTTCGAAAACCACTGTGCTCCCTTGAGCTGATCAAAGAGGTCATCAATCCTCGGTAGCGGATACTTGTTCCTCACTGTCACATGGTTCAGGCGATGATAGTCAACACAAAGTCTCAAGCTCTCATCCGCCTTCTTGGCGAACAATATCAGGGAAGCCCAGGGTGAAACACTGGGTCAGATGAACCCCTTGCCCTGCAAGTCCTCCAACTGTACCCGTAGCTCTCGAAGCTCGGCGGGAGCCATCCGATATGCTAGAGTCGATATCAGGGCTGTCCCGGGGTACAAGTCAATATAAAATTCTACCTCCCTGTGAGGAGGTAACGCTAGAACGTCGTCGGTAAAAACGTCCGCAAACTGATCCACCACTGCAGGAAAAACATGACTCTGCACGTCAACTGCTCCTAGGATGAGACTAGCCAATTGATGAGTGATGGGTTGTCCTCTCCTCTGCGAAAGTCCATCCTGTGCTGCGAAGGCTCCCTTCTCTCCGGTGAAGGTGAACCTGCTCCCGTCGGTGCGTACACATCGCATCCTGCGCCTAAAACAGTCAATCTGTGCATGGACCATAGATAACCAATCCATTCCCAAGATGACGTCGTAAGGCCTCGACGCTGCTACAAGAAGATCACAGCCGAAGTTCTCGCCTCCTAGAGTAATCTCACACTGCCGGCACCAGTGCGTAATCGTCGAGTCTGCTCCCGTAGGAGTCTCTAGCCGTAAGGATCAAGACAACGGCTCTGTCGGAATCTCTGAGCTCCGAACAAGGGCAGCGGCTATGAAAGAGTGACTCGCTCCTGTGTCTATAAGTACTGCAGCAAGGGTGGAATAGACACAGATAGTACCTCGAATCATCTCGGGCACTCCGTGGTCGTAGGCCTCCGCTGCCTGGAGTTGTGCCTGTCTCTGCCCGCCAGCTCCCTGTGGTTGGGGTGGACCTCCTGGTGGTGGTGGTGGTAGAGTCTCAAAGCATCGCCCACCACCTGCTGCTCGGCCAGCTCCTCTACCTCATCTGCCTCCTCCCTGCGGACCGCCACGGTCGACCCTCTGCCTCTACCTCGGTGGTCCTTCAACTGTCTGCTGCTCCTCAGCACGGCGAGTCGGGCAGTCACGAGCCATGTGGCCCTGCCCGCCGCACGAGTAGCACTGTCTGCCTCTCGAAAGACTGGCTCCGCGTTGTGTGCCCCGCACTACTGAGCCAGTGTCCTGAGGTCATCTGCCTGAGGGTCTAGTCTGCCTGGACCCCTGAGTCATCCGTCGACTGCCTGCTGTAGATGACTCTACCACGTGCCGCCCTGCGGTGGGTCGCGGCGCTGGTGTAGACTCAGCAAGAAAGCTCTCGATCAAAAGGTCCTGCTCCAGTACTTCTGTCTGAGTCGGAATGCTGAGGGAGATCAGTGATGCCCTGATCTCGTGTCTCAAACCCTGCTCAAAGGTTTAGGCCCGGAATAATGGGTCTCGTTCCATGTCGGTCGAGTAGTGCGAGAGATCGGTAAATCTCGCCGAGTACTGAGCGACCGTCATGCTGCCCTGCCGCAGCTGAAGAAGCTCTTGTATGCGCACCGCATGGAGGGTGGCTGGGAAAAACTCTGAGCGGAAGAGGCTCTCAAATTCCATCCAAAGTAGAGATGCCTCATCGTGCACCTGGAGCATCAAGCTCCACCATCGGCCCACTGCTGCGTGCAGTAGGCTCGCAGCGAGGATCACTATGAGGTCTGCTTGTGTCCTCACTAGCCTGAAAACTCGTACGACTGTCTCTAGCCAGTCCTCGGCTGCCTGGGGGTCCATCTCCCCACGAAACCTGGGCGGTCTCTGGTGCTGAAACTCATGTAGTGCGCTGAGGCGATGTGCATCGTCAGCGGCTGGTGCTGGAAGTATCGGGGGCTCGGCGGGTAGTGCTACCGCTGGTGCCACAACTGACAAAGGGACCTGCACCGAGGCCTCGTCACTCGGTGGGCTGTCATCACGCTCGACTCTCGGAACCCTAGCTGGCTGCCGTCGTGGGGACATCCTGAAAAGGAAACAGGTGTGCCACGGTCAGAACAGTATACCTGGTGAGCTGATATAAAGTAATCACAAAGAAAACTTGAAACACACACGCAATCAATGTTTTCGTGCATTAAGTCGGAAATCAGAAGTTAGGGTCCTGGTGTACGGATATGTCGGCCGCCGCACCAACACTGGACTCCCTGGACTGATAACCACACTCAATATGCTAAACACTATTACTTCACAAAGAAAAGATCAGAGTTCGCGGTAGAACCGAACTCCTCTGATACCAATTTGTCACGACCCGTCCTCAGGGCCCGTGCCGTGACTACCCCAAGCCCGCCTTCCATAGGCCAGGGGCGGGCGACTAGCACCAAGGCGTAAATCCCAGTAAAAAGGGAAGGTATTACCTTTGTAAAGTAAACAAACACCACAGAGTAAGCAAGCGGAAAAGTAAACACTGAGTAAAAACAGAGTATAGCTGAAAGTGTGGAAAAGTAAATGGGCCAGTATACAAACCCAAACTGAAAGTAAAGTACAACTCGAAAGGGAAAACAACAACTGTAAAGTAAAAGCCGCTACACCGATATGTCCACTGGAAATCCCACCTGAAGGGTGGGTACAGATAGCTCCACTGCTCCTCGGGTCCCGCCGTCCGCTCCGAGCACGTCCCGCCCAGTGGTCCACCTCCAGGTACCGTCCTACTCTGCAAGCCTCAACCACGATCAACGTTGTCCGTCGTCTACAACCAACACAACGTAGTGCGGGCATAGCCCGTTCATGGGTGAGTATAAGATACTCATTAGGGACCCCAAGACCCCCGAAGGTCTCCCAAAATCCATAAAGGATAAACCACAAAAGAAAGATACAATCACGAAGTAACATCCGACACTGCTTAGGAGTTTTCAAAAACGGCAACTAAGTATCAATTTCATAACAATTAAAATTGAAACAACCTTCCCTAGATAATCCTCATTCATTATTTTAAAAGGGGGAAAACGAAGGGAAGAAGATGCCATTATCAAAAACAAACCCCTACTTGATAAAAGATGTCGCACGTCGGCGTCGCGGAAATGGCGTCGTTCCGTCAACGTTGGTGGAAGAAGCGCTCGGTGAAGTCGAGTCGAGTCGAGTCGACACTCTCAGAATACTTTGTGGGCGGCGGTGCTTCCCTTCCTTGCTCCAGTTGATGAAGGTAGAAGGTGTTGCTTCACGTTCTTTGGAGACGTGGATCGTTCTTCTTCGAGAGGTTGAAGGTCTTCTAAAAGTTCTTCTCCTCTCCTTAGTTCTCCCCACAAAGTTTATGCCAACACAAAGAGAAGAATAGAATCTCTCATTTTAAAGTTGGAAAAATGATTTCAAAAGAAATCAAACACTAAAAATAATTAATTAAGTTGGTTTAATTAATTAAATGCAAAGTGTTGGCATGAATTTCAAAAGATTGAAATTAAATTAAACCACACTTAACTCACCTCATTAATTAAACAAGTTGTCAAATTAATAAGAGAGGAGTTATATGGGAGTTTTAAGGGGTGTTGAGGAGTTAGACTTCGTGTGGGCCCCACCACACTTAATCCTCTCAAGGGAGGTTAAGTGGATGTGGGTCCCACCTCTAACTCCCTTTGGGAGGATATAACCAACATGGTTAAAAATAAAATGTGTTTCCACATTTTACTTAACTTCATTTTAATTCCCCCAAAACTAACTCTCAGCCCGCATAAAACGTAACCTCGGAAAAGGTCTCCTTAAATGAAAAACGGCGCTGTGAGTGCATCGGTGCCCTCGGAATTTGATTCCGGGCATCGGTTCAAAAGTTAGAAATTCTCGCTCGTTCGTTCACTGAACGTACCCGAGCCAAACTTCGTAAATTGATTCCGGGCACACCGGGCCTTGGAATCAGGTGTCGTCTGAAACCACGCTCTTTTAAAATTCTAAAGAAAATTAAGAAAAAAATTCCCTTGAATTTTACAGGTCTTTACAAGTACTATTTGAGATTTATTTTGGCTGCTAGATATTATTTATGCATGATTGTATTACATAGGGCTGTGAGAACCTGGTGTAGTTGGACCATAGGGGTAATAGATGGTGAGGGATTCCCCAGAGTGTCAGTTTTACATTTCATGTTGTGAGACCATAGGGTGGATGGATGTGAGTTATCCCTCAGAGTGTCTGTAGATCCACATTGTGAGACCACGGGGGTAATTAGACATTGAGTTCTTTCTCAAAGAGTTAGTAGCTTACCGTTACGAGACTATAGGGGAAATTGAAGGTGAGTGTTTCCTTAGAGATTATTTGTCTAAGTTGAACCATAGGTGTTAGTCTGTGAGAACATCCTAGCGGGTTTCTTGTGAACTATTGGTAGAACTAGATGGGTTAATATGTGAGAAATTTTCCTAAGTGTTTCTTTTGTTTGTTTGGTTGAATATTTAATAAATGTAAATGAATGTAGCTTGAACTATAGGATTGGTTACTTTTGGGTATTTCCTTATTTATTACTTTATTCTTCATATTGTCAGCTATATATATATTCACTAACAGTTAGGCATACATATTTGGGTGGTGTTCTACTGGGATTCGTCTCACACCTTATTTGGGTCGTGATTTTGGGCCCAAACAGATTATAATTTTGTAGGTATAGATAAGGTAAAGTTCCCTTCTAATTTAGGTACTTAACTGTTGTGGAGCTGGAGAGCATTGGATCAAGCTGAGGCTTGCGATGCTGTTGGAGTTGTTTACTTGTTTTCATTTTTACGTTGGTTTAGTAATATATTCTAGTATTATGACTAGTTTGGCTACTTTCTTAGATACTTGTGACATGAATCAATATTTATATATATTATTCTATTGTTTATTTATTTTCAGTCTTCTGATGTTTACTTATTTTATGGTATTATTTCTTCCACTAATGTTATCTGTTTATTTCTGTTGTGTTACTCTGCCAATGATGGCATAGTTTCCTCATTATCACCCCCAATTCCCTCGCTGCTATTCGGTATCCTCTGGAATTCAGGGAAACGTGCTTCAGGCCATGCAACCAAAAAGGTATGGGGAACCTCTAGGAAGTACCTAGAACCGGGATGTTACATGGTTAAATAATAACTACCAGTTGAAAAAAATTAAAAAATGGAATAATTAAAACAAACATGTCATCATAACCTTTTATGTTTAATGAAATGTTTAAATATATTTTCAACTATTCATAAATGAATAATATAATTGAAGTTATTGTTAAATAAATCTTGAATAATGTTTTAAAAAAAAGTTAGATATATAAGAGGTAAGGTGCCTAATGTAAGGGGATCCCACATTGATATTCTATCTCTTGGGATTGAATTCTCTTATATTTCCCTTTCTTAATTAATGTATTACATTCTACCCTATTTTAGTTAATTGATGTAATTTTACTATTTTAGAATTTTATTATTTTCTATACCCCATCTATGAATATTAATAACTTATAAAGAATCGCCATTTATCCATATATTTTAAAACATATTCTACATCTATATCATATTTAAAATTTATTACTTAAAATTTTATATTCCATCTTATTTTATTTTCTTACTATTCTATTCTATGGATTTAAATTACATTCTTATACATCCTCTATGAATTTCATCGTCTTCTATATATGACTAAATTTGTGGAAATGACCCTTTTCAATTTACTGGTTGAATTGTTTTCATTTATAATTTAATTTTTGTGTTTCACATCGAAGGTATATCTATTATATCATATTATAATTTAATATATTATTATAATGATTTTTTTTAATAAATTTAAGTTTACACTTAGGATTATATACTTATCTCTCAAATTACTACTTCAAATTTTTATTATGTGCTATGATATATGAGTTTATTATGAAAACCTTATTCTACTCATCACTAGTCAAACATATTAAAGTTATGTATTTATCTATGAAAATTTTATCCATTATTTTCCATGTGAAATACTTGATTTTAATAATATTTTGATCTCAAGGGTGGGACTATAGTTATACATAAGTCAAATTCATTATGTAAAGTTTTCATCTTATGAGATATGTTGTATGGGATAGGGATAGAGATCCTAGACCAGATATGTTATATTATCATGGAAGAAAAATACTTGACATGTTTTTATGATGTTTTATTACAATAAATTTGGAACATTTCAATTATCCATTAAAATATTCCAATAATCTTATTTTAATCATTTTTTTCTTAAAATATTTTAATAGATATTTTTATAAATCATGAACTCTTATTGATTAATTTCTTCTTTTCTTTCCTAGTGTTTATTATATTATAGTTATTTTAGATCACCATTTCATTAATTTACATTTCAAAATGATTATATGTGTTGATAAGTTCAACATGGTTTATTGTAAATATTTTTATAATTCTTGGATCACTATTTCAAATTTTACACGTATTAGTATTTCATAAACATTATTTTACATGACATTATGCCTCTTTATTTTTTAGTCTGTAATATTATATATATATATATAT
Organism: Viscum album; assembly: GCA_963277665.1. NCBI lineage: Eukaryota > Viridiplantae > Streptophyta > Magnoliopsida > Santalales > Viscaceae > Viscum > Viscum album. The sequence goes on along the minus strand of OY728128.1, from coordinate 1,128,499,026 downwards.
ATATATATATTAAAATTGATAAAATATGTATATATTTGATGTATGGGGTTTCTATAGTTGGTATCATAGATATATTTTGTTAATTTTGTAATTAGGCCAAATAGTGAAAAATAACCTAAGATGGAATAAGGGATTTCATAAATAATTGTATGTTAGACATAATTATTAATAGATAAATAATTTATCTAGGAATTATTAACTTATAAATTATTTTTCTCACTAAAATTTTATATTTTTTAAAAATGAATGAAACCATTATTAACAAAATGAAGTTGAAAAAGGTAAATATACTCTTCACTAAAGAATATAAAAATTCAATTTTGACTTACTTTTTTGCATTCCTCAATAACATACAATTATACTAGAAATATTGATGAATGTCCTTAGTAGCTTTATGTTGAGATATCTATGAAAATTTATAGTATTACATTTTATTATTCATAGGTGTTGGAATATTCTCCAATAAACATTTGTGGGAAATTATTATATAAAATTTCATAATTTTCCATTAGATTAATTTTTTAAATTATTATTCATTGATTTGATAAATTTATATTGATCATAAATCAATTTATAAGAAAAAATAATCTAATTCCATATCCAAAATCATATCCAACCCCTATATAAATGCTAGGATAATTATGAATCTCATCAAGAAACTCCTTTACAAGTATGAGCCTTTATGACCAATGAAGAAACATATCATACTCGAACTGTTGAGATAGTGGAAAACATAGAATTTGAATACCTTCATCATTTGAGGTATTATACTGATATTCTACATAAAAATTTCCAAGTATTACCCAAAATCATGATGGATGATTTTGAATAGAACATATTCTTGGAGAAAAGGAAACAAATATTTCAAAGTGGCATCATTTAGATTTAAAAATATACTAGAAATATTTTTGTACATGTTTAATAGAGTGTTTTTTTAACTAGTTTTATTAATATTTAGGTATTTTTATGATATTATTATATACTAAAAGAATAAAGAACAAATTTAAGAACATCTATGGATGGTTATAAAGACTATAATCAAGTAAAAGTTTTTTAAAAAATTCATAAAGTGATACTTTTGGATATATGAAGCCACATTAATGAGGAATATGATCACAAGAAGAAAACTTATATAGATACCTTAAAAGATAATGAGATTGATGAATGTAAAATACTAATAAGTATCATGTATATCCATAATATTTTTGGGTTATATATGTATTATCGATGCTTTTTGAAAAAAAAATGTACAATTATCTATATAAAAAACTAAGATAACATAGGAGAGAGTATAGTATATCAGGACAATAGAATTTAAAGAAATCATTAAAGAGATCCGAAAAAGGATTCCCACTAAAATTATACCTACACTATCCTCATATAGATAGTGTTTTATGATATACAATTATTCTTCAAAGAAAGGTTTGGTTTTTATCTATCAAATTTTTTAAAAAAATTCATTGACTATGCCTCACAAAAATTGAAGACCCATGAGTGATTCAATAAAATACATGATATAGAGTAATGTTTTATTTTCATTGTATTAAATATTTTGATGCATTCCCTCTATGGAGAGAACTATAACATATATATTTATCAATATAATTCAATATATGTATTCATATAGAAGGTGTTGAATATGTTTCAATAAATATGTCTGGAGCTAATAAATAATTATTATTGCTCAATAAATTACTATCCTTGGAAGGTGAATATGGTAGGGGACTCTTTTACCTAAAAGAAACAAGCTACCCAATCCATGATGTGTATAGATAAAAAAAATATTCATGTATATACAATATTATATTTATAAATTATAATGGAAAGGATGAAATTAAAACATTCCATAATGATTTCCTAACCGTCAATAAAGGAAAATATCAAGGAGGTAGAAAGGAATGAATTGGAGTTAGAAATTATGTTTTGAGGAACTATGGAAGTATGATTCTTTAATTCAATATCAATAAACGTGAACTCTTATTCGTTTGTATTAGATTATGTGTTCCATAAACAAACTATATATATATATATATTGAAATAATGTATAATACACATGGGTTAACACAGTCTATTAATCCAAAAAGTAAAAAAGATATGTCAAGAACCCTAAAGAAAATAATGGGGGTATAACATGAAAAGGTATATTATATATATTAAACATCTAAGTAATGGGTTTTCTAGAAATTTAGTGAATAATATTATAATTATTGGGGTTTGAAAAAACTAATACCCATGGAAATAGGGAAATGAGATAATATCAGCATAGATTTTGTCACATGTCTTTTAAAGACACGAAAACAAAATAACTACATATAAATTATGGTTGATTGAATTATAATTACTATTCATTTCATTGCTATCTGGGAATTTTTTCTCAATACACTCTTCATGATATATGTCCTGAAAAAGGTGAGATTTCATGGTTACCCCAGATTATACACAAGATTGAAATGGATTATACACAATATTGAACTTTAGTAAAAGTTATAAATATAAAATAGATAGTCATTCTAAAAGGAGTATATGGGATCCAAAATTATTTATAATATCTTACTCATTATACATTAAATGAGGCTAGGATAAATATATTTCACTAGTTTTTTTATCAAATAGTAATAGTTTTAACTCATGTATAGAGATGGAAATATATAATTCTATGTATTGAAAGAAATTTAAAAACTCCACATATTGGGAAAAAATGGTGAATGAAAGTTGTTGGGACATAAACATATTTATGAAAAGATAATGTAGTCTTATTACCTTCAAAAATACATTTATTTAACATAATATTTATAGAATATTTAGTCTTTCAACAGTTGATGACACCTTGATTTTGATATAAGGAATAAAATATTCATTTGTAGATCTTTATGAAATAGAGGTACGAGGCTTAGTAATAAGGGAAAACACAACCCTACTTGCATTTTTACTTCAATATTATTGATCATGTAGTATTTATATACAATAAAATTTTACTTCAAAGAAACAAGTATTAACTGAATAATTAATTTCCTGTGTCTCTCATAAGGAAGTTAATATCCAATACCTCATATATACTAAATTCATAGGTCATATAACTAGAGAAAAAACACTCTTATAAGAAATATTCAATGAAGATCTCGGATTATAGTGAACAATTTATATATATAAACATAACTAACCTTTTCAAAATACTATAGATAAACCATAAGTATTATGAGGTAACATGGGAACCTATGGATGTAATGAAACAATTATAACCTTATGTTCTCTTCACTGAGGATAGGAATTGATATTTAATTGAAGGAATTTCTCTATGGTTGAATAATGTAATAACCTTGACTTTTCTATATAAAATTTTATTTATTAACACAAATGTGAATCTTGATACACATATTTTATTTAAAAATATAATATAATATTTAATAATAAAAAATCACATGTAACAAAGACCAAAAATAACATATTTTATTTATTAAATAAAAAAATACTCAAGAGATAAATAAAGTATATTATATTAAATTTAGTTAAATGGGATAATAATTTAAGTAAAAAATAACATAATAAGTGTATATTCCATGATTATGACCTATATAATAATTTAAGTAAATAAAAGGGAAAAAATGCACCTTCCTTACTTTTAATATCTATTATACTTTGTTATAGAGATAAATACAACCTATGTTTAGTCATAAATAGTCATTTTAAAGATTATTTTTTTAACATGGTAGTTTATTTCTAATATTTTATGATGAAATAATTAACTTAAGAGCTTAAGCAACCCTAACACCATAATTATTTAATTAATATAAAAATAAAATAAATGATTTTAAAAATATTAAAAGAAATAAAAATTGAATGAATTATTATGTTCCATGGATTTTTTAGATAATTATATCAATTTAGATAGGTTTTAATGGTTTATATTCTAAATCCATCATTTTATTCATTTTTTTAAAGTCAAATTAAATGAATATTGTCAAAATTGACATTAATGATATTTTATAATAAATATCTTATTATTAAATGACTTAAAATTAATAAAAATATCATATTCAGGAAATAAAATGGAATATGTTTGATAATATAACCCATGTTCCATTAATTTTCCTCTTTTCCTTTTATAGGATGTTTATTGGCCCTTAAGGAGTAAAAATTTTAATATTATGTTAATTTTTGGAAGGGGTTAAAAGGGCTTAAAACAAAAATATAAGGGTAAAAAAAGAACCTAAACTTTTCCAATTGTTCTTTCATGAATGAATTTTGAACCACCATCATACAATCCTAGAAAATTTTCAATTTGGGTTCTTTTTAATATGAAAATTAATTTATATTAATTTAATACTTTATGAAATTCTAAGAGTGCTCCACCCCTCTCTTATAAAAGGGAACCTCTTTTTATAATTTCTGAACACTTCAAGAAACATTTTTATTAGAATATATCTTACCAAATAACTTAATAAAATTCCTACCTACATTCTAGAGGTCTTAGTTTGGTCATAATACCAACCTCATAGGGATTAAGGTGTAAATAAAAGGAGGTTGTTCGAAGAAGAGGTATAATTTTTAACCGAGCATTTTGTTTTATTTCTTCTTCTACATCCTTCAAATATTACTTAACAATGATGATATAAAACAATAAAAATATAACATATATCTATATGTTATTATGTTAATTAAAAAACCTATATTCATCTCCTCTTCCATCAAATGGGAAATGAAACCATCAATCACGTGTACGGATAACTACCACATCATGAACTGATGTCATTCATTTTCCAAAACCACCTCTCACAGTTGGTTATAATGATTAAATTTATGTTTATATATGATATTAGTCACATTTTTATCATTATTAAAATATATTATATCATTTACTTTCCTGTCCTTCCATTCATTGAAAAACGATAACGTCATATGTGTATATATGTGGACTACCGCCTCTACGAAGCAATGTAATTCATTTTTTGTCACCACATCACATAGATGATATAATTAAGTATATTTAAAGTAATAATGTGTTATTCATTATATTATTATCATTATATAAAGATAAAATTATATTTACCTTATTCCCATAATTATTTTTGAGAAATGGAAAAGTTACTCATGCATACATACAATGTATCGTCTCCTTGATTATAACATAGTTAATTTTTCATAACCATATTTAATTATTGGTTTTAAAATTATAATTGATGTATACAAATGATAATTATTTCATTATTAATATTCTTGATGTCATGGAAAAATGGACACTTTGACTATGGTTAACATACCAAAGCTATTTTAAAATTATGGATCGAACATTCTCAATGTACATGTCGTGGACATAACTAATTAAGTAATTAACTATGTCATTATGATAAATGAAATAAATGGTTTAAGGATAAGTTATTAAATATAGAAAATTTTCTTAAGAAATAAAATAATTGATATGAATTTATCATATAAGAGTTAAAGGATACACATGGAAAGTTTTGAATTTAGGTAAGGGATTTTCGTATCAATTTTTGTTCATTGAGGAATATTTTATTGTTATGTACTTAATTATTTTATAAGGTGTGTATACTGTACTTTAAAATTTTATGTCATGAATAATTCATACATTATGGTATTTTATTTTTCCATTTTAATTATTTTATCTAATGGGATTTTACATGAAGGTTACCATTTGGTAAAGGGTTTCCAAACACAATTTCCTTTCATTAGGTTATAACTCTTATTCATTGAATTTTTTATTCCATGATTATGTTTTAATTGATGTATAAATTTTTTTATTATTTATTTCCAATTTTATATGTGGATTAAAATTTTTTACACATAATCTCTCCATTTATTAACTCTTAAATCAATGATACAATCTTTGTAAGGGTTATTCATATCAAATTATTTTTCCTAGGGACATACATTTATGATATGCACCTATCTATATTATGAGGTGAATATACTATCCATTTGACATGTTATATCATGAATATTCTTATGTTCATGATATATAATGTTTCATTTGTTGTTATTATCTCATGGGGATTATGACTGAAAAGTTTCCAAAGTGTCGATGACTTTATGTTACAATATTCTTTATTTTAAAGATTATTCATGTTCAAGATTCCATTAGGGGAAGTAAAATTATATTTTTTTTCGAACTTTATATATTTTACGCTTCTATATTTATTAATATAGTTTAAATTTTTAAATTTCATTTCCTCCCTTATTTATTAAAGAACGTCAATAAATTCATTTGTAAGTGATACTGATCTTGTATCCTCTTTAGATCCAAAATCATTCTCTTAAATATCCATGTTTTCTAAAATATTTTCAAAATTTTATTCTTATAAAGAGAAATTATTTCCTAAATATATTTCAGATGTTCTTTTACATCATTTTAAAAGGTTTAAAAAAGTAAATTTCTTGACGTTTTCCAAATGGGTAACCTTATAACCCTTTTAAAAAATATTTAGAATTAATGTTTATTTTTAGCATTTAAAAAATGAATTTATTTTCCCATCATAATGAACATTATTTTTTTTGAATCGTCCTTTATAAGTTTCCAAGTTTATTTTCAAATAAAAATATTTTCATTATATTTAAAAAATTTGTAGTTTTAAAAAAAATTGAAAAGGGTATTTTACTCAATAATGTTTTAATGATATTTTTAATGATATTTCCATTAATCAATAAAAAACCATTGGTGTTACTTACACTCTACTAAGGACATATTTTAATGATGCCATGATTATCCTTTCTCTGGATGGATTTTTTTATTTCCATAGAACTCGTTTCTTTTCCATGGTCAAATCAAGCAATGAAAGAACAAGGATTATTGTTATATTAAAAAGTGAAAGATTCTAAATGTTTTATTCTTGAATGGTACATGAACATTATTAATGAAAAATGGGTGAGCCAGATATAGATTATATGATTGGTTGACCCCCATTATATCTCATGAAAAATGTGTGATCCTGATATAGATTATAAAATGGGTGCGCCCAGATAGTTCTTGAATGCACTGGGTAATGATCCTTGTCTTTAGAGGAAAGAATGAGGGAGTTACTAGAGGGTTTCTTTATGGAAGGGATACCAGAGGAGGGTGAGATCAAAGCGTCCATAATGAATTTAAATCCTGAGAGAAAACTGGGTCTGGACAGCTTTCCTGGAGTTTTTTACAAGGGATCCTCGTAGGTGATCAAGAGATATGTCATCGTGTCTATTCAGGACTTCTTTCGAGGGGAAGTTTACCACGGGTTGCATGTGTTACTTCTCTAGTTCTCATCCCAAAGATCAAATATCCCTCCTCCCTCCTCCATTAGTTACTGGTGTATTTGTGCAATACTCCTTACAAAATCCTAAAAAGCATCATCAATTCTAAATTATTGTTGCATCTTCCCCGATGGATATCCCTTGAACAATATGGTTTTGTCAAGGACTGCTCAATACAAGGTGTGATTGTGTTATCTATGGAGATTCAACACAACTTAAACACTAAGTCACATAGCTCCAATGTGTCCATCAAATTGGATATAAACAAGGAATGTGATAGGTTTGAGTGGTGCTTCATCAATAGGATTCTCAATAAAAGTGGGTTCTCTCCCTGGGCATGTGACCTTCTCTTTAGATTCTTTAGTTTATCTTGGTTGGCAATGTCCTTTAGGGGTCGTACTCATGGATTCTTCAAAGAAACCAAAGGGTTGTGGCAAGGCGATTACATTTCCCCCAATATTTTCATTATCATGCAGGATACCCTTAGCCAAATAATAAATAGGGACATGGCTAATGTCGATATCATTCCATATTGAAGGAAATAGAACTGCCCCTCTATTTCCCATTTGATGTTTGCTGATGACACTATAATTTTTTCTAATGCGGGAAAGAGATATCTATGTAGTATCAATCAGATCTTTGAGGGGTATTGCCACTGGAGCGGCCAAGTGATCAATAAGGATAAGAGAAACCTCTTCATACAGAACAGTTATTCCGAAAACAGGGTCGTGCATCTATGTCTCGGGATGGTCATGCAGGGAGGATCTTTCCCTCTGGAGTTTCTTGGTGCCCCAGTTTCTTCAGGAAGACTATGCATCTGCGATTTTGATCATGTGGTTAGCAAGATCACGGGACACGTCCTCAACTAGAATAACCACCTCCTATATTTTGGGGGTGGATTGCCCTGGTTAATAGCGTACTTACAGCCATACTGGTTCATTCCCTGTCCTCCACCTCAGTCTTGAAGGTCATTATCAAATACATTAACAATTTCCTTGCTAGTTTTATTTGGGACACATTATCAGAGGGTAAACATCACTTTGTTGCATGGGATAAAATGGAGGGGCCCATTCACGATGGGGGGATTAATGTCAAGAGCCTTGCTGAAACTATCCACTTCATGCACACAAAACTTTCATGGGAAATCATTGAGGGTCAAACATTGTGGGGGAAGACCATGTCCAGCATCTGGGGAGGCAATGTGGATAATGAAATCGGGAAAAGCTCTCACCTCATGTCAGAAACAAGCTTCATCATCCTGACTCTCAAATGGGACTCCTGATGGATTGTCGGGGAGGGAAAGATTTTTTTCTGAAAACACAACTGGGTAGGAAACACCATTGGGTATCCGGGATTCCCAACTCCCAACATCTACATCAAGGAGGAAAGACTTCACCATTCTTTCTTCAGGTTAGTTCTGGACCTATACCATAGGGCGGTGTTTGATCTTATTATCATCAACTCTGAAGTAGAAAAATGTGTCTTCACTCCCTCTAGCTCGAGGATGTCCAATTCTAAAGACTTCCATCGGTCATCCCATCCTCTGGTTCAATAAGATATAAGGAATGTTCTGGTTTGGTGCAATAATATTATAATGAAGTATAATTTTCTCCTTTTGAAGATCAGGAACCACGCTATCCCTTCAGATGATAACATCAAAAGGATAATCATTGGTCTGGCTTCCCATTGCCTCTGCTGTAAAAATAGGAAGGAGGGTACTGTGAGCCACATTTTCTTTGGAGGTGATTGGGCACATGATGTATAGAGGGATTTTGGTGAATTCACTACATACTCCTCTAGATATCATAGGGACAACCCCTTCTTGGATCTATAGTATAAAGGAATAGAGCAAGAGGGTCTGGAGAAGACAGAAATAACGATGATCCTAAGTTTTGGGTGCTGGTGTTTATGGAAATCCCGAAACAGAGCTCATTATGAGGGGTGTTCTTCCATAGAGAGGTCCATACTCATGAGGTCTAGGAGTCCACTAGTTGATATGGTGACACTGATTAAAAATTAGTAAGAATCTACATCTCTTCAGGTGCTGATGGTATCCTCTTCTATATCTCACTCCCTCGTCCCAAGTCTTCCAGGTCACTGGGTTCGGTGGGTTCTCCCTACCGTAGACCTAAATTTGAACACAGATGGACCAGGAATCCCCAGAATCATGCGCAATGGAGGAGTTGTTTGGGACAACAAGGGTAGCATGGTGTTGACCTTCACAGTGTCTTATGGTTATGGTACCTCCATACTGGAAAAGGAAAAGGCAGTTCTGACTGGCCTAAGCCATTGTGATCAAGTGAACATCCATCATTCTGAGTTTGAGATAGACTCAATGATTATTCATGATGCCAGCTAGGGCAAAGGTCCCACACTTTGGCCCATATCTTACATCAACAGGAAATGCAGGAAAATCCTTAAAAACAATGTCAAGTTTACCCACACCTAGCATGAGGTGAATAAAGTAGTGGACCACCTAGAATCTCTGAAAGAACAGGGATCTGATGTCATGTGCCTACATAATGTTTCTTCCTTGAAAATAGATGGGTTTAACCTGATTTGATGGGATTCCCTTGGTCTATATTACTTTAAGCCTCCATAGTCCATGGTTCCCTTTCCTATATCCCTTGTTTTCTCTTGAATAAAAATGAAACCAATAATGATGATATGATGATAATAGGGATCCAGTTATTTGTAACGTGAGTTTAAAATGGGTTATGAATATAATGTTCCAAGAAACCAACACATTTTTTTATTCTTTCTATAGTTTTTTTATGATTCCTTTGATCAATATTAACATCATGTGGCTCATGATTATTTATTTTTATGATTCTTTCCATTGTTAATATTTATTCCATATTTCATGATTAATTATCCGTTTATTTATAGGTATGAATTATTTTATTTTATTTTGATGCACTCTGATTATGTCATCATACCCTTATATTAATTTTATTCTCACTGATTACATTCAATTATTAATTCTTATGTTTACCCTTACTAAGCATTTGAGATCGCCCTTATTATGTTCTTTTCTACTAGGTTGTGAACAATTATTAGTGTGTAGAAAGTTTTTATATGTAAACAATTTTATGGGATATGTTGAATACTTAATATGTAATATGAAAATATGAGTTTAATTGGAATACTAATCTCTTGAATTCATGATTATTGTTTATGTAAGAGTTTCTCCTAATTCTATGAAAGGTCCCTAGTTATGTATGGGGTCCAATATTTACTTTTTATGTTTTTAGTTTTTTTATGGAAATAACAGAGTCACATTTATCAGTATCAAATCATGAAATGTAATGTTTATATTTTTAGCACTTGATCTTGGAGTGTGGGTATAGGTCTCTTATAGTTTATATTAAAGGAAATTTTTAGATAAGTTTATATATTATGGTGTTTTTATATGAGGTTAGCATAAGATTTATGGATACCATCTTGGTTGTATAAGTATAATATTGATCATAATTTAAAATAAAATAACCCCATTTTGAGGTTTTAAGTGATGAGATTTTAAGGTAATTAATGAAATTTTGGGAGGCGTTTTATTAATTTAAGGTATATATAACCATTGGTTTCAATCTGATGTATTATTTATGAAAAAAATAATATTTAAATAATTTTAAATGTATTGATACCCTTTATGGTGTAGAAACTATTAGATGAATAAATTTATTTTTGAGGGTGTTCATCATAGTTTTTGGGAATGTTATATGAATTACATTAATATAGTTTCAATAAAAAAAATAAAACTTGTCACTTACATCTAGGATGTGGAGATTAAACCCACAACTAGAGGGAGACAAGGGTGAAGTCCCTACTACTATCTTATATGATGTCCTAGTTAATATGAAATCATTTTTTTACTTAAAAAATTTGATATATAATGATTAAGTAGATATTGAGAACATCTTTTTTATTATATATATAACCATGGGGTTGAAAAGTGTTTTTGTTGATTGAGTAATTAATGTTATTTCAAAAGAATTTAACTATATTGGGAAACTTATATGATTAAGATAAATAAAATATTATAGGATTTTAATTTAGTTATAAAGTTTGAATTTTATTCTGGAAGTATATATGATTTTGATGTGGATTTATGGTGATTCAGGTTATGATTATCATATCTTGGATATTATATTATTAAGGAATATAAATTTTTAGATATATGACTTTATGAGTGACTAATATGTTTGGTGATAAATTTTAAATTTATCTTGGAAGAATATATGACCAAATCATCCTAATATTTTGGTTTTCATCATAGTTAGGAATATTTTAACGAATTTTATGGATTGTTATTTATAAAATTATTTAGTTCAAACTTTGGGTATTACTATTGAATTTTGGATATTAATGTTTTATTTCCTCATATAAAGGTTTTTTAATTTTAATAATTATCTTACCTTGTGGTAAACATATTGGTTTTTTTAATGTGTATAAACATGAGGAAGAGATTTTTTCCTTTTGGGGATTATTTTATCCATTAAAATATTATTTTAGTGTTAAATCCATAAAAATTTATTCTTGAGTTCTCATCATTTAGAGAAAAAAGATGAGATTATGGTGGAAATTGATTAATGGATAAAATTATGATTTTCAAGTAATTATATTCTCTTATGGTATTAGTCTATATGGTAAATGAATTCCTTAACTCTAATAAAAAATATATTGAAAAAAATTATATTACCTTCATTTATGATGAATCGAAGGTCTTTTTTATATGATCTTGGTTTATGGTTTTTTGTTCATTAACTTTCTCGTGATCATTCACATTCTTATATTCAATGATCTATGTCTCCATCAATCATTATTTGGACATTATACTTCTCCTATATGACTATATTTTTACTTCTCAATTATGTTTTCCTACTTTTAAACTTAGTTATGTGTTATCCTTTATGACCTTCATATTTCTTTTCTCTCTTATTAGTAGGGGGTTTTATTAATCCTTTTTACGATTTGGGATTTCAAAAAAAAAGTTTTTTGAAATGTCAAACCTTCATTTTCCTAATTCAAGTTCAAATTGTACGGTTGAAATTTTTTAATGTTGTGGTGGAATGTAACATCATAAGTTTTAAAAGTAGTCTGTGTTTAACAGCGTATAAGAAACACAACACGAAGCTTAAAAGAACCATGTAATATTATTATTTTAAATATGATCATTATAACCCAGCTATTAAATTGGTGGGAATGAATAATGTCAACTATATTATGAAATGTTTATATATCTTAATCAATAAAAATGTATTGATTAATTATTAGGAAATAATCAATCAATTTTTAGTAAATTAATTTTATTCTTCATAAATATGTTTTCTTCAAAAATGTTTTTTGTTTGTTTTTGCAAGAAAATATTATAATTAATTTCAAAAACATTTAAAAAATTTATTTTATAAAATAAATTTAAATTTTTTATTCATTGGGTCCAAATTATCATTAGGTTAATTTTTGAGAATTTCCAATAAAGATTAATTTTTTGATGAATAGTGAAAAATACTAATTATTATTAAAAAAATTCATTTAAAGTAATTAAAAATTTTCATATTATTTTAAAATTTTTTAAAATTATAATTGGTAAAATTATATTATTAATAATACAATTTTCTTATAGTATTCTATATTATGATGAGAATTGATATATAAACTTTTTATGTTTAAGGATTCTTTTTCAATAGAAACCCACTTTTTCAATGCATTTTCATGTTTGAATTTAAATTAAAATTTACCAATTTTGTAAATTTAATTTGATAAAATTTATTCAATATTAAGAATTAGAATAATTAATATTAGGTAATATATCCAACATAATTTTTTTTCCTAATGAATAGTAAAAATAGTAAAACAATTGTTACCATGATTAATGGTAAAACATGTTGATGAGGGGTTAAACTAATGAGATAAGGGTGATAATGACATAAAATACTATCAAATTTCTATTTTATGGACATATTTATAACCAATATAATCTAATTATAATAAATGTTTCATTTTTTACTCATATTTCAGGATTATATCATATATAATAATTTAAGTAAATAAAAATACAAAAAAGGCACCTTCCTACCTCATAATATATATAATACTTTCTAATAAGGATATAAACATATATTTGGTTCTAAATAGTAATATTAAAGATTATTATATTTTTATAATTTAAATTTATTTCTAATTTGTGGTAATGAAATAATTACCTTAAGAGCTTACACAATACTGACAGAGTAATTATTTAATTAATAGAAAAATACAATAAATGATATTAAAAATATTTAATGTAATATAAAATGAATTAATTATTTTCTTTTAGGATTTTTTTATACTATTATAATATTTTAAATAGTTTTGAAACTAATATATTGGAAATTATTCATTACCTTTTTGTTTTTAAATTCAAATTAAATTAATAGTGTCAAAATTAACATTAATCATATTTCTATAATAAATAATTTTTTATTAAATTATTTAAAATTACTAAAAATATTATCTCCAACCAAGAAAAGGTAATGTGGTTGATAATATCAACCATGGTTTATCCATGAGGGATTTTTATTTTTATAGGATGTTTCTTGACACCTAAAGAGTAAAATCATTTATACCATGGTAATTTTCAAAAGGGGTCCAAACAAAAATATAAGGGTGAAAAAATAACCTAAACATATCCAATTTTTCTTGGATGAGTGTATTTAAAATCACCATTATATTATCCTAAAAAAAATTATAACTTTTAGACATTTGAATTTAAAAATTAATTTATATTTATTTATTACTTTAAGAAATTTTAAGAGAAACCATCCCCTCTCATATAAAAGGTCACATATTCTCAATTATTTACACCTGAAGAACCATTTTATTCATAAAATAACCTTGAAAATATCTTAAAAAAACATAACCACATTCTAGGAGTCTTTTTTTGTGAAAAAACAAACTTATATGGGCTTCAGATGTAAAGCAAAAGATGTTGTCTAAAGAAGAGGTATAGTTCTTGATCGAGCATTTCATTTTATTTATTCGTAAAAATCCTCCAATATTCCCTAAACATTATTATATAAAAACATGATTTTCTACCATATACTTAAATTTTATTACATTAATTACATAAATGATATCCATCTCCTCTTCTATCAAATATGAAACCAATCCATCGATCGTGTGTACGGCGGACTACCACCTCGTGAACCGAAGTCGTTCATTTTTCATCACCTCATATCAAGGATGGTTATAATGATAGAATTAATATTTATATAATATATTAATTACATATTTATCTTTATAAAAAGATAATATATCATTTACTTTCTTACCTTTATGTTCCCTAAAAAATGATAATGTTTTTCGTGTGTACATGTGGAAAACTGCCTCCACAAAGCGATGTGATTTGTTTTTCATCACCACATCATATGTATGATATATATATAATTATATTTAAATAAATAATATTATAGTTATTATATTATTATAATTATATAAATATAAAATAATACTTACCTTTTCCATAATGATTATTGAAAAATGGAGACGTTACTCATATGTATGTATCGCCTATCATCTTCTTGATTGTATCGTAGTTAATTTTTCATAACCATATTAAATGGTTGGATTTAATATTATAATTTATGCATAAAACTTATAATAATTTCATGATCATTATTCAGTATATGATGTAATAATGACATGTTTGACTATGGTCAAGACACGGATGCTATTTTGAAATTACGGACGGAACGTTCTCAATGTACCTAATGTGGAAATAAATAATTAAATAATTAAATATGTAATTAATATAAATGAAATATATTTTGTAAGGGTTAGGGATTAAACCAAAGAAAATTTTATTAAGAAATTAAATAATATATATGAGTTTATTATATAGGAGTTAAATAACATGCATGGAAAGGCTAGACTCGAGAAAATGGATTTCATCTCAATTTACATTCATTGAGGCATATTTTATTATTATACAAATAATTTATTTTATAAGGTATATATACTTATTTTTTACATATTATATCATTAATAATTAAAAATTTTATAACATTTTTTTCTCAATTTGATTTATTTTTTTCTAAGGGATTTGACTTGAAGGTTATCAAGTGGTAAGTGGTTTCTCATCTCAATTTCATTCCATGGAGTTATAACTCTTCTTCATTGGCTTTCTTATTCCATGATTATCTGTGAATTTATCTTTAAAATTTTTTTATTCTATATTTTCACATTTATTGTATTTACATTTGTTACACATAATCTCTCTATCAATTAACTCTCAATTCAATGATATGATCTTTATAAGGGTTATTCTTCTAAAATTATATTTCCCTGGGAAAAAAACATTATGATATGAACCTATCTATCTTAAGAGGTGTATATACTGAACCTTTCACATTTTATATAATTAATATCTTTATTTTAATGACATTTAATGTTTTATTTGGTATTATTATTTCTAGGGGCTGATGATTGAAAAGTTACCAAAGTGGAAAAGGATTTATGTTACAATCTTCATTCTTTTTGAGATTGTTTATGTTCAGGGTTATTTTGGGAAAATAATATGATATTATTTTATTAAAAACATATATTTTATTCTAATATGGTTTTTAATGTGGTTTAAATGATTAAATTTTATTTCCACCCTTTTGATTAAATAAGATCAATAAATTCATTTGTAAGTGATACTGATCTTGTATCTTCTTTAGATCGGGAATCTTTTTCTTCCATGTCCAGGTTTTGTAAAAAAATCCAAAATATTCTATTATAAATATAAATTATTTTCTAAATCTATTTCACATGGTATTTTACCTTCTTTAAAAATTATTAGATATGAAATTTCTCAATGTTTTCCAAATGGGTCAGTTTATACTCCTTTTACAGAATGTTTGAAAAGAATGTTTATTTTTATGGTTTACAACATGAATGGATTTTACCACCATCATGACCGTTAATTTCACTAAATATTTATTTATAATTTTATGATGTTATTTTTAAATAAAATTTTTTTCAAAATATTTTAAAAAATAATAATGTTTAAAAGATATTTTCAAATTAAAAAGGGAAATTTCCTCAAGAATATTTTTAATGATCTTTTGAATGATTTTTCCATTCATAGAAAACAACAACCCTTGGTGTTACTTAAATTATAATGGGGATAAATTGAAATTATATCATCCTTATCCTTTCTTTTTATGGATTAGGAGATTGACATGGAACCTCTTTCTTTTCCTTGGGTGAATCATGTAATGAATGAATAATGATTATTATTATGTTGAAAAGTAAATGATTCTAAAATTTTTATTCACGAATAGTACATAGAAATTATTGATGAAAATTTGATGAGCCTAATAAATCTTATACTATGGGTTGAATCCCATTGTAGCTCATGAAAAATGGGTGAGCATGACATAGATTATATGATGGTTCACCCAGATGGTGCTCTAATGCACAGGGAAATATTCCTTATCTTTAGAAGAAAACAGGAGGGAGTTACCAAAGGGTTTCTCTCAAGGATTTAATAGGGATCAATATATTTATAACGAGGGTTTAAAATGGGTTATGAATATAATAATCTAAGATATGAACACATTTCATTTATGCTTACTATGGTTTTTTTATGATTCTTTTGGCCAATATTGATATCACCCGTCTCTTGATTATTGATATTTATTAATCTTGTTTTTAAGTATTATTCCGTGTAACATGATTGATAATATAAGTATTTATAAGTATGAATTATTTTATTTTACACTGATGAAATTTGACTATGTCTTCATACCCTTATGTTAATATTATTCTCACTGATGATATTCAATTTTAATTCTTATGTTTACCCTTACTAAGCATTTTTTCTCACCCTTATTATGTTTCCTTTCCCCTAGGTTATGAAGAATTATTTGAGTCTATAAATTTTTTATATGTATAGAGTTTTATCAGAGGTGTTTAAATCTTAATATTGATTATGAAAAGTTTGGGTATAGTTGGAAAAATAATCTATTGAAGTCATTAGTTTTTTTATGTATGGTTTTATCCTAATTTACTGAAACTCTAATCCTAAAAGGTCCTTGGGTATGTAAGTGATTAAATATTTCTTTTTAATGTTCTTTGTTTTGGATGGAAAAAAAGTGTAACATTTATTTGTATATAATCTATAAATGTAATGTTTATGTTTTTAGAACCAGATTTGGGAGTGCGGGTTCTAGGCTCTTACACCTATATACCATAAAATGTTCTTATATTTCATAGAGAAGTAACATGTATTTAAAGGATCACTAATAAAGAATAAGTTTAAATTTGTTCTACTACCTTTAGAGTCATCTCTTATATCACTTTTGATTTAAATTATGTATGTATTTATCTTGAATGTTACTCAATCCCATTATCACAAAGTTGTCTAACACTCAAAAACTTTTGTTTTATCCCTTTAACATAAAAAACATCATCTAATTACCAAATATCTTTATAAATTTTACTTGTGCTGGTACCATTAATCTTTAATAAATATTCAGTTCCAAATGTTATTTCACCGCCTTCATGAGTCTCAATGTTCTTCAGAATTTTCACATCACTAGTCATGTGGGAGGAGCACCCACTATCAAGTATCCATGCCTTTGTATTCTTATTTTCCTTAAAATACACTTATTCCAAGAATATATTTTCCTCATAGTACACTCAAATCAATTTTCATTTATATTTGATATATAAATAACTGGGTAATAACATCATTTATTTCTCTTCTCCATGTCCCTTTTGATTAAAACTTATAAATAGATCTGTAATTCAATCAAATATATTTTGTATTATCAACATGTGGCATGTTTTCATCTCAACCTGCTATCTTCCAGAATATGAATTCTTCTCATTGGAACTACTCCTCTTGTGTTATTTCCTCCTCCCAGATAAAGCCATGTTATACCAACACATATAAGATTTATGTCTGACCACTCGACAACACCATAAATAACCCTAAAATCTAAAATTTATTGAAAAAATAAAGGTGTGTCTAGAAAGTTTTTGTCTAGAATATAAAATCCGGTGAATAAGTTGGGTTTGATTTTGTCTTTTATTAGTTTAATAAGTTTCATTAAATATTTTTCATTCATTACATACTCTTTCATTAAATTTATCTCAACTTTTATTGATTTATATTTGGCCAAAATCTAGATCTAAACCTTAATTTTTATTTTCAACAGTTTTGGAAACATTTTTTTCAAATGGGGAATTTACCATAATATTTCCAGTATCTCTAGAGGATTCACCCTTGACATCAATAAATATTTTGATTTACTTCTAGATATTTGTTATATCTTTCTCAACTTCAAGAAATTTGGAACATTTCATTGATAATTATTCATCCTTTAATGGGAGTTTTTCTTTTAGATCTTTGATTATCATCTCATATTTAGTAGCTTTAAATATAATTTTCTTATTTTTATCTACTAGAGTTATCCACCTTTTACCTTGATCACCTTTCTCATCAACTTTTTTCACATTATCTTTTATCATAATCTTATTATCTTTCTTGAGAATGTTGTTTTGATGAATAAAGGCTTCATGTTCATATTTGAAAATGTATTAATAATTTTTTGTTACTGAATCATCTTCATCACCTCTAGATGAATCAATGGTTTTTTGAACATGATCCATAAAATATATAAATTTCTCATGTGTGTCTTTATTAGAGTCATTACTTGAGATAATATAAGTTTCCACTAATTTTCTCATCATATTTATTCTTTTAGATCATTGAAATATCATCTTTCTTCCACCATCCTTTTAGGCCGATTTAGAATTTTTTCTCTATTTATTTCCTTTACTTTTTTTATCATTTATAGATTTATAATCTACTTATTTATTATTTTGAAAATTAATTTCAAAGTGTCGAGTACATTTCATTTATAAAATCTACCATATAATGTAGAATTTTTCTAGCTTTTATGCTTGTGACATATTTTATAAATGAATGTAAAAACTCTTTAATATTCTTCTTCATTTTCAAAATCACTTGAGCTAACAACATCTTCATCATTGCAAATTTTAATACTCCTTATAGACTCAAAATCCATCTCTTATTTCACTTTATTTTGTAATGTTGGAAGTTTTTTAATGTCATAAATAATGAGAATATTATGTATCTCAACAAGAAAAATAACTTCTCTATCATTAAGTGATGAAATTTTGGGATCAAATCTATTAAAACAATATCTCATCAACTTCTTTTATATTATATAATCATCAATTTTCTCACCAAATCCTTGAATATTACTTATAATTTCATGTACACATGTATAGATTTCATCAAAATATTTTTTTTCCATTATGATTTCTTCAAATTTGATTCTTCAAATATATAGTCTTTTCCCTATGATATTCACATTTCCTTCATAACTACTCTCCATCATGTTCTATATTTAATTTACAATATGTATTCCCATTAATTTAGTGTATAATTTCTCTGATAATTACATGAGAATATAATTTTTTACTTTTCAATCAAATTTCATATTCATATTCTCATAAAACATTATATTTCCATCATTTACGAATGGTCGAAATCCTATTGTAGTTGCATCACGAACTTCTAGATCCATAGATAAAAGTTATGGCCATTTTTTATTCTTTATACTATGATAATTATCAAATTTTGATATTAGTAAAGAACTATTATTAATTTTATTGATATTATCCATGGATCAAAGAATAATTTCTTAGATCCAATAGAGGTAACCTAGATCTGATATTAATTGAAGTTTCTATCAGGATCGATTTCCTCCACTGAGAAAGGGGGATGAAACTATGGAGGGAAGTTATTACATTTTATTTAAAAAAACTCATTGACTTGTTAGAGTATGATCCACTCAATATAGAAATAACTAAGCCTCGTGAGATCATATATAAAAATAAAGTTCAAGGAATACATTATTTTTACAATGTTTAGATCCAATGTGGAATATTACTTTTTTCTTTGGCTGATCATTCCCCACAACCATGGATTCTTTTCATAATAACTCCATGTAAAATCCTATTAAAAGAATTAGTGAGACATCCCACCATGTATGTTGGGATTAAAACCCAACATCATAGCTTTTCACTATAGTGAAAAATATTATTATAAAATTAAGTAAGAACTAAATAAACTAGGTTGCTTCAACAACAAAAGATAAAGATCCACTTCCATGACCTCCAAAATATGTAAGAAAGAATAACCCATAATTGAAACATGTATTTATTCACATATATTCTCCAACACAAATCTTATCTTATAAAGACACAAGTGTCGTCATATGTTGATCACCAAAGATCCAACCATAACATTAGACTCCTTTTCATATTTTATTTTCTCATACAATAGAATATCTTATCAATTATAGTCATTCCCTCTATTTTTTTCTCTATATATCTATATCTATCTCTTTTGTGATATTTATTAAATGTATCATACCCTATCCCTTTTCTATTATGATGAAAATGAAACATATTGGTATGAAACAATTATCTCAACTCTCTCCTTTCTGTTATAATGTAGAGGAAACAACCCTCAACCTCCACTCTCACCTTTCTATTACAACATAGTGGACACACCCTATGGTATCCATTCTCTCTTCTGTTATAATGTAGAGTACATTACCCATAACCTCCACTCTCTATTTTTTATTACAACATAGAGGAAAAACCTTGTGATATCCATTTATAACACCTTAGTAACCAATAAAAAATCCTTCATAATTTATAGAATCATGGATTAAAAATTGAATTCTATCATTAAAAAATCATTCAAAACCATTCAAGAATCATCATAATTAATTCATCATTATAATATTTAAATTCTAGAAATTTTTAAAATATGATCCATGCATTTCAATAATTTTTAATTAGCTACATAAAGAATAATCAATTATATAGAAGTAGGCTATAGAGAAATCAGCTCTATGGTTCTCAATCAACAATGTAGTATCTTCACCCATGTGATTCAGCATTTGGCTATATTTCTAATCATCTATGTCATTCTCCTCAGAATATGAAAATGTTACTCATTTGACTACATCATTGAAAATGGATATACAAATTCCCAAATCGACTATTTTGATAATTTGGCTATGTGACACAAATGTCTATGTGAAGAAATCAGTAACATGATTTACCTATGTAGAAAAAATGAATTTTTGAATCAGCTATGTGAATCCATACATCACCAATTCTTATATGTGGAACAATTATAAACTAAAAATAAAATAGAATTTATTTATATGAGATTTGTACCTTCTTAAAACCCTTTTTAGAAGCATGAAAATTCCTTCCTTGACATATAAATCCATACATATTAGATTAACCATCATATGACTTAATGATCACCTCAATAAAGGTTTCTAAAAAATACAATAACCAAAAATCACTAAGAACCATGGGATCTTTATGATTTATCAAACCAGGTCAAACATACATGGGGTTATTAAAAATCCACATAAAAATATTGAAATAAAATATAAAATAATCAAGAATCATAAAATAGATTATCTTGTCATAACATAGAAAATAGTGAAGTAATATTACCTAATGATAGGAAAATGAGTTAAAAATATCCTTACCTCGAGTCCTAACTTGAATCATATATCTTATACCTTCTGGAATAATAAAATTATATTAATTATATACTTGATTCAAAACCTTTTCTTTTTTTCTGTTACTATTATCCCTTTTATATTAATTACTATTCGGTTTCATTCATTATATAAATCTATATAATTCACATCAGTATTTTTGGATTCATTTAATTAATAATATCCAAACATTTTTATTATATTTATAATGATAAAAGTCCCATATGAAATTGTTTAATAAGATATATAATTTTAAATTTATAGTTTCCATAACATTATAAAAGTATAGAAGTTCAATAGGTCATTAAATTATTAATATCCTCTAAATCCTCCTTAATAATATGGTTGTTGATAGTTAAAAATGACTATGATTGTTTATTAGTAATATCATTGTTATAATAGATAATTTACAATTGAATAATTATAATCATAAAATTACTTGAATATTAATTTTATATTCAATCATAAAATAAATTTTTAATAATAGATATGAGAAACTAAAATTCATGAAGACATCATCATTTTCATCGATTATGTAAAACCACCATGGTGAGTGATGTATTATAAATTTCAAGGGTAAAATTAGTAAAAAAAAATTGTTTTATAAAAGTTATTATATTATAAAAAAATATTGATCGAGGATAAATTTTTTGTATTACATTAATTTTTGAAAGAGTAAGAGAATAATTGAAATGAAAAGGCCATCTTTGAAAAACATATATTTTGATATAGTAACGGCTTATAGAAAATAACTTGGTGAAGGGTAAGAAGTGAACCCCATCATAAACTGGTCAAGTAGTTGAAAATATAATAAGAATGGAATCATGGAATAAAATAATATAATGTTTAATTTTGGTTCAACAAAATGAATCATAATTAAGAAAGGTGAAAGAGTCTTGGGAACCCTTACCTCAATCATCTACCTGCCACCTTTCGATTGACCTTAAATCCTTTGGATAAGGTAATTTTGGTATCACTATGGGCTTATGGGTGTTATATTGGAAGTGTAGTAACATATTGGGGTAGGTTTTTTATATAAAAAAAAGAACTCATATATGTCTGTGGAAATGATATATTTTTTCCCTTTTGATAGGTAAAAATCATTGGTGTATTTGCAATTTTTTAGTCTTTATGAGTTAAAATGTACTTCTATAAGGGAAAGTAGCTCAAAATAGAACATGGATGAAATTTTAAACAAATTCCTATGCCACCTATCCTATTATTTGTTTTTTATGATTCTTTAATTAATTAATAAAATATTTTTCAACATTAAATATCTTTAAATTGATTATTGGGGTTATTCGGATAATTCGACTATGATAAATAACTAGATAAATACATAATTTAAATTTTAAAACTTTAATAATTAATTATCTATAATATTGATGTAAAATTTTCAAGTAACACCATAATTCATCAAATCTGTATCACTTTTAACATTTATAAAACCATTTATAATGATTTTTCCTCTACCTACACAAGCACCATGTCGACACTACGTATGATTTTTAGAAAATTAAAGAATTATTTAAAAAATATATTAACATAAATATAATTTATTAATAATTATTATATTCATATATATTAATTCATAAATTATATTTACTTCATCTATATTCTGAAAACTTATTTAATATGTTATTTTAAATTTCTATATGTTGCACAAGTATTATACATGAATCTGGATAATTTTCTTGTTATATAACTCAAAAACTCACAAATATACATAAAAATAATTAGTTTTGTCATCCTATTTAGTACTCTTGTTTAGAAAAAACATTTCTCTTCTCAATTTTTATCTCAAGGAAACCAAATTTGACATTTCCAGTGTTGCATAAGCACTATGTCAGCATCGATAATAGATTTCTTATTTATCATGGAAAAAATTTTAATCTGGATGAATTGAATATTTATTGTAATAGATTTTTATGATATTATCATGTATGATTTGGTAAGAAAAATTCATAAGTTTTCATCCCATATTTGTTTCTTAATGATATCATACAACATACCATATTCTTAAAATACTATATTTTTAACTATTTACCAAATAATTATCATGATTTGAAAAATCCACAAAAATGGTCATAAGACATTTTTGACATGTTGAAACAAAAAAAATATATTCATTTATATAAAATTAAAATTATATAATTTAGAAATTTCCCTTTATAAGAAATCATATAATACTATGAACAAACATTTATTTTGAATAAAAACTATTAAATTTTCAAATGAAATATCATATTCATGCATCATACTTTGAAAAAATTATTTCCTAAATTATCATAATCATAAATATCATTATGTATTTAAAAAATTCTCTTAAATATCAATTTATAAAATATCTCATAAGAAGTATTTTTACAAAATATATTTAACCTTTAAATAAAACACATTTTCTATCATAAATTTAAAATGTATAATGGGTATATAATTGATTATATAGTATCATTGGAAAAATGTGAAAAACATATATATATATATATATATATATATATATATATAATCATAAATATAAATAATCCCTAAAATTGATATCTTATTAAAAATATATAGGTTGTCATATTCTCCCCCTTAAAGAAATTTCATCCTCACAATTTTATCTCGAGTCCAATGAAAAGGGATTAATGAAGTTCAACAATAAAGTAAAGAAAATTAAAATAAATTTCAAAAGGTAAAATAGGACTTAAAAAAACTATTATTTTCAATTTAATATCCAATAACGACACCTCAAAATAAAATAAAGTTAAATATAATAAATATTGAGTAAAAGATAAAATAAATATATATAACATGAAAGAAAAACTTTATTGGGTTTTTAACCATGTTTATTTCTTTATATGAATCATACTTGTGAATGAGTTTCTAAGTTATATATTGATAATCGGGTGATGTTCTACGTGTAGAATTCAATTGATTTATCTTCTTTCTTGAGTTTCAGAAAGTCTTCAACAATCAAGATAGATTATATTATAAAATATACTCACTTCATTTATTTTCATTCCATTAACATTATTTCATCCATTGGTTGTGTTTTTTATTCATTTTTTACCTCAACTTCTTTTCATATGAACGACGAAGATGAATTTTTCTTCCCCGAAGCATGAAAATAAACTATTAAAGGATTATGAGATCTATGAAATGATAATTCTATTTATTGTATGAATTTTATGAAAAAAAATTTATCCTCTTTCCATCTATCTACTAAAAAAAATTTATCAAGAGTAATGATAATAACCAATTTATATACATCATCATATGTAGAATTAATATTTTAATTTCAAATGCATCAATATAAAAAATAACACCCTTAAATAATATACAAATAATTATTCCACTAAAACTATTTAGAATACACTAAACTAGATTTATAACACTAAAATCAAAAACCTAATCACATATTCTTCCAAAATAAACATAACATTTATCTCCAAAAAACATGAATCACTCATAAAGTGACATACCAATCATGAATATACCCTAATAACATCATCAACCAAAATATAGAAATCTTTCATCAAAATCAATAGGCCCATTTCCCCAATTAACCATATTGACCTCTACATCAAATCACATATAAACCCAAAGGTTTATATAAACCTCAATCATTTATTCTTCATAATAAACAAAAAATATCTCAAAATATCATTAATCATATTAAAATAATATGTCCAATGGGATATATAGGCCTTTGAACTTACGATCAACCTTAAATTTATTATCCCATTATGTTATCCATAACTCCATAATTATCCCCATATAATAACTTACTAACCTCTAAATTTATATAAACCCTTCTTTAATACCTTATATATTCCCATAGATCTATAAACCTAAATTTTTTTCAAAAAAAAATACACTTTACATACCATATTATATTCCAACTAAAGATACATAAAATTAACTATCTATGATTATAATATTAATAAACATCATTGATTAAATTACATACAAAACACATTTTAGGTTTATTGTTTTAGATAAATAGTAAAAACCATCAACTAACAAAACATATGTCTATTTAACAATATAGTTATTTTTCCATTATACAAAGAACTTATTAATTCATAATAATCCTCCAATATTTCCAAAAAAAATTATTCAACATGATACCCTTCGAGTAATGTACTACTCTTATTAATAACATAGGTAAATGGAAACATAATAATTTTGAGCTCAAACTCCTAATATGGATAAACATTAGCACGTGTAATAAAATATCATAAGTGATCATAATATTATCATGTTGGAAAAAGAATACAATCAATATTATTGAAAAGTAGATAAGGAACCCATACCTAATAAAACATGTTTCATAAATCATGATTCATATATTGAACATTTACATATTACATGAGTAAAAAACGAGTATGGAACATCGATAAATGACAATGAGTCATAATAATTGTAGAGGCCCAAATCCTAAAGTGCATAGACATTACATTACTTTTTCAGAATACTTAATACATGACAAAAACTGATGCCCAAAGACCATATTAGTTTAGTGTCTTTGGAAACTAGGAACATAATCTTATAATCATGGTGAAAGATCTTCAACATCTCCCATAAAGATCTTCCCCTTTGGTTTTCTTACCTAAAACCTTTATTTATATCCTAGGAAAAAGAAAACATAAAAAGGGTGAGCTCAAATTCTCAGTAAGGGTAAACATGGAGAACATAAAACAATCTCTAAACATTTGAACGTAAGAACATGAACATAAAACATCAAAATCATGAGTAATGACATTAATCTTGGAAGTGCATAAGGAATAGATCATAAAAGAACATTAATCATGATAAAATAGCATGGGAATAAAACATTTAATTGTGGCATCCATTAAGCACATGTTATGATTTCCATAGTAGCCAAGGCATTGCTGCTAAGACCATCATAGTGGACATATTCCATTACTGAACCGGGTTTACTTGTCGTTCCAGACCTATATTTCTAAACTGGATTCACTTGAAGTTCCATCCATGTCTATCTCATGAGATATAAATATTTACCCAATGAATTGGAGGGAGATATAGGTCCCACCCATCTCATAATGAAACCATTCATATGTGTGGCACGAAATCATAAATCATACATCATAGCATAACCCATGTAATAAAAATGGGATTCTTAAACATCATGACATTATAATAAAATCCATATAAGATAAAAGGACTTCATAAAAATAATTTCATCATTAAATAATCAAATAAATGTAATAATAGGGATGGAAATAGAACCCTATATTATCTTAGATGGAAAATAATTTTTATAAAACACTTGAACTCCATTCTTGAGGAAAATATCCTTTTTACTTCATAAACATTTTTCCTTTCTCACCATGTCATACTAAAAGAATTTAATTGAAAATAAACTTTAAAACATGTAAATGAAGCTTCATGGAAATAATTTTCTATGAAATCATAAAAATCCATTCATGTCGTATAAGTTAAAAAAACATTATTCTCGTACTTTGGCCGAAAAAGTCAAAAAGTATCTCGTACTGAAAATGAAAAAATATTCCTTTGATATCTTTTACTAAAAATTCACCAATAGGTAAAATCGGATTTAAACAATTTTAGGGGGATAATATTACATATTGAGAAAACATTTATGTGGATGATAAATATGCCCCAGAAAATACTGAAGTATAAACAATCTTGGATAAAAATTGAGATTGCGAGATTTTCCCTTACCTTATGTCCAATTTCTTCCATATGTTTCTGAGACTCTTGTATAGTTGGTTTAAAAATATTATTAAATTGTAATAAAACCATAATAATATTTATGATATCATATATGATTAACTTACGACTTTATATTACTTATTCATTTGTCAATTCCATGTTAAAGTAGTGTTTTGGGTAAAATCGTTTCATTTTTCATCCGTGTTTTGACTTGTAATTATTAATATGATTACATAGATAATGATTAATAACTTCCAGAATGTAAAACATGATTTATATATAATATATTTTCAGAATATACATATATATAATAGATCGATAAATGGAAATAAATACACCGTTCATGGAGAGGGTAGGGCGTACGTACGCATGAATGCTGTTTTTGTTTCCTTATTAAATTGAATGTAAAATATGATTTATATATAATATATTTTCAGAATATACATATATACTTTATAATCATTCTTTAATGGTTAACTTGGAGAATTAATCTCATCGCGTCGTGGAGAAGGTAATCCATACGTACGCACGAGCGATGATATCGTTCCCATAATTATTGAATAGAATTATAGTGGATGATATAATATCTCAGAATTAGTATCATGTTATAATAACCATATATAGTTATTCTTTACACCATTATACCCGTACAAGTAAGGTGGTGGTGGAAAAATAGATTACACCACGGCGTGGAGACGGTATTCCATAAGTACGCACGCACGGAGATTTCATTTTTCGTAGGATGGATAGAAGGTGAAATAGGGTTGGTTCATATTTATAATAACATATTAGTGTATGAGTGATACTAATGTTATTACTTTATTATGAAACACCCAAATAATAGGAAGTATAAGAAGAAATTAATTTGAAAGAATCTGTAAAGGATATTACCTCTTCTTCGACGCGCCTCTTCTAAACCTCCTCTTAGGGCACTAACGTTGGTCTTTTAAAAAGACCAGGACCTCTAGTGTATTTCTAGGGAAGTGGAGAAGAGAAATGGGCAGGGTTTGGCCGATCTTGACGTCTCAAAGTGGTGTGGGGAGGAGAGGGAGGAGGTTCCCTTTTATAAGAGAGGAGAGGGTCACTTTTCGAAACCTCTAAAATATTAATTTATAATAAACTCAAAACCCACTTAAAACCCTCCAAAAATGACTCAAATACAAATATTATATGATATATTGTTTTAATTTCATCAACCAATAATATTTAGACATGTTGGTAATTTATTTTAAACCTTATCAACTTTATTTATCGTTATTTAATCTATTTAATTTTATTTGTGGTAATAATATTCTAAATTTTAAATTGTTATAAATAATTACTTATGTATTGTGAATTGTCAATAATTAGATACTTTATGAAATTTTAGACCATATAATTTATAATTTATAATTTTTAAATATTTTTGTGATTTTTAAACAATTTTATAATATGTTAATTTTATAAAATAACAATAGTGTCAATTTTGACACTATTCATTTATTTGAATTTAAATAAAATCCACATAGAGGATATATTCAAAAAAATATATTTAATATACTCCTAACATGTCACATTAATCTAGAAAATTTGTGTATAACATTAATTAGTTCATATTATATTTATTTTAAAATTTTTAAAACCATTTATTTGATATTTCAATCAATAAAATAATTTCTACATCACTATTGTGTCATCATTAATTATAATTATTTAATCCCTAAAAATTATAAATAAATTATCATGATGTATATAATTTTATTTTATTTCTTTATAATATTTATATTAGATGTTTTATTAGGTTTATCACTAAATTAAAATTATTACCCTTATACGATATAAGAGAGTGACATGTTGTCACTGTCTTTGGTTTTAATAATAATTATATCATTTTCATGATCAAAAGTCCATTAAATGAATCTATTAAAACCCTTAAGTGATATTTGTTGACTTTTATTCATCCAATATAATTTTTAATGGTTTTAGGGTAATTTTATAATCTTACTTTTACCCTTAATTACCCGATTTACCTTTAACTGTAGTAAATAAAAATTATCGTAGTTACTATTCATAATATCAAAAAAATAAAAGTAACCTATTAACATAATTTGGACCCACTGAATCCAAATATGGAATCCATTTTTAAAAATTCAAAACACAGAATTTTCAGTAATTAATTTAAAATTAATCCCATTGTTAAGAAAATGGGTTTTAAAAGTTAAAACATTGTCAAAGATTGAAATGTTTTTACCTATGAATTCAATGTAAAATTAATGATAATGAAATAAATTATATTAAATGGTTAAAATATATTCTATTTATACTTTAAAACAATTTAATATTATAATTTAACTACATAAATTATCTTGATGAAAAAAGTTGTTTTTAAGTAAAATTTAGCGTGTTTTTACTATTCAACAAAATAAGAATGTTGTCAAAAAAATATCAAAACTTTATCCAATGTAAATTTTTATATCCTAATTAAAAATAATAATTTTATTTTGTAAAATTGAACTTATAAACTTGTCAAATGTTAGATTTAAAATGGGTGCACCGTCAAAAGGCGGAAAAACTAAATTTTTTTAAAAATACTTCTTTTATCTGAAAAATTGATTTTGTTCTCATACCTCATTCCAGAAAATGTGTAAGATGAATTATAATGTAATAAAATTAAAAATACGGTTAATACTATTCATAACGGCTGGCTCATAATAATATTCTAACAATATATTGTTGTTTAGTGAAACTCGGTATTGCGTACAACACACGCTATTGAGGAAGGTCATCTTGCGTGTAATGCAAGCCAAGTCAGGGTTGCGTGTAGGAAAAGATTCCTTTGGTGTTGCGTATAACATACTCAAAATATAGTTCAGTTATACATTGATCAAAATCTATACATGGTGTTGTGTAAAATGAATTTTATTTGAAAGAACTTAAAATTGTGTGCATCACAAGCTAAGAATAGTGTTTCATATACTACAAGATAATACAGTTTTGTGTATAGACCAAGCTAATCTTAGTGAAGCGTAAAAAAAGACATCAAATAAATTAAAAAGAATAATTCTCATAAAATATTATGGTGTTACATTCTACCCCCCTTAAAATGAATTTCTCCCTCGAAATTCGTCGGGGTTATAAATGGTTTTCTACTTGAAAGTTTCTTTCATAGAAACCCACATCGTAAAAATGAATACTAAAACATCATTTTAAAAATTAATGTTAGAAACATAACGGATACCCAAAGTAACTCATCACTGGGTTTCCACATAGTAGAATATAAGTGAAAATATGGATATGGAATAGAAATCTAACCATCTTGTTTGGATGAAGAGTGGTAGCGAACATGGCTATGAAAAATCCAACAATCATAAAGCCATAAATTTGTGATGATCTAAGGTACCATCTGATTCATCAGATATGAGGGCACTAGGACAACATTTTTGGTTTTCAAGATCATTTCCCTAATGTTGAAGAATTTTTTAATTAAAAGAAATACTTACTTGATTTTGGTAGAGTCTCACTATTATTTGTGCCTTGAACAATTTCCACTTCATCTCTTAAATAAATGAAGTTGAATTTGTCTTCCATGAATTGTTAATAAATCATGCAATAGAATTATAGGTCATTCCATCTGTCTCAAACACAAGGTTAGAAAAAGTTATATACATAAGTCCATCTTATGGTGAGATTAATCGTATATGGTTCCAAAAATGGACTTATACTTCATATATCATAACACTTAATAAAATAAAACTAATTTATACTAACCAGGGACTTCCTTTAGGCCAGTGGTAGGCGATAAAGGCCTATTGTACTTCGGTTGTGGGTTCGATTCCCGCATCCTTGCCCGACATGACGGGTTTTCACCCATCCTATGGGTTGCCCTTTTTCTAAGACTGTACTATTATAACATTTCAGAAATAATATCAAAAAAAAAGTTCTAGCCTTAAAAAAACTATCTGATGTCTAACTTAATCCATTCCAATATTTAGGCTTATACAAAATACTTATGTCCAATATCATAGTATAAAGAAAATGATTTCGAGAAAGGTCATATAACAAGAATGTCAATACCATCATTTATCCCCAATATATCATAAGATATATCTTTTTGGCTACATTCTAAACATGTGAATACCTTAATCATGCATTATATTGAAACAAGAATTACCATAGAACCTTAGTGAAAACATGAATACTATCAAAAGTTAACTCTTTCCACATACCAAAATCCTAAAATTTCTATATACTCAAACCATGATGTCACTTTTTCCTTATATCATTCATGAGCTCATTAATACTATCAAACATATTATTTTCTCCTTATCCCTTCATTATGCGCATATCATCTACTTTCTAAACATATTTCAATCACTTTTCATGGATACTGGTACCATATAATTATTGAAAACCACAATAATACAAAGATATTCCAATATTCCACAATACTATAAATGAGATTCCACAACACTATTTTTTAATCCCGTTACATAAACACTTAATCATTCCACCACTTCATTGTTATATTCAACATCGCCAATAGTGATCGTATGTGACTTACCTTTTTCCTTTTCCTTAAGAGGTTGTTGATTTCGATCATCATTAACCCTTGGATTAGGGCATTGGTTAGCATAATGCCCCATTTCCTTTCACTTGTAGCATTGACGTGTTGGTGGTGTGTCCTCTATAGTCTTTTCTCTATTCACATCATTAGCTACCTTTTTCCCGTTACTTCAGCACTCAACTTCTCGATGACCTACTTTTCCACACTTAAAACAGTTTCTAGTCCCTTTAAGACAATCTCCACCATAATTCTTTCCACGCTTTGATCATAACGAAACATTTGTCCTCTTTTCGCCATAGTTTTGAGATTTTTCCTTGAACTCCATCATTCATTTCTGGTCAAAACCATGAGATAGATATGTAACACCAACTTCCAGCTCTACCTTGATAGCACAACACACAATTTATTCATAGCTACTGAAGTCTCTTATAGTTAATTCCCTTCGAAGACTTGGTTTTAAGCCACTGAAGAATCGATCAACTTTACTCTCAGGTTGGATGATAAAGTCAGATGCATACCTTGCAAGACTTGTAAAATTCGCCTCGTATATACCAACACATTCATCATCCTTTTACTTAAGCTCAAGGAACTCCTTTTCCATCTTTGTTCGAAGAATACAAGGGAAGTACTTATTGAAGAATAAGTTCTTTAACTCATCCCATTCCATGGATTCAATTTCATCTTGGGGCCTCATATTCTTAATTAGAGTCCACCACTAGTCTGCTTCACCTTCTAAACGGTAAATAGCCAGAATGAATTTTTCATGTTCCAAATAGCGAAGTATGTAAAATATATTTTCAATGGTACTGATCCATTGTTCAGAAAAAAGTGGATCAGAAGACCTACTGAAAGAAGGTGGGCGTTGCCTCATGAAGGACTCAATAGAATATTGTTCCCTTCTCTACTCATTTGGAAGTCCAGAATGATTCATAGCTTGTGTAAGTATACCAATAAGATTTTTCACTCCATCTCCCATAACATTGGTTTGTTTAGGAGGACAATCATTTCATTGTCCATTACATTGACCAATACGGTTCCTTTGGGTTCCAGTCATCATCTAAAACCCAAAAAGAATAGTGTGAGAGGAAAAAATCATGCTAGGAAAACAACATAATAAAGGGGAAGTACCTTCAATATATAACATCTTAGGTTTAATTATAAGATCGTTACCATAATTCTAGGACTATAACCTATACTTATACTTAACCTTAGAGACATCCCTAGATATACCTTAGAAATATCTCTAGGGATTTAACTAAAGTTTTCGCATCCTAGTTTCCAAAGGTTAACTAATCCTTCTCTCTGATACCAACTGTAGAGGCCCAAAGCTTGACGTACATAGACATTACATTAATTTTTTGGAATACTTAATACATGACAAAAATAGATTCCCAAAGACCATATTAGTTTAGTGTCTTTGGAAACTCAGAACATAATCTTATAATCATGGTGAAAGATCTTCAACATCTCACATAAAGATCTTCCCCTTTGGTTTTCTTACCTAAAACCTTTCTTTATATCTAGGGGAAAAGAAAACATAAAAAGGGTGACCTCAAATGCTCATTAAGGGTAAACATGGAGAACATAAAACAATCCCTAAAAATTTGAATATAAGAATATGAACATAAAACATCAAAATCATGAGTAATGACTTAATCTTGGCAGTTCATTAGGCATAGATCATAAAGGAACCTTAATCATGATAAACTAGCATGGGAATAAAACATGTAATTGTGGAATCCATTAAGCACATGTTATGATTTCCATAGTAGGAATTGCTTTCAATACCATCATAGTGGACAAAGTCCATTACTAAACTAGGTTTACTTGTCATTCCAGCCCTATATTACTGAACCAGATTCACTTTTCGTTCCAGCCATGTCTATCTCATGAGATATAAATCTTTACCCAATGCATTGGATGGAGAGATAGGTCCCACCCATATCATAATGAAACCATTCTTATGTGTTCCATGAAATAATAAATAATACATCATAGCATAACCCATGTAATAAAAATGGGATTCTTAAACATCATGCCATCATAACATAATCCATATAAGATAAAAGGACTTCATAAAAATAATTACATAATTACATAATCAAATCAATGTAATAATAGGGATGGAAACAGAACCCTATATTATCTTAGAAGGAAAATAATTTTGATAAAACACTTGAACTCCATTCTTGAGAAAAATATCCTTTCTACTTCATAAACATTTTTCCTTTCTCAACATGTCATAATAAAAGAAGTTAATTGAAAAAAAAAAACTTGAAAACATGTAAAGGAAGCTTCATGTAAATAATGTTCCATGAAATCACAAAAATCCATTCATGTCGTATAAGTTAAAAAAACATTCTTCTCTTACTTTGGTAGGAAAAGTCAAAAAGTATCTCGTACTGAAAATGACAAAAGATTCCTTTCATATCTTTTACCAAAAATTCACCAATAGGTAAAATTAGATTTTAAAAAAAAAATAGGGGTATAATATTACATATTGAGGAAACATTGATGTGGATGATAAATATGCCCTTGTAAATACCGAAGTATAAACAATCTCGGATAAAAAATGCGATTGCGAGATTTTCCCTTACCTTATGTCCAATTTCTTCCGTATGTGTCCAAGACTTCTGTATAGTGGGTTTAAACATATTATTAACTTTGAAAAAACTATAATAATATTTTTGATATCATATATGATTCACTTATGACTTTATATTACCTGTTCATTTGTTAATTCCATGTTAAAGCAGCGTTTTGGGTAAAATCGTTTCATTTATCGTGTGTCTTTTGACTTTTAATTATTCATATGATTACTTAGATCGTGATTAATTACTTCCAAAATGTAAAACATTATTTATATATAATATATATTTAGAATATACAAATATATAATAGATCTATAAATGTAATGAAATACATCGTTCATGGAGACGGTAGGTCGTATGTACGCATGAACGTTGTTTTCATTTCCTTATTAAATTGAATGGAAGTAATTAAATAACATATATATAAATACAGTATCATTAATATGTCATATATTTCATGATTATTTATTATATATACTTTATAATCATTCTTGAATGGTTAACTTGGAGAATTAATCTCATCGCGTCGTTGAGACGGTAATCCGTACGTACGCACAAGTGATGATATCATTCACATAATTATTGAATGGAATTAGAGTAGATGATATAATATCTCAGAATTAGTATCATGTTTTAATAATAATATATAGTTATTCTTTACATCATTATACCCATCCAATTGAGGTGGTGGTGGAAAAATAGATTACACCACGGCATGGAGACGGTATTCCGTAAGTACACACGCGCGGTGATTTCATTTTCCGTAGGATGGATAGAAGGTGAAATAGGGTTGGTTCATATTTATAATAACATATCAGTATATGATTGATACTGATGTTATTACTTTATTATGAAACAACAAAATAAGAGGAAGTATAAGAAGAAATGAATTTGAAATAATTGGTAAAGGATATTACCTCTTCTTTGACGCGCCTCTTCTAAACCTCCTCTTAGGGCACTAAAGTTGGTCTTTGAAGAAGACCAAAACCTCTAGTATGTTTCTAGGTAAGTGGAGAAGAGAAATTGTCAGGGTTTGGCCGATCTTGAAGGCTCAGTTTTGTGTGAGGAGGAGAGGGAGGAGGTGCCCTTTTATTAGAGAGGAGAGGGGCACTTTTGGAAACCTCTAAAATATTAATTTATAATAAACTCAAATCCCACTTAAAAACATCCAAAAATTACTCAAATCCTAATATTATATGAGATATGGTTGTAATATAATCAACCAATAATATTTAGACATGTTGGTAATATATTTTAAACCTTATCAACTTGATTTATCCTTATTTAATCTATTTAATTTTATTTGTGGTAATAATATTGTAAATTTTAAATTGTTATAAATAATCACTTATGTGTTGTGAATTTTCTATAATTGGATACTTTATAAAATTTTAGACCATATAAAATTCAATTTATAATTTTTAAATATTTTTGTGATTTTTAAACAATTTTATAATATGTTATTTTTATAAAATAACAATAGTGTCAATTTTGACACTATTCATTTATTTGAATTTGAATAAAATCCACACAGAGGATATATTAGAACTAAAATATTTAATAGACTCTTAACATGTCATATTCTTCTATAAAATTTTTAGAGAACATTAATTAGTTCATATAATATTTATTTTAATATTTTTAAAACCATTTATTTGATATTTCAATCAACAAAATAATTTCTACATCACTATTATGTCATCATTAATGATAATTATTTAATATCTAAAAATTATAAATAAATTCTAATGATTGAGATAATTTTATTATATTTATGGAGACTATATTCTATGTTTTATGAGGTTTATCACTAAATTAAAATTATTACACTTATACGATATAAGAGAGTGACATGTTGTCACTTTCTTTGGTTTTAATAATAATTATATCATTTTCATGGTCAAAAGTCCATGAAATGAATATATTCTGACCCTTAAGTGGTATGGGTAGACTTTTATTCATCCAATATAATTTTGGCAGGTCTTAGGGTAATTTTATAATCTTATTTTTACCCTTAATTACCCTATTTACCTTTAACAGTAGTAAATAAAAATTACCGTAGTTACTATTCATAATATCAAAAAAATAAAATTAACCTATTAACATAATTTGGACCCACTTAATCCAAATATGGAATCCATTTTTAAAAATTCAAAACACAAAAGTTGCAGTAATTAATTTAAAATTAATCTCGTTGTTAAGAAAACAGATTTTAAAAGTTAAAACATTGTCAAAGATTGAAATTTTTTACCTATGAATTCAATGTAAAATTAATGATAATGACATAAATTATATTAAATAGTAAAAATATATTCTATTTTTACTTTAAAACATTTTAATATTATAATTTAACCATATAAATTATCTCGATGAATAAATTTGTTTTTAAGTAAAATTTAGCGTGTTTTTACTATTCGTCAAAATAAGAACGTTGTCAGAAAAATATCAAAACATTATCCAATGTAAATTTTTATATACTGATTCAAAAGAAAAAGTTTATTTTGTAAGATTTAACTTAAAAACTTGTCAAAATTTATATTTAAAATGGGTGTTCCATCAAAAGGAGGCAAAACTGCATTTTTTGAAAAATACATCTTTTATCCAAAAAATTGTTTTTGTTCTCATAACTCATTCTATAAAATGTGTAAGATGAATTATAATGTTATAAAATTAAAAATACAGTTAATACTATTCATAACAGCTACCTCATAATAAAATTATAACAATATATCATTGTTTAGTGAAACTCGGTATTGCGTACAACACACGCTATTGAGGAAGGTCGCTCTTGCGTGTAATGCAAGCCAGGTCAGGGTTTCGTGTAGGGAAAGCTTCCTTTGGTGTTGCGTATAACATACTCAAAATATAGTTCAGTTATACATTGATCAAAATCTATACTTGGTGTTGTGTAAAATAAATTTTATTCGAAATAACTTGAAATTGTGTGCATCAAAAGCCAAGAATATTATTGAGTATACTACAAGCTAATATGATGTTGCGTATAGCGCAAGCTAATCTTATTGAAGCGTACAAAAAAAGACATCAAAGAAATTAAAAATAATAATTCTCATAAAATCTCAGGGTGTTACAATAATGATACATTTTATCTTCTTAGATAAAGAATTTCTTAGAATATATTATAAGAAATCATAAAGGAAAAAACCTAATCATGAATGTTACTAGGTAAATAATAACCATATCATTATTATAATCACCCTATAACTTTAAAAACCTACATGGTTAATTACACATTATTTATAGGAGTAACTTTTGTTAATCTATCACTATCCCCATTATAACTTCATAAGAGTAACTTATGTCTAGTTAAATCTATCAACTTTATAAGTGTAACTTATATCCAATTAAATCTGTCCACATTACCCAATGAATTAGAGGTATATAAATAATTCAACCATCATTATATACAATTTAAAAGAACCATAACATGAATAAAATGTATAGTAGATTGAAATTTTATTATAAAAATCTTAAAAACATTCATCATTCCATCATAGATTAATTAACCCATGGGAAATAAACAAGTTACATGACCATTTCCTTAAGAAATCACTAAAATTCATCTAGAGAAAGAAAGTTTATTCTGAAAATAATTAATTTCCCTAGTGCATCATAACAATCATTAATGGTGTTGACAAAGTTGAAAAACACATTTAAAAATACATTAGGAAGTTGTTTGGAAAATAAGAAGAAATATCTTTATATTTTGAAAAATGTTTAAAAATGTACACAACAATGAAAATAATATTTTCATTAAAAACCATATAAACAAGTAAATGAATATTAATTCTATATAATGATCATGATTGGTGAAATTTGTTCATATGGAAGATGTTGAAAAATCATTTCACACTTTAGTAAAGAGAGTAAAAAATAACATGTATCAAAAATGTTGAAATATTAATTTTTAATCCTTTTTAATATTCCAAAGATAGTTGAAAATTAAATTAATAAATAATTAAATTTTATAAAATAACATTCTTGAAAAAGTATAAAGATTATATTTATAGAGGAAAAAGTGTTAGTCAAAATATTTTAAAACCATTTAAAGTAACATTTTAATAGAAACCCCTTTATGTATTTTTAAAATAAAAATACCTTCAAAGAAAGATCATTAAAAGAAAATTTAAATACCATTAATAAAAGATAAATGTGATATAATATGTCAATGTGGAAGTAATTAAACCATATAAATTAATATAGGCACATAATATGAATCATGTCTCAAATAATGATAATTGAGATAAAAAAACCCTTACTAATTTGGTATCCATAGAATCATGACCACTTGAAAAAAGATAACTTTAAATAATACATTAAATACAATGAATAAATGGATATTTAAGATATTTAATTTCAAATTTTCAGTATAAATACAATATAAATGAATATATGAGTATAATTTGAAACATGTCTCAAAGAAGGAAATCTTAGATG
Organism: Viscum album; assembly: GCA_963277665.1. Classification (NCBI taxonomy): domain Eukaryota; kingdom Viridiplantae; phylum Streptophyta; class Magnoliopsida; order Santalales; family Viscaceae; genus Viscum; species Viscum album. Next base: position 1,128,459,919 of record OY728128.1, on the reverse strand, counting down.
AGAAACCCTTATAACTTTGGTAATGTTTGAATCAAAAATATATTGACTGAAATAACATGATATGATTCTATAAAAAACATTATTTCCATAAAATAATATTACAAAATACATAATGGGGTAGTAAGTACACCATATAAAATATATCATGTTGCGTAATATAAAACATGTCTCAAAGAATGGAAATTGAGACTAAGACCATTTCAAAAATCATAATATTTGAATTATGAATAAATTATTGAATTTATTAAATAAATTTTAAATAATTAAATACAACATAAAACAATCAAGGGTCATAACACACATAATATTTGTATAACATAGTTAATGTGGATGCAACATAACCTAATAAAAGGAAAATGAGTTAAAACCCCCCTTATCTTGAGCTATGACTCACCTCGTATATCCTTTAACTTCCTAGATAACAAAAATATATTGATTATATATTTGATTAATTACAATTTCATGTTTATTACCTTTTTATCATCTCTTTTATTTAATTTTTTATCTTGTTTCATTCATTTACTAAATCGTAATAATTTACATTCGTTGTTTTGGAGTTGTTCGGTTCATAATATCTAAATAGGTTTAGTATATTTTTATCTATCAAAGTTTCATATCTAATGGTTTGATACAAACTTTAATTTTAAAATAACATTTTCCAAATCATTTTAAAAGTAACTATGTCCAATAGGTCATTGATGTGTTACTATACAGTAAACATTCCTCACTAAGCTTGTTTTTATAGTTAAAAAAGACTATGATGGTTTACTTTGAATATCATTATTATAATGAATAGTTTAACATTATAGAAACACCATAAATATTTAATTTAATATTAATGTTTTATTCAATCATAAAATCAATTTTTATCAATAACCATGAGAAACATAAATTAATTAAAACAACATCATTTAAGTAGTTTGTGTAAAATTGCCGCATTGAGAAAAAAATTTATAAAGTGATTAAAATAAGAGTAAACTCAGTAAATATATGAGTTTTATAAATTAAATTAATTTAAATGTTACATTAATTTATTATAAATTCTCTATAACATCTTGGGTTTTTTAATCGGGTTAAAAATCTCTTCCATTTTAAGTTTTTGAATTAGTGTGTATGTCAAATTATTTTTTAGGAATTATAACTCAATTATGAGATTTTATCCAATAAAATATCCTTATATTGGATGTTTTTAGGGGTTTATCTAAGTCCTTGTTTTTGGAAGGTTTTTAGGAGTGTTGAAGGCCCAAAGTCCTATTTTGGAAGTTATAGGTTAAGGTGTACAGTTTGGGGCAAACCGTGCGGCCTCTTATAGCTAATAATGAGGAGCATTTTTTTACTGAGATTGTTTTAAGAGAAACCGTGAATGTGGGGAGCATGGTCAAGTAGCCATGTCTGAAGTTTTTGACTAAGTATCACACACGGTTTGCGCACAGTTTGGAAAATCATGTGGAGAAACCATGTGGACCTGGAGCTTTGGATGGTGTGTGTCACATGATTAGTGCATGGTTTTCCAAACTGTGTGAGCCAACCATGCACATCATTAAAGATTGGAAATTATGAAACCATACACCTATTATATTTCACTTTTCCTCCCTCTTTTTCCCCTCTTGGTCACATTTAGTAGTAGAGGGCTCACCCATTTTCTCCTCTTCAATTTGATCCAACTCATTCAATTAGACTCTATTCTTCAAGCTATTGAGTGTGTTGGAACTGTATCGGTACGGATCTCCTCATTCATGTATCTATTTAATTTTTTTATTTCCTCATGGATTTCTAAATCCATTTCATAAGTTTTCCCCTATTTCTAGGTTGTTCCACAAAATCGTTGATTTCTTCCAAACAGCTTGGAGTTAGGGGATAATAATAGATGTGCCAGTATTTTTGAGTCCAATGTAGGTGGTGTGTACCATTATTTGTGTTTCCTTAATAATTTTGTGGGTTTGGAATTTAGATTCACTTTGGGTAGTTGATAAATACCCATTTTATATATAGTAAATTGATTATATGACCTTATGAGATGTTGTTTGGCATTCCCAAACCTTGTTCGCTTGTGCGAGACTGGGTTTGAGGTCATTGACCACTTGGGTAGTTAATCCGGGTGGGTTGTTTAAACTAAATTAATATTTTCACTTTAAATTTTATTTATCATCAAAAATTGAGTTAGTCAATTCAATTAAATTTAATTTTTGTGTTTATTTAAATTGTTCAATTCAATCATATTAAAATGAATTTCTTATTTAAAGTGAATTGATTTTAATTGTATGTATGAAATTATTGAATTGTATGTGATGTGATCCATGGGATTGTGGTATACTCGGACCTAGATATTAGGATGGAATGGCCATAATGATTGAGGCCATGTGGTCGTCTAGTTGGGCTTGTTCCATATATACTTGGGTGATGTGCTCAGGGATTGGGCAAATTGTTCATCAGGTTGAGGCAGCGAGGCCGTCAGGTTGAGGGAATGTCCTAGGATATTTGGATGGCATGACCATCAGACTTGAACGACAAATTCTTATAGGCACAGGGTGTCAGTTTGATGTGGCTTAGGTTCTATATTTGGTGATTGCCTACCATGAACCAACCCAAGTTGAGGCTCAAGACGCAACTATCCCAATCTCACCTCCATGGGCTAGGGGTGGAAAAAAGATCTTAAGGAATAGCTAACTAGGGGAGGATTTTTTTAAGTACCTATACACACACACAAAACCAACTCAATGAAAGGGTGTAGAGGGAAAGAATGAAAAGATTCAACACTAATATAAAGTAAATAAAGCATTCATGAACCTCTAGATATTAAAAAATTATGGTAGCGTATAAAGAAAATTAAAGGAGAAAATACACGCTCAAACAGAACTATGTACCAACCTACAAAACTCGATGATAGTAGATAGCTGAGAGATCCCAGCTCTAGTATCCCTAACTATGGACACCATATGTATTCCAAGCACCCAGTACCTCTAATCTTCTCTGAATTCATGATCGACCTATCCATTTTCATAAGACATGAAATGTGTGGGTAAATCCCATATAGGGGTGAGTATATACAAACCTAGTAAACTTCCCCAAAAGGGTGAAGGGGAGTAGTAAGAGATACAAATGAAGAGGAAAGTAGTAGATAGAACAAGGTACAATGAAATAATATAGCTCAACCCAAACCAAGAGTAAAATTAATCTTGTCTAAACAAAAGAGGCTAAACATAGTGAGTAGATGAAATATTTATCAAGTATTCACCACCCATATAAATATATTAGTTTCATCCAACCATTATAATCTAAACATAGAAATAACAAGGCATGCCCCATGCGTCTTCGCCTCTCCTGGAAGAAGAGTATCCAAATCCGAGGTGTGAATCCAGAAGAAAGAATATATATATATATATATATATATATATATATATATTCAATGAATCGTAAATGAGAGAGTAAGGATATATTTATCTCATAACTAATCCCAAGAAGAAGAGTTGCCAACAGTTCCAAAATAAGTTCCTCAAAGATGCCAGGTATCTCATGCATCTTTTCTAAACACACAAGTCCAAGGGAATCAATCACTAAACCTTGATATTATCCTCTTTGGGAGGCACTAACTTGACCACATATTTTTATGTCACATCATAAAAAATTCTTCTCGGTGGGGAAAGAATCTATTTTCCTCAGGAGTCCAAAGTTACGGCAAACCACTTCTTGTTACTATTCCACACATTTTAGGGGCTAAAACTCAAAGTATAGGACACATTACATTGTATTTTGGGGGGGTTTATACTCTAAATTCACTGATTAACTCCACTACCAAGTCCTACTTGAGGTTACCACTTAGGAATAGTCATCGGGGAACTCCACTACCCAGCTCTACTAGAGGGATATCTCAGTAAGTTTGTCGGGGAACTGCATTGCCCAGCCCTATAGGAGGGTAATCCTGATAAGGTCATCAGAGAACTCCACTGTATGGATCTACTGGAGGGTAATCTTGGACCATTGAGGAATCCACTATCCAGCCCTACTGGAGGGTAACTCAAAAATATCGTCAGATAATGCCACTGCCCAGTCCTACTGGAGGGTAAGCCCAAAACTTAGTCATTGGGGAACTCTAATGCCCAGTGTCATCATCAAGTGCTACCTAGCCAAGAACCATATCCAAAACATTTCACCTCATTTATCTTAAGTTTATATCAATGGAACCATCTTGTTCTATGTGGAAAACACTCAAGATAAGATACTCATGGTCCAAAATCTATGTTCAAATGAAAGAGATACTGATGTTTTAAGTCTCCTGAAAGTATCTCAAGGGATGCATGGAATGTGAGGGGAACCATAAGTCATGTGGTCCCGCATCACAACCTATTTTTTCCCTATATGGCACACTTCATTATCCCATGTAGTTGAACTCACCGTGTAGGTGGACTACACGTTGTGTCCTAACTAACAGGGACCAAGTTTGTGTATGCTGGTTGTGTCCATGTACTTTTGTACACTCCATGTCCATTTACATGGAATGTCACTTTTTTACTCAAGTTGTGTCCATGTACTTATACATAGAACCCCAACCATGTGGTATGGCACATGGTTTGTCCAACTGTGAAAGAGGTACATAGTGTGTAAGGGTGACTACACGTCATGTCCTCCTTAAGATTTCCAAAACCCTAACACCATTGTTGTGGGGTGCCACACACTATGTTGTTCATCTTGTACATGGAATGTAGTTGGGTTTTCACCTAAAAGCCCAAATTTCCAGATATACATCTATTCTTCAAATGATCTCAAACCACTTCATATCTAATGCAATCTAAGGCTATAAAGTTGGATCAACAAAGAAATCTTGATTTCAGGCCACTACTCACCGAAAATTGGTCGACACCATCCATGGGGGTTTCATCAGGTGTTCTACACGCATATATGGCTCACACCATTGAATATCCAACCACAAATAATTTAATTGACCATCATTGTACTGTAATCTTCCCAAATCAATGATTGATTATCTGTTTTGTTGTCACTTCACCAATTCAATGTGAATCTGAGGGTATGATCGAAATCGGTACATCTCGGCAAGTCAAACCGGGACTGCAAGGATCCAAACAGTGAAGAATTAGAAGAATATTTAGGACAAAGGCACCAAACACAAGGTTCTAAACATCACTAGACGAGCGTTCTTGGCTGGCGATCAATAAGGGGGCATCGGGGTTAGATGAAAAAATAGGAAATAATTAAATTTCAATTCCCGAGAACATGAAAAGGCTGCAATTAGCACAGATCCAAGAAAAGGGTTGTATGTACTCAATAATTTAATCTAAGGGAATAAAACACCAAAATATGATTCCTACATGAGTATTGGATCAATCGATAATGAAGAATGTTCTCGCACAACGATTGGAAGAAGCTGCGAAGTTTGTTGGGTCTGGATCCAATCCGATTTATGATTCTATCATTGTTTAACCTCGATTTACCAAAGGGAGGAGCAAGAGAGCTTCACTGGTGGTGGAAGAATTATGAGCCAATGTTGAAGAATTCTCCCTAGTGACATATTTATAAACATATCTTTTAGTTTAATTGAATTTACTTAATTAATTATTCAATTAATTCACTTAAACACACCACCAATAATCGAAGGGTCTGAACATCCCATGTCGACTCATTTTATTTTATGAATAGGGTAAATATTGTGTTTCATACTTATCCATGGTTTGTGATTTCTGATCTGATCAACTATTTAAGAGTTATCTAATTTTATGTAACTAAATGTGTGCACATAGCATAAAATATATTTAATATTTTTATAAACTTAATTTTAGAAATACTGAGACTTGGAATCGCATGTCGTCTTAGCTCCTAGCACTATAAACATATATATAAATATTTCAAAGTCTTACATGGAAAAACTGGGTCTCTACATCATTCCCTCAATCATGATTATTTATCTTTGAATAGAAAAACTAGGAAAAAACATGGGATACTGAAATTGCACTTGGATCTCCCACTCCTAGTAACTATCTTGAATGTCTCTATGGATCCACAACAAAAAAACCAAAGGGGTGGTCCATCCATGTAGGGAATTATCTTACTGATCCTCGATCTCCACCGAGTGCTCCACAAAGGTTGTTCCATCCTTGATGTCCAGCTCACCCCATTCAATGATGTTTGTGGGGTTAGCCGTGTATATAATCAGTTGCGACATGTGGAAGATGTCATGCACTAGCTCTAGCTATGGGGGTAAAGTGAGGTGATAGGAAACCTTTCCAACCAGCAACACGATCTCAAATAGCCAGTGAACATCAGGGATAGCTTGCCTCTACAGTCGAACCTCTGTATTCCTCATCATGTGGAGAATCACAAAAAATGTGGAATCCCTACTCTAACTCCAAGGGCCTACTACAGTGGCCTTTGTTGGATTTATGTCTTCTATGGTTCATCCTCATCCACTCTCGGATGACCTAGACTTTATTTGTTGTAAACAACACCATCTATGGTCCCACCAGAGATTTCTCCCTATTCTCTATCCACCACAAGGGTGACCTGTAGGGTCTCCCATACAGGGCCTCAAAAGGATACATGATGATGGTAGAGTGGTATTTGTTGTTATACACAAACTCTGCTAAGGAAATGTGATCCTTCCAACTCAGGATGAAGTTTAACATGCAAGCCTCGATATATCCTCTAGCACCTAGATAGTGCACTGGGTCTGGCCATCAGTCTGGGGGTGAAAGATTGTACTCATTTTCATTTGGGACCTAAATTCATCATGCATGCCTCTATACAATCATAAATTAAAATGTACATCACAGTTGGAGACAATTTTCAAGGGTACCCCGTGAAGGTGAATGATCTCCCATACCTACAGCTACCCCAAACTCTCCACCTAACTCTTCTACCTGATAGCAAGGAATTTCACCAAATTATTGAATTATTCAATAATCTCCTAGATGGTTTTATGGACCTTACCGATGTGTGTAATCCCTATGATGAATTCTATGGATATGTCATCCCATTTCCACTCCGAGATATCATGGGGCAGTAATAAACCTATCAGAACTTTGTTCTCATCCTTCACCTACTGAAATGTGAGGCACCTAGAGACAAACTCTACTATGCTTCATCTCATGTCGGACCACCAAAAATGTCATAATATATCTATACATCATCCCTACATCGAGATGTACAGCTAGGGGAGGAGTGTGGAACTTCTATATCACCTCCTATCGCATCGTGACTAGAACCACTATATGCACCTATAACATGATAGAATGATTCCCTCCCTAAAAATATTCATATAGTGAGTTTCTTGTGGATATCAAATCTCACAACATCTCACAACTGATGTATCCCAGCTAGGACTCTCTCCCATGCTCGAGGAATGAAGGATTCAACACCATCGACTGGAGAAAGGTTGCGCCCTCCTACTCCACCAGGGTTAGCTACTATGAAGTGAACTACTCTGAATCTTCATACACTAAGTGATCCCGGTACTTCCTATTATGGGAATCTGTTATAGCATTTCTCTTCCCTAGAGTATAAACTATCTCAAAGTCATAGTTCTGTAGGAATTCCAACCAACATTTTTGTCTCAGGTTCAGGTCTCTCTGGGTGAAGATGTACTTGGTACTTTAGTTGTCTGATTGAACCAAAAAAAGAACTCTCCCATAAGATAGTGTCTCCATATCCTCAAGGAGAAGACTTACACTGCTATCTTTAGGTCGTGTTTTGCATAGTTCTACTAATGGGGTCTCAACAACCTCAACCCATTTGTGATAACTGCATGCTGCTGCATCAACATGCAACTGAGCCGAGCTCCTAAAGAAATCATAATACTCTATGAATTTAATGAATTCCTTTGGTAGTATCAACATTGGATAACTCTTCATCCTATAACTCAAATACTCAAAGGACCCATGGCACTGCTCAGACTAGATAAATGGTTTCCATTTCTGTGTTAGGGCGGTCAAAGTGGTTGTGATCCTGGAGATGTCTTCCACAAATGTACTGTAGTGCCCCACCAGGATAAAAAGGATCTGTACCTCTAACACATTATTGGGTGGATCTCAAGAAAGTTATGCTTCAATATTCACTGGATCCATGGATAAAAGATGATCATAAATGGCATTCCCTAGAAAGTGAACCTCATGGATCCAGAACTGGCACATTGAGATATTTCCATAAAATTGGTGCTCTCAAAGAAAGAATAGGACCATCCTCAAGTACCATGCATGCTATTCATATAATATAGAGTAGAGGATTATTTCGTTGATAAAAACAAAAAAATAGTCATAGTACATCTAGAATACCTGGTTCATCAAATCCATAAACACGGCGGGGGAATTTGTCACACCAAAGGGCATAAATAGAAACTCTAAGTATCTGTAGCGACATAAGAATTCCAACTTTGGAATATTAGCCTCATGAACCCTCGACTAGTGGTAGATGGACCTCAAATAGATCTTGAAGAATCGTCTCATTTTACTCAAATTCTTAATCTCCCATCATCCATTTTCATGAAAAATGCTAAAGTTGGCCAGGGGATACACTAGGTCTAATGAAACCTTTCTCATAAAGGTCCTAAAACAAAAATTGTAGCTCTCAAAGCTTGGTAGGTGTCATATGATATGTCACAAAATATATTGAGGATGTCCCTAGATTCATGTCAATGAAAAAATACATCTCCTGCATCAGAGGTAGTCCCAGAACATCCTTAGGGAAGACATCCATATAATCCTCTACAACTAAAAGAACCCAGATTCCTAAAGAGCATCCTACACCAAGGGCCACACTTTACAACTGATGGGTGATGGGATACAGCCTCCTTCTCTCTAAACCCGCTTTCCTTACCATAAGATATCACTCTCCAGAGAATTAGAATCTCGCCACATCAATGCGGAGGCATCTGACTAGACTATGGTGGTAATTGATTTCGGATCAACCCATAGATAGCTAATACATACCCAGTATGATTTCATAGGGTTCTAGAACGACGACCAGAATATCCCACATGAACCTATCTCTTCCAAGTGATAGCTCACATTTATGAAAGATTAATAATACAAAAGAATAATTCCTTGTAGCAACATCAAGATAGAGATTATGTACTATAACCTCAAGTAGGACCTCCTGATCTTGGACTAGGACTAGAGAGATGAAAGAATAAATGGAACCTGATTCTACTAGTACTGAAGAAATAGTATAATAAACATAGATCATACTTCAGATCATCTCGTGCATTGTGGGGTTATAAGCATCTAAATCCTACAACTGTCTGCAGCCCCAACCGCCAGCTCCCTAAGCCTGACAAAGGCCACCTGGTGGTGGTGGTGGTGGTGGAAGAATATAATACCAAATTCCACCACACATAGATCCACCTACTACTATTCCATCTTCTCCTCTCTGGGGACCACCCTATCTACCCCTATGAGATCCCTGGTCATAGTGTTGCCACTGTTGTTGTGGTCCATTAGCTATCTACCTGGGTTTCTTGGTACATCTGGTCAAGAAGTCTCGTTCCATGGGACCTCACCCACCAAAAGCATATAACCAAACCTCCTATAGCTTCCCTAGTTCTCTATGTTTACACTGCACTATATGAAAAAATACTTGAGCCTTATCATGAAAGGGTATCGTAAGCTGAGATCTTGTCGGTTAGTGCTTGCTTGTTGTTGTATACAGCTCAACTCCATGACTCCTACTACCAGCTCCAACTATGTTTCATCCCTCTTATAGAAATATCTCGGTCACTATCACTTAATCCATCACCCCATCATAGGTGGGGTTGAAAAAGGGAACTATACTAGAATGAATCTCTCGATAGAGTCCCTACTAAAAATTCCATTCTCATAAGTATTTTTACATGATCATGTCAATAGAGTAGCGTGTAAGGTATATAAACATCATCTCATACTCATCCACCATCATCCCTCCCTTCTATAATTCTAGAAGCTTTTAGATATGAACTAAACATAAGAATGAGGTGTATAAATCCTCATGAAACAGTTGTTGGAAGTCATCCCATGTGAGTGTGGACTTATCTTGAATATGTGTAACCAGGATCCACCAATGCCCAGCAGCTTCTTGGAAAAGGTTGGCTGCCAGTTCCACCACATGATCCATCGGGGTCCAAACAAGCCTGAATATATAGACCACCAACCCCATCCTGTACTTTGTGACTTGGGGATCTGGATCACCATGGAACCTTAACGATCTCTGATGCTATAACTCACGGAGCACGTTATGACTACATGCATCCTTATCCTGTTCTACTAGGATGATATTCCACTCAACAAGTGGAAGTTATGTTACCTTCCCACCAGGAGAAATGTGGTCATAGGATGGACCCTGAACCAAGGCCTCATCACACATGGGGTCATCGTCATGAACTAGAGCTAGTATCCTTGATGGCTATCATCTTGGAGGAATATTTAAATTTATCAAGGATAATCATGATCTGATGAGCACATATATATATATAAATAATGAGGAGTTGAATCAAGAAGGAAATTTATAGACTCAGTCATATATGATGGATGTACCATTTATCCCTCCAAAAAATTTCTCAACATTCCGAGTTGAAAAGCAGGTTTTTATGGTTCTGGTGAATGGATATGTCGGTCGCCCATACCATCAATAGACTCCCTAGCCTGAAAGCCTCGCTTGAAAAATTTTGACACTATTTCTCTAAACCCAACCAATACTCTTAGAGGGAAACTTTTGAACAAAATACCAAGGAATGAACTTACTTTGATACCAATCTATCATGACTCATCCTAATCCAAGAATCAAGCCTCAACTACTCCAAGCCCACTTCCATAGGTTAGGGGTGGTGATAAGTACTGAAATCATAACTAACTCGGGGAGGCCTTTGCCTATGTACCTATATGCAAACACACAACCAACTCAATGAAAAAATTCATAGGGAAATAAGGAAAAGATGCAACACTGCTATAAGGTAAATCAAGAATTCATGAACCTCTAGACAATATAAGAGTACGGTAGTGTATAATAAAAAGTTAAAGGGAAAATACATGCCCAACCAAAACTATTTCCCAACCTTAAAAAATTGGAAAAGAGTAGACAGCTGAGAGAGACCATCTTCTGTATCCTAAGATATGACCATTTTATGTGATCCAAGTACCCAATACCTCTAAGCTCCTATGAATTCATTGTTGACCTTTCCGTTATCTGCAAAAGACACAACACATGTGGGTGAAGCCTATGTAGGGGTGAGTATATACATACCCAGTAAAATGCCTCAAAAGGGTGAAGGTGGCTGTAAGAGATACAATTAAAGAGGAAAGAAGTAGATAGAACAAGGTATAGTGAAATATTATAGCTCAACGCAAACCAATAGTGAAAGTAATCTTGTCCAAACACAAGGGGTTAAATGTGATGAGTATATGAACTAATCATTGAGTCTTTGGAACCTATAGAAGTAGTGTATACTCATCCAACTAGAGAAGCTAAACACAAAAATCATGTGGCATACCCCACATGTCTTTGACTCTCCTAGAAGGAGAGTATCTAAATCCAAGGTTTGAATCCAGAAGAAAGAATATGTGTGTCTGTGTACTCAGTCAAAGAATCCCAAACAAGATAGTAAGGGGATATCCATCTCATAGCCTATCCTAACAAGAATATTTGTCAAAAGTTCCAAAATAATTCTATCAATGATACCCATTATCTCACATGTCTTCCCTGAAAACAAAAGTTTGAGGGACTCAATGACCACACCTTGATACTATCTGCTTTGAGAGGCACTAACTCACCTGTGTGGTTTTAGTTCATGTCAAAAAAAACATGTATCGGTGGGGAAAGCATAAATTTTCTTCATGATTACAATGTTACATCAAACTGTGTCTCATCACTATGTCGCACAGTCGAGGGGACACAACACGAACTAGATGAATCAAAGTTATTGAGTCAATAAGGCTTCCTTGTGACATTACCATTCCTCTGGTTTTGAAAATCACAAAAACCTTATCTTAAAGAAAATTTTATTTTACTCCTTACCATGTTTTCTTTGCTCAAATAAAAATTCTTCTAAGTTTATAATTAAGATAGAGTCCTTGGAATCATAGAATATTTAGATATGAGGCATTTTTTTTTGGATTCGAATTCCTGTTACGAACTTTTATGAAGTTCTACTCCGAATTACCTATTACAAACTTTTATGAAGTTTAACTCTGAATTTTGATTACGAACTTGTATAAATTTCTAACTATGAATTCTGATGATGAATTCTAATTAAAACTTCTCGTTACAAATTCTGATGATGAATTCTGATTATGAATTCTCATTACGAATTCTGATGGTGAATTATGATTACGAATTCTCATTACGAATTCTGAGGATGAATTCTGATTACAAATTCTCATTATGAATTCTGATGATGAATTCTGATTACGAATTCTCATTATGAATTCTGATGATGAATTCTGATTACGAATTATCATTATGAATTCTGATGATGAATTCTGATTACGAATTCTCATTACAAATTCTGATGATAAATTCTGATTACGAATTCCCATTACGAATACTGATGATGAATTCTGATTATGAATTCTCATTATGAATTCTGATGATGAATTCTAATTACGAATTTTCATTATGAATTCTAATTGTGAATTCTGATTATGAATTATGGATACGAACTTGTGAAGTCTGAATTCTTTTGATAAACAGAATCTGAATATCCTTATTTTATAGACTTCGAATTTATTTTTGGTTAGACTCCAAACTTTTATTAACTTACATTCTGAATATCAGTTTTTGGTTATTCTTTCACTTGTTCTATTATAAAACAATGTCGTTCTTTCAGTTATCAACTAACCGTTTTTTGAGTGACATGTGTATAGGTCCCTCCGAAATTCAAGGAAGAATATGACCATTAGAGGAGAGAGCTGGCTGTTGGAGTTGTGCCTATAAATAGGAGCTCATTTGAAATGATCTCATGACTTTAACACTGATCTTTGACAACTGTGCCTATATGCTGTTGAAGTGATTTCTAGAGAGAGAGGCTCTTATAAACTCTCAGGCTTCATGCAGAAAGTTTGAACGACTTGTTCAAACTTTGCTTCATGCAGACTTGCTTCGTGCAGAGGTTCAATTTCCTTAAAATCAAAGACTTCAGGTTGTTAAGTCAGAGGTGCCGATTTCTTTACAAATCGAGGGCTTGCGGGGATAGAAAGACAGATACCGATATTCAGATTGAGGTCTTACCTAGGTTTGGGTAAGACATACTTTCTTGAAAGTATAAATCAAGGAACCTATTATCCAGGGTTGTTGGATACCCTCCTCTTTGGGTTAAAAGAGTTTATTCTAATTACTTGTAGTTTTACTACTTTGTTTTTCCACTACATTTGTATTGTTAAGGAAAGTATAACTTTCTTATACTTCCTCATACTTGTACTCTGTTATAGTTAGATTCTATATGCTTTAAGGTATAATCTCATTTGTTGTAAACTTTTGTTAAGTTTCATTTTCATAATCACTTTTTCGGAATCAATAAAGTTATTAAAACTTAGAGGTGTTTTGAATTTTGGTTACACCAAATTTCCTTAAGGAATTTTTAAAAGTATATAATTCACCCCCCCCCCCCCCCATCTTGTATTTGTATCTCATTTTACAAATTCGATCCTACATTTGGTATTATAGAGTATATCATACTCATACATACCATCCTAACAATTGGTATCATAGGATGTTTCTGAAATACTTATATTCACATATAAGTTTTCCTTGCTAAAGTTTTTTTTCTTGCTAAGATGGACTTCCTTGTACCCCGTACCAATCTAACAATTGGTATTAGAGCATTGGTTCAATATGAATTAATCTAACGATTAGATTCAGAAGGTAATTCTCAGAATTTTATTTTCTGAATTCATATTTTTTAGGAATCTATTTTTTAGAATCATATTTTTCGGATTCATATATTCGGACTCACATAGTTCAGATTCAGTTTTGATTAGAGATACTCTTTTTCTATATTTTTTCTTGTTTACAAACTCTTATTACTAACAAGTTTGTGTGCCAAATATTTTCTTAAGAATGGCAGGTTTAAACGTTGGTTCCATAGATAATCTAAATCCTACCAGACCTCCTGTTTTTTATGGAAATGATTACGAGTACTGGAGAGATAGGATGAATACTTTTGTTATCAATACTAGAGTTGATAACTATCTAATTCTGATTAGAGATTATAAGATTCCGGATAAGGATTTGAGAACCTTTACGAATCAGGAGAAATCATAATATCAATCAAATTCCAGAGTCAGAAATACTTTGTTATGTTCCATGACTAGGAACATCTATAGTCAAATATCATCGTGTGAAGCTACAAACAGTATCTAGAAGAAACTTGAAGTTACACATTTTGGTACATCCAAAGTCATAGAGACCAGAAGACCTATGTTGAGAGCAGAATACCATGGCTTTAACTTTCCTTATGGAGAACCTATAAGCAATGTACAACAAAGGTTTATGACTATTGTGAATAGTTTATAATAAATGGGTTAAAAGGGATTGGATGATGAATCCCTTTTTGACAAGATCATCAACATCATTCCAAATGAGTGGGAATCCAAGAGGACAGCTATTGATGAGAATAGGAATGTCACTCAGATTTCTTTAGATGAGTTGTTTGGAACTCTTCTTCAGCATGAAACCAGAATAAAGAGAGATTCTGAAAATGTTAAGAAGAAGAATGGGAATGGAGGAGTTTCTTTCACAACCACTTCTAAACATATGAAATCCAAGACCCCAGAAAGAGTAACTAGATTAAAGATAAAGAAATTCATTATTCAGTCAGAATCTAGTTATATAGAAAAGTCAGAGAATGAATTAGCTAATCTTTCTCGGAGAATGAACAAGATTGTCGCTCAGAAGAATTATCAGAATAAATACAAAAAGAAAGATTATAGAGACAAGAAAGATGGAGAAGTTACATGTTATGAATGTAGAAGAACAGTTCATATCAAACCTGATTTTCCGTTATTGAAAAATAAGGAAAATAAGGAAAGGAATTCAGAAAAGAATAAGAAGAAATTCTATAGATCAAAGCACAAAAAAATCTTAAAGATAATGATACTTGGAGTGCTAGCTGTGGAGACTCTTCAGAAAGTGAATCATATGAATATGATTCATCAACATATAATAATATGGGATTCTTTGCTACTACTTCTTACCTAAATACATGTCTTATGGCCAAGGTACGCTCTGCCAAGGCTTTAATAAATTTATCTCTTGATAAGAATTACTATTCCGAAAATAGTACTTCTAATGAAGATACTTCATCTTCAAAAAATGAAGAATTACCTTCATATGAATAAGTATCTAGATTTTCCAAGTTACTTTATCAATAAATTGTAAAATTTCTAAGAAATTAGACAAGGCAAATACTAGGGAAGAAATTCTTATAGAAGAGATTTCAGATCTTTCTACAGATCTTGGAGAAAAAGAAGAACTTTTATAAAAACTTTCTAAAGACCTTGAGAAATAAAATTTTTCTAAGGAAGAACATTCTAAAGATCTTAATAATTCTATTTTAAAGATAAAATTTTTTAGAAAAAATCTAACTCTAAGGAAATGATTCCTGAGGATAGGAATTTAGATATCAGACTAAAATCTGAAATATTTTCTCTTAAGAAGATCCTTGAAAAATTTACCTCTAGGAAGGAAAATTTTGACAAGATTTATTCTCAAATTAAACCTCAAGGAAACACTACTGGAGTAGGTTATACTCACCAAAAACTGGTTTTTAAAAACAACTATTTTGTTCCTTCTAGAGCCCCTTTTTTCACTAAGTGTCAAAGTGGTGGGCATTGGAAGAAAAATTGCTCCTTGAATAGAGTTCAATCTCTTGGGTTTCATAAAGCTTATTTTTCTAAACAAATGTGGATACCCAAAATTTTGTTGTCTAACAATTCTAGATCCAAGAAAGTTTGGATTCCGAAAGTCTGACTCTTTTGTTTTCAGGAAAAAAAGAAGGTACCAACAGCAATACGTGGTACATGGATAGTGGATGTTCCAGGCATATGACTGGTAACAAAAATTATTTTGAAAAGATTATCAAGATGAAAGGAGGAAAAGTAACTTTCGGAGATAATGCTCAGGGAGAAATTATTGGTATAGGTAACATTGTTCTTCTTGGAAAAACTTTGATTTCAAATGTTTTAAAACCCTGCACATCACTCTCGTGCAAAGCACATAGATATTAGGCATCACTTTCTTAGGGATCACACACTAAAATAAGATATCATTCTTCAATTCATCAGAATGCAAGATCAACTTTCTGATATTTTCACAAAATCATTATCCTCCGATAGATTTGACTACATTAAATAAAAGTTAGGAATGATAACCGTGAGGTAATCTTCCTCCATTAAATTTCTGTTGAATCAATCTTCTTAAAGTAATAAACTCCTTTTCATAGGGGGAGTACATATATTATTGAAGTTTTTCAAAATTTTCATAATGAAAATTTTCATAGTTATTTTTTCAAAAATTTTGTAATAAAAATTTTCATATAGTTAGTTTTTCAAAATTTTCGTAATGAAAATTTTCATAGATAGTTTTTCAAAAAAATTCGTAATGAAAATTTTCATAGTTAGATTTTCATAAATTTTCATAAGGAAAATTTTTGTAGTAATTTTTTCAAAGCTTCTGTAATGAGAATTTTCGGATTTGAAATTTTCATAATGGAATTTTCGGATTTGAAATTTTTGTAATGGAAATTCTCGAATTTGAAATTTTTGTAAAGGAAATTTTTGTAAGGGAAATTTTCATAAAGGAAATTTTCATAATGGAAATTTTTGAAATGGAAATTTTCTTAATGGAAATTTCATAATGAGAATTTTCGTACTCATAATTTTTGTAATAGATTTTTGGTACTCAAAATTTTTGCAATAAAACTTTTAGATCTTAAATTTTTCGTAATAAGTTTTTCGTGTTGAGTTTTTTGTAGTCAAATTTTCTTTAAGAAAAATATCACCTATTACGAATAATATTCCTAGCCAATCTGAAAGGTATGATTTCTTTACTCAAGTTTTTGTAATCATTTTTACTTACAGGTATTTTCTTTTAATATTTCGGATTCGTTTCTCCTTAAATCCGAACGTTTTTCTTAAAACCTCAAAAGATCGAATTAAATATTTCCTTGCGGGCATGTTTTCAATCGTCAGATCAGATCAAAGAGTTTTTCAACCGTTAGATTGGAATTGGAAGTTGAAAGGTCACTTCCATCTCCTATATAAAGAGGACCCCTGGTGGTTGTCCCACATAGATTTTCAAGCTTGTGCATGTTGAACCTCTAATAATCTACAAAAGCCCGTTCTGAATTCTTCAGAAGTACTCCAGTCTGAATGTCTGCAGAATTCCCTTCTCAAGAGATGTCATCAGTTAAGCTGATTACTGAATGGAAAATTTATAGGGAGAGGTTGGTACACCCAAATTTATTCAATAATTATGACTCAATTATTTCCAAGAATATCATGCTCAATGTTTGGGAAAGTATTGCTATTTCTAAGACAGCAGCTCAAGATGTAGTCTATCCAGATCTTCTTATCGAATTCTATGAATCAGTTTGCTTCTTCAAGGAAGAGGGTAGAGAAAAATTATCCTTTAAGTGTTATGGGAAGACTTACAAACTTTCTTTCACCAAGGCTGCAAGCTTGGTGGGGCTGGCATATGAAGGGGAAGCTGAGTTTTGCTCACACAAACTCCCAGAGGTTCAAAGAAGTTTCGTCAAGGTAAAGGCCATGGAATGCCTTGGTCTTACTGATGTAAAGACAGCCAAGATTTCCCATCTTTCTACCAATAATCAGATTCTACAATTATGGGTGCAAGGTCTTATTTTACCGAGGAAGGCTGATAAGGACACCCTCAAGAAAAGTGACATGTAAATCTTATATTTTTTGGTAAATCTAATGAAAATCAATTTGATAATGCACATCCTCATTACGATTCAAAACATCAAGAATGGGAACCTCAGATCTCAGATCATTATGTATCCAGCATTGCTTTCAAAGTTGATAGTTCAGCGTCTTGAATCATTCAAGATCCCATGTAGCTCCAAGCCAAGAAACTGAAAGGTGATTCTGATTAGTGATGACACCCTCAAATAAATGAATATAGGATTCTCTAAAGAGACAGGGGAGTTTTATGATCTGCCAGTGGAAGAGGCAGAAGCCAATCTGGAAAAATTTTAGAAAGTTGAACCCTCAAATAAGACCGGTAAGAAAAGGAAGTTGAAGGAAGTGGAAGCTAAATATAAAACCCCTAAGTCTAAAGAACCTCAATCCGCACCTCCTAAACCAAAGAATCAAAAGGCCTACCCGGATGAGTTGGTAGCAAAGTGGAGAGAGGATAAGAAGAATAGAAAAGAAGGGGATCCACATTTTGGTTTGGATCCTGTTGAGGCTATGGCCTTAAAAGAAAAATTTGATGATGAGCTAGAGAAACAGGCTAAAGAGAAAAAGTTGAAGAAGAAAATTTTGGAGGCAGATATTGTTCAATCACTTTTGAAGGCAATATAAATTACATCCGAGAACATCCTAGTGCCAAAGTCTTTTCTGGTGGAATCATTGCCTAAGACTCTAGGTAAGAAGACTCTGGAAAATCTCAAAGAAAAGGAAGTTGAGAAAGAAGTGATGGATGATGTTCAAGAAGTTGTAGAGGAAGTTCAACAAGATGAGAGGAGTGGTAGCTCTGATGATTTAATTAAGCAAGTTTAAGAATATCAAGATAAGGGAACCCCATCTGAAAAGTTGTCAGTCCGGACTTCTCAAGCCGGATCCTCAAAAATTACTACTCTGGGAGTTGATGAGAAAGGATAAGAAGAAGAATTGAACAAACTATCTAAATAAGAAAGTCATAATAATGACTTTATCTATCCTGAGGATATTGTGTCTAGTGTTGAAAAAGAGAAGATTGATGAAGACAAGATTGTACAACTATCCGGTAGTGAGCATGAATCCCATGATGAAGAGGTCGTTCCGAAGATCAGTAAGGGAAAACAAATAGTGGTGGATACTCCAATGAAAGACATTTGGAGGAAGAAGGAAGTTGGAGGTTCTTCAAAGAGAAAGATGGTGGAAATAGAAGAAGAAAAATCTCCAAGTAAATTGTCAGATTCGGAGTCATCTGCTTTGGGGCACGATTTTGTTGTACAGTCTCTAAAGAAGCTGGTTGATACTATTCTAATATTTCCCATAATTGATTCTACATGCCAGATGCTACAGCATAGTTTGAACCAAAATTCAGAATCTGTATCCATGGTCATGGACAGATGTGTGAATATTGAGGCAGAATACAAGAATTTTCTGATCAATTATGAGGCTCACAGAAAATCCTGCAGAAAAATGACTCTTTGGTCGAAAAAAATCAATGAAGATTTGGGTGATCTTGATCAGTTTCAGGAATATGTCAAAGATTATTTTGACACCGAAGACTCCAAGATCAAGGATCTTACAAATAGTTTTCAAGAAAATCTATGTCTAGAATAAAGTTCTTGGATTCAGGATGTAAAATATCTAAATGGGAAGCTGAGATATATTGTTCAAAGCTTGAAAACAGAAAATGAGCTTCAGAGTGAGATGGAAGAAAATCTAGTGAAGCAAGATGAATTTCTAAAGGCTCAGGAAGAGGCCATGAAGGCTCAGGCAGAGGACCTGAAGGCTAAGGAAGACAGGATCAAGGCATTAGAAAATCAAGCTGAGGAAGATCATAAAGAGTTGAATAAGTTGAAAACCATTGTCAAGATGTTAATGCCCAAGGAAAAAGAAACAAAATAGACCACTCCAATATTTTGTTATATTTTTTCCTTGTACTAATTCTTTCCATAGTAATGAAACTATTGGTTGTTTGTTTTTTCTGGTTTTCAATACTAATATTTCATATACTTTATTAGTTTTCCATTCCCTCAAACTATTTTTGAAAATCACAAAGGGGGAGAAGGAAAAAGAATTATAAAAGGGAGAAGAAAAGTTTCTAAGTAAAGAAGAACTATCCCTAAGTAAGGGGGAGTTTATCTAAATGGGAGTTCTCATTACGAAGATTTCCACATTCAAATGAAATTTCTCGTTCTGGAAATCTAGAATATGATCCTTAGAGTTCCAAAGCCTAAGGGGGAGTTAGTCATATTCACCATTGTCTATAAACAAAGGGAGATAATCTTTAATTTCAAAGTCTAGAAATTTATTCTAAGTCCTTACATTCTTTTTCGTAAGGATGTTTATGCTTTCTAAAAAGGGGGAGATTGTTGAGTCAATAATGTTTCCTCATGAATTTACCATTCATATTATTTTGAAAATCACAAATACCTTATCTTAAACCAAATTTTATTTTACCCCTATAAGGAAAATTTCCTTCCCTAAGGAAATTTATCCTTACCATGTTTTCTTTGCTCAAATAAAAATTCTTCTAAGTGTGTAATTTGGATAGAGTCCTAGGAATCATAGAATACTTAGATATGAGTCATTATATTTTTGGATCCAAATTCCTTTTATGAACTTTTATAAAGTTCTACTCCGAATTCCCTATTATGAACTTTTATGAAGTTAAAATCTGAATTCTGATTACGAACTTGTATAAAGTTCTAACTATGAATTTTGATGATGAATTCTAATTATGACTTTTCATTATGAATTCTGAAGTTGAATTCTGAGTACGAATTCTCATTATGAAATCTGATGATGAATTCTGATTATGAATTCTCATTACGAATTCTGATGATGAATTTTGATTATGAATTCTCATTACGAATTCTGATGATGAATTTTGATTATGAATTCTCATTATGAATTCTGATGATGAATTCTAATTACGAATTCTCATAACGAATTCTTATGATGAATTCTAATTACGAATTCTCATTAATAATTCTGATGATTAATTATGATTACAAATTCTCATTATGAATATTGATGATGAATTCTGATTACGAATTCTCATTACGAATTATGATGATGAATTCTGATTATGAATTTTTATTACGAATTCTGATTGTGAATTATGATTATGAATTATGGATATGAACTTGTG
The DNA here is from genome assembly GCA_963277665.1 of Viscum album. Taxonomy (NCBI): domain Eukaryota; kingdom Viridiplantae; phylum Streptophyta; class Magnoliopsida; order Santalales; family Viscaceae; genus Viscum; species Viscum album. Next base: position 1,128,438,901 of record OY728128.1, on the reverse strand, counting down.
AAGTCTGAATTCTTCTGATAAATATAATCTGAATATCTTTGTTTTATAGACTCCGAATTTATTTTTGGTTAGACTCCGAACTTTTATTTTCTTACATTCTGAATATCAGTTTTTGGTTATTCTTTCACTTTTTCTATTATAAAACAATGTCGTGCATTCATTTATCAACTAAACATTGTTTGAGTAATATGTGTATAGGTCCCTCCGAAATTCAAGGAAGAATATGACCGTTGGAGGAGGGAGCTGACCATTGGAGATGTGCCTATAAATAGGAGCTCATTTGAAAAGAGCTCACGACTTTAACATTGATCTTTGACAAGTGTTCCTACATGCTGTTGAAGTTATTTCTAGAGAGAGAGGCTCTTATAAACTCTCAGGATTCATTCATAAAGTTTGAACGACTTGTTCAGACTTTTCTTCGTGTAGAGTTGCTTCGTACAGAGGTTTGATTTCCTTAAAATCAGAGACTTCGGGTTGTGAAGTTAGAGGTGCCGATTTCCTTACAAATCGAGGGCTTGCGGGGATAGCAAGACAGATACCAATATTCAGATTGAGGGATTACCTGGGTTTGGGTAAGATATACTTTCCTGAAAGTATAAATCAAGGGACCTCTTATCCAGGGTTGTTGGATACCCTCCTCTTTGGGTTAAAAGATTTTATTCTTGTTACTTGTAGTTTTACTACTTTGTTTTTCTGCTGCATTTGTATTGTTGAGGAAAGTATAAATTTCTTATACTTACTCATACTTGTACTCTGTTATAGTTAGATTCAATACTTTTTAAGTTAGAATCTCATTTTTTGTAAAATTTTGTTAAGTTTCATTTCTGGAATTACTTTTTCGGAATCAAGCAAGTTATTAGAACTTAGAGGTGTTGTGAATTTTGGTTACGCAAAATTTCCTTAAGAAATTTTTAAAAGTATACAATTCACCCCCCCCCCTATTTTATTTATATCTCATTTTACATATTCGATCCTACATTTGTTATTATATAGTATATCACACTCAGACATACCATCCTAACAAAAGCCTAGTATGTAAATTGGGGGGGGGGGTTCTGCTCTAAAGTCACCAAGGAACTACACTGCCTAGTCCTACTGGAGGGTACTTCTTGGGAATAGTCATCGAGAAAATCTACTACCTATCCCTACTATAGGGTAAGCCTGGAAAGATCATTGGGGAACTCCACTACCCAACCTTACTGGAGGGTAAGCCCGAAATGTCAAGGAACTCCACTACCCATCCCTACTGAAGGGTAACATGTAATGATTATTAGGGAATGCCACTACCTAGCCCTGTTAGAGGGTAATCCCAGAAAGAGGTCTTCAAAAAACTCCACTGCCTAGTACTACTAGAGGGTAATACCCAGAAAGCTCTGGTGATCCTACACAATCATTGTCACCATCGATCACTAGCTAGCCAAGTGCCATACCTGAAACATTTCACATCATATCTCTAAAGATGCTATTGGGGTAACCATAATGTTTTACGTGAAAAAACACATATAATAGGCTATTAAAGGGGAAAATATGAGTTCAAATGAAGGACATGTGGATTTTTGAAGTCTCCCAAAAGGATCTCAAAGGGTACACAGCTTGTGAGGGGATCCACACAGCGTTTGGTCCTGCTTCACAGCCTGGTCATTTCACTATCTTCCACCAAGCTTCATCCCATGTAGTTAAACATGCTGTATAGGTGGACTACACGTCGTGTCCTAACTAACTAGGACCAAGTTCATGTCTGCTATCCATGTCTGTGTACTCTGGTACATGGTGTGTGCCTTCACACAAAATACCACCCGTGTACTCATGTTGTCTTTGTTTACTTCTACACAGAACCTTACACATGTGGTTTGTCAAATGGTCATTACAACTGGGTAATGGGTACACAACATGAAAGGTTGACTACATGTCGTGTCCTACTTAAGATTTCCATAACCCTAGCGTTGTCGGTGAGGGGAACTAAATGTCATTTTTTTCATCATGTACACGGCATGTAGTCATGTTTTTGGCAAAATTTACAGATTTATAGATCTATGCTCATACATAGAATTCAATGAAACCACTTTAGATCTAGTGAAATCTAAGGCTGGAAAAGGTGTATCTACACATAAATCATGATTTTGGGCCATATCTCACCATAAATCGATCACCTCCATGCATGTGGGTTTCATTGGGAATTTTAAAAACATCAAATTGGTCATAGCCATATTGCACACTTCCCGAATCTATGCTCAATTCAGCATTGTGCTTTCACTTCACAAATTCACCATGAATTTGGGGGTTTGATTGAACTCGGTACCTCCTGGAAAGTCGAATCAAGACCGAGGGGATCCAACTAGTGAAGAACATGAAGAATTTTTTGGGATAAATGCCCCAAAAATAAGGTTTAAACAACACAGACAAATAATTATTGGTCAGAGACCAAGAACAGAGCACCAGGGTTAGATGGAAAAATAGAAAATAAATAATTTTCAATAACCAGGGAAATAAAAATGTTGCAATTAGCACATATCCCTGAAAAGGGATGGATCTACTCAATCATTTAATCTAAGGCCATAAAATAAAAAAAATTCATAATTTATTATTGGATCAATCACTAATGAAGAATATTCTCTCACAACATTTTGAAGGAGTTTCGGTGTTTGCTGCATTCAGATCTAATTAGATTCAGGGTTTTGTCATCATTTGATCATGATTCGCTAATGGGAGGAGGAAGAGAGTTTCATTAGTGGTGGGAGAATTATGATCCAACCCTAGAAAATTCTCCATAGCGGCATATTTTTAAACATATAATTTAGGTTAAATGAATTTAATTAATTAATTAACTAATCCACTTAAACATACTTCCAATGAGTGAAGGGTCTGAACATCCCGCATAGACTCATTTTATGTCACGCCTAGGGTAAACACCGCGTTACAGACTCAACTATAGTCTTGGATTACTGATCTAATCCACTGTTTAAGAGTTATCCAGTTTTCTTTAACTAAATGCGCACACATAGTATAAAATATATTTAATATTTTTATATGATTAATTCTGGGCACACTAGACCTCATAATCACACCACATATCAGTGATTATCTATAGAAATATATATATAAATATTTCAAAGTCTCGCAAGGAGAAAATAGGTTCTCTACATTTCTTCTCACCTGTGATGGTCAATCTAGCAATTAAAGTCATGTTCACATAGGAGGACTTAGTGTTGATGTGTTTTTGACCACTCATGTGGTTAGAGGGTCCTGATAGTGTGGCGTAGAAATTTTTTTGGGGGTGCTTGTCATATAAATCCATGGGTGAGGTGAGGATCCTTCGGTTGATAGTGTTGATGCTATCGGTTGGGGGATAAGGCTCGTCATATTGAGGTCGTTGGGATTATATTTTTTGGGGAGGATGGAGAACATCATTCCTTGGGACATCATGCTATGAGATGACATTGATTTTATTTTAGGATAGGTATTTTTTTGCCTCCATACACCAGGCTTCGAGTAGATGTGTGCTTTCAAGTAGGGGTTTTAGAGACCATGGTTACATTTACTTGGGGATTCCTTTAGGATGTTGGTGATTTATTTGAGACATGAGGTGTTAGGAGGAATAAGGTGTTGTGTTACTTACTTAGAGGAGGAACCTGAAGGTTCACATAGGTTTTTTGACATAAGGGGATATCTTGGGCCATGGGCCAGGGATCCTTACCTCTTCAGTGATTCCAGCATTGGTCGAAGAAGTTTACAACTTCTTAAGCTCCTAAAAGGATGTCTGGCATTCTGGGCTCTACTCAAAATTTACCACTTTCAAGGTGAGTGTATTCAAGGGTGAAGAAAGCTAAGAAAAATCACTGACAACGAGCTTGTAATACACTTCTATAACCAAGAAGCTTCTAATTTTGAAAACATTCTTCAGCTACCCCCATGACATCACTACACTGATCTTCTCAAGATCCATTGAAACCCCACAATATGAGATCACATGAATTGGAAACTTCACTATTCTAGTTCAAAAGTACACTTTGAGAACATAGAATGGATAATATGATCTCGAAGAGTGACAAACTAGATCCACAAGTATTGTTCATTCTCTTCCATGGTCCCAGGGTATAATAGGATGTCATCCTCAAATAACACAACAAAGGAGTCAAGGTACTGATGAATCAACCTATTCATAAGTGAAATAAAGACTAAAAGATCATTAGTCAGCCTGAATGGAATGCTAAAATACTCAAAATGGTCGTACCTACTTCAAAAGGCTATTTTAGGGACATCTTCCTCTCTGAATCTAACTTTGTGATACCCATTCGGTCTTTGGGAACCACCTTTCCCCCTTGAGATGATAAAAAAGTTCATAAATGAGGGGAAAAGAATACTTGTTCTTGACCGTTAACTTATTCAAATTTTGGTAATCGATACATAACTGAAGAGATCCAATGGTGTTCCTTTCCAATTGAACTAGGTCATCCCAAGGTGAGATTCTCAAGAAAATGAATCCTTTGCATTCCAAATCTTCCATCTATATCGTTAATTCCCTCAACTTAGTGGGGGTCATATAGTATGAGGGAATAGATATTAGTTATGTACCCAATTCCAAATTGATGGTAAACTCCACATCCCACTCTATAGAAAAACCTAAGAAATCACCTAGAAATACCATGGGAAACTCATCCACCACAAGAGGTAATCCACCCTGAAAACCTACATCATCATCCTCTAACATGATCAATGTGACTTGAAAAAAAATATTTCCTTACTCCAAAATATATAGTGTTTCCTAACTAAGGATCCCATTCACCCTTAAAACCTAGGTACAATGATCAAATTCCATAAAAATCACTCACTGATTATAGCAATCGATGTGTGCCTTGAACCGCACAATTTAATCCATACAAAGGATCAAATCAAAGTGTTCCATTTCTAGAACTCAGAAATATCATTCCATCTTGAACCCTAACAGAGTTAGAGGACATGATGGGTACCTAAAACCCTACTCTCTCTTTTTACCAAGCGGCATCACCAACTATATCGCATATGGAACAAGCTTGATCAGAAATTTCAAAAAATCCAAGAGTTGTTTAAAAATAAAGGAATTTGATGCATCTATGTAAAATTGAACAAAAATTATAGACAATTCAATAAGAATCATAGCTATAACTATGGAAGGTTTAGCATCTGATTCCACTAGAGATTATTCCCTAGCATGAAGGGGCCTCATCTCTTCCTAATCTTCAGAAAGACTATTGACCTATTGATCTTCTTTAAGCAAACTCAGCCCAGTAGTATACCAAAACCTATCACCACAACCACCAAATTGAGTGCCTGATGTCCTAGAAGGTTCTAATTGGGTTTCTATTAACCTAGATACTATGGAGTCCATAACACCCTAATATATGCATGTGTATCTCTACAAAACCTCTGCAGATACCTCATATGTTGACACTGATGGAAAGGTCTATGTGGTGTTGAACACGCCAAATGCTTATTTACTGGCCTTCCACATTGATGGATTAAGACTGATCCCACATCAGAAGCCACATACAAAGGAGAACATGAAGGGTAGCCTGATCTACCACCTCCCTTATTTTCCTTCTCATATCGCTTCCTCTTCTTTTCAGATGAACCACCACTACTCTAGCCCACTGATGAAACTTCCCCAAAAAAATTAGACTTGTCAGAATGGTAAATCTACACCATCAAATAATGATCAACCACCTCAACATACATCTTCAGATTAAACAAGAATACTTGAGATTGAATATCTGACTGCAACCTCATTTTAAACTGTTTAGCCTTCAGCTTCTCATTAGAAACTAATTTAGGTGTGAACCGAACCAATTCGGTGAAATGGTTGGAATACTACAACATGGTTTGATCCCCTTAGTGGAGGTCTAGAATCTCCTGGGTCTTTAAAAAGACCAATTTCTCATATAAATATTTCTTATTGAAGACTACCTTGATGTAATTACAACCCATCTTCTCATGATTTTCCACTTGGACCACTAGGTCCCACCACCTACGATTAGGACATTCCAATAAGAACAAAGCACAATTCACCTTAACTGCTTCAGTAGTATTAAGAAATTCAAAAATTCTTTTAATCTTTTCAATCCAATCCTCTGCTTCCTAAGGGTCCATGCTACCCTAAAAGGAAGAATGATTTTTCTTTAGGAACTCCTAAGCCTTGTCCTTTTTAGGACCTCGTTTGGCCTCCCTAACATGTGAAGGACTAGATCCCACTCCATGATCCAATGGTTAGATATCCAAAACCACTACTTCTACTAAGTCTCGAATCAACTGGTGAATGATAACTCTCACTGACCTCTTCTCACGGTTTCATAGGAATTTTTCATAGAGGCATGGTACTAAAACTATCAAAAAATAAGAAAAATCCCAAATGCACTATTCAGAATGTTTTTCAATAGCAATAAAATTTACAAACACTTCCATAAATACAAAAATAAAAATAAAAACAAGAATAATAACAAGATTGACCACTCCACCCCCACTCGGTGTCCAGGAGTAGTCTGTAGCCTGTAAGTTTTACTTGAAGAAGATGTTAAACCAAATCCCAACATCCCATGGTGTACCAAGGCATATCATGATGTGTTTTATCCAGACATCCCACTTGCAACCAGAACCTCAATCCCCAACAATCATAGCTCGGGTCTATCCAAAAAATTCCTAAATATCATGGCCTAGAGAAAAAGGTAAAACCTCCCTATGATGCCATTTTTTTGCAAACCAAGATAGTATTTAATACAACCCAACACCTGAATTTTCCCATGGAATGGATTGAAGGGAGTTCCTAATTCACATGGGTTGGAAACTAGTTCTCGAGCATCAAACATCACAATTTGAGAATGATTTCACCCAAATGAATCAACCATAAACAACCCACAAGAGTAAAACATCACCACAATAATCAATAACTATAATCAAAAGGAATTAAACTATCACAAGTTAAAAAAATTACACTTTTAACCAAAATCAAAGATACCAAAATAGGGAGGGGAAACTAGTAGACAACCAAAAACCTCCATGAAATGAGAGGGTCAACACCCTCATGCCACCACCACTAACACCTACATGTGCAAGATCACTCGCAATTGTATCCACCATCACCACCATAGAACATCTTTCCTTTACCTAGGTAAAATATAACAAGGTCTACATACAACCTAGGGTTTATATATATTGTGATCTAATTCCCCATAGAATATAACCATAAGATATTCTATGCTATAAAATCATAATAAAAATAAATATGTCAATTTTTAAAGGAAAGAAAATAAAGGAAAACATTCTAAAATGAAACACACTTTGAGATTAAATGGGAGAGTAAACATGTCACCAAGCTAAGTGACAATCATAGCATCACATGAGATATGAACCATGGGTAATCCCTAAGGCACTAGGGTTAGTGGGGACCTAGGATCCTCATACCTTGGTAATATAGTATAGAAAACACAACCCAAAACATCCTCATGCACGAGCCACTATAGAGGAATCACATCCAATGTTCTAGTGCTGCCTGATCAACATCAAATGTTTAGTATGTGTTATATCATCAATCCTTATAGGGGGAACCAGGCCTTGGGTATGTTTATCCACCTAGCATACTAGACATATTCTACCTGACCTAGACACTAAGGATTCCCTTTATGCTCAATTCCTTTTTCCTATGTCATAAGGACTACCTCATGCACATAGATACATTTCCAAAATTCAAAACACTTGAGGAAAAATCACCATTTTCAATTGGAAAATAATTTATCATGTCATATGAACCACCACTACCCTCACACACACCCTTAAATGGAACACACATGAAAACCGCCATTTTCTATAGGAATAACCTCTTTTAAACACAAACACACAACCAAAATCCTTTGAAAACATAGATCACACCACCCACACAAGTCATAGAACAAAATTAAAAAACACAGCAAGCATACTAAAATAATCCAACAATGTTAAATCATGGAATCACATTCCTTTTATTTGGAAACTTTTGGAAAATAGGTGGAAACCATAAACACACCCCAAAGAGACCCTATAAAGGAAATAAAATGCCATAAACATAATTATTAAACCCAAGAAACAAATATTTAACCCTTATTAGGTTAACCCATCCACTAGAGAAAGGAGAACCCAATGAAGAAGAAAGAACGAACCAAGAAGAAGGAAGAATAAGAGGAATAGAGAAGCTTACTTGATGTCTTTTGAATAGTCCACACCGAAACCACACAATATTTAAGGCCCAAGGGTGAGAAAGGGGATATTGAGATGTGCATAGGGATGATAATCCTAAATGGTTTGAATAAGGAGTGGATTGGGGTTTAAATCAGGTAAGGGTAGTTTTTGGAATTTCACATTTTTAAGGTTCTAAGCAGGCCACACAATTTTCCAAACCATTCGAAAGCCATGAGACACCTACTTGTGAAGGAAAAGTTGGTTGAATGATCTCTTTGGGAGGGAAACATGCCCATTTGGATGATTGTGTACCTCAGATAGCCCCACTGATCTATGTGCATGGTTAACATGCATGCCCGTGCATGGGATGTACGATAATCTTGCTCTTTATTACACATTAATACTTTATTTATTACATAAAATTACACTTAATACAACCCAAAATATCAATAAATATTGAATCTTTTGGAGTTATGTACATTACATAATAACTTATGACCTGGGATACATAACAGTATTGAACACTTCTTTGACATGATTATAAAATTTTAACGAACTTAAAACTCATTGGATAACCTAGAGAAAAACATAAGAAATGGGTGATATATAAATCCTAGTAAGGGAATAAAAAGTCATAACATGAATAAGATAATACATTTTATAAAATATTCATATCAATGGATCATATAAGGAACATGAATATGATATAGCATGATAATCATAACATGGGAAATGTGGCAACAACTTAAAAAACTGCATCATAAACTTAGGTCAATGCTAAATTTTTAAAGACTTAATGGTAGAAAAATTACCATAAATTAATTAGGTACACCCCTATCCCAACATGATGTATCGTGATACTAAACATTACCTAATGCATTGGAGTGCTATCTGAGTGAACCCATCACATTAATTTCATTCTCATGCTTAAGTGTGTCACATAGATCATACTACATGAAGTTGTTAATCATGATAATTTATTCCATGATCAAGAAATGTGCAATAAATACATGTAAGTCCCTAATAAATAATAATATGTGCATAAAGGGTAATACCCTTGATATAAAAATGGGTATGATATTCACTACATAATTGTTTTGGCATGAAAAATCACGGTGAAATTTTGTCAGCATAACGATGTTACTTAAAAATTCATAAAAATGTTTAATGAGAGATAATGAGGTCTATAATTATTTTTAAATAAAATTTTAAGTATTAGGGGCATGTAAAATCAGATCCCAACATTAAAAATTTGAAAATATATGAACAATATAATGAATAAACATGAATATAGAAAAGAATCCTTACGAAATTTCGGCATAGTAATGGGTGTGCATAATGGATCATGGGAGGATTAATGAGAGTGAAATAAAGATATAATAATTTTACAACAAATTTATTGTAATGGGAATATGTAATATCATATCCCATCATATGAAAATGAAAACTAAAAGACATAACATAAAATGAGTGTTTGATAAAAGAGGAGAGTGGAAGATGAGGTTCCCTTACTTGAGTGTGTGACTCCAAATGCATGGGAGGGGATTCTTGATAGAATGGGGGAACCTTGGGAGGAATATAGTGAGTAGAGGGAAGATTATGGAATTTCTATAAGGATTTTAACTAAAGATAAATGGGATATTTGGTGAGTTTGTATAGGAAAGGAGGGGGATTTCTTTATTATTTAGGTTTTGGACACTATATAATAAAATCTCAAAAACCACAAATTATCCAATGATTTCTTCCAAAAGGGATTGTTTTAAATTATTTTATAAGGTAAAATTCCTAACTTATTAAAATATTACCATAGGTGATGTGTATGTGAGTCACACTCTTAATGAAATGATTTTAAAATCTTAAAATATTTTATAAGACTTGAAAGATTCATAATGGCTTTAGAAAATAGATAAAATAAAATTAAAATCACAATATTTTAAATTGAAAACATATATTTGGTCATGGATCCCATTTATATTACTTATTAAATCACTTTTGGGTTATTATGGTGTCATAAGACGCAAAATATATTTATAAAGCATTTAATTTTTACCCGAAAATTCAACTGTCTCGAAAAATTATGAAAAGATAACCATTGAATAATTTCAATATCCTGATTCCAAAAAAAATATTAATTTTGTATAAATTATTTTATAAATATGTGAATTTTCACTTTTAAAATAATAACCTACATTTATTGAAAATGAAGGGTTTATTGGCAATAAGAGTTTTTGAACCCTAATAAAAAACTATATCTGACTTCATAAAAAATTATATTATCATTTGTATTTGATAAAAATTGTTTATTAATAATATTTTATTAGAATATTATTTATTTCAAAAATCCATTAATTCTTAAATTCATTAATTTAATTTAAATATAAACAAAAAAATACAATTTGTGCTTTATAGTATCAAAATAAAAATAAATTACAAAGTGACAATAATATGATGATAATATATTAATTATTCTATAAAAAATAATATACATACTCATATTTCAATATCCTTATTACATATCCCTTTAATACACCAAAAAACGTCCTAAGGGTAAGGTTCACGGTGGTGGGACTTTCATGGGGCAGTTCTGCAAACATGGTTTGGGTTGCGAACTCAATGCGATTTAACTTCTCTCATAAACAGTTTTTCTCATATTTAAGTTGTTGGATATTAGTTTGGGATTGGTCTAGGGAAAATACTATTAATTCTATCTCCCTCAAAATCTCTGATAAAGAGGATTCATAGGGTACAATCCTACTAGTTGATGCCATCACTTCTTTTGTCTGTGGAAATTGGATTTTTTAAAACCCTATATCTATACTAATCATGTGATCATTGTTTAACAACTATATTATCAATGATAATGACTCATAATGTTCAATTTAATCCAATGGTCATAATAAGAAAAAATAATTACATGTGTTTTGTATAATCATATTATATAATAATACATTTAATTAAATAAAAAGGGGAATTTTATTCATAATAGTTTGGGTTGTTAAAATATTCCACCCTTTAGAAATTCCTCCCTTGAAATTTTAGTTTCCCATACTAAAACAGATGAGGGTAAGTCTGCTTTAGAACTTCCTCCTATTCCCACATCACTTCTTCTACCTTTTGGTTTCTCCGTAATACATTGACAAGGGGAATTGTCTTATTTTTTAGAACTTTTTCTCTATGATGTAAGATCTTCACCAGCTTATACTCATAAGAATGTTAATTCACCAATGGTACCACCTATAGATTGAGTAGATGTGAGGGGTCCAGTATATACTTTCTCAAGGGGGATACATTGAATACATCATGAACTTGAGATAGGTTAGGTGGGAGCTCTAGTCTATAGGATTCCATTATCAAAAGGGATTATGTACCTTAGACTAAGATTTCCCTTCTTCCCAAATCTCATCACTTTCTTCCATGGAGATATGTAGAGGAATACCATGTCTCCAACATAAAACTCTAGGTTTTCTTCTATGATTATCAGTATAGCTCTTTTTTTCAAATATAAGAAGCCTTGATGTGCTACCAAATAGTCATAACCTTATCCACCATTTCTTCAACCATTACAAGACTTATAATTTTTCATTTCCCAACTTCATCCCAGCATGTCGATGTTCTGCACCTATTATCATAAAGGGCTTCATAGTGAGCCATTTGGATTCTTGAGTGGAAACTCTTGTTGTAAGAGAACTCAACCAAAGTAAGATGTTGGTACCATCTGATTTTGATGTCTATAGAACATGCTCACAACATGTCTTCCAATGTATTAATAGTCCGCTCAGATTGACTATCAGTTTGAGGATGAAAGGTTGTACTGATGTTCAACTTAGTGTTTAGAGCAAGCTAGAGACTTTTCCAGAACTTGGAGGTGAATCTTGGATCTTGATCAGATACAATTGATAGTGGTACTCTATACATACTTACCACTTATCTGATGTATATCATGTTGGGCGGAGAAAGAAAGGAAGTGATGGCAAGAGGGGGGGTGAATTTCCTTTTAAAAAATGATTAACAATTTAAAATCAAAGTTGAAAGTGCAGCGGAAATAAAGAGGCAAGACACAAGAATTGATAATGGAGTTCGGCCAAAAACCCGGCCTACATCTCCGCTCCCAACTCAACCGTTGAGAGATTTACTACCGCTTGCTTTTTAATGGTTTTAGCAAGAAACCCACTAGACTTTTCAGGTTAGTCTAGAACCTATTACAGCTTGCTTTTAGTGGTTATGCAAGAACCCACTTGCTTTTAATGGTTGATCAAGAACCCACTAGCCTTCTTACAGGTGAAGGCTAGCTCACCTATGTCTCAAGCCTTTTACAAGGTAAGGCTTGACCAACCTCTTCACACCTTGAAGGTGGTGTGAGAACCCAAAGAAAGAGAGATGAGAAAGAGATGGGGTTTGTAGGCACAAACCCAAATTGATGCTCAAAATAAATAAAACAATAAAAAAACGTAATGGGGAAGTCTTGGGCGCCAATGGATTGATGGAGCTGATGAAGGGCGCTCCCAAGCTTCTTTGATGGTGCTCCTTGGATATGGAAGTTGGTTGGAGCAAGTGGGGTTCCCTTGGAGCAATCCGCCGGAGGTTCGCCAAATGATCAAAAATGTGTCTGTTGGCTTCCGTATGGCTTTCTTAAGTTTCTGGTGCTTCCTAGGCCTTTATTTATAGAGGGGGAACCCTCATATGACTGTTGGAGGCCTTTGGAGCCGTTGGAGAGGCTTTCGGAGCCGTTGGAGGCCAAGTGGACAGGCTGGTCAAAAGCCCAACGGCTAGTTTGACTGCCTCCACCGGCTGACCGGTACAGGGCCACCGGTTGGCCGGTGTGTGCAAAAAGGAGGAGGGCTCGGGCTCAGGCTCCACCGGCTGGCCGGTGAGGGGTCCACCGGTTGGCCGGTGCTGAGGCAGTAGCAACCACTGTTCTGGCTGGGTGCCACCGGCTGGCCGGTGCTGAGGCCACCGGTTGGCCGGTGCTCTGGACAGTGGAGAGCCTTTCTGTCAATGGTCCATCGGCTGGCTGGTGTCATGACACCGGTTGGCCGGTGGACTGAAAACAGTCCAAGTAAACTCCTTTGCCACTTCTTGCTCCTGAAATCATGCCTAACAACACAAACACTTGAAAACAAGATTAGATAAATGAGAGGGTGATTGTGATCATGAAAATCAAACCACGAGGGGTACGAGAGGTACAACAATCTCCCCCTATTTTGATGATAACAATCACCAAAACAAACAATGTAAAAAATGAAATGAAAAACATGCTTTAAAGAATTTTTCCCCCAATCAACCAAGAATTTCTCCCCCTTTGTGATTATCAAAATAGCACGGGGCATAAAACTTGATTGAGGGAAACGTTGAAAAACAAGATAGAGTTTTTTAAACCAATTGAAATTTTTGAAATTTGAATTGAAAGTTTTGAATCGAAAATTGAATTGAGAATTTTGAATTGAAAGTTTGAAATGAAAAATTGAATAACAGTTTGAATTGAAAGTTTTGAGTGAAAAATTGAATAACAATTTGAAATTAAAAGTTTTGAAAAGAAAATTGAAATGAAAAATTTGAATTGAACATTTTGAAATGAAAATTTTGATACCAAGTGTTGAAATTGAAAGTTGGAATCGAAAGTTTTGAAATTGAAAGTATTAAATGAAACAAAAAAGGCTTAAACAAACCTAACTCCCCCTAAATAAAAACAACAAATCACCGGGGAGAGGATTATCAAACCGAGACAAATTTTGGGCCGGTAAGACTCGCTAAAAGGGATTTTTCAATCCATACTTGTCTAGTGGCGGGTCTTCTCCTATAAAATTCATCATTGAAGAAAATAGTTTTGGGCCTACCATACCGGGCATTTTTGCAATTGCACTCATAGATTAAGTGCCCGGGTTTTTTGCAATAATTACAAAATTTAAATTGGGAGCTCCCCCTTACAAAAATAGTGGGTGCATGGGAGGAGGAAGCTTGCTTGGAATAGCCAAGCCCTTGGGTGGTTCTAGATATACGTTGGGAACCAAGCAAATTGTTCAAATTTTGTTCACCTTGGGTGAACTTGGCAAGATATTCCCTTAATTATTTGATGGTTGAATTCAAAGAATCAACATCGGGAAGATTTTGGATTTTAAGGGACAACTCTTCCTTCTCTTTGAGAAGTTGTTCTTTTTCGGAAGAGAGTTTTTTGAAATTCTTTTTTAAAGAAACAAATTTGGAAGAAAGTTCGTGAAAACCTTCCTCCAATTGATCTCTCTCATGTTGGAGATCCTCATAAGACATGTGATTGAAAGAATTTGAATTTGAAGAACAAGAGGATGAGGAGTCGGAAGAGGTTACCTCATGAAATGCCATTAGGCATTTGTTACCGTTGTCACTTGAGGAGGATGAGGAGGAGGTGGAGCTATCACTCCATGTGGCCTTGAATGCCTTCTTCTTCTCCTTTTTCTTGGCCTTTTTCTTGTGGGATGGGCAATCGGGCTTGTCATCGCCTTTAGTACCTTCATGGGTTACTTCTAAAAGATTCCAAATATCATGAGAAGATGAGCAAGTAGAAATACGATTAAATTCATTACGGTCTAACCCACAATGAAGAGCATTCATGGCTTTGCCATCAAGCTCAAAATTTGCAATGTCTTCGGGGGTCCATTTGGATTCATCGGGAGAAGAAAGTGAATAACCATGCATGACAATTTTAAAAATAGGATAACCAATGCTTTTAAGAAAAGTGGTCATGCGGGTTTTCCAAAAAGAATAGTCGGTTCCATCAAAAAATGGAGCACGACCCAAAGAATAGCCTTCGGGGGCGAAAGAGGTTGATGTCATCGCAATGGATCTTTAAATTTGAAACCGGTTAGGGTATTACTCAAATTTCCCTCTGATACCAATTGTTGGGCGGAGAAAGAAAGGAAGTGATGGCAAGAGGGGGGGTGAATTGCCTTTTAAAAAACGATTAACAATTTAAAATCAAAGTTGAAAGTGCAACGGAAATAAAGAGGCAAGACACAAGAATTGATAACGGAGTTCGGCCAAAAACCCGGCCTACGTCTCCGCTCCCAACTCAACCGTTGAGAGATTTACTACCGCTTGCTTTTTAATGGTTTTAGCAAGAAACCCACTAGACTTTTCAGGTTAGTCTAGAACCTATTACAGCTTGCTTTTAGTGGTTATTCAAGAACCCACTTGCTTTTAATGGTTGAGCAAGAACCCACTAGCCTTCTTACAGGTGAAGGCTAGCTCACCTATGTCTCAAGCCTTTTACAAGGTAAGGCTTGACCAACCTCTTCACACCTTGAAGGTGGTGTGAGAACCCAAAGAAAGAGAGATGAGAAAGAGATGGGGTTTGTAGGCACAAACCCAAATTGATGCTCAAAATAAATAAAACAATAAAAACCGTAATGGGGAAGTCTTGGGCGCCAATGGATTGATGGAGCTGATGAAGGGCGCTCCCAAGCTTCTTTGATGGTGCTCCTTGGATATGGAAGTTGGTTGGAGCAAGTGGGGTTCCCTTGGAGCAATCCGCCGGAGGTTCGCCAAATGATCGAAAATGTGTCTGTTGGCTTCCGTATGGATTTCTTAAGTTTCCGGTGCTTCCTAGGCATTTATTTATAGAGGGGGAACCCTCATATGACTGTTGGAGGCCTTTGGAGCCGTTGGAGAGGCTTTCGGAGCCGTTGGAGGCCAAGTGGACAGGCTGGTCAAAAGCCCAACGGCTAGTTTGACTGCCTCCACCGGCTGACCGGTACAGGGCCACCAGTTGGCCGGTGTGTGCAAAAAGGAGGAGGGCTCGGGCTCAGGCTCCACCGGCTGGCCGGTGAGGGGTCCACCGGTTGGCCGGTGCTGAGGCAGTAGCAACCACTGTTCTGGCTGGGTGCCACCGGCTGGCCGGTGCTGAGGCCACCAGTTGGCCGGTGCTGAGGCAGTGGCTGGACTCTCGGTCTGGGCTCTACCGGCTGGCCGGTGCTGAGGCCACCGGTTGTCCGGTGCTCTGGACAGTGGAGAGCCTTTCTGTCAATGGTCCATCGGCTGGTCGGTGTCATGACACCGGTTGGCCGGTGGACTGAAAACAGTCCAAGTAAACTCCTTTGCCACTTCTTGCTCCTGAAATCATGCCTAACAACACAAACACTTGAAAACAAGATTAGATAAATGAGAGGGTGATTGTGATCATGAAAATCAAACCACGAGGGGTACGAGAGGTACAACATATCAGTGGCAGTTGATCTTGTGATAAATCCTCTCGAATCATAATAAAGTGTGCAACCTTTGTAATATGACCTAAAATAACCCATATAACATTGTTTTCATTGAATTTATTTAGAATTCCGGTGACAAAATAAATGGTGATGTTTTCACATTTTTGTTTTGCTATGGGTAATGGTTTCATAACACCCTTAGACTTCTACATTTCATCCTTCACTGTTAGACATACCAATCACTTTGATGTATATTCATTGATCTCCTTCTTCATGTTTTCCCACCAATAGTGATCTCAAAGATCTCGATACATCTTTATGTTTCTTGGGTGAATGGAGAAATTCAAACTATGTGCATAATCCAGTAGTTCCTTATTTAACTCAAGATTTGATAGGACACATAATCTTGAACCAAATCTCAAAATTATGTCTTCATTTACATTAAACTCTAAGGATTTCCCATTCCTTATAGTTTCCACTCTCTTCTGAATTCCAACATCATTTCTTTGAGCATACATTAACCTTTAAAAAAGATATAGTTGAGCAATAATTTTTGACAGGATTGATTATTTTCTTTTATTTATGATTCACATGTCCATCCTTTTCAAATATAATAAGATCGGGTCCCTTTCAATTCTAAATAATGATAGAATTGTTGGGTTCTTTCCACTTATAGCATTTGTCACCTTATTTTCTTTACCAGGATGGTATTGGATTGATTAGTCATAATATTTTATGTTCTCTAACCATCATTGCATGCACATATTATTCTATTTCTATTTGAATATATATTTGAGTCCCTTATGATCAGTATATATATCACACTTCTCCCCATGGAGATAATGCCTCCAGATTTTCAATGCAAAGATCAAAGTTACCTTCTCCGAATCATGTGTGGGACATTTTTGCTCCTGAATTTTCAACTTCATTAAATCATAGGTTATGAATTTTTCATTATTCATTAACACATATCGTAACACTTCTTGTAGGCATCATTGAATATTACGAAAATTTCTCCACTTGTGGGTAGTGTGAGCATAGGGGGCAGTGATAAGCCTCCTTTTCAACTCCATAAAGATTTCTTCATATTCATCATTCCAAGAAAACTTGACTCCCTTTCGATTTATCTTAGTAAGAGGGTTTGATACTCATGAGAAATTTCTCACAAATCAATGATAATACCTAGATAACCTAAGGAAACTATGGATATCTATCATAGATTTTGGCCTTATCCATCATTCGATTTCTTTTTTTCTTTGAAGAATCTATAGATATATCATTGATTGTGATTATATTCCCCAAGAATGAGACTTCATTCAACCATAGCTTACACTTGTTTTACTTTTCATAAATCTTATCCTTTCAAAATGTATTTAGAACAGTGATCAGATGCTCCTCATGCTCCTCCATGGTTTTAGATTATATTAGAATATCATCAATAAAGACTACCAAAATTTTTTTGAGCTAATCTCTAAAGATTCTATTAATCAACTATATGAAGATTTATGGATAATTAGTGAGTCCTAATGGAATTACTATGAAATTTTAGTGCCCATATCTTATATGAAAAGTAGTCTTGAGGATATCCTCCTTATTCACCCTAACTTGGTAATATCTTTACCACATATCCACCTTAGAGATGTATTGTGCTCCACATAGCCGACCTAACAAGTCATCAATCCATGGAACATGATACCTTTTATTTATCATGATCTTATTGAGCTAACTATAATCAATGAAAAGGTGTATTGTCCTATCCTTCATCTTAACAAAGAGGACTGGTGCACCCCATGGTGAAGCACTTGGGTGTATAAACCCTTTATCTAGATACTCTTGTAGTCATTTATTTAACTCCTCAAGTTTCACAACATCCATTCTATACAGAATCTTGGATATTGGTAATGCCCCAGGTATAAGCTTGATTGAAATTTTTACCTCTCAGCTATGAGGAAGATCAAGAAATTTCTCAGAAAACACATCTACATTTCCATCATAATAAGAATGTATTATAGGATTATCTTTTCTATAGACTTAATCATTTGAGATAGATATTCTTGATCGTAGGGAAATAATATACATGCTTGAGATGAAGGTGTTAAAGAAGATTCATCCTCCTCCTTTCACTTGTAGAGAATCCGAGGTCGATTCACAATACAGA
Source organism: Viscum album (assembly GCA_963277665.1). Taxonomy (NCBI): domain Eukaryota; kingdom Viridiplantae; phylum Streptophyta; class Magnoliopsida; order Santalales; family Viscaceae; genus Viscum; species Viscum album. The sequence goes on along the minus strand of OY728128.1, from coordinate 1,128,420,385 downwards.
GAGTGATTTCCTTCTCACAGAAGTTTATATTGGCTCTATATAGGGAAAGTCAATCCATGCCCAGAATTGCATCAAATTCCACCAAAGTAAGTATGACAAGGTTCATTGGGACGTTTATCCCACAAATTATGAAAGGGGTGGAGTAATATACATGGGATGAAATAATTGTCTCATTTTCTATTTTCATTGACATCTCTACTTTCATGCTTTGTGGTGGTGTTTTAATAGTTCCACTAAATTTCATGATATGAAGGAATGATTAGAACTAAAATCCAAAAGTGAATTCACTATTCTTGAATGAATAACTACAGTACCTTTCACCACTTCATTGTTGTGATTCACTTCAGTGGTAGTGATGGATAAATCCCACCCTTGTTACCTTAGAGGTTTTTGGTTACCTCCAAAATCCCTTATCTTAGGTCAATGGTTTTCAAAGTTACATGCTTCCTTGTAGTTGTAACAATGAACAATGTGTTGAGGGTTGATTGGAGCATTACTTTCCTCTATCGTATTAGTGGGTCTCTCTTGTCAGTAATTTCTAGATAGGTATCCTTCCTTCCTACACCTAAAGCACTTCCTTTTTTCCTTTAAGAAATTTCTAGGGTGCTTCTTCCCACACCCTTGACAAGTGGGATGTTAAAATTTATTAGCACCATTATATACCTCTCTCGGACCACCAGAATTAAACTCCACTTTCCTCTTCTTATCCCTAATATACCCTTGATATTAGCTTAAATCTATTTCAACTATGATGGAATATTGTTCAATTTCTTCATAGCTATCAAATTCATGGATCACCAAGGCTTTTTGTAGGCTAGGTTTTAGTCCACCAAACAAGCGTTTAACCTTGAATTCGAGGGTAATGACAAATTCAGAGGAATATCGTGAAAGTATTGTGAATTTTTCTTCATAAACACTAATAGATTAATTGTATTTTTGATTGAGGGTAAGGAAATATCTTTCCATTTTAATTCAGAGGGTGTGAAGGAAGTATTTATTGAAAAACATTCTCCAGAATTCCTTCCACTCCATCGCTTCGATCGCTTTCTCAGGATTCGTATTTTTTATCAATGTCTACCAATGATTAGCTTAAACCTATATACAATAAATAGCTAATAGAATCTTCTCTTGTTCAGAACATTGAAGTATAGGGATGATATTCTCAATAGAGTTGATCCATTGTTCTGTGATTAAGGGATCACATGATCCATTTAAAGTAAGAGGAATTTGTTTCATAAAGATCTCAATTGAGGATTTTTCTCTCATAGGGGGGTTTGGGAACTCCTCTTGATCCAGTTTTCTATTCAGAACATGATTTAGATAAGAGAGTATTATTACAAAGTTTTCTATTCCCGCTCCTATCGGGTTGGGCATCTCGTTGGGGCAGTCATCACATTGCCCTTCACATCGATTGTTAACCTGATTAATCCTATTACTAGTCATTGGCTATAATAAAGGGAAAATTCACGATGATTATTTTAAAAATATTAAACGCATAAAGGTGAATCCAATAAAAATAAAGGAATAACTTATAAATTTCATTTATTTCCTTAACTTATGAATTTTATATGCTTAAATCTATGATATTCATGATCTATTTCCTAATATATATTTTTATGGGAATTTTTTTGTTCTTTTAATAATGTTTTGTAATCAAATTATGAATTTTCCAAATCATATTCCCTGGGAGTATCAAACAAGGTGTGCAGTAAGGCCCATTTTCATATACGATATTACCCTATGTTAGGCCTAAAACATCTTATAGGAGTTATTACTCCTAGGTACATCTGTGCCAGAACCATGTCCACTTGTAGTATCCAAAATAGGGATGTATTTTCTTGATAAACCACTTACTCTATACTAACCAAAATTTAGGGATTTTTTCTTATACTTAGTCTTATTCTTAAGGTTTTTTCTAGAGTTTTCTAATCCTAATCCCAAGAATAACTAAACTCTTGCTCTCATACCAACTATGATAACCCTACTCTTTATTACACATTAATAGTTGATTTATTACAAAAAATTGCACTTAATACAACCCAAAATATTGAGAAGTATATTGTCTTTTAGAATTAGGTACATTATATAACAACTTAATACATGGGATACATAGTATTATTGAGCACTTATTAGACATGATCATAAAATTCAATGAACATAAAACTGCATGGGATAACCTGGGGACAAACATAAGAAAGGGTTAAGCTATAAATCCTTATAAGGGAATAAAAAGTCATTGCATGAAGAAGATAATAAATTTTAGACAATAGTCATATCAATGGATCCTATAAGGAACATGAATAATAAGGCATGATATATCATGATAATCATAACATGGGAAATGTGGAAATAACTTAAAACACTGCATCATAAACTTAAGTCAACTCTAAATTTTTCAAGACTTCATGGTGAAAAAATTTCCATAAAGGAATCAGGTACACCCCTATCCCAACATTTTGTGTCATGATACTAAACATTACCCAATGCATTAGAGTGTTATCTAGGTGCACCCATCAGATTCATTTCATTCTCATGATTAAGTGTACTTTATAGATCATACAACATGGATTCAATCATCATGATAATTTATTCCATGGTCAAAAAATGTAGAATATATACATTTAATTCCTCAATCAATAATTATATGTTATTCACTGTGAATACCCTTTATAGAAAATTGGGTATGGTATTTACTATGCAATTGTTTTTTCATGGAAAATCATAGTGAAATTTTGGCAGCATAACAGCATTACTTAAAAATCATAAAAATGGTTGATGAGAGAGAAATGGGTCTATAATTATTTGGACATAAAATGATCCATATTAGGTACATTTAAAAACATATTACAATAATATAAATTTGGAAATATAAAGAACAATGTAATGAAGAAACATGAATAAAGAAAAGAATCCTTATAAAATTTTTCCATGGTATTGGGTGTGCATAAACGATCAAGGGAGGATTAATGTGAATGAATGGAAACTCTCATAATTTATAAATAAAATAGAAATTAAGGGGAATATGGAATATCATATACCATATTAATAAAATTAAAAGTAAAATAAATAACATAAAATGAGTGCTTGATAAAAGGGGATAGTGGAAGATGAGGTTCCTTTACTTGAGTGTGTGACTCCAAAGGCTTGGGAGGGGCTTCTTGAAATCCCGAGGTGACTTGTGAGGACTCTATAAAGTGTATTTCAGAGTATGGATGTGATCCAAGGAGTTTTAGTGAATAAAAATGGGATATTGGGTGAGTTTATATAGGAAAGGAGGGGGTTTCTATATTATTTAGGTTTTGGACTATACGTAATAAAATATCCAAAACCACAAACCATCCCATGGTTTTCCCCATGGTTTCTACCAAAATTGATTGGTTTAAATTATTTTATAAGTCCAAGGTCAAAAATTATTAAAATATTACCATAGTTTATGTGGAGGCGATTCACACTCTTAAAGAACTGATTTTAAAATCTTAAAATATTTTATAAGTTTTGCAAGATTCATAATGGCTTTACAAAATAAATCAAATAAACCTAAAATCATGTTATTTTAAAGGAAAAAAGATATATTTATTCAAGGATCCCATTTATATTACTTATTATATAACTTTTGGGTCATTGTGATGTTATAAAACATGAAGTATATTTATACAGTATTTAATTTTTACCTAAAAATTCGACTGTCTCGAAAAATAATGAAAAATTCACCTGGTAAAGGGGTAGGTCAATATTAAACATTGAGAGTGTTTTTAAATTGAAGATGATGAAATAAATGTGATTTGGTTTAATAATGATTCATATGGATTAATTAATGAACAATAGGATTGATAATATTTATTATATTTTTATTTGAGGGATGTGGAATTCAAAAGAGATATTGTTGTTCTAAACCTATATGTGAAATAATCTAAAGAATATAAGTTCATGGTACTCATCTATATTGATGAAATTATCTTTGGTGTAATCAAGATGAAATTTCATGATAAATTTTCTAATTTAATGTAGTCAAATTTTAAAATTCCAATGATTTATGAGATTATATACTTTCCCAAGATATAAGTTAGTAAAAAAGATGGCATATACTTTTATTTCTTATAAAATGTATAGTAGAGTTATTAAACAGGTTTGATATGAAATGTTCCTAACTAGTTTCAATATCAATTATAGATTGAACGAATATTTGAATGAATTAATATAGAAAATATTGGGATCAATATTTATAATGAATAATGATGAGAATATTTTAATACTCAATAAAAATTTCTAGACATACTTTATTCTACTTATTTGTAATCTTGGTTTTAAATTAGTCCAATGGAAGAACATTTTACAATTGTGAAAAATATCATCTTGTTTGTATAGGGTTCCCTTGATTATGGTTTAGTGTTTAATGTATTAGAATATTTAGATATAGATTGGGACGGAGATATCATTGATAGAAAATCCACAAATGGAGGTAAATTCATTATTGGAAATAAATGTATTGGATGGAATAACATGATGTAAGAGAGCATATCACTTAGCATGGCTAATAAAGAATATATTTTTGTTATAAAGGAAAGTACCCAATTGATTTTGATGAATAAAAAATAGTGGATCTTGGTGAAGTGGCACAAGTAACCACTATGATATATTGTGATAAAAATGTTATTTTGCGAAAATAAAAGCTCTAGTACAACACTTATATACAATTTATATAGACATATGGTATCATTTTATCTAAGAAAAGGTGGAACATGGAATTTTAAATGTGAAATATATTGGAATGCCTTAAAAAGTGGCAGATATATTTATAATACTATTGGATATACAGATGTTTGGGAAGCATTACTTGAATCACAATGTTCAATCATATCCCATGGATTGAAAATGCTTGAAAATCCACTCTCACCGCATTTGTTTATATTTTAACTATGATACTATTCTTAGCATAAATTTACCTTTTGGGTTTCTTGTCAAAGTGAGAAAATGTATATGAAATTGGTGAAATTAGTACAGTCCTTATTGTGATCAATAAGTTCAATAAGTGGAATCAAAGAGTGATTTTGACATAATTTAGTAGAGTCAGTGTAGAAATATCATATTAAGGGGAACGAATTTACCCTTGATGGGGGATTCTTTAGTTTGAGAAAAAACAAGGAGATATGATCCATGAGGGAAAATATCAAGGAGTGATTGAGGAAAGTTGTTTGTGTTTAAAATCTATAAAGTGTGATTAGTCATAGGTTACAAATGGTTGGATAGATCTGATGTTCATAGTTGTACATTTGATGAGAATTGAAATTTTTCAAATTTTTTATCAATATCTTATTGAATATAACCCAATTATTGATCCAAACCCCGAGAAATTGATACGATTTTGTGACTTTTTGATATTCTGGACTTCATTGTAAATTATCTTAAATATTATTTTTAGTGTATTTTTCAATTATGATTTTTTAGAAAATCCATACATTAATTTTTTAATACTTGAAATTTCATTATTTAATGTTTATCAATTTTGTTTAGAAATAGATTTGATCAATTCTTGAATCAAATTGGAAAACTCCACTCTTTTATTTTTGAAATATAGTGGTTTTATTCAATTTTGAAGTTATTTTGGAAATTAAATTGTTGAATGGATCGAATTTGGATCTTTCATTGTTTTATTCATTCTAGAAGCCCTAATTTGATTGTTTTTCTTATATATATGGTATGAAATTGTAAAATGAATTCAATTTTTAAATTAAATTTTTTTAATATATTTGATTTTGGAAGCATTAATTTTATGGGAATTGAGTTCTAGTGTTAAAAGGATTCTCATTCATGATTTGTAATTGTATTGTCTGGTTCATTTGGAGTCCCCATGGCCCGAGAGGAGAGGCCAGGCCTTCCGCACACAAGGCCTCCACATTCAAGATATCAAGATTGTTATGCAGGATGGGTCATGTAATAGTGGATGCAAACATCCAATGAACAACGGAATGAAGCAGAATGGTGCCAACAATTCAAGAACGAACAGAAATAAAAATACAGAAATGAAATTGTAGGAATATAAAAGACAAGAAGATATTTACGTGAATCGGACCCTCTGGGTCCTACTGCATGGCAAGAACACCCCTCACGCACGCGTTTATTAATCCTCAAAGAAAATAATTACAACACAACGGATTTTCCCTAATAGATCAAGCAACAGGGAAAGAAAATTTACAAGGCTTTAATAAAATCTTAAGGAAGAGAAAGAGAAACTCACAGTGTCAGACATAAACTCGCCCGGCGGTCCTGATCTCTTCAATCTTGCCTGGATCTGGTTTGAGTGGGCTCGCGAACTGGCCTTCGGAGTTCTGAAGCCGAGGAAGGCGTTGTAACGATGCTCCATCAGAGGCGATACACCAGTAATTTTTTGTGGAGATCGTTTGCCGTCGAGAATACCCTTCAAGGGTTCGAGAGCCAGGATCCGAGGAAGGAGAACGCGCTGTGATCTCCGGGGGGAAGCAAAGTTGAGTCAATATAAGGATACTTTGTGAGACGAGTCATAGTAGGGTTGATTAAACCCCCTACGAGTGACAGTTCGGCGCAAGAACCTGCCCTCACCAGGGCGTGCCACAAAGAAAAAGGAAAACTGAAAGCCGCTGATCAGTTAGAATAGTGCTACACAGATGGACGGCCAAGGAAAAATGGGCAGTGATCCTGATCAACGGTAGAGAAGTAATGGGAGGCTTGATTCGGATTGTTAGCGTGGTAAGAGGTCATGCGGGAGAATAAAATAACAGGGCATGTGGAAATAAACAGGAAGAGTTAAAAAACAGTATTATAAAATGAATTTAATATAAAAACCAATAATTAATTAAAATTCATTAATTCACAAAACTCCACCATTTTTAATTAAATTTAGAGATGATCTTGCAACTAAGGTTATGAAATAGGTACCAAGTTCATTCTATCTAAAGAAAATTTGAACTTAGATAAAATCACAGCTTTAGTCAAACTATCAGCTGGGTTTTTATCAGTGTGTATCTTATTGACACACACGGTTCCTTGTTCTATAACATATCTAATAAAATGTAATATAATATCTATGTGCTTAGATTTAACATGGAAAACTAAATTTTTATATAAGTGTAATGTATATTGACTATCATAAAATACATTAATAAATGAATTATAAAGCTTGAGTTCAGAAGAAAATCCTGTAAGCCATAAGGATTCCTTTACCGCCTCGGTGAGTGTAATGTATCAAACTCAGTAGTGAAGAGGGAAACAACATAAAGCATGTTTCACTTCCATGAAATAGGGCCACCGCAGGTAGTGAACACGTATCCAGTCAATGATTTTCTGGTTTCATTGTTACCTGCATAATCAGCATCTGCAAAGCCTACCAAAATGTTAGAAGCATCAAAAATTTTACCAAAGCACAAAGATAAATTAGATGTACATGAGAGGTATCTGAGAAGCCATTTAAGGGCATGCCAATGAGGCTTCCCAGGAGCGTCCATAAATCTGCTTCGGGTGCAGATAACAAAAGCAATGTCAGGCCTGGTGAAAATCACAGAGTACATTATACTACCAACAATACTGGCATATGGAATTGTAGAACCCCGGGACACCCTGAGAGGGGAGGGGTGAATTAGGGTAACAAATTTTTCTTTTAATGTGATGGATCTTGTTCCCACATTGGTAGGAACTTGTTGAACCTGTATGATGAATATGATCAGAAATCAAACATTCACATGTAGAGAGATGACACATCACTTTTTACTTGGTTCACCACTAAGGGCTACATCCAAGAAGCATATGCCGACTGGTTTTCGGTCGTACCAAATTCCACTAAACGTCACTAGATGTGAATTACAAAGGTTTAGGCACAGTCACTCTGTCCCAGGCTCACTTCCTTTACAAAAGTTTAGGGATATCTCACCGCGTCCCTCGGGTCACTCTCGTTGACTTCCCCTGGCTCACTGCCTTTGGTGAAGTCCCACTCAGTTTATAGACGTGAAGGTCTCTTCATTTTTACAAAAGAATGCATCCTCTATTAAATGTAGATGCTCTGTTGAAGTCCAACTCTCACCAATAGACAAATCTCACTTTCCGCTGAGGGTACCGAGCAATCTCCCAGCTTTCATGCAGCTTCAAATAGATGGGCGTACTTCAAGAAACACCAGGCACGCTTCCCCAAGCCAGCGTGCAAGTTTCAAAGACGGCGTGCAAGTCCAAGACAAACACTTGCGCGAATCTCACTTATTCAACATCAAACTTGCGCGACTCACTTCCCTTCTCGCCCAAACGAACTTGGATGCACAGTAAATAGCTATCGCACAGCCTCTACTTGCGCGACCCACCAACACTTGCGCGATCACTACACCTGCGTGGCGGGAGCTCTGAATTTCTCTATGTTTGAACTTCGTACAGAATGAGGAGGGGTGGTCATTTATTTATAGGCATTCGGATAACCTGCGCGGTGGAGCGCAAGTCTTACCTCAGCGCGCAAGTTTCGGCACGCAAGTCTTCTATCCCCCATGACACTTGCGCGACCAACCCAGAAACTTGGGCGCCCCTACTTCCTTTGCCATATTTTGATGATCTGATCATGAAGGACAAACGGCGCACAAGTTTCCAATCCTCCTAGGCATCGGCACGCAAGTCCTTTCTTAGTGCGCAAGTCACTTGCGCGACCAAACATATACTTGCGCGACCCTCTTTCCTTTTTCATATTTTGAAGTTCTGATCTTGAAAAACATATGGCGCGCAAGTTTCCTCTCCTTCTGTTCAACGGCGTGCAAGTCTCTTTTCCAAAACACCTTTTCTCCATTTGTTGATTCTCAGTCCCAAATTTTGCAAACACTGGAGACCAGTGCCACCTTTAATACTTGTTATCTGCTTATTCAGTATGATCACTTTTCTATAACACATTCTGACCTTCCATTGAGGATTAACAAAAAACACAAACCATACTCTAAATCATACACAGAATGTCCATGGTTCCAAAAATCCCCCCCCCTTTGGGTTTGTTGGAAACCAGCAAATAAATTCAGTAGATCCACATGCAAACCAAAAACGCAAGAATCAACTCAGCCAGCACTCTAAGTCTACGTGAGAAATGCTCGGTGTAGCAAACAAGAGATGAAGCTTGAATTGGGTTCCTGTGTTTTGGAATTCACAATGAAGCCCAAGACATTCTCTTACAGTGTCACAGAATCATTACATGCATGATCATGTCTGAACATGCCTGAACATGCCTAAATTTATTCCTTTCTCCCCCATTGACAATAAACCCAAAGACCAGTATTTGTTCATTGTTCAGCTCAAACTACACCCCTGGATAGTATCTCCCCCACAAACCTGCATCACAGCCACAAACAGATAAAAAGCAGTTAACATAATTGGGGAGAGGGGTATTGCATAACCTCCTTATGCATTAGGAGGTGGTTGAACACCGAGGTTCAACCGATGCTTCTCAAATACAGCCATTGATAGTGGCTTGGTCAAGATATCAGCCACTTGCTCATCAGTTCCCACATGATCCATTCTAATCACGCTTTGCTCAACTTTTTCTTTGATAAAGTGATACATGATTTCAATATGTTTTTTACGAGAATGTTGAACAGGATTCTTCGTAAGATCAATTGTACTTTTGTTATCACAGTAAATTACCATTGGTTGTTTCACCTCATCAGCAATATCTGTTAGTTGTTGCTTCATCAATAGCAGTTGATTACATGCCTTTGTGGCGGCGATATACTTAGCTTCGGCAGTACTAAGAGAAGTAATTTATTATTTCTTTCTCAACCAGCCAACACATTTATTCCCAATATAGAATGTACCACCACTGGTGGAATTTCTGTCCACAACATCGCCATCCCAGTCAGCATCAGAAAATACTAATAATTCGTTGTTCCTTCCTATAGCAAAGGATAAGCCACAGTTGTGAGCCCCTTGAATATACCTCGTGATTATTTTTACTGCTTCCATATGTTCCTCCTTTGGATTACTCTGAAAGCGGTCTGCAAGACATGTGGCAAAGACAATATTTGGTCGTGTTGCTGTCAGGTACAGTAGGCTCCCAATGATCCTCCTGTACATGGTGGGATCTACAGAGGTCACATCCTCATGCTTTCCAAGTTTAGTTCCAACTACAATCGGAGTTGACATTGGTTTGGAGTCTTGCATATTAAACTTTTTCATCAGCTCTCTTGCATACTTTCCCTGAGAGATGAAAGTGTAATCCTTCTTTTGAATCACTTGCAGCCCCAAGAAATATGTGAGCTCCTCAATCATAGACATTTAAAATTCTGATTTCATGTGATTGGAAAATTCATCCACTGATTTCTTCTTGCTGCCACCAAAAATAATGTCATCAACGTAGACTAGAACCATGAACTGATCTTTTGGAGAATTCTTCACGTACAAATTGTGGTCTAATCCTCCTCTCTTTAATTCCAACTTCTTGAGATACGAGTCCAGTCAGGAATACCATGCTCATGGTGCCTACTTCAAACCATATAGATCTTTCTTCAGTTTTGAGACCTTTGTTTCATCAGAACCAAGAACAAAACCCACTGGTTGTTCAATATAGACTTCTTCTTCGAGTACACAATTCAAGAATGTTGTCTTGACATCCATCTGGTATACTTTATATCCTCTTTGGAGTGCCATGGAAAGGAAAATCCTTATTGACTCTAGTCTAGCCACTAGAGAAAAGGTTTCTTCAATATCAACACCTTCAATCTGAGAGTATCCTTTACATATCAGTCATGCCTTGTTTCTAATAACACCTCCATGCTCATCAAACTTGTTTTTGAAGATCCATTTTGTATCAATCACATTGTGACCTTCAGGTCTTTGGACAAGATCCCATGTCTGATTCTTCTCAATCTGATCTAACTCTTCATTCATGGATTTTACCCATGATTCATCCTTTGCAGCCTCTCCAAATGAGGATGGCTCCACAACTGACAGAAATGCAGATTGTGTGTTATTCCTCATTCTTCTTGTTTGAGTGGGTGCACTCATGTCCCCAATTATGTTAGAGGGATCAATCTCAGCTCTATGATTTCTCTTGTGCGGATCAGTTGCATTCTATCCAGCCATAGTTTCTTCATCAGATTCTTCTTCTGAGCCAACATCATGATGCGACTGCTGAGTGTTTTGTACAGCTTCCTCTATTTTTGTATTTGTATTTTCTACATGTTCACTTTCTTCTTCACTTTATCTCACATCAGCATATGACGTCCTTGAATCATTTGTGGTTTTCTTTTCAATTATTTTAAAATCACTTCTTTCCACAATCCTTCCTAATCGCTTGTTGAAACACTTATAGGATTTGCTGTTCATTGAGTATCTGAGGAAAATTCCTTCATCTGCATTGTCACCATACTTCCCTTGATTTCCTTCTTTGTTTTTGATGAAACATTTACTTCCAAAAACATGAAAGTATTCCAAAGAGGGCTTCCTTCCATGCCACAATTCATATGGTGTCTTCGTCTCACCCATATAGAGTCCTGTTTGATTTTGAATATACACTGCAGCTTGAATAGCCTCTTTCCAGTAATGTCGTGGAATACGACTCTCAATCAGCATAGTTTGTGCCATGTTGTTCACCTGTCGATTCCTACATTCAACAACTCCATTTTGTTGTGGAGTTCTCATAGCAGCTACCTCATGTTGTATCCCATGCTTCTCCAGATAATTTTCAAATTCAATGGATGTGTATTCCCCTCCATTGTCAGATCGCAACACTTTGATTGTTCGTCTAGTATCATTCTCAGTGATTCGCCGATATGTTTTCATGCAGTCAAGGACTTGTCATTTCCTGTGAATGACCATCACACATGTCATTCTACTGTAATCATCTATGAAAATGACAAAGTACCTTTCTCCATGAGTTCCAGCAACATTTATCGGCCCACATACATCTGTATGGATCATATCAAGAAGGTGAGATGCCCTTTTCTTCTTAGGCCAATATGAACTGCAGACCAGCTTCCCACGAATGCAAGCATCACAAGATTGTTCATGTTCACGCTTCAGGTTGGGAATGTCCATGACAATCCTCAATTTTGATATTTTCTCCATGTCTTGTTGATTGATGTGTCCCAGTCTCCGATGCCACAAATTTTTTTCTTCTTCAACAGTCATGTAACAGACATTTTCTTCACTATCAACCTGATACAAGTTGCCTTCTTTTCTGCATCCCTTCATAAGTGAATTGTCTATCTTTCTCTTGATAGTGCAGCCTTTCTGATTAAAAGTAACTATAATTCCTGAGTCACAGAGTTGACTCATGCTGAGTAGATTATGACGTAGGCCATCTACGTAAAAGACTTCAGTCTTCTTTAGTTCTCCATTATCTAATTTAGTACTTCCACTGCCTTTGATTTTCAGAGCTCCATCATTACCAAATCGTATAGTACCATCAACCTTCCTTTTGATAACCGTTAACAGGCCAGCATTACCTGTCATATGAGATGAGCAACCACTATCTAGAATCTAGGTATTGTTGCTTTTCGTAGCTTTGAGGGCCACCTCTGCACGGTTGGATTTATCAATTTTCTTCCTTTCCTTCCATGAGACATTGGATTGAGTATATAGTACTGATGGTCTTTCAATTATCTCTTCTGCATACCCAGTTTCTTCATAGTCGAAATCTTCTTTCAGAGGAGAAAACTTGTTTGAAATAACAACATTGTCTTGCTGACGAGACTTGACTTGTCTCGAACTTTGGTATGAGGTGTCCATGTCCCTTCTCTGCCTGCAATTAACAGTCTTATGACCAAAGTTAGAACAATGAAAACAATATCCATAGAAATTTTTTCTTCTATAAGAATTAGGATATGAATTTGTTCTCCTCTGTTGGACTCCTATATCTTCTCCATTCAGATAGCTTCTTTCCTCTTCACAATATGACATGGTATGGCCCAGATAGCCACAGAACTGACACTTCATGAGAGGAAATGTCTTCTCACTTGAATTTATCCTCATACCTTCTTCCTTGGGAGAATAGTTAGAGTGCCTGTCATTTCTGAATGTTTGAGGATAATTTTCAGTTCTCCTTTCAGTTTGGATTGAGGGTTACTTTTTTAGCACTTTAGGCAATGTTTCAACATGTTCAACTTTCATCTTGTCTTTCTTTTGGATATTTTCACTTCCAGCAGTTGATGTCTCAGCTTCACAGCCAATTCCACTCTTTCCCATGCAAGCAGGTCTTTGACCACTCAAGATTTTTCCAACCCCATCTGAACAACACTTAGTTATTGCCAGTAATTCTGCATATGAGAATCTTCCAAACTGTATTTTCTTTCTTGATTCTTTTGAAATTGATTCAGTCTCAAGTTTAATCCTAAGAGTAACAACTTCCTCATCAAGACCCTCAGTAGTCTTGGATTTTTCCTCTAGTCTGGAGGTGAGGTCATTTATGACCTTAGCCTGCTCTTCAATTCTCAGTTTCATATCCACTACATCAACATTGATTTCAAGTATTTTAGATTGTTCTTTCACAAATTCTTCCAGTCGTTCAATTTCAGCTTCAAGTTGATCAACATATTCAGTTTATTATTCTATAATTGATTTCCACTTATTGCAACTCTTATATTTAATCTTAAGCTTACTAACAGCATCCTTAAGTTGCAACTCGGGATCTGCACTAGATTTCAACTGATTTTCTCCACCAGTATCTTCTGATTTTTCAATAGTGGCCATCATGGAAGCATGGTTTCCAGTTTTAAACTCTGGTTCTTCTTCTTCACAGAATTCATTATCATCAACTTTCTTTTCACAGACAAAACTCTTCTTCAGAACTTTCTTTCTAGATTTGAAATCTCCTTTCTTGAAAAACCTTTTCTGAGGCTTCTAAATTTTTTCAACATTGTTATCGTCATCATCAATCTTTCTTAAGCACTGAGAAGCAATGTGCCCAACTTTGCCACAACGAAAGCAAGCTAGAGGTAACTTCCCTTTGAATTTCCCTTTTCCCTTCTGGAACTTCTTGGAAATGAGAGAAAGAATTTCTTTTTCCTCTTCGTCTTCACCACTACTATATTTTGATATTTTCATTTTCTCCATGGATTTGAACGCCATTTCCTTGCTTACTCGTGTAGTGGAATCTTCCAGTTCGACTCTCATTTCATATGCCACTAGGCTGCTCAACAGATCATCCAAAGAAAGTTTTGTAAGATCTCTTTCCTCAAGGGTTGAAACCTTTGCATTGTAAAGGGGTGGAAGTATTATTAATATTTTCTTCACAATGTCTACATCTTTTATTTCTTCACCTAGACCCCGAATTGCGCCAACCACTTCAGTAATTCGATTGAAGGAGTCTGCATTCTCATCAGGATACATCTTCAGATCATCAATCCTATTTTGTAGGACCTGTAGTTTCACCTCCTTCACTCTTATGTCTCCTTCATAAATGGTTTCAAGTTTATCCCACATGGACTTTTCTGAGGTGGAAATCATCACCTTTAGATAGATCTTATCAGAAAGGGATGTGGTGAGATCATTCTATGCTTTAGCATCAGCATCAATAATTTTCCTATCAGCATCCGTCATAGCCAGCCCTGTTGGATTAGTAACTTGTATACCTTGTATGGTTGAAAATAGAACATCCATCCCAAGGGATCTTAGATGAGATCTCATTCTATTCTTTCAGATCTGTAAATTACTTCCATCGAAGAGAGGGACTCCCCGTACATTGACTGCATTCTCCATGATGACAAAGGACAGATTCAACACCAACAACCTTTACCCTTTGATACCACTTGTAGAACCTCAAGACACCCTGAGAGGAGAAGGGTGAATCAGGGTGAAAACTTTTTCTTTTAATGCGATGGATATTGTTCCCACATTGGTAGGAACTTGTTGAACCTGTATGATGAATATGATCAGAAAGCAAACATTCACATGCAGAGAGATGACACAGCACTTTTTACTTGGTTCGCCACTAAGGGCTACGTCCAAGGAGCATACGCCGACTGGTTGTCGGTCATACCAAATTCCACTAAACTTCACTAGATGTGGATTACAAAGGTTTGGGCACAGTCACTCTGTCCTAGGCTCACTGTCTTTACAAAAGTTCAGGGATAGCTCACTGCGTCCCTCGGGTCACTCCCGTTGACTCCCCCTGGCTCACTGCCTTTGGTGAAGTCCCACTCAGTTTATAGACGTGAAGGTCTCTTCATTGTTACAAAATAATGCATCCTCTATTGAATGTAGATGCTATGTTGAAGTCCAACTCTCACCAGTAGATGAATATCACTTTCCGCTGAGGGTACCGGGCAATCTCCCAGCTTTCGTGCAGCTTCAAATAGATGGGTGTATTTCAAGCAACACCAGGCGTGCTTCCCCAATCCGGCACACAAGTTTCAAAGATGGCGCGCAAGTCCAAGACAAACACTTGCGCGACTCTCACTTCTTCAACACCGAACTTGCGCGACTCACTTCCCTTCTCGCCCAAACGAACTTGGATGCACAACAAACAGTTGTCGCGCAACCTCTACTTGTGCAACCCGCCAACACTTGCGCGATCACTACACCTACACAGCGGGAGCTCTGAATTTATCTAAGTCTAAACTTCATATAGTTTGAGGAGGGGTGGTCTTCTATTTATAGGCATTCGGATAACCTGCGCGGCAGCGCGAAAGTCTTACCTCGGCGTGCAATTTTCGGCGTGCAAGTCTTCTGTCCCCCTTGACACTTGCGCGACCAACCCAGAAACTTGGGCACCCCTACTTCCTTTTCCATATTTTGATGATCTGATCACGAAGGAAAAATAGAGCACAAGTTTCCAATCCTCCTAGGC
Organism: Viscum album; assembly: GCA_963277665.1. NCBI lineage: Eukaryota > Viridiplantae > Streptophyta > Magnoliopsida > Santalales > Viscaceae > Viscum > Viscum album. Next base: position 1,128,404,610 of record OY728128.1, on the reverse strand, counting down.
ACCGGCGCGCAAATCCTTTCTCGGCGCGCAAGTCACTTGCGCGACCAAACATATACTTGTGCGACCCTCTTTCCTTTTCCATATTTTGAAGTTCTGATCTTGAAAACATATGGCGCGCAAGTTTCCTCTACTTCTAGTCAACGGCATGCAAGTCTCTTTTCCAAAACACCTTTTCTCCATTTGTTCATTCTCAGGCCCAAATTTGGCAAACACTGGAGACCGGTGCCACCTTCAATACTTGTTATTTGCTTATTCAGTATGATCACTTTGCTAGCACACATTCTGACATTCCACTAAGGATTGACAACAAACACAAACCATACTCTAAATCATGCACAGAACGTTCATGATTCCAACAGGAATTTTAGACATAAATTGCACGTCATTATCGGCAGTGGGTGCTTGTGTTAAAGAAAACTTAAAATGTTGAGAAAGAGGTACATTAATAGGTTTGAGAGATTCAAACATGTATCTCTTTAAGATCTTTAAAATATAAACGTGTTGAGATAATTATAGAAATTTGTTAGGTCTATCTCTAATGACTTCAACACCTAAAATCTGGTTAGTTGCACCTAAGTCTTTCATTTCAAAATTGCCTATTAATTGGGATTTAATAGAAGTGATAAAACTCATATTTTTACATATGATAAGCATGTAATATACATAAAGAAAGAGGTAAATCATACAACCTTGGATGGATTTAAAGTAAATGCATGAATCATATTGGCTCCTGGTGAATTGGTTATTAAACATAAAGGAATCAAATTTTTTATACCACTGCCTAGACGCCTGTTTTAAAACATACAAGGAATTATTAAGGAGGAAAACTTGGTTTGATTTGAATTCCTTTGAATAACCATCAGGAGGTTTCATATAGATTTTTTTATTCAGATCCCCGTGTAAGAAGGAAGTTTTAACATCAAGTTGTTCGATGTGCAGATCGAGATAGGCAACAAAATATAGTAGGAGCCTAATGGAAGAGTGTTTGAAAACAGGGGAAAAGATTTTAGCATAGTCGATTCCATCTCTTTGGAGAAATCCTTTGGTGACTAGCCTTGCTTTGAACCTTACTTTATTTCCCTCCGTGTTGTCTTCCTTTCTCTTATAAATCCACTTGGACCCAATCACTTTAGCATTCAGAGGCATGTGAACAATGGTCCAGGTGTGATTTTTCTTTAGAGATTTCATCTCTTCATTCATGGCTATGATCCAATGCATTGAATCTTTATCCTTTAAAGCTTTCCTGTACGATTGAAGATCATCATCGATGAGATCATGGGCCACATGAAAGGCATATGAAGCCATATCATACTGGCTGAACCGAGCAGGTTGTCTGGAGACTCTACTTTGTCTATCTCGGGTTAATTTATAATCTTGATGAACAATGGAAGGTCCAGAATCAATGTCTGAACCAAAACTCGTCTCAGAGTCAGCCACATCAATGGACTGAGGAGGAGGTGGAATAGTCTGAACATCAGTCTCAACGTGAGTAGATGGCTCATGATCATCATACTTATGGAGGTCTGGATCCCAACTTCGAGGTCTGTCAATCTTGGTCTTAGGGGAAGATGACTCATGGAAAACCACATCTCTACTAATAATGAACTTTTGGTGTCCTGGTTTATCCACCCAGAGTTTATATCCTTTAACTCCCTCGGGATAACAAACAAAGATGCACTTAAGGGCTCTAGGTTCAAGCATATCAGTTTTGATATGAGCATAGGTTGTACACCCGAAGACCCTTGAGTAGGAATATGAAGGGGGCTTTCTGGTCCAGAGTTATTCTGGAGTTATGAATTGATTTGCAGAAGAGGGACACCTGTTAATCAGGTACACAACAGTGCTAGTGGCCTCGGCCCAAAAGGATTTGGGGAGGCCCGAGTATGAAAGCATACTACAGACTCTTTCAAGGATATTCTGATTCATCAGCTCTGTTAGGCTATTCTGTTGGGGAGTTTCAGTAAAAGTTCTATGCCTCTTAATTCCTTCATACTCACAATATTGAATGAACTCGGTGGACAAGTACTCAAGCCCATTGTTTGTCCTCATGGTCTTAACTTTCTTCCCAGTCTGATTCTCAACTAAAGCTTCCCAGGTTTTGAATGTTTGGAAAACATCATATTTATTCTTAAGGATGTACACCCAAACCTTCCTGGAGTAATCAACGATATAGGTGATGAAATAGAAACCTCCACCATGAGAGGAGGTCCTGGTCAGTCCCCACAAATCTGAATGGATATATTCAAGTGGGGCGGATGCCTTGAAGGAGGATCTATTGAAGGTCACTCTTTTAGCCTTTCCCATCACACAATCTTCACAGAATGGGAGATTTGTAGTTGTGTTGTCACTCAGCAATCTTTGCTTGTTGAGTTCTTCAAGCCCTTTGGAGCTTACATGCCCCAACCTTCTATTCCAGAGCATAGTGTTGTCAGTGTTTGTATTGTAAACACTACCCAACTATCTTGAATATGTCCTACCATTCAATACATTCAACCCATTCACAAGGGACCCTCTAAATATGGTTCTAGATCCTTTGGAAACTTTTATAGAACCCGATTTAGATCTAAAGGTATATCCCTTTTGATTTAGGACTCCTAACGATATCAAGTTTCACTGCTGGTTGGGGACCCACATTACATCAAGTAGGGTGATGATTGAATGGTCATCCAATTCTATTAGGATAGATCATCTTCCCTCAACCTTGCACTTGTTGTTATTCCCTAATAGGACGTCCCCTTCCACTCTCTCAACCAGCTCTAGGAAAGACTCTCTATGTGGACACATATGGAAGGAGCAGTCAGAGTCAAGGAACCAATCACGATCGAGTGTATGGCTGGACACATTTAAAACTTCGGCGGTTTCATAACCAGAGTCAATAATAAGAGACTGGTCTGTGGGCTGCGTGCATTCTTGCTCCTACTTAAGCTTCCTACACATGGTTTTAATATGCCCAGGCTTCCCACAATGGAAGCAAGTAACCTTTTTTTCTTTATTATCATTGTTATTTGACTTTCGTTCTTGTCTGGGTTCTTTGATGCTACTACTTTTATCTCTGTTAAAATGTTTCTTTTTGTTTTTAACCTGAGGTCTTCCCCTAGTGAGCAAACTCTCAGCCTCACCTTTCGCCTTAGGTTTTGAGTGAAGGTCTTTAGATAGAAGGGTATACTTGACTTCTTCTAGAGTCAAGGAGTCTCGACCATACATCATGGTCTCGACCAAGGTGCAATAACTATGGTCAAGGGAGATCAAGAGAATGATAGCCTGATCTTCATCATCTACCGAGACATCTATAATGGCTAAGTCTAACATGATTTTTTTGAACTCATCAAGATGAGATTTTAGAGAAGAGCTTGGTCTCATCCTAAAGGTGAACATGCGGTGCTTATTGTAAAGCCAACCGACAAGGGAGGAAGTCATGTACAACTTCTCTATTTAAGACAGATGCCGGCAGTAGTGGACTCAAAAGCCACTTCCCTAAGGACTTTATCTCCTAAGGATAATAAAAGGGAACTGTGGGCTTTAACTAGAGTGTCATGGGGAATAGGTTGGTGTTCAGTTATAGTTTGACCAGCTTCATTTACAGTTGTAATGGGTTTAGTAGGCCCAGACAGGGCATCAATAAGAGACCTTGTTGGACTAATAATGCCCTCATTTTTATATGCCATAAATTGAAGTCATTATCTCCATCGAATTTTTTGATTTCATACCTCATTGTAGACATATTTATATAGTGAGTGGATGCCAAGTAATTGGTGACAATGAGAGTGTACGCCCCCAAAAAACTGGCCTATCTCACTAGGGATAAATTTGTACAATGGGTAGTGAAAAGAACAAAAATATATTTGGTGAAGACAATAATTTCTCTAAAAGAAAATAATGACAGCAATGAATTGGATACATTAAACAGATATAAAATGCAGAAAAACAGAAACCCAAATTGTTAAAACAAATAACTGCAAGCTAGACTATAAACAGAATTCAAAAAACAAGAATTATACTAGGTTGAAACAGAACACAAGATGGCAGATTGTACAAGTTTGTAAACAGTACACAGGGGTTGCTAATTAAAATGTAGGCAGCCAATTAATATGTGCAATAAAAAAACAAGAAACTGAATTTATAACAGTCTGAAAACAATAGCAGTCATACAGGTAAATTGTGAACAAATTTTAACATGCAAATTAGGATCACAACAAACACTCATACACAAAAAAGGCTGTAGACATATCACTGTTATTGCAAACTAAAGGTGCAAGCATGACCCTACAGCAAGGAAACGAATGAGGAAACAGAAACAGTAGGCAAAGTGAACCAATTCGGCAACCATATGTGGCTATGATACCACTTGTTACGTAGGATGGGTCATGTAATGGTGACCACAAACATCAAATGAACAACAGAATGAAGTAGAATGGTGCCAACAATTCCAGAACAAACAGAAATCAAAATAAAAAATGAAACTATAGGAATATAGAAGACAAGCATAGATTTACATGCTTTGGACCCTCTAGGTCCTGCTGCATGGAAAGAACACCCCTCACGCACGCATTTATTAATCCTCAAAGAAAACAATTACAACGCAATGGTTTTTCCCCAACATATCGAGCAACGGTGAAAGAAAATTTACAAGGTTTCAATAAAGCCGCAAGGAAGAGAAAGAGCAACTCACAGTGTTGGGCATAAACTCGCTCGGCGGTCCTGATCTCTTTAATCTTGCCTGGATCTGGTTCGACTGGGCTCACGGACTGGCCTTCGGAGTGCTGAATCTGAGTAAGGTGATGTAATAATGCTCCACCAGAGGTGACACACCAGCAGTGTGTCGTAGAGATCATTTTTTGTCGAGAATACCCTTCAAGGGTTCGAGCGTTGGGATCCGAGGAAGAAGAACACGCTGTGATCTCTGAGGGGAAGCGAAGCTGAGTCAATCTAAGGAGCCGTTGTGAGACGATTCATAGAAGGGGTGATTAAACCCCCTGTGAGCGACAGTTCGGCGCAACAATCTGCCCTCATCAGGGCGTGCCACGAAGAAAAAGGAAAACTGAAAGCTGCTGATCAGTTTGAACGACGCTACACAGATGGACGGCCAAGGTAAAATGGGCGGTGATCCTGATCAACAATAGAGAAGCAATGGGAGGCTTGATTTGGATTGCCAGCGTGGCAAGAGGTCATGCAGGAGAATAAAATAACAGGGCATGTGGAAATAAATAGGAAGATTTAAAAAATAGTATTATAAAATGATATAAAAACCAATAATGAATTAAAACTCATTAATTAACAAAACTCTGCTATTTTCAATTAAATTCAGAGATGTTCTTTTAACTAGGGATATGGAACAGGAACCAAGTTCATTCTATCTAAACAAAATTTGAACTTAGATAAAATCACAGCTTTAGTCAAACTATCAGTTGGGTTTTTATCAGTGTGTATCTTATTGACACACACAGTTCCTTGTTCTATAACATCTCTAATAAAATGTAATCTAATATCAATCTACATTGATTTACCATGGAAAAATAAATTTTTAGATAAATGTAATGAAAATTGACTATCAGAAAAGACATTAATAACTGAATTATAAAGCTTGAGTTCAGAAGACTGGACTTTAATCCACAAGGCTTCCTTTCCCGCCTCGGTGAGTGCAATGTACTCAGACTCAGTGGTGGAGAGGGCAACAACAGACTGCATGTTGCACTTCCAAGAAACAGGGCCACCGCAAGTAGTGAACACATATCCAGTCAATGATTTTCTGGTGTCAATGTTACCTGCATAATCAGCATCTACAAAGCCTACCAAAATGTTAGAAGCATCAACATTTTTATCAAAGCACAAATATAAATTAGATGTACATGAGAGGTATCTGAGAAGCCATTTAAGGGCATGCCGATGAGGCTTCCCAGGAGCGTCCATAAATCTGCTTAGGGTGTAGATAGAAAAAGCAATGTCAGGCCAGGTGCAAATCATAGAGTACATTATACTACCAACAATACTGGCATATGGAATTTTAGACATAAATTGCACGTCATCATCCGCAGTGGGTGCTTGTGTTAAAGACAACTTAAGAGCAAGAGGTACATTGACAGGTTTGAGAGATTCAATCATGTATCTCTTTAAGATATTTAAAATATAAGCATGTTGAGATAAGTATAGCAATTTGTTAGGTCTGTCTCTAATGATTTCAACACCTAGAATCTGCCTAGTTGCACCTAAGTCTTTCATTTCAAAATTTCCTTTTAATTGGGATTTAATAGAAGTGATAAAACTCGTATTTTTACATATGATAAGCATGTCATCTACGTAAAGAGGGAGGTAAATCATACAACCTTGGATGGATTTGAAGTAAACACATGCATCATATTGGCTCCTGGTGAATTGGTTATTTAACATAAAGGAATCAAATTGTTTATACCACTTCCTAGACGCATGTTTTAAACCATACAAGGACTTATTAAGGAGGAAAACTTGGTTTGGTTTGAATTCATTTGAATAACCATCAGGAGGTTTCATATAGAGTTTTTTATTCAGATCCCCATGTAAGAAGGCAGGTTTAACATCAAGTTGTTCGATGTGCAGATCGAGATAGGCATAAAAATATAGTAGGAGCCTAATGGAAGAGTGTTTGACAACAGGGGAAAAGATTTCAGCATAGTCGATTCCCTCTCTTTGGAGAAATCCTTTGGCGACTAGCCTTTCTTTGAACCTTACTTTATTTCCCTCTGTGTTGTCTTCCTTTCTCTTATAAATCCACTTGGACCCAATCACTTTAGCATTCAGAGGCTTGTGAACAATGGTCCAGGTGTGATTTTTCTTTAGAGATTGCATCTCTTCATTCATGGCTATGATCCAATGCTTTGAATCTTTATCCTTTAAAGCTTGCCTATACGATTGAGGATCATCGTCGATGAGATCCTGGGCTACATGAAAGGCATATAAAGCCATATCATACTGGCTGAACCGAGCAGGAGGTTTGAAGACTCTCCTTTGTCTATCTCGGGTTAATTGATAATCTTGATGAATGGTGGAAGGTCCAGAATCAGAGTCTGAACCAGAACTCGTCTCAGAGTCAGCCACATCAGTGGGATGAGGAGGAGGTGGAATAGACTGAACATCAGTCTCAACAGGAGTAGATGGCTCATGCTCATTAGACTTATGGAGATCTGGATCACAACTACTAGGTGTGTCAATCCTGGTCTTAGGGGCATATGACTCATGGAAAACCACATATCTACTAATAATGCACTTTTGGTATCCCGGTTTATCCACCCAGAGTTTATATCCTTTAACTCCCGCGGGATAACCAACAAAGATGCACTTGAGGGCTCTAGGTTCAAGCTTATCAGTTTTGATATGAGCATAGGCTATACACTCGAAGACCCTTAAGTAGGAATATGAAGGGGGCTTGTCAGTCCAGAGTTCTTTTGGAGTTATGAATTGATCTGCAGAAGAGGGACACTAGTTAATCAAGTACAAAGCAGTGCTAGTGGTCTCGACCCAAAATGATTTGGGGAGGCCCGAGTATGAAAGCATACAACAAACTCTTTCGAGGATATTCTAATTCATCCTCTCTGCTAGGCCATTTTGTTGGGGAGTTTCCCTAAAAATTCTATGCCTCTTAATTCCTTCAGACTCACAATATTGAATGAACTCGGTGGACAGGTACTCAAGCCCATTGTCTGTCCTCATGGTCTTAACTTTCTTCCCAGTCTGATTCTCAATTGAAGCTTTCCAGGTTTTGAATGTTTGGAAAACATCAGATTTATTCTTAAGGATGTACACCCAAACCTTCCTGGAGTAATCATCGATAAAGGTGACGACATAGAAACCTCCACCATGAGAGGAGGTCCTGGTCGGTCCCCACAAATCCAAATGGATATATTCAAGTGGGGCAGCCGCCTTGAAGGAGGATCTATTGAAGGTCACTCTTTTAGCCTTTCCCATCACACAATCTTCACAAAATGGGAGATTCGTAGGTGTGATGTCACTCAGCAATCCTTGCTTGTTGAGTTCTTCAAGCCCTTTGGAGCTTACATGCCCCAACCTTCTATGCCAGAGCATAGTGTTGTCAGTGTTTGTATTGTAAACACTACCCAACTGTCTTGAATGGGTCCTGTCATTCAAGACATACATCCCATTCACAAGGGACCCTCTAATGATGGTTCTAGATCCTTTGGAAACTTTGATAGAACCCGATTCAGATCCAGAGGTATATCCCTTTTGATCTAGGACTCCTAAGGAGATCAAGTTTCGTTGCAGGTTGGGGACCCACCTTACATCAAGTAGGGTGATGATTGAACGGTCATCCAAATCTATCAGGACAGATCATCTGCCCTCAACCTTTCACTTCTTGTTATTCCCTAATAGGATGTCCCATTCCACTTTCTCGACCAGCTCTAGGAAAGACTCTCTATGTAGACACATATGGAAGGAGCAGCCAAAGTCAAGGACCCACTCACGATCGAGTGTATGGTTGGACACATTTAAAACTTCGGCGGTGTCATAACCAGAGTCAAGAATAAGAGACTGGTCAGTGGGTTGCACGCGTTCTTACTCCCGCTTAAGCTTCCTACACTCGGGCTTAATATGCCCAGGCTTCCTGCAATGGAAGCAAGTAACTTTTCTATCTTTATTATCATTATTCTTTGACTTTCGTTCTTGCCTAGGTTCTTTGCTGCTACTACTTTTATCTATGATAAAATGTTTCTTTTCGCTTTTAACCTGAGGTCTTCCCCTAGTGAACAAACTCTCAACCTCACCATTCACCTTAGGTTTTGAGTGAAGGTCTTTAGATAGAAGGGCATACTTGACTTCTTCTAGAGTCAAGGAGTTTCGACCATACAACATGGTCTCGACCAAGGTGCAATAGCTATGGTCAAGGGAGATCAGGAGAATGATAGTCTGATCTTCATCATCTACCGAGACATCTATATTGGCTAAGTCTAACATGATTTTGTTGAACTCATCAAGATGAGATTTCAGAGAAGAGCCTGGTCTCATCTTAAAGGTGAACATGCGGTGCTTCTTGTAAAGCCAACCGACAAGGGAGGCAGTCATGTACAACTTCTCTAACTTAAGCCAGATGCCGACAGCAGTGGACTCAAAAGCCACTTCCCTAAGGACTTTATCTCCTAAGGACAACAAAAGGGAATTGTGGGCTTTAACTAGAGTGTCATGGGGAACAGGTTGGTGTTCAGTTATAGTTTGACCAGTTTCATTTACAGTTGTAATAGGTTTAGTAGGCCCAGATAGGACATCAATAAGACCTTGTTGGACTAATAATGCCCTCATTTTTATACGTCATAAATTGAAGTCATTATCTCCATCAAATTTTTCGATTTCATACCTCATTGTAGACATATTTATATAGTGAGTGGATGCCAAGTAATTGGGGACAACGAGAGCGTATGCCCCCAAAAGACTAGCCTATCTCACAAGGGATAAATTTGTACAATGGGTAGTGAAAAGAACAAAATAATTCGATGAAGGCAATAATTTCTGTAAAAGAAAATAATGACAACAATGAATTGGCAAAATTAAAGAGATATAAAATGCGGAAAAACAGAAACCCAAATTGTTAAAACAAATAACTGCAAGCTAGACTATAAACAGAATTCAACAAACAAGAATTATACTAGGCTGAAACAGAACACAAGATGGCAGCTTCTACAAGTTTGTAAACAGTACACATGGGCTACTAATTAAAATGTAGGCAGCCAATTAATATGTGCAATAAAAAAAACAAGAAACTGAATTTATAATAATCTGAAAACAGTAGCAATCATACGGGCAAATTGTGAACAAATTTTAACATGCAAATTAGGATCATAACAAACACCCGTACACAAAAAAAGGCAGTATACATATCACAGTTATTGCAAACTAAAAGTGCAAGCATGACCCTACAACAAGGAAACGAACGAGGAAACAGAAACGGTAGGCAAAGTGAATCAATTCGGCAGCCGTATGTGGCTCTGATACCACTTGTTACGCAGGATGGGTCATGTAATGGTGGATGCAAACATCCAATGAACAACGGAATGAAGCAGAATGGTGCCAACGATTCAAGAACGAACAGAAATCAAAATACAGAAACGAAATTGCAGGAATATAAAAGACAAGCTGAGATTTATGTGCTTCGGACCCTCTGGGTCCTACTGCGCGGCAAGAACACCCCTCACGCACGCGTTTATTAATCTTCAAAGAAAACAATTACAACGCAACGGATTTGCCCCAACAGATCGAGCAACAGTGAAAGAAAGTTTACAAGGTTTCAATAAAACCGTAAGGAAGAGAAAGAGCAACTCACAGTGTCGGGCATAAACTCGCCTGATGGTCCTGATCTCTTCAATCTTGTCTGGATTTGGTTCGAGTGGGCTCGCGGACTGGCCTTCGTAGTGCTGAAGCCGAGTAAGGCGCTGTAACGATGCTCCACCAGAGGCGACACCCCATTAATGTGCCGTGGAGATCTTTTGTCGTCGAGAATACCCTTCAAGGGTTCGAGCGCCAGGATCCAAGGAAGACGAACGCGTTGTGATCTCCGGGGGGGGGGCAAAGCTAAGTCAATCTAAGGAGTCGTCGTGAGACGAGTCGTAGCAGGGGTGATTAAACCCTCTGCGAGCGATAGTTCGACGCAACAACCTGCCCTCATCAGGGCGTACCACGAAGGAAAAGGAAAACTGAAAGCTGCTGATCAGTTCGAACGACGCTGCACAGATGGACGACCAATGCAAAAATGGGTGGTGATCCTAATCAACGGTAGAAGCAATGGGCGGCTTGATTCGGATGGCCAGCGTGGCAAGAGGTCTGCGGGAGAATAAAATAACAGGGCATGTGGAAATAAACAGACAGAGTTAAAAAACAGTATTATAAAATGAATTTAATATAAAAACCAATAATAAATTAAAACTCATTAATTCACAATGATAGTCTCATCTAGACGCGTCGAATTTGTAGCAACATCACCAATTTTCCATGAGGGGAGGCCGGACCTTCCGCACCCAAGGCCGAATCACTTGAGATCTGAGTTCGTTAAGCTCTTCAGCACTGTGCCGCCATTGCTTGAATGTCCAAATCAAGAACTAAAATGACGATTGGAGATTTCCAGAAATCAATTGAAATTGGCAGATGAAATTTCGAGGGTTCCAATACTGGTTGGAAATAAGATCACATGAGTTTGACGGAAACTGGATTGAAGCCGACCGTCGAACTGATGAAGCCGCACCACCCCTGACTGGAGAAGATGACCGAGCCTGCACCCGAAGCACCCTGAGCCGTTGAATAATCGATTCTAAACCACCTGAAGATTGAAATTGAAGCCTCCCTGCTGTTCGTTCCCTATGTAGATGGAAGATGGAGGCAGGCCTAGAGACATCCCCACTCACCAGCCGCGAGTGCGAAGATCACTGCACATCAACTACTCGATGAAAGCCCTCAACGAGCCCTAAGGCCCATTTCCACCGGAAACATGCTGCATCCTCGGACCAAATCAGATGCGCACCACATATCCAGCCCCAAGGTTGCCTCTCTAATTCCACTAAAGACTCGAGCCTGTCCCAGTTCGAATACACGAGGCCTCAAGAAGGTACATGCCCACTTATGAGATTTTGAGGCCCAACTATAGTGAATTCTAGTCTCATATCTGTTTAAACTGACACTTATTTTTAAGAGGTCCAAGCCCATCACTTTCATCATCTCGTTTCTCCAATCAGAAAGTGATATCCAGTGAAGCCACATGGCACCAAATCATTTATCTTCTATCCTTAACCAAGGAGTGCGGAGTTTGATCATGGGGGGAGAATTTTTTCATAGAAAAATATTTAAGCACAATGAATTACATAAATCCCAACCGCCAAGTTGTGAATGTGGCTGCAACATGGAGACAGGGAAATGAGATCAGAATTTGAGAAATAATTGAGACTTGCAAGGTTCGTTGGAATGAAAGCTCATGCTAATCGTGTGGATAGAAATGGATGATTGAAGAACTCAGAGCATTTCTCTATATATGAGGAACTATTAACTGGAAAAAGGGAAGGACAGAGGCCACTTCCGCAATCGTCAAAACTAGAGCTGTTGTTCTATCTTTTTTTCTTCTTTCCTTTCATTTTTCTTTAGCTTCAATTCTTAGATGATGACACACATGACATTAGTGGCTGAGTTGAGGAGATTCTCCTTACTTCCCTATAAATGAATTCAATGTTCTAATCAATTTTCTCTTCTATTGATCTCTCTAGATATTTTATTTCCTCCATCTCTAGATCACATACACAGCCACACAAACTCATTTCATTGCACGAGAGAGTGAGTAGTGGGTGACAAGGAGGGTGATCAATGATATCCAATCACCATGCTAGGTGAGAGTTAGGTTTATAGTGATCATTGTACTCTCCTACTTGAGTTGGGACTTTTAGGAGAAGGTAATCTAAGTGATGTTTCACTCGGTTAGAGAGAGAATAAAAGATACTTAAAATAGAATTATGATTTTATAGGCTTGGTAAGGGGATGGTCTAAGTTTAGAAAACTATCTCTAAATCTAAATTTAAAAATTGATTGAATTTGACCTCTAGTTTTTAATAGTGAAAATCAAAACTAGTTAAGTTTTACCCTATTTTCACAAAATTGAACCCATTAAACCAACAAAAAAACCTATAATACTATCCTCTCCGAGAGACAACCCAAGTCCATTATTACTATATTTATTCAAGTTAAAAAATTATTTTGGCGAGGGCGCCATGATAGGAATTCATCAAACCAGGAGTCTCTTTCGGGGAGGCTAGTATTTGTGTTTTAATGATGTTTTAAAATCATTTCAACATCTTACTATATCCAGTTCATTTAACCTTACTGATTTTGTTCGAGAGGTTGAACGGACTATTCTGGAAAGACCGAGAACTTTAAAAATCAATGAATAATACACCACAACAAATTGAGTCTTTAGCGGCGGTTTATTAACAGCGGTTTACTAAACCGCCACTAATATTGTTTAAAAAAATTTGCGGCGGTTTTTTACATACCGCTGCTAAATAATTAGACTTATATATATATACTATTCCTAGGTATTCTCCACTGCCACGTGTCGATCTCCCGTGCCTCCACATCATTTTTTCTCTGTGTCCTCTCTCTAGTTACCCACGTCGCCCCACCGCGCGCTACCTCATTCTCTCTGCGCCTCCCTATCCCGCTCCCAATGAGGACTTCGTGGGTCGCGACGTAGGTTTCCCTCGACCCCCGCCTCTGTCAATCTTCATCTCCCGATCAACCCACGGTCCACAGCCTTCCATCTCCGACCTCCGCTTTCTCCTCATTTGAACTACAATCTCTGCATTTCTCATTCTTCCGGTCACGGTCGTGAATCTACTGTTTGCGAACTAGGGTTCCCCCAATTTTCCGACGCCTGCATCCTCCTCCTCCCGATTTCGCTGTACTCCATCTTGCTCATAAGACTTCTTCCTCCTTATCTGAGTTTAAGCATACATCTGCACTATATTTTTTCTCTTACTCGCATTTCTGTTCACAGTTTATTCGGCTCGCAAATCCGTTTATACCTGCCACCGCTACATAAGTTTCTTCCACGCCTGAGAAAACCCTATCTTCGACGACTCTGCCACGCAGCTTCGACAGCGCCTGTTCCCTGGATTTCTCCTCCCGCTCGTCCTCTCGACCGAGGGTTCCCGCAGAACCATGTCGGCATAGTGATCCCACTATAGGTTCCCACTGAACTACGCCACCGTGATGTTCTTGCTCCCAGTTTCTCTCCGATTCTCCTTTAATTTTGTATTTGATGAAAACAGTACTCATATTTTTTCAATATTCTGTATGAAATTCACTTTATTTTGGCGGTTTTGCAACATTCATTATGTGTAAATGTTGATTCATTTGAGTTTCAAATCCTATTTTATTTTTTCATTCTTTTGAGATTTGTGAATTGAATTCCCTCTATATTTTCCTTGAAAATTTTGGTATATTATTCCTCAAAGACCACCATTTTGAGTGATGTCATGGGGTTATTCTTCTGGTGTTGTGCTGCGGGAGCCCTTCAATACAAAACCACATCGATCGGCCTTGCTTTCCTCTATTACACCAATGAAGTTGTTCTATAAGAGAAATCATGGACCAATCCCAGTTGCTGATGAATAGTAATAGGTCATATTGCTTCACCTCAATTACTTTCAGTGTTTAAGAGCTTGAACTAACGTTGTAATTGTTTTTTGGTAGGTAAAATATTGTGTTTTAATCAATGGGTTGCTTGGAGCTCCCAAAAAGTTGTCTATGGAAGATATAAGGTGAAAGCATGAATGAAAAGAATTTAGAACCATCTATGAAATATGTTTTTTACATTGCTTCTAGATTTTATTTGTTAGTGACTCCTGTAGTCCTTGAATTAAGAAATTCACATTTTTCATTCGGTTCATAGGGAGCATCCCAAATAAAATGTTACTGCTACTCTGCAGGTTTGGTTCATTTTATATTATAGCTTTCCACCTCATCAACACGTTGTTGTCTTGCATCTTCATTTATTATCTATGATAGAGACGACTTTATGTTTTTAACTAAAACAATATTACTGATATGGTCTGGTTTGACTGACTAAGCATGCAGGAAACAGAACTGCCATAATTATTTTTACTAATTTTAACTGTTTTGATTAGAAACACTAATGTGGAGTGGAAGTCACATCTTAGGTTAAGCAGTTAATTTAATGTGTTTCAATGCTGTGGAAAAATAGATTAATGTTTTCATATAAATATTCATAAATTTGTTAATAGATTTAATTTGTAACCACATTAAATAGTTAAAAATTTTTAATGAATTTCTTGGATTAGTACATCTCCTCCATATTAGGTGTTTTCAGTTCAATTTCATTCAAATCCAGTTTAAAAAAAACCTTACATATTTTAGTCAACATTATGTGATGTTTCAATTTCCAGTTTCCAACCTTATTTTCCTACACTTTCAATTAGCATCAAACAGTACTACACTACAACTGTTCTCTTTTTATATTCTCTCTGTAACCGGTTTTTATATTTTTTGTTGACCAGATTCTGTTTTGATTCTACCTGGATGAAGGCAATTCCATAGTTGGTGGTTGGAATGAATGCAGCAAGGTAGAGAGATCTACCATGGAATGTATTCTATGCTCTCTTATGGGAAAATTAGTATATGCACAAACATATCTATATGTTATAATAATTATGCTGGATTTGTTTTAATAATGATAGGAAAAGACTCAATATTTGGGGGAATAATAATGACATGGAGGAGAAATGCTTTCTTGGTACCGCAATAAGGTATGACATTCAAAACACTAAAAAAGATTCTATCAAAAACAATATTACTAGCATATGAACATATGATTAATTTGTGGGAGCAAATTTTGAAGCTATGCCAAAAGTACTACCATGGTGGATTGATGAAGTCCGCCGTCATTTGGGGAGGTGATGTTTTCTCTTTTGTGATTAATATTTCCTAAAGCACCATTGTGTCAATTATTACAGTGTATGTTATTCAATATTGGGTCAGTTATTTTTCAATTTACAACTGTGTTGTAGGAATATGAAAGCACTGGATGTTTATGAGTCAAGTGCAACAATGACATAGGATTTGTTACAACAACTAAATTTTTTTCCTCCATTGAGGTATTGATATATTTATCTTCAATGTATCTTATTTTCATTACATCATTGGAGTGGACATTACTGATTTTTGGGCACGTGTCTCCTAAATTATTTTAGAGTTTGAGCATCTTAGATGGATAACAAGTCTGCTTCATTTTAGGTGTACATAATTGTAGGTGATGGGACGCAGAGAGGAGATTTTGCGATTTTTGAGGTATTCCAATTTTAGATCATTAATGAGTCTGGTAGTAGTTATTTCATGTTTTAGGAAATATTATTCCCTGAGTTAATTTGGATTCAACCATTAATGTATAGGAAACATTGTTGTATGTATAGGTAAACATATTGGATAAATCTGTAGGTGATCAGCTGCTGGATTATTAACTATTCTTCAGCCACTATTAATCCTTATCACAAGTAAAAAATTAGGTACAAAAACAACATTGATTTCTAGAACTGTTTTCTTATTGTCAATAGATCATTTAATAAGTACAAAAAATATGGTCATTGGAAGATATTTTCTTTTTCCTTCAATGTTTACCATGCAATAATCAAGACATTTTTTCCTGTCATTGCAGAACCATGATTGACTAGACTTTTCATTGGGTTCTACTAATGCATGAGATCAACAATGAAGATCACCCATTAAACAAAAGAAAAGACGATTGCAACTATATAGTAAGGGAATTTTTGGATTTTCAAATATGTATGCACTTATTTGTCTTTTCATATTCAACATGCAGTTATTATTTATACAAAAATGTAGTTGAACAGAATGTTGATATTGATTGTCATGCTACACCAAGATTCAGTCTCTCTTCATGTATATTTTTTAATTCAATATCATGTTTCCAAGTCTTCTAAAGTGGTTGAGATATCTATTATGAAGCTTCTTAGCATGGGTGAATGACTCCAATCAGTGAAAAAAACCTATCTGCCCCACCACTTTCCCGTTATTTTAATATATTTTGATGAGATTTAAATCCAAGGAGTTAAGAAACATAAAAATTTAATCTTTCTTCATCTATTTTTTTATTCAATTTCATGTTTCCAGGTCATATGGAGTGGTTGGATGCTATCTTCAGATGATGCTTAGCATGTTTGACTGTCTCCACTTAATCAGGATTGGTTTTTTTTTTCTATGCAGTCTAATGAAGAGTTGAAATATCTCGAGACAATGCGGCATTAACAAGCCATGCCAATGAATGACATCCCCATTTATGTGGTGCTTTTTCAAGGTACCACAACAAACTTATCTATATATATACTAATCCTACGATATTACCTCTACCACGTGCCCTCCGTTTAAACCTCCACGCTTTTATGTTGTCTATCTACCATGCACTCCTTCAAAAATCACCGACTCATTCGACCTTTGAAGCCTCCTCCCGCTGCATCCTACCTCGGCCGAAATAACCCTACCTCGCTTCACGATCCGTCACTGTCTCCGATCCGTCGCATTAGGAGAACAGGACTCCCCGCCATCGGCTATCAGTGAAGCCATCCTTCTACCTTCCCCTGCTCCTTCCTTCATCGACTGAAACAACCCTAGCTCACCTCCTGCTTTGTCATGGTCTATGTGTCGTCACATTCGGATATCAGTCTCATTCCATCCTTTGGTTTTTAGTGATTTCATCTGCCATCTGCCATTTTCCATCTGCGACTCTCCCCGCAACATCCAACATCGACGGAAAAAGATGATACCTAACCTCTACCTCTATCGTTGTCAAGGTACCTTCGCAATCAGCAATCAGTTGCACACCATCACAGTTCCCCGTAACTCTACGGTACATTTCTTCTTCATCTCGCACTGTCGACATACAGTACCCACTGCACGGATTCGTCGTATGCCATCTTATCTTGGAATTTCAGTTCTTCCATCTATTTGTCTTCCACACTGAGAGGTAACCTGAGCCTATATACTTAAATCCGAAAAAAATATGGGTTCGATGTTCATGCTATTATATCTATTTTCCTATTGAGAATTTATACATCTACAATTAGAGAATTGTAATTATCCCTTTACGCATCTTGCTATCTTCTAAAACTACTTATATTACATAAAATTCAATTTCTTATCTGATCTGATTCTATATTTGCAATGCACTTCCTAATCAAACACCATTCAGTCTCTGCTACACCATTTTCTACCTCTTATTATCTATTAAAATATATTCATACAAAGATTCCACAATGTAATGCAATATTACTGCTTTCACATTTCAGTTATTGGGGCTCCACTAATTTTGGTCTGCTGCCATAACTATACCACTACCTATATTTTTCGACACTATCTAGGAAAAAGTTGTTCCACACTCAATTCATGAAAAAATATACCTTATATTCAAAAGTTAATATTTCCAGTTTTATTTGATTCATTTCTATTTGTTTTATCTGTGCATGTGAATACATAAACATGAATTGGATATAGGTTGTATTACTAACATTCTAGTACATTCCATTAAAAATTTCTATAAACTAGAAATTCAACCAATTTTTTTGCATGACTACCTGAATCAAAAGTTCTTTGGGAGTCATATGTCAACTGTTTAAACTTACATTCCATCATACAACTACCATTGAAAATTTCACTGCATATTTATAAATTGTTAATTTCATTGTACTGTTACATGTCATTTGATTCTAAATATATCATTTCACATTAACATTATTGACTTTTTTATGATTTTAAAGAACATTATCACTGAAATTGTTACCAATAATTGACAAGAGTTTCAGTGGATACTACCAAGGAAAAAAACTAAAAATAGGATTTTACATACATATTAATATTTACTTGATTTTTTTGTTAATTTCATTGTACTATTATTCCCTAAAGTACATCAGTATTTTCTAAATATAACATTTTACTTTAATATTATTGACTTCTTTATGATTTTCTAAGACTTTTTTTTCTGAAAATTTCACCATAAATTGATAGGAGTGGAGACTACTAAGGAAACGACTACAAACAGGTTTTCAGATATGTATTAGTCATTATATGATTTGGTTTTTTAATTTATGATTCATTCACTACCTTCCTAATGGCTTCTAAATAAATGTAGAAATCCGTGCTGGCAGTCACAAATCTAGATACTTCCCTTCCCACTATTGAAACTTCAATTATTAACATAGTCACATGGGTTATAATAGATGGAATTCAGCAAAGAGGTATTGTTTTCATAACACTGTCTTAATCCCTCGGTGATTTATTATTATTTTATTTTTATACTTCATAGATTTCAGCAGGGAGATCCTCTGATTATTTTTTAAATTTAATCTGTTATTTAATTTTCATGCTTGATCTTTGACCTGATTACTCCACTGTGAATCTGGTTCTTTTTAATAATCAAATTTGGAATTTTTGTAATTTACAACCAGAAATAATGAAATATGAAATTTGATGTGTTTTAAACAAACTCATACCCATTTTCCTCATGTCATTGAACATTTAAGAAGAAGATTGAAAGTGTTTAATTCATGGTTTTTTTATTTGTTATTTAAATTTCCACGCCTATTAATTATTTATTTAATTTCATGCTTTGAATGTGAATTTTTTAGTGCTGGTGGTCCCTGGTCTTGATAAACCACTTTGTATTGTTATCATCTCATTAATTTTATTTTTTATTTCAAGTCAAGGATTAATGGTAAGAATATTGACAACGATTTTTCAATGCGACTTACAGAAGGTTTGGGTGGAAAAAGATGTATAAAAAGTGTGCAATTCAGTCATTTTTTAACTTTTCATTTATATTCATAGTAATTTTTTTCATCTTAAACATTAATATTGTAAAATTGTTCAGATACATTAATTTTTCTATGAAAGAGGTTAATCATTTATAGAACTCACTTTCTGAGTGATAGGTGACTCATTTTTCATTTCATACTTGGAACTTTCATTTTTTAGTAGTAGTTTCTCCTTCCCATTTCTCACATTTTCATAACATGATGTGGTTTTGTGTTTGGTTGTTTGATGTTTTCAATATAGGGGTGGAATATCCATCTTATCTTATGCTGCTTCATCTTAAAACAACAATGGCATTGAAATTTATATACATGGATATAAATATATGCAGGTCATGAGACGTGATTGAAAAGTATATACATAGATGTATTATTCCCTCGAGAATTTTTGACTTTACCTCTTCTAGATATAGATGCACAATGTATATAGGGATGTTCCAATATTGAAATTATATCCTTATAGAATAAGGGCTATAGGTATCTTCTCCTTTATGTTGTTTACCTTTCTTTATGGTGTATTGATAGTGAAATATATATGTATTTTTTACTCTGTTTGTTCGTTTATGCAGACATGCTAAAAGATAAATTGTAAGAGTAGTTTCCTATAGTTATTCTTATTAAATTGATCAATTTTTCTTCATGATAAATTTTGTATGATTTCACGTAACATAAATGGTAATTTTCTAGATGATTCTATGAAGGAAAATTGATTTCCCAGGGTTTCTGTAAAGGCAATGTCTGTTCTTGACTCATGATTATTCCATACACGTCTATACTGTTTTTGGTGTTACAGAAGCTCAATGCAATTTTGGCTGGCTCATCTAGAGGTGTGTTCTTCTGTAATGACCATCACACCAGTATTGCAGTCTTCTGGTGAACTAGGTATACATCTAATGACACCAGTCCATTTTTCTCTTCATTTCCTATAGTTTCATTTTTATTAATTTAAAAATGGTTCAAGTGTGTTTTTTAGTGCTGACACGATTAGATATTGCAAACACTGCTTCCATATTTAATGTTTTATTTATTTTAGGTTTCATTTTTTGGAAAATAAATGGATATGGTTACAGCTTCCACATGGGTTTTGTTTGGAATTTTGATAGGTGTCTCCTCAATGATTTTCATTATTGAAATGATACATCCATTTCTACTTTATCTTCTTTATTTTACTTTCTTTTCATTTTTAAGAATACTCCACAAAATATGAAATCTCTTTCACGTGTAGATATTTACACTATCTTCTATATGGAGATCTTTAGTTTTTTCTATTATGTCTCTCCTCTTTATTTACATTTGGGACAAATTGACAAAATCCTATCTAATTTACCAGTTTAGGTCTATTAAATTGTGTGAGTTTGTTTACTATGGTATTCAGAATACTACTTTCTTGGGGTTAAGTTGGGAATGGATGAAACAAACTTAAATGACAGTTATTATTTATTCTTATCAATGGAACATTATTTGTGATTCATATCATTCAAGCTCATGAGGTAATGAAAAAACACTTTTTAATTGACTTACTATATAACATAAAATTTTTATTTTATATCATGACTAAATATTCAACTTTTAAAATGTTCGGGTATCTGCAGAATGCTACTGGTGAAAGATTTTGAAGATCGCGACTGATTGTTATAAATTTTTGTGATTGGATGACTGTACAACTTCTACTTGATGAAAAATATCTTCATATCTAAACATTATAAGTTCTCCGCTGTATGTTTACTAAGTTATTGTCATTATGTATTACAATTAATCCTCAGTACATGTCTAATATTTATTATTAGAACCAATCAATTAATTTATCTTTCACTTTGTCTTTTACTGTATGCAATATTGTTTTGCTAAATTCAATTGATATTGAAATTAATTCTCCATCCTCAACAATTAGAAATTGCTTTACACATGTTGGAGGAGAAATATACTGGATGTTTTTTATGCTGGATGATATTCTTTAGATTTATTATGTTGTTTTTTCATACTGGACATCAATTCATGTTGAAAATTTTGTTGTATTTGAAGTTTTTCAGTTTGAGGGATGGTTTCAATGATGGATGTTACTCTTATGGATAATTTTATTTTTCATTTAGCTTTTATGTTCGTAAACATTGATGAAAATATACTGTAGTTTAGCCAAAATATAGTTTAATTAATATTAAAGGCAATTGTTTGCATACTAAAGTTGTATGCATACAGTCTATTCCTCTAATAGCATGTAATCCATGATTTCTATAACAGAATAGTTATGACAAATATCTCTTACATTATATGCCATTTACAGTATTATTTGCTTGCCATACTTGCCTGTATTTCTTTATCTAAATTTTTTATAAACCATTTACCACCTTTCAGTTTTAGTTACATGCACTTTATATATGGGAATTTTAAATTAATTATTCTGTTTCATAATAGTGAATAAATCTTTATTGAATAGAAGTAGATTTACAAAATATCATCCTCTGCTAAAAATATTCCACATCATATTCCGGGATTCATTTTATTTTATCTTTAGTTTTATCCTTCATATCTCATCCCATTATCACATTCCACTTCCATTTTTTGACAGGTGCAATTTATTTGGAGGTTCTATGCCTTTTAGGCCTGCTAAAGACTTTGCATCACAGAATAGATAATATTATTAGGGATTATTGACATGTTCATCTATTTTTTTATTCAATTTCATGTCGTCAACTATTATAAAGTGGGTGTCAAGTTTTTGTCTTCATCTATTTATTTTATTAAATTGCACCTTTCGTTTCATCTTTGTTTATGATCTCTATGTTCTTCATTCCATATTGTTCCATATACATAATGAATAGTTTCACTCCATTTTCTTTTTTCCCAAACAACCCACTCATTCAATATATTATTATTTCATTTAATTTCACATTTATTATTTTTATTATTATAACCATTGTCTTATCTTTGATTTAACTTTCACTTTTTATTTCAGTGCCCACATTATAGTTATTATGATAAAAATTGAAAATGAATTCAAATCTTCTTCTTCAAAATATAAAAGTTCATATAATTTTACTCTATCATTATTCATTTTTAACTATTTGAATGGTTTTTTCATATTCTATGCACTATTATTTTATTATTATACACCATTACTTTCTAATTATAATTATTCAACATTACTGTTTCTTCTCAAATTTTATAAATATTAATCTCTTATTAAAAGAAAAATCTGTAATCGAATATATCGTGCAATAGCACAGGTGAGTACTAGTTTTTAAACAATCGACACTCTCCCCCCTCCCCCAACACTGTCGACCCCCACCCCGCGACTCCCCAAAGTATTAGCCTCCCTTGCCTCACTGATCCCTACCGACCCTCTTCACCGACACTCGCAGCCAATCGCCGCCCCTCACCTCGCCTCGCCGTTCCCCGCCAACCCTCACCTCGCGGTCCCTCGCCACACCTATCTCCGCTAGGTATTTGACATGGATATCCAAATATAGTGTTTTATATTACATATATTTTGATGTGAAAGAGAATGAATACACCGTATCCCTCTCTCTCCCTTTTAATATAGTATCTTGTGTCAGAATACTTAGGTTGTGTTGGATTAACGTATGGTGTATGGAGTCACATGACCCGCAATAGAAGGTTGCCATGTTTAGGTGATTCCTTGAGGTAGAGGAGTGGATGAGTCACTGTGTTTTTTAGAGGTTAAGTCTGTGGGTTAGATCTATTAATACACATTGTTCACATTATTAAGTTTTTGATCAATATTTTAAGAGGTTTAATTGATCATGGAGTGTTTAAAAGTTTTTTCATGACCCAATCACACAATCGGTTGCTCACAGGGTTTTCCATGGATCTATAATGTGATCAAAAAATGATCAAAGTCGCATGATTGGGGTCAAATAAATTGATTCATGTGAAAGGATTTTATGAAATATCTCATATGAAATTGTATATCTAGAGTATGTATCATGAAGGAGATATATTTCTGGGGTCACATACACAGGCTCTTGCGGAGAGGGTTATGCGTTATCAGTCACGTGCATGAGTTATATGCTCATGGTTACGTTTCACTAGGGTTTTGAAATTATATTTCTCAAAAAAATATTCACATATAATAGTACTCAAATATGTTATTATTGGTGAAAACATGTAGTATTGAACATATAAATTCATTGATTTTCAAAAAAAAAATTAGATTTCTTAGTCATTGTCAAAGATTTATTTTGGTAAAATTTAATTGTTTCAATTATGTAGGACATTAAATTCATGAATTGGAATTTTATTTTTGTTTATGTATAAATTTGATTAGTGGAATATCATATTATCTCTTATTCATTTTAATTTACAATAAAGGGGTAAATGACTCCCATTTAAGATTATATACCCTCATTCAATGTTCATATCCAATGTTCATATCCTATTGTCATTATCCCTCTATTAAATATTGAAAATTACTTTCAAAGGTAAATAAATGTTGTCTAACAGATTCATCTATCCATATAAGGTTGGTGGTATCGTAATTTTACATAATGTTTTTGGGTTTTTATATTAGGTTTTTGTTGTTCCATATTACATACTTTCCCTATGTTTCTCCTAAAATAGATAAACCCCAAAAATAATTGTTGGTATTCAATTCTAGAAATGATAGGAGACCTTGATATCCGGTTGGAGGTTGATTAACTCAACCAAACCACCACATGGGTTAGTTTCACTACATTCCTTAATGACTTATGTTCCCTTTGTGACCTATGCACCATTAAGTCATTTGAGGATTCGATATAGCTAGTGAAATTTGATTAAGTGAGTAAATAAAATGATGTATCAGAATAGATTATACCCCACGTATCCTTGTATTATTTAGAAACTATATAGCTTAAATGATTAAATTAATTGAATAATGGATTGAGTGTTATTTTTTATCATTGAATGTGGTTTGGAATAGATGTGATTACATCATTAATAACATATATAATGTACATGAAATTACTTTTTTTAATATTAATTTAAGGACATCACATTCATTAATGTTCACTTGGAATATACATACATGATGTTCCTTATTTCTAACTGTAATTAATGAAAATGATACTTTATATTATTTATTTGGAGTATCTATACATGGAAGACCTCTATGTTATTCATATTTAATGGTTATGATGTCCAATATTGTTAAAAATTAATTGATGGACATGATGTTACACATTTTCCTTTTTTAAATCAACGGGCATGAAATCCTCTTAAAACAAAACACTTTCACTATGACATAGAGATACCTTAATTTATATTTCCACTAAAGATCACCAGAATATCCTATATAGTTTTACATCCATCATGAAATGTGGAAAATATGGTTTCAATGCATCCCCTTATATATAAAATTTATTTATTTATTTATATAAGAAAACCTTATTTAATATATTAATAATTTTTTAAACTGTATATATGAATCTATTTTTTTATTTAGTAATAGTTATCTATTTTAATTTTTTATAATAATTTTTAGGTACATTGTGATATATATGGATAGAAGTTGGATCACATTACTGAGGAACACACCTCAGTATGCTAAGGGTTTAGAGGAGTTTTTAGATTTTTCAATTTTCAATCAATCTGTTGATGGGAGAATAAGATGTCCATATCCTAAATGTATAGGAATAACCTCTTTCAAACAAAAACGCACACCAAAATCCTTTGTAAACATAGTTCACACCACCCACACAAGTCATAGAACAAAATAAAAAATCACAGCAAGCATACTAAAATAATCCAACAATGTTAAATCATGGAATCACATTCCTTTTACTTGGAAACTTTTAGAAAACAGGTGGAAACCATAAACAAACCACAAAGAGACTTTATAAAAGAAATAAAATGCCATAAACATAAATATTGAACCCAAGAAACAAATATTGAACCCTTATTAGGTTAACCCATCCACTGGAGAAAGGAGAACCCAAAGAAGAAGAAAGAAGGAACCAAGAAGAAGGAAGAGTAAGAGGAATGAAGAAGCTTACTTGATGTCTCTTAAATATTCCACACCAAAACCACACAATATTTATTTCCCAAGGGTGAAGAAAGGGGAGAGGGAGAGGTGAATAGGGATGAGAATACTAAATGGGTTGAATTAAGATTGGATTGCGATTTAAATTAGGTAAGGGTAGTTTTAGAAATTCCACATTTTTAAGGTTCTGGGCAGGACACACAGTTTACCAAACCATTAAGAAGCCATGTGACACCTCCTTATAAAGGAAAAGGTGGTTGAATGATCTCTTTGGGAGTGGAAAATTACCATTTGACTAATTGTGAACCTCAGATAGACCCACTGATCTAGGTGCACGATTAACCTACATGCCCGTGCATGGGCTGTATGATAGCCCTTCTCTTTATTACACATTAATACTTTATTTATTACTTAAAATTACACTTAATACAACCCAAAATATCAATAAATATTGTATATTTTAGAGTTAAGTACATTACATAATAACTTATGACATGGGACCCATAACAGTATTGAACACTTATTTGACATGATTATAAAATTCAAACGAACTTAAAACTCATTAGATAACCTAGGGACAAACATAAGAAAGGGGTGAGATATAAATCCCAGTAAGGGAATAAAAAAGTCATAACATGAATAAGATAATACATTTTATAAAATATTCATATCAATGGATCATATAAGGAACATGAATATGATATAACATGATAATCATAACATGGGAAATGTTGCAACCACTTAAAAAACTACATCATAAACTTAGGTCAATGCTAAATCTTGAAATACTTCATGGTGGACAAATTAACATAAATTAATTAGGTAAAACCCTATCCCAACATGATGTATCATGATACTAACCATTATCCAATGCATTGAAGTGCTATCTGGGTGCACCCATCACATTCATTTCATTCCCATGCATAAGTGTGTCACATAGATCATACAACATAGAGTCATTAATCATGATAATTTATTCCATGATCAAGAAATGTGGAATACATACATGTAAGTCACTAATAAATAATAATATGTGCATAAAGTTTAACACCCTTGATATAAAAATGGGTATGGTATTCACTACATAATTGTTTTGGCATGAAAAATCGTGGTGAAATTTCGTCAGCATAACGACATTACTTAAAAAATTCATAAAAATGGTTAATGAGAAATAATGAGGTCTATAATTATTTTTAAATAAAATTTTAATTATTATGGAAATGTAAAATCATATCCAAAAATTAAAAATTTGAAAATATAAGGAATAATGTATTGAAGAAACATGAATAGAGAAAATAATTCTTACGAAATTTCGGCATAGTAACAGGTGTTCATAATGGATCATGGGAGGATTAATGAGAGTGAAAGGAAGATCTAATAATTTTACATAAAGTTGATTGTAAGGGGAATATTTAATATCATATCCTATCATATGAAAATTAAAACTAAAAGACATAACATAAAAGGAGTGCTTGATAAAAGAGGAGAGTGGAAGATGAGGTTCCCTTACTTGAGTGTGTGACTTGAAATGCTTGGGAAGGGATTCTTGATAGAATGGGGGCACCTTAGGAGTAATATAGTGAGTATATGGAAGATTATGGAATTTCTATAAGGATTTTAACTGAAGATAAATGGGATATTTGGTGAGTTTATACAGGAAAGGAGGAGGATTTCTTTATTATTTAAGTTTTGGAAACTACATAATAAAATATACAAAACCACAAACTATACCATGGTTTCTTCCAAAAGGGAGTGTTTTAAATTATTTTATAAGGTAAAATTACTAACTTATTAAAATATTATCCTAGGTGTTGTGGGGGTGAGCCACACTCTTAAAGAAATGATTTTAAAATCATAAAATATTTTATAAGACTTGAAGGATTCATAAGGGCTTTACAAAATAGATAAAATAAAATTAAAATCACAATAATTTAAATGGAAAACATATATTTGGTCATGTATACCATTTATATTACTTATTAAATCACGTTTGGGTCATTATGGTGTCATAAAACACAAATTATATTTATAAAGCATTTAATTTTTACCCGAAAATTCGACTATCTTGGAAAATTATGAAAATAAAACCATTGAAAAATTTTGATATCTTGATTCCAAAAATATTATTAATTTTATAAAATGATTTTATAAATATGTGAATTTTCACTTTTAAAATAATAACTTACATTTATTGAAAATGAATGGTTTTTTTGGAAATAAGATTTTTTGAACCCTAATAAAAAATTATGTTTGACTTCATAAAAAATTATATTATCATTTATATTTGATAAAAATTATTTATTAATAATATTTTATTAAAATATTTTTTTTAAATACATTAATTCGTAAATTCATTAATTGAATTTGAATATTAACCAAAAATACAATTTGTGCTTTATTTTATCATAATAAAAAACAATTACAAAGTAACAATAATATGATGAAAATATATTAATTATTCTATAAAACATAATATACATACAAATATTTCAATCTTATTATTACATATCCCTTTAATACACCAAAAAACGTCCTAAGGGTAAGGTTCACAGTGGAGAGACTTTTATGGGGCAGTTCGGCAAACATGGTTTGGGTTGTGATTTCAATGAGATTTAACTTCTCTCATAAACAGTTTTGCTCATATTTAAGTTATTGGATCATATATTGGGATTGGTATAGGGAAAATACTATAAATTCTATCTCCCTTAGAATCTCTGATAAAGAGGATTCATAGGGTACAATCCTACTAGTTGATGTCATCACTTCCTTTGTCTGTGGAAAATGGATTTTTTTAAAACCCTATATATATACTAATCATGTGATCATTGTTCAACAACTGTATTATCAATGATAATGATTCATAATGGTCAATTTAATCCTATGGTCATAATAAGACAAAATAATTACATGTGTTTTATATAATCATATTATATAATAATACATTTAATTAAATAAAAAGGGGAATTTTATTCATAATAGTTTGGGTTGTTAAAATCTTCCACCTTTTAGAAATTCCTCCCTCGAAATTTTATTTTCCTGTACTAAAACAGATGAGGGTAACTCTACTTCAGCACTTTCTCCTATTCCCATATCATATCTTCAAACTTTTGGTTTCTCCACAATACTTTGACAAGAGGTATTGTATTATTTTTTAGAAATTTTTCTCTATGATGTAAGATCTTCACTAGATTCTCATCATAGGAATGTTAATTCACCAATGGTACCACCTATATATTGAGTACATGTGAGGGGTCTGGTATATACTTTCTCAAGGGGGATACATGGAATACATCAGGAATTTGAGATAGGTTAGGTGGGATCTCTAGTTGATAGGCTACCATTCTGATGTGATCAAGGATCTCAAAGAGATTATGTACCTTAGACTAAGCTTTCCCTTATTCCCAAATCTCATCACTTTTTTCCTTGAAGATATATATAGGAATACCATGTCTCCAACATAAAACTCTAGGTTTCATCAATGATTATCAGCATAAATCTTTTGTCAAATTTAAGAAGCCTTGATGTGCTGCTGAATAGTCATAACCTTATCCACCATTTCTTCAACCATTACAGGACCTATAAGTTTTTGTTCCCCAACATCATCCCAACATGTTAGCGTTCTGCACCTCTTCTCATAAAGGGATTCATAGTGAGCCATTTGGATGCTTGAGTTGAAACTCTTATTGTACAAGTACTCAAACAAAGGAATATGTTAGTACCATGTGACTTTGAAGTCCATAAAACATGCTCACAACATGTATTCTATTGTATGAATAGTTTTCTTAGGTTTACTGTCTATTTGAGGATGAAAGGTTGTACTGATGTTCAACTTAGTGTTTAGAGCATGCTAGAGAATTTTCCAGAACTTGGAAGTGAATCTTGGATCTTGATCGGATACAATTGATAGTTGTACTCCATATATCCTTACCACTTATCTGATGTATATCGGTGCTAGTTAATATAGTGAGAAATCATCTCAAATCACAATAAAGTGTGCAACCTTTGTAAGATGATCTACAACAACCCATATAACATTGTGTCCTTTGAATGTATTTAGAATTCCAATGATAAAATCAATGGTGATGTTTTCCCATTTTTATTTTGGTATGGGTAATGGTTTCATAACCCCCTTAGACTTCTACATTTTAGCCTTAACTTTCTGACATACCCAACACTTTGATGTATATTTAGTGATCTCCTTCTTTATGTTGTCCCACCAATAGGGTTATCAAAGATCTCGACACATCTTTATGTTTCTTAGGTGAATGTAGAAAGTCTAACTATGTGCATCATACAATAGTTCCTTCTTTAAATCAAGATTTGATAGGACAAATAGTATTGAACCAAATCTCACAATTATGTCTTTATTTACATTGAACACTAAAGATTTCCCATTCCTTATAGTTTCCACTCTCTTCTGAATTATGACCTCATTTCTTTTAGCATAAATTAACCTTTAAAAAATATAAAGTTGAGCAATAATTTATGAAAGGATTGATGATTTTCCTTTCATTATGATTCCCATGTCCATCCTTTTCAAATCCATGAAGATCGGGTCCCATTCAATTCTCATTAATGATAGAATTGTTGGGTCCTTTCTACTTAGAGCATCTGTCACATTATTTTCTTTACCAGGATGGTATTGGATTGATTAATCATAATATTTTATGTTCTCTAACCATCATTTCTCACACATATTATGCTCTTTCTATTTGAATATATATTTGAGTCCCTTATGATCAGTATATATATCACACTTCTCCCCATAGAGATAATGTCTCCAGCTTTTCAATGCAAAGATCAAAGTTTCCAACTCCGGATCATGCGTGAGATATTTTTGCTTTGGAATTTTCAACTTCCTTGAATAATAGGTTATGACCTTTTCATTATTCATTAACACATATCCCAACCCTTCTTTTAGGAATCATTGAATATTACAAAAATTTCTCCACATGTGGGTAGTGTGAGCATAAGGGGAAGTGATAAGCTTCCTTTTCAACTCCATAAAGATTTCTTTATATTAATCATTCCATGAAAACTTGACTCTCTTTAGATTTATCTGGGTAGAGGGTTTGATACTCATGAGAAATTTCTCACAAATCAATGATAATACCTAGCTAACCTAAGGAAACTATGGATATATGTCACAAATTTTGGCCTCATCCATCATTCAATTTCTTTTTTTCTTTGAAGGATCTATAGATATCTCATTGATTGTGATTATATTCCCCAAGAATGAGACTTAAATCTACCATAACTTACACTTGTTTTACTTTTAATAAAGCTTCTCCTTTCGAAATGTATTTAGCACAGTGCTTAGATACTCCTCATACTTCTCCTTGGTTTTAGAGTATATTAGAATATCATCAATAAAGACTACCAAAAAATTTTCAATCTAATCTATAAATATTATATTCATAAAGTCTATGAATATTTATGGATAATTAGTGAGACCTAATGGAATTACTATGAACTTGTAGTTCCCATAACTTATATGAAAAGCAGTCTTGGGGATATCCTCCTTATTCACCCTAACTTGGTAATATCTTGACCGAAGATCCACCTTGAAGATGTATTTTGCTCCACATAGATGACTGAACAAGTCATCAATCCATGTAACCTGATAACTTTTATTTATCATGATCTTGTTGAGCTCATGATAATCAATTAAAAGGTGCATTGTCCCATCCTTCTTCTTAACAAAGAAGAGTGGTGCACCCCATGGTGAATCACTTGGGTGTATAAACCCTTTATCCAGATTCTCTTGTGGTCATTTCTTTAACTCCTCAAGTTTCACAACATCCATTCTATACAGAATCTTCGATATTAGAAATTCCCCAGGTATAAGCTTGATTGAGATTTTTACCTCTCAGCTAGGAGGAAGATCAAGAAATTTCTCAGGAAACACAACAGTATTTCCCTCACAATAGGAATGTATTAGAGGATTATCTTTTCTATAGAATCAATCATTTGAGATAGATATGCTTGCTCGTAGGGATATAATATCCATGCTTGAGATGAAGGTGTTAAAGAAGATTCATCATCCTCCTTTCACTTGTAGAGAATCATGGGTCGATTCACAATACAGAGAGTGATTTCCTTCTCACAGAAGTTTATGTTGGCTCTATATAGGGAAAGTCAATCCATGCCGAGAATTGTATCAAATTCCACCAAAGGAAGTATGACAAGGTTCACTGGGAAGTTTATTCCACAAATTATGAAAGGGGGGGGAGTTATATACATGGGATGAAATAATTGTCCCATTTTCCATTTTCATTTACATCTCTACTTTCATGCTTTTTGGTCATGTTTTAACAGTTCCACTAACTTTCATGATATGAAGGAATGAGTAGAACTAGAATCCAAAAGTGCATTCACTATTATTGAATGAATAACTAGAGTACCTATTACCACTTCATTGTCAGGATTCACTTCAATGGTTGTGATGTATAAAGCTCACCCTTGTTACCTTAGAGGTTGTTGGTTACCTCCAAAAACCCTTGTCTTATGTCATTGGTTTTCAAAGTTACATGCCTCCTAGTAGTTGTAACAATAAAAAATGTGTTGAGGGTTTATTAGAGCATTAATTTCCTATATCGCATTAGTAGGTCTCTCTTGTCAGTAATTTCTAGATAGGCATCCTTCCTTCCTGCACCTAAATCACTTTCTTTTTTCTTTTAGGCAATTTTTAGGGTGCTTCTTCATGCACCCTTGACAAGTGGTATGTTAAAATTTCTTAGCACCGTTATATCTCTCTCTCGGACCACCAGAATTAAACTCCACTTTACACTTCTTATCCATAGGATACCCTTGATATTCACTTATCTCTATTTCAACTTTGATGGAATATTGGACAATTTCTTCATAGCTATCAAAGTCATGGATCACTGAGGCTTTTTGTAGGCAAGGTTTTAGTCCACCAAACAAGTGTTTAACCTTGCATTCGGGGGTAACAACAAAGTTTGAGGAATATCATGAAAGTCTTGTGAATTTTTCATCATACACACTAATAGATTCATCGTCTTTTTTATTGAGGGAAAGGAAATCTCTTGTTATTTTAATTCAGAGGGTGTGAAGGAAATATTTATCGAAAAACATTTTCTATAATTCCTTCCACTCCATCGCTTCGATCGCTTCCTTAGGCTTCATATTTTTTTTATCAATGTACACCAATGATCAACTTCTCCCTCCATACAATAAACCACTAATAGAATATTCTCTTGTTCAGAACGTTGAAGGATAGAGAAGATATTCTCAATAGAGTTGATCCATTGTTTCATGATTAGGGGATCAGATGATCCATTGAAAGTAAGAGGTCTTTGTAGCATGAAGATCTCAATTGCAGATTTTTATATCATAGGGGAGTTTGGGAACTCCTCTTGATCCAGTTTTCTATTTAGAACTTGAGTTAGATAATAGAGTATCATTACAAAGTTTTATATTCCCACTCCTATCGGGTTGGGCATCTCGTTGGGGAAATCATCACATTTCCCTTCACATTGATTGTTAACCTGATTCATCCTATTACTAGTGTAAAAACCCGGATCTCTTTTCAGGTATGTTTTTCCTTTTTTCTGGAGTTTTTGAGAAAAATGAATTTTCTAGAGATTTTAGAAGTACACGCCGTGTACTTTCTGAGTACATGCCATGTACTCTTTCCCCGGCTCGAAGCCGTGTGCTGGCCGTGTCCGGGCCACACACACGGTGTGTAAGGCTGAGGTGGAGGGCGGTTATTTCAGAGTACAGAAAATTCGAAGTACACACCGTGTACTCCAAAAGAATACGTCGTGTACTTTTTTTTTCATGAAACTGACTGGGGTCATGTCTAACCCCCATATTCATCTTCTTCTTCAGTTTTCGCCCGTCCGAAGCGACCCGTAGGGCCGAATCTTCGACGGACAACCGCCTCGCCGTCCGTTCTCCGATTTGAGCACGGTCAGTTGCGTTGGAATCGCAGCGGTGAGTTCTTCCTTCTGCTTTAGCCTTGTTTCTTGATTCCTCCTCGTTTCCAAGTTATCATAGGTTGAGAGTTTTTTTCATTTTCTCAGATCTACGTCATTCCAAGGGGAATCTGTCGTCAAGGTTCACGTATATCGATCTCCGAGGATCGAGGTAGGTGGTTTGTGCCTTTCTGTTGAAAGTTGATGAGTATTATGTGCAAATTCCACCAATACCTATGAACAGGGTATTGCGTGTTTCTTGTTTTTCCCATGTTTCTTGTCTGCTTTGCTTGATTTCTTTAGTAGAGGTTATTTCTTGTGATTAGAGTATTTTGTTTGTGCTCAGTTTGCTTTTCCATGCCTAGTTGTAGGACTGTGGACTGTTGTTTTATTATTGCTATTGATCCTTAGTTGATAGCCAAGTAGTTCTTGAGGTTTACTTGGACGATATACATGCACTGAGCATGTTTAGTTATACTCAGGACTATGAGAACCTAGAGTAGAAGACCAAAGGGAGAATTGACGGAAGGGCTTCTCCAGAGTGTCTTTTAATTACGATACGCGGGCTATAGGGGGAATTGACATTGAGTGCTTTCCTAGAGAGCCATTAGCATGACGTGGGCCATAGGGGGAATTGACATTGAGTGCTTCCCCAGAGAGCCTTTAGCACGATACGAGACTACAGGGGGAATTGATGGTGAGTGCTTCCCCAGAGAGTCTTCTTAATTACATAATTGAACCAGAGGGGTGAGACTGTGTGTTCCACCTAGAGGGTTGTTAGTATTTATAGGTTGAACCATAGGGGTTAGGCTGTGAGAGCTACCCATAGGGTTACCTTTTTTCCTTTGTCATTGGTTGTTTACTTGTGCACTTCTTTTGTTAGAACTGTGGATTGTAGCTGCTTGTGTTTTCCTGTTTACTGTATCTTTTTTTATTACTTGCCTTATATTCATTGACTGTTAGCCACAAATATTTGGGTGATTGCCTACTGGGATTGTATCTCACACCTTGTTTGGGACATGCTTTTGGGCTCAAGTAGACTATGTTGTTGCAGGTATAGATAAGGGCAATCACCCTTCTACTTCAGGATCTTGACTGCGCCAGGAGCTGGGGAGCATGGGGCCGAGCCGTGGCTCGCGATGCTGAGGGGCTTACTTTGTTTTCTTTTGCACTTGGTTTCAGTTGTATTTCAGCATGCTGTTGTGTTTGATGTTTTCCTTAGATACTTGTACCTACTACATCATCGTCATCATAGTTATATATTTACATTGCTTCGGTTGTTGGTTCCCGTTGGTATGCATGTTGTTTACTGCTTCTGCTGTTTGTTGTTGTTTTCTTACCTTGTATACCTTACCGAATGAGGGCATAGTTTCCCCACTGATTAACCAAGGCCCTCGCTGCTGGTCGGCATCCTCCGGCGTTCGGGGAAACGCGCTTGAGGTCATGTGGCGAACCAGGTATGTGGCACCAGTGGAGGGGCTTCGGACTCGGGACGTTACAAAGTGGTATCAGAGGAGTTATTTTCTCTTGCCTTACTGTTTGGAGACTTTAGCCAGGGATAGTATGGATTCGGTACTTGGTATTAAGCTGTGCTCAGGAGTAGCTAACCCGTGTACAGGGAAAGGCCATACTACCTCGTTAATGGAAGTTTGTTGGTTTTGAGTTTTATGGTTGATATGTTTTCACCTAGAGTGATTCACATGACTTGTGCGATTATTGTTTTGATATTTCGGTTCTATTTTTGTCGCAACCCGATGAGATGAGGGTATTCCATCTCATGCATCATATAGGCACTTGTAGAAATCACATGTCATGCATTCTTGCCATGCCATCTAGGGTGAATTAGCAATTGCATGCTGTTGTGATAGGATCTGTGTAGATTATGCATGCTGTTTTGATAGATGCTTGATATATTCTCTGATGTTGTGTTAGAAAATTGTTTGTTTTGTTCTTTGCTTAAAGTGAATGCCGGAGTTTGGTTCTTGAGGTGTTATGGGCCCTCACGGATCAGAATTTGGCATCTTTTCCCTTGTTTTTAGTGTTTCTGGAATTCTGTGCAGTTTTTGAGCTACTGCCCAGAAAAACCCAGAATACACGGTGTTTACTTTTTAGATACACACCGTGTAGTTTTCAGGCCATGTCACTGACCGTGTGAGCAGAACACGGTGTCGTGGGAGTAACTTCGGGAACACGTCGTGCATGATCAGTACACGCCGTGTGAGTTCAGAGCCGTGTACCCGGTCGTGTCACTAACAACACAGGCCGGGGAAGCTCGGGTAGAACACACCCTGTCCATAGGGAACACGCCGTGTAGTCCTTTCCAGGTACCCGGCCGTGTCACGAACAACACGGGCCGACGTTACTTTCTTTTCCATACGCCGTGTTTGTTTGGAACATGCCGTGTAGTCTTGCCCAGGTACCCCGTCGTGTCACGAACAACACGGGACGTTATCGCCTTCGCCTATGCACGTCATGCTTGTTCGTAGCACGCCGTGTAAGGTCCATCAGTGTAGACGGCCGTGTACTCAACAAAACGGACCGTTGAAGCCTTCTCTAGTGCACGCCGTGTTTGTTCTAACACGCCATGTAGTCTCGGGTTGAGTCAGACTGTGTGGGTTAACCGTGTAAGGAGACTCGGGTGGGGGAATAGTTTTCGAGTACACACCGTGTGTGGGGGTCAACACGCCGTGTAGTTAAAGTATACAAGACTTGTTGGGTGATAGTACACGCCCATGTCAGTGGGTTAAGTTGACACGCCGTGTAGTTTTATACATGCCGTGTAGTTGTTTTTTCCAATCTTGTGTGTTTTTCTCCCCTATTCCCGTTTTTGCTCTTGTTTTCTCTGTACTTGTTTTCTTGATCTAAGGTGTGCTTTTGATCTTTCAGAGCTATGCCTCTGAGACGTCCTCTAGTCGTACGTCTCTCGTCGGGTAGTGATCAGACGCCGGATATGGCTGATCAAAGACTTCCTATCGATCCCCCAATCGAGCCAGCTTTGGCACCGATTCTCGTACCAGTTGAAGGCGCTGATGCGCAGTTCAGGGAAGGTTTCATGAGGATGATGCAGGACTTCCAGGGAGCACCGCCTCCTGCCTTGTCTATGGTAGACGTGACGCGGGTTTTCCAGCAGCAGCATCCTCCCACATTCTCGGGGGAGGGAGGACCTCAGGCTGCAGAGTCATGGCTGGAAGCCATGCTGACTATATTCGAGCATCTGAAGACGCCTCCAGAGAGGCGGGTCAAGCTCGCCACCTACATACTCCGAGACTCCGCCAAGAGGTGGTGGGACGTGATCTCACAGGCGGGTCAGCAGCAGGCTATGGCTTGGGAGGAGTTCTAGCGCGTGTTCTATGACTACTTCTACCCGGAGACCCTGAGGGCCGATCGAGCCCGGGAGTTCATGAGCTTAGAGAAGGGTACTCTATCTGTAATGGAGTATTAATCTCGTTTCACTGAGCTGTAGCGTTTTACACCCCTTCGGGATGGGAGTGGGGTGTTCTTGGCGAGGAAGTTTGAGGATGGGCTCAGGCGGGAGATCCGCTCGCAGGTGAACATCTTCCAGATGACTTCCATTAATTCCATTGTCAACCAGGCACTGATTGCGGAGCATAATCTGAGAGACTCTGGAGCTGCGATCCAGGGTGGTTCTACTTCCAGAGCTAGCTTTCCTTCAGATGACAGCAAGAAGCGCCGTAGGAAGCCTACGCGCGATGATTCGAGGAAGCGAGATGCATCATCAGGCAGTCAGGTGACATGATACTAGTGTGGCCGGGTAGGGCACACGAGGCAACAGTGCCAGAGAGACCCCGTGGAGTGCCGATCTTGCGGCAAGTTGGGTCACCTTCAGCGTTTCTTCCAGGTTTTCTCACCAGCAGCAGGTGACCGGGGTTCTTCCATGACTCCTCGTTCTGGAGCAGCACCGCCAGTTTCTCACCAGTCGGGGAACTGGAGTTCTTCCGGCCGTTTGGGCCGAGGGGGAGGTCAAGGCCATGGCAGTCAGTCACCAGTTCCTCAGCACCAGTAGGGCCGCGACACGGGCCAGTCTTTCACCGTGGAGTAGACTTATCAGGAGCAGGATCTCGTCCCTTCTACTGTTCGAGGTACGATTTTAGTAGCATCAGTTTTATCTTCATCCCTTTTCGATACTGGTGCTACGCATAGGTTTATCTCTGTTTCTGTTGTGGAGAGCCTTGGACGCTGCATCTTTTCTTCTGCTGACTTGTTGACGCTAGACACACCCTTGGGGACGAGGACATCTAGTGTCCGTCAGTGTAGAGAGTGCCCTCTCGAGGTTGCAGGGTATCGCTTCTTATGGGATCTCTATGTCCTAGAGATGACAGGCTATGATGTCATCCTTGGCATGGACTGGTTGATTCCCTTCCAAGAAGTCTTTCACTGTTATCACCGCAGAGTCAGTTTCATTTCACCAGAAGGTCAATCTTTCCTTCATAGAGGTGAATGGGACGTTCGGGCGAGTCGGGTGGGACTCAAGCATCTTGGGCTAGGAGGGGTGATAGCCCAGATTGCTAGCCTTTATCTGGATGATCAGGGGACTCCACAGTTGGACTTTCCTCCAGTGGTGGATCACTTTAGGGATGTCTTTCCAGAGGACTTTTTGGGTTTTCCTTTGGAGCGTGAGGTAGACTTCTCTATTGAGCTCGTGCCAGGAGCGGCACCGGTGTCCATTCCTCTATATAGGATGGCCACACCTGAGTTGCAGGAGTTCAAGAAGCAGTTGTAGGAGCTACAGGCTAAGGGTTTCATCCAACCCAGTACTTCTCCTTGGGGTTCTCCTGTTCTGTTTGCGAAGAAGGCAGACGGTACCCTTTGGCTTTGTGTGGATTATCGGAAGATGAACCAGTTAACGGTCAAGAACTGATATCCCTTGTCGCAGATTGATGACCTTTTAGATCATCTTTGAGGAGCACGGGTGTTCTCGAAGATCTACTTGAGGTCCGGTTATCATCAGTTGCGTGTTAGACCATCAGATATACCTCTGACAGCCTTCAAGAGCAGGTATGGTCTATACGAGTATACAGTCATGCCGTTCGGACTCACGAATGCACCTGTAGTTTTCATGGCACTGATGAACCAAGTGTTCCATCCTTACTTGGATTCCTTCATCGTGGTCTTCGTGGACGATATCTTGGTGTACTCTCACACTCGACACGACCATGCCACACATCTTGAGATCGTTCTGAGTACACTGAGGGAGCATCGTCTTTATGCTAAACTCTCAAAGTGCCACTTCTAGATGGACCAGATTCACTTCTTGGGTCACGTCATCTCAGAGGCAGGAGTATCAGTGGACCCAGAGAAAGTGAGATATGTAGTTTCCTGGGAGAAGCCGAAGAACATTTTTGAGGTACAGAGCTTCCTAGGGATGGCTGGATACTACAGACGCTTCATTCAAGAATTTTCTCATCTAGAAGCACCTTTGACAGGTCTGACCAAGAAGGGGGAGAAGTTCTTATGGTCATATTCTTGTGAGTCAGCCTTTCAGGAGCTGAAAGGGAAGTTGACGTCAGCACCGATATTAGTCTTATCGGATCCAGGCAAGAGCTACACTGTTTACTATGATGCTTCAGGTATCGGGATGGGAACTGTGCTTATTCATGGAGATGGAGTCATTGCGTACGGATCTCGGCAGTTGAGGCCACATGAGAGGAACTAACCTACGCACGATCTGGAGTTAGATGATGTTGTTCATGACTTGTGCTATTGGAGACACTATCTTCTGGGAGAGTACTTTTTGGTCTTCACTGACCACAAGAGTCTTAAGTATATCTTCACTCAATGTGATCTGAATCTGAGGCGACACAGGTGGGTCGAGTATCTTTAGTCTTTTGATTTCGAGATTACCTATACACCGGGAAAGGGAAACGTCGTGGCTGATGCGTTGAGCAGGAGAACTCAGATTCAGGAAGTTCAGGAGGCCAGTAGTGAGTGACAGCTGATGGCTCTGTTCTCTGAGATGTATCTGGAGGTGCATGACAGATGGGGACATACTTTTCTATCTTCTGTAGTTTTTACCTCCACGCTACTTGATCGGGTACGGATGAGGAAGCTATCAGACTCAGAAGGCTTAGTCCTACAGGAGAGTGTGTCAGGGGGGGACCCTCTTCATGGATGTAAAGTGGGTGAGGATGAGATCTTGTGCTTCTAGCGACGCGTATGGGTGCCAGCAGACATACGCGAGGAGCTGATGTGGGATTTCCATTCCTCTGTTTGGGAAGCTCATCCTGGCATCACCAAGATGTATCGGGACCTTCATAGCCAATACTGGTGGCCTGATATGAAGAATGATGTTACTGGTTTTGTCTTGAGATGTTCTACTTGTCAGCAGGTGAAAGCAGAGAATCAATGACCAGCGGGACTTTTACAACAGTTACCCATTCCAAAGTGGAAGTGGAACTATGTTGCGATGGACTTCGTGACTGGGTTGTCGAGATCACCCCGAGGGAACGATGCTGTTTGGGTTGTCGTCGATAGACTTACGAAGGTTGCTCACTTCTTTCCGATCAAGGAGACCTTCAGTGTCGATGATCTGGGACGACTTTACATCAGAGAGATCGTTCATATGCATGGAGTTCCGCGCTCTATTGTTTCAGACAGAGATGCGCGCTTTACCTCTCGGTTCTGGAAGGGACTTCAGAAGGCCTTGTGTACACAGGTACTTTTGAGTACAGCATACCATCCCCAGACTGATGGCCAGTCCGAGCGCATGATCTAGGTGCTTGAGGATATGCTCCGAGCATGCATCCTTGACTTTGGCGGTTCTTGGGAGAAGCATATTCCTCTGGTGGAGTTCGCCTACAATAACAGTTTCCAGGAGACCATCCAGATGGCGCCATACGAGGCTTTGTACGGTAGGCCATGCCGATCACCCTTATGCTGGATGGAGGCAGGAGAGGCAGCTTTGCTGGGACGTCATCTTGTTCAGGAGACTTTAGAGCTGATAGAAACTGATTCGGAAGAGGATGGATACAGCGCAGTCTCGGCAGAAGTCTTATGATGATCAACGGAGACGATCTCTGGAGTTCGAGGTCAGTGATCAGGTCTTCCTACGTGTCACACCGAGGTTGGGACACAAAAGGATTCGGAGACAGGGTAAGCTTTCACCGTGGTACGTCGGGCTGTTTGAGGTCTTGGAGAGAGTGGGGCTGGTTGCCTATCGGTTGCAGCTACCTCAGAGGTATTGGGCCATGCACGAAGTCTTCCACGTCTCTCAGCTCCGATGCTACTTTTCAGACCTGTCTCATGTCTTTCAGCCCGAGGAAGTCGAGCTCGAAGAGGATACGTCATTCAAGGAGCATCCTATTCGGATTGTTGATCGTAGTACGCAGGTTCTCTGCAGGTGGTCTGTTCCTTTGGTACGAGTGTTATGGCAGCACGGGCGAGTACAGGACGAGACCTGAGAGAGGGAAGCTGATGTACGATTGCAGTGGCCAGAGTTGTTTGGAGTTTCTCTTTCTCCGCCTCGTTAGGAAATTCGGGGACAAATTTCTTTAAGGGGGGAAGTTTGTAAGAACCCAGATCTCTTTTCAGGTATGTTTTTCCTTTTTTCTGGAGTTTTTCATAAAAATGAATTTTATGGAAATTTCAAAAGTACACGCCGTGTACTTTCTGAGTACACACCGTGTACTCTTTCCCCGGCTCGAAGCCGTGTGCTGGCCGTGTCCGGGCCACACACACGTGTTGGGCGGAGAAAGAAAGGGAAGTGATGACAAGAGGGAGGGTGAATTGCCTTTTTAAAAATCAATTAACAATTTAAAATCAAAGTGAATGTGCAGCGGAAATAAAAGAGGCAAAACACACAACTTGATAATGGAGTTTGGCTTAAACCCAAGCCTACGTCTCTGCTCCCAACTCAACCGTTGAGATATTTACTACCGCTTTCTTTTCAATGGTTTTAGCAAGAAACCCACTAGACTTTAAGGTTAGTCTAGAACCTATTACAGCTTGCTTTCAATGGTTGAGCAAGAACCCACTAGCCTTCTTACAGGTGAAGGCTAGATCACCTTTGATTCAAGCCTTTTAAAGGGAAGGCTTGACTAACCTCTTCACACCTTGAAGGTGGTGTGAGAACCCAAAGAAAGGGAGATGAGATAAAGAGGTGGTTTGTAGGCACAAACCCAATTTGATGCTCAAAATGATAAAGCAAGAAAAACTGTAATGGGAGAAGCCTTGGGCGCCAAATGAATTGATGAAGTTGATGAAGTGCTCTCCCAAGCTTCTATGGTGGTGCTCCTTGGATGTGGAATTGTGTTGGAGCAATTGGGGTTCCCTTGGAACAATCCGCCGGAGGTTCGCCAAATGATGGAAAATGTGTCCGTTGGCTTCACAATAGTTTCGACGTTGTTCCTTGGGCTTCCGGGGGTTCCTAGTCCTTTATTTATAGAGGGGGAACCCTCAAATGGCCTTAGGGAGTCTTCGGAGCCGTTGGAAAAGGCTTCGGAGCCGTTGGGAGGCAAGTGGACCAGCCTGGTCAAAGGCCCAACGGCCAGTTTGACTGGATCCACCGGCTGACCGGTACAGAGCCACCGGTTGGCCGGTGTGTGTAAAAAGGAGGAGGGCTTCTGTCCAGGCGCCACCGGCTGGCCGGTGCCGAGGCAGTGGCTGACACTATTCTGGCTGGGTGCCACCGGCTGGCCGGTGCTGAGGCCACCGGTTGGCCGGTGCTGAGGCAGTGGCTCAGCCTTCTGTCTAGGTTCCACCGGCTGGCCAGTGCTGAGGCCACCGGTTGGCCGGTGGGAAGGCAGTGGGT
Organism: Viscum album; assembly: GCA_963277665.1. Taxonomy (NCBI): domain Eukaryota; kingdom Viridiplantae; phylum Streptophyta; class Magnoliopsida; order Santalales; family Viscaceae; genus Viscum; species Viscum album. The sequence goes on along the minus strand of OY728128.1, from coordinate 1,128,362,577 downwards.
GTCCCTTCTGCCCAGGGTCCAGCGGCTGGCCGGTGGTGAAGCCACCGGTTGGCCGGTGGACTGAAAGACAGTCCACTATTCTTCCTTTGCCACTTCTTGCTCCTAAAATCATGCCTATTAACAAAAAAACTTGAAAACAAGATTAGATAAAAAGGAGGGTGATTGTGATCATGAAAATTAAACCTCGAGGGGTACGAGAGGTACAACAATCTCCCCCTATTTTGATGATCACAATCACCAAAACAAATAATGTAGAAAGACTGAAATGAGAGGCATTCTTTAAAAGATTTTCCCCCCAATCAACCAAGAATTTCTCCCCCTTTGTGATTATCAAAATAGCACGGGGCATAAAACTTGATTGAGGGAAGCGTTGAAAAACTAGATAGAGATTTTAAACCAATTGAAATTTTTTAAATTTGATTTGAAAGTTTTGAAATGAAAAATTGAATAACGGTTTGAATTGAAAGTTTGAAATGAAAAATGAATAACAGTTTGAATTGAAAGTTTGAAATGAAAAATGAATAACAATTTGAATTGAAAGTTTGAAATGAAAAATGAATAACAGTTTGAATTGAAAGTTTGAAAAAAAAACTTAAACAAACTTAACTCCCCCTAAATAAAAACAACAAATCACCGGGGAGAGGTTTTTGGAACCGAGACAAATTTTGGTCCGGTGAGACTCGCTAAAAGGGATTTTTCAATCCATACTTGTCTAGTGGTGGGTCTTCTACTATAAAATTCATCATTAAAGAAAAATTTTTTTGGCCTTCCATACCGGGCATTTTTACAATTGCACTCATAAATTAAGTGCCCGGATTTTTTGCAATAATTACAAAATTTAAATTGGGAGCTCCCCCTTACAAAAATAGTTGGAGCATGGGAGGAGGAAGCTTGCTTGGAATAGCCAAGCCCTTGGGTGGTTCTAGATATGCGTTGGGAACCTAGGAGTTTGGTCAAATTTTGTTCACCTTGGGTGAACTTAGCTAAGGATTCCCTTAAATCTTTGATAGTTGATTCCATGGAATCAACATCGGGAAGGTTTTGGATTTTGAGGGTCAACTCTTCCTTCTCTTTGAGAAGTTGTTCTTTTTCGGAAGAGAGTTTTTTGAAATTCTTTTTTAAAGCAATAAATTTGGAAGAAAGTTTGTGAAAACCTTCCTCCAATTGATCTCTAGCATGTTGGAGATCCTCATAAGACATGTGATTAAAAGAATTGGAAGAACAAGAGGAAGAGGAGTCGGAAGATGTTACCTCATGGAATGCCATTAGGCATTTGTTACCGTTGTCGCTTGAGGAGGAGGAGGAGGAGGATGTGGAGCTATCACTCCATGTGGCCTTGAATGCCTTCTTCTTCTCCTTTTGCTTGGCCTTTTTCTTGTTGAGTGGACAATCAGGCTTGTAATGGCCTTTCTTGCCACACCCGTAGCATGTTACCTCGGGCTCGGATTTTTCGTCGTGTTTTTCCTTTCGAGCCTTGTGGGATTTCTTCTTCTTGTGCTTATTCATGAACTTGTGCATCTTGCGGGCAAGATTCTCCATTTCGGAATCGCCGCTTGAAGAGGAGGATGAGGAGGAGGAGGAGGAGCTTTCTTCTTTTTGAGCTTTGAAGGCGATGTTCTTTGGAGTTTTGATTGGTTTGCCTTCCTTTTCAGCTTGCCTCCTCATGGTGATCTCATAGGTCATGAGGGATCCGATGAGCTCTTCGACCGGCATGTTCTTGATGTCCTTTGCTTCTTGGATTGTCGTTACCTTCGGTGCCCATGAGCTTGGTAGGATCCAAAGGATCTTCTTAACCATCGTCTCTGCAGAAACATCATCACCAAGGGACTTTCTCCCATTGCAAACATCAGTAAACCGTGTAAACATTTCAGTAATAGATTCGGATGGATGCATGGTAAAAGACTCAAAATCTTGACAGTACATGTCCAATCGAGTATCCTTGACTTTGTTGGTCCCCTCATGGGTAACCTCCAATAGTTTCCAGATTTCATGTGATGAGGTGCATGTGGAAACTCGATTGAACTCATTACGATCAAGGCCGCAATGTAGAGCGTTCATGGATTTGCCATCAAGCTCGAAATTTTTAATATCGGCTTGGGTCCATTTGGATTCATCGGGAGAAGAAAGAGAATAACCATGCATGAAAATTTTATAAATAGGATAACCTATACTTCTAAGAAAAGTGGTCATGCGGGTTTTCCAATAATTATAGTCGGTTCCATCAAAAAATGGAGCACGACCCAAAGAATAGCCTTCGGGGGCGAAAGAAGTTGAAGCCATCACAATGGATCTTAAATTTGAAACCGGTTAGGGTATTACTCAAATTTTTCCTCTGATACCAATTGTTGGGCGGAGAATGAAAGGGAAGTGATGGCAAGAGGGAGGGTGAATTGCCTTTTTAAAAATTAATTAACAATTTAAAATCAAAGTGAATGTGCAGCGGAAATAAAAGAGGCAAAACACACAACTTGATAACGGAGTTTGGCTTAAACCCAAACCTACGTCTCCGCTCCCAACTCAACCGTTGAGAGATTTACTACCGCTTTCTTTTCAATGGTTTTAGAAAGAAACCCACTAGACTTTAAGGTTAGTCTAGAACCTATTACAGCTTGCTTTCAATGGTTGAGAAAGAACCCACTAGCCTTCTTACAGGTGAAGGCTAGCTCACCTTTGATTCAAGCCTTTTAAAGGGAAGGATTGACTAACCTCTTCACACCTTGAAGGTGGTGTGAGAACCCAAAGAAAGGGAGATGAGATAAAGAGGTGGTTTGTAGGCACAAACCCAATTTGATGCTCAAAATGATAAAGCAAGAAAAACCGTAATGGGAGAAGCCTTGGGTGCCAAATGAATTGATGAAGTTGATGAAGTGCTCTCCCAAGCTTCTATGGTGGTGCTCCTTGGATGTGGAATTGTGTTGGAGCAATTGGGGTTCCCTTGGAACAATCCGCCGGAGGTTCGCCAAATGATGGAAAATGTGTCCGTTGGCTTCACAATAGTTCCGACGTTGTTCCTTGGGCTTCCGGGGGTTCCTAGTCCTTTATTTATAGAGGGGGAACCCTCAAATGGCCTTAGGGAGTCTTCGGAGCCGTTGGAAAAGGCTTCGGAGCCGTTGGGAGGCAAGTGGACCAGCCTGGTCAAAGGCCCAATGGCTAGTTTGACTGGATCCACCGGCTGACCGGTACAGAGCCACCGGTTGGCCGGTGTGTGCAAAAAGGAGGAGGGATTCTGTCCAGGTGCCACCGGCTGGCCGGTGAGGGGGCCACCGGTTGGCCGGTGCCGAGGCAGTGGCTGACACTGTTCTGGCTGGGTGCCACCGGCTGGCCGGTGCTGAGGCCACCAGTTGGCCGGTGCTGAGGCATTGGCTCAGCCTTCTGTCTAGGTTCCACCGGCTGGCCAGTGCTGAGGCCACCGGTTGGCCGGTGGGAAGGCAGTGGGTGTCCCTTCTGCCCAGGGTCCAGCGGCTGGCTGGTGGTGAAGCCACCGGTTGGCCGGTGGACTGAAAGACAGTCCACTGTTCTTCCTTTGCCACTTCTTGCTCCTAAAATCATGCCTATTAACAAAAACACTTGAAAACAAGATTAGATAAAAAGGAGGGTGATTGTGATCATGAAAATTAAACCTCTAGGGGTACGAGAGGTACAACAACACGATGTGTAAGGCTGAGGTGGAGGCTGGTTATTTCGGAGTACGGAAAATTCAAAGTACACGCCGTGTACTCCAAAAGTACACGCCGTGTACTTTTTTTTTCATGAAACGGACCGGGGTCGCATCTAACCCCCATATTCATCTTCTTCTTCAGTTTTCACTCGTCCGAAGTGACCCGTATGGCCGAATCTTTGACGGACAACCGCATCACCGTCCGTTCTCTGATTCGATCACGGTCAGTTGCGTTGGAATCACATCAGTGAGTTCTTCCTTCTACTTTAGCCTTGTTTCTTGATTCCTCCTCGCTTCCAAGTTATCATAGGTTGAGTGTTTTGTGCGTTTTCTCAGATCTATGTCATTCCAAGGGGAATCTGTCATCAAGGTTCACGTATATCGATCTTCGAGGATCGAGGTAGGTGGTTTGTGCCTTTCTGTTGAAAGTCGATGAGTATTATGTGCAAATTCCACCAATACCCATGAACGGGGTATTGCGTGTTTCCTGTTTTTCCCTTATTGCTTGCCTGCTTTGCTTGATTGCTTTAGTAGAGGTTATTGCTTGTGATTAGAGTATTTTGTTTGTGCTCAGTTTGTTGTGCCATGCCTAGTTGTAGGACTGTGAACTGTTGTTTTATTATTGCTGTTGAGCCTTAGTTGATAGCCAAGTAGTTCTTGAGGTTTACTTGGACGATATACACATGCTGAGCATGTTTAGTTGTACTCAGGACTGTGAGAACCTAGAGTAGTAGACCAAAGGGAGAATTGACAGAAGGGCTTCTCGAGAGTGTCTTTTAATTACGATACGCGGGCTATAGGGGGAATTTACGTTGAGTGCTTTCCCAGAGATCCATTAGCATGACACGGGCCATAGTGGGAATTGACGTTGAGTGCTTCCCCAGAGATCCTTTAGCACGATACGAGACTACAGGGGGAATTGACGGTGAGTGCTTCCCCAGAGAGTCTGCTTAATTATGTAACTGAACCAGAGGGGTGAGACTGTGTGTGCCACCTAGAGGGATGCTAGTATTTATAGGTTGAACCATAGGGGTTAGGCTGTGAGAGCTACCCAGAGGGTTACCTTTTTTCCTTTGTCACCGGTTGTTTACTTGTGCACTTCTTTTATTAGAACTGTGGATTGTAGCTGCTTGTGTTTTCCTGTTTACTGTATCTTGTTTTATTACTTGCCTTGTATTCATTGACTGTTAGCCACAAATCTTTGGGTGATTGCCTATTGGGATTGTATCTCACACCCTGTTTGGGCCATGCTTTTGGGCCCAAGCAGACTATGTTGCTGCAGGTATAGATAAGGGCAAGCACCCTTCTACTTCAGGATCTTGACTGCGCCAGGAGCTGGGGAGCATGGGGCCGAGCCATGGATCGCGATGCTGAGGGGCTTACTTTGTTTTCTTTTGCACTTGGTTTCAGTTGTATTTCAGCACGCTGTTGTGTTTTCTATTTTCCTTAGATACTTGTACCTATTGCATCATCGTCATCATAGTTATATATTTACATTGCTTCCGTTGTTGGTTCCCTTTGGTATGCATGTTATTTACTGCTTCCGCTATTTGTTGTTGTTTTCTTACCTTGTATACCTTACCGAATGAGGGCATAGTTTCCCCACCGATTCACCAAGGTCCTTGCTGCTGGTCGGCAGCCTCTGGCGTTCGGGGAAACGCGCTTGAGGTCATGTGGTGAACCGGGTACGGGGCACCATTGTAGGGGCTCTGGACTCAGGACGTTACAAAGGGTTATGGAAATCCCACATCGAAGGAGGAGGAGCACGAAGCACCCCTTTATAAGGTGGTGTGGATACCTCTCCCATCATGAGGCCTTTTCCTGGGGGGTTCCTGAGGGTCGAGCCCAGGGAAAAACAAAACCGTGTGGGCTAGGCCCAAAGCGGACAATATCATGATCGTGGGCTGGACTGGGCCGTTACAAATAGTATCAGAGCCGATGTCCATTTGATGTGCCAGCGAGGACGCTGGGCCCTTCTAGGGGGGTGGGTTATGGCAATCCCACATCGAAGGAGGAGGATCACGGAGCACCCCTTTATAAGGTGGTGTGGATACCTCTCCCATCATGAGGCCTTTTCCTAGGGGGTGCCTGAGGGTCGAGCCCAGGGAAAAACAAAACCGTGCGGGCTAGGCCCAAAGCGGACAATATCATGATCGTGGGCTGGACTGGGCCGTTACAACTTTCCATTGGATATAATAAAGGGAAAACTCAGGATGAATATTTTAAAAATATTAAAAAACATTAAGATGAATCCAATGAAAATAAAGGGATAAATTATAAATTTCATTTATTTCCTTAACTTATGAATTTTCTATGCTTCAATCTATGTTGTTCATGATCTATTTCCTAACATATATTTTTATGGTCATTTTTTTGTTCTTTTAATAATGATTTGTAATGAGATTATGAATTTTCCAAATCATATTCCCTGGGAGTGTCAAACTAGGTGTGCAGTAAGGCCCATTTTCATATACCAGATTACCCCAAGTTAGGCCTGAAACATCTTATAGGAGTTGTTACTCCTAGATACATCTGTGTCAGAACCATGTCCACTTGTAGTATCCAAATAGGGATATATTTTCTTGATAAACCACTTACTTTGTACTAACCAAAATTTAGGGATTTTTTCTTATACTTAGTCTTATTCCTAAGGTTTTTTCTTGAGTTTTCTAATCCTAATCCCAAGAATAACTAAACTCTTTCTCTCATACCAACTATAATAACCCTTATCTTTATTATAAATTAATACTTGATTCATTGCATAAAATTACACTTAATACAACCCAAAATATTGATAAGTATAGTGTCTTTGTGAATTAGGTACATTAAATAACAACTTATTACATGGGATACATAGCATTATTAAGCACTTATTTGACAGGATCATAAAATTCCAATGAACATAAAACTGCATGGGATATCCTGGGGACAAACATAAGAAAGGGTTGAGCTATAAATCCATGTAAGGTAATAAAAAGTCATTACATTAAGAAGATAATAAATTTTATACAATAAGAATATCAATGGATCATATAAGTAACATGAATAATAAGACATGATATAGCATGATAATCATAACATGGGAAATGTGGAAACAAATTAAAACATTGCATCATAAACTTAGGTCAACGCTAAATTTGTTAAGAATTCTTGGTGAAAAAAGTCCCATAAAGGAATCAGGTACACCCCTATCCTAACATTCCGTCTCATGATATTAAACATTACCTAATGCATTGGAGCACTATCTGGGTGCACCCATCATATTCATTTCATTCTCATGCTTATGTGTACTTCATAGATCATACAACATGGATTCAATCATCATGATAATTTATTCCATGGTAAAAAATTGTAGAATACATACATTTAATTCCTTAATCAATAATTATAAGTGATTCAAGGTGAATAACCTTGATAGAAAAATGGGTATGGTATTTACTATGCAATTGTTTGGTCAGGGAAAATCACAGTGAAATTTTGGCAGCATAACAACATTACTTAAAATTTCATAAAAATAATTGATGAGAGAGAAATGGGTCTATAATTATTTGGACATAAAATGGTCCATATTAGGTAAATTTAAAAACATATTCCAATAATATAAATTTGGAAATATAAAGAACAATGTAATGAAGAAACATGAATATAGAAAATAGTCCTTACGAAGTTTTTCCATGGTAACGGGTGTGTATAAACGATCAAGGGAGGATTAATGTGAGTGAATGGAAACTATCGTAATTTATGAATAAAATTAAAAGTAAGGGGAATATGGAATATCATATACCATATTAATAAAATGAAAAGTAAAATAAATAACATAAAATGAGTGCTTGATAAAAGGGGATAGTGGAAGATGAGGTTCCTTTACTTGAGTGTGTGACTCCAAAGGCTTGGGAGGGGCTTCTTAAAAGCCTGGGGTGACTTGGGAGGACTCTAGGAAGTGGAGTTCAGAGTATGGATGTGATCCAAGGAGTTCTAGTGAAGGGAAATGGGATCTTGGGTGAGTTTATATAGGAAAGGAGGGGGTTTCTATATTATATAGGTTTCAGACTATATGTAATAAAATATCCAAAACCACTAATCATCCCATAGTTTTCCCCATGGTTTCTACCAAAATTTATTGGTTTAAATTTTTTTATAAGTCCAAGTTCCGAAATTATTAAAATATTACCATAGGTTATGTGGAGGGGAGTCACAACCTTAAGGAACTGATTTTAAAATATTAAAATATTTTATAAGTTTTGCAGGATTCATAATGGCTTTACCAAATAAATAAAATAAACTTAAAATCATGTTATTTTAAAGGAAAAAAAGATATATTTAGTTGAGGATCCCATTTATATTACTTATTATATAACGTTTGGGTCATTGTGATGTTATAAAACACAAAGTATATTTATACATTATTTAATTTTTACGTGAAAGTTCGACTGTCTCGAAAAATAATGAAAAATTCACCGTTGGATATTTCTATTGTCTTGGTTCCAAAAATAACATTCATTTTATCTAAATAATTTTCTAAATATGTTAATTTTAACTTTTAAAATAATAACTGACATTTATTGAAAATGATGGGTTTTTTGGAAATAACAGTTTTTGAACCCTAATTAAAAATTATATTTGACTTCATAAAAAATTATATGATCATTCATATTTGATAAATATTATTTAATAATATTATTTTATTAAAATATTATTTATTTCAAAAATCCATTAATTTATAAATCCATTAATTTAATTTGAATATTAACCAAAAATACAATTTGTGTATTATTGTATCAAAATAAATATCATTTACAAAGTAACAATAATAGGATGAAAATATATTCATTATTATATAAAAAATAATATACATACTCATGTTGTTAAGACTTATATATCCCTTTAATACACTAGAAAATGGTCTAAGGGTAAGTTGCACGATGGTGGGACTTTCATAGGGTAGTTCAGCAAACATGGTTTGAGTTTTGATCTTGATGATCTTGAACTTCTCTCATAAATGGTTTCACTCATGCTTAAGTTATTAGATATCAGCTTGGGCTTGGTCTACGGAAAAGCCCAAAAATGATCTCACTCAAAAGCTCTGATAATTAGGCTTCATAGGGTACGATCCTATTGGTTGATCATCACTTCTTTTTTCTCTGACAATTGAATTAGTTAAAACCATATATTTATAGTAATCACGCGATCACTATTCAGGGGCTATATTATCAACAGTAATGATTCTTAACAGTCAATTAAATATAATGGGCATAATAAGACCAAATAAGTGCATGTGTTTTTTGTAATCATATTATATAATAAGACATTTAATTAAATAAAAAGGAGAATTTTATTCATAATAGTTCAGGTCGTTACAGACCATGCGGCCTAGATAGTGACATTGTCTAGGGCGCACAGTCTCCTCTGGCCTGGTGCACAGTTTCTCTTAATGGTGTGCTAACCATGCACCACCTACTATTGGGTCCAAAAACTACATTTTTTTCTAAAAACTCCTAGGAAATATATGCAATAAATACATGACCAAAATAAAAAAGAAAAGGTACCACAAAATAAAATCATAGATGTGACAATCGATGTTAGTTAATTTTACTTTTCTTAATGTTTGAAACTCAATAAAGCCTTAATGTTTTTCAAATAAATGTGAATATTACATTATTGAGTGGATTGGTAATGGGGTAGGTCAATATTAAACATCGAGAGTGTTTTTAAATTGAAGATGATGAAAGAAATGTGATTTGGTTAAAGAATGATTCATATGGATTAATTAATGAACTAAAGGATTGATAAGATTTATTATATTTTTATTTGAGGGATATGGAATTCAAAAGAGATATTGTTGTTCTAAACCTATATGTGAAATAATCTAAAGAATATCAGTTCATGGAACTCATCTATATTGATGAAATAATCATTGGTCTAAGCAAAATGAAATCGAATGATAAATTTTCTAATTTAATGTGGTTAAAGTTTTAAATTTCAATGATTTATGAGATTACATACTTTCCCAGGATATAAGTTAGTAAAAAATATGGAATATACTTTTATTTCTTATAAAATGTATCGTAGAGAGATATTAAACAAGTTTGATATGTAATGTTCCTAACTAGTTTCAAAATCAATTACAGATTGAACCAATGTTTGAATGAATTAATATAGAAAATATAGTGATCAATATTTATAATGAATAATGATTGGAATATTTTAATACTCAATAAAAATTTCTAGACATAGTTTATTCTACTTATTCGTAATCTTGGTTTTAAATTAGTCCAATGGAAGAACATTTTACCATTGTGAAAAAGATCATCTTGTTTGTATAAGGTTCCCTTGATTATGGTTTAGTGTTTAATGTAGGAAAAGTTATATATTTATTGGAATATTTAGATATAGATTGGGACAGAGATATTATTGATAGAAAATCCACAAATGGAGGTAAATTCATTGTTGGAAATAAATGTATTAAATGGAATAACATGATATAAGAGAGCATATCACTTAGCATGGTTAATGAAGAATATATTTTTGTTATAAAGGCAAGTACCCAATTGATTTTGATGAATAAAAAATAGTGGATCTTGGTGAAGTGGCACAAGTAACCACTATGATATATTGTGATAAAAAAATTCTTTTGTGAAAATAAAAGCTCTAGTACAACACTTATATACAATTTATATAGACTTATGGTATCATTTTATCTAAGAAAAGGTGGAACATGAAATTTTCAATGTGAAATATATTGGAATGCCTTAAAAAGTGGCAGATATATTTATAATACAATTGGATATACAGATGTTTGGGAATCATTACTTGAATCATGATGTTCAATCATATCCCACAACTTGAAAATGCTTGAAAATCCACTCTCACCACATTTGTTTATATTTTAACTATGATACTCATTCTTAGCATAAATTTACCCTTCTGGTTTCTTGTCAAAGTGAGAAAATGTATATGAAATTGGTGAAATTAGTACAATCCTTATTGTGATCAATAAGATCAATAAGTGGAATCAAAGAGCGATTTTGACATAATTTAAACCAAGTAGAGTCAGTGTAGAAATCTCATATTAAGGGGAACAAATTTACCATTGATGGGGGAGTCTTTAGTTTGAGAAAAAACGAGGAGATATGATCCATGAGGAACAATATCAAGGAGTGATTGAGGAAAGTTGTTTGTGTTTGAAATCTATAAAGTGTGATTAGTCATAGGTTACAAATGGTTGGATAGATCTGATGTTCATAGTTGTACATTTGATGAGAGCTAAAAATTTCAATTTTTTTATCAATATCTCATTGAATATAACCCCATTATTAATCCAAAACCTGAGAAATTGATACGATTTTGTGACTTTTTGATATTTTGGACTTCATTGTAAATTAGCTTAAATATTATTTTTAGTGTATTTTTCAATTTTGATTTTTCAGAAAATCCATACATTAATTTTTTGATACTTGAAATTTCATTATTTAAAGTCTATCAATTCTGTTTAGAAATAGATTTGATCAATTCTTGAATCAAATTGGAAAACTTCATTCTTTTATTTTTGAAATATAGTGGTTTTATTCAATTTTGAAGTTATTATGGAAATTAAATAGTTGAATGGATCGAATTTGGATCTTTCATTGTTTTATTCATTCTAGAAGCCCTAATTTGAATCTTTTTCTTAGAAATATGGAATGAAATTGTCAAATGAATTCAATTTTTAAATTAAAATTGTTTAATATATTGGATTTTGGAAGCATTAATTTTAGGGGAATTGAGTTCTAGTGTTAAAAGGCTTCTCATTCATGATTTGCAATTGTATTGTCTGATTCATTTGGAGTCCCCATGGCCCGAGAGGAGAGGCCGGGCCTTCCGCACCCAAGGCCTCCACATTCAAGATGTCATGATCTTCTCCTCTAGACGCGTCGAATTTGTAGCAACATCACCAATTTTCCATGAGGGGAGGCCGGACCTTCCGCACCCAAGGCCGAATCACTTGAAGATCTGAGTTCGTTAAGCTCTGCAGCACTGTGCCGCCATTGCTTGAAGGTCCAAGTCAAGAACTAAAATGACGATCGGAGATTTCCAGAAATCAATTGAAATTGGCAGATGAAATTTCGAGGGTTCCAATACTGGTTGGAAATAAGATCACATGAGTTTGACGGAAACTGGATTGAAGCCGACCGTCGAACTGATGAAGCCGCACCACCCTGACTGGAGAAGATGACCGAGCCTGCACCCGAAGCACCATGATCCGTTGAATAATCGATTCTAAACCACTTGAAGATTGAAATTGAAGCCTCCCTCATCGGACAAAGACCAGACTGAGGAAGAACTCGACCTGCACTTTCCTGCTAAACACATGAAGCATGATGGAGAATATGAACCACAACATGAACCCATGTGGGAGCTCATCAAAGTCGCATGAGGCCGACTCGGGTTGCCGCATTTGTTTGTGAAGATGAGATCGAGTTCTAAGAAATCGAACCAGAAGCCATGAAAGTTGATACCGACCAGTATTTGAAGAATTGTTTGCTGCCTGCTGTTCATTCCCTATGTAGATTGAAGATGGAGGCAGGCCTAGAGACATCCCCACTCACCAGCCGCGAGTGCGAAGATCACTGCACATCAACTACTCGATGAAAGCCCTCAACGAGCCCTAAGGCCCATTTCCACCGGAAACATGCTGCATCCTCGGACCAAATCAGATGCGCACCACATATCCAGCCCCAAGCTTGCCTCTCTAATTCCACTAAAGACTCGAGCCTGCCCCAGTTTGAATACACGAGGCCTCAAGACGGTACATGCCCACTTATGAGATTTTGAGGCCCAACTATAGTGAATTCTAGTCTCATATCTTTTTAAACTGACACTTATTTTTAAGAGGTCCAAGCCCATCACTTTCATCATCTCGTTTCTCCAATCAGAATGTGATATCCGTGAAGCCACATGGCCCCAAATCATTTATCTTCTATCCTTAACTAAGGAGTGCCGAGTTCGATCATGTGGGGAGAATTTTTTCTAAGAAAATATTTAAGCACAATGAATTGGAGAAATCCCAACCGCCAAGTTGTGAATGTGGCTGCAACATGGAGACAGGGAAGTGAGATCAGAATTTGAGAAATAATTGAGACTTGCAAGGTTCGTTGGAATGAAATCTCATGCTAATCGTGTGGATAGAAATGGATGATTGAAGAACTCAGAGCATTTCTCTATATATGAGGAACTATTAACTAGAAAAAGGGACGAACAGAGGCCACTTCGGCAATCGTCAAAACCAGAGCTGTTGTTGTATCTTTTTTTCTTGTTTCCTTTCATTTTTCTTTTGCTGCAATTCTTCGATGACGACAGACATGACATTAGTGGCTGAGTTGAGGAGATTCTCCTTACTTCCCTATAAATGAATTCAATGTTCTAATCAATTTTCTCTTCCATTGATCTCTCTGGATTTATTTGAATACGTTTAGGTTTTAAGAGATTTCCTTCTGCTAAAGCACTTTAATTTTTTATTTCCTCAATCTCTAGATCACATACACAGCCACACAGACTCACTTCATTGCACACGAGAGTGAGTAGTGGGTGACAAGGAGGGTGAGCAATGATATCCAATCACCATGCTAGGTGAGAGTTAGGTTTATAGTGATCAGTGTACTCTCCTACTTGAGTTGGGACTTTTAGGAGAAGGTAATCTAAGTGTGATGTTTCACTCAGTTAGAGAGGGAATAAAAGATACTTAAAATAGAATTATGATTTTATAGGCTTGGTAAGGGGATGGTTTAAGTTTAGAAAACTATCTCAAAATCTGAATTTAAAAACTAATTGAATTTGACCACTAGTTTTTAATAGTGAAAATCAAAACCAGTTAAATTTTACACTATTTTCACAAAATTGAACCCATTAAACCAAATAAAAACACACCTATAATACTATCCTCTCTGAGAGACATCCCAAGTCCATTATTACTATATTTATTCAAGTTAAAAAATTATTTTGGTGAGGGCCCCATGATAGGAATTAATCAAACCAGGAGTCTCTTTCAGGGAGGCTAGTATTTTTGTTTTAATGCTGTTTTAAAATCATTTCAACATCTTACTATATCCAGTTCATCTCACCTTACAGATTTTGTTTGAGAGGTTGAACGAACTATTATGGAAAGACTGATAACTTTAAAAATCAATGAATAAGACACTACACAAAACTAAGTCTTTAGCGGCGGTTTATTAACAGTGGTTTACTAAACCGCTGCTAATATTGTTTGAAAAAAATTTGCGGCTGTTTTTTATATACCACCACTAAATAATTACACCTTTAAACAATCGACACTCTCCCCCCTCCCCCAACACCGCCGACCCCCCACCCCATAACTCCTCGAAGCTTTAGTCTCCCTTGACTCACCGATCCCTGTCGACCCTCATCGTGCCAGCCTCGTCACCGGCCGTCACCGCCAATTGTCGCCCCTTGCCTCGCCTTGTCGTTCCCCGCCAACCCTCACCACCCCTCGCCTCGCGGTCCCTCTCTGCGCCTCTCTCCGCTAGGTATTTGACATGGATATCCAAATCTGGTGTTTTATATTACACATATTTTGATGTGCAAAAGAATGATTACACCCTCTCCCTCTCTCTCCCTTTGATATAGTATCTTGTGTGGGAATACATAGGTTGTGTTGGATTAATGTATAGTGTATGGACTCACAAGACCTGCAATAGAAGGTGGCCATGTTTAGGCGATTCCTTGAGGCAAAGGAGTGGATGAATCATTGTGTTTTTTAGAGGTTAAGTCAGTGGGTTAGCTCTATTAATACACATTGTTCACATTATTAAGTTTTTGATCAATATATTAAGAGGTTTACTAGATCTTGGAGTGTTTAAAAGTATTTCCATGACCCAATCACGCGATTGGTTGCTCACAGGGTTTTCCATGGATCAGTTATGCAATCAAAAAATGATCGAAGTCACATGATTGGGGTCAAATAAATTGATTCATGTGAAAGGATTTGATTAAATATATCATATGAAATTGTATATCTAGAGTCTGTATCATGAAGGAGATATATTCCTGGGGTCACATACACAGGCTCTTGTGGGGAGGGTTATGCGTTATCAGTCACGTGCAGGAGTTATATGCTCATGGATACGTTTCACCAGGGTTTTTGAAATTATATTTCTCAAAAAATTATTCACATATACTAGTGCTCAAATATGTCATTATTGGTGAAAACATGTAGTATTGAACATACAAATTCATTGATTTGCAAAATCTTTTAGAGTTCTTAGTCGTCTAATATTTATTTTGGTAAAATTTAATTATTTCAGTTATGTATGACATTAAATTCATGAATTGGAATTTCATTTTTATTTATGTATAGATTTGATTAGTGGAATATCATTTTATCTCTTGTTCATTTTAATTTACAATAAAGATGGAAATGACTCCCATTTAAGATTATATACCCTCATTCAATGTTCATATCCAATGTTCATATCCTATGGTCATTATCCCTCTATTAAATATTGGAAATTACTTTCAAAGGTAAATAAATGCAGTCTAACAGATTCATCTATCCGTATAAGGTTGTTGGTATCATACTTTTACATATTTTTTGGGTTTTTATATTTGATTTTTGTTGTTCCATATTACATTCATTCCCCGCGTTTCTCCTAAAATAGGTAAACCCCAAAATTAATTGTTGGTATTCAATTCAAGAAATGATAGGAGACCTTGATAACCAGTTGGAGGTTGATTAACTCAACCAAACCACCACATGGGTCAGTTTCACTACATTCCTTAATGACTTATGTTTCCTTTGTGACCTATGCACCACTAAATCATTTTAGGATTCAATTTAGCTAGTGAACTTCAATAAAGTGAGTAAATAAAATGATGTAGTGGAACTGATTATACACCATGTATCCTCCTATTATTTAGCAACTATATGGCTTAAATAATTAAATTAATTGATTAATGGATTGAGTGTTATTTTTTATCCTTGAATGTAGTTTGGAATGGATGTGATTACATCATTAATAAAATCTATAATGTTCATGAAATTACTTATTTTTATTATTAATTTAAGGACATCACATTCATTAACATTCACTTGGAATATAAAAACATTATGTTCCTTATTTCTAATTGTAATTAATGGAAACAATATTTTATATTATTTATTTGGAGTCTCTATACATGAAAAACCTCTATGTTATTCATATTTAATGGTCATGATGTCCCATATTGTCAAAAATTAATTGATGGACATGATGTTACACATTTTCCTTTTTCAAATCAATGGGAATGACATCCTCTTAAAACACAACACTTTCACTATGACATAGAGATACCTTAATTTATATTTCCACTAAAGATCACAAGACTATCCAATATATTTTTACATCCATCTTAAAATGTGGAAAATATGGTTTCAATGAATCCCCTTATATATGGAATTTTTTTTATTTATATATGAAAACCTTATTTAATATCTTCATATTTTTTTAAACTGTATATATGAATCTCTATTCCTATTTAGTAATAGTTATCTATTTTAATTTTTTATAATAATTTATAGGTACATTGTGATATATATGGATAGATGTTGGATCACATTACTGAGGAACACACCTCAGTATGCTAAGGGTTTGGAGGAGTTTTTAGATTTTTCAATTTCCAATCAATATGTTGACGGGAGAATAAGATGTCCATATCCTTAATATAAATTTAGAAGATGTTTGTATAGAGATGAAGTTTATAAACACTTGATATTGACACAATTACCCACTCAATATTTGTGTTGGATTTGACACGGAGAATTTAATGTTACAGAAAGGTTAAGTATTGATTTCAATCCACAAAATGAGCTCCCAACTTCATTGACAATTGAAAATGAAATGAAAAACCTTATAAATAATGCATTAGGCATTGCAAGACACCAACATCAACATCAAAACATATCAAAACAACCATTTGAGGGTGATACAAATAGAAATGTGAAAAGTGATGTTTTTGAGACTGTAGGCCTACCGGATCAAGATTGTAACATATCATTGGATCCTCCTCTTGATTATATGGAGACTAATGTAAGAGAAAACTTCACTGAGAAAAATGTGTTTCATGGTTTAGTTGATGATGGAAATCAAGAGTTGTATAGTGGATGATTGAAATATTCAAAACTGTCTTTTCTGCTGATGTTGTACCATAACAAATGCCTATGCAGAATTACAAATAAGGTGATGTCTATGATATTGGAATTGTTGTGTGATTAATTTCCTAAAGATAAACATCCTCGAGTATTTTTATGATATGAAAAAAATTGTTAATAGGCCTGGTCTGAATTATACAAAAATACATGTGTGTCCCAATGATTATATGCTTTATTGGTGAGAGGATTCAAGTAGACATGATTGAAAAAAATGTTCTTATTCTAGATAGAATTCAATGGGTGATATTGGAAGTATAAATCAATATACTAAAATGAAGAAGAAGAAAAGGAACACACCTTTAAATGTTTTATGTTACATTCCTTTAAATCCTTGATTGCAAATATTATTCATGTCATCAAAAACCGCCGAACACAAGAAGTGACATTATGTAGATAATAAAAATGATGGATTAATACAGAATCCACAAGATTCACAATCATGGAATACATTTGATTCATTACATCCTGATTTCTGATCTGATCCATGGAATGTTTTATTGGGATTGGCTGCTGATGGATTCAACCCATTTGGGACTTTGTGTACTAGTTGTAGCATTTGACTAGTTGTTTTGATCCCTTACAATCTTCCTCCGTTGATGTGTATTCAACAAATGTTATTTATCAATTCAATAATTATTCCTAGAAATGAAATGCCTAGAAATGATATTGATGTATACTTTCAGCCTTTAATTGAAGAATTACAGGAGTTATGAAGCAATGAAATTGAGAAATATGTTGCTTCTTCTAAAATAATGTTCAAAATGCAAGAAGCTCTAATGTGGACCTTTAGTGACTTCCTTGGAATTGAGAATTTAGCTGGTTGGAACACTTACACGAGTTTGGATTTTCCTATTTGTAACTTTTATTTTGATCCCAAATAGATACCTCATAGTAGAAAATGGTGCTTCTTGTGCCATCAAAGATTTCTCGATGCATCTCATAGATTTTGGTTAAACAAGTCAAAATTCAATGTTTTCATTTATCATAGACCACCTCCAAAGTTGTTAACTAGTTCTGAAATATTGGCACAACAAGGAAATATGGAAATAGAATTTGGGAAGGTGCATCATTTTAATGATAGTGGGAAATGAGTTCGAAGTGCATCATCAAGTGAAATTAGAATGCAACAATGGAATAAAAAAAGAATATTCTTCAAACTTCTATACTGGGAATTTAATTTATTGAGGCATAATCTAGATGTGATGCATATTGAGAAGAATTTTTGTGACAATTTGATTTTCACATTGCTTAATGATCATGGAAATTTGAAGGATCATCTCAATGCTCGGAAATACTTACAAGCAATGAACATAAAGCGTGATCTCTATCCATATGAGAATGAAAAGTATGCGCCGACAATTTTTGCAATGGAAAATAGGGATAAAGATACATTACTTTAAATTTTAAAATATGTGAAGGTATCTGATGGGTATTTAAGTAACATCTCAAGGTGTGTTGACTTAAAGCATCATAGGTTACATAGATTGAAAAGTTACAATTCATATATTTTGTTACAACAGTTACTACCATTGGCATTGAGTACATTATTACCTGAAAAGGTTATTTCTATTGTACTCCAATTATACACATTTTTCAAAAAACTATGTGAGAAATCTATACATCCATTTGAGCTTGAAAACCTTCAGGAGATATTTTTATTGACACTTTATTCAATGGAGATGATATTTCCTCTGTGGTTTTTACTATCATGATGCATTTAACTATGCATTTGGTTGAGGAAACTAAATTAGGAGGCCCCATACATTATTGATGGATGTATCCAATTGAGAGGTACTTTATTTATTTATTTTTTAGTTAAGTAAAAAATTCTTGTAACTTAATTAAATAAATAATTATGTTTTTTATATTTTATTTCACAGATATCTTGGGCATTTGAAATCATACTTGAGAAATAAATCTCAACCAGAAGGCTCTATTTCTAAAGTCCATTTGGAAGAGGAGTGTCTTAACTTTTGTTCTAGATACTTGGATGATATCGAGACAAGATTTAATTGAGTTGGACATGTTGATGAAACTTCAAATGAATCTCAAATACATGGGAAATCAAAAATATATCCTACTATTGGACGATCAGTTGGGAGAACCTCAAATGTTACACTGATTGAAATGGAATTATTACAGGCACATAGATATGTGGTTTTGAATAGTCAAATTGCAGATTCTTTTATTGAAGATTTGATAATACAAATGAAGAGACGAATGAGAGGCCAAACAAGAAATGAGAAAGATATAACAAAAGATGTTAATAAAGAGCTTGCAGAATAGTTTGCACAATGTGTAAGTTTATAAATATTGCAATAAATATGGATATTAGGTTGAAACACATATTTTTTAAATATAATAATGCATATTTCATTTTTTAGATCAAGAATACTAATACTCAAGTAAAGTTTTCAGAAGATTTGAAGTTTCTTGCTCGGGTTTTTCTAAAACAAGTTAAAAAGCTCGATGATTATAGCGTGAATAGATTTAGATTTCGTAAATTTGACCGAGAAGAGGGTTTGAAAACACAGAATAATGGTATATTTATATTTTCTAAAGTGGGATACTATGGAAAGTTGACTGATATTATCGAATTAAACTACCACAAGTATTTTTTAGTTGTTTTATTCAAATGAAATTGAGTCGATATTATCAGAGATGTTAAAAGAGATTCCTTGCAATTTACTATTATGAAATTCTCCCAATTGATGGATTTTGGAAACTATGAACTACGTGATCAATATATCCTATCATCACAAGAGAAAATTTTATATTATGTGGAAGATGTTTTGGATGAAGGGTGGAGTGTATTTGATCATGTAAAACAAAGAGATTTGTATGATATGAGTGATGAGGTGGAAGATTTGACCTCTGACATTGAATCTCATCAACAACAAGAAGCAGAATTTTTTGTCTATCATGGTACTGAAAATATTAGTCTTTTATGGGTGGATGAAGTGGATGAAGTAATCGAGTAAGAAACCAATATGATTTAATGTGAAAATGATTGTATGTACAATTATCCATTTATTTATCAACCACTTATGTCATTTGTGAAGTCAATCATTATCATTGTTATGTATATTTTTTTTATTAGTACTGTGCATATGTTATCATTTTTAAATTTTCCCTGCATTTTTTTTGAAATATATGTTCTGAACTTAATTTTATTTGATTAAATGACAAGAATGCCAAGGAGGAAGTGTTACATTGTTTCATTGAACACATTGACAGATGATGATCCATCCGTCTCCCTCTCTACAATATGTGAGACACCATCCGCTTTCCCCTCTACACCATCTCTCACACTCTCTGGGAGTGTCCCTTTAGAAGTTCAGGAGACACCTTCCTCTTAAGGAGCCTTAGTAGTGAGAGAGTGGGGAACCACTCCATGTTAATCATGGGGATACTGGAGGGTGACTATTATAGGTACAAATTTTAATAAGAATAAATTTATTGCACTTTTTTTATACTAAATGTTTGTTCATAAAAGATAGAAATAATGCAAGTATGGAGGAAAATTGAAAAGTTCAGATGTGTGGAATCTTAACGGAGAGAAGATAGTTGTCCCATTTTATTTCTAAGGGGTCCCTATAGATGATGCCATAAGAATACTTGGCTAGATTCTGGGCCATCTGTCCACAGAGCTGGCTTCCCTTCCTATTACTTATGATGATTGGAGGTATAGGCCTTAAATTTTGAAAAATGAAGTTTTCGATTGAAAAATAAAGTTAATTTTAATACATTATGGTCTAATTGAATGTCATTATGTTAGTAATATATCATATTTTCAAAATTAATTTCTGTGAACAGATGTTTTTCCACTTTACAGTTTCTGATGTGCTAGCACAAAAGTGGACATTGAAAATCTGGGAAAGAAATAGAAAGACTTTAAATAGAGATTGTGGGGCAATGTCAACGATACTTTGTTGAGTTCCTAATAGATGTATGACAAGGTACCCAATGGGGTACCCAAAGAGCAATGGAATGTTTTTGTTGACAGACATCGTGATGAAAACTGATGGTATTTACATATAAATTATTATATTAATCTCATTTTACATTTATACATGTATATTAAAAAGATATGACATTTAACACATAAATATTAAATTACATTTTATTTATTTTTGGATATTTCAAGGAGGAATGCATCGAGCCATTCTAAGCAAATCATCCCTCACACTACGAAGTCAAAGAGTTTTTCTAGAAGCCGATCAGCTATGGTAATCTTTTCATTAGTTAAAGTATTTATAATACAATATTATTTGTTTAATATATTATAATTGTTTATTTATCTTTGTTTAATGCAGTCACAAATTTTAGAGAACCCAACATCCTGAACAGAATTGTGGTTGGATGTTCATAAAAAATCTGATGAAAGTTTTCTTAATGAGTTTGGAAAAGAAGTTGGGGTTTGAATTCATTTTTCATTATAATAACTTATTTTCATTTGTCACTATGTTAATATATATTGCTTATAATATGACTGATATTTTATTTATAGTTAAAAATTAAAGAACTATGGATTACAATCCCACACAGTCCTACTCAGTCTCCCAAACTGACCCTGTTAGTAAAGTTATTGGGAAGGGGCATCCTGGTCGAGTGTGCGATATGGGTTTGGGACCCATACCATCTGAGGTCTTTGGAAGAACATCGAGGATTGATGCTGCATCCACTCTTAGTTGTAGTCACTCCATATCCCAAGATGCTCAGAGAGATTTTGTTTCAATGAAAAAAATTGAGGATCAGGGGACTTAGATATCCGCTTTGTAGAAAGCATTGATTGATTTATATATAAAGAAGACTAGATCTGTCCCTAGTGATATTTCATCGATGGATGGTGGTGGTGAGTAGGTAAATCACAAAAATTAAAAATCATTTAGTTTAAAAACATTTATTGGTTTTAAGTTTAAATATAAATATACAACAATATTTAATTTTCAATATAATTGTCTTATAGGTGCCAGTAATAGGAAGTAGAGATGGAGGTGGAGAGGGTGAGGAGCTGTATTCATCATCAGACAACAATTAGTGGTTTTTTTATATATTTTACAAATTTGTAAATAGTTGGTTAGTTTATGTATCATGTGTGACAGAGAGTATTTACCAAACATATTTTGTTTTTGTATCATATGTGGTATGGAGTAGTCACCAAACCTATTTTAATTTTAGTTATGTTAGGATGTGTATATTAGTATTTTAGATGGTTGATTACTGACTACTATTAGATGGTTTAGATTGTTCTATTATATAAACTCTGAACATGTTTATTTAGGGTACTAGTACTGGGGCTGCAGAATCAGTAATAGTTTTTTATTTATAAATCTATATTTTGTGGCGATTTAAACCAACACTAAGTAAATGGATCATATTTAGTGGTAGTTTAAACCACCGCTAAAATGTGGAAACCAATTATCGATGGTGATTAAAACTGCAGCTAAATTATACAGTGCATGTATTTTAGTAGTGTTTTGTGGTTTTAGAGGCGGTTTCTATGGGGAAAGTTGGATTTTTTTAGAGGCGGTTATAACCACCGCTATTTTTTTTTTTGATTTTTTTCCCTAGAAATCACTGTGAAATACACACAAAAATGCTTCTAAAAAAGTTTTTAAGACTCTTAAGGAAAACCCCCGCTAGATTGAAGAAACCACTGCATATTTTTTGTCGACTCCCAATTTAGCGTCGGTTTTATGAAACCACCATAGAATCATATAGTGGCAGTTTAAACCACCTCCATATAAAAAAACCACCACTATGCTGTGATTTTCTTGTAGTGAGAGGGGAGGTAATTTTTCATAGTTCCATTGACAAGCTCCCCATCCTAAACTTCTTCTTCCACTTGAGTGACTTTAGGGAGTGAAAACATTGAAAACAATGTGGAAAAATTGAACATGACTTTGAGATAACTTTAATCACCTAATTTTATTAATTAAAATTGACTTCAAGAACCTAATAATAAAAAATAATTTGAACTAAGAACTGTTATGATCCAAATACTACCAAAGTATCATGGATTGGTGGGAGAGGACCCTAACCGATATCTAAGAGAAATTGAATTTTGTTCAGAAATTTCAAGCCCATAGGCGTATCCTCAAGTTAGGTGAAAGTTATTACCCTTTTCTCTTGAAGTAGAATCCAATAAATGGCTCTAAAAACATCAGCCATGGGAAATCACTACATGGGATGGGTTTTAGAAGGCATTCCTCCAGAATTACTTACTTTCATCAAGGTACACTCAAATAAGAAAATAGATCTATGGGATCAAGTAAGTAAGTAGAGAAACTCTATATAATATTTGGGAGAGATTAAAAAAGCTTAAAACCATCTACATACACTAGATTTTTAAATATCACTATTTCTTGGTATTCTTTTACAGAGGGTTGATGGGTAATCACCAAAATTTATAGGTTGATTCATTTAGAAGAGAATTAATAGGAAAATCTCCCATTTAATTTAGATAGTTTATTGAGAATATCTCCCAAAATTCTCAACAATTCACCACAAGAAGAACAAAAATAGGAGTAAATTAGGTCAAAATTTCTAACTCCCCTTTACTTGAAAAAAACATTGAAGAACAAACCACTCTTATAATAAATTTAGCTTTGAACAAAGTATAGGAAACATTAACTTCCACACTACCAAGAGTATTCCAGTTATGTTACACTCAAGACCACTACAACAAAGGATGACCTTAAGTACAAGAGACTAAAAACTACAACTCTATGCACCAAAGGTAGTTAAAAAAACCATAAAAAATCAAGAATGCATGGAGTATTATAATACTTAGATTGAAGCTAGGAACCAACAAGAACAAAGAGAATTGTTTCAACATGGGTTTTAACCATCCTTCCAAATTTGAAACTTCCAAATAGGTAGCCCTCATCCCACTAAAAGCTACTAATAGAAGAAAAATCAAGTACCCACCATGAATGAGTTGTTGAAAAAACTTGGTAAATCTCGCTCTACTCAACAAACCACCCTCAACATTAACAGATCAGTACTGAAGGAGATAAGTACAACATGATTATGACTGTCATCAATGGATTGGAGAATCAAGGATAATCTTAGATTATTTATTAATAATTTACTAACCCTAATAGAAATTTTAGTTCCATTACATTAATTAGTGGAAATAATTTTTAAAATAGTGAAGAATCACAATCACAAGAGAGATTTATAAGTGAACATCACTATACCTAATGAATATACCCAAGAAATAAAAGCTGAATCACCTATGGAAACTCCCCTGGTGAATAAAGACAAAGAGAATTAAAAATAGAGGATTCAAATAATCCCCAAATTTTGTTCCTTACAAGGGATAAACCACATAGAAAAACCAATGAGGACACATGATAATATGATATTATAGAAATGGTCAAGAAATTATTGATCAATATCCATTTTTAAGAATCCATCAAACAAATTCTATGGTATGTGGTTCCTCAAAGTCATGTGCATAGGGAGGAGAATATTTCAAGGTAATGAAAAGGTAATACTATGTATAAATATTTATACTCTTGTAACCCCACTAATTATATATAAATTCCAACATCCAAGTATCTTCTTTATCCCCTGGAATATTGGAGAGATTAATTTTTTAAATGAACTTTGTGATTTAGGAACATTAAATAATATAATTCCTAACTCAATTTATTCAACTCTATATATAAGAGAACTCAAACCCACCCAAGTGGTTGTGCAACTTTCCAACTGAATAATTTACCACCGAGTATGTGTTCAAGAATATGTTCTAGTAAGTGTACAAGGATTTTTTGTTCCCTATATACTTTTATATTCTGAACATGGAGGAATTAAAAGGTAAATATCTCTCTCCCATTATTCTTGGTAGGTAATTACTCAAGAATATTAACACTATAAAAAATTTATATAAAGAAATTTTTTTAATGAATTTTGGTGAAAAAATAGTTAATTTCAACATCCTTGACTCAATGAAATACCCACTTGAGGAGAAATATATTTTTATATTATAACATTTTGAATTACCATGTTATTTTAGGGGAAAAATTGAAATATTTTGTGTGATAATTATATTATGATAATCTTTAGAAACACCCAAAATATTTTATGAATCAATTTTTTAAAATGAGATTAATCTAGAAATATTTTTGATTATTGAAAAATTTAAATAAATTGATGAAAGTTATTTTGATGAGCTACTCAAATATACTACTAATAATTATGACTTGCATGTACAAGCTTTCAACATAGAGACTAGTGAACTATAAACATCCCTACAAAACCCCTAATCTATAATTGAAACAACTACCATTAAACATGAAATATGATTATTTAAAATAAAATGTCAAGCCAACAGTAATCATTTCAAATAATTTCAAAACCAACCAAGAATATCAACTACTGAATATTCTACATCAAAATACCAAGGAAATAGGGTGGAAACTAGGATACATTCTAGTTTTTAGCCCTATTACATTCTTGTAGTGGATTGTATTGTAAAGTGAGTCCAAAGTAGTGAGAAAAGTCCAGAAAAGGATTAATCCTACCCTTTTGTAAGTAGTTAAAAATGAATTAGAAATAATTTTAGAGGATAAAATAATTTACTCCATCTTGAAATCCCAATGGGTAAGTTGCATTTAAATTTTCATAAAGAAAACTAGATACACTATTGTACAAAATGAAAATAATGAACTATTTCCCATAAGAATCGAACAACAACAGAGTATGAATTGACTAAATTTTTTTGAACCATGTGACTTGTAAATACTACTTCCCCATACACTTTGTAAAAAAATGTTAGAATGGATATCTATAAAGGGTCATTATTTTTTTTGTTATGGATTTTGGGGATATTTTCAAGTACCAATTGATCTAAAGGACAAATACAAGACCACATTCACATGAACCTTTGATATGTTTTCCTATCTAAGGGCACCTTTCAATCTTTGCAATAGCCCAAGTACCTTTCATTTTTATATATTAAGTATCGTCTAAGAATTGATTGAAAACTTCTTGGAGGTATTCATTGATAAATTTACTATTTATGGAACCTATTTTAATGTTTTTTTTGGAATGTTTATAATTTTTTAAATATATTTATTGAGAAAAATTTAGTGTCAAATTTTTAAAAGAACTATTTCATGGTAGAAAAAGGAATTTTTTTGGACAACATAATCTCTAATGATGGAATTGAAGTATATAATTACAAAATCGATGTTACCTACACACTACCTTACCCCACTACTATGAGATAGAATATGTCATTCTCAGGGGATGCAAGAATTTATAAAATATTCATTAGATACTTTATAAGTATTTATTTACCCCTATCTAGCCTTATTAAGAAAGAAACTATGTTTTTATTTTATTATTCATGTAATATTTATTTTTATAATCTAAAATAAATCTTATCCAATTCCCCCATAGTCTTCCCACCAAACTAGGAATTCATATTTGATATTCTATGTGATTCTTTAAAATATATGGAGCCTTACTTTACCAAAATATTGATGGAAAATCACAAGTGATATCTTATGATTTACAGACCCTAGATACAAATCATATCAATTATAAAATAACAAAGAATGAGTTTTTTTCTATTATTATTCATTTGGATAAATTTTGATCTTAATTATTAGGGAGTAAAGTAACTATCTATTTTGAGCATGTATAACTCAGGCACTTGATCAAAAAGGATGATATAAATCTAAGGCTAGTTATATGGTAGTTTTTATTACAATATTTAAACATAATGATTAAGGATAAGAAAGGATTTGATAATTTGGTTGGAGACCATATAAGTCTACTTACCTACACTATTGAGGTAGAACCACCATCTGAAACAAACTTGGATGACTCTTTTCCTAATGATAAATTTTATGGTGAAACTCAAGTAAACCAGTATTCCAATTTAGTGAATTTTCTAGACACATAAATGGAACCATATTTATATTTGATACATCAATCACTTAAATTGAAATCTAAATGAAAATTTTATGTTTGTGAAGATTTATATTTATGGAAGATATTTAGTGATCAAGTAATAATGATGTGTATTTGAGAAATAGATATTTTTTTCATGCTTATATTTTTATACACACATGTATGTAGATGTCATTTTTAACCTAGAAGAATAGATAGAAATGTTATAGAAGATGGATTATTATAGTCCTCAATTTTTAAATATTCACATTATTTTTATAAAAAATTTACAAACATCCATTTTATTAGTTTAATTTCCAAAATACATGAAATACAACAAAAATCATTAGTTTTATATAAAATATTTTATATATGGGGATTAAATTTAATGAGACCATTTAATATTTCCTTTATTTTTTTCCTATATTTTTTAGGAGTGGATTATGTTTCTACGTGGATTGAAGAAAAATAAATATGAACTAATTCTTATAAAACTATTATTAAATTTCTAAAATCAATCATTTTTTATAGGTTTGGAATTCCCCAAGAAATAATAAGTGAACAAGACACACACTTGTACAAAAATATTATGGAAACCCTGGGGAAGAAACATAGAGTACGTCACAAAACTTCCACTTACCATAACCCAAAAACCAGTGGGATGGACAAGGTTTCTAATAGAGAGATAACAAGGAATATAGAGAAGATAATTAAACCCAACCGAAAGTATTGGAGTAACATTTTTTAAGATTCACTGTAGGCATGCATGACAACCTTCAAATCCTCCTTAGGTAAATCCCCTTATA
Organism: Viscum album; assembly: GCA_963277665.1. Taxonomy (NCBI): domain Eukaryota; kingdom Viridiplantae; phylum Streptophyta; class Magnoliopsida; order Santalales; family Viscaceae; genus Viscum; species Viscum album. Next base: position 1,128,335,024 of record OY728128.1, on the reverse strand, counting down.
GAATAGTTTGTAGAAATCACTATCACTATCCTATTTAGATTCATCATTTATCCTAATAGGATATTAAGAGGGTATATATAGATTTTAAGAAATATGGGAATAAAAAAATATATAGATGACAGAGTTTTAGGAGATGGGAAGAGAACATTACGATGATTCCCTATTGTAAAAGGGGAAATCCAAATGTATCCTTGAAATAATCATACAGAAAATAGATTTAATAATTAGAGATAAATTATTACTGTTCTCTTCAAGGATGATACTTATTCTTGGTAAAATTCATTTCAAATGGACTGGACCATTCAAAGTGATAACACTATTCTATTTGGTGAATATGAGACCAAGGGAGTTGAATCATAGACCCCCTTCAAAGTAAATGTCCAACTAGTGAATCATTACCATGGATATTTCTAGAAATATCCATTAAAAGAGGTGTAACTCTTCCTCTCTTCCATTTTACAAAGAACCCCATGTTGTCTCATTCCTTCACACTAGTTTAGATGCTTTTATTTTTCAATTTTTTTCACCTGAGAAAAAAAATTCATGTTAGAAATTTAATGGAATTATTTTTGAACTAAGTGTTGTAGAAATAAGATATATTAGTCTATGATGTAAATACAATTATGATCTTTTATATTTAGTATTTACTAAGATAAAAAAATAAAAAAAATATTAAAAAAATTAAAAACACATAAAAACTGATCTGCTAGTAAATATTATACGCAGGTCTTTATATAACATATTTTATGATTTTTTAATACTTTAATTAGGATGAATGATTCCCTAACTAGTTTAAATACCAATTTAGAGTGGAGGAAAGATTATTGTTTCTCAAATTATAAGTGTTAGATGAATACTAAGTGAATTTTTCACTTTCTTCATGAATAATTTGGTCTTTGAACTAGGAAAGAGAGAGTGAGTGAAAAGAAATTTTAGGAATTATAATTATAACATTAGTTTACTAGATTTTTTTTACATAATATGAGGTAACTTTTTATATCTGAAAAACAATATCTTAGGGATCCAACTTAAAAGAATTTGATATAAGTCCATTGAAACTGGAGTAAAATGGGAAATTGGGATCCCATGGTTAATCTGTGAGATAGTAGGCACCGAGTTCATGAATAATTTATTCCAATAAGTTCCTTTTCATAGGGTTTCTCATATATATATCTAGAAAAAATAATAAAAATTCAAAAAAATAATAATAAATCACCTAATAGTAAAAAATGAATCCATTTAGGTGAGGAAAATATTGAACCCATAGGAAGAAGGTAGAAATAGGATTATAAAAAATTCATTTGAGTTGTATCAAAAAATTAGAAAATTGATATTTGGTTTAAGAAACATAGGAGAAAGGGGTAAATAGAAGTTATTCTTATTAAAAATTTGACTCCACTTAAATATAATTTGATTCATTTTGAGACATATAACTTTGATTGAGTTGAAGCATGTCAATGAATCAAAATCATAGAAGAGGCATGATAATTAAAAAAATCGATGAACCATTTAATATCTACTTCTATGGATATATATTTAGGTATAGGAAGGACACTCATCTTTTGGAATTCAATTAATTACCTGAGAGTGCAATAGTTCAAGTGTGAGGGATTGAGGAGATCTATAAGTTTTAAAAAAATTATCTATATTTTATTTAATTTAACCCCATTATTAATCAAAAACCTAAGAAATTAAATATGATTTTGTGAATTTTTGATATTTTGGAAATCATTGAAAATCGAATCAAATATTTTTTAGTGTATTTTTGAATTTTTATTTTTTTAAAAATCCATATTTTTTTGGATACCTAGAATTTTATTGTTTAAAGGATATCAATTATGTTTAAAAATAGATTTGATCAATTCTTCAATCAACTATGAAAAATTAATTCTTTGAATTTTTTAATATAGTGGTTTTATTAAATTTTTAAGTTATTTTAGGAATTTTATTGTTAAATGGATTGAATTTGAATCTATCATTATTTTATTAATTTTAAACTCATGAAGCTTGCTGGAAAAGATAAACTGAAACATGAACCCATACGTGAGCTTGTCAATGCCACATGAGGTTGAGATCGACTGAAGAAGATTGAATATTATAAATAATTTTGAATCTTACTTTTCATTGTGGAGATCTAAAATTCATTGATGAATTAAAGTTGTGTTGACTCCCTCTATGAATTTCAATTCAGAGTTGTTGAAGATGATTCCAACCCGATCTTGAGTGAATAAGAATAAATATTGAATCCTATGAGCATCATAGTGACGAGATGAATAAAATCCCTTTATATTTGATAGATATCTGAATCTAGGTTAATGAAACCCACATGAAATTAATTGAAGCTTGAATACATAGGAAACATGGTGATCATCACTACTTGATCTTGATCAAACAAGGATGTTCAGACCAAGAACCTGCTGAAGCTAACTCGGATTTCTGAATTTATAACAACCTAAGTAATGTTAAGATAAATCACTTTCATCTCTTATTAATATTAATTAATTAGATTTTATTTATTTTTATTCATTATAAGAATATTAGATAATTTTTAAGTCAAAAGGAAAATAATTATTTCAAACTAAATTGGGGTTTTATGAATTATATGGTTTTTTTTAAAATTTACATTTAAAAATTATAGAATTTTAATTTAAAAAAATTAACATAATTTTTGATTTCATATTGTCAAAATTATCTTAGTTTGAAATTTTCATAATTTTCTGAATTTTTTTATTTTTCAATGAGTATTGAAAGATACTAATTTTTATAGGAAACATTATTTTCATTTAAAGTATTTACAAATAAAAATTAAATTATGAATTATTTTTAAAATTTATTTATTTTATTTTGGTTAAAAAATTTAAATTATAGTCTTTTGAATTAAATTTGTTCATGAGTTTGGTATAAAAACATTTTTATACTTAAAAGGATTATAAAAAACCATTTTTCACCATGTTTTTCAAGTTTAATATTAAATTAAATTATTCCACCTATAGAATTTAAATTTGAAAAAATTGATTCCATATTTTGAATAAGCATGTCAAGATTTGGTAAATACATCCTTTTTTACTTTAGGTAATTATGAATAGAAACCATAATAAATTTTTGTTGCCATGGTAAAGAAAAAATGAGTTAATTTGGGTTAAAATTAAAGTAATAAGGCTTATAATTCATTAAAAAAAATTCCTTTACTCAATTTTATGATGGAAATAAAAAATATCACTCTATTGAGTTTAAACTACTCATATATGTTCACAAAGGGATAAAAATAATTTATGAATGAATATTAAAGGTTTTTTTTTGAGAAACATGAAATTATTTTTACGATGGATTTTTTTTTATTTTTAGTTGTTAAAAAATTTCCTTAATTGATTATGAAACACTAGAATATTTCTTGTTCAATGAGTAGAGAAATTAATTAAATGATTTTAGAAACTCTAAAAGTTATATAGTTTGGGTTAGTTAATGTTTCCCATGAATTTAATAGATAAAAATAGAATATTATATATGTTTTAAAGGTTTACATTATAATTAAATTACTATCTTGATGTAATTAATGTAAAATTAAATGAAAAGTTCAAAAAATGACATTAATGATATTTTATAGTAAACAATAGTTTACTAAATGATTTAAAATTCATAAAACCCTATATTAAACCTAGTAAATAGGATATGATTGAAAATATAAAACCTAGACCTGTTATAATTCATTTTAAATTCTATATTTATTGTCTTGACACCTAAAGAGTAAACAACATTGATATTACCATAATTGTAAAAAGGGTTAACATGGGGTGAGGTTAAAACAAAGAGATAAGTATAAAAAAATAATATAAAATTGTCCAATTTTTTTTATATGAGAATATTTCTACCCATACTCATCATATTTTATAATTATATCAATTTGGATCTGCTTAAATATGAAAAATAATTTATATTAATTTATTACTTTAAGAAATTTGAATAATTACCCTCCCCTCACTTATATAAGGGAGCCTCCTATCATCTCCCACTCACACCATTTAAGCACTTTATATCATCCAATACCTAACAAAATACCTTCCTAACATCCATACTCATGTTCTATAGGTCTTAGTTTCATAATAATATAATCCTTAGAGAGATTAAGGTGTAAACCAAATGAGGTAGTCTAAAGAAGAGGTATAAACTTTAATTGAAGGTTTTTGTTTTATTTTGTATTGTACCTCCTTAATTTATTATTAAAACATGATGAAATAATAACAAAAATATCTTATATATAATTATATATTTTTATGAAAATTTAATAATCTATATCCATCTCAATCTTCTAATAAAATGGGAATTAATTCATTATTCATTTTTATTGCAGACTAGCACCTTGCGAACAGACATAATTCATTTTTCATCACAACCTATTATGGATGTATTTAATGATTGATTAAAATAATATATATTATATTCATGAGAAGATTAAAACTCCTTAAATAAAATATATCATCTATTTTCTTACCTTTGAATCCATTTAAAAATGACAATGTTGTTCATGCCTACGTGTGGATTTCAACCTTACATAGCGATGTGATTCACTTTTCATGACCACATCACATGGATGATATATATAAGTGTTTTTATTGAAATAATATAATATTTATAATATAATAATAATTATTCAAATATAAAATAACACTTACCTTTTTTATATCATTGTTTTGGAAAATTAATACGTTACTCATGCGTATGTACGACCTACCATCTACATGATTGTAATATAATTCATTTTTTATAACAATCATTCATGAATGGGTTTTAAATTAAAATTACTATTATTATTATTTTATTATTATTATGGTTATGATGGAATAATTATATATTTGAAAATAGTCAACCTACTAAATTCATTTTGGACATATGAGCCTAATATCTTCAAAACGTCCAACATGAACATAATTTATAAAGTAATTAAATATAAAATGTTAATAAAAAAATATAATTAATATTAAAAATTAAAAAGGTTCCTAATAATGTAAATAATTAACATAAATTTATTATTCATGATGACAAAGAATGTACGTGATGATTCAGACTCAAGGTAAGGGACACTATACCTTAAAACCCGTTTTAAATGTTTTTAAAGATCTATTTTTCTAAATATTTTTATTCCATGTAAATATTCTTAAAATATTTTAATTTATGTATTTATATTGATATAAAAAAAATTAAAAGGTCATTTAATCTCCATTTTTTAATTTATTTCATAGGTTTTCAAAAGCATTTTTAATGTATTTTATGTGGAATGTTATGAATTTCTTAAAAAATGGAAAAAGAAATGTTATATTTTATTTTATATTATGTTAATTTTCTCTCAAAATTTCAAAAAAAATATTTTATATTTGAATTAATTTATAATATTATATGTTTTATTCAAAGAAAAAACCTCTTTCCCATTGTTCTGGGTATTTTAGTTTTGAAAATTGGGTTTTAGAGGAAAAAGATAAATCAATATAATAAAATTTTTTACTTATGGGTTTAAAAGAATATTTTTATGAGTTTGATGATGTAAATGAAATATTTTATGTGTTTTATAAATGTTATGGTCCTTTGTAATTTTTTTATAATGACGGGTGACCCTGATATTACTCATGATGATGGGTGATCTTGATATAGCTAATGATGACGGGTGAACCTGATATAACTCTCTATTTCATTGGGTACTGATTATATTCTCTAGAGAATTATATTTTAATTCGACCATAATGGTTATTAAAATTCTATGATTTATTATAAGGGATTAAAAAATATGATGTCACAATTCCCCTATATAATTTTTCTATATATTCTGATGAGTTTTCAGGGAAAATGGTTGAATTCAAATGGTAATATAATGATATTTTGTATTAAAGGAAGTATTATGACCTTTTAGGATGAAAAAGTATGTTTTTAAGAAAACATTTTTTTTGGTTTCTCATTTTTTCTAAGAAACCATCATGATTATGTTTTCCCTTTATGTTTTCTTATAATGTGTTTAATGAAAAACATTGGGAAGTAAAGATGATTTCATGTGTAAGTAAACACTTATTTGATCTAAAAGTTCATTATTCTAAAGGAAGACTCTATTTTAGGATATCATGGTTTTAAAATAGACCAATGAGTTTCTTTATTCAATTTTTATGTCCCTTAATGATCCTTTTATTCTCATCTGATATTTTTAAATGTTTTTCACAGGTTTTAAGGATGAGTAGGAATGAAGAAGAAGTAATTTTTAAAATCATCATCATATGTCATGAAAAGAAAACATATTTTATTTTAAAATTCTTGTATTTTAGAAAAAAATGGACAATAATATGATGTGTCTAACTAATAATATATGGTTTTTTTGTAAGAATGATGACCTAATTCTATAAAAATATAAACCTGAAAATATATTTGGGAATACAAGAAAATAAATTTTTATTTAAAAATAAAATTATAGTCTGAATAAGGGTTGGGTACTTATAGTTGGTACGAGAAGAAAGGTTTATAAAAATTTAGAGGTTATGATAATAGATGTATATACCCTTAAGATGTTATAATTTATGGTTATCATGATATAGTATTTGAATATCACCATGTTTCTTCATCTAAACTATATATGTTTATAATGGTTTTCCATAGAGGAAACATGGAAGATGATGTATAAAGGTAGCAATAAGACAATATACTTCCAAATTAGTAACATGGAATAGTTAGAATTGGAACATAGCAGTTGTAAGAACCCGAGTTTTTGGAACGGGTCAAAATCCTGACCCTGTTTAAATTTTTGACTGGTTTCTGAGGAAACTGGATTAAATGGAAAGTTTTTGGAAATTTCCAGACTACATGCCATGTACTTTGAAGTACATTCTGTGTATATGTTAAGAAAGTGTCGGCCGTGTGCTTGCCGAGTACATTCCGTGTGATGACCGTGTAGAAATTTCTTACTACATGGCGTGTAGTTTTGAACACACCGTGTAACCCCGACCGTGTGATGGCCATACATGGCGTGTAGGCCGGTTGGCCGGGTAGAACCAGGGGCACGCTGTGTTCCCTTAGGACACGCCGTGTAGTCTAGCCATGTATAAGGGAAACACATGGCGTGTGAGTACGTCGGCGAGGAAAGGAAGAGGAACCAAGTACACGCCGTGTACCCCTAGGTACAAGTCGTGTACTCATGTCGGTAGGTTCAGAAAGTAATTCAGTGGAATCCTGTCATCTTATAAATAGTTAAATGAACTACACACGACATGTAGTCCTAAAGTACACGTCGTGTACTTTTTTTTGCTTAAAATGGGCAGTAGCCTCGTTTTTTAGGCAGAACTCATCTCCTCCACCCGGATACACGAACCAGGCTGGCCGAACCTCTCTTCTCCTCTCGATCGTTCGTCCGAGACCCGATCCAAACTCTGATTAGTGCGTTGGAACCCCCTCGGTAAGGCCTCAATTCCTCTTAGGCCATTTTTTCTGATTTTCATTCTAGAATGATTTATAGGCATTTGAGTGGTATTGAATCTTTTATAGATTTACTGTGTTTTAGACCGAATTGGCGGGTGTTACTGGAGGAGTAGCATCGTGCGAGTTTCAGGTAGGTGGTGCATACTTCATTTTGTGTTTTCGCGGTTGTTTGGGTAATGCGGCCTACGGTGCGTTTTTGAGTATTTTGAGTGGGACCTGTTTTATCTACTTTTTCATATTGTATTGCTTATGGGACCTCTGGGATGCTTTTGGGTATGCCCGGTTACCAGTTTGTGTGAGCAGGGCTGGGTGAGGGGCTGTTGCTCATCGGGGCATTTTGGCCGGGGAGTGACAAAATGGTTTTAATCGAAATATGATTGTTATAAACTGTTTATTTTAATTTATTAAAGCCTGTTGTAAATTGTTAGAGGCATTCAAGATCTTATTGCTGGAATGGGACATCACCTTGCGTAGTGAAAATCAATTGTTTAGTTTGTTTTTCCTGGTTATGTTTTCTCTTTACATATGTTATATATAAAATTACTGAATTGCATATGCTGGACCCATTGGGTTGTGTTGGGCTTGGCCCATTTACGCTTGAGTGACGCTGATCACAGGTTGGGGCTTTGCCCAGGTTACTTTGGGTGGTTTTGACCATGGGATTGGGCGTCATGGATGTCGGCTTGAGGCAATACGACTGTCAGGTTGGGGCATGGCCCGAGTTACTTGGATGGAGAGGCCATCGGACTTGAGCGACATGGTCACAGGGACACGAGGTGTCAGATGTTTTGGTGGCTTAGGTACTATTTTTGTGATTACCTCTCACTCGTAACTTTGAGTAGTGTGCACATAGAGATACTCCGTGATGTGGTGGTTTTGACCACTCGTGTGGGTGGAGGCCCTTGTAATTGTGATTAGGTATTTTGGTTGGGGGTGCTTGCCGTAGAAAGCCACGTGGGAGGTGAGGATCCTTCAGGGGATGGGCGTGCCTTCGGGACGTCGGTACTTGAGACACGAGGTGTTAGGAGGCATGTGGTGCCGGGTTACTATTTTGGGCGTGCCTTTGGGACGTCGGTACTTGAGACACAAGGTGTCAGGAGGCACATAGTGCCGGGTTACTAAACTTGGGCGTGCCTTCGGGATGTCGGTACTTGAGACACGAGGTGTTAGGAGGCACATGGTGTCGGGTTACTAATCTTGGGCGTTCCTTCGGGACATCGGTACTTGAGACACAAGGTGTCAGGTGGCACGTGGTGTTGTGTTACACGATAGAGATTCCGGCGTTTGCCGAAGCAGGTGACATTCCATGGTGGCTGTTGAGCACCTGTGGAGGTTGTGTTTATTTGTGAATTGTACTATTTACTACTTTCCTTGTAAATTCATAACTACTTAAACACATATATTTGGTACGCACCGTTGGGTGGTATTCTACTAAGATTTGTCTCACACCCTGCATGGGCCCTTCCGGACGCGTACAAACTTTATGGATTTACATGCAGGAAAGAGGCCAGCTTCAAGAGCTGGGATGCGTTAGTTATTTCTTGGAGATGGTATGGACCTTGAGGTCATACCTAGCTGGGGTTTACTTTGTTTTGTTTACTTTTCTGTATCGTCATGCTTACTTGTTATAGCTACTATTGGTTAGCCATTGGCTCCCTTTTATATTCAGTTGTGTATGACCTGATCTGGATGCATGTTTTACTATTCAGTTGTAGTTACATGTTATTAGAATGCTGTTGTGTTTATTTTTGCTGCTATTGTTATATTTACTGTTGCGTTGTTTATCTATATTGATTATGCTTCCGCTCTGTGGGTCTGGTTCGAGTCTGCTGAGTCTTTCTTTCTGCTACATCTTTACTGTTATACTTGGACCAGTACCCTTATTATGATCCTTCGAGAGGGTATAGCCTCCCCATTATACCTAATAGACCCTCACTGCTAGTCAGAAGCCTTTGGCTTTCAGGGGAGGTGCGCCTAAGGTAGTGACACTCGACCCATTTGGCACTATTCGGGTGGATGGCCGGGTCCGGGTCGTTACAAAGTGGTATTAGAGTAGTTCTTGACAGGGATTTAGTAGCAGCGTTTTACTGGCTACTAATGAGTTTGAGGCTTCTTGTTTCTTTCTAATGGTTTTACTATTTGGGGATATGGTAGACTGGAGATAGTTTGTTACAGGTACTGGGTTTCTAGCTTGTTCTTGGGTGCCTACAGCCCCAGGTACGAGGGATGGACCTAGTTGCCGCGGGTGGGAACTGCTGTTTGTTTTGCTCAGATTATAGTTGATATGATTTCCACCTCGGTGGATCACTTAATGTGTGATGTTGTTGATTGTGATATGTGACCCTTGACCCGGTGTGGTAAGGGAGAATTGGACCTTGGCCTGGTATGGAAAGGCTTGTTTTCTTGGCTTTTGATAGGCACGTTTTAGGGTATTTCAATTTCATAATTGCACATATGCTTTGTGAAGTGATAATGCATTGTTAATGAAATATAAAATGATATGCTTTATATGATCTAACATGTGAATTGGTGAAATTCCTGATAGAACTGTTAGTTGTACAAATATTTATGTCATGCTTTATATTTTGTATAATTGCATGCTGCAGGATAATTGGGTCTGACTCTTATGAGAGCAGGAAGGTACTATGGGTGAGGCAGTGTAACTGTCAGGATTGGGCGACTCGATCATCGGTTTGAGGCAACGTGAGTTGTCGGGACAGGCATGGCCCGAGGTACTTTTGATACTTGGCTCTGTTGAGGGCGGGTAAGGAGGCCATGAGGCTGGGATGCCGTGGGGAATGGGTTGCGGTGAGGGGGAGTAAGGGTAGTTGTTATGCACTTCCTTTTACTACTTTCCTTATTTGCATAGAATATATTGTTATATATATATGGGATGTCTGACCATTTATGGTATTCAGTGGGTTACTCCTTCACGGATCGATGGAGTGTCAGGCAGGAGATGATACAGTGCCGTAGGATCATGGTTAGAATTCGGTACAGGCAAAGCATGATCCACAGGTACAGGCTCAGGGACAGGAACAGGTTAAGGATCCAGTGCAGGCAGGACATCAGCCGGGTTTGGAATCGTTCGGGCTGTGGCTCGACGAGAATCTTCGAGCTAGCCTGGTACATGTCTTGCAGGTGATTGACGGAGGCGCACAGGGTACAGAGCCTTCTATGGTGTATCTGACGCGGGAGTTCCAGTCACAGCACCTGCCGCTTTTTCAGGGTGAGGGTGGCCTACAGGTGGCTGAGAACTGGATAGAGAGTATGTAGATGATCTTTGAGCAGATCGAGATGCCTCCAGGGTGGAGGGTCAAGCTGGCGATGTACATGATGAGAGAACCGGAAAAGCGTTGGTGGGACGTACAGGTTCATGCTCATAGGCACGAGGGACTAGCTTGGAAGGAATTTGAGGACAGGTTCTTTGAGCACTTTTATCCAGAGATACTGAGGGAAAAGAGATCTTGGGATTTCTTGAGTCTTTAGTAGGGATACATGTCCTTTATGGACTACGCAGCTACCTTCACAGAGCTGTCTCGCTTTGCACCTGGTATGGTAAGCGATGACGCAGCTAGGGTGAGGTGCTTCGAGGATGGATTACGACATGCCATTTGGGTTCAGGTGAACATCTTCAGGCTAGGTTATTTCTCTGAGGTGGTGAACCATGCCCTCATAGTTGAGGGAAATGAGAGAGAAAAGTCTCGCTTGGGAAGGGAGACAGCTTCAGGTGATGGTTCGGACAACAGGAAGCGAGGGCGGGATGAGTTCCAGTAGGGCAGTCAGTCCAGGGATTCAGCTAGACCACCTCGTGGTAGTTCTTCGGTGATTTTCTTTCAGTGTGGACAACCAGTAAATGTTCGGGATTAGTGTGATAGGCCTCCGAATGAGTGCTGGTAATGTGGATAGGACGGGCATCTGGAAAGGTTTTGCAGGCAGCCTTCTCAGATAGCCGGCAGGCAGGGACCAGGACAGACTGTAGAGTCTGGAGTTGGTTCAGGTTCGGCACCCAGCGAGGGTAGTTGAGGTTCAGCAGTGCGTGGAGGTCGTGACAGAGATGATGGGACCCATGTAAGGGGTTAGTGGCTAGTGACTTGAGCAACATCGCAGGGAGGTCAGGCGTCAGGTAGCCGTGTTTCAGGATAGGTGCATGTTGTGGAGCTGCCAGAGGCTGAGCAGGCCGGTGAGACAACGATAGTTAGAGGTACACCACGGTGTGGCCGTGATCTCCATGTTTCCTTTTTGGAATGACCTATAGAGGCATGTCTGTTTTGAGTGCACGTGGTGCACATGGTCTATGTGGACTGACTAGATGCTAGTTAGTGGTATTGGCACTATATCGGGTGCGTGATATATTCTATATATATGTATGAGATGTGTAGCATCAGGGCATCGATGATGCAAGTTACTTGAGGTGCCGTGGGCATCGGGGCATCGTGGATGTGGGTTACTTGAGGTGTCGTGGTCATCGGGGCATCACCGATGCAGGTTACTTGAGGTGCCTTGGGCATTGGGGCATCGAGGATGCGGGTTACTTGAGGTACTAGGCACCAGGACCTCGTAGAGGGGGACACTGATGCGGTGCGGGTTATGTTGGGTGTCAGTAATGACACAGGAGCGCCAATGGGGTGCAGGGGCAACGATGCGTCATGAGAGTACTATGCATCCGGAAAACGGGTTAGTAAACCTTGTTTGCTTTACATTTTGTTTGGTTGAGACCGAGTAGGCAATTCCTAAGGTGGGGAGCCCCTTGAGGAATTTAGCCGAGACCTCTGAGATAGGGGCAGTCCGGGTTACTTTTATTGGGGTGGTATGTATGGTGCCATCTCTGGGTTTCATTTGGTAGCTCGGGGATGAGTAAGTTAAGGTGGGGAGTTTGTAAGAACCCGAGTTTTTGGAACGGGTCAAAATCCCGACCCTATTTAAATTTTTGACTGGTTTTTGAAGAAACTGGATTAAATGGAAAGTTTCTAGAAATTTCCAGACTACATGCCATGTACTTTGAAGTACACACTGTTTATATGTTATGCAAGTGTCGGTCGTGTGCTCGCCGATTACATGCCGTGTGATGACCGTGTAAAAATTTCTTACTACACGGCGTGTAGTTTTGAACACGCCATGTAACCCCGACTGTGTAGTGGCCATACATGGCGTGTAGGCTAGTTGGACGGGTAGAACCAGGGGCACGCCGTGTTCCCTTAGTACACGTCGTATAGTCTAGCTGTGTATAAGGGAAACACATGGCGTGTGAGTACGTCGGCGAGGAAAGGAAGAGGAACCAAGTACACACCGTGTACCCCTAGGTACACGTTGTGTACTCATGTCGGCAGGTTCAGAAAGTAAATCGCTGGAATCCTACCATATTTTGAACAGTTAAATGAACTATACACAGCGTGTAGTCCTAAAGTACATGCCGTGTATTTTTTTTTTGCTTGAAATGGGAAGTAGCCTCATTTTTGAGGCAGAACTCATCTCCTCCGCCCGGATACGCGAACCAGGTCAGCCGAACCTCTCTTCTCCTCCTGATCATCCGTCTGAGACCCAATCTGAACTCCAATTAGTGCTTTGGAACCCCCTAAGTAAGGCCCCAATCCCCCTTTGTCCGTTTTGTCTGATTTTCATTCTAGAACAAGTTATAGGCGTTTGAGCGATATTGAATATTTTGTAGATTTACCGCGTTTTAGACCAAATTGGCGGGTGTTACTGGAGGAGTAGCATCGTGTGAGTCTCAGGTAGGTGGTGCATACTTCATTTTGTGTTTTCGCGGTTTGAGAGGGACCCGTTTTATCTGCTTTTTCATACTGTATTGCTTATGGGACCTCTGGGATACTTTTGGGTATGCTCGGTTACCAGCTTGCGTGAGCAGGGCTGGGTGAGGGGCCTTTTCTCATCGGGGAATTTTGGCTGAGGAGTGACAAACTAGTTTTAATCGGAATATGATTGTTATAAACTGTTTAGTTTAATTTATTAAATCCTGTTGTAAATTGTTAGAGGCATTCAAAACCTTAGTGCTGGTATGGGGCAGCACCTTGCGTAGTGCAAATCAACTGTTTCGTTTGTTTTGCCTGGTTATGTTTTATGTTTACATATGTTATATATGAAATTTTTGAATTGCATCTGCTGGACCCCTTGGGTTGTGTTGGGTTTGGCCCAGTTACGCTTGAGTGACACTAATCACAGGTTGGGGATTTTTCCGGGTTACTTTAGGTGGTTTTGACCATGGGATTGAGCATCATGGACGTCAGATTGAGATAGTACGACTGTCAGGTTGGGGCATGGCCCAGGTTACTTGGATGGCGAGGCCATCGGACTTGAGCGACATGGTCGCAGGGACATGAGGTGTCAGATGTTTTGGTGGCTTAGGTACTATTTCGGTGATTACTGCTCACCTGGAACTTTGAGTAGTGTGCACACAGAGATACTCTGTGATGAGGTGGTTTTGACTACTCGTGTGGGTAGAGGCCCCCGTAGTTGCGGTTAGGTATTTTGGTTGGGGGTGCTTTCCATAGAAAGCCACGTGGGAGGTGAGGAGCCTTCAGGGGATGGGCGTACCTTCGAGACTTCGGTACTTGAGACATGAGGTGTCAGGAGGCACGTGGTGCTGGGTTACTATTTTGGGAGTGCCTTCGGGACGTCGGTACTTGAGACATGAGGTGTCAGGAGGCACATGGTGCCGGGTTACTAATCTTGGGCGTGCCTTTGGGACGTCAGTACTTGAGACACGAGGTGTCAGGAGGCACATGGTGCCAAGTTACTAATCTTGGGAATGCCATCGGGACATCGGTACTTGAGACACGAGGTGTCAAGTGGCACGTGGTGCCGGGTTACACGACAAAGATTCCGGCATTGGCTGAAGCAGGTGACATTCCATGGTGAATGTTGAGCACCAGTGGAGGTTGTGTTTATTTGTGCATTATACCATTTACTGCTTTCCTTGTAAATGCATAACTGCTTAAACACATATATTTGGTACGCACCGTTGGGTGGTATCCTACTGAGATTTGTCTCACACCCTGCACGGGCCCTTCGGGACGCTTGCAGACTTTATGGATTTACATGCAGGAAAGAGGCCAGCTTCAGAAGCTGGGCTAAATTGGTTATTTCTTGGAGATGGTATGGACCTTGAGGTCATACCTAGCTGGGGTTTACTTTGTTTTTTTTACTTTTATGTGTCAGTATGCTTGCTTATTGTAGCTACTGTTGGTTAGCCATTAGCACCCTTTTATATTCACTTGTGTATGACCTGCTCTGGTTGCATGTTTTACTGTTCAATTTTAGTTACATGTTATTAGCATGCTGTTGTGTTTATTTCCTCTACTGTTGTTATATTTACTACTTTCGATGTTTATCTATATTGATTATGCTTTCGCTCTGTGTGTCTGGTTTGAGTCTACTGAGTATTTCTTTCTGATTCATCTTTACTGTTATACTTGGACCAGTACCCTTATTATGATCCTCCGAGAGGGTATAGCCTCCCCACTATACCTAATAGACCCTTTCTACTAGTCGGAAGCCTTTGGCGTTTAGGGGAGGTGCACCTATGGTAGTGACACTCGACCCGTTTGGCACTGTTCGGGTGGCTGGACGGGTCCGGGTCATTACATCAATTTGTTTTTTGGATGTATCAGTTGACACATACTATAAATGGTGGTGGTATCTATGTGAGAGAGAAACCATGTTCACTATAGAGGAATATGTCTATAGTGGACCATTTCATGAAAAAATACCCTCCAAAATTAAGTGGATCATATATCCTTGTTATAGTTGGAGGATGGGTTTAAGCCTTTGATAATATATTCAAATTCACAGGTTATTCCAATTATTAAAAGGTAACTCTTTCTATTTACCATTTTTAAGGGGAATCCCATCAATAGTGGTTAATGGTTATGAATAATAGAGAAAAAGAAGAGATTGATGCCATGGAATGAGACACATTTATAGACCCTTTCCTTGAGAAATATATTACTAATGCAATTAGAAATATTAAAGAAAATAAATTCATGGAATTGAGGTAGAGAGAGGATGAATCAGTTTCCACATATAAAAAAAATTTCACCTGATTTTCAATTTACACACCAAATTTTTTCTAGGATATAGATAGTAAAATTAATCATTTTTACTCAGGAGTAAAGATACGATATCAAAGGGCATTGGATTCTTGTAAATTAAAAAGTCATGAGAAACTTGTTCAATATGTTGAGAAGGTAGAAATAGACTTTATAATTATTATGTATTCCATGACAATAAGTAGAAAATATCTAGATTAAAGGAAATGAGGAAGAAGCTATCAAAGAAACACGAAGGTAAGAAAATAAATACTTCATATTGTGATAAGTGAGGTAAAAATAAACTTGGATAATGTATTATAAAATATGGTAAGTTTTCCCAATGTGTAATGTTTAGACATGTGGATCATGACTACAAATAACATGTCTGGACAAATAGTGAAAAGTCGATGCTAAGATTATTTAATTGTGATGAGATTGTTCATTTTTCAAGTACTTTTCCAAATATAGGAATAAAGGATAGAAAATCATGAATATAAAAAAAAGGTGTGGAAAAATAATTTGTGACTACTTCGGCACATGTTGGACCACCCAATGATGTGGTGTCCGGTACATTACTTGTTTATTGAAATTATTACAATGTATTTTTTGATTTGGGATTTTAAAACACTTTTATTTATGAGATTTTTTTTTGAAAAATTGGAAATTTTACCTCATGAAATGAATCTATTAATTTTGGTAAAAAAACCTGGGGAAAGCATTATGGAAAAAAGAAATTATAATAATATTCTTATTTTTATCTATGGAATGGATTTACATAAATTTTTTTTGTCTCTATCCTTATAGATTTTGATGCTATTTTGGGTAAGGATTTTATTTTTTACCTTTCTAAGATATATTATAGAGCTAATTTTTTTTAAAAAGAGATTAAATTTGTATAAAATACTGAATTGATACCTTTGACAATATATCAAGAAGCTGAGAAACTATTAAAATATAGAAATTAAAGTTATCTTGAACTTAGTATTGAGAAGTGGGAGACTGTTCATATCGATAATCTCCTTATAGTGAATGACTATCTCGATGTATTTCCTGATAAGTTTCCTGGTATTATTCATGATTAGGATATTTATCTTACTATTATTTTAGTTCATAATTATAAGATAATTTCAAAACCCCTTATATAATGGATCAAGAAGAAATTTTTTAATTAAAAAAGAAAATTTGGGATTTTCTAGATAAAGATTAAATTCTTCCTATCACTTCACTATGGGGTGATCCTGTTTTATTTGTTAAAAATAAAGATGGTTTAGTGAGACATTTCATTGATTATGGTGATTTTAATAACATCATTGTTAAAAATAAGTATCAATTTCCTTATAACGGTGATTTTTTTATCATACCCAAGGAGTATAATATTTATCAAATATTCATATCACATTAGGATACCATTAGTTGAAGGCTAAGGAGTAAGATCTTTCAAATATAATATTTCAGATAAGATATGGTAATTATGAGTTTGTAGTTATTCCCATTGGGTTGTATAATACACTATCAATATCCATGGATCTTATGAATAGATATTTCCATGAAAATTTAGATAAGTTTTTAATTGTGTTTACTGATGATATATTAATATATTCTAAAATCCATGAGGATCATGAAAGACACCTAAGGATTTTTTTTAAAACCTCGAATGAAAATACGTTATATGGAAAATTTTGTATGTGTGAATTTTGGTTATAAGAGATTTATTTCCTTAGGAATACTATTTTTAAATATGGAATAATTATTAGCCTTGATAAAAATAAATTTATTTAATAATGTAAAAAACCTAATTGTGTCACATAGATTCATATTTTTCTTGGATTAGTGGGTTACTACTGGTGGGTTTTTGGAAACTATCCTCGGTTATCTAGAACACTCACTAAGTTAGCAAAAATAAGAGTTAAATTATTCTATATGAATGATTTTGGTGATTATTTCTTGGAACTAAAAAGATGATTGGCGAATGTTAAATTTTTTACACTTCCATCATAAATAGTGAATTTTTCATCTATAATGATTCTTAATTGATGGTACTTAGTTGTGTTATGATTCCATAATGATTAGGTAATTTCTTATGCTTTACATAAAAAGAAACCTCACATGTTAAATTTTCCTACACATGATCTGGAATTATCTATTGTGGTTTTTTTATTTAAAAATTTAGAGGCATAATTTATATGGATTAAAATTTAAAATGTATATTGATCACAAAATTTTTAAGTATTTATTTAATTAAGAATAGTTGAACATCAGGAAGATAAGATGATGAGAATGGATTAAGGATTATGAATACATGATTAATTACCATCCTTGAAAAGAAATAAAGGTATAAAATTCTTTTCATTAGATAGATAATGATACATTAACCATGCTATGTTTCGAACATAACCCTTTGGTTTATTATTTGATGAATTTTGGCCAAGAAATTGTGCATGAAGGAACTTCTTATTTTTTGTTTCATGTGTCAGTATAATAATCTCTATCAGAAATAATTAAGTAATCTTAGAAGGAGGATCATGTTTTATAGGAAAAGGTAGAATCTATTAAGAAGTGAATGTTTCTAGTGATTAATGTTGATGAAGAATATTTTATCATATTTGGACAAGGAGTATGCGTTTCTTATGATTACTACTTGAAGAGATAATTGTTGAGTGAATTATATAGTATATTTTCCATTTATTCTGGAAGCACAAAGATATATAAAGAACTTCAAGAGTAAGACTAGTGGGATGGAATAAAAAGATATATTTTTTAATTTACAATGAAATGTTTGAATTGTCAATAGGTTGAATAAGAACACAAATTACCAAATGGAATATTTCAACCTTTTACAGTTCCAAAATGGAAGTAGTGGAATATATCCATGGGTTATATGTTTGGATTTCCTAAGACATATCTATGTAATACTGTGATTTGGCTTATTTTTTATTGACTAAATAAATGTACACATTACATTACCATTTGAGTTATTATATCTTTAGATCATATTTCCTGACTCTACCATAAGTATATAATCAAGTTAAATTGAGTTCCTCTCTCAATTGTATCTAACCATGATCCTAGATTCACATATAATTTTTTTAAAGGCACTCAGAAGTCATTGGGTATAAAATGATTTTTCAATACAACATTTCATCCTAAATTTGATAGAAAGTTTGAGCGAAGGATTCAAACCTTGAAATAAAATCCTCAAAATTGTTTAACGGATTACTAGGGATGATGTAATCAAAATATTTAATCCTTTTATTTTTATTATAATAATAGTTTTTAATCTAGTATACATATTTAATCTTTTGAGGAATTATATGGAAAGTGGTGTTGGACTCTAGATTTTTTGGATAAAAAAGGGGAAAGAATTTTTTTGGACCATAATTTGAAGAAGAAATGGTTGAGAAGGTGAAGATGATTTATAAAAATATGAGGATGGATCAAAGTAGGAATAAAAGTTATTCTAATAACTAGAGGAAAGATATTTAATTTGAGATAGGTGGTAATTTTTTCTTTGAAGTATCTCCATGGAAAATTGTTATGCATTTTGGTAAAAAAAGGAATATAAGTGTATGTTTTGTTGGATTATATGAAATCTTGGATAAATTTGTATTATTCCATTACTGAGTGAGTTTGTCTCTAGTTCATGATGTATTTCAAGTTTCTTTGTTTAGAAAATATATTCTAGATTCATCTCATGTTCTGATCCTAGAAGTAATTCAATTGTAAGAAAATATTTCATATGAGGAATAACTTATTCAGATCTGTTATGTGTTGTTCTAATATAGGTGATTTTCCTCCTAAGGGGATGGATTTAGTTTGAGGGGATTCCCTTAGGATTCACTATTTCAAACCTATGTATCCCTATTCTTATGATTTTTGTATGGATTTGGCTCCATTTCACTATCATAATAGAATAAAAAGTTTATGGTGGTAATACGCAACATGGGTATTAGAAAATGTTATGATGGAAAGATATCCCCACATGTTTAAATATTAAATAAAATTGTAAGTATGAAATTTACAAAAGGGTGGATGAATGTAACAACCAAGGTAATGTTAAGATAAATCATTTTTATTTCTTATTAACTTTAATTAATTAGATTTTATATAGTTATATTTATTATAAGAATATTAGGTAAATTTTCAGTTAGAAGGAAAAATCTTTTTTTTTCTACCCAAATTTGCTTTTCAAACATTATATGATTTTAATGAAATGAATTATTTCTAAATTATTGAATATAAATTTTAAAAAAATAAATTAAAATTTTAATTCATATTATTAAAACTATCTTAGGATGAATATTTAATAATTTTTTAAATTTTTTTATATATTAATGAATAGTGAAAAAAATAATTTTTATTAGAAATTATATTTTCATTTAAATTATTTATAAAGAAGAATTACATTTTTAATAGTTTTATAATTTCATTATTTCATTACAATTATAAAATCCAATTATGGTCTTTGTAATTAATTTCACACCTGAATTTGGAAGAAAAACATTTTTATACTTAAGAAAATATTTTCTGAAGAATTTTCTTTCATCGTTTTTTGGGGTTTAATTTTAAATTAAATTTCTACAGTTCTAGAAATTGAATCTTGAAAAATTAACTCCATATTTAGAATTAGTAGGTTAAAATTTTATAAATAGTTCTATTTTATTTTTGGCCAATATGAATAGTAGTCATAGTAAATTTTTATTACCACTATAAAGGTAAAATGAGTTAATTAGGGTTAAAACTGATGGGATAAGGATTCAAATTTATTCAAACACTTTATTTAATTGAATGAGTATATTTCATATATATTCATTCAAACATTAAAAATATTAATTTTTTCTCATTTTATCTTTGAATTTGACCTTTAAATTATATTAAGAAAAGAAAAATAAAAAATGTCACACTCTTTCTTCTAAATACCTTTTTATGTTCACATATGTAAGACCTAGATATATTGTAATTTTTTTCAAAATACATTAATACTTTAAATTTTATTCTTTACATGAAACACAAAGTTAATATTGTGTTACATAAAACTCCAAGTCAATATTTCATTAAATGAAACACCATGTTATGCTTGTGCTATATGAAACACTGGGTTAGCTTGGGTCACACACGCCATTGAGTTTTAACAAAACCATGATATATTATTAATATTATTTAAAAAAGGACCATTATTACATAGTCATTGAACCTTGAGGTATGAATAGAAATAACTAATTTTTAATTATTATGTATAATGGTTTTATATAAATTAAATACATTGATATAAAATACTTAATTTTTTCAATAATGTCTTCATATTCTTTGAAAATAATATTTTCTCAAAAAATGTTCTTTTTATTTATTTTAGTGAACACTAATTGTAAAGACTCGGAAATTTCAAGGAATTTTTTTTTCATAAATACTTTGGAATTTTACGAGTCCGCAGTTTCTGACGGCGCCAGATTCTGAGGCCCGGTGTGCCCAGAATCATTTTATAAAGTTTTGTTCGGGTACGTTCAGTAAACATACATGTGGGATTTTCTATCTTTTGAACCGGTGCTTGGAATTGAAATCTTAGGACACCGAAAAACTCGCAGTGCCGGTATTCGCCTAAGGGGACCTTTACCGCAGTTGCGTTTGGTTGGGAATAGAAGTTATATTTTGGGGATTCATAATAAATTAAATAAATTGTTGTGTTACACAATTTATTTAGTTGGTGGTTATTATCTCCAAAGGGAGGTTGATGGTGGGGTCCACCCCCCACATAACCTCCCATGGGTGAATAATGTGTGTGGGTCCCACATGAACATCAACTCTTCAACTCCCCCTTGAAACCCCCCTTTTAACTTCTAAACTCTCCACCTCTCCTCTTTAATTTTAAAACTCTCCAAGTTGCCAACACTCTCAATTAATGAGAAATTAATTAATTAGTTCCTCTAAATTTTTGAATTATTTTAAATTTATATCAAAAATAAAAATAATAGCCAAGATATTATTTTTGGGGTTGGCACTTGTTGTGTTGGTGGAGTTTTGGAGATTAGAGAGGACCTTCTTCCAATGAAGAACAAATTCTTCTCTCAACGAAGAACGGTGACGCCCACGAAGAACGACGACACCTACAAAGAACACCCATCTTCTTTCTTCTTCCTCCATACCAAGGGAGAAGACATCGCCTGCGAAGAACATTGCCAACGTATCTTCCTCTGATGTTGACGGAACAACACCGTCTTCCACAACACCATCTTCTGTGACGCCGTTTTCTATGACTACGATGAACGAACCTTGAATCGAGGTAGGGGTTTGTCTTGTTTAAATTAAATAATTGTTCCTATTTTTATATGGTTCGACCTTGGCCTTTTATTACCACCTTACGCGGAGGGCGAGGGACGAACAAACACGGCCCGATGACCCCCTGTTGATTTCTCTTGAGTTGATGACGGTGGTAGAACCAGTAGGGCGTGGTGTCGTCGCACCGCGCCGGAGGAAGGAAGGGGACCATGACCATGCGGGCCACGGAGGATGGAATAAGCGGAGACCGTGATCCGGCTGCATGAAAGAGAACCACGACTTGCACCCACGGGCCGCTTGTTGGATGAACCGGCTGGCTATACCGGATGAGCAGAAGACCGCGACGCCTATCAGCGCCGCGCTGCGGAGGAACCGCGGCCCGCTTCAGCGGGCGAACCGGTCGGCCGCCTGCCGGCCGGGTTGAAGGAAGCCGCGACACCCGAAGGAACCGTGTGGGAGGAAAGCAGACCATTGTGCTAGCCTCTCGCACCGGAGAATACCAGATGACTTTGGCCAGCCGGGCATGAGGGATGGCGCCGCTCGGTGCCACTGTTTTAGAAAATCAGAGGGTCGCGCCCCTCCCGCTCTGCTCGGCCAGCTGCGGGCCGGGCCACAGTGCCGGTCCGGGCCGTTCCCCACCGAGCCGGGCTGACCCCCCAGTCGGGTCGGACCCGCCGAACCAGGTTGGGCCAACCCGCTAGCCCCATGGGCTTGATGGGCCGGGCCTGTTTCGCTTAAACGCAAATATCTTCTAGAACGCGCCTCTGATCGATGTGTCGTCTATGGCACTGGGATCCTCATGATGAGACAGTCCTTTTGAGATACTTTAAGTGAGTTTTGGACAACTTTGTAAAACTTCCAGGTTTGGAATGTGTGTAATTCCAACCGGGCCCCTGGAATGGAAAAGCCAATAACTCTCAGACCGGGCGTCCGATTGACGCGCCGTCTGTCGCGTTGGGTTCCTTTTGATGAGACAGAACTTCAGAATACATCAAATCTGGACATCGTTATAGTTGATGTATCGAACCCCCTTTGCTCGAGGAGCAGACCCTCCCAGAATTGAGCGTGCTGTGTGCGGGAACCCTAGATCTGGATGTGACTTCGATGACTACTGTACTTGGATCCTATGTGGGTTCGGTAGTGACGACTACTGTACTTGGATCCTACGTGGGTTCGACATCGATGACTACTGTACTTGAATCCTACGTGGGTTCGACAGTGATGACTTCTGTACTAAGATCCTACGTGGGTTCAACAACTTAGATGAATCAGTGACTACAACTGATCATCTCCATCGCTATACAAAAGATGTATACCTGCGTGAGCTAAGTCTTGACTTTCAATCATTATCATCGATGTGATTGAATTTACTTCCTGTGTGGACTGGGTTTTGCTTGGGCTCGAGAGTTGGAGCCGAACTGAGATTGATAACTTTGGTATATGTATGGGCATATACCTAAGTAGGGTTGGTTGATACTTCGTGGTTGTATTTTTCTTATGTGGTTATCCTTTGTGGATTCTGGGAGACCTTCTTGGGTATCGGGGTCCCTACTGAGTATCTTTATACTCACCCCTGCACAGGCTGTGCCCGCACTTTGTTGTGTTGTATGCAGACAATGGACAACGTTGACGGAGGCCGAGAGCGAGCTAGGACCGGACGGTACCCGGAGGTGGACCACACGACGAGACGGTACACAGAGCGGATCGATAGACGTGGAGTTCTGAGGTGGACATCTATACCTACCCTTTAGGTAGGATACTCGGCAGACGTTCCAGGAGCTGCCCTTTTTATCTGTTGTCTTTTTTTTCAGTTGTACTTTCTTTCTATGGTACCTGTACTTTACTGTTGGGCTTGTATTTTCGGCCCCCTTTACTTTCAGCACTACTTTTTGTATACAGTTTTCTCTTAGTGCTGTGCTTCCAGCTTACTATGTTTGTGAGTGTGATACTTCTATAAAGGCAATGCCTTCCCATCTTAGGGATTTATACCTTTGGTGCTAGATGCCAGCCCCTGGCCTATGGAAGGCAGGCTTGAGGTAGTCACGACACGGGCCCCGAGAACGGGTCATGACAAATTGGTATCAGAGGAGTTGGTTCTACCACAGAACTCAGGACTCTAATTATTATTTTCTGTGAAGGAATAGTGTTAAGAGTATTAAGTGTGGTTTTCAGTCCACAGAGTCTAGTGTTAGTGCAGCGATCGACGTATCCATACACCAGGACCTTGACCTATGATTTCCGACTCAGTGAACGAAAACACTGATTGCGTGTGTGTTTTTTTTGAAAACTTTTCTTTATGATTACTTTTTGTCAGCTCACCAGGTATACTGTTTGACCGTGGCACACCTATTTCTTTTCAGGATGGCCCCACGAAGGCAGCTGGCTAGGGTTCCGAGTTACGTACGAGATGGTAGCCCACCAAGCAACGAGGGCTCGGTGCAGGGCCCCATCATAGCGGAGGCACCAACGGTACCACTACTCGTTGGGGCACCAATACCACCAGCCCCAGAAGCAGAGAGTGCACACTGCCTGAGTGCATTGCACGAGTTCCAACGATAGAGGCTTCACAGTTTCCAGGGAGAGATGGACCCGCAGGCAGTTGAGAATTTGCTGGAGGCTATCGTGAGAGTTTTCAGATTGGTAGGGACACCAGCCGACCTTATGGTGATCCTTTACGCGAGTCTCCTACACGCAGAAGTAGGTAGATGGTGGAGCCTGATGCTCCAGGTGCATGACAAGGCATCTATACTCTAGACAGACTTCGAGAGTCTCTTCCGCTCAGAGTTTGTTCCATCCACCCTTCGTGCGGTGCAGATTCAAGAGTTACTAAATCTACAGCAGGGCAGCATGACAGTAGCTCATTACTCAGCGAGGTTCACTGACCTCTCATGTTACTCCATGGATATGGTATGAGACCCATTCTTCAGGGCTTGGACCTTCGAACAGGGAATCAGGAATGATATCAGGGCTTCGATGATTCCCCTCAGCATCCCGACGCAGGCGGGGGTGCTGGAGCGAGCCCTTATAGTAGAGAGTTTTCTCGCTGAGCAGTCATCATTGGTGACACCCACCGCAGGACGACATGTGGCAGAGTCTTCTGCAGCCGGCAGTAGACAGTTGACATAGAGGTCCAAACGGACCAGGCCATCAGGTGGGTGACCTCAGGATACAGGTTCGGTTGTGTGGGGCACATGAAATAGTGCCAGACATACGAGGGGAAAGCAGTGATCTGCATGCGGTGGGCAGGGTCACATGGCTCGAGACTTCCCAACCCGCCATGAAGATGAGCAGCAGACATTAGAGGGATCTCCCAGGCAGAGGTAGAGGTTCGACCGTGGTGGTCCACCAGAAGCAGGCGGACGTGGCAGAGGAACTGGCCGAGCAGTAGGTGGTGGACAATGTTTCGAGGCTCTACACCCACCACCACCAAGAGGTCCACCCCGACCACAAGGAGCTGGCAGACAGAGTCGGGCTTAACTCCAGGAAATCGAGGCCTTCGATCACGGCGCACCTGAGATGATTCGAGGTACTATCTATGTCTACTCTACCCTTTATGCAGTACTTATAGACACAAGTGTGAGTCATTCTTTATTGTCGCTGCCCTTTTTCGAAGTTCAGAGATTCCGACAGAGCCGTTGGCTCGATCCTTACGGCTAGAGACTCTTACAAGAGCAGACTCGACGATTACACACTAGTGACGACAGTGTGAGCTTACTCTAGGAGGTGAGAGCTTCATCTGAGATCTTCTTGTAGTGGCGTATAGGCCTTACGACGTCATCTTGGGTATGGACTAGTTGTCCACAATTCATGCTCAGATTGACTGTATTAGGTGCAAAGTGCGGTGTGTCCGCACATATGGAACCAGGTTCACCTTCACTGGTGAGAAGGGAGCCTTTGCAGTGCAGGATGGACTTTCGCAGAGGAGAGGGCAGCTGATCACACATCAGTTGGCTAGTCTCATCCTCAGAGCGGCTGATGTGCAGATTTTGAGTTTTCCTATTATGGCGAATCAGTATGCAGATGTTTTACCTGACTACGTTCCAGGATTACCTCCTCGCAGAGAGGTAGACTTCTACTTTGATCTGTACCCCGGGACAACACCGATATCTACTCCAACATATCGGATGGCTCCCACCGAGCTTCGTGAGCTGCGGGTACAGCTAGAGGACTTGCAGGGAAAGAGATTTATCAGACCCAGTGTTTCACCCTGGGAATATCCGATTTTGTTTTCCAAGAAGGTAGATGGGAGCTTGCGACTGTGTGTTGACTACCGTCACCTGAATCAGGTGACCGTGAAGAACAAGTACCCACTACCGGGGATTGAATACCTCTTTGATCAGATCAAGGGAGCCTGATGGTTCTCAAAGATATACCTCAGGTCAGGCTATCACCAGCTCAGAGTTCGAGACGAGGATGTACAGAAGACAACCTTCAGGTGTCGGTATAGCTACTATGAGTTATTGGTTATGCCCTTCGGTGTAACCAATGCACCAACAATGTTTATGAGTCTCACGAACAGGATCTTCCAGCCTTACCTCGATCGTTTTGTCGTAGTCTTCATTGAAAACATACTGATTTACTCGACTAATGAGGAGGAGCACACCTACCATTTGCAGGTAGTACTGGACACACTCTGAGAGCACTGGCTTTATGGTAAGCTCTCAAAGTTCCAGTTCTGGATTCGAGAGGTTCAATTCTTGTGACACGTCATCTCGGAGTCTAGGGTAGCAGTGGATCCAGTGAAGACCGAGGTTGTACTTTCTTGGGAGCCACCTAGGAGTGTGATGGCAGTTCATAGTTTTCTAGGTCTTGCTGGGTACTATCAGAGATTTGTGCCAGACTTCTCCAGAGTTGCAGCACCACTTTCAGAATTGACAAAGAAGGGGAAACCCTTCATGTGGTCAGAGAGATGCCAACAGAGCTTTCAAGAGCTGAGGTAGGGATTGAACAGTGTTCCAATCTTGAGGCTACTAGAGGAGGGCATTGGGTACATAATTTACTACGACGCATCAGGGAATAGACTCGGGTGTGTCCTGATGTAGGAGCGAGTAGTGATCGCGTATAGTTCACGGTAGTTGAGACAGCATGAGCAGAACTACACTACCCATTACCTAGAGTTAGCAGCAATGGTCTTTTCCTTGAAGATGTGGAAACACTATATAATGGGTGAGCGTTTTACAGTCTACTCTGACCACCAGAGTCTCAGGTATATCTTCTCACAGAAGGACCTGAATCTGAGACAACGACGATGGCTCGAGTTACTCCAGGACTATGACTTTGAGATAGTCTATAATCCTGGGAAGGGGAACGTTGTTGTAGATTCTCTAATTAGGAGATCGGGCATTTGGCTGCTAGGAGAGGCGACAGAGCAGCTAACTGCATTTCAGATATCCTTTGTGGATAGAGATGGAGGATCCTTTCTTCAGTCTCTCACAGTCACTCCTCCACTTCTTTAGCGAGTCAGGGAGGCACAACGAGGGGATGTTGACTGTGAGATGTGACGTGCTCATATATCCTCAGGACAGGCACCTAATGAGTTTTCTAAAGGTGGGGAACACATCATCCTCTTCAGAGGACTTACAAAGGTACCGGTTTCACTATATGAGGAGGTGTTGAGGGAGTTTCACACTTCTCCTCTAACGGTACATCCAGGAGTGGAAAAGATGTATCAGGACCTCAGATGGCAGCACTGGTGGCCGGGTATGAAGAAGGCTATATCAGAGTTTGTATCACAGTGCCTCACTTGTCAGCAAGTGAAGGCAGATCACTAGGTACCAACAGACTTGGTACAACCCTTAGAGGTTCCGGAGTGGAAGTGGGATGGGATATCCATGGATTTTGTGATGGGGATTCCACATACATCTAGAGGAAACGACTTTATCTGGGTGATTTCCAACCGACTCACCAAGTCGGCCCACTTCCTACCGATCAGAGATCAGAGCTTAGTAGAGAGCTTGGGATGCCTCTACGTTCAGGAGATTGTATGACTTCATGGTGTGCCATCGACTATCGTCTCCGATCGAGATGCTCGTTTCACTTCCCAACTATGGAAGGGGTTATAGGATCCTTTTGGGACGCAGCTTCGGTTGAGCACCGCCTTACATCCTCAGACGGATGGTCAGACTGAGAGGACCATTCAGACTCTCGAGGACATGCTCCGTGCATGTGTCCTTGACTTTGGTTGTAGCTGGGAGGATCACTTACCCTTGGTGGAGTTTGTCCACAACAAAAACTACCACTCCACCATCGGGATGACACCATGCGAGACACTGTACGACCAACCTTGCAGATCACCTCTGTGTTGGACTAACCTAGGGGAGTCAGAACTTGTAGGACCAGAGATGGTTCAGCCTATGACAGAGAAGGTTCATATCATCTAGGAGTGGATGAAGACTGCACAGAGTAGACAAAATTCCTATGCCGATAGGAGACAGAGACCACTGGAGTTCGAGGATGGAGACCACATCTTCTTACGGGTCTCACCTTGACGGGGTCTACGGAGATTTGGCCGAGGCATCAAGTTATCTCTGATCTTTATCAGGCCATTCCAAGTCCACAGAAGAGTAGGTGATGTGTCTTACTGCCTGGCCCTTCCACCTCAGTTGCACTAGGTGCACAACGTCTTCCATGTATCTCAACTGAGGAGATACGTGCATGACCCGTCCCACATCATTGACCACGAGGAGCTGGACATCGATGATGGGGAAACATTCACGGAGGTCCCAGTGGAGATCGAGGATCGACAGGAGAAGGTCCTAAGTGGATGGTCGATTCCTCTGGTGCATGTTCGCTGGCAGCACGGGAACCTCCAGGATAGAACATGGGAGCGGGAGGCTCAGATGAATGCTCAGTACCCACTTTTGTTTCTATAGTGTGTGTTGTAGCTTTACAGGGACGTAAAGCTATGAGGTGGAGGTAATGTAAAGACCCATAAATTTCAAGGAAATTTTTTTCTTAAAGAATTTTTAATTTTATGAGTCTGCAGTTTCTGACGGCGCCTGATTCCGAGGCCCGGTGTGCCTGGAATCATTTTATGAAGTTTTGTTCGGGTACGTTCAGTAAACGTACGTGCGAGTTTTTCTATATTTTGAACCGGTTCTCGGAATTGAAATCCGAAGACACCGACAAACTCGCAGCACCGATATTCACCTAAGGGGACCTTTACCGCAATTGCATTTGGTTGGGAGTAGAAGTTATATTTTGGGGATTCATAATAAATTAAATAAATTGTTGTGTTACATAATTTATTTATTTGGTGGTTATTATCTCCAAAGGGAGGTTGATGGTGGGGACCACCCCCACATAACCTCCCATGGGAGGATAATGTGTGTGGGTCCCACACGAACATCAATTCTTCAACTCCCCCTTGAAACCCCCCTTTTAACTCCTAAACTCTCCACTTGTCCTTTTAATTTTAAAACCCTCCACATTCCACTCTCCCTCATAAAGTTGCCAACACTCTCAATTAATGAGAAATTAAGTAATTGCCTCCTCTAAATTTTTGAATTATTTTAAATTTCGGTCAAGAATAAAAATAATATCCAAGATATTATTTTTGGGGTCGGCACTTGTTGTGTTGGTGGATTTTTGGAGATTAGAGAGGGCCTTCTTCCAACAAAGAACAAATTCCTCTCTTGAGGAAGAACGATGATGCCCATGAAGAATGGTGACACCTACAAAGAACACTCATCTTCTTTCTTCTTCTTCCACACCAAGGGAGAAGACGTCTCCCGTGAAGAACATCACCAACGTCTTTTCCTCTGATTTGGACGGAACGACACCGTCTTCCGCGACGCCATTTTCCACGACTATAACGAACGAACCCTGAATCGAGGTAGGGGTTTTTATTTTTTAAATTAAATCATCATTCCTCGTTTTATATGGTTTGACATTGTCCTTTTGTTACCACCTTACACGAAGGGCGCGGGCCAAACAAACACGGCCCGACGACCCCCTGTTGATTTATCTTGAGTTGATGACGGTGGAAGAACCGGTAGGGTGTGGTGTTGTCGCACCGTGCAAGAGGAAAGAAGGGGGTCGCGGACATGCGGGCCATGGGGTATGGAAGAAGCAGTGATCGTGGGCCGACCGCATGAAGGAGAACCACGGGCCGCACCCGCGGGCCGCTTGTTGGATGAACCGGCCGGCTATGCCGGCCGGGTAGAAGACTGCGGTGCCTCTCGGTTCCACACTACATAGGAACCACGGCCCGTGCTCCGCGGGTCGCTTCGGCGGGCGAATCGGTTGGCCGCCTGGTGGCAGGGTTGAAGGAAGTCGCGACACCTAAAGGTGCTGCGTGGGAGGACAACGACCCGCTCTTCGGGCCGCTCGCACCGGAGAAGACCGGCCGAATTTAGCCGGCCAGGTAGAAGGGGAAGCATTTCTCGGAGCCATCATTTCAGAAAATAGGGGGGCCATGCCCCCCCAACTCTGCTAGGCCAGCTGGCCGAGCCACGGCCCGCCGCGGGCCAGCCACCCTTGCAGGGGACGAGCCACCTGCCGCGCGGGCCATGCCACCCTTGCGCTGGCCAGGATGCCCTCGCATGGGCTGAGCCACAGCGCTGGGCCGGGCCGCACCCCACTGGGCCGGGCCGACCCCCCAGCTGGGTTGGATCCGCCGAACTGGGTTGGGCCGACCCGCCAGCCCACTGGGCTTGACGGGCTGGGCCCGTTTCGCTTAAACACAAATATCTTCTAGACCGCGCGTCCGATCAACGCGCCGTCTGCAGCACTGAGATCCTCATGACGATACATTACTTTTGTGACAATTTAAGTGAGTTTTGGACAACTTTGGAAAATGGCCGGGTTTGGAACGAGCGTAATTCCAACTGGGACCCTGGAACAGAAAAGCCAATAACTCTCAGATTGGGCGTCCGATTGACGCGCTGTATGTCGCGTTGGGTTCCTTTTGATGAGACAGAAATTCGGGATACATAAACTCTGGGTTTCATGATAGTTTATGTATCAAACCCCATTTACTCGAGGAGCGAATCCTCCCATAATCAAGCGTGCTGTGTGCGGGAACCCTAGAGCTGGCGGCGACTTCAATGACTACTGTACTTGGATCCTACGTGGGTTCAGCAGCGACAACTACTGTATTTGGATTCTACGTGGGTTCTGCAGTGAAGACTACTATAATTGGATCCTATATGGGTTTGGTAGTGATGACTACTGTACTTGGATCCTACGTGGGTTCGGCAGCGACGACTAGTGTACTTGGATCCTACGTGGGTTCGACAGTGACGACTTCTGTACTAATATCCTGCGTGGGTTCGATAACTTAGATGAATCAATGACTACAACTGATCATATCTATAACTATACAAAAGATGTATACCTGTGTGATTTGAGTCTTTAATTTCAATCATTATCATTTATGTGATTGACTTTACTTCCTGTGTGGACTGGGTTGTGCTTGAGCTCGAGAGTTGGAGCCGAACTGAGATTGATAACTTAGGTATATGTATGGGAATATACCTAAGTAGGGTTGGTTGATACTTTGTGGTTGTATTTTTCTTCTGTGGTTATCCTTTTTGGATTTTGGGAGACCTTCAGAGGTCTCGGGGTCCCTACTAAGTATTGTTATACTCACCCCTGCATGGGCTATGCCCGCACTTCATTGTGTTGGATGCAGATGACGGACAACGTTAACGGAGGCCGAGAGAGAGCCCGGACCGGATGGTACATGGAGGTGGACCACACAACGAGACGGTACACAGAGTGGACCGATAGACGTGGAGTGATGAGGTGGACATCTGTACCTACCCTTTATGTAGGATACTCGGCGGATCTTCTAGGATCTTCCCTTTTTTGTTGTTGTCCCTTTTTTAGTTGTACTTGCTTTTCATTGTACCTGTACTTTATTGTTGGGCTTGTATTTCCGACCCCCTTTACTTTCAGCACTACTTTTTGTATACATTTTTCTCTTAGTGATTTGATTCTAGCTTTCTCTTTTTGTGTGTGTGATACTTCTATAAATGCAATGCCTTCCCAGCACAGGGATTTACGCCTTTGGTGCTAGATGCCAGCCCCTGGCCTATGGAAGGCGGGTTTGGGGTAGTCACGACACGGGCCCCAAGGACGGGTCGTGACACTAATGAAATTAAATTTTCATATTTTTAGAAAATTAATTTGATAAAATAAACATAATTTTTGAATTCATATTTTAAAAATTAGATTAGGGTGAATTTTTTGTATTTTTATGAAAAGTTTCATTTTTAGATTAATAATGGAACATACTGAATTTTAATTGAAAACTATCATTTCTCCCAATTCATTTAAAAAGTTATGTTATTTTTTAAATTGGTTTTAAATTATATTTATTTTAGTTATAAAACTTTTAATCTAATTTATGTCATTGTAATCAATTAAATATTGAAATTGGATATAGAAACTTTGTAAAAGTTTGATCATTTTCACTTTTAAACACCGCTTTCTCGTCACATCTACAGGGTTAGTATTGAATTAATTATTTACACATATATGGATGGAATTTAGAAAAATTTATTCCATATTTTTAGTTAGATAAATTTATATTATTTAATAAGGTTTACTTAATATTTTAACAAAATGAATAGTGAATGTAGTAAAAATTTAATTACTGCAGTTAATGTAGAAATCAACTTACTCAGGGGTTAAACTAGAATTATAAGAGTAAAAATGACCTAAAATATTATCTTAATTTAATGGAATGAGTTTATTTCAATCTTGTTCATCAAATTATATAAAATATTGAAATTAATATCCACTTTACTTTGAATATGTCCCATATAACAAGTTAAGTAAAGAAAAAGACAAAAAAGATACTTTTATTACTTTTAATATCTATAAATCATCGGGATAGATAAAAAAACAACATATGTTCCATTATATATATCCTTTTGAAATAGAATTTTTTTATCATGATAATTTATTTTAATTTTTTTCTGAGATTAAATAGTTACTCTAAAGGCCTCAAAAACACCAACACAATTATTATTTAGTTAATAATAAAATAAAATAAATGAGACTAAAAATATTAAAAGTAATTTAATTTAAATTAATTATTATGTTAAATTATTTTTTATAGATTTATATATCATGTTACATATGTATGAACATAATATATTTGAATTCCCCCATTGTCATCATATTTTTAAATTCAATTTAAATGAATAATATAAAAATTGACATTAATGTTATTTTACAATAAATTATATTTTATTAAATGATTTAAATTTAGTAAAAATCCTATATTCTACAAATTGATTTTTAAACAAAAATTAATATCAACCATATTCCATTCATGGACCAATTTTTCTTTTAAAATGAATATATTAAACCCTAATTAGTAAAAACTCTTTCAGTATGGTTGAGGTTAAATCAATTTTTTTGAACGTTACATCGGCTTATGTTAACATTAATGTCCAAAACACCTTGGATTAAATAGTTTTTAAATTATATATTATATTTATAATCTGTGGGTCCAAATTATCTAGTTAGGATCATTTTATTTTTGTCCTAAAGGATAAATTACTACGGTTAGAAAACTTGTTTCCATAATGAAAAACCAAAATGGTAGAAATAAGGAAACTTAGGAGTTTAGGAAAAATTATTTAAAACACATGTTTCTTTGTGTGTTGGAGGTTTGGATTGACCATATCATCTCTCAAAACTATTAATTATAAATTTTTTACCCACTTTAGGTATTATTGACCTCTAAATAGTGAATACTTTTGGGTATTTAGAAATATTTCACTCCTCTTAGACTATAAAAGGCCACCCCTCTACTCACTTATAAACACCTTAAAACATATTTGGTTTAGAAAATACCTACCAAATTTAATTCCTAACTTCCCTAACCTCATCATAGAAGATTTATTTTGGTTATAAATTAATATTAGGAAGGTTTTGGTGAAAACCTAAGGAGGATACCCAAAGAAGAGGAATTGTTCTTTAAACAACATCCTTATTTTATTTATTTCTACTCCTCCTTAAGTTATTATTATACAATTATTATGTAATAACCTCATTATATTCCATATAATATATATTTTTATGTTAATATAATTACCTAATACCATCTCTACTTCCATCAAATGAGTTACGAAATCATCATTCATGTGTACGGAGGACTACCGCCTCACGAACTGATGTCACCCATTTTTCCATTACCACCTCTAAAGAAAGAAAATAAGGATGGATTTATTATTATTATTATATATATATATATTATATGATATTTACAATTTTATTATGATTATCTAATATTTATATCATAAATAACTTCATTCATTCCATTTTTTGGAAATACAATAACGTCGTTTGTATGTACGGCAGGCAACCACCTCATGAAGTGATTTGATTCCTTCATTATTTACTTGAAATGTATTAAGAATGGTTTTAATAAAAACATGTGATATATATGAAAAAAGATTAATTCTATAATGATAAAATATTTCATTTATTTTTCTTTATTTCAACCTAATAATAAAATGAAAAAAATAGAATTCATGCTTACATATGACCAACTCTCTCTACGAATGGTGTATTTAATTTTCTATCAATAAATTTCATGAACTAATATAAATACATATATAATGAATATAAATGATATTTATATCATGGTTAATATTCTTTATATTATGAAACCATGGTCAAATTAATATAAACAAGAAATATAAAATCAAACCATATACGAAAAACCAGGTAGCTGTTACTCGAGACGTAACTTTAACATGAGATTGTTAATAAACATGTAATAAAATGGAATATGAAAATATTATATGGTATGATAAGTTTGAATATTTTTCTTTAATATATTTATAATATATTTATAATAAACTTATATTTATTATACAATATTTTTTAATGAGTATAATAGAAGTTAAGACTTAAGGTAAGAGATTTCCATCACACTTTTATTTTCTATGAGAAACAAGCCATATTAACCAGATGTTTCTTTTTTTGTGGTATATACTAACCATGAGTGTATCTTATAATGATTATAACAAATATTATTTACATATACATATCCATTTGAGTTTTTATTTCATGGTGTTTTTTGTTTAAAAGTTACCAAATCGGTAAGGAATATTTATCTCAATTTTCCTTCTTTGAGAAGTTAGTTATGGTATACACGTATATTATTTCACAAGGTGTATATAAATCCCATTTGAAATGTAATATCCTAAATGTATTTATTCTCATGGTATTTTAGGTTACATTTTATTTTATTCCTTCACGGTGCTAATGATTCAATGTTACCTAAGTGGTAAGGATTTCATGTTAAAATCTCATCGTTTATCAAGATCATTTGTGATTTTGATTTCAAAGATAAAATATTTTGATATATATCTCAATAAAATCATGAATTTTATTCTCCTCTATATATTAATGATATTATAATGTAATGGTACCATTTTTCAAATCATTGGTACTTAAAATAATTAATAAAATATTTTTAAGAGAATTGGATTTTATTTCTCTCTTTGGTCGGAAATATTTTTTCTTACAAAACCATGTTTTCTAAAAATGTTTTAATTTTTTTATTTTTCTAAAAATGATTTATTAAAGAAATTTTTACCCATTTTTTAATTTTTACAAATTTTTTTTGAAAGGAATATTCATATCATTTTCCAAACAATTACCATTTGGCTTTTATCAAAAATGTTAAAAAAATATTCATTTTAACATGTACGACATGAATGAAATTTTGAAATATAATGACCAATAATTTATTTGAGTATTCCTTTATAAATTTTCATGGTAATTCTCAATGAAAAAGTTTTTCAATTTTTTTATGTTTTAATTTTTTTTTTCAAAGTGAAATGGATATTTTCCTCAAGAAATGTATTATATGATCTTTCCAAATCATTTTCCATCAATGATTTCATCCATTGATGTTAATTATGACTTATTGAGGAAATGATAAAAGGATACCATTACTTTTTTACTATAATATTTTATGTTTATGATGACAAGATGTTTATGAAACCCATATATCTTCCATGGGTTATACCATGATAAAATCCTTATGAAACTCACTTCATTTTCCACAGATTATTCATTGATGAAATTATGAAATGATTATGAAACCTATTTATTTTCCATAGGTTATGTTATGATGAAATGTTTATGAAACCCATTTAATTTCATTGGTCTTGATATGATGAATGTTTTATAATCTTGTTGCATACATATGTATGATTTAAATTATGTGATGGTGGTTATGTTATAACTAAATAAGGGGGTCACATTATAACCAAAGATAAGAGAGACCTATATCTTGATGAAATGCATTGGGTAAATATTTATATCTCATGAGATAGACATGACTGGAATGAAGAGTGAACCCAATTCAGTAAGAAATAAATTGAAATGTTAGTGAACTCGATTCAGTATGATAGGACTAGAGAAGGTAGTGAACTTAGTTTAGTAAGACAAGACTAGAATGCATAGTGAACTCAGTTATATAATACAAGATTGGAATGGTTAGTGAACTCAGTTTAGTAATATAGGACTTGATCTGGTAGTGAACTCAATTCAGTAAGATTGAACTGGATTAGGGAGTGAACTCTATTCAGTAATGGAATTTTTCCACTATGATGGTCTTGGGAGTGAACCTTGACTACTATGATGGTTTGGGGAGTAAACCCACTCCACTTTGAGGAATAGGCTTCCACTGGGGATGGTGGTGCATCCTGCCTAGGAGATGTAGCTTTCTATAGAGTTCCCTTATAAGTATTGTCAATGAGCCCTAACTACTAAGTAAATGATTTTTTATTCTTACATGTATGCCAAAATTTTATGTCTTTTGCTAATTTTTTGATATGATAGATCATGTTATTTAATTTACTTAAAATTCATGTCTTATGAATTAGAAATATTTATGAAATAACTTAATATCATGATCTATGATATGTAGTGTATGGTTATCAAATGTTTTATCATTTTTTCATACCATTATATTCATGTTATCCTTAAATATCTTCCTTGTTTACCCTTACATAGAATCTAAGATCACCATTTCTTTTGTTCCCTCCCACCAGGTTATCAAGAAGGGTTTTATGTTGGGTATACCTATGAATATTAATTAATGCTAATATATTTAAGGGAGATATTGAATATATTTCACTAGATTATAATATTATGTTTTAAGTTTCCAAAGGCACTAAAATATTACGATCTTTAGGTGTGTGTTTATGTAATGTAATGAATATTCATAAAAAAATGATGCAATATTCTTGTATAAGAAGCCTAGGTGGCTATAATTGGTATAAAAGGGAGGTTTATTTAACATTTGGAGACTATGATGATAATAATTTAGTAATATCCCTTCAGATATTTCTAAAGATATCTATAGGGATGTCTCTAAGGGTAAGTATAAGTCAAATTTAAAGTATTAAAAATGTCATGGAATTTTGGTAAAGGATAGAGTGAGTGATTTTAAAGCAATTACATCCCTTTATAGATACTAAAAGTGGATATGTATCTTTCAAAGATATACCTAGGGGTAATAACCCCGACAACATCATATTGAGCTAGACTTGAATGGGAACTGGTGCATGACACTTAGCCCTACTTCACACATGGTTTGACACTCCTGAGGGATATGATTTAGGAATTAACATACTCTTTATAAACTATAATAAAGTGTTTAAATAGTGTATAATGATGGATGGACTAGGTTAATCCTAAGGTGTAATAGATTTAAAATATGGTGTCCTCATTTAGACATACTTTAATTGATTTTCATGATTATTTGGTTTCCCACTATGATTAGTGTTTCTCACTCTATTCTTTTTGGTTTTAGTTAATGGTGGGAACCATAAAGAACTGCATTACCATTGAATGTGAAAAACAATTTTCCGATGAGCATAAAAATGGGATGATAACTAGAGTAAAAGACATTATGATTATGTCTAATCAGTTATCATTGAACAATATTAACAACATGCACCTTAACCAAATCTTGGACCCAACAAAGAATAAAGGGTGAAGTTTTCTGGTATTTCAGGTAGTGGAGACCATAGAGTAAATGAGATCTAGTTTCTTACTTGTAGAGAATGTGGGAAAAAAACCCAAGTGAATGTCTTAGAAGAATGAGAAGATGTTTCGACTATGGAAAATAAGGACAAAAATCAAGTAACTACAAAGGGAAAATGAAAATTTTAGATATCACAATGGATGAGAATATTGGTATCTCAAAGATACCATCGACTACATAATTATTTTAAATGTGGAATATATATGCATTATGAAAATTGATTTCCTAAGTGGAAATCTCATAATGGAAATCAACAAGGTTGTCTGAGTAATGATTATATTACTCATGATGAAGAGACTATATATGACATGTTAAATGAAAGTGGTATTAAGTAATAAAATTATGAATCCAAGATAATGATTTGAGAAGGAAGTGGGATTAATGGAGTATTTATGTATTGAAATTTAAATATTGTGTTATTTGAAGGATGAATTATATAATTATAATTCATTATAAGTTTTTCATTAAGTATTTGAAAGAATATGTTGAATGATACTGATGGAATAGAAAATTGATTTAATGTAAATGTGATATTTTTAAGATAACCCTTAATATTTTTTGGATGTTGAGATAATGATGTTGGGATAAATAAATGATTTACTTTAGTAAGTAAATGAACAATACTGCTTATTTTGGAACTGATTAATGATTTATTGAATTTTTATGCTATCATTAATGGAGTTTACAAATTTTTTTGATTTAAAAAATAAATCCAATAATATATGTTTTATTTGATGAATAAGGATGAATTCATGTTTTTAATAAGGTTTTATGATAATATAGGACATTACCATGCGTCAAGAGAATACATGATTAAGGTATTCACATTTTTGGTATGTGATTATTAGGAGCTTTCATGCAATTTGTAAGATTAATAATAAGTTTGTTTTGGAAATTTAGTAACCTTCTTTCTAAAGTTTCAGATTTTAATCATTTAGAAGTGTCACAAGGGTATCCATTTATAAAATTGTTTATGTTGAACTTTGAGTGTTGTTTTAGATATTAATGTATTTTTTCACCATGTGCCGATTTATGCATGATTTTTTTAGCCATTTTTCTATGATGATAACTAATGATAGATGGAATGAATTATAATTCAATTTACGGATCATACGATACATTAGTTCATCATGCATAACAAATTCACCTTCATTTATTAGAGTATTATATAAAGTAGAAATTGATAAATTCATCACCCAAGGGTGAGACTATGTTTATGAAATGTAATGAAATCAAGTAAGTATATCTTCTCATGGAAATTATTCAATTTTAGGAAAAGAAACTTGATGTAAAATGTTGTCCTGTTATCATAATTTTTGATGATATCAATGAAATTTTTCATGGCTATTTGGGTTATGGTTTTTTGGTTTCTAAACTAATATCGATCATGTTCTAAATCACTCTATATCATTATTTGAGTGTTAGTTTTATATTATATGTATAAGTTTTCACTTCACACCTATGTTCTTCTATTTGGAAGCATAGTATGTGTTATTCCAAATGACCTTTGTATATAACTTTATATTTTTCGTGATGATGTTTTATTAACTCTTTTTATGATGTGGGTTTTTATGTATGAATTTTTAAATGTTAAACCTTGGATGAACAAGATGAATTTTAGGGTGAAATTCATTTTATGGGGGGTAAAATGTAACACCTTGAGATTTTGTGATTTTTTCAAATTAGTTTAATATTTTTGATATTTTTATTCATACACAAAAAAAATTATTCTCATGTCAGAGATAAAACCATGTTATTATTATGCTACATGCAACACTCAGTAAACTTGTGTTACACATGATGTTGAGTTTTAACAAAACCGTGGTATATTATTAATATTATTTAAACCCGACAGTTATAACATAGACATTAAACAAAATGGTATGATTAGTAAAAAAATATTTTTTAAATATTATTTATCATTGATTTATATTAATAAAAAACATTCATATAAAATAGTTATTTTTTCAAAAAAGTATTTATATTATTTGAAAATACTATTTTCTCAAAAACTGTTCTTTTTATTTCTTTATGTGAATGATAATAAAATTAATTTTACACAATTTTATAAAATTAATTTGATAAAATAAACTTCATTTTTAATTCATAATGTAATATATTAGCTTATGGTTAATTTTATGGATCTTTCTGAAATGTTTCATTTTTTGATGAATATTGAAAAATACTAAATTTTAATTGAAAAATGTCCTTTCAACTACATTATATATAATGATAAATTATATTTTAACCAATTTTTAAAGTATAATTAGTTTAATTATACATATATTAATCCAATTTAGGTCATTTTAATCAATTTTATATTGAATTTTGATATAAAATCTTTGTAAACTTTTGATCATTTTCGCTTAAAAACCCAATTTCTCATCACATATGCAGGATTAATATTAATTTAATTATTCCACTTACATGAATAGAATTTAGAAAAATAGATTCCATATTTTTAATCAAAATAATTTTTATTATATAATATTATTAACTTAAATTTTTACCAAAATGAATATTGAATATAATAAAAAATTAATTACTGTAGATAAGGTAAAAATGAGTTTACCAGGGGGGCTAAATTAGAATGATAAGAGTGAAAATGACCTAAAATATTAACTTATTACTATTGAGTGATTTCATTTAGATATTTTACATCAAATTATTTAAAATATGTTCATTCATTTCCACTTTGATTTGATTATGACCCATATAATAATTTTAGTAATGAAAAAGTCAAAAAGATACTTTTCTTACTTTTAATGTGTATAAAGCCATGAGATATAAAAAAACAACATATTTTCAGTTAAATATATAATTTTTAAATATAAATGATTTTTTTATAAATATAATTTATTTTAATTTTTTTGAGAAGAAATAGTTACTTTAAATGCTTAAGGAAAGGCAACACAATAATTATTTAGTTAACAACAAAAGAGAATAATTCATACTAAAAATATTAAAAGTGAAGTAAATCGCATGAATTATTTTTTTACATTGTTTTTTATACACTAACATAGCATGTTAAACTTTTTTGAACATAATAGATTCAAATTCAATCATTATCTTTATATTGTTAAATTCATTTTAAAGGAATAATGTCAAATTTGACATTAATGTTATTTTAGGATAAATTATATTTTTAACTAATTTTAAATCACTAAAAATCCTATATTCTGAAAAATTATTCTTAAATAAAAAATAATATCAGCTAATTTTTATTCATGGTCCAATTTTTATTTTATAATTTATATATTTAACCCTAAATAGTAAAAACTCTATTAGCGTGGTCAAAGTTAAAGCAATGTTTTTGTATGTTACATGTACTTATCTTAAAATTAATTTCCAACAAACATTGGATTTATATATTTTTTAAATTAGTTATTATATTAATAATACATGGGTTAAACTTATCTGGTAAATATTATTTTATTTTATTCTTAAAGGATAAATTACTTAGGTCAGAAAAAAAATTATTATAATGAAAAATCAAAATGGTAAAAATAAGGAAACTCAAGAGTTAAAGAGAAAAATGTTTAAAAAATGTGTTTGATTATTTGGTGGAGGTTTCATTCAACCATATAATCTCTATAAACCTTTAGATATCTATTTTGGTGCCACTTTAGGTAATATTGACCTCCCAATAGTCAATACTTTTGGGTATTTACAAAAATATCGCTCCTCCTCAAATAAAAAGGGCCACCCACTCTTATAACCTTTTCACACCTTCAAAACTATTTATTTCAGAAAATTATTGCACAAATCACATCCAAAATTACCTCCCCTCATACTTGAATCATTATTTTTTGTATAAATCCTTTTTATGAAGGCTTTAGTGAAAACCTTAGGAGGATACCCGAAGAAGTGGTGATGTTCTTTAATGAACGCCTTTATATATTTTCTTTCACCACCTATTTCAATTATTATTATACCATGATTATATAATAAAATAAAAATATTCCATATAATTATATGTTTTTATGTCATTTAATTAACTAAAATTATATCCACTACCATTAAAAGGGTTATGAAATCATCGTTCGTGTGTACAACGGACTACTGCCTCATTAACCAATGTCATTCATTTTTACATTACCATATCTCAAGTATGGTCATAATGATAGATTTATTGTATATATATGATATATATATGATATTAATTATGTTTTTATGATTCTTTAGTTATTATATCACCCAAAACATCATGCTTTCCATTTTGTGGGTATATGATAACGTCGTTTGAGTGTACGGAGGACTATCGTCTCACGAAGCAATGTGAATCATTCACACATTACATGGAATGTATTAAAGATTAGTTTAATAAAAATATTATATATATATTACATAAAAATTATTATTTACTGATAATATATTTCATTTACATTTCATTATTTCAACATAATAAGAAAAAAACAATGGTCATGCGTACATATGACATACTATCTCCATAAGTGGTGTATTTAATTTTCTATCACTAAATTTCATGAATTACTATAAATACATTTATAATTAGTATATATAATATTCATATCATGGTTAAATTTATGGATATGTTAAACCCATGATTAATTTAATAATACCTAGAAATAATAAATCAAAACAAATATGAAAAACTAAGTGGTTATTATCGGAGATGCAACTTTAACATGAAATAGTTAATAAGTGGATAATAAAAGGTCATAATAAAATAATATATAGAATTATATATATGAACATGGTTATGTAATAGATGTAAAATAAAATTATATTTATTATGAAATAGTTTTTAATGAGTTTGATGGAAGTCAAGACTTAAGGTAAGATATTTCCTTGTCACTTTTATTTTCAATGAGACACATTCCATATTTACCACATGTTTATTTTATGTTATTTATATAATAAAAATAAATGTATATTATTATTATTATATTAAAATTATATCTATTTATATATCCATTTTATTTTATCTCTTTCATGGGGTTTATGGTTTATATTTTACTAAATCGAAAAAGGATTGTTTGCTCAATTTTCATTCTTTATGACATATATTATGGTATGAACCTTTATTATTTCATGAGTTCTATATAAAACCACTTTGAAATGTGATATCATGAATATATTTATCCTCATGGTGTTTTAAGATCCATTTTATGTTACTCATTTATGGGGCTTATGATTCAAAGTTACCAAAGTGGTAAATATTTCGTGTTAAAATCTCATCATTTATTAGGATTGTTTATGACTATGCTTATTATGATAAAATATTATAATTAATCTCTCAAGAAACAAATGAATTTTCTTCTCCCAATGTTATTCATTATATTTTCAATTAATGGTTTCATTTTTCCAATCTTTAGTACTTAAAATAATTAATATTTTTTTTAATAAAATATGAATTTATTTTTATCTTTGGTCAAAAATATGTTTTCTTCCAAAAAAATGTATCTAAAAATGTTTTAATTTTTTTTATTGTAAAAATGATTTATTAAATAAAATTTCACCCATGTTTTAATTTTTTTAAAAATGTTTTGAAAGGACTCTGCATGTCATTTTCTAAAACAATGTTTGTTTGGATTTTACTGAAAATGTGAAGGAATGTTATTTATAACATGTACAAATGATTAGAATTTTACAATATCATGACAAATCATTGCTTAAAATCTTCATTTATAAGTTTTTAAGGTTATTTTAAATGGAAAATGTTTGTATTTGTTTTTTAATTTTTTGAAATTCGTTTTTCCAATAAGATAGGATATTTTCCTCAAGAAATGTTTTAAATGATCTTTTAAAATCATTTTCCATATAATGTTTCATCTATTGATGTTACTTATTATTTATTGGGGATATGATCCAAGGATACCATGATTATTCTTTCTCTGATTTTTTTATGTTTATAATTAAAATATGTTTATGAAACCCAATTATCTTCTATGGGTTATATCATGATAAAATTTGTATGAAACCCGCTTATTTTTTCACAGGTTATGAATTTATGACATGATGAAATTATTATGAAACCTATTTATTTTATATAGGTAACGTTATGATGAAATTTTTATGAAACCCATTTTATTTTTTGGGTTATGATATGATGGATGTTTTATGATCTTGTGAGACACATATGTATGATTTTCATTATGTGACAGTGGTTAACTTATAAACAGAGAAGCTGGTTACACTATTACCAAAGTTGGATGGGAAATTTAACTCCATTCAATTGATTAGGTAAAGAATTATATCTCATGAGATAGACATGATTAGAAT
This sequence comes from Viscum album, assembly GCA_963277665.1. Classification (NCBI taxonomy): domain Eukaryota; kingdom Viridiplantae; phylum Streptophyta; class Magnoliopsida; order Santalales; family Viscaceae; genus Viscum; species Viscum album. The sequence goes on along the minus strand of OY728128.1, from coordinate 1,128,290,987 downwards.
ATGGAGTGAACTCAGTTTAGTAATATAGGACCAGGAAAGGTAGTAAACTCAGTTCAGTAAGACATGACTCGAATTGGCAGTGAACTCAACTCTATAATACAGGAATGAAATGGGTAGTGAACTTGGCCTAGTAAGACATGGATGGAATGGGTAGTGAAATCAGTCAGTAATATAGGACTGTAATGGGTAGTGAACTTGGATAATTAAGATAGGACTTAAAAGAGGAGTAAAATTGGTTCAGTAGGGGAATTTTTCTACTATGATGGTCTTAGGAGTTAACCTTGACTACTATGATGGTTTGGTGAGTGAATAAATTCCACAATGAGAAAAAGTCTGCTACTGGGGATGGTGGCGTGTCCCTCCCAAGAGGTATAGGTACCTATAGAGTTCCCTTATAAGTATTTTCTATGAACCTTGATATCTAAGGAAATTATTTTCTATTCTTATGTGAATTCCATAGTTTTATGTCTTATGCTAATGTTATACTCTCATGGATCATGTTCTTTGATTTCCTTATAATTCATGTCTTATGAAATGTGAATATTTATGATGTGATTCAATATTATGATCTTTTATATGTAGGGTATGATTATAAAATTTTATGCTCATGTTCTCATACCCATATATTCATGTTATGATTATATATCTCCATTTTTTACCCTTACTGATCATCTCAGCTCACCATTTCTTATATTTACTTACCCTAGTTTATGAAGAATTGTTTTATGTAGGGTATACCTATGAAGAGTAGTTAATGGGGATATCTTTATGGGAGATACTGAAAATATTTAACCGTATTATATGATTGTGTTCCAAGTTTCCAAAGGCACTAAACTATTATGATCCTTAGGCGTGTGATTGTGTAATGTAATTAATATTCATAAAAAATGATGTAATATCCATGTATGAGAATCCTAGGTTTCTAAAAATAGGGATAAAGATAAGATATAAATTAATCATAATGTTTATTTTTAGGAAAAAGATAATTTTTATAATAGTAGTTTATTTATAATTTTTATTAATTGTATAATTACTTGAAATGCTTATGAACACTGAAACTATTCTTGTGCAAACAATAGAGAAATCATGTAAAAGATTTTAGAAACTCTAAAAGTAATATTTTTTGGGTGAGTTAAAGTGTCCCATAAATTTTTAGATAAATATAACATACTAAATATGTTTTAAATGTTTATATTATAATTCCATTACTATATTGATTTTCTTAACTTCAAATTAAATAAATAGTTCCAAATATGAAAGTAATGATATTTTATAATATTTTTTAATTAAATTATTTAAAATTAATAGAAATCATATATTCAACCAAGTTAATGAGATATTATTGAAAATATCAACCTTGTAAAATTTATGGTTATTTTTTTAAATTTAATTTCTTGACCACTAAAGAGTAAAAAACATTTATATCACCATAATCATCAAAAGGGTTAACTAGGGTGTGGTAAAATGAAAAGATAAGAGTATAAAAATAATATAAAACTATAAAATTTTATTGGATGATAGTTTTTAACCAATAATAAATTTATATTTTAATTATATCAATTTGGAGCCACTTAAACATGAGAAATAGTTTATATTAATTTAATACTTTATGAAATTCTAAGAATTCCCCTCCCCTCACTTATAAAATGGAATATCCTATTATCTATTCATCACACAATTTCAGAACTCTATATCAGAAATTACCTACAAAAATACCTTCCTAACATCCCTTCACATGTTCTTGTTGTTATATTTTGGTCATAATACTATCCTTATAGGGATTAAGGTGTAATGAAAAGGAGGTTGTTTGAAGAAGAGGTATAACTTTTAACCGAATGTTTTAGTTTTATCTATTATTCTACCTTCTAAAAATATACTTCCAATAGGCTTAAATAAAAACACCAATAACATAAATATAATGATATATTGTTATTTTAATTTAATGAACAATATCCATATCCCTCTTCCATCAAATTAGGAATTAATCCATCATTTGTGTGTACGGTGGACTACCACCTCAAGAACCGATGTAATTCGTTTTCCATCAAAACCTATTATTGTTGTATATAATGATGGTTTTAATGGATATATATTATATTAATTATATAATTAATATTCTATAAATATAATTTATAATATATCTTCCTACCTTCCCATCCATTAAAAAATGATAATGCCATTCAAGCCTACATGTGGATTACCACCTCCAAGAAGCGATGTGATCCATTTTTTATGACCACAACACATGAATACACTGTATAAGTGTATTTAAGGAAATAGTTGGATATTTATGCTATAATAATAGTTATTTAAAGATATAATAACACTTACCTTATTTATATCATTTTTATTGAAAAATAGAGACGTTACTCATACGAATGTACGACCTACCATCTCTATGATTGTAATATAGTTCATTTTTCATAAACATCATTCAGGAATAGTTATATAATTAAAATTAAAATATAAAAATAATAATTATTTGATTATTATTATTATTTATATTATATAATAATTAATTCTTTGAATATAAAAAATACGGAAGTGATTTTGGACATATGAGCCAAATATCGTCAAAACGTCCGATGTAAACTTAATTGAATAAGTAATTAAATAAAACATTGTAATAAATAGAATAAAATGAATAATAAATTTGTTAAAGGTTATTAAGAAAGTAAATAATTAATTTATTTTTATTATTCATGATGATAAATAATGTACATGACGATTCATAATCGAGGTAAGGGATACTTTACCTCAATAATGTGTTTAAATGTTTTTAAAGATATATTTTTCTAAATATTTTTATTCCATGTACATATTTTTGGAATATGTTATAGGGAGAGAAAATAATAATTATGGTCTCTACCTATATTTAATTCAAATAGGTTATCACCCTACCATTATTCCCCCATTTAATTTGATAAAAGACATTTAATTGAGGGGAGACCAGAGGAGGGTGAGGGAATGCAATAAAAAGGGATCTCCTCCAACAATTTTCATCATTGGATTCTCAAGCAACACATATTTAGCTTTGAGTGCATTATTTTGTGAGGTGTTTATTCACATATCCAAGAGATAATTTCTTGAGCTTTTCTCATTGTAATTGAGAGAGTTTGTACCCACATTTTAACATAGTGAAATCCTTCTATTTTCCCATGGTTTTTTACTCCTTTCATTTAGGGTTTTTTCCACATTATAATCAATTTTAATTTTATTTCCAAACTTTTGCACTTTTTTTATCTTGAAATTATAGTTGTACCTAAGGGACAATTATTTCCAAAACTAAGAAGTGATATCAAAGGTGAGGCTCCACCCTATGGAAATTCTGGACCGATGATGTGTCCAAATGGCAACAAAATTTGAGATCAAAAAATTCAATGGAAATAAATTTTCATTGTTGAGAATGAATACGAAAGAGCTACTGTGGAAAGATAATTGACTAAAGGAAATTGGAGAGAAACTAGTGGGTGTGAAGTAGGGGAAATGTAATGACATGGATGAGAATTTTATTGCCAATATCCATTTGGCTTTGGCAGGCAGGGTCCTGTCAAGTATTGTAGAGAAAAAGATGGTAAAATAAAGTTGGGATAATTTGAAAAAAATTTATGGGGTTCTGTCAAGAATTGAAGAGAATATGAACCAAAAAATGAAACCATGTGTGAGATCATCAAAGTCACATGAGGATAACTCAGGTTTCTATATTTGTTTGTGAAGATGAAATTGAGTTCTAAGAAATCGAACCAGACGCCATGAAAGTTGACACCGACCTATATTTATAGAATTTTTTGATGATTTCTATTCATTCCCTATGTAGATCAAAGATGGAGGTAGGCCAAAAGACATCCCCACTCATTGATTATGATGAAAATATCACTACAGATAAACTAATCTATGAAATATCTGAATGAGATCTAATGCCCACTTCCACTGGAAACATGTGACATCCTCGAACCAAATTAAGATGTGCACCACCCTTGTCAACTTGAACTAATGCTCCCATAAAAAAATATTCTGAAATGAATTTAGTGATTTATATTCCCACAACCATCAAAGATTCAATCCCACTTGAATGTTTTGAACCCTATATCCATCCCCAAGGTTGCCGCTCTAATTCCTATAAAGACTCGAGCCAATCCAATATTGAATACAGAGGACTTAAGATTATACATGACCACTTATGAGATTTTGAGGCCCAACTATAGTGATTTCTAGTTCCAAATCTATTAAAACTGAAACTTATTTTTAAGAGATCCAAGCCCATCACTTTCACCTTCTCATTTACCAAAATAGAATGTGATATATAATGAATCCATATAAAAGAAAATCATTTATCTTCGATCCTTAAGGAATGAGTGTGGAGTTTGATCATGGGGAACAATTTTTTCATATAAAATATTTATGTACGATGAATTGGATAAATACCAACCTTCAATTTTTGAAGATGTTTGAAACATTAAGTTAGGGAAGTGAGATCATATTTTGAGAAATAATTCAAACTTGTAGGGTTCATTGAAATGAAATCTCATTCTAATCATGTGGATAAAAATGAAAGATTGAAGAACTCAGATAATTTCTCTATAAATAAGGAATTATTAACTCAAAAAATTAAGGATAGAGTCCACCTACACAATTGTCAAACCATATTTTTTATTGTATCTTATTTTCTTATTTAATTTCATTTTTATTTAGCTTTAATTCTTTGATGACGACACACTAAGACATTAGTGGATGAAATGAGGAGATTTTTATTATTTCCCTATAAATGAATTCAATCTTCTAATATAATTTCTCTTCTATTTATATATCTAGATTTATTTTAATATGTTTACATTTTAAGATATTTTCTTTTTCTTATGTACTTTAATTTTGTATTTTTTACATCTCTAGATCACATACACATGCCATAGAGACTCACTTCATTGTACGTGATAATGAGTAGTGGGTAAAGATCTCTCTCCCAATATTATTGATTGGTCATTCCTTAATAAATATAAAAATGTAAAAAATGTTAATAAAGAAAGACTTTTAATGAATTTTGGTGAGAAAATAGTGAATTTTAACATCCTTAACTCAATGAAATACCTACATTATGAGAAATATATTTTTATATTAAAACATTTTGAATTAACATGTTATTTTAGAGAGGAAATTGAAATATTTGGTGTTATAATTAGATTATGATATTCTTTAGAAACACGTCAAAATGTTTTTTTGAATCTATTTTATAAAATGAAATTAATATCGAAATATTTTTGAGTGTTGATTTTTTTTAATAAATCAATGAAAGTTATTTTGATGAGTTACTCCAATATAATACTAATAACACTGAATTTCTTGCACAACCATTAAACTTAGAGACCAGTGATCTAGAAACATCACTAAAAAACCCCTAAGCTATAATTTAATCTTATACCATTAAACATGAAATATAATTATTTAAAATAAAATGTGAAACCACTATTAATAATTTCAAATAATTTCAAACCCAACCAAGAATATAAAATGATGAATATTCTATTGAAAAATTAAAAGGAAATATGGTGGACACTAAGAGACATTCCAGGTCTTAGACCTATTACCTTATTTCAAATTATTTTGTTGTAAAGTGAGTCCAAAACAGTGAGACAACTCCAAAAAAGGCTTAACCCAAGCCTTTTTTAATTAGTTAAAAATTAATTAGAAATACTTTTAGAAGTTAGAATAACTTACTCCATCTTGAATTTCTAATGGTAGAGTCCCATTAAAATTTTCCCAAAGAAATTTGGATACACTATTGAATAAAATGAAAACAATGAACTAGTTTCCATAAGAATCTATAATAATAGGAGAGTTTTCATTGAATACAAATGTTAGAACCGTGTGAATTTTAAATACTACTTCCCCATACACTTCGTAAACCAAATTATATAAAATCTATCTAGAATGGCTCATTATTTTTTCCTTTATGGATTTTGGGGATATTTTTAGGACCAAATTGGTCTAAATAAAAAAATAACCACATACACATGTACCTTGGATATGTTTTACTATTTTAAATATGCCTTTTTTCCTTTGAAATTCCCCATGTACCTTTAAGTGTTGCATGTTAATAATCTTCTCGGAACTGATTGAGAGATTCTTGGTGGTATTCCTTGATGAATTTACTATCAATAGAATTTGTTTTCAATGTTTTTTGAAATGTTTAGAAAAATATTTAAAGAGATCTATTGATAAAAAGTTAGTGTTAAATTTTGGAAAGAAAAATTTCATGGTAGAAAGAGTATTTTTGGGCCCCCATAATCTCTAATGATGGAATTGATGTTGATGATTCCAAAATCGATGTTACCTCCACAATTCCTTACCCCAATACTATGAGACACAATGGGTCATTATTAGGGAATTATGGATTTTATATATGATTTATTAGAGACTTTATCAAGATTTATTTAACCCTATCTTTCCTTCTCAAGAAAGAATAAATTTTTTTCTTTTATAATTTATGTAGTATAGATTTTGATAGGCTAAAAAGAATCTTGAAAACTGCCCCATAATCTTCCCACCAAATTATGAATTCCTATTTGATATAATTTGTGATTATTTTGAATATATGTAGATTTACTCTCCCAGAATAATGATGGATAGTCACAAGTGATATCCTATACTTTACATACCTTTGATACAACTCATATCAATTATAAAACAAAAAATAAGGAGTTTTTTCTATTTTTTTATTTGGATAAGTTTTGATCTTAATTATTAGGGAGTAAAGTAACTATCTATTCTGATCATGTATAACTCAAGTACTTTATAAAAAAGGATGATTTAAATTTGAGGCTTGTGATATAGAAGTTTCTAATAAAATATTTCAACTTAGTGATTAAGGAAAAGAAAGTCTATGAGAATTTGGTTGCATACCATATAAGTTTAAATCTCTACACTTTTGAGGTAGAACCACCATTTGAAACGAACTTGGATGTCTCTTTTCCTAGTGAGAAATTATATGGATCTACACAAGTACCCTAGTATGCCAATTTAGTTAATTTTATAGCCATATCAATGGTATCATCCTTTAATTCCAAACATCAATAACATAAATTGAAATCTCAATCAAAATTTAATGTTTGATAAGATTTATATTTATTGATGATATGTAGTGATCAATTAAAAATGAGGTGTATCAAGAAAAAGATATTTTTCCATGCTTACATTTTTCTGCACAAATGTATGTGGAGTCAATATTTTTCCTCAAATAATAGCTTGACATGTTTTAAAAGATTGACTATTTTGGCCCCCAATTTTTAAATATTCGAATTATTTTTGTAAAAAATGTACAAATTTCTATAATACTAGTATAATTTCTAAAATACATGAAATGAACCAATAACCATTAATTTTATATAAAATATTTGATATATAGGGATTATATTTAATTGAACCATTTAATATTTCCTTTAGTTTTTTACTACATTTTTTTGACAGTAGATTTTGTTTCTAAGTGGATTGAAGAAAAAGACAAATAAATTAATGATTCCAAAACTATGATTGAATTTCTAAAATCAATCATTTTTATAGGTTTGGAGTTCTCAAAGCAATAATAAGTGACCAGGAACACAGTTATATAAAAAGAATTTAGAAACCGTGATGAATAAATATAGAGAATGTCACAAAATGTCTACTTCCCACAACCCATAAACCAGTGGGATAACCAAGGTTTCTAATAGAGATATAAAAAATAATCTAAAGAAGAAAATTAAACCCAACAAAAAGGACTAGAGTAAATGTTTTTAAGATTCACTATAGGCATACAAGACTACCTACCAAACCCACTTATGTATTTCCCCTTATAGAATAGTTTATAGAAATCACTATCACCTTCCTATTGAGTTTCATCACAAAGCCTACTAGGTTATTAAGAGAGTATACATAAATTTTGTGAAAACTGGGAATAGTGGAAGCTATAGATGGTGAATTTTGAGGAGATGAGAAGAGAATATTGTGAGTATTCCCTATTATACAAGGATAAATCTAGAAGTATCCTTATAAGACTCATCAAGAAAATAGATTTTAAAATTAATGATAAATTATTACTATTTTCATAACAGATGAAACTCATTTTAGGTAAAATTAACTCCAAATTGACTGAACAATATATAAAAACTATAAACATTCCATTTGGTGCAGATGAGACCAAGGGAGCTGAATCAAAGATCCCATTAAAAGTAAATGTTGAAATAATGAATAATTACCAAGAATATTTCTATAAATAGATAATAAAAGAGTTAAAACTCCTCCCCACTACTATTTCATAAAGAACCCCATGCTGTCTATTTCCTTCACACTAGATTAGATGATTTTATTTTTCACCTTGTTTCACTAGAGAAAAAAATGCATGTTAGAAATTTAATGGAATTGTATTTGAACTATGTATTAGGGAGAGAAGATATAGTAGTTCATTATGTAAATACCCTTATAAACCTTTACATTTAATATGTCCTAAGATAAAAAAAAGAAAATTAAAATACATAAAAAACTGATCTTCTTGTCAATATTATACATATCCCTTTTTTATAATATTTTTTATGATATTTTATCAATATTTAATTAAGATGAATGATTCATTAGGAAGTTTAAAAACCATTATAGTCTGAAGAGAATTCTATTGTTTATGAAATTATAAGAGTTATATGAATACTAAATGAATTTGTTACTTTCATTGTGAATAATTTTTTCTTTGAACTAAAAAATGGAGAGTGAGTGAAAAGATCATTGAGGAATATTAATTATAATATGATTTCACTGTAATTTTTTAACTTAATACAAGGAAAATTTTCATATGTGAAAAAGAAAATCTTAGGGAGCCAACTCAAAGAAATTGATATAAGTCCTTTAAAACTGGAGTAAAATGGAAAATTAGGATACCATGGTTAATCTTTGTGATAGTATGTACCAAGTCCATGAGTAATCTATTCTAATAAGTTCATTTTCTAGTGATTCACACATAAATGGTGGGAAAAAATAATAAAAATTCAACAAAAAAATCATTCAAGTATCTCATAGTAAAAAATGAATTCATTCAGGTGAGGGTAATATTGAACCTAGATGAAGAAGGTGGAAATTTTATTATAAAAAAAATTCATTTGAGTTGTATCAAAAGATTTGAAAATTGATTTCTAGTATAAGAAACTTAGGTGAAAGGGATAAATAGAAGTGCATCTTGTTAAAAATTTAATACCACTTAAATCTTATTTGATTCATTCTGGGACTTCTAACTTTGATTGAATTGAAGTGAGTTAATGAATAAAAATCATAGAAGAGGAATGATAATTAAAAAAATAGAGGGACTATTTAATATCTACTTATCTAGATATATATTTAGGTACAGTAAGGGAACCCATCTTTTTGAATTCAATTAATTACCCCGGAGTGAAATAGTTCATGTGTGAGGGATTGATGAGAGCCATAAATTTAAATTTTTTGTATATATTTCATTGAATTTAATGCCATTATTAATTTAAATCCCATGAAATTAATATGATTTTGTTAATTTTTTATATTCTGAACTTCATTGAAAATTCGAATAAATATTTATTTTTAGTGTATTTTCCAATTTTTATTTTTTAGAAAATCCATATTTTTTTGGATACATGGAATTTTATTGTTTAAAGGGTATAAGCTCTATTTAAAAATATATTTTATCAATTATAGAATCAACATTGAAAAATATATTCTTTTAATTTTTTAATATAGTTTTTTTATTTAATTTTAAAGTTATTTTAAGAATTAGATTTTTAAATGGATATAATTTGTTTCATAAATTATTTTATTAGTTTTAGAAGCCTAAATTGATTTTTTATAAATCTATGGTGAAATTATTTCAATTTTAAAATTTAATTATTTTATAATTTTTTATTTTAGATAATCAAAAATTAATTTTATAGGAATTGAGTTCCAATGTTAATAGGATTCTCATTCATGAATCCTAATTGGTTAATTAATCTGGATAATTTTAGACTAAATTTGGGAAATGGATTTGATAAAGATTTTTTAATGGTTTAGTCAATTTTTTATTCAATTAGACAAACCATAATTTTAGAATTACACCAATAATAAAATTATATATTTAATCTTTAATCATTTAAATCATTCTTGAAATTAAATTGTTAAAAAAATTATTTTTTTAAATTTATTGAATACCAAAATTTGAATTTTTATTGAATTTGGTATTTAATTTTACATTTTATTATTATTAGATTTTAAATTAGATAATTTATTTACTTAAAATATATAGTTTCATGTGATGACCATGCCAAAATCAAAATTTTCAAAGGTAGTAAGTGTCCATGTCACCCCTTCAGACATTCGGTCCAAATGACTACACTATAATAAAATTTAAACGACCTGATAAAACCACCTAAAAACCTCTAGCGACCATGTAGGCTCATTATAGAATTAGAAAAGTCTCCATGATGACACATGTTGAGAATTCCAACAGACCATGCATAACGAAAAAATTAGAGAACTCATGAAGCTAAAAATTGATGAATCTAGAGTGACCATGTGTAAAAAATTGATAAAGTCCCAAATCTACTTTGATAATACACCTCTATCAACCAAAAAACTAAATTTCATTAGAAATTTTCCAAATAATATTACTAGACCTTGTTATATTAATAGAACATTCCATTTAATTAGAAATTGTTAAATGGAAAGATATCATGACATATTCACCATAAACCATAATCTTTCAAGCTATCATGTTCCAATATGAACCTTTCATGCCTCTATCATTAATCAAATATGAGCCTATAATATAGCCACATTGACTTCATATAAAATTCCTTAATTTACCGTAAGGGGTGGAAAAAATTTCCACACACAAGGGTGAATCATCGGAAGATCTATGTTCATTAATCTATTTAACACTATGCCACTATTTCTTAAAGGTTATTGTTATGAAATGATATGAGGATTATAGATTTTTTTGAAATCGATTTAAATTATTAGATGGAATTTCAAGAGTTATAAGATTGGATGGAAATAATATCCACCTGATCTTGATATAAATATGAAGGAAACATATTTTTTAACTGATGAAGCTATGTAACCTTGACTAGAAAATATGACTAAGCATGAACTAGAAGCAGCATGAATTATTGAATAATATACCATACAACTCTTGAAGATTAAAATATAATCATATCTCATTTTAAAAATACCATATTGAGAAATAACAAGAGATGAGCCTCCATGTTGAACCCATGAAGCTTTCTAGAGAAGATAAACCATAACATGAACCCATGTGTGAGCTTGTCAAAGTCACACAAGGTCAAGATCGCCTAAAGAAAATTAATTATGATGATGAATTTTGAATCTTACTTTTAATTATTGATCTCTATAATTCATGGATGAGATAATGTTTTTTTGAATCCCTTTGAGAATTTGAATTCATAGTTTTTGAAGATTTTTCTAAAGCCTGATTGAGTGAATCGGAATAAATATTGAAGTTATCAGTGTCATAGTGATGTGATGGAAGAACTCCCATTCCATTTGATGGATATTTGAAGCCAGATTAATTAAACCTTGCTGACATGCCTCAAAGCTATAATACATAGGAAACATGGTAATCCGAACTACTTGATCTTGATCAAATTAGGAAGTTTAGACCAAGAACCCACTAATCTGAACCAGGTTTCCAAATTTATAACAACCTAAGTAATGTTAAAATAAATATGTTTTTTCACGAACCAAATCGGATCGCCTTCCAACCGGCGCCCGACCTGGCCCACAACAAGGCTCGAAGGGCGTTCTCAATCCCCACGGGTTAGCACAATTGCCCTAATATCAAAATACAGCCTGAAAATTATTTACCTGAATAAAAAAGTTAAATAAAACAAAAAACAATATACAATAGACCAAATATGAATGTCACAACCAAACAATCCTTTAACCAAAAAAACAAAATTTCAGTTACATATTTAAATTGAAAACCAAAAATTAACTATCACTTGGTTGGGTGACCAAAAAACAATACAAAAACCTCCACCTTGTGAGAGGACTCCACCCTAAATCCATCTCCACAATTCCATACCATGTAGTCCACTAACAACTTAAACCGCCTCTCCCAAACGCCTTACCATTATCTACACCAGACATGACCAAATCTACTTACACCCAAGGGTGTAAGTAAGGTGGGAGGTAACACTCAATAGGATGCCACCAAAGAAAAATATTCCACATATAATGATTAAATAATAATACACTTGCATTTTTAGCCAAGGAAAGGGAAATAAATGCTTAAACAATTTTAATGAAAACAGTTTTAAGAAAAGTAACTTTAAAGGGGAAATCAGTTTTTAAAAATAATGTTTTTTACTATTATGACACCAAAAAAGTCACACTATATGTCAATGGTGAGTGTAATGTAATCCAGTAGCTCTAAAAGTGGGAGAGATCCTATAGGTACTAGCATAAAGTGGGACCCTAGAACATTGCGTCTCGGTGAAAAAAGGAATATGAACCACAACAACATATTCAATCATGCATGAGTCACTAGTATGGAAACACTTCCATAACCTAGTGGTCTCCGATCATCATCAAAAAAAATTTTAGTGTTGTAATCATCAAAATAGCTAAGTGAAACTAGGCCAAATACGCTCTTATATCACTAGCACCCTAGATCTAATCCACCCACCTAGTACCCAGGCTTCCTATTTGTGCTCAAAAGCTCCAATTTCACATTTCTTGTCAAAGTAAAATGATCAGAACACAAAGATTGTTATCTAAATCCTAAGCCACACTTTCACACACAAAATAATCCATTTAGAAATATTACGCACACCAAATATTTTTCAAAACTCAACCTGAACCACCTACACAGTAAAGTAAAGAGATGCACAATTTTAAAGAATATATCCATAATTAATCAACACTAGAAAAATTTATTTAACATTTTTTCAAAAATGTGTTGCACAACTCAAGGTTCCAAAACCCCCAAAAAACCTCATTTATAACAAGACACATACTAACGCCATATCAAATCAAAAACTACAAATCTTTCACATACTAACAAACTGCATAATTTAACAAACACTAAAAATTCATAAACACACTACTAGTAGAACAAAGACACATAAAATTTAAAATAAAAAAAACAATTGTGCACATTAAAAAATAATTAATAAAAATAATAAATAAATTTAACAAGCAAACTAATTAATAAAAAAATCCTTACATGTGGAACCACCTACCTTGGTGTTGGGATAGGCTCACAATTTGAAGCAAACTACCACTGTACAATGCTTGCACTGCAAGGGAGATATAACGGACCCCAAATCAAGATATTGAATAACTATGTCAAAAACCAACCAAGGACAAGCTAAACCCTAACTTCATAATAACCCAAAAAGGAGAAACAACTGATAGGAGGGGAAGGCACCTATGGTGTGGGTGCGGGAGGTTGGCCAGAGGTCGAAGGAGGCTATCAAGGCATGTGTGGAACTGAAAAAACATAGGGGAGGCTACCATTTGTTCGACCAAACAAATGAATGTGTGCCTGGGTCTTCGGCCGAACCAAGAGGTGGTGCGCGGGTCTTCAACTGAACCAAGAGGTGGTGTGTGACCTACTGGACGTGGTTGAGGGAGGGTCACTAGTGCGGGATCCGACCAAGGAAGAGGCGGCTGGTCCGACAAGAGTGAGACGACGCACCTAGGGTTCAATGAGGCTGCTTGTGCGTGAGAGTTTTGGCTTGATGAGGGTGGGGCGGTTGCCCATGCAGGATTCCTACCAAGGAGGGGTCAGTTAGTCCAGAGACAGGACAAATCGAACCAGGGTTTCTACTAGGTTTTGACGGCTGTGCGGACCAAGGGAGAAGGTGATTGAACAGTGCCACCACAGGGGAAAGAAAATGAGGGAGTGGAGAAAAAAAAGAGAAAACTAAACCAATTTAAAAAAAATGATAAATGAATTTAATAATATAAATTAATAAAGGGATCAATAATAATAAAAATACTAACAATGCTAATAATAAAAAAAATTACATGCTTAAAACATTAATAATAAAAAGGTCCACCCGCGCCCCGGGCATGCCGCACGGATTCTCCCATTCCCTACCCACGCATCGGGAATTGTCAAGCCTACATTCATTTATCAGTGCAAAAAGTGCACAAATAATTTCGGGCTTGGCTCGCATTCCAACAAAACAATTATTAATAAGCCAGATAAAATTATAAGATAAAAATAAAAATTAAAACATACTATAACACGAAGTCTTGGTGAGACAATTTTAATTTATTATTAAAATTAATTAATTATATTTTATATCATATATCATTATAAAAATATTAGGTAATTTTTCAATCAAAAGGAAAAAACATTATTTCAAACTAAATGTGGGTTTCATGCATTATATAGGTTTATTTAAAATCTTTATTAAAAAATTATATAATTTTAATTTGAAAAAAGTAATATAATTTTTGTTTTTATCCTATGAAAACTATCTTAGAATGAAATTTTCATAATTTTACAAAAAAATTGTTTTTTCAATGAATAGTGAAAGATACCGATTTGATTAGGAAACTGTATTTTCATTTCAAGTATTTACACATAAAAATTATATTTTGAATTATTTCTAAAATTTAAATATTTAATTATTATTAAAAAAATTTCAACTATGGTATTTTTAATTAAATATACATGTGAGTTTTATATATAAACTTTTCTATATTTAAAAGGCTTATGAAAAAACATTTTTCATCATGTTTTGGAGGTTTAATATTAAATTAAATTCTTTCATTTAAAGAATTTTAATCATAAAAATTTGATTCCAAATTTTGAATAAGTAGGTGAATATTTTGTAAATAGGTCCCTTTTACTTTTGGTAATTATGAATAGTAATCATAGTTAAATTTTGTTACCACGATAAAGGTAAAAAGAGTTAATTTGGGTTAAAACTAAATAGATAAGGCTTAAAATTAATTCAAAATTTTTCTTTACTTAATTTTAAGACTCTAATTCATCTATATTCATCCAAAATATAAAACTTTTTATTTTTTATTTTAAAATTTGATTTTAAAATTTAAATTATTTTAAGTAAAGAACAATAAAAAATGAAACTCTCTTGATTTTAAATTCCTCTTATATTTTCACATAGGGATAAAAATAAGTTATGAATGAATATTAAAGGTTATTTTTAGAAACATGAAATTATTTTTATGATGGATTTTTTATAATTTTTAGTTATTAAAAAATTACCTTAAATGACTGAAATAACGCTTTCCCAAGGAGTAGAGAAATCATGTAAAAAAAATTTAAAAATCATAAAAGTAATATTGTTTAGATGACATAAATTTCCCCATGAATTTAATAAATAAATATAACATATTATATTTTTTAAAAGTTTTATATTATAATTAAATTTCTATCTTGATGTCATTGATGTAAAATTAAATACAAATATCAAATAATGACATTAATGATATGTTATCGTAAAAAATATTTTATTAAATGATTTAAAATTCATAAAACCCTATATTTCACCAAGTAAATGGGATATGGTAAAAAATGTCAACCCTGGACTATTTATGGGTCATATTTACTTTTATAGTTATATTATTGACCCCTAAAGAGTAAATAATATTGACATCACCATAATTGTCAAAAGGGATAATGGGGGGAGGGGGTGGTGAGGTTGAAAAAAGAGATACGTGTAAAACAATAATATAAAATTATCCAAATTTTATTATATGTGATGAGTTATACCCGTATTCATCCTATATTCTAATTATATCAATTCTGATCCACCTGAAAGTGAAAATTATCTCATATAAATTTAATATTTTATGAAATTCTATGAATGCCCCTCCCCACACTTATATAAGGGAACAACCTATCCTCTCTTAATCACACCATTTAAGCACTATATATCATGAAATACCTAAAAAAATACCATGCTAACATACCTACTCTTGTTTTGTAGGTCTTTTTTTATAATAATACCAAAATTATAAGGCTTAAGTTGTAAAGAAAAGGAGTTTGTATAATGAAGAGGTATAAATTTTAACTACATGTTTTAGTTTTATTATTGATTATTCATCCTTAAAATATTATCCAAACATGATGAAATAATAAAAAAATTATATTCCATATACTTATATGTTGTTATTATAATGTAATTACCTATATCCATCTCATTCTTCAATAAATTAGAAATTAATCCTTAATTCTTATGTATGGCAGACAAGAGCCTTGTGAATAGATGTAATTAATTTTTCATCACAAAAAATTATAGATGTATAGAATGATAGATTAAATTAATATATGTTATATTCATGACATTATTACCATTATTTAAAGATAATATATCATCTATTTTCTAACCTTAAGATCTATTTAAAAATGATAAATTCATTTGTTCCTATGTCTGGATTTCATCCTTCACGAAGTGATGTGATTCATTTTTCATGACCACATCACATGGTTGAGATATATAAGTTTATTTAAAGAAATAATATTATATTTATGATATAATAATAATTTTGGAAATATAAAATAATACTTACCTTACTTTTATCATATTTTTTTGGAATGTAAAAATGTTACTCATGTGTATGTAAGACCTACCATCTCTATGATTGTAACATAATTCATTTTTCACAACCATATTTCATGAATGAGTTTTAAATTAAAATTTAAAATATGAAAATTATAATTATTTTATTATTATTATCTTTTTTATGATGTATTAATTATCTAATTGAATATAGTTAACCTACTAAAGTCATTTTGGATATATGAGATGAGTATCTTCAAAACATCTAACAAGAACATAATTTATTAAGTTATTAAATAAATCATGTTAATAAAAAAATAAAATGAATATTAAAAATGATTTTTTTCTAAATAAATTAAATAATTAATATAACTTTATTATTCATGATGATAAATAATGTACGTGATGAGTCAGACTCGAGGTAAGGGACACTTTACCTTAAAAACATGTTTTAAATGTTTTTAAAGACCTATTTTTTAAAATCTTTTTATTCCATGTAAATATTCTTAAAATAATTTTGTTATGTATTGATATGTATAGAAATGAATTAAAAATGAAATTTTATTTCACTTTTTTACTTTCTTCTATATGTTTTCAAAAATATTGTTAATGTATTTTATAAAGAACATTTTTACTTTCTTAACAAATAGAAAAATGAATGTTCTATTTTAACATATACTAAATCAATGTGTTTTCCTACCACCAAAACCATTGTTTGATAATTTTATTCCTTTATAATATTCTATGTTTTATTCAAATAAAAAATCTCATTCTTATTTTTTAGGTATTTTATTTTGGAAAATTGGGTTTTAAAGGAAAGGTATATATTAATATCAAAAAATGTTTTACTTATGGGTTTGAAAGGATATTTTTATGTGTTTGGTGATGGAAATGGAATATTTTATGCATTTCATTCACGTTATAGTCCTTGTGTTTTTTTTATAATGATGGTTGTGCCCAATATAGCTCATGATGATGAGTGATCCCGATATAACTCATGTTGATGGGTTAGCCCAATATAACTCTCCAATTTATTGGGTAATGATTATGTTATTTAAAGAATTATATTTGAAGTCTACAATAATGGTTTTTAAAATTATAAGGGTTATTATAAGGTCTTTATAAATATTATGTCCCACATCCCCTACATGACTTTTCTATTCTTACTATTGAGTTTTCATGGAAAATGGTTGATTTCAAATGGAAATCCAATGATATTTTGTTTTAAAGGAAGAATTATTTACTTTTAGGGTAAAAATTTATTTTTTTTAAGAAATCTACACACACACACACACACACACATATATATATATATATTAGGTTCTTGGGGGTATAATTATATTTAGACACACACCCCACACACACAGGCTACAAAGGCAGGCATTGACGCAGGCAAAGAAAACATATATTTTTTTAAAAGTATTGTATTTTTAAAAAAATGGATAGTAAGAGGATGTTTATAACTTATAATATATGGAGTTTTTATGTAAGGGTGATGAATTAATTTTTTAAAATAATAAACCTATAAATATCTTTTGGAATGAAATAAAATGATTTCTTATTTTAAGAAGAAGTCATGTTGAAAATCACCATCATATATCATGAAATGAAACCATATTTTATTTTAAATGTATTATATTTGTGGAGAAAATTGATAATAATAGGATGTTTACCATTTATGATATATGTGTTTTTATTTAAGAGTGATGACCTAATTCTCTAAAACTATAAATTTGAAAATATTATTTTGAATGAAATAAAATTAATTATTATATAAAATGAAATTGTGGATTGAATAAGGGTTAGTTCCTTATATTTGGTTACATAGGAAAGGTTTAGACAACTTTATAGGTTATAATAACAGATTTAAATACCCTTAATAGGTTCTAATTCATGGTTATAATGATATCGGATTTGAATATCACCATGTTTCTTCATCTAAACAATATCTGTTTAAAATGGTTTTCCATAGAGGAAACATGTAAGATAAATTAAGAAGGAACCAATATGACAATATCCTTCAAAATTAGTAACATTTAATGGTTGGAATTATAATAGAGAAGTTTTTTGTTGTGATGGATTAGTTGACACAGGCTATAAGTGGTGGTGGTATCCATGTGAGTGAGAAACCACATTCATTGTAGAGGAACATGTGTACAATGGAGCATTTCATAAAAAAACCCTCCAATATTAAGTGGATCATCTTACCTTGTAATATTTATAGGATAAGTTTAAGCCTTTTAGAATATATTGGAATCTATGGATTATTCTAATCATCAAAATTTAACACTTAATTTTTACTGTTTTGAAGGTGAATCTCATAAATAGTGGTTAATGGTTATGAATATCAGAGAAAAAGATGAGATTGATACCATGGA
This sequence comes from Viscum album, assembly GCA_963277665.1. Lineage (NCBI taxonomy): Eukaryota > Viridiplantae > Streptophyta > Magnoliopsida > Santalales > Viscaceae > Viscum > Viscum album. Next base: position 1,128,272,080 of record OY728128.1, on the reverse strand, counting down.
ATGGGATGCATTTAATGACCTTTTCCTTTAGAAATATTTTCCTAAGGTTTTTTGAAATTTGAAGGAAAATAAATTTATGTAATTGAGGTAGACGGAGAAAGAATACGTGGCCACATATAAATAAAACATTTCTCAATTGTCAATATACACACAAAATTTTATCTAGTATCTAGATAGAAAAATCAATTGGTTTTACTCAGGAGTGAAGATAATATATGGAAGGGAATTGGATTCCTTTGAATTCAAAAGTTATGAGAATCATGTTCAATATACCTAGAAGGTAGAAATAGAATTTTCCAATTATTATGTATTCCATGAAAATAATAAGTAGAAAAGGTCCATATGGAAGGAAATGAGGAAGAATCCATCAAATAAAGATGAAGTTAAGAAAATAATAATTAAATATTGTGATAAGTGTGGTAAAAATTACCCTGGGTAATGTCTTATAAAATATGGGAAGTGTTCCCAATGTGGAATTTTTTGACATGTGGCTCGTGGCTATAAAAAAATGACCAAAAAAATAGTGAAAAGTCAATACTAATATTCTATAATTTTGATGATATAGCTCATTATGAAAGTACTTTTCCAAAGATAAAAATGAAGGATGGAAATCATGAACACAAAAAAAAGGTGTGGAAAATCATTTACTACTACTTATTCATATGTTGGACCATCCAATGATGTGGTTTCTGGTATATTACTTGTTTATTCATTTTATCCCAATGTCTTGTTTGATTTGGGATTTTCAAACTCTTTTATTTCTGAGAATTTTTTTGATAAATTAGAAATTTTACCTCATGAAATATAGAAACGAAGTTTGATAAAAAACCTAGGGTAAGTATTATGGAAAAAAGAAATTATAAGAATCTTATGATGGTTGTCTATGGAATGGGTTTAACTAAAAACTTTTTGTACTTATCCTTGTAGATTTTGATGTTATTTTGGTTATATATTTGATAACTTTATAAAATATAATTTAGATCTAAAGAAGTTGTTTTTTGGAATGAGATTAAGTTTTATAAAAATAATGAATTCATAAATTTGATAACATATCAAGAATCCAAGAAAATATTAAAATATGGAAATGAATGTTATCTTTCACATTGTGTTGAGAAGAGGGAGACTGTTCATATTGGTAATGTCCCTATAATTAATTACTATCTTGATGTACTTATCAATGATTTTCTAGGTATTATACCTGATTAAATATTTGATCTAACGATTGATGTAGTTCTTAATTCTAAGATAATTTCAAAAACCCTTATCAAATATATCAAGTTGAACTTTTGTAATTGAAAAGAAAGTTTTAGAAGTTTTTAGAGAAAGATTTCATTCATCATATTACTTCAATATGGGGTGATCCTATTTTTTTAAAAGAAATATGGTTTAATGAGACTTTTAATTGATTATAGAGATTTTAATAACATCATTGTTAATAATATGTATCCTTTTTCCTCATATCGATGATTTTTTTGATTATCTCCTGGGAGAATATTTTTTTTTCAAACATTGATCTCACATCGGGATACCATCATTTAAAAGTGAAGGAGTGATATCTTTATAAGATGATGTTTTGAACTAGATATAGGAATAATGAGTTTGTAGTTATGACCTTTAAGTTATATAATACACTAGTTGTATCAATGGACCTTATAAATAGATCATTGCATGAATATTTGGATAAGTTTGTAATTGTTTTTATTGATGATATATTGGTATATTCTAAAATTCATGAGGATCATGAAAGACATCTAAGGATTGTTTTTTAAAACGCTGAATGAAAATCTGTTATATGGAAAATTTATTAAGTGTGAATTTTGGTTGCAATAGATTTATTTCATAGGGAATATTATTTAAAACTATGGAATAATTATTTATCCTGATAAAACTAAATTTCTTGAATGATGGAAAAGACCTAAAAATGTCTTATAGATTCATATTTTTCTTGGATTAGTGGTTTCATACTGGTTTTTTTAGAAATTTTTCTCAGTTATCTATCCCACTCACTAATTTAACATAAGAAAGATTTAAATTCATCTAGATGAATGAGTGTGATGATTGTTTTTAGGAACTGAAAAAAATATTGGTGAATGCTAAATTTTTGACCATTTCATCCATAAATGGTAAATTTTTCACCACAATGATTCTTCATTGATGTTGCTTGGTTGTGTTCTGATTGAGAATGATTAGGTAATTTTTTATTCTTCACATCATATGTAACCTCATGAGTAAATAATCCTATGCATGATCTGGATTAAGAAACTATGGTTTTTTCTTTAAACATTTAGAGGCATAATTTATATGGAAAAAGTTTAAAATTTACATTGATCACAAAACTTTGAATTATGTATTCAATTAGAAAGATTTTAATATGATTCAAAGAAAGATAATGATACATTAACTATGTTATGTTTGGAGCATAACCCTTTGGTTAATGATTTGATGAATTTTATCCAAGAAATTGTGCATGAAGGAACATATTATGTTTTGTTTCAAGCATCAATACAAAAACCTATGTGAGAAATAATTAATTAATATTATAAGAAGGATCATGTTTTACAGGGAAAGGTAAAATCAATTAAGAAGGGAAATTTTATAATGATTAATGTCGATGAATAATATTTTATTATATTTGGAAAAAGTGTATGTGTTACTTGTGATTCATATTTAAAAATATAATCATTTAGTGAAGCATATAGTCTGTTTTCTATTTATTCTAGAATCGCTAAGATATATCAATATCTTCAAGAGTATTACTGGTGGGATGGAATGAAATGATATTTTGTTGAATTTATATTGTATTGTTTGACTTTTTAATATGTTGAAGAAGAATAAAAATTACCAAAGGGGATATTTCAACCTTTTCCAGTTCCAAAATGGAAACGGGGGAATATATACATGGATTATATGGTTTTATTTACCTTGACATATCTATTTAATAATGCGATTTGGGTAATTATTTATTGAATAACTAAAAATACATATTTAATTCCCATTTTAGATAATATTAATTTAGATCATATTTCTCGACTACACCATTAGAATATAATCAAGTTAAATTGAGTTCCTCTCTCCATTATATATAATGATAATCCCATATTTACATATAATATTTTGAAAGTACATCTTACTTCCTTAGGTATTAAATTAAATTTCAGTACAACATTTCATCCTCAATATGATGGAAAGTAAGAGAAAAGGATCCATACATTGAAATACAAGATTCAAGATTATTTTATAGATTACTAGGTATGATGGAATCAATATCTTTCATCATTTAATTTTTAAGAAAATAATAGTTTTTAATATAGTATAAAAATGTATCCTTTTTAGGAATTATATGGAAAGTGATGTTCGAATCCATTTTTTTAAGATAAAATAGAACAAATATTTTTTTGGGACCAGAATTGGTTGAGGAAATGGTTGAGAAGGTGAATATGATTTAGAAACATATGAGGACAGATCAAAGTAGGAATAAAAGTTATGCTTATAATTAGAGGAAATATATTTCATGCAAGGTCAGTGATCAGGTTTTTCTAAAAGTGTTGATATAGAAAAGTGTTATACATTTTGGTAAAAAAGGGAATCTAAGTATGCGTTTTGTTAGATTATATGAAATCTTAGAGAAATTTGGATCAGTTTTTTATTGAGTGTCTTTTCCTCTTATTTATCTATAGTACATGATTTATTTCAAGTTTCTTTTTTAAGAAAATGTATTTGAGATTCATATCATGTAATGATCCCAGAAGTAGTATCATTGTAAGAAAAAACTTCATATGAGGAACAACCAATTCAAATTTTTGACAATATAGAGTAGGTGTTATAGAATAAGGTGATTCCACAGTTTATGTTTTTGTGAAAGAATCATATGATCGAATACAAAACATGGGTATAGGGAAATGTTATGATGGAAAGATATCCCCACTTATTTAAATAGTAATCACAATTGTAAAGATGTAATTTTCAAAAGCATGGATGAATGTAACAACCAAGTTAATGTTAAGATAAATCATTTTAATTTTTTATTAACATTAATTAATTAGATTTTATAGAGTTATATACACTATAACAATATTAGGTATTTTTTTATTAAAAAGGTAATTTTTTTTATTTCCAATCAAACTCGGTTTTCATGCATTATATAGTTTTATTTAAAAGATTTTTTTCTAAATTATAGAATTTCAATATGAAAGAATTGAATTAAAATTTTAATACATAATTATAAAATTAGATTAGGATGAATTTTTGATTATTTTCTAAAAAAACTAATATATCAAGGAATAATGAAAAATAATAATTTTTATTAGGAACTATATTTTCATTTCAAGTATTTATGAAGAAATATTCTATTTTTAATATTTTAATTGTTTCATTTGTTCCATTTAATTTTAAAAAAAATTACAATTATGGTCTTTTCAATGAATTTTATACTTGAACTTGTGAGAAAAAAATTTTATACTTAAGAGGGAATTTTCTGAAGAACTATTTTTCGTCACTTTTTATGGGTTTTATTTAAAATTAACTTCCACCAGTTCTAGAAATTGAATCATAAAAATATGAATCCATATTTAGATTTATTAGGTTAAAATTTTATAAATAGTTATATTTTATTTTTTTTCATTATTAATGATTAACCATAGTTAATTTTTTACCACTATAAAGTTAAAATAATTTAATTAGGGTTAAACCTAATGTGATAAGGATTCAAATTCATTCAGACACTTTATTTCATTGGATGAGTCTATTTCATATTTATCCATTAAAACTTTAAAAATATTAACTTTTTTATTTTATTTTTAATTTTAACCTAATATTATTTAAACAAAGAAAAATAAAAAATGTCATTCTCTTTATTTTAAATACATATTACATGTTCGCATATGTAACACCCTGAGATATTTTTATTTTTTGTCAAATTACTTTAATCTTTTAAATATTATTCTTTACATGAAACACTAAGTTAATATTGTGTTATATTCAATTACAATTTATTATTTCAATACACACAACACCATGTTATGCTTGCGCTACACACATCACTGGGTTAGCCTACGTTACACACGACATTGAGTTTTAACAAAACCACGATATATTATTAATATTATTTAAACATGATCATTATAGCAGTCATTGAACCAAGAGGTATGAAGAAAAATAAATAAATTTTAATTATTATTTATAATGGGTTTATAAAAATAAAACACATTGATAGAAAATACTTAATTTTTTTAATAAAGTATTTATATGCTTTTAAAATAATATTTTCTAAAAAATTGTTATTTTTATTTCTTTTTTTTTAAACTCTAAAAAATTAATTTTTCACACTTTTTAAAAATTATTTTGATAAAATAAATATAAAATTTTAATTCATAATTTCAAAATTATCTTAGGGTAAATTTTCTATATTTTATGAAAAGGATCATTTTTTAATAAATAGTGAAAAATATTGAATTTTACTTGAAAAATGCATTTTCACCTTTATAATTTACAAATTTCAGTTATTTTTTAAATTAGTTTTAAAGTATAATTAGTTAAATTATACATCTATTAATCCAATTTAGTTCGTTGGAATTAATTTTATATTGAAATTGGATATATAAAGTTTGTAAATTTTTGATCATTTTCACTTTTAAAACTTGATTTCTCATCATGTTTGTGGGGTTAATATTAATCTCATTTTGTCCACTTATATGAATGAAATTTGAAAAAAAATAAATTCCATATTTTTAATCCGATTTATTTATATTCTCTAATAAGGTTTCCTTAATCTTTTATCAAAATGAATAGTGAATGCAGTAAAAAATCAATTGCAAAAGTTAATGTAAAAACGGGCTTACCGGGGGGTTAAAATAGAATTATAAGAGTGAAAATGACCTATAATATTATATTAATTTTATTTAATGAGTTTATTTAGTTTTTTGTTATCAAATTCTATGAAATATAGAAATTACTCCCCACTTTCCTTATAATATGACCCATATAATAAGTCAAGTAATGAAAAAGACAAAAAGATATGTTTATTACTTTTAATATCTATAAATCTGTAGGATTGGGATAAAAAAACATATGTTTAGTTATATACATCCTTTTGAAATATAAATTAGTTTTTTGTCATGATAATTTATTTTAATTGTTTTTTGAGATTAAATAGTTACTTTAAATGCTTCAGAAATGCAAACACAATAATTATTTAGTAAACAATAAAATAAAATAAATGATACTAAAAATATTAAAATTAAAGTAAATTGAATGAATTATTATGTTACATTATTTTTTATAGATTTATGTATAATTTTACACAGGTTTAAACATAATATATTCTAATCCCATCATTGTATTGATATTTTTAAATCCAATTTAAATTAATAATGTCAAAACTTACATTAATGTTATTTTATGATAAATGATTTTTTATTAAATGATTTAAAATTACTAAAAATACTATATTACGCAAGGTGGGTTTCAAAGGAAAATTAATATCAATAAATTTCCATTTATGGAACAATTATTCTTTTACAAAGAATATATTTAAAGATAAATAGTAAAAACTCTGTTAGCATGGTTATGGTTAAAATAATGTTTTTGAACATTACATCCACTTATGTTAATATTAATATACAGAAAACAATGGATTATATATTTTTAAAATTATATATTATATTTAAAATAATTGGGTCCAAATTATTAAGTCAAAATCATTATGTTTTATTCTTAATGATAAATTACTTAGGTTAGAAAACCTGTTTTAATCCTGAAAAACCAAAAATGGTAAAAATAAGGAAACTCAAGTATTAAGGAACAAAATATTTAAAAAATGTGTTTATTTGTGTGGTGGATTTGTGGATCGATCATATAATCCCTCTGAACCTCTAATTATAAATTTTTTATCCACATTAGGTAATATTGACCTCCCAATAGTGAATAATTTTGGGTATTTAGAAAAATTACACTCCTCAACTATAAAAGATCGCCCCTCTACTCAATTATTAACACGTAAAAAATTATTTGGATTAGAAAATACCTAAAAAAATAACTTCAAAACTTCCCTAACCTCGTCCTAGAATTTTTATTTTGGGTTTAAATCTATATTAGGATAGCTATAGTGAAAACCTGAGGATACCCAAAGAATAGGTAATGCTCTTCAATGAGCATCCTAATTGTATTTCTTTCTCCACCTCCTTCATTTATTATTATACCATGATTTATAATAACCTTAGTATCTTACATATACATATTTTTTTTTTGTTTATGGAATGACCCACAACTATATTCACTCCCATCAAATGGGTTACAAAATCATCATTCATGTGTATGGCAGACCACTGCCTCACGAACTGATACCATTCGTTTTTCTATTACAACCTATAAATGAATGTAATAATGATGGATTTATTGTTTTTATATGATATATATGATATTTATAATGTTATTATTATTTTTTAATTGTTATATCATACATAAATTCATTCTTTCCATTTTTTAGGAATACAATAATGTCGTTCGTATGTAAACCAGACTACCGCCTCATAAAGCGATTTGATTCGTTCATGATTTAAATGGAATGTATTGAGGATGAGTTTAATAAAAATATGTGATATATATGAAATAGAAATTATTCTGGAATAATAATATATGTCACTTACGTTTCTTTATTTCAACCCAATAAGAAAATAAAAAAATAACATTCATGCGTACGTATGACATACCGTCTCCATGAACAGTGTATTTCATTTTTTTTCAAAAAAAATCATGAATTAATATAAATAAATTTTATTATATATATATAATGGTTAATATTATGGATATTATGAAAACATGTTCAATGTATGAAGATCAAGAAATAATAAATCAAAATATATACAAAAAACAAAGCAGTTATTACCTGAGACATAACTTTGACATGAAATCGTTAATAAACGGGTAATAAAAGGTAATAATAAAATATTATATGGTATGATATATATGAATATTTTGATTTAATATGTTTATAATACACTTATATTTATTATACAAGAGGTTTTAATGAGTAAAAAGGATGTCAATACTTAAGGTAATAGATTTGCATCTCACTTTAAGTTTCTATGATAAATAAACCATATTCACCACATGTTTATTTAATGTGGAATATATAAAGGCAATTAAAGTATATTATGATTATTATACTTAATATTTTTTTATATACATATCTATTTGAGTTTCTATTTCATGGGGTTTATGTTAAAAAAGTTTCCAAGTCGGTAAGGGATTTTTATCACAATTATCTTTCTTTGAGACATATTTTGTGGTATGCACCTATATTATTTCATGAGGTGTATATAAATCCCAATTGAAATGTAATATAATTAATTTATTTATCCTTATGGAATTTTAATTTCCATTTTATGTTATTCCTTGATGGTGCTTATGATTAAATGTTACCAAAGTGGTAATGATTGTATGTTACAACCTCATCGTTTATCAAGATTGTTTATGATTGTGATTTCAATGATAAAATATTATGATATATCTCTAAATAAAATCATGAATTTTATTATCCTATGGATATTCGTGATAGTTTAAAGTAATAGTTCCATATTTTACATCTTTGGTACTTAAAATAATTAATAAAATGTTTTTATGAAAATTCGACTTTATTTCTCTCTTCGACTGAAAATATGTTTTCTCCCAAAAATATGTTTTCTAAAAATGTTTTAAAAAATATTTTATTATTATAAAAATTATTTATTAAAGTCATTTTTATTAATTTTTTACTTTTTAAAAAAATATTTTTAAAGGAATATTCATATTATTTTCTAAAAAATTACTGTTTGGCTTTAAATGAAAATGTAAAAGGAATATTCTTTTTAACTTGTAAAACATGAACAAAAATTTTCAATTTCATGACCAATAATTTCATTAGAGATTAATTTATAATTTTTCAAGGTAATTCTAAATGAAAATAGTTTTAAATTTTTTTTATGTTTTAAAAAGTGTTTTTCAACGTGGAAAGGATATTTTCCTAAAGAAATATTTAATAAGATATTTAAATATCATTTTCCATCTATGAATTAATCTACTGGTGTCATTTTTTCTTTACTGAGGATATGATCCAAGGATATAATTATTTTTATTTCTCTAAATATTTTATGTTTATGATGACATGATTTTTATGAAACCTGTTTCTCTTCTATGGGTTATACCTTGATAAAATGATTATGAAACCCAATTCGTTTCCCATAAGTTATGTATTGATAAAATAATGAAATTATTATGAAACATGTTTATTTTCTATAGGTTATGTTATGATTAATTTTTTATGAAACCCACTTCATTTCATTGGTTTTGATTTGATGAATGTTTTATGATCTTATGTTACACATATGTATGATTTTTATTATGTGACGATGGTTGCTTTATAACCATAGAAGGTAGTTTTGTTATAACCAAAGATGGTAAGGGCCTATATATACCCATAATTCATTGGTTAAATATTTATATCTCATGAGACAGATAGGACTGGAATGGGGAGTGAAATTAGTTCAGTAAGAAAGGATTGGAATAGGTAGTGAACTCAATTTAGTAATATAAGAGAAGAGCAGTTTGTGAACTCGGTTTAGTAGGACAAGACTATAATGAATAATTAACTTAGTTTAATAATACATGACTATAATGTTTAGTAAAATTGGTTCAGTAAGATAGTACTAGAGCAGGTATTGAACTCAGTTCAGTAAGATAGGACTGGAATGGGGAGTGAACTCTCTTAATTAAGGTACGTTTTCCATTATGATGGTATTGGGAGTGAACCATGACTACTATGATGGTTTGTGGAGTGAACCCACTCCAGTTTGAGGAATAGTCTTCCACTAGGGATAGTGTTGTGTCCCTCCCTGGAGTAATTTCTTCCCATATAGTTCCCTTATAAGTATCTGCAATGAGCCCTGACTTCTAAGGAAATGATTTTCTACGCTTACGTGTATGAAACAATTTTATGTCTTATGCTAATTTTATGATCTCATGGCTCATGTTCTTTGATTTATTTATAATTATTGTCTTATAAACTAGAAATATTTATTCCATAACTCAATATTTTGATCTTTGATATATATGGTATGATTATCAAATGTTTTTATCATGTTTTCATACAATTATATTCATGTTATGATTATGTATCTCCCTTGTTTACCCTTATTGAGAATCTAAGATCAACTATTATTAATTGGAGGATCTTAAATGTATCTCTTGATTCCTTACCCCAGATTAGGAATAATGGTTTTATATAGGGTATACCTATTAAGATAAATTAATGGGAATATATTTAAGGGATAAATTTAAGATATTTCACTATATTAAAAGAGTGTGTTACATGGTTCCAAATTCGCAAAACTTTTATGGTCCTCATATGTGTGTTTATAAAATATAATGAATATTAATAAAAAATTGTGTAATATTCATTTAAGCCTTAGTCACTATAATTGGTATTGAAAGGAGGTTTTCTTAACCTTTAGAGACTATGATTAGAAATAAGTAGTATGGTCCATAGGGATATTTCTAAGGATATATCTAGGGATGTCTATGGATAAGCCTAAAGACGAGTCAAAGTATAGGAAAATATCCTAGAATTTAGGTAATGAATAAAGTGAGTGATTTTCAAGAAATTATATCCCTCTTTAGATACTATAAGTGTATATGGATCTTTCATAGATGTACCTAGGGGTGATATTCCCAAAAAACACCATATTGAGGTAGAATAGGTTGTGAACTGGTGCATGAAAATGAGCTTTGCTTTACACCTAGTTTGACACTCATTGGGGATATGATTTGGAAATTCACAAAATCTTTATGAACCATTATAAAGGATTTAAATAGATTATGATCATGTAAGAACTAGGATAGCCTAAGGTATCATAGTTTCAAAATAACTTATCATGATTTAGTCATCCTATAAGTAATTTTCCTGATTATTTGGTTTCCCATTATGATTAGTGTTGCTCACACTATTCATTTTGGTTTTAGTCAATTGTGGGAACCAGAAGGAAATGGTTTAACAATAAATACGATGAATTTTTTTTGATAATAATCCAAATAGGATGATAACTGGAGTAAAGGATGTTGTGATCATGCATAATCAATTATTATGGAACATGATTAACAACGTGCACCTTAACCAACTCTTAGACCCACTAAAGAAGAGAAGGATAGATTTTGATGATATTTCAGGTAGTAGAGACCATAGAAGAAAGAATATCCAATTTCTTATGTGTTGAGAATGTGGGTAGAAAAACCCAAGTTAATTTCTTAGAGGAACGATAAGATATTTTGACTGTGGAAAAGAAGGAAACAAAGCAAGTAACTATAAAGGGAAAATGAAAATTTTAGTCAACATAATGGATGGGAATATTGGTCTCCCTAAGATACCATTTACTACTTAATTATTTAAATGTGGAATGTATGTGAATTAAAAAAATCGATGTTCTAAGGTGAAATATCGTTAAGAAAATTAGAGAGGTTGTATGTGTAATTATTATATTTTTATTGATGAAGATACTATAGATGACATGTGAAATAAAAGTGGTATTAAGTAATAAGATAATGAATCCTAGATAATGGTTTGAGAAGGTAGTGGGATGAATGAAGTCTTTTTGTGTTGAAATTTAAATATTGTGTTATCTAAATCATGAATTATATAATTATTGTTCATTATAACTTTTACATTAATGGTTTTAATGAATATGTTGAATGATGTTGATGGACTAGAAAATTAATTTAGTATAAATGTGATATTTTGAAGATAACCCTTAATATGTTCTAGATGTTAAGATAATGATGTCGAGATAAAGAGATGATTTATTTGAATAAGTAAATTGAATAATACTAATTACCTTGGAACTGATTAATTATTTTTTGAAAATGTGGTTTATACTATCATTGAGGGAGTTTGTAACATTTTTGGATTTAAGGAATAAATCTAATAATATTTGTTTTATTTGATGAATAAGGATTAATTCATTTTTTCAATAAGTATTTATTGTATTAAAGATGATTCCCATGTTTTAATAGAATACATGATGAAGGTGTTCACATGTTTGGTATGTGATAATTAAGATCTTTCATTCTGTTTAGAGGATTAATGACAAGTTCATTTAGGAAATTTTGTGACCTTTCTTATAAAGTTTTGGATTTTAATATTTCAGAAGGGTCATAAGGTTATACATTTATGAAATGGTTTATTTTAAAATTTAAATGTGGTTTTGTAGGTTAATGTATTATTTCACCAAGTGATGATTTATGTAGGACTTGTGATATCCATTTTGTTGTGATGATAACTAAAGATAGATTTAATAAATTATCATTCTATTTATAGATATTATAATCCCTTAGTGCTCCAAACATAAAAAATTCACCATCATTTCATGGAGTATGATATGAAGTGGATATTAATCAATTCACAACCCAAGGCTGAGATTGATCTTATGAAATGTAATAAAATCAAGTAAGTATATCATCTCATGGAAAATATTCAACTTTAAGAAAAATATCATGATATAAAATATTTTCCTCTTATCATCATTTTTGATGATATAAATGACCCTTTTCAATGCTATTTGGGTTATGGTTTTGTGGTTGTTAACTTTATTTGGACCACCCACTTTCTTGTAATCAATTTTATTAATCACTCTCCATAATTATTTGAGTGTTAGTTTTCTCTTCTATTTTCATGTTTTCACTTGCCACCTATGTTCTGCAATTTGGAAAACTAGTATGTGTTATTCCAAACAAACTTTTCACATCACTTTCCCTTTTTTAAGAGTTTTTTATGTCAACTTTTTTTTAACTAAATGGGTTTCTATGTATGAATTTTTTAAACGATAAACCCTGTATTACCAAGATGAATTTCATGGGAAAAATTCATTTTAGAGGCGGTAAAATGTAACACCATGAGTTTTTGTGATTTTTTGTCAAATTAATATAATCTTTTATATATTTTTCTACACATGAAACACCATTTTAATATAATTTCACAAGTTACACCATGTTATCATTTTTCAACATGCAATATTGGGTTAGACATTGGGTTACCTTGTGTTCCACATGATGCTGAGTTTTAACAAAATAATGAGATTTTATTAATATTATTTAAACATGACTATTATAACATAGCCATTAAAACTAGTAGTATGAATAGTAATAAATATTTTTTAAATAATATGTATAATGGATTTATATAAATAAAACAAATTGATATAATGTACTTATTCTTTTTCAAAAAAGTCTTTATAAGCTTTGAAAATACTATTTTCTCAAAAACCGTTCTTTTTAATATTTTTGTGAATACTAATAAAATTAATTTTTCACAAATTTATGAAATTAATTTTATAAAATAAAATTAATTTTTAAATTTATAATTTAAAAAATCATCATAGGGTGATTTTTTGGAATTTTTCTGAAAAGATTCATTTTTTGATGAATAAAAAAAAATATTGAATTTTAATTGAAAAATGTCTTTTCACCAACATTATTTACACTATTAAATTATATTTTAAATTGTTTTTAAATTATAATTAGTAAAATTATATATATATCAATCCAATTTATGTTATTTTAATCCATTTCATATTGAAATTAGATATAAAACATTTGTAAATGTTTTATTATTTTCGCTTCAAAATCGCGCTTTCTCATCACGTCTGCGTGACTAGTATTAAATTAATTTTTCTAGTTATGTGAATGTAATTTTGAAAAACATATTAAATATTTGGAATAAAAATTATTTATATTATATAATAATTTAAACTTAAAATTTTTACCAAAATGAATAGTGAATACAGTAAAAAAATTAATTACCATAACTAAGGTAAAAATGGGTTTACCAGGGGTTAAACTAGAATGATAAGAGTTAAAATGACCTAAAATATTATCTTAATTTTACTGATTGAGTTTATTTAGATATTTCATATAAATATATCAGAAATATGGCCATTCAATTCCACTTTAATTTGAATATGACCAATATAATAAGTTAAGTAAAGAAAAAGACAAAAAAAATACTTTTATTACTTTTAATATCTATAAAGTATTGGTATTTGGAAAACAACAACATATTTTTGGTTATATATATAATTATAAAATATGAATTAGTTTTTTTTATCATGATAATTTATTTTAATATTTTTAGATGAAATAATTGGTTTAAATTCTTAATAAAATCCAACACAATAATTATTTAGTTAAAAATAAAATAAAATAAATGATACTAAAAATATTTAAAGTGAAGTAAATTGAGTGAATTATTTTGTTCCATTATTTTTTAGATGAATATATCATGTTAAACATGATTTAACATGGTATATTTAAATTACAATTTTATCTTGATATTTTTAAATTCAGTTTAAATCAATAATGTCAAATTTTAAATTAATGTTATTTTATGATAATTTATATTTTATTAAATTATTTTAAATTAATAAAAATCCTATATTTTGGAAATTGATTTTTAAAGTATAATTAATATGAAATATTTTTCATTAATGGACCAATTTTTATTTATAAATAACATATTTACCCCTAAATTGTAAAAACCCTATTGAGTGGTAAAAGCTAAATCAGTTGTTTTTGCACTTTACATGTGTTTGTGTTAAAATTAATATAAAAAAGACCTTGGATTTATATTTTTTAAATATATATTATATATATAATACTTGGTTCTAAATTATCTAGTAATTATGATTTTATTTTATTCTTAAAGGATAAGTTACTTAGGTCATAAAACTAGTTACAACAATGAAAAACCAAAATGGTAAAAATAAGGAAACTTAAAAGTTAAGTAATAAAATGTTTAGAAGGTGTGTTTAATTGTGTAATTTAGGTGTATTTAAAACATATAATCCCTAAACATCTATAATTATCAAATTTTGGATCCACTTTAGGTAATATTTTCCTCCCAATAGTGAATACATTTGAGTATTTATAAAAATGTCTCTCCTCATCAACTATAAAAATCCACCCACTCTCCTAACCTATTCACACCCTCAAAACTATTTATTTTAGGAAATAAATATACAAATAAATTTAAAAATTTCCTCCCCTCATCCTATAATATTTATTTTTGGCATACATCCATCTTAGGAAGGCTTTAGTGCAAACCCAAGGAGGATACCCAAAGAAGAGGTGATGTTCTTCAACGAGCGTATTTGTTTTAATTGAACACATCATTCAATTATTTTTATACAATGATTTAATAATAAAATAACTATATTAAATTTAATTATATTTTTTTTATGTTAGGTAATTACCAAAAATTATATCCACTTCCATCAAATGGGTAATGAAATCATCATTCGTGTGTACGATATACTACCGCCTTGCGAACCGATGTCATTCGTTTTTTCATTACCACATATTAAGGATGGTAATAATGATATATTTATTGTTTATGTGTACGACAGACTATCGCCTCACGAAGCGATGTGATTCGTTCATGCATTACATTGATTTTATTAAGAACAAATTTAATAAAAATTTGTAATATATAATTAATAATCATGATTCTATAATGATAATATATTTCATTTATATTTATTTCTTTCAACCCAACAAGAAAATGAAAAAAAACAACGGTCATGCGTACATATAGCATACCGTCTCCATGAATAATGTATTTCATTTTCTAACACTAAATTTCACGAATTACTCTAAATAAATATATATTGAACATATATGATATTTATATCAAGGTTAAATTTATTTATATGATTAAACTATGATCAAATTAAGAGGACCAACAAATTATAAATCAAAACAAATATGAAAAACTAAGTGGTTATTACCAAAGACATAACTTTAACATAAAATAAATAATAAATGGGTAATAAAAAATCATAATAAAATAATATATGGTATTATATATATAAATATGGTTTTTAATATATTTATAATAAACTTATATTAATTATAAAGGAGTTTTTAATAAGTTTTATGGAAGTCAAGACTTAAGGTAAGAGATATCCTTCCCACTTTTATTTTCAATGAGACACAATCCATATTCACCACATGTTTCTTTTTTGTGGTTTATATAATAAAAATGAATGTATCTTATGATTATTATACTTAAAATTATGGTTATTTACATATCCATATTATTTTCTCTCTTTCATTGAGTTTACGATTCAAAATTTGCCAAATTTGAAAGGAATTTTTGTCTCAATTTTATTTCTTTGGGATGTATGTTTTGGTATGCACCTATATTATTTAATGAGGTGTATATACATAAAATTTAAAATGTGATATCATGAATTTATTTATCCTCATGGTAATTTAAGACCCATTTTATGTTACTCATTAATGGGTCTTATGATTCAAACATAACAAAGTGGTAATGATTTCATGTTACAATCTCATCTTTTATCGAGATTGTTTATGATGATTATTATAATGATAAAATATTATAATACATATCTCAAGAAACTCATGAATAATATTATACTATGGTTATTTATTATATTTTCATGTAATGATTCCATTTTTACACTCATTAGTAAATAAAATAATTAATAAAATGTTTTTAATAAAATACGAATTTATTTCTCTCTTCGGTCTAAAATATGTTTTCTTCAAAAACATTTTTTTTATAATTTTTTTTCAAAAATGATTTATTATTATTCAAATTATCTATTAAATATTTTTTTACCAGTTTTTTACTTTTTACAAAAATGTTTTGAAAGGATTCTGCATGTTGATTTCAAAAATAATGTCTGTTTGGATTTTACTGAGAATTTGAAAGTAATATTCTTTTTAACATTTATGAAATAAATTGAATTTCCCAATTTCATGACCAATAATTCCTTAGAATATTCCTTTATACGTTTTAAAGGTTATTTTAAAATATTTTTTTTTGAAATTGTTTATGTTTTGAAATGTGTTTTTCAAATTGGATTTGATATTTTCCTAAAAAAATGTTTTAAATTATCTTTCAAAATACTTTTACATCTAATATTTCATTTTTTTATATTAATTAGACTCTAATAGTGATATTATTGAAGGATTACATTGTTATTTTTTCTCTGAATGGTTTATGTTTATGATTAAAATATTTTTATGGAACCTATTTCTATTCCATGGGTTATACAATGATAAAATGATTATGAAACCTACTTCCTTCTACCTGGGATATGAATTGATGAAATAATGAAATGATTATGAAACAAATTTATTTTACACAGGTTATGTTATGATAAATTTTTTATGAAACACATTTCATTTTATGGGTTCTGATGTGATGAATTTTTATGATCTTGTGGGAAACATATGCATGATTTTCATTATGTGACAGTGGTTACATTATAACCAAGAAACTGGTCATCCTATAACCAAATATGGGTGAGAAATATATCTCCCTCCAATGAATTGGGTAAATATTAATATCTTATGATACATACATGATTGGAATAGGGAGTGAACTCAGTTCTGTAAGACAAGACCATAACGGGTAGTGAACTCAATTAAGTAAGACATACTCCAATAGGTAGTAAACTCAATCCCATAGGACAAGACTAGTATGGGTAGTGAACATAGTTCAGTAAGATAGGACTAGAACATGTACTGAACTCGGTTTAGTAAGACATGACCGGAATGGGTAGTGAACCCGATTCAGTAATACATGACTAGAATAAGGAGTGAACTTGGTTCATTAAGGGAGTTTGTCTACTATGATGGTCTAGGGAGTGAACCTTGACTACTATGGTGGATTTGGGAGTGAATCCATTCAACTATGAGGAAACTTCTACCACTGGGATGGTGGTGTATCCTGACCAGGAGGTGTAGATACCCATAGAGTTCCATTATAAGTCTTTTTCATAAACCTTGACTGTTAAGTAAATGATTTTCTACTCTAATGTGTATTCCATAATTTTATGTTTTATTCTAATGTAATGTTCTCATGGATAATGTTCTCTAATTTTGTTATAATTATTATCTTATGAACGATGAATCTTTATGACATGACTCAAGATTATGATCTTTGATATGCAAGGTATGGTTATCAAATGTTATTATCATGTTCTCATAACCTTATGTTCATGTTATTCTTATGTATCTCCCTTGTTTACCCATATTTAGAATCTCATATCACCCTTTCTTATGATTAATTCTACCAGGTTATGAAGAAAGGTTTTTTGTAGTGTATAACTATGAAGAGTACTAAAGGGAATATATTTATGGAAGAAATTGAAGATCTTTCAATAGATTAGATGATTGTGTTCCAAGTTTCCAAAGGTACTAAAATATTATGATCCCCAGGTATTTGTTTATGTAATGTAATGAATATTCATATATAATTATGTAATATTCACGTATGAGAATCCTGGGCCATTAATAATAGGGATAAAGATAACATATGAATGAATTATAATGGTTATTTTTTAGAATAATGATATTTTTTAGGATGTTAATTTATTTATAATTATTATTGATTATATAATTACCTTAAATTCTTACACAACACCAACACTGTTCTTAGGTAAGCTGTAGAGAAATCATGTAATGTATTTTAAAAAATATAAAAGTAATATTTTTAGGGTGAGTTAAAGTATCCCATAAAATTTTTAGATGAATATAACATATTAGAAATGTTTTAAAGGTTTATATTCTAATTCCATTACAATATTAATATCAATAAATTTATATTAAAATAATAGTTCCAAAAATAAAGTTAAATATATTTCATAATAAAAATTATTTTATTAAATTATTTAAAATTCATAAAAATCTTATATTCAACCAAGTTAATGAGATATGGTTGAAAATATCAACCTTGAAAAATTTATGGGTAATTTTTTTAAATTTAATTTCTTGATTATTAAATAATAATAAACATTGATATCACCGTAATTATCAAAAGGGTTAATAGAGGGGTGGTAAAATGAAGAGATAAAGTTAGAAACATAATAAAAAATTGTAAAAATTTTATTGGATGAGTGGTTTTAAACCCATAAGAATAATATATTTTAATTATATCAATTTTTATCCACTTAAACAAGAAAATAAATTTATATTAATTTAATATTTTAATAAATTCCAAGAATTTCTCTCCCCTCACTTATAAAATGGAATAACCTCTTATCTCTTACTCACACAATTTAAGAACACTTTATCAGAAAATACCTACCCAAATCCCTACATAACATCCCTATAAATGTTATATAGGTTATAATTTGGTCATAATACCAACCTTATAGGGATTAAGGTGAATAGAAAAGGAGATTGTTTCAAGAATAAGTATAATATTTAACCAATTTTTTTGTTTTATTTATTCTTCTACATTATAAAAATATACTTAAAATAAGATGAAATAAAAAAAATTACTTATATAAAATGATATTTTGTTATGTTAATTTCATAACTTATATCTATATCATTCTTCAATCAAACGGGGAATTGATCCATTGTTCATGTGTTTGGCGGTCTACCGTCTCCTGAACTGATGTAATTCATTTTCCATCATAACCTCTTATTGTTGTATATAATTATGTATTTAATGGATATATATTATATTAATTATATAGTTAATATTATATAATTAAAATATATAATCTATTTTTCTTACCTTCCCATCCATTGAAAAATTAAAACACCATTCGTGCCTATATATGGATCACCGCCACCACGAAGTGATGTGATTAATTTTTTATGACCACATCACATAGATACTATGTATAAGTGTATTTTAATAAATAATAAGATATTTATAATATAATAATTATTTAATGATAAAATAACACTTAACTTATTTCCATTATTTTCATTGATAAATAGAAACGTTACTCATGTGTATGTACGACTTACCATCTCCATGATTGCAACATAGTTCATTTTTCATAACCATCATTCAAGAATAGTTATAAAATTAAAATTATTATATAAAAATGATAATGTTTTAATTATTATTATTCTTTATATTATGGAATAATGACTTCATTGACTATAATAATCATAGCAAAGTCATTTTAGACATATATGCCAAATGTTGTCAAAACGCCCAATGTAAACTAAATTAATTAAGTAGTTAAATATAACATGGTAAAAAATTAAATAAAATGATTAATAAACGTTTGAATGGTTATTAAGAAATTAAATAATTAATATAAGTTTATTATTCATGATGATAAAAAAAAATATGATAGTCAGACTCGAGGTAAAGGATACTTTACCACAAAAATGTGTTAAAAGGTTTTAAAAGCTATATATGTCTAAATATTTTTATTCCATATATATATACTTAAAATTATTTTATATATTTATTTATAAGAACATTAATGAATTATAATGGTAATTTTTTTTCACTTTTTTACTTTGTTTTAAATGTTTCCAAAAGGAATATTTTTATGTATTTTATATAGAATGTTTTGAATTTCTTTACAAAAGAAAAAATGAATATTCTATTTTAACGTATATGGTATCACCAGATCCCCCCCACCAAAATAGTTATTTGATATTTATATTCCTTTATAATATTTTTTTTATTAAAATAAAAACACTTCTTCCTTTTTTTTCGAGTAATTTTAGTTTTGAAAATTATGTTTTAAAGGAAAGAGATATATCAATATCTAAATATGTTTTACTTATGTATTTGAATAGATATTTTTTTGATTTTGATGATAGAAATGAAATATTTAATGCATGTTATAGTAATTAGGATTTTTTAATTATTTTTGGGCTCAATATAGCTCATGATGATGGGTGTTTTTGATATAGCTCTCCATTTCATTAGGTAATGATTATGTTCTTCATAGTATTATGATATAATTCAACTGTATTGGTTATTAAAATTGAAAGGGTTCTTATAAGGGTTCAATAATGATGATTTACTAGGGAACAATATGAATTTTATATGTTTTCTAATTTTTTTACAGTGAACATGTTTGATTTAAAAATTTAATCCAATGATATTTTATTTTATATGAAGGATTATTACATTTTAGTGTAAAAATGTATATTTTAAAGAAAATGTTTTTCATGGGTTCTCATATTTTCTATGAAACCCTCATGATTATTATTTTGCATTATATTTTTTAATAAAGTTTTTATGAAAATATTTTGGCATTAAATATAATTTAATGTGTAAGTAAATGATTATTTGAACTCAATACTTATTATGATAAATCCAAACTCTCTTTTTTGATCTAATGGTTTTAAAAATGGACTAACATGTTTCTTTTTTTATGTCCCTTACTAATCCTTTTGTGATCATACCATGTTTTAAAAATAATATTATTAGGTTTTAGGGATGAATATGAAAACATAAGAAGTCATGTTGAGAATCATAATGATTTTTCATGAAAAAAAACAAGTTTTATTTCAAAATTTTATATTGTGAAAAAAATGGACACTAAGAGTAAGTGTAAAACATTTAATGTATGGGTTTTTTATGTGAGAGTTATGATCCAATTATCAAAAACTATAAACCTTAAATGGTCTTTGAGAAATAAAGAAAATGAATTGTTATTTAAAAATGAAATTATGGATTGAATAAGCATCATGTACATATAGAATTCATTCATGAAGATAATTTTTTTTTAAAGAAATCAAATTGGAAGCCTTGAAAGTTGAGAGTGAACTATATTTTAAGAATTGTTTATTGCATACTGTTCATTTCCTATGTTGATTTTTGATTGATGAAGACCTCCAGATATCCCTGATAACCATCTATAAGTGTGAAGATCACTACACATAAACTGCATGATGAAAGTTCTTAATGAGTTAAATTTTTAGTCATACATGAAACATATAGAAACCTCACACAAAATTAGATGAAATACCACCATTATCAACCTGAACCAACTATTTTAACTATAAAATATATGCTTAAAGAAATTTAGTGATGTCTAGGCCTATAAACAATAAAGACTAGGCCCGATTGTATGTTTTGAATACTATATCTATCCCCAAGCCTACCTCTATAATTTTATTAAAGACTCAATCCAGTTAAAGTATGATGACACAAGGCCTCGAGACTATAAGGTCTCACTTTTGAGATTTTGATTCCCAATTATAGTTGCATCTAGGACAAGATCTATTCAAACTGACACTTATTTTTAAGAGACCCAAACATAAAATATCCATCATCTCTTTCCCCTAAACAAAATGCGATGTCTAGATAATCCGAAGAGTAGAAAATAATTTTTATTTAGTAATTGATGAATTTTTACACAGTTTAATCATGTGGGAACAATGTTTTAATAGAAAATATTTTAGTTTGATGAAATGGATAAATCCTAATCATTGAGCTGCACAACTGGTAGAAACTTGAATATGTGGATGTTGGATCAAAATTTGAGGAATATTTGGACATGTTGGGATTATTAGAATGAATTATCATGCTAATTTTATGGCTGTAAATGAAATATTTAAGAAGTAAAATAATTTTTATATAAATAAGGAACTATTCACTAAAAAAAGTAAAGGACTATGGATGCTTCCACAATCATCCTACTAGAGCTTATACTATATCTTCTTTCTTGTTTCCTTTTATTTTCATTGAGCTATAATTATATGGTGATGGAGAACTATGCCATTAGTGGCTAATATAATGAAATTTTCCTTACATCCTTATAAACTAATTCAATTATTTAATCAATTTTCTTTTCTATTGATATCTTTAGATTTATCTGAATATATTTAGGTTTTAAAATCTTTTCTTCTGTTTATGAACTTTAAAATTTCCTTATCTCCAAATTTAGATTATACACATAGGATAATGTGACTCACACTATTTTATGTGACAATGAGTAGTGGGTGAATAGGAGTGTGATCAAAGATATCAAATCACCAATCTAGGTGAGAGTTGGGTTTACAGTGATCATTGTACACCCCTAATCAAGATGAGACTTCCAAGATAAGGTAATCTAAGTGATGTTTCTCTTGTTTAGAGAGATAATAGTAGGGACGTAACCTATAATTATGATTTTATATGTGAGGTAAGGGGATTATCCAAGGTTAAGACACTATCTAAAAATCTGAATTTAAAATCCATTCCAATTTAACCACTTGTTTTTAATATTGAAAATATAAATAATTTTAATTCCAAAATGGTTTCACAAAATTAATCCCATTTAAAAATGGAAACACACCTATAACACTGTAATATATGAGATATAACCCAAGTACACCATTACTACATTTATTTATATTCATTTTTTTAAAGGTCCCGTGATAGGCATTCATAAAATCAGGCAAAATTTCCATAGAGACCAATATTTTTTTTAGTTCTGTTTTATAATTATTTTGAAAAATGAATAGATCTAGTTCATCTCACCTCATTGGTTTTGATCCAGAGGTTAAAAGAACTATGGTTGAAATATTGATAACTTTAAAAATATCTGAATAAGTGAGGATGAATTTTTTTATTGTTTCATTGAAAAGTTCCCCATCCTCAACTTATTCTTCCACCAAAGAGACTTTATGGAGTGAAAAAATGGAAAAAAATTGGAAAAATTGGATAAGAAATTTGTATAATTATATGCACTTAATTTTGAAAATTAAAATAATCTTTTAGAACCTCATAATAAAAAAGAATTTGAATTGAGAAATAGTATGATCCAACATTTTCCAAAGTTTCATGTCTTGAAAGGAGAGGACCCTAACTAAAATATTAGATAATTTTCTAAATGTATATAATAATTTCAATCCTAGAGGTGAATCTAAATATCAAGTTAGCATGAAGGTCTTACCCTTATCATTTGAGAAGTATCTAAGTAATGTCAATGAAACCTATAGCTTGGGGAAATCACCATATGGAATGGGTTACAGAAGAAAATCCTCCAAAATTACTTCCCTTTGTCAAGGAACACTAATATATTGAAAGATATCTATGTGATCAATTAATAAAGTAGATAAAAACAATGATTTTTGGGAGATATTGAATCATTTTATAACCGCTTGACCATACCACCCTTTCTTGTCATTATTTTACCAAATTTTGATGGATAATAACTAAAATTTGTTATATGATTCATCTAGTGGATAATTAATAAATAAATCCCCCACTTCTGTTAGAGTGTTGATTGAGATAATCTCCTAAAATTATCAACAATTCAGTATAAGAACCAAAAAATAAAAGTACAAAATATAAAAATTACAACACCCTTTACTTGAAAATAATATTGAAGAACTAAACTTGGTTTTGAGAAATTTATCTTTGAATAAAGTACATGAAACATCACCTTACATAGCTCTAATATTTTACTTGTTTTGTTACTCTAATGAACACTACACTGATTGATTCCCTCATGTAAGAGATATTGAATGTTGTGATTCTATATACCATAGGTAGCTCCTATAACAACCATAAAACAATAAAGGATACATGGAGTATTCCAACACACAAATTATAGTTGGGAACCAACATAAATAAATACAACCTTTACAAATTGGTTATCAACCATCCTTAAGACATCCACCCTTCTAAAGTTGTATCGATAATCACTCTATAAGATAAAAAATCTAAATAAATAACCTACCATGAAGGAATTTCTTAAAAAACTTGTGGAATCTTACACCACTCAGCAAACCACACTCAAAAATGGAAGATATAAGTGATAGTAAAACTAGATTATGGTGAGCATTAATTTCATGAATAGTTAAGGCTCAAGTATGTTTCTTGTTCAATTAATTCCTAACCCCAAGGAAAATTTTAGTTTTATTACATTAATGAGTACCAAGGAATTGGGAAGTAGTGAATAATAAACATCTTAAGAGGGAGTTAGAGGTGAAAAAAAACTATACCTGATGAATATTCTCAAGAAAAATGAGTTTATGCACATATGGAAACCCCCATGTGAATAGAGACAATTAGAAATCCAAAATGGAGGATTTAAATCTGACACAACCACTATTCTTTAAGTGGGATAAACCACCAAAGAAAACCAATGAGGACACATTACAACAGAATAATCTAGAGATATTAAAGAGAGTAGAGATAAATATCCCTATCTAAAATCCATTAACCAAATTCCATGTTATGTGAAATTTATAAAGGTAAAGTAAACTATGAGGACAAGATTTCAAGGTAATTAAATGGTAATTCTAGTTAAAAATGTTTTTTTTCCCATAACCCTATAAATTCCCATGAAATTATAAGATCCATATATATTATCTATACCATGCACTATTGGTGAGATTAATCTTTCTAATTCAATTTTTAATTGAGAAGAATCAATTAATGTAATGACTTAATAAATTTTGTTCAACTCCATAGATAGAAGAACTCAAACTCACCCATGTGGTAGTGAAAATTTCTAATCAAACTATTTCCTATACAACATGTGTTCAAGAAGATGTTTTAGTAAGTGTACATTGTTTTTGTTCCTTATCAACTTCTATATTTTGAACATGGATAAAGGAAAAGTTAAAGATCACTCTCCCATTATTCTAGGTAGGAAATTACTTAATACTTCTAAAACCATAATAAATTTCAATGAAGGCACATTCACATAATTTTTGTGAGAAAATAGTGAATTTAAAAATCTTTAACTCAATTAAATACCCACCTAAAGAAAAATATATTTTTACATTAAAACATTTTAAATTAATATTTTCTTATAGGGATGTAATTGAAATGTTCATTGACATAATCTTATTAGGATAATGTTTAGAAACACCCAAACTATTTAATAATTTTTTTTGAAACTAAGATTAATATAGAAGTAGTTTTGAGTACTAAAAAGTTGAAGAAGTTTATGAAATTAATTATCAAATATTATTCCACTACATCTTCCTTTCATGTACATGCTTCCATCCAAAATAACACTGATATAGAAACATAAATATAAAACCCTTATGTTGGAATTGAAACTACTTCCATCAAACATGAAATATTTCTATTTAATAGAAAATGAGAATATTTTAGTAATCATTTAAAATAATTTAAAATAAAATGAATAATATAAAATTCTAGATATTGTAAAAAATGACTGGGAAATAGGCTAGACACTAGTATAGATTACAGGGATAGCCCTACCACCTGTATATATAATATTTTGTTGGAATATGAGTCCAAACCAGTGAAACATATCAAAATAAGTCTCAAACCAAACCTTTTGAAAGTAGTTAAGAATTAATTAGAAATACCTTTATAAGGTCAAATAATTTTACCCATCTTAGACACCCAATTGGTGAGTCCCATTCAAATTTTACATAAGAAAACTAGATACATGATTGTAAAAATGAAAATAATGAACTTGTGCCCACAAGAATCTAGAATAGCCAGAGGGTTTTCATTGAACATAGAATATTGTAACTTTTAACCCACAAATATAACTTCTACATACAATTTATAAAACAAATGTTAAAACTTAATTCTAGTAAGATTAATTATTGATTACTTTATTGATTTTATGGATATTTTAGGACCTAATTTCTCTTGAGGACTAAGAAAAGACCACATTCATATGTCTGTTTGCTATGTTTTCCTACCAAATAATTCCTTTCAATAATTTCAGTGACCTATGTACCTTTTAGTGTTCTATGACAAGTTTATTCTTAGAACTAATTTAGATATACTTTAAGATTTAACTTGAGGAATTTAATCTATAGGGAACTTGTTTGAAAACTTTTCTATAAAGTATGGTAAAAGTCTAAAATGGGTGTATTAATAAAAAAACAGTGTTAAATTTTTAAAAGTTTAATTTAATGTTAGAAAAAGGATCTTTTTGGGATACACAATTTCTAAATATTGAATTTATGTTAATAAGGACCAAATTGATGTTATCCCTATACTTTTTTATCTCACTAATGTGAGATATAGTAGTTAATTCTTAGGGCATGCTGGATTTCATAGAAGATTTATTGGGGACTTTATAAATATTTCGTTATCCATAAGTAACTATATCAAGAAATAAAATAAATTTTTATTTTATGGTTCATGTAAGATAAATTTTGATAAGATAAAGGAAATATTTAACACTACCCCTACAATCTACCGACCAAATTGGGAATACCCATTTGAGACACTGTGTGATGCCTTAAAAAGATCTTTAGGATCCATAGATGATAATGAATTGTGAAGCAACATTTTTATTCCCAATTTTGAGTATTCATGGATTAGTTTATGATATATTTATTCCCTCATAGAATTTGAATTCAATATTTTGAATACAATGATCATCCAAGATTGGGTGAAATGGAATAAATATTGAAGCTTACAATATTCACAATGAAAAGATGACTGAAATACCATGATCACCGATAAAGAAATGAATTTATATGGAAGAAAACATGATGAAATGCACCGAAGATTGGAGAAAAATGAAAAATTATGATCTGTAATGCTTTAGATCAATCAAAATTGCAAGCTGAGAACAAGAACCTGGTGAAGCCAACTTAGTTTTCCACATTTTTTTATGAATATGAAACCATGTACGAAGAAATCGAGCAAGAATCCATGAATATCAAGACCAAATGTTATCTGAATAATTTTTTGCTACTTGATATTCATTACTTATGTATATTTAATATTGAGGAATTCATGAAGATATCCCCCCTCACCATATATGAGTGAAAAGATCACCTAAGACCAATTTTTGAAAAAGTACTAACAAGATCAAACTCCTAATTTATTTAGAAACATACAGTAGCCTAAAAATAGATGTAGCATGATCCTTGTCAATCCACACCAACTATACCCATAAAAAAATATATGTTTGAAGACATTTATTGTAATCTTGGCCAAAACCTATCAAATACCAGGTCCTCTTGAATGATTTGATGCACATATTCATCCCCAAGACTACCTCTCTAATTCCAATGAAACCTCGATCTAGTCCAAGTTCGAAGACACGAGGCCTCAAGACTGTACCAACTAACTTATTAGATTTTAAGGCATAAATATAGTGACTTATAGAAAAAAATATGTTAAAACTATCACTTCTATTAATGTTATCCAAGCACAAAAGTTCCATCATATCCTTCCATTAAATAGATTGAAACATCTATTGAATTAAAAAAAATCATTTCTATTAGATCATTGATGGTGGAGTATAGAGTTTGATAATGGGAGAATAATGCTTTCATATAAAATATTCAAATACATTTAATTGGAGAAATCCCAACTACCAAGCTATGCACATGGAAAAAATATAAAGAGCCATAAGTGGGCTTAGAATTTGTTGAATAATTGAAAATTTCTAGGTTCATTGGAATGAAATATCATGCAAATTACATGGATAAAAATAGATGAATGAAAAAATCAGAGAATTTATCTACAAATGAGTAACTATTCATTGAAAAAATAGAAAGATGGAGGCCGCTTCCATGGTTTTCAAACCAAATCTACTACTGCATGTCATTTTATTATTTCTTTTTATTTTTCATTGAATGTAATTCTCTAATGATGACACACTAAGAAATTAGTGGATGATATTAGAAGATTCTATAAATTAATTCAATATTCTAATTGATTTTATTTTCTACTGATATCTCTAGATTTATTTGAATGTGTTTAGGTTTTAGGATATTTCCATCTTCTTATGAACATTAAATTTTTCTTCCCTCCATATCTAGATCACACACATAGGCCACTCTGACTCAATACATTACATGTGATAGAGAGTAGTTAGTGAATAAGAGGTTGACTGGAGATATCCAATCTCTAGGATTAGTGTCATTTGGGTTTATAGTGATCATTATACTCTCCTACTTGAGAAGATACTTACATAATCATATATTCTAAGTGTATTTTCACTTTCTCTCTTATAAGAATGACTTAAAATATAATTATTATTTTATAGATGTGGTAAGTGTATGATCCGAGGATAGGCCACTATATCCAAATATAAATTTAAAATCCAATATAAAATTTCCACTCGATTTTAATAGTGACAATAAAAATCAATTTAATTATACACATTTTTCAAAAAATAAAACCCATTTAACAAGATAAAAAACCCATAACACTATCCTATATGAGAGTCAACCTGATTCCATTATTACTACTTTTATTTGGGTCAAAAATAGTTTTTTCAATGGACCCATGATAAACATTCATCAATATTGAGGTAAAAAAATTTCTCTTGGTCACTTATTTTAGATACAATAAATTAATACCATAGAGATCATGTGATCGTTGTTTAATTTTATATCTACTTTTTTTTATGTGAGTAGTTTTTTAATATCACATAATAATTCCAATTACTCCATGTTGATAGAATGTTTGAACAAAGGTTATATTTGATGGGAAATTTTTTAGTTTTATGAAATGAGTAGAGAATGATTGTGAAATATATGTTATGATAATGTAATTTACATGGAATAATATTGGTAATGCTTTGAGAAGAATTGGATTTGATTATGTGAAGGATTCATAAAATCATAATGAAAATAATTTGGTTATGTTTTATAGTGTGCTACGTGTGACAAAACTTATGGCATAATGGCATGGTAGATGTTCGTATTATATCATTATGATTATGTTAAAAGTGTAATTTAATAATGAAAAATCATACACCATAATCAAAATCATTCATGAAAAATAGTTTTGGGTTTCTAGATTAAGACCTAGGTGTTACACCATAGTATTTTGTCACCATTTATAAGATATTGAATAGTCACACCAATATTTATTTTTAGGTCATAACTTTTTTTTGTTAAATATATATATATATATATATATTTACCTCATGTATTTTGGTCTATAAACTTTTAATCACTCCCTAATTCTTAAGATAATCTTGTAATGGAATTGAATTAAACCATAATGAGTAGTGTCATTAATTAATATGGTGATTTCTAAATAAGTCTAAAAGTTCAAATATTTCTCAAAAAATGGAGATATTAAAAATAGTTTAGGAAAATATAATTTGAATCACATGGATGGATTCTAAATTAAATTAGAGACTGACATATGAAATTAAGTGGAGGAAAATTTGGGAAGATCAATTCCTTGATTTTATGGGAAGACTAAAAAATTATTTTAGAGATTTTTTTAGAGAATTGATAGAATTTATAAATCTATAATTTTTTTATATTTTTTTATTAGGAATATAATTTTGATATATATTTTATCAAATATTTTATATAAAAAAACCATTATTGATTATTGTTTGAATATTTTATATATAATATTTGTAAGTGGCCTACAGATCTAATATTTTAATTTATTTCATATAGTAGTGCAAGGTTAGTAAGAAGGATAGAGTGACCCTAAATCATGGAAATGAGACATACCTAAACCATTGTAATGACAATATTTTATAGTGATTTTGGTATATAAAAAAATTGTCGTCATATGATACTTAGACATATCACTTAGTAGTTAACCAAGAAAATTTGTTATGCCACTACAATTATTTTCCCATATTTTAATGTTTTTGGATGTGATATTATGTTTTCCCAGTTTAACTTATCCTTAACTAGGAATGAATATGATTTATATAAGGTTAGAAAGATATTTCATTCCCTTATTCATCCTCATGTAAGGTTTTATTCAACACATTTAGTTGTAACATATATCTATACACATCGATAAATATTTATGCATATCTGTGTATTCATATAATTATAAACTAATTTTTTGCCTATATTATTCTATTTGTTCCTACTATTTACATTTTTCTAGTTTTTACATTATTACTTTTTGTTCTCAAACATCAATAATTACTTTACCTTCACTCTAAATTGATTTATCAATTCATAATTTTATTTTCTAATTTCAATATAAGTTTCACTTTCTATAGGGATTTCTTAATCAATTTCACTCAACCATATATATATTTATAATTTCAAATGAAAACTTATATATATATATATATATATATATATTTCCAACATAATTTAATTAATTCCATAATTAATCAATGACACACGTATAGTTGTTATTTATTATACAATTTATCTATATAATTTTTTTTTATTTTTTGGTTATAATTCATTTAGCTTCTTAATTTGTATAACACTTAATTGAATGTCATGAAATTATCATACTAAAAAAAATATATTATTACCCCTATAAAATGAGGTATTAAAGGGAAAATCATATCACTATAATAATAATTAAGAGAGTATTCATTATGACCCTCACAAATTTAAATAGATCATATACTTCATTAATAATTTCTCCTAAATTATGAAGAATGTTGAATTATAAATAGTGAAAATAAATAATGTAGAATTATTTTAAAAGTTCATCATATACAAAAATATAACTTTTTTTTAAATTTTATTATAGTTATTATATTGTTTTTTTTAAATTTTACACATATATTTTTATAATTATTATTTATATTAGGGTGTTTGGATCATTATTAGTTTCTTTCATTAGTATAAGGTCAATTTTAGATTTAAAATTATACCTTTATTTGAGATTTTAAATATTAATGTCTTGAACATCATGAAGTTGTTATGAATTTTTTAATAAATTATTTATAAGTAATTTTAAATAAAAAATTATTAATTCTCTTTTAAAAAATCCCTAAAAAATTAATAAATATTTTAAAACTACTAAAAATGTTTAAAATAAAACATTATAATTGATTAATGAGCTTCAAACACTAATAAAAAACTCATAAACCTAATTAGGACCTCTCCTAGTGGGGTTCTAGCAAAGAGAATGAAACTTCTATGTCACCACATTTCTTAGCACTGAGAAAGGTCACCCTTTCCTAACACTATAAATAAATATTGATAAATACCAACCTTTCATAGAACATATTTTTTAAAATAAAAAAGGGTGTGTGTGTGTGTGTGTATGTGTATATAAACATGGAATAAAAAACTAATATAACTTTTTACACACACAAACATAAATATATAAATATATATAATATTTAAATAACAATACACACACGAAAAATAACCTGCACATGCAAACACATATGTATAGTTGCATGTGTGTGTAACTACATATGTATATGGTATATGTGTGTGTACTATTTATATATTTACTTATTTATTTATATTTTTAATATATATATATATATATATATATATCATTTATATTTAAATACATATATGCATGCATGCATGCATGCATACATACATACATAGATATATACATATATATTTTCATATATATTTATTTCAATGTGTATGTATCCATATCTATGAGTGTGTGTGAAAGAGAATGTGTTTTTTTTTTGTGTTTATATATATATATATATATAAAATTAATACATATGTGTGTACAGACATGCAAAATTATTTCACAAACAAAAAAATATATAATTATCACATTTATGCATTTATATTTATATTTGTGTCATAAAATATTAGTTAAAGTTAAATAGATAATTTAAAATATGGTTTCTTTTATTAAATATTATTATAGTTTTATATATTATTTACTATATTGTAACATACAAATATAATTTTTTTATTGAAAATAATTAATGTTATAATCATATTCTGTAAATATGAAAATTAAATGGATATGAGAACAGGATCACATGTATCATTAAGTTTGGAACAAACCCTATAACTGACCCATCTATAATTATTTATCCTTATTTATGAATATATCAGTCCATGTGAATTAGTCCTACTAAATATGATGAGCAATTAATTTTTTTTAAACTTATTATAAATATATTTGTTTTATTATTCAAGGGGAAGAAGTAAATGTTTCTGGTGATTGGAATAAAAATACGAGTTATAGATCAACTTATTATAGTATAAATATATAAAATGACATTGATTTTATTGATTAAATATAAATGGTGGTTGAATATG
Organism: Viscum album; assembly: GCA_963277665.1. Taxonomy (NCBI): domain Eukaryota; kingdom Viridiplantae; phylum Streptophyta; class Magnoliopsida; order Santalales; family Viscaceae; genus Viscum; species Viscum album. The sequence continues at coordinate 1,128,239,392 of OY728128.1, read as the reverse complement.
AACATCATGATTTTCCTAAATTTGTTTAGAGGCTAAATAGCTATGCAAATATCTAATTATTATATTATTTTATGAAATATTTTGTTATGAACCAACCATAAAATATATGAATATTTCATCAATATATTTGATTATCCAATACAACTCCGAATAAATCATTCCCCCAAAAAAAATCATTTAGTGTAATTCAAATTAACTACATAAAGGTATTATTTTACTATATAGAGTACATTTATACGATAATTGCATCATAGTAGTCTCCATTATTAACAAATCATATGTAATATTCTTTTTCATTACCTGTGTAATGGGATAAAATGAAATGTATGATCATAGGAACTCGTTAAGGTGTAAAAAAATATATATATTAACATAGGTGATCATAAAATAATCAAAGGAAAGTAAGAATAAAACAAACATATAGGCATGATAAAATTATCAAAAATCATACCCAATGGAATCCAAACCATGGAACATAACATTAATACAAACATAAAGCTATAAAAAACTTAATAATGCGGTATATATATAAGAATATGATATAATTAAAAATTTTTGAGGTTAATGACTAAGAAATTAATTTCCATGTAGATTAGGATAACCACCTATAACTCATAAAAATTAGACAAGGTTAACATAATGTGCCCCATAATATAACATCTCATGTGATATCAGTATTACCCAATGAATTAATGGATTATATAATCTAACCCCAGCCATCATATAATGATAATAATATATGTGTTTTAAATATGTACATGAAAACAATCATAAATATATTACAAGATAATTAATTTGTTAGGATCAAATAGGTTATAATTTTTTCAGAAGACATAAAAATAAATCATTCTATAAAATCAAGTTCATGATTCTATTGAAATATATCACTAGTGAAGAAAAAGAAAAATTAAAGGATATTGATAAAGATTTAAAAATTTTCAAAGGATGATAAGAAATCATTTTAATTTTAAGAATAATTATTTCAACAAAAGTCATTTAAAGTAGTATAACAATTAATAAAAAGTAACAAAGTGGATGGATAATGATTATATATATATTTTTAATTTTGGTTTAAAAAAAGATTAAAATGAAGCTTCATAAATACTAATTTAGTGGGATAATATCAAAATTATTAAGGGAAAAGATACAAAAATATTTCCTCCAAACCTTTATAAATAATAAAAACTCAAGATAAAGAGACGATATGATATCATAAATTTATAGATAATAATAGAGAATACATCCATCAAAAATATAAAGAAAATAGATATGGAAGAAAATGATCACAATTAAAAATAGAGATAACGAAAATTATCTTATCTAATTTTATAATTGATTATGTATGAATCAATGGGATAATAATAATAAAAAATTAAATCCCCAAAATAAATAGATGATAAGAAAAAATGGGAATAAAAATGGAAACTATATACAAAATCAATGAAAGTATGTATTGAAATTAATAATTTAAAAGTAGAAGTGATATTTTTAGATAATATTTTACCATTTCTTTGATCTTACAAAATCATATTTAGATATTATTTTTCTTTTTTTTATAGTTATAATTGGTGGTATGATATTCACGAGAGAACATGATAATGAATGTATCTATCTTGTAGTACTTTTATTTATGGTTTATTTAATTTTTTATATTAAGTATAATTTTACTATCTTATAATTTTTTATTTCATTTTATATTATAATATTCTACCTTAGTGAAATGAATAAAATATTATTTTAGTCAAGTGTTATGTATGAAATAATTTATTCAACACATTAAAAGAATAAAAATATGGGGCGCTAGATTTTAACTAGTATAAAAAATTAATTTTCTCTCAAAACATAATTTTGTGTATGATTATAGATGATGACAATTTTTCCTCATTATATATTTCAGTTTCCATGTCTATTACTCAAACATATGATCTCTCTAGAGAACATTGACTATGATATTGGTCTTATTTTATAGTCATTTATCTTTATGATCCAGGATCTCCACTCGTTATTCCTCATACTTATAATACTAGTCCAATTATAAAACATTAGTTTTCAATACATGTGATGGATCTAGTATGTAATTCTTTAATAGTGACATATGAAACAAATCCTAAACTTTTGAGATGTTTGGTGGATGTGATATGTGATATGATAATGTCCATATGTTATCAATCATCTTAAAATGGATGATTTATTTATGGATCAACCTTCCTTTTTTTCATAAAAATCTCATAATAATCCTTAATTGTGCTATTAAGTTGAATAAATTTTCTTTTAATTGAAACTCCAAATCATTAATCGAGTAATTTTTCTCATAGACCTTTTATTGAAATGTGAAATAATCCACCACCTTGTAATTATGAAAAAGGATACCCCAAAGAACTTATTTGATTCATGAAAAAACCTTCTCTAATACATTATAATGTGAGTACATTTGATGAGACCGACCACTTTTTATATTCCATAATGATTATTTCATATTATTTAATCCAAAAAATATAACTACCTTCTCATTTAACAAAGTTAGTGTATTTTACGATCATGATAAATTTTTAACAAAGAGTCTATATTATCTAAGTAATTAAAGAAAACAATTGATCTCTATAATGGTAGTTAGACAAGAAGATACATTAGTCACATCTTCCCTTGATGTATATAGATATATCAATTCACTTGTGATTAGATGACCCAATAATATTACATTCAAAATAAAAATTAACATTTTCATAATTTTCCATGAAATTTATCATTTCTTAAGTGTTTCAACACAATCCTAATAATATTTTATTGTTATTACTTTGTGTTTTAATATATGAGAATAAAATTTAAAAATACTATGATAAATATATCAATTCAATCTATAAAAAACTATTCATAAAAAACAGTAATAAAGAAGATGAATTTTTATGTTCAAATGTCATCACTGTGAATTCATAGTTCTTATATCCTATACTGATAGTTTTTATAGGTATGTATTCCCTTTTAACCATTAATTGTTGATATCAAGATTGATGTTCCACCATTTAGAAGAATAAATACCAATTAACATGATTGAACAAGTCATTAATATAGGGTATACAATCCTTGTTCTTGATTGAGATCTTATTAGGATCATGATAATCAATGAAAATATACATTGATCCATCCTCCTTAACAATAAGGAGGACTATAATTCCACTTGTTGAAGTAATTTAGTATGTAAAAACCCATGCCAATTTTTTCTAGTTATTAAATTACTCAAATTTAATTGTATCCATTATATATGGATTCTTCTATATAGGCATAACACCTAGTAAATGTTCAATTGAAAACTCAATCTCATGATCTGAGGGGATCCTAGATTTTTTTTGTAAATATTTTGAAATATTCTTATATAATTTTAATAGCATAAATATTGAGTTTATTCCCAACCATTTAAGCTATATATCATTTTTTAGGTATTGATACCCAAATAAGGGAATTAGTATCCATAAATAGTTTATAATCATCACTATATTTATATATGATAATGGGTTGATTTTGGATTAGGAAATATTATTTCCCTATCCTATAAATTGTTATATTCTCTATGTAGATAACACTAATACAAGATCAAAATCAAATAAAATTAAAAAAAAGGGTAATAACTTTATTTGTAGGAAGTAACTTCATATATACCTAAATTAGAGATGATTTATAGACATTTGATGAAATAATCACACCAATAACTGTTTCCACTGATAATTCAATATATAATTAGTATGTTAGTGGATTAATTCTTCTAAAAAACATTTTTCATATTTCAACATGTGTAAAAATAAAAACAAATAAGATGTTTAGAATTTATGAACTAATAATAATAACACCTTTCAAAACATGATGATATGGATTAATGTTTCAAACAATTATGAAAATCATAATAGTTAGTGCGAGTAATGAATAATGATATTCAAAGTAAAAAATTATATGAATTTGAAAATAAATCATAAGATATTATAACCTATGAAAACCTTAACGAAATTTAATTTTAACCAAGTTTTTGTTGTGTTTTATCTATTTATTCTTGATACCCTAATCCCAAAAATTAACTAAACCATAATATAATACAAATTGAGATGTCATAACTATAACATACATTCATGTTATATCATTATAATTGATAATAAAATAATAATTACATTAAATAAAACACCCAAACCCTAAGTTTAGTTTCATTAGTGATTAGAGACATAAAAATATTAATTGAAAACATGGAGTATGTTTCAACCTAATTAAATCAAGACATGTAATATATAATATTATAATTTATTACATGTGGTAGGGAAATATAAGAAATCTGTAAGATTATGCACTAAGTGGTAAAATATAACATACATCATGATAAGTAGTTTTAAAAAACATCATATAGGAGAAATCATAAAAACATATATGTATGATAACATAGTAATATAATCATACCAAATGGAACTTGAACCAAAGAATATAACATAATAATAACATAATGTTGTGGTAAAACATATTTTTTTCACATACATAATATATAATACCCCACGATTTCAGAATATATTTTCCTCTTAAATAAATGTGATAAGTTCAATATCCATTGATTCACACAACACTAAAATTTAGTTAATAATGAAATATATTATTAAAATGATAAAATAATATATTTTATAAAATAAAAGGGGTCTAGTTCAATTAAATAATACCACTAATTCTGTTGAAATTGTTATGATTTGTTTTGGTGATTTTTTTAAAATTTTATACTTTTCCAGAATGATATCAATAAATTATATTGATAAAATTAAAATAATTATTAGTAAAATAAATTTATAAAAATAATAAAACTATAAATCAGCTATAAAGAATGTTAATTTAACAATTCATGGATAAATATAAGTGTTTTGTTTATAAACATCGTTTTTATTGTATATTATATATATATATTTTTTATTTAAAATATAATTTATAAATAATAAACTTAATTTTGATAAAATGAACATCATTTATGAATTTAGAATAACAAAATTAGCATAAGGGTTTTTTTGTGTATTTTTTAAAAATGGTTGGTGTTTAGGTGAATAGTAAAAAACACTATTTTCATGAATATCGTGACTTTAATGAAATCATTATTAAAGAATCATGAATTAAAAATATATGAAACCTTTACCTAAAAAAATATGTAGTTAAAAAGTATAATAAAAATTTTAAAATAATTATATTGTATTGGGAAACCCATGCTTGAATTTTTGGAACCTAAGACACATTTTATTCTAATAAAAAAATTATTTTTGTTCTTTTTCTGTTAATTTTTCATAATGATCCATTAAATTTTTAATTTCTTTTAAATTAATAAAAATATCAATTTATTATTCATAATATAATAAATTTAATGGGGATCAATTTTATACAAAATTTTGGTACAATTTCATTTTTATACTTTAAAAGACATTTTTCTAAAAACTATTTTTCATTTTTCTTTTTCATAATTATATTAAAAGAAAATTTTATGACCTTTATAGATTGATTCTGATAAATTTGATCCCATATTTGGAATCATATTTTACAAAAAAAATTATAGGGTCATTATTATTTTTATTCATAAAATATAGTTAACATGGTAAACATTCAGTCATCATGGTAAAGATTTAAATGGGATAAAAGGGGTTAAACTAATGTATAATGATTCAGATATCACAGGGAAAAAATATTTATTCTCTTTGTTGACTATATTTATACCTATAATCATCTTATCTTATAAATTGGTTTTTTTCTACCACTTTCCCATGAAAATTACTTTATATTATATTAAAGTTAAGGGTATTTACAAGGGTATCACTCCCGATACTTATTAAAGGTAACCCCTATACAAACATATCCACACACTTTTAGAAAATTATCTTGAATAATATATAAAAAATAAATTCCAAAATATTATCCCAATATCCTAGATTTCATGGTACCCTCAAAAGACCAACCAATTAAGGATTAAGAAGAGTTCTAAAGGAGGATACCCAAAGAAGAGTTATTGAAATTAACCGTGTTCTTTCATGCTTATTTCTTACTAAACCTCATCAAAATATATAGTATACAAACTTATATGATGAAATAAGTATCATAAATATGATAAAATATTATTATGTTGATGTAAAAATCATAATCTATGTCCTTTCCATCTAATGTAAAATTAAAAAGTTGCTCTTGCGTACGTGCAGACTACCACCTATATGAAGAGCTGTATTTAATTTTCCATCAAACACTATGATAGATGATAATTTATTTTAAATTAATGAATATAAATTATATTTATAAATAATAATTATTCTATAATGATAAAATATTATTTACCTTCGTTTCGTTTCATATATTGGAAAATGAAAATGTTTCCCATATATAGATGAAGACTAACACCTTCATGGAGTAACATATCTCATTTTTAATAACCTAATTTCATGTATGGTTATAAAAGTGTATATAATAAATAACTATGATATTTATGAAATGATTAATATTTTTTAGTTGATTAAATGACAACCAATATGCAAGGTCCATAATCTCCAAAGCGAAACATGCATAGAAAATCAAACAATTGATACCAATGTATTAATTTTAATGAAACATTAATAATAATTAAATAATTTTATATCATATTAGAATGATATATAGTAAGATAAATGTTTATATGGTTCTCATATATGTTTATAAGAAATAAAAAAAAATACAAGAGTTTTGGGCACATATGATGCGTTTCAATGATCTGTTCTATTTATCGATTTTGATGAAGTGCATACCTGATCCTACACATGTAAAGATCTTAGATTCTATGTATATGGAGGCTGAAAATTATTATAAGGAATATAATTATATATTTTAGATCAATTAGATAATGTTTTGGGGATTCATACCCTTTAGTTGGATAAAGATTTTTTTCAAAACATAAATAACCAGATTATATATGGGAACCCTAGGATGTAATGATATAGAAGTATCATCATTTTTTTATCAGAGTAAAATAATTTAGAGGTAAAAATTATTTTATGGGGGAAAAAGTAAAACCCCAGGATTTAAGATTAAATTTTCCTCTTTGAAAAATTCAATGTGTTTGATAGCCTCTGATGCTTGCAACATCGAATATTAGTGAATAATGAATTACATTATGAGAATGATAAAAAATGATTTGAAAAAATAAAATTAGTCTAATTAACATAAGAAAAATACAATTTATTCTATATAATTGTTTTGAAATATATTTTTTCAAATTAGTCTTTTTGGTTAAATTTTATTTTTTAGGAATGATATCAATAAGGGGATAAAATAATTTTTTATTTAATAAAATTATTTTCATTGAATACTATATAAGTTTTATTTAAAATTTTAAATTTTAAATCATATAATTTGAGTATGAGAAAGAGAAATTCATTTTTTTATTCAGCATGAAAAACAATCTTTGGGTTAATCTTCTATATTTTTCTAAAATGGTTTATTTTTTAAAACGTGAAAAATGAAATTTTTATTTATATAATATTTTTTTAAAGAGTATAATAATTCATTTGAAACTATTTTTTTTTTGAATTTTGAAACACATTATTTTATTTTTAGAATATAAGATATATTTTATTATAGTAAAAAAAATATTTAGACCTTTTTATTTAATTAAGTAGTCATTATGATCTATTTAGTTTGGTCTTAATTTAAAAGTTATAAGATACTTATTTATTTTTTTAATCAAATAAATTTCATAGAGAAAAATTTTATACATTATTTTGGTATAAATTTATTTTTTTGATTAAAAATACATTTATCTAAAAATTGTTTTTCTTTGTGTTTTGTGCTATTATATTAAAGGAATTTTTTATAACATTAGAAATTTAATCGGATAAAATGGATTATATATTTGGAATAAACGTTTTCAAATTTGGTTATTGGGTTAATTTTATTTTTAATAAAAAATAATAGCTACCACTTGATCTAATTTTATAATAGTCTTGACTATTATTCATTATAAAGGTTACATTACTAGTTTTCATGTTTTTTCAAAGAAGATCATATTCCCATTATTCAAGTCATTTTTTTAATGTTTCAAAAATAAAAGGCAGTTTTCTATTATATTTCAAAGTATATTTTAATGATTTTATAAAATTATTTTTAACAAATGTCAACATCCCATATAGAATGTTAGACTCTACTAGGTATATTAGTTAATGATACTATCCAATTTGTTTCTCTATATGTATTATGTTGATGATGTTATAAATAAGTTTTTATGAAACCTATTTCCATACCATAGGTTAATTAAACTCAGATTAAATCATGATTTTTAATGATATTTTGGCACACACATGCATGATTCTCATTATCTTATGATTGGGATAAAAATTATATATACCTTCAATTCACTAGGTAATAATTGATATATCTAGAAATAATATGAAAGGTAATGAGGAGTAAACCCAATCCATTATGAGGCTCCATCTCTAAGTTTATGTCACGATCCAACCAAATAGGGCTCAATCCAAAACTACCCCAAGACTGTCTCTATATACTAGGGGATGGAGAAAAGCACTGAAAGGAATATCTTACCCAGGAGGCCTTTTCCTAATGTACCTGTATGAACACACCCAATCATATCAATGAAGAAGTGCAGGGGAATAAATGAAAAAGTTATAGTATCTAGAGAATAAATATGAAAGTTAAAAACCTAAAAGGTGTACAAGATCACGATAGTGTAAATTGAAAAGTATAAGGAAAAAATACACTCCCAACCAAAAAGACGACCCAACCTGAAAAAACTAGAAAATTAAATGTTGAGAGACCCCTGCTCCGACCATTGTATGTGGTAAAATTCACCAGAAATTCCTATGATCCTCTGAAATCGTTGCCGACCCATCCCTCATCAACATAACATGAGTGAAAATTCTATGTAGTGGTGAGTATATACAGACCCAGTAGGATTCCCCAAAAGATGAAGGGGGATAAGTAAGAGATATGATTGGAATAGACATACAACTCAACCTAAAGAAACAGAGTAAAAAATACAATGACTTGGATAAAAATATATAGTGTTCTTAAACAAAAGAAACACAAATGAGAGAGAAGGGTGATCTCTATATCATAGACCGACCTAGGAAAATATTGAAAAATTTTCTAAGACTCCATAAACTATACCAAACATCTCATGTGTCAAAAAAAAGTAACCGTGTGGGGGGACCACACCTCTCCACTGAGCTGTACATTTGAGGGGGCACACTCTCTGAGTAGAGGACCCATACCGTAGTGGGTCAGGGGGGTGCGACTTGTGTAAGGAGGACCTATTCCCTAACCATAAGGTGCACAACTCAGTAGATAGAGGACCAACACCCTAATTCTATAGGGGGCACCAAGTGTAAGGAGGACCCACACCCTATCTGGTTGGGGTATAACCCAGTATAGAGAGGACCTGCACCTTAAAGTCATAGGGGGTACCACTCAGTGTATAGAGGACCCACACCCAAATACCATTTTGGGGTATTTCTTAGTGTAAGGAGGACTTGTTTCCTATACGATAAGGGGGTATAACTTGGTAGATAGAGTAACCACACCCTAATTCCATATGGGGAACCACTCTATATAAGGAGGACCCACACCCTATCTGAAATGGGGGGGGGGTACAAATTGGAAGACAGTGTACCCACCCCCTAATTCCATAGGGGATACCACTCATTGTAAGGAGGACCCATACCCTAATTCTATAGGAGGGTACCACTCAGTGTAAGGAGGACCCACACCCTATCTGATATGGGAGTACAACTCAGTAGTTAGAGGACTTGAATCGTAATACCATAAGGGGGTGCCACTCAATTTAAAGAGAACCTGTGCCCTATCTGATAGGGGGTACAACTCAGTAAATAGAGGAACCTCACCCAAATTCTATTAGGTGATACCACTTAGTGTAATGAAGACTCACACTCTATCCAATAGTGGTGGGGGGCACATGATATATAGAGGAACCTCAACCTAATGCCATAGGTAGTTACCACTCTGATCCCTCTAATGATACTTCATGAACATTGCCTCCATCGAGCATCACCTAAATAATCATCCTGACCATAATATCTCTTATCATATCTCAAAATCTACTAAAAATGCCACCATCATGTTCTATGCAGAAAAACACTCAGGATAGGCTACTCACTAGACAAAATCCAATTCCAAACAAAGGAGATACATTAGACTGAAGGTTCATAAAAAAATATGAATCGGTACACGATGTGTAATGAACCCAAACAACATGTGGTCCCACTCTGCATCTTAGTTTCGACCCTTCTGAAACATGGATCACTAACTATGTAGCACTACATGATGTGTAGGCGGACTAAATGGAATGAATTTGCTACCTGGGGTCCTTCCCATGCTCTTGTCCATGACCATGTAAATATTCCTGTGCTCATATACTCTGGTACACGATGTGTATGGTCTACACTGACACTAGGCATGTGCCACTTGCTCAATCCCATGCACTCTTTGAAGTAAATGAAGTTACTCCCGTAATACACGACATATAAGGGCACATGGAATCCTAGGAATGTACCCTCTATACATGCTGATCCATTCATATAGGGTTATATAAATTGTGTTCTCTCCACACAACGTGAAATATTTAATTCCAAGTGAAACCCTAACCACCATAGAAACTAGACTAGAAGACATGTGTTATTCAGACTACACAACATGTACTTTGGGTTTTCATAGAAATACAGATATGTGATCATGTGCCTCTGATCTATCTCCTCCCCCATTAAATATATCTAATGGATGGAAATTTCTAAAGGTATTCATCTCCGACAAGAGATTTCAGCTCTCTGATGGATAACAATCAGTGTTTTGATCCCATAGTATGGAACCCATTCATTATTGGTCATGCATGGTGCCTCCCAAAAGATTCCATCTTGATCATGGATCCCCATTCCAAGAGAAAAATCTCTCACATCACACAAATCCTCCAAAATAAATCCTTGATCGCCGATCCATTTGTTTCACACAAACCCTTCATGAATCCGGGGGTCCGATTAGGCTCGGTCGCACCAGAAAAAATCGAATCATGACCCAAAGAACCAAAGATAACTAATTTAGATAATTATTAGGATAAATTCATAATAACAAGGGTGAAACGATCATTTGATAAGATTTCTTTTCCAATTAATACAAAGGGTGACTGAGGGGAGAAAAACCAAATAAACAATTTAAAACCAATGCGCGGGCACATGGAGAGGATTAATTTTGCACCGATCATAGAAATAGTGAGATCATGAACAAATATTTTAATCAATTATGGAATAATCCAAAAATTTATGAGTCCTATATCAAATTAGATCATTTTCTAATGAAGAATGTACTCACCAATGAATGAGAGAAGTAATTGTGTTCACTACATATCAATATGCCCGAATCCAGAGTTTATTTGTCGTCTGATTCCAATTTTCCAATAGATATGAAAGAATGATCCTATCAATAGTCTTAAGGTTATGTGCATAACCCTAGATATCTTCCATAATTAGGTTTTTATAGGGGGTTTCAGTTTTGGTCAAATTAATCAATCAATTAATTTAATTAATTCATTAACCCATTGAACGTACCACCAATGGCCATATTATTTGAATACCCCATGCTGACCTATTTTAGGTCACTCCTAGGGTAAAAATCATGTTTAGAAATCAACCATGGCCTCAAATTTATGATCCAAGATTACATTTATGAGATATATCATTTTATTTAATAAATTGGGTGACATAATATAAAATATATTTATTATTTTTATAAATTTAATTTTGGGAACACCGCGCCTCCGAATCTCAAGCCTTACATCTCCTGGATCCAAAAATATTTCTAGATATATTTAAAAGTATTAAAATGTAAAAATAGGGTCTTTGAATCATTCCATCCTTCAATATTTACATCTTAGAAAATAAAAACTAAACAAAAATCTCATGATAATTAGCATGCATCTAGCTCTCCCACTCTAAGAGTCTCTACTTCATGCCCCCATATAGCCACAACACATGAACCAAGGGGATATCCCATCCATGAAGGGCCCTATATTACCAATCCATAATGTATATCTATCTATAATCAATAACACGTGTGGGGTCAATCATGTATCTCTTAAGTTGTGACATGTAGAAGATGTCGTGTACACTCTCCAACTATGGGGGTATGGAGATAAGGTAAGAAACACCCCAATCCTATGTAAGATTTAAAATGGCCTGATGAAACTTTGGGATATCTTACCTCTTCGGCCAAAGTCTAACATGAAACCCATCAACATATTATACAACACCTCAATAGTGCACTTGGTTTTCCCATTTGTCTGGGAGTGAAAGGTTGTACTCATCATCAAATGGGTCTTGAATGCCTTTTGTAGGCCTCTCCACAACCGTGATATGAACTGAAAATCATAGTTAGAGACAATAGTTGAGGTCACCCCATGAAGTCAAAAATATCTTTTATATAAAACTTCCCCAAAAAAACAACCAAACTCTTCCCCCTAATAGTAAGAAATTCTGCTGACCTTTTGATTCTGTACAACTATCACCCAAATGGAGTTGTGGGTCTCGATTTCTATGGAATCCTTATCACAGGGTCCATGTATATTCCATACCATTACCGCTCAAGTATCTCAAGGGGATGGAACAATCATATCATGACGTAGTTCTCATTATTCACCTACTGATAGGCGTGGCTCTGCGAAATGAACTCAACCACACTCTGTCTCATACCTACCCACCAAAACTACTGATGAAGGTCTTGATAAATCAGACCATCACCGGTATGTACAACCAAATGAGATATGTAAAACTCCCTCATCAAATCCTCCCATATATTAAATATGACCACCTTCCATATCTGGAAAACGATAATGTGATTCCCACATTCAGAAAATTCATATGGTGATTCTCTTGAGGGTATCTATTCACGCAAGACCTCAAAATAAATTTCTCTCAACTTGTACTCTCTCGAACACTTGAGAAGAGGTGGATTCAACACTATCAGCTAAAGAATACTTGAACCCTCCTACTCAACTAGGGTCATCTACAAGGAATGCAAATACTCAGACGCATCCTACACCAAATGAGCCTAAGACTTCCTATTAAGAGAAGCTTCTACCATGTTTCCCTTCCCTACAATATAGACTATCTTAAAGTCATAGTCCTGCAGTAACTCCAACCAATTCCTCTGTCTCAAGTTCAAGTGTATCTATGTGAAGACATACATGAGACTTCGATGGTCTGAGTAAACAATAAATCACTCACCTAGAAGATAGTTCCTCCATATCATTAGAGAGAAGACTATCGATGTCCGCTCTAGGTTGTGAGTCATGTAGTTCTTCTCATGGGGTCTCAACTACCTTGACCCATATGCAATAACTGAATCCCCAAACATCAAAACACACTTGATACCATCTCTTGATCCATCACAATATAAAAAGTACTCCACTCCCTCCTCTAGTAGTCTCAAAACATGAGCACTCATCAGCCTCATCCAAAACACATGATAGGCTCTTTGGAACTACTCATTCTAGGTCAACCGATTCCCTTTCAATGTCAGGGCAGTTAAAAGGACTGAAATCCAAGAGAAGTCTTCCATAAACCCCATAAATCTAGAACTGACTCCATGAGAGTTTCTCCATGATATTTTTACTCTTGAAACACATCTAAAATCTTTCCTCGAGTTTCTTGTGTAATCCTACTCAGATGAAAAGTACACAAGGGTACTAATGAAGCAGAATAATACAAATGGATACATAAAGGGTTAATAAATTTGGTTCAAAAGTCTCTAAAAATTACTGGGTGTCTAACTCACCGAAGGGTATCATCATCAAATCAATAAAATTGAATTGGCTCTAGTAAGTCATGTTCATTACAGTATCTTGTTGAACTAGGAGCTGGAGATAACCTCTCCCGAGGTCAAATGTTTCCAACTGCTTTTCCCCATACCATTGGTCAAAGGGGTCATCTATTCTCTAGGGTGGATACTCCGTCATGAAAATCACTTGGTCAGGAAACGTTGATACATACCTCACCTATAGATCTTATCTTCATCTTAAGAAAATAACATAGGGTTTGCTAGGTGAACACACCAGGTATTACAAATACCTACCTCTATAGACCCTGCAACTACACCAATAGCTATCACATCCCACGGGGTCATTCGACATGCTAGCACAAATATCAGGACATTCTTTATGAAAGTATATACTTAGATCTATCTCATGGTGGGTGGGTAAACCTAGAACATCATCATACCCCACCATCGTTGTAGGGAGACGAGGGATTATAAAATCCACTACTCCAATGGAAATACTAGCCAACTGATCAATCAGATATAACCTCCTACGAATGTGCTCATCCTACTCTGTCTGGGGACCACTCCTCATCAAAGATGAAAACACCTTCCCACAACTCAAAAGTATTACCACACTCACTCGTAGAAATAACCTATGTATGGATGGTCGAAAAGTAGTCCACACTATGGAAAACAATAATGGGTCTCACCATTGCTATAAAAATATTTTGTGTGAGGCTCTCTCTCTCCTCATAGAGAAAGGTCTACCTATATGAAAAAACATGAGATCATAAATCCTCTCTATAGAATCCTCCAAAAGAAGGGTTATGAATAAGGGCCTCCACCAGTATCACTACGTCTCAAACAGGGGATACATACAAAGAAAAGTGGCTTCTGAGTCTTTGCTAACAACTAAATCTAGATCAGTAGAGTCATAGATTATATCATGAGACACACTCGCGCCTCACAACCAAAATCCTCATGTACTGAGATTTCATTTTTTCCCATGGATGCATGTTCTCTTCAACCAAGGACCACTCCAATAATCTATAAAATCTTCATATCCCAAGCATTCAAGTCAAAGGGACTAATCTTCCACACCTTGACACTATCCAATTTAGGTGGAACTAACTCGCCCACATAGTTTTGAATTGTTTCACAAGGATGCATCCTATTGGGGGAAGTGTCCCTCTTCCTTGTATATCTGAATAAATGCTAAGATATATCCATTATAAGACTCTACCAATGCCCAATGATGTATTATATAGTTATCACAGTGAGGGTCACCATTGAAAAGGTTCCTAACTAATTAGGATGTCCAAAACACATGATTGGGCCTAACCTAAACCACCTAAGAATGGATTCTGGCTCAACAAGGCACCTAAGAGATCAATGTCATCAGAACCAACAATGAGACCTCCACATGGGTGTTTTATCTACTTGTACCACTAGAAATAACTTCTTCTCTATGAAGACCATTGGTTGTGAGTACAACCATCCAATCAGTCAGGATTTTACCACGTTTGAAAACTCAAATAACCTACGCAATCTAATATTCTTCTACCTGGGGAGCTGTCTCTTTACTGAACCTCAAAAAACTCTAGAAATAGAACTCACAGAGTTTTCTATGCCTATGTGCATCCTCAACCTACTATGTTGGTATAATTTTCTACTTAACAGGCATGGGTGATTCTACCTTCCCTCCTCAATGAAAAATCTTAGGTGATGGACCATAAATTGAGGCCTCATCACTCATTATATCATCATCATGATCCAGAATCAATAACCTAGATGGATATATTATTAAAGGAATTTCAAAAGTTACAAGACCTAACAAGGTTAATTGAGAATATATATATATATAATGAGGAGATGACTCATGATTGATAGTAAAAAAGGATCAATCATATATGATGCAAGTACTATTGATCCTTGAAACCAATTTATTAGTATACTGAGTTGACAAGTAGGTAGTGAAGTTTCTTTTGAATGGATGCATTAGTCATCCATACCATTACTAGGTTACCTAGCCTAGAAGATACACTCAAAATACTTTGACACTATTTACCCAAGTCCCAACCAAATCCGTTTAAGGGGACTAATCCAAGAACTGTCCCAAGAAACAAAAAAACATTGATATGAATCTATCATGACTCGAACCAACAGGGCTCGATCCGTAATTACCCCAATCCCACCTACAAAGGCCAGGGGTTGAAAAAAAGCACTGAAAGGAAAATATAAGAAGGGAATAATTTTCCTAATGCACCAAAACA
Organism: Viscum album; assembly: GCA_963277665.1. Classification (NCBI taxonomy): domain Eukaryota; kingdom Viridiplantae; phylum Streptophyta; class Magnoliopsida; order Santalales; family Viscaceae; genus Viscum; species Viscum album. Next base: position 1,128,223,325 of record OY728128.1, on the reverse strand, counting down.
CACACACCCGACCATATCAATGAAGAAGTGAATAGGAATAAATGAAAAAGATACAATATTTAGAGAATAACCATGAATATCAAAAACCTCTAGGGTGTACAAGAGTATGATAGTGTAAACATAAAAGTAGAGTGAAAAAATATACACCCAACCATAAAGATTACCCAACCTGAAAAAATTAGAAAATTAAATATTGAGAGAGCCTAGATCCAACCACTGTACGTGGTCAAATGCACAATGTATCCTATGCTCCTCTGAAATCTCCACTGGTGATGTTCGTCATATGCGTAAGACATGACTCGTGCAGGCAAATCCCATGTATGGGTGAGTATATACATATCCAATACCACACCCCAAAAGATGAAGGGGGAGAAGTAAGATACATGATTGGAATAGACATAAAACATAAATCAAATAAAGGGAGTAAAAAAATCCAATTACATAGATATAGATATTTTTATGCTCAAACAAAAGAAACCAAAATGAGAGACAAGGGATATCTTAATATCATAGCCCAACCTAGAAAAAGTGTACCAGAAGTTCTAAGAGTCCATCAATAATGCCCAACATCTCTCATGTGAATCTTAAGAAGTCACCATGTGGAGGGCCCACACCTCACCACTATATTGAACAGTCGAGGGGGTACACTCTCTGAGAAGAGGACCCTTTCTATATTGTGTCAGGGGGAATTACACTCTATGTATAAAGGACCCTGTCCCTAATCGATAGAGGGGTACAACTCAGAAGATAGAGGACCAGTGCACTAATTCTGTGGGGGGGGTACCAATAAATTTAAGGATGACCCAAAACCTATATGATAAGGGGTAAAACTTGGTATATATATGAATTTCACATTAATGTCATGGGTGGGGGGTTCCACTCAATGGATAGATGAAATTCACCCTAATTCCATGGGGGGTAACACTTAGTGTAAGGAGAACCCACACCATATCTGATAAAGGGTACAAATCAATAGATAGAGGACCCACACACTAATGAAAAAGGGGGTACCACTTAGTGTAAAGAGGGCCCAATCCCTATCCTTCAAGGGGTATAACATGGTAGATATAGGTCCCACACCATAATTCCTTAAGGGTACTACTCAGTTTAAGGAGGAACTTCTTATTAATACCATGGGTGGAGGGGAGTACCACTCACTGTAAGGAGGACCCACTCTCTATCTGATGGGGGGGGGGTACAACTCGGTAGATATGGGACCTCCACCCTAATTCAATATGGGTACCACTCAATGAAAGGATAACTTTCACCCTATTCGATAGGGTGTAAAACTCGATAGATAGAGGACCTGTACCCTAATGACATAGGGGGAACCACTCAGTGAAAGGAGGACCCACACCCTATTAGATAGGGTAAAAAAATAAGTAGATAGAGGACTTTAACCCTAATTCAATAGGGGGGGACCACTCTGATATCTCTGATGATCCTTCCTGATCACTACCGTCATCGAGCGTTTCCTAAATTAGCTTATTTCCTAGAATATCTTGAATCATATCTCAAAATACACTACAAAGGACACCATCCTATTCGACATGGAAAAAACTTTGGATAGGCTACTCACATGAAAATATATGTGTCCACTCGAAGGAGATATGATATATTGAAGGTTCCTTAAAGAAGAAGAAGGGGTATATGATGTGTAAGGGACCCACAAGGTGTGTGGTCCTGCTCCGCTACCTGACTATGCCCCTATCGTTACACGGATAACTTAACTTGTAGCACGACATGACATGTAGGTGGAATACACGACATGACTCAGTCACTGAGGGTCCTTATAATGATTTTTTCTATGTCCATGTAAATCTTCACATGCCAGTGTACTCCAGTACACAGCTTGTAAGGTCCAAGATGACACTTAGCCTATGTCACCTACTCAATTCTGTGTACTCTTTAAAGTACGTGTAATGCCTCCCACAATACATGGCATGTAAGATCACATGGTATCCTAAGAATTTACCCTCTATACATGTCAGGTAGGTCAACAAGGTTTACATTAAGTGTTGTCCCTCCACATGGTGTGCCATATTTAACTCTAAGAAAAACCCTATCTACTGTAGAAACAGGACTATAAAGGGTGTATTCTTCAAAATACATGGCGTGTAGTTAGATTTTTTATTAAAACATATATCTATTCTTGTGAACCTCAGATTCAATTCCTCTTCCATGAAATCCATATAACGACCACCCGTTTTTGAGGGTAATCATCTTCTTCATGAAATTTTTGCTTACTGATGGATAAAAATTAGTATTTTGATCCTCCTGTACAAAACTCGTTCATCTTCAATCATGCATGGAACCTCCCACACACTTCCATATCTATATCAGATCCTAGATCCACATGAAACATCTCCCATATAAAATAAATCCTATAAAATCCATCCTTGATTTATGATTCATTTTTTTCATATGAAACTGTCATGAATCCAGGGGTCCGATTTGGCTTGGTCCCACCCAAAAATGTCAAATAACAACCCTATGGTCCAATGATGACCACTAGTAATGTTGGGGGAAATCCCCGTTATTAAAAAAGAGAAAAAATACACAAACCCATTTTTTGGGAAATGGTGGAACCCAACACAGATCTGACCACCTAGAGGCACACAGGGCATAAACTACACTGACTCAAAATCCCAATGGCACATAACCATTACAACAAATATGTCCCAGAGACATATAGATCCAAGCACAAGGCATAATAGTGGCCTAATGCCCAGAAGAAAACCCAACATTTGTCCAAAACCACACACACCGCATGACCCCCACCATAACCAGATCTGTGCACTGCCCACCATCGTTTGGTCATTGAATCTAGACCCACCAACACTGGTATCCAGAACTTGACTGACACCGCAACCAGATCCAAACCTAAAACACACAAATATGACCACACTTCAACAAACCAACATCACCCTACATAGATAAAAACCTAAAAAAGAACCCCAAAATTCTGTATCTCATGAAACCAAACTGAGAACCACCAAAAAGATCCCCCACGTCACACTCGTCTAAGCCAAAGACCCACTGCCTCCACTCACCGCATGTCACTGACGATCTCACCACCACTACTTCTACCAAGGCCAGCCTATAGACCACTACCCGCCACACCGTATCAATAGTAATCCCACACCCTCATTGAACAACAACTGAATGATATTGAAAAATTAGAATTGGATTCGGCCACTGCTCGAGTCGAAAAATCCAGATCTGGACACCGCCCGAGTCGACAATGCCCAAGTCTAGAAAACCAATATGCGGGAACATGTAGAGGCTCAATTAAGTGTAGATAGAATAAATAGTGAGGTCACGACCAAATAGTTTAATCAATTAGGGAAGAATAAAAAAATTGACGAGTCTTACCTCAAATTGAATTATTCACTCATGAAGAATGCGGTCACCAATGAATGAGAGAAATCATTACATTTGCTGTATCTTGATCTGCCTAAATTCAGAGTTTCGTCATCATCTAATTCCAATTCACTAATGAAGGTGGAAGATTAATCCTCTCAACAGTCATAGGGTTATACAGATAACCACCGAGATCTTCCATATAAATGTTTTTATAGAGGTTTCCAGGTTTTTTCAAATTATTTAATTAGTAAATTTGATCAATTAATTAAACTACTAAACATACTACCAATTGTCGTATTATCCAAATATCCTACGCTGACCCATTTTAGGTCATTAATAGGGTAAAACTTATGTTTTGGACTCAAATGTGGTCTCGAATTTCTTATCCAAAATTCTTTTTAAGAGATATCCCATTTTCTTTAAGAAATCATGCATGGGTAGTATAATATATATTTAATATTTTTATAAAATTAATTCTGGGAACACCAGTCCATGGAATCACATGTCATCTCAGCACCTATCTCAAAAAATACTTCTAGATATATTTCAAAGTTTTAAACAGGAAAAAAGGTCTCTATAGTTTTTGATAATGGGGAGTGAATCTAATTAACTACAAGACATTGTGCACTATGTTTTGATAGCCTTGGAAGTTATCTTAAACCAAGGTAATGGTTATCTATTCTTATGTTTATGAAAAAAATGTATATCTTATTTTTATAATATACTGTCATGCCTCATGATTAAATATTAATTATTATTAACTCTTATGGATGACTAATTATTTATTGTATTTGATATGTTGTAATTTCTTTTATTAATTATTATCATGTTCAAATACCCTTATGTTTTTTTAGCTTAGGATCTTCAATTATTATCTCTTATGTGTATCCATACTAATAATTTGATCTCACCCTTTCTTATTTTTCCATTTCCCATGGTTATGAAGAAATGTATTAAGTATGATAAGTGTATAAGGGTTCCATGTGTGGGATATGGTCTACAATATATTGAAGATTTTTCAAAAATAAATAGATTATGAATCTAGTCTCCAAATTCATTAAACATTTATATCTCACAAGAATGAATTATTATTATATGATTTAATATTTCATTTAAAAATGATGGAATATGTATTTTTGTTATGTGTAGAATCCCACATCATATGTCACTTCAAGGGTACCCCATGACGATGGTCCACAAGACCTCAAGCGTACCTCCATGAATGCTAGAGGTTGTCGATAAGCAGTGAGGTCCTAGGGTGTTTTCATGGGGAGAGTATGACATCGTTGATCAGAGTGGAGCATAATAATATGTAATGAAAATAGATTGTGGAAGTAGAAGTAAGAAACACATGTTAGAGGAATAATAAAAAAACATAAAATCTAAGTAAACAAATTTGTAGAATATAAACAATAATAATATCTTATACACTATGATGATGATTATATGACATGTATCCATAAAAAAATACTATAAAGGTCTAGGGGATATAAAAATATACAACATTATAACAAAATAAACATAAAGACCAAAAAACTACCATAGATAGAATCTCTATTAGAGGATTGTTCCTCTTCCCTAAACACTATCCTAAATATGAAATCATATATCAGAAGCAGTCCAATTCCATTTATCAATACCTAGAACAATAAATTATGCTTGGGTGCCAAGGGCATTCCAAGTAGGGCATGATATACAATCATAGTAGGCCTCCACTCATGGTGTCAAGGACAATTCATAATTCACATTTTAAAATAAGAAGTTTAACATAGTAATTAGATGAGAACTAGAAAAAAAATTAATTGGAATGTGTTCCACTTAGACACCCATCAAATTTACCTTATTTGACATGAAATGATAATTTTGAACTAAAGGGACATGTAAAGGTAAAGTGAGAGGTATAAATTTCCATGTAATGGAATGTCCCCAATATTGTGATTGGTCTTGGAGGACATGTCCCTATGTTTTCAAAGTCAAGGATCATTTCCCTTATGAAAACATTTATTCCCTTTTTGATTCAATTAAATTGGAAACCTCTTTAAAAAATATAGAAAGACACCCTGAGCCCATCCATGTAAATCTTGAGAGACATCCAAGTATCATTTGAGGGGCTCTTCATATGACCAATGCCAATGAGTTCGTCTATAGTGACCCAAGGATGAAGTCCCACATGTCACATCAAGAATGCTGTGAAAATTTCAAGTACTAACATCCGATTTTGTACCTGGTATTGCACGTAAGGGTCCGAGTCTCTGTTGAGGGATTATACAACCAATCCTACCTTTGATCCTATCCAAGGGGTCTCCCCCAAGGAATTAGTGTCACTCTTCTGGAGATAAAAATAGATAATTCTTAGTGAGCCCATCCCAAAAATAACTGATGACACTCTTAGTGTGTTTACAAAGAATTAACCATTTAAACATGGAGTCATGAGAGTCCTTCCATGAGATCCTTAAATTAGAACACCATGAATTACCCCCGACACTAAGGTGAAACAAATGAAAAAGAAACACACACATGCAGATATATATATATATATATATATATATATATATAACATTCCTTGGAAGTACTATTTCATATTTTAAAGAATTTATATTACCATAGGAATATTTCTCAAGGCATGTTATTAGGAAAAAATCATTTAAGTCATAAAGAATAAGGCATATACACTTAGACAATTCAATTAATTCAACTATTCAAGAGTGGAATGGGGTGAAATAGATTGTCACTAGGTTCATCACTCTAAATAACTCAATGTATAGATCAATGTATTTAATATGAAACAAAACCCATTATGGGTGTTCAACATGATAAGGATAAAATTGAAATTAAACATTACAGGTAAAGCACACCCAATTGGATGGCATGAATCAAGATGTTCAATCCATGGAATTGAACCTACACTATCTTGGGTCTCTAAAGGTGTGGTAAGCCATTCATTTTAATTAAGTATAAAAAATTGAAGTGTCCCCGGAAGGGTCTAGCTCATGGTATAATGAAAAAATTTATAGGTTGCAATGAAACAAAGGGAAATGACATAGGCCACCTAACTTAGCCTCATAGAGCTTCCATCATCCAGTGACAACCTTTAATTTGAATTAGGTTGGAAGAAATAAATGAAACCATCAAATAGCCTGAAAATGGGGAAAATGACCCTATACAAAAATAGAACAATGGATTGAATTAAGAACATGAAATATATTATAGAGGAGTAAATATCTCACATTTTTTTAGATCCAATAATGTTCAAAACGAATGCTAGATGTTGGAATTGCATCAAAACATACATATAGGAGGAGGAGAAGCTCCACTCGAGGGAGGAGGATGCGCAGCTGCTGGAGAAAACAAGGGAGAAGAAGAAATCATTTAAAAACATTAAAATGTGGAGTTTTGGTAATTTTAAACCCAAATAAAGTGGTTCATGGTTTATAAAATGTGTTCCAATAATGTACAATGATCTTCTTCAAAGGGAAACATCTCATATTTAGGTGCATGATTTGTTTAATCGTGCACAAAGCCTGAAAAAACCACTTTCCAAAATTTGCTGATGGTTTTCATGGATGTGAACCATAAGTCACATGGTTGAAGACAAATCAGGAATCAAAAAATTTCCCTTTTTTATAGCCACATGGTTTATGAAAACCATGCAGGATGGGCTAGACAATTTCTCATAACCACATGACCCAATAATTTCTTCACATTTTAGGGTTCCGGGCTCCGAACGAGTCCCAAACACACCCGAGACGTCCTTGAGTTAATTAGGAATCATTATTAGTGTTGTTATAAGGAATATAAACTAAAATTAAATGGTATGTACCTTTAGATAAAGTTGCTATGTTAAAACCTCCCCTCCTTAAGACAACTCGTCCCCAAGTTTCCCATCAAAGGGTAGTAGAATTTCGTTTGATAATATTTCCAGCCAATGCACATGTACATTGGATTCTCACTCCAAGGTCTCATCCTATATGAATATGTTCCACCATAGAACCCAGAACAAAGGAAAATACCTTCCTTGGAGAGCCTTCATGATATGATCAACAATATGTATTGGACGCTCCTTGAAGGACAAATTTGCTTCAATTTCCATATCATTGGGGTCAAACGAAGGAGATAGGTTAGGATGATACTGTCAAAGATGAGATATGTGGAAGAAAAATTTTATGGAATGATACCTTTTTGGTAACAACAATCAATTGAATACCTTCTCAACTCTCTCTACTATCTCAAAAGTACCAACATATCGAGGTAACAACTTGCCCTATCTCCGAATTCATATGTGACCCAATATTAGTGATACACATAGGAAGTCTGTATGTCCCATATATGACTATATAGGTCATGGTGACGATATATATAAGGATTATTCATATACTAATGTGTATCCATACAATTCTGAATGAGGTGGAATTGCTCTAAAGTCTCATGAATGAGATGAGGACCTGGTAGAGCTGCCTAACTTTCCTCTAATCAATATAGAGGAAAATGAAAAGGTCTACCATAGAGAGAATCATATGGATACATCTGATTTTTTGTTTTACAGCTTTTTTTGTAGGAAAAATCAACTAGAGTAATATTATTTTCCCATGAACCTTAAAAATCAAAGATTAAAACCTGAATCATATCCTCTAACACGTGAATAATCTTCTCATACTTCCTGTCAGTTTGAGGGTGATAAGATATACTTAGGAGAACCTATGAACCAATTTACATCTACCACCCTTACCAGAAACATGATGTAAAACAAGAATATCTCTATGAAATTAAGGAAATATGGAACACCATGAAGTAACACTATCTCCTAGATATAAATACTTTATATCTCATCAATAGAGGACTCCCAGAGTGGTTGGAAGGGAATGACCTTGGTCATCATATCGACGATCATCCATACTTCATCATTTACTTGAGGAGATCTCAATAATCCTATCACAAAATCCATGCTGATGTCATTCCATTTAACATTTCTAATAAATAGAGGCTGTATAATTCTACTAGGTTTCTGTTGATTTAACTTCACCTAATAATAGGTGGAACACCAATTGATGGAACCTTATATCTTCCTCTTCATACCAGGACACAAATACTGATGATTCTTGTCTCTGTACATCTTGGTAAGACTCGGGTGAAATGACCATATAGAGGTATGTGATTCCTTCGTCAACTCTTCCTAAATATTTTAAGGAACCCATATGAATCCAAGGAAGATCAGGGTCTCACTCAAGTTCAAAAACCAACCAAGAGGTGGTCTCTCTCCTATGATGCTCTACCTGAGAATGAGTTCCACAGAATTAGACAACTGCCTCATCAGGACCTAGTCTAGAAGGGAGGATCTCACAACTAGATCTTCTAGAACTGGATTCCATTGCTATTATTATACCTCTAGATGAATATTAGAGAATAAATCCATAAACATCCACTCCCTTATAGACTCCTTGATAGCTTATATATGAGTCTTCCATCTCAAGACATTGGCTATGACATTTTCTTTTATGAGTCTGTAAGCCAGCTCAATGTCAAATGATTGCAGGTATTCCACCCACCCATGCTACCTTAGATTCATGTTTTTCTGAGTAGAGATGTATTTGGTAATTTTATGATCCATGTAAATAATTAATATCTCATACAATAAGTAGTTACTCTAACAAATAAGATCATGAACCATGAATACTAGATCGAGGTCATGCCTAGGGTTATTCGGCTAGTGAGGCCCCAAATAGATGGACGCATAATTCATAAATTAGTCACCTTAAATCAAAATTGCACCTAGAATAATTCCTGAAGCATCACAATAGACTTTATGAATTCTTCATATCCCATGAATAATCATGATCTGGTCTGAGGTCAATCTTGAAGTTAACTTCTAAAAAGCTATCTCATAAGATTCAGTCCAGTTGGATTTCACACTCTTCTTGGTGAAACCTGTAAGAAACTATTCCAAACATGATAATTCCTAGATGAATCACCTATAATATCCAGATTTTCCTAGGATTCTATGTATCTCAAACACATTCATGGGTTTATCCTAGTAAATGATGATGCTTACCTTCTTTGGGAAACTGATACACCCTTATCAGAAATGATATGACCAAATAAGTGAACCTTACTAATTCAAAAATGGAATTTATTGAGCTACACATATAGTTGGATATCTCTTAGTATAATCAACAAGATCTCAACATGATTTTCAAGGTCTTTTTTGGTGAACGAGTACACTATGATTTCATATATGGAGACTACCACAAAGGAATCAAGACATGAGTGGAAAAACCAATTCATCAAATCCATAAAGACTATCGACGTGTTCATCAGACTGAACAACATTACCAAATATCTGTACATTCTATACCTACTCTAGAACACTGTATTTGACGGAAACCCAACCTAAAATTGATATTAGAGAAAAAATTCTGTCCTTGAAGTTGGTCAAAGAGGTCATTTATATGTGGTAGTGGATAATGACTTTTCACTATAAGATTGTTCAGTCTTAGTAATCCATGTACAATTGGACGGTACCATCCACTGTCATGGAGAATTGAATAGGTGAACCCCATGGTGACGTGATGGGTCATATGAAACCCTTAGCCTATAGGTCTTCAAGATGAATCTTGAGTTATTGAAGATCTGTAGGTTCTATCCAATATGATGGAATGAACACTGGTGCCACACATGGAACAATATCGATGGTGATCTAGATTTTTATCTCAAGAGGAAATATAGAGAAAGCTTTAGAGAAGATGACCCTGAAATTATCCAGAATAGGAGGGAATTATATAATATTCATTCCCTAATTTCTCATAAAGAGGATAGACATTAGGGATGCTACTCCACCTATCCCAGTATGATTGAATCATACTCGACTATCCTAGAGATCCCACTCACCCTTATCAATATATGTATTTCCCTTGGGTGATGTGAAGGAAACATGAAATAAATAGCAATCCACCTAGGACCGATAAGACACAATCCATACCATATCTAAAATGACATAAAAACCGGTTATCTCAGGGATGAAGAAATTACATAGAAAATAGTACCCACCTATTTCAAGGGGTCACTCCTTGCACTGACATATAATCTCTGCTCGAAATATTAACAGTGTGTCAAGGGTTATAACCACATGAGAGTACTCTATTACTAATCGAATAATTCCCATGGTTGTAGCAGATAAAAAAGAGTGTGACTCACCTAAATCAAACAAGGAAGATACTAATGTAGAGGATACTAGAGTAGTACCTATAACTGTAGATGGACCTGGACTATACTCCTATATCATAGGCTGAAAAATGTAGGTATGATGTGAACCATAGCCCTGAGACACTACCTAAGTAGCCTGATTTGGTCCACTCTACTGATGCTAAAACTTTGAATCCTGAATTCCTCGGATACGACCACCTGTTTGGCCCAAACGACATATAGAAAACCATCTTACTACCTAAATAGGCATCACTGACCCTGCACCTGAGGGCGGTACCATCACAAAACACCATTTTCTTAGCACTGAAGGAAAGGATTGAAAGAAATAAGGGAGGTGACCCATCTTGTCACAATCCCAGCACTCGACCGGGTTCTTCATACATTGGGTATTTTTTCCCTGTCCTTCCACAATGGCGACAAGCCACAAAGCGGGTGATGCATTCCACCTAGCTGGTACTACCCCCACATGTAACCTTGAATCACTACTTCTTGCTACCGAAAAAACCTACTAATCTTCCTGGAAGCTAAACTACAATTATTTACTTTACCTGATACCCTCAGGTTCCACTCAATGATTAGGTCCTCATATACTATCTCTAAAATAGTGGTCAACTAAATGGTGTTCACCTATGAGCGAATGGCATAAGCAATCCCATCCACAAATCGAATCACAGTAGTTAGCTCATCATTGTTCAAGGTTAGTGAAAAATGTTAAAATTTAGTGAGGTGAGCTTATTATTCTATTAATGTTATATCACCTTGTTAAAATTTCATAAATTATCGAACAATATCAATTATCAGAGTTTTAGGGAAGATATAGTCGAAAAAGGTTGTTTGGAAGTCCACCCAGACTATAATAACCCTAATCTTTTATTCACATTAATAAATGATTTATTACATTATATTACACTTAATACAAACTGGAAGATTGATAATTATAGTGAATTTGTGAATTAAGTACATTACTTAACAACTTAAAATAGGAAATACATCATATTTATTGAAAACTTCCATAACGTGCTCATACATAAAACTACAAGGGATAACCTGGAGACATACATAATAAAGGGGTGAGATATAAATCACACTAAGGGAATAAATGTTGGAAAACATGAATATAATAATACATGTTAGACAATAGTCATATCAATGGGTAATAAAAGTAACATGAATAATAAGGCATGATATAGAATGATAATCATAACATGGGAAATGTGGCAACATCTTAAAACACTGCATCATAAACATAGGCCAAGGATAACCACCAAGACATCATAATGGAAAAGTGCCATAAAGGAGTCAATTTCAATCATTTTACCTACATGAAGTCTCATTAAACTAAATATTACACAATTCATTGGAGTGCAATATAATTATGGGCACACACATCACATTCATTTCATTCTCATTCCTAAGTGTTCTGCATAGATCATACAACATGGATTTATTCATCACCATATTTTATTAAATGATATATGAGTGTACAACACAAAAATTTAATTACCATTTAAAATAATTCTAAGTGTATAAATGGGAATAACCAATATATTAAATGATAATTCTATTCACTACACAATTGTTTTGGCATGGAAAATCACGGTGAAATTTCGATAGCATAACGATGTCACTTAAAAATTCATAAAAATGTATTTATGATAGTGAAAGGGGTATATAATAAATTTTACATAGATTTTAAATTAATGGGGTTATGGAATAACATATCCCATCGTAAGTAAATGAAGATAAAAGACATAAGGTAAAGTTGATACTTGAATAAATAGGAGAAATGAAAAGATCCCTTACTTGAGTGTGTGACTCCAAATGCTTGGGAGGGGATTATTGAGAGATTGAGAGTTATTTGGGATGACTATAGAGAGTGTAGGTAAGATTATGGACATGATTAAATGAGTTTTAGTGAAGATAAATGAGATATTTGGTTGGTTTATATAAGAATTAGGGGATTTCTTTATTATTTAGGATTTGGACTCTATATAATAAAATAACAAAAACCATAAACCATCTCATGGTTTTTGACTAAGTTTTCTATAAAATGTGAGTGATTATAATTATTTTATAAATATAGGGGTATAACTCAATAAAATAATTCCCTTTCTTATGTTGAGGTGAGCCACACTCTTAAAGAAATTATTTTAAAATGTTAAAATGTATTAATGTTTTCAGAGGATTCATAATGGCTTTATAAAATTAATCAAATAAACATAAAATAAAATTATTTTAAAGGTAAAACATATATTTTTTTGTGGATATATTTTATTGTTTTTATTACATCACTTTTGGATCATTATGATGTCATAATACACAAAGTATATTTATATAGTATTTAATTTTTACCCCAAAATTTGACTATCTTAGAAAATTATGAAAAATTCACCATTGGATAATTTTTATGTTATAATTTAAAAAATAATATTTATTTTATCAAAATAATTTTTGAGATATATGAATTTTCACTTTTAAAATAATAGTTGACATTTATTGAGAAATGATGGGTTTTTTTTACAATAACAATTTTTAAACCCTTATAAAAATTACATTTGGATTCATAAAAATTTCAAGATCATTAATATTTAATAATTATTATCTAATAATAATATTTTATTATTTATTTTGAAAATATATTAATTCATAAAAATAAATTCTTTAATTTAATTTGATTATTACCAAAAAAATCTATTTTTGTTTTATTGTATAAAAAAATCATTTATAAAGTAACAAAAATAGGATGAAAATATATATATTATTCTATGAAAAATCACGTACATAATAATATTTCTAGGTTATTTATACATATTCATTTAATACACCCAAAACCCCTAAGGATAAGATGAGCGATGGTGGGGATTTCATGGGGTGGTTCACTGAACATGGTTTGGGCCGTGATTTTCGATAAGCTTGAAATTCACCCGTAAATGGTTTATATCATGATTAATATGTTGGATATTAAATTGGTATTGGTCAAGAGAAAATACCATAGTTGATATCACCCTCATAAGATCTGATAAATGAGATTCATAGGGTAAAATATTATTGGTTGATGCCATCAATTCCTTTTTCTGTGTCAATAATATTTTTTAGACCCAATATTTATACTAATCATGTGATCTCTATTAAAAGGATATATTTTCAATGATAATGATATATAACATTCCTTTAAATAAATTTTTATATAATAAAATAAAAGAATTTCATGTGTTTTTGATAAACATATTACATAATATGACATTTAATTAAAACACAAGGGAAAATTTTATTTATAAGAGTTAGGGTCATTAAAATGTTCCCCCCATAAGAATATTTTATCTTGAAATTTACATTTACCATAATAAAATAGATGAGGGAAACTTTGTTTCATCACCTCCTCCAGTTCCCACATCACTTCCTAAAACTTTTGGTTTCTTTATATAACTTTGACAAGGTGTATTGTCTTAATTCGTTGAACTTTGTCTCTACGATCTAAGATCTTCACCAGCTACTCCTCATATGAGATATCATTCTCAAGTTGTGCCACAAATAGATTTATTACATGTGGTGGGTCTGGTATGTACTTTATCTAGAAGGATATATGGAATACATCATGTACTTGGGATATGTTTAGTGGGAGTACTAGTTGATATTCCACCATTCTGATGCAATAAAGGATCTCAATGGGGTCGATGTTTCATAGAATAAGCTTTCCCTTATTACTAAATATCATCACATTCTTACATGGATATATGTGAAGGAATACCATGTCTCTATCATCAAAATATAGGCATCATCGATGATTGACAACATAACTATTTTTTTCAACTTTGAGCAACCTTGATGTGATGATAAATGGTCTTAACCTTTTCCACCATTTCCTCAATCATTTAAGGACATAACATTTTTAGTTCTTGAACTTCATCCCAACAAGAAGGTGTTCTGCACCTCTTCCCATAATGGTCTTAATATGGATCTATTTGGATGCTAGAGTGGAAATATTTGTTGTATGTGAACTTGACCAGAGGAAGATATTTGTCCTATCCTCCTTTTAAGTAAATTGAGCAGGCTCTTGACATGTCCTCATGTGTTTCCTTAGTATACTCAGATTGTCCATAACATTAAGGGCGATAATCCATGGTAAATTCAACTCAGTATTTAGAGCACATTGGAGACACTTTGAGAATATAGAGGGTAATCTTAGATCTCTATCATATACAATTGATAATGGTACTCCATGTAACCTTACCACTTTTTTGATGTATATCCATACAAGTTGATCTAGTGAGAAATCATCTTAAATCATAATGAAGTGTTTAATCTTTTTTATATGATCCACCACAACCCATATAGAATTATAACCTCTTGATGTATTTATATGAATAGTGACAATGTTCATGGTGATTTTTTATAATTTCCATGTAGGTATGGGTAATGGTTTAATCATTCCCTTGGATGTTGTCCTTTCCACCTTCACTTGCTGACATACGAGACATCTTGATGTATAATCCATGATCTTCTTCTTCATATTCTCACACCAATAGTTCTATCAAAGATCTCGATACATATTTTTTGCTTCCTGGGTGGATGGAGAAGGTTGAGGTATGTGCATCATCCAACTAATCCATCATTAACTCAAGATTTTATGGCACACATGGTATTGACACAAATATCACAACTCCTACTTCAATATAATTTAAATCTGATGATTTTTCATTCCTTATAGCTTCAAATTTATTCTAAATTCCCACATCATCTCTTTGATAATTCTTTAACCGCTCAATAAGAGATAGTTGAACAATCATTTGTGAAAGGATTGATGATTTTCATTCTTTTATGATTCCCATGTCTATCCTTTTCAAATCTAAGAAGATCAGATCCGTCACAATTCTCAAAAAGGATAAAATTTCTGGATCATTTCTACTTAGATCATCTTCCACTTTATTTTCTTTCCTAAGATAGTAGTGAATTGATTATTTATATTCCTTGATCATCTTCGACCATCATTGATCTCGCATATTCATCTCTTTCTTGTTGAATATATACTTGAGTCTTTTGTGATCTGTATATATATCACACTTCCCCCCTAAAGAGATAATAATGCCATATTTTCCACACAAATATCCCTACAGCTAACTCCAGATCATGTGTTGTGTAGTTCTATTTGTGAACATTCAAGTTCCTTGAAACATAGGCTATGAATTTTTCATTTTTCATTAACACACATCCCAATCCCTTCTTCAAAGAATCACTAAATACCATAAAAAATTATGCCCTTGTGGGAAGTGTGATCATAGGTACTACGATAAGCCTCCTTTTTAACTCCATGAATCTATCTTCACATTCACAATTCAATAAAATCTTGGATCTATTCCATGTTATATTGGTAAAATGTTTTGATAATCATGAGAAATTTCCCACAAATTGTCAATAATACCCAGTTAACCCAAAGAAACTGTGGATAGCTATCATAGATGTTGGTAAAGAAATACATCATTTTATTATTTCTTTGAATAATTCAAAGATATCTCATTGATTGTGATGATATTTATAAATAATGATATTTTTTAAACTATAATTCTCATTTTCTATACTTTTTATAATGCTTCTCCTTTTATAAGGTCTTTAGAACAATACTCATATGCTCCTCATGACCCTCCTTAGATTTGGACTACATTAGAATATCATCTATAAATACTAACAAATTTTTTTTGGAGTAATATATAAAGAGTCTATTCATAAATTACATGAATATTTCTGTAGCATTATTAATCCCAATAGGCATCAATATGAAATCATAGTACCCATACCTCATACGAAAAGTAGTCTTGGGAATATCCTTATTCTTCACCCAAACATGGTAATATCCCAATTGGATATCCACCATAGAAAAGTATTATTCTCCATGTACCTGAAATAATAATTCATTAATCCATGTTAGAGGATACTTTTTATTTATCATGATCTTGTTGAGCTCATGATAATCAATAAAAAGGAGCATTGACCCATCCTTCTTCTGGATAAAGAGGACTGGTGCACCCCATGTTGAAGAACTTGTGTGTATAAAACCTTTATCTATATTCTATTGTATTTGTTTCTTCAGATCCTCAAGTTCCAAAACAACCATTCTATATGGAGTCTTGGATAATGGTAACTCCCCATGTATAATATCAATTGAAATTTCAACCTCTCATCTTGGAGGAAGACCAGAAAATTCCTTGGGAAACACATCAATGTATTCCCTCACAACAAGAATTTATTCAAGGAAGATTCTTTCCTTAGAATCAATTATTTGATCTAGATATGCTTACTCATAAGGAAATAACATTCATTCTTAAGATGTTGGTTCTAAAGATGGTTCATCCTCCCCTTTTCACTTATAAAAAACAGAGGATGATTCACAATTTAGAGAGTGATTTCCTTCTCATGGAAACTTATGTTATCTCTTTATAGGAAAATCCAATCCATGTCTATAATTACATCAAATTACAAAAAATAGAGTATGAAAGTATTATCTAAGAAGTTAATCCCCAAAATGATAGGGGAGGAGTTATACACTTAGGAAGCACTAATTTCTCCATTTACCATTTTCACTAAAAAATTTACTTCCATCCATTATGGTGGTGTTTGAATAGTTATAATAAACATTCATGATATAATGGAATTCATAGAACCATAATAAAAAAGTATGTTTGTGATTATTGAATTAATAACTTGCATACCTGTCCCTAGTTTTTTTTCTGGATCCACCTCAGTGGTTGTGATGGAAAAATATCTACCTTGCTTCCATGGAGATTGTTGGTTGTCTATAAAAACCCTTGGATTAGTGCATTGGTTTGAAAATTTCCCTAGTTCCTCATAGTTTAAGTAATGAACCATAAAATGAGGGTTTAATAGATTATTTATTTCCTATATCACATTAGTGTATTTCTCCAATCGTCAATTGGTTGCTATGATTTATTCAATCACGCACCTAAATCTTTTCCTTATTCACCTTAGTAAATTTCATATTTGCTTCTATACACACCTTCGACAAGTTGAATGTTGAAATTTCTTGGTACAATTTTATTTCTCCATTAGGCCATCATAATTAACCTCCACATTATGATTCTTATTGTAAAGACCCGGAAATTTCAAGGAATTTTTTTTCTTAAATACTTTGTAATTTTACAAGTCTGCGGTTTCTGACAGCACTTGATTCTGAGGCCCGGTGTGCCTAGAATAAATTTCTGAAGCTTTTTTCTTGTACATTCAGTAAAAGTACATGCAGGTTTTTCTATATTTTGAACCGGTGCTCGAAATTAAAATTCGAAGACACCAATGAACTTCTAGCACCGGTATTCGCTTAAGAGGACTTTTATCACAATTGCATTTTATGCGGGTTGAGAGTTAATATTTGGGGATATATAATAAAATAAATAAAATATGTTGTGTACAAATTTTATTTAGGGAGGTTGGTTATTTCCTCCCAAGGAGAGTTATAGGTGGGGACCATACCTACATAACCTCCCATGAGATGATATTTGTGAGGTGGGGCCCACACGAGCCTAATCCTTTCACCTCCCCTTAAACCTCCCCATTAACTTTTCTTCATTAATTGAACAACCCCTCACTTTTGAATTTTAAAATAACCCTTCACCTTCTTCTCTCTCTAATTAATTTTTCCAACCCATGGTAAATTAATTAAGTTATTCACTTAATTAATTAAAGTGGTTTGAATTTTGAATTACATGTGTTAATAAAATGATATCCTTAGCTATTATTTTATTTTGGGGCACTTGTTGTGTTGAGAGATTTTTGGGAGAGATCTTGAGAAAAGTGTTCCTCTCTTCGATGAAGAACACCACCGATGAAGAATGACTTTATCCCTCTACGAATAATGCTCTACGATTTGAAGAACGCGAAGTCGCAAACGAAACTTCTTCTTCTGGTGCACTCTGATGTCGACAGAATCAACACCGTTCTTCCGTGATGCCCGACTACCGCGACACTTGTCTTCCGCGACTCGACGACCTGTGACGTCTTTTTGAGGTAGTGGTGTGTTTTTATTAGATCAAAGTTGAATCTTCTTTCCTTCTTGTTTGTTTCTCTTTAACCTACTGTTACCTAACTAATGTAGAGAGACTGGGCCAAACTAACAGGGTCCTCCTCCTCCTCCATTATTGTGATTATTGGTGGTTCTTCATGTTCATCATGGGTGATGAATAATAAACGTTACGGGTTATTTATGTGATGCAATAGACCCAAAATTTTAGACTCAACATCACGGCAACCTAGCGGAGGTGCGACGACGATAGAGGGTGACGGTTTGGACTGAAATTAGATGGACTGTTCCTCGACCATTCTTCGAGCGGGAATTCAAAATGTGTTTTCGGAGCCGATCGGAAGCCCGAAAACACAAGAATCAACTTCAGGACATTGGGGTGACCTAGAGTCTGAAGTTTCGTGATGAAAGAACCATTGGAATGAAGAACGAGCAACAAGGGAGGTGCGCTGGCCAAAGGCATCATTTTTGGAAAATTCTAGACTACATGGCGTGTACTCCTAGAGAACACACCATGTAGTGCGGGCATTCTGAAGCTAGGGTTTCGGACATCAGATGGCTAACACACGGCATGTGACCTCTATCACACAGTGTGTACTCACCCCACAGCAAGGAGGTGGCGGCTACGTGAGACTCGGCGTGTATTTTGGGAAATACACGGACACAGACAGAAATAGACGGCCAAGAGCCACAACATGTACTCTCTACGCAGAATGGTAGAAACAGCTTTGTGAGACTCGACGTGTATTATGGGGATGCACAGACATGGTGTAGAGTACAAGGGCGTGTACTCCACCACACGGCCAGACATGGCCAGTGGTACGGGTTAACCGTGTACCAATTGCACAGGTTAGAGAACACGGGTTGAGGCCGTGTACGAGCACATGGCCAGCGTACACGGAGCTGAACCCAGATGTTTGGAAATGACTTGTAACCATACCACATGCCGTGTATTTACTTTTCTACATGACCAGACCTTCGACACGGGCTGTTGCACACGAGCAGTACCTGAGGTCTAACTACACGGCTTGTACCGTATACCAACACACTGTGTACTTTTTGGTATAAGGCTTGGTCATCTTGTACACAGTATCTTGGATACATTTTGTTTGGATTAGCCCCCTATGGCATGGAAGACCTTCAGATTACATCAACTTGAGTCTTCCTGGTAGTTGATGTATTGATCCCCTAGCTCGAGGAGCGGACCCTCCCGAAATCAAGTGTGTTGTGTGCGGGAACCCTAGAGTTGGCTGCGACTGTAATGACTACCGTACTGGAATCCTCCATGGGTTCGATGATGATGGAAAATGTACTAGAATACTCCATGGGTTCAACAACGACGACAAATATACTGTAATCCTCCATGGGTTTGACAATGATGACTACCATACTTGAAAACTTTGTGGGTCCGACAGTTTGACTTTTGTTCTAGTATCCTACGTGGGTCTGACAGAGTAGCTGGTCTAGAATCCTATGTGGGTCCAATAGCTTAGCTGGTCTAGTATCTTACGTGGGTCTGATAGATTAGATGAATCAGTGACTGCATCTGATCATATTTATCACTTTACGAAAGATGTATACCTGTGTGAGATGAGTCTTGACTTTCAATCATTACCATCAGTTTGATTGACTTCTTTTCTGTGTGGACAGGGTTGTGCTTGGGCTCAAGAGTTAGAGCCAAATTTAGATTGATGACTTAGGTATATGTATGGTAATATACCTAAGTAGAGTTGGTTGATACTTCGTGATTGTATCTTTCCTTTGTGGTTTATCCTTCGTGGATTCTGGGAGACCTTCGGGGGTCTCGGGGTCCCTATTGTGTATCGTTATACTCACCCCTGCATGTGCAATGCCTGCACTACATTGGGTTGGTTGTAGACAACGGACAACATTGATCATGGTTGAGGCTTGTGGAGCTGGATGGTACCCGGAGGTGGACCACTTGGTGAGACGTACTTGGAGCTGACGGACAAAGCTCAGGTGTTGAGGATACTATATGTACCCACCCTTCAGGTGGGATTCCCGAAGGACGACTCAGTGGTTTCTATTTTCCTTTACTCCTATTGTACTAGATTTTTAGTTGTATTGTACTTTCAGTTAGGTTTGTATTCTGGACCATTTACCTTTCATCATTTACTTTTTTATTCAGTATCTCTTTGTGCTTTCTTCTATTGTGTACTCTGATGTGCTGTTTACTTTTATAAAGGTAATTCATTCCATTTTTATCAGTATTTATGCCTTTGGTGCTAGTCGCTAGCCCCTGGCCTATGGAAGGCGGGCTTGGGGTAGTCACGGCATGGGCCCCGAGGACGGGTCGTGACAATTTGGTATCAGAGAAGTCGGTTCTACCGCAGAACTTAGGAATCTGATTATTCCTTTCTGTGAAGAAATAGTGTTAAGAGTATTGAGTGTGGTTTTCAGTCCAGGGAGTCCAGTGTTGGTGTGATGGTCGATGTATCCATACACTAGGACCCTGACCCCTGATTTCCGACTTAGTGCACGAAAACATTGTTTGCATGTGTGTTTCAAAAGTTTTCTTTGTGATTACTTTGTGTCAGCTCACCAGGTATACTATTTTGACCGTAGCGCACCTGTTTATTTTTAGGATGGCCCCACGAAGGCAGCTAGCTAGGGTTCCGAGTCACGTACAAGATGACAGCCCACCGAGCGATGAGGCCTCAGTGCAGGGCCCCATCCCAGTGGAGGCACCAGAAGTACCACTACCTGCAGATCCACTGATACTACTAGCCCCAGCAGTAGAGAGTGCACGCCACCTGAGTACGTTGCACAAGTTCCAGTGACAGAGGCTGCCCAGGTTCTGCGGAGAGACAAACCCTCAGGCAGCTGAGGATTGGCTGGAGGCTTTTGTCCGAGTCTTCAGATTGGTAGGGACGCCAGCCGACCTTATGGTGATCCTTACCGCGAGTCTCCTGCATGCAACAGTAGGTAGATGGTGGAGCTTGATGCTCTAGGTGCATGATGAGGCATCTTTACTTTGGAAAAACTTCGAGGGTCTCTTCCGCTCGATGTTTGTTCCCGCCACCCTTCGTGCGGTGCAGATTCAGGAGTTACTTCACCTACGACAGGGCAGAATGACAGTAGCTCATTACTCAACAAGGTTTACTGACCTCTCGCACTACTCCACGGACATGGTACGAGACCCATTCTTCATGGCCCGAACCTTTGAGCAGGGACTGAGGCACAATATCAGGGCTTCGATGATCTCCCTCAGCATTATGACACAGGTGGGAGTGCTAGAGCGATCCCTTCTTGTGGAGAGATTTCTCGCTGAGCTGACACTAGTAGCGAGACCCATCGCAGGGTGACACGTAGCGGAGTATTCTATAGTTGGTAGTAGATAGATTTCACAGATGTCCAAGTGGACTAGGCCATCAAAAGAGCGACCTCAGGATACAGGTTCATTTGTGCGGGGCACCCGAAATAGAGCCAGCTATACAAGGAGCATGTAGTGATATGCATGCGGTGGGCAGGGTCACATGGCTCTAGACTACCCTACCCGCCATGTATATGAGCAGTAGACAATGGAGGGACCTCCCAGGCAGAGGTAGAGGTTCGACCATGGCGGTCTGCAGGGAGCAGGTGGACGAGGTAGAGGAGCTGGATGAGCAGCGGGTGGTGGATGACGTTTTGAGGCTCTACCGCCACCACCACCAAGAGGTCCACCCTGACCACAGGGAGCTGGCGGACAGAGGCAAGCTCAGCTCTAGGAAGTCAAGGCCTACGACCACGGTGCACCAGAGATGATTCGAGGTACTATATATTTCTACTCCACCCTTTCTGTAGTACTTATAGATACAAGTGCGAGTAATTCTTTAATTTCCAGTGCTCTCGTTCAGAGCTAGGAGATTCCGATGGAGCTGTTGGCTCCATCCTTATGACTAGAGACTCCTACGGGGGCAGACTCGATGATTACACACTAGTGCCGATAGTGTGAGCTTACTCTAGGAGGTGAGAGCTTCGGCTGGGATCTTCTCGTAGTGGCGTCAAGGCCTTACGACATCATCTTGGGTATGGACTGGTTGTCTACAGTTCATGCTCATATCGACTGCATTAGGCACACGGTGAGGTGTGTCCGCACGGATGGGATCAGGTTCACCTTCACCGGTGATAAGGGAGACTTTGTAGAACAAGATGAACTTTCACAGAGGAGAGGGAAGTGGATCACACATCAGTTGGCTAGTCTCATCCTTAGAGCAGTTGATGTGTGGAGTTCAAGTTTTCCTGTTGTGGTGGATCAGTATGCGGACATTTTTCTTGACGACGTTCTAGGACTACCTCCTCGCAAAGAGGTAGAATTCTACATAGACCTGTACCCCGGGACATCACCGATATCTAATCCAACATATCGGATGGCTCCCGCTGAGCTTCGTGAGCTGTGGGTACAATTGGAGGACTTGCAGGGAAAGGGATTCATCTGACCCAGTGTTTCACCCTAGGATTCTCCAATTTTATTCTTCAAGAAGGCGGATGAGAGCTTGCGACTGTGTGTCAACTACCGTCACCTGAATCAGGTGACCGTGAAGAACAAGTACCCACTCCCGAGGATTGAGGACCTCTTTGATTAGATCAAGGGAGCACATTTGTTCTCAAAGATAGACCTCAGGTCAGGCTATCACCAGCTCAGAGTTCGAGATAAGGATGTGCAGAAGACGACCATTAGGTGTTGGTATGGCCACTACCAGTTCTTGGTTATGACCTTCGGCATAACCAAGGCTCCAACAGTGTTCATGAGTGTCATGAACAGGATCTTTTAGCCTTACCTCGATCATTTTTTCATAGTCTTCATCA
Organism: Viscum album; assembly: GCA_963277665.1. Lineage (NCBI taxonomy): Eukaryota > Viridiplantae > Streptophyta > Magnoliopsida > Santalales > Viscaceae > Viscum > Viscum album. The sequence continues at coordinate 1,128,199,927 of OY728128.1, read as the reverse complement.
ATGACATACTGATTTACTCGACTACTGAGGAGGAGCATGCCTACCACTTACGGGTTGTACTGGATACACTCCGAGGGCACCAGCTTTATAGTAAGATCTCAAATTGTCAGTTTTGGATTCAAGAGGTACACTTCTTGGGACACGTCATCTCAGAGGTGGGAGTTGCAGTGGATCCAGCGAAGATCGAGGCATTGCTTGCTTGGGAACCACCCAGAAGCGTGACGGAGGTGCAGAGCTTCCTGGGTCTGGCTGGATACTATCAGAGATTTGTTCTAGACTTCTCCAGAGTTGTAGCATTGCTTTCATCTTTGACGAAGAAGGGGAAACCCTTAGTGTGGTCGGATAGATATCAGTAGGGCTTTCATGAGCTGAGGCAGAGGTTGACCAGTGCGCCCATCTTGAGGTTGCAAGAGGAGGGTGTTGGGTATGTAGTTTACTGCGATGCATCAGGGACTATACTCAGGTGTGTCTTGATGCAGAAGCGAGCAGTGATCGCCTATGGTTCACGGCAGTTGAGGCAGAATGATCAAAACTATGCTACCCATGACCTGGAGTTAGCAGCAGTGGTATCCGCCTTGAATATGTGGAGACACTATCTAATGGGAAAGTGCTTTACAGTTTATTCTGACCACTAGAGTCTCAGGTACATATTCTCGCAAAAGGACCTAAACCTGAGACAGTGGTGATGGCTTGAGTTCCTCCAGGACTATGACTTTGAGATATTCTATACTCATGGGAAGGGGAACGTTGTAGATGATGCTCTCAGCAGAAGATCGGGCATTCAACTACTATGAGAGGAGACGAAGCAACTAGCCGCGTTGTAGATATCCTTTGTGGATAGAGATGTAGCAGCCTTTCTATAGTCTCTCACAGTCACTCCTCCACTCCTTAAGTGAGTCAGAGAGGCACAACATGAGGACGTTGACTGTGAGACGCGACGTGCTCAGATATCCACAGGGCAGGCGCCTGATGGATTTTTTGAAGGAGGGGGCATGTCATCCTCTTTAGGGGACATACTATGGTACCAGTTTCACTGTAGGAGGAAGTTTTGAGAGATTTTCACACTTTCCCTCTAGTGGTATATCCAAAAGTGGCGAAGATGTACCAGGACCTCAGACGACAGCACTGGTGGCCAGGTATGAAGAAGGTTGTAGCAGAGTTCGTATCACGATGCCTCACTTGTCAGCAAGTGAAGGCGGAGCACCAGGTACCAGCAGACTTGGTACAACCCTTAGAGGTCCCAGAGTGGAAGTGGGATAGGATATCCATGGATTTCGTGATGGGGATTCCACGTACATCTAGAGGGAATGACTCTATCTGGGTGATCATAAACCAACACACCAAGTCGGACCACTTCCTTCCGATCAGAGAGCAAGGCTCAGTAGAGAGCTTGGGATGCCTCTATGTTCAGAAGATAATACAGATTCATGGTGTGACATCGTCTATCATTTCCGATTGAGATGCTCGATTAAATTCCTGGATTTGGAAGGGGTTACAAGAGGCCTTTGGGACACAGCTTCGCTTGAGCACCGCCTTCCATCCTCAGACGAATGGTCAGACTGAGAGGACCATCCAGACACTCGAGGACACGCTCCGTGCATGTGTCCTTGACTTTGGTCATAGCTGGGAGGATCACCTAACCTTGGTAGAGTTTTCATAAAACAAAATCTACCACTCCCCCAACGGGATGGAACCTTACGAGGCATTGTACGACCGACCTTGCAGATCACCTCTGTGCTGGAATGACCCAGGGGAGTCAGCACTTGTAGGACCATAGATGGTTCAGGCTACGGCGGAGAAGGTGCAGATCATCCAAGATTGGATGAAGACTACACATAGAAGACATAAGTCCTTTGCTGAAAGGAGACGAAGACCACTGGAGTTTGAGGATGGTGACCACGATTTCTTACGGGTCTCAACTCGACGAGGTCTATGGAGATTTGGCCAGGGAGGCAAGTTATCTCTGCGTTTCATCGAACTATTTCAGGTCCTCAGAATAGTAGGCGAGGTGGCTTACTGCCTGGACCTTCCACCTCAGTTGCACCACGTGCATGACGTCTTCCACGTATCACAGCTGAGGAGATACGTGCACGACCCAACCCACATCATCGATCACGGGGAGCTGGACATCGATGACGGGGAGACATTTGCGGATTTATCAGTGTAGATTGAGGATCGACAGAAGCTGGTCCTATATGGATGGTCGATTCCACTGGTGTGTATTCGTTGGTAGCATGGGAACCTCTAGGAGAGCACATGGGAGCGGGAGGCTCAGATGCGAGCTCATTACCCCCATTTTTTTCCCTAGTGTGTGTTGTAGATTTACGGGGATGTAAATCCCTGAGGTGGGAGTAATTTAAAGACCCAGAAATTTCAAGGATTTTTTTTCTTAAATACTTTGGAATTTTACGAGTCTATGTTTTCTGATGGCACTTGATTCCGAGGCTCGGTGTGCTCGGAATCAATTTCTGAAGTTTTGTTCGGGTACGTTCAGTAAACGTATGTGAAAGTTTTTCTATCTTTTGAACCTGTGCTGGGAATTGAAATCCGAATACACTGATGAAAGTGTAACGCCGATATTCACGTAAGGGGACCTTTACCGCAGTTGCATTTTATGTGGGTTGAGAGCTAATATTTGGGGATTTAAAATAAAATAAAGAAAATGTATTGTGTACAAATTTTATTTAGGTAGGTTGGTTATTTCCTCCCAGGGGGAGTTAGAGGTGGGACCCATAACCACATAACCTCCCATGAGAGTATATTTGTGAGGTGGGTCCCACATGAGCCTAATCCCTTCACCTCCCCTTAAACCTCCCCATAACTCCTCTTCATTAATTAAACAACCCCTCACTTTTGAATTTTAAAATAACCCTTCACCTTCTTATCTCTCTAATTAATTTTACCAACCCATGGTAAATTAATTAGGTGATTCACTTAATTAATTTAAGTGGTTTTAATTTTTAATTACATGTGTTAATAAAATAATAGACTTAGCTATTATTTTATTTTGGGGCACTTATTGTGTTGAGAGATTTTTGGGAGAGCTCTTGAGAAAAGTGTTCCTCTCTTCGAAGAAGAACTCCTACGATGAAGAATAACTTTATCCCTTGACGAAGAATGCTCTACGATTCGAAGAACACGAAGTCTCCAACGACACTTCTTCTTCAGGTGCACTCTGATGTAGACAGAATCGACACCGTTCTTCCGCAATGCCCAACTACCGCGACGCTTTTCTTTCGCGACTCGACGACCTGCGACGTCTTTTCAAGGTAGGGGTGTGTTTTGATTGGATCAACATTGAATCTTCTTTCCTTCTTGTTTTTTTTATCTTTAACCGACTGTTACTGAACTAATGCAGAGAGACCGGGCCAAACTAACATGGTCCGAATCCTCCGCCATTATTGTGATTATTGGTGGTTCTTAGTGTTCTTCATGGGTGACGAACAACGGATCATTACGGGTTTGTTATGTGACAAAACGGATGCAAAATTGAAGACTCAACATCACGACAACCTAGAGGAGTTGAAAAGACGATAGCGGGTGACAGTTCGGACCGGAACGAGATGGATCGTTCCTCGACCGTTATTTGAGGGGGAATTCAAAACGTGTTTTCGGAGCCGATCGGAAGCCCGAAAACACCGGAATCAACTTCGGGACATTGGGGAGACCTATAGTCTTAAGTTTCGTGACGAACAAACCATTGGAATGAATAACGAGCATTAAGGGAGGCGCGCTGGCTAGAGACGTCGTTTCTAGAAAATTCCAGACTACACAGCGTGTACTCCTGGAGAACACGCCGTGTAGTGTGGGCATTCTGTAGCTAGGGTTTTAGACATCAAACGACTAACACATGGCATGCGACCTCTGTCACATGGCGTGTACTCGCCCCACAGCAAGGAGGTGGCGGCTACGCGAGACTCGGCATGTATTTTGGGAAATACACGAACACAGACAGAAATACACAGCCAAGAGGCACGACATGTACTCTCTACGCAGAATGGAAGAAATAGATTTGCAAGACTCAGTGTGTATTCTAGGGATACACGGACACGATTTGGAGTACATGATCATGTAATCCACCACACAGCCAGACATTTCCAGTGGTATATGCTAACCGTGTACCAATTACACGGGTTAGAGAACACGGGTTGAGGCCGTGTACAGGCACATGGCCAGCGTACATAGAGCCGACCCCAGATGTTTGGACACGGCGTGTAACCATACCACACGGTGTGTATTTACTTTTCTACATGACCAACCCTTCGACCCGGGCCATTGCACATGGGCAATACCCGAGGTCTGACTACACGGCGTGTACCGTATACCAACACGCCGTGTACTTTTTGGTATAAGGCTTGGTCATCATGTACACAATATCTTGGATACGTTTTGTTTGGATTATCCCCCTATGGAATGGTGGACCTTCGGATTACATCAAATTGAGTCTTTGTGGTAGTTGATGTATCGATCCCTTGACTCAAGGAGTGGACCCTCTCGGAATCGAGCATGCTGTGTGCGGGAACCCTAGAGCTGGCTGCGACTGCAATGAATACCGTACTGGAATCCTCCGTGGGTTTGATGATGATGGAAAATGTACTGGAATCCAAAGTGGGATTGATGATTATGACAACTACACTGGAATCCTCCGTGGGTTTGACAGTGATGACTACTGTACTTGAATCCTCTGTGGTTCTGACGGTTTGACTTATGTTATAGTATCCTACGTGGGTCCGATAGAGTAGCTAGTCTAGAATCATACGTGGGTTCGATAGCTTAGCTGGTCTAGTATCCTATGTGGGTCCAACAGCTTAAATGAATCTGTGACTGCATCTGATCATCTTTATCACTTTATGAAAGATGTATACCTGTGTGAGATGAGTCTTGACATTAAATCATTACCATCGGTGCGATTGACTTCTTTCCTATGTGGACTGGGTTATGCTTGGGCTCGAGAGTTGGATTCGAATTGAGATTTATGACTTAGGTATATGTATCGGAATAAACCTAATTAGATTTGGTTGATACTTAGTGATTTTATCTTTACTTTGTGGTTTATCCTTCGTGGATTCTGGGAGACCGTCGGGGGTCTCAGGGTCCTTACTAAGTATCGTTATACTCACCCCTGCACGGGCAATGCCTGCACTACATTGTGTTCATTGCAGACGACGAAAAATAATGATCATGGTTGAGGCTTGTGGAGCTGGACAGTACCAGGAGATGGACCACTTGGTGAGATGTACTCGGAGCTGACAGACGAACCCGAGGTGATGAGGAAACTATATGTACCCACCCTTCAGGCGGGATTCCTGGAGGACGACTCGGTGGTTGCTGTTTTCCTTTACTGCTGTTGTACTAGATTTTTAGTTGTACTTTACTTTCAGTTGGGTTAGTATTCTGGCACATTTACCTTTCAGCACTTACTTTGGTATTTAGTATCTCTGTGCTTTCTTCTATTGCGTACTCTGATGTGTTGTTTAATTTTATAAAGGCAATGTATTCCCTTTTTATCAGGATTTACGCCTTTGGTGCAAGTCGCCAGCCCCTGGGCTATGGAAGGCGGGCTTGGGGTAATCATGACACGGGGCCCGAGGACGGGTCGTGACACTTATCCCCTTGATACCCTTGATATTTCCCAATCTCCATTTCAACTTTAGAGGCACATCGGATTGTTTCACATATCTATTAAGTCACGGATCACCAGGGCTATTCATTGACTAGGTTTTAGCACACCAAAGAAGTAATCAACCTTACATTCAGGGGTAATGAAAAATTCATAGGAATATATTGAAATTTTTGTGATGTTTTTCGGAAATAATCATATAGATTGATTATATTTTTGTTTAAGGATAAGTAAATCCCATTGCATTTTATGTTGGATAGCGTGAGGAAAATATTTATCTAATTTTTTTTCCAGAATTCCTTCCTCCACATCGATTTGAACTCTTCATCATGATTCGTATTCATGATCAATGTCCACCACTAATTAGATTCACCCTCCATATGATAAAAAATTAGTAGAACCTTCTCCTATTCGAAACATTGAAGGATAAAGAAGATATTTTTAATAGAGTTAATACATTGTTTCATGATTAAGTAATTGGATGATCCATTGAATGTCAGAGTCCTTTGTCACATAAATAAATCAATTGCAACATGTTCTTTATTAGGGGTATTTTTTACACTCTTCTTGATCTAGGTTTATATTCATAACCCTAGTCATCTAAGAGAGAATCATAATAATGTTCGAGATTCCATCCCCCACCGGGTTGGGAATCTCATTGGCGTTGTCATCACATTGCCCATCACATTTATTGTTTACCTAAATCATACAAATAATAACCATTGCATAAAATAAAAGGAAAATTATGGATGATTATTTTTATACTATTAAACACAGAAATGGAAATATAATGAAATTAAAGTGATAACTTATAATTTACATTTATTTCTTAACATATGAATTTATAGGCTTTAATCTAATCTATGTTATCCATGATCTATTTAATAACTTATATTCTTATGGGAATTTATTATTCCCTTAATAATGGTTTTTATTGAGATTAATAATTTACCAAATCATATCCCCTATGAGAGTCAAACTAGCTGCGTAGTAAGGCCCATTGTTATGTACCGGGTTATGCTGAGTCAGGCCCCACACACCTTGTCGGAGTTGTTACCCTAGGTACATCTGTGTTAGAACCATATCCACTTATAGTATATAGATAGAGATGTATTTAATTTATAAACAACATAATATATACTTAAAAAAATTAGGGATGTTTTTTTATACAATGTAATAACCCTAAGGCTTCGCTAGAGTTTTCAAATCCTAATCCCAATAATAACTAAACATTCACTCTAATAATAACTATGAAAACCCTACTGTTTTCTTAAAATTAATGCATGATTTATTACATAATATTAAACTCATCATAATCTAGAAGATAAATATTTCTATTGTATTTTTAATTAGGTACATTACAAATATCTTAAAATAATAAATTTATCATCTTTATTGAAAACTTCCTTAAAGTTCTTGTACTTAAAACTGTATGGGATAACCTGAGGATATACATAGGAAAGGGGTGAGCTATAAATAACATTAAGTGAATAAACATGTATTAAAATGAAGATAAAAATAATTGTTACTCAATAGGAATATGAATGGATCATAAAAAGAGCATCAATAATAAGGCACGATATAACATGATAATCACAACATGGTGAATGTGGAAACATTTTAAAACTCTACATCATAAATATAGGTCAAGGATTACACAAAGAAATCATAATGGAAAAAGTGAAATAATAAAATTACGTTCAATACCTATCCAAACATTACATATCATGAGTCTAAACATTACCCAATTCCTCAGAGTGCTATATAATTCTAGGTACACACATCACATTCATTCTCATGCATAAGTGTGCCACATAGATCACACAGCATAGATCCATTCACAATCATATTTTATTCCAAAATCAAGGAGTGTTAACACATATACTTATGTCCCATGTAAAAGAATTGTGAGTTTATAAAGGTGAATAACCCTGATAGGAAATGGAAATGGTATTCACTACACAATTGATTTGGCATGGAAAATCATAGTGAAATTTCAGCAGCATAATGATGTCACTTAAAAATTCATAAAAATGGGTTGATGAGAAATATAAGTGTCTATAATCATTTGGAAATAATTTTGATAGTAAGGGGGATATGTAATAACATATCCCATAATAATTAAATTAAGATAGAATACATAAGGTAAAGGAGATACTTGAATAAAGATGAGAAAGGAAAAGATCCCTTACTTGAGTGTGCGACTCCAAATGCTTGGTAGGGGCTTCTTGAGAGCTTGGGACCCTTGGAAAAAATCTTGAGAGTATAGTTAAGAGTATGTATGTGATAATTTTTTTTGTGAATAGAAATGTGATCTCGGGTGGGTTTATATATGAAAAGATGGGGATTTCTTTATTATTTAGATTTTGGACTCTATATAATAAAATTAACAATACCACAAACCATCTGATGGGTTTTTACACTAGTTTCTACCAAATGGGAGTGGTTATAATTATTTTACATGGAAAAGTGATTAACATAATAAAATAATTCCCTTGCTTATGTGGAGATGAGTCACACTCATAAAGAAATGATTTTAAAATCTTAAATTATATTAATATTTTTGGAGGACATATATTTGCATAATAAAATTTATAAAATAAAACAAAAATATTTTATTTTAAAAGGAAAATAATTATTTGGTCTTGGATACATTATATAGTATTTATTACCTCACTTTTGGGACATTATTATGTCATAATACACAAAATATATTTATACGATATTTAATTTTTAGCCAAATATTAGATTGTCTTAAAAAATTATAAAAAATTTACTATTTGATAATTTCGGAAAATTGATTCAAAAAATAATATTAATTTTATCAAAATAATTGTATGAATATGTGAATTTTTACTTTTAAAATAATAATTGATATTTATTGAAAAATTCTGTCTTTTTTTTAGAAATAACAGTTTTGAAACAGTTATAAAAATTACATTTGGATTCATAAAAATTACATGATATTTAATATAAAGTATTTAATAATAATATTTTATTATTTATTTCAAAAATATATTAATTCATAAAAAAATCTTTAATTGAATATGGATATTACCCAAAAATAATATTTATGTTTTATTGTATCAAAATAAAAAACATATATAAATTAACAATAATAGGATGAGAATATATCAATTATTATATAAAAAATAATGAAAATAATAATATTACTATTGTATTAATACATATCCCTTTAATACACCCACAAATTTCCTAAGGGTAATGTGTGTGATGGTAGGGCTTTCATGGGGTGGTTCAACGAACAAGGTTTGGGTCATGATCTCGATGAGCATAAACCGTTCCCATAAATGGTTTTTCTCATGCTTAAGTTATTGGATCTCAACATGGGATTGGTCAAGGAAAATTCCTAGAGATTTTATATACTTTATAAGATCATATAAATGTGATTCATAGGGTATGATCCTACTGGTTGAGGCCATCAATTCCTTTGTCTATGTCAATTGGATTTGATAAAACGTATATTTATAATAATAATGTGATCACTACTCAATGACTATATTATCAACAATAATTTCACATAACAGTCCTTTAAATACAATTTTATATTATAAAATAAAATATGTTCATGTGTTTTCTATAACCATATTACATAATAATTTCTTTAATTAATACAGAAGGGGAAATTATTTTTATAAGAGTTTGGATCGTTACACAGACCATACCCTGATCTCAACCAGCCTGAGTCAGAATGTCCCACCAACACTTGGTGGAATCACACAATATGCAGGTCACAATACTTGCCCTATACTCTAGAGTGATCACAATATGCTCAAAGATTAACACCATATACTATAACCATGAATCTGAAGCCTGAGGCTCGCCCTCCCTTGAGAAGGTGGGAGGATGCTGCTACTGAAACTCACGAGTCGGCTCTTCCATATAAGGGGAAGGTTGAAGTCACCCTGAACTGATTTCATGAAGAGAAGGAAGCTATCAAAAAACTGGGCATCAACACCTAATGGAGGATCTAGAGGAGGTTAATCAGGTGGCACTACTGGATGTATTGTGGGGGGTCATGGCCCACCACCTCTAGGGTATGCTCATCTACACTTTATTGGTGTTCAACATGAGGTCATCATGGTTTTATAGCTCTAGAAATTCCAATATCATGACTCAGACATTATTTATAATAGATAGGGAAAGTGAGAAAGAAGGACATGTACATGCCTACCTATAAGAATTATACAACCCTTAGCATGCTCCAAGAGCTAGGTCTGGGTGATCAGAACGAGTCACAAAAAGTACATAGAAGACACAACCTACTTCCCACTACTTTAAGGGTCAGGGTCAAGGTCTCATATCACACATATATAAGACCATTTCATTTTTATAATAATGTTAATTTTAATTCTTTTATTTAATTAAATTTCCTTTAAGTGGTTGAATTATATGAATCAACATCTCTAATTTATAGGCGACCATAGACCTTATAAATTGGATAGTTGGGTCCATTTAATCATAACTACAATGCATTCCAGCCCATGCGACCAATGTTCCATGGCTCAAAAAGCCACAATTAGATGATTAAGGCATCTTCTTTAACCAATTTCAGAAAACGATGTTAGGTTAATGTAGATGATTTAAGTTCCAATTGTGTTTCTCGTTATTTTAAGGAAATATAATCATATAATAATAATAATAATAATAATAATAAAACACTTTAAGGAACAATAACAAGGAAATAAAACAATTATATACAAAACATGTAATTCACACTAAAAAGTACACATGGAACTGAAAGATTCATGCCATTTAAATCTTAAGGTGCTTAATATGATGCATGAGTTTCAATGTTCCCTCATATCATCAAGATGAAATAATAAATATTACATCAAGGTGTTAATGATTCAAATAAATTATTTCACCCTATGGTGTAATCCATGAAACTGTAATAGCACAACCAATAATAGTAATTACCTATCCCAGGAAATTTTTTGTTCCCCTATACGTAGGGAAGCTACTCCCAGAAATAGGATCGAGAAAAAAAATTCTTATATCCTAGTCTCATGTTTAAACCCAAATAGTAATAAAAAATAGAAAATACCTCTAATACTACTTTTTAGTTTCCCAACCAAGATTCCTCTTCAAGGGTTCCCCAAGTCGGTGGGCCACAATACCTCAAGATCATTGCCCTGAATTAAAGAGGCTTCAGAATAATATAATGGTTCTAGGGTGCATCAGTGGGGAGAATATTCCCTCACTAATCAGAGTGGAGTGTGAAAATAAATAATGATAATAGATGGAATAAGGATAAGTAAGAAACATATTGCATCATAATTATACCAAAACATGAAAGATAAGTTAACAAATTAGCGGGAGCATAAAAATAATAATAACTGATAAAATATGATGATGATGTTATGATATGTATCTATAAAAAATTACTACACAGGGGAAGGGGATACAAGAATAAACAAAATTCTAAAAAAACATAAATAAGACCAAAATCTTATAATTCTAGAGTCTCAAGCATAGGCTTGTTCCTATACCCCAAAATCCATCCTAAATTTGGAATCAAACATCAGAAACAGTCTGCTTCCCTTTATCAATACATACAACCATAAAGTCTTATTCGATGCCAAGGGAGTCCCAATTAGGGTGTCATATATAATCACAATAGGTTTCCACCCATGTAATATCCATTAATTCTTTTAAGGTATTTTTCATTTAATTTAAATTCTTTATTTGTTTTTGGGGGTTTCTCATGTATTTTTGGAGAAGGGGGGAGGGGTTCATCGTGATTTTGGCCAAACCGTGTGACCATTTCTATATTTAAAAACAAAATTTATTTATTTTATAAATCATTCATTTTATTAATGTTTTTAACCCATTCCACATTCCACTTGGACTCCACAGACCTATTCAAACCACCATATCTATTTTGACCACTTAGAAACTCATTATCATTCTAGATTTGGGTGATTAAGTTAGGCATTGGGCCAACTCGTGAGCCCATTTACATCTTTAAAAAAATTTATTTCTTTAATATATCATTATTTTTTAATGTTTTTTGGTGATTCCACCTCCCAATAGAATCAAAAAACCCCAGGCTCACCCAAATTACCTATTTTTCCACTTTGGAGCTCATTTGCATTGCGGTGTAGGGCAGAATTTCTCTAGGTTTATCAAATCGTCTAGATTTGAGATGGTAATTTGTTTCATATATAAATCATTCAATTTTCTCTATTTTCCCCTATTTCAGTACCCATTTGACCTCCTCAGTCTCATTGTAGCCTTCCTATCAGTTATGGTTTCTTGGAGATTTAAATTTTAGTGGATTTGTGGTGATTTCTTCATGATCTTTCAAGTAAGTGGATTTCCTTCCTCCCTCCTTCCATTTGAATAGAGTTTCTTCCATTTAATCTTGAAGTTACTATTGTAAATCAAGTAGGGATTCGAAACTAGGGTTTGATCTTGGGTTTCATGTAATAATACCATGGTTTTAGCTTTCATTGAACTCCCTTGCGGTGCACCAGTGGTGCGGGTGAACTTTCACACAAGGATTTGGTGTTTTGACACTTGTGGTAGGTGATTACATGTGTAATGACTCTTAGATAATTTAGAACATCTGGATTTATAATTTTTTCATGTTCATATTCCTTTTTCAATGGTGCAAAAACTATTTTTGGTTGTATTTGTTAAGCGAATGGTGCTAAAATGGGATTTTTGTGTGAAAATGGGTGTTTTTCATGGATATCCCATGTTGGATCATTTGGGGTAGTTTTATAATGGATAAAATGGTTTTATTAAAATGTTTTATTGCTATCAATTCTATTTTAGTGAAATATGGGTATGAACATGGTGTTCAATGTGGAGTTTTTAATGAATTTTTTTTTGCAAAACATTGTTATATTTTTTGATGTTGTTTTATGGAAATTTTAAATGTTTTATTGAGTGATATAAGTGGTGAACAACATGTGTAGCTATAGTTTTTAATGTGGGTGATCAGAACTAATGATTTTATTTCCAATTGTATTTTGGTAACATGTGGAATTCATTTGAGCACAAAGGGGGAAACCCAGGTATCTAGGTGGGTGGACGTGTACTAGTATGCTAGTGATGTGGAGTGGTTTTATCCCTATTTCACTTAGAAATTTGGACATTGAAAACACAAAAAACTATATTTATGATGTTTCAAGAACATTATTTTATGGGTATATTCCCTACTAGTGGATCATGAATGATAACAAATATTACTATGGTTACATTACACCGAGATACGAGGTACATGGGGCCCAAAACTAACTAGTTCCTAGGGGTGTTCTCGAGATTAGTGCTCATTGGATATTTTCATCTTGTATTGATTAATATATTGAATAATTTGGGTGTTATACTATTGGTATTATTCTCAAAACTTACTTAAAACCCTTGGGTGAAATTATAATTTATCATGTGTGACGAAGGTAAAGTCAAGGCCGTCGGTGATGGCGGTTCAGGTTTCTAGTTTATTCCCTTAGCGCGGTGTTGTGGAGAAGGCTTGTGGGTGATAACCCCTTGTAATGTGGAGTCACTTGGGATATTTTTCTGAAAATATTATGTATCTATGGACCTCTTGTGTCATGTTTAAACCTATTTTTTAGTTATGTATTTTATTTAAGTCATGTTTGGCAAAAAATTTCAGATTTGGTTTATTGATTGTTTTTCATTGTTAAATGATTCTAAACTCTAGTAAATCATTCTCAAACCATAATACATGATACATGGGAACATGTTCCAGCCTGTAGGGATAGGGAATTCACTTCTGGCCTTGCCATGGTCTATGTTTAGTGCCGGTAATGATGGAGACAAGATTTTCTTCGTGAAAAAATGTTATCAAAGGCGGCCAATGTTTTTGGGTTATATTATTATTTTGGGATGATTCAGGCTAGATAGAAGCTAGGAATTTCAGGAATCAATTTCTTGGTCATGATTAGGGTTTCTAGACCACACCTCTTGTAGAATACCTCAAGCCACCATGGGACATTGTAATTTTTTGTTTGACTTCAATTCCAGGTGAGATGTGTGGTCTATAGACTACACGTGGACATCGATTGGGGTGGAGTAGTTGTTTCTTTTATTGTTGTAATGTGTCTTGATTATTTATATTTTATGTTATTGAATAAATTTTCAGAATTTTTTTACTGATTTTTTTTCTTGTGAATGTTTTCTTTTGTAGCAACATTCCTTCCCAGAAATCTCTCATCCACCCACAGGAGGAAGCCAGAGAGAGTTCTCCCTCACCACCGGACTAGAGGCTAGTAGAGGCTGTGGTTAGGGTTGTCCAAGATTTTTGAAAAGGATTGGATACTATTACAATAATAGTTAGGGAAGATGAGACTACTATTAAGAAGGAAAAATACCAGTATTTTTTGAAAAACAAGCCTCCTACTTTCTGAGGTAGCACAGAACCCTTAGAAGAAGAGGAGTGGTTCAAAAAGATCCAAGGCATGTTTGAGTTCCTTGACAAACTTGAGGAGGTCATGGTGATTTGTGACTCTTTCCTATTAGAAGATCCCAATCGCAGGTGGTGGGAATCAGTGCTTTAAGTTGGGAATAATTAGCAGATGAGATAAAGTTATCTTCAACAACTAGTATTGTCCTGAAGTTTTGGAGTATGCTCAATATCAATAGTTTATAGAGCTTGTTTAGGGGGATATTTTTGTAATGGAGTATACCAAAAGTTTTTCTGAGTTGGTCCTGTATGCTTTGTAAATGGTCTCCAATGAGCAGATGAAGGCCCAAATGTTCGAGAGGGGTATACTGCCAGAGATCTATTCCTAGGTCTTCTTATTCAAGATAAAAACTTATACAGAGGTGGAGGAATGGGTGTGTATGGTGTAGATAGAATGCAAGGGGGGAGATTTTTGGGGGGGATAATATCAGGTTTGGGATGTGGTATATCTTTTGAGAAGAAATGGAAGTGGGAGGGGCATGGAAAGAAGGGGGTGGAAAATTAGGCCAACCTTCTAGGCATTTTTCTTCAGTGGCTTCTCATGCGAGGTTCATCATATGCCACCTATGTGAGATTCTAGGGAACATCTTAAAAACATGAGATTTTCATTTGAATCCTGATTATCAGTGTGGTGGTATGTAACACTTGCATCACTTTTATAGGATGGCATGTCCATTATAAATTGGTGCAGGATTAGTGGCTTCCAGGGGAGTTCCAGCTTAATTAGAGTAGTCAATGATAGGGGGATCTCAGTTCGGTGGTCTTGTAAGTAGGGATGTATCATATTCTAAGAAAAACTAGTTAAGGGAAGAGACCTAGGTGAGCATCCATTCTCAGGCAGAGACTAGGCATATTCATGTGGGGGATCAGGTAATAGTGGGATTAGAGGCAGGACCATTGACTATTTGAGATACCATTCTGATTACCTATTTTATAGCCACTTGTCCTTTTGATACTGGTGCTTATGTTTTATTCATCTCTAACCATACTGTGAACATTCTGAATTTTCCAACTGAGTTTTTTTACTTTGTGATGGATTTGATGACTCTGCTGGGATATAAGAAAGAACAAGGTCTCGGGTGCCCGTCGTGTGCCCTTTCCGTGTCAAGGGTTGAGATACATTGGGACCTCCTAGTCTTAGATATGGATATTTTTGACATGATACATGTAATGAATTTTATAGTTCACATTCAAGAACTAATCTATTTCTATAGGCATAGGGTGAGTTTCATAGCACATAATGGGAGTCATCAGGCTTTTCTTAGGGAATGGGATCCTCAGTCGGGTCGAGCAGGACCTCCACTCCCAAAGTTGGGGAATCTTATCTTCTAGTTATCATCGCTCACACTTGAGAATGATGGTAGTGTTCCTTAAGGTGGACTACATCATGTAGTGGATGAGTTTCTAGAGGTAATACCCGATTATTTTTTAGACTTTCCTCTGGAGCGGGATGTGGGGTTCTCAATTGATATCGTACCAGGAACACAACCAATTTATCTTCCTTTATATCCTATGGCCCCTACTGAATTGGGGTAATTAAAGATTCAACTAGATGACTTAGAATCCAAAGTATTCATTTTCCTGAGTGTCTCTCCTTGGGCCACTCCTATTCTATTTGTGAAGAAGGATGACAGGTCCCTTTGGTTTTTCATTGAATACCAAAAGCTAAATAAAGTAACTATCAAGAACAAATATCTTTTTTCCCAATTACAATATTTTATTGACCAGTTGAAGGGGGAAAAGTGGTTCTATAAAATAGACTTGTGTTCGGGGTACCATCAACTCAGGGTGAAAGAGGAAGATATCCCAAAGACAACCTTATGAAGTAGATATGACCAATTTGAGTATATGGACATGCCCTTCAGATTTCCCAATGCTCTGGTGGTCTTTACGGCACTCATGAATAGGTTGTTCCACTGTTATCTCAATTCCTTAGTCATGGAGTTCATGTAAAGCATCCTTGTTTACTCTAGATCTGATGAGGAACACGAGCATCATTTGAAGATTGTGTTGGGAACATTGCAGGATCACTGCCTCTATGCAATGATTTCCTAGTGAACTTTCTAGACTAGGGAGGTGATGTTTCTGGGGCATGTGATCTTAGAGAATGGTGTTTAGTGGACCTCAATAAGATTAGTGCTATTATGTCATGGGTGCAGCTGAAGAACATGTTTGAGATCAAGGGTTTCCTCATTCTAGATGGTTACTACATGCATTTTTTTCGAGATTTCTCTCATATTGCTTTGCCTATGACCATGCTCACCTAAAAAGGGGTGAAATTTTTATGGGTCCTAGAGTGTCAGGAATCCTTCGAGAAACTGAAGCGGTGGTTGACTACTGCCCCCGTGCTAATTTTTTCAGAGGATAGAAAGGGGTATGTGGTGTATTGTGATGCTTCATGTATGGGTCTTGTGTGTTTTTTTATCCAGGGTGATCATGTGGTGGCATATGGTTATCACTAACTCTGAACACATGAAAATAATTATGTGACCCCCGAATTAGAGTTATAAATGGTGATGCATGCTTTTAATACATGGCGTCACTACCTCTTTAGGGAGAAGTTTATATTCTATTTTGATCACAAAATCTTGGCCTATATCTTCTCATAGAAGGACCTCAATTTGAGGTACTACCATTGGATAGAGTACTTGTATGGGTTCAACATCAACATAGTCTATACCTTGGGAATGGGAAATGTGGTGGTGGATTCTTTGAGTAGAAAAGTATGAGTGAAATCCTTGAAGAAGTCCAGTGATGATTGGAATCTAATAGGGATCTTTGATCAGATGAATTTGGAGACCTAGGAGCACAGTGGAGGTTTGTTCTTGGAAAGAATTCTGATGAATCCTTTTCTCTTGGAGTTGATTCAGTGAGAACAACCCAATAATGAGATTTTTCTATAGTTGAGGTTGTTTCTTCATAGTGGGGAGACGTCTTTTTATTGGTCATTGTATCACAAAGGGATTTTGTGCTTCAAGGGCCGTTCAGTAGGGCCACCATCTCTGTGGAAGGTGGTGATGAAAGATAGCCACCAGTATCAGTGTAATTTCTATTCAGGTTACACCAATATGTATTATGATGTGATATTACATTTTTGGTGGCTAGGTATGATATGAGACATAGCTGACTTCACGTCGAGATACTACACATATCTGTAGGTGAAAGCGGAGCACCAAAGGCCCTCTGGTTTTCTCCAGCCATTACCTATTCCTACCAAGAAGTGGGACAAGGTTTCCATAGACTTAATTGTTGGATTACCTTGTACAACATGGGTTAAGAATTCTATTTGGGTGGTGATTGATCATATGACCAAATCAGCCCACTTCATTCTGATCAAAGATACTACAAAAGTGGGTGAGTTGGGCCGTTTGTATCTCTAGGAGTTGGTAAGGATTCATGGTGTTTCATCACCAGTTGTCTCAGATAGAGACCCCTGTTTCAATTCATGGTTTTGGGAAGTCCTTTAGAAGGACTTGGAGTCATAGATTAAGATGATCATGACATACCATCCTCAAATGGATGGTCAAACCGAGAGGGCGGATCAGATCCTAGAGGATATACTCTGTGCATATATTTTGGACTTTGGAGGTTCAGGGGATAACTATTTGGGATTTTTTTTAATTTTCCTATAATAATAGTTACCAATCCTTGATTCTAATGGCTCCTTTTGAGGTGATATATGGTTGGCCTTGTCGGTCCCCCCTATGTTGAGATGAGGTAGGTGAGATTTCACTGTTGGGGACAAGCTTTCTACATGAGATGTCTAAAAAGGTCAAGTTTATTAGGAATTGTTTATTAAAAGCTAAGAGTCATCACAAATCTTATGCTGACTAGAGGCTTCGAAACCTAGAGTTTTCTGTGGGTGATGAGGTATTCTTGAAAGTAGCCCCTCTTCTGGGACGTCATCGATTTGGAAAGTAAGGGAAGCTAATACCACGATATGTTGGTCATTTTGAGAACACTGAGCTTATTGGCAGGGCATAATACAAGTTTCCCTTGCCTTCTTAGTTGACTTACATTCATGATGTCTTCTATATCTCCCAGTTGAAAAAGTACAACCGGGATCCATCCCATTTGCTGAATTGGGAAGAACTGGAGATAGAGCCTGGTCTATCTCTGTTTTAGGAGCTGGTGAAAATTTTAGACTCCCAAGAAAAAGTTCTATAATGGAAGACTATTTCTCTATATTGAGTCATCTAGCAATATGGGACTGATGATCATGAGACATGGGAGTGGAAGTCATAGGACAAAGAGAAATTTCTGTTTCTCATATCTAATCAGGCTTCAAGATGACTTTCTGAGGGTGGAAGTTTTTTATGGTGGGGAGAATTGTCACATCCTTGATTTCTTTTTAAGGTACATTTCATTTAATTTCTATTCTGGATTTTTTTTTGGGGATTTTCCATGTATTTTTGGAGAAAGGAGGGTTTCATCATGATTTGGGCCAAACCGTGAGCCCATTTCCAAATTTAAAAACAAAATTTGTTTATTTTATAACTTATTCATTTTTTTAATGTTTTCATCCATTACACATCCCACATGGCCTCCATTAACCTATTCAAACGACTATGTCTATTTGGATCTCTTAGGAACTCATTATCATTCTGTATTTGGGTGATTTAGTTAGGCAATGGTCCACCCCATGATCCCATTTCCTACTTTACAAAAAAATAATTCTTTAATATCTCATTGTTTTTTAATGTTTTTTTAGTTATTACACCTCCCATTAGAATACAAAAATTCTAGGTTCACCCCCATTTTTGATTTTACCTCTTTGGAGCTCATTTTCATCATGGATTAGGGAGAAATGTGTCAGGGTTTCTCAAATCATCCAGATTTTAGAAGGTAATTTGTTTCATCTATAAATCATTAAATTTTTACACTTTTCCTCCCATTTCATTCCCCACTTGACTTAGCCTCATTAGATCCTCCTTATCAATTTTGGTTTCCTAAAGATTCAAATTTTAGTGTATTTGGGGTGATTTCTTCAATATATCTCAAGTAAGTGGGGTTCTTTCCTTCCTCCTTCCATTTTATTAGGGTTTATTCTATATCTTCATGAAGTTATAATTATCAAAAAATTAGGGATTCAAACATAGGGTTTGATCTTTGGATTCATGGTCTAATCTTGTGATTTTAATTTTGATTGAACTCCCCTGTGGTGCGGTGGTGGTGCAGGCAAACTTTCACATAAGTATTTGGTGTTTTGACACTTGTGGTAGGTGATTCCATGTGTAATCACTCTTGGATGATTTATAATTATTCGAATTATAATTTTTTTCATGTTCGTATTCCTTATTCATTGGTGAAAAAACTATTTTTGGTGGAGTTTGTTAAGCTAATGGTGCTAAAATGGATTTTGTGTGTGAAAATGGGTGTTTTTCATGGATATCCCATGTTGGATCATTTAGGGTTTTTTATTAATTGATGAAAAAGTATTATTTAAATGTTTTTGTGCTATAAATTCTCTTTTGATGAAATATAGGTATGAACATGGTTTTCAAAGTGGGGTTTTCAATAGATTTTATGTGCAAAACTTTGTTATATTTTGTAATGTTGTTTTATTGAAATTCAAAATGTTTTATTGAGTTATATAAGTGGTGAAAATAAAGTGTAGATACTATTTTGAATGTGGGTGACCCAAAATGATGATTTCATATGTAATTGGATTTTGGTAACATGTGGATTGTTTTTGATAAAAAAGGGGGAAACCCGGGTATCTAGGTAGGCAGATGGGTACTAGTACGCTAGTTATCTGAAGTGGGTTTCTCCATGATTCACTTAGAAAGTTGGAAATTTACAACACTAATGAAACTATATTGATGATTTTTGGGGACCACTAGGTTATGGGTATGTTCCCTACTAGTGTCTCGTGCATGAGAAAAAATATTACCATGGTTACTTTACACTGAGGTTTGAGGTACATGAGGCCTGAAACTAACTAGTTCTTAGGGGTGTTCCCAAGATTGGTGCAGTGTTGTGGAGATGACATGTGGGTGATAACCCCTTGTCATGTGGTGTACCTTGGGATATTTTGTTCCCACTTTCATGTATATTTGAACCTCTTGTGTCTTGTTTAAACATATGTGTTTAGTTCTAGATTTTATTTATGGCATGTTTGGGATAAATTTTCAGATTTGTTTTATTGATTGTTTTTTGTTGTTAAATTATTCTAAACTCGGTTAAATCATTCCCACACCATAATACATGATACTTGGGCACTTTTGATAGCCCTTAAGGATAGGGAACACCCTTCAGGCCTTTCCATGGGCCAGGTTTTGTGCTAGTAATGATGGAGACCACATTCAGTTCGTGACAACCCACATTTTATAAAAAAATACATAACATTCATTTTAAAATAAGAAATGTGCCATAGTAATTAGATGAAAAATATAAATAAATAAATAAATTCATTGTACTGGGTTCCACTTAGAAACCCATAAAATTAACCTACTTTGGAATAAGATAGTGATTCTGAACCAAAGGAACGTATTAAGATAATGTGAGAGGTATAATGTTCCCATTGATGGAATGTCCCTATGATTGTTCTTGGGCCTAGAGGATATGTTGCTACGTTTTCAAATTCAAGGATCATTTATATTTTAAAAAATATTATTTCCTTTTTGATTAAATTCAATTTATAAACCACTTTAGAAAATATATAAAGACACCCTGAGCCCATCCATGTCAACCTGGGGAGACTTTACAAGTATCACTCAAGGGCCTCCTTATATGACTAATGCAGGGATACCATCTATGGTGACCCAAGGATGATGATCCATGTGTCAGTCCAAGCATGGTGTAAAAATTTTCAAATACAGACCTTCGAGTTCTTACCTGGTATCTCACATAGGTACCCATGTCTCTCTCAAGAAATGGTACAACCTATCATTCCATTGAGCCTGTCCAAGGGGTATCCAATAAGGAACAAGTGTCACTCATCTAGAGGTAAAAATAGATAACACTTAGTGATCCTATCCCAGACATATCTAATGTCACTACCAACATGTTTAAAAATAATTGACCATTTAAACAATAAGGCATGAGAGTAATTTCAAGGGGTCTTTAAATAAGAACCCCTTGTATCACCCCTGACACTACGGTGAAACAGGTAAATAAAAAAAAGGAACACAAACACACACACAGACACATATAATTCCTATAAAGTACTATTTAATTTGTTCAAGAATTTATATTACCATAGGCATATTAGTCAAGGCATTTCATTGGGAAAAACCATTTAATTCATAAGCCATTAGGCATTGGCACTTGGACAATTAAATTAATTCAACTATTCAAGAGTGGCATGAGGTTCAAGGGTTTTTCATTAGGTTCATCACCCTAAACAACTCAATGTACAACTCATGGTATTTAATATGAAACAAACCCGCTTAGGAATGTTCAACAAGATAATTACAAAAGGTAAATTAAGAAATATAGTTGAAGAAAAACCAATTTGATTTCATGACTCCAAACTATTAATCCATGGAATTGATTATCCACTATCTCAGGTTTCCAAAGGTTTGGTAAGGCATTCATTTTAATTATGTTTAACAAAATTGAGGTGATGATAGAAGTATCTGGCTCAAGGAACAATTATGAATTATATATGGTGAAATAAAATAATGAGAAAGGATATAGACAACCCACCTTAACCTTTTAGAGCTTCCCTTATCTAGTTATGACCTTTTATTTATGTTAGGATAAAAGAAATTGACAAAATCATCAAATTACATGAAAATAGAGAAAATGATCTTGTAACTGAATAACACAACAAATAGAATGAAGAAGATGAAACAGATTACAGAGGATTAAATATCTCACCTCAAGATTTCCATTGGATATGATGGTAATAAAAAAGGATTCCAGATGGAGGAGTTGGATCAAAACCTTTATAGAATAGGAGGATAAGCTACGTTCGAAGGAGTAGGATTCTCAGCCGCTAGGGAAAACAATGGAGAAGGAAAAAGAGTTTAAAATCATATAAGAGGGGGTGGGGTTATAATTTAACCCAAGCATAAAGGGGTGAATGGTTTGGCCACAAAGTTGGCCAAATCATGTGCCAAATGTGTGTAAGGATCTACTAAACTATTAAAAACCCACTATCCAAAAGATTCTTATGGGTTGCACGACCACGCGGCTTGGGTCACATGGTGGTAGAAAAACTATGTGGGCCCCAGTTCCCCCTATTTGAAATAGTAAAGTTTATGGAAACTATATGGTCTAGGATATATGGTTTATCCTAACCATTCATCCTAGTATTTTCATTCCATTTTTGGGTTTCGGAATCTGAATGATCCCCAGACACACCTGAGATGTAACACCCATAGATTTGGTGAAATATTTTTTTGAATTGATTTAACCTTTTTGATATTTTTCATTTCATGGAAAACTTTATATATATATATTTATACTAAATAACTAAGTTTTTCTTGAGTTATATGAAACAACAAGTTGATATTACATGACACGCAACACCGACCCAGATTGTGTTACTTGCAACATTGAATGTCTACGAAACAACATTTTATTTTTATAATTATTTAAAGGTGATTGTTATAACATAATTGATAAACCTAGTAATATGAATAGTAATTAATAGATTTTAAATTTAAATTTTATGTTTTTATATAGATAAATAATTTTTATAATAATATGGACAATATTTAGTAATGTCTTTATATGTTCAAAAATACTATTTTTCTTAAAAGAATTACTTTTTATGTCCTTCTATGAATATTAATAAAATTATTATTAGAAATTTTTAGAAATTTAATATGATAAAATAAAATTATATTTTGAATTGATAATGTCAAAATTATCTCTGAGTAAAGTTTTGGGATTATTCTGAGAAACTTCATTTTTGGATAAATAGTGAAAAAATTGAATTTTAATTCAAAACCGCATTTTTGTCTAATTTATTTATATATATAACTTAAATTTTAATCGGGTTTTAAAGTAAAAATAGATAAATTATACATATATTAATACAATTTAGGTCGTTAGAATCATTTTTATATTGAATTTAAATATAAAGTATTAATGAACTTTTGAATATTCTCACTTTAAAAAACCGATTTCTTGACACGTCTGTGGGGTTAGCATTAAACTTATTTTTTCCACTTCTCTAAAATAATTTAAAAAAATTGACATAAAAGGTTTTAATAAGTATAAAATATATATTCTAATAATCAAAACTTAATTCTTTTCTAGAATTATTAGTGAAAGTGACTAAGATTAATAACAGTGATTAATGTAAAATTAAGCTTATCAAGGTATGAAACCTTAAACATAAGGGAGAAAATGACATATCCACTCATAAAACACGAATCTTATTGATATATTTCAACCATAAAACATTTATTATTAAGTCTTTTTTTTTAGGTAAAAACGTTGGAAAACCTAACTTGTTTCCAAAAATTTCAAGTGTGTCCCCTCCCTCTACTATAAAAAGGCACTCACATATCCCACTTCCTCACACCTCTAGAGACACTTTTTATCAGAAAATATCTACCTATATAGATCCTAAAAATCCCTCCATTAAACCTATAATCCCCAAATTTTTCATAAATATATCATAGGAATCCCTTTACTGCAAACCAAAAGGAGTTACCCAAATAAGAGGTGACATCCTCCCTCAAGAACCTTTATTTTATTTTCATTATAAACTACCTAAAACATTATTATTCCATGATTATATAATAAAAAAATTATCCTAAATATAATTATATGTTTTTATTATAATCTTTCTACTTGTATTTACACACACTTCCATCTAATGGATAATGAACTTACCATTCTTGTGTACGACGAACTACCGCCTCATGAAATAATGTTTTTAATTTTTCAATTACACCATTCCTGGTTATATTTTATGATGGTAATGGTGTTTATATATGATATATGTGATATTTATAATGTCTTTATTCTTCTTTTAAATTTTATATGTAACATACCATTATGATTTCCATTTTGTGTAACTATGATAACTTCATTTTTGGAAGTGTTCACTACCGCCTACTTAAAATGATGTTATTCATTCACAATTTTCATGAGATGTATTAAGGATATGTTTAGTAAAATTATATGATATATATAACATAATAATTATAATATAATGATATTATATATATATACATATATATTTCATTTACTTACTTTCTTTTAATATGATAATAAAACAGAAGCAACGTTCCTGCATACGCACGACGTACCATCTCTATGAACGGTGTATTTCGTTTAATATTTATATATTATATAGATTATTAAAAATAAATACATAATAAATATATATGATATTTTTAATATGTTTTTCTTTTTGGAAAAAAATTAATCATTGTCAACGTAAGAGGATCAAGAATAACAAGTCAAAACTTCTATGAAAAATAAAGTTGATATTACCTGAAAACATATCATTAACATAGAGTTATTAATAAACATGTAATATAAAGTCATAAAAAATCATATATGGTATTAGATATAATAATATTGTTCTTTTTTATATTTTTAATAAACTTATATTTATTATAAAGGAGTTTTTAACGTGTATGAAGAAATTCAATACTTAAGGTAAGGGAATTTCATCTCGCTTTTTATTTTCATGAGATACATTTCATATTCACCACTCGCTTATTTTGTGTGGTTTGTATACTACCTTATGAAATGTTATATCATTAATTTAATTTATTAAATTATATTAAAATCATTAATTTTATTTTATTCTTCCATGGGGATCAAGATTTTAAAGTTACTCAAGTATTAAGGGTTTTCTCGTCTCACTTCTATTTTCCATGAGACACAAGTCATGTTCACCACCTATTTCTTATATGTGATGTGTATACTACCCATCAATGTATTATATGATGATTATAAATAAATTCATGGGTATTTACATATCCATTTGATGATATATTTCATGGGTTTATGTTTCAAAAGTTACTAAATTTCTAAATTAATTTTTTCTAGATTTTCATTCTTTGAGACAAATGTCATGTTATACAAGAATATTTTACTATGTGGTGTATATAAGACCCTTGAAATGTTAAATCATGAATTTAATTCATTTAATGATATTATAAGCTTTATTAAATTTCATTTTATTACATGGGGAGTATAATTTTAAGTTACTAAGTGGTAAGAGTTTATTGAAACAATCACATCGTTTATCAAGATTGTTTCTAATTATGCTTACATTGGTGAAATATTATGATCCATATCTCAAGAAAACTTATGAATTTTCTTATTCTATATATATTCATTATATTTTCAGGTATTGGTTCCATTTTTTAACTCTTTCTTATATAATATTTTTAATAATTTTTGATACCACTCTCCTCAGTCAGAAATATGCATCCTTTCAAAACCAAGATTTTAACAAGATTTTCAAAAAAACTTCAGGAATTTTTTATAAATTTTCAATGTATTTTCAAAGAATTGGTTTTCAAAACATTTTCAAGTATTATTTTTATGTTTTAGAATTATTTTCAATGAAATGTTTTTCAAAACATTTTCAATAATTATTTATAAGTTTTCAAAGTATATTAAACAAAATGGGTTTCAAATTGTTTTCAATATTTATTTATATGTTTTAAAATTATTTTCAAATAAACGGTTTTTAAAATGTTATGAAGCTTATTTTATAATTTTTCATGGAAAAATTTTTTCAAAATTTTTTCAAGCTTCTTTTATAAATTTTCATGGGAAAAGGTTTTCAAAATGATTTCAAGAACTATTTCTATGTTTTCAAAGTATTTTCAAAGAAAATGGTTTTTAAAAGTATTTTTGTTTTAGATGAATATTTTTAAATAATAAAGGATATTTTTTATCAATAAAAGTTTTTAGAGGATATTTCCATATTATTTTCCATCTAAGGAGACATCTGTTGGTGTTACTCATGAATTTAATAGAAAATTATCCAAAGTTATATTCTTATTATTTTTTTAATAGATTATGTTTTGATGGTATTATGTTTATAAAACCTGTTATGTCACGACCCGTCCTCGGGGCCCATGCCGTGACTACCCCAAGCCCGCCTTCCATAGGCCAGGGGCTGGCGACTAGCACCAAGGCGTAAATCCCGGTAAAGGGAAGGCATTGCCTTTGTAAAGTAAACAAGCACCACAGAGTAAGAAAGCAGAAAAAGTAAACACTAAGTAAAAACTGGTACAACAATAAGTGCGGAAAGTAAGTGTGCTAGAATACAAACCCAAATTGAAGTAAAGTACAACTCAAAAAGGGAAAACAGCAACTGGAAGGAAAAGCCGCAACGTCGAGCCATCCACTGGAAGTCCCACCTGAAGGGTGGGTACAGATAGCCTCCACTGCTCCTCGGGCCAGCCGTCCGCTCTGAGTACACCCCGCCCAGTGGTCCACCTCTAGGTACCATCCTGCTCCGCAAGCCTCCATCACGATCAGCGTTGTCCGTCGTCTGCAACCAACACAACGTAGTGTGGGCATAGCCTGTGTAGGTGTGAGTATAAGCTACTCAGTAGGGACCCCAAGACCCCCGAAGGTCTCCAAAAATCCACAAAGGATAAACCACAAAGGAAAGATACAATCACGAAGTAACATCCGACACTGCTTAGGTATATGCCCATACATATACCTAAGTCATCAATTCACAATCGGCTCCAACATCCGAGCTCAAGCACAACCCAGTCCACACAGGAAATAAAAACGTAAAATCCACACAGGATAGCTCAACACAATCCACAAAGGAAAGTAAAACGTAAATCCACACAGGATGGCACAACACAATCCATAAAGGAAAGTAAAACAGGGTTTCAGCTCATATAGGTATGCTTCTTCGAATGACAATAGAGATGATCACTGATCCATCTAATTCATCAGACCCACAAAGGATCGATAGGTACTAACCCCCACAATGACCCACAAAGGATCTGACCCACAAAGGATCGATAGGTAACTAACCCCCGCAAAGACCCACACAGGATCAGGCCCACACAGGACCTATAGGCGCTGGCCCACACAGTACCGCTAAGCGCTGACCCACACAGGATCAGACCCACACAAGATCGGTAGTACTGACCCACAAAGGATCGTTGAGTGCTGTAGTCGTCGCCGTCGAATCCACTGAGGATCTCTACACAGTCGTTGTCGTCACAGTAGCAGTCGCAGCCAGCTCTAGGGTTCCCGCACACAGCAAGCTTGTTTGGGAGGGTCCGCTCCACGATCTGAGAGGCTGATACATCAACTAACACATAGTCCAGAGTTGATGTATCCAAAAGTTCAGTATCGTTAATAGGAACTCAACGTCGCAGACGGCGCGTCAATCGGACGTCCGGTCTGAGAGTTATTGGCTTTTTCGTCCCAGGGGCCCGGTTGGTTTTTAAGGCAAAACCAATCCGAAAATACTCCACCTGCGTCCAAACCTCGGGAGGAGTATGCCAAAATATCAGTCTCACTTATAGGAATTCATCAAAGTCGACGGCACGTCAATCGGACGTCCGAAGCTCAAGATATGAGTGTTTCCGCTCCGAGGGCCCGGTTGGTTTCGTGTACAAACCAACCCGGCAGAACTCAAAGTATTCCTAAACCTTGAGTGTGATATACCGAAACGACCATCTCGATCCAAGGATCGCATCGCCGCTGATGGCGCGTCGTTCGGAGGCACATGGATTAAGTTATGATCAAAAGACCGAAAAGGTCCGGAAACGGGGGGTCTGGGCCCGGACCGACCCGGCCCAACCCCCCTGGGTCGGCCCAAACCGGGTCGACCCGACCCGGGTCCGACCCGGTTGGCGCGACCCAGCCCGGCCGGGCGGCCCGGCCCTACCTGGGCGCGACCCGGCCCGGCGGGTCGGCCCGGCTCGGCTCGGCCGATCGGCCGGGCGGAGGAACCGCGGGGCGCTGCCCCCGCGGGATGAGGTATCGTGGCCCCGTGTGGGGCCGCGCTTGGTCAGAAGACGCGGCTTTTCCGAGTCCCGTGTGTCAACGGACCCACACGGTCGCGGGTCTGGTCGTCTGCCGGCGCCGCCGCGCCGGCGACCCGCGCCGCCGGTGGATTCCGCGGGCCACTGGAGTTCCTCTGGTGGTCTGATTCCATTTCCGTCTGTGCCGTAACTCCTCCCGGGTCCCGTTCTTCACTGTGGAATCAACAAATAGTCTCTGCGGCCCGCTTTGTCGTCGTTCGTCGTTCTGCACATCAATGAAGAACTGCGGAGGGTTGTCGGGCCGTGTTTGTTTGGCCCGCACCCTCCGCGTTAGGTGATAACAATCGGAAAAATGATCAACACATGAAAACATATCAAGATACAATTTTAATAATTTAAAATTGCACTTTGTTCCCGGGCTCTTTGTTTTAGAAGGAATCAACTACGGGAATAAAATATTATTTTCAAATAAAATCCCTACCCCACCGTCGCCGTCGGATGCGAGTTCGTCACGGAATTGACCGTCGCGGTAGGAGGTGATCGTCACGTCGCGGAAGGGAGTCGCGTCGTCGCGGAAGGGCATTGCGTCGACGATCTCCGAGGTTTAAAGGAAACACACGGATTTAATTGTAACAATTAAATCCATGTTGAGGATATAAACCACAAAGGAATTTAGAAGATTTTATAACTCCTACCTCAATCAGATGTTCGGAGGTTTGTCGCGGAAGAAGGAACGTCGTAGAAGAACGTCGCAGGAGGAGAATTGTTGGCGTCGCGGAACGCGGCGCCGCGTCGTCGATCTCTGAGGGTTTGGCATTCTTCGTCGCCTTTCGTCGAAGGCTAGAGTTCTTCGCGTTCTTCACATTCTTCGCGTTCTTCGTGTTCTTCATGAAGGAGGATGAAGGACTTAAGGTTTCTGTCAAATCCTCTCAATGAACAACACTCAAGAAGAAAAGTGTTGGTCTTATTTTATTACATGCCAACAAACGAAAAACCAACTAAGTAACGACCCATTAATTCATAGAATTAATTTCAACGAATAAACTGCCCAATTAATAGGAGCGTTTAATTGTTTAAGAAAATGCCCCAGTTGACTTTTATGTAATAGGGGTTTTCGCGGGTGCGTTACTTAGCGGAAAAGAAACGGTGGGGCTCATGCGGGCCCCACCTCACAAATATCCTACCAAGAGGGTAGGATATTTTGAATTGTACCCTATCCGCTTTAACTCAGCTTAAGCAGCTTTAAGTAGCTTTTAAGTGGCTTAAGTGAAATAAAATAAAGTTTGTCGTACCACATTATTTTATTTCTTAACTTTAAGCCCAAAAAATTAAAAACCACACCTGAGCAAACGCAACTCCGGAAGAGGCATTTCTAAGCAAATATCGGCGTTGTGATTCCATCGGTGCCCTCAGAATTCGATTCCGAGCACCGGTTCAAAAGTTAGAAAAACCCGATCATTCGTTCACTAAACGTACCCGAGCCAAACTTCGGAAAATGATTCCGGGCACACCGGGCCTCGGAATCACGTGCCGTCAGAAACTATGTTCTTGTAAAATTTCAAAGAAAATTAAGAAAAAAATTTCCTTGAAATTTACGGGTCTTTAAATCACTCCCACCTCAGGGCTTTACATCCCCATAAAGATACATTATAAGCTAGGGAAACAAAAGTGGGTACTGAGCACGCATCTGAGCCTCCCGCTCACAAGTGCTCTCCTGGAGGTTCCCGTGCTGCCATCTGATACGCACTAGAGGAATCGATCATCCACGTAGGACCCGTTCCTTTCGATTCTCGATCTCCACCGGGACCTCCGCAAAATTCGCCTCATCATCAACGTCTAGCTCCCCATGGTCAATGATGTGCGTCGGGTCGTGCACATATCTCCTCAGCTGAGATACATGGAAGACGTCGTGCACCCGGTGCAACTGAGATGGTAGATCCAGGCGATAAGCCACCTCGCCGATCCTGCTGAGGACCTGGAAAGGTCCGATGAAGCATGGAGACAACTTTCCGCCTCGGCCAAATCTTCGTAATCCACGTCGAGGTGAGACACTCAAGAAGACGTGGTCGCCATCCTTGAACTCTAGTGGCCTCCGCCTCTTGTCAGCGTATGACTTCTGCCGGCTCTGAGCTGTGCTCATCCGCTCCTGGATGATCGGACCTTCTCTATCGTGGCCCAGACCATCTCTGGTCCCATAAGTGCTGACTCCCCAGGGTCTGTCCAGCACAAAGGAGATCTGCAAGGTCTGCCATACAACGCCTCGTATGGTGTCATCCCGATGGTGGAGTGGTAGCTGTTGTTGTACGCGAACTCCACCAAAGGTAGGTGGTCCTCCCAGCTGCGACCAAAGTCGAGGACACATGCACGGAGCATGTCCTTGAGAGTCTGAATGGTCCTCTCCGTCTGACCATCCGTGTGAGGGTGAAAGGCGATGCTCAGACGTAGCTGTGTCCCAAACGCCTCCTACAACCCCTTCCAAAGCCGGGAAGTAAAGCGAGCATCTCGATCGGAGACTATAGATGATGGCACACCGTGAAGCCGTACAATCTCCTGAACGTAGAGATGTCCCAAGCTCTCCACTGAGCCCTGCTCTCTTATGGGTAGGAAGTGAGCCGACTTGGTGAGTTGGTCGACAATCACCCAGATGGAGTTGTGACCTCTAGAAGTGTGTGGAAGTCCAGACACGAAGTCCATAGATATGCCATCCCACTTACACTCCGGGACCTCCAAGGGTTGTACCAAACCTGCTGGTACCTGATGCTCTGCCTTCACCTACTGGCAGGTGAGGCATCGAGAAACAAACTCTGCCACAACCTTCTTCATGCCCGGCCACCAGTGCTGTCGTCTGAGGTCCTGGTACATCTTCGCCACTCCAGGATGTACCGCCAAATGAGAAGTGTGAAACTCTCTCAGCACCTCCTCTCGTAAAGTTACCGGTACTAAGGTACGTCCTCTGAAAAGGATGTTGTGCTCTACCCCAAAGGAGAAACCATCAGGGGCCTTTCCTGAGGATATCTGTGCATGCTGAGTCTCACAGTCAGCGTCCCCACGCTGTGCCTCTCTGACCCGCTGCAGTAGTGGAGGAGTGACTGTGAGAGACTGAAGGAAGGCTGCTCCATCTCTATCCACGAAGGATATCTACAAAGCGGCTAGTTGCTCTGTCGCCTCCTCAAGTAGCTGAATGCCCGTCCTCCTGCGGAGATCATCGGCTACCACGTTCCCCTTCCCAGGAGTATAGACTATCTCAAATTCATGGTCCTGGAGGAACTCGAGCCATCATCATTGTCTCAGGTTCAGTTCCTTCTGCAAGAAGATGTACCTAAGACTCTGATGGTTAGAAAAGATTATAAAGCGCTCGCCCATCAGGTAGTGTCTCCATGTCTTCAAGGCGAAGACCACTGCTGCTAACTCCAGATCATGGGTAGCGTAGTTCAGCTCATGTGGCCTCAACTGACGTGATCCATAGGTGATCACTACCCGCTCCTACATCAGGACACATCTGAGTCCGGTCCCTGATGCATCGCAGTAGACTACGTACCCTACTCCCTCCTCAGGCAACCTCAAGATAGGTGCGCTGGTCAATCTCTGTCTCAGCTCCTCGAAGCTCTGCTGACATCTATCTGACCACACAAAGGGTTTCCCCTTCTTCGTCAAAGCTGAGAGTGGTGCCGAAACTCTGGAGAAGTCTGTCACAAATCTCCGATAGTATCCAGCTAGTCCCAAGAAACTCCGCACCTCCGTCACGCTCCTGGGTGGCTCCCAAGCTAGCACTGCCTCGATCTTTGCGGGATCCACCGCAACTCCCCCCTCAGAGATGACGTGTCCCAAGAAGTGGACCTCACGTATCCAGAACTGACACTTCTATAGCTTACCATAAAGCTGGTGCTCTCGGAGTGTGTCTAGTACAACCCGTAAGTGGTAGGCGTGCTCCTCCTCAGTCGTCGAGTAAATCAAAATGTCTTCGATGAAGACTATGACAAATCGATCGAGGTATGGTTGAAAGATCCTGTTCATGAGGCCCATGAACACCACTAGAGCATTGGTTACGCCGAAAGGCATAACCAAGAACTCATAGTGGCCATACCGACACCTGAAGGTCGTCTTCTGCACGTCCTCGTCTCGAGCTCTGAACTGATGATAGCCTGACCTGAGATCTATCTTTGAGAACCACCGTGCTCCCTTGAGCTGATCAAAGAGGTCATCAATCCTCGGTAGTGGATACTTGTTCATCACTGTCACCTGGTTCAGGCGACGATAGTCGACACAAAGTCGCAAGCTCCCGTCCGCCTTCTTGGCGAACAATATCGGGGAAGCCCAGGGTGAAACACTGGGTTGGATGAATCCCTTGACCTGTAAGTCCTCCAACTGTACCCATAGCTCTCGAAGCTCATTGGGGGCCATCCGATATGCTGGAGTTGATATCAGGGTTGTCCCGGGGTACAGGTCAATATAAAAGTCTACCTCCCTGCAAGGAGGTATCCCTGGAACGTCGTCGGGAAAGACGTCCGCGTACTGATCCACCACTGCAGGAAACTAGGACTCCGCACGTCAACTGCTCCTAGTATGAGGCTAGCCAACTGATGAGTGATGGGTTGTCCTCTCCTCTGCGGAAGTCCATCCTGTGTTGTGAAGGATCCCTTCTCGCCGGTGAAGGTGAACCTGCTCCCGTCGGTGCGTACACATCGCACCTTGCGCCTAATACAGTCAATATGTGCATGGACTGTAGATAACCAATCCATGCCCAAGATGACGTCGTAAGGCCTCGACGCTGCTACAAGAAGATCCCAGCCGAAGCTCTCATCTCCTAGAGTAAGCTCACACTGCCGGCACCAGTGCGTAATCGTCGAGTCTGCTCCCGTAGGAGTCTCTAGCCGTAAGGATCGAGCCAACGGCTCTGTTGAAATCTCCGAGCTCTGAACAAGGGCAGCAGCTATGAAAGAGTGACTCACTCCTGTGTCTATAAGAACTGTAGAAAGGGTGGAATAGACACAGATCGTACCTTGAATCATCTCGGGCGCGCTGTGGTCGTAGGCCTCCGCTGCCTGGAGCTGTGCCTGTCTCTGCCCGCCAGCTCCCTGTGGTCGGGGTGGACCTCCTGGTGGTGGTGGTGGTGGTAGAGCCTCAAAGCATCGCCCACCACCTGCTGCTCGGCCAGCTCCTTTGCCTCGTCCGCCTCCTCCCTGCGGACTACCACAGTCGACCCTCTGCCTCTACCTGGGTGGCCCCTCAACTGTCTGTTGCTCCTCGGCACGGTGGTTCGGGCAGTCACGAGCCATGTGGCCCTGCCCACCGCATGTGTAGCACTGTCTGCCTCCCGAAAGACTGGCTCCACGTTGTGTGCCCCACACTGCTGAGCCTGTGTCCTGAGGTCATCTGCGTGAGGGTCTGGTCTGCCTGGACCCCTGAGTCATCCATCGACTGCCTGCTGTAGAAGACTCTGCTACGTGCCGCTCCGCGGTAGGTCTCGCCGCTGGAGAAGTATCATTAAGAAAGCTCTCGATCAAAAGGGCTTGCTCCAGTACTCCTACCTGAGTCGGAATGCTGAGGGAGATCAGCGATTCCCTGATCTCATGTCTCAAACCCTACTCAAAGGTCCGGTCCCGAAAGAATGGGTCATGTACCATGTAGGTCGAGTAGCGCGAGAGATCGGTAAATCTCGCCGAGTACTGGGCGACCGTCAAGATGCCCTGCCGCAGCTGAAGAAGCTCCTGGATGCGCACCGCACGGAGGGTGGCTGGGACTAACTCCGAGCGGAAGAGGTTCTCAAAGTCCGTCTAGAGAAGAGATGCCTCATCGTGAACTTGGAGCATCAAGCTCCACCATCGGCCCGCTGCTGCGTGCAGTAGGCTCGCTGCGAGGATCACCATGAGGTCTGTTGGTGTCCTCACTAGCCTGAAAACTCGTACCACTGCCTCCAACCAGTCCTCGGCTGCCTGGGGGTTCGTCTCCCTACGGAACCTGGGCGGTCACTGGCGCTGGAACTCATGCAGTGCACTAAGGCAACGTGCATCGTCAGCGGCTGGGGCTGGAATCATCGGTGGCTCGGCGGGTAGAGGTACCGTCGGTGCCTCTGCTGTCAAAGGGCCTTGTACCGAGGTCTCATCGCTCGGTGGGCTGTCGTCACGTACAACTCTCAGAACCCTAGCTGTCTACCGTCGTGGGGCCATCCTGAAAAGGAAACAGGTGCGCCACGGTCAGAACAGTATACCTGGTGAGCTGATACAAGTAATCACAAAGAAAACTTGAAACACACATGCAATCAATGTTTTCGTGCATTAAGTCGGAAATCAGAAGTCAGGGTCCTGGTGTACGGATACTTCAGCCGCCGCACCAACACTGGACTCCCTGGACTGATAACCACACTCAATACGCTTAACACTATTACTTCACATAGAAGAAATATCAGAGTCTGCGGTAGAACCGACCACCTTTGATACCAATTTGTCATGACCCGTCCTCGGGGCCCGGGTCGTGACATGTAACTCTTTCATGGGTTATATTTTTGTGAAACTCATTCCTTTTCCATGGTTTTTATTATTATGAAACCCATTTTTTTCAAGGTTTATGCTTTAATAAAATGATTATGTAACCTATATTTTTTCCCAAGTTAGGATATGATTACATGTTTATGTCACCCATTTCATTTCTTGGGTTATGATAGGACGTTTATTAAACCCATCTATTTTTATGGTTCATGATAGGATGAGGGTTTTATTATCTTATGGAACATGTAGGAATGATTTTATTATGATATGGGTGGGAATTATATCTCCCTACATTGAATTGGGTAAAGATTTATATCTCATGAGATAATGATGGGAATTAAGTTGATAGGATTGATCTACCATGGGAAGATGAGGAAACCTGATCCCTTATAAAGAAAAGACTGTGATTGGGGATAATGGTGTGTCTTGCCCAGAAGGTGCAATCACTATGAAGATGAAATATGGGGAAACCCAATCCACTATGGGAAGAAGGGGAAACATGATCCCTTACAAGGAAAATATTGAGACTGGGGATGTTGGTGTGTCTCACCAAGTAGGTGTAGTCACCATGAATATGGAAGATGAGGAAAACTGATCCACTATGAGAAGATGGGAAAACCCGATCCACTATGGGAAGATGGGGAAACCTAATACATTATAATGAATAGACTACTATTGGATATGGTGGAGTGTCTCGACCTATAGGTGTAGTCTCCCATGAAGTTCCTTAAAAAGTTATTGCAATGATTCTTGACTTATAGTGAATGATATTACATGATTATGTGTATGAAAATATTTATGATTCATGTCTTATGAAATGAAAATGTTTATGCCTTATTTCATGATTATAATCAATTTATGTAGGGTATGATAATCAATTGTTTTGTTCATGTTATCATAACCTTATGATCTTGTTATGATTAATTTTTTCCTTTATTTAACCTTACTAGCATTTGATATCACCTCTTTTTTATATTCCCTTTCCATAAGCTATTATGAAATATTTTATGTAAGAGTACTATAGAAGGATATATTTAAGGAAGATATTGAAGATCTTTCACATTACTAGAATAATGTTTTCCATGTTTCCAAAGATACTAACCTATTATGGTCCTTAGGTATGTATTTTTGTAATGTGTTGAATATTAATATAAAATTATGTAATATCCATGTATGTAAATCCTGGGTTTCTATAGTTGGTATCAAAGGAAAAAAAAATTCAACCTTTACAAAATAGGATGAGAAAATTTTAGTGAGATCCCTAGGGATATTTCAAAAGACACATCAAGGTTAATCTCAAAGGATAAGTTAATGTTTAGGAAAATGTCCTTGAATTTTGGTAAAGTATTAATAGAGTGGTTCCCTATAAATAAATACCTAGATGTATAACATAAGTGGACTTAGTTTTGTCATAGATATACCTAGGAGTAACTACTCCAACAAGGTGCATCATTCCTGACTAGAGCTTAATTTGGTACATGAAAACAAGCCTTACTGTGCACTTGGTTTGACACTCTCAAGGGATATGATTTGGGGGAATTCACAAAAAAAATATTGAACCATTATAAATGATTTAAATATAATACTACAATTAATAACCTAGTATAAACATAATGTGTCAAAGATTAAAGAAGTATGTGTCATTATTTAGACATCCTATAAGTAATTTTTTATGATTATGTGATTTTATTTAATGGTAAGTGTTTCTCACTATATGATTTATGGTTTTATTCAATATCCAAAACTAATGGGAACTTGGTTAAAATTGAATGTTTCATATGTGGAAGGTACGAGAATAATGAAAATCAATTTTCTAAGTTGAAATCTCATGATGAGAATTAGAAAGGTACAAGAGTATTAGATATACTTATAAAGATAAGGATACGAGAAATGACATGTGAAAGGTATAAAATATTCTTCTAGTATTGTTTATATTAACTACACGAAAAATTATTAGATTAAGGTTAAGGAACTTTAAGTCATGATTCATATTTCATATTCTAGGAAATAGGTATTAAGGAATAAGTTTATGATGTTGGATTACTAGTTTAAGAATAAAGTTAGACGATTGAAGTGTATATGTTTTGGAATTAAGATATTATGTTATATGAATCATAACATATATATATATATATATATATTGTTTTTATAAGTTTTTCTATATAAGTATTTTCAATAATGTGTTAAATGAAACTGATGAACTAGAAAATATATTTAATGGAAAGGTGGTATTTTTAATCAAGGGAAGGTAACCCTTAATGTATTCAAGAGGTTTAGAAAATTGTGTTTAACTTGGATTAAGAGATGATTACTTTAGATAAAGTAAAATAGTATTTATTACCTCATACCTGAAAATGTATTTCTTGAAATAGTGGTATATTTTATCATGGATGAAGTTTAGAACTTCTTGTATTTATAGTATATTTTCAGTAATATTTGGTAAAGGGAAACATGCATGTTTTCTAAAATTATTTATGGTAATTCAGGTTATTAACATGTTTCAAGATAATATACAATGAGGGTATTCACATGATTGGAATGTGACAACCAAGATATACTTAGTGATATATGGGGGATCAATGTTAAGCTGATTTCATGAATTTATTTCTAAAGTTTCAAATTTCCATCTTTCATAAGGGTTAAAAGGTTAACCACATATTGAAAGATTAAGTTAAACTTCAGATAAAGTATTTATATATTGAGGATGTATTGGAAACCATAGTTAAAAGGATATTTAGTGATTGACCTTATTTCAAGGATGTCCTTCATATTTTTTATATAAATTATATCAATGTGGTTTTAGAAATGGAAAAACTATATGTTAGGTGAAAAATCATAATCTACGATAAGGTCACTAGTCTTGAATCCATGATCAAAGGATGATAAGGGTTTCATTCCTACCATTATCCAACAAAATGTACAGGTTAATGAGTAATTATTATTTTTTAGTTAAAAAATTTAGTGAATAAATATTAATGATTATAATGTTGTGTTAATTTTTAGAGATTAATATAGAAACCATATAGACTTTGGAGAATATTTAGATACAAATAGTTAGTCTTTTCACACTTTTATAGGACTTACAATATATGAAAAGCTTATTTTAATGCTTTAGCCATAAAAATTATGTTTTGGACATTCATTTATTAAAGTAATAGATGAATTAAAAATTGATCAAAGAAAAACCAAAGGATGAAATTGAGTTTATATAAATATATCAGGTAATTATATTTCCTTACTTACTTGGTTAATAAATTAATTACTTGATATAGGAAAATGATTAAAATCCATGTTTTCCTAAGACCTTAAAATTACTGGGCTGATGGAATTTTTAATCATCAAATATTTATGTCTTTGTGTCCCTAAAAATTCCATTAATAATTCACTTATTTTGAAATAATGACCTCAATCACTCCCTATAAATATTTATGCTTTTACACAAAGTCCATATTTTTACTCCCCACATATGTCCTAATATGTGGAAAATTAACAGTATGTTACTTTGGGTGACTTTTAAGTTTCCAAATTTACCTTTTTAAAGTAAGTTTTTACAATCATTTTTACAATGTGGGTTTTTATGAAAGAAAGTTTCAAGTATTAAACCTTTGATAACATAAAATAATTTTGAGGGTGAAATTCATTTTAAAGGGGAAAAAATGTCACACCCTGATATTTTGTGAAATATATATTTTTTTGAATTGATTTAATATTTTTAATATTTTACATTTCAAAAAACTAAGAATATAGTTTATTTTTATATTAAAGCACTATGTTTAGATTCTGTCATATAAAAAACCATGTTAATCTTGCACGATACACAACAATAACTTGGCTTGTGCTACATGCAATAAAGAATTTCTACAAACATCATTTTATTATTATAATTATTTAAATGGGATTTTTTAAAATAGCTATTAAACCAAGTAATATGAATAGTAATCGATAATTGTTAAATATAATTTGTAATGGTTTTACATATATAGATCATATTGATAATAATACATAGAATTTTTACTAAAGAATCTATATATTTGAAAATACTATTTTCTTAAAATAACTACTTTTAATGTACTTATGTGAACAATAATAAAATTAATTTTAGGCACTTTTAGAAATTTAATTTGACAAAATAAAGTTATTTTTTTAATTCATAATGTAAAAATTTTGTTAGAGTGAATTTTTCTGATTTTTATGAGAAACATCATTTTTTGGATGAATAGTGAAAAATACCAAATTTCAATTAAACAATGTGTTTTCGTAAAATTTATTTATATAGTTAAATTATATTTTAAGTTGGTTTTAAATTCAAAATAGATAAATTATATGTCTATTAATCAAATATAGTTCATTAATATCATTTTTATATTTAATTTAGAAATAAAAACATAATGAACTTTTGAATATTATCACTTTAAAAACCCACTTTCTCTACATGTATATGGGATTAGCATTAAAATTAATTTTTCCACATATGTGAATTAAATTTTGAAAAATGGAAATAAATTTTTTTAATAAGTATAAAATTTATACTCTAACAATATAAACTTAATTTTTTCCAAAAATAATTGTGAAAGTGATTAAGATTAATTACAGTGATGAAGGTAAATTTAAGCTTATCAAGGGACTAAACCTTAAACATAAGGGAAAAAATTATGCATAAACTTGTCCAAAACCCATTTTATGGACATATTTCAGCCATAAAACTTCAATTATAAAGTTTGGTTGGTTTTTGATGACTTTTTTAGGTTAAAACATGTGTTCACCAAATGTGTTTTAAAAAATACCATGTGTGTTCTCTCCCACCACTATAAAAATCACTCACACCTCCCAATTATACTCCCAAATATATCCTAAAAATCCCTCCCCTAAACCTATAATCCTCACCTTGGGCAGAAATCTATCCATGGAATCCCTTTGGTGTAAACAAAAAGGAGTTACCCGAATAAGAGGTAACATCCTCTCTCAAGGTCCTTTATTTTATTTTCATTATCCACCACCAGAAATATTATTATTACATGATTATATAAAAACAAAATTATCCGAAATATACTGATATTTTTTTATAAAGGGTTTTTCCTACATTTACACTCACTTCCATTTAATGGGTAACGAACTTACCATTATTTTGTTTAGTAAACAATCACCCCATGAAACGATGTTGTTTTTTGTTCCATTAACACATATAATGGTTGGGAAATTTGATATAAAATTTGTTTATATGTGATATATTTGATATTTATAATTCCATTATTCTTATATAATTTTTATATAGATCATACCTTTATGCTTTCCAATTTTAGTAACTACGATAACTTCATTTGTGGAAGTGTGAACTACCGCCTACTCAAGGCACTGCGATTCATTCAGACTATTCAAGGGATATATTTAGAATATGTTTAGTAAAAGTATATGATATATATTACATAATAATTATACTATGATTATATTATGTATATATACATTTATTTCATTTACTTACTTTCTTCCAATATGATAATAAAACTGAAGTAGTGTTCATGCGTACGTAAAACCTACTGTCCTCCTCCTCCAATGGCCTGAAGGCCTTCATTTTTTAATGATTTTTGATAATCCTCCATTAAAGGGGTGAGTTGGAACCCTTACAAGGCTTGTAGTCATAAGTATTACATGACTCGTAGGCCTTAGAGGAATACATTTCCTGTAGGCTTCAAACACTACATACAACCCAGACTAACTACTTGGATCTGCTCCTCCCCAACATCTTCATTGTATAATCATCTCTCCACCATCGCATGGCTGTTCAACAAGATTTCTCACGCATGCATGGGCTTCTCCTGATGGCAGGTGGCATACCTTCTCATTCTTGTAATTTGTTTAGCTTCTATTATGATGAAAACTCCTTATTCATCCTCTTTCTGGAGGTTATTCCTTTTTGGTTGTCTAGTTTGAATTTTAACTTAATGAGGCCCGAAGGCCTTGAGGTGGCCCAAATGCCTTACTGAACCGAAGGTTGGGGTGGTCCGAAGGCCTTAAAGGACTCAGGGACCAAATCGGTGGCCCGACGACCCAAATAGGGGGAATATTCCTGACTACTACAGTGAAAACAGTATCCACTAAAGTACTGCTACAGTAATTGGAAATTAGCCTCCACTTGGATTTAATACTGGGTCGCCTGGATGCACTTAAGGAGTCCTCAACAACCGAGCTGAGGCTCATGTGCTACAGCCTACCGTCCTCATGAACGATGTATTTTATTTAATATTTATATAATGTATATAATATTATAAATAAATATATAAAGAATATATATGATATTTATATGATGTTATAAATTCTTTAAATAATTTAATAATTATCTAATTAATAGGATTAATAATAGAAAGTCAAAACATATGCAAGAAATAAAGCTAATATTAACTAAAAATGTAATATTAACATGTAGTTGTTAATAAAAGGGTAATATAAAGTCATAAACAAATAATATATGGTATTATATATAATAATATGGTTCTATTGTATATTTATACTGAAATTATAATTATTGCACCAGAGTTTTGAATGTGTGCGAAGAAAGTGAAGAATTGTGGTAAGGTAATCTCATCTCACTTTTTATTTACTTGAGATACATTCTATATTCACCACTAACTTATATTATGTTGTATATATACTACTATATGAAATTTTATATAATTAAATTAATTAATTTAATGATACTAAAAGCTTAAATTTAATTTATTTTTTCATAGGGATCATGATTCTAATATTACTGAAGCAGTAAGAGTTTTCTCATCCCACTTCTATTTTCTATGAGACACAAGCCA
This sequence comes from Viscum album, assembly GCA_963277665.1. Classification (NCBI taxonomy): domain Eukaryota; kingdom Viridiplantae; phylum Streptophyta; class Magnoliopsida; order Santalales; family Viscaceae; genus Viscum; species Viscum album. The sequence continues at coordinate 1,128,158,675 of OY728128.1, read as the reverse complement.
TGTTCACCACATATTTCTTATATGTGGTGTTTATACTACCCATATATGTATTTTTTTAATTATTATATAAAAATTAATGGGTATTTACATATCCAATTTAAGATCTTTATATTATGGGTTTTATGTTTCAAAAGATACCAAATTGGTAAATTAATTTTGTCTCAATTTTTCTTATTTGAGACAGATTCTATGTTATGTAGCTATATTTTATTATGAGGTGTATATATGAACAATGAAATTTTAAATCATGAATATACTTATTTTTAGGATATTTTAATCTTCATTAAATTTCATTACACGGGGAGTATAATTGAAAGTTACCTAGTGGTAAGAGTTTATCGAAACAGTCTCATCATTAATCAAAATTGTTTATTATTCTAATTCCATTGATAAAATATTATGATCCATATCTTAAGATAACTCACGACTATTCTTATCCTATTTATATTCATGATATATTCATGTATTGGTACCACATTAAACTCTTTGTTATATAACATGATTAAAAATATTTTTTAATAAAGTCTGACTTTACCTCTCTCCTCAGTCGGAAATCTGTGTTCTTTGAAAACAATGTTTTCTAAAAATGTTTTTAAATTATTTTCATGAAATATTTATAAGTTTTAAATTTATTTTCAAATAAATTTTTTAAATATATTTCAAGCATTCATTCCAATTTTTGAAAGTATTTTCAATGAAATGATTTTCAATATGGTTTCAAGAATTATTTTCAAGATTTCAAAGTATTATCAAAGAAATAGTTTTGAAATTGTTTTCATGCTTTATTTATAAGTTTTAAAATCAAATTCAAAGAAAAATGTTTTTAAAATGTTTCGATGCTTATTTTATAATATTTCAAGGAAAAGGGTTTTGAAAATGTTTTCAAAATTATTTTATATGTTTTCAAGGGAAATGGTTTTCAAAATGATTTTAAGACTTCTTTATATGGTTTAAAATTATTTTCATTTAATTTTTTTCAAAAAGGATTTGAGTTTTAAATTTTTTTAAAGAATAAAGGATATTTTCTTTAAAAAAAGTTTTTAAAGGATACTTCCAAAATTATTTTCCATATAAGGCGACATTCGTTGGTGTTACTAATTCCTTTCTAGGAAAATGATCCAAAGGTTCCATTCATATTATTTATCTAAATAGTTTATGTTTTCATGGAATGATATTTATGAAACCCATTCTCTTTAATGTGTTATATGTTTATAAAACATGTTTTTCTTCCATGTATTTTATGCTTTTAAAACCCACTTATTTTGGTAGTTTATTCTTTAATGAAATGATTATGAAACTTGTATTTTTTTATAGTTCAAGATACTGTTACATTTTTATGTCATCCATTAATTTCATGGGTTATAATAGGATGTTTATGAAAACAATATATTTTTATAGGTAATGATAGGATGTAATTTTTTTATTATGGCACATCTATGAATGATTTTATTATGAGATGGGTGGGTCTTATATATCTATAAAATACATTGGGTAAAGTTTATATCTCATTAGAAAATGATGGAAATCAAGTTGATGAGATTGATCTACTATGGTAAGAAGGGGAAACATGATCCCTCACAAGGAAAGGATTGTGACTTGGTATGGTGGTGTGTCCTTCCGAGTAGGTGTAGTCCCCATGACGATGGAAGATGAAAAAATCAATACACTATGCGAATATGTGGAAACCTGATCCCATACAAGGAAAGAACTGTGATTGTGGATAGTGGTGCTTCCCGCCCAGTAGGTGTAGTCACAATAAAGGTTGAATATGGGGAATCCTGATCCACTATGAGAATATGGGGAAACCAGATCCACTATGGGAAGTTAGGGAAACCCAATAACTTACAAGAGAAGAACTGTGAATGGGGATGGTAGTGTGTCCCATCCAGTAAGTGTAGTCCCTATAAAGTTCCTTGATAAGTAATATGGAGGATTCTTGACTTATAGGGAATGATATTATGTGTTTATGCATATGAAACAATTCCATGTCTTATTCCTTTGTTTTGTTTTCATGGATTATACTCTTTTTTCCCTTATTATTCATTTCTTATAAACTATCAATCTTTATGACATGTCTCATGATTATGATATTTTTATATAGGGTATGATTTTAAAATGTTATGCTCATTTTATCAGACCCTTATGTTCATGTTATGCTTACGTATTTCGTTTATTTACCCTTATTGAGAATTCGAGCTCACCAATTTCTTATGTTTCCTTTACCAAGGTTAGGAAGAAAGGTTTTAAGTAGGAGTACCAAAGGGGAAGATCATTAGGGAATATGTTGAAGATCCTTCACCATACTACAATAATGTTTTCCATGTTTCCAAAGACACTAAACTATTATGGTTCTTGGGCATGTATTTTTGTAATGTTCTGAATAATCTTCTAAAATTATTTAATATCCTTGTATATTAAGCCTGGGTTGCTATAATAGACCAAATTGACTTAATTAGGCATCATTATTAGGGAATTTATAAGGAATTTAAACCAAATTTTAATAGTTTATACCTTTAGTAAAAGATGAGATGTAACATTATGATTGGGTCACTTCCTAATCAATAGGATATAATATGAATATATCAAGGTTAGAAACCAAGAAATTCATATCATAATAGAATAGGTTAACCACATATATCCTATAAAATAACAGACTTTACCAACCACCCTAGTACCATAATCTAATATATCTTGATATATAATCTTTACCACATATATTATAGGGATATATAATTTCAATCCCACCCATAAAAAATGATAACTATATATGTGTATCATAAGAATATAAAAATAATTAAAAATATGTCATAACATAATTAACCTGTTAAAATAAAAAATAATAAACAATAATTTTCTTAATACATAAAAAAAATCATCTAATGAATGGATGTAGATTATTCCATTAAAACATATATCTCATGAAATATAAGAAACAATAAATCATACTCACATAGATTTAAAACCCTTCCTAGGATGATTGAATATTGTGTAAAAATAAATAAGATACATTTTAATATAGTTATTTTAAAATAAATGGATTATAAATAATGTGTTTGAAAACAAAATTATAAAGGTGATACAATTTATTTTAGTGAATCATGGAATAATAAAACATTAAATGGATGTTTTTCAATGCATAAATAGGAGGTAGAATGTGACCATGTGTATCGAAATAGAGGGAAACAGATCTATATAATACAATTATAATTAATCCAAATTCTATTGAAATAGGTCACAACCAATAATTTTAGTGGTGAGAATAATTGATATTTGATACATTATATAATATAAATAATTCAAATATGAAATAAATATTTCCCAACTAGAAATATAGATAAAAAACATTTTTCTAGAAAATATCATAATTAGTGTTTCATGAATCGATGAGAGGGTAATCCTAAATTTTTTATAAATCTATAAAATAAACATAGATGGGGAAAATAAAATAGATAATTGGAAACTATATAAAATTCCCCCAAAGTAAGTTTGGGAATTGATAGTCTCAAATTTATAGATATATTTGGACATAAACACATATTTGTACTTCTAAATTCCACAAACATTATCTAACCCCCAATACAATTGAAAAAATCTTCCTAATCATTTAATTTAGCACATGAATTCGATTTATAGATTTTTATAATAAAAAATTATATTAACTAATCACATCTATATTAGTTTAGGCTAGTTTAGTTGATCATTAGAAGTTATTTTTTTTCAACTTTATGATAATTCTAAACAATGTGGTACTACTTATAATTATTTTTTCAAAAGTTTATATTATAAAAAATAGTTAAGTATGATGAATAATACGATTATTATGATAAATAATCCCATATTAGTTTTAAAAAAAGGAATGGGTATGATTTTCGAGGATGAAATTCATAACACACACATTTTGGGTGATTTATTTACAACAATGCAATATATTACATTGTACATTTAGTTTAATATAACCTTTATAAAATCATAATAATAACATAAATTAAATTTTAATGTTTTATATTACAATTATTTATGTTTTGATACTAATCAATGATTATTAACATGAAGATTGTATAGAATCATTTGTGTAGGATGTTTAACCGACCAAAAAAGAACATGTTATAAAAAAGAATGAGTTTGAGTTTGAATTTAAATGATTGAAATATTTTTTAAATGAATAATTATGACATTAATAATAAATTATTATAGTTCGGGATGAGATTTAATAATATTTGATATGTGATTATAAATTAATGATATGGATAGTAATTATTAACTTAATTTAATATAACTGACCATTCTGATAATGCCTTCTTTTGAAATGATATATTTTGGCCACCTTATGATCAAAATCTACATAAAGTAAAAAATATATTCTAGAAAAGAAATTTGGGTTGGTATTATAGAGGAAACTTAAGGAGATAAGTGTTTGTAATGGGTAGAGGAGCGATACTTTTATAGGTGATTTTGAGTAATATATTTGAAAATTTTCATTATTTAATAGCTAATGAAGGCCATTTAAACATGAAAAGTGGAACACAAGTGGGAAAAAAGAATTTTATATTATTTTCTCAATTACTAATATTTAGATTTTAGGTTTATAACTTTTATACACTATTTTATCCATAAAATATTTTTCTACTATTTTCACAATTTACTGATGTAATTCACTAATATAGACTTTTTTTCATCAAAAAATGAAATTGAACCTTTTATATACTTTCAATTCCAAAATTATAAATATTAAATCAATTTTATCATATATAAACTCAAAATATGTGATATGTTTTACTTTCAAATATGAACACAAGATACTTTATAAAAAAATTCATGAATAAAAATAATTTCTTATGTTATAAATGATTGTATTTTTGTTTAATATTATTACATAAATATTTAATTTATATTATTAATTTATTTTTCAAAATAAAAATATTATTTTTAGTATATTATTTATTTTTTAAATAGGTTTGTATGTAAATTATTTTTTTTGATATACCCATTAGTTATATGTTATGACCATATATACAATATCTATGTAATGGTCATATTTACCCTTTTCCCTTACTATATTTAACTTCATATAATTTTTTAAATAATAATTCATCATATCCCCTCAATTATTTATCAATACATTTATCATATTTCTATTTTTTTCATGTTATCTATAATTATCATATTTCTATTTTTTCAACACATTCAAGAAGTAAAAAATACAGGGTCTTTAATTTATATTATTTTTAGTATTTCTAAAACTATATTTATTAAAGGTAAAAATAAATGGATTTAAAACTATATTATATAATTATTGTCTCTTTGGAAGGATATGTTACCAGGTGAAAAGGGTATCCTCGTCCAATAAATGAATTTATATGTATTCTATTTTTAAGTGGTATGAGTTATGAAAACATACATGTATTTCCAATAACTTCATTTTATTTCTAAAGGATTTTAGTTAAATAAAATACCCTCTATGTGTAATGAATCTCAAAACATGAAAGAATATAAATATCTATATATTTATTTCATATATTTTCTAAAATATTTGAGGTTATTTTGGTCTTTTTAATCTATGATAAGTAACATAGTTATTTTAACCAATCTCATTGTTGATCTTGAGAGGACACTTAAAATAATAATTAGATAATAAATCATGAAAGTGTATTTATTAATTGAAATTTTTTATAATACTTGATATTTATTATATTTTATTAACAATTAATTTGTCTATTTATTTATGAATTTACATTTTTAAATAAATAAATTATTCATTATTGAGAAGGTTGAAATAGAATTTTGTTTTAAAATTATAGAGGGGGATTTTATTTAGAAAATTAAATGACATATGGTTTGACTTAAAAATTTAACGAGTGATTCCAAATTTAATGATCAATATTTAAATTGAAAGGAGTATTACAATAATTATAGGACCATTAGAATTATAAAAAATTATAGTAGAGAAATAATAGGGAATGAATAATAATGAACTAAGATTGAGGTTGGTATCTAGATGTGTGGAATATCAATAATGAAGATCAAGGTTTGATAAATCAACATAGAAATGAAAAATGTCACTCAGGAATTTCATATAATTTAATCTATAGAGATTTATAATATTTTATACTTCCATAACACAAAAATAATTCTTTATGATTGAAAAATGATGTTATATATATAAATTAAAAAATATATATAATGAAATATAAAATTATTAATATATTTTACATTATTTAATTATTTAAATTATGAATATATAATGATGTTAAATCATGATATGTTTTCGTATAATTAAATTTATCCTGATAATTCAATAAATCCGATTTATTTATTTATTTACAAACCCCATTATAATGATTTTGAGAATGGTCTTATAAAATTGTTGTATTTAACCTAGTTGAAATTAATTTTAATGTCATAATATTTTTAATAGTTTTATGCCAAATTAAATTTTGGTTGTGCTACCTCATACAAGAATCTCTTTATGATCCATTTTCTTTGGTCGATGAGTCATTAAACTTCATGAGGTCGATACCACATACTAGTGAAGATGGACTATCACATAATATCTTACACTAGAGTCATTTAATACCCAGATGGGTAATTACTACTTAGTATATAGATATGTAGATGTTTTATGGGTACCATTACACTGATTAATAATGTCTATCTTTAAGAAAATTAACATGAAGATTATTAAAAATCTTTAAAATCCTATTATAAACCCCTCTAATTATGATGTGATTTATTTCACATAAATTTATTAATGAATGTGTATAAATATTGATATAGAGTTTTAAATGAATGTTAATAATTAAAATTTATATGGATAGTGATGAGTTTTTCAAACTTGATATGAAATGATACCCAGAATATAAGGAATATTTATTATGATGTTAACACACTATATCCTATTATGAGAATAACCTAGGTATTGAATACTTTGAATCTATGATATAAAATTATCTCATTGAGAATTGTATATTCATTGACCTACATAGAGAGATTTTATTATAAAATAGATGATGTGTGTCTAAATAAATTTAAAACTCATCCATTTGATGATATAATGGATGGTGTACATCTAAATCCATTTCAACTCGAAGTTGTTCCATGTAGATGTGATGATTATATAAAATTAGATTATATAGGGTTGAGATCAAATTATTATTTTTCTATTCTTGTTTTGATTGAGTAATATGTTATTGTATAATGATATGTGTTGAAAAAACTTTACCCTTTATCCATATATAAAAATAATATTCAATGGATGATTTCATACCTTTTAATGATGCCATAGTGAATGACATAAAACCATTAATGTAGAGTGAATCATTTCACACCAATAACATAATATTTAAAAATAATTATTCATATATGGGTTATATTGTAGGATCAATGATAAACACTGATAATTGATGACGAAAAATAAAGATATTGAAATAATACACTTGAAAATTTTAAAATTTTAGAAGGTTTACTTAATATTTCTATTGAGTAGGTAATCCATACTACTCATTAGTTGTTATCTTATTGGCCACATCGTTATCATATTATAAAAAAGGAGAAAATGATATAAGAAAGAATATGGTTCCCATATCCATGTAAAAGAATGATAAAAAATATTATCAATAATTTGATCAATATTTTACAATCCCCATCAAGTGACACCCATGTCAGATAAAGTATACACCTTTATTCTTCACCTTAAATTTCCTTAAAATTACTTCTAAAAGATCTTGAGAATTGTTTTGTTAGTAGTCACCATTTTTTGAAAAACTGTAAAAAGAAAAAAATATAAAAAATGATACAAAAACTAAGTCATGTTAGGCGATGGCCATGAAAAATAAAATATTTTTAAAACAATATCCAAAAACAATTTCTAGATATCTCTTAATTGCCTTAAATATAATATACCATTTTGCTTCCTCAATTATAAGTTTTAATTCCAAAAAAAATTAGTGAATGTGACCATAATGTGGTTTTAATATTGAAAACATATGGAATGATATTCTTTACAACATGATGAATGAAATGAATGTCTTCTATAAAATAAAACATAGTGAGAAAAAAAATGAAAATTCAAGTTTTTTATACCGAATCTTCATCTTAACCCTTTGATTATCCTGAACCATGAAAAAATCAAGCATGTGAATTTCCAAATTAACCAGAAAATTCTGGAAAACACTTTAACTATTTTTTTCTTACTCATGAACAATCACTCAACTTTTTTAACACTAATAGAACTCTTAGCTTCATTTTCGTTCAATTCATCATAGGCCACTCTTCAATATAGTGACCATGATTTGTTTTGGAAAAAACCATTCCATAGTATACATCATCATAGATATTATGTTATTTATTTTATTAATATATTTAACTATAAATAATCTTTTATCAATCTATATGAATGTGAAAAATAAATTCATTAAGAGCCAAACTTTAAAAATCATGAATGAAACATCCCAAGAAACTAGTCATAACATAATACAAATGAATGATTTTTCTTATAACCACATCATTTGATAGAATAATATTTTTTATGAGTTCTATAATTTTTCTTGAAATGATTAATACTCTATTAACCAAGTCTCAATTAATTCCTTCTCAGCAACCCCTTTGTCATTTAAATTCCTAAAGGGTGTTTAAACTCACCTATCTCCAAGTTATCATCAATTAACCCATTTATATTTTTTATAAACATTATAGAACATATTGATATACAATAATTTTTTTAGAAATTGGATGCCTAATGTATTACTTTTTAGTAAAATTCTCTTCTCTATATATAATTTATTAACTCCCCATGTGAAATAAGTCTCTCCTCTCATTTTATAAAAATCTTCCAACCTACTTTATCCCTTTTAGAAAATAATAAAATGAAAAAATAGGGAAATTAATCCCTTGAAATCACTAGTATTTGGTATATAATGAATGGCCAAAAAATAAAACAAGTTCTAGAATGAATATCTAATTTGAGGATTTATCAAGATATTCAATATTTTCTCATTTTTTGAAACATATTTTACATAAGGACCTTTAAGTTCTATCTTCTTCTTGATGAAGTGGTACTTGATGTTGATATGATTTGACCTTGAATGTTAATTTTTTTTACAAATTGAATGCACTCCGATTATAAAATCTATTCATTAATATATATAAAATTACACTCTGATGTCTTTAAAATGTTTCTTTATCCACATAATTTGAGTTTTTTTTTTGTGATTCCACAATATACAATACATATATTACACTAAATGTTATTTAATTATTATAGTTTTACTATAAATAAACATGCATAACTCCTATAAAAATTAATCTCTATAAGTTGATTTATGACATCCAATTTAACAATTGCAATTAGCATTGAAAAAAATAGAAATTTATAACCACATATTTTTTTATCACACCTAAATTATATATTTAAAGTACCCTTTCCAGAAGGATTTATCAAAATTATCCAAATAGAATTTATCTCTATTTGGTTTATTTTAATTATTTAATATAAATAAATAATATAAATAGTATCTAGTCCAGAAATAGTCTATTAATGTGAGATTTTGGTAATATTTCAAAACTATTTTTTATCCAAAATGCTTACTTTTTTCCTCTAAGAAAAAGCAGTCCCATGTGATATAGTATATCACACCTCTCTAAATACCTCTATTTCAAATGTGATTAATAAATATGGGATATACTTATTTTGTGAGAGAAATATGTTACTTTTTTTGATATTAACATTAAATCTTAAAACAAATTTTATATCAACAAACATTCAAAATTTGAAAATATTTTTTATTTGGGCATTAAATTCATCATAATTCATTAATTAATTCTTTAAAATATATTTCTGGTGGCATACTCAATAAATATTAGTAAATCTATAATATCCCAAATAATATACACATAACATTTCATAAATGTTCTCATAAAATTCATATAAAACACCCCTAGTAATATACATGTCCAGTGTATTTAGTATATCATATTTATAATTATTTTTTTAAAATAATTATCATAATAATTTATTCTCATATTAATTATATTCTCTTAGTTCTCATCATACTCAAATCATATCTTGTGATATATTAGGGAGAACTATAAAATAAGTGGTGAGTTAAAAATACCATTATTATGATAAAACACAGTAAATATAAGGTGAGACATCACAAGAGTAAATAGTCATAGAATTGAATAATAAAATGGATAGATCATAAAAAATCACAAAAAAACTTTCAATAAGAGGATGGATATCATAAGAGCATAATATTCTTGAGAATGATTGGAATTTAGTGCAAATATAAGGAATGTTATCACAAACATTTTTTGAATATCACTTCCAAGACAATATTTAGTAGTATCATGGATTTAGTACCCATCAACCATGCATAATATCACATCATATATAAGCATTATAGAATATATTGAGAGGATTTATAATTATAATTCCACACATAACATTAAAATATTTCATTCATATGAGTGCAAAACAAAAATATATATATGAAGGTTAAACATAAAATATACCCATGATAATATAATGGGTAAAATAATAAGGTTATAAAGCATTGTAAAATGGTGAATCATGTAGATACCCAAAATAAGAATTTAATATAAAATATTTTACGTTAAATGGTTAGAATCAATAAATTGTTTAATAATATATTCAATGAAAGGAAGAGTAAAGGAAGAGAAATAAATAAACGAAATATCGAGGAAGGAAGAAATAAATTAAAAACGATTTCAATATAATCTTAATTTGTTTTTAATTTAATAATATTATATGGAATCATAATGGAATGAATATTAGTTATCTTGTTTTTTTCATTTATTTTCTATAATAAATTGTATATATTTTTTTAGTTTTAGTATTATATTGTATAAATAATGATAGTTTTATATTTTATTTTCATTTAAGAATAATAATAATACAATTTAATATATTTTAAACTTGAAAACCAAGGAAATTTTAATATTCAAAGAAATATTATTTTTAGGTTTGTAATGTGTGGAATTGAAATTGAATTATTTATTGTTTATAGAATAATATAGATATTTAATTGTAGTGGAATTAAAATACCATGATATTCTACTGTATTTACTACTATCAAGTTAATCTCAACCCCTAACCAATATAATATCACATGAAAAAAAATCACCACATGTTCAAAAAACACTTTCTCTGGGTTCATCACAATCTCATTTCTAGCAAATTATATCTCAATCTTTCAATCAATGTTATTTTCCTTAAATATCATGTCACGGGAAAAAATATCCTGAAGCATTCTCAATGAAACCTTAATTTAAAATTTATTTTCAAGGGTCCCCCAAATAATTCTGAACTCTAGTTTAATTCTATGAACCTCCAAAATAACCTAAATAACTGATTTATCCTTAACCTTATACAATGTAATATCAAGCTCTAATGTATCATTAAATAAGAACAACATATCCTCAGTGCTCCTACTACCATGGGAAAATTATATTGATCTATAAAAATAGTTTATGAAAACCAATTCAAGGGGGAAACTCAAGTTAAATAAATGTCAAGAATCTAAATTAAAATCACACCTAGATCACATGAAATCTTGGAGAATATTTTAAAAGTTTTTTTTTACAAAATTGGAAAATTAATTTTATGTTGTGCATGCAAAATATTTTGGTTAGGAGAGAAGTTTCAAGATAACTCACAACATCCCCTCATTGTACATGATAATTTAGAACCTTATAGATACTTTCTGAAGAATATATATGATATATAAACATGTTGAAATCATAAGTTATGGTAATTTTTGAAGATAATTTGTGGAATTCACCATATACATGGGGAATCCTAAGACTAAAATTGAGGAATTCCATTTGATGTTCCATACAATATCCCATTCACCCATTTATCCTTATCACTCTATATTTGAATCATATTATATCCTCCCAATACATATCCATCTATTTAAATTGATCCATCTATCCATATAGGACACAAAGGGAAGGTATTGAAATGGATCATAGGAAACCAAGACTATCAACGAGGAGGAATTTTTACCTTCCAATTAATTTATTATAATTTAGTATGCATTGGTAGACATTGATATGGGAAACGAGGTATAAGTAATTGAATATTTTTTTTATATAACTTTTGAATACAATATTTATAATTTTTATGACTTTGAAGTTAACTTATTGATTTTTTTCCCAAGGGTTAACTAATGAAAGGGTGAGGGAGAGTTAATGAGTGTTTATTTTAAAACCTTTAATTAAATCAGGATCACTATATCTTAATAGAGGAGAGTCAAAATAATGGAGTGGCAATAAAAACATTCAATCTTTTTTTATTCCCAAGTAAAAAAACCTCACAGGGAATATTGAATTGTTTAGTAAGTCCTTGGCTATCTTGAGAGGGATTTATTTAGAGTTGGTGATGTTTAAAATCAATTTATGTTTTAAACTACATTGATATACTCCAAAATTTTGATCAATACAAAAAATGACTCAAAATTCACTTATTTTACTAATACTGCTTTCTTTTTTATTTTTGTCCCATTTAATATATCTTATATACACACACCTAAATTTAAAAACACTAAAAATATATAAGTTATCCAGTTTTTTTCATACCCAACACACCTAATTAATATTTTTCTCACATTTACCACACAATAGTGAAATAGTGTAAAAACCACCCATCTATATAGAGATGACTCAATACTAACCAATGTTTTATTATATTGTTTACAAAAAATTGGAAAACTTTCCTTAGATAGGTGTGGTTGATTCACCAATTTACATTTCTTTTAGTATTAAAAATAAAAAAATAGAAACATAATCTCAAAATTAGATTTTTTTAAATTTCAAATTAGATTCTTTCTCATTAATATTAAATACATGAATATTCATTTTTAGTTATAAATTTAGGTAACTAAAGGATCCCTTTAATCGAAAATTGTGTTGTTTATTTCATGTTTTGGAGGCACATTCATGGAATCAAGGTATCTATCATTCAAAACCATGGAAATATAAGAAACACAACATGTTTTAGAGAAAAAAATGGTAGAAATAACCTATATTCAATGATTGGGAAGACTTGAAACCATGTTTCACCAAGGTTAATGGATCTATAAATACCCCCAAGTAATATGAATTCATCCAAATATTATACCCTCCCATAATATAATTAAGTATATAATCAATCAACATCAGGTCGATTCATTTCTAATTTTCAATCGATTACCCTAACGATATCCCAACATGTTCATAATGTAAATAATTATGATAGTAAATACACTCCTCATTAAGGTATTAAGATAATAATATCTAACAATGAAATAATTACCTTGTTTCTTCAAGAATGTGGAAAGGAAATGGGTTTTTCAATATTAAAAATAATTATTTGACATTGGGGAGGCTATTTATGGTCTATTTTAAGTAGTTATTACCAAATAGAGAATACCAAGGGATTGAGTAAGATAATCCCTAAATTTTATCACCAAAAATAGGATCACTTACATAAATAATGGGAGTGTTAATGAAGATACTAACAATAGTAATTATCCCCAAAAACCTCATAAAATTACTCATGAAATATATTTACGATGGACTAAAATTTTGTTATAAAGTGTTTTTTGATACAAATATTGAATGATTTTATGTAAAAAATAGTATATTTGATCTCAAACAAAATTTTGATAAGTTGGTATTGATTTACATCAAAGATAAACTAGAATATTAATAGGAACTAAAGTTTATTAGACAATTTCCTATCATAATGTAAAATTTTGAAATTCCACACTTCATGAACAACTAAATTAATTTATTTTAGGTATATGATAAAATAATAATGATTCGTGTTAAAAACTTAAGTTCATTGGAATAACATACATTTTTATAAAAAAAATATGAAGTCGTAGTATAATTTTCACCAATTTTATCATGAAAAAGCTTTTGGAAATTCACGATAGTATGACTAATAGGAAATATGAATTGTAACATCCTATTATAGTTTTAGGTTTTTCTAAACCCACTTGTTTTAAATTATTAATATCTTAAGTGGATAAAATGATTTATTAGTGATTTTTTGATAAATGTGTTAAATTCCTTAACAACCAGTTAACATCTTGGAATATTCAATTGAATATTTTTCAGATTTGACACTGAGTTGGTGTAAGATCCCAAGGCCAAAAAAGGCTCGGTGAAGGCGGTATAAAATTATTAAATATAATATTTTAAATATAGACATTTTATTCAAAATATTTGAATAACTCTAAAACAGTGCATCATTTGAGAAATTTGAGACCACTGTTATGTCTGAAATATATTGTTTACCCTAGGAGAGGTATAAAATTTGAAGGTTCCAGACATTTGGATGCCTCTATCATGAGTTAATGTTATTAAATAATATTTAATATATTATTTATTAAAATTAATTAAATATCATCAAGAAGGTATGTCGTATGTGATATCTGAGAATACCGATGGGTCCAGAATGAGAGGTTTACTCTAGACATGGCATAACATTTATTAGCGTCGGGTGTTCAGATGCCTCTCTAAAAAAACCTTTTTTATTTTAATTAATTAATTATTCTGATTTTTAATTAATCATTAATATATCCCAAATGGTTCATCTTTTGAGAAATTCAAGACCACTGTTGTGTCTGGAATGAGGTGTTTACCTTAGATAAGGTATAAATTTTATTCGAAACTAACATTTGATATTATTTAATTTTTATATTGAATAATTAATCTAATTTTAATTAAATAAAATTAATTTAAATAGGTAATCTTCTTCTTCCTAATAAAAATGTGCTGACCTCCATTAATAACGTAAAAGGATTTTAAAACCATTAATTTACCACCTTTTTTACTATATTTAAATTAGTAACACCTTAACAAATGAAAATCAATGACTCCGCATTGAAGTTTGGGTTGTTTAAAGGTTGAAAATGGGTGTTTTAAAAATAGGTTTAGGGTGATACATTATTGGGTAAAAAACTCACCAAACACCATGGTCTTATTAGCTGGTTGATCTTATTGGATTACGATGATCTCAAAACCCCTTATAGACAATCGTTCAACTCTCCCGTGGTTGGGTGGTCAATGGAAGTGGTGTTCCTAGCTTTTACCTGGGTGCACGGCATGGGGATGAAGATGGAAAAGGTGAGTTTTCTATTTTTTATTACTTTATTTATTTTATTCTTCCATAAAAAAATCATGAAAAAATGGTGGAATTTAAAATAAATGATAAAACCTTGATTTATTAGGGTTAATTCTTAAACAAATTATCAAATGATAATTATCCAAATTATCCAATGATAATTATAAAAAATAAATTTATCAATTAATAGAACCGAAATAATAGAAATAAATTCTATTAAAAATTATCAAAATATAATTTCAAGAGATTATCGAAGATAATTTTATACAAATTATCATATGATAATTGTGAAAAATAATTAAAATGTAATTACAATAATTTATCTAAAGAAAATTGTGTGGGATTATCGAATGATAAATTATTAAATTAAAATATCATAGATTAATTATATCTTATCAAATAATAATTATGAGTAATTATTAAACGATAATTTTATTAAATTATAGAAAAGATAATTGTAAATAATTATCAAGAAATAATTGAAAAAAATTATCATATGATAATTGAAAAATGATAATTTTTATGGAGTAAATATATAGAATATTTATACAAGTTACTATAGGATAATTTCACCAAATTATAAGAATAATTTGTAGAAAACAAATTATCATAAAAATTTTTGGGAAATGTTAATATGTAAGGGATAATTATTAGAATATAATTATTCAAATTATAAAGGATAATTTATATTAAATCATCAAACAATAATTATTTGGATTACCAAAAGATAATGAATTATCAAATGAAATATATATACACATATATCAATAAACACACTTGGGATAATTTATTAAAATTATCTAATGTTATTTATTTTGATTATCAAAATAGGGGTATATATATATGTGTGTGTATAGATATATATAGTTAGATATACATTTTTTTTATAATTACTTTGGATGTTAAGGATAACTATATTAAATATAAAATTATCAACGTATTATTTCTTGACTTATTGAAGGATAATTTCAAACACATGCATTGACATAAAATGATAATCCCGATATTATAAAGGAGAGAGAATGTATTATAGCATGTGAAATTTTACTTGTGAAATAAAATAGTGGTTTTGTTTCTATGACCCCTTGAAGAACATAAAACTTTAGTGTGCCGACACATATGATAATAAGGCTTAGAGGAGGTGTATTGAACCACATAGGGTGGTTTATTATTGACACTAACATCGATGACCTTGAGGCAGGTGGTTCTATCCTGATTAGCCAAATTTATTATCCTTATATTGTGTGATTTATTTCAATTGGTGATTTAAATTTAATTTCTCAAAATTTTCATTTTATTTAATTGATAAAAACCCGATTCTAATGAATCAAGATATTTGAAATGGTTTTGGCATGGAAACTTGGAAAACCCCCAATTCCATTGATTTTGGTGTGTTTATTGGATGATTTAAATTATTTAATATAAATTGTGGATTTGATGGAAATGATTTCAATTGAAATATTGAATTTAATTATGGAAATAAATTATGTAATTAAGGAATGTGTTTTGAATATATTTCAAAATGGTGAAAATGGATTAAAAATATTTTGATAGAAACTCAGTGGTTTTATCTTCTGAAAAAAGAATGTTTTTGAATAAAACCTATTTTGGTTTTAAATAGAAATGAAATGACATTTTTGAAATTGAATAATGGGATTGATCATATTTTTATGCAGTCTTAAAATAGTTCTCCCATCATATAAGAGTGCATGAAATCCTTATTTTGTTTGTTAGTTATTTGGATAAACTATATACTATGACAACATTTTAAAACATACTTCCGGCAGGTCACATATCTGAAAGGTTGGTGATGAGTCTCCCTTGGCCAGTATCATAGGGACATTTGTATAAAAATTATTTCGAGTTCACATAGAGAGTGCAGAATCCTATAACTGGTTAATACTATCATACCTTTTAGAATATGACCATGTTTCTCACTTTTTTATTTATATTTGAGATGTAAATGTATGCCAATGTTTGTTGGAAATGATTTACATGACTGCGGAATTTATATAAAATGTTTTATATAAATTTTTTACTTACTCCATTATCTCAGAAATATTCCATATAATGTCATGTAAATCATGTTCTTTGAATGTATTTTCCATCATTTTGAAAATGTATAACTTGTTTTATTTAAATACGCTTTTGAATTTCCAAACCTGTTTATTTTGAAAATTGAAATCTTTTATTTGGATAATATATATTTGGCTTCTACTATGGAATATTTTGTGGTATCCTACTTGGCTTAGGCTCACACCCTACTTTTTTCCTTTGGGTTTTTGTAGAATTTCTTCTTCCAGGCTCGAGCAAAGGGAAGGGATGTCTGGGAGATGGATCCAGCTATTGATGTTTGGACTTGGTGAGTTGTTTCATTAAGGATCTTGGGGCTATTTGTTTTATTTAGTACTTTGGGTTGTAGTACTTTGGCTTTTATGCCTCTTTGTATTCTGGTACTTTTACTTCCAGTGGATTTTTCTTTTTATTATGCATACTGTTATGTTTCTTTTCTTCCACATTGTTGGTGGAAAAATCATTCCCACTTGCATGTTGTGTGATGCCAAGTGCTAGTCACCAACCCATGGGGATCAGGAACACCCTTCAGGCTAGGTAAAAACCATCTCGGTTATCAGGTTACCAGGGTACCTAGGCTGGTTCATGAGAAAATGGTATCAGAGTGATGTTAATAATCTTATCTTGATGACTGCATACATTTGAGAATTCTTGTAAGGACTTAGGAGGTAGTTGTGATTGAGTGTCTGGCCAGCTCTCACCGCAATGAACCTTAACTCGCCAGGGGTGGTTATGGAAATATGTCTTATGGATTAGTTCTAGTATTTTACCTATTTTTATTTGGATAGAGTGAAATACAATCATGTATGTTCTACTGGTCGAGATCATGTTTCCCTCGTTGAAATGTATGAGAATTATCTAATGTCTTTCATATTGTCTGTCGATGTTGTGTAACATCATGCATCTTAGAAGACGTGTGAATATAATCTAGGAAGGGGATACTGATGAACATCAATGAGAAAATCCTCTAGTGAACCTGGGCCTAGTTGAGGTGATTATGCACACTGTCCAAGTTCTAGGATAGGCACCACCACTAGTCCCCATTCTAGCTCTAGTTGTAGAACCTCGAGGGTGCTCTTTGAAATTTTCCCAAGAGTTTATTCGCCAGTAACCACTAGTTTTTAATGTATCCACTGATCCTAAATATGATGAGGAATGGTTGGGCATGATAGAGTGTATGTTTGAGGTCTTAGAGACACCGGACAAGATGAAGGTGAAGCATGACACCTTTGTGTTGGAGGGACCAAGAAAGAGATGGAGGGACTTGATAATGATAGAAATTAAATATGATGGCTTAGAGTGGAACAACTTCATGGTTCTTTTCAACAAATAGTTTTATCCAGAGTCAATGATGTTAGACAAATATATAGAGTTTTTCAAGCTTGAGTAGGCTAAAAAAAGTGTGGCCTCTGTGGATGTTTGGGGAACTTGCAGAAGTTCTAACACTACTTTTCCACTCCACATAGTGGAAAGAGATTATCATAACCTTAAAAAACTATAGGTCAATCAAATGATTCATGTATAAAAGGGTTCCAGCCACATGCATCCAGAATGAAGCTTTTTTACACAGTGGAAGAGTCTCCATAAGAAGTACATACTAGTCCAATTACTGTGAGTGGTACCATTATTATAGATTCATCGTTAGCGACTTCTATTTTTTATAACAATGCATCTCAATAATTTATTTCAACCCTTATCATTAATATACTTTATCTTCCTATGGAGAAACTATCTTGAGCAATGGATATTACTACACCCCTTAGTGAAAAGAGAGATTAGGGTCTCCGTAATCCCTTTTGTGCCTTCTCTATATGAGATGTCAAATTTTCTTATTGTTTTCTGGTTATCAACATGAAACCTATTGAAGTCATATTTGGGATAGATTGGATCATTTAAAATAATTCCTAGATTAATTGGTATCTTTGATGGGGATAACTTATTACACCCAGTGGTGCGCCTCTTATATTTCAAGGAAAATGGGACTCAAGGTCCAGTAAAGCCATACCATCTTATCTAGTGCTGAGGAAAGTGATACTAGTGTTTACTTTTTATTTGATATGAAATTAAATGAGTGGTGATATCCCTCTAGTTTTTGTCAAGTTTCCCATCATGTTTCTTTCTATCTTTTCTAGTTTACCACATGGTAAAAGAGGTTTCATTTTCTTATAAACAACAATTACTAGTCTATTATTAGAATGGATCTTTTAAGGTATTGTATTTCCGTCTATGTAAATATCTGTTGTGTTGGTTAGAGATTGGTGAAACATACTTGGTTGGACCAATTTTAGTGCAAGAGAAGAAAAATAATTATTTATTTTATTTGTCATAAAATGATAACGACACAAAACCGATACAAGTCTTATATCGATCGTCACCTTAGTTATTTGGAATATTCTATTGGAGACCAAGTATTCTTGAAGGTTTCACCTCAGTTGGGTCATCTATGGCTTGGAAAGAAAAGAAATATTTATCATTTTTTGAGACTTTTTAATGTTTTTGATCAGGTGGGAAAAGTTTCTTACCATTTAGTACTACCACCACATCGGATGTTGATACATAATGTGTTCCATGTATCACAGCTATGAAAGTATCACTCAGACCTATATCATGTTTTGATCTAGAGTGATCTTGAGATTGAACATGATTTATCTATAACTAAATGACCAGTTAGGGTTTTGAACTATAAGACCAATGTACTTCATGGGACGACTATACCTATGGTCTATTCAAATTCTCATAAGACGTGGGAGAGAGATGGACTGATTCTAGAGGAGTGACCTCATATTTTTGACGTGGAGTCTTTTTTGTTGGATTTATGGGGATTTAAAGTTCCTATGGTGGGGAGGTTGTAACATCTTGTTACTATTTCAGGTTTTTCTAAACCCAATTGTTTTAAAATATTAATATCTTAAGTGGAAAAAATGAATTATCAGTAATTTTTTGATAAATGTGTTAAAGCCCTTAACTACCTGTTAACATCTTGAATATTCAATTGAATATTTTTTGGATTTGACACTAAGTTGGTGTAATATACCAAGGCCTGAAAATGCTCGGCGAAGATGGTATACAATTATTAAAAATAATATATTAAACACACACTTTTTATTCAAAATATTTGAATAACTCCAAAATGATATGTCATTTATGAAATATGAGATCACTATTATATCCAAAATATGGTGTTTACACTTGGAGAGGTATAACATTTGAAGGCTCTGGGAATTTAGATTCCTCGATCATTAGTTAAAGTTATTAAATAATATTTAATATATTATTTATTAAAAATAATTAAATATCATCCAAATGGTACGTGATATGGGAAATCTGAGACAACCAATGGTTCCAAAATTAGGGGTTTACCCTAGATGAGGTATAACATTTGTTAGGATCTAGCGTTTGGACGCCTTGCTCAAAAAAATAATCTTTTGTATTTTAATTAATTAATTGTTCCAGTTTTTAATTAATAAATCATCAATATCTATCAAATGGTTCATCATTTGAGAAATTAGAGACCACCATTGTATTTGGAATGGGGTGTTTACCCATGAAAGAGTATAACTTTTATTCAAAACAGAAATTTTATATTATTTAATTTTTATATTGAATAATTAATTATTTTAATAATTAATCCAATTTTAATTAAATTAATTTAATTTAAATAGGGAATCTTCTTCTTATTCTGAATCAGAATGTGCGAACATCCATTAATAATGTAATAGGTTTTTAAAACCATTAATTTACCACATGTTGGACTACAATTAAATTTGTAACTCCTTAATAAATGAAAATTAACAACTCTACATTAATTTTTGCGTTGTTTAAAGGTTGAAAACAGGTGTTTTGAAAATAGGTTTGTGGTTCTACATTTGTGGGTCCAAATTTCACCAAACACCATGGTCTTCCTAGTTGGTTGATCATGTTGGATTATGATGATCTCAAAATCCCTTACGGAAAATCGTTCAACTCTTTAGTGGTCCGGTGATCAACAAAAGTGGGGTTCCCAGCTATTACTTGTGCATGAGGTGCGGGGATGAAGATGGAAAATGTGAGTTTTCTATTTTTTATCACATTATTTATTTTATTCTTCCAATATAAAATCAATAAAAAATGGTTGAATTTAAAATAAATGATAAAACCTTGATTTATTAGGGTTAATTTTTAATCAAATTATTAAATGATTATTAACCAAATTATCCAATGATAATTATCAAAAAATAAATTTATCAATTGATAGAAACCAAATAATAGAAATAAATTCTATTAAAAATTATCAAAATATAATTTTAGGAGATTATAGAAGATAATTTTATACAAATTATCATATAATAATAGTGAAAAATCATTAAAATATAATTGGAATAAATATTCTAAGGATAATCGCATGGGATTATCGAATGATAAATTATTAAATGAAAATATCAAAGATTAATTATGTCTTATCGAATAATAATTATGATTAATTATTAAACAATAATTTTATTAAATTATTCAAAGGATAATTATAAATAATTATCAAGAGATAATTAGAACAAATTATCATATGATAATTTTAGAATGATAATTTGTATGGAGTAAATATATAAAATATTTATACATATTATTAATGGATAATTTTACCGAATTATAAAGGATAATCTGTAGAAAAAAATTATCATAAGAAAATTTGGGAAATATTAATTTGTAAAGGGATAATTATTAGAATATAATAATTCCAATTATAAATAATAATTTATATTAAATTATCAAACGATAATTATTTAGATTATCAAAAGATAATGAATTATCAAATGAAATATATATACATATATATCAATAAACACACTTGGTATAATTTATTAAAATTATCTAATGTTATTTATTTTGATTATCAAAAGATATATATATATATGTGTGTGTGTGTGTGTGTGTGTGTGTGTGTTTATGTGTGTGTGTGTTTATGTGTGTGTGTCTATATATATAAATATTGATAGATATATTTTTTATAAATACTTGGGACATTAAGGATAATTTTATTAAATATAAAATTATCAATATCTAATTTCATGAACTGTTGAAAGATAATTTCAAACACATGAATTGACATAAAATGATAATCCAAATATTATCCAAGAGAGAGAATGTATTCTTTTATGTGAAATTTTACTTCCTTGTGAAATAAAATATATGTTTTGGTTCTAGGACCCCTTTAAGAAAATAAAACTTTGGTGTGTAGACACTTATGATAATAAGATTGTGATGAGGTGTATTAGACCACACATGGTGGTTTATCATTTCCGCTGACATTGATGAACTTGAGGTAGGTGGTTCTATCTCAATTATCCAAATTAATTATTCTTTTATTGCTTGATTTATTTCAATTTCTTGATTTAAATTCAATTTCTCAAAATTTTCTTTCAATTTAATTGATAAAAAACCAATTTTAATGAATCTGGATATTTGAAATGGTTTAGGAATGGAAATTTGGAAAACCCCCAATTCCATTAATGTGGGTTTCTTTATTGGAATATTTAAATTGATTAATCAAAATTGTGGATTCGATAAAAATGATTTAAATTAAATTGTTGAATTTAATTGTGGAAACAAATTGTGTAATAATGGAATGTGTTTGGAATGGATTTCAAAATGGTGAAAATGACTTAATTTTTTTTTATAGAAACTCTATGGGTTTATCTTATGAAAATGGCATGTTTTTGAATAAAACCTATTTTGGTTTTAAATATAAATTAATTGGCATTTTTGAAATGGAATAATGGGATTTTACTTATTTTTAAGCAGTCTTAAAATAGTTTTCCCATTATATAAGAGCACATGAATTCCTTAGGTAGTTAGTGAGTTATTTTTATACACTCTATGCTACGAAAATATTCTAAAACAAACTTGTGGTGGGTCACATCTCCGATGGGTTGGTGACAAGTCTCTTTTGGACAGTGTTATAGGGATGTGTGTATACACATTTTTTTGAGTTCATATAGAGAGTGCATAATCCTATAACTGGTTAATACTATTGTACCATTTGGGAGATGACCAAGATGCTCGCTTGTTTATTTATATTTTAGATATAAATGTATACCAATGTTTATTGGAACTGATTTACATGCCTAATGAATTTATATAATCTTTTTTATAAATGTTTTACTTAAGCCATAGTTTCAGAAATTTTCCATCTCATGTAAATTAAAACCTGTGCTTTGAATATATTTTCCATCATTTTGAAAATGTATAGCATGTTTTGTTTAAATATGATTTTGAATTTCCAAACCTGTTTATTTTTAAAATTGAAATATTTTCTTTGGATAATATATATTTAGTATATATTATGGAATATTTGTTGGTATCCTACCAGGCATAGGATCACACCCTACTTTTTTCCTTCAGGTGTTTGTAGCATTTCTTCATTCTAGGCTTGAGAAAAGGGAAGTGATCTCTTAGAGGTGGATCCAGCTGTTTAGATTTGGAATTTTTGAGTTGTGTACCTAGGGACCTTGGGGAAATTATTCTGGTTTAACACTTTGAGTTGTAGTACTTTGGCTTTTATTCCTCTTTGTATTCTTGTACTTTTACTCCCAATGGAGTTTTCTTTTTGTTATGCATACTGTCTTGTTTCTTTTTTTCGACATTGTTGGTAGAAAAATCATTCCCAATTGCATGTTCTATGATTCCAGGATCTAGTTGTTGAACCACGGTTATCAAAAACACCCTTTGGCTATGTCTGAACCAGCTCGGTTATCAGGTTACTAGGGTACCTGGGCAGGTTCGTGATATGAGTCTTCCTGTAATCTTTTGTAATGTTTCAAGGGTAATTTAGACCTAGTTTGAGGGAAAACATCAATTCTTATAAGATAAAATTTATATAATTTTATTAAAATAGTTGATAAATGAAGTTTTATTATAATAAAATGGAAATATTAAATAGGGAAAATATTAAACAAAACATAACAATTATTTGAGAAAACAATCATACAAATATTTTTTATATTTAATGGAAAAAATCTAGATAATAAGAAAATGATGAATATATTGTTATATTTCTAGATTCAAATAACCCTTAAATGAGGGGAAAATGTGAAATTCATCAACGGGATAAGAGAAAAATCATAGAGAATATTAAATTGGGTATTAATTCCTAGGTTATATTGAGATATAAATATGAGGAGATGCCCATATTTCCAATCATTTTATCTCTATTATTCACTTTTCTCATTTTAAAAGGTTGGTGAAAACCATAATTTCTATATGATTAATTTATTTCATCATGGATATTGGATTTTTATTTGTTTTCCCCTTCTATATAACACATAAATGCACATATGAAATTTTAAACACTAAAAATATATCAATTTTTAGGCATTTCCAAACTCATCACACCTAATTCATATTTGTTTCACATTTACCACACTTAATTATATTAGTAGACCATACCACATATCCCTATAGAGATCAATCATTACAAAAAGGTATCTATTATCACTTTTTTTTCAAAAAAATAACCCCATAAAAAGAAAATAATATCGTGTATAATTAACATAAATAGTGAATATGAGAAAAGTAGAAATTGGAAGAGGGAGAGAGAGAGATAAAAAATAACCAAAATGAAGAAAGAAAGAGAGAGTGTCCAAACCTTTAGTCCTAAATTTCATTGTATACTTCTATATAATCAATAATATAAAAATAATATATATCAATTAATTTGTTTGGATCCAATTTCTTGTTTATTTCATATTTTATAATCCACATATTATCTTGTGTTAATCATTTATAAGATTAATTTCTCTTATGTCAATAATTTTTAGATATTTGGTTCATAATTCAAAAAGTACTATGATGTAATAACAATAGTAAATTTTTACTATCAAATGATTCCATAATCTCTACAAGTGTCAGGGTAAATGAATAATTTAATTCTAGATCTATAATAGTTCAATTGTTCATTATATTATAAAATCTGGTTCTAAATAAAAAAAATGATCATAAACATTTTTTTGATTCTTCAAATGACTTTGAATATTTAATTTTAATATGGTTATTATTATGACTATTTTATCAATAAAAAATCATAAATATGAAATTTAATTATTATTAATGATATAATTATAATGAAAATCCATTTTTAAAAAATAAATATGAATAAAATATGTGAAAATAAAACATTTATATTAATATAGAAAGTATGAGAATCCCATTGATGAATGATGTTTTTAACAGAGGTTAAAAGAATTCATATTTAACGACACATGATTTTTCTATATGAAATTTATTTCTTAAAATATAAGTGTGTCACTTAGACACTAGTTATAAAATAAATACGTTATATACACCCCATAATAAAAGGAAAAAATATTTTATTACACTATAATATAAAATTAAATAGGAATTATATTTATAATAGATAAAATAGAAACAAGTATATTGGGAGAATAAGAACAATTCATTAATAAAACTATAGCTTGATATTTTGGTACTTATTGGTCCCCAAAAAGCATCACAGACATGAAAAAATCTATAAAAATAGAAAAAGTATTATATCCATCATTTTGAAAATGAATAATATAGAACCTAGAAACAAATTGTAGTGAGTAATTAATTTATAATATAAGTGGTATTTATAGGGATCGTAAAGGTTATATGATTATTGGAAATATAACTATTAGAGTAGTAACATGACTATTATAAAAATAACATAACCTACAAAATAGTAACATGACAAACTAGAATAGTAACATGACAAACTATAATAGTAAAATAATATTTTTTTATCTTATGAAATAAAAATATTTGGAATTTATTTCCTAATATTATTAAATAAAATCATCAAATATGATTAGATAAATATTTAAAACAAAGAAAGTATAATTTATTTTTTTAGGAAAACAAATATGTTTTTCTACATTTTTTAATAAATTTAAAAATATTAAATAAAAGATTATTTTCATATAATTTCTTTATATAACACACATTATTTTTATATAAATAAAAAAATAATATTGTAAAATAATATGTAATTTTTATAAGTTATAAAATCTTATTTATGTCATAAAAAATAGAATTTTCAAAAAATAAAGATTTTAAAAAAATGAAATTTCTCAATTTTAGAAAGCTATTTTGATTAAACAAATTTCAATTTTTTAATCATCATTTTTTTAATATTTGTTAAGGGTGAATGTTTGGTATCTTACATAAATAAGAAAGCATGAGCATGAATAGTAAAATAATGTATAAGTATAATATTTTTTAATAGTGTATATAAATGAATTTATGAGTTTCATAGACATTAGATATATATTTTAATGTTTTATTTAATATGAAATCACATTCCACTTACTATTTAATCAAATGTTTGATCACTATTTTTAGATATAATATTTTATTCAAAAACACCCCACTCCCCCTTATAAAGAATAAACTCTACCACCCTAATTTTCCTCACATGATAAGATTTTTTTCTTATCTAAATTCCAATAAAATACATCCCCAAATCTATTATCCATGTTATAGAGGATTTGGTATAAAAAAATCCACTATTCAAATGAATAATTAAATAATTAATGGAACTATCCAAAAGAGTATGGTAAGAACACATAGTCACCATTTTCCATTTCTATTATTTTAAATAATCTAATTATACCCCATAAATAGAATATATAGATTAAATTTTATAAAATATAGTTTATTATTCTACTATTATATTAATATTTTAATAATATAATGATACAATAGTTGTTTTTAGAAACCACCATTTGTTTAGGGATGGTATAATCACCTATCAAGATGTAGTCTCTTATAAAATATTACTACATTGATAGATGAGTATAATAATCCATTTCATGGTTAAATATGTATTTTATATTGATATTATAATAATACACACAATAAATAATAGTTAAATAACAATATTATTAAATAAAACAAATTAATTTCATAATGGTCAGTAAAATCATTTGATTAAACAACCATTAGATGATAACATTTATTATCAAAAAAATTCCTATATTAGAACACATATGGATATTTGGAACAATATAAACTTTTTTAATCACATTATGTTCATATCCTCCCAATTTTAGTGTTATTAACTCATTTTACAAGAACTACTATCATTACTGATAAATTAATACAACCTTGGAACTATGAAACAAACGTCCTTGGGAAGATGAACCTAAAAATAATATCATAGAATAATGATTATAAATGAATGTAAAAGATAAATAATAAATGATATATACATTAATAATGCCTTGAAATACATATTTAATAAGTTTAATTTGGATATTCATCATGTTTTATGCATATTAGAGTCAAAACTATGGCTCCCGATAAGTTGTTCCCTTCACTCACCCTCTTTCATTTTTTAGGTCATGATCTCTCTATTTTTCTATATTTGACTATGTCTACTTAAAATTTCCCACTTATAATGTTATATATATATGATAGATACATTAATATGAATTTAATTTTACTTTTAATAGGGTTATGAATGTTTTTGATGTTTCGTTCCCCAAATCTTCTTTAAAGAAAATAAGATTAAATGAATTTTTTATATTTTTTTATTTCCATGTATAACTCTTTTATAGTTTTAAATATATTATAATTTCCAAAAATAAAAAATATTTTATGAAAAAATATTTTGGTACATTTAATGTTTTATAGGAAAACCAATATTCTTATGTTCATTAAAGGTTGTTTACCCATTTTGTAAAACATATTTTAAATAATTAATTTTCAACCTGTTTTGTTATCATTTACACTTGACTTTCATTCACTTGTGCAATATATTCATGAAATATGACTATTTATTCAATTATAAACATCTAAAAATCTGGAATAAATTATTTTATTGTAAAAATCTATAATATATTAAATAATTGTGATTTTATAAATGATTATGTAACTAATCCCCTTATCATGGGGTTTTCTCATTCTTGTACATTATATATGTTTTATTTTAATGAAGAACACACATAAATGTCCATATTATAATATGAAATGTGTTCCTATAATTATATATCCCCCTAATATATTGGGTAATGATTTTTTTTTCATGAGATATCGTGTCTGTTGCATGGTAAAAAATCCTAACACACTAGGTTATGTTTTTTTGGTAGCAATACCTGATTTATTATTATGATATTATTTTTTATGTTGTTTCCACATATCAATGATTTCTATTCTCATATTTCTTGTATCTTTGAATCATTTATCCATTATTTTAATGATTACATGTTTTTATTTATATTTTTCATTTATCCCATGTTTATTATATTCCCTATATTACCCTTTTTCACCCCCTTACTATGATTTATAGTCTAAAATTTTATTTTTACATTTGTACCTAGGGTTTTTGTTAAAGTAATATACATAAAAAATGGATTTTGGATAAATTTATAGAGATTTAAATAAAGATGATTTATTTTATTTTTATAATAATTTATTATGTATCTATGAATCCAAATACATTGGTCCTATAGATTTTAGGGTTTTTATTATGCCAAAATATATTAAAATTGATAAAATATAACCTTTATGAGATAAATTTTATTATAATTTTACTATAAAATTGAATTTTTTTTGTGATTATTTTTTAAAAACTAATTGAAAATACACCATTATTAACCATGAATAAAACATCAAAAAACATTTTTTCGGATATATAATCAATTTATGAGTTATTATTTCTATATGAATAGTTATCCTTTTATATGATTACTAATTTTGAGTAATATGATCACTAAATTTAATTTATTCTAGTAAATAGCGATAAATAAGAGTAATTGTGTCAATAATAAATTTGGTGGGAAATGTAATTATTTCTCAAATGAGATTCCTAATATGATAGACGTGGGTGTAAAGAACATCATAGTAGTTCTTGATCTACTAAATCAAGTTATAAATAATAAAATAAACCATATTTAGATCCCTTATTCTAATAATATAGGACATTTTTTAGTTATTAATTTGATAATGACATCCATCCTTTGGAAGATATTCTTATCCCTTAATTTCAGACCAATGGATAAATTCAATTGAGAATATATTTTATTCTATTTAGTAATTTGGGTAATGGAAAGTTATATTGGTCATATGTATCATCGAGGGAGAAGTCGATCAATGGTGGAAATATATTAAGAATATGAATCCCATGTATGATATCAAATTAATAAAGTGAGAATAATTAAAGAATTTATTTTTTAGTAAATATTTTTCTCTATCTATATTGATTAGAATAGAGAAGGAGTTTCATTGAATTAAGTAAAAATATGATGAATTAATGGGTTCATATAAGGAAAATATTACATGGATTTCATGTTATAACTATGGTTTTGTTATTTAATAATAAAAAAAGGATGACCCCTTCATTAGTGGAATAAATCCATATCTTTGAAAATCTTTAACAATTCAATGATTTTATAAATGTGAGAACATAGTCTGATAATAACTTAAATTTTAGATGGATATTTTCGATTCTCAATGATCATAGGTGGTAAAAAATAAAAAGGGGAAAAGTAGATTAATTCTGTAGGACCAATGAATACTGATCATGGAGGTAAGAAGATTCAACTATGCACGTATCAAAATATATGAAATAAACACCCTGATAAATTTCTCAAGGGAACTAAGAGATGTTTTATGTTTAGGAAAATTGGTTATTAAATACCATAGGGTCCTAAAGAAGATAATACATATGGTGAAATAATGTAACATTGTAATAAATCCCACACCTATAGTCCAATGATTTAACTGTAAGGAATATGAACACTATACATTCCAGGGAACTAAGAAAAGGGATATCAAGGATTAAATAATGAAAAAAAACTTCAATGGGATTGGATAAAGGTTGGGTTTATGTTATAATAATTTTTAAGGGGGTTATGAAAATAAAGTGGCGATAGTTACACTTATTATTCATTTAAGAAAATTTAATATCCTTTTTGATTCTGCTTCTACACATTCATTTATTTTATTCATTTTTAGTATAAATATTCAAAAAACCACATCATGACATAAAGGGTGATATATATGTGAAAACACCCCATCATGTAGTTATTGAACCCCAATTATATAACCCTTACCCAATTTTAATTTGTAGGAATAATCATAAAATGAAACTTTTTATACTCCCTTTAGTATAATTCATTGTTATACTAGGAATTTATTCATTTTATTTATATAAATCAAAAATAAACTTGTAGGGGAGAGAAATAAATTCCTATATCTGAAACCATCCATTGTTTCAAAACTAGTGTAAATAGAATGAAAAATTTCTTTTGGAAAATCATTCTCAAGTAAGGATATTTTTGTGTTATGATTAATCATACTTTTCTCAAATGATTGTGACAAAGGAGAGGATAATACTTGAAGATATTCCCATTATGAGTGAAT
This sequence comes from Viscum album, assembly GCA_963277665.1. Classification (NCBI taxonomy): domain Eukaryota; kingdom Viridiplantae; phylum Streptophyta; class Magnoliopsida; order Santalales; family Viscaceae; genus Viscum; species Viscum album. The sequence goes on along the minus strand of OY728128.1, from coordinate 1,128,128,098 downwards.
ATATTGATTTATTCCCTCAATAATTTCTTATTCACCATCTTGATCAATAAGTTTATTTTAAAATTGAAATTTTACATATATTAGAGTTTCTATAGAATGGTCCTCATTGAAAAAGATGGAAAATATAAGAAACTACTAGAGAATCTAGAAAAGGGTTTTACATGGTTATGTGCTTCAATATAGGGTGCGTCAATATTTTTTTTCAAGAACAAGAATGGTTCAATGCAACTTTGAATTGATTATAATGATCTTGAAAAGATCAATATATAGAGCAATCATCTTATATAATGGATTTATTACTTATAGAATCTAGTACATAGGGATTACTGCTTCTCAAAGGTGGATATTTTATTGGGATATCATCATATGACAGTGAAGGGGGAGGATATTCACATGACATCCTATTAACAATATATAGACACTTTGAGTTTACAGTGATGAATTTTATTCTCAATAATGCTAATATAATATTCATATACATGATGAATAAGGTCTTTAGATACTACCTTAAAAGCAATTGGTTATCTTTATAGATGATATTATAATTTAATTCTATAAAAAGTAAGAACAGGTGGATCACTTCAGTACTATACTATAAACTTTTCAAAAGGAAAATTTATAGGTAATTTATAGTAAATGAAACTTCTCTATGGTAAAAAAAATTCTTAGTGAATTTTATCACAATTAAGTAAATACCTATGGATCCTTCTAAGAAAAAATAATAATAATTGATTAATGTCCTAGGACCACAACTATAGTAGATATACATAGTTTTATCAGATTATCTTGGTACTATTAATGGTTTGTGAGAATATTCTAATGATTTTCAAACCCACTATCCAAGATTAACCACAAAGGATTAAATTATTTATATACTAATGATTGTTTTAAGAGATTCAAGGAGGTAAATAAGAGTTTAATAAATAAAAATATATTGAAAATTCCCTCAGTGGGAGTGTGTTTGTGATATAAATTGATGCAACAAAGAAAAAAAATTAGTATCCTTATGAAAAATGATAAATTTATAGCCAATATTTCAAGACAATTGATGTTACATGGGAAAAATTACCTAATTTAAAATATGGATTTGGTTATATTAATCATCATGTTAATGATTTTTGGGAATTAATTATACAATAAGAAATCTGACATATAAACTATTAATAATATCTTAATGTATATATTCCTATTGAAAGAGCTAAACATGAACTAATGAATATCATTAGAGTTGATTAATGGAAATTATTTCTCAATCCATTAAAATATTTTAAAGGTGAATAATGCGGTATATGTGCTAAGTATAAAATATCCCATGACCTTATCTATGATGAGGGTTTAGAAAAATATAATATTTTAAACATATAAAGAATATATATAGGAATCCTAATCGATGGTAAGAAACCCTTCCTTCATCAAATGATTTATTAATATTCTATTCTTTAAAATATTATGGAAGATCAAAGGGAGGATATTGATATAAAAAATAATCTGGATGTTATAAGTTATGTGAATGTTTTGGATTTCAATATTGATAATTATCAAGTTTTATGATTTGGGATTTGGTTATTTATACCATATAAAAATAATATTAAGAAAAATATGTTAGATGATGCTCATATCTAAGCATAATTTATCCACCCATAGATAATAAAAAAGTCTATAGTCTGCTGAGATAATTTATGGTGCGATAATATGTGTAATGATATTATTCGATATTTGTTAGGAATCCTGGTACGCCAATAAGTAAATATAGAAAGGTTGATTCCAATGTGATGGCATAACCATTACAGACACATATATTTAAATTAAATAACATCACTATATTTTTTTCATGGGTCATCTAAATAAATTTAAGGAAAATAATTCCATATGGATTGTAGTGAATTATCTCACAAATACAACTCACTTCATCACATATCCTGAGGAATTCTCACATAATAAATAAGAAATTATATACATTAGATAACTGGTGATGTTATATGGAACACCACTCTTTATTGTATCTAATTGAGATCAATAGTCAACCTTAATGTTTATGAGGAGTTTTTAACATTCCTTGAAATAAGAGTTAAACTTTAGTATAGTATATCATCCCTAGGTAGGTGTTCAATATAAAATAACCAATCAATCCATGGAAGACATATTTAAACAATTCACAATCAACATTAAAAGATGATAAGATTAATATCCACCTTCATTTGTATTCTCATAAAATAATAAATTCCAATAAATAATTCAAATAGTTCCTCAAGAATCCCTCCTTATGAGGAAATTCATAACTCATACATTTTTGGATGTAGTTGAAAAACATTTGGTAATGGGACTAGATCTGGTTGATTAAATAGAATATAATGTCAAATCTATTTAGTATCACATAAAATCATTATAGATTTTCTATAGGAACTATGTTAAAAATTTATTGTAAGGCCGTGATTATGATATTTGAGTTAAAGTGTTCCTTTATTTAACCCCATTAATGAGAGTAAAAAGGTTTGATAAGAAGGAAAATATATGTCCAGAATACATTAACTCGTTAAAACACTCGATCAATTTATAAAAGTTCTTTATCAACTAGTACTCCCACAAACCTTTTATCAAGTATAGGATGTGATTAATGATTCCGTTTAGAGGAAGTAAATAAAATATCTTTCACATGTAATAACTATTGAGGTGTTAGAGATAGAGATTGATAATTCCTATAAAGAGAATCCATTATGTTATTGGAATGTAGAAAGTTCTATAAAATAATATATCTCAACATATTAAAGTAATTTAGTGAAACCATAAGTATAAAGGGGAAACATGGGAACCTGAGGAATAAATGAAATAGATATACCCTCATTATTTTTAATCATTGTGTGTAGAATAAAATTCTAATGATTAAATTTTTAAAAGTGGGAAGAATTTAACGACCTATACTTTTTCTATATGAAATATCCTTTTCAATATATAAGTGTCTTACTTAGACATATGGATTAGTATAAATAAGTCACATGTTCCCAAAAATCAAATGAAAACCATTTTATTATAAGAATAGATATAATTACATACGAAGTAAAAATATATTCCATAAAATAAGAAATAGTAAAATAGAATAAAAAATAAAACTAAATAATAATTCTATAACATAATATTATGGTATATCATGATCCCTAAAAATTAACACGTACATGAAAAAAAATATAAAAACTATACAAAACATTAGTAATATAAACCAAATTTTGAAAATTAATATTAAATAATCTTGAAATTAATTATTGTAAATGAAATTTTTTTGAATACAATATGTATTTATAGGACATGTAAAGGCTATATGAATGTTTAAAATATGACTTTTAGAATTGTACCGAAATAATTAAGAGTGTAATGTGACCGTTAGAATAGTAAAATGACCAATTAGAATAATAGACTAATATTTTAAATTATTATGTAATAAAAATATCATGAATTTATATCATAATAAATATAAATAAGTGTTAAATTTTATTTATAAAATATTATATATAAAATGATTGAAATTATAATTTTGAGAAATGAAATAAGATTTAATACATTTATATTATAAATTTAAAAATATGAAATAAAATTTTATTTTAATAAAATGGTTTCATAATAAATTAATTATTTTTATATAAATAATAATATAAATTTATTAAATGATATATAAATTTATCATTCAATAAAAATTAGAATTTTTAAATAAATAATGATTTTAATTTTAAATTTAATTTTTTATATTTATAAAATCATTTTGATAAAATGGAGACACAATTCGATTACTATAGGGAGGGGTGATAAGTTGATAAAATGGTTCCAGTACATGATGAAGGCTACTTCATTAGGCCTTCAGAATAGATAATGTACCATTAGGCACTAGGCCTTTGGGCATTGAAATGGACTTCGAGTCATCATATATAATTAAATAGATTTGGTGGGTGCTTTACATTTTTTATGGGGAGAGATGAGGGTTGAAACACTTAGGGTGACTTGGTGTGTGTTTTTTAGTTTATTATAATACCTTTTACCTATAAATAATGAAAAGTATATTTGTAAAATCGATTTCATTTTTCGGAATCATCTTTTCAAAATGTAGTTAGCGTAATTATAAGGGACTGGATCTTTATATCCCTTTCATTTTTGTGTTTTAGGTGTTGGAGGTTTCTATAAGAGGATAGGGGGAGGAATGAGGTGATTTAAACTGAAGTATTAGCTGTAGAGTAGGCTACATAATAGAGTATTGAGCTTTGTCGTATGGTCTAATCATGAGGTGAGGTTTCTCTAATATGGAACCACATTCCCCTAGTTCTCTCTCTCTCTCACTCTTTTCTTGGTATCCTTTAGGGTTTACTACTGACTCTTCTGGTAGCTCCATTGATAGTACTTATGATCTTATCCCCTTCTTGACTTTCCTCCCCTCTCATCTTCCCAATTATGGTGATTTTTTTCTCTATTATTCTACTCCACATCCCCCATTCCCCTGCTATTTAGGGTTCCCACTATTCTTGTTGGTGGTGCTATTTTTTTGTGTTTCTATGGAATCAAACACTGACTCAATACATTTATCGCTGGATCCTTCTTGTTTTAACCCCATGTTGGTTTTATAAAATGGCACTATGGTGGTTTAGGATTGTGTTTTGGTGGAGTTTGGTGGAATATTCTATCTGTTTTCTTGTTGGTTTTCATGGCCTAGAATTCCGCCTTTACTACTCTTATCGCCTAAAATATCATTTGGAATCCCCATGTGGGTTTTTAATAATGGATATTTCATGGTTTGGGATTATTTTGGAGGTGGAATATTGTGGTGCCTTCCTCATCGTCATGCCCTACCATTCCTATGCTCCTGCTATTATGCCCATATCTCTAGACCCCATTACAGACTTGCATATAGGTGTTTGTGGTAGTTTTGGACTGCGCTGTTGGTGGTGATCAAAATTGATATGTGGGTTCTTCTTCTAATGGTTTTACTACTAATAGTAATACTATAATCTAGTGGTATCTCCTTGTGTTTGGCCTCATCTTTGTGATCTTCTATTTTTTTTTAATGTTTATAATTTTTTTTGTTTGTTTGTTGTCTACGGTAGTTTTGTTTATGATATTGTTCTTATGCCAAGTTCATGGTGAATGTAAGATTTGTGGTCTTCCATGTTAGAAGATCCACTTTTTGTGATGATTTTATGGCCTTCATGGATGGTTCTCTCTAATGGTGGTGGTTCTCAGAGGTGTTAGCGAAAGGTTTTTCTGTTGTTTCAGATGATTTGTTCTGATAATTTTAGCGGCGATGAGTTGTGGATTCTGTTGGTTGGTCTCACCAGAAGGATTGGTGATGATGAGAGTGGATTGTATATTAGGTGCATAGATCGAGGTGTCTCACAATATTTTGTGGGTGTATATTGTTTTTCTTTTGAAATTTTAATTTGATGTGGGAATCCTACAGTGGTTTTGGGTTTATTTGTTTTAATTTGTACTAAGTTTTATCTTAAGGTTTTGTTGTATTTAGTTTTGTAGTTATTTGGATAGATTCAATTTATTTTAGGGATTTAAGGACTTATATGTTTGGTTAATGGATGTAAGGTTTCCATTAAACCAAAAAGTAGATTTATTCTAAAAAATGTATTTTTTAGGAGGTGAGGCTTTGACATGGATTAAGAACTATGACATATAAGATCAAGGGGGTGGTTTGGGTGGTTCTTGTATAATCATTAACTCCTTGGATTGGGGTTATGCTGTGGTGTGGAACCCCAAGAGGGAATATTTTTTGGTTCATCATATTTAATCATCATTACTCCATGGAGCTAAGTAGAGGCCTAAACTCTTTCTCAATAATTTTAATTCCATAATGCAATAGTTTCGTTATACAATGGTCCTTTTCATAATTTATAGGATCTTCTGTGTGAAATATGTTGTGTTTATCAAACATGGATTTGACCAAGTGTGTTGTTCTATAGTTTATTTCCTTATTCTATGGTTTTTTATGTGTTAGTACCTTTGCTCCATGGTTTAGGGAGATGCACTGTGAGATTCTAATTTCTAGTATCCCTCCCTAACTCTCTTTAAACTTGTTTTTCTCTAAAATTTTTCTCCTAAACCCCAAGTGTCCAGATGTGGTATTTCAACGTGTTTCAAATCCCTTTAAAATGGGATTAATCTCCATCATTTCATGTTCAATACAATGTGATATGTAGTGATTTTCACTCTTTTCATTTAATTTCTTCTCTTTTCAGTTTTTCCACCCATGTTACCTTTTCATACTTTATAGGTTTATTTTCATTGTTCTCGTGAAGTTCTTTTAATGTTTTTGGCTCAATCATGTTATTGTAACATTCTTATTTGAACAATTTTAAAATCCTTGAATTATTATATTTTTTTTCTTCTCCATGTTTTTATGTTAAAGCATAAAGTTGTCATGATTTATCTCATTAGGTAATGATAGAAGTAACCTTAATGAAAATATGATTGAATTTAAAAATGAATTGGTTTTGGCTGTAGCAATTGTATGTGTTTCCTCTATGTTAACATTTTACCTCTTTTTTATAGATAGTGTACTATATTTTTTATGCTATGGTTTTGAAATTTTTTTGTTCTTTGAAATTGGATAAATAACATAAATTGATTAATTCTAATTGTATAAATAACAAAGTGGTATGTTTATTTTTTTATCATTATTCTTTGAGTCTATCGAAATAAAAGTTATAATTGAAATATATTTAATTAACCAATATTTTTTGATAGCTAATGGATTGGGTTTTATTTGGTTATAACCTGTGTAAAATTAATCAATTAATTCAAGATGGTAACAAATCATTTGTTTTCTAAAGATAAATTCTTTGTGGTTGAGCGAGCCCATTTTCTTATGAAGTCCAGATTTCTTAGTTATATGGCCTAGATTCCATATTAACTATTTTTTTTCTTACTGCCTCATGTGTTTTCTATGGATGAGGATCCTTTATAAGAAATGTGATGAGATCCTAGGATAGATAATGATTTCATGAGAAATGGTCATGGATTATCAGGTTATGGAAATAATTGACAGATGAGTTAACAGGATGGATAGTGATATGAAAAGTGGTTTTAGGTATGAAACTAGGGTTGATGGTGTGGGTTGAAGATAATATTTTCAATTTCTTTTTTCTTTTAAAATATGCGATTCATTCTTGTTATATAATCCCATTTAAAGGTTGGATGGTCGGGTTACTAGTTTCTGGGATTCTTTCCCCACCACATAAAACAATTGGTTATGAATGGTTAATGTATACTTGATTGTAACTAAAGACGATTCCAAGAGTACCTAAAATTATGGAATTGTAATTAATGATAAATAATTTAACCCTTGTTATTAGAGGTCTAAAAAATTATGAAATGATGATAAATCATGAATATACTTAGAGGAGTTTATATTATTATAGGAGGTAATGTAATTTTGTTAATAATTAATTTAATTATATAATTTATAATAGAATGAATTAATTGATTGTCTCTTGAAATTTTTGTATGAATATAGGATATCTAGTCCTTAGTAGTGTCAGTTGCGTTTTTTAAATACAATAGATCTGGTTAAGGTTAAAGCTAGGTGGTTTTTTATAGTGGTTTCTGAGATATATATATTTCTTATGTTATGTGATTTTATATGCTACCCCACCCATGTTGGTTGGGATTTTGATACCCAAAAAAATATGGGAGGCCGTTTTCCCCAACATCCAACTTGGCAAGGAACATATTGATGACTAACACCCATTTCTGCATTCAATTAACCTACTAGTATTATGTGCTGGTATGTATAATGGTTACCTTTCCCATATATGTTGGTAGATGGATTTAATGTCTTGTGGTTATTTAACACTCATGTATATCTTGATATAACATCATAAGGATTGTTATTGGTATGTCGTGTATGGGTTGAGATGGGTTCAAGAATAATACATGATGTATGGATTGTTATGGATATAGGTATAATATATTATTTATGGTTTGTGGTGGAACTAAAAATTTACTTGGTTACTATATAGATATGTGGATATTGATGATGATATGATGTGATGTCTGAGGTGCAAGATATGTTACAGTTTCCCATGTATTTTTGGGTTGGATTATTTATTAGAGAGAGATGTCTCAGGATGTGAGATGTTGGGGAAAAGTGAAACACCATTGGTTAAGAGGTATTGAGGTACCATCATTTTGATAATATATTAGTTGTTATATTATTATGTGTATATGATACTTGGGGTTAGATCCATGGTGAGTTTGGAAAATTATCATACTTGATTATGTAACGAGTTAAAATCACTAGGCTTTAGTATGATTTATTTATTTTTCCTGATAGGGTCCATGGAGGATCATACTGAGTATAACTTTTATTCTCACCCGATGTATGTATAAAATATTTTTCAGGTCCGCAGGATTTGGTTGGTGATCAGTTTGGACATTACTATCTTGTGGAGTTATTCAGGAGCTGTTTGGGATTTGGGTTCTCTACCGAGGTTTTTATTTTTGTACTTATTGTGTACTTTATAATTGTTCCAGTTAAATGAAATCACATGAATGAATAAGGATCTTTTACTACAATAATGATTTGTTTATGGGTTTATCTTATATCACATTCCTTACACTCTCACTACAAAGAAAGTCGCTTTTAACAACCGAAAATTAGTGACAAATAATATATGTGTTGGTAAAAATGATTAATTCCAACAGATATTTGGTTTTGTCGGTGTTAATTTTAATTACCCACAATTGTATTTACTGATGTGTATATTTATTGGTATTAACTGTTTAATACCAACACATCGTTTACCAACACTTAAAATCTGTTATCTTTTCATTTTAATACCAACATATTTTTACTAACACATAAATCTGTTATAAATAACTATTATTGCTAACATATATTTTACCATTAGAAATTTTTTTTCCAATAAATTATTTTATAATAAAATGTTATACAAACAACTCAATATATATATATGTATAAAAACAAATCATTTGTTAATACAAATATATATTTATACATAGAATTAAAGTAACTATTAAATGAAAAATATTTGTTGGAATGAATTTATACATACATACAAGCATAATATATATATATATATATATATTGTGTCTGTATCTATTAACATGTTACTTTCGTTTTTTGGTCGTCATATCGATATATATATATATTTGTGTCTGTATCTATTAACATGTTACTTGTTTTTTTTTGGTCGTCATATCGGATTAACACTCTACTTACTAATGGTAGAAAAAAAATGAAGTGTATTAGTGTTAGTACGAAGGACCCATTATAAATATATTTTAAATACTATCATCCATCATAAAAATGAACACATACAAGCTAATTTGGAATCCATTACGAATAATTTTTAAAAAACACTATTAAAAAATATTTGAAACAAATAAATAAAATTCAATTTTAAAATATTAGCATTTAGAACGAATTTAAAACATATTTACAATAATAATAGAAATATTTAAAAAATTAAAATGGGGTATTAACCCTAGATATGCGGCTGCATCCCCACCTCAAAATTGTTCCCCCGCCGTCGCTCCTCCTCCCCATCGCTCCGCCTCCACCAGTCCGCCTCCCCAGCACTCCGCCTCCCCAGCACTCCGCCTCCGCTTCCCCACCCCCTACTGTTCTGCCTCCGCCGTTATGCCATTCCGCCGTTCCACCGTTCTGCCTCCCCATCGCTCCACCTCCGCCATTCCTCCTCTTCCGTTCCGCCTCCTCACTCCCTATTGTTCTGCCTCCTCCGTTCCTCCTCCTCTGTTCCGCCTCTGCCATTCCCAGACATGACCATCCTAAATCTACCGGTGCGTGCCTCCATCCTAAATCCATCCCTACCACCATCCTAAACCCTTCCCTAATTGATCATTGGCTCCCCATGCACCTGATCTCTTACCAGGTTCTTTGGATTAAATTCTCAATCACTCATGAAGATTATAAGCATAGTAAAGTTCGAGGATCTTGAAGATGATGTTTGGAGAATGGTTCGAATCATCACCCCCTCGATTATTTTTGTTGTAAGTTATTATGCTGTTCTGGGTATAGAAAATTAATTATAAATTGGCATCGGGAGATGTCTATTCCTATTTTATCCATTTGTTCTTATTGATCCCTCACAGATTGTTTCATCGATAGCTTGATTAGAGGAAGAGGGGAAGTCGTCGAGCTTTATTTCAGCAGCATGAAGCATCAATCACGTGAGGAAAAAAAATCCAAGGTTCTCCTTCTTTTATTTTTAGTCGACAGTCTAATGGTATGGTTAATAATCTGTGGATACTCAAACCTAGGATATTCTTGATATTATCTCTTTGGAGGTTTGGACTACCGAATGAAACTTCACTGAATAATCGCAATCCATGTGAAAATGAGTTTTTTCATCATTATTGGGGTGTTCGGAGTATTGATTCATGCTTATGCTACTTATTCAACCATCCAATATAGGGGTTTCCTGAAGAATACAAAGGGAGACATTTCCAGGCCTCCGAAGATTGTGGTGGGGATGTTTTTCATGGTTTAGCTTTATATATGTGGGTAGCCTTAGTCCTAGAATTGATTTATTTCATACATTCTAATACTTAGGAGAACAAGGTTATTTTATCACAGTAGAATCTTGATTTCAAGATTTATATCATCATTGAATGGTTTTTTCTATAAAATGGCATGTGATGTTAAACACTTAGGACGAAGAAGTGAACCTTCCTGTAATGGCTGGGATTTGTTTGGAGTGTTCAATTTTATTCAATATGTCTACAACATTTTCAAATGTGTTGTCTATACACATGAAGATAATGTTTATTGCTGATCTATTAGGTTGTCTTTACAAAAACAAATGATTTGTGATGTATTTGGTTGTCTGTACACTAAAAGGTAATTCCTCAAAAATGGGTTGTCTATTGGGTTGTCTATACAAAAACAAATGGGTTGTCTCTACACTTCTAGATGTCTAAAACTTTCTCAAATGCGTTGTAAAGAAATGCGAATAACAGGTAATTCATCTTAGTTCACTTCTTCATCTGAAATGGGAATAACAGGTATTTCTTAAATTTTATTCAACATTTTTGAGATCCTTTGATATGTTACTGATCTATTTAAAGGGCCCTTTTCACTTAAATATAATTTTTGTTGCTTAGAAGAAACCAAACTAGGTGAACTTAGTGGATTAATATTCACTTCCATCAATTTTGGGTGCATCTTAGAATCACTGAAGTCATGAATGATTTGCGTTGTTTTAATGTGATGTTCCATCTGCAAAGAATGGGATTGGAACTACACATCCAGAGAACATCTAGCTTTCTATCTTCAACTCTTTTATATTCCTTGTGATAAAAATTTAATCTGCAAGTATACAATAACTATCCTTCTTAATAAGTCCCCATTCATATTTATAAAATTTGAAAAGGTCCTTTAAGACTATTTTTTAAACTATACACTAAATGCCTAAAGTTCTCCTTGCATAAAATGGTTTGTTATATATTGATTTAGGTGTCATTATCATTTAAAGGTAGTGTTACTAGATTGTAGAATTTTATAGTAGATATTTGTCTATTTATTTTACTTATATTCCCAAGAAACAATATTGCATCTATGCTTGTAAAACCACTTGCTATCCAGTTAACGACTCAGGTTTGATGCATGGATCAAAATTACCAGTTTTTTAACTGGATGATGATATGTCTTTATTATAACTGAGTTCTTTACTTATGTAAAGTGCATGGATTTTTTTTTGGGAAATTTCATCAAAAGAACCAAGCACTGGAAACTGAAAATGACTTACTAGTCACTTGTAATGTCAATGAGAAATTTAAACAAAAAACTACAGGTGTTGTTGAGGTCACTTGTTATATAATCTTCTTGTTATTTTTATAGGATGAATTATTATTTCTAAAGCTTCATTAGACTTCCATTTTAATTTATTTTATATTCATATTCATTTTTTGTTATTCAATGCCTTGGGGAGATTTAGTTTCTCGGAAATCATGGATGATTTGAACCTAGCAATGATGATATGGTTAGATTATTACATTCCCTATTATGTGCCAAGTATATATAGCAAGGAAAGACACTAAAATGATTTATTCTCACGATCACATTGAATTCAATTCAAAGTTTATTAGTAAAATGAGAGGATAAATGCTTGGATGTGGCAAAAAAGTTTTGTTTTGTTAATCCTTTTTTCAATGGGTTGGGTGATGTTAATAATTACATGGGAATGATGATTAATTTTGTTTTATCATATAGATTCATATGCCTCTTGTGGATTAAAAGAAAAATTTTATTGAAGATATTGAAATGGACATGAAATATTCCATTTAATCCATAATAATGCCTATTATGAAGAGCAACAAGTTTTAGGTTCATTAGTAGCTTGTCATGGAGTGCGCAGAGAAGTCAAGGCTTGCATGTTAAAGGTAACATATTGAGGCTTATTTACTGTTTGAGTGTTCAAACTAACCTCATCACATTCTCATACTATTGATTGAATTGTGAATGCACAGTTTGATTTCCTTAGTTGGTGATGGAGTGTATCACCCTGACTTATTTATTCCCATCATCTCATTCTTATACCATGGCATGAAATTTGTAAGCACGACTTGATTTCAAAGAAATTATAGTTGTGATAGATTTATTTTATCTGTCGCAAAAACATTTAGCGACAAAGTTTTTACCAACAGTTTAGTGACAGAGATATATGTTGGTAAAAGGTTTTACAAATAAAAAATTCACTTTTACCAACATATGTCTTTTTTGGAAAAATTGAAATATTTTGTAGTGTCTTCTTAGAGAGAAATGCCTCCCATCTATGTGTATGACGTACCCTCGATGATTGTCACCAACCCGTTGCCTATTGGAGGTGGGCTGTATGTGCCATTATCTATCTTCCCAAATATTTGACCTAGTAGGGGTAAATTTGTGGGGGAGGGGTTCATGAAATTTATTATTTTGAACTTTTAATATATATTAAAATACAAAGTTTAATAGTACAAAACTTATAGGTATCATATGAGTACCATATATTATCACAGTGTTTATGAAAGTTTTTTAGGATTATTGAAGTTAAATGAATGATTTTTTTCCAATATAATATTAAATTATAATACCCATAAAATTGAATCATGTGTTGGATCACTATTTATAGATATAATTTTTATTCTAATATTTTAGTCAAAGACACCCATATCCCCCCTTATAAGTACCATTATTCACTATCCCCTTCTCTTAAAAACATCAGCATCTTAGATTGTGTAAAATGATACAAAATATCTTCCCAAATCAATTATTAATATTCTAAAAGTATTTTTATCATCAAAATCCCACTTATTGAAGGCATAATTCATTTAACAAAGGTGCCTTTCCATGGAGTATGTTAAGAAATTAAATTCACTCATTTTATTTTTATTTCTTTGTATATACTTATTTTACCACATAAATATAATATCAATGTTCCATATAAAAAAATATAAATTATTAGTTTAGTGTAATATAAATATGAAAAACATATAATGTCACAATAGTTGTTTTTATAACATTTTTTTTGATAATATAACTGCTTATAAGGATGTTGTCTTAAAAAAAAATATTATCACCCTCATGGATAGTCCTAATAAACTATTTTGTGGTTAAATATGAACATAATATTGTTATTATATTATAATTCATATTCTTTAATTATTATATAATAATAATGTTAAATAAAACAAATTAGTGTCAAAATTATTTTAAAGAAACCATTAAAAGAAAATATTTATTCTCAATGAAAAATTCCTATGTCAGAACACTCACAATTATTTAGAAAAATTTAAATCATGGTAATGAAATAAACTTCATATAATCACTATTCTAGTGTAACACTTCGACCCTAGTTACCCCAAATCAGTGTATTATTATATAACATTGAAATGGTCACAAGATATCAAGTCTCGAAAGACCGATTTGTTTAGTATCCTTGAAAGTATTACATGCATATATAAGTTTTACATTACATCATGGAATAAAAAACAACAAAATATGTCCCCTTTGAACACACTCATATCTTTTGGCATATCCCTACAGGTTAATCACAATATACTTCTTCACATCCTTAGAATAGAAAATATAAATAAGGGGTGAACTCAGATGCTTTGTAAGGATAACAATATAGTGGAAACTGTCATAAATAAGAATAATCATTTAAGGAAATGTATAATACTAATACAGAAGCCTTTTAAGCATAAAATTCAGAATATTATAAAAAAGATAAATCAAATAATTCAATTTAATTATTCACATGGATATTTTACTAGTCGATTAAAATGAAATATCAATAGCCAATTTCATAATGATGGAATGCGTAATACTAGACATCATAACCACATAGTCAAGGCCTCATGCAAAGACTAAATATAAGATTTAGTCAAGGACTTGTGCCAATAAACCAGTTTGTCTCATTAGACCTACCGATGCATCGAGGAGCTATAGTCAGCTCCTCCTATCACTTACTAAGTCCAATGTATTCCTCATATGAAAAGGTTAAAAAATAACATAAACATTTGTATTAAAACTGACATATGAAATGTTAATACTTTAACCATAAACTATGAATTGTATAAAAATAACACATCCACAGTCAAACATATCAGAAAACCTTTATACAATATGGAAGATTGTATCATAATAAATCAACTTCAGATAAGTGTAAAATCTATTAAAGGATGTTGACATAGATAAAATCAAAACTATTTGAGAGAAATATCTCATTCTATTTTGAAATCATATAAATGTCACATAATTATAAAAGAAAATATTTATTTTGAAAATATTCTTATAAACATGTACGAGAATATTTGAAGGTTTAATAACGGCAGAAAATAACCACACTCCCCGTATAAGTTAAAAAAATATTCATTCCTTAATTTTGTCAAAAAGGTCATAAAGGACCTTATTTGGAAAACAATGGAAATATTTTTTTATAAATTTTTTAAAAAAAGTTAAACAAGGGTTTAAATGAATTTAACCCATAGTCTAGAAAATAGTAAAAATGTTTTGAAATATATTTTTAAGAAACACAGATGTGGATGATAAAGAGGTCTCACTAGATACTCACATATAAACAACCTCAAACAATGAAGCAATTATATAATTAACCATTACCTTGTAATTTTCATGGTAGAGGGTACAATAACCTCCTGTATAATAGTTAAATCATTGTTATTAAATAATATAATAACCACATACATAAATATGATATCATACATGATCTTCTAATATTTCTTAGTTAATAATATTTTAGCAGTATCATTGTTTCGGGTGTTAACTGATTCATTTTACTTTATATGTTTTGTTACGTAAGTCAGTTTTGTTATGAATAGGAAGTATTTGAATAATATCCAGAATGATATTAAGTTCTTAAACATTATTTTTGAAAATTATTCTTGAATGGTTACGATGGGGAATGAATCTAATCGCATTCATGAAGGCGACAATCCGTACGCACGCACGAGTGACAATACCATTCTATTGATGGTGAAATCATATGTAATTGGATGATATATCATATATATAGAATTATTAATATGTTATATATTTTATTTACATCAATATACTCATTATTATACCTATCCAAATAATGAAGTGTTGAATAAGAAACTACATCACGACGTTGAGACGGTAAGCCATACGTACACACGTATGATGAATTTTTCATTCATAGGATGAATAGAATAATGAATATGATTGTACTATATTTATAATAATATCAAAGTATGTAGATGGTACTAGATGTATTATTTTGGTATGGAAACAACAAATAAAGAGCAAGTGGAAGAAGAAAAGAACTTTGAAGGAGGTGATGAAATAATCATCTTATTCGAGTGCTGTCTTTTGATTTGATCAAAAAAGATCTTTAGGTTGAATTAATGATCAAAGTAATGCCTCTAGGTTAAATTTAGGGAAGTTGGGAAGATATTTTAGTAGGGGTTTTCCAGGAAAAATGGCTTTGGATAAGTTATTTTGAGAGAATGGGAAGTACCCTTTAATAAGAGAGGTGATGGTCACTTTAGGAAAAGATTGAAATATTAATTTGTTATAAAATAATTTTCAGTTTATAATGGATCAAAATGGACTTATTTCGAGGATAAGGTGGGGATGGTTCGAAATCCTCTCAACCAATAGGTTTTATACAAGTTTAGGTCACCATGTTAACCTTATCTTTTGGATTTAACTCTTAGTTAAATAATTTAACTCTTAGTTAAATAATTTAACTCTTAGTTAAATAATTTAACTTTTACAATGTCTTATATTTTTATATTACATTGTTAATAAACTTACAATAAAAATCCAAGAGAACACCAAGTGATTACTTAGTGATATATATATCATTATGTAAGTTCTTTGGCTGAACTTTATATTTTTTGGAATATTATATCATTTAATAATATAGTATTTGTTTTAAAAACTATTTTTTGTGAATTTTGACACTATTAAGTATTTTGTTTTTGTGAAAGTTTGAAAACCTTGATTAATTTGAAAAAAACACATTAAATCAATCCTAACATGTCATATTAACCTATAAAATTTGTGGAATGCATCAGAAGTCTCAATTTACATTTATTTTTATATTTATAATATCAATTGTTTTAATCTTTCATTTATAAGGTAATTACTGCATCATCATTGTGTCATTAATAAATTTAATTATTTAATGTAAAAGATTATAAATAAAATACCATTATGTATGAAATATATTTAGATTTATAATGAATATTTATATATGAATTTATCTTATGTATAACCCTATATTAAAAATGATTTAGTTATTAAAATATGAATTTAACACTTTAAACTCTTATTTAAATAAAATAATACTAAATGTCCTAATCTAATCCAAGTGGATCAAAGAGAATCATATTTTATTCCTAAGGTTTATTTTGTTCGAAATAAACTTATCCAATAGAATTAGGACATGTGTTATGGTAATTATAATACCATTTTTATCTTTAATTGCACTATTTACTTTTAATCGTGGTAAATAAAATTAAAAAGTTTATATTCACCAAAAATTATTTTTATCCTATTGAACCACATTTTACTTACTGATGTCAATTATGTCTCTTTTATTTTTTAAATTAAATTTACAAAATTGGTAAAATTATGTTTTAGGAAAATTTGTAAATGTGCCTATAAGGTGGGTAAAAGAAGTTAAAAGGTTTAATAAAAATTTATACATCTAATCTTATAAATACAATGAGTTACATTGAACTAATATAGGTATTATGTATCTATTTTGATTTAAAATAAACTTAAATAAAATAAATAATTATTTAAATAAAAATTTGGTTATAAACAATAACGTAGTGTTGTTCACTATTCATTAAAAAATTGAAAGATTTCAGAAGAATACCGAAAATTCACCCAAAGCTAATTTTGGTATTTTGAATCCAAAAATGAAGTCCATTTTAATAAATGAAATTTATAAAATTTAAAAAAGTGCGTATTACTATTCATAACTACATGTTTGATTGGTCGTGGTGTGTTAGAACTCAATTTTGCATACAAGAGAAGCTACTGTATTATTCAAAGAGAAGCGTACAATGGAAGATTGGGGTGTTACATTCTTCCCTCATTCAAATAATTTAATCCTAGAAATTTATAAAATATTACTTCATAAAAAGATTCTGGTAGTTCTTTATCATAAGTTTCTTATGTTCCCATGTCGCCTCTTCCATTTTATGGGTTCTGTATAGAACTTTAACCAGATGAGTCATCTGGTTTCTCAACACTTGTTCTCTGGTATCAAGAATCTCGATAGACACTTCACAATAAGACAGATCAGGTTCCAGTTCTATTTCTTCATAGGTGAGTACATGTGTTGGGTCAGACATGTATTTTCTTAATAATGATAAAAGGAACACATCATGAACTTTGGAGTGACTTGGTGACATTTCCAAAAGATAAGCTATAACTCCAATTAGTTCTAGAATTTCGAAAGGCCTGATGTACTTGAGACTTAATTTACCCTTCTTACTGAATCGTATAACACCCTTCCATGAATATACCTTCAAGAAAACATGATCTCCTACTTGAAATTCCAAATCCTTATATTAGTTATCAACATAGCCCTTTTTATTAATTTGAGATACTTTGATGTGGGTTTGGATAATCTTAACATTTTCCATTGTTTCCTCAACATGTTCCGTGCCTACAAGTTTTATTTCACCAACACCATCCCAACAAGTTGGTGTGCGATATCTCTTTTCATATAATGCTTTATATGGTGCCATATAAATACTTGAATGGAAGAAATTGTTATAATAATGTTCTACCATAGGCAAATAATGATCCCACATACCTTGAAAGTCAAGTGAGAAAGATCTAAACATGCCTTCTAAGGTTCGAATAGTCTGTTCTGATTGTCCATCAGTTTGATGGTGGTAGAAAGTGCTCAAATGAAGTTCAATATCCAGGTATTTTTGAAGACTTTTTTATAATCTTGATGTAAAACATGAATGATGATCATAAATAATCGATAGGGGTACACCATGAAGTTTTACAACTTCATTAATATATAGTCTTATTAATAGTTCAATTGGTAAATATTCACTTATTACAAGAAAATGTACTGACTAGGTAAGATGATCTATAATGACCCATATTTCATCATTCCTTTTAGGAGTATTTGGTAGCCCCATGACAAAGTCCATCATAATACATCCCATTTACACTCAGGTATGAAAAGAGTTTGCATGAATCCTTTAGGATGTTGTCTTCTAGCCTTAACCTATTGACCAACCATACATCTTGACCCATAATCATCAATCTCTCTTTTTATGTTGTCCCACACAAAATGTTCCTTTAAATATCTATATATCATAGTGCTACCAGAGTGTATAGAGAGCATTATCCAACAATTCCCTGTTTAGATCAGGTATATCATAACACAAAGTCTCTTCCCAAATTTCAAAATTCCACCTTCAAATATGAATTTGATCATTCTCCCATCATTCATAGCTTTAATATTATTTTGAAACTCCTCATTATTAGTCTGAGAACTTTTTATCCTTTCTAGAAAATATGTATTGGAAACCATTTGAAAAAGTATCGATGTTTTACCTTCCATGATTATTCCCATATATATTTTTTACTCGATCCATGTACATAGGATCCCTTTAAACTCTCATCTTGTTCAGAACTACATGATCATTTCTAATCAGAGCATTTTCCACCATATTTTCCTTCTCCAGGTGGTAGTGTATAGTGAAATCATAATCTTTGAGTAGTTCATTCCATCGACTTTTCCTCATGTTGAGTTATTTCTGTGAGAAAATATACTTCAAGCTCTTGTGATCAGTATATATCTCAAAATTTTCACCATAGAGATAATGTCTTCATATATTCAAAGAAAATATTACAGCTGCTAACTTAAGATCATGAGTAGGATAGTTTTTTTTCATGAATTTTCAGATGTTGTGATGCATATGCAATAACTCTATCATTCTACATAAGGACACATCCAATAACTTTCTTTGAAGAATCACTATAAATAACAAACCCATCATTCCCCAGTGGTGGAGTCGGTATAGGAGAATTGACTAATATTTTCTTCAATTCCTCAAAACATTCTTCACACTCTTTTTTCCAAAAAATTTAAATGTTTTACGTGTGATCTTGGTTAATGGGTTAGCCAATCGGGCAAAATTCTGGACGAAACACCGATAATAACCCGCCAAACCAATAAAATTGTGTACCTTAGTTTTACTCGTCAGTTCTGTCCATTCATTATTTCTCTTGACTTTGAAGGATCAATAAAGATTCCATTTTTAGATACAACATGGAAAAGAAAAGAAATATCCAAATGCCAGAATTCACCTTTGCTAGACTTCCCATATAATTCAATTCTTCTAAGAGTCTTTAGAATAGTATGAAAGTGATTTTCATGATCTTTATAGATTTTGGAGTATACCAAGATATCATCAATAAATACCACTACGAAGTCATAGAGATATTCCTTGAAAACTCTATTCATTAGATTCATTAAGACAAAGGGTGCATTAGTTAGTCAAAACAACATTACTGTAAACTCGTAATGCCCATACCTAGTTCGAAATGCTATTTTTGGAATGTCTTCCTTCTTCACACACAACTGATGATATCTATATCGAAGGCCAATCTTTGAAAAATATTGAGATCCATGAAGTTGATCGAATAAATCATCAACACGAGGTAGGAGATACTTGTTCTTTATTTTTATAGCATTGATCTCCCTGTAGTCAATGCACAACCTCATAAATCTATCTTTCTTCTTAACAAACAGAACAAGGGTTCCCAATGGATAAAGACTAGGGTGAATAAATCTTTTATTACTCAATTCCACTAGTTTTTTCTTTAGTTCAACTAATTCCACAGTGGCCATTCTATAAGGGGTCTTCGATATGGGCCTTGAACCAGGAATTAAATCAATGAAAAACTCAATTTCTCATTCTGAAGGATGTCCAGGTAATTTTTTTGGAAACACATCAACATATTCTTGCACAATAGGTACATACTCTATTTGAACATTCCTTTCCTCACCCATAGTTATTTCATTATCTTCCTGCCTAATAATGGAATTTAGTAGAGCTACCGAGGGTGGATCTAGATAAGAATTAGATGGTGATGTTTCTTCTATAATGATAAGGTACTTCTTATCATCATTAAAAATTGTAACCTCATTCTTCTTACAATAAATTTCCACATCATGGTCTGAAAACAAATCTATACCGAGGATTATATCAAATTCAATCATGGGTATGACGATGAGATCAGTAGATAAAACACATTTAAATGCAGTAATGTGAACTGATTCACAAACTTTGTTGAAATTATACTTCCCTTAAGAGTTTTTAATAACAACTCATTTGTTAAATCAAATTAGAAATATCTAATTTTCTTAGAAAACTGGGAAGATATGAAATAATATGATGATCCAAAATCAAATAAAGCATTGGTTAAATTTGAGGAAACCATTAAATTACCTGCCACCAAGTCATTCGGAGCTTCAACCTCAGTAGTAGTGATCACATAAGCTTGTCCTTGCTTCCTTTTCCTTTTTAAGGTAAGTTTTCTTGGTAATTAGGAAATTCATTTGCATAATTCCCCAATTCTCTACAATTGTATCATTTAGCATTGACAGCCTATTCCTTTCCTTTGCAATCATGAGTTTGGTGGCCTTTTTCCCCACACTTGTAATAGACTCTCATTCCCTTCATGAAAGTACCAGGGTGTTTCTTACCACATTTACTAGAGGATGGAAATATAAATTTTCCATTATTCCCCTAATTTCCATTTCCAGAGTGTTCAGTAGATCTCTTCTTCTCTTTATTTGCTTTAATGTGATAAGACTTAGAGAATTTCTTTTTTCGTCTTGATAGAACACGAGACAATATCTTCGTATGATGAGAAGTATTGTGATATTAATGATCAATGGATAAATAGTTTTAACCCACCAAAGAATCGATCAATCTTACTCCTTGGGTTATATATATAATCTTCTATATTCATTTCTAACCTTGTAAAGTTAGCCTCATACTTTGCGACATTCTCATCCTTTTTTTTCCTCAAACTCAACAATTGTCTTTCTATATCCTCTCAATGGTCACGAGGAAAGTATTTTTATAATAAAATCTATTAAAACTTCCTCTATTCCATATTTGATACTTCTTAATCTTGATTTGTGTTTGGAATTAATGACCACCATTGATCTGCATATCCCATGAGGTGATAAACTACCATGACAACTTTTTCTCTTTCGCTACTCCCCAAAGCATGAAATATTTTCTCTAAGGAACTTATTAATTTCTTAGCTACAAATGGATTTGTAGTCCCATTGAATGTTGGTGGTTTTCTCCTCATGAAGCAGTCTAACATCGATCCTCCACATTGTGGATCAGTGTGCTTCATAAAAGTAAGGTTATTATTCATAACCTGAGTGAGTTATCCCGGTATGGTTATAAGTTGTTCAGAAGCAGTTTCATTACTAGTCCCACTATAATTAACTTAAGTATGAGGGAAATCCTTACATGGATTATGTGCATTGATACAGTTTCCATTCCTTCCACTAGACTCAATTTTGAAAAAACAGAATACCCTATATTAGTTTATGAATCACAATACATAATTCCAAACTAGTAAAACACCTAACATAAATTGAACAGTTTATGCATATAATATATAATCATAAGTAATTTTTTCTTTGAGGAGGTATTTACTTCTAAATACATTATAATGGGTTGTAAAGAAAATGTGAATTATTCTAAGAATATCCCTGGGGAGTATTGTGACCAAGAGTGAAACAAAGCCCATTGTTGTGTACTAGGATACCCTGATTCAAGTCCAAAACTCCTTGTCGGAGTTTTCACTCCTAGGTACATCTATTCTAGAGCCTCCTCTACCTTTTCATATCCAGATAGGGATGTATTGCTTGGAGAACTCACAGAATCTATACATTACCAAAATTCTAGGAAGTTTTTCTATACGAATCCTCAAAGTCTATCTTAGTTTAATGTTCTATAATCATATTTTTTCTAAATCTAGTTTCCAAGTATTTTAATAAACTTCCTCTATTATAAACTATAACTCCCCGACCCTAGTCACCCAAATTTGGTGCATTATTACATAACATTGGCATGATCAAAAGAGATCAAGTCTCGAATGAACGATTAGTTCAGTAGCCTTGGAAGTACTAGATATATACAGAAGTTTTAAATTACATCATGAAAAAATAACATTGTGTCCCCTTTTAACACACTTATATCCTTTGGCCTATCCCAACATGTTAATCATAATATACTTCTTTACATCCTGAGAAAATAAAACATAAGAAAGAGGTGAGCTCAGATGCTCAGTAAGAATAAAAATATAGCATAAACTATCATAAATAAACATAAAAATTTAAGTAAATGCATACGACTAAAAAAAGCCTTTTAAACATAAAATTCATCATAATATGGAAAATATACATTAAATAATTCCATTTACTTATTCACATGGATATTATACTAGTTGAATAATCACATGAAACATCAATAGCCAATTTCCTAATAATGAAATGCATAATTCCTGACATCATAACCACATAGTCAAGACCTCGTACCAAGAATAAAAATAAGATTTTGTCAAGGCCTTGTTCCAAGACACTAGTTTGTCTCATGAGACCTACAGATGCATCGATGAGTTATAGCGGGCTCCACCCGTCACTTACTTTTTCCAATGCCTTCCTCATGTGAAATGGTTGAAACATAACATAAACATTCGTATTAAAACTAGCATATGAAATGTTAATACTTTAACCATAAACCATGAATGGTATAAAAATAACACATCCACAATAAAAAATATCACAAAACCTTTAATACAATATGGAAGATTGTATCATAATAAATCAACTTCAAACAAGTGTAATATCCATCAAAGTATTTTGACATAGATGAAATCAAAACTATTTGAGAGAAATATCTCTTTGTAATTTGAAATCATTTAAAAGTCACATAATTTTGAAAGAAAACATTTTTTTGAAAATATTCTTATAATATTGTTTGGGAATATTTGAAGGTGTTATATCAGCAGAAAATAGCTGCACTCACCGTAAAAGTTAAAATAACATTCTTTCCTTAATTTTTTCGAAAAGGTCATAATGAACCATTTTTGGAAAATGATGGAAAGATTCATTTATAAATATTTTATAAAAAGTAAAATAATGGTATAAATTGTTTAAACCCATATTCTAGGAAATAGTAAAAATGTTTTGAAATACATTTTTAAGAAACACGGATGTGGATGACAAAGAGGCCCCAATAGATACTCACATATAAACATCCTCAGATAATGAAGAGATTATAGAATTAACCCATACCTTGTAATTTTCCTTTGGTCGAGGGTATGTCAACCACCATTATAATAGTTAAATCATTTTTATTAAATTATACAAGAACCACATACAAAAATATTATATCATATATGATCTTCTAATATTGCTTTGTTAATAATATTTTAGTAGTATCATTATTTCAGGTGTTAACTGATTCGTTTTACTTTATCTGTTTTGTTATGTAAGTCATGTTTGTTATGGATTAGATGTATTTGATTCATATCAAAAATGATATTAAGTTCTTAAACATTATTTTTGAAAATTATTCTTGAATGGTTACGCTGGGGAATGAATCTCATCGCGTTCGTGGAGACGGTCATCCGTACGTACACACGAGCGAAAATACCATCCCATTAATGATGAAATAATATGTAATTGATTGGTATATCATATATACAGAATCATTAACTTGTTATATTTATTATTTACATAAATTATACTCATTATTATACCCATCCAAATAATGAAGTTTTGAATAACAAACTACACCACGCCATGGAGACGGTAATCCGTACATACTCACGTATTGTGACTTTTTCATTCATAGGATGGATTGAATAATGAATATAGTTGTACTATATTTATAACAAAATCATAGTATGTATAAGGTATTTGAGTTATTATTTTGATATGTAAGAGACAAAGAAAGAGGAAGTGGAAGAAGAAAATGACTTTGAAAGAGGTGATGAAATAATTACCTATTCTTTAGGTGCTTCCTTTTAATTTGATCAAATGGGCTTCTTAGGTTGGATTTCTAATCAAATTATGGCCTCTAGGATGAAGTTAGGTTAGTTGGAGGGATATTTGAGTAGGTTTTTGCTGATAGAAATGGATTTTGAGGTGTGATTTTGAGAGAAGGGGAAGTACCCTTTTATAAAAGTGGTGAGGGTCACTTTAGGAAAAGCTTGAAATATTAACTTATTATAAAATCATTTTCGGTTTATAATGGCTCCAAATGGATTTATTTAGAATATATGGTGGGTATGAGTCTAAATACTCTCAACCAATAGGTTTTAGACAAGTATAGATCACCATTTTAACCTTATCTTTTGGATTTAACTCTTAGTTAAATAGATTAACTTTTGCAATGTCTTCTTGTATTTTTATATTACATGGTTAATAAACATACAATAAGATGCCAATAGAACCCCAAGTGGTTCAATACTGAAATATATATAATTATTTATGTCCTTTGTCTAAACCTTATATTTTTAAGAATATTATATCTTTTAATAATATAGTATTTGTTTTAAAAACTCATTAATGTCAATTTTGAAACTATTTAGTATTTGGTTTTTGTGAAAGTCAAAATGACTTTATTACTTTGCAGAAAAAACATTAAATAAATACTAAAATGTTATAGTAGCCTAGAAAATTCTTGTAATGCATCTGATGTCTCAATTTACATTTTTTTATATTTATAATATCAATTATTTTAATCTTTCATTAATAAAGTAATTACTACATCATCATTGTATCGTAAATAAATTCAATTATTTAATGTAAAAAAATAATAAATAAACTACCATTATGTATTAAATCCTTTTATCTTTATAATTAATATTTTTAGTATAATTTTTATTATTTATAACCCTATATTAAAGATGTTTTAGTTATTAAAATTTGAATTTAACAATTTTAAATCTTTTTTAAATAAAATAATAAAAAACGTCCTAATCTAATCCAAGTGGATAAAAGAGGATCATATGTCATTTCTAATGTTGATTTTGGTTGAAATACACTTATAAAATAGAATTAGGACACGTGTTAGAGTAATTATAATATCATTTTTACCTTTAATTACACTATTTACTTTTAACTGTGGTAAAAAAAAAATCAAAAGTTTATATTTTCCAAAAATTATTTTCATCCTATTGAAACACATTTTACATATTGATGTCATCCCTGTCTTTCGGATTTTTTAAATTCAATTCACAGAAGAGGTAAAATTACATTTTATGCAAATTTCCAAATGCGCCTATAAGGTGGGTAAACGACGTTAAAAAGTTTAATAAAATTTTATACATTTAATATTATTATAAAATGACTCCAATGAGATACATTGAAATAATATAGGTATTATATATCTATTTTGACTTAAAATAAATTTAAATAAAATGTCGTTTTTAACAATAACGCAGTGTTTTTCACTATTCAGCAAAAAAAGAATGTTTTCAGAAAAATACCAAAAATTCACCCTAAGATAATTTTGATATTCCAAATCCAAAAATAAAGTCCATTTTGAAAAATAAAATTTATATAATTTCAAAAAGTGGGTATTACTATTTATAATGGTGAGTTTTATTGGTCGTGGTGTGCTAGAACTCGAAGTTGCGTACAACGTAAGCTATTTTATTATTCAAAGTAAAGGGTAACGTGGAAGATTTGGGTGTTAAATCTAGAGTTATTAACTCATTTTAAAATAAAATCCATAATTTTCAATAAATCAATGTGACCTTGGACGCATAAAAAACATCCATAGGACTATAAACTCAAACAAAATTTCTTAAATAATTCATTTAAATGCATTGTTTTTTTCACTTATGAATTTTCCTTCAATTTTGCTCAAAATTCATGTTGTATAAAATTAATTTAATTATAATTATTTAAAAATCATTAATAGTATATTTTATTAGAATGAACAATTATATATCATTTGGTAATGATTTGATACCAAATTTTATAACCCGTTTCCTTCTTACGGAATTTTATCATACTTATGCTTTAACTTTGTTTTAAAACTATATAGAACACATATTCATGTACATAATATGATTTAATGTATGAACTTATAATCATAGAGCCCCTAATTAATTTGGTATTTATTTTTTCTCATGAGACACAATTTATGGCTAATTGGTAATAATCTTAGAATACTAGTATCACCCTTGATGTATATGCATTCCTATGTAAATTTCATCACGTATAACGATTCCATTCTTGGAATTCCATAGAAGGAACCCCATGTATAACTCAAAAAATTCGTAAGTAATTTAATAAATTTAATTAAAAAATACGAAATGATAAGTAGTGAGAATGGAATAACATATAAAAAATAATCATTAAGAGGGCCACACCCATTTTCCATTTTATTTTCGCATTTTAAAAGGGAAATGTACATAAAAAAGCCACATCACATCCAATACTAATTATAAATGCCTAATCAAATACTATACAACAATGGTCATTGAAAAACTCCTTCAATGAGGCCATGAAAGAAATAAAATATATACATATTTATTTTAAATTTCAAATTTTAACACAACACACCTCATCGAGGGGTTTTACTGTAAAACACAAAATTATTATTAAAAAATTTAATTTAGTTCACTTAGTAAAAACCAAGTCCCCCACCAGTCATAAGTAACTCACCTTAAGGTGGTTTTAAGACAGGCAAGCATCACGATTTAAGATATAAATAAGTAGGAACATTGAAAGGGATGGATATAACCAAATTAGAAAACATTTAAAAGTTAAGATTAAATGAACCCATGCTAAGGGGGTGGTTTTGGTTGAGCCAATAACCTCCAACCACTCCAAGAAGGGTTTCAAGACATCACAAGGCAAACTATACAAGTGAATTAAAAAACAATTTATCATTTTGGAGCAACACAGGGTATGTCCAATGAGTGGTATAATGATTTTTTTTAAAAAAGAGATAAATTTGAGGGAAAATATATATAACACCTACCTTATAACTTGGATGAGTTAGACATCCAATATCGATCTTTTATTTGGTTCAGTTCGAGAGAAATTGAAGAAATAGACATCCACCCAGAAAATAGGCCAAATGAGCTCACACCAAAATAACACAATAAGAGTGAAGATAAAAAAAGAAAAAATAAATAAGAACAAGGAGCTTACCGAGAGGAATATATAGGGAACAATGGTGATTGTATCCAACAATGTATGGATGAGATTTTTCCATGCCTATGTTAGGTTTTGGAGGAGGCTCAAATGAGGGGGAGGGGGAGACACCCACTGAAAAGGGATAAGAAGGGGGGAGGGGTTAGTTTTTTAGGTTCTTTAATGGAAAAATAGTAAATTCACCCTTAAAACTGGGTTGCATGGTTTGATTGCATGGTTGGAATAACTGTGTGGTAACCATGCCACTCACACTACTTAGGAACCCTAACCCCGTATGGCTATATCACACAGTTTGACCAAACTGTGCACCAATCGTGTTCTGAACAGTGCACACACTACCAATGTTTAAAAAAACACGCGGTCTAGGTGCACATTTTGGGAAATTGTGAACATCCTTTGTGCACCACATATTCTCACCTACATAAGTTTCATGTATACTATTTGATGGTCACACTATTTTAGACAGAAAGTAAACCCATGTCAGTCCTCTCCAGTTTTGATTTTCTAAGGTTTAATGCTCTCGAAACTCATCAGAGCACCCAATAAACCGTTTAGGCCTTCAACCAAGACTAAAAAAACACATTGAATTGTTTCAAATATTATAATTCCATTCCAAAGCTCACATTACAAAATAGACCATCCACTAAATGAAAAAAATTCAAATTTCCTTGGAATTACATCTAGTCCAAAAACACAGGATGATATAATCTCCCAACCTTAGAACATATCATCCTTGATAATATTTTTGGGAACAAATAAAATATCATTAGAATCACTTAGGTCATTAATTTTTATTCAAATGGCATCATTGTGTTTCCCAATGCCTAACACACCTCAGAGCATCACCTTAAAATATAGTACAAGAGCCATACACACTCATGATAACACTTGTTTTTATGAATTGCAGCACTGATATAAATCTTACACAAGCCCATAAAACTAGATACATGATCTTCATGTTTTATCTTAAACCACCCAACCTATAGTTATTCCACCATATTTTAGAGTATTTAAGGCCAATTTTGAAACAAAACATCTTTATAAATGGAATTTTATTTCCAAACGTTCCCATAGAATGCAAACCACGCTCAGGACACAAAACATGATTCAATTAAAGGGTTGATTCCAAACTAATCTTAATCAATGAAACCAAAGAGAGATTGGTCAAGCAACTACTTGCCAACTATACTTAAAGTGATTATCTTAGATAGCTTATGTAAATCAAAAGCTTAATCCCAAAGCATTTAAATTAAGTTAACTTGGGATTTTGTCCGAGCACTTTCACCAAAGCTCATAACTAGATTCTGGTGATATCTCTTGCCAAACCCCCATTTTAAGATGTTGTTCCTTGGAACAAACATAAATGCATGCCCGATCCATCACACTTGGAATTTTACAACATAAACGTCACACATGAGCTCGATTGAAGTCTGGGGGTAACCTTAGTGTGAAACCAGAGGTCGAAGGAGCTCATCCATGGAAAACCATACCCCTTTTCATACAAGTGATATGTTGCTATAAGGTCAACGTCCACATTTCAAGGACCCCAATTGAACCTAAAGAGTAATTATCATGGGTAATCAGGTCAAATGAAATGGATAGTTTCAATGAGTTCTTCCAAGGCATTCCTACTCCGGAACTGAGGTATCACTCAATACTAACCGTGCTTCTGAAGACAACCATGCTTCCGAATCTCACTTTGATCGAAAACACCCAAACAAGACCAACAAATTTTAAACATTTTTCATGGAGTAAAAAAAATGATCTCTCTCTGTACCTAGATGATACCAAGATAGGGTATATGGTCACCTTTATGACAAAATTACACTAATAGGATTTAAACAATCATCATAAGGGATCTGATAATCTTTCACCATAAAGAGTGAGAAGTTATCAATACTTTTTCAAACCAACCATGCCAAAATAAAAAGGTATGGATGGTTGAAACATTATGAGTCAACTTCTTTAGAACCGCTATACTACACCCACTAACAAATCACCTTCAAATGATCTCAAGTTCATTAATACACAAGGCGGTCCATCTCACTTAGACACAACCACCAAAATTTCTTCCTGCCGAATAATATTTATAAATGTTGCCTACCCATCCAACCATTCAGTGTCATGATAGATTGCAAGCAAAAAAATGTTATAGGAATCAATAGTCCTAAGGTAATTAAAAAAAACCAACCATTTACTGACAGTCCTTATAGGATGCATTCTTTATACTTGGAAGGACATGTTTAACTTGAATTGTAAGGACCCATTTTTTTTCCAAAAAATAAATTTGAGAAAGAATTTTAATTTTTTATATTAGATTCCTTTAAGGGGTAAATTTTTCATTTTCCCCATGAATATAATCTCAGATAATTTTTCTAACCACTCTGTTGGTCTTGAAATAGGGTGTTTATCCTAGGACAGATATTTAGTGGAAATCTGAGCCATTTGAAATTTCACATAATAAATTATATTTAATATAATAAATTAAATATTAAATTATTAACACTCATTATTTTGGATATATATATTTGAAGTAATCATTCAATTTAGATTCCTTCATTTCTATTGAGTAAAAAATACAGATTTTTTCATAGGAGAGGCATAAACTTGAGTTGGTCAACGGGGTCGGGCCAACCCCCTTTTATTTTATTTTATTTTTATTATTTTTATTTCATTTTATTTTCTTTAATTCTGCTAGCTTCTCATGTAATCCAATTATGGTTTCCTCCTCTTCAAGATAGAGATAAAGAGAGAGAGGGATAGTGTGATAGGGCGAGATAAGGGCAGAAGGGTACTACATCGGAGCTCGAGATGAAATGGATCGTTTTTTGGTAACCATAACGCATGGTAACGGGTGAAGATTTAGAAAATTCTACCCAAAGGTATGATATTTTTATTTTTTTCCATAGAACCCCATATATTTTCCCTTTTTCATGTTTTAATCCCATGATATGCTTGATTATGATCCATCGTATTCCAAAATGTTTTTGTGGGGAGAAAATGGTGGTTTCATACATTTTGGAGGGTTTCAATTTGGGAAAACCCACATATATGGCATGTGGTTCAGGGAACACATGCCTGGTGTTCTTCTTTTTTTGGGAAGATGAATTTTCAGAAGTACACACTATGTATGAGGTATACACACTAGGTACTGGGACTTGACCGTGTAGCCGAGTACTCAGTCAGGCTGCCTGTGTAAGGGGTATATGTAGGGTAGTGTACAAGACCAGAACCAATTTGGGTCACACTCCATGTAAAATTACACAGCTTGGCCAAATACATGGCCAGACCTTGTGAGGTACATGGGAAAGTAACCGTGTATGGTACACACCATGTATAGGGCCAACACCCTTTATACTTGGGAATTTACACACCAAGTCCAAAATAAGTACATGACCAAGTGGGGATTTGGGAGTAGACACCACATGCTTAGGGATAAATGTCTTGTACTACCCCTTTTTTAACCCTTTGAGGGTTTTTTCATATCTTATCACCCATGATTCATAATTATACCCATGAGTATTCCATTCTGTGTATCTTTTTTTCATTGATCATGATTTTAAGACTCATGAGGTATTTTTAGGACTCCTAGGTAGCGTTTTCATGAATCTTCCTAAGGGAGAGGTTCTTCCCCCTATGGTCAAATTCAGTTGTCTCATGATGGTGATACATGTTTTGATATGATCCATGAGATATCTCTATTTACTGATGCTTCATAGCTCTTCTTTTGAAGAAATATCCCTTGTGAGATGTGACCTTATTTCCTAAGAGTCAATGAGTTTAGTTATTTCCAAGGATCCATAAAGGATTCCTCTTCTTACGTTTAGACCTAGAGGATCCCGTCTAGGATGAATCTATCTTCTTCATATACTAAGGATCCCCCATGGGATTCCTTTTATTAAATAATAACTTAAGGAATCCCGAGTAGGATCCTTATACCAGTGTACTTCTCCGAGGGTCCCCTGTAGAATGCCTCTTTCTATGTACCTTCTTGGGAATCCCATGTAGGATTCCTCCATTTTATTACCATTTAGGGATCGCTTGTAGGATTACTTGTTTTACCTTTTTTCTAAGGATCCCAAGTTGGGCTTATTCTTTTGTGTGGACCATGTGGATCCCATGTAGGATTCCTTTTTTACATTTTTGGATGGGGGTCCCATGTTGAATGGCTCTCAGTGTTTGACTTGAGGGACCCAATGAGTGCCCCGATGTTTGACTGACCCTGAGCTCGAACATTGGGTTTGGGTAGAGATAGTAGCAGGTGTCACCTTGGAAATCGTTTCAAACTTTTAATCACATGGGGTTGTCATAGTAGTGGTGGATTTAGGTGTTCAACCACCCTCATTTATTTTTTTTATATATCAAATTTTTATTACTGATGTAGTGATGATTACCAGAGGTGATTCCTGGTTAGTGGCTGTTTAGCCTAATTCAAGGCATCTTTCTTTCTCTTTGGCATTCACATGAATTCTTTATATGATCTGGATTTTGAGCCATGTTTTTTCTTATTTTTGTTGGTATACCTAGAGGTACTAACTAGGACTTGGCTACTGAGCTTGTATATTTGATTATTTGATTATTGGGATTTCTAGAGGTTCTTTTTAGAATCTAGCTATTGAGCCTACTAATATGATATACTGGCATGACATCCCTAGTAATAATACTCATAGATGATTCCACTCTCTTGAGTGACAAGGATTATTCCTCTCTCTTTTATTTGATATGTGATGAGGATAATTATGCTCTCCAAGGCTCCTGGGTAAAATGAAGATGATTACTCTCTCCTAAACTGGGGTTATCAGTGGATGATTATGCTCTCCAAACTTGTGGTCTATAGGGGATGATTACACTCTCCTTGACCTATGGCTTTTGGAGGATGATTATGCTCTCATCTATTTATCATATGACGAGTATCTTCAAGAATATTATCTAGGATCATGCTTATGATCCATTTTCATTATCCGAGTGGTTGAGCATTGAATATCGAACCTATGATTGACTGTCACTTTTGGATCTTGAGTGGTGGGAATAATTTCTCACTAGTGATATATCTTTATAGATCGCATATGGGTCATACACTTAGTGTTCAATTTATTCACAATGTCATGAACACATTTAGACCGAGACCTAGGGCTCAAACATTGGTCTGGATTTACATAAAATGAGAAGCCTGACATCTAGATATTGGCCATTTATAGGATGTCCATATTTACTTCCCTGGAATCCATTGTTACAGTGATTGGAGGCGAGTACGGTTAAACCAAGGGTTAGGATGGGTATCCCCCTAAAGTGATGTAGCTTACTCAGAGACATTTCTGGAATTGGCCAAATTAGGAATATGTTGATTGGGATTACAGACTTAGAGATTGACCTAAGGATACACAGATTGCGTGGCACAATGTCCAGCTCAATTCCCTTGGAAAAGGATGTCTAGGTGATCTGGATTACAAACCCAAGGTTCAACTAATTTTTGGTTTTATGTTATTTATTTAACTTTACTCATGAATATTCATATTTATGTATATAGGTATAGGTATGGGACAATACATGTATATGTATATAGATATAGAAATCCATGGTGGAACTTTCCTAGTTGACTGGGATCATGGACCTAGGGTTTGACTGTGGTTTCATGTTTATTGGATTTACATATTTTTTTAGTAATGTCTCAATTCGGATGATTTTTTTTTGATTTTTCAAGCACTTATGGTAGCATATTTTATAGGTTCATCATTGGGGTGTCCTACATGGATTATTAATCACCCCTGTACATGCACCTCGGTGTATGTGTAGACTTTATGTATACATTTTGATTTGAGCATGGTTTGTGTAGTGGATAGGGATGAGAGTCAAAGTTGATTGATCGAGCGAAGCAATTTGTGTGGGTTAATCTGATTGGGCTGGTGTAGTTCGATAGTGTTTAGGGAGTGGGTATGTGTCTTAAAGCAGAGTTATTAGTAGATCCATGTAATTTTATTTCAGTTTATTTATATATTGCTTTATCTTTTTGGTTGGAATAATGGTTGACTAGTGTCATATGTATAAAATAGTTTTTCAGGCTTTTATAACATTTTCAATTATTATTATAGCATGTCATCTTTCAGTTTATTTACTATTTCCACACTATATTTATTTTCAACTGTGTATTATAATTAGATATTAGCACTTTGTTATTACTCTAATATGAGGGAATAGTCTCCCCATTATCACACCATATCCCATCTCTGCTAGTCGGCAGCCTCTGACATATGAGGAAGTACGATTGTCGCCTCGTAATGAACCGTCTTAGAGCACCGGTTTAGTGGAATCTGGGTTGAAGACTTAAAAACAGGTATTAGAGCATTATTTTCTTGGTCTTTACTATTTGGTATATGGTAGACATGAGTATTATCAATGTGTTAAAACTAGTGATGGATATCATACTAGTGAGTTGAGAACACTTGTTCCAATTTGAAGTCCTGGTTTCCAGGGGTATGCGATTGCTATTATGATCTATGATGTTATATCTGTGTATGATTTTATCATAGAGAGAAGCACATTTTGTGTGGATTTGATGATTTACTATGGATGTCTAGATATTTGCCATTGGAAATACGCTAGTGATGGGTTTTGACTCTTGTACGACAAGTGAAAGAGGCATCTGATGCATCGTATTTGGCACAAAGGATTCACATCATATAGGCCTGCTAGTATGTGTTTTCAATAAATAATGATTCCTATTAAATTGGGTCTATTTATATATATATATATATATATATATATATATATATATTTACTTCTAATGGTAGGTTATGTGGAGCTATGATGAGGTGTTTTTGTGCTGATGATGATGACTCAGTCCTTATGCATGAGTGGCGTAGTGACCCATGTAGGTCGATATGGAACGTGATGCCTTTCTATTGTACCCCTTATAGGGTGTTTTTATCAAGTCTTGGTTATCTATTCAGACCACATAGTATGATTATGATAGGTATCATGACTTTTCTTTTGAACTAGAGCTCCACAGGGTATTATAGTGGATAGATTCTTGGTGAGTGTTAGTTCAGTATATCTTCTTCATTGGCATCATTACCTCCAGGGAGCAGTTCATTATAGGGATTATCAGAGAATATCAATCCCTTGTAAGCCATGTTTTCTTGTTATACCCTT
The DNA here is from genome assembly GCA_963277665.1 of Viscum album. NCBI lineage: Eukaryota > Viridiplantae > Streptophyta > Magnoliopsida > Santalales > Viscaceae > Viscum > Viscum album. The sequence continues at coordinate 1,128,093,206 of OY728128.1, read as the reverse complement.
GTATTTCTTTGATATATTTACCTTATTTTGAGAGTTTTGATCTTTTGGTCCAGGTGGTTAGACCTTGTGACCCAGTTATGCTACTGGTTCTGTTGGGCTTGGTGGGAGACCTAGAGGCCCTTAGCTTGACATAGAACCTTGTAGGTTATTTTTATTTTTGTTATATGGAATCCTATATATGAGTTTGTGATGATTTATTGAATTCCTTTTTAGGTAGTGATCTTAGTTATACAGTTGTTTTGAAATTGATGCACGGTTAGTGCTTGAGTTTTACTATATAACAATTTTGATGCCTTTAGCTTTCAACAATCACCTAGGGTTATTGGTATCATATTTAGATTCAACTGGAAGGACTTTTTGGGTGCCTATCCTAGTAAAACAGTGTTTCTACTATTTCCAGTTTTGTCACATCATTGCTAAATGATCATGAATGAAATGACACTGACTAACAGGTGGGCATGGAATAAATTTTGAAACTAGGTAGGTGCCCAGTTTTGAAGAGGAGTTCTAAGGGAGTTTCTAGATTAATGAGGGTAAAGTGATGTGTAGCACAATCAACTTATCCATTTGATGGGATACTCACTAGAGTTTTATATGGGTAATAAAGGTATATTCTGGTTGCACATAGTGGTGTTAAATCATAAATTGATGAGTAGTCACATGTGAGCTGAGGACTAATGGTTTCAAAGACTTTCTATGTGAATGGTTTCATGAGAGTTGTGGATAAAAGGAAAATGTACCTCTATGGTAGAGGTGACATCAATAATGAATAGGGTACACCAAGATATTTAACCCATAAATGGACATGGAAATTCATTTTCGGGAGACATGGCGTTATGTGTTGGTTAAAGGAAAGTTAGCTTATTTGTTGTGAGTGTGCCTCAAAAGATCTATATACTTATTTTTATGGAATATTAGTGTACTATTTGTTAGATACAATCATGTTATATCTTGAATTCATCCTGAGTATGTTGATAGAGCATCAAACTGAGGCTGATATTCTTTTCATTTAAATATCTTCCAAGGTTGAGGAAGGAAACCTGTTGAGGTTATTCTCAAGGAGCGGTGTCAGATAGCCCATATGGCAGGGAGTGAACCATTATATTTTTGAGGGTGGTGAATCATTTTACATTTAAAATTGTCATTTATGTGATCCTTTGGGCCCATAGTTTTGTTTAATATGATGGTAAGGGTATTTCTATGATGGGGAGTACCAAATTAGTCGTAGTTAAGTGTCTTCTATGTAAGAGATAGCATTTGACGCTATGAGGTTGGTATTTGGAATGTCTAGATAGCTTGGTTTTGTAGATGATCAGGTTGAGAGCATGGAATCTAGTCCTACCAATAGGTTTCTTAGGGATGAAATTTTTATGGTGGGTTGATTGTAAGGACCTATATTTTTCTGGACAATAAATTTGAGAAAAAATTATATATATATTTTTCTAACAAATGGTTTTAATGGGTAAAATGGTATTTTTCACATAGAATATGTTCTTGGATAATTTTTCTGACCACTCCACTGGTTCTAGAATAGGGTATTCACCTTAGGGTATATGTTTGGTGGAAATTTACGTTGTTCAAATTTTAGAGCAATAATTAATATTTAATATAATAAATTAAATATTAATGTATTAATGTAGATCCATATTAATATATCTTTTGAATGGAGCATAATATTAAGATTATATATCCCCCACTAAGTCCAAAATGTAGAGTTTTTTCTAGGAGAGGTACACACTTGAGTTGAGAGCTTGGTCTAGCCCGTGCCTCTTCTTTATTTTCATTTATTTTCTTTTTCTTTTCTTTTCCTTGTTTTTATTTTCATTCTTTTATTTCCTCCCACAGAATTCTCGTAGATGTCCCCTATAGATTCCACATTTACATGATAGAGATAAAGAGGGATAGGGAGTGAGAGTGTTATAGATAATAAAATAAGGGTACCTCCATAGATCTCGGGATGCGTTGAATCATTATGCAATATATGTGGAGTATGGAAATGGTCGAAGCTTCATCGGATTCCACCCAATGCTAGGATATTTTTAAGTTTGTTCTTTATAACCCTATATATTTACCATTTTAAAGTTTTAAAGCCCTAATTTTCTTACTTATTACCCATCGTTGTCCGATTTGTTGTTTGTGTGGAGAAAATGTGGGTTTTAGACATTTTGGAGGGTTTCTGTTTGGGAAAACCCACCTACACGGCGTGTGGTTTAGGGAACACACGATGTTTTCTACCATTTTGGGGAAGTAAAACTTTAAAAATCATATGCCATGTATGGGGTGCACAATCCCTATGTTGGGACTCAATTGTGTAGCCAATTATTCAATCAGGCTGCCTATGTAAGTGGTACATGAAATGTAGAGTACACGACCATACCCCATGTGGGTCACATGCCATGTAGAACTTAATGACCAGAATAAATATAGGGCCAAACCAAGTGAGGTAAATATGAAGGTACTCATATAGGTTATAATCCATATACAAGGCCAACACACCATGTACTTGGATGTTCCCACGACCGACGATAGTACACACCCATGTGGGGCTTCGGGAGTACACGTTGTGTTCAAAGGGAGACATACCGTGTACTAACCCTTTTCTATCCCTTTGAGGGGTTTTCAGATTTTTCACTCATGAGTTGTAATTGGACCCATGATTAGTCCATTAGAAGTATCTTCTGTCATAGGTAATGATGGTAAGACCCATGACGTGCTTTGAGGACTCCTAGGTAAAGTTTTCAGGCATTTTATTAAGGGCGTGGTTCTTCATCCTATGATCAAATTCAGTTGTCTCCTAAGGGTGAGACTAGTTACGAGATGATCCACGAGCTATCTCTCTAGAATAATTCTCTATACATCTTCCTTTTAGGATGTCTCCCTTATGAGGTGTTCCCTTATGGACTAAGAGTCTATGAGTTTAGTTGTTTCCAAGGATCCTTTTAGGATTCCTATTCTTACATTTCGACCTAGATGATCACTTGTAGGATACCTCAATCTTCTTCCTATACTATGGATCCCCTATGGGATGAATTTTCTTACATGATGACCTAGGGAATTCCTACTAAGATCCCTTTACCAGTGTACTTATCTGAGTGTCCCTTGTAGGATGCCCCTTTCTATGCACCTTCCTAAGGATCCCTTGAAGGATGCCTCTGTTTACTTACCATTAAAGGATCCCTTGTAGGATTCCTCCTTTTACCTTTCATTATAGAATCCTTGGAAGGAATTCCTCACTTATGAGGACCTTGAGGATCTCATGTAGGATTCCTCTTTTACTTTTTCTGCTGAGGATCTGAAGTAAGATTGGTCACTGTGTTTGACTTGAGGGACCTAGTGGGTGACCTGATGTTTGACCAACCCCAAGCTAGTACATCAGGTTTGGATAGAGATTGTAATGGGTGTTACCTTAGAACCTATGCCAAACATGTTATCCAATGGGGCTATGGCAGTAGTGGTGGGTTTATGTGTTTACCCACCCTCACTCATTTGTTTATATTTCACATTTTTCTTGCTAATTCAACAATGATTACCAAAGATGATTCTTAGTTAGTGGCTATTGAGCCTGACATGAGGTGTATTTATTTATCTTTGGGATTCCTAGACATTCTTCCTTGGATCGTAACTCTAAAACATGTTATTTATTATGTTTACTAGTATACTCGTTGGTACTACCTATGACTTGGATGTTGAGAATGTATATTTTATTATTAGATTGTTGTGATTTCCAAAGGGGCTTACCAGAATCAAGCTGTTGAGCCTATTACTATGATATACAGACATGGATTCCCTAGTAATGATACTAATGGATGATTCTACTCTCCTGAGTGATGAGGATGATTCTTCTATCCTTTGTTTCATATGTTATAAGGATGATTATTCTCTCTTTAGATCATGGGTTAAATGATAATGATTACATACTCCTTAACCCGTGGTTATCGGTGGATGATTACGCTCTCCTCAACTTGTGGTCTATAGTGGATGAATATTATCTCCTAAACCTATGTCTTATAGAGTATGACTGCGATCACCTATATTTTTCATATGATGATGATCTCCAGATGTTTCATTTGGTATTAGTTTTAGGAGCCCTTTTCTTTATTAGGGTGGTTGAGAAGGGAATATCCCACCTATGATTTACTTTCACTTGTGGATCTCGAGGGGTGGGCATGAAGTCTCACCAGTGATCTATCCTTATAGATTTCATAAGGGTCAGACCCTTAGGGTTCATCCGAGTCACAATGTCATGACCACCTACAGACCAAGACCTAGGGTTCATACATTCGACAAGATTTACATGGCATGAGAAACCTGAAATATAGATCTTGGACATTTATTGGATGTCGAGATGTACTTACCTAGAATCCATTATTATATTTATTGGAGTGAAGTACATGTGAACCCAAGGTTAGGGTGAGTATCACCCTATGGTGACGTATATTCTCAATGAGATTTTTGGTGTGGGATGAAGCAGGTATATGTCAATTGGGATTACAACCCTGAATATTGATTTAATGATACATGGATTGAGTGGCATGACATTCCTCTAAATCCCCTTACAGAATATGTCTAGGTGATTAGTATTATAGACCCAAGGATTGATTGTAGTTTGGTTTTATGTTATTTCTATCACTTTACTCGTGAATATTCATATTAATATATATATATATATATGTATATGTATATGTATGGGACTATATATGTATACATAGATAGATATGGATGTCCATGGTGGAAAATGACTAGTTTACTGGGATAACGGACCCCGGGTTCGACTATGGTTTCACGTTTATTGGCACTACTTATCTTTTTTGTTGTTTATTAGCTAGGCTAAGAATTTTTGATTTTTTATACACTTATGGAACCATATTTTATATGTTAATCATTTCGGTGGCCAACTGAGATTATTTCTCACCACTGAACATGAATCTCAGTGTACATATATACCTTATGTATGACTTTTTAGGTTGATCATGGTTTTCATGGTGGATAGGGATAAGGCTTAGAGTTACATGATCAAGTAGAACTTCTCAAGTGGGAGCATCTGATCATGCTGGTGCAGTTCGAATATGTCTAGAGACTGGGTATGTGGCCTAGCTTAGTGTTAGTAGTAGATCCATGCACTTTTATTTTAGTTTCATTTTGTATTCTTGTATCTGTATAGTCGACAATGGTGACATGTGTTGTATGTATGGGTTATCTATTTAGGATTTTATAGAATTTTTATTTATTATTATATCATATTCCCTTTGACTTTATTTAATAATTATGCACTATGTTTATTTTCTTATAGGTATGATACATAGCTATTCCCGCTGTTTTTTTACTCTTATATGTGATAATAGTCTCCCCATTATCACACCAGAGGCCCTCACTATTAGTTAGTAGCCTCTGGTGTACGGGGAAGTGCACTTGAGGCCTCAAAATGAACTGGATCAGAGCACCAATTTTGTGGCATCCGGGTCAGGATGTGACATGAATTTACATGGCACACCCACCTTAGGTATACCATTACCATATGATTTATATTGAAGATAAATCAACTCACGACACACTCTCCATTGACCACTGGTTGTAGGTCCTAGATGTGGCTAACACACATTTACCTGACCTTTACTTGAAACATGAAAGAAAAAATCCATTTAACAACACACTAGAAAATATTTTCTTTAATCATTTGTATGAATATTCTTGTGAGGCATGTTTATGATCATTATAGAAGTTGGTTTAAAAGCCAAAATGACTGACCATTGTGTCATAAAACAAGATCATCTCAGAACATAATCTTGAGCATTGGGGTGAGTTTGATTTCATTAGATGATCAGGTTACTCTACTCGGGATATGACCCATGACCATACTCAAAATTTAAATGATCAAAGATTCCTAAAAAATTAATTGGTTCATTATACCATTAAGTAACTTGATGTTAAACTTGTGTACCAATGACTACTACCACAAGATAACATGAGAAAACAACACATCCTTGATACTATCCATAGGCTGATTAACCCTATGAATTTAAGTATCTAATGTCCCATTAAAAATAACTAACCCATATTTTCATTACTCCATATGACTAAAAAGAAATATGAATACCTACCAAATAATCCCACACTAAATAGAAATGAAAGGAAAGGTCCCATGACCCACTAAGCAGCCAACCATTCCCTTGGTGTGACAATTCCGCTAGAACTAATAATTTTTTGATTTTCAGAACTGTAATAAGGGTCAACATAATGAATAACCACCCATCAATATAAGAGTATCAATCATAAATATTAAGAGTCTTATGAGGGAAAACGACACCTGAATAGTACCATGAAAAAGAAACTACTTGTAAGCAACTAACAAATTCTTAAGGATCTGAGGGAACTACCTACAACATGATATGCCCTTACTAAAATGAAAAGCATTGACCCAAAATATGGTCACTTCTAAAAAAGGTTCACTAGGCTTACATTCCACAATTTAGATTCAACCATATGAGAAGAAAGAAGCCAAAATTAACAATAGGATTCCATTTAAGGGTAAAACTCAAGAAAACATTTAAACTACCCTTACATGAGTTTTAATTCTAAAAAACCTCTTAATGTCTCATTTTAAGGCATTTAACCAAAACTCATTTTTTTTATGATTTAAACATTTTAAGGTTAAGATTTAAATAAGAATAACCATTCATAAGGCAAAGCATCTAGAACTTTATTTAGGTAAGGCCTCAAGGAGAAAAAGAAAAGTTGTATTAACATTCTTTTTAAACATTAATTATTAACATCACATCATAATTAGGACATTTATTTCACAACTCCAATTTTAAAAATCATCCATTTTTTACTAGAATTCACAACTATATTAGTTTAAGATAATTTTTATCCCAATATATAGAGGAAAAAACTCATTAGGTTGCAATTAGAATTTTAATTAACTAATGACTCATATAAATACAACCCAAAAGAAATTAATGGGGTATTATTAATTAAAGAGGTAGTATCATGTAAGATTCCACCATATAAGTGGAAACTTTAAATAACCGTCTTTATATAGAAAAACCATACCCCCATGGGGTTTAATTTTATGGCACATCAAATTAAAGGTGACCTACTAGGGCCCAATTTTGTCATTTTAAGTAAAACTAAAAGAAACCTAATATTTTAAACAATTTGATTTAAAAATAGACTTAGCGGGTTTATTTCCTTATTAACATTCACAAACTGACCAACATGGGCCTAGTTTTGCATTAATAATTAGCCATATGGGTAATTATTCCCATGTAAAAGAGGTATAATCCTTAATAAGGAATCTGATTCATTTATGGTCAAAATACATTATATTAATCGACAATTTCTAAAATTATAAATCCCCTAATAGGTGGTGTGGTTATATGGGTTACTATTACTCTACTTATAAAGCACCCATACACTTTACAAATTATAGGTGGACCCCATATAACTATAACCATTTTTTTTGTTATTAAGAAGAAAAATGAAAATACAAAACATTTATGAAAAAAAACTTATGATGATAAAGTGAATCAACAATGGTTCGATTATATGTATTACTATTTTACAATTCAGAAAGCACCCATGCACTTTAAAAATTTGAAATTAGCTCCCATTTAACCGTAACCATAATGTTTCATCCCATAGAACTATTGGTTCATGGATCAAACATGTCATAATTAATCGGTGATGTGTCTACATTAAAAACCAATTGATTTTTTTTTTAAATTTATAACAAGAAATTCTAATATAACAATTTTATACTAGTTAACAAGGTAAGGAAACATAGAAGAATGAAAATTAACAGTGGAAGGCTACTACATAACCATGGAAGCACAAAAAACATGCCAATGATAAATCTAAAATCATGGAAACATGACATAACACTCAAGGCAAGATTATTAATTAAACACTTGAACATGTTATAAGAAATCCTGTAATGAATTACTTAATAAGGAAATAACAAATAATGTTTCAAAAAAAACTTATCATGGCATATAAAAGGTTGGAAGATAACACACAAGGCATATTAACAATTTAAAATATCCTAAAAATGAAATCTATATGGCATGGGATATTTATGGAATGTGAATCCCTATGTTCCTATAATTATGCAAGTAGTGATTCCTCCTTATGATACCAGAACAAGGGAAAATGCTAAATAAAAAAATTAATTAGAAGTGGAAACTACTCTAATCACTCAAGGTCAAATCAAAATCAAATATAATAACTAATAGTATGAACAAAAATCCCAGCCCTGGACACATGGAATTTTCCTTGCATGTGGATTAATCACTTCTATGAATATATATTTACCACGCACCGACACATTATGAGTATCCTTCCTCCCAACCCAAAATAATATGAAAAAGGAAAATAAACCTCTAATAAAACTTTGTAACATCCCAGCTTGATTTACCAATAAATTGGTAGCCGGATCAGTCACCACATGGCCTTAATAGTGACTCCTCATAAGCTACAGTTTCCAACTAGAAGCGATGGTCTAAGGAGGTGATGTAGGGAGACTATTGTTGGGCGGAGAAAGAGAAGAAGTGATGGCAAGAGGGGGGGGGGGGGTGAATTGCCTTTTAAAAATAAATTAACAATTTAAAATCAAAGTAAAAGGTGCAGTGGAAATAAATAAGGCAAGACACAAAACTTGATAACGGAGTTCGGCTTAAACCCAAGCCTACGTCTCCGCTCCCAACTCAACCGTTGAGAGATTTACTACCGCTTGCTTTTTAATGGTTTTAGCAAGAAACCCACTAGACTTTAAGGTTAGTCTAGAACCTATTACAGCTTGCTTTTAATGGTTATGCAAGAACCCACTAGCCTTCTTACAGGTGAAGGTTAGCTCACCTATGTCTCAAGCCTTTTAAAGGAAAGGTTTGACCAACCTCTTCACACCTTGAAGGTGGTGTGAGAACCCAAAAGAGAGGATGAGAGAAAGAGATGGAGTTTGTAGGCACAAACCCAATTTGATGCTCAAAATAATAAAACAATGAAAAACCGTAATGGGGAAGTCTTGGGCGCCAAAGGATTGATGGAGTTGATGAAGAGCGCTCCCAAGCTTCTATGGTGGTGCTCCTTGGATGTGGAAGTGAGTTAGAGCAATTGGGGTTCCCTTGGAGGAATCCACCGGAGGTTCGCCAAATGATCAAAATGTGTCCCGTGGGCTTCCGTATGTTTCGCTTGTGTTTCGGGGCTTCCTAGTCCTTTATTTATAGAGGGGGAACCCTCAAATGGCCTTTGGGAGGCTTCGGAGCCGTTGGAGAGGCCTTCGGAGCCGTTGGGAGGCAAGTGGACAGGTCTGGTCAAAGGCCCAACGACTAGTTTGACTGGGTCCACCGGCTGACCGGTGCTAGGCCACCGGTTGGCCGGTGCTTTGAAAATGGGAGAGGGCTCGGGCTCACGCTCCACCGGCTGGCCGGTGAGGAGGCCACCGGTTGGCCGGTGCTGAGGCAGTGACTGACACTGTTCTGGATGGGTGCCACCGGCTGGCCGGTGCTAAGGCCACCGGTTGGCCGGTGCTGAGGCAGTGGCTCAGCCTTCTGTCTGGGTTCCATCGGCTGGCCGGTGGTGAAGCCACCGGTTGGCCGGTGGACTGAAAATCAGTCCACTTTGGCTTCTTGCTTTCTTGGCCCAATTCCTTGGCCACCTGAAATCATGCCTATCATCCAAAAACACTTAAAACAAGATTAGATAAATAAGAGAGTGATTGTGATCATGAAAATTAAACCACGAGGGGTACGAGAGGTACAACAATCTCCCCCTATTTTGATGATCACAATCACCAAAACAAACAATGTAAAAAGACTGAAATAAGAGGCATGCTTTAAAAGATTTTTCCCCCAATCAACCAAGAATTTCTCCCCCTTTGTGATTATCAAAATAGCACGGGGCATAAAACTTGATTGAGGGATAGAGTTGAAAAACAAGATAGAGATTTTGAACCAATTGAAATTTTTGAAATTTGAATTGAAAGTTTTGAATTGAAAATTTAAAATGAGAATTTTGAATTGAAAGTTTTGAATCGAAGTTTGGAATGAAAGTTTGGAATTGAATTGAAAGTTTTGAATTGAAAATTGAAATGAGAATTTTGAATTGAAGGTTTTGAATTGAAAATTGAAATCAAAAAGGCTTAAACGATCCTAACTCCCCCTAAATTAAAACAACAAATCACCAGGGAGAGGATTTTGAAACCGAGACAAATTTTGGCCCGGAGAGACTCGCTAAAAGGGATTTTTCAATCCATACTTGTTTAGTGGCGGGTCTTCTACTATAAAATTCATCATTAAAGAAAATATTTTTGGGCCTACCATACTGAGCATTTTTGCAATTGCACTCATAAATTAAGTGCCCGGGTTTTTTGCAATAATTACAAAATTTAAATTGAGAGGTTCCCCTTACAAAAATAGTTGGAGCATGGGAAGAGGAAGCTTGCTTGGAATAGCCAAGCCCTTCGGTGGTTCTAGATATGCGTTGGGAACCAAGGAGTTTGGTCAAATTTTGTTCACCTTGGGTGAACTTGGCGAGAGATTCCCTTAAATCTTTGATTGTTGATTCCATAGAATCAACATCGGGAAGGTTTTGGACTTTGAGGGACAACTCTTCCTTTTCTTTGAGAAGTTGTTCCTTTTCAGAAGAGAGTGTTTTGAAATTCTTTTTTAAAGCAACAAATTTGGAAGAAAGTTCGTGAAAACCTTCCTCCAATTGATCTCTAGCATGTTGGAGATCCTCATAAGATAAATTATTGAAAGAATTTGAAGAACTAGAGGATGAGGAGTCGGAAGATGTTACCTCATGAAATGCCATTAGGCATTTTTTACCGTTGTCACTTGAGGAGGAGGAGGAGGAGGATGTGGAGCTATCACTCCATGTGGCCTTGAAAGCCTTTTTCTTTTCCTTTTGTTTGGCCTTTTTCTTGTTGAGTGGACAATCGGGCTTGTAATGGCCTTTCTTGCCACACCCATAGCATGTTACCTCAGGCTCGGATTTTTCGTCGTGTTTTTCCTTTCGAGCCTTGCGGGATTTCTTCCTTTTGTGCTTCTTCATGAATTTGTGCATCTTGCGGGCAAGATTCTCCATTTCGGAATCGCCGCTTGAAGAGGAAGATGATGAGGAGGAGGAGCTTTCTTCTTGTTGAACTTTGAAGGCGATGTTCTTTGGAACTTTGATCGGTTTGCCTTCCTTTTCAGCTTGCCTCCTCATGGTGATCTCATAAGTCATGAGGGATCCAATGAGTTCTTCGACCGGCATGTTCTTGATGTCTTTTGCTTCCTTGGATTGCCGTTACCTTTGGATCCCATGAGCTTGGTAGGATCCATAGGATCTTCTTGACCATCGTTTCTGCGGAAACATCATCTCCAAGAGATTTTCTACCATTGCAAACGTCAGTAAAACGAGTAAACATATCAGTTATATTTTCAGATGGATGCATGGTAAAAGACTCAAAATCTTGACGGTACATGTCCAATCGAGTATCCTTGACTTTGTTGGTCCCCTCATGGGTAACCTCCAAAAGTTTCCAGATTTCATGTGATGAGGTGCATGTGGAAACTCGATTGAATTCATTACGATCAAGGCCGCAATGAAGAGCGTTCATGGCTTTGCCATCAAACTCGAAATTTTTAATGTCGGTTTGAGTCCATTTGGATTCATCGGGAGAGGAGAGAGAGTAACCATGCATGACAATTCTATAAATGGGATAACCTATACTTCTAAGAAAAGTGGTCATGCGGGTTTTCCAATAAGTGTAGTCGGTTCCATCAAAGAATGGAGCACGACCCAAAGAATAGCCTTCGGGGGCGAAAGAAGTTGAAGCCATCACAATGGATCTTAAATTTGAAACCGGTTAAGGTATTACTCAAATTTTGCCTCTGATACCAATTGTTGGGCGGAGAAAGAGAAGAAGTGATGGCAAGAGGGGGGGTGAATTGCCTTTTAAAAATAAATTAACAATTTAAAATCAAAGTAAAAGGTGCAGCGGAAATAAATAAGCCAAGACACAAAACTTGATAACGGAGTTCGGCTTAAACCCAAGCCTACGTCTCCGCTCCCAACTCAACCGTTGAGAGATTTACTACCGCTTGCTTTTTAATGGTTTTAGCAAGAAACCCACTAGACTTTAAGGTTAGTCTAGAACCTATTACAACTTGCTTTTAATGGTTATGAAAGAACCCACTAGCCTTCTTACAGGTGAAGGCTAGCTCACCTATGTCTCAAGCCTTTTAAAGGAAAGGCTTGACCAACCTCTTCACACCTTGAAGGTGGTGTGAGAACCCAAAAGAGAGGATGAAAGAAAGAGATGGGGTTTGTAGGCACAAACCCAATTTGATGCTCAAAATAATAAAACAATGAAAAACCGTAATGGGGAAGTATTGGGCGCCAAAGGATTGATGGAGTTGATGAAGAGCGCTCCCAAGCTTCTATGGTGGTGCTCCTTGGATGTGGAAGTGAGTTGGAGCAATTGGGGTTCCCTTGGAGGAATCCACCGGAGGTTCGCCAAATGATCAAAATGTGTCCCGTGGGATTCCGTATGTTTCGCTTGTGTTCCGGGGCTTCCTAGTCCTTTATTTATAGAGGGGGAACCCTCAAATGGCCTTTGGGAGGCTTCGGAGCCGTTGGAGAGGCCTTCGGAGCCGTTGGGAGGCAAGTGGACAGGTCTGGTCAAAGGCCCAACGACTAGTTTGACTGGGTCCACCGGCTGACCGGTGCTAGGCCACCGGTTGGCCGGTGCTTTGAAAATGGGAGAGGGCTCGGGCTCACGCTCCAACGGCTGGCCGGTGAGGAGGCCACCGGTTGGCCGGTGCTGAGGCAGTGGCTGACACTGTTCTGGCTGGGTGCCACCGGCTGGTCGGTGCTGAGGCCACCGGTTGGCCGGTGCTGAGGCAGTGGCTCAGCCTTCTGTCTGGGTTCCATCGACTGGCCGGTGGTGAAGCCACCGGTTGACCGGTGGACTGAAAATCAGTCCACTTTGGCTTCTTGCTTTCTTGGCCCAATTCCTTGGCCACCTGAAATCATGCCTATCATCCAAAAACACTTAAAACAAGATTAGATAAATAAGAGAGTGATTGTGATCATGAAAATTAAACCACGAGGGGTACGAGAGGTACAACAACTATACCGTCACGATTAAAGTATATCATTATAACAAATAATAAATAACAGGAAACAAAAAAAGAACCAATAAATTAAAGTTGGAATAGAAGAATAAATATAATAACTAAATAAAGAGATGGCTAATGCCATTATATAATGATGCATGGATGTAAAATTGATTCTATGAGTACAAGAAGAAGGAAATCCAATAGTAATGTATAATACAATAAAAGAAAAAAATCTCAAAGGCTAGATCCAAGATAATCTTGAGGACTATCTCATTCTTGTGGTCCTAACCCCCCATGTACAAGGTTAACAACACAATTAGATAACCAAGATCCTGATCCTATATCCAAGTAGGTCCATTAAATCACTCCACTATAATGTTGAACCGAACTGGGTGTGAGATATACTTAGTAGTCCACAACCAATGATGTCTAAATCATAATACAGTCCAGGCATATAAAATAATAAGTGTGCATGTATGTCAATAGTAAATCAGTAATGAAAAATACATAAAAAACTAGGTTGAGATTAGGTTCCTCAAGGACACCTAGACCAAAAATACCTACTTTGATCTATGATAGAAATGAATAAATCATATCCAAAATATAAAAATTAAATAAGGGGTATCCAGTAAAGGAAACTCCATGAAATAGCTGATACAATATGGACCTACCCCAAGCCTGTGATTTGTCTTTGCAAATGAGCCCCCAAGATAAAAATTATAAACAATTTTCCTTTCTATAAAATTAACTACCAATTTTTATATCAGAATTATCCTAGGTCCATCTAAGGAAAACCTTAATATGGAATCTATATATCACACTAGGTGCACCATAATGATCAGTATCGTCGTAGTCTTTCCTATGTGACCCATGGAAGGCCTAACAAGTATCATTACTAGACTAATTTGAGAAAAAAAACTTTGTGTCCATACCTTGTATCTCACAAAGGGGACTAAGTCTCAATCATGGTCTAGTAAAACCACATTTACAATGATATCATTCATGTTTTCTCCCTTAGGTAACAAGTATCGCTCATAATGAGGTAATAAGAATGCTCGATGAGCCCGTCCTAGATACCAGTATCACCTATGATGTACACACAATATAATATTAATTTTATCACAATCACAATGATTACATCCTTTTAATTCCTTGTAAGGGAACCCACTTATCACTAATGGAATTCATAAGTCATTTAATCAATTTAATTAAACAATACAAAAGTCCAACTAGTGATCATAACATAACATAGAACAGAGAAGCATTGAAAAAGCCACACCAATTTTCCAGTTAAATTTAGAATTAAAAATGTCCATATATGTAAATAAGTCACATCACATCAAATCATAATTAAAATGGCCTAATGAAATTCTATATATAAAAGTTTATGGAAAACTCTCATGCCATGAGGGAAAATAAGGAATAACTTATATAAATAAGTATTTCACATTTGAAATTTGAATGCAACACACATCATCAAGGTTTTTTATTATAAATATGAAATTATTATTCAAAACAATTCATTTATTTCACTTTTCAAAAACCATGACCATCCCCAGGCTTAAGTAACTCACATCAAGGTTGTTTTACGATAGGCGAGCATAACGATTTCACATAAAAAAAGAAGGCACAGAGAAAGGGATATCTAAAACCAAAATATATGACATTTAAAAGGGGTGATTAAATAAAAACACACTATGGGGAGGTTTGGGTGATGACACAACCTCAAACCTTTGCAAGAAGAGTCCAAATACATCACAAAGAAATCAATATAAATGAAATGAAGACAATATATCATTTTTAAGTGAAATCGGGTAAGTTCGAAGGTGGACACAATAAAAATGTTTTACAAAGAAATGAAACGTGAGGGAAAAGTTTTATAATGACTTCTTTATTCCATGGATGAATTGCATGTCAAATATTTAGGTTTGATTCAGTCCGATTTGAGAGAAATCGAAGAAATGGTTATTAAACCTAAAAATAGGGAAAATGAGGTCACACTCAAATAACACAGTGAGAGGGATGATAAATGAAGAACAAAATAAAGAGGAATGGGGATATTACCTAAAGGAATCCATAGGGATCAACCAAACTAGAATCTAATAATAAAAGGATGAGAACTTGTGAATCCTAGGATAGGCGTTAGAGGAGCCTCACGTGAGGGGGAGGATGAGACACCCACTAGAAAGGGAGAAGAAAAGGAGAGGATTTAGTTTTTAGGCTACATAATGGTAAAATGGTAAATTCACCATTAAAACTAGGTCACATGGTTTTTCTACATGGTTGTCCAAACGGTGTGACAAACCTGTGGCTCCCACTGATTATAAACCTTAATCCTACACAGTTGTACTGCACAGTTTGACCGAGCCATGTGCAACCGTGTGCTGATTAGTTAACTCACACCGGATAAGTAAAAAAAAGAATGAACGATAGGTAGATAGTTTTGGAAACTGTGTATAGCCCATGATTACCATATCTACTCACCTATATAAGTCACTTGATTACTATGAGAGGGTTCCATGTTTTTAGACAAACCATGAACCCCTGTTAGTCTTATTTAGTTTTGATTTTTTGGTATTCGACAACCCTAAAACTCGTTAAAGAACCCGAGGCACCACTCATGCCTTTAAAAAACTATAAAAACAACATATTTAATTGTTCAAACTCTTGGAATTCCATTCTAAATATTGGATTTAAAAACACACCATCCACCAAACAACAACATTCAAATTTTCTTGGAATTTCCTCCGATCCAAAAAACAAGGGATGATACATTGATTATGGAAGACATGAATAGAATCAAGGAGACACTTAATGATATTAATATTATGAAGCATATTTTGAGAATACCACCACATAAATTCAATCGAAAGGATTTGATTATTAAGTAAAAGGATACTAGAGAGTTTACATTTAAATATGTGATAATGAATAATGATGATTCTCCCAATAGAAAAGAAGAAATACTAGGAACTATTGTTCAAGGGAATAAATAATATAATGATGGAATAAAGTCTTAAAAAAGATAAAGTTGAAAATGTAATGTCATTATTGTTACAAAATTTAAAAGGAGTACAATGAACTTTCATGGGGAAACTTTCACATTCTTTGTTTTGTATTGGAATGGTTGGGAACCTAACTACCACATGTCCCAATAAATTATTATATAAAGAATAAGGTAAATAATCTATAAAAGAAATATTTCATGGAGGTTGAAAGAAATATTATTTTACTAGAAAATTCCTTAAGAAGGATAATTTCCTTTCATTAGAGGATGTTTTATAAGAAGAAACACAATTGGAGGAATTGATGGATCTAAATACTTAAATGAAGAAGTTATTAGGGGTTTAATAGAAAAAACAATTTGAAGGCACAAGAAATGTAAAATATAATGAATTTAAGGGAACACTAAAAATGAATGTGTAGTTAAAATATGTAGAGAAATAGAAATATTTTTATAGAGATAAAATGAAGAAGGATGATGGATTTATTCATGCTACCAATCACAATATAAAATAAAAATAAGAAGAGAAATATATTCTTACTACTTCAATTCAAAATAATAAATTTTAATTCCATAGAACTCTAATAATTTCATTATTATTAAGCTTAAAATTGATGACAAGACCAATATTATCAATAGTTTTGTTGACTCATTATAATATAGAGTCATTCCCATCAAGGAGATCAAATGAGTAATCATTGGATTATTTTAACACCCCATTTCACTACAGGTATTATTATATTAATTAATATTGTGGTAATTTTATTTTTTATTAGTTTTGGTCTTTAGATATTAAATATATATAATTTTTCCATCTGTTTATGATTTTTATACTTTCACTATATGATTACAGTAAACCATGTGGAAAACACTTATGTAGTATTTCTATGGTGCACAGTTCATTGTGATTGGTTTAGTTTATAACATGTGAGTTTTCTTACACAGGAGGGTCCTCAGTTCATTTTTAAATGTGAATTGTTACCTTACATGGTTAGTTAATGACTTGTGGTGAACAATGAGTTGCCTAAGAGTAATAGTGGTAGGTACCTTTACATGGGGGTTTTCTATTTCATCACTTATGCATAGTTAAGGTAAAACATATAGAAAGTGTGAAAGTTATTATATAGTCTTAAGAGAGGAAACCATATGGTTGGAACATGGTTTTATATTCCAGGTTTCATAAATATGTGAGAAAAAATGTTTTATTAATGTTTTATTTTAGGAAAATCCATTCTTATAATTAAAATGAATCCCCTTCCCCATACCCTTATTTCATTTAAATTAGCCATGGTGCATGAGAGGTGTATGGAAAACCATATTTTTAACAGACTTTATTTCAGGATTTATTACATAATGATAAACTTAATACAAACCCATAGGATCATGAGGCCTAGTGTCTTCGGGAGATTAGGTACATGATATGAAAACTTGTAAGGAATTATACTGACATAGGATTAAACATCATATCATTCCCTTAGGTTCTATTGACTATTACAAAACCACATGGATAACATGAGGACATACATAAGAAAAGGGAGAGATATAAATCACACTAAGGGAATAAAGAAAGTATATCATAAGGTAATGTAGTATATGTGAGACAATAGGTGTATCATGGTAACATAAGAGGGTTGAGAATCATAATATTTAATATAAATGAAATTTAGAAATTTTGAATCATCTATAAACATGATATAAAAATCACAAGTCAAGGCTATATTCCAATCCATCATAACATAGTGTTATTAGGATAAACTCCCATGAACCACACATGAAGTATCATGTGAGTAAAACTTTACCCAATGCATTAGATGGATATATAATTCTGGGACCTCCCATAACATTCATATCATGTACATGCATAAGTGTTCCATATAAATCATTCAAAATAGGATCATATTTTATAACATTTAATCACATTATTACTGAGTTTGGGATAAATAAATGTAATTCCTCAATAAATTAAGGATAGGTATATCTATATGACTACCCATGAGTGTAAATGGGGATGTGTATTCACTACACAACTATTTGTTTTAGACAACCATATAATAATTTTGTCTGAATAAAAATAGTACATAAAGATTAATAAAAACACTTAATGAGAGTGAAGGGGGTCTCTAATCACTTGAAAATTTCAAGGATATTATGATATATGTGAAATAAAATATCTCAACATAAAAAATTGGAAATTAAAAAGAATAATAAAAAGTAGGTTCTTGAATAAGATGAGAATGAGAGAATCTCTTACCTTTAGAGGGTTCTTATTAATGTTTGGGAAAGATTCCAAAGAGATTGGGGGCACCCTAGGAAAGATATACAGAGGAAAAGATGGAGTAATTTTTTTAAACAAGGGTTTTGAGTGAAGATGAATGGGAGTTTGGTTTGGTTTATATAGAAAATTCCTTATTAATTTTCAAACATAGTTTTTGGACTATATATAATAATGTAAAAAAAACCACAAATCATCCCATGGTTTCTACCAAAAAGGAGTGGATTATATTTTTTATAAGGCTATGAAATGAAATCATTAAATTAATACAGTTGGTGATGTGGAAGTGGGTCATGTTTATAATGAATTGATTTTAAAACCTTAAAATATTATATTTTCCTTGGTTGATTTATTAAGGCACTATGAAATAAATAAAATAACTTATAAGACACATTATTTTAAAGGTTAAATATATATTTGGTTGTGGATACCTTTTATGGAATAAATTAAATAAATTTTTGGTCTTTATGATGTCATAATACATACTGTATATTTACAAAGTATTTAATTTTTACCCAAAAATTTTGACTGTTTCATAAAATTATGAAAAATTCATTGTTGGATAATTTTTAGGTGTCAGTTTCAAAACTAATATTTATTTTATCAAAATGATTATCTAAATAATATAATATAATCTTTTAAATATAAAACCCCAATCTATTTAAAATACTTATTTTCTTAATGATAATTTTTTTACCATTATTAAAATTAAATTTGATAATATAATATTATATATCATTTTTATTTTATAAATATAATTTAATAATAATTTTATTTTAAAATTTCAATTATTTAAAAAATTCATAAATTCATCAAAAAGTGTGTATTGATTTAAACTATATATTTCCCAAAAATATAATTTGTGTTTCATTGTATCAAAAAATAATTTTTATCAAACTTATTATTTAATAAATTAAAAAGTAATAAAAAAATAATACATACTACCATTATTTTATTAAAAATAAAAGCATATAAAAATTTATACTATTGGGGTCTAGATACATAGCCATTTATTACCCCAATGAATCCCCTAAGGGTATGGTTGCGATGGTGAGATTTTCACAGGGTCTTTTAGCATACATGGTTTGGTTTGTGATCTAGATGAGATTGAACTAATACCATGAATGGTTTATCCCATGTTTTAGTTTTTGAATATCGGTTTGGGATAAGTCAAGGTTGAAGCCCAGTGGTGATATATCCCATGGAAGCTCTAATAAATTGGATTCAAAGGATAATATCCTACTATTTGAGTCCATTGCTCCTTAATTATATATCAATTATAATGAATCATAACCCTATACATATAAAAATATTTAATAGTTACTAGAAATGGCTATATTATCAATAGTTCTGATACTTAGCGGAATTTAAAATCCATCAGGATATAACTTATTATTGTCCAAAACAGCCAAAGTAGTGCATGTGAATTCTATAACTTCATTTATTAATATAGAATTTAGTCATCCAAAAAGGAAAATTCATTTATAAAAGTTCAGGTCATTACATTCTACCCCCTTATGAAATTACACCATAAAAATTTTAATTTCATACACTAAAACCGATGGTGGTACTTTATTTTCATCACCTCTTTAAATTCCCATTTTTCTTCCTCAAACTTGTTGTTCCGCCAAAAAAAATTTACATTATGAGTTGTCTTATTTTATTAAACTTTGTATCTATGATCAAAGATATTCCCTGGCTACTCCACGTAAGAGAGATAATTCTCCAATAGTACCAACTCTGTATCCAGTACATGTCTCTAGTCTTGTATATTCTTTCTCAAGGATGATGCATGGAACAACTCATGTACTTGAGATAGGTTAGGTTGGATTACTAGTCAATTGGACACTACTATGATGTGATCAAGGATATCAAAGAATTAAATGTATCCAGAACTAAGCTTTATCTTCTTCCCAAACCTCATTACATTCTTTTATATTGATATTTGAAGGAACACATTATCTTTTACCTCAAACTCCATGTTTTTACCATTATTTTATGAATAAATTTTATGTCAATGTTGTAAAAATTTCATATAATGGTGAATGGTTTGAACCATATCTAACATATCTTAGATAAGATCATCTCCCATCAGCTTCTACACTCTTGCTTCATCCGAGAATTTCATATTCTGACTCATATTCCCATAAATCCTCATAAGGTGTCATTTTAATGCAATAATGGAAATTGTTGTTATATGAGAACTCAACTAGGGGATTTTTTCCATGCATTATCCTTATAAATATATTGAATACAATATTATAATATCCTCTCGAGTGTGAATGGGACTTTTAGACCAACCATCAGTCTGAGGATGATAAGTAGTACTGAAGCTCAGATTTGTATCCATCACATGCTGAAGGATTCTCCAAAACCTTGTGGGAAACCTTGAATCATGATCAAATACTCGATGTGGTATTACCAAAAAACTTATGTATATCTTAGTGAGTTTTTCAAGAGATAAATATAACTTGATAGTAGTTAAATTTGGTATCTTAGTTAAGTGATCAACTATCACCTATAATCCTTCCAAGAATAGATGGATGAGATGTTAATTTAGTAAGGTATGAAAAGAATCCCTTTATTATCACCGTATACAACATTTTCATTTCCAATAATATTGGATCCCTTGAAATCCTCATTATGGATTTTATTAGAGGATCCTTTCTTATTAGAGAATCTATCACTTTATTTTCATTCCTAAAATAGATATGGGTTGAACAATCATAATCATTGATCAGATTTAACCACCTCCAATTGAATGTATTGATATCCTTATTTGGGAATATAAACAAGATGCTTTTATGATTCATAGATATGTCATACCTCTCAAAATAGAGATAATGTCACCAAATATTCTACATGAAGATCATTGTATCCAATTCTAGATCATGTGTTGGATTTTTGATCTCCTGGATCATTAATTAGAAAGAAGCATAGGATATCACTTTTTTTCTTTCATGAGTATACAACATAATCACTTTTTGGATGTATCATTTAGATCACAAATTCTCTCCCACTACTAGGTAATGTGAGAATAGGTTCATGGTTTAACCTCTTATTCAACTCCTTAAAGATATATTCACATTCATTAATCCTTGAAAACATGACTCACATTCGAGTAAGAATAGTTAGTGGTCATGAAAATTGTGATAAATTTTTAAAAAATCATTGATAATACCCAAGCAACCTAATGAAACTATGAATTTCCATTAGACATGATGGTATAGAACATCCTTCAATTTCCTCTATTTTTAATAGATCCACTTATATCCATTTTTTTGGGATAATATTCCACATGAAAGTTACTTTCCCCAACCAAAAATCACATTTACTATACTTTTTCATTTATATTTTCTTTACACAAGTTATTCAAAATAGTATTTAAATTCTCCTCATGTTCCTACAATCATTTTGAATAGGTAAAAATATGAACTATAAATACTACCAAAAAGTTTTCAAGGTATTTTTTAAAGACAATATTATTTAAGTCTATGATTATTGTTGGATAATTATTGAGTCCAAATAGAATCATTATAAAATTTTAGTGCCTATAACTTGTGTGAAAAGTAGTTTTGGGATATCCCCCGTATTCACCTTTACATGATAATATCCTAAAAAAAGATCCGCCTTAAAGAAGTATTAGGATCCATGTATCTTATTAAAAAATTCATCAATATGTGGCAAGAGATACTTTTTTATACCATTATCATATTTAGATAATGATAATAAATGCAGAGATACCTTGGTCCATCCTTCTTAATGATAAAGAGGACCAGTGTACCCCATGATGAAGAATATAGGTGTATAAACCCTTTATATAGATTCTAATATATCTTATTATTTAGATCCTCATGTTAAAAAATGAAAATTCAATATAGAGTCTTCGATATTAGAAAATATTCGGGTATAATATTGATTGAGAAATTCACTTCTCGTCTTGGAGGAAGACCAACCAATTCAGCATGAAACACATCATTGAATTTCTTCATAATGGGAGTGTTTTCAAGGATAATATTTTCCTTAGTCTAAATCGTTTAAGTAAGATTTTATTTCATCATAGGGTAATAATATCCATTCTTGGTATGATAAAACCAAAATAGATTCATTTTCCTCCTTACACATGTATAGAATCATAGGATGATTAATGATACAGAGGGTGATTTTCTTCTCTCAATAATTTATGTTTCCTAGATATAGGAAAAGTCGATCCATACTAATGATTTTATCAAATTCCACTAAACAAATTATCAAAAGGTTTACTGGAAAATTCAACCAGATTATTGGATATGGAAGGAGTTATATTATTGGGATTGAATAATTGACACATTTACCATCTTCATCGTTAACTCAACTTCCATGTTTTGAGGTGGTGTTTGATTATTTCTACTAATCTATAATGGTATGAAATAATTAGTAGAACAAAAATAAATAATCACCTTTTCTATTATTTAATGAATAAATATCATAACTATCACCACTTTATTGTCAAGATCCACCTTGATAGTTGTGATGGAATAAGATCTCCCCTTCTCTCTAGGCCTTGGGGGTTTTTATTGTCAGTTTTCATCAACAACCCATAGATTAGGGAATTGATTCACATAGTTTCCTTATTCCTTATAGTTTAAACATTGGAAAATATGTTGGTGGTTGACTGGATCATTTTTTTTATCCCATACCAATGGTGGGTTTCTCTCATTGGAAATTTCTAGATATGTGCACTTCCTTCCCACACCTGAAGAATTTAAATATCCTATTCTGAAAATTTCCATGATATTTCTTCCCACACTTTTGACAAGTGGGATGTTTTACTTCCATTCCACCATTATATTTTTCCATCATACCACATGAATTAAAATCTATTTTCAGCATCTTATCCACATGACCTTGAGATTTTCTTATTTACATTTTGTATTTGAGGGAATAGTAGAAAATTTACTCATAACTATAAAAGTATCCAATGATTATGGGTTTTCATTGAATTTGGTTTAACTCACTAAAGAAGTAGTAAAATTTACTTTTAAGGGTAATGTCAAAGCCCAAGGATTATCGTTAATGTCTATTGATTTTTTCCTTATATGTCCTGATATATTAATCATCATTTTTCTTTAGTCTAAGGAAATACCTCCCCATTTTAAGTTGACGAGTGTAAGGAAAATATTTTTCAAAAAAAATTCTCTAGAATTAATTCCACTCAATAACTTATATATCCTCCTTAGGCTCCGTATTTATTGACCAACATCCACAGTTGATAAACTTCTAATTTTTCAAGATAAACATCAAACCTGATCTTTAATTTCTCAGAGAAATTAAGGATATAGAGGATATTTTCAATGGAGTTGATCCATTGCTGTGTGATTAAAGGATCAGAAGAACCATTGAATTTTTGAACCCTTTTTTGTATAAAGGTATCAATTGTAACTTACTATTTATTGGGGGTATTTGTCAATTCCAATTGATACTTGTTTTAGTTCAAAACTTGATTCAATTGAGAAATTATTATTAAAATGTTCATGATTCCTGCTCTCATCGAGTTCTGAATTCTATTTGGGTAGTCAATAAATTGTCCTACACAATGGTTGTTGACTCAGTTCCTCCTATTTTTGGACATTTAATAGAATAAAGGGAAACTTAGGGATGGGTATTTTTTAATATGTTAAACACAAAAATGGGAAACGATGAACATTAATGGTATAACTCATCAATGAAATATATTTATTAACCTATGAAGTTTTGGGTTTCAATATAAGTGATCATTGATATATTTACAAATATAAAATATTATTGGGAATTTTGTTCCCTTCATAATGGTTCATAATGAGCTTGTGAATTTACAAAAGGATATCCCCGATGAGTATTAAACATGGTGTAAAATAAGGCTTATTTTCATACACTATGTGACGATCAAGTACAACCAAATGCACTATTTTAAGGGTTATTACACTGACATAACTCTATGCTAGATCCACATAAACTTCTAATATTCATACATGGATGCATTTTATTGGAAACCACATACTCTATACATTATCAAAATTTAACAAAGTATTTCTATGTTTAATCTTATCCCAAAGGCTTTCAATGATGTTTACTTATCCTAATAAACAAATATAAATAATATTTTCTATGATACTAACTATAACCAACCATAATTGTAATATTATTTGTTTTGGGATGTTTTGGTTGCTATGATGGTATGGATTAGTTCTGTTGTGCTGATGTGATGTGGTTTTGAATTGAGAATGGTGAATTTTTCTGAATGAATTCAATTTGTTCATAGTGGAAGGATTTTTTTGGTTAGTTTGTTTCCAAAGGTGTGATGTCTGTGAAATCAGTTTCAACAACATGGATCAAGATCCAGGAAAATTCAATGTTGGTGGCTCATCCATACAGTGCTTTTTAGATTTGGTTGTTTGAGAGGGTATTGCGTCAGCCATCAGACCAGGCCTGTAATTTCACACAGGACATATATTGGAGGAAAAAACTTATAATAGTGAAGCACTATATCATGATTAAACACTGGGTAGGGGAATCTTTGTGTTGTCAGTCTAGTTTTACTTTTTTTGTCCTTCGGGTGTGATTTTTCCTATGTCTTTGAAGTCTGTGCAGTTTTCCCTCTTCTTCCCTCAAAATGGGTTTTTTTTCATATAATAAAAAATTTTAATGTATTTTGGACATTGGATGGATTATATGTAACATATGATTGTTGATAATCATAATCTTGTACAACGATGCATGTTATAACATGATAACATACATGAAACATAGGAATGTTGTGACAATATAAAACATGATGCCATAAAAATAAGTCAAGGATAACCATGAATATGTAAAAAATAGTGTACTTAGGATAAACTAACAAACAAATTACATAGAATATAATTTTAATAAAACATTTCCAAATTCACTGGAGGGATATATAATTTCTTTCCCACCCGTCACATTCATATCATGTACATATATATGTGTTCCACATAGATCATTCAACATAAAATCACATTTTACAATATTTTATCCCAAAATTAATGAGTTTCGGTTATATAAATATAAATAAGAAATAAATTAATGGTTTGTATATTTATGTGAAAATAATTTAGTGTAAATGAGGATGTGTATTCACTACACAATTGTTTATTATGGAAAATTGAAGGATAATTTCTATAGAAAACAACAACGCATAAAGATTCATAAAAGGGATAAATGAGAGTGAAATGGGTCTCTAATCACTTGGAAATCATATGGATAGTTGTAGGGACATGTAAGAACATATCTCAACATGAAAAATTGGAAATTAAAATGCATAATATAAAGAAGGTTCTTTAATAAAAAGGAGAAGGAGATGATCCCTTACCATGAGAGGGTGCTTCTTAAAGCTTAGTGGGAGATACTTATGTTCTTGGGAGGAACCTTGGGAGGGATATACATAGGTAAATATAGAGTAATTTTATTATACGTGGGTTTTTAGTTAATAAGAATTTTATATTCAATGGTCATATATAGAAAAAGAGAACAAATTCTTTATTAGTTTTCTAATACAGGGTTTAGACTCAATATAATAAAGTAATAAAAAAAATCATAAAATGGTTTTTTACTATGGTTTATACCAAATTGGAGTGTTTTCTCTTATTTTATATGGTTTAGAACCTAATTAATTAAATTAATACCACAGGTGATGTGTATGTGAGTCAAGTTGATAAATAATTGTTTTTAAACCCTTAAAATATAATATTTGTTTTGTAGGATTTATTAAGGCTATATAAAATTAATAAAATAGATTAAAAAATTATTTTAAAGGTAAAATATATATATTGGTTGTGGATACCTTTAATGAAATATATTACATCACATTTGGTTCATTATGATGTCCTAATATGTACTGTATATTTATTCCATATTTAATTTTTACCCAGAAATTCTGCTGTATCAGAAAAGCATAAAAATTCACCATTTAATAATTTTTACATTTTGATTTAAAAAATAATATTTATTTTATAAAAATTATTATATAAATATTATACTTTACTCTTTTAAATGAAAAATCCCCATTTATTGAAAATACTACTTTCTTGACAATAACAATTTTTCGACCCTTATAGAAATTACATTAGACTTCATATAGTTATATTATAATTTATATTTAATAAATATTATTTAATGATAATATAATATTTAAACAATATTTATTTAAAAAATTATATACTTCAAAAAAATAGCGTCTTTATTGAAAATATAAATTTCTTAAAAATAAAATCTGCATTTCATCATATCAAAATCTAATTTTTATCAAACCCATTATTTTATCATTTAAAAAGTAATAACAAATTTAATAAATATTGTAATTCTTTTATTAAAAATAAAAAATATATAAAAATTCAAACATTTAGGGTATAGATACATAACCCATTATTACATGAGTGAATAAGGAAGAGTGTGCGATTATGAGATTTTCTTAGGGTGGTTCAGGGTAAATGGTTTGGTTCATGATCTTGATGAGATTAAACTTCTCAAATAAAAGGTTTATCTATTTCTTTAGTTTTTGAATCTCATATTAGGATTGATCAAGGGAAAATTATAGTAATTCTATCTCCTTCAGAATCACTAATAAATAGTCTTCATAGGGTATAATTCTATGGGTTGACGCCATCACTCCTTCCTTCTACATCAATTAGATTTTATCATAACCCTATATATATACAAATATTTAATTGTCACTATAAAAGGGATATATTATAAATTTTTATGATTATTAATATTCATTTAAATCTGACATGATATAACTTATAATGGTGAAAAATAACAAAATTAGTAAATTATTCTTTTAATAAATTCATTTATAAATAATAAATTTTGTCTTTCAAAAAGGGAAATTCATTTATAAAAGTTAGGGTTGTTATAAGGAGTCTCCCTAAAACATCTTACATAATTTTTGGGTTCCTCCTTATATAATCTCAAGGGGTTTCTCAATGTGAATCCATCCCAAGTTTTTATTACTTTTACCTTCATTTTGCTCATCCTTTTTTCCATGATTTCTTTCCCTCCTATGAATCCTAGGGTCTACCATGTGTTGATTTTGGGTTTCGAGAATATTAATCTCATGGGATTTGTTTTTTAGGTCTTGTAGAGTGCCTCTTCAAACTTTTTGTAGAATCCACCATAGAAGGTAATGAATTATGGTTTTATTTATTTGAATCATGATCGAGTTTTATGCAATTTAATTAAATGGAATGTCATTGCGTTCTTAGTATTTTTAAATGATTTTTTATTAAATTACTTTTATATGTAATAGTTATATGTTGTTTATAAATGGTTTTAAATCTATTTCTTACTTGGATTATAAAGGTATTTAATGATTTTTTAGTATTTAAAGTGATATTTAATTGCATTTATTAGAAATGTTTTAAAATATCATTAAATAAGGAAGTAGAATTGGGAAGTTATTTGAGTGTGTTTGGGACATAAAATGGACAAAGTGTACTATTTGAGAATTTTAAAATCATTATAAAAAATGGGAATTGGTAAATTATATAGTTCTAAATGTGAATTTATGTAAATTATTTGAAAGGATATTTTATAAAGGATTTTGAATATTTTTAAAAATCTTGGCATTCTCAGTCAGTTTTCAAGGAGGTATTTTTAGAACGTTCAAATAGTTTTTAAAGGCGTGGGTGTGTGAGACCCTCATGAAACCCATATTTATTATTTACCTTTATCATTACTATTAGATGTATATAGAGGCTTGGTAATTTGTAATTTTTTTTAATACAAGGGATTTTTAGGTGAGGGTGAGTTATTATTATTTCGTTGATGATTATATATATTTTCTCCTCGCCATCACTTTTGTTTTGGTCATGGGAAATTAGGTAGCTATGTGGAAAGTATATATATATTCAGAATTATATTGTCACATGCTATTAGTGTCTCTTTGTTATGTTTTAGGGCTAGTGAGGAGTTCCCCTAATGATATCTGGGTGTAGCCTAGGTGGGTGTCTTGTCATAGAATGCAATGTATTGAGACTATTAGTCAGTGTTTGGTATAGTCAATGACTATATCACATTTGATCCTAGGGTAGATCCCATGAAACAAATTCCTTGATTGGTGGTTTTATATAGGAAATAACCATGATTTTCCTATTATATTCCCTGTTTGATTGACACTTCAAACTATTGATTACATAACTTAATATTCTTTTATATTTATTTGATTATATGGTGACATTAGATTATCCATATCTATTTGTACAATGTATATGAGGCTTCTAAATCATTTTGAAATGTTTATAAGAATAATTTTATACATGAAAAGGGTTATTTTCTAAGGAATTCATGGTTTTAAATAATTTTTTAAAGGTGAAAATATTCATTTAGTTTTTTTAAAAGTGTTTAAAAAATTAAATTGACTCAATTATGTTTTATTTAATAAAATGGATTATTCTATGAAATGATTTTTTTTTATTATTTTAACTATTTAAATTTTTTAATGATTAAATATTTTATTTTTTATTTCAATATTTTGTAAATGAATTTACATTTTTAAGAAATTTCATGTTATATTTGGGGAAATAATACTATGTGTAGTTTTCTCACACCCTGTATAGTCCATTCAGTGTATTTAGCTCTTATGTTTCTTTTTCAGGACTCTCGTGTTGCGATTCTTTTCTTGTTTGTAATTTCAGTTGTACTGATGGGACTAAATTTGGAATATGGTGAGTGGTTTTGTGTCAAATAGGTATATGTGATAGTTGTTTTATTTTGGTTTAATTTCAGGATGCTCGGGTATCCATTCTTTTGGTTTAAACCTAAGATAATTTATTTATTTAGATATTTATATTTAATCTTGCATTGATATAATTATGTGGTTTTTTACTTTGTTTTACTATTTTTTTCAACATTATGGTTTGATTTTATCTATATTTATAGTTTTTAATCGAGAAAAATCATTCCCAAGAGTGTTCTTTGATGACAAGAAAACAGTTTCCTTCCCATGGGGATTGGGAAAACCATTTAAGCATTTCTGAAAACTAGAATGAGTACTAAATTGAGGGGAAAATTTGTCTTGTTTGTGATAAAATAGTATTAGATACCATGTCCTTTAGAGGGAGCCTATGTTCTTGAAAATACCTTATTTCATTTAGGGGTTTAAAGGTATAAGGGATATTATGACAATCGATGGGGCTCAAGAGGTAAATCCTAAATGTTTTCATAACCACCACCCTATGTGATAAAAATTGAGTTACCATTGGTAGTTAGTACTTGGAAATTGTTTTAGTGTTTTTTAGCATCTTTGTTTGATTTTGATATGGTTTGATGTTGGTTTGGTCTTTGATGAGTGTATCGATAATTTCGGGGGTTGTATTGTGTTTAAGAGAAAAAATGGTGAAATAAAATATTTAATGATTTTTAGATATAGTCTAGATACTATAAAGAGACCCTAAATAATGGGATAACAACCATTATATATAATGTTGCATTCTTAACTCATGATTTACTCGATTGTATAGAAAAAACATGCATAGTGAAATTTCTCTTCTAGGACTGTTTTTCATCTATTTCATTCCAAAATAACCCTAGTAGTTCTTACCATTAATGGATGTTATATAATAGTCTTAGTTATGGAATATATTTCATTGACCTTTGGTTTTTAATGATATATATATATATATATTTTCAATAGGATAATTTTTTTTATCTTGGAAAAATTGTTTTGAATAGAAAAATTTATTTAAGATGATTTTTTATAAAACTCATTTTCTAGTGGTTAGGAAACAAATTTGAAACCCCTATTTTTTTTTTAAATTTTATTTTAATGAATAATAGAATGTTTTTTTATCATGAGTGTGATTTTTTATTTTTTATGATGAAAATTGATAAGATTATTTATCTTGGAAAATGGTGTCCTTTTTGAAATTTAATATTATGTGAAATGTATTAAAGTGTGGGTTTTTATGGAATGTGGGTTTTTGAAAAAATATATATTTTAAAATATTATTTCTTAAATTATAGTTTATGAGGGTAATTTTATATATGTTTTCTTAAATGAGTTGTGTTTTGGACTTGTTTTTATTGATGATGGAATTGTGTGATTTTATTTATGGAACATGGAATGAGTGAGTTTCATTTTTATACTAATTGTTGTGTTCCTCCCAATAAGGTCTTGATAATTAAAATTTATGGTTCTCATTTGATCTCTCCCATTACCTGAAATGGACTTCTCCCATCCCTTGGATCTTCCTAGACTCTAAGAGGAGTGGTTGATTTGGGAATTCATTTTATTATCTATAAATTATAATATTAGTGTTCAAATTCTCTATATGGTAATATAGGATTTTTTTAAGTAGTGGATTTGTTAATAGGTATTTGTATCTCCTCTTGGTGAGTTTAGGTTGAGATGGAACCTTGGTAGTGAAGTGTAGTGGGTGATTTCATGGGGATATGTATGGATGTATTGTGGTTATTTTTATACTTGGTTTCTAGGGGATCTTACTTATAGGTATTTTATGAATTTTTTATGCATTACTGAGTGGGTTATATTCACTTGGATGTGTGGATGTGAGGTGGACTTTTTTAGGATGGATTTTCAGTGGTTTGAACATGGGCAAAAATTTGGTCTGTACAATGGTAATTAAAACTATTATGTCCCTATGGAAGTTTATCAATTTCTAGTAATGTTTTCAAATTGTTTGATACAATATGGGATAATATTTAGGGTTATAACTCTTCTTTTTTCCTATTGGGTGTAGTGACCCAATGTCTCGAGTCTATGCTGGTTAGTGTTGAGGCATACTACGTTCTATTTTTTGTTATTTCAGAGTATGGTGAATGTCCATGTCTCATGTCTGTGAAGTTATTTTGGTTTATTTTTTCTTAAGGGGCATCATATCAATTACTTGGGTGAATTTTGGTTTTATAGTTTTTCAACAGAATAATGATTTGGGTTAATTTGATTTCTTTAAGGTGTCTCTCTCTCTTTTTATTCCATTAGTAATTAAATCCAAAATGTGGGTAGCCCTATTCTTGGACTCTGTCTATTTTAGGGGTCATCATTTTTTATTTTAGTTTTTTGTGCTTATAGATGGGATTGAATTTTATGGATATTATATAATAGTTTAAAGGAATCATTTGTGATTGATGGTTTTCTTCCTTAGATTCTTTATTTTATAATACCCCTCCCAACCAACCTCATTCTCTAGGGTGTTGTATGGGATTGTATTTTATTACTTCCACTTTTATTAAGGACATTATAGTGTAATAAAGTGGCATAGTGGGGATATTATAACCTCAAGTTTCACTATATATACTACTATATTAATTATTATTTATGTATTTTTTTTTTATTTTTTGGATTTATATTTTAAAAGTTTAGGGTTTTTCCATATCATCATGGTTAATGAAGGATCAGTGCATAGTTATAGGAAGCTGTGGTGATGACCCATAATTTGGAATTCTATGGTTTAAAATTCAGTTCTCATAGTTTAGTTCAAACATTATAAGTACACATATGTAGAAGGGTACTGCGTTTAATTTTGAATGTGCCTAGTTTGGAACAAGGTTAGAACATGGTTTGGGGTGAATTGTTTGAGGCCTAGAAGTATCCATGTGATGTATGATTATGTGGTGGTTTCTTGGAACAAGACCTGTGCGTGGTTAAGGTAAAATTGCGACAAGCATTATAGTTTATATACAGTATTATTAGAGTAAACTACATGGTTGGTGCATCATATTACAAACCATGTGTTATTTCTTATTTTAGTAAAACATGATTTTAGAAAAATGTCTTATTCAGGTTAAAATGGTAGCCCCATACTATTCCCTTTATTTAATTTACCATGACTTCATTCATTAAAGGAGACTTTTTCCACCCTCCTTCAAGTTTTGGCTCCACTTTCTTTAATATCATGTGGCTTCTCAATGTAAAGACCTCCTCTCTTCTTATATCATTATCCTTCTTTTACTTCTTCCTCTTTTTCATGATTTACTTCCCTCCCAAGAAACCCAGGGGATTACATGGGTGGATATTGGGATCACGATAACATACTCTTGGGGATTTTTTTGTTAGTCTTATGGAGATCCACTTTATTCTTGTTAGAGCATCATCTATTGAAGGTGGTGGCTTCCCAATCTATTTTTGTTGAATCAAGGTGGGAGTTTTTGTGGATTTTTTTAAATTTCATGTAATTGTGTTATTGAGAATTTGAAATGTTTGGTTTTTGAATTAAATATTTATATGATAGTTTTATGGGGTTTAGAAATGATTTCAATGTGATTTATCACTTTTTATAAAATGGTATTTAATATATTTACTATTTTTCAAAGATATTGAATTCCAATTGACTTAAAAATGTTTTAAAATAATATATAAAGAAAGGGTCATATTTGTGATGGTATTTGACTAAGTTTGAGCTATGAAATGGATAAATAGTAAATTTTGGAACATTTAACAGATTTATAAAAAAAGGAATTGTTTTTTAAAATATTTTGAATTTTAATTTTATGTATATTATTTAAATTTATGTTTTATAAACGAATTTTTAATGGTTTTTAATAGACATGGAATTATAATTTGGGTTTTATGTAGGATCATTTTGACATTAAAATATTTTTTGAAAGATGTGTGTATGAGAGACCCTCCTAATTCCCCTTTTTATTTTTTTTTATATTATGAGAGGTGTTTTATGTAAGTGGAGACTGAGCGATGTGTTAAAATTAAATGTTTATTGAGAGGGATTCATAGGTTAGGGTGAGTTATGGTTTGTGTTATTGATTCCTGTATGGATTGTTTTCTAAAATTTTCTATTTCTTTGTTCATTAAAAAAAATATAGTGAATTGGTATATCACTATTAATAACATAGTAGATAGTTAAATGTAATTAGTATTCCCTTATTATTTTTTAGGGCTAGTGGGGAGTGGCCTTTGATGTACTAAGGACCTGAACTCCCATGTTTTGTGCTAAAAACACATAATTTTACAAATTGACTTTGATAATAGTGACGTTACTCAATCTATCCTTTCAAAAATTTCATATAAGTATTATATCTCACAATAATAAAAAAACTTATAGATCCATATAGTTTAGTGTCTTCAAGGACCATTTAAATAGGAAACTTATTTTACAAAAATGATGAAATTTCTCTATAATCTAACCATAATAGAATCCATTCTAGAGTTCTCACAGGTTACGCTCTTCTTTATGACCTAGTGAATTAAATACATATGGGCTGATCTTAGATGGATAATAAGGGTAAACATAGGTGATAATAGTCAAATATCATATGTGTTCATAAGATGATTATATGGGTATAATCAGGACATATAATAAATTTATGCAAAATAGAGAATAAATCATCAATCATGGAATAAGTAATAAGTCATGAATCCGAATTTCATAGAAAAATTATCCAAAAACATGACCGATGAGATCATAATATTAGGATAATATATAAATGTTGCACTTACATTGGTATTATGAAACATAGTTTCACGATACTCACCACGAGATCATAATATATGATGTAAAACATCATTCAAATATGGAACATTACCTTCAAGAGCCACATCATCAGTTCTCATTCTTATGAGAAAATAAAAATTACTTTTGAATACATATATCATGAGATATATACTTTTAACCAATTAATTGGAGGTAAATATATGACCCCACCTATTATAATCCATTCATATGAGTACCACTTGAAATTAACCATTAATAATATCATATATAACCCACTGAAATATAATTGGTTTCATTCATAATATCATAAAGAACCCATTAAAAGAAGATATATTTTATGATCATTTAAAAAAGGTTCACATTCCCATGAATAACATGATAAACCAATAGAAAATAAAGTGTTATCCAAATATTTCAGTAACATTCTCAGTAAATTTCCTTTAATTATGTTTATAAGGAATAAGGATTCTATACTGTCTAGATAAAAGGTATATTATTTAGTCAATAAATTTCTCCAATAAATTGATGCATGGAATCTAGGTAAACACCTTTCAATCATAGAAATTAAAAACATTGTATTCTTAAAGAAAATTAATAAGAAAAAAAATCATTCCTATTAATAGTGAATGGATAAGCAAGAAAAAGGTAGTGATGGATCATATATTTTATCATAAATAACACTACATAACCCATCCAAATAATAATTAAATATGGTAAAATATAAATAATATCCCCAATAAATTATAATATATATAAAAAGATAATAACTTATACAAAACACTTGTTTTGTAGACTAAATTAAATCAATTAAGAAATAATAAATATTATAGATAATTTGAAACTATTTTAAAAACAATATTTTATAAAACATGGAGAAAAATAAATTTTTTAAATCAATAAAACATAGAGTGAAAGCATCATATAAAATGGAAAAAGGTATGGAAATACAAGTTCATATTAAAAACATTAAAAAGATGTTCTTTTGACACTTTGAAAAAAAACTCATATGGATAAAATTAAAAATTTCTTTTTATTTTTTATGGAATTTTAAATATTTAATAATTAACCTAATCAATTATTAAAAGTATTGTTAATACATTCTCAAAATAATCTAATAAACATGGACATGGAAAAAGGGAGGTTATAAATGGAGAAAAATAGTTGTGTTCTATTTCCTTAAAACATGTAAATAATGAGCTAAGGTGTAAAATAAAATAGTGTGAACACATATAAAAACCCATAAATAATAATATGAGAATAAAATTATATGGGTTATTACAATGGAAGAGTATAAAAATTTCCTAGATGTATTATCTTCAAAAAAATCACTATTTAGAAATGATATTCAAGATGAAACCCTTTTGGTTATGGTAATGTAGGAATGAAAATAAAACAAGAGGTATACCATTAAACTGAGTATTTATTACAATATATTTAAATATAGTGATGGTGCACAATATCAAACATGTTTCATTGAATTGGGAATTGATACAAATAAAACCTTATAAACACGATAACCTTAAAATTTAAATCCATTTAATGAAACAACATGATATGGATATTAAAAAATCACAAATTACATGGATATGTTAAAATAATTTTAGTTGGAATTAATAACACCATAATATAGATATCATGGTTAACAATAATAATTTTGTCTTAGTAAATTAATTTTGGGACAAAGAACCCCTTACAATATTAAATTTTTTTGACTTAAAACTACTTGAAGGATATGATTTAAAATGTGAAATTAAATAACATTAATAATGGTAGGATCAGAGTACAAAATATCAAAGGGTCATTGGATACATCATTCCTAAGAAAACCTGGTGTGTAATAATTTTTTTTCTTAAGGTATGAAAATTTGAGACAAGAATCCCATGCTTTAATTCATAACTTTAACTAAAGTGATTAAATATCCCATATATTAAAAAATATCTTAATCACCAATTATCAAACCATTTTTATAGATATGAACTTTTATAAACTTCTTTTATTATTTTTCTATACATGTATATTAGTTATTTATGATCTATTTTCAATATTTGGGGAGAGTAATCTTGATCATTTTGATCTGTAAGCATAATAGAGTTGTTGTTATTTGTTATTATACTAATTTTTTTAAATCATAGATAATAAAATATATTATAATATATTATTTTTAATTAATTATAATGTTATAATTTCACAATATGGGAGGTTTTGTTATTATCCTTTAAGGATGAAACCAATGACGGGAATATTTCAATGATTTTTAACAAATGGATTTTGTTATCTTTATTAATGTGATTATTATTAATTTTAGTATTACATAACCAATATAAATGCATCATTTACCTATTTATATAAAATATTATAAGTAAATAAATTCTCATATTCATCTATAATGTTATTTTATAGCACTATTTAAGTAGGTGTTTAGATCGACAAAAAAAATATTAATATACCATAGTTAAAAGATATTATGATTATGAAATTGGTTCATTTTGGGCATAAAATAATTATCAATTTTGAATAATGGTACTATATAAGAAGTTTTATGGAGGTTAGTTATATTTTATGTGGTTTTAAAAAATAAAAAATAAACTTGATGGAAAACTTGATATGTTACTTCATGGAGACAATATTCCACACAATAGATGATCAACATTTTCATTTATCAAAGGATGAGGAGGAAATAGGGTATATTATAATATGTATTTCTATAATAATAAATTTATTTTAAATTTCACATTTATTTTTTTAATTACACTTGTATAATAAATTAATAGAGGTAGTGGTTAAAAAAGAAAGTTGTCACTTCGTGGAGGATGTAGCCTGCACAATGAACAAATGATGATTTAATTTTTCTTAATGGAAAATGAGAAAGGTGGTTAACAATGATGATGTTTGAATAATAAAATTAATTATAAAAAAAATAATGATGTCATTATATAGTAATTTTAAAATTATATTTGATAAATTAAGAAGGAAAAGAGAAAAAGTTAGGTGAAAAAATAGTCACCTTGAGGATTTGTCTTTTCCTTTGAAGAATCCAAGGAAATAGAGGTCTTAAGGAAATATATTATGAATATATGATCAAACAAAAGGAAGAGGATTTGTTTTGAAGAAAATAATTAAGAGTTTAAAGAGGAAAGTGGAAATTTTTATTGGGCTTAATTTGATCGTGAGTGTCCCATTTTATTGGTGGTTAGAATGACATTTTTTAAATATTTTAACTTAATATAAAGATATCACTTGTTTCACATGTAAATAAGAATTAAAAACAGCAAATAAGAGCTTGGAGGATGAGATATGTTCTTTAATACCTCAACCATTAATTTTTAAACATGCAATAAATTTTTTTATATTCTTTACTCTTAAAGTTTTCAGTTTTATTATGGTAAGTAGTTCTTACATAAGTAATTTACCTTCAATGAAAAAAATAAAATCGAAAATATTACATATTTTTAACCTAATAATTAAAAAATATACAACTGTTTTATTATAAAATTTATCTTTGTTTTGAAAAATAAATTTTAACATTAGCGCATGAAACAGGTAAAACCTTATTTAAAAAAATGTATTATTAAGAATAAAATTTATGGGTATGTTACAATTATTAATTTTATTTATTCTAAAAAATAAATTGGTTTATTTTTAAAAAATAAAATTTATGTGACTTCAAAATCAAGAAAAAAGCCAAATTTTAAAAGAATATATTTTAATTAAAAAAATATCAAAAACAATATTTATTTTAAATTATTACTTATGCCTATAAAAAATTAATCATATATTTTCTATATTTTTTAAAAAATAAAAATATATTTTTTAACTTTTTAAATACATATATTAATTATTAAATGTGTTCATAAACATCCAGGTCTTGATTTTATGTCGATAAAATGTATATTTTTGGTAAAAACTATATTTTCACTACTCTCCTAAAAAATAATTATTTTATAAAAATCTCAAAAAGTCACCCTAAGATAATTTTGAAATGAATAGTTAAAAAATTATGTTCATTTTACAAAAAATAATATTACTGTTTTTATAATTCTATATTCTAATTGAAAATAAAATATATTAAGAAAAACAGATTTTTTTGATAAACAACCTTTTAAATCATTTAGTATTCTTAATCCTATTTTATATTCAATTATAATTGATAGAAATATTTTTATATATCATATGATTTATTTTTATTATAAATTTCTTACCTAAATTTATTGGATTGTTTTATTTTTATGTTGCATGTGGAAAAATATATCCTTAACGTTTTTATTTAAAAGAAACAATTATATAGTGAAATATTATATCAAGAGATTATATCACATTAAATAAATAACATCCAAAAAATTCTTATTAGTACTCTTTTATATAGAGTAGTGGAATGTATTCTTAACATATTTATCATTGAGTATATAACTTCAAATATGAAATCTATCTTACTCTCATTGGCTATATAAATTTACTAATCTTACCTAAAATAACTTTAATTTTTCAAACAATCATATACTCAAGTATATATATACTTGAATCAAACATTATAGAAAATATTCCCCTACCAATACCATTTTAATAACTAATACATTGGACCATAAAGAAAAATAATATTTCTACAAAATTTATCCCTTTATTTAACCCTTAAATTTATTAACCACTAGTTTACAAGGTCACACACTAGTTGATATGTATCATAATCCAAAAAATGTGAAAAACTTCACCAAAAATATCTTGAATAACCATTTAATTAAATAAATGATAAATTCTAATACTATGAATAATATCTAATACACTTTTCAAAAAATCAATCAAGCATTTATTATAACAACATTGTGTATATAATAATCATTGGAGTTATCTATACCTCAATGATGTGTTCTCCAATTGTTATCCCACAAAATATAACATTTTTATAAAATTATTTTTCAATGTTATTAATATAATTTAAAATATGTTTATAAAAATTTAAAGAAAAAATACTAAATAATAATCCTTATATGCTGTAAAAAATATTCAAAACTGTTAGAATATACCAAAATATCATCGATAAGTATCAATCACTTATGAAAATATATAATAGTATCAAGATTTATTTTTTATTAAGATAACAACCTCACTTTATTAGGTAAGAATATGGAATTCACCATTTCAATCATAACATTAATATACTAAAACTTTCAACCAATTGTTATTCTCCCTTATTCAGTTATAATACATATTTTTTTTCATTAATATACCTTTCTTAGACTCATTTTTGTGATCCTATTTAAACCAAATAATAAAACCAAAATAACTACGATCATATCCAAAATAATAATATGAAAATATTAATATGATGATATATTCCCCTATGAAACCTTCATTATAAACATATATTACTTTTAGCACAACCTATGTCACTATTTATTGAATTCTATGTTATCCTTGGCCATTTTTTGATTTGGATCTCAAACTAAATTTGTTAACATCATAATAAAATCCTTAATAATGGATAATTAGAGAGAATTAGAATGAACCATAAAATATAACTCATGAGTATTGAAATAGGTGTTTAGTTATAAATCTTTGTTGGGAATTAGATGGTAATTGAGTTATTAAACAAATTCCACCTTTTAGGGTTATTACCCCTATGTGCCTTTATTCCAGAGCTTACTTCCACTTGTGGTATTCATATAGCGATGTCATTTATTGGAAAACCTCATACTCAAAACCTCGCCCAAATTTTAGGACGTTGACTTATACATTAGACTCACCCATATGAGTCTTACTAAAATTCTATTATCCTAATAAAAGATTAACTAAACTAATCCCCCAAAACAACTAAACACTCTTTTGATACCAACTATGTCACACCAAACTATAATCCATGTCTAGTGATAAATACAATTATTTTTACAAATTAACATTGATAGTGCTGAAATTATTAAGCTAAACATGAAAAAATTTCTCATTAGTATTATATCTCACAATAACATCTGACAACTTGAATAAACATTTAATTTAGTGTAATTCATGATCATTAACTTTAGAAACATTTTTTTTACAAAACATGAGAAAAATTATCTATATTCATAACATACTGGACTCCATTCTTAACTTCTCATTAGTTACATTCATCTTTACAACCTAGGGTAATAGAAACATAATAAAGGATTTAACTTAGATTCTCAATAATGGTAAACATAATTGATAAAAATCAATAGAATAAGTCGTCATAAAATAAACATATTGGTATAATCATGATACATAAGAAAATTATACCTGAAAAAGGATAGATAATAAGCCACAACCTTAAGAAAAATTAGTGAATCAAAAGGGTGTAGAAACATTAGATAATAAGCATGGTCAATGAGATGATAACATCATGATATCATATATATGTGGAACAATCAATCCCATACATAACATTATTTAAATAAGACACACCCTAAAAGTATAAGATAAGAATGAATAACATCTATCAAATATGGAACATACATTAGTATAGGGAATATTACTTTCATAAGGCACACCATATGTGGCTATGATTATGAGAAACTAAAAATTACTGATGAATACTTATCTCAAGAGATATAAAATTTTGAAAAATTAACTGTATAGAGTTATAATACCCCATACATAATCATCCATACATATGATAGTCACTTGAAATCAATCATTCATTGGATCAAAAAAGAAAACATGAAAAAATAATAGGGTCTATTAATCATATCATAGTGAACCAATATGAATAAAATTGGGTTCCTATATTTTCAAAATCATTCAAAATACCATTAATAAAATGATAAAAAATTTAAAATTAATGAGTATCCAATTATATTAAACAACTTACTAGGAAAATACTCTTTAATAATGTTGTCGATCTACATGTTATCTACATCATATATATATAAGGTATATGGTTTAGATAATAATTTTTTTCAATAAATATATATATGATATATATGGGAACATTATTAATTTAATTAAATGAAAAATAAGAAATTAATAAAGAAAAAGAATCAGAAGAAAAATTATACTTATTCCCGGTGGATGTTTAAGAAAGAAAAAATCCATGATGGATCTATTAATTTACAGAAAAAACATTACATAATCCATCCAAAGAAATAATTTTGAATTTAAAATTTTAATTATATCCTCAATAATGTATAATATATTATTAAAAATCAATGATTTAAATAAAAATAATTTTTTGTGTTTTAGATTTATCACATTAAAAATAAGAAAAATAAATAATCTTTTGTAATCATTGTAAAATAAATATCTTAAAAAACAAGTAAAAAATAATTTATTATATAAACCATGAAAATTATGAGGAAAATCATTAAATAAAATGAAAAAGGTGGTGGAAAGATGTGTTCACATTAAAAATATTATATAGAGATTCTTTTCACATTTTGAAAAAAACAACCCATCTGAAAAATGATAAAAATTTCATTAAAACATGTAAATAAGTTCATGTGGTATAAAATGATCTAAATAAATTATTTAGGAACATATAATAATATTCTAAAAATAATCCAATGAATATGGACATTAAAATGGTATGTTCTTGACTGAGAAGATGATATGAGGCAAATTTTAATAAAGTGGGAAAATAATGGTCCAAGAGTGAAAATGAAATAGTGAGAAGACATATAAAATCCCAAAAATAATAAAAGGAGAAGAAAAATATTTGGAGTCTTAAAAAAGAAGAGTTTCAAAATCCCCCTTATGTATTTTCTTTGGAAGATAATCTTGATTTGAAATTAAGATTGAATATGAAACCCTTTCAATGAAGGTAACAAAGGAATACAAATAACATAAGAGGGTTTCCCTGAAATAAACATTAAAATATAATAAAATTTAAGTTGTAATTTTACTTAAAGGAAATGGGGTTGTGTTTACAACATATAAAATAAATGATTATGTGCACTATCAAGCATGTCTCAAGGAATTGGAAATAGAGACAAATAAAACCATGTAACCTTGATACAATTTGAATAAAAATCAACTTAATGAAAGAATTAAATATAGATCCCAAAACCTCATAAATTAAATAGATATATTAAAATAAATTCATTTGGAACTAATGAAATCATATTAAATATATCCTAATGTAGAATAAGAATTGTGTATCATGAAATTAAATTTGCAACAAAGAACACCTTACAAGCTTTGAAAAATTA
Organism: Viscum album; assembly: GCA_963277665.1. Taxonomy (NCBI): domain Eukaryota; kingdom Viridiplantae; phylum Streptophyta; class Magnoliopsida; order Santalales; family Viscaceae; genus Viscum; species Viscum album. Next base: position 1,128,051,228 of record OY728128.1, on the reverse strand, counting down.
TAGTCAAAACCCCTTGAAGGATATGATTTAAAATAAATATTCAAATAACATAAATAATTATTAGATCATGATAAAAAATATTAATAGGTAATTATATACACCATCTGAAAAAACATGGTCTATAATAAGAATTATGTCTCAAGGGGTGGAAATTTGAGACATGAAATACTTTTCTTAATTATTGATTTTCACAATGCATCTTGAATCTAATGGAAAAAAATTACTCACTTAATAACCTAATTTAGAATTTCTTTCATAAAAATAACTTTTTATAAGAAAAATTTATAATTATTCGATATATGTATTTTAGTTATTTTTTTTTCTAGTTTCGATACTCGGTGTTTGTAATCTTAATCCTTTTGATCCAATTCTAGATTAAAAGTTTTTTTTCATTATTATCAATTTTTTTGTAATTATAAGATAATAAAATGTATTATAATTAATTATTAATAATTATTTATAATGATATAATTTCATTCAAGGGGAGTTTTGGTTTTGATCCTTTAACGATGAAATCAATTATGGGTAGGTTTCAGTGATTTTTAATGAACAAATGTTGGTATGTTAATTAATAAGTACAATATTAATTTTACCATTATAGAACCAAATTAAAATAATAATTTAATTATTTATATGAGATATTATAATTAATTATGTTCTAATATTCTTCCACGATATTATTTTATAGAATTGTTCAAGTGGGTGTTCAGACTGCCCGAAACATGAATATACCATATTCAATGGATGATTATGATTGTGAATATGGATTATATTGGGAATAATACCATTATAAAATAATAATTATGAAATTATTTAATCAATTTAAAGTTAGTTAATAATATATAAATAGTTTTTAGTAAATAATAATGAAACTAGATAAAAAACTATATATATTACTTTGTGTAGGAGGTCGTCCGCCCAACACACAATTACCGTTTCAATTTTTATAAGAATGAAAGGAAAATAGGGATGAATTTAAATTTTATATTAATAATAATAATTATATTAAATATTTCACATCTATTATTTGATTTCACCATTATAATCAGTGAAGAGAGTTGGTGGTGAAAAATGGAAGCTCCCGTAACGTGGAGGTGACAGTCCGTAAAAAATGTCAGTTTCCATTTTCTTAATAAAAAAGGGAAAATGTATTTAATTTTTATTCCATTATGAGAATAAAATTATGTATAAAAAATAATGAAATCATTATACATTAATTATAAAATTATAAATAATAAATTAGGAATAAAAATAAAAAAGTTACTGAATAAATTACTCATTTTGTGGACTCGGGGCTTCCCATGGAGGAATACTTAGAAATCATTTTCTAAAAAAATATATTTTGACTAAAGAATAAAGGGAAAGGAATAAGATTATATAGGATGGAAAAAGGGATTATTTTAAATGGGGAACTAAATTCATTGAGTGTTCTTAAAGTAGTGGCGAGAGACACCTTTTATAAGTTTTTAGAATGATGTTCTTTAATATTTCAACTTAATATAAAGATAGGTTGTGTTTCAAATTTTAAGAATAATCCAAAATGGAAAATAATGGATTTTGGAAGAGGTAATTTTTATCATAACTAAACCATTCATTTTTTTAAATGTTTGAAACATATTTTTATATCCATTACTCCTAGAATTCTCACTTTTACCATTTTTGGTTTTACTGTGGTAACTAGTATTTTCCCGAGTAATTTACTTTTAATGAATAAAAATAAAATGGAGATTATTATTTAATTTATACATAATAAGTTAAAATATTACATTCATTTTATCATAATTTTTTTAGGTTCAATAAAAAATAATTTTAACATTTATGCATATAATGAGAAAAAAAATCTATTTTTAGAAAAAATGTATTTTTAAGATAAAAAATTATGTATAGGGTGAAATAAATAGGATATTTTATTTTCATGATATCAATTGGTTTATATTAAAAAAATAAAATTTATTTTTTTATTAAAATAAATCAACAACCAAAACATTATAAAAATAATACTTAATTAAAAAAACTATTTGTTTTATTAATAATTACCAATTATTCCATTATGATGTTAGTCATTGGTTTTCTAAATTCAATATAATATTTTTTATATATATAGTTTTACTTATTATGAAACTATTTTTTTAATTAAAATATTTTATATACTTTTAGTTCTGTTTATATAATGATAACATTTACTATTTTTTAAAAACTATATTTTTCAGCATTCCCCTAAAAATCAATAATATTATAAAACTCTCAAAATTTCTCCCTAAATTCAAATTTTAATGATACATCAAAAAATTATGTACATTTTAAAAAATAAAAATTATGGTATTTATAATTATCTTTTAAATAAAAATAAAATATTTAAAGAAAACCCTCTTTTTTTATAAAGAATTCCCTTTTAAAACATTGTGTATTCTTAGTCCTATTTTATAGGAATTTATAATTTATTTCAAAAAAATTATATTCCATAGGTTTTTTTGTTCTCGTAATTTTATTATCTATTTTTATTGGATTATTTTAGTTTAGTTTAAAATGTGGAACAATATATCAACATAGTGTTTATTTATAGGAAGAGAGTTATATAGTAAAATATTAGGTCCTTACACACATGATGGAAGCTGGGTGTGGTCTAGTCAAGAGAATCATGTTAGGAAACAATGTAGGATATACTTTTGTATTTATTTGGTGAATTCTAGAAATGCGTCATATTAAGACCTAAGGTAAAAACCCTGATATTTATTCCTTAATTGGTGTGTTTCTATAGTGAATGCCCTTGTTTTTTTCCTTTTGTATTCCCTTTACGATTGATATGAGGAACCATTGAATACTAAAATTTATTTGATTTTTAGGTTTATTTTTCTACATTATTTTTTTATAATGAACCTCTCTATTTGTTGTATTTGTTTATTTTTTCCAAAGAAATTTTGAAAAATTTATAAGAAGCGACTTTTAGATGAAAAAGCATTAGTTTATTATTTTTTGAAATAATTTTTTTTAAAACATTTTGATTTAATTTAGAATATGATTGATTTAAATTGTTTCAAAAAAGGAAACTACATTACCATGATTTTATTAAAGGAAATGAATTTATTTACTAGATCAGAAATGTTTATTTTTTAGATATTTCAATGTATTATAGATTTTTATATTTTTATATTTAAAACAAGAATAAATTAAATTTCCATTTTAAAATAATTATTTCAAATATTCGGGGAAATATTAATTGGTATTTTTATCACAATAAGAATGCACCATTCGGTGTATGTTTTTATTGTTTTTCTATTTAAGTTAACTCAAATTGTGATTTCTTTCTAATTTTACAATTTGGGTGGACCTATGGGAGTTGGTTAGGGATATAATTAGTGTCCCTAGGTCACATGGGGATGAGTCGTAGCTTTTTAGGTATGGTTTTATTTTTTTATTCTCATGTATTAGTAAAATTTAATTAAAAATCGAATTTTTTATTTAATTAGATATTGATGTTTATTTTTTTATTGATATAATTATGTAATGGTTTATATTATGAGTTATATTATGAGTTTTCTTATTATTCTACGATTATATATTTCTTTTAGATTTTCTATTGGGAAAAGTAATTCCTAAGTGTTCTGGTTGATGTCAAAACACAAGGTTCTAGTTAGTGGGGATTTGGAATTACCTTCAGACTTATGCATACACCAAATTGAGTTCCTGGTTTAGTGGTGGTCTCGGTTGGTTCCTAAAAAATATAACCAAAGGTTGAGGAAAAAGAAATACTATTTACTTATGGAATTCCATTATAAAATTAGATTATGAAAACTATTTATAATGTAAATGAGAAACATGAATATCTAATATATAAGGTGAAATATTTCTTATAGAAGAATTATTTTAAGAACAATGGAAAAGTAGATGTGCCACGTGCTCATAAAAAAGGCAATAATGATTAATGATAAACTCAAATAACCCAATTCTTATGGAAAAATTAATTTTAGAGTTACAGAAAACCCTACCAAATAGAAAATATAGGCACAAAAAAATACTCTACAAATGAGGTTTTATTATTAAGTAAAGACATAGAGTATAAAAAATGTCTGTTTCATATATAAAATATTTGTCAAGATAAAAAAAACATGTTTAAAGAAATTTTTTAAAAATAATATGATTATATTTTAGGGATAATAATTTTGGTGTGAATGATATAAATAAAAATCCATATATTACTCATTAATGATATAAGATAGTCTTCTAAGGGTGACTCAATGTTTTAGTGGAAATATTAGCAGGAAAATAAATTTTCTTTCTAGCTAAAAATAAGAAAAATTTATATCCTTTAAAGATAAAGTTGATCCATGAAATCCATAGAAGGTAAAAAAATTATAATAGAAACATTATGTGAAACAATGATCATGGATAAAAATAAGGATTATGAATATAGTTATATCATAGATTTATTTGAATGAAACTATCCTATATAGTGTGTTAATTTATAAAAGCATATACACATATTATATGATAGGAAAAAAAGGATCTTTTCATTTCCATTAAATATGGAAAGTAAGGTTTTATAGGGTTTTAAAATAACACATACTTAAAGATTATATCTTCATGAAAGGAAAATTTAGAGTTAAAGGAATGAGGTAAAAATATCTTATTATTTTTAGGAGATGATCACATATTTATATATGTAAATATTTTAGTATAATCTAGGAATTAAAAAATTTAACTAACGCATCATATATCATAAAAATTAAAGATGATGGAATTAGGAATGAGTGGAAGAACATGAAGGGAAATGTCTACCTAATTAAGAAGGAATAATACATGTTCTTTCTATTTAAGGAAGATGAAAACAGGTTTTTTCACAAAAATATCGAATATATGAGCCAAAACTTCTCATAAGAGTTGGTATATAATAAAAAATATCACAATATCCAAATTACATTATGTTATCATACAAAAGAAAAAGATCATTTTGAAGAGTTAGAAGTTAAATAACATAAAATTGAACTGGTTCATTGTGTTGGTACACATTGATGTTTGTAGATAGATATCACTAAGATATATTAATTAAAATATGTATTATATAATTTTGATTAATAATAATAATTGGATGGAATGTTTTATGGTGATCTTACTCAAATTTAATGTGTTCAAATTCATTACACATTATTATAAATTGGTGGCAATGATGATTGGAATAAAAAATCTAAAATTATAGACTAATAATTTCATTAAATTTACAAATATAAATGTTTAGTATTATCTAAAAAAATAATGGGATAAGGTACACTAAATCAGTGGTAAGGAATTATAAAAATAATTCATTTGAGATGTGTAACTGGATCATTAACAAAATAAGTCAAATTATGTCAATTGATAATAAAATATCATAAATGTTTTATAAGTAAGTGTTCTTGATATCAATTCATATTAAAAATAAATTCATATTAATTTCCAAATAATAATAGAATGATACATGATGTGTTATTGGAAGAAGACTACTTTGAAATACTCTTAAATATTTTTATGTAAACTATTTATTTTAAAGTAAGGATAAGAGACATCAGATATTTGAATCTAGTGGAGATGAATTAATATTTTTTAGATACCCATCTATGTGAATTGATTAAAAATGCTTCAATGATCTTCCAAGAATGATTATCGAAAAACAAGATATGACTATTGTTGAATGTGATTAGTTTTTGACAACAAGATAGTGGAAAAAATATAGAGTAATGTGATGTTCAGTTGGCTATCATAGGGAAAAAACAAGGGTTTGGTGATGATTTTTATAATTAAACCAATGATTATATTAATAAATAATGTTTTATAGCATCTTATAAGATAATAATTATGGTTAAAATTAATAAAAAAAATTATGACCAGAAAACACTAGTTAAATACTGAAGGATAAATCTAATAAATAACACATCACTTTTATCCTAGGTAGATTCTAAAAGATTCAATAAGTCTATAAAGTATGAGTGTTAAGAAAATGTGATGAATTAATATCATGACCACATTTTGAGAAAATTAGACATTGTAAATTATTTTTATGATGGGTGAATAATATTATAGGAATCAAATTGGTTGCCTGTATCAAACTAAATTAAGAAATAAAAATGTTTTAGAATAAGGAATATCTTGTTTGAAATGGATATTCCTAGATTTATGGAATCATTAATATGTGACATTTTCCATTATGTATTCATTATAAAAAGTGTACTTATTTTTTCTATAATGGTATAATAGAGTTTATTATTTTCCAAAGGGATATGAAATAAATATTCTTTAATGGACTCATGGAATAAGGGGGTTTAAATTGATTATCCAAATGAATTAATTAATCAAGAGGATAAGATAAAACAATACAAGATGAATATGGTTTTTTATGTGGAGAATAAATCACCAAGGGAATGTTATTTTATTCTCGACCAATACCTATGAAATATTTATTTTCAACATGGATGAGTTTATAATAATATTTTTTTTTTCAAATTGAGAGTGATAAATGAATTTTGTATCTTATTAATGTTAATGGCATAATCTTTGGTGGATATATTTAATCATAGTGTAAGAGGTTTACATAATTTAGGATGTTCATAATTAGAATGTCTTTTATTAAAGAGGTAATTTTTTTCTTTATATTTAGATAAACCATGGAAGTCATGTCAAATTTATTTCACAATATAAATATTCTAAAGATATGGTTAGAGTGTTTGGAAAAGAGGTTTACCAAGCTATAAAATCACTACTTTAAATCCAAATAAAAAATTAATGGGATTTAGATATAAAATTAGTTAATGTAATGTTGTATAATAAAATAATAGAAACATTATTTATCATAAAAAACAAACCTAATATTTTTCCACTTTTCATGACCCACTATACAACAATATTAATGTAAATCAACTTTATAATAGTTAAAAATAAAATGTGATATATAAAATTTGTGATTTATTTCATTTTGTCTAAAAATATATAATCACAATACGATATGATGGTATTTTTAGATATGGAATGGGAAGGTTCAGTGTTATTATTATTATAAAATGTTTTATCCACCACTTAAGGTAAAATAATATAGTGATCAAATATCATTTTATCAATGAGGAATTTGAGTTTGTGCCAATGAAATTTCAAATATTATAAATAATTTAAAACATACAACCCAAATAGGTGTTTTATTTCCATCCATTGGATCTTGGAGTTCAACTAGACCCATTCAATAAAATTATAATACAAGGAACCCCCACACAATAAAGGGTCATCAATCCAATTATTAGTGTTTCATTATCCCACTTAATAAGGTATATATTCATTATGTGGTTTGGGATAAGGAATATTATCCTTCATGGTTAGAATGTATGAATTATTATTTCTATTTTGTAAATACTCAATGAAAGGATCATTGGGTTTGTAAAAAAACAGGGATATATAACCATAAACAGGGTATATATATCTTAATAATAGTTAATGGTGGACTGAATCTCATGTATGGTTTTATTGTATTTTTTATAGTTAAAAAAGGTGGATTCATATTGCTTTGGTAAAGGATAAAAAATTTATTTTATGAAGACATCAGTGAAGTTCACATGAATTTTTATTCAATGGGATTTCAAAAATATTATTAGGAAATCATAAGAAACAAGTTATATTAAATAGTTATTATTTCCAAGTAATGTTTTATTGGTTTAGGTAATCGGTGGCCTCAAGAGAATTTGTAAATTATTGTGTTCTATTTTGATCACACCATGTTGAAAAAAAATTCATGGTAAAATTTTCATTTAACTCTTGTTTCTCATTTCTATTGTGACTCATGTTAGCTTAAAGGTAATTATTAGTGAAACATAGAGTACACTATCTGATTATGGATGGTGTTTGGTAAATGTTGATATTTGAAGAGGCAGTTAACATATAGATTATGTTTTCAACAAACATAATGGTGTATATTGTTAGAAAAAGATCCATCAAGATATTTTGGGTCTTGTTTTTAAAAAAATAATGATTGACATTGTCTAATAGACAGAAATTACTAATGAGGATTGATCACATGGAGTCCTAACAATTTTTTTAAATTATATAAGTGATGTTAGTAGAATCTTGTAAAATAAAACATATTTCTGTTGTGGTGTAGTGTTAAAAACATCATTGTGGTGACCATCTCCAGTGGAAATGGAAGGGATACCTGAGGAATAATCATGGTGCTTACATTGGATCTGTAAATGGGGAATCAAATAATTTTATATGATTTTATATGAAATTTCATTTGAAAATGAGATAGTGACAAAGAATTTTTATATCAAAAAGTGGAAATCATCATTATGAAGGTTGCAGGGAAATGAGTTGATGAGACTTTAAATGGGTTTATAAATCCCAAGGTGTGTTTATAATTTTATATTAAGAAACAAGGATTAAAAATAATCATTTTTATTCCTTTTGTCCCTATGTACTCTTAGTCAAAATGGGGAGTTTTAACATACTTTATCAAGGTTTAAGAAAGTTTTCACATAGAATTTTTTGGAGTATCTATAGAAATGGAAAATATATATTTTATATCGAGAGGTTAAATAAATTTTACCAAAATATAATTTATATCTAGTCCTTGATTATTTTATACTACGAATGAGTTAAAATTTAAAATAATATTGTCACAAACCAACCTGGGTACTGTGGTAACTAGATAACTAAGCCAGTCTTGACATAACCCGAAGGTAATTCTCGATCCCTACAGGTCAGTGACTAGCACCTGGCATCATAAAACATACAAGAGGTTATGATTTCTGCCACAAGAATGCAGAAGCAACAAATAAAAGAAAGTACAAATATCAAAGGAAAACCCCACAATGATTAAAGTACCAAAAAAAACCAGGCCTAAACTCAAAGGTACATAAAACAAGAAAACAAGCCCAAAGTCTCTAAGGACCCAACTCACCACACTCAAAGCTCAACAATTGGATCCACCAACAAGAGATCCTTTATCTTTTCTCGAGCCTGGAAGAAGAAGGTATATGAACACCCGTAAAAAAATTTAGGGTATGGACTAATCCCAACAGGATACAACCAACGATTCTATAACATATGCCAAATATATATTATCTAAATAAAAACATTCAAGTTTTTACAATAAACATGTTTTGAAACATAAAACCATATTTTTACAAAACCTGCTAAATATTTTGGAATTGATGGAAAATAAATTCAAAGAATAAGCTTCACCTTATAAGAGATGAAATATTTCTAAAACAATGGATTATGTAAAATATTTATGTGAATTTTTTTATATAAATTCATTAGGCATGTAAAGCAGTTAAAACAAACATTGGAATACATTTATATCTCAAATATAAATAAAAAAGTGAGAAACATGGTCATCTACCAAAATATAAGACAGTATTAACCAGCTATAGGATTCCACACTCTCTATGTGAACTTTTCAAAATGTTTATACACACTTCTCTATGGCACTGGCCAAAGGATACTCGTCACCAACCCTTTAGGGATGTGACCCAAAGCATGTAGGTTTTCCAATTTTGTTGCAGCGTAGAGTGTATCCAAATTACTCAATATCTACTAAAGGATTTTATGCGCTCTTACATGATGGGAGAAGTATTTTAAGAATACTTAAAACATGATCAATCCCATTCTTCCATTTCAAAAATTCCAATTTCTTTCCACTTAAAACCAAAATAGGTTTTATTCAAAAACATGCATTTTTCACAATATAAAACCACTGGGTTTCTATCAAATCATTTTAATCCATTCACACATTTTAAATTCATTCAAAAACAATTCCATAATTTTCACCAATATTTTTCCAAATTAAATTGAACCATTTAATTTAAAACATTTCTATCAAATACACAATTTAAATTCAATAATTTAAATCAAGCAATTTCTATAATCCCACCCTAATTTAGTGGAATTGGGGGGTTTTCAATATTTCTGTGCCAAAACCATTTCAAATCCTCTAATTCATTCAAATTGGGTTTTATCAAATAAATTGAAATTAATATTGGGAATTTCAATTTAAATCAATGATTGAAATGGTCCATGAAATACGATGGTAATCAATTTGGGAAATAAGGATGGAACCACCTACCTATTCCTAATGAACGACACTCGCAACAACACTCGTCAACAAGAATGAAGGTGAAGGAGACCTTAAAACTCTAACTTGTAGTAGTATCCAACACCACAAGACATGGATCCATAAATCCCAAGATGATCCATTGAAATATTAAGAATAAATAAGGATAGAAACTCAAAGAACGAGGGAGAACCCTTACCAGGGAATCACACCGCAATAAAAATAAAGATGGAAAAACATTTTGTTCAATATATAAAGAAATGAGTCTCTAAAAAATGCACAAGAATTTCTCTAGGTCATATCAAAGAAGCCTTTAACCAAAAGGACTGAGAAAAATTATCGAACATGCGACTTAAGGATGGGCGTGGGCTGGGTCATGATGTTTACCCCACGGCCACAATGTGTTTTCCACGCTGGATAAGTTACACCAAAAATCCATTGCCTCAGGTTAAAAAAACTAGTATTTAACCCCTAAATGACGTGTACCCAAGGTACACGACATGTACAAGATCATAGAATGATCTCCCAATTCATGACATGTAACCAACACCAAGTACACGATGTTTACTTTAGATACATGGCGTGTACCTGTTCTGTATTCTGCAGTAAAACCAGAAAAATCACATAAAAAGAATTTTAATCGAAAGGGAACTTAGAAAAGGTGGAAAAAATACCTGATCAAGGTAATGGAATGTTATAATCACCCCACCATAAAAAATTTCTTCCCCTAGAAATCTTATGAAGAAACTTCCATACCAAAGAGATGAGGCCACTTCTCTCTCATCAGTGCCTCACATTCCCATGTATCATGATTATCATTTCTATTTCTCCATAGTAAACAAACCAATGGTATAGTCTTCCCAATAATCAACATGGTCTTATAATCAACTATCCTTTCAGGTTTTTCAATCAATGATAAATCATGCTTGATCTCAAGATCACTCCAGCTCAAAACATGAGATAGATCAAATATATACTTTCTCAATGGTGATATATGGAACACATCATGTCTCAATGTTAGCTGAGGTGGAAGTGAGAAGAATTATGAAACCTTCCCCACTATCTCAACAACCTTTAAAGGTCCCACAAAGTGATGAGAATTCTTCCCTTTCCTCCCAAGACATCGATGACCCAACTAGGGTGAAACCTTTAATAACACCTAATCACCAACTGAAAACTCCAAGGGTCTACGACGTAAATTATCATAAGACATATATTATATTTGTGTTGTCAACATCATCTAATTAATCAACTAAATATTTTCTGTCATCTCTTGAACCAAACTTGGTCTAATCATAGAACATTCACCGACCTCCGACCAATACAACCAATATTTACAAGGTCTACCATAAAAGGACTCGAAAGGTTCCATTCTGATAGAGGACTAGTAACTATTGTTATAAGAGAACTCAAACTACCAAGAGTGATCATCCCAAGATCCACTGAAGTCAAGGACACATGCACTAAGTATATCCTCATGACTTTGTATTGATATTTATGTCTGTCCATCTGATAGTGGATGAAAGGTTTTTCTCAAACAAACCTGAGATCTAAGTGCCTCTTAAAGGCCTCTTCAAAAGTGAGAAGTAAACCAATGATCTCTATCAGATAATATAGCAGATGGATCTCTGTGCAAGAGAACAATATCTTTCCCATAGAGGTTTCCCAACTCATCGACATTAGCCAAATCACGAATGGGTATAATGGGAGCCGAATTGGCCAGCTTATCGATCAAAACCCATATTGCATTCTTCTTCCTCTAGGTATGATACAACCCAAACAAAGCATAAATAAAGATATCATCCCACTTAAATGTAGGGACTATAAGTAGTTGAAGAAAACCCAATGGTTTCTGGTGCTCGACATTCACTTGATGGCATGTATAGAAATGAGATAGAAACTCAGCAATGTGACTCCACATATCTGGCCACCAGAACTGCCACCTTATTTCAAAGAACATCTTAGTGGTTCCTAGGTGAAAATACCACTAATAATTATAGAAATCCCCCATCAATTACTTTATTTCTGCTAATGTCATAACAAAGAGATTTTGATAGTAGAGAACACCCTCTTTGAATAACAACCACTAGGAAACTATATCCCCACAATAAGAGGATTATCTAATGCTATGGAACTCATCATGAGGCTCTTGATCCTGAATAAGAATCTCAAGAAAGGTAGACATCAATCGCATGTTGGATAAAGAAACTTCAGCCTATTTATATTGAACTCCAATATAAAACTGTGCAAAAAGATCCATCAAATTACACTCTTCCAGTGATTCTTTCACTGCATGGGATGGATGTTTCATGCTCAAAGAGTCAGCAATGACATTCCCTTTCCCCGGGGTATTGGCGATGTCGAAGTTGAAAGACTGTAGGTAATCAACCCAACACCTCTTCCAAATATTCAAATATTTTTGAGAGAAGATATAAATCAGGATTTTGTGATCTATATACAATGTAATCCTTTAGCAAAAAAGGTAGTGCAACCAACTATTAAGTTTGTGCATGACTACTCTAAGTTCTAGGTCATGGGTAGGATATTTATTATTGTGTGGCATAACTTGAGGAGATCTATATTCTACCCAAGGTAACCCTGTATAATAATGCAACCCAAGCCTAAACCTAATGCATTATAGAAGACCAAATACCCCTACCCAGCTTTTTGAAGAGGAACACTGACACAGTAGTCAACATACATTTCATCTCAACAAAAGAACTATGACAATTATCATCCCACACAAACTTAGTCAGAGCATTCATTGGACAATCCAACTTCAAGAAGTCCTTCAAGAACCTGCGACAATATACAGATAATCCTAAGAGGATTTAGATCTCGAAGAAGTTTTGTGGTTTCTCTCATATCATAACAACCTTCAATATTTCTAGATCAAATGATACACCCTATTCAAACACCACGTATACTAATAATTTCACTTCCCAAATCATGAAATCACACTTTTAAATCTTGGAATAAAGATGTTAATTTCACAGAATATTTAAAACTATTCTAAATTATTTTACATGATCCTACTCAGACAAAGAGTAAACAAGAATGTCATCCACAAAGACTACAATATAGGTATCTAAATACTCATGTAAAATCATGTTAATTAAATCCATAAAAATAACATGATAAATTTTCAAACAAAAATGACTAAAAAGGTACTCAAAGTTCTCATACCTGCTCCAAAAGGCAGTTTTCCAAATTTTTGAATCTTTTTTACTCAACTATTGGAAACCCGATCGAAGGTCGATATTTGAAAACCACTTCACACTTTTTATATGATAAAACATATCATAAATCTGTGGAAACTGATATATTTTTTATCATAACTCTATCGTGCTTTTGATAATCAACACATAAGAAAATAGAACCATAAACCTTTTTTATGAAGAGAACTAGTGCTACCCAAGGTGATAGACTTGGACGAATAAAGCCTTTCCAAAGAATATCATCCAACTGAGACTTAAGCTCTTTTATCTTATCTAGTTCCATGTGGTAAGATGGTATAATTATTAGTTGAGTAATAGGCATTATGTTAATAGAAAACTCAATCTCTCTCATTAGTGTAAGACCAGATAAATATGAAGGAAAAACATTATAAAATTCAGAGAAAACTGGATGAAGATCACCACCCATAGAATCTAATTCCAGATCAAAAGAAAAAACTGATATCACTTTCCCCAATTCTGTATAAGAAGGTTTGGCTCTTCTCAACCTTGGGTCCCATTCTCCTTTAAATACAAGAGACACACCACTAGGTGTAATAAATTAGACTCATCAAAGATAACAATCAATTTGGGTTTTGTTGGGAAAGAGCCAATCCAACCTGAATATTACGTCATGAGATTTTATATCAAGAACCAGAAAAATACAAGATAGATCAACATCTGATAGAGAGAAGGAACCAGAATGGATATGGAGACCCTGCTCTTATTTCATTTCAAGGGGTGTAGTAATATCCATTTCACAAGATAGTTTCTTTATAGAAAGATTAAACAAATTTACAATAAGAGATGTAAAAAAACGATTGAGATGCACCAATATCAAAAAGAGTAGTCACTAATGACGATTCTATAGTAATGGTACCTCTCATAGTTGTTAGACCCGTGTCTTCTTCCTCTGAAAACACTTACACTGCATAGAGAATCTTTGTTCTAGATTACTATAGCTATAACCATTTTTTCATTAAAGCCTTTGATATCCCTAGATTTTTGGGAGGAGATAATGATCTTGTCCCACAAAGCGGAGTAGGGATGTGATGGCATAACTTCTTCCAATTCCCTTAACGTCTACATGTGCTACAATTATTGGGTGCCTCAGTGCAAACCCTCATAGAATGTCTTGTCTTGCCACACTGGTATGAAGTCAAATAACTTCCTCCTAGAGTTATAGGAGGTCTGAAAAGACTCTTTTGTCAAGAACTACCATGAATATCCTCATGCTTACTTTTTTCCTTTGGAGGGACCAACACCACCACTGAGAGAAAGAGGGACTCCCATCAACCATCACTTCCCAGCGAAGTCCATCTCAACCATCATCACCCTATCCAGCACATCAGCATAAGTTGGAAGATTTTGGAAGAAAACCTAAGAACATATATCTAATCATAGTACCAACACAAACCATCAATCCTTCATCCTATCATTAGATACAATATCAGAAGCAAACTACACCAGCTAAGAAAAGTTATTTGAATACTCAGTCACAGTTTTTTTGGCCTTCTCAAGCATAAAAAATACCATAGCCTTGGACAACACCATTGACTCTAGATAGAACTGATTGGTGAAAAGAACCTTAACACATTTCCATTATAAGACCTCATGTTTCCCTACCATCACCATCATATCCCACCACATCCTTCTTAGATCCTCTAGCACGAATGTGGAATATTTTAACCTGATCACTTTTGGTATCTCCAAGAACTAAAAAAGATGTTCTATATTGCCAAACCATTCCTTAGAATATCAAGGATCAGTAAAGAATTTAAATACTAGTGGATTCTAGAAAAGGAAATCTTGAGAATGATTCTGAAGAACATCCCCTCTAGATCCACAGTTAGAGCCTGAGTGGGAACCAGAGGTGGTGCCTGTCCCTGAGCTTGGACAGTGCGCACAATCAACTCAACCAGGTTCGAATAAAAAACAAAATTTCTTGATGAGGTTCAGCAACAACCTTTTCTTGTATCTAATTCTCATGTCCTCTTGAAGGCATGATGCTACAAAACATCAAAATATAAAATGATAACATTATATTAACACTCAAAGTGAGTATAAATAGAAAATATTCTCAATAGAAGGGACAAAAAATATTTGGATTTCAACCAATCCAAATATCTCTAGGGTAAATACTATAACTAATCCAAAAGAAATCTTTCCCTAACCACCCATGGAAACATAAGGTTCATTCCAGTGAGAGCTACCCAAACACTCAATTGAAACTATCTCCTAAGTCCCAAAAAGATTTCAAAAATGAATATAAACATCAATGAAAAAGATCAATAGTCTCTTTTGATACCAATTTGTCACGAACCATCCCGGGTACCCAGGTAACCTGATAACCAAGCCGGTCCTGACATAACCTGAAGTTCATTCCTGATCCCCATAGGTCGGCGACTACCACCAGACATCATACAATATACAAGTGGGAATGATTTATACCACAAGAATGATGAAGCAATAGATAAAATATAGTATGTATATCAATGAAAAAATCTACTATGTGTAAAGTTATAGAAAACAACCAAGAATAAAAGTCAAATTACTGAAACCTATGTAAATAAAATAGGGAAAAAACCCCAAAGTCCCTAAGGAAAAAACTCACTATACCCAAATCTCAACACCTGGATCCACCAACATGATATCCCTTTCCTTTTCTCGATCCTGGAAAGAAAATGTCTACAAACACCTGAATTAAAAAGTAAGGTGTGAGCATATTCCTAGTAAGATACCACCAATTATTCCATAACAGATTTCAAATATAAATTATCCAAAGAAAAGAATTCAATTTTTCAGAATAAATTAGTTTTGTAACATAAAATAATATTTGAGTAAAACATGCTAAACCATTTCAAAATGGTGGAAAATACATTCAATTCATAGGAATTACTTTACAAGAGAAGGAATATTTCTAAAACAATGGATTATGTAAAATATTTATATAAAATAGTTTATTTAAATTAAATATTCAGGTAAAGTAGTTCAAACATACATCGACATACATTTAAATCTCAAATATAAATAAATAAGTGAGAAACACAGTCACCTTCTAAAAGATACAATACTATTAACCAAATATAGGATTCTACACTCCCTATGAGAACTCAGTAATATTTTTATACACACATCCCTATAAAACTGGCCAATGGGAACTCTTCACCAACCCATCAGAGATGTGACCCGCTGTATGTATGTTTTAGAATGTTGTCGTAGCTTAGAGTGTATCCAAATAACTCACTATCTTCTTATTTCTTGCTTGATCACTTATACAATGAGTGAACTATTTTAAGGCTGCTTAAAATATGATCAATCCCAATCTTCCATTTCAAAAATGAAAATTTCTTTCTATTTAAAACCAAAATAGGTTTCATTCAAAAACATGCATTTTTCAAAAGATAAAACCAATGGGTTTTTATCAAATCACTTTAATCGATTTGATATTTTTAAATTTATTCAAAAAAAATTACATAATTTTAAATATTATTTTTTCCAATTAAATTCAACAATTCAATTGAAAACATTTCCATCAAATCCACAATTTAAATTCATCAATATAAATTAGACAATTTCTATAAACCAACCCCATTTTAAGTGAATTGGGGTTTTCAAAAATTTCATGCTAAAAACATTTCAAATAATAATATTCATTAGAATTGGGTTTTATCAAAGTAAATAAAAGTAATATTGGGCATTATAATTTAAATAAACAATTGAAATGATTCAAGAAATATGATTGTAATAAATTTAGAAAATCAGGATGAAACCACATACCTCTTACTGAAGAACATCATTCGCAACGACACCCATCAAATAGAATGAAGGAAAAAGAGACCTATAAACTCTACCTAGAAGAAAAATACAACACCAAAAGACACAGATCCATCAATCCCAAGATGATCCATTGAAATACCAAGAGGGGATAATGATAGAAACTTGAAGAACGAGAGAGAACCCTTACCCGAGAATCACACTGCAAGAAAAATGAGGATCCCAAGACATTTGGTTTGATCCAGAAGGAGTTGAGTCTCTAAAAAATGCACTATAACTTCTCTAGATTGAGACCCATGAATCCTTGAAACATGATGAAAAAAATTCTGAACATGTAACTTAAGGCTGGGTGCAGGCCGGGTCACGACGTGTACCAAAGGGTCACGACGTGTAGTCCACGCTGGATAAGTTATACTGAAAAAACCAACACCTAAGGTTGAAAAACCAATATTTAACCCCTATATGATGTGTACCCTAGGTAAAAGATGTGTACCAGATCACGATATGATCTCCTAGGTCATGACATGCAACCAACACCATGTACACGTCATCTACTTCAGGTACATGTTGTGTATCTATTCTACAGTCTACTGTTAATCCAGAAAAATCACATAAAAGGATTTTTATCTGAAAGGGATCTTAGAAAAGGTGTAAAACTTACTCAATAAAGGTAAAAAGATGTTACAATTATAGGATGGAAACTTAAATATTTGAGGGATATTTGGATATTTTATGGCTATAGTTTTTGGGGTCAAAGGTTAACCTATAATTATAAATTCACATGGTCAATCTATCAATGATTTATTAGACTGAGTTATTGCTAATATATATATTTATAATTTTCTATCATTCTATAGGTATGAAGTGATATAAATTGAATTAGTTTTACTCTAATTATCAATGAATTTATAGAAAAAATTTCCCATCATAATCAGTAAAACTTAATTTTTTTAATCAAAGATAATGTATTAATTCTCTATGAAAATTATAGAAGATGTATCTATATTAAAAAAGAGTGAATATGATTAATGTTTTATCATTCTACAAGATAAGATAAATTATAGACATATATAATAAATAAAGGTAGGGATTTCAGAGTTCATCATACTATATAATAATTTAGATTCATTAAATGGATAAATTTGAATTAGATAGATACACCATTCAGTGAGTAAACAATTATTTATTGGTTCAAGTAAATTCAACATGTCACATAGAAGAGAATTTATCATTTTATGTTAGAAAAATATTGATTTCTATGTCATTTTCTAGGTTTAAACCTAGAGGATTAGTGATACCTCTATGAATTTGTAATCTATGATTAATGCACTTTTTGGGTTTTTGTATATTGATAAATCATTGATCTTGTTCTCTTTAGGCACCATCTAGTGTTGTTAAACTATGTATAAATTACATATGACACTATTTTATGCGTTTTATTTTTCAATTTTTTGTTTTTTTAAAAAATAAGATTATTTTTCTTGTTTATAAAACATGATCTTTGGAAAGGGTTTTCTGATATCAGCATACTGTGTTTCAATCACCCCATCTCTCAGAGAAGTTTCCTTATATCACACTAACACACAAAAAAGTTTTATTTTTCAAAGAAATATAAATTTCAATCTAATAAAATTTTTATATACAAAAAAAATTATATATATTTTTTCCAAATAAATTTTAAAAATATGAAATTAAATTGCTCAATTTTTAAAATAAAATTTAATATTAAAGAAAATATTATGAAGCATACCGTATTAAATTTAACAAATAAAAGAGAATTTAATTTAATAATTGATGAATTTTTTTTATATTATTTTAAAATTTCTATTTAATTATTTTTTAATGGTAAATTTTAATTTGATAGAATTTTACTCATTATAATTTTTTGTTTAGTATTCCAATGGTCTATTACTTTTCTAATGGTAAGATAAATATTATAAATCATATGATGATAAATTATTTAATTCATTATTCATTTACTATATTTTCAATAAATCTATATTAAACTTGGATTCTAAAATTCCAATCATGTTTTTAATATATATTTTTATTTTTAAAATTTTATTCACATATATGGTTTTACTAAGAGACTATGACCCATTGTATTTCTAAATTTTAGTTGTATTATTTTCTTGTTTTCATTATTTCATCATAAATTTACCAATCGTAAGGAATATATTCATTTGTTATTTATAATGTTATGTAATTAATTAAGTAATATTTATATTAATATTAGTTTTACTTGATATTATATTGTAGAAGCATGTTTGATACTAAATTATTCCCCCTTCTGAAATTTCAACCTCTCAATTTTAACTCAAACTATAAGAGGAAAATAAATAGGGAACTTTGGTTTTAATATATCCATAAGTTCCCATGTTTCATCTTTATACTTATAATTTCAAAAACATACTTTACAAACATGAGGGGTATTTTTTCATACCACTTTGTCATTATAATATAAAAGATACTCTCCATTCTACTCATATGAGTGATAATGTTTCAATTATAAAACCATAGGTTTTAGTACATATATGGGATCTAATATACAATTTTTCATGAGGAAAAAATATATAACATGATGTAACTGATATAGGTTTTATGGAAGGTCATGTAGATATTCCAAAAATTTTAGGAGTTCAAGAATGTAATAGTGGATAATATAGCTAATAGTTATCCTTTTTTATTATAATACCTAATAACTCTCTACTATTTAGATATTTTAATACATTTTTATCCTTAACCTAAATATCTAGGTAAATTAATTATTTTTAACATAACTATTTTGTCAAACTTTTCTATATTTGATATATTGTAGAATATCTAAGATTATATCTTTAATATCTTCCACTAGTTATAGTCCCATCATCTTCCTAAAACCTTATTCGTCTGAGTATGATAATGTTTTATATTTATTTAGATAGATAAATTTTTATTCATCCATCAAATTTCTTGAGTTCAAACTATTTTTTTAAGTGAAATCGATTTTATAGAGATATTAGATTGAACCTCCTTTGATGTTTATTGAGTAAGATATGATAATTTACTAAAAGGTTTAAATGGTTCATTCATACTGATCATCTATATGAAAATGATATGTTTTACTATAACTAAATTATGATTTCAATTTATGTTAATTAAACCTTTAGAAATTTTATATAGACCTCAGATATTGATCATAAATAATTATTAATGGCGTTCAATGTAACCTCTCTACTTCTCTAGAATATATCATTTCATGTTAATCTAGTGAGAAGTATTATTTATTGTAAATGAAGTTATATCTAATTGTAACAGAATAAAATACAACTGATATGACATTATTTATAATTTTTTCTTTCTAAGACCACTAAAAATGTCAATTTTTATATCCCACCATTTACATTTTTGTATGGTTAATTATTGTATCATCCCATTCTACATATTTTATTCTTCTTATTTTGTTATACCAAGAGAATTATTATAAATTAAATAATAATTTTTTCCATAGTATACATATGAACCAGTCATGAAGATCATTGTATATATTTGTTCTCCCTAGGTGTATAAAAAATATTGAGCTATAATAATGATTGAATAACCAATTCTTTATCTCAGGCTTTAATGGTATACATAATCATATCCCAATAATTTGGGCATCAAATTTATCAATGTTAAAATATAACATTTTCACCATCAATATTTCATCCACCTTCACTTATATCTTCACACCATCCCATTAGTATATATTAATCTTCTCCAAGATAGATGTTTATGAAATCATTTGAGCAATGTTGGATGCCGTTATTTCCTTTATATTTCACATTTATATACATTGTATGTCTAAAAATAGGGATCCATTTAAATCCTCATCATGGATATGATTGTATGATCTTTTCAATTTTGAAAATTTTCTAATTTTATCACTTTTCAAAAAATTTAATCAATTAACTAGTCAATGGAATTGATCATATCTAACCATATTCATTGGTGAATATTGAGATCCTTCTTTTAGAAAATGTGCTTTAATATTTTAAGAACAATATATATGTCACTCATTTTTATAAAGAGTTAGTTCCTAAAAATATTTATAGAAAATATTACCATAGATAACAAGATATCATGTTTTAGGAAATATCTATGATATACCATCAAATATAATGGGACGTATGGTACTACCTTTTCATTTTTATTGATGAAACAACCCAAATAATTTTTTTAATATTTAGTGTATATCTCAAATCCTTAACAACTAATGTGTAATTTGAATATAGGTTAATATACTAAATTACTCATTAACTCATTAATAATTTATTCACATTAATCTATCTTGATAAACCTAAATCTTATAAGAGTTATATTTTTTAGTGGTTTTAAATATAATTTTATATTCCCCACAAAACTTCAATAATACTTATATAATGAATGTAAAATATAAATATTTATCATTATTATTGGACTAGTCCATTAATTAAAAATATTAATCATTTAAGGATAAATATATATCCCTTTCCTTTTGTAAATATTACCTCATAATATTACTATCTATTTCAATTGATCACATTTAATGTTATTTTTATATAACATTCCCATTAATGGAGTTTAAAAAAAATGCTCAGATGCTCTTTATTTTTTCTCTTTCTTGAAAAATATGATAATATAATCTGTAAAGGAAAGTGTAAATTTGTTGCGTTAATATATAAATAAACAATTAATAATGTATGTGAACATTTATTGAATCATCAAGGTGTTTTAATAGCATAATTAGTAACTCATAATGTTCATATGTTATATGAAAGTTTATATTTGGAGTATCTACCATTTCACCTTCAATTGATGAAATTCTGATCAATGACCCACCACACATAATTACTGATCCCCATAAAGTTTTTTAAATATGTAATTAATTAATTTTAGATGATATTATTTCCTTATCATGATATTTTTAATCTCATGATAATTAATTTAGATACATATCAAACCATCCTTCTTTATGATAAATACATTGGGTAATCCCATGGCGAGACACTAGGATATATATAACCCTTTTCTATTTTCTATAAAAGTTTCATCTTAACTCTTCCAATTTAATGGGGTCCATTATGAAGGATATATTTGACATGGAAATATATCTAGAAAGAAATTTGATAAAGAACAAAACCAATTAATCAAGAGGAATACCATACAACTCTTTAAGTAATACCATAGAATATTCCTTCAGAATGAATATATATTAAAGTATAAAAAATAGTATTTATTAATCATTTAACATTTATATGTTTTAAAATAAGGAAATAATATATAAAAATATGTATGATTTTCCATGATAGAATCTAAATTATAATTTCACTTTTTTATACTCAGAATATAGATTTGGAATTAGAAATTTATTTCCCTATATTGAAATTTTTTATCAGATTTACATGTGGATAAATAGTCTATGACCAATATAACATCGAAATATTCAAAATTGAGAGTAACTAGATTTTTTAGAATATTCTTCCGACAAATGTGAATTATGGAATAGTTATATACATGAGATATAATGATTTCTCCACTTAGTCTGTTCACCAATAACTCTACCTACATATCTTAAGGTGGTGTTTGAATATTTTAAGATAACATTCCCGATAAGAATGAAAGAATAGAACAACAATTGAAAAAGAAATTTTACATTATTTAGTGGATAAAAACTATTCTTATCACCAAATTCGTTTAATTATCCAACTTAGTGGTATTGGTAGAAAAAGATCTTTATTTTTTTAATGAATTTAGTGATTTTTGTTGTTGTTTATAATCAATGAAACTTGGATTGGAATGTTGAATTTTCTATTGTTCATTTTCCTTATATTTCAAACATTACACTATGGTGGAGGACTTAGTTGAACCATACTTTCTTATTTTATAATAAAAGACTGCATATTTTCCCATATACAATCTTGAGTTTGGTAGCATTATTTCTTCAAATGAAACATTTCCTTGTTCCTTGAAGGTAATTCATATGGGTTTACATTGTACACTTTTTATGTGTGGGTAATTAACTATTATTTCCACTAATAACCTTTTTAGATGCATCTATAAAAATTGCCTCTACTATTTACTTAATATAGCAAGTTATGTGAATCAATTGAGATCAAACGATCTCTATCTCTACCATAAAATCATATCAAACATTATATTTATAGCTATTAGAGTTTCTAATTTATATTTTTTAAAAGTTTTATTTTAGGTTACTAATTAAGTGGTAAAATATTCCTTCCAAGTCAATGATAATGTTATAGGCATAGAAATCAGGAATTTTGAATTATTCTTTATATAGCCTAATTGATGAATCCTCCCTTTTCTCTAGGACATTAAAACCATCTCTATATATTAATTGGAAATATGTGATGGAAATAATTATTTAAAACTACTTTCCTAAATTCATCTCATTATATTGAGTGTATGTCCTTATTGGGATTTTAACTCTTGAGTAGTGTTCACTACTAATTGAAATATCATATTAAGTGATAAAAATCCAATATCACCTTCCCTTCCATTGAGTATTAGAGTTTTGAAAATATTTTTTCAATAGAAAATATAAATTTCTATTTGATATGTGGATCAAAAGTTCCACTAAAAGAGGGTTTTTGTTTCCGTATAAATTAATCAGTCATTATTTTCCCTTATTGGGATAATTCCTACACTCAAATGGTTAAAGTTGTTATTCATAGCATGAGTCAATTAAGAAAGTGCCTTCCTGATTTTTTATCTCCTAATACCATCATATTAGGAATTTGATATGATAAATCATTACATTGACCATTACATTAGTTAAAGACATCATTTTATATATTTATATCTATATACTAAAATAAAGTAATTTTAGATATGATAATACACAAATTGATAATCATATAAAATGAAAAACATAAACATATAGAGAATAACTAATAAATTAATGGAATATCCTAACACATGGATTCTTAATTTTTTACAAGTTATTTATTTTGAATTTTCTATAATGTTTACCAATGTAATTGTAAAAAATACTAGACCTTTATTTGATATCAACTATAATGACTGTCCTCATATAAAAATAATACTGGAATATTTTTTCAATAAAAACTATATATAAAACACCAAGAAATTGAAAGGTAAATTGTATTTGAGATAATAGATTCAGAATCTAAATTTTTTCAATAATTTATAGATTTAATTATTCCCTTATTTTTAACATGATCATATAGATAAATGGGATATACTAGGTACCCACATAAAATATTTGGTGAAAAATCCAGTTATGGCCATAAATCATAGTGAATATAGATTAATATATAAGAGAAGTCAATAATCATAAAATATAATCTCAAAATATAAGGATAATAAATCATTTCATAAAATTATATCCTAATAGAAAATATATATAAGGATCATGGTAATAATTGGAATCATATGAATATGTATTTAAAATAATTCATGTTATCATAAGCATATTCAGGGGATTTCTTCCAATAAAATATAATATAATGTGTTTGGATCACTGATCATGCACCATATATAGTATCATATTAGATGTAGAAAATAATCAATTTATTTTGGGATAAAAAACACTATGCCAACACAGCTCATCATAAAACATTTAGCATTTTTCTACTATAAATAATAGAAACATACATCAATCATCAACATGAAATATATACTGGGAAAATGATTGAGTTACATAAAAAGGTTATAAAGAATAACCAAATAGTGAAGTAAGTAAATACCTAAAATAAGAAGTTAAATTTTTATATTAAATAATGAATTTTAAAATAAAAAATAATTATAGAATATAGTTTTTGAAGGGAAGAATAAAGCTATAAGATAGAACATAAGGAAAATTTAGGAGAGGGGAAAGAAAAAAAATTACCTTATGAAATTAAAATTTTTTGACATTAAGAAAATAACAGTGATAATATAGACTTATATAATAAAGTGACCATCAATTTATTTGTGAAATTATTATATTTGGTGTAAATTTCTATTTCCAATTGAAGTCCATAATATTCATATAAGTGTATGTTAAATATGTCTATCATTTTCCTATAAGTAATTCAACTGTAAGTTCACATTATGGATGGTTGAACAATCAGTATTAGGAACACCATTTGATAAAAGAGGTAAAACTAGTAGAATTCATTCAATTTCAACTAGATTAGTTATCTATAATGTAAAAGTTTCATATAACCAGTATTAATGAATTTTTTGGAAGTGAATATTGTTGATGGTTAGAAAAAAAATTCATTTAAGTTATCAAATTACGTATAAACATCTCAATAATTTTTTAAGATTATTAATTATAAATAAAATTACAATAGATAATTAAAATTACTATCTCTTACAAATAAAATCTAGATTGAATGGATAGTCATTTAAGATATTGATGTTCTAATGTTATTTATGGTTTATTATTAGTTGTCTCAAAAGTTGTAAGTGGATATTTTAGAGAAAGAATAATTTCATGGATTTTGTTCTCTTAGAATATGAGCATTGAAGAGTATCTAAAGGGAATCTTGATTATTGAATATTATGGTAAAAACATTAAGAAAGAATCCAGGGGGAATGGAAAATAGTCTTTGATGAATTATAAAGAGAAAGTTTTTAATGTCCTAGACTTATTAATAGTGATTTATAACTTAGTATGATTTAAAAAAAAATATTTTAAGTGTCACATGAGACCTCATTAGGATAACACTAAGAAAAATATTCCTTGAAATTTTCAAATACATGTAGATTATTGAAAATTAGGTTATAACTATGGAAGCAGCATCATTGGATGATGTGATGATGTTAATTATAAAAAAATATCTATAAGGGAATGTTATAATGTTTGTTTATATTTATGATCTAAATAAAATGGATTGATGATAATCTAAATGATGTATATGTTGTGATTTAAATGGTATAACATGGAATTAATGAAAGATCATCATTGATTCAAGTTAATCCAATTGAATAATAAGTCTATCAAAAAATTATAGAAGGACTATTGATGTTGAAGACTCTAGGGGAAGGTAAAAATAAGGAAAAACAATCAATTAATAAACAAAAACATAGATTAGAGGATGGAAACGGAAAAGTGAAGGAACTTAAATATGTGGTAGTAACTAAAAAGATAAAATAGAGGTCAATCATTAGAACGTAAATCCATGAGTTGAATCACTATAGTTTTAAAAAATATAAATACTATTGTAATTATATAATGATATGGGGGAATAATCCAAATTTTAAATGACTAATCAAAATTTTACAGATAATAAAAATAATGAAGACCAAATCTTAGTGACACTGATGGATAAAGCATCAGAATTAGTCAATAGATATAGTTACCATGGTTGAAGATAAACCAAAGAGTCTAAATAAATGAATGACTAATATGTTAAATATGTATATTCTAAATTATATCCAATTATATAATGAATAAAATTATAAAAAATTAGGACAATATATTTATAAAAGTTAATGAATCAAAAATTGGTGGATGGGGTAGATTGAAAGGTATGAAGATCTGAAATTGATAAAAAAATGAGAATATGTTACAAGAAATAGTTTGAAATAATGCAATAGAAAAGTATTTTGATAACTGAATGCTTGAAAAAATTTTAGAATTCTATGAAATAAAATTAATAAAATATTTTTTTCTACAGTGGTAAGGGTAGAACAAAAATATGTAGAGTAACTTCTACAAAAGTAATAACACTAGAAGATTCCAAGTGACTTTTCAATCATTCAAAGTTTAGTTCATTATGATGATATATATTTGGATGTTGAATGTTTAAAATTCATTAAGGGAATTTTGTGATTCAATCATAAATTTGGTAATGATAAGAGATTATTTGAGTAAAATATTGGGGGAGGATTTGATTAAATCTCTGCAATATTTGATATGAAAAAAGATGTTAACTAAAATTAGATATGTGCAGAATAGTCAATATTTAATGACCATAAATTACCCAAATATTAAATAATGGTTTAATCAATAAATTTATAAATTCATTTATAGAAATTTAAGAGACAATAATACATAGGATAAATTATGATTAAAGTAAATAATAGAGAGTTTTGGAGAAAGAGGAAGAAGGCAAAAACTATTTTCTAGGTAATCAATTTGTTCAATTGTTTTAGAAGGATGAAACCTAAGGTTCTAATGAATTTGAGTAAGGTATTATGATTTAAATGAACAAAATTTTATATCTAGAATATTTGTAATAGAAAAATTACAAGATATTTAGGCTTCTTTGTTCTATGAAGTGATAGAACTAGAAGATAAAATTATTAAATAGGAAGAAGAATATTGAGAGTAATGTTGACCAAAATCCTATTGTACTTCTTGACATCAAATTAATTAAGGTTTATGGGCCCAAATTCAATTTAACAAAATCTAGGATAAGGTAACATGATATATGATTATAGCATAAGAAACAATGGTAGCTAATGTTTCATCCATATATCTCATGCAGAACCCTTGAAGACTATTATCACAAGTATAAAAAACTCCATCGGTCTTATTAGGTGGTAGACGAGTCTTTTAAAATGATTTCTTAACCACATTTTTAATATTATATATGTCAGAGATTAGTATAATAATTTTTATCATGGTTAACAATTAGTAATTTTCCTTATACTTATATATGAATATTGAAAATCTATGGTTTGGGATGATAACCAAACATAACAATTAATGGGATTACAATACTGGGATATAACCTTATAAAAATCCATGTGAACATTTTACATTATTTTCATTTCATATAAGAGTATATAATGAGGGAACATACTGAATATCCATACATACTAACTGAGAAAATGTTTTAGTGATTAAAATGAGGTAAAAAAAATTAGTTGTTTTTATTTGAAAAACTGGTCAAACCCGATTCACCCATTTTGTATGACCACATGATCCACTAGGAACCTCAAGTGGCATTAGATATTATGTTCTCTCCAATTATACCTACAAGTTTATTTAAAATTGGGCTTAATGGATTTACATTATGTATATATCTTTATAGGTTGATGAAGTAATTAGTTTTAAATATAAAAAAGTTCTAGAGATGCCTCATTTGAAAGATTATAAAGTTGGGGAAAAATTAAAGATATTATAATATAATTATATTTTTGGAAAAAAAATAAGTTTCATTCAAAACATTTAAGAAATAAAATAAGAAGGAGGCCGTGAAAGAAAACATTTAGCCTCTCAAACATCACAGGTGGTGGAAACTCTAGTACATGATGATAATCAAAGTGATTGATTATATAAAATAGTTGAAAATTTTTCCACCAATGAGTGCATTACAAGATATAATAAAAATTACTTTAATGATTCATTTAGTGATTTATATTGAAAATTTAATCATAATATAAAGTAATATCACATTGGTGTTCCTACATATTTTATTTATTTATCATGGTACAGTTGGAAGAAAAATCACATTTGGAATAGGAATAAAATGGAATAGAATATGCATTGGTTAATAGGGTAAGAAGATTTAACACTCTCAACAAACTCAATAAAGAAATTGAAAAATCAATATCACTCTATAATGAAATATTCCACTTGAAACAATAAGGCTTAAAATAAGTTTATGTGAGAATACTATGGTAAATAAAATTATTTAAGGGAAATTTTTTATATTAGATGTAGCTCATAAATAAATTATCAATATTAAGGATATTAGGTTGATGTTTAATATAAGAATAATTCAAGATCACGATTAATCCCTCCAAGAGATGATGACGTTTCAGGATGAAAATATTTGAAAGAGGATAAAGGGATGTTGTTCGGAAAAAATCCCTCAAGGCATCATTGATGTATTTATGAGGTGATTGTGTTTGTTGACAAAGTGAACATCTGTGTTGTGATTATTGACAATGAAAACCATGACATACAAATTTGTTGACAAAGGGGATTTCATGGTGCAATGTTGAGTTCAAGAGATGTGTTCAACGATCCATGTTTGATTCAAGAACGTCGACAAAGGAATGGAGGATCTAGAGGTGGCATAAAAAGAACAGATACAAGGTGACACCGTTTTCTAATGTTTGCCAAATTTTTGGGCCTGAAAATCGACAAATGAAGAAAAGTGTTTTTGGAAAAGGGACTTGCGCGTCGAGGTCTTGAAGGATAGGAAACTTGCGTGCCATATGTTTTTGAAGATCAGATCATTAAAATATGGCAAAGGAATAAAGATCGCACAAGTATTGGGTTTGTCATGCAGGTGACTTGCGCGCTGAGAAAGGACTTGCACGCCGGTGCCTAGGAGATTTGGAAACTTGCGTGCCTGTTGTTTTTCAAGATCAGAAGTTCAAAATATGGCAAAAGAAATAAGGTCTCGTAGGTATTTGGTTTGGTCGCGCAAGTGTCTAGGAGGACAGAAGACTTGTGCGATGAAACTTGAACGCCGGGGGGTGACTTGCGTGCCATCATGTAGGTTATTCAAACGCCTATAAATACAGGTCCACCCCTCCTAATTTTAAATGGAGTTCAAAACTTTGAAAAATCAGAGCTCCCGTCATGCAGGTGTGGTGGTCGCACAAGTGGTGGTGTGTCGCGCAAGTGGGACTTGTGCGCCAGATTTGAAGAAGCGCGGTTGTTGTTAGTTGCGCGCCAATATTGGTTTGGGCATAAAGGTAAGTGCGTCGCGCAAGTTTTTAGTTGAAGAATCTTGTGTCGTGCAAGTGTCTGAGGTGGACTTGCATGATGAGACTTGCATGCCAGGTTTGACTTGTGTGCCAAGTAAGGTTGATTCCCTGGCAGTGTTCTCGGGCTGCGTGGAAGATGGAAGTTTGATCGATACCTTCGGTGCAAAGAGAGATTCATCTACGGGTGAAAGTTGGACTTCAACAGAGCATCTACATACAGAGGGAGATGCATTCCTTCATGAAAATGAAGAGACCTACAGGTCTATAAACTGTGAGTGGATCCTTTCCAGAGCAGTGAGAAAAGGAAGAGGAAGAAGGTGATCCTCTCCACCGGCAGTGAGCCCGAGAGAGAGAAATAGAGAGTGACCCTTGGGAAAGCAGTGAGATGACCCTAAACCTTGTAAAGGCAGTGAGCATGGGACATAGTGACTATGCCCGAACCTTGTAATCCATAGCTAGTGAAGTTTAGTGGAATTTGGTACGAACGAAAACCTGTCGGCGTATGCTCCTTGGACGTAGCCCTTAGAGGTGACCCAAGTAAAAATTGTTGTGTCCTGTGCTTGCTTTACTTTCTGATTATATCGTGCAACAGTAATGAGAGAGAAGAGTGTTTTGCTTAACAACGAAACAAGATCAGAACAGGCTTTAGTTTTAAATTAGTCATACCCTGATTCACCCCCCTCTCAGGGTATTCATCCTTGTGGACCTAACAATTGGTATCAGAGGGAAAGGTTCATATTTTTTCTTCTCTCAATAGAGGTCACTAATCATAAAGGGATTTTGATCTTCGACGGATGCAATTTTCAGATATGGAAGAATCTAATGCAACACTATTTCCGATCTTTGGGAATAGATATGTTTTTAGTAGCTATGCATGGTATCACAACTGATATTAATAGTGGTGCATTATCACAAACTGAGCATAGAGAGTTGGATGCTGATGCAAAGGAAATCAATGCCTTAGGGGGAGCCCTTTCCAATCCCATCTATACAAAGGTGATGTCATGAAAAATGTCACAAACCATGTGGGAGAAACTATTGAATATATATGAAGGAGATACAAAGGTCAGAGAGGCAAAGCTACAAGTGCTGCGGAATAAGTATGAAGATATGAAGATGAAACCGAATGAGTCTGTTGATGCATTATTTGATAGGGTAAATATTGTTGTGGAAGATATGCGAGGACTTGGTGAAGTCATTGAAGACATAAAGATCGCAAAGCGCATCTTGAGGAAGCTTCCACCTCGGTTCAGTCTGAATGTTTCAGTACTAGAAGATAAAGATCCAAAGAGATGACATTGGACAATTTTCATAGTACCTTGGTTCCATATGAAATGAGGAACGATGATAACGAGGCTGTGGAAAAGGGGAAATCCAAAGAGATGGCATTTAAGGCCATGAGGAAGATCACCATTGAATATTCTCAGGAAGAAGAAGAGACAGATGAGGTTATGTCATTCCTTTACTCAAATCTTCAAATAGGAAAAGGAAAGTTCAAAGGGAAACTTCCACTTGCTTGCTTTATATGTGAAAAAGTTGGTCATCTTACTGTAAGATGCCCCAAAAAGTTTCAAGAAGAAAATGATGAAGATGAAGTTGAAAATCCCAAGAAGAAATCTTTAGCCTATGTGAAAGGGAAGAAGCAGTTAAAGATAAATTTCTTCAAAAAGAAGAATCTTCTTTCACAAGAAATAGACTATTCAGATGAGTCTGAGGGTGAAGAGGTTAAGGAGTTTTAAAATTGTAAGGATCATGGACAAAATGAAATTGTGGCTATTGTCGGTATTGCTTAAGAAAAGGAAGAAACCGACACTGATGAATAAGTAGAATAAATTGAAGGGAGAGTTGACATGGAAGCTAAATTAGAAGAAAATCTTGAAGAGATAGATATTTGGAGAGCAAAAACAAAGAAATCCAACAAGGTGGTGCATGATGCCAAACTCTGCATGCAACAACAGGAAGAAGTGAAGTCTGAGCGAGTAAAATAAATAGAAAACCTTAAGTCTTCGAGGCTAGAGAGCACAAAAAAGGTTGATGAGCATAAGCTCAAGATTGAAGAACAGAAAATGGAGATCGATGGATTGAATGGAAAATTGAAAGATCATGTCAAGCGTATCGAAGAGCTTGAAGAGGAAGTTGTTGGTCTGTGGAGAAAAGTAAAAGACCAGGAAAACCCTTTGATTCCTAACACATTCTCGGGAAAGATGGTTATTATGAAGATTGAAAAGATGAAAGAGGAGCCTAGTAGTTCAGCATGGAAGAAGCAGCGATTGAGCTCAGATATTAAGGCTATTTCAGGGCTTAATCAAAAACAAAAATCTGTGACAATTGAAGTCAGACCGCAAGCACCAATCCCAAGATTGAAGGTTGATTTAGGGATGAAGCAGAATCATAATATTCAAAGATCCCATGGGGAAACTCATAGTGCTGAAGTACCACGAAGGAATGCACCATATATCAAGTGTTATTGTTGTGGGAAGATGGGACATTCACAGTATGTGTGTTCCATAGCCAAGAGATATCAAAGGGATCAAGAACAAAGGTGGAAGTCAAATAGAGAACGGTTCTCCAGAACATATTTCGAAGGACACTATTTTTGGTGTGGAGGATTTTGGCACATGGCTAGGTACTAAAATTCAACCATACAGAGGAATGTGCCAAAGAAAAATCAAAATTTTTTCAAATAGCAGATCAATAAACCAACATGTGAGTTAAAAGTGAAAAATAGATTTGTAGCATTGCAAGATGAAGCTAGTCCATCACACTCTAGGAAAGATCAAGTTCAACAAACCACACCGAGTGTGAAGTCAAAGACATGGATCAAAAAGAAAAAGGAAGAAAAGGCAGTAGTTGCAGAAATTTCCCTTAAAGCTTCAGATCGTTCAGGAATATGGATCCTTGACAGCGGTTTCACATCCTGTCACACCCGTCATTTCCAATTTATTTATTTCATTAATTTACCATGCGTCGG
This sequence comes from Viscum album, assembly GCA_963277665.1. Lineage (NCBI taxonomy): Eukaryota > Viridiplantae > Streptophyta > Magnoliopsida > Santalales > Viscaceae > Viscum > Viscum album. The sequence continues at coordinate 1,128,018,560 of OY728128.1, read as the reverse complement.
GTAGTTCGGGTCAAAACCTGAATTATGTTTTCGAGTTCTTTGTGTTTTGGTCTTGTTTTTGTCCAGCGCAACGCGGTCAAAGCTGCGCGGCCTCGCTTAGGTCGCCGCGCGGCCCCGCCCGGTTCACCGTATGCCTTGCCGATGTTTAATTTATGAAATAAAATGAATTAGAATTTGTTTTAATGATAATAATCATAATAATTTCATTTGAGATTATCATTATCATTATTATTTCTATTTTAGTTTATTACAATTATTATTGTTTTGTTAATTTTACTATTATTGTTATTATGATAATTATTATCATTAGTATTATTAGTATTATTTTTGTTATTATTATTATTATTTTTGTTATTATTATTATTATTATATTTATTACGAGTGTTTGTTTTTTGCGTCACCGGACGCATGGGCGAGGCATGGTTTTGAGATCCGCACAGTCTTCCTGGCTTCCAAATGAGTTGAAACATAGCGGGATAATGAAATGGAAATGAAAAAAAAAATAAAAATAAATAAATAATAAGTGTAATGAAAATTTCAGGAATTATTTTAATGATAATAATAATTTTTTATTATTATTATTTTCATCATTATCTTTTTATTAAAATTTTATTGGCCACGCGGGGTAACTACGCGGCTGCCTGTTTCTTTAAAATATATATATATATATATATTTAATGATAATAAGAATGGTAATATTTATTTTATTATTGTTTTCATTAATATTTTAATTTGGTTATAATTGTTAATTAAGTTATGATTAGAACAAAATTATTAACATGTTATCAATAATAATATTATTGTTTTTCATTTTCTTATTATTATTTTTAGGTTCTATTTATTTTTATTTTTAATCTGTTTTTATTATTATTATATTTTATTTTTTTCCTTCTTTTTTTTTCTTCTCTTTCCTTTCTTTTCCCTCCTCTCTTTTTCCTCCCCCTCTCTCCCGTCGCACCCCCTGTGCGTCGCGCTGAACCCCTGCCCCGAACCCTACCTCCTTCCACGCCGTCAGCCGGACTAGCACCCTCCGGAACCTCACACTCTCCCTCGGCCGGCGCTGCGACCCCCTGCCCCCTGCTCCAGTTTCTCTTCCGGCGCCTCCCAGCCGACCTGCTATCGTCGCCCGAAACACCCCTGCCAGCGCACTCCTGTTCCGAAGCGGCCGGCCCTCCCCCTAGCCGCACTCCCGTACAGCCACCCTCCCGGCTGACCCACTGCTCCGGAAAACCCCCCTGGTCCGGCCACCCCACACCCTTTCCAGCGCCGCCTCCCCCTTTTCCGGCAACCTTGCCGACTGGCCAACCTCGCATCGGCCTCCCCGCACCCTTGCCAGCGCCGCCTCCACCTTTTTCCGGCGACCTCGCCGACCGGCCAGCCTCGCACCAGCCGCCCCGCACCCCTTCAAGCCGCCAAACAGCCACCCCTCATTCCTTCACGTCGCCGGACAGCTGCCCGCTCCTCGCTCACCTCCAGCAGCCTCTGTCGGCCTCCGGCCGACCTCCCGCACCCCCGTTGTAAGTGTGTTTCCTTGTTTCCTTGTTGTTTAATCATGGTAGAGTTGTGGGTAAGAGTCCAACGTCATTTGGGTCCAAATTGTGCTGAATTTGGTTCAATTTTAATGCTTTTGTCAATATTTTGTTTTTAAGGTTCTCACATGAAGTTTTTGTTGAATTCGTGTTTTGCTTTTGCGGGAGGTCCTTTGAGGTGCGATGGTCGTGTGGCGGGTGTTTCACGCCAAGCTCGCAATGTTTTGGTTCACCTCGGTCCAGTCCGCCACTGTCTCGAGGTAGGTGGTTCCATGCCTTTGCATCATTTAGATAATTTAATTTGTTTGTTTAGTTTAATTTAATATGTTCTATGAATTAGTTTCATGGTGCTATCTATGTTTATAATGTGTTGGCGTGTTTGTTTGATGAAAATTGGGTTTCCGAAATAGTATGCGTTTGTTGTCTATATGCGTGTTGTTATATAAATGATTTGTTGGGTTTAATAGGTTGTGCGAAATGCATTTTAAAATTTGTTTGACATGTGTGCGTAATGAAAATCTCACTTTTTTTTATAAATGATCGTGTTTTTTTTCATTTTGTCCTTATTGGGGTAAGTCCTAAAATTGTTTAATCAATTGTTTATATGGTACAAATGTGGTTTTAGAATAATTGAGTGTGAAGTTGATTTTAAAGTGGTCGTTGCACCTAAAAATATGTGTTGTTTTGGTGCAATGTTTTCAAGTTGGGTTCTAGGTGATGTTTGGTTGGTGAGAACTTAGTTTTTAAGGGTAATTGAGTTTTGTGTGTCTAAATGCGTATTTTTAATGTGCAGCGAATCATTTTAAGTGTGTTTTATTGGTTTTGTTTTTTTTAAATGGTGTCTTGTAAACAATGGTGGCTTCTTCAAAGTAGTTTTTGGTGTTTTACAAGAGGTGCAGATGGTTCAGATAATTGTGTAGTTGGTGTGAAACTAGTTTTAAGGACAAATTATTAAGCAAGCGGTTTGAACGACTCCCTTCTTTGTAATTGGGTGTGTTTATTTGTGTCATCCCTTGTTGTGTTATTAAAAATAATGCTTTCTAAGTTGTGCGAATTGTTTATGTTCTTGTTTGAGTGTTTCCAAATGTGGTTTTTGAGAAATGATTAGGTAATGATAAATATATTTTTAGAAAGGTATTTTTGGCGTGCGTGAGTTTTTTTTAAATGTTGTTTGGGTGTGAAAATGGTGACTTTTGTGTGCAATATCTTGTTTGGCCTGCGATATGAGAAAGAAATATACTATGTGAATGTGAAACTTGTTTGAGCACATGGGAAAACCCTGGGTATCCAGGTGGGTGGACTAGAACTAGTGCGCTAGTGAACCGGATGGGTGTCGTCCCTGTTTCACTTAGCTGGATTGACGATTGCAACACTAACTAAACATATGATATCTGAGGGTCGTGGCCTTCTAAGCCACGTTTCACCGAGACACGAGGTTCTAGGGTCCCACTCAAGCTAGATGATCCTTAGGGGATTTACCCATAGTGCTATACCATCGATGGCATGGTGCCTTCCGTCGGCATATGGAGGACCACTTGTGTGTGTGTGCGTGTATATGTGTGTGTGTGTGTGTGTGTGTGTGAGTTTGTGTGCGTGTGTGTGTGCCCATAATGAACCTTCATCTTCCTCTTTAAAATCGTGTTTGTGAAATGAGTTCTTTTTAGTGTTTTCCTTTAGAATTTTGTTTGTAAATGTTGTCTTTAAAAGCATTTCAAAAGTATAACTTGAATAAGCACATTAGATTTTCCTTTTGATGTTGTGGCATGGAACCTTTTTTTTATTGGGTGACATCCTACTGGGCCTTTCGCTCACACCTTGCATACACCTTCGGGTGTATGTAGACTTTGTTTCTTGTGTATTCCAGGTTGAGGCACCGTGCTCAGTGATGGTGGTTGGTCGTTGGTGGTATTCTCGTGCAGGTTAACTTTTGTGACGTGTGGATGTCGCACCTCTCCTGTTTCTTGAGGTTTGAGTAAGAGTTTTAGTTTCCGTTGTCATCTTTTCTTTTTAGTTATTGGTTGGAGTTGTAGACTTTAAACCTGTTCATATTTTAAAGGTGTGTTTGGTTGTCTATTTCTAGTTTCAGTTATTTATCTGGTTAGTTGTTTTTCGGTCTTTCATTTATGGTAAAATAGTTCCCACTTGCTACTCTTGGTACCCGGGCACTTGTGCCAGCCCGTGGGGATCGGGAACGCCCTTCGGGCCTTGCTGCAGACCTGGTCGGGTGCCGGGTCGAATGGCGACCCAGCCTGGTTGGTGAAAAAATGGTATCAGAGGGGAAAGGTTTGCTCTCTTGGGTCATTTATTTTGGGATAGAGTCACAGTGGACTTGAGTTAAGGTTGTCGGGACTCGATGTCCTGGCTACGAGTAAGGTGCCTGGCCAGCACACCTCGTGGAGGGACTCAAGTTACCAAGGTATGTTGGGGTTTGTCTGAGTTTTTGGTCCTTGCGGTTAATCTTTTGTAAGGGAAATAAAAAGGGGTAAGGTCAGTGGTCCTAGTGAGCCCATAGGGTCTGTCAAGCCATGTGGAGTCTGGGACACTGTCCTAAAATACCCTTTGTGGCAGTGGCATGATTGGTGTATGGCTGCCAACCATATGCTCCAATCACCCGCTGACACCAGCTTCATCCTGCATTGTTTCTCGCCTCTCTGTTTTGGATTCGTGGAAATTTGGTTTTTAAGTAAAAAATGTTTTTGTCATGGAAAATGTTTTCAAATGAAGCGCTTTAAAAACGAAATGGCATGTGAGGTTTGAAAAGTGTGGGTTGGATGTTTTGGTTTTGAAAAATGGAATGGTTTGGTTTTGATCCTTGGTGTTCTCTTGGGCAACCACATGCATGAGTGTATATGGAAAGATAAAGGGTTAATGGCATGAGCGGATGAGTGCCTGGATGGATATGAGGTGGGTGCCAGTGTGGCACGGGAACATGCATGTGTGAGGCCCATGGGAAACCATTGGTGTTTGTGCAACCCACTGGCTTTGCTTATTTTCAAAATGTTTTGTTAAAGGAAAATTTGGTGTTTTTAAATAACCGGGGTTTGTGTGGCATGTCCTTGTGTTTTGAAAATGTTGGATGTGAGGAGTTTCGAGCCGAGGATCCTTTTTGACTAATTTGTGTCTTGAGTTTGAGTTTTTGTTGGTCATTTGTTGTGAAAGCGTGTGGTTAATGGTCTCTTTTGAAAAGTTCTTCGGGAAGCCCTTGTAGTGGTTCCCCTGCACGTTAGTGTTCACCTGCAGTATGTCTTGACCATTGGACCAGTTTGATTTGGGTCCATGATTTTCTTTCTTGACTAGTGTATTCCCCCCATAAAGCGTTCGCATGTGATGGACATACGGCTACGGGTAATTCGCCGTTGGCCGACCCTCCAGTTGATCAGAGGAAATCTTTTCTTGAATTCCAAAATTGAACCCAGCCCTCCTTTTTAAAATTAAGCGGATCCTCTCGTAGCGGGATAACATATGCGTTGGGAGTTGAAGAGATTTCTTGGTCTTCTAAGTGTCTTAACTCGTCGGGTATGAAGTTTGACACTGTCGTGTTTGAAGGTTCCCCTTGGAAATGGCGAAAGGAATTCCAGCGGGGAAGGGTGAAGGCAGTTCATAATTTTCAGTGTTGACCAGTGTCTTGAAGGGATTTGTAGTATTTAAATCGGCTGTAAGGGTCATGTTTGGTGACGTCTCGCATCATGAGGTTCCTTTGATAGTCAACAAACATTTGGAAGCAGTAAAGGAGACTCCAGTGGGGAAAAGGTGGAAGAAACCCTAAGTTTTGGTGTGGTCTATTGTCCTAAATGACCTCTGGTCTTTGGTTTGTTTCATTTAATAAAAGGTTCGTGTTAGGCTACTAGTTTGGCAGACCCAGTCGTATGAGGTGGCTATGGTCGTTTGAATGTTCCGTGTATGATCAGTAGGATGTTGTAATGTGTTGTGTTTTCTGGTGTTTCCTCGGTTTTAGTGCGGTTGTGTGTGACACTAAAAGGGAGAAGCTCCGTTCGGGAGTCTCTCATGCCTGACTGCGAGGCAGAAGATGCTTCAAACATCAGGGCTCCAGTCGTAGGCCTCAGAGTGAAGCTGGCACGTGGTCAGGAACCCCAGGAGTGTAGGGGACCCCAACTTTAATTCTGTTATTGGTGTTGAAAGTGAAAGAAGTTTAAATAGTTTTATGTGGTTGTTTCTTTTCGAATGACCCGATTGGGTGCATGAGGCTTCATGTGGCTATAAGGAGGTGTGGTCGTCTCGTTATCTTAAAGTCTCGAGGGTTGTGTCCCACCAAAGGTAATCGTCTTTTGTGGTCTTTATGGGATTTTTTAGGTAGGTTGGTCTCAAATTAGAATGACACTCGTTTAGGGATGTGGAGATGTTGGTTTGTCTTGGGTCATGCTTTTGACGCCCCGGTAGTTGAGCCCCTCCCTCCCTGCCCCTTGTGGTTGGGTGTTTGGTCTCCTTCGAGAATTTTTCAAAGTTCTCTATCCTCTGTTAGTTCTAGTGGCGGTGAGACCCATGATGGGTCTCATACAAAGGATTCTAGAATAAATCGGTGTTGGCCTTTCCTGAATGGTGGGGAGCCTGCTCGAACCTCTTCGTGTCGGTTTTCCTATCTCGTTTTGAGCGTCAGTGAGTTCCTAATGGTGGGGAGCCCCTTGGGCCTCCCCCATGTTGATCTTATGCTTCTGTTTTTAAATATGGCTTGGTGATAAGTGATAAGAGTGTTCCGTGGATGAGGTTTGACCTTGTTTGTTCATTTTAGCCAAATGGTGTGGCTTCAGTTTAATAGTGCTTGAGATGTCTCAGCTTGTCAAGTTGGTTTTCACAGGTGCGAGAGTCGCTTTCCTTGATCAGTCAACTAGAGCCGTTCTAGCTCTTTGGGGCGGGCGACACATATCGGAAAGTCTTTTTACGCGTTTCTTGATGTTGTCCTTGAGTCACTTTCTTTGAGCATGATTCCTTTTCCCTCTCTTTGCTTGGTGTTTGTGGGGATTCCCTTTGAACCTTAAGGGAGTGTGGTCTTCTGCTTTGGGGTTTGGTTTTAGTTGTGGATTTCTGGGGATGGAAAGCTTTATGGTGGGGATAATTGTCACACCCGTCATTTCCAATTTATTTATTTCATTAATTTACCGTGCGTCGGGTAGTTCGGGTCAAAACCTGAATTATGTTTTCGAGTTCTTTGTGTTTTGGTCTTGTTTTTGTCCAGCACAACGCGGTCAAAGCTGCGCGGCCTCGCTTGGGTCGCCGCGCGGCCCCGCCCGGTTCACCGTATGCCTTGATGATGTTTAATTTATGAAATAAAATTAATTAGAATTTGTTTTAATGATAATAATCATAATAATGTCATTTTAGATTATCATTATTATTATTATTTCTATTTTAGTTTATTACAATTATTATTGTTTTGTTAATTTTACTATTATTGTTATTATGATAATTATTATCCTTAGTATTATTTTTATTATTATTATTATTATTATTATTATTATTATATTTATTATGAGTGTTTGGTTTTTGCGTCACCGGACGCATGGGCGAGGCATGGTTTTGAGATCCGCACAGTCTGCCCGGCTTCCAAATGAGTTGAAACATAGCGGGATAATGAAATGGAAATGAAAAAAAAATAAAAAAATAATAATAAGTGTAATGAAAATTTCAGGAATTATTTTAACGATAATAATAAAAACTTTTTTTTATTATTATTTTCATCATTATCTTTTCATTAAAATTTTATTGGCCGCGTGGGGTAACTGCGCGACTGCCTGTTTCTTTAATATCTATATATATATATATTTAATGACAATAAGAATGGTAATATTTATTTTATTATTGTTTTCATTAATATTTTAATTTGGTTATAATTGTTAATTAAGTTATGATTAGAATAAAATTATTAACATGTTATCAATAATAATATTATTGTTTTTCATTTTCTTATTATTATTTTTAGGTTCTATTTCATTTTTATTTTTAATCTGTTTTTTATTATTCTATTTTATTTTTTCCCTCTTTTTTTCTTCTCTTTCCTTTATTTTCCCTCCTCTCTTTTTCCTCCCCCTATCTCCCATCGCACCCCCTGTGCGTCGCGCTAAACCCCTGCCCCGAACCCTACCTCCTTCCGCACCGTCAGCCAGACTAGCACCCTCCGGCGCCTCGCACTCCCCCTCGGCCAGCGCTACGAACCGCTGCCCCCTGCTCCGGTTTCTCTTCCGGCGCCTCCCAGCCGACCTACTGTCATCGCCCGAAACACCCCCTGCCGGTGCACTCATGTTCCGAAGCGGCCTGCCCTCCCCCTAGACGCACTCCCGTACAGCCACCCTCCCGGCTGACCCACTACTCCGGCGAACCCCCCTGGTCCGGCCGCCCCGCACCCTTGCCAGCGCCACCTCCCCCTTTTCCGGCAACCTTGCCGACTGGCCAGCCTTGCACTGGCCGCCCCACACCCTTTCCAGCGCCGCCTCCCCCTTTTTCCGGCGACCTCGCCGACCGGCCAGCCTCACACCGGCCGCCCCGCACCCCTTCAAGCCATCGGACAACCACCCCACATTCCTTCACGCCGCCGGACAACCGCCCGCACCTCGCGCACCTCCGGCAGCCTCCATCGGCCTCCAGCCGACCTCCCGCACCCCCGTTGTAAGTGCGTTTCCTTGTTTGATTATTGTTAAATCATGGTAGAGTTATGGGTAAGAGTCCAACGTCATTTGGGTCCAAATTGTGCTGAATTTGGTTCGATTTTAATGCTTTTGTCAATATGTTTTTTTAAGGTTCTCACATGAAGTTTTTGTTGAATTCGTGTTTTGCGTTTGCGTGAGGTCCTTTGAGGTGCGATGGTCGTGCGGCGGGTGTTTCACACTAAGATCGCAATGTTTTGGTTCACCTCGGTCCAGTCCGCCACTGTCTCGAGGTAGGTGGTTCCATGCCTTTGCATCATTTAGATAATTTAATTTGTTTGTTTAGTTTAATTTAATATGTTCTATGAATTAGTTGCATGGTGCGATCTATGTTTATAATGTGTTGGCGTGTTCGTTTGATGAAAATTGGGTTTCCGAAATAGTATGCATTTTTTTTCTATATGCGTGTTATTGTATAAATGATTTTTTGGGTTTAATAGGTTGTGTGAAAGGCATTTTAAAATTTGTTTGACATGTGTGCGTAATGAAAATCTCACTTTTTTTTATAAATGATCATGTTTTTTTTCATTTTGACCTTATTGGGGTAAGTCCTAAAATTGATTAATCAATTGTTTATATGGTGAAAATGTGGTTTTAGAATAATTAAGTGTGAAATTGATTTTAAAGTGTTCTTTGCACCTAAAAATATGTGTTTTTTTGGTGCAATGTTTTCAAGTTGGTTCTAGGTGATGTTTGGTTGGTGCGAACTTAGTTTTTAAGGGTAATTGAGTTTTGTGTGTCTAAATGCGGATTTTTAATGTGTAGCGAATCATTTTAAGCGTGTTGTCTTGGTTTTGTTTTTTTTAAATGGTGTCTTGTAAACAATGGTGGCTTCTTCAAAGCAGTTTTTGGTGTTTTACAAGAGGTGCAGATGGTTCAGATAATTGTGTAGTTGGTGTGAAACTAGTTTTAAGGACAAATTATTAAGCAAGCGGTTTGAACGACTCCCTTCTTTGTAATTGGGTGTGTTTATCTGTGTCAGCCCTTATTGTGTTATTAAAAATAATTCTTTCTAAGTTGTGCGAATTGTTTATGTTCTTGTTTGAGTGTTTCCAAATGGGGTTTTGGCGAAATGATTAGGTAACGACAAATATATTTTTAGAAAGGTATTTTTGGCGTGCGTGAGTTTTTTAAATGTTGTTTGGGTGTGAGAATGGTAACTTTTGTGTGCAATATCTTGTTTGGCCTGTGATATGAGAAAGAAATATACTATGTGAATGTGAAACTTGTTTGAGCACATGGGAAAACCCTGGGTATCTAGGTGGGCGGACTAGAACTAGTGCGCTAGTGAACCGGATGGGTGTCGTCCCTGTTTCACTTAGCTGGATTGACTATTGCAACACTAACTAAACATATGATATCTGAGGGTCGTGGCCTTCTAAGCCACGTGTTCTGAGGGTCTTGGCCTTCTAAGCCACGTTTTCTGAGGGTCGTGGCCTTCTAAGCCACGTTTCACAGAGACACGAGGTTCTAGGGTCCCACTCAAGCTTGATGATCCTTAGGGGATTTACCCATAGTGATCTACCATCGATGGTGTGGTGCCTTCCGTCGGCATATGGAGGACCACTTGTGTGTTTGTGCGTGTATATATATATGTGTGTGTGTGTGTGTGTGTGTGTGTGTGTGAGTATGTGTGTGTGTGTGTGTGCCCATAATGAACCTTCCTCTTCCTCTTTAAAATCGTGTTTGTGAAATGAGTTATTTTTAGTGTTTTCCTTTAGCATTTGGTTTGTAAATGTTTTCTTTAAAAGCATTTCGAAAGTATAACTTGAATAAGCACATTAGATTTTCCTTTTGATGTTGTGGCATGGAACCTTTTTTTTATTGGGTGACATCCTACTGGGCCTTTCGCTCACACCCTGCATACACCTTCGGGTGTATGTAGACTTTGTTTCTTGTGTATTCCAGGTTGAGGCACCGTGGTCAGTGATGGTGGTTGGTCGTTGGTGGTATTCTCGTGCAGGTTAACTTTTGTGACGTGTGGATGTCGCACCTCTCCTATTTCTTGAGGTTTGAGTAAGGGTTTTAGTTTCCGTTGTCATCTTTTCTTTTTAGTTATTGGTTGGAGTTGTAGACTTTAAACCTGTTCATAGTTTAAAGGCGTGTTTGGTTGTCTATTTCTAGTTTCAGTTATTTATCTGGTTAGTTGTTTTTCTGTCTTTCATTTCAGGTAAAATCATTCCCACTTGCTACTCTTGGTACCCGGGCACTTGTGCCAGCCCATGGGGATCGGGAACGCCCTTCGGGCCTTGCTGCGGACCTGGTCGGGCGCTGGGTCGAATGGCGACCCGGCCTGGTTCGTGACACATCCCATATGACAGGGAATAAGGATATCATTACAGATATAAAATATGACACATAAGGAGTTGTCATGTTTGGGAATGATGAAGGGATAAAGATTTTTGGTTCCAGAAAGGCCAAATTTGGGGGAAACGAAATGAGACGTGATGATGTCTTGGTAGTAGAGGGTCTTAGTCATAACTTACTCAGTGTCATCAACTATGTGACTCTGGACACTCTACCCGATTTACCAAGAAGATGTGTGTTGTGAAAGCAAAATATGGAGCAGTTGTTCTATAAGGAAAAATGATAAAGGGAAATCTTTACCTTGTAAGTTGGGAAGAAGATATGTGCCTTTTATCTATAGAGGAAGAAAACCAGTTGTGGCATAAGCGACTTGGTCACCTATGTCAACCATCCATGGAAGATCTGGTAAAATGTGATGCTGCTAGAGACCTTCCCAAACTATCACGTGATCGTACTCATACATGCGATTCTTGTTAACAAGGGAAGATCATCAGAAAGACATTTAGGCCAAAGGAACAAAAATTAACCAGAGTGCTTGAATTGGTGCATGCTGATGTATGTGGACCTATCTCACCACGAGCCATAAATGGGAAAAGGTACTATGTCATTTTCATTGATGATTATAGAAGAATGGATTGGGTATTTTTCATTACCCATAAGACAAAATTGTTCAGTTGTATCAAGAAGTATATGAAGGAATCAAAAAAGATGCTTAGGTAGAAAATTTTGAAGTTTCATTCAGATAACGGTATAGAATTCACAAATAGTCAAGTAGAAGACTATCTCGAGAAACACGGGATAATGCATCAAGTTTCATCACTGAGAACTCCCCAATAGAATGGAGTTGTTGAAAGGAGAAATAGGATCATCAACAACATGGAAAGAACAATTCTTAATGAAAAGGGCCTACCAGATAAATTTTGGAAGGAAGTAGTTTTGACATCGGTCTACATTTCAAATAGGTCTATGTTGTGTCCGAAGCAAGGGAAGACTCTGTATGAAATGTAGTATGGAAAGAATCCAACATTCAAATACATTCGAATATTTGGAAGTAAGTGTTTCATTCTCAACAAAGAAAATCACATGAAGTTTGAGTCACGAGGAGATGAGGGAATATTCCTTGGATACTCAGGAAAAATCAAAGCATATAAATGCTTCAACAAAAGGATGAGAAAAATTGTTGAGAGCAATGATGCCACTATAGTTGAAAATGAACAGAATACTCAACAGCCTAGTGACCATTTTCTTGATGAAAGTGACGAGGAGGTAAGCAACACAGAGGGAGTAGAAGTGGCAGAACTGACTCAGAATAAGATACTGATGATGAGAAAGAGGAAACAAAGTCTGTGTCTTCAAGGAATCCAAAGAGTCGAGTTGAAATTGATAAGAAAAATATCATTGGTGATCAGACAGCTTCAGTTCCAACAAGAAGAATGAAGTCACTACAGCAGACATCTTTCCTATCTCAGGTAGAGTTGAAATGTTTTGTTGATGCAGTTGAATATGAAAACTGGGTTTAGTCAATGAATGAAGAGCTTGATCAGATTGAGAAGAACCAGACATGGGAGATTGTTTCGAGACCAGTAGATAAAAATGTCATAGGGACTAAATGGGTCTATAAAAAATGATAAATTAAGATGGTGAAGTGGTTCGAAACAAAGTATGACTAGTGTGCAAAGGTTACTCCCAAATAGAGGGAATTGGTGTTGAAGAGACATTTGCACCAGTTTCAAGTTTGGAGACAATCTGATTATTTTTAGCCATAGTAGTGCAAAGAAAGTTCAAAGTGGTCCAGATGGATGTCAAATATGCATTCTTGAATGGGGTTCTGGAGGAGGAAGTGTATATTGAGAATCCATATGGTTTTCTCATTCATGAGGATGAGAACAAAGTTTTTAGACTGAAGAAGGCATTGTATGGTCTGAAACAAGCACCAAGGGCATGGTACTCAAGGATTGATAAGTACTTGATTTTTTTTTGTTTCCAGCATGTAGGAGTTGATTACAATCTCTGTTTCAGCAATGATAGTAATCAAAGGATGATGGTGCTGGTGTATGTCGATGAAATAATTTTTGGTGGAACAGATGAAGCTCAGTGCAGAAAGTTTTCCGAATTCATGAAAAATGAGTTTGAAATGTCAATAATTGGAGAGATAATGTTTTTACTTGGTCTATAGGTGACATAAGGAAGGAATGGAACATTAACTTCTCAATCTAAATATTCCATGGAGGTTTTGAGAAGGTTTGGAATGGATAATTCCAAGTAAATGAAGACTCCGATTGCTACCCGGATGAAATTATCAAAAGATAAGGATGGCAAGGGAGTTAATATCATAGAATACATGCAAATTATTGGATGTTTTTTGTACTTGACCACAAAAGGCCTGATATTGTTTTCTCCACATGCCAATCAGTGAGATATTAGAGTAATCCCAAGGAAATCCACATGCTTGCAGTGAACAGAATACTTTGGTATATCCAGGGAATAGTGGATTTCAGCTTGACATATACTGACAAATCTCAGAAAGAGTTATTGGGATATACTGATGTAGACTGGGCCAGTTCAGTGGATGATAGAAAATCAATGTCAAGAGGTGCATTCTATCTTGGTGGATTGTGTATTTCTTGGCTAGGAAAGAATCAAGATTGCATTTCATTGAGCACCTTAGAGGCTGAGTATATTGCGGCCACTCAAGATTTTACACAGTTATTGTGGATGAAGCAGCAGCTTGAAGACATGGGAGTTGAAGTGAAGTCTCTGATCAGAATCCAGTGTAATAAATCAAGTGCTATAAATCTCAGCAAATATCCCATCCATCACTCAAAGAAAAATCACATTGAGATAAAGTATCATTTTATCAAGGAGAAAGTTAAGAAGGGAATTGTGAAGTTGGAGTATGTTCCTACAGAGATACAGGTTGCAGAAATTCTGAAAAAGGCCTTACCCAAGGAAGCATTTAAAAGGCATCGACTGGCTCTGGGAGTTCAGTTGACTCCCCTCACTTGAAATAGTGTGTATGTGGAATCCCCCCTCTTCCGGAGGTATGATGTGTGTTTCCTTAATGTGCTGATGTGTTCTCTACTCTGTTATAGACTGCAAAGGAGTGTCCTTTGGGTTCATTGACAAAGGGGGAGAAAATAGTGATTATTCAAGGGGGAGATAGAGTGGCAATATGAGAAATCATGAATGATATGGGGAGAAGCTGAAAGGTGGAGCAGTGAGATAGGGGGAGAGCAATGAGGAAGGGGGAGCGTATCAAATCTGATGATGCTAGAAGTGATCGATCAAAGAATAGATATCACGACAGCTGAGGATCGTGATAAAAGAAAAAGAGAGATGTTGGAATGTGGAAAAAATATTTCCAACAATTGGTATCAGTTTGGTAAAAATTGGTATCAGTTTGGTGTCAACAGTGGATGTTAGAGATGAAGTGATTCATTGATGAACTTTTCATTTACTCTTGTTTCTCATGCCGATCATTTCTCATGTGGGCTTAGAGTATGTGTTGAGTAAATACCTGATCACTATCAGAATCCCAAAAGGCGAATGGTGGCTGAATAATTAACAATGTATCTTTTTATAGAAGTGTTGTCAACAAAACCAAAGGGGGAGATTGTTGGGAAAAAATCCCTAAAGGCATCATTGAAGTATTTTTAAGGTGATTGTGTTTGTTGACAAAGTGAACATCTGTGTTGTGATTGTTGACAATGCAAACCATGACATATAAATTTGTTGACAAAGGGGATTTCATGGTGGAATATAGAGTTCAAGATCTGTGGTCAACGATCCATGTTTGATTCAAGAACGTCGATAAAGGAATAGATGATCTGGAGGCGGTATAAAAAGAACAGATACAAGGTGGCACCATTTTTCAGTGTTTTCCAAATTTTTGGGCCTGAAAATCGACAAATGAAGAAAAGTGTTTTTGGAAACGGGACTTGTGCAAAGAGGTCTTGAAAGACAGAAAACTTGTGAGCCATATGTTTTTAAAGATCATATCATCAAAATATGGCAAAGGGATAAGGATTGCACAAGTATTGGGCTGGTCGCGCAGGTGACTTGCGCGCTGATAAAGGACTTGCGCGCCGGTGCCTAGGAGATTTGGAAACATGTGTCCCTATTGTTTTTCAAGATCAGAAGTTCTAAATATGGAAAAAGAAATAAGGTCGCTTAGGTATTTGGTTTGGTCGTGCAAGTGTCTTGGAGAACAGAAGACTTGCGCGGTGAAACTTGCACGCCGAAGGGTGACTTATGTGCCGTCGCGTAGGTTGTTCAAACACCTATAAATACAAGACCACCCCTCCTCATTTTAAATAGACTTCAAAACTTTGAAAAATCAGAGCTCCCGTCACGCAGGTGTGGTGGTCATGCAAGTGGTGGTGTGTCGCACAAGTGGGACTTGCACGCCAGATTTGAAGAAGCGCGGTTGTTGTTTGTTGCACGCCAATATTGGTTTGGGCATAAAGTTAAGTGCGTCGTGAAAGTTTGGAGTTGAAGAAGCTTGTCTAGCACATGTTTCTAAGGTGGACTTTCACACATGTTGTGACTTACATGACGAGACTTGCGCGCCGGGTTTGACTTGTGCGCCAAGTAAGGTTGATTCCCCGACAATGTTCTCGGGCTGCGTGGAAGCTGGAAGTTTTCCCGATACCTTCAGTACAAAGAGATATTCATCTACAGGTGAAAGTTGGACTTCAACAGAGCATATACATACATAGGAATATTCATTCCTTCATTCTTATGAAGAGAACTACAGGTCTATAAACTGTGAGTGGATCCTTTCTAGAGCAGTGAGCAAAGGAAGAGGAAGAAGGTGATCCTATCCACCGACAGTGAGCCAGAGAGAGAGAAATAGGGACTGACCCTTGGGAAAGCAGTGAGCTGACCCTAAACCTTGTAAGGGCACTATGCCTGGGACAGAGTGACTGTGCCCAAACCTTGTAATCCAAATCTAGTGAAGTTTAGTGGAATTTGGTACGATCGACAACCTGTCAGCGTATGCTCCTTGGACGTAGCCCTTTGCGGTGAACCAAGTAAAAATTTATGTTTCCTGTGCTTGCTTTACTTTCTGATTATATCGGGCAACAGTAAAGAGAGAGAAGAGTGTTTTTCTTAACAGCGAAACAAGATCAGAACAGGATTTATTTTTAAATTAGTCATACCCTAATTCACCCCCCTCTCAGGGTATTCAGCCTTGTGGACCTAACAGATTTCATTAAAAGTGGATATCTGTTGGAGATTTAAAAATCACATAAAGATTAAAGTATCTTGGTGTTGAGATAAAATATAAAAAAATTTTAGTTACTCATGTTTAATATTCAAATGAGATTGGGAAAATTTAAAATTATATAATTCAAAAGGAAACTCATACTTTACATAATACTCATTCGAGTGGTAGTAGAGGGAAGGAGTAATCAAAATATACACTATAAACGAGTCCTAAAAATATGGTAACCACATTTTCTGATAATATAGTTTTTAGTAATTTCAATTCATTGAAAATTATTGGTAATAATTTCAATATTGGAGAAAAATGGGAAAATAAATGTGATAAAAATACACCCCTTATGGAATAGTGTATGAAAGTAAGAAAATATAGAGGAGTCTCCAACATGGTATCCAGGAAGATAATTTTCATGTAATATAAATAAAATACTAAAAAAATATATTTTTTAATATATAATGGAACAATATAATATTTATTTGAATATTACTAGTTCTATGGGATGTTTGGACACATGTCCATTTAATTTTGGCACAACATGTCAATTATTGGAAAACATAGAAAGTACACAAAGGGGGGGGGGTAGAATAAAAGTTAAAATAAATCAATTTAAGTTAAAGTGATTTACAATGATGAATTATAATATATTTACATCAAATATAATTTAAAAAATTTAGAACTTATATGAATTTTGTGGTAGGTGTGTTAAATCTAAAGTCATGGACTGGTTTACATCACCAGACATATTTCAATTAAACCCAATTGAAAAAGATCATAAAAACTAAATAAGTACAAATTAATAACCAATATAATGACTTCTATGTGGTGTAAATAAGTTTAAGGTATATATAAAAATGAAAAAAATAATATAAACTTTGATGATTTAATGTAGAATAAAATATTCTTCTATTATGAAAGTAAATACCACTTCATTGATATTTTCAAGTCATAAACTCAATTTCATTTTAATTAAATCAATATAGAGTACAATTATAAACCAATTTGAGAAATAAATAATTAATTTTGATTAATTAATGGATAATTATCAACTAAAATATGATAATATACATTGTTTATATTAAAATATTAAATAGATTCAATGTTCATTAACACTGATGTTGGTGTATTTTACAATTTGAACTCTATTTTTCTCGTTATTTCAATTCTTGCTTAAATTTCACTAATAGGTGACACATTTTTCATTTCTTGGTTGAAAACATCTTTTTCGTATTTTTTTTGATATTTTAGGAATATTTTACCTATATTTTAGGAAATATTTATTTCTCTTGGAGCAATAGGATATTGAATTGGGATGATGATCAAAGTGGACCTTGAATCCATAAAATTCCAGGTAATGTGAACTGGACATTAATCCACTAAATCCACTATAATGACCATGTTAGAGGACCAATGTATCTCAAATTTCATATTTTTATAGGGAAAACCTATAAAAAATAATGAAACATCATCTAACACTAATTCTATGTTTTGAAGGGAGTTTTAGGTGGCCCAAGTTGAAGATTCAATTATAGGATACATTCTATAAACTGTAATGACATCACACCATTCTAATCATATCACCAAAAAACAAATTAAATTGAGATGAAATATCATATTATATTAGTGTAACTCCATTCCTTTAATTTATTATTGTATAGACCGCTGATATTTGAACATATACAATCAATTGTTTTTTCATCTCTTAGAGGTATGCTATCTAGATCCAATTTTGGGTCAAGGATGGAAATGTCTGCATTTCCCAAACCTTCCACCACACCTGGACTATCATAATCAAGTGGTATGAACATGAATTTTGGGGGATTTACCCAAGTCTTTTAAAAATTCTAATTTAAGGAAGTGGCATTTAAGGAAGTTGGGAGTGGTTTTATTGTAATGTTACACTACTAGTTTCCCATTATAATTTCATTTATTCTCTTTTAAGTTCTTTTAATTCACATAAGATTCATAAAAAATATTCTTCTTATTATATTCTTCAATTATTAGAATATTTATACCATTTATCCAATGTGTTAATCCGTTCACACCAAAATTTATGAAATTCTTCACAAAATGGTGGAGTGTTCATCACTTCATTTTTTTCTTCATCAATCCTACCTCTATAAGTCGTATCCTATCTTCCATTAAGATAATTGCATCAATGGAGAGATAACCATATTATTTTTTGATCCAATGGTAGTTTAAATGGAATGGGTTGGATAATAATTGATGTTCTATTACCATTAAAATGTTTATTTTAATTAGGAATTCCATTTTATGATTACTTACTTCCTTGTCCTTATTGAATTTTAATACCAATCATTATTATGGATTATATGATCCATAACCTTTGAGTGACTGTGGAAATTATCCTCAACATATATATTTGAATAGTATAGTGTTTTCTACACATTAATCGAGTAATTGATAAGGGCATTTTGAATTCATTGAATGGACCCTTCTCCCATTTACGAAATTAATATAATCTAAAAAAATTCATTTAATACACCCCTGATAATGATCTAGGACCAACTCATTCTATAAAATTGAATTTAAAAAGTATTTTAATGTTCACTTAAACGAAATAAAATAAAACAAATATTAGAAACTTCTTATCAAAAACCATCCATGTAATGTGTGTCTATAGGTTTTTCTTAGGTCCATGAGGATTCGATAACCCCATTTTGGCTATAAGAGACTAGTT
Source organism: Viscum album (assembly GCA_963277665.1). Taxonomy (NCBI): domain Eukaryota; kingdom Viridiplantae; phylum Streptophyta; class Magnoliopsida; order Santalales; family Viscaceae; genus Viscum; species Viscum album. Next base: position 1,128,000,143 of record OY728128.1, on the reverse strand, counting down.
CGACCATAGTGTAAATTTAGGAAAGAAAATTTTTTGACACCATTGCTGGGGACCCAAGTAAACACCATAAATACCCATTCTCATATCACCCATTTATCTATTCTAATTCTATTTCTATTATCTTTACCCTTTATTTTTTCTATTTTCATGGAACATGTTGACCTATACTAGTCACCAATCAAACCATATTGTTCGAGAGTTTAGTTTTGGGGTTGGGGAGTCAAGTTCACATAATGTATTTTTTTTCATTTTGATACCAATATTAATAAGAATACAAATTTTAAATTTTATTAAATTATAAAAGAGGGTATTTTATGAAACCCTATTACTAACCCAGGTGGGAACCAAAATGAAAATCCAAACCAGGTAGCCACAAACCTAAGGAATGTTGTTGATCAAATTATATAAAACCACCTCATAACTTCCTAGACATATAATCCATCATGAATTATAAATGTTTCCCTAGGATATTTCCACTAGGTATTCAAATCCCTTGTCCTAAATATCCTTCCTGCCTTTCATAGTATAGAGTCATAAATTCCATGGAATTTAATGAAATTTTGAAATCATGTTCCCACCACATCTAATTAAGTTAGATAAGACGAGTTTCTATCCTTTATCACTTAAGGATTATGCTAATAATTGGTAAAAAATCTACGACTAACATCAATACATTCATGGGACCAATTTGTTAAGATAATTCCAAAAAAAAATTCTCCCATAAAAAACAATTTCACTTAAAAAGATAATCCACAAATTTTAATAAAATAATGGAAATAATAATTTGAATAATGTAAAATGTTTAAAGATGCACTAAAAATGATATCTCACTATGGATTTTCAATCCCAGTAACTATTTAAATATTTTATGATGTGTTGGATCTAAGAAAAAAAATATTCATTGATAAGATGTGTAATTCAACTTTCAAAAAATATCCCCAAATGATAATTATGAGTATCTAGATAATTTGGATGAACAAAAAAAATATGGGGAACCTCAACCTACTATGAATAGACACCCATATCTGGTGGAATGAATACTATTAGGGGAGAAGTAAGTCTAATGAAAAAAACACATCACTCACTAGGAAGGATGATGATATTGATCTTTTTAAATCCTAATAAATCTAAACTATTTACCCAATATTCAAAATTTATGAAAAAAATGAATACAAAACTTGAAACTTCCCAAACATTCCCTCCATAATGGATTTTCTTTTAGGAGGAACACCGGTAGTGGCCAATGCTTTAAAATTTCTGAAAGAATAGTAGGAAAAAACATTCAATCAAAGGTACAATGACCATCCATATTTCCATTGTAAAATAAAAAAACCCATCCAACAACCCAATTAGCCATTAGGACTAAAAACCTATAGTAAATATAATTTTATTTCTCATAATACATTCCAACCACAACTAACCCAATACCAACATCACAGATTCTAATTCTAGTAACCCATTCAATAACCCATCTATCAACAGAAATATCCTCCTAGGATAAACCCACTTACACGTGCCTCTTCCCAATATGTCCCTCTATACTTTATGAAAAAATATGTCAAAAAAGGAGATAAAGGGATTAAAAGGTTTCATCACTAATTCTTGAACTGAAAAGTATAAAATTTGGAAAGGAATCTAAGTATACTCAATATGTTCCTTCATCAACCTTAAAAGGATAACCTAGTTACACACAAACCTACCATGAACCAACTAATTCTATTACTACTATAAGGAGTTGAAAATAATAGAAAAACCTAAACCAACTATAATAAAACAACTTAAAGCCTAAATAAATACTAATAATGATGATGAAAAAACTTTTGAAAATGAATATATAATGATATTGTGAATGAAACGACACTAAATTAAAAAAAACCAACCCAATAAATTACCTTAGTACATGTGGGGAAAATCAAAACCTCAAATTTGTGAAAAATCTAAGGAAATTTTCCCACAAGTTAAGATGGACATACTAATTCTCAATGAAATATAAACCATACCTGCACAATTAAAGTTTCTAAATGACCTATGTATGTTTAAAAAGATTTTATTAGAAAAAAATAATGTCCGTTAGGCTGCTAATGTGAGTACCACCTTCCAAGGAACTATGTCACCTATGTTAAGGTACATGGGTTATCCTTACATCATTTTTTAACATACGGAGAAAAAACATGCCAATAACATATGTGATATAGGAGCCAGTGAGAACCCCATTATATATGTAATGTATTGTTAGCTTATTCTTAAGGAACTATAAGTCACATATGTGACTCTTTAACTTGACGATCATAGTGTTTGATTTCATAAGGATATCTTAAAGGACGTTTTGGTGATGATAAAATTTTTATTTATCCTATTGAATTAATTTTCCTTGAAAAGTAATAATTGTAGGTCATAGGGAGAAGACTACCATCATTATTTATCATAACTTCTTCATAAAAATCAACTCATTTATCCATCTTAAGAATGAGAACATTATAATAACCTTTATAAACATGATCCTTGATATCAATATCAGTATCATGATCAATCAAGTTAGGGATAATGAGGATATTAATGAGGTATATTCGAAAACTGACTTAAGGATGATCAATAAATTATATATAGATGTCTAAGTCATAAAAAATTAATTTTTTGTTCACATGTGGTAAACATAAACCTATTTCTGAAATCTATTTTAGATGGATCTAAAAAAGATTTTTTAGGATCACCACTCATTGTAATCATTAGAGAAATAAAAAACATTAAGTCCATGAAAATTCCAGACACTAGGAAATCCTATTTGGTGATTGAAACATATGCTCTAATGGAACCAAATATGACTCAAATTATATAAAAAACCAAGTTTTAATCAAAGTCCCAACATTATCTTTAATTTGATAACCAAACCAATATATAATGAAACATATCACCCACCTCAATTAATTATGCATTCATATGGGATTCTCAAATCACCCTTATTATCATATCTTCTATTCATGCTGATTAGGATATAATTCGTATGGATGTATTTAATAAGAATAAGAAAGATATTATATGGACCCTATTAGATATTTCATTGATTATAACACTCATCGTAATGCATAAGTTTATTCTAGAAACCAATTCTAAACCATGTTCTCAACCTGAGTGAAGAATCATTTTGAATCTAATGATATTAATGAAATATAAAATCCTTGAAATTTTGAAAAATGGTATTGGGTAAGTTCAGTTTTCTTTGTTGAGCTAATGAATTTAAATTAAGTTCTTTCTAGGTGGTAACTTAACATCAACATGAATTTTATTTTATTTAAATTTATTTTATTTTTGTTTTAGAAAGTAATACAAAAAATATTTTATCTTGTTTTATTTTTATTAATTTTCTCCCCAAATTTTCAATTTTCAATATTCTATTTGATATTTATTTTATTTTACTTTATTTTTTTGTTCTTATTTTTAAAAGAAAGAAAAAAAATTAGAAGATATGTAAAAAAATTAAAATGGGAAGGTGTTGGTTAAAGATTGAAAACCCACTATGGGACTCAACCCCATGACCTGAGGCTCATAGCGGAGATGGCCTTCGACTGACCTATGGCCTTTCATACCACCATCATCAAAAATATAATATTTATATATATTAATATAATTACATATTTTGAAAAATGGAACACCATTGGTTAGGGGAAACCTTGTCATGTCCAGTATGGTCATGAGACTTGAACCCACGACTGAAGGGAGATAGGGGAGCGTTCCCTCCAAAAATATATGAACTATAGTACTTCTATGTTATATTTCTTGTATATATTATTATCTTGTATATATTATATATATATGTGTGTGTGTGTTTTTAAGTTTTTTTTTTAATTTTTTACTTATTCCTTATATCGGTATTTAGGGTGATAAAATAAAATGGTTCATTTTTCCCTTACTTTTTATATTATATACTGTTAATTAATGTAACCTATTAGTGTTTCCATGGATAATAATTAGGTTTTTGCGTGATAAGAATTAATTTTTGAGTTAATATTTTTAGAGAAACCATATACATCCATATATTCCACCATATTCTACCATCTAATATTGGACGTCAACATCTAGCAGGGAAATTAAAGAATAAATTGGTTCCAAAATAGAATTTTTCTTCAAGATAATAGGGGACATTTTTGCATATTTTAAATTAAAACTGAATTTTTAGAACTCCAATAATCCACTTCTTCCCCATTTTGAATTTTATTTTATTTAATCACAAGGGACAATGTTATTCTATATTGGGGAGTAGGGGAGGTTAAATAATTATAACTTTGTAAGAGTTAATTAAAAAACCAAAAAAAGAATAAAATAAAATAAAAGAAATAAAATGAAAAAATTCACATCAATAGAAAATAAAAGTAATTAACCCTTTAATTGATAATATATTTTTCAAACATTAAAATTTAATATCAAAAAATTTTAAATTCCTCAATTCTGATTTTAATTCATGTTTATGTTCACAAGTATAAATCTTGGAATGTGTGAATTTAAATGGGATTTTCACTATTTAAATTTTCATCCATTTAGTAAAAATTTCACAATGATGTTGATCTAGATTATGGGACATTAGTTTGAGTTATTGGGGTCCATCAATAAATAACATAGTTTTTTTGATCATTTTAATTTTAAATTGAGTACTAAAAATGAAAATAAAAAACATACTTTTTCAAATATAGAAATATATTGACCTTATGTACAACTTTTGACACTAGGATTTCATAACTACAGAGTTTTCAAGAACATAGTTGGTCATTATATCAAAATATTTGGATGTTTTATTTTCTTATCAATTGAGTAAACTCAATATGATTCCTAATTATGTGAGATTCACTTGGTTCCCTAGGATATTTAAGTAAGGGAGTTATAAAAATGTCTCACTATTGGGGTTGACTAGATTAAGTGAAATTTCAATTACAAATGTAAAATTAAAAATAATAATAATAAAAATACTCATATTATGTTTAAAATGTGATTACACCTATTGATTCCTTATTATACCCTTAAATAAATATGAAACCCCCTATATATTATGATGAAAAACTCATCTTCATGTTTAATTAAAAATGGATGAAACATTGCAATGGGTTTGAACAAAGGAATTTTATTTATTTTGGGATATTCTTTTAATCTTAGCTTGTTTTAAATTATTTTTTAGGTTTCATGATTATTTGTTGTGGGGTTGAAATGGTTAGCATTGTATGTAAAAATATGTTTAGAAAAGGTAATGTATTTTTTATTTTTTTGAAATGATTTTTGACAAGGATAGAAAAAATCAAGTTTTGAGGTGTGATTATCCAAAAAAAAGGCTAATATTCCATATTAATATTATAATATACATTAAATTCAAGGTTCATGAAAACTAATGATGGTGAATTTTATCATTTGAACACCATTTCTCCTCATTATTGAAATTATTTCATAAAATTAACTTGTAGTTGAAACATATTTCATTATTTGGTTAAACACCCAATTTTTATAATTATATTTTACTATTGTAGGCAAATTTCAACATGTTTTGGGGAGAATTATTTTCTTGGGTAGAAATAATAGATTGAATTGGGATGTAGAAGAATGTGGGCCTTGAATCCTAAAAATTGTGTGTAAAGTGAACTTGACATCATTTTACACAATCTACTATACCGACCCCGATAATTGCCTAATGAAGTTGAAATTTCATATTTTTGTAAGGTAAATGCATAGGAGAATTTAATTATAAAACATATTGATTTAATTATATGTTTTATAGGGAGTTCAATGTGTCCCAATATGAGGATGATATTATAGGTTATATTCTGTGGCTTGGAATGATAGTTCCCCACTTCAATCATATCTTCAAAAAAAATTCAATTATGTTGAAATGTAATATTCTTTTTGAGAATATCAATACATTAAATTTATTCTTCTATATATAATCCTAATTTGGATAACTAGAATCAATTTTTTGTGCATATTTCAAGGGGATGAATGCATCAAGAGAAACATGTACCATAAAGTTTCTATGAGAAATAAAACCTAGTAAAAATAAAAATAAAACATATTTTGTTAGTTATAATGATTATTTGGATGGAGAATATAGAAGGAGAAATGAAAATTAATTAAAATTAAAATAAGTGTTCAAGTACACTTTTAGAAAAATTTGAAAATAAATTTTCAGAAAAATAAAAATATTAAGGTAAATAGGAATATAATATGTCTATATAGAACATGGAATTTAGTAGTTTAAAAATAATGGGAAAAATCATAAATGATAATTGACCTCAAATAAAGAGTGGTTGAAAATTAAGAAACTCTTCTCAACTATTTTCTCTATCTGATAATCAATGAGAAACCAAAATTATTCCCCATGATGTTTAAATAAATTTGAATAAAATGGGGGATTAAATAAGATGAAATATTATTCGTATACCTAATAATATATTTCACTTTTGTTGTGGAATTAGAGTTGATGTTGGTGATTCTTGAGATTGAACATGTGAAAATGGATGAACTACATTCTATAAAACCTATGAACTATAAAACCATATTTTTAAAATCTTATTAATTTCAGAATTTATGTTCCTAGAGAAAGTGTCTCAAGATGATGATAACATTCAAGATTATTTTCTAAGGATTTTAGTAACTTTAATCATTAAGTTATGTTTGTATTACATCTTATCACTGTTTAAAAATCTATTCTGTAATTAATGGGGAGAACATTATCTTTTGATAGAAAAGTGTTATGTTGGTTAAAAAGTGATAGAGATATACAATTTAGAACATGAACCTTTTTATATCATTTTGAAGTTATATATAGTAATTTTTCATGAAATATACATTAAATAATCCCTTTAATAATTTTTATTTAATTAGAACAACTTAGTGAAAATTTGTGGATAAATTTAATGGATGAGTTAATCACTATTGATTTCAAAATCGATCATGGATTATATAGAAATAGAGTTGGTTGATTTATGGATTACTATTATAATTAATGTGAAACTATGATTATCATATAAATTCAAGTATTTAAATGTGTTTATTAGAAGATGAGGGGAGGGGAAGGAAATGTGGTGACCATCATAGAGTGAAAAATTAAATTTATTTCCAATAAGGGGGAGAATAAATCACTATCTTAAAAGAGAAATTAGCATTGGAAAAAATCCAAAGGGGTGATTAAAGACACTAATATATGGTGATGATAAATTATTATATTTTATTTCAATCAATATTTTCATTTTATGAAAATGATATTCATAAAATATGAAGTTGAAGTTTGCTATGATATTTTTGGAGGAAACATTATAGGAAGTTTGGACTAAAAAATTTTGAACCAAAATAAGAAGAAACAATGGTAGATGATAATTCTAATAAAATTATAATTAATTAAAGAAGAGATGAAAGTATTATTCATATGATGGATGGATCATGTCACTAGCAGTAATGAAAATTATGGAAGTAAATGTTGTTGATAGTTGAAGATGAATTCACTTACGTTATCGAATATAGCTTAATAGTTTGAATATATTTTTTTCAATTATAACCTTAAAAAATAAAAGAAAACGTTCTTTTGGTTAGATCTATAGTCAAAAAATTTATCGATGATCAAATGACGAGTTAATGAGGAGATTAAAGAGATTATGTTATGGCTTACTTCTTGGTAGTTTATCCGAATATAACTAGAGGATATTCTAGAGGAATATTTGTTCCTTGGATGTTATTTTTATATAAGTTAAAAAATATTATGAAGAAAAATTTCATTTATAATATTTATGTTTATGGAATACCTATTAAAAAATAATGCTAAGTGAACATAAGATAGGGAAGGATAAACTGCATTTATAAACTAGAAATACTTAAATACTTCATAAGAGTGATTTCAAGCATCATAAAAATGAATCCGAAGTTAGTGAGTGTAATATTAGACATAATTTGGATGAAAAACTTGTTTTTACCAATAAAATTTGTAATTAAATGGAAATTATTGAAAATAAGGTAACATATATGTAAGTAGAATCACTAAAATATATGATCAAGATGATAAACTGAAATATCTCTAGAAGATAAAGTTGTTATGTGAGTTAAGATTTCTGAGATAACTCAAAAGGCTCATAGATTATCCAAATGATGCATGTTCCATGATTTATATATAAGAACCTTATATTTAAAGATGATAAAAATTGATTCAAGAAAGGCCTATTGAATTGTAGGTTGATAGAAAAGTTGAATATGGATGAATTATGTTAAATATTCTATAAGATACTAGACAATAATTAAATGTTAAATGTGAATATGATATAAAAAAAATTAGTGGAAGGAGATGTTGAATTGAAGGAACCATAAGATTAGGTGATTCCAATGAAGATTTTTGTAGAGGTAAATCAATACAAATGTTGATCAAGAGTTTAAGAACTAAATATTTTGAGAATAAAAAATGATAGTTACTTTTGATGATAATATGAAAAATATATCTAAATATTAAATGAATGATACAAGTGTTCTGGATTTTCGAAATATATAAAACTGGATCATAGTGTTTCTTAATGTATAATCATCATAAGTAGTCAACAATGATGATGACCGTGGGTGATAATAAACCAAAGTTTCAAAATTAATGCTTGCATTATGTGATAAATTAGTTTCTTCCAACGTTCAAACAATCAGATGATGAATATGATCCAAAGATGAGGAGTAAAAATGAATAAGTATTAATATAATTATAAATTAGAGGATTAGGTTCATCTGATGGTAAAACAATCAATAATTTTGAATAAAATGAGAAAAATATGTATGAAAACATTAAAAAAACATTTTAGAGTGATAAATTTTGAACTCAAAATTCATTAAATAAATGTAAGAGTTTAAAGAACTGATGTTAATGGATATTTTATTTGTTTTGTAGTAATTATTGAACTAAAATATTCATTACAATTTTTTTAAAAGTTATATCAAAAGATGATTCCAATGTAAATTTTATTCATTTAAATTATTGTTCATTATGGTGATATCGATTTGGAAATTGACCATATTCAATTAATGAAGGTATGTTTATGATAAAATAAAAAATTAGTTGAAGAATAGAGAATGTTTGATTCCATTATTTGGGGAGGATTTGAGTAAATCATTGAGATCATTTATGTGAAAAAGTCTGTTGACTAAAAATGGAGATGTGAAGAAGAATTAGGATTCAATGATCATCAATTTACAAACTATTTGGGAATGGTTTTGTCTATAAAATTTAGAGTATATTTTTTGAAAATTAAGGGATATTATTTTAGGGGATATAATGTGAAGAAGTAGAATTTTTAAGAGTGATAAGTTAATATTTTGTGGATTTCCAATGTTTTTAAGGTAATCAGTCTATTTGAAGGTTTGGGAAGGCTGAAACTCAAGGTTATAATGAATTTGAGTAAGGTCGCTAGATTCAGGTGATTAAAATTTTAGATATATATTGATGTCAACCGATAATATGTATTAATTACTCACATTTATGTTTTATCAAGTGAGATATCTATAATTTAAACTTCTAGAAGGAAAAAGTGTTTTTCTGACATGAAGAAACAACCTAGTGTACATATGGACATTGAAGTAATTGATGTTAAGGGATATAAATTCAATCTATAAGAAGTTGGTATAGGATAACATGCATGATGAGTATAGAGGAGGAAGTATTTTAATTCAAAGTTCAATCCATGGAGTTTATGGAGAACCGTTAAAGACTACTGGAACCAATACAGAAAATGAAAACATTCCTAATTTGAGGTAGAAAATGATTTTCAAGAGACAATTTAATGTCATTTATAAAATTATAGTAGTTAGAGTTCAATAAAATAACTATGATCATGGGAAAAGAAAAATAATATTACTTTTTTTAACACTTATGAGAATTTTTAATATCTAAATCTCAGGATAATAAATTTACATATTACAAAGTATGCTTGCAACACTGGGGTTGAGACTTATAACAATATATATGTTCTATTTCCTTTACATTATCTACATTTTATGTGGGAGTATTTTTCGAGGGATAATACTCATGACCCATAATTATTAATGAGAACATGGGCTCAAACAACTTAAAGGCTGTAAAAACTTCATATTGGATTTATTTAGTAAAAGTGGTCACACCTGATTCAACCCCTTAGTGTGACTACATGATACCCTTGAAATATATAATATTCCTAGAAACACAAAGGAAAATGATGTAAAAATACTATAAATATTTCATATAAAAATAGATAAAGGGGAATAAAAATAGAGGTAAGGATTTTTGGTAGATCATTGAAAAGATAATAAATTGTTGAAGTGAGAAGAAATTGGTAGAGTAAAGATTTGTTATAGCAATGGGGATGGGTTATATTTAAAGAACCTAATAATTAATTTATAATATATTTTAGAGACTATAAATTATGTTGAATATTTTGAATTTTGACTATGTTAGATATATATATATATATATATTAGCAATTATTAATCACCAAAATTGAATGAAATATTTAAAAAAATTTATTCAATTTAAAAAAACAAAATAGTTTTTTAATATAATAAAATATAATTTAGTATTTCTTAATTGAATTTTATAATTGGAAATTATGTTTATTATTTTTATATACATTATTTTAGTCATTAAATACATTTTATCTATTGAAAAATATATTTTTAATTTTTGATTTATTTCTACAACAAAATGGTTTCATAAAACCTATGATACTTGTGAAAAATATATTTTTTACTATTCAACTAATATGCATATTCTTAAAAATATATCAAAAAATTATGCTAATCTAATTTTGAGATATGGAATCCAAAAATAAAATTCATTGATCAAAATATATTTCAATATTATGTAATTTTAACATTTAAATTTTCGTATAAAATTTTTTATATTACTAAATGAGTTAAATCATACAATCTTAAAATATAGTCTTGGAGAAACATTAAGTAAAATAATTTTGAAAAATAATTTTATGGTTTTTTTTAAAATTCATATTTAGTTTTTTGAATGGATAATATTAATAATAATGAATATTTCTACTTTTAACTAGTAGCTTATTATTTCAATTGTTGGGATAATTGTTATAATTCTTATAAATACCTCTTTCATTCTTCATTATTCAATCACTTTATTTTCTATCAATGTTCAATAAATTTTACCTAAAAAATGACAATCATGTTTATAATGCTTACGTTTATTACAATTTTGTCAGTTTGAAAAAAATAATATTTTGGGCCTTTTTATATACCACTCTCACCATATTAGATGTTGTGGTTACTTCCATTGATGGTTTGATTTTTTCATATTTTTGAGTGGAATTGTTGTTCTTTTCATGGTTATTTTTGATGGTTTGAGAGACTATTCGTGAACACTTTTGATTATCTATGGGTCATTATAATTTCAAGTGTGTATGGAATGAAAAAATTTATTCGTATGAAATAAGTATAATTATATTTATATATAAATAGAAGAGGTATTTATATATAAACATGAGATTCTAAAAAATTTATGTCATCCCTTTTGACATAAATATTACTCTATACCATTTTTTTTTGTATTTAATGTTCTTAATGATAAAAAAAAATATTATAATGAAATGATTTTTAATGTTTTTAAGCCCATATTTTTAATATGTTTAGCTTACAAACTCGAAAACTATCACCTTAAAGAGTAAAACCTTACTATTATTCAATACAGAACTCCTCCTTAAGTTAGCCATTCATGAATACAAAATTTATATCACTTGAAAACACTTTCTAATTTATTTTATAATTTTCCACCATAAAAATAATAATCATTTCAAGGATTGAAAAAAGATATTATATCTCATCAATATATATTATCCAAATTTGAGAGTAACTGTTTAACTGTATACAAGATTTGTTATATGCTACTTATCCCTTATCATTGATCTTATATATAAAACTAATTCTATCCTAATAAAATTATTATTATTAAAACATGTACCAAATTATTTTGATTATTTATTATTAATAAAATTTACCATTTATTCCAACATAGGGATAAAATCCTCAGGTTGTGAGGCATTGAAAACAGTCTTGGTTTTAACTAGGATAAATAAGCATACAAGAAAATATTTTTTCAAAATTATACATATTTAAGCACCCTTACTAAAATATCCAAGCATAATTTATGGATATTATTATTTTTAAATATTTAGAACATATAGCTTCCTTTATCCCATTTTTATTCATCACTATAAAACTCAAAATCAAAATTGAAAATTTTAAATCTTATTGGTACTAGAAATATAATCTAATTATATACATCATTATATCCAAAATTTTATATAATCTCATCGTTAGTGGGAGAAGACATAGTCTAACATGATTATAACATCAAGTATATCAACTATTATTTTACATATTATTATTATAATATAGGTAAATCCTTCCACCATGTGTTTATAAATTAAATATACTAATATTATTTTATTTCTTCTTTTTCTAAATTTTATCCTTATATATTAATGTATCAAGGGATACTAAATAAATTTATAGTTTTCAAATTGGGATTCATCCCAATCCACATATCATAATGTTTCTTAATCAAATTTAGTTTATGTGGATACTAGTATAGAATATATATAGCCATCGTTGTAACTTTTATCTATTTTTTTTAATTTACCATCCTTTGATTAGTAGCTTCTCTATAAGACCAAAAAAATCTAGTTCCCTAATTATAATTTTTTTAAATGTATAATGTATTTCTATATTGATTACTAATCCAATGATTCTGATGATATGCCTCAAATTATTGAATTTTATAATTAGTTCTATTTTATGATATATTCCATTTTATAATAAATACTATTTATTTCTCAATAAAATAACAAAAGCAACTAAACTTATCAATAGTCTTTGATACACATTCAAAAAACCATAAAATAGTTATATGAGTAAAATCATCATATAGAGTAGTAAAATAAATATCATCATGAGATGTATTCATGCTCATCATACAACACACATCATAGTATATTATTTCAAGTGGCTTATTTGTTTGGATTTCAAGAAACATGGGACTCATGTTCACTATCATTCCTTTATTTGGCCTATTAATAATGATTATCCTATTTTGATTCAGGTTTATCATATTTCTCTAAGATTCATACATGATAGGTTTTATGATGAAATATTTACCCATATTTATATGTTTTCTATACAAAAGGTCATTAAACCCATTTAAACTCATAAAATTAGGGTTTTTTTGATTATAAGTCTATAAAATTTTATACTTTTTTATTTTCCATTCATTTAGATTATTCAATATTTTATCAACTTAATGAAACATATATTTTTCTTTTAAATTGCATCATTCCAATATTCATATGGTTGCGAAATAATAAATATATTATTCCTGATGAAATAAATAAATATAATAGTTTTTGATTCAATTTTTATTCATAAAATTTGGTTATTCCAATACCTTTCATTATTAAATATATTTTTTTGGGAAAAAACATCTCCATCATCATGTTTAAATATTTCCTTCAAGATTTGTTTCTTTCTAGTCAAGTGTAGCATGAAAGAACTATCCAATATCCAAGTATTTTTACCATTAAAATATTTATATTCTATATCAACAACCTTATTTTTCTCCTTAATATTCTCCCTCTTGAAAGATTTTGAGATCCCATTTTTCATTAGTTTCTATAGTAGAAATATATATATTTTTTGTGTAATTTCAAGGTTGATCACACCTACCCCATGTATCATAATGATTTTCTAACAAATATGAAATTTTACATTCTATTTAGGTTTTAATCTCATTTGTACTTAATTATATTATAATTATTTTCCTATAAAATCATGGAATCTATTTTTATAGAAAAGAATATAATAAACCAAACCACATATATTTTCTTTAAATTCACTATATAGAACCAAAATGTTCATTCAATGAAGAATTTTCTCATCTTAAAGTAATTTAACTTTAAATAAACTCATTGATTTATAATCTATAAATATTATAAAACATCATCATGTATTGAGGTTTTCACCTTTACCTTGTATTTTACCTAAATCTTAGATTTAGATTATTAATTTCTCAATATTTCATAGTTTTTGTATTTTCATCATAAATAAACATTGCAACAATATAAGTTTCTCAATTATTTAGGGAATTAATAACATTATTTAAATTATTTTAAATATATATAGTAGATTTACTAGAATATTGATTATATAAGATAACTATTCAAGGTATTATAAGATAAATTAAATAATTTTTGTTGTGATAAATCACCTTACCCACTGATTTAGATATTTCTAAAATTTACTTTAATGAAATTATTTATTACAAACTATGGATTTTTCAAAGAATTTTGATCTCCAATGAACATAACCTCAGGATCCATTACCTACGTATTCATTGAATTTTTTTAATTATTTCATGAAAATATTCTCTCACATCAAGTAGTACACTGAAATTAACCATCTTTCTCATGAACAATATTTCCATCATTAAAATTTCGATGAAATTTGATAAGTCAAGGATTTTTTAACGATTCATTCTTCTAATTTAAATATAATTTCATAATTTTACATTATAATATATATTTTACAACAAATTCGGATCTCCTTCATAAATTAAAACAATTTTGGTTACATTTTGACACTTCTCTTTCCAATTTATATGTTCTCTATAAAATGATTGTTTAGATTATTTTTAAATTTTCATAAAATAATTACACCATTAATCCTCAGAATCAATTTTTTTTCATTAACTCTCCTAATCAAAAAAATTAAAAAAATTCATGTTTTAAGAGAAAATTAATCTTATTTGAAGAAAAAATCTTTCCATTTATTTTTGTTGATTTTCCCCTATTACATGGAATAATTACATTTCTTTCCTTAATTAAATTTTATGTGGATACTCAAACTTCACATATTTTTTCTTATTAGGGAGAATGGTTAAAAATTTATAATAATAAAAATATTTAAAAAATATTTAATATGATTACATTCTAGAAATATTTTATTTACTATAATATTTTATAAAAAAATAATATAAAATCATTAAATTTTATGAAACCATTAAAATATTTTAACTTCTCTTCATGCAATTTTTTTTATTTTAAATATAATATACTATGTTTGTTCTAACTGGTTTCTCCTTTTAATATTTTTATTGATTATTAAATATTGACCCCTTACTCATATCATATGATATCAAGATATTGTCAATGTTTTGTATTATAAACTGAAATAAGTATTTATAAAATAAGGTATAAATATTTTCTTAAAACCTTTTAAATATAACTCTTATCAATTTATTCTCTACGGTTCACTCTTTAAGAAAATATCTATATATTCAAACAATGAAAACAATTTTGTTCACCTGAATAAATAACTCTTTCACCGAATCATATTCCCCTATCTTAATATAGTAAAAATTAAGAATGAAATGGTTATAATCATAAATATTTTACTTTATTATATTATTTATGAATTTCACACACCATTATCAATATTTCATTCTCTATTTTAGAGACCATGATTCATTTCATCACTTCCAATGGGAGGGATGAGACCAATGCATTACTCACTTTAACATTAGCTTTAATATTATTTTTTACCTTAATATAAAATTTTCCCCACATTGATATTATATACGAAATTCATTAAGATTTCCATAATATCTAAAATAAGAGATGAAATATATCGACACATCATTTTCCACTATTGAAATATTTTTCTATAAAATATGGGATCATAATTATTTTAAAAAGAATTCATACCATCTATGAAATTTTAAATTGAAAAATTTAAACTATATAAAAATTCTAAGATAATTTTAGAATAACTATACCAACATATATAAAGGATCGGATGATCATTTTTTATTTGATACAAATTGGTAGGTATCATAAAATCTGAGAATAAGATGAAAATTAATAGTATTATCATACTTTTAAAATAATTATATGTCCTAGGTGGATGATGATTGCCATTATATAGGGGTAGGGGTGGATTTAAACTAGTGGTCACTAAAAATATAATATTTTTAATATTTATAGATGTTCTTATTATAGTATAATATTGATTATCAATACTAATTGGAATTAATGTATGACACGGAGTATGAAAAAAACATTTGACAGAAGTTCTTTTTATATTGTTCACTCACAATTTTAAGAAGTGTATATTACTTATTGTGTATAATCTTATATCATGATACCTATATCCTTATTTATTAATAATAAGTAATAGTATAAAATACTGGGAATTTGGATTTCAACTATAACTATACGAAGATAGAAAAAAGGTTCAACAAATAGATAAATATTTTATTATTGTCCTCAATTTCTTCCCCAATTTGATTGATATTTCTCCTTTATTACCACAACCACACACTAGTCCATATTCTATATAAAATTTTCCATGGAATTTTTAGTCAACTATCACCAAGTTTCATCACACTTTTCATTGTAAAATACATCATGCAAATAATAATTTTAAAACCAAAGTGTGTTGGGTGATGAACATAGTGAGAGGAATATATTTAGGCCCAAATATAAATATTATAGTTAGTAATCCTAGGAATCCTTCAAATCATAGAGGATATTTTTCATATATAAATTACATATTTCAATTCCACAATGACATTGTGAACATTACCTCAATGTGTCTTCATCATACTAGACATCAATAATACAACACTTTATACCACTATTATCCAAATTATTATTTTATATGGAGTAAACTGTGGTGAAAAAATAGAAATGTTTTATCTATTCATTGTGTATAATTAGCTCCACTATTAAATTAACTAGTATCATGACTTGGTTTACCATGGGAATTTCTATAACTAATAAAAACATCATAGAAAATTCAATACCCATTTTTACTACCTATAGGACATCCTTAAAACATATAAATAACCATGATCACACACATAATATTTTTTTACTCTTCATGGTTTATTTTATAATACACTGACTATGATATGTTTTCATAATCAACACAATGTTATTTTTTTCTCCACTAAAATTAACCATTATTTTATAGATTCTTCTTTAAAATAATATTATATCCATTGAAAATCATGTTGAAAAAAACACAACATCAAAAAACATAAAAAATAATTAATAAATCATTAAAATAAACTATTCATATGATGCTCCCAATGTGAGAGTTATATAAACACAAAATTATTGGATAAAATACCATTTTTAAAAGTTTTTAACACTCATAATAAAGATAAATATTGTTTTGTAAATATATAAATTATGGTATAATCACATGTCACCTTTTTTCTTTAATTATTATTTAATATTCAATTTTAACACATTTAAGATATATTCACCCATTCCCTATCCCATATATTGATGATATGGATCATATAATTATAGTAATCATTTTATGGGGAAACTGAAAGAATGTAGTTGATATCGATAGCTTATAGTTGGTAAATTGGATGTGTGATGTTGGTAATTATAGATACAAGTTAATTTATTAATATTCAAGAAATATTTTATTAGAAAATTATTTTTATTAATTATACTATATATATACACACATTTATTAATTTGGGAAGTGTGTTTTTTGATATGAAATTTAATAGAAGTAGTATTTTGGAAATACCATTGAATCAAAAATATTTATATTACCTATTCATAGAGACACATTAGATATTATGGTATTAAAAATATGAATATATTTATATGATCAATCCTAATTTATATGTTGTTTTTTTCTTTAATGGATTGATTCGATGGTGTTTTTGGGACACTTTTGAATAAAAATAATATATTAGTGATGAAGACATTCATTTCGTTTCATTTATTACATCAGAGATCTAGTTTATTTTGTTGCGTAATATCTATATATGGGTTTATATTTTTAGAATAAATAACATATATTGATTAAATATTTATCCATTGGTTATTTTTTTTAATTCATTAAGGTGGTGTATATTATTTTAATTCAATGGGTAGTATCTTCCACTTATTTCATTATACAATTTTAAATAGTCAATAACTCATGTTTTATTGATGGTATACATGGAATATCATTTCATCATCATTCCAAATTCCATTGATTTTTTTGTAAGGGGTGGTGGAATGATAAATTAATATCCATGCAAGTATTTTAGGATTTTTTTGATTAAAATTATACTACTAACTATATTAATTAGGGAAGGTATTAATATTATTTAACCTTATTTGTAAATTATAGGTTTAATAAACTAGATATAGATGTAGAGAGAACCTACTATCATATGTAAAGAATTTTATTATATATCGATTATTAATATGGTAGATTATGTTGATAAAATTGAATTAATGTGTATATGGGTTGACACATATGGGTATGAACCTATTGTGAAGGAAAGTGAGTTATGTATTCCTCCACATAGTATGCACCCCACACACCTCCCATTTTTCAGATTTCCCTTTCCATTGCGTTGTATTATTCTTTACTCATTTGATCAAAGGAACCTTATTCTTTGGTTCCCATATCTGTTATTCCTCTATCCAACTGACCCCCTCGCCCATAAATTCATATCGGGTAGTCATGCCTCCTTTAATGGATATAAATGTTTTGGTTACACACAATGGTAGGAAGTACTCTTTTGTCAAGCCCCTTCTTGGATGACCATTATTTCTTCAATTAATGAGATTAAGCTCTGTGTCCTTATATCTACCACCATGGATAGATCTACATCAATCAATTTTTCATTGGAATCCTTCGAGATGGCCATGGAAATCCACCAGTGGTCTCTGATGACAAGGTTTAGGGTGGAAAAAGCTCCCATCCCCTTCTTCCATAATTTTTTCTATTCTAGGGGATTGGATGTTCTAGTGAGGGTCTCGATTCTTAAATGAATGGAATTTTTTGTGGTTCTTGGTTCCTGGGAGGAGTTTGGGAAGTTACGGTCCCAGATCACTCAGTCCATCAGAAAACAGTGGTTAAATATCTTTTGATGATAAATAGAAGATAATTTTGGTAGTGACTCCCCTATGGTGGTGGTATGGATCAATATTTCTATACGTCCTTTCCCCTTCTACAACCATGTATCTCTATATGGTATGTGGGACTCCATCACTTCATTCCTTTGTGTGGATGAGTGTACAATACAAATCTAGTGTGAAGGATCTACGTGGGTTTATGTTGAGATGGATTTATCTTATCCTCTTTAATATTAAATTATTCTTAGGGATGACGAGGTGATATCTTAGTGTAAATCCTTGGTTTTTATTTCCCATTCTCATTGAAACAAGATATTACATCTTCAAGGCCACTCTTAATCTTTTTTTAGAAGTACATGGCTATGTTTGGTGTTCCTACCTCGACACACACCTCAGTTTGAGGCTACTCATTATCCCAGATAGTGACGGAGTCTATTATGGAGTATGGTGACTCTTTAATTCAATTGAACATCGACCCCATTCCAGTCCCTCCTCGGTCCTCCATATTTATTCTCTCCTCTATTTTCCCTCAAACTTCCCCTTCTATCTTGGATTGGGGATCTAATTATAATGACAAGGGAAAACATACATAGACATTATGTTCTTCTATCCAAAATTA
Organism: Viscum album; assembly: GCA_963277665.1. NCBI lineage: Eukaryota > Viridiplantae > Streptophyta > Magnoliopsida > Santalales > Viscaceae > Viscum > Viscum album. Next base: position 1,127,980,607 of record OY728128.1, on the reverse strand, counting down.
ATACCCCTCATAATCATGGATCAATGATAGGGGTATCATCAGAACATCATTTGGATAACTTACTTGGATATATTTTCTCTAGATTGGAAAATTTGGAACCTGTCCCTTGACATGGAAAGGATCATGTCTTATTGGACTCTCAACCTAGTTATCTTAACACCTTATCCACTTCTCCCATTTTTCTTTCAAATGACTACTCTGAATTATTGCATGAGGTTTCTAAAAAATATGTCCTTTTACTTTATCCTCCTCCCAACAGTGCCCGTAATAGAGCTCATGATAAGTGTAAACTATCCTCCCCCTCTTTTCAAACTAAGCACTTGTCAATGTTAGGGTGAAAATAAAACTATCTCCCATCTCAATGATTTCCTTCCTTCTATCTAATTCTTGGGTCTTGGTGGCATGAGAGAAAATAAATTTCATTGCATATGAGATTTGACATAACAAGGTTTCATTAGTCTTCATCCTTGAACAAAATTAATATACCTCTAAAATTCACAACTCCTTTAAGAAACATGTGATTGTTAATTGCATGCATGACAAGTCCAACAACCAGAATATGTTTTTTTGTTTGAATATCTCTATAATAGTAAACAAATAACTGTATCTAAATATAATATTACCACTAAGGCCAATTTAGATAACTTTAGATCCATCATTTCATTTTCCTATACCAAATTTGATTCAAATTAGAGGGAGTTTCTTTGGAATTATCTAGAGACCTTCAATCTAGGGGACGTATCATGGAACATTGAAGGGGATATTAATGTCAGCTTGGAACCATCAGAGAATAATTTCATAGAGGATTATATGAGAATATTTAGACAAGATTTTTCTGGTATTGTGTGTAGAAATTGAATTTTAGACATGGAGTTCTTAGGGGATAAATACACCTAGTGTAATAAATAAAGAGGAAGCCTTCAAACATGGTGTTGTCTAGACCGGTGCTTCTCTAATATAAATGTTATCTTCCCTTTAACTTATACCAAAGTGGATCACCTGGTTTGAGTGCTATTTGATCTCTACCATTTCCTCATCCACCCTATTGTTAGTGTTTCAACCAACGTTCCTTCTTATGATTCAGGCCGATGGGTGAAGGATCCAAATATCATCTTGTGATGTGTTATTCATTGGAGAAAAACATGGATTGTGTCTCTTGGGTTAGATTTCTTAATAAAATTTTAATATTGGAATAATTTATATAAACCAGGGATTCCAGTAATCCGTCCCATTTGTTGGATTGGGATAAACTTAAAGATGATATTGAATATGCCTAAATAGACCTAGAAACCTAGTGGGATGATGATTATTTCAATAATTTATTACGCATGAAGAATGATTTGGATAAAAAGTTTCTAGAACATGAAATATCAGTCATAGAAAGATCAAGAGTGACTATTTTTGTAGGAGGGTGACAAAAATACTACCATTTCATGCATGTATCCAGAAAAAACCTTCCAACATTCCCAACATTCTTCTTGAATATGGATTCTACACCAATGATACCTAAATGGTTGGAGTTATATATGTGTCCCATTTTAATTTACTTATTGCAGATGTTAACCCTCACATGTAGGATGGATATCCAAGGGGGAATGCCGATGTCATTGACAATATTTCCCACATGGTTTCTCTATATATGAAATGTGTTTTCAAGAATATTGCTGATAAAGAAGTGGTCCATGGGATATTATTTCCCTCTTTTTTGGAAGACCCCCCTAACCTAATGGGTTTCTAGGATCTTTTTATATGGATTCATGGGACATCATAAATATTTCTCTTATGGTTATCATTGAAAACAATTTTGGGGAATAATCTTACCCATAGTGTCTTGTGCCACTACTTTGATTCTCATTCTAATATTTAAAGGCACTTTCTCTCTCATGTAGTATTGGAAAGTTAGTCTGTGAAACTTCATATACAAAGTTTACGAAACTTTTATCAACAAAAGGATACCCATTAATTTTTATAGATGGTTTTTTTGGTAAACAACATGGTTTTATACAGGGTAGATTTATCCCATATGCCATTATTTGTAACCCATGAGATGATCCAAGATATCAACATGAAGACATTATGGTCTAATATCATTGTGAAGTTTGATATAGAAAATTAATTTATTAGGGTGGAGTAGAGTTTCATTATTAGATTCATGGGCTACATGGGATTCTATGAGTGGTTGGTTAATCATTTCTTTATATGCATTTTATATCCTTGATTTTTGGTCACCATCATAGGGAACAACTATGGTTTCATGAAGTCTGTTTGGGGACTAAATAAAATTTACCCTATCTCTCATAGTGTCTTCATTCTTCTCAAAGACTCATTTAGTAGATACTTAATTAAAATCATCAATGAGGGGAATTTTCTTCAATTATGATGTAAAAAAACTTCAATGGGGTTAGTCACATATACATTGTAAATGTTCCTCTTATTTTAATTAATGGAAGTATGTCATCTATTTAGGTGCTCGACCATATCCTTGAAGGATATAGTTAGTGAAGTGGGTAGTTGATCAATAAAGGAAAAATTAAAGTATATATTTCTAGATCTTTTTTGGGTGATAGTGAAAATATAACTGAAGATAAGCTTGGATTCCCAAAAATTTATTTTATTGTGGAATTTTTAGGTTCCCCAATCTACCAAGGTAGAATAAGGATTCATCATATTGATGGGATTGTTAAAATAATTACAAACTATATTCTCAATTGGAAAAATTAGTTCCTATCCTTTAGGAGATATAACACCCTAGTTAATAGCTTAAATTATTTTATACTAATTAATTTCTTGTCTTCTACCAATGTTTCGATGATAGTGATTATTAAATTTGACAAAAATATGGATGGATTTATTTGGGATGCATCAGATGAGGAAAGAAGTCATAGGGAATTATGGAATAGGATGTCTCCTAAAATGGAGGATGGATGATTAAATCCCATAAGTGTTCCAAACACTATTAGTTTTCTTCAAACCAGACTAGATTGGAACTTTGTGGAAGGAATATCTCTATCAACAAGATTTGTTACAAAAAAATAAAAATATCTTCCAAACATATGGAGGGAAAAAGATAAAAATTCATTGACTTGATCGGTTGGCATCTACATATTATTCTACTACATATTTGACTGATAGTGGGGTAACAATTTCTCAATTTTTGGAACACAAATTGGGTGTGGAGTATTCTAGGATTCCAAGGATTTTCGGTGTTGTAAATTTAATTCACAAAAGATATTTGGGTTCCCTCAGTCATCTGATCAACTTTCAATACAAAAAATAGGAATTTTATAAAACCATCGCAATCAATGATGAATAGAAACATCTGATTTTACTAAATAGTTGACATGAATATTCTCGATGATGGAGCATCATAATGTTTTTCATGTAGGTTCCAAACATGGACTATCAAAAGGTATACTATGGTTCCATGATATTCCTGCTAACTTTAACATCCTTTTTTGGTTTATTTGAAATCAATGACTCCATACAGATGAGGGGGTGAGACTAAATGGATTATCCACCTTTTCCAATTTCAACTATTTTGGTATTCTCAAGGATGAGTTGTCTTTCCAATTTTTTTTAAGGCGAGTCGGAAACTGCAGATTAGAATGAACTCTTCTCATCTTGTGTCTTGGAGATGTAGGGAAATTATAGTGACATTTTTCTATTGTATTGGTTTCATGTCATGGAAGAAAATTACTATGAGTGTATGGAGTGGTCTTCGTTATTTTATGTTATATGCTAGTGTATTTTTAATTATTGTAACAAGGTTACGCATGAGAGACTTCCCTGCTTGAATGTAGTAGTGATGGTATAGGATAGATCATGAACAACCAAGTTAATTACCCTCCTCAAATAGTGGGATTTATCCCCATCCCAATGGTTGATCATGGATAGTAGAGTTTATATTCCCATGGTATCAAAATTTTCAAGAATGTTAAATAGTTTCAATTTATACCTACTGTTAGTGGTCTAAAATTTAATAATGATAGTTCATGCACTGATGGATAAATGTGGGGGGGGGGTATAAGATAAGGTCTTTATTAACTTTTTCATGATTTATTATATTAGGTGTTTTATCTCATTGAAGAAGATTTGGAAATTTTCAAGGTATTGGAACTTTGCTGCTCTCATGGTATTATACCTAGTTGATATAAATTCCTATATTCTGCTCAAGTCCATCTACAAGGCTATCACTATACCTGGAGCTATAATTTATTGTGTTTATAGATATATAAGTTTTTTCAATATCCACATAGATATCAACCATATATGGATGGGGGGATGTATTTAAATTCCCTATCACTCAGGCCTCTCCAGGTAACCCATGAACCATCTTTACCAACACATGATCCCTTCCCCCTAAGCTTGTTAGCATGGTTAAAGATGATTCCATTGGGATGCCTTATATTATACCACTTAGAATATTTTTGAACATGTAACCATTTCTTTAAATAAAAAATAATAAATTTGAATGAATGGTTGAAAAATAATATAGTTTTAAGTCATGATGATTTTACTTTCTGAGTTTTAAATGATTGATCTTATAAAACTAAATATGGGACACTATTAACATTTTTCCTTTATACCCCAATATTTAAGTGAGTTTATCTACCTATAGTTCTATTTTTCACATATACTCATCTTGGGGTTTAGTATGAGGATGTTCAGTAAGAACTAAACACATTTTTTGAATTATAATATATGATAGTAAGAGTGATTTCTAATGTGGTGTTTGATGAGTTTTAGAAGAAAAAAATAAATATGTGTGACATATTTGTCTCTAATCATAATGATAAATAATCTTTGGAATAAATTTAGAGACAATTATAGTTTAATTAGATGTATTATTCACATTATATTTTATCAGGGGTGAGTTTTATATGGATTATCTGAATAATGATGGATGATATTATTTGGATATTGATATTTTAAAAAGATATATGAGGCATCATTTGAGAGATATTCATGAAATAGTTCAGATCTAAGATTCAATTCTTATTGTGATAAAATGATCAATTAGAACATAACTACACCATTAAATAGTTTAGATTGAGATTCATATATCATTCAAATTATTATCACGATTTTATAATAGATGAAGACCATAAAGATCATAATTTCTACATATCATAAATAATGGAGACTCAAATAAAAGAAGGTAAATTTTTCATGGAGTTCATTAGTAGATATATTAGATAATGTTGAGATATCCAAGAATAGCATTTCATAAAACCATTTTCTCAAGGAGAATTATTATAAAAGTAGTGGTTAAAGTAGATTTGGAGGTAAGAGTTATTGAATTTTTATGATATGATATTTCATCTATAATAAAATACATGAACTTATGATCTAATATCATTTATCTTTTTTTGGTAATATTCACTTATTTGGTAGAATTAAATGTTATATTGTTTTCCCTTTTCATGGTAGGGTCAATTTTTAGAGTGCATTTCCTTCTCTTTTAAATGAACATAAGAGACCCAAGTAGAGTACGGTTATTGAGAGGCCACACTATTATTTTTATAAACATATTTAATAGTATTTTTATAGTAATAGAATGATAGAAAACTGAATATGACAATATCAAAAAGCGATGTTTAAGGATAGTATCATATAGAATATTTACAACAATATTAGACCAAAATTACAATTTAGAAAAGGTAGAGATGATAATATAATGTGGTGAGGTGTAAAATTGTTCTAGAATTAATCCAAATAGAGGAAGTTTAACATGTAGAGGGATTAGGGGTGCTTTGAGATAAATTTTTTGTTTTATCCAAACTTATAATTTTTTTCTTTTACCCTGGTTATTTATATTCATTTATCATACTTATCCCATTATAATCATAAAATATTATAATAGAGAAAAATTATAGTCTATATAAGTTAACTACTATAGTGTGAGGTTTGAAATGGTTTTCAAAGTTATGTTTTTATGTAAGTTATATAATATGATTTATTTTTCATTTAAGTATGTGTTGTTACAAATAATACCAATTAAAGACATACTTGGCATGGATAAATTGTATTCAATATGAGATATTATTTATTTCTATTTAGAATGCATGATATTATTCAATATTTAAAAAGTATGTTTTATATTTTTTTTGGTAAATGAGACTATCATTTGGTACAAAGAAAAATATATCAATCTATTATTACTACTCACCGAAAAATTTAAATTCAATGTGAATCTAATAAAAATGAGGATCCATTTGCCAAATTTGAGGAAGAATATATTGACGTTTTCCAATAAAAAGTTAGATTCTTTACTTTTATATAATAGATATAATTTTTAATAATTTTTTATCAACACATATTACCTATTATTTCAAATTCATATCAATTAAAAAACTAAATATCTTTGGAAGTTGATGAAAAAAATTAATGATTTACTATAGAAAGGCTCCATTTAGTATCATTTATCTATGCGAAAAAGATGTTATTTATTTTCATCTAAATGTTTGTGGATGATTGTGGTAAAACATAAAGTATAAATAGTTGAATTACATGATAGTAAAAAACTTGATATTATATCCCATGGATGGAAATATTATTTCATTATTTGTAAATATTTTGTTCATTCCTAGGAATAGATTAAGGAATTAGATATCATCAGATTAGTTATAGATATGAATAATATATTTAGATAGATTTAAATGTAATTTTTGACTTTTTAAATTTTTAGTGATTCTATTCGGAATTAAAAATATTCCAATTATGTCTATGGGAATTATAAATTGGGTGTTTAAACCCAATTAATAATAATTGGTTATTGTGTTTATTAATGAGAATTTTTATTCAATGTTATCATAGGATTGTAAAGATATAATGAGTATTGTGTTAGAGTTTTAAAGGAAATATTTGTTAGTTGGATATATGTCTCATATAAATTTGGGATATGAGTGGTTCACCTCCTCTGTCATATTATTTTAGATAAAATGTGTATAAATAGAATAAGAAAACATTTAATTTATTTTTTCACTTATACATGAAAAGAAATTTTCGATTCCATGAATTTTATTAGTATTTTATGGTCATTATTGCTGGTTTTTTTACAACCCTAGATTTTATGACACATTTTTTTATATAAATTTACTTTCCTTAATACCTCCCTTTACACACAATACTATATTTTAATATACTGGTATATATTAATAAATTGTTAATGTTTAATCTGATAATTATCGCATATTCATTGGATTATAGGGTATTAATAGGTCTAACATAATTATAATAAATAAATTTTTTTATATATGAATAAAATGAATTAATTAGTTATCCATTCATTCATATGAAAAATAAAATCATTTGAAGATAAAATAGATGACTTTCAGAAAAATGGTTTTTATTCACACAATGTATTTTTAACTTAATAAATTAAATTAATCTCCATTTATGAATTATTTTAAAGAAATTTATATATTTTATGTTAAATAAAATGTTTAAATTTGAATATAAATTTTTATTAAGAATGTAATAATAAGAAATCCAATTTTATACTTAAGAACACATTTGTCTAAAAATGGTTTTCCTTTTGTTTTTAGTGATTAATTTAAAATTAATTTCTATTAGATAATGAAATAGAATCTATTGAAATCGATTTAATATTTTTAATAATCATAATTAATATAATTTAATAGTTTCAATTTTATTTTTGATTAGTATGAATATTAACCAGGGTAACGATTTGTGACCTCAGTATGGGTAAAATATGTAAAATAGGGTTAAAACTATGAGATAAATCTTTTTAATCCCTCTAAAACATGAATTTAACATATTATATTAATATTATTCAATAAAAGATATGTCTAATGAGGTAAATAATAAATTTTAAGACACTATTTTGAATTTGGTAACCCAATCTTGTCTTTTGTGAATATAATTTATATTTTATTCAAAATAATTTTTTTGGGTATTTTCCTTAAATGATATGATTATAAGGTTTCATTAATTTATTCATGATAAAAAAATTATAAATACCTTTTATTTATAATTTTATTAAAAAATTAATGGAAACTGAATTCTATCTGGATTTCTAGGTAAAATGATTTTTATGGTAAAAGGAAATATTTTGTAAAAAAATATTTTCCTGAATTTTGTGTTATTATATGAAAAGTAATCTATAACACCTATATATATTTAATTTGATAAAATCGATTAAAATTTTGTAATTATAATTTATAATTTTTTTTTTAATAAACCATTCATTTTTTTCATATAATTCAGTTATCTAGTAAAAATTTATGTTATCACTATTAAAGCATAAATGTGATTAATGTGATTTGACTTGAAGATAATGATTAAAACGTATCGAAAAAATTTCTAAATATGATTGGTTGAGTTCATGTATACTATGGAATATAATATATTTGATCTTTCCCTCCCATTTTTTCACTTGACATGATTGTGATATATATTATATTTAATTATTTAATGTAATTCCAAATTTTTCTTTCCTATCACTTATAAAAGGGGCTCCCCACTCATCCATCTTTCAAATTGTTTTACGATTATAGCTTAGAAAATAACCTCCCTAATACCATCCTAGATTCGTTCCCCATATCATAGATCATCTGGTCTTTCCAAAAATACCAACCTTTCAATGCCCAAGGAGTAATCTAATAAAGGTGTCTCAATGAAGAGGTATAACTATTATGAAAGTACTTTTAGTTTTATTTCTCTTTACAACTCTTATAAATCAATGGTATATATTATAAAATAATTAATTGAGTATATTAAATATACTTAATTGTTATTATTCTGATAAAATAACCATTTTCCATCTCATTTCTATCCCATGGTAAAGTAAAACATCGATCATGCGTAAATGTAGACTACCATCTCCGTGAAGTGATGCATTTTAATTTTTCATCACCACTTCACATTTATGGTTATAAAAATGGGTTTATTGAACATATATGACATTAAGGATATTATTATGATTATTTTAAAGTAAATTATATTTTAATTGTCTTCTAATTTTTTGAATACTTAAATTTTAATATATTAATTCCCTTTTTTTACTTTGGTACTTACAATGATCTTGAAAATGCATTGAAAGTAAATATGACCATATTTCATATTTCATTGAAAGAATTTTTATTCCATGTCCATACTCTCTAAATTTTTTTTGAATATTATTTCCAAAATTTCAAATGTTTTAAATGATTATTTTCTAAAAAATTAAAATTATTTACAAAGGTTTTAAAAGGATTCCATCTAAATGTTTTTTGAAAAAGTGATTTTTCACTTTTTAAAAAAGTGGGAAAGGAATTTTTTAATGCATATGACATGATTGTATTATTTTTTATTTCATAAATTTTATTTTCATTGAATATTTCTCTTGGTGTTTTGAAGTTTATTTTAAATGAAAATATTTTCTAAATAAACTGGGATTTTTTAGTTAATCTTTTATCAATAGAAAAGTATATTTTCTGATTTTTCTAAAGAAATGATCAAATGATGTTTTAATGTTATTTCTCATCTATGATGTCACATTCTAAATAGGTTAATATGAATAGAAATTGAGTTTTGTCATCATGTGGCCTCAAGAGCACCTCCACATATGCCAGAGTTTTCCGACTAGCAGTGAGGGCCTAATGTGAATCCATGGGGTGAATATTCACTCATATTAGAATTAAAAAATAGTAGAATAACTAAAAATCATGTGAGAACCTGATTTTTCACTCAGGTATGGATCCTTTAATTTTCTATATAAATCTTTATTTTGGTCATAATATGGATTCAAAATGAGTTTGTAATGGTTCTGAGGGTGTCTGGGGATTTTTCAGAGCCCGAAACCCATATTTTGAGAGAAAACAGACATTGTGCACTATTTAGAGTAAATCGTGTTGAATAATAAATGGTTTAGAAAACAATGAGGATGGTTTTTTTCAGACAGAGCCACCTTGCTTGGTTGGCGCATGATCATGCATCCTAGCCGTGTGAGTTCCCTTTTTTCCGAGGTACCTCTACATGGGTTGCACATGGTTTGACAAACCATGTGGACCAAGCTAATCGAGTACAGCCGTACTGCATAGTTTTTATACTGTTTAACTAACCTTGTAGACAAACAATGTTCAGACTAATTTTCAGGGTAAATTCCGTGTTTTTCCTTTAATGATATTTTAATCCTCCTCCTTCTTCCCAACTCATAAACCATTGGTAATTTCCTCCATTTCCACCCATTTTAATATTTTTGAATGCTAAAGACAGGGATAGAAAATATCCTTTGTACGAAATCCGATTGAGCTTACGTTTATCATGTTGGATGCACAATGTTAAGTACTCCAGTCCTCTTTAGTAGTTCCTTTTCTCTCTTGCTCTTGACCTAAATATCCCCATGTTAGCGGTTTTCATATTTTCTTAAATCTACTCTGATTCAAGTCAAATAAAGGGATGTTACTAGAGGATTAGGATCATAAAACCATAAGGTGGGTGGTCTATAAATTACCTCTAAAGTTCTTTGATTTTTGGAATATTCACGTGGGGAAAACCAGTTTCGCTATAAAACATTTCTTAAATTAACATGCCATGGTTATACATGTTAGAATTGTATGGTTATGCTCTTTCTAAATAAGTGATTAGTTGTTAGTAGTTACTCCACAACTCAATCCTCCTCATGTTGAAGGTTATTATATAATTTGGTTTCTAGTGTTTTGAAACATTTGAGCCACTATTTGTGTGTGCCTTTGCTTGAGATTCCTAAAGGTGCGCCTTCTTATAATAAATGGATTGTTGTTAATGAGAATGTCATAATGGTATGTACCATGTATGCTCACCACATTACCTACCCAATGTAAGTGCTTACAAATTATTATTAAATGTGAAATTTGAAATGAAAATTATACTAATTATATAAGTTGGCCTCAAAAAATGATATTGAATAAAGTATACATGTCTATAGTACCCCTTTCCATGTTTATGGAAGGTAGAGGAGTGAACCTCTTTAATTTAATATCACTTAATGGTAAATTAAGACAGGATTAAATGGTTGCAATGCTACTTGGCCTATCCACACAAATGAAAGACATGGCTAAGACCAATAAATAAATGATTGAAACTCTACTTGACCTATCCACACTAATGGAAGGAATGACTTGAACCAAATTAATTATTACATTATTAGAACACAAAATAGGAATGGACTAACTCGATCTCTCCTTGGATTATGATAGGATAATACCTTGGGTACTAGGAACCCCATTTCGATTCAATGATGCAGTTTTCTTAGGTTAATACCCACCTAGACTTCGGTTCTTGTCTATTCCTCGGATGCCTATTATACTACTATAGGGTCCTTCTCATTATTACAGGACACCTTGTATACACTCCTTAGATCCAACATTTACCTGTAGGTGACATGATGAATGCCCATATGAAACTGTCTTTGATTAGCCCCATTATAACATTGTTGATCACCTTGGAATCAATATGCTCTTTATTGTGGAATGCCTTATATTAAACTCCATGGATTACACTCTTACCCCTTAGATAGACTCAGGTACTCCCAAGTTATCATTCCATGATATTTACATTATCTTGGTTTTTACCTAAGAACTCCCTCACTGGATATCATTGTCAGGTTTCTTTGTTACATATTGGGACCTTCACTACTTATACAATCATGAGGTGATGTCAATGCTGGCTATGCCTCACATGTCCTATTAACATTAAATGTTAATTACTTAATTAATGAACTAGTTACATGTTCATACCCCATCCAAAGGCTGAAGTAGATACTTAGGTATTTAGTTATGTTTTACTACTTTCTTGACTTTATATATGCATGCCTACACACTGCTATATTCCATTACATGGGCCAAATGTCATACAAACCATTGGTGGTGGCCCTATGAGATTTATCTCTCACCCTCTCCAGGTGCCGTTTGGTACCCTGAGTTAATTACATGGTCGTAGGTTTTGAAAAAGGGAAGCATACAACTTGAATACTTGATTACGTGCTATTAGAATGGAGCTTGATAGTAGATGATCGAGTTGGGTCTCGGGATTCTTGGAGTAGTCTTTGTTTTCTTTTACCTTATGGAACATGTTATTCCCTCTATCTTGTATCCATGTTTTCTATTTTTCTAGTGTCATGACATTAAATAATAATTATTCTAGTTGACACGATTATTATTATTCTTTTTTATCTATTTCATCAGTTTTCTTCCAATATTTATTTATATCATTTATAATTCTTCTAATGATTACTATTCAATTATATTCCTTCCATTTTTCTACACTATGCCAATGAGGGAATAGTCTTCCCAAGGACAAACCCTAGGTCTTTGTAGCTAGTCTCCATCCTCTCGCATTTTGGAAGATGTGCTTGAGGCCTTGTGGCCCACTGGGCTCGAGGCACCCATTAAGTGGGATCCGAATCCAGGTGGTCACAAAGTGGAATCAAAGTCTGGTTTCCTTTCTTAATTTAAAATTTAGATAAAATAGATTGGAGAATATTAATTCATGGTACTTGGTCATAAACCATGCATGGTCATTGCGAACCCATGTTCAGGGTAAAAACCAAGTTGCATAATTATAATGGTTGTTTTTATTTTTCCTATTATAGTTGTTATTATTACACCATTGGGTGATGAACATGTTCTGTGGAGTTTTTTATTATTACTCTATTAAAAATTTATTTCATCCCTAGACCAATGATTTGAGGGCCAAGAGAACTATTACATGAGTCATTATAGGTAGAAAGAGTTCACATTTTATGCATATTACCATTCTATATTGGTGGATTTCAATGCTTTTCATTACTTAAGATGCATAAATTTTCTGAGTGATACTGTGCTAGTTTCTTGTACTTTTTCTAATTTTGTGGTGATTAAGTGATTGCATGTCTCAATTCATGAGTTGTATGGGCCCTCATGGGTTTAGATGAGTAATTTACCATGTCGATCCATTATGCTACAAATAAATGGATGTTGTTTCTGGTGATAGGTGTATGGGAATTGATTCAATAGAAATGGATATCCATTATAATGTGAATCTAGAAAACTAAAATGAATTGGTTACACAACTTTATACTTGTCATTTTTTTGAAAGTCAAAGGAGTGATCCTAGAATGTAACTTCCAAATGACATGAATATTACACTTGATCAATTAATGATACCTAGTTGTCTATGAGGGTAGTTTGGGTAGTATGCCTTGGGTAGTGATTTTTTCTACATTTAGTTTCTACTTGTGATGAAATCTTATGCTCTTAATCTTGTTCTAAGTTGTGATTGGAATTTTTAGGCCAATGCTGCTACAAAATCCTCATGTTGTTTTCCAGGAAGATGGTTATGAACATGATCCAGACATGGTGGGCCCTGAGCCACTGGTCTTACTTACTAGAGTACCACTCTTGAGGCACAACCTACTATACCTGATCCGAGCATTGATGCCCAAGTCCATGATAGATTCTTACATCTGATGCAATACATGCAAGGTGCTCCATGGGTTTCACCTACGAAGGCTAATCTGAACTGTGAGTTCCAGTAGCAGCATCCTTTTACTTTTTCTAGGGATGGAGGTTCTCAAGCTTCTGAGTCTTGGATAGAGGCCCTGCTATCTCTATTTGATCATCTGAAAATTCCTCTAGAGTGGAGAGTCAAGATTTACACATACATGCTTTGGGATTCGACCAAGATTTGGTGGGATGTGATTACAAAGGCTGGTTTTCATCAAGGAAAGTTATGAGTTGATTTCCATACTTCCTTATATGATCAATTATTTCCTAAAAAACTGAGAGCCAATAGAGATTGAGTGTTTATGCATCTCGATTAGGGTTCTATGTCAGTTATGGATTATTCAGCACGTTTCATTGATTTACAGAGAATTGCACCGCTTCAAGCTAGTGATTAGCATTCGCGTGTTATACATTTTTAGGATGGGCATCAGTACACCATATAAATTTAGGTGAATGCCTTTAACCTTTATACCATTTATGAAATAGTTTATCAAGCCCTTATCATGGAGTATAACCTGAGGTACAATGAAATTACTAGATTTAAAAGATTATGTCTGCATCAGGCCATTAGTTTGTCCGGTGGTGGGAAACATTCCCTCGAGGTTTCCTATCCTGGAAGTGACAACTATAGTATCCAGTTTCTTAGATATGTGGTGTGTCATCAGTATAGAATGAAAGGGCTTAAGAAGACCCAATGTGATAGAGACCCTATGGAGTGCCGAGTATGTGGTCGTATGGGTCATCTTCAACGTTTCTTCAGGACCATTCCACCAGATTCTACTCTCCACCTACATGAGAAAGTTATTTCACATCGTGTCAAGAGGGGAGTTGGAGTAGCATTTTCAGGTCTGGATGAGGGCGAAGATGTGGCCTTGGTAGTTCGAACCCTAATCACCAGTAGTGCCAGCAGAACAGTCATGATCTTGGTAGTCCATTTGTTCCACATGGACATGGATCAGGTAATTGCATACTTTACAACTGATACCCAAGGAACATGCTACAAGAACTTCTATAGTATGAGGTACTATTATAGTAGACTCTACTATTGTCACTTCATTGTTTGATACATGTTCTTATAACTATTTTATTGCTATATCTATCATGGAAAGTCTCAGACTAGAGATACAATATCACTATGGTGTAATGACCCTCGATACACAATTTTTAATTTGGACAGAGATCATACGCTAGTGTAGAGACTGCCCCTTGAGGTAGGCAGTTACCCTTTCAGGTGGAATCCCTTTGTTCTCGAGATGAAAAGCTTTGATTTCATTCTTGGGGTGGAATGGTTATTCCACTTTCACACATTTATAGACTGCTATCATCTAAGGGTTTCTTTTACATCACTAGAAGGCATCAATTATATTTTCAAAGGTGAGTAAGATGTCCAGGATCAGAGAGATAGAACAAAGCATCATGGGATAGGTGAAGTGACCACACAAATTGCATATAGTTTCTTAGAGAATTATGGTTTGCTTCAAAATAATTTCCCTCTAGTAGTTTATCAATTTAGGGAATTCTCTCCTGATGATTTTTCATTATTAACTCATAAGAGAGAGGTAGATTTTACAATTTATCTGGTTCTAGGAGAAACTACAATGTACATTCCTCTATACAGGATGGCACATATTGAGCTTCAGGAGCACATGCAGTAGATAGAGGACTTAGAGGCTGAAGGCTTTATACGACCTAGTACATCCTCTTGGGGTTCACCTTTTATTTTCTCCAAGAATGAGGATGGAAACTTACGTCTATGTGTGGATTACAGAAGGTTGAACTAGCTTAAAGTCAAGAACTGGTATCCCCTTCCCCGAATAGATAATCTCTCTGACAATCTCCACAGAGCAATGGTGTTCTCTAAGATCGACCTGAGAGCAGGTTATCATCTGGTGCAAGTCATACCATCAAATATACCTTATTCAACATTATATAGTAGGTATGATCTATACGAGTATCTTGTTATGCCATTCGGTCTTACGAATATTCCTTCCATTTTCATGGATTTTATGAATAGGGGTTTCCACCCCTATTTGGACTCTTTTGTCATGGTCTTTGTGGACAACATCTTAGTCTATTTTTACACTCAAAAAATGATCATTACAAAAATCTTGAGATCATTCTGAGTACCCTGAGAGAGCATTAGAATTTTTCCAATCTTGATAAATGTGACTTATGGATTGACATGGTCCACTTATTAGTTCATACTATATCATAATCAGGAGTATCTGTTGACCATGAAAAGGTTAGTGCTATAGTTTCTTGGGAGGAACCCAAGAATGTTTTTGATATCAAGAGTTTCTTAGGGACCAGTGGATATTACAAGAATTTCATACAAGACATATCATGTCATTATTCACCTCTTACTGAACTTAAATAGAAAGGAGTTAAGTTCATGTGGTCAGAATCATGTGAGAAAGTCTTACAAAAACTGAAAGAGAGGCTTGTCTCGACACTAATTTTGATCATTCCTAAAACTAGAAAAGGTTATATCATCTTCTATGATGCCTCAAGAATCATAATAGGAGTAGTGTTGATGCAAGAATACAAAATCATTGAGTCTAGATCTCAAAAGTTGAGGCCTCACGAGAGAAATTACCCAATGATCGACCTCGATCTAGCAATAGGTTTCGATTCCTTACATTGCTGGAGACATTATCTATCAGGTGAGACCATTTTGGTGTATATATACCACAAGGACATAAAGTATAACTTTTCATAGCATGAATTGAACCTCGAAAATGGAGATGGGTTGAATATCTGCAATCCATTGATTTGTAGCTTGACTATATGCCTGGGAAGGGTAATGTGTTCGCTGATGCATTGAGTGGGAAAGCTCAATGGCAAGCTATACATGAACCCAGTGATGAATATAAGTTAATGGAAATATTTTCTGAACATTACCTTGAGTTTCATGATAATCATGAGTATTATTACCTCTAAACCTTAACAGTTACCACTTCTATTCTTGAGAAGGTGAAGAGTACATAGTTTTCAGATCCTAAAGGTTTGGTTTTCCGTGAGAGAATAACAAGAGATAACCCACCTTTGGATTGGTATGTGGATAGAGACGACGTCTTGTGTATAAATGGATGTGTCTGGGTTCCTGTAGATATGAGAGAGGAGTTGATGAAAGAGTCCCACAATTATCATTGAGCAGTCCATCCAGGAATCTCAATGATGCATCAAGATATGTAATGCTAGTATTAGTGTCCTAAAATGAATTGTCAGATTGTAGGATTCATCATTAGGTGTTCCACCTATCAGCAGGTGATGGTGGAGCACCAGAGACCTTCATATTTTTTATAGCTTCTTCCAGTCCCAGAATGGAAATAGGAAGATATTTCTATGGATTTCATAGTCGAATTACCTAGGTCTCCAAAAGGTAGAGATGCTATCTGGGTAGTTATTGACTTACTAAAATAATTATCCCCCTTCATTACTATACGAGAGACTTCTCAGTTGACTAATTGAGAAGACTGTATGTTCTTGAGATCCTATGACTACATGGGGTTCCACATACTATGATTTCAGATAGGGGTGCTTGTTTCACTTCACGGTTTTAACAGTGTTTGAATAATACTATGGGAACTCAGGTACTTCTAAGCACATCATTTCACCCTCAGACCGATGAACAATAAGAATGAACGATACAGGTTATATAGGATATGCTCTGAGAATGTGTCCTTGATTTCTACAGTTCTTGGGAGAAGTGTATCCCTTTAGTCGAGTTTTCTTATAATAATAGATTCCAGGAGACAACTATGATAGATCCTTTTGAAAATTATATGGTAGTCTATGCCGTTCACCCTTGTGCTATCTAAAGGCAAGTGAGGTAGCCCTACTAGGTCCTTATCTCATTCAGGATACTTTAGAACAGGTTTAGTAGGTCAGAAAGCATATGAATACTGGTATGTCTAGACATAAATCTTATACCGATTGTTGTTGATGACATCTTGAGTTCAAGGTTGGGAATTCTATTTTTCTTCGGGTATCACCCAAGCTAGGACATAAATGGTTACAGAAGTAGGGAAATCTATCACCTCATTATGTTGGACCCTTTTAAATTATAGAGAGAGTTATCCCAGTATCCTATTGATTGCTACTACCTTAGAGGTACCATTCCATGCACAATGTCTTTCATATCTCACAGATTCACTAATATCATGCTGACTCGTCTCATACCTTTGATCATGAGGAAGTTGAGTTGGATACCAATGCTACCTTTGAAGAGTATCCAATGTGAATCTTTGACTGAAGCATAAAAGTTCTCCAAGGAAGGTTTGTCCCTCTCATATGAGTGCTATGGTAGCACATCTGAGTATAGGACGAGACATGGGAGAGGGAAATCTATGTACGTGCCCAGTGGCCAGAGTTTCTCTCAGACAATTTTTTGTTACCCTTCGAAGGGGAACTCATGGGAGAGGTCTTTTAAGGGTTGAAGACTATAAGAACCCGATTTTTCACTCAGGTATGGATCCTTTAATGTTATTTCTAAATATTTACTTTGGACATAATATGCATTTATAATGATTTAGTAAAGGTTTAAAGGGTGTATAGGGATTTTTTGGTGCCAGAAACCCATATTTTTGGAGAAATCTGACCTTGCACATGGTTTATAGTAAACCTTGTGGAATTACACATGGTTTGGAAAACCATGCAGATGATGTTTTTTTCCAGATAGAGAAACCTCACACAGTAGGTGCGCAAATCTATGGCCTAACCATGCAATAACCCCTTTTACCAAAGTACCTGTTCATGGGTCACACATGGATTGAAAAATTGGGTAGACCAAACTATTCAGGTAGATCCATCCCACACAGTTTTCACAGGGATTGAAAACTGTGCAGACAAATTGTGAAAATGCTAATTTTCTGGGTAAATTTCCAATTTCCCTTTTAATGATCTATTAATCATTCTCCTCCTTCCCAACTCATAAACTAGCAATATTTTCATCCATTTTCACCCATTTAGAGATTTTTGAAGAAAAAAGATAGGGATCAAGAGATCTCCTTCATCCTATATCTAATCAAGCTTCCGTTCATCATGTTGGATGTGAAATGGTATGTACACGAGTCCTCTATATCCGTTCCTTTTCTCTCTTTCTCTCGACCTAGATATCGCCATGTGATCAATTTTTTTTCTCTTTCATAGATCTAATCCAATCCATGAAAAATCAAGGACTGACAACGGAGGAGAAGGATCGTACAACCCTAAGGTGGGTGTTCTATAACTTATCCCTAATGTTCATTGATTTTTGAATGTTAATGTGGGGTCCCCTGTTTCATTGGAAACTGTTTCTTAAATTTAAATTCCATGGATATACTTTTTAGAATCTTATGGTTATTATCTTTCCAAATTTGGGATTATCTGTTAGTGGTTACACCCACAACTCAATCCACCTCATGTTGAATGTTATTCCAAAACTGGGGTTTTAGTGTTTGGAAACATTTGAGCCACTATTCGGGTGTTCTTTTTAATATCCTTCCTAAAGGTGGGCCTTCTTATAATAAATGGATTTTTTAATGAAAATTTCTTAATGGTATGTACCATGTAATCTCACCACATGACCTTCCTAAGTTAAGTGCTTCCAAATGATTATTAAATGTGAAATGGAAAGTATAATAAGTATATAACTTTGAATTAAAAATGATATTGAATAAAGGATACATGTCCTTAGACCCCCTTTCCATGTTAATGGAATGTTTCAGAGTGAACCTCTCTAATTGAATATTACTTAATGGTTAATTAATACACAATTAAATGGTTTCAATGCTACTTGTCCTATCCACACTAGAGGAAGACAAGGCTTGGACCAATAAATACATGGTTGCGACTTTACTTGACCTATCCACACTAATGTAAGGCAATAATTGAACCAAATGAATTATTACATGATTACAACATCAAATAAGAATGGACTAACTCAACATCACCTTGGATTCTGATATGAGAATAACTTGGGTCTCAGGAACCTAATTATGATTCAAGGATTCATTTTTCTTAGGTTGATACCCACTTAGACTTCGATTATTGTCTATTCCTTAGATTCCTGGTATACTACCATTGGGCCCTTCTAATTATTACAAGATACCTCAGATAAAATCCTTAGATCTAGCATTAACTAGTACATTCCATAGTGAAATCATATAGGGCCCATCTCTACATATCCCTATTTCACCTTGGTTGATCACCTTGGATTCGGTAGGCACCTTATTGTGGAATGCCTTGGATTACAATCCTTGGATTACACTATTACCCCTTAGGTAGACTCAAATACTCCCGAGTTAGTGTTCTGTGAGATTTAAGTTACCTTGGATTTTACCCTAGAACTCCCTCACTGGATATCATTGTCAGGTTTCCTTGTTACATCTTGGGACCCTCACTACTTATACTATCATGAGGTGATATCAGTGCTGAAAATGCCTCACATGACCTAATAACATTAAATGGTAATTATATAATTAAGGAACTGGTTACATGTTCAGACATAATCCAAAGGCTTAAGTAGGTAATTGGGTATTTAGTTATATCATAATGCTTTCTTTACATTATATATTAATACCTTCACATAGATATATTCCATTACACGTGCCATATTTCATACACACCATTGGTGGTGGCCCACTTAGATTTATCTCACACCCTCTTCAGGGGCAGTTTGGTACCCAGAGTAGATTACATGGTTGCATGTATTGAAAGAGGGAAGAATACAACTTCTTATACTTGATTGTTTTTGTTAGGATGAATCATGATAGTTGATGACTGAGTTGGATCTCAGGATGCTTGGAGTAGTCTTTTTTTCTTTTAATTTGTGGAACATGTTATTACTTCTATCTTTTATCCATGTTTTTCGGTTTTCTAGTGACATGACATTAAATCATCATTGTTCCAGTTGAAAAAGTTATTATTATTCTCGTTTATCTATTTCATTTGTTTTCTTCTGTGGTTTATTTATATAATTTATATTGCTTCTATTATTTACTATTTCTTTATATTCCTTCTGATGTGATACACTCTTCTAATGAGAGCATAGTATTCCCTTGAAAACTCCATAGACCCTTTCTTCTAGTCAGTAGCCTCTGGTGTTCGAGAAGATGTGCTTGAGGCCATGTGGCCCACCTAGATCAGGGCACCTATTAAGTGGAATTCAGATCTGGGTCTCCACACATCATAAATATGACAGTTAAATAAAAATCATATATAGATAAATGTAATTATGTGATAATGAATGAGATGTTGTTAAAGAAATAACTACCATAACATACAACAACTAATAACCCATTTGTCTGATAAAATACAAAATAAAAAATAATATAAATAAAGAGATAAGTACATCGATCAAATACCCACTCCATGTTGTATCACATACCATACTCCATGTACATGACTAAGATGAACCACTCGATAATTCTTGTGCCTCATACCAACTAATATGAACTACAACGTAAACATGTTCTCAGATTCTTTAGTATAATAGAGTCTCGAGTATGGTGTGATTAAAAAAATGAATAAGGAACCACTGACATGGTTATATACGTGACCAACAATAGTGGAGTATGTGTATGTGAACTACAGAACTAAATATTACTAATAAATTTTAAAACTAATAATTAAATTAAATAACTAATGTTGTATCATGTGCTTTATGGTTACATGGGTTTCACCGTACATACTTTAGACAGTCACAAAGTATCTCTATGAAATCTATGTCAATATAGTGGGATAAAGGTCCTATCCCAAGTATCTCTTATACTCAGCCTCACAATATATAAAATAGAATTATAGGAAAATTTTTAAATCCAGTTAATAAAGAATAAAGTAGGATCTCAGGAATCAATGGAATACTACTAAATTTATAAGTAACTAGTGGAACCTAAATTACATCTCGTAGTTCCCTATTCTAGTAAAATTTTGATTTATTAGGTCCCAATCCATAGGAAATCATGATTTTTAATCTGGAATAAATTATTAAGGTGATGAACCATATCCAATGTATAAGGATTACTCTCCCCACCTGAGATGATACATAAGTATTAAATAGTCATCTACTGAACAAACTATTTGAAAACAACTTTAGGTAACACAATCATGATGCGTCCTCTCAATCCCAGGGAGTATCCCAATCATCAATTGAGATGCTCATAATAAAAATTGAGTATGTCACATGCATCCAATTATCAAGGTAAATGAATCCAATAAGAAACGTCTGGAATAACTATGATCATAGAATGCTAGTAATCCTGGGTGATATGTTAACTAAGAGTGGTTTCTTATATGTACTCGATAAACACATATTTTTCTATAATAGGGAGAAATCCAAGATACACAAGGAATTCTGGTAATTGTAATATCAAATATGTGATCCTGATATGACCAAGAATCTAATAATCTATAATTATTATTTACTTTTAATTCAAAACATTAAATGGTAAATCACAATATTCAAAGAATCCATCATGATATTTACTTTTATGAAATACATTCAAATAAAAAATTTATAAAATAAATATGACTTTAATCAAATACATTATATTGATTTTCAACACTTACAAATCAAATGTAAATGAAATATGATATACTAGATAAGTAGGTTTGGTCGAAAAATATAAACCCATCTTATCATGTAGTTGGAATTAGTGTCCATGAAAGTTAAACTAATGATTTAGGTGAATACCCTCAGTCATCACTACCCATTACCAATACTCCTCTACTAGTGCCTGAATGTGATCGTTCCACTCTGTTTGGGGTTCCCTACATGTCATAGGTCAAGGTTAAAACACATAAATAATTTTATTAACACCCAATATATACCTTCTAATACAAATTGTATTTTAAATCTTTAGCAAAAAAATCTAGCTAGTCTTTAGGACATGAAAGACATGAAAGTCCAACTATAAATATCAAAGAACCATCCTCTTAAAGGAGGTCACTATGTCACTTTGGTCTAGATAAATTAGGTCTCTCTTACCCATTCAAAACCAATGATCCTCACTAGGGCCTATTTCAACCCATGGTGATGGTTTATAATTAGGTCATGACCAATGATAGCCATGGAATTAAAGTATTTCCCATGGTTTCCAAGTGGACCTAGCACTTATATATATATATATATATATAAATATATTGGCTTAGGAACATGATTTATTTAATAATCTAAACTATCATTTTGAATGGTTTAATTTATTCAATTGACATTTCATTTAATTAATGGGTCTCTCTCTATTAGTGGAAAGACCCAAATACATCACATACCACATACAAATATGAGATATACTAAAAGGGAAAGTATGAAAGAACAGATAACATTAATGAGATTTCTATATATCTCATCTAGGGCTAGCAACAACTTCCAAGGATGATCCAATATTAACCAACATCATCATAGGTCAATCGAGCCCGTATGAACATCTTAGGCCCCTAAATCCAATAAAAAATAAAAACTAAGAGACTACTAAAATTAAAATTAATTTATTAACTAAATTAAAAGATGTTATGTATCTATATAACTCACTGAAAGTTTCCATAATGTTGGAGCCACAACTAAATGGTCACAAAAAACCCAGAACGTACTCCCAACCTTAAACTAGATAAAATCCCTTAAATGCGAAGGGGGAAAATATCTAAAGAAATTTAATTTAAGAATAAAATAATTGAAAATTCCCTACAGTGACATAGCATGATGAAATAATACACAAAGAAATTCAGATGTCCTCCCAGTTCAACCACTTACTTGGTAGAGAAAAATCACCATAAAAACATTCTAATTCAACCATTATCTAGTTGAATTTGAATAAAAAACCTACTCAGTGATCTCAAAAATAGAGATAAGATATAAAGTATATAAATATAAATAAATGGAGGGTTATAAATAAATTAACTCGGTGAAGGAATCCATAAAAATCATTTTCTTGATGGAGCTTAAAGAAGGGATGGAAAAGGGGAGGAGAGCCAGATCACATGAGGGATGAATGGTGGAGAAAGTGGGGGATTCCCTCTTAAAAGAATACTAGGGGGTGGTGGTTGTTGTTTTCCCTCTTTAAATGAGCCACATAGTTTGGTCGCACAATTGTCTAAACTATGCACCAAATCTGTACCACCAATATCAAAAGTTATCACACCATTAATAAGAATAAAAAATGGTATAAAAGACCATGCACCAAAAATATCACATATTTTTAATTAAGTGAAAATACCTACATGGTTTATCTTACCATGAACTTGGGAATTCTAAGCCACATGGTTAGGAATAATTGTTCACCCTAGGTTTTATTTTCCAAAAACACAAAATCTAGGGCCCAAACCCCCATGATGATACCAAAATCTCTAAACCATATATGTAACATTTTTCTAAGTCCAAATAGGGACTTTGAAGGGATTATATCTTTTGGAATTACATTCTAAATCTTTGTTCAAAATCAGTCCCATCCATTAATTGAAAATTCAATTTCCCTTTGAAAATTTTAAATTGTGCAGACAAGAGATCTTACAACCAACCCACTACAATGATTATTTTCCCCGATAAGTCTTTTTTGGAACCAAAACGAACATCACAATCTAATTAGGTCATGAATTTTATATCAAACAACCATGGTTTATCTTTGAACACCCCATGTGCTTCCAAATCACCATATTGAACAAACAGTGCTTAAACCACCAAAAAATGATCCATCACACATAAAAACTAGAGAAACATCATGATAAAACCTATACATACCCATATAATATAAAATATGATCATTTTATGGTCTGAATCATCACCCATAATATGAAACATTCCACTATAGGTTCTATTTTAATGTATAATTCTAAGGCATGGTGCTTTCACCATCAATATTTAATTCTAAAACCATCCCCTAGAATCCTAAAATTTCATCCATCATGGTTCCCAAAAACCCAATTTAGGTTAGACATGAGAATAGTGATTAGATATCCTCCATATGAACCATCCTAAGAAATCTTGGTCTATGATGCCAATGTATAATCCAAACCTGTTCATGATGCCATTATATGAGGAGGTATCCCATGATCATCCGAAGCTACTCACTAAATATTGTTCCAGAAATTTAGTAAATTTTTCTAGATGAACCATCCATAGAATTATGATAATTATTAGATCCCATCCCATACCACATCTGAACCCATACAAGGAATTCACTAAAGAATCCATAAGTACCTAGGTCCATTTAACCAATAGCATCAAATCACCCAAATGACCATCCAATGATCAATCTCACTCATAGAACTCATTTCAAAATGAGAGACACACCCATGATCAAACTACTACTCTCCATAATATGATAATCCCAATCTTCACACCAATAAAATGTGTTAATGATTACCATGACTCAAAATCTATCCATCATTGGACATAACCACAAGCCATGCCAAACTCTCTCATTCCCAATCATAAATGAAAAAGTCACATATCACCCATTACCGACATATAGGATCAATATCCATTCCATTCATTAAATTTAAAATCACAGTGGTGTTTACAACCCCCAATATATTCCTCAATAGATTTTACCATTAGACGCATGATGCTCCTCCTAAGCAAGGATCACCTCAAGCCAAACAATACATCCCTTTTACCAACCACTAACACCATGACTCCCAAAAATATTTTTAATGTCCTACCCTAAATTAATCAATTCCAAGTGACCAGATTAATTTCATAATAATCTATAAAAATGAGGAACTTCCTCTATTTAACTCTATGATTCATGTCACCATGACCATAGGAATCTTATTTATTTACTATTCTACCTCAGTCTGCTCATGACTGACATGGATTTCATACCTCAATGGAACTACATGTGACTAGTGTGTGTCACACATATATCTCTAACATAATGATAGTATGATTCTGCATTGCCTAATCACATGACCCAAATAACACTATTGTGATTCATGTGTGCACAAGGTAAACCTAACTATGCTATATGGCATGTCAATATCGATATTATAGGACCTCCCTGGGTAATCCTCTTAAATATTAGAAACCCAAGGTGTTACCTGATTCATAAAATGACCCAAAAACTCATGGTTTCATCTCAGAATCTATGATGATTGTCCTGAGTCTAAACCAAGTGAATATGATCAACAATCTTAGGAACGACCTGACGGTTTTCCAGTCATGAGGATCAACCTATGTCATGAACACACTACTACAAACACATACACTAGTCAATAGGACTAGGAATACATAGTATGATAACATACTATGCATTAGTGTCATATGGTGAAGGAAATACCTATGATTTTCCTCAATGGAAATTACTAACTCAGGATAATCCCTCTTACAGGCTACCCTTGATCACAGTAATGCTAACCCCATGGGTCAAATTCACAACTAAGTTTATCTAGGTTTTCTGACTATCACTACCTATCATGTATCACATCCAGGACAATAGTTCTGACCACTTATCCCTTATGTCTACCACACATAGGTCATATATTGTTTTACTTATAATGCACATGAAACATCATTATTCCCACATTAACTATTAGTCACAATATAAATTATCTGAAAGAATCACTAAGGTAGGTAATTCTGAAGTCTAGTTAATATAGTATTGACATATGAGGGTTAAAGAATTTCTATATAGTTTAGTTATATGAGTTTTCAATTCCATGTTATAGAGGAAAACACCATATAAGTTGTGATTGTCATATCATTTAAGTGTAACCCATTTTTAATCATTTCAATGTAATATTATAATTCCTTAATAATTTAGGGGATAAATTTCTGAGAATCATATTACTAGGACCCAATCCACTTTGAGAACCATCATATGAGGTTTCTCCATGAAAGATCCCGATGCTGACGAATAAAGGACGATGAAATGACCCTTATCGAGTTTCCATATATGGTAATTCCCCATCAAGATCGTAGCTCACTAAAAGGTATATAAGTACCTATAAATTTCATGATGGATGATCTTTCTAGATAAAAATAAATTAAGGATAGTTATGTGATATATCATAAAAGGATATATAAAACATGACATGTGTGTTGTTATGAATTTTTAGTTAATATCACCTTAAAAGGTTACAATGATAAGGGGTCCTACTAAAAAGGCCTTCACTACTAACATAGACCTATAAGGGTAACCTAAAAGAATTAAGTTCCAAGTAAAACCTTCTATAGTCAATACAAGAGAACTGAGTGTATACATGATTCTTATAATGTTCCTTCTATAAAGAATCACATGCCCCTAGTGACATACCAGACTTACTAATGAGGAACTGAGTACCTATTGAAACCTACTATATGTCACTACACCTCTTATGAAATAGGATCTGTATCTATGTCATTATAAACAAGTTATATACTGATTCAGTCTATATAGATTTTCATAATATAATGTAAACAAGGTGACACATCATAGTAAAATTCCACCAAGAACCTATATTGTGAAACACTGTTTAGTTTATTGTTGACACATTAAATAGCTCAAATCAGTCAGTAATGAAATGAAAATACATAAGGCCTCTAAGATGTGGATACTATCTACCTAATATAATGTAATAAATTCCTCTTTCCTCTACAATGCAATAGTAAAATCATGTCACTAGACCCATAATAATGGGGAATGATCTGTAAATCCCTAATAAATCATAAAATTCACTCCACATGTGCGTATCTTGAAGTGAAAATCATACACAATAGTAACATTTAAATTAATAAACATCAATACCATACAACTAATAACATGGATATCTAACCAGAACAAGTATTCTTGACACATAAGTCCTATATCCATCACATGATTTGAAACATACCAAAAAATCTAGTCCACCATGACCTATATAATAAGACAATAGGAATATAACTCATTTAATACTACATTTTCAAATCTATCACATGTTACTATAAAAAATAACTATGATGGGTCATCATGTGGCCTCATGCACACATCCTCAATAACCAAAGGATACCAACTTATTGTAAGGTCCTAGGTTGTAACCCCGGGGAGAATATTCCCTAGTTTAAAAATAAGAAAGTAGTAGAATAACTGAACATAAAAAACATCTCAAGTAAACTGAATGTGAAATAAAATAAATAAAATAATTTAATATAAAATAAAATAAATTAAAGGACCAAATATGCAAACAATAATACACCTTATCACCCATTTGGTTGATATATACATGAATAAATAAAATAAATATTGATAAATTAAATTTCCTAACTTCCCACTCCAAGATATTTCACATGCCTTGCTTCATGTACAAGTCCATAATGACCAACTCCATCTGTCCTAAGATACAACCCAAACCATACCTATAAATATTAAAAAATAATCTTGGCTACCCTAGAGAAATAGAGGCCCAATAAGAGTGTGTGTATAAGAATCAGTATGGAACCACCATTGTAGTCCCATACATTGTCAGTAATAGCATAGGATGTGAATATGATGCCCTCAAATGAATAATAAAAAAAATGAAAAATTTATATTGAATAACTAGTTTCATACACTGGGATTGATGGATACCCATTTCTAAATATAATTTCATCGATATACACCATAGTATCTATAAGAGTGATATAACACTATAGGGGGGTACATGTCCAATCCATATGATCACCCACAATCACCTCGAATAAATATAAAATATAATTCTATGTATCAGCTGTACTTCTTATAAATAAGGAATAAAATAGGATCCTTGGAAATTTAGTCATACTAATAAATCCATAAGTAATTGGTGGAATTTGAACAACTTATCAACATTCCCTATTATATTACAACATCGGATTCCTAGGTTTCAGTTCATAGGGTTTCATGACTTGAAAATTGGAATGAATTCCTATGAGGATGAACCTTAGTCAATTTAGAAGGAATACTCCCCAAATGTAAGATGATAACTCAACATTCATCATACATTGTCCCAGCTAAATATTCCCAAATATTTTAGGGAAATGTAATCATGGTGAATCCACTGAATTGTAGGGAATATACTAGATGGTAATTGTAGTGATCATTATAAACCTCAGTGATTTCACAAACATCATGTTCTTAGGGGAAATATGACCACCTAAAAACCACAAACATGATCTGGATCATAGTGTTCTAGGAATCTTAGATGATACACTAACTAAGAGGGGTTTTTGATATACACTTGGAAACCATATATGTTGTCACGACCCACCTTCTTCAAGATGAGGGAAGGGATAAAAAAGTGAAACACCATTCCTTAATCTAGATGAAAGAGAGATAATGAACCCCAAGTCCCTCCTTCAATAGGCCCCAGAGTGGTGACTAGAACCAAGGGTATAAAATCTAACACCAAATGGAAGGCATTACCATTTTTTATGAAAACAGGATCAGAAGATAAGATGGTAAAAATCATAAACAACACCAAAAATATATATAATGGAAACAAAAATCCACCCCATGCATGAATTAAATGTAAAATGTGACAAAAGTATAACCAATAAACCAAAGAAAGTACCAAAAGAAAGTTACTAATAGAAGAAAAACAAAAATCCCAACCCCTAAGCTTGAAAAGTCTAGCATGGTCCACAAAGTCTTCATGGAAACCTGAAAACAATTTTACAAACTTAGGGTGAATATACAAGTATACCCAATAGGAAAACTAAATCTAGCTGTATACAAGTGGGGAAAATACTAATGCTCCTGTGAGATAATAGTAAAACCTCAAATAACATACCAATGAGTACTAACAAGCCTAGCCTCACCAAGGAACACTAAAAAAATTAATGTAAAGTTAAGTAATAGTATAATCACATCGACATTTGGGTACCCCACACCACTTTCCCACTTGTTATCTACTCATTCCAAATGGCCAGCTTCTTGACTATACCACTATTATAAAATGTAGATCCACTTCTACAACCTACTCACACATACCTAGGCCTAAAAACACACCCAAATCCCACCCATAGACCCTGGGCCAACAATAACCACGCCTTTCGCTGGAAGACACCTCATCCTCATCCTGAAGACACTTGGGAAAAACATTCTAGCATGGAAATACCTTGACCCATCATCCATACCAAAAACCTACCTAATGGATCTTGGACTATGGTATACCACAATCCATTACATCCTGCTGAGATACGCTCGAGCGGTAAGAACTAGAAGAGGGTGTGAGGAAGAATGTCAATAACTAGCCATCCATCCTTCCATCAGGATGTTGGGAAAGACACCATCCTCCATGAAATGGGGGTGTTCGACACACAGTTCGCAACACGGGTGATGTGAGTATATAAATCACAAGGAACTTCAATTTATATATACAAGTAAAAAAAATCATATCCCAACCTACCTGTCTCAAAACAAACAACCAGCCCACCATAACCACTTTTACTACTACCCCTACATGCACAACTACACAAACTGTAACTGCCAAAGCATAAAACCAACCCTGTTTTCATTTAACCACATGTAATTCATTAATTAAGGGGTTAACCTAAATTTATTCCCACACTAACTGGGGAAACTACCATGAACAACATATGCAATAATTCTCATAAGGTTAAGATCCTGATTAACACACAATGACCAACCCACTTCATTCTTATATACCACCTATAGTGAACAAGGGAAGAGGGACCAAGGTAAAGAATTTCCATTTTAACACCCATTCATAAAAAATAGAGAACAACTAAACATTAGTACCAATACATACCCCCTTTTTTATGGATACCTATTCAACCACTACCAACTATCATTCTTCAACATTATCCCGCTCAATCGTACCCTCACAGAAAAACCCATCAGCTCCTCTACACAACAACACCACACCTGGAACTTTTATAAACATCAAATCACAACACACCTAGTAATACATCCCCACTACCCAACCTGTAACATCCCAAGTAAGTAATGAATAATAGATATTTTTATCCATGTCTATTAATGATTAAGATAGTGTTTTAGAGGCTTAAAATGAAAATAAATACAATCTTATGCATGGAATAAACTAATATTCTTAAAAGATTGTTTTACTGCCTTTTGATGACAAACCATTTTTGAATCTATATTTTGACAATTTTATAAACTATTTTTGTCAAAATAAACTTATCCTTTATGATTGGGACATAAAAATTTACCTTGTGTGAATTTTTGGTATTTTTCTGACAATATTCATTTTTTAATGAATAGTGAAAAATACTGCATTTTGCATCAAAACTGCTTTTTAATCTAATTTATTTATATGATTAGATTATGTTTTGAATTGGTTTTGAAGTGAAATTAGAATATATTTTTACCATTTTATCCAATGGTGGTCATTGGAAGCAATTTCACTTTGAAATTAGACTTAAACTGGTGTCAATCTTTTGATACTTATTGTTTTGTAAAAACACGCTTTTTGCTCTGGCAGCGGGAATTAATTATTAAATTAATTAATGTGACTTATATGATTTGAATTTTGTAAAATAGACTTCATTTTTGAATTCGGAATATCAAATATAGCTTAGGGTGAATTTTTGGTAATTTTCTGAAAAACTTCAATTTTTGATGAATAGTGAAACCACTAAGTGGTAATCAAGCAAACTGATTTTTCAGTTAAATGAAAGTTTACCACTAATGTGTATTGAATTTTAAAAATCCGACATACATGGTTGTCATTAGTATGTAAAATGTGGTTCAATGAGATTATAATAATTTTTTGGTGAATAGTAACTTATTAAGTTCTTAATCACGATTAGTGGTAATTAGGGTAGTTTAAGGTATAAATAATACTTTAATAAAATGAAATGACCTAGAAACATGTCCCAACCTCATTGGTTGTGTCATGGCAGACCATGACATTCCATGGGTCAACTTGGGGACCCCATGGATCCACTTTTGTTGGGAAATGACATAAATTACTTTTTATTTAATGTTAAAGTGAAAATGACACAAACATAATATATTTTATGAAAAAAATTTTTAAGTGGGGTTATACAAGTCCAAATTTTTATTATAAATAGTAATTGGAAAGCTAAAACGATTTACTACATCATAGTATTTTTTTTATGATTTTTAGACATTAAATAAATTAAATTATTTATGACATAATAATGATGCAGCGATGACATCATTATTTGACGATTTAAATAAAATGGGAAGATAATGTAAAATATATGAACTACACATGGCCAAAACCAATTGGATGAGTGGATTTCGAACCCTTATCACCTTATCCACGAATTATATCAATGTGGGACCTT
Organism: Viscum album; assembly: GCA_963277665.1. NCBI lineage: Eukaryota > Viridiplantae > Streptophyta > Magnoliopsida > Santalales > Viscaceae > Viscum > Viscum album. Next base: position 1,127,948,954 of record OY728128.1, on the reverse strand, counting down.
TTAAAACCGAAACACATTTTCAAATAAAGTAATGTTTCTTTACTTTCCAAAAGTGCCCCTCCTCTCCTCTTATAAAAGGCCCCCACCTCTACCTCATTTCACACACTCTTCAAGCCTTTGGCTCAGCCAAACCCTGCCCATTTGCTCTCTCCACATCCCTCTCCTCATCCTAGAGGATTCCCTTTGGGCATAATCCTTTCAAAGGAAGCCTTTAGGCTCAAATCAAAAGGAGTTACACTTTTTAAGGTAATTCGTTCTCTCATGTTCATTTGTTTTATTTTGCTTCTCCAACCCCCTAAACTCTTTTTATTTACTTATTTTGTAACAACACCAGTATCTTAAATATACAAGGATGTTGTTATAATATTTATTTGAGCTACACTCTCACACAACTACATCAAATGGTTAAAGAACATACGGTTTCCGTGGATGGCGAAATTCTGCCTCCCGAAACGATGATTGTTCAACACTCATTTAACACCTTCAAAGGTGGCCATTATGATGTCAATATTTTCATATATGATATATAATATGTTTATGTTTTCCTTAACCTTCTGTTTTTTTTCATTTTGGGCATACCTTTATGGTTTCCATTATGGGTAAAACACGATATCTTCATTTTAGGAAGTGCGGACTACCGCCCCTAAAAGTGATTTGATTCGTTAATACCATATGTGGGATGTGTAAAGGATAAAGTTAATGATATTATATATGTTATTATACTAGAATTATAATATACTCTTATATCATTATGATTCCATTCCAGAAAATATGAAATAGAAATGGAAGTAGCATTCATGCGTACGTACGGCTTACCGTCTCCATGAATGGTGCATTTCATTTCTTACCTCTAAATGTGATGTAATATTATAAATGCATGTATGTAATGGATATATATGACATATATGATATCTACATCATGAATACCATTCTGGATATAGTGAACCTTTGACCAAATTAACAACATGTAAGTGTAAGAAGTCTATTTTTGACTTAAGAACCAAATACCGACAAAATAAACATTATTAACTTAACTGATTACATGATGTTCATAACATGGTATAAAAGGAATAATGAACTTGAAAAAGATTCATAAGAAAGTAGAGATTAACTCAAGTTTATTATTCAGGAGATTAAAGAACGGTCGGGTCAAGTCGGATACGAGGTATGGGACTTCGTCTCAATCTCCTTTCGTTGAGGCATATTTTATTTTATACACAACTTTCTTTTATACGGTGTATAAACCCCTTTGACTTTTACGTTTATTCAAAAGGAATCTTTTTTTATACGAAGTGTTTACTAAACGATAAAAGGGAATGTTTTTGTCGTACGTATGCGGCGACAACGACTTCTCCGCCGTCGTGACCGTTATTTGAGTTTCGGCTTCCTCTACAAGCCATACCTTCTTTTTAAAAGAAAAATAAATACCATGTTTTACTTTTCTTTTATTTTAGTATTGAAAATGGTTTTCATAATGTTTTTATATCAATGTGTTGTATCGATATCTCATGATTGAAATGTGGAAATTTTATGTTTCCTTTATGCATTTTTTATGTGATATGATTATGTTATGGTTCTTGGGCATTATTATGAAGACGGGTGGTTCCGTGATAAACTAAGGGCGGGTGAGCCCATTATAGCTCTCCAATGCATTGGGTAACGCGAAGGAGTGAAACGTTAAGGTTTCTCCGAAGAGATTTTAGGGAATATACTGTGATGGGTATTCCAAACGTAACCAAGAGGGTTACTCCCTACGTAAGAATGTTATGAATGCCTCAAGTTACCTTTATGTCTTATGATTTCTATGATTTATTCATGATTTGATGAGGTATATTAAAGTGATTATGTTTTATGGGTAAAGTATGATTTCACTATTATGTATGTATGTACCCATGTTTCCTTTCCATGTTTTTATAACCCATACTGAGTTTTTATGCTCATCCCAAGTTTTTGAAATGTTTTTCACAGGTCAAGGGAAAGGTACATAATAAGATGATAGAGTCAAGGATGTGTCAAGAAATAATCCATGTTTTATTTTAAATGCGTTTCCATTGATGGGAATGAAGAATACTATTTTTATGTAACCACTTTGTTTATATGTGGAATGTAATGCAAGTTTTATGATCTAATTCTCTAAAACTCTAAACCCGAAAAGATCCTCAATGTGTAATCTTGTAATAACTCAAGATTAAGTAAGTTTTAAGGCTAGGGCCTTATAGTTGGTATCAAAGGTCGGTTTAGATAACTTTAGGAGTTAGAATTCTATTAAATGATTATCCAAAAATATTTTTTTGAAATGATATAGCATTTAAAGATTACCATGTTGCTTCATCTAAGACATGTTTGTTCAGAATGGTTTTCCGCAGAGGAAACAGGGAAGCAGTGCTAGGAAGGCATACAGAAGGAAATAACCTTCCGAATCAGCATCCAGAAATGGTCGGAATTGGAACTGAACAGTTTGTTGTAGTAACGGCGCAGTTGACTCAAGCGATAAATGGCGGTGGTATCCGTGCACGAGATCAGCCAAATCAACCGCAGAGGAACATGTCAGTGGTGGAACATTTCATGAGGCAACATCCCCCATCATTCAGAGGATCATCTGACCCTGTGCTAGCTGAAGGGTGGATTAAAGCACTGGAGAATATTTTTGATGTCATGGGGTGTTCAGACAATCAAAAGGTTAGTCTTGCTATTTACCGTTTGGAGGGTGAAGCAGATCAGTGGTGGTCTATGGTTAAAAATATCAGGGACGCCGATGAGATTGATGCTCTTGACTGGGATGAATTCAAAGGTATGTTTCTTGAGAAGTATTTTCCTAAGGCTGTTCGACTTAGGATGGAAAAGCAATTCTTGGAATTGAGGCAAGAGGAAGACTCAGTGGCTGCTTATGAAGAAAGGTTCACTCGATTGGCAAGGTATGCTCCAAATTTTATTCGAGACCTTGATAGTAAAATCAATCGTTTTTACTCAGGATTAAAGCCAAAATATCGAAGGGCATTAGCTTCTCGTGAGTTTAAAAGTTATGAAAAGCTTGTTCGATGTGCTGAGAAGGTGGAAATGGAGTTTGCCGATGACCAAGTGTTCTATAACAACCAGCAGAAGAAGAGACCGAGGTGGCATGAGAAAGGTAAGAATTCTTCAAAAAAGTATGATGATAAGAGAACTAAGTTTCCAGTTTGTGATAAATGTGGAAAAAGGCATGCTGGGGAATGTCTTTTGAATTCTGGGAAGTGCTACCGATGTGGTAAGATGGGACATAAGGCTCGTGATTGCACTGAAAAGGATCAAGGTGAAGGTAAGAACAAATTTGATTTACAGTTAGTGAAATGTTATAAGTGCAATGAGATGGGTCACTATGCAAACGAGTGTCCGACAAGGAGCTTGAGTGATGGGAAGCAGTTAGACTACAAGCAGAAAGGGGTAGTGAAATCCTTTTCAACTACTTCAGTAGATGTCGGGCCATCAAATGATGTTGTATCAGGTACTTCGTTTGTTTTTTCAGATTATGCCAGTGTGTTGTTTGATTCGGGGTCTACACATTCTTTCATCTCTGAAACCTTTTCTAGTAAAATGGGAATACCATCTCAAGAAATGACTCCTGAACTTTTGGTAAAAACACCTGGGGGAAATGTCGAGGCAAAAAGAATTTATAAGAATCTTCCTATCCTTATCTGTGGAAAGAACCTACTTGAAAACCTTATTTTTCTACCTCTAGTAGAGTTTGATGTTATCCTGGGTATGGATTGGCTCTCTATTTACCATGCTAAGATTGACTGTAGAGCTAAAGAAGTTTCTTTTCAGAAAGACTTTCAGTTTGTTTACAAGAATGAACCCTTACTTTTGATAACATATCAAGAGGCCGAGAAACTTGTAAAAGATGGAAATGAATGTTACCTTGCACACGTTGTTGAAAATAAAGGAATTGTTCAGATTAATGATGTGCCAGTGGTAAATGAGTATCCTGATGTTTTTCCTGATGAGTTGCCTGGAATAATACCAGATCGGGAAGTTGAGTTTACTGTTGACTTAGTTCCTGATGCTAAGCCAATTTCAAAACCCCCTTATCGAATGGCACAAATTGAACTTTTAGAGTTGAAGGAGCAATTGCAAGATTTATTAGAGAAAGGTTTCATTAGACCTAGCACATCACCATGGGGTGCTCCTGTTTTATTTGTTAAAAAGAAAGATGGTTCTATGAGACTTTGCATTGATTATAGAGCCTTGAATAATATCACTGTTAAGAACAAATATCCTTTGCCTCATATCGATGATTTGTTTGATCAGCTCCAGGGAGCTCAGTTTTTTTCAAATATTGACTTGAGATCGGGGTACCATCAGCTGAAGGTAAAGGAGGCAGATATTCCGAAGACCGCGTTCCGTACGAGATATGGCCATTATGAATTTGTAGTAATGCCTTTTGGGCTAACCAATGCACCTGCTGTATTCATGGCCTTAATGAATAGAATTTTCCATGAGTTCTTGGATAAGTTTGTGGTGGTTTTCATTGATGATATTTTGGTGTTTTCTAAAAGTAAAGAGGAGCATGAAAAACATTTAAGGGTTATCTTGAAAACCTTAAAAGAAAATAAACTGTATGGGAAATTCAGTAAGTGTGTGTTTTGGTTGCAACAAATTTCTTTCCTTGGTCACATTGTTTCTAAAGATGGAATAACTGTTGATCCTGCAAAAACAAAAGTTGTGGAAGAATGGCCAAGACCCACAAATGTAACCGAGATTCGTAGCTTCCTTGGTTTGGCGGGCTATTACCGAAGGTTTGTTAGAAATTTTTCATGGTTATCTAGTCCAATGACTAAGCTAACTCGGAAGGGTGTTAAGTTTATCTGGACAAAAGAATGTGATGATTGTTTTCAGGAATTGAAAAGAAGATTGGTGAATGCTCCAATTTTGGCACTACCTTCCAGGAATGGTGAGTTTGTTATATACAGTGATGCTTCATTGAAAGGACTTGGTTGCGTCCTAATGCAGAATGATCAGGTAATTGCTTATGCTTCACGACAGTTGAAAACTCATGAGGTAAATTACCCTACACATGATTTGGAATTAGCTGCTGTTGTTTTTGCTTTAAAAATTTAGAGGCATCATTTGTATGGAGTAAAGTGTGAAATATATACCGATCACAAAAGTTTAAAGTATATATTCACTCAGAAAGAGTTAAACATGAGACAAAGGAGATGGCTGGAATTAATCAAGGATTATGATTGTACAATTCATTACCATCCGGGAAAAGCAAATAAAGTGGCTGATGCTTTGAGTCGAAAAAGTAATGCTTCATTAACAATGTTGCATTTGGAACATGATCCTTTGGTTAACGATTTGATGAACTTTGGCATAGAAGTTGTTGGTGCATGAAGTCCTTCTGTTTTGTTTCAGGTATCAGTGAGATCCTCTCTATCAGATAGAATCAAGCAAGCACAGAAGCAAGACAGTGAGTTGCAGAAAAGGGTAGAGCTGGTTCAGAAAGGTAAGTTTCCTGAATTCAACATTGATAATGATTGCGTTTTGAGATTTGGGAAGAGATTGTGTGTGCCTTGTGATTCACAGTTGAAGAGAGAGTTGTTATGTGAAGCTCATAGTTCTCCGTTTTCAGTTCATCCGAGGAAAACTAAGATGTATAGAGATCTGCGAGAGTATTACTGGTGGGATGGAATGAAAAGAGACATTGCTGATTTTACTGTGAAGTGTTTGACTTGTCAGCAGGTTAAAGCAGAGTGGCAGTTACCGAAAGGGATGCTTCATCCTTTACCAGTACCAGAGTGGAAATGGGAGAATATATCCATGGACTTTGTTGTTGGATTACCGAAGACATCTCGAGGTAATAATGCAATCTGGGTTATTGTTGATCGCTTGACCAAATCTGCTCATTTCCTTGCTATACGAGATAATTTCTCTCTTGATCAACTTTCCCGTCTGTATCTTAAAGAGATAGTCAGGTTACATGGAGTTCCTCTCTCCATTGTATCGGATCGTGATCCCAGGTTTACTTCTAACTTTTGGAAAGGCCTTCAGAAGTCTTTGGGTACTGAGTTAAATTTTAGTACAGCTTTTCATCCTCAATCAGATAGGCAGTCAGAACGAACAATTCAGACATTGGAGGATATGCTACGAGCTTGTTCTATGGATTATCAGGGAAGTTGGGACCAACATCTTTCTTTGGTTGAGTTTTCATATAATAACAGTTTTCATTCCAGTATACAGATGGCACCATTTCAGGCATTATATGGGAAGCGGTGTCGAACTCCAGCTTTCTGGGATGAAGTGGGTGAAAGAAAGTTGATGGGACCAGAATTGGTAGAAGAGATGGCAGAAAAAGTTCAGCTGATTCAGAAACACATGAGAACAGCTCAGAGCAGGCAGAAGAGTTATGCGGATAACTGGAGGAAGGATCTATCTTTCGAGGTAGGTGATCATGTTTTTCTCAAGGTTTCTCCTTGGAAAAGTGTGATGAGATTTGGTAAGAAAGGAAAGTTGAGTCCGAGGTTTATTGGACCATATGAAATTCTAGAGAGAGTTGGATCAGTTTCATACCGAGTGGCTTTACCTCCGAGTTTATCTCAGGTACACAATGTTTTTCACGTTTCGATGTTGAGAAAGTATATGCCAGATCCATCTCATGTTTTGAGTCCAGAGGTAGTTCAGCTGGAAGAGAACCTATCTTATGAGGAACAACCGGTCCAGATTCTTGACCACATGGAGCAAGTGTTACGGAATAAGGTGATTTACCAGGTAAAGGTTTTGTGGAAAAACCACATGATTGAAGAGGCAACATGGGAATCCGAAAATGCAATGAGGGATAAGTACCCTCATTTATTTGATAAGTAAATAAATTGCGGGGACGCAATTTTCTAAAGGGGGGAAGGATGTAACATCCCAAGTAAGTAATGAATAATAGATATTTTTATCCATGTCTATTAATGATTAAGATAGTGTTTTAGAGGCTTAAAATGAAAATAAATACAATCTTATGCATGTAATAAACTAATATTCTTAAAAGATTGTTTTACTGCCTTTTGATGGCAAACCATTTTTGAATCTATATTTTGACAATTTTATAAACTATTTTTGTCAAAATAAACTTATCCTTTATGATTGGGACATCAAAATTTACCTTGTGTGAATTTTTGGTATTTTTCTGACAATATTCATTTTTTAATGAATAGTGAAAAATACTGCATTTTGCATCAAAACTTCTTTTTAATCTAATTTATTTATATGATTAGATTATGTTTTGAATTGGTTTTGAAGTGAAATTAGAATATATTTTTACCATTTTATCCAATGGTGGTCATTGGAAGAAATTTTACTTTGAAATTAGACTTAAACTGGTGTCAATCTTTTGATACTTATTGTTTTGTAAAAACACGCTTTTTGCTCTGGCAGCGGGAATTAATTATTAAATTAATTAATGTGACTTATATGATTTGAATTTTGTAAAATAGACTTCATTTTTGAATTCGTAATATCAAATATAGCTTAGGGTGAATTTTTGGTAATTTTCTGAAAAACTTCAATTTTTGATGAATAGTGAAACCACTAAGTGGTAATCAAGCAAACTGATTTTTCAGTTAAATGAAAGTTTACCACTAATGTGTATTGAATTTTAAAAATCCGACATACATGGTTGTCATTAGTATGTAAAATTTGGTTCAATGAGATTATAATAATTTTTTGGTGAATAGTAACTTATTAAGTTCTTAATCACGATTAGTGGTAATTAGGGTAGTTTAAGGTATAAATAATACTTTAATAAAATGAAATGACCTAGAAACATGTCCCAACCTCATTGGTTGTGTCATGGCCGACCATGACATGCCATGGGTCAACTTGGGGACCCCATGGATCCACTTTTGTTGGTAAATGACATAAATTACTTTTTATTTAATGTTAAAGTGAAAATGACACAAACATAATATGTTTTATGAAAACAATTTTTAAGTGGGGTTATACAAGTCCAAACTTTTATTATAAATATTCATTGGAAATCTAAAAAGATTTCCTACATCATAGTATTTTTTTTATGATTTTTAGACATTAAATAAATTAAATTATTTATGACATAATAATGATGCAGCGATGACATCATTATTTGACGATTTAAATAAAATGGGAAGATAATGTAAAATATATGAACTACACATGGACAAAACCAATTGGATTAGTGGATTTTGAACCCTTATCACCTTATCCACGAATTATATCAATGTGGGACCTTTTAAAACCGAAACACATTTTCAAATAAAGTAATGTTTCTTTACTTTCCAAAAGTGCCCCTCCTCTCCTCTTATAAAAGGCCCCCACCTCTACCTCATTTCACACACTCTTCAAGCCTTTGGCTCGGCCAACCCCTACCCATTTGCTCTATCCACATTCCTCTCTTCATCCTAGAGGATTCCCATTGGGAATAATCCTTTCAAAGGAAGCCTTTAAGCTCAAATCAAAAGGAGTTACACTTTTTAAGGTAATTCGTCCTCTCATGTTCATTTGTTTTATTTTGCTTCTCCAACCCCCTAAACTCTTTTTATTTACTTATTTTGTAACAACACCAGTATCTTAAATATACAAAGATGTTTTTATAATATTTATTTGAGCTACACTCTCACACAACTACATCAAATGGTTAAAGAACATACGGTTTCCGTGGATGGCGAAATTCTGCCTCCCGAAACGATGATTGTTCAACACTCATTTAACACCTTCAAAGGTGGACATTATGATGTAACTATTTTCATATATGATATATAATATGTTTATGTTTTCCTTAAGCTTCTGTTTTTTTAAATTTTGGGCATACCTTTATGGTTTCCATTATGGGTAAAACACAATATCTTCATTTTAGGAAGTGCGGACTACCGCCCCCTAAAAGTGATTTGATTCGTTAATACCATATGTGGGATGTGTAAAGGATAAAGTTAATGATATTATATATGTTATTATACTGGAATTATAATATACTCTTATATCATTATGATTCCATTCCAGAAAATATGAAATAGAAATGGAAGTAGCGTTCATGCGTACGTACGGCTTACCGTCTCCATGAACGGTGCATTTCATTTCTTACCTCTAAATGTGATGTAATATTATAAATGCATGTATGTACTGGATATATATGACATATATGATATCTACATCATGAATACCATTCTGGATATAGTGAACCTTTGACCAAATTAACAACATGTAAGTGTAAGAAGTCTATTTTTGACTTAAGAACCAAATACCGACAAAATAAACATTATTAACTTAACTGATTACATGATGTTCATAACATGGTATAAAAGGAATAATGAACTTGAAAAATATTCATAAGAAAGTAGAGATTAACTCAAGTTTATTATTCAGGAGATTAAAGAACGGTCGGGTCAAGTCGGATACGAGGTATGGGACTTCATCTCAATCTCCTTTCGTTGAGGCATATTTTATTTTATACACAACTTTCTTTTATACGGTGTATAAACCCCTTTGACTTTTACATTTATTCAAAAGGAATCTTTTTTTATACGAAGCGTTTACTAAATGACAAAAGGGAATGTTTTTGTCGTACATATGCGGCGACAACGACTTCTCCGCCGTCGTGACCGTTATTTGAGTTTCGGCTTCCTCTATAAGCCATACCTTCTTTTTAAAAGAAAAATAAATACCATGTTTTACTTTTCTTTTATTTTAGTATTGAAAATGTTTTTCATAATGTTTTTATATCAATGTTTTGTATTGATATCTCATGATTGAAATGTGGAAATTTTATGTTTCCTTTATTCATGTTTTATGTGATATGATTATGTTATGGTTCTTGGGCATTATTATGAAGACGGGTGGTTCCGTGATAAACTAAGGGCGGGTGAGCCCGTTATAGCTCTCCAATTCATTGGGTAACGCGAAGGAGTGAAACGTTAAGGTTTCTCCGAAGAGATTTTAGGGAATATACTGTGATGGGTATTCCAAACGTAACCAAGAGGGTTACTCCCTACGTAAGAATGTTATGAATGCCTCAAGTTACCTTTATGTCTTATGATTTCTATGACTTATTCATGATTTGATGAGGTATGTTAAAGTGATTATGTTTTATGGGTAAAGTATGATTTCACTCTTATGTATGTATGTACCCATGTTTCCTTTCCATGTTTTTATAACCCATACTGAGTTTTTATGCTCATCCCAAGTTTTTGAAATGTTTTTCACAGGTCAAGGGAAAGGTACATGATAAGATGATAGAGTCAAGGATGTGTCAAGAAATAATCCATGTTTTATTTTAAATGTGTTTCCATTGATGGGAATGAAGAATACTATTTTTATGTAACCACTTTGTTTATATGTGGAATGTAATGCAAGTTTTATGATCTAATTCTCTAAAACTCTAAACCCAAAAAGATCCTCAATGTGTAATCTTGTAATAACTCAAGATTAAGTAAGGTTTAAGGCTAGGGCCTTATACAACCACTTCCCAAATTCAGTCACACTACATGAAAATTTTGATGCCCACAACATTAACCAAAGGATTCCCCACTTCCTATAAGTTTATCAATTCCAAAATCAATCAATCTATCAACCTGATATTTCTTCACACCTCTTTTACCACCCCATACACAAATCCCACAACAACCACCATTAAACCACATCCCCGCTGCACACTCATACCACACCGTTCTCATAGAACCAACTCCTCTATCCACCCTTGTACCCATAACTGTGCTCCCAATAGCTGTACTACACAACGAAAACAAAGTCACGAAACCAAATAGAACACAACACACAACCACACCTATGAAACATGATGTATTCATATTTTTCAAGAAGGTTTATTTAATTACACTTTAAATAACATGGGTGATCATAGAACATGTTCAATCCTGAGGCATCCATTTATTAAAAAATTATATGTAATTTAAGAAAGAATTCATGTTAAGACCATTCAAAAGAGTATAAAAATCTAATAAAGACCATCACCAGTGTGCAAAAAAGGAAAAAAATGACCAAGATTTTTAGAAGGCACTAAAGCCAAAAAAATTAATAATAGGAAAACAAGAAGAATAAAATAAAATAGCACTCAACATTAATTCAACTTCAATCCCCTGCCCATCATCATAACATGTCCAGTTATCATTTTATCATCATCTTCCCCAACCTTTATTTATTACTTGTTAAATAAAAGGTATTTATCTATCCACAAGTAACATTACTATACCCACACCACATGATGCGCAAATAAAGAGAGATAAAAGAATCCCTAGTTGAAACAATAGGGGACCAAAATTAATCTTTGATCCAAAATAGAGGATAACACAAGAAACACAAAAATATTTGAAAACCCAGCAGGAAAGGTCTCTATCATAGGCTCAGAACTCGTTTAGAGACGACGGTTCTATGCGGAATAATTGAAAAGAGATGATTGGACCTCATCTTTTAGAAAAAATCCATATCCTATAAATTTGGAAGGATGTGGTTCCAAAGTCCATTAATGTGGGATCGTGGTCATGATCACATGGTGTGAATATCATAATGTCCCTTTAGCAATAAGATATTAAATATATACCTAATATCCTTTGAAATACCATTAAAAATTCCCAAAAATGGTTTTAAACTTGGTTTACGTCAAATAATATGTAAGAAGGGTGAAAATAGAAATACTTGGAAAAATAGAAATTTGGAAAATGGTGAGACACCATTTGGTGTGCCACTATTTTAGTGTGACATCATCACAGTTCCGTCATTACTGTTCCACCATTTTAGTGTGCCACGTCACGATGCCACCATTTCAATGTGTCACCGTTTTGGTGCCACCATTACAGTGCCATCATTTTAGTGTGACACTTTTTCGATTCCACTTTTATAGTGCCACTATTTCAGTGTACCTCCATTTCAGTGCCACCAATATAGTTCCACCATTTTGGTGAAACTGTTTGGTGAAACCATTTTTTTGGAAAACTCTCCCAACTAACCACTGTGACCCCAAGAACAACACAAGAACTGAATTTTCAAAAAGGAATAGCTTCGAGAAATCTGTGTCATTACATAAATTCTTCTCAAACTATTCTCATCATAGATAATTTAAAACCAAACATAGATAAGAGGGGGGTCTGAACAAACACCCCAGAAGATACCTCTCAGGGAAAAACTACCCTGTGTTGTTTGAAAATTGGAATGAAAAACTCAACATCTAAGAAAAGATCCATGACATCTATATCCTAAAAAATGATAGAGACTCTAAGGATCCACTGCCCCAAACAACCACACAACAAAAAAAGGTCAAGCTATCGAGACACATAGATTAGATATCTCTTTCATCCATTTCAAGATACTATATTCTTTGGGAGGCATTGAAGCACCCATATGGGTTCAATTGCATCCGCATTAATGCGTCCTGATTAAGGATATATTCCTCCACCCCCATATTCAGAACCTTTCACACACATTCAAAGAACATGGAAATAACTCATCTCTTAGCAAATGAGGTCATGCATTACATCCTATGGAAATCACAAAGAAAACCACAAGAGAAACACTGAAAACATATCTGGGTACTAGGCACACATATGTGCCTCCCACTCTCATGTACTCTCCTCAAGGCCATAATGACACCATAACACATGAACCAAAGGAATGTTTCATCCACAAAGTACCTTCTCTCCAAGATCCTCAATTATTACTGGATTCTCCAAGGACATCACGTCATCCTCTATATCAAACTCTCCCCAATCAAGGATGTGGGAGTCGACGTGTAGATACCGATGGAAATGAGAGACATAGAAGACATCTTGGATCCTCACCAAACGTGGTGGAAATTCTAGCTGATAAGACACCTCACCAACTCATCCCAACACCTCGAAAGGTATGATGAATCCGAGGGAAATATTTCTCTCACATCCAAACCTCCACTACCAACATTGATGAGAAAACTTCAAGAAAATATGGTCTCCATCCTCAAACTCGAAAGTCCTCCTCCTATGACCAGAATAAAAGTTTTTTCAGTCCTGTGGTTCCTTCAACCTCTCAGAGAAAAGCTACACATTATATATCATACTCTGCACCATGTACGGACCAAGGATAGCTACCTACCAAACATCCATCCATCACATGGGTGAACGACATAACCTCCTATTTAAATCTTCGAACAAAGACATACCAATGAAGAGTGATAGATATTTTTGTAAGAAAACTATACTAAGGGAAAATGTCACACCCAAGACACACTAAAGTCTAGAACACATTCCTATAGCTTTTCCTCAAACATCTGCATCATCCTCTCTATTTTCCATCCGTCTCATGGTGGAGAGCAATGATGAGGCATAACTTAGTGCCAAATGCATGTTTCAATCCTCTCCAAAATCACAATGTAAAAAGTGTATCCTAATAGAAGAAAATTTATCATGAAACTCCATGTAGTTGAACCACCTCATCCACATACCTTTTTTCTAAGGTATCCACTGTGTTCAAATCCTTGATCACTAAGAAGTTAGCCAATTTAATCAAATGATCCACTAAAACCCTCAAATCATCACATCATCCCTGAGTCTTGTGTAATCCAATGAAGAAATCCATTGATATTTCATCCAAATGAAAATCAGGAACATCTAAGGACTGCAATAGACCACTGGGAACATGGTGCTCGACCTTCACCAGCTGACACAGAAGGAACCTTTCCACAAACTCTGCCACTGAACACTTCACCCGATCCACCATAACTGTTCCCTCAAGATTAAGTACATTTTGAAACTCCTGGATTCACCTCCTGGAAAACTATATGAAACTCCAAAAGAAGTCCCTCATACATTTCCACTAGGATAAATATATTCCCATGAAACAACATCCAATTTAGACCATCCTCTGACCATACCTCTAGAGCATCACCCAAGACAACACGATTGCACGTTACATCAGTATCTGAGTCTCCCCACTGAGAGTCCTCCACTAACTGCACCAAGGAATAACACACTGTCATCTAAAATATATATCCTCTACCACCATCCACTCTCACATCAGGACTCAAAGTGGACAACTCCCCCATTACCTTTAAAACATATATGGATTCCTGAACTACCTCCTTATGCGACTTACTTCTTAAAGACTAAACCACCCCATTCCCCTGTCTTGAGGTGTAAGGGATCTCTAAGTCGTAGTCATGGAGAAAATCTATTCACCTTCACTTACACAAGTTTAGGTCTGGCTGGGAGAAGATATATTTCAAGATCTTATGATCCGTGAAGACCAAAAAGCCCTCCCCAATGAGGTAATGTCTCCACAACCTCAATGAGAACACGACCACTTCAAACTTCAAATCATGGGTGGAATTTTTATGCTCATGTGGACGTAACTTCTTTGAACCATAAGATATCACTCCCTACTGCTACATCATCATCCATACTAATCCTAGACTAGAAGAATTATAGAAAACTTCAAACATCACCCCTTATTCCGGAAACCTAAGCACTAAAGAACTAACCGACATCCTCTTTAGGTAGAAGAAAGCTTCCTAACAATGATCACTCCACACAAAGGTCTGGTTTGTTATAGTCAAATATTTAAATGGTGCTGTAACTCAAGAGAAGTTAGGTAGGAACCTCCAGTAATATCCAGTTAGACCTAGGAAGCTACAGAACTCTTCCATGTTATTGGGTAATTCCCAAGAAACAACCACCTAAACCTTTGATGGGACCACCACTACCCCTGGATGAGACACCATATGTCCATGGAAGTGAACTTCTCACATCTTTAATATACACTTGGAAAATTTCCCATAGAGATGGTGGTGTAAAAGGACCTCCAAGACAATCCTCATATATTCGGCATACTCCTCCTCTGACCATGAGTAGATCAGAATATCGTCTATGAATATAGTGTTGAAACAGTATAGGAACTTGTGAACTATAGAGTTCATGATCCCCATGAACATGTATAGTGCATTTGTAACACCAGAGGGCATGACCACAAACTCGAAGTGCCCATACCTTCACCTAAAAGCTGTCTTTAGGAAGCCAACCTCCTTCACCCTCAACTAGTGATATCAATACCATTGATCAATATTATAGAACCAAACTTATCCCCTCATCTAGTTTAAAAGATATTATATTCTCAAGAGAGGGTAACAGTTCTTGACCATTACCTAATTCAGTCTCGGGAAGTTTATGCACAGCCTCAAGCCACTATCTTCCTTTTTTGAGAAAAAGACTGGATCACCCTACGACAACACATTTTGGCAGATAAAACCCTTTTTTCACTAGATTGTGAACCTAAATCCTCAATCCCCCCTACTCAAAAGGTGACATTTGATAGAGAGCCATCAGAATCGGATGGGAACTATGTTTCTAGTCTATTCTGAAATCAATTCCACATCATGGGGTACGATCCACAACCTCCTTTGGGAAGACTTCCAGGAACTGTCTGACAACCCATAGAACCTCCACCATCTATGTACCCATTGATCCCTCTAATAGCTCGACCACCAAAGAGATAAGAGGATATACACACCGACTTCCAACCTGACATGCCCAATCACCAACAAAAACTACATGCTGTCCATCCACACCTATAAAGATGACTCTTATTTGGAAGTAGTTGATAAAAACATCCATAGAAACAAATAGTTGATTCCTAGGATGACATCATGTGATCAAATATTTAACAAAAGAATATCCCCACTAGACTGATGCATCTCCAACATCAGTCCACATCCCCGAAAAAACATCCAAAAACATGTTTAATCTCGAACCAATGTACTCAACATTGGGGGCACAAAAAGTATCTCCAAATCTAGTCTTAAATAACTTTCTAGACTAGGTGAAAAAAGGATTTAGAATATCATAAATCAAACAAATCACACAAAAGAGTACTCAAAAGACTGATTGTACCTCAAACAACCTACATCCCCACTAGAACTGATACCTCAGAAATGTGAAACTTTCCACGCCGAGATCCTCTACCCCTCTATTATTAACTACCTCACCAACCATGCCTTGGTCATGGTAACTGAGGAGAACCCTATGGTCAGATCCCTAAAAAAACGTCTACCATCTGTGGAGAAGGAGCCTACTGCCCCTGCTGTTGGAATGGTCTAACTAGAAACTGCTGCTACTGAGGTTTCCGCTGAACCTTCCAACCGCCACCGTACTAAGATCGAACATGACATTAGATTAGAAGATTCCTACAGCCTCCAAAAACAATGAAACTTAGTCTTGGGCCCATGGAAAAAGGGAGAGGACCAGTAGATCAGAACCAGAACTGCCGAGTCCTACTTCCCACTGGATAAAACCTAGAAGGCCCTCACGCTAGAGACCTGCAACTGACTGCCTTCCCATTCGACTAACTCTGCTAGATACCCTCTCATGGTACACCTCCCTGATAGTGAATCATCTCCACTACTTCAAACTTCTTCTGAACTTATATGAATGTCGATAGGGTAAATTGTGTGATAGAATACTGAAGTGATGGTCAGAGTGCCTCCTCCAAGGGCCTCGCCCGTGACTTCTCATCTAGAATTAGATCTGGAGAAAATAATAGGAGATCCTTGAACTTGATCCCCTTTTCCCTCATCAACATACTCCCCTGATAGACAGAGATTATCTCTTGATTCTTCCCAGCCTTCATCGTCGAGGAAAGAAACTATGCCCGAAACTCCTTCTCAAAGTCATCCCCTGAGACATCAGTCTCCTTCCTCTCCCCAAGGTAAAACATCCACTACTAATGCGCCACTCCTCACATCTGGCTCTCTATTAGAGGAACCTAATACTCCATCGGTGCATAGATCAAGGTAAATGTGATTGTCAGCTTTTCAATGCATCCCTCCATCTCTATGTTTGGAATGATGTCTTCAACCTTCCCTAGGGTCTGTTTCTAGAAATCACGAAGGGTATTTTTCCACAAGTCATCTTCCTCATCTTGATCGGCCCTCCACTGATCAACCAAGTAAGCATAATGGGCCTAAAATTCTCATACCACATGTAGGTGACGTCCAAATTCTATAGCTGAAAAGGTAATCCAAGATCCTAAGAGGAGTAGTATAATTTTTTAAGATTTATTTTAACTCTTTATTTAAATTAAATTACCATAACACCTAAGTCACATAAGAACAAAAGTCATTATGATGCATGTAAATTTCCTAAGGTCTCTACCCTATAATTAGTGAAGCCAAACTTGGAAGTTCAGTAGGTCCATATTCCTTTTATTGGATCACAGGGGGACCTAAAATCCAATTTCCTATCTAGTCTTCCTTGGACAATTTCACACACCAGGATTGCATAACACTGTTTCACTACCATCCCATGCAATCCATACCATGCCTAACTTCGAACTCCATCCTATCTCTCAACCATCACCTCTGATACCATTCTATCCTGACCCATCTTCTTCAGGATGAGGGAAGGGGAAAAAAAGTTCCATACCATTACTTCTTCAAGATGAAGGATAGATAATGACCCCCCGAGTCCCACATTCAATTGGGCCTATAGTGGCGATTAGCACCAAGGGTATAAAATCTTAAAAAAAAATTAAGGTATTAGTATTTTTTTTATGAAAATATGATTGGGAAATAAGACGATAAAAATGAAAAACAACACAAAACATTTATATAAAGGAAACAAAAATCCATCCCATGCATGATTTAAATGTAAACTGCGATTAAAGTACAACAAAAGCACCAAAAAATTACCAAAAGAAAGATACTAAGAATTATCATAAAAACTATCCTATTGACCAAGATATTAAAGTATAGCAAGGTCATCAAAGTCCTCTTGGGAACCTGAAAACTGTTTTACAAACGTAGGGTGAGTATATAAGTATACCCAGTAAGAAATCTAAATCCACCCGTGCACAAGTAGGGGAACATACTTATGCCCCTGTGAGAGAATAGTAGAACCTCAAAGAACCTACTAAGGAGTACTAACCAGCCCAACATCTCTAATTCACATTAAACAAATAATGAAAGTCAAGTAGAGTAGTAGTATAAGAACATCGAAATTTGGGTACCCTGCACCACTTTCCCACTGGTTATCTGCTCATTCCTAATGGATAAAATCTTGACGATACCACTCTTCCAAAAAACATTCCCACATCTGTTACCTTCCCCAAAACACCTAGGGCTTAAATGAAACACAAATCCTACCCAAAAATACATGGGCCACAACAACCATTCCTGTCACCCGAAGACACCTATGCCTTATCCCGAAGAAACATGGGAAAACAATCCTGACCTGAAAACACCTGGGAACCTCATCAATAAGAAAACTTCTCTGAATGGTCTTGGACTATTGTAAACCTCAAACCATTACAGCCTACCCATATATACTCAAGCAATTAGAACCGGAATATGGTTCATGGACGAAATTCAGTAACCATCCATCCATCCTCCCACAAGGATGTTGGTAAGGACATCATCCTCCATTAAAATGGGGTGTTTAGTACATTGTGCTCTTCAAGGGTAGGGTTCATATATAAATCACAAGGAACTAAAATTTATAAATATAAGTAAAAAAACTCTCATCCCAACCTATGAGTCCCAAAACAAATAACAAACCAACAAGAACCACTATTGCTACTACCCTTATATGAACAACCACACAAACAACCAATACCAAAGCATAAACCCAACCCCTTATTCATTTAACCACATGACATTCATTAATTAAGTGGTTCACATTAATTTATTCTAGAACTACTTAGGAAAATTACCAAGAACAAAATCTATAACCATTCCCATGTTGTAAAGAACCTGATTAACACATTGCAACAATCCCACTTCATTATTTAGTACTACTAACATTGAACAAGCGAAGAAGGACTAAGGTAAAGAATTTCCATTTTTACACCCATTCACAAAAACAATATAAGACAACTAACCTACAGTCCCACTGCACACCCCCTTTTTCCTAGACACCCATTAAACCACTGCCATCTATCATTCTTTAAAGTTATCCCACTCAATAGTTCCCTCGTAACCAAACCTGACATCCATGCTGCACAAAAACACCACAGGAAACATAGATATAAAAATGAAGTCATTAAACAACCCAATACAACATCCCTATTGACCAACCACTACCCAGATGAAGTCCCACTACATAACATGTTCGATGGACACAACATAAACCAAAGGCAGTCCCACTTCCTAAAAGTTTATCCGTTACCCAATCAATCAACCTATCAACATGAGATTTCATTACACCTCATGTACCACCCCATAACCAAATCCCATAGCCACCACCATTTAACCACTAACCCACTGTACACTCATACCACACTGTTATCACAAAACCAACTCCACTATCCACCCATGTACCCATAATTGTGATCCCAACAACATCACCACATAACCCAGATAAAGTCACAAAAACCAACAGAACACAACACACAACCACACCTATCAAACATGATGTATTTAGATTTATCAAGAGGGTTTCTTTAATTCTAATTTAAATAAAAGGGGTGACCACAGAATGTGTTTGATCATGGGGAATTCATTTATTTAACCAAGTATACATGATTTAAGAAGGTTTTCATGTTGCGACCACTCAAAAAAGTATCAAAAACAAACAAAGAGCATCACTGGCGCACAAACAAGGACCACTAATGACCATGATTTTCAAAAGGCCTTATAGCCACAACAATTCATAATAGGAAAAAAAGGAGAATAAAATAAAACAGTTCTCAACAAATATTCATCTTCAATCCCATTCCCATTATCATAAAATGTCCTCTTATATTTTCATCATCATCTTCCCCGCCCATTATTTATTAATTTTTAAGGAAAAGGTATTCATACATTGTAAATTAACATTACTATACCCACTCCACATGATATACAAATAAATATAGATAGAATAATCCCTACCTGAAACAACAGGTGACCAAAACAACTCTTTGATCCAAAATAAGGGATCATACAAGCAGTAGGAAACTCCAAGAAAACTTCATAGGAAAGGGATATAGCATCAATGTACGACTCGTCTAGAGAATAAGGCTCTAGGGGAACCAAGAGAAAAGAGAAGAGATGACTTATGCTTTTATAAAAACCCATATTCTATATCTACGGAAAGAAACAGTTCCACAAGCCATTAATGTGGGATCATAGTCAATGTCATATGATTTGAATATATCATAATCCTTGGAGCATTAGGATATTAAAGATATACTTAATAAATTTTTAAATTACCTTAAAAATGTAAAAACAAGGCTTTAAACTCAGTTTACGTCAAAGAAGACATAAGAGGGGTGAAACTGGAAGAACTCAAGAAACTAGAAATCGAGAAATTGGTGAGAGACCATCACAGTACCATTGTTATGGTGACACCATTTTTTTCTGCCACTATTTCAATGTGCCACCATTTCGGTGTAACTCCCAAAACAAACCACTACGACCCCCAAGAACACCGTACACACTGAATTTTCACAATGGAATGGTCCTAGGAAATCTTGGTCATTACATATGTTTTTTTAGTACAGGTATGAATCCATGATACACTGGGAATTCTATTTATAGTAATATCAAATATTGGATACAAATATCACTAATAATACAAGGATCTATAATCATTATATAATTTTAATACCAAATGTTAAAAGGTGAATCCCAAAATGTCAGAAATCCATCTTGATATTCACTTTTCTGAAATACCTCCAAATACCAAATTTATAAAATATATATGATTATAATCATATACTTATAATAATTTTCCACACTTAGGATTTGGACAGAATAGATATATGATGTACTTTAATGGTAGGGTCATGTCCTATTTGTCCTTGGAACATGTCCACATAACTACTTTATGGAAGAAATTTCCTCAATAACTACAATTCATTTAAAATTATACAAGTCTTGTATTTACATTTTAACTATTATCCGAATTAATAATTATATAATAGTTATATGGTTTCTAGGAATTCTAAAGCAATCTTATCATGTCCATATCCTTAGTGGACACACATATTAAATCTACACTTTAGGGAGCATCCTAGTTTGAAAATACTAGTTCCCAATACTCCCTTACTAGTGTCTGATCATTATATGGGAAACCAATTAAGGGTCCCCTCCTTGTCCTATTTCATGGTCAAATACCATATCTAATTGGAATAATACCTAAGAGAAACCCTCTAACACATTTGTAATTTTAAATAATTAATAGAAATAATAGGTTGGTCTTCAGGTCATGAATGAACTATAATGTGAACTATAAAACTGAAAGAACCACCCACTTAAATGAGGCGATCATTCCACTTTGTTCCAGATCTAGAAATTCACTATTAAATATTCCCAACTAGGGATCCCCATCAATGTCCATTACAATCTAAGGTAATGTTTTATGATATAGTCATGAACTACAATGACTATAGAATCAAAATGGTTTATAAGGGACTGAAGTTTCCCTTTTAACTTATATATATATATATATAAAGGTTAAGTTAATTTATTTACATAATAATATAATATATCTCTTTAAATTATATAATATATTCAATACACATTACATTTAATTTTGGGTCCCTTTACATCTATAACGATACCCAAAAACATCACATACCACATAATCATAAGATAAAATTACTAATAGGGAAAGTATGAATGAACACATACATTTAAATGGAATTCTATATTTATCATCAGGGGATAAAAATAGCTTCCAAGGTTCATACAAGCTCAATAAACCTTGTCCTTTTTCAAATAGGAATGTCTCAACATCCTGACCACCTTACTACAAGTAAACATAAAATTTATGTTATTTTAATAATTAAAAGTAATTAATTAATTTAATTACAAATTGGTATAATGCTAAATAAGTTACCAACTGATCCTATCATAATGGAATTGTACCCAAATGATCCCTAACAACTTTTGACATACTAATATCCTCATACAGAAAAAAAATTCAAAAAAAAAATGAAAAAAATAATTTCCTACATTAATTTAATTTAACAATAAAAGCATTAAGAATTCACTTTGGTAACAAAACTTTCTGAAATGAGACACGATGAAATGTAAAAGACGTTGAGGGTTTTCAACTTCCTAGGAATATAAATATTTGGATAACCATTATTTTATTTCCATTATGCCTATGGAATAGTAATAAAAAACCCAACATGGGGATTACAAAACTATATTCAAGAGATAATGTAAATAATCACTGATAAAATAAGGTTTAGAGATAAATTAAATCACAAAAATGAATCCATCGACAACCTCTTATTTAAGGATCTTGAATATGGGAAGAAAGGGATAGGCGTGCTAGATCGTGTGAGAGAGGAAAATGAGAGAAAGAGGGGGATTCCATCATAAAATATAGAGAGAGATTAAATGGAAATTTTACCTATTTAAATAATACATATGGTTTGATAACATAGTTAAAAAACCATTCACCCCCACTATTCAATGATGTCACACATTACACATGCAAGACACATGATTTAACAGACCATGAACCAACTGCATGATAAGTTTATAATTAACTATAGAACCCCTGCATAGTTTTCCCTAAACTTTCAACGAATTTATCTAACCTTGATAATATGAATTATAGGTTTCATGGTTAGGCTACATGGTTAGTACTCACCATAAACCATAGTATTCAATTTCCACATACTCAAACTCTAGGACGTGGACCCTTGGAACAATCCCAAAACCTCTGAACCCTCTAAGGAATGTCATTCTATCTCAAAATTGAGAATTTTGTGGGATTCCAACCTTCAAATTTTCATTCCAAACCATAAAAAATAAACTGAAATGTTTTCTAGTTGAAAATTTAATCTCCTAATAAAATTTTCAATTCATACTGACATAGGTTCTTACATTTTTATCAACTTTTATGGATTTTTATGCTTTAATGGGACTATTATCTTATGATACAATCCAATTCATTCAGATAACATATGAGGATAATGATTATAATAAACCCACTTCTTTCGCATAAGTTAATTAAGTTATAATAAAATATTTATGAAACCCTTTTCTTTTCTATGATTTATGATATGTTAAAATTAATAATAGTTTATGATCATGTGGCATACATATATATGATTTTCAATATATGATGGATGAGTCCATTTGAGACCTCCAACACAATAGGCATCGAATATTATCACATGAGATAAATGTGGGAAATTATTCGATGTTCTCAATCCACTATGTCAAAAATGTAGGCATACTGATCAACAATGATATAGGAAACAAGTGGTACTGCATGATTTTTTATGATATAAGAAACACGTGTTGAAGCCTAATCCATTATTATATAATGGTCTCAGTAGTTAACCTTGATAGATGATATATTTTTTATTCCTTTGATGGTTCCACACACTTATGACATGTTTTTATGACTCTGATTTGAAGTCATTTCTAATGATTGATTTTTGATAATTCCCAACTCTTCTGACATGATAATGTTTTATGCCACAACCCATGCTTATGATATATAAATTTATTATTATGATTTTTTATTAATAAGCTCATATTTTCATACACTTACACATATGAAATGTTTAAATATGATAATTTATTGATAAATTAAATGTTTATAATTACTAAGAATATGAGCTCATAACTTATTATCATTTAATTTTACTCTGGTTATAAATAAGGGAACACTGTATGATGAGTTTAAAAGGGGTAAATTATGCAAAAATGATTTTATATATGGTGTTGATTATACTTAAATAAGATATTATTGTATCTATTATCCAAGTACACTAAACCATTGCAGTTCTGAGTTATGTAATTTTATTAGATATATTGAATTTTTCTATAGAAGGATGTAATATATATGTAGGTAATGATTTATTCACCTTAGTTTTCATTAGAGAAGGGTTTATTTTTTAAATTTTTGGATTAGATAAAATTGGTGGAAACCCTGTGGATAATATTAAGTATATAATAAGATCTTATATTTTTGTTAAGATAGAGGCTATATGATTTTACTATAAAAACATCCCTATCTAGATACAACAATTGGAAATAGTTTTGGAATAGATACATATAGGGATAATATCCCTTAAAGGAGTTGGTTGAGTATATCTCAACCATAATTCTAGTTAACCATGAATGGTCCCTTACTATGAAACTATTTTGACACTGTTGGGGGATATTCTTGGGTTATTTAAAATTTTATTTATAAACCATTTTGAAGGATTTGAATATATAATGACCATGGATGACCTTAGTTAAACCTATGGTTTCATATATTAAGGGGAATGTGTCATGATTTTTATATCCTATGAATTCTTTTTCATGATTATATGATCATTCACTTTAGTAATTATTGATTTATGATTACACTATGAGTTTTGATTCTATTAAATGGATGGAACCGGAATGTATAATGCTAAAAAATGCTTGTGATAGAAAATGAAATGATATTACTCCTAATAAACTAACTTCTATGAGAGATGGAATGTAAAATATTATTTCCATGATCATACAAATTTCTTAAGACATGAATCATTCTGACATTTCAAATAATAAAATGAGGAAAAATGTACTATTGAGTCATTCAGGAGAAAAAATCCACCTTATTTCATTAGATCTTCTAATCGACTAATGCTTGAGTGATGGATTATTAGCACTAGAAAAATATTTTCATTTTAAGTGATTTAAACATAAAAACATTTTCTTTGTCATGTATTGTTTAGAATGTGAAGTAGATAAATGGTGGAATCTTTTTAAAAACATGAGCCAAGAGTAAGACATTGAATCTATAAAAGGAGATGATTTTAAAAAGATATTTTCTAGTCACATCTTTCCTCATATTCGACATACAAAAATGGAGAATGGATTAATTAATTTTAAGAATAATGATGATGAATCTATTAGAACCTTTGTGGAAAATTTTATAAGACTTTCAAGGTATGATTATGGTTTAATCATTATACCTAAAAGTAAAATTCATTGATTATTTAGTATCTTATAAACAAGTATTTAAACAAAGTTATCTAAAGGATACATAATTTTATAGGTAGAAATAATTTGATATCCTATCAATATAGAAATTTATATGAGAAATTCCTATCATTTTAATAGAATTAACAAGAAATAATGGTGGAGATTCATGAAATCTAAAATAAATCACATAGAGGAAATAAATTATAGTAATCTACATGAAAAAAATTTGATAGGAAACATAAATGTAATTTATTTAATGGAAATGGGAGGTAATTTGAATTTGGAAGAGATAGTCATAAATCCCATGAATATTAAAAAGTGATAAATAGGTCGATTGATACAGTTGAGAAAAGAAAGATGACAACTAATGCACCACCCACACTTCAATACTTAAAATGTAAGGAGTATGAGAATAAATCTAACCAATGAAAAAATATCATGTTTTATGATTCTTATCAGCATTAAAAACCTATTAATTTAAAAAATAAATGGAAATCACATGTGTTTAAGACTATTGAAGTGGGGTACAAGAAAGATGTGTTGAAAGGTTAAATTACCATCCACTAAAGAAAAAATAATCTCTTATTTTATTATATATATATATTAATTGGTTTATAAAAAATCAATTTTATAAGGGATAACATTACAAACTAAATTATTAGAAGTAGATTTAGTAGTGAATAATCCTAATGGTACGATGATCGCATATCAAGTCTACATTTACTACTTGATTGAAGTTTATAGGAATGTGCTTCCTAAGAATCTTGTGATTCTCCCTCTTTTTCTTCTCATTGATGTTTAATTTTATGTGATAGTAGGAATGGATTGACTTTCCTTATATATTTCATTTATCAATTTCCTAGGATGTTAATTTACATTTCATATTCCGAATGAACCTATGATAATTCTTTGGTATGAGGATGTATATAAACATCCAATGTAAATTAATTATATATTAAGGGTATTATTTATTGTCCATGACTGGTATATATCATAGATATATGTAGAGAAACTCAATATTTGGGATATTCCAATTTTATGGATGTTTGTTGATTTATTATAGAAGAGTTGCATAGTTCTCCCCTGAATCAGGATTTTATTTTTTCAATAGAAGTTATACCTGGTATTGATGAATTTTTTTCATTATTATGGAGCTAAATAATTTTCTATGATTGATATATATTCTGGATATCATCATTTGAGTATTAAAAATGTCGATCTACCCAACATTGCCTTTTTTATGAGGTATGAACCTTATGAATTTATAGCGACTCATTTTATAATTATTATTTACCCTATTATAATCATAGATTTAAAAAATATATTTGTTATAGATTACATTGATTATATTTTGGTATTATTTATAGTTGATATTATTATATTCAATAAAAATTAAAACATGAAAATTATTTTAGAATTGTGCTAAAGGCCCTGATGATGGAACATTTGTATTCAAAACTCATAAAGTGTGAATTTTGGATTTATAAAGTTTCATTCTTGGGTCATCTAGTCTTAAATAAGGGTATATTAGTGGATCTTTAAAAGATGAATGTTTTTGAGAAATGGACTAGACCCATTATGGAAATCGAGGTCTATACTTATCTTTGAATTTATGGATACTATTGACTCTCTCTAGGATATTTTTAAGGATTATCTAATCCAGTCCCCAAGTTGACTAGGAAGTGGGATTTGATTTTATAGATAAATGAATGTGAAGAGAGTTTCAAATAATTAAAGAGAAGGTTGTATAGTGAACCTATATTCATACTACCCTATAATGGATAATGGTTTATGATCTATAGTGATGCATCAAATAAGGTACAGATATGATTTCTTATAAAGAATGATATGGTGATAACATATGCCTCTTTATAATTGAAAATATAATGAAAATTTACCTAACTCATGATTTGGATCTTGTAGTGGTAAATTTTTCATTTAAGATATGGAGGATTTATTTTTTAGTGAAAGGCATGAAACATATATAGAAATTAAAATCTTGGTGTATATATTCACATAGAAAGATTTGAATATGCTCCAAATAAGATGTTTGAAATGGATTAGTGATTTTATCTTCTTAATACATTACCATCTGGAAAAGGTGAAGAATTTGGAGGATGCTTTGAGTTGGATGGACCATGCTAGTTTAGACATGATGAGGATTTAATGATATCTAATACATATGAATTTTCAATAGATGGAACTTTAACTCCTAAGGAAAGGGTATAGATATTATCTGTCTCAGATTAATGTTCAACCATCCATCCATGTAAGGATTAAAGAGGAACATAGGGGAGATATAAAACCATTGATGAAAGGAATGTTCCAAAGTAAAACCATGAATGTGATTTAATGATCAGTTTTAAGAATATAATATTTTCCCTATAAATATTATAATTGAAGAAGAAAATATTATATGAAGCTTATAGTTTATCATTCTCTATTCATCATGGGAGTAAAAAGATATATCGAGATGTAAATAAATGTTTTTGGTGGGTTAACATGGAAAAGGATATTGAAAAATACATATCATGATGACTAGTATGACATTACAATAAGTAAGAAAAAAATTTCTATGTGTTTGTTACAACTATTACCTATACAAAAATTGATATGGGAAAACATTACCATGGATTTTTTCATCAGAATCTGCAAAACATTGAAATGGAAATATGAAATTTGGGTTGGGGCCGATCACCTTATGAAATTAGAGAATATTATTTATAGTAGATAATAATTATCTCTTGGTCAACATAATTGGTTATACATTAATAATGTTTCAAGGTTGCATGCATTACCCCTCTCAATCGTATCTGATCGAGATCCGAGGTATACCTTGCTTTTATGGAGAAGTACTTAGTGGGTTATGGATACTCAGGTAATTATTGGAAATCCATATCATCCATAGATATATGGTCAGTATAAGAGGAAAATTAAAACTATAGAATAAATTTTGAGAGATTTATTCATGTATTTCAAAGGTGGTTGGGATTAACACCTTTCTTTTGTGGAATTTTCATACAACAATATCTTTCACTCAAGCATTCAGATGGATCCTTATGAAGACCTATATGGAAGGAAGTTAAGAACCAACAATTATTCCGATTATGTAGGATAATGAATGATATTGGGACATTATTAAGATAAGAACATAGTAGAGGTGGATACCTCTATTCAACATCACATCAAGGTAGCTCTGAGTCAATTGAAACATTATGTTGACAATCATGAGAGATATATTGTGTTCGATGTGGGTGATAAGGTATAAATTTGATTATATCCCTAGAAAAAGTTTATGATATTATGAAATAATGGAAATATGACCCATATATATATCAGTCCCTTTGAAATTTTTGATCATATTGTGACGAAAGATTATTTTTTGGCACTTTAACTGAATCTCTTTCAAATCCCCAATGTGTTCCATGTAAATCCCAAGAGGAAGTACATACTTATTAATTCATGTATACTAATCTCATAAGTCATAACACTTGAGAAATATCTCTCTAATTAAGAGAAACTATTTTAGATTTTGGATCATTGATATAAGGTGCTACGAAACTACCCCACCCATCTGGTAAAATTTGTTTGGTGAACCATAAATTAGAGGAAGCTACATGGGAACTTGAGGATGCGAGGAGGAAGATGTATCCTTAGTTGTTTGTATCAATGTTTTGGAATTCCATGGGATAACATATTTTAGGTAAATAGAATGTAACACCCTGATATTTTTGTTATATATTTTATAAATAAATTTATTTTATTTTGTATCTTTCTTTACATGTAACACCAAGTTTAACCAAATCAAGATTTACTATTAAATTTTTATTATTTAATGTGATAGTTAAAACCAATAAATTAGATTATTGGGTTTCCATAGGGCTAATTGTTTTTTTAAAAAAAATATTTTTATTCATTTATAAATTTTTTTAATTGGTTGTCAATTGGTTTAAAATCAAACTATAATCATTTAAAAGTAAAAGATTCGTTCTTAGAAAAAAAGTTTTTTATACATGAAAAGTATTTTTATCATAATTTTTTTGTTAATTTCTATGTATGAATTATTTTTAAGAAATTTATATATTATATATTCAATTAGATGTTTTAGTATTCATATAATGAATTATATTAAGCATTAAATAATAATAAATCTAGTTTTTTTGTTTAAAAATACATTTTCAAAAAAAGTTTTATCACTATGTTTTGCATGTTTTTTTAAAATTATTTTATTTTATATATAGAAATTTAATCTTTTAAAATGGATTATATATTAGGATTCATAATAATTAATATAATTTAATTGGTTTAACTTAATTTTTGGTCACTATTAATAACAACCATGGTAAATATTTGTCACCTCGAAAAGGGTAAAATAGTCCCAATAGGGTTAATACTATGTAAAAATGTATTTAAATATCTATAACAAAATCAATAATCCTATTATATTATTGGTTGTTGAACAAATGTATGTTTATTTAGTTAAATAATTTATTTTAAAATATATGTTTGAATTTTGGAACCTAATATTGGATTTTGGGAAGGTAAGTGATATTTTATTCTGATTAAAAACTAATTTTGGGTCATTGCATTTAATGGTATTATTTAAAATTCCCATCATATTTTTATTGATAAAAAATTCGAAAAAAAATTAATTTAGTTATTATTCAATAAAAAATTTCATGTAAACCAACTTTTTACTTGATTTCTATATAAAATGAATTTAATGCTAAAATTGGATGTTTTTGTAAAACAATTTCTGTTTGTGCTTTATGTTATTATATTAAAATTAATTTTTCACCTATATAAATTAAATATGATAAAATGGGTTTTAAATTTGGAATCATAATTTCCAAAAAAATTAAATGGACCCTTTTATTTTTGACCATAGAATTAAGTTATAATAACTTTTTTATTATCCGGGTTAAGGTTAAAATGGATTAAAGTGGTTTAACTCAAAGATAAAGATTAAAATATATCCAAAACTTGTCTAAATGTTATTGGATTACATTTTTTATACCCTATAACATCTTATATTCAAATTTTTTGGTTCCTTGACTCAATTGGAAATGATTATGATATACAATATAATTAAATTTTTTATGTAATTCCAAGTGTATCATTTCCCTCACTTATAAAAGGGAACCTCCTCTACACTCTTACTCAAAACGTTTTAACCTTATATATTAGAAAATACAAGAAATAGTACAGTATTAAATTCATTAAACATTCCTTATAGATTATTTTTCTTTCTAAAATACCATCCTTTCAAGGCTTAAGGTGTTAGCTAAATGAGGTTGGTCAATAAAGAGGTATAACTCTTAATCGAGTACTTTCAATTTTATTTCTTATTCTAAAACCTATAAATAGATAATATAAATTATAAAATAATAAATTTATTAACCAAAATATAATTATTATTTTTTATTATTATGGAACAACCAGTATCCACCTCCTTTCCATCCATGGGGAAATAAATCATTTCTTGTGCTTATGTACGGACTACCACATCTACAAAGAGATGTGTTTTGTTTTTCATTACCACTTAACCATAATAGTTATAATTATGGAATTAATGAATATATATGATGTTATTATATTTATTTAAACAAGAATTATTATTTACATTTATTTTGTTAAATCAATCGAAAGTGGAAACATCACTTGTGCAAATGTACGTACTAATGTCTCTATAAAGTGATATAATTTAATTTCAACACTAATTTATATGAATAGTTAAAAAAGTGTATATAATTATTAAATATGATAATCATGAAATAATTATAATTTTTTTATGGAACCATTATCAAAGTACATGGGTGTGGATATCCAAACTAAATCATTAATGAAAAATAAATAAGTTTTCTTTCAAAACAATGATTTTAATAAAGAATAGTTTATAAACTATAGATTAGATATTATATGTAAATAATATACGGTTTGGTATATATTATTATGTTTCTATAATATATTTAAAACAAATACATATTAATTTTATAGGTTGTTAGAACACATATAAAGAAATATGAGACTTGAGGTAACAATTTATGTTATAATTTAATTTTTTTGGGAATGTATATTATAAATTTCTGTTGAGAGAAATTTTATAGACCTTATAATTTAAACCCAATATATTTTTTAATAATTTTTTTATTTTAATTTTGATGTATTTTGTCCCTCTATTTATAACAAAAAATGATATGGAAATATTTTTCAAATATAAGGTGACCTTACCTTCTCTTTGATTGATATGATTTTTCTTCCATGTCTATATTCTTAGAAATTATTTTTTGAAAGTTCGTTATCAAAATTAATTTTTTTTTTAAAAAAAATTTCACTAAATTTTAATTTATTTATAACGTTTTTATATTTAATCAGTATAATTTTTTTCAAAATGAGTCATTTTTGATTATTTACAAAACTTTTAAAGTAATGACGTATTTTAAAATATATAACATTATGATATTTTCCAAAAATCAAGTTCATTATTTAATATAAAGTTTAAATTAAAATATTTCTCACTTATTTCCAAAGAAAATTATTTTCTCAATATTCTTGGTAATTTTAGTTAAAATACGATTTATGGAAATAGATATTTTCTCATGTTTTCAAAGAAATATTTAAATGAAAATTTAAAGGTATTATTCATCTAAGTTTTCATCATTTAAAATATTTTTATGCTTTATTGGGGTTATGATATTATCATACTATCTAAGTTGTCATCATTTAAAGTATTTATTTTCTATAAGTTATGATATGTTAAAATTATGAATGATTTATGATCTTGTGGCACACATATGTGTAGTTATAATTATGTGATGGGTTATTCCATTATTTTCATACAGTTAACTGGGTAAAGTCATATATCTTATTAGATAATTAGGGGAATCAAGTTGATGTTCTTAATCTACTATGAGAAATAGGTTGGGATGCTTTATCCAC
Source organism: Viscum album (assembly GCA_963277665.1). Lineage (NCBI taxonomy): Eukaryota > Viridiplantae > Streptophyta > Magnoliopsida > Santalales > Viscaceae > Viscum > Viscum album. Next base: position 1,127,917,144 of record OY728128.1, on the reverse strand, counting down.
CATGATATAGGAGAAATGTGACGATTACTGATCTTATTTGATATGAGAAACATGTGTTGATGACTAATCTAATATTTCATGATGATATTTATATTTAAACATGAAATTTGATATGATTTCAATACCTATTATGGTTTTACATTTTTTGACATGTCATTATGATTATGATTTTAACTCATGTATAATGATTGGTTTTTTCTCTATTCTTGGGAGATGATAATGTTTTATGCCATGAATCATTTTTAGGATCTATGAATTAATGGGTATGATTTTATATAGATAATATGATTTTCTCATATGCTAATTATCATGAAATTTTTACATATGATCATTTACTAATATCTTCCATGTTTACCCTTACTAAGCATCTAATCTCACCTCTTCATATGTTTTCATTTTCCATTTGTTAAGAATATGGGTACTATGTATTATGAGTCTATAAGGGTAACTTATAAACCTAATGATGTTATAGATGATGAATATTGTAAATAAATAAGAAATATATGTATCTAGTCTCCTTGTACACTAAAAAATTACAATTTAGGGGTGTGTAATGTTATTTTATGCATTGAATATTCATCTTAAAGGGTTCCATATTTACAAAATAAATTATTGGGGTTCCTTAGGTTTGTAACAAAATTTTCTTGGATCATGAATCCAATATTAGAACTAACTAATAATTAATTTTTTTAAATAGATAGAGGAATAGATATTTACTTTTTAATATTTTTAAGTGAAGTTATATGTTCTCTATTCTTTGACATCTTAAATAGATATTCACAAAGAGGTATATTAGGATGAATCACCTATAAGATTATTATGTGTCCATATATAAGAAAATTTATTAATTATAAATAGATCTTGACAATAACATCCTCATAAATTTATCTATGATCATAATAGTTTGTATATATAAATTATTTTAATTTCTCTAAATAATTGGAGAAATTATTTTATTGGTGAATTATTCTTATTCTTTAACAATATTAAGAGTTTAATAAATATACTTTAAAGACCCAAAATTTTAAAAGAATTTTTTTCTTAATTACTTGGAATTTTATGATTCTGTAGACTCTGACGACACTTGATTCCGAGGCCCGGTGTGCCCTGAATCAATTTCTGAAGCGTTGTTCAGGTACATTTAGTAAACGTACGTGCAAGTTATTTTATCTTCTAAACCGGTGCTCAGAATTGAATTCTGAGGATACGGATGAACTCGTAGCTCCGGTAATTGCTTAAGGGGACCTTTACTGCAGTTGCGTTTTATGCGGATTGAGAGTTAATTTTTTGGGGAAATTGGAAATAGTTGAATAAAATTTTTAGATAAATTTTATATATATATGGAAGTTTTTTTCTCCCATGGGAAGTTATTGGTGGGTCCCACACCCACATAACTTCCCATGTGTGGATATTTGAGAGGTGGGGCCCACACGAGCCCCAAACTTTAATCTCCCATAACTCTCTTCAAACTCCCCAATTGATTTGTCTTCCTTTAATGCGACAACCCCCCCTTAATTATGAGAACTCTTCCTCTCCATATCTTCCTCTTTAATGTTTTCCAACACATGATAATCAATAAATTATAACTCTTCAATTAATTAAATTAAGTTGTTTGAATTTTGAATTACTTGTGTGAATAAAATAATATCTTAGCTATTATTTTATTGTGGAACTTGTTGTGTTGGAATTTGGGGGAGCTCTGGAGAAATAGAGAAGAACACCACCCTCTTCGATGAAGAACACCAAATCCACAAAAGACGACGACACACCTTCTTTTCTTTTCTCCATGAAAAGAGAGGATATGCCACTTCTTATTCGGGTACACTTCGACGAGGACAGAATCGATACCGTCATCCACGGAGCTCGACTACCATAAAGATTTTTAAAGGTAGGGGGGATTATGTTCAATTTTTAATGGATTAAAATTATGCCTCATTCATTGTCGAATATCTTTGTTTGTCTCTAGCCTATTGCTTTCGCCTAACGCGGAGGGAGCGTGCCACTTTGGTAGGAGAACCGGCCGACTTGTCGGTCGGTCGAGTGAAGGAAAGTCGTGATGCCAGGAGGGCACTGTGCTGGAGAACCTGGGGCCCGCCCGACCGGGCTGCTTACACCATGAAGGTGGCCTGGCTTCGACCGGCCGGTTAGGGAGGGCGGCGCTACTTGGCACCGCCAGTTCGGGCAGCCAGGGGGCCACACCCCCCGCCATGGACCGCGCCCCACTGGCCCGGGCCGGGTTGCGCCTACCTTCAGGCCAGGCCATGCCTGCCACTGGACTGGGTCATGTTTCTTTAGGCTGGACTGACACCCCATGCCAGGTGGGACCCGCCGAACCGGATCAGGCCGACCCTCCAACCCACTGGGCCTAACGGGCCGGGCCCGCATGCTTAAATGCGAATAACTTCACACCCGTGCATCCGATCGACACGCCATCTATGGAACTGGTACCCTCGTGACATGGTGGTCCTCTTTCAATACTCTCTGTGAGTTTTGGACGACTTTGAAAAAATGGTCGGGTTGGTTTGAAACCGAAACCAACCGGTCCCTCGGAGCGGAAACACTTATAACATAAGGACCGGACGTCCGATTGACGTATTGTCAAATATGTTGGATTCCTATTGATGAGACATACCTTTTGGAATACTTCATATAGGATTCAGATGAGGTTTGAGTATGGCTGGGTTGGATTGAATCTGAAATCCAACTGGGCCCCTAGAACAGAAATGTTATTAACTCACAGACCAAGCATCCGATTGACGCGCCTTCTGTTGCGTTGAGACCCCTTTGACGGGGTGGTCCCACGAGATACTTCCATGTGAGTTTACCTGACATTTGGAAGTATCGACCAGTAGCTCATGGAGAAGATCCTCTTAGAGATGAGCGTATGGAGTACGGAGACCTTATAGCTGGCTGAGACCTAAATACTGCTTGTCTGATTCGATTCCGAGTAACTTTAACTAGCCCATTGGGGAGCTATACTGTGTTGGGGAAACAGACCCATGGAAGAGGATCACTACTGTGTTGGGGTGGCAGATCCACGATACTTGATAGGAGGAGTACTTTTTTAGGCTATTAGGGGGTGCACTACTATGTTGGGGCGACAAACCCATGGTGGGGATCACTATTGTGTTGGGGAGACAGACCCGCGGTACTCGACAGGAGGAGTACCTTAGTAGTCTATGGTTTGTGAGTAGCACCTCGGAGTCACGACAGGACTACTATACTCGATAGAGGAGGAGTTCTCCAACAACCGTGGTTTTGACATCTTGAATGAAAATCTTCATTTGAGATGAGTTAATGAACTTTGTGTTTTCCTCATGATTGAGATGGGTTAATTGATAACATAGGTATATGTATGGGCATATACATAATAAAATGTTATCTGTTGAGATCTTTATTTGTGGTTTATCTTTGTTAGATTTTGTGGGACCTTGAGGGTCTCGGGGTCCCTACTGAGTATCGTTATACTCACCCCTGGCGGGCTATGCCCGAACCTCGTTGTGTTGGATGCAGACGACAGACAACGCTGATCGAGGCAGAGTGTACGAGGACTGGATAGTATCCGGAGGTGGACACATGGCATGATGGAACACGGAGTAGTCCGATAAATGCGGAGTGCTGAGGAGGACATCTGTAGCTACCCTTTATGTAGGAACACAGAGGACGATCCAGGAGCTGCTTCACCATTCAGATGTTTGTCTTTTCAGTTGTACTTTCTTTCAGTTGTAGCTGTACCTTTCAGTTGGGCTTGTATTTCCAGCCCCTTTGTACTTTCAGCACACTTTTTTTACTGCTTTACTCAGTGTTTGCTTCAGCTTGTACTCTGGTTGTGTGTGTTTGCATTTTATAAAGGCAATGCCGTTCTAGTTCTTAGGGAGTTACGCCTTTGGTGCTAGTCGCCATCCCCTAGCCTATGGAAGGCGGGCTTGGGTTAGTCACAATACGGGCCCTGCGGGACGGGTAATGAAAAATTGGCATCAAAGGAGTTAGTTCTACCACAGAACTTAGGACTCTGATATTTTCTTTTTTGTGAAGCAATAGTGTTAAGCTTACCGAGTGTGGTTTTCAGTTCAGGGAGTCCAGTGTTAGTGCGGCGGCCAAAGTATCCATACACCAGGACCCTGACTTCCGATTTTTGACTCAGTGCATGAAAACACTGATTGCATGGGTGTTTTCAAAAGTTTTCTTTAAGTTAGCTCAAACCAGGTCAGCTCACCAAGTATAGTCTTTTGACCGTGTCACATCTATTTCTTTCAGGATGTCTTCACCCAGTCAGTCAGCACGGGTTACGAGTAGAGAGCCTGATGGTAGCCCACTGAGCAGTGAGGCCACGGTGCAGGGCCCCATCATAGTAGAGGCACCATCGGTACCATTACCCATTGGGCTAATGTTATCACCAGCCCCAACAGCAGATAGTACACACCGCTTGAGCGCGTTGCATGAGTTCCTGCGACAGAGTCCTTTGAGGTTTTGAGGTGAAATATATTTGCAAACGGCTGGGTATTGGTTGGAGTTTGTAGCGCGATATTTCCAGACAGCTGGGACACCCGCTGATTTGATGGTGTACCTAGCTGTTGGTCTCTTTCAGGGAGCAGCTGAGAGGTGGTGGAGCCAGATACTCTAGTTTTGTGATGAGACGACCTTCACCTGGGGAAACTTCGAGGGTTTTTTAGGGTAGAGTTTATACCAGCGACTCTACACTATTTGTGTGCTCAGGTTCCACTTCTCTCTCCACAAGGCTTTCCGACCATAGTAGGGTCTTCTACAGCCGGTAGTAGACATATGACACAGAAGTCCAAGCAGACTAGGCCAACAGTTGGGCGGCCTCGGGATACAGGTTCGGTTGTGCGAGGCACCCGAAACAGAGCTAGACATATGAGTAGAATGGAGTGATATGCATGCGGGGGATATGTACACTTGGATCGAGACTGCCCGACCTGTCCAGTAGATGAGACGAAGGCAGTATAGGAACCTACCATACCGAGGCAGAGGAGCTGGCCTTACAGCCAGTGGTGTATGATGGTTCGAGGTGTTTCCACCACCACCAGGAGGTCCACCCCGACTATAGGGAACAGGTGGATATGGTAGATCACAACATCCGGCAGCCGAAGCATACAAATATGGAGCTCCGGATGTAGGTGGACAGGAGCGGGACTAGTTCTAGGCATGGAGGCTTTGTTCTCGGTGCTTCTAGTTTCCATGTTGTTGTTGTTATGTGTCTATGTACTTTGAGCTGCATTAATAAAAGAAACTTATCTTTGTGGAGTTTACTTCCCTTTCCTCTTTGTATGGTTGATACTGAGAGGTTTTGGTGAAAACTCTTGACTTGACCCTCACTTTCGAGATTTCTACTGGAGGAGACCCAGTAACCACACACTGATGCCGACAGTGTGACTCAACCCATGGAGGCGAGACTAATGGTTTGATCTCTTGGTAGTAGCGTTGAGGTATTATGACGTCGACCATGTCATGAATTAGTACTGTTCATGTTAGTATGGACTGTATTAGGCAATGGGCGTGGTTCATCCAGGGGATGATACTGGATATCTCTTTTCAGCAAAGGAGAAATCATAGAAGCTCTTATAGATAATAGACGAAGAAGGGTGATCATCGTCTGACTCACCAAGTTGGACCACTTCCTACTGATCAGGGAGAAGGGCTTAGTAGAGTGCTTTAGATGCCTCTACATAGAGGATAACATACGACTTCCTGGTGTTCCATCGACGATTGTCCCCGATCGGGATGGCACCTTACGAAGCACTCTACGGCCGACCATGCAGATCACCTCTGTGATGGACTAATCTAGGGGAGTCATCACTTGTAGGACCATAGATGGTACATGATATGATGGGGAAGGTGCAGATCATCTAGGAGTAGATAAAGACTGCACAGAGTAGGCAAATTCTTATGTTGATTGGAGATGAAGACCTCCAGAGTTCGAGGATGGCGACCACGTCTTCCTACAGGCCTCACCTCGACAAGGTTGACATAAATTTGGCTGAGGCAACAAGTAATCTCCGAGGTTCATCAGACCTTTCTAGGTCCTTATTAGTGTAGGCGAGGTGGCTTACCGCCTGGCCCTTCCACCTCAGTTGCAACGGGTGCATGACGTCTTCCAAATATCTCAGATGAGGAGATACGTGCACGACCCGACCCACATAATTGATCGTGGGGAGTTGGAAATTGATGATGGGGAAACATTTACGGAGATTCCAATAGAGATTGTGGATCGACATGAGTGGGTCCTACAAGGATGGTCGGTTCCTCTGGTGCGCTTTCACTGGCAGCACGAGAACCTCCAGGAGATCACTTGGGAGTGGGATGCACAGATGCGAGCTCAGTATCCCCATTTGTTTACCTAGTGCGTGTTGTAGCTTTAAGGGGACATAAATCCCTGAGGTGGGAGAAATTTAAAGACCCTAAATATTCACGGAATTTTTTTTCTCAATTCATTGGAATTTTACGAGTCTGTAGCCTCTGACGACACTTGTTTCCGAGACCCGGTGTGCCCGGAATCAATTTCTGAAGTTTTGTTTGGGTATGTTCAGTAAAAGTACGTGTGAGTTTTTTTATCTGTTGAACCGGTGCTCGAAATTGAAATCCAAGGACACCAATGAACTCGAAGCACTGGTAATTGCTTAATGGTACCTTTACCACAGTTGCGTTTTTTGCAAATTGAGAGTTAAATTTTGGGGAAATTGGAAATAGTTGAATAAAATTGTTAGAACAATTTTATATATCTATGGAGGTTTTTTTCTCCAATGGGAAGTTATTGGTGGGTCCCACACCAACCTAACATACCATTGTGGATATTTGAGAGGTGGGACCCACACGATCCACAACCTTTCCTCTTCCATAACTCTATTCAAACTCCCCAATTGATTTATCTTCCTTTAATGCAACAACCCCCCTTAACTATGAGAACTCTTCCTCTCCCTCTCTCCCTCTTTAATGTTTTCGAATAGATGATAATCAATAAATTCTAAATTTCAATTAATTAAATTAATTTGATTGAATTTTGAAATACTTGTGCGAATAAAATAATAGCTTAGATATTATTTTATGGTGGCACTTGTTGTGTTGGAATTTGGGGGAGCTCTGGAGAAATAGAGAAGAACACCACCCTCTTCGATGAAGAATGCCAAATCCACGAAGGACGACGACGTGCCTTCTTTTCTTTTCTCCGTGACAAGAGAGGAGATGCCACTTCTTCTTCGAGTACACTTTAAAGACGACGGAATCGATACCGTCATCCACGACGCTCGACTACCGCAAAGCTTTTACAAGGTAGGGGGGATTATGTTAAATTTTTAATGAAATAAATCTGTGCCTCGTTCGTCATTGAATATATTTGTTTGTCTCTGGCCTATTATTATCGCCTAACGTGGAGAGAATAGGCCGAACGAACCAGGCCCGACGACCATCCGCTAGATCTTGTTTGTTTTTTTTGGAATTGGAAACTAGAGGTGGAATGCGGAAGAGGTCGGCGGTGGAAGGGCCGTCGTCGCACACGCAATGAAAAGTCACGGCCAAGAGGTCCGCAGTAGAGGAAGAACAATGCCATCACGCTGTTTTGGGGATGCAGAGCCGCAGCTAGGGTAGGCCGCGGTGGAGGAAGCCGATACCGTCATGCCAGCTATGCGGAAGGAACTGTGGCCCGCTTCACAGGCCACTTCAGCAGGAGAACCGACCAGCTCGTCGGCCGGCTAGGCAGAGGAAAGCCACAACGCCAGGAGGGCGTTGCGCTAGAGAACCCACAGCGCCAGGAGGGTGTCGCACTGGAGAACCCACGGCCCACCCGAGCGGGTCACTTGCACCATGATGGCCGGCTGACTAGGGAGGACGGCGCCTCTTGGCGCCGCCGGTTTAGGCAACTGGGGGGCCGCACCCCCTGCCATGGACCGCTCGGCCCCTTTGGGATGAGCCGCGGCCGGCCGCACCATTCCACGCCCCGCTGGGCCGGGTCGTGCCTGAATTTGGGTCGGTATGCACCTCCCACTGGTTCGGTCATGTTTCTTTATTTTGGGCCGACACCCCATGCCGGGTCAGACCCGCCGAACCGGATCGGGCTGACCCGCTAGCCCACTGGGCCTAACAGGCTGGGCCCATACACTTAAATGCGAATAACTTCATGACTGTGCATCTGATCGACACCCCGTCTATGGAACTGGGACCCTCACGATGAGGCAGTCCATTTTCGATACTCTAAGTGAGTTTGGTACGACTTTGAAAAAATGGCCGGGTTGGTTCGAAACCGAAACCAACCGGGCCCTCGGAGCAGAAACACTTATAACATAAGGACCGGACGTCCGATTGACGTTACATCAACTACGTTGGATTCCTCTTGATGAGACAGACCCTTTGGAATAATCTACATAGGATTCAGATGTGATTTGACCATGGCTGGGTTGGATTGAACCTGAAATCCAACATGGCCCCTAGAACAGAAATGCTAATAACTCATAGATCGGGCGTCCGATTGACGCTCCGTCTATTGCGTTGAGACCCCTATTACGAGGAGGTCCCATGATATACTTCCAAATGAGTTTGCGGGACACTTGGAATTATCAACTAGAAGCTCGTGGAGAAGATCCTTCTGGAGACGTGCGTATGGAGTACGAAGACCTTGTAGCTGGCTGAGACCTGAAGACTAATTGTCTTATTCGATTCGAAGTGACTTGACTAGCCCAGGGGGGAGAAATACTATGTTGGGGTGACAGACCCATGGCGGAGGAGAGCTACTGTGTTGGGGAGGCAGACCCGCAGTACTCGATAGGAGGAGTACCACAGTAGGCTATTAGGGGGTGCACTACTGTGTTGGGGCGACAGACCCATGGCACAGATCACTACTGTGTTGGGGTGATTGACCTACGGTACTCGACAGGAGGAGTACCTCAGCAGTTTAAGGTTAGTGAGTAGCACCTCGGAGATGCGACAGAACTACTGTACTCGACAGAGGAGGAGTTCTCCAGCAGCTGTGGTTTCAACATCGTGAATGAAAATCCTGGTTTGAGCTTAGTCAACAACCTTTGTGTTTTCCTCATAATTGAGATGGGTTACTTGATAACTTAGGTATATTTATAAGCATATACCTAAGTAAAGGTTATCTACTGAGATATTTCTTTTTGGTTTATCCTTGTTGGATTTTGTGAGACCTTGAGGGTCTTGGGGTCCCTATTGAGTATCGTTATACTCACCCCTGCACAGGCTATGCCCGCACCTCATTGTGTTGGATGCAGATAACAGACAACGTTGACTGAGGCAGAGTGTACGAGGGATGGATGGTACCAAAAGGTGGACACTTGGCGTGAAGACACACAGAGCGGTATGATAGACGTGGAGTTCTGAGGAGGACATATGTACCTACCTTTCATCACACTTGTTTTACTGCTTTACTTAGTGTTTGCTTCCGCTTATACTCTGGTTGTGTGTGTTTACATTTTATAATGGCAATGCCTTCCTAGTTTTTAGGGAGTTACTCCTTTGGTGATAGTCGCTAGCCCCTAGCCTATGGAAGGCGGACTTAGGGTAGTCACGATACAGGCCCTAGGGGATAGGCCGTGACATAAGTTCTTTTGGTATTTAAATTTATGAAAAATTAAATAGTTTCATTTTACTCACAATCATGATATAAATATCAATTATACACTAAGAAGGGGAAATGGGTCTTCTTCTTATTAAACCTAAAATTCATATTGATATATTTCTCCTCAATATAGTAAATAATGTGAGATAATGTATTTATGGTCATATCATCACCCTAAACTTTAAGAGATTCAAGGAATATAATGTCTTAACCATATTGAAGCGATTTCAATTTTTTTAATTGATAGTGTCTTACTATTGAATTCCTGTGATTTAGGTATATGAATATTTCATTGTTGAGGGTCACACATAGGATTTTTGGTCTAAATGTGAAGTGCATTAAATAAAATTTCATGGACTATTTTTTTATTAGGATGTAGTGATGAATAAAGGAAACAATTTCAATTATAGTCTATATAGATTTATCCAAAAGTTAAAAATATGTATTATTTTATCTTTTATTATTATTGGTGTCCTATAAAAAAATATAGATGATAATATATCTAAATATTATACATGTCAGAATATAAATGAATGGAATCATGTTGTACTTGGGTCACCACAATCATTGTGTATTCCCCATTGGGATTGAAAACACATATATGTGGATTTACTGATGATAATACTTCATGGTGTTCTGATATTTGATTTTATATTGGTTATTATTGATATACTAATAAAATAAATTAATTTTCATATTAATATGATATTAGTGTTATATTGAGAGATTAACTTAGCTTTTGATGGTGTTTGTAGTTCAATTACATTTAGTTTGTTAGGATACGACCTCATATCAGGAAATTAGATTTAATATTTATATATTGAGGGGATTTTATAATTATTTTATCAATTGATTGTGTATAATTATATAATTTAATAAGAAATATATTATAGGGTTGTGAAGACAATCAATAGTTTTGAGGATTTACCGAGAGTGTATATTTTATATTTTGGGGAATCATGGGTAAATCATTAACATTTAGTCCAAATTTCATATAATTTTTTTTATAATTTATCCATTTTAATGACACCTTATATGGAACTATATAGGTGACCATTGTGTTCACAATGATATTAGATTTATTTTGAAAGGTGAACTATTATAACAAAAAATTTATGTGAAATATGATGAAGTGTGTGAAAATTATTATGGACTTATGCGGACTTATAAAAAAGAAATAATATAATCATCGAAGGAATTTTCTTTTAGAAATTTTATTTTGTGGTCATGTATTCTTATGAGATTCATTATGATTTATAAAATAGTTTTTTTCATGAAAAATATAGTATAAACTTTAATTTTTAAAATATAAATTGATTTATAATGCCTTAGGTGGATAAATTTTCAATTAACTATACCTTAATAGATCAATAGTTTTTATTTTTTTATTATAGGTGCCTTAATTTTATATTTCTATCAGGATAAATTACATATGGGTTGATTAAGTTATTGATAAATTTTGGAGAAAATGACATTTCTAAGAAAACTATAGAGATTTATGATCACATAAAGGTGGTTCTTTAAGAATGAATTATTACTTATGTATGAGTTAATTTCATAGATGATGGAATAAAAAATACTCTAGGACATGAATCTCAAAATAAATTTTCATATCTTGAACCATTCTAGTTTATTATGTTTTATTATAATTTAATTGTAATGATAAATATAAATATAAATAAGATGTTTCATGATATTATACACCTTTATTAACTAAAATGTGCATGTTAATGATTTTTAGGATAAAAATGGCAACATTGGTGGACTATAGAGACACATAATTTTATTTATGAATTTTAAAATGTTTTTTAGGGTTATATTTGTTTTTTCCTTAGAATATAAAATGATAATTTTTACCAATCATATATCAAAACACTATGTGTGTTGGTCTAATTGGCCTGAATGCATTTATTTTTTATTATTTATGATAATCCACCTTTCATGGGGTGAGGAGGAACCATTACAAGGCCCAAAGGCTTAGAGACAATTACATGACCTATAGGCCTTAGAGAGAATCCCCCAGACAAGGAAACATGGAACAACTCCTCCTTGGAATATGTCATGATATCAGCACTCCAGCTTCACAGGGATGGCTGGATAGCTGTCATATGCAATGATGCACATTCCTAGAACCAATAGAAATGATAAACTCTCTAGATCTTCCAATTCCAGTTAGCTTTGCTCTAGTGATTTCTCCTTCCCTGGATATTTATTTGGAGCCTTGTCCTATGCATTCTGACTAGTAAAACTACAAAATCATGTGGCCCGAAGGCCTTTGGGTGGCCTTATGGCCTTAAGGTGGCTCAAAGTCCTTGACAGACAACTAGCCCGAAGGCCTTTGGTAAAACAAAAGCCATGCAGGACCCAATGACCAAACTGGTGGCCCAGATTCCAAGATAGATGAATATTTCTGGCTGCTAATGTACGAAAGAGTACCTGCTATAGTACATAAAATAGTGCCTGATATAGTACTGCTACAGTACCCCAAAAATACACCTCTACCCAGATTTGATCTTGGGTCTCTTGGATGCACTTGCCAAGTCCTCACCAACCTGGCTAAGCCTCAGGTGCAAAATATTATGTGTGTAACTTAACTCAAAATATGATATATAAAACCATGGGTAAAAGTTTTTAATTTTTCTATAACAATTTAAAAATTTGGAAAATTATTAAAATTTACAAAATGAATTAATGAATATATAAATATATATATATATAATTATATTTTGAAAAAAATATTCGATATTTTTAAATATATTTTTATTTTCATAGAAAATAACATTTTAATGTTTTTTACTAAGTTTGAATTTTAATTCTTTACCAAATTATATATTTAATTTTTTTAAAAAAATTTATTGATAATTAAAATTTTAAAATACGTTTTCTTTTATAATGTATATATTTTCATAATTGATTATGGGTTTTAATAATATGATTTTTAGGACAATAAAATCTTTTTTTGAATAAATAGTTATTATAATTAAAATTAATAAATGAATTCATCAAAAAATATAAAGAAACTTTATTTATATTTTTATGTAAAACTGAGTGATAAAATTATATTATTATAGGAATGCATTATTTCTAAAATCAAAAATAAATGGGAGATATATTAAATTTTATAATTGTTTGAAGTCCACCTATAGAATAATTTCCATGAATTCTGAATAATTATTGAGGAAAACCCCTTTCGATAACCTGGGTGATTAATCTTTTTCCCAATAATACTAGATAATTTGACCCAAAAGGGAAAATTTTTATCCATAAATGCTCATAAAATAAATGGAAAACACACACACACACACACATATATATATTATGAAATCAAAAAATATTTATTTTTAATCCTCCCCCTTATATGTCATCAATTTTTATGAATATTATATATATATCTTCATTTTGAAAAGCATTATCTGGAAACTCAATAGGAAACCCTTGATGAAAGAAAAAATTATACAACCTTCCAAACTACCCATCATCGTATCATGATAACAATTCCATAATATCCATTGATTAAAGATATTTATTCCAATTAAAAATATCATGGGCCATTAATAATGAATATATATCATATATATTTTCATTTAAATTTTATTCTCTAATTCTCTTGTAGTAATAAAATAAAGTAAGATCACATGATTCAAAAATCCATGAATGTTTTTTGTAATTTAATGTATAATTCTTTGTCATGTTTTGTGTTTCTCCAGGAATAATGAATACAAAAATTTATTTTTGAAAATATAATTTTATATTGACACACACACACACAGATATATATATATATATATATATATATATATTTACACCATTCATTTTATAAGTACTTTTATATTTAGAACAAAAGTTTTCTACTATTATTCTAGAATTTTTATGATATATTGGCATTATCATTGTCTAATTGTTTATTTGAAACATCAATTCTTGTTAGAACATAAATAATTCTGACATGTGATCTATTTAATTATATTGTATCATTTCTATCATAAATATTGGAATAAATATTTTTTGGATATATTGTATATTTATTTTAGACAAAAATGATATCATGAGAATGAAGTAAATAATTTTTGTATTTTTATGTAAATCATGTATCTAATAATCTAAGGAACATAATTAAAATAAATTATATTCATGGAAGATTATTTGTATTTAAATATATAATAAAAAATATTTTAAATTGTTAGAGAGATTATATTATATTTCGGCACTAATACCACCACCTTTCAATTTTCCACTACATCTAGGGAAATCATGATATTAAAAACACATTATTATTGATTCAAAAATAATAATATAATATTTTATGTAATACTATTTTTCATTGTCTAATAAATTTTAATAACTAGCCCATCATATTTTATATGTGTTTCAGAGTCATATGTTATTATTTATAATTATTTTTAACTTATGAATAAATTATTTCATTTATAAAAATGACACAAATAATTAAAATATTTTAAAATTTTAAAAAATCAATTGAATTATTTAGTACATTTAGAAAAAATATCAGAAAAATATTCTTTTAATTTTTTATGAATCAATATTATAAATCCTATTAATCTATGAGTATGAATTTACACAATTTAAAATATTATCTAGATATCTGAAGTTTATATAAATATAAGATTTTAGAAGATAGAAATGTTATTTTTTATATGATGTTAAAAAAATATTAATATATGATATAATATTAAATTATATTATTCTAGAACCATTTAATATAAAACTATGATATATATAAAATATTTAACTACCTAAATTATTTTTTAGTTTTTAAAATTGAAAACACTTATATCTTTATTAACTCATTTATAGAGTATAATAAAAATTAAAAGTAATTAATGGGATGATATCAGAGTAGGTTGATGAGTTTTATAATTATTTAGTAAAAAAATTACTTGTTTTAAAAAAAAATTCAAAAAATTCATCATGGATCATTTCAATTTATTTCTATCTAATATACATCAAAAAAATTATTTTATTATGAAAAAAAATTATGGGTCATTTCATTATTATTTATTTCATTTCAATTTATTAATTTCATAAATAATTATTTTAACCCTATTACTTGATTCTAAAATCCTCATTCATGTCATATAATGGAATTTATACACTATGTTATGGATATTTTGTTCTATATATAACAACAAGTAATTATCTAAAGAGTTAATAAATGAAGAAAACATAATCTGAAAAAATTTAATGAAAATTAAAAATTGTTTTTATAATTATAAATTCATGGTTATTATTAATTTTGTTTATAAAGTATTCTAAATATATAATTCCTCTTCTAGATATATTTTTATAGGATATAACTATCTCATCACTAAATAATTTTTTTCCAATCCAATGTGAATTTGTTTTGTGCTGAATGAACTCCCCACCTTTTATTAGTACAAAAGAAGTCCTAATTAATGGATTTGTTTATCAATGTTGATATATTATGACCATTATTAGCACTATTATATGTATTGATAATAGTTTGGACTTTCTCTACAAAAATATTATAACTCTATGAAAGGCTGGTTGCACTCATTTAATTTTTTAACTATATAATAACCCACTATAGTAGTAAAAGGAAAAAGAATCCATTTTTTTTGAAAATAACTTTATTTTAACTTAGGAAATATAATTCATTAAATAATAATATTTTCATATAATTAATATCAATAATAAATGTTTCAAAAACCGTTAAAAATATAAAAAAATATTGTTTTGGTTGATAAAATAACAGGATGTTAAAATATACACATTAAATATATAAGTGTGCAATGACCAAATGCAAAGAGGATCACATATTATGGAAGGATATACTACCAATTCACTTCATAATACAAGAATAATAAAGTGCATAATTGATATCAAATACATATAAAAATAAAAATAATTGATATATTATAAATATTATATATAAATGTGAAATTAGATTAGAATTTTATCATTATATAATAGAATGATAAACTTTAAATTATTTAATAAATTATATCTTTATAGGAAGAGATATAAATTATAATAAAATAATTCACACAACCAAAATAGTTTATATAATTATTTTATTTTTTAACATAATTCATAACCCCTCTATTATTTTCAATTATATATATATATATATATTCTTCATATGGACATTGAATTATTCTGAGCACATTTAATGTCGGGTTGATGCATGGTTTATACCACTCATAAATTAATTAAGAACTATTGTATTAAAAAAATTAAATTCTGTTATCCTTTTATCATTTCTCTAATTTGAATAATGTTTTTTGTTCTTAAAAGATACTTATATTTATAGGAATAAATTTTCCCATATTTTAGGTAAATCACATTTAAGATCAGTTTTTTTTTCTAGAGGTCACAAATGAAACAAAAACTGTTATAATAAATTTTTTATAGTAAATTAATATTTTTAAAATATTTTTCTTCATATTAGGATTTTTTAGGAACTTACATGGTCTATAATTATGAAAAATAACATTGAATAATTTTATTTATATCACATGCCAATTTAATGATACATTTGTGTGTAATGCCTAAAAAAAATTATAGTTTTCTACCCAAATAATTCAATGACAATTTGAACACATTTTAGTTTTTGACTATTTATATCATATTTATAGTACCTATAAATTTTTATTTCCAAAAAAATTTTAAAACATTCTTGTCTCCTCAAAAGTTTTTTTTACATGAGGTATGTTTCAACAAAAAATGACTATTATATTAAAACATTATGAAAGTTTTAATTCATATTCATTATTTGATCATTTGTTTCTTCACATTTATAAAACATAAAAAATCTATATGACAATAAAATTACATATTCTATCATTTATTCAAATTATCATATTAGAATATTGTGTGTGTTTTCATAATTTTCTCAAATTAATTGATTTTTTCCTAATTATTTATCAAAATATATGCTCATTTTATCATTTTTGATCAGTGGATGAAATTTTAATGAATGTAAAATAACATTATAATAAAAAATTTACACCGAATAATTTTGTGACATCACCTTTCCAAATTGAAATATGGTTAATTTTATAGGTTACTATGTAATCCGGGATCATCATTATAAATTTTATGGATAACCAAATGTTTTTCTCATGGTTTTGATCATTTGATAGGTTTTTATAGAACTTATTTTTTTTAAATAGTAAAAACTAAATTTGAATCATTCTGTTTACATATCACATTAGATAGACATATGGGTTATTATTATAGGTCAATATTTAATCCTTTATTATTTTATAATATATTCATTGCAATACAAGATTGTTTGGATAGTTTTCAGATTTTTTCATATTTTTGTATAGTTTTAAAATTATTTAATTTAAAAAAAAATCAATTTTATTATTTTAGTTAAAATGCATCTTATATTGATTTGTGGTTTGTTTAGACTGCTAAAAAATGAATCAAAATTTATTATCCAAATGTTTTATGATATGATGATTTTTCTAATATGTGTTGTATAATTCATTTTTGAAGAACAATAAAGACAAAGAGTTATAAAAATTACTATGAATAATTTAAATCATTATTGATATTTTTTATTTCATATTTTATCCAAGAAATAAATATTTATTCAATTGTCATTTTTTAAGCCTAAGTGAAAATAAGAGTTTTTTCATGGTTTTTATGGTTCAAAAATGTATATATAATTACAAATACTTATATTTATAAAATTAATCTATGAATTATTATTTTCATATAATACATCCAAATGATCTATTGTTTTATCCCATATGTGAGAATTCGATGAATAATTATTTTCATGTTTTTTTGATTAATACATAATCATTCTATAATTTTAATTATTTTACAATAAATTTTAAAACACCTAAGGCATTTAATAGTTAAAATTAATATTAAATAAATTTGGACACAACACATCCATATTAATATGTGGTTTTTTACTATATAAAATAAAACATTCATTGGCTATTATACTATTTTTTTCATTATTCAATATTGTTTTCACATATTTTATTGTCTGATTAATTTTAATAATACATTCAAAATAAAAATAGTTACATAGAAACTTTAGATGAAAAACACTAAAAAATATTATTAACAACGAAAATTACATGTTGTTAAATTATGAATTAAGATAATTTATAATGTTATAAAAAAGAAGAACATAAAGATTTCTTAAAACATTAAAATTACATGTAACATCCTTAATAATCATTGAATGTATCTATTACATTTTAGGAATATAATTTTTCTAAAATATGTAGTTATTAAAATATAAAATTAATTAAATGGTTGAAAAATATTTTAAATTAAACAATATATGTTGAAAATAATTATATATATCTATAATAAATCCAACTATAGGGATTGTTATTCTATTATGAAGTGCAATACATTTCTTAAATTTTAATACATAATTTAAATAATTAAATTCTTTTTTTAATAATTATTATAAAAAAAATAAAAGTTAATAAAATTATTAGAATATATCTTTCAATACCAATGTTTTATATATACCTTAATATATTTCATTTTTTTGAATTCCATGAATTTTTTTTGTATAGTTCCCTTTTACCATGTAATATTTGATTAATTATCACTACCCTACCAAAGAAACCCAATGTTTTAATATATAATATAAAACATATAATTGAAATAATTTATAAAAAATACTAATGATATTATGTTACAAACTAAAAAAGATAAATCATGTGTGTCTGATTCAATAGATATCTAAGAAATGGATTGAAAAAATATATCATTTGACTAACTAGATTTATCACAAATGGCATCCAGGGATTCCTAAAAATGATATTAAAGAAAATTTGATTCATGTTAGAAATATAATTCTCATAAGAGTAATCAGAGTAGTGTTTTACCATTTGCATGTAGATATTAAAAAAATACACTTGATCATTTATTTTTTTGTAATAATATTAGAAAAATATAGTTTCGTTTGTAATATTTTATTGGTGGTCATTATAATTTCATGTATACTATTAATAAAATATAATTAACAATACTAGAAGTAGTATTTATATCCTAATCTTAGGATCCATGGAACATGTTAATGAATTCCCATATAACATAGGTAACCAACCAATAAATAAATCTTAATTAAATAATAGGTAGTATTTTCCTCTAAAATCATATAATGTTAATATATTAAATAGACAAGCATTTATAATGAATAATCATAATAAAAAAATAATTTAATCATATAAAAAATTTAATAATAACCAATAACATATCACTATGAAATATAATATTCTACTTATGTCATGTAATACATGACATGTATCAAGGATCCCCATATGCCGGTTGATCTTATACATAATAATTTGAAAAACATGATTAAATGTATGAGTATAGACTATATCATCACAATGGTTTTCATCAAGGCCAAAATATTATCTCCATAATCCATTAAAGTTTGTTCAATCACAAACTTTTCATCAGTCCCTTTCACGTGATGGAATTATCAATCAAAAAGTTTGTACGTACACCATGGTGTATATTTAAGGTATGAGTAAAAATCAATGAGGGAAATAACCAACAAATCCCTAATTCAGACACCCACACACATGAGTTTTTGATTATTCAAGTGTTAAATGTAGTAACACTAAACAAATATACAATAATGATAAGAAATTTTATGGTTACCAATTCAACACAATTATAAAATCTAAAACATTGATAATCATTGATTAAATTACCTATATTTTCACCATCGATTGTAATACACATCTCGGTGGAACCAAGTCATAATTTTTTTCCTACCAAGTGAGTAACAATTCAAACTAGGGTAGTACAATGTAATATTGAGCTAAGGTATCTTGATAATAATATGTTCTCTAAATATAGGGTATGTCCTAACATTTTTAATACCTAGGGTTTTGTGCAATGAATCATGGGTTCAATTATAACATAGAAAATCACTTAGTATTTTATTTTAAAAATAATTCTTATTGAGTAAGATAAAAAATACCTCAAAAATGTAATTTAAATCATGGGTTGATGAAAAAATATTCAATCCCTCAATAAATAACATTATTATCAAGGAATCATTGAATATCACTTGTCAAAGTAAGAAATAAAAACAATATTTTCTCAAGAATCATGGTATATTATCCCTTCTCCATATCTAATTATATTTCATATATATTATATATCCACAAAATTCTTTTTTTAGAATTTATATCCTAGGTATAACTCTCTACACTCTTAAATTGACACTTTTAATAGAATATAATACTATGGACACAACTCAACATTATGATGTGTAACTCTCAAGTTATACTATTTTCTAAATTATTTTTAACATAATATACCATAAAAATATCATCTAAAGCTACCAAAAGAGACTACACTTGGTATTTAAAATATATCCTACACCTAAAAACTCATTTTGGCTTCCTCACATCATGTTATCTAATATATAACAAAAAATATTATGAATGAATGTAAAAATAAATTATATCATATCGACAATCTGTCACAAACTAAATGTGATATCCCTATCAAATCACTAAATTATGAACATTTTAGGTTTAAATTATAGTTTATTATGTCTATTTACCAATTACCTCATACCATATCATACATTAATAATAAAATAATCCATTTAATAGGTTATAAATCATCTACTCATAGAGAATAGTAATCTAATCTTTAAATACAATAATTTGAAACAACATATCAAATGGTATTGGAAAGTCAATTAAAAACAACATATTTATGGATTGTAGATGTATTTATAAAAAATAGATATGTAATTAATACCATAGAAATAGATATAGAGGACTACCAATACTTAAATGTTGAAAAACTAACCCTTGAAGTGAAGTTGTTGTCACCCCATGCTAAAAGAGGGATGATAGAAAATGAATATGGAAGGTGCATGTTTGTTATATCCTATGGAAGAAGGATATAATGATTCATTTTTTTTATATCATTTATAAGAATTAAAAAAAAACAAAACATAGTGAATAACTTCTTGATAATCACTAGGTACCCAAGGGATAAAGAAGACTTGGATTACCCCTTATGGCTTCATTGAATACCCGGGGAACTACTATTGTGTATTTGGTGGTAACTATGGTAAAATAAAAACACCACCATAAATTTTATTTTCTTATACTCTATAGTCATCCTACATATCACAAAAATATTGATAAAAATAAACATAATATAAAATCAAAGAGAATAATTCAATTATAGACATTCCTAAATGATAGACAGTCATTACAAACTACCGGCTGAAGGACTTCCCATCCCTACGAAGTATCATCGAAAATCATCAATGAGAATCTCTAGTCAGTAGGAACTTATATATATATCATATAAACACAAGTCTAATCCATTGTATTATTATGGGAAAAAATAATTTTAATAAAGGTAATATATTCTTATAAATGGTGTTATCTCTTAGATATATGATATATATTGGTGTCTCTTCAAACCAAAGATCTTACTTAAATTCATACTCATCAAAACTGATCACAATAAAAGGTAAATCACATATATAATCTACTAAGATATATAAAACATGTTAGCAATATTACTCAATGAAATAGTATGTGCCAATCAAAAAGGTATGTCAAAAAATCACTTAAAAATGTCAATTAGGGCCATAAACTATGGTTCCAACGTTCCATATGTTCTACAATGAAAATTACCCCAAAACGGTGACACTCATAAAGAAATTAATCACTACTATTATAATATAGGATTCAACTCCTCTAGTATATGTAAGACTATTTTATACTTTGAGCTATATTCCATCATCATTTGAACAAATGCACCCAATTTTCTTCTTCTTTAAGACTTGATATATGAATTATAAATGTTATTACCTCCAACTAGAATAAGATATAATGACATGGAGTACAATAAATCTATTAAAAAAGTTTCAGTTGTATTTACAAATGATAAATATTATTACAGTAAAACACTATTAATTCCATATAATCATCTAATATTCCACAAAAGTGTAATATACACACTTAAATTATATCCTCTAATATAATTAAGGTTCACTTATAGTGACCATACATTTGTGGGTGATATGTGATACCAAACATGATCCTTGTCCCCTACACCCAAAGAACCCACTTATAGAATTGGGCTAGAAAACTACCATTTTATTCTTGCATAATGATCATCAAAACATTATATAGTTAATACATCCACATGTGTTTATCTTACCCATATCATATATACATTGTATCGCATCTAGGTATAAGGTTCACCACCTCCATAACTTTATTCACTATATCCCACATAATGTCTTTAACTTAGGGTTCTATAAGTAATCATATCACAAAATTAATCATAGAAATAATATCATTTTCATAAATGGATTAGAAAAAACATATAAAATTGGTAGCTAAGTTGTTCATCCTTCATAAGATTATAGGATAAGCTATATGGGAAGTGGAATTATATATTCCTATATATCCTAGATTATAAAAAATGGTGTCATATAGCTCTTTACATCTTTCCCATCCCAGGGTGAATATCCCATCATGAATAATTATAACCCAAAAAAACCTCACCTGTTATTCTATTTGGGACTAATACACTTACATGAATTTATAAGAATGGGTTTGTAACTTAGGTATAAATAATAATGTTTTACTAACCATATCATTTCTTCTGTATAATATTACATTATTATTATTCCTTATAAAAATATATTACCTTGTCTAATAATAAGATAATAAATTTTAAGGGAACCAAAGCAACCATAAAACTATCCTATATAATATCCAAATGAATCTATATTTATAAATACTCATTTATGTTGGGAACCACTATTCTAATTGTTGTTTTAATGAGTACATAATTTACTAGGATTTCCTATAAGGGTTATATTACCTATCATACTAAAATTACACATACTATATCAATATAAACTATATCAAATTTATATATTTTTTTATAAAATATTTATGACATACTCTTGTAGTTATTATAGACCATAAAAATTTAACCAAAGATATAATGACTTTAATGATTGAGATAATATATTACTACTATTTTATATATTTCCATAATTATGTTTTTATTATAACGTAGTATTTGTTACCAATAATTATTGGATATTTCACGATCTTCCTATATCTAAACCCCTATTATATAATTTTAAATACATTTTAATATTTAATGTAATTATTATATAGCTCGGTTAATATAAATATATAAGTGCATATTGGATTCTTATTAATCTCATAAAAGGATTTATCACATTATTCTTCTTAATATTATTTCACCCATTTATAATTTAATTTTATCAAGGATGATAACAATAGTGGTAATTCATATGTTAATAAATAATAATATCTAACTGATTAAATGAGACTTATGATC
This sequence comes from Viscum album, assembly GCA_963277665.1. NCBI lineage: Eukaryota > Viridiplantae > Streptophyta > Magnoliopsida > Santalales > Viscaceae > Viscum > Viscum album. The sequence goes on along the minus strand of OY728128.1, from coordinate 1,127,894,214 downwards.
TATAACAAAGTCCTGGGTTTTCTTTAATTTATCACTATATCATCTTTTATGGTGTTCTTTAAGAAGATATATTGAGATATGATTTTACAAAAGAATTTTACCTCTTAAATATAGAAAATACACTATGGGAATAAGGAATATAGTTGATTATATAATGGAGTTATTAAAATAGATGTGAAGTTCCTCTTTAGTTCGTTGTTCACATGGGAGTGAAATAATCTGTGTTTAATTAAAACCACGAAGAAAAAGTCCTTATAAGGATGAAAAATAATAGTTTTTAGGTCTACAAATATTTTGAACATCTTCATAAGTATGAGTAATATACCCCCAAAAGTAAAATATTTCATATTGAATCCAATACACTCTCAATGAAGTTTATTTCACTCAAAACCTATGCTGATTATGAACCTATCATAAATCAATATAGGAGGACTATAAAGGTAATAAATGATGATAAAAAAGACCATTTTCCTTAAAATATGATACATATACTTCATTGGTAGTTGGTTAAACCGTCAATAATCCACACATAATCTCTATCCCTGATTATCCTACATGGAAAACAAAATTAGATCACCTTATTATGAAATTCCCTAATTAATTATTTTTTTAACTTAATGGTCCTTTGGTTGGACTAGTAATTCTGTTATATCCACTTATTTCATTTGATAAGTTAGTATAGATATATGATTTTTAATTGACAAAAATTAAATAGTGTTTTTGACCTCTATATCTTGTGTAAATATTTAGAAACCCTAAAAAATATATCATAAAATAATTATAACATAGATGTGAAATTTTTATTTATCTCTCCTTATAAATTACCAAATAATGAAACTGACCATTTATGATGTGACCCTACCTAACTGGTGAATTTAAGGCTTAATAATACCCACTAATAATAATTATTCCCAAAAAATTATTAAATTGAGAGGTATTTGATATAAAAATTATACTGACCTCTAATAGTAGCATCAATGAGAATATAAGTAAGTTTTAATTTCCCTGAAAAAAATATTTTAAATCCTAGAGTATTTATCACTGTAAAACAAATAGATTGTAATTTATACTCACCACTAAAAACTTTCTTGGATATATCTCGATTCCATCTCTTTAAAAAGGGATTAATGATCATATTCAAATCTCTAACAACAAGACAACATATTTGACAAAATTTATTTAAATGAAAGTGTATATCATTATTTTAATAAATAGTACCCTATCTAATATATATTTTACATTAATAATATTCAAAACTATTAGTGTTCATCATGATCATCAGAAGTCAATATCTCTTCTCTGAAAAAGAGGCCTAAAATTATACCACATTTATGTCCACTGTATATATTACTCCACTTTATATATTTCAACTAATAATATGTTATCCTTATGAATCCTTTTTAAAACCATGTCATGAATAGACCCAAATATCCTTTAAGAACCTGACCTCAAACATTACATAATCACGAGTTTTAAGTCTCAATTCATTTTATTACAATTTTTTATCTTTATGGTTTAGAGTTTTAGGGGATCAATCCATCAAAAATAAAAAAATAATTATTAAATAAAAATGTGAACACTTCAACTTAGTATCCATTATTTACCAAAAACAAAAATCTTATGATATAAAATTTTTTCTATTCCTCGCAAATCTTCACAATTTTCATCTTGGCCTCAGAATTATCCCTAATTATCCTTAAAACCATTTGAGTATTTTTTAAAATGTGTAATAATTACAAAAAATAATAGCATGGGTAACAAAATAATGATTGAAAAAACCATTTTTTCAAGAATACTTATAAAAATTTTCCATTTCATAAATAAAAATTGGGCTTAAAATAAACATTTTATTACACAAGAAATCAACTTTTATTCCTAATAACATTTATAAATAATCTCATAATAATTCTCAAATAAAAAATAAATCTCATAATGTTATCTTTTAAATCAGGATAAAATCATGAAGACTTTTTCAAAAAGTTATTTTTTTCTCCCTTAAGAAGTATAAAATAACATTACTTAGAAATAAAATCATTAGATAACCTTTTGAAATAATGAGGTTTCTGTAAAAAACAAAAAAATTATAAATAAATAACATATATATTTAATGAAATTATTTAACTTCTATAATAATTATCTATAGAACATAATCATTACCCAATATTTTTTAGGGATATAATAAACCCAACCATCTTTAATTTATAATGTAACCATTTGTACTTGGTTTATAAAAGAACCACCCGTCTTGGGTTTATAAAAGAGGCACCCAAACTTGGCTTATAATTGAACCAAAAGTCCTTGTATAATAAGGGAAATAACCTTAATTATTAAAAATTTCAAAAAACAAAAAATGATCATAACACATAAAATATTTCTATTTTAAAAATTATTTTCACAAAAATATTCTTTTCTATGATAAGAAAAAATTTCTAGATATTGAAATATCCATTTTATTTAAAACCATTATTGAAAACACTCAGAATAAATAAATATATTAATTTTATTTGATGAAAAAAATGAAATCTTATAATATAAATTATAAATCAAATAATTTTTATGATGGTGTGAAAAAATATTGATTTAAAATAAGTTAAAATAGAATATTCCTTTTTTATTTTATAAATAATGTCAAAAAATTCCATCTAAAATATGTAAAAAATTCTATTTTAAATACATTGATTTAATTTTAAAAAGGAAATATAATATAATTTATAATTCATATAAGTCTATAAAAAATATCCATAATAGAATTTTAATAATACAGACATAGAGGAGAAATAATTAGAAAATAAATAAATAAAACATTTAAAATGAGTTCTTAAGGTAAAGCATCCCTTACCTCGAGTCCGAATCCTAATGTAAATTATTTATATTTATAAGTAATAAAAAATGATAATTATTTACTTTCATAAAAACATTTTCCAATTTTATTATTCTTTTTATTTTATCTATTACCATGTTATATACAATTACTTAATCATTTTTGTTCATATCGAATAATTTAATGATATTCATCTCATATGTAAAAAATAACTTTGGTAGGTTGAAAATGGTCAATGAGTTCATTATTACATATTATATAGTAAAATAATTATTTCAACAATATAAATTTCAATAATCAAGTATTATTTTAAAATTAATCATGATGTATTGTTATAAAAAATGATCAATGTTACTATCTTAGAGACGGTAGGCGACATGTATGCATGAGTAGAATTGCAAGTTTTTAATGATCATGATGGAAACAACATAAGTATTACATTAAATTTAAAGAAATATAATTATATAATAAATATCATATTATATATTTAATTAATTGTGTATAGTATTCATGTGGTGTAGTTATGAAAAACGAATCAAATTGCTTCTTGGAGTTGGTAGTCCACACATACGCTTGAACGATGTAATCATTTTCTAGTCGATAGAAAAGAATTAATATATATGATATAATAAATTTATATAATTATATATATATATATATATATATATATCATTAATATCATAAATATAAAGTAAATCCATAATTATTTCCATCTTTGAGAGGTGGAGATGAGAAAAGAATTACAATAGTACACGTGGCAGTAGTCCACAGTACACAAGGACAATGGTTTCATTTACTATTTAACAGAAGAGGGGAAGAATATAGATTATTTAATTAACATAAAAAATTAAATATTTTAGAGACAATGCAGTTAATAATTTAGAATGTTTTAAGACAATTTTTTGTATGTAGAAGAAAAATAAAACAAAATTTCTAGGTTAAGAACTATATATCTTCATCGAACAACATCATTAGGATTATACCAAAAGACATCCTAAATTGGATTTAAGATAAAAAAAATATTTTATATAGGATGTGTGGGGGGGGAATGATGTAGGAAATGAATTTTTTCTGTTTTCTTGAATCAAAAGGGTTTTTAATGTTGAATAAAAGAGGAGAGAATGTTCCATTTTATATGTGAGGGGAGGGGCATTCTTGATATTTTATAGAGTATTAAATTAATATAAATTATTTTTCAGGTTAAAATGGATCGAAATTAATATTATTCAATGATAAGATGATTTTGTATTTAAATAATACCATAAAATAAAAAATTAACAATTTATAGCTGATTTTTCTCCCTTAAATTTTTATTTTAACCCTATATTAACCCTTATATTTGTTAGCATGTTAATAATTCTTTTTTACTCTTTAGGGGTCAAGACTATTACTATAAAAGGAAAATTTTCCCATAAATGGACCATTATTTATATTTTAGAGAATATTACAATTACTTCACTAAATATGAAATTTATAAAAATCTTAATTCATTTAATAAAATATATTTTTATTATAAAATATAAAAGACATTTTTTAAAAAACATGAAATATTATCATATAATATGTGTCTAGCACATGTAAAAAGGTCCCAAATTGACATGTATTCAAATATAAGGAATATATGGTATTAATATAATCATATAATAAAATTTTTATAGGTTTAGACCTAATTTTAAACATAATATTCTATATTAAGCCATTGGTTAACCAATTTTAACTTTAATCGCATTAATGACATTTACGATAATAACAAATGTTAATTTTACTTTTAAGGAGAAAATTGGATTATAAATATCCAAGATAGACATTTAATTCCATATATCATCCTAATTGTACTTATTTAATATTTTTATGAGTTCTAAATAATTTTAAAAAGCATCATTTATAAAAAAGCATCATTAATATCATTTTTTCACTATTCATGTAATTTGACATTGAAAACAACATGAAATTAAATAAACTCGAATCTAATACATTAAAAAATAAATAAAATTATATATATACACATTTATAACAATAATTAATTCAAATTTTATTACTTTTTATATTTTTGAAATCATTTTGGGTTATTTTTCAATTAATTGAATTAATACTATGTCAGTGTTTCACAAGCATTTAAGATAAATATTTCATCAAAAAAAATTATAAATAATTTACCAAGATAAAAAATAATTTATCTATAAAATAATACATTTATAACCAACCCTTTCATCTATTTATCCCAATGTCAAACATTTAGTGATAATAAAATAAAGAGATTAACCTTTTTGACTTTTCTTTATATAAAATATATAAAAGGTAATAATCAATGGCATATGCTAATTTTTTTTCCATATTTTAAATACATGGATTTAAATATTTGAAATAAATTCTTAAAATAGGTTAAATTCAAGTGTCATGGTAATTTTTTTTATGTCTTTATAATATTATTTTAATATTAATTACCTGAATTACCCTTACTGTGGTGATATTTATTTTCTAAAGTTAAAAATAGAAAAAGGAATTATTAAATAAATTTGTACCTCTTGATTAAAAATATGGAATCGTATTTTCAATATTTGGTTTCATGAATTATAATAAATTAATTTTAGATTGAAACCCAAAACAAAAAGAAAAATAGTTTTTTAGAAAAAAATACTTTTTAAGTATAAAATGTTTTTATACCAAATTAAACCCAAAAATTGAATCCAATGAAATTAATTGTATTCTTAATATAATTATAGGAATACTTATACTTTTAATGAATTTTTAAATAACAGATTACATTTTAAATTCTTGAAACCAAAATAATTGTTTCAATGAGAATTTGTATTTTCTACTATTAATTGTAAAATAAGTATTTTCCAAAATATCCCAAAAACAAATCACTTGGATAATTGTGATATGATGATATCAAAAATAATATCATTTTTTTCAAACAAATGTTTTAAAATTTCCAAAAATTAATTATATTATTCTCTCACAAAAAGAGATTGAATCTTTTTTTAAAGAAAACATAATTTTGAAGAATTAAACAACTTTACTAAAATTTGAGGATTTATTTCCTAATGATTAATAAATAAATTTTTATTAAGTATGCAATTTATTTATATTTGTTAATTATTTTAATACTATTCATTCACTTTATTTAATGACTAGGTTATAACAATTACAATTAAATAATAATATTTATACTGTATATCTCAATTCCCATAATGATGGTGTTTCATGATAAGAATGATATAGAGAATAGAATTATTTTTAATAATTATATTTTTACATTCATCCAATATTAATAAATTACGCCGTTACATTTTTTACTTGATCTTAGTAATCAATGGTTTAACATTTGAAAATACCTTCTATGAAAATCCACATCGTAAAAAGGATTAATAAAACTTCCTCTTGAAAAGAGGGATAATGATATATGAAGGTCATCATTAATAATACATAATTATGTTTCCAAATAGGTGATAATTAGTGAGAATTTAAAATATGTGTATAGAAGAGAATCATAATGTGCTAATAATGAAGGATATGGATATATATTATTCATCAAAAGAAAGTAAATTATCAAGAGAAATTTAATGAAAATAAATTAATATGGTTTGAAAATACCACCAAATCATTAAAAATGAATGCAATAGGATAATTCGTTTCTTCAAGATCCATTTCAAAGTGTTGAGGAATTAGTTTACCATATAAATTGATAAAATAAACAAAATATACTTACTTTACATGTGTTGTTTCATCTATTAGTAAATTTCCATCACTATAACATCATGTTACTAATTTTAGGGTGTTCATAAACCTCTAATTTTATTAATATATTGTTGGGTTTTGTTTGTGGTTGGTTCAGGTGAACTTTTTAAGTGTTTTATAAATTTTTGACTAGAGAAGGGTTATCGTACATTTTTCTTGAATCATGTGACATCTTAGAGAAAACCATGCAACACCAGGAAGTGGTATATTTCATAGTTGGTGCATGGTTAGCCAATCCGTGAAATCTATTCGGATAAACAATTCATCTATTTTAAAGGGGTATACAATTAGCCCACATATTTTTTCAAACTATGCGACTCTTCCCGGGAAACCATGCATACAAATTTTAATTAATCCAAAATTTGTTTTAAAAAACCCAAACCCAAATTTTTCTCCCCTAAAGGACTTATAAGACCCCTTTATGAATTCTTCTTCCAGGGGAGATCCTAAGATCATTTTTTCCTAGGATCCTTCTTAGAGGAAGATGAAATCATTAGGAACATCTTTTGATATTCTCCTAGTTAGTTTCCTCTCTTTGATCTCTATCTCCCGCGATCTATCTCCTACAACATAGGATTCCTTGGATCCCCTTATTTAATTTTAGATATAATACACTATATTTTGGGATCTTTAACCAAGGTTTGATACTATCTTACTAAATTCATTGATCATCATTATTCATTTTCAAAAACCCAATTAGGGTTTGGTGAATCAAGATCTGTTGATCCCTAGGTATGTGGTTCCATCTCGAGGCTTAATTTTTGATAACCCTAATTTTCATATTTTATTAAAATTGTTTAAATTAATTTAAATTTCATGATTTTAATCTAATAGATTTTAATTTTTTTCATTGGGAAAATATTAAATCCATTGAATTGGGGTTTTAGAAATTGGTTTTGTTATGAAATTGGGAAACCACCAAATTTCATTGAACTGGGGTGTGTTTCTGGAAATTGGTTAAACTAAAATTGATTAATTTAAATTATAGTTTTTATAGATATTTTTTCAATTAAATTATTTAATTTAATTGTTGAAATGATTTTGATGAAAAACTGAAAAAAACTCAATTCCCTTAAATTGATCGTTTATTTTGGAATTGATGGAGTCATGTGAAAAATTAAATTATTGAATTTTACTTGTAAAAATGTATTGTGAAATTGAATTGTGAATTGGTTTCAAATAATTATTTTTAAAATGGGTTAAAATGGTTTTTATAGAAACCTTTGGGTTTTATCAATATGAAAATGAATTTTTCGATTACTAACCCATTTTGGATTTTAAATAGAAAATGGTCATATTTGAGATGGATAATGGGTTGAATTGTATTTTAAGAAATCTTATAGTAAATTTTATATCATTTTTTTATTTGAGCACATGGAATCCTTTGGTTGTTAGTGAGTTATTTGGACATCACTTCATGATTTAAAACTTTCTAAAAATATAATTTCATCACATTACATCCCTTAGGTGATGGTGATGTGTCCTATTTGTCTAGATTTCAAAGGGATGTGGGTATATATTGAGAAGTCACCATGAGTTTGGATTCCCTATATCCTGGAACTATCATTCCTTATTAGTAATATGACCATTTTTCTTGCGTTTTTGTTTTTCTATTGAATATATTCGATTATTGTAAACTATTTTATATGAATTTTAATTTAAAAAAACTATTTTATATAAAAGTGTTTATTTAATGAATTTGTGAATAGTGTCATTTATGTAATTTATTTCCATCTTTTGAAATGTATTCCATCTTTTGAAATGTAAAAAAAGACTTGGATTAATATTATTTTGACATGGAAAATTGATTTATATGAAAATTGAAAACACTTTATTTGGTTAATTTGATATTTGAATCTTGTGATGTAATCCTTGTGAGAACCTACTAGGTTTTTTAGTTCACACCCAACTAGTGAATATGGGTGTTTTTATATTATCTCCTTATAGGTTCGAGCAAGGGTAAATCACCACTTGGAGGTGGATCTAACTACTGATCTGTGGACTGGGAAAGCTACATCCATTGGGGAATTGTTTCTATAATGTTTTTGGTACTTTACTGTAGTAATTTGGGTTTTTATACCAATTTGAAGTATGGTACACATCTCTCTATGGAGTTCGTTTTTAATGAATACTTATTTTTTATCATTATTTTTAAATTCTTATGGAAAATTAGTTCCCTCTTTATTATTGTATAATACCCGGTTCAAGTCACCAACCCATGGGGATCATGAACTTTTTTCACGTCATGTTAGGATTGACTTAATTATTTGGTTTCCAGGGTACCTAGGATGGTTCTTGATAGAGTGATATCATAAGTTCATTATTTGTATCTCACCTCAATGTCAGTATGCATTACGTAATATTATTGGTACATAGGATTTAGTTGTGGTTGGGTGCCTAGCCAGGTCTCCCCACAATGAACATTATGTCATTAGGAGTGGTTTGGGAAACTCTTATTAAGAATTTGTTCTAATATTTTCAATGATTTTGATTTGGATAGGTTGAAATCCAAATCTTCTATTATTATTTGTTGGGATCAATTTCTCTCATTTTTCCATTTGAGTTTTAATCTAATGAATTTAATGTTATCTTATGATGTTTTGTAGAATCCTTACTCTAAAAAGATTTGTGAATCAGATCCAGGAGGAAGCTATTGCTGAACATCAATGAGAAAATCTGATTGTGGACCTGAATCTAGTTGAGGTGATTGTGAGAACTGTGAAAGAACTGGGACATCCACAAACAATAATTACCATTTGGGCACCAGGTATGAAACCATAAAGGGATGATATTTGGAAGTATTCTAAAGCGTTTTATCTCTAGAATGCACCAATGTTTAAGGGATCAAATGATCTCAAGAGGCTAAGGAATGGTTTAGAAGGAACGATTGTTTTTTTGAGTTCTTGGATACACATTCAGAGGCAATTGTTAAGTGTGAAACATTATTACTAGAAAAACCATATAGGAGATGGTGGGAAACAATGGTGATTGAGAAGAAATGTGAGGGGTTATAGAGTAAAGGCTTAATGTCCCTTTTTCCATGACCAGTTATATCTAGAGTTTATGCTATTCGACAAGGCTACAAAATTTTTTCAAACACAAGAAGGCTGACAGGGATGTGATAGAGTTTGAATACCATTTTATGGAGCTAGTGCAGTTTCCCCAAATATTGTAGAAAATGGGAAGCTTAAGACTCGACGGTTCGAGTTCAGACTACATTAGGATATTCATTCTCAAGTTTTATTTCTAAAGATGAATTCTTATTCTGATGTGCTAGATAGAGCACAAATGGTCAAAATGGAGCTGGCTAGAATGTCAAGGATAGTAGGAGTTTCTTTCTATCCTAGTGCCATAATGGGTTCCTCTAAAGGAAAGAAAAAGAGTGATGATTCTCATGGTGGTTCTTGATATTAGGGATATTCTAAAACTAATGTAGTTCCTCAAAGAGGTCCTCTAATTTGATACTAGTGTGGAAATCTTGGTAATTCAAAGAGGGTTTTCAGTGACGTACCAAAGAATTGTGGATCTTATGGATTTTCAGGAATCATAAATAAAAACTTACTTGTTTATTCCATTCAATATTGTGGAATGAGATCATTGTATCCTTCAAAAACTATGGGAAATGAGATGATTCATGGATAAAAGGGTTCTAGGAACAAGCATAATAAAAAAGATTCTTCAAGTAGTGTAAGAGTCTCTAGAGAAAGTCAAGACATGCCTAGAGACTATGAGAGGTACTATTACTATAACTTCTTCATTAGTGACTGATTTGTGTGATACTTTTTTAACTCATTGATTAATTTCAACCCGTTTCCTAAATATTCCAAATCTTCATACAATGATTTTATTATATGAGATGGATATTACTATAGGCCTTGCTATGAAGAGAGTGTAGGGTCTCTGTTGTCCCTCTTGTGTTTTATGTAGATCATATATTGAGATTACATGGAGTTTTTTGGTTCTTTACATGAATCTTATTAACATCATATTTGAGATGGATAAGTTAATTTTCAATAAATCCTTTATTGGTTGATATCTTTTATGAGTTTTCATTACTACAACCAATGGTGTGTTCCATATATTTAGAATAGAATGGGATCCAAGGTTGAGATGAGACAGAGATTCTTATTTAGAGTTGGGTAAAGTGATATATATTTTCTCCTTTGATCTGGAGCGAGAATCATTGAGTGATTATCTCCCTCCAGTGGTCTTTAAGTTTACTAACATGTTTCCTTCTAACTTATCTAATTTTCCACCATTAAGAGAGGTAGTGTTTTCTTTGGAACTGGTTTATTGTAATCAATTAGTTCTTAATCCCTCTTACTAAATATCACCATATTAAGTGAAAGTGTTGATGACTCAGTTGGATGATCTTCTAGAGAATGTCATTTTATGCTAGAGTGTGTCACCTTTGGATACTTCTATTCTATTTACTATGAAGGATAATTGTTCTCTTCACCTTTGTGTTTTTTATCAAAAACACAATTGATTTATGATTAAGAACAAGTATTCATTATCACAGATTGATGATCTATTTGATCAATTGAAAATGGTGAAGTGGTTCTTGGAGATTGATCTTAGATTGGATACCATCAGTTGAGGATAAAAGAATATGAAATTTCAAAAACTGCATTTTTGAGATGGTGCATCCATTATGATTCCCTTGTCATGCCCTTTGGTCAACCCAATGCTTCTTTAGTCTATATGGATATGATAAACATGATTTCCCCAGAGTATCTTCATACGTTTATGGTTGTCCTTATGGATGACATTCTTATTTAGACTATGCCAGAGTAGGATCATATGCATAATCTAATAATATTTCTATGTTTGCTATAAAATAAGATAATTTATGCCAAGATTTTGAAATTTGAATTATAGATTGGAGAAGTAATGTTCTTGAGACATATAGTGTCATATCATAGGATATTAGTTGATCTGGATATGGTAAAACTATTATGACAGGGGGAAAACTAAAAAATGTTTTTTATATTTGATGTTTCTTGCTTCTAACTTGCTATTTATTTCCATTTAATCAAGTAATTATCATATTTGGATTCTTTGATGACTTATATCACTTGGAATGGAGTAATTTTTTCATGGGATGAAAAATTTAAGGATTCTTATATTGAGATGAAACATATTTTGACTACCACACAAGTGTTGACTCTTCCTGAAGCTAATAAAGGCTATGTGGTCTTCAATGATGCATTAGGTTCATGTTTGGGTTGATTTATTATGCAAGGTGATCATGTCATTGATTAGGGACCTCATTATCTTAGGCCACATGAGAATAATTATCCATCCAATGACCATGAAATTGTCACTGTGATGCATGCGTGTAAGAGCTGAGAAAAATACCTTTATCAAGAATGGTTTTTCGTGTTTTCAGACCACAAAATCATGACTTATATCTTCTCTCAAAGAAATTTCAATCTATCCCATAGGTATTTGATAGAATACCTATAGTATTTTGATTTCAACATTGCCTATACCCCAGGGAAAGGGAATCTCATTGAAAATTCATTGATCATGAAACTTCTTATTGAGGCCATGAAATAATCTTCAGAATAGTGTAAATTGATGCATCTCTTTTAAAATTTTCATATAGGAGTCTAGGAATTGGGGTACGAGGTTTCTTTGTCTAGTGTTCAGTTGATATCCGCTCTTCTTGAGATGACTCTTCAGGAACAAGTGTGTGACGATGAGTTCTATATAATTAGAGACTCTCTTTATCGTGGGGTGATAGTTTTTGAGTGGAAATTCATTATAGTGGGAATTATATGCTATCATAATCAATTTAATGTTATGTTAGGAGTAAATAAATATTTTTTTGTGGAATTATATAATTCTCACTAGGAAGTAAACCCAAGAACCAAAAAGATGTTTTATGACATGCAACAACATTTATGGTGGCCGCATATGAGATAAGATATTTCTGAATATTTCTTTCAATGTTATACATTCCAATAGGTTAAGGATGAGCACTAGAAACCTTTGGGATTTCTTAAACCCCTTCTATTACCTACTTGAAAGTGGAATTATATATCTATGGACATTGTGGTTGGGTTTCCACGTAACCAGAGAAAGAAGAATTTAATGTGGGGTTTTGAATGATATGATGATTAAATTAGATCACATTATACCAATTTTTGATACAAGGATAGTTGAGGAGTTGAGAAATATCTTTGTGAAAGACATCATTAATTTTTATAGAGTAACATCTCTTATAGTCTTTGATATGGATCCTCAATTCTCTTCTCATTATTATAGAGGCCTTCAGGAGGCATTGTAATCTCACATTTGTTTGAGTATGACATACCATCTACAGTTAGATTCTTAAAAAGAAAAAGATATACAGATTCTTTAGGATAATATCCACACTTTCATTCTAAACTTTTGCGAGTACAAGGAAGATAATTTTGGGTAGGTTGAATTTGATTATAAAAATAGTTACCAGTATGAGATTCAAAGGGATCCTTTAAAGTCCTTGTATGTTTGGCCTTGCAGATCTCCATTATTTTGGTTTGAGATTCATCAATGTTCCTTGGATAGACTAATCACGGTTTAAGAGATGATAGAAAATCTTCAGTTGATTCATTAGATATTTTTTTATGTAATATAGATTTTTGAGGTCTTATGATAATATTTATTGAAGGACATTGTAATTCACTATTCGTGACTATTTTTTCTTAAGAGTGTCCCCTCGGTTGGGTCATAGATGGGTTGGGAAGCATGGGAAGCTTGCTCCTTGTTTTTTGGTTCTATGTGTGGTTATAGTGAAAGTGGGAAAACATTCATAAAATTCATCACTTCCACTACAACTTATGCTGATATATAAATTATTCTGTATATCTCATCTCTGTATTTATATATATGATCTATTTCATGTTCTTAGATGACATGATATTTATGTTGAACCTGAATAATCCATGACTAATTTACTCGTTAGGATATTGATTCCGAAACCAAGGTACTTCATGTTAGGAAGATACCTATGGTTCATGTGTTTTTTAATCATTTTTCAAATTATCATGTGACGTGGGAGAGGGAGGAACTTATGAGAGAAAATTTGCATTATCTTTTTGGAAATGAAGGTTCTACATTGGATTTAGGGGGATATAATGTTTCTATGTTGGGAAGGATGTAACATACTCTTACTATTTTTCAGGTATTCCAAAAATCATATTTTTATTAGGATTTGGTTGGGTTTTGTTTAGGGTTTTTCTGGGTTAAAATTTTAAGTGTTTAGAAAATTCTAGCCCAGTGCACAGTTAGAGCATGATTTTCCAAAACCATGCATCCTCTCAGAGAAAACCATTCAACCACAGGTAGTGGTATTTTTCATGGTTGACACACAGTTATTTAGGCCATGTTCCCTATTAGGAAAACCGTTTGGACCATTTAATGAGGCTCATAGTTAGTCTACTTGGGTTTTCAAGCCATGCAGTTCTACCAAGGAAACCATACATACAACTTTTAATTGGTTCAAAATTTGTTTTAAAATACATGAAACCCACATTTTGGCCCCTAATGGACCTATACAACCCCTTGATGAGTTATTCTTATAAGGGAGATCCCAAGATTAGTTTTTGGCCCCTTATAAGCCTCCCGAAGGTGAATCTGAGATTTAAGAATTTATTTGAATATTCTTTCAGTTAGTTTCTGATTCTCGATATATATCTCCTATGATCTATCTTCTCATCCTTAGGGTTTATTGGATCTCAAAGTTTATTTTTTGGATATAATAACCTCTATATTTTGATCTTAAACCTAGGTTTGATCCTCATTTCATTGATTCTATGATTATCATTATTTTTTTTCAAACCCCAATTAGGGTTTAGTGATTCCAAATCTGTTGATCCTGAGGTAGGTGGTTCTGTCATGATTCCCCTTTTCTGTTAACCCATTTTTTTGTTTAATTTCAATTGTATAAATTAAATTATATTTATTGATTTTAATTTAATGGTTTTTAATTAGTTCATTATAAAAACAAAATTTCATTGAATTAGGGTTTTGGAAATTCATTTTGGCATGAAATTGGGAAAACACCCAATTCTATTGAATTAAGGTGTGTTTATGGAAATTTGTTAAACCTAAATGGTTTAATTTGAATTTTGGATTTGATAGAAATTGTTTCAATTAAATTATTGAATTTAATTATGGAAATATATTTTATGGAACATTATGGAAGACCCCAATTCCATATAATTGTTGGTTTATTATGAAATTAATGGAATCTTGTAAAAAATTAACTTTTTTAATTTAATTTTTTAAAATAGATTATGAAATTGAATTTTGAATTGGATTAAAATACTAATTTTGAAAATGTGTTAAAAATAGGTTTGATAAAAACCTCAGGGTTTTATCTTGGTGAAAAACCATGTTTTGATTAAAAACCCATTTTTATTTATAAATATAAAATTGGAATATTTGAAATGGAGAATTAGATGAATTTTATTTTAAGAAGTAATAAAGTACATTTACTATAATTGATTATTTTTATTTGAGAACATGAAATCCTTAGGTAGTTAGTGAGTTATTTGGATGAAACTTTTTGATTTACAACATTAAAATGCATATATGTTGTACCCCACATCCATTTGACAATGGCGAGGAGTAATCTTTGGCCCGAGTTCAAAGGGATGTATGTAAATAGTGTCGTGTCACCCGGAGTGTGGAGTCCCTATAGCATGAAACTATCATTACTTTTTAGGAATATGACCATTTTGATTTATTGTTTTTATTTAAAATGAATATATTCCATTTTTGAAACTATTTTATATTACTTATGATTTATATAAATGCTTTTATATAAAAGTGTGTATTTAACCCATTTGTAAAAAGTGTCATTTGGGTAATTTATTTACATCGTTTGAAATGTATTCCATATTTTGAAATTTAAAGCATGATTTGTTTAAAATGTGCTTTTGAAATGATAAAACTGTTTATTAGAAAACTAAAATATCTTTATTCGGTAAAATTGATACTAGAATCTAGTTATAGAATCCTTGGTGAGACCCTACTGTGTTTTTTAGCTTACACCTTACCTATGCTTTCAGGTGTTTTTAGATTATCTTTTTATAGGTTTAGGCAGGGGCAAAGCACTACTCATAGGTTGTTGCAGTTGTTGATCCATGTACTTGGATAGTAGTATCTATTGGGACTTGGGCTATTGTCTTGTTTTTCTAGTACTTTTCTATTGTAATTTAGGGTTTTTATACCTATTTGACTTCTAGTACACATTTCTCTATAGAGTTTGATTTCTATGTATACTGAATTGTTATCTAAATTTCTAAAATTTTTGAGGAAAATTTGTTCCCTATATCTTATTTTGTGATTCATGGTGTTAGTCATCAACCCATGGGGATATGGAATTCCCTTTGGGTAATGTTAGGACCGGCTAAGTTATCGGGTTACCAAGGTACCCAGGATGATTCATGAAAACCATAATATCACATTTTTCTTCAAATATTGGGTATTAAAGATGATTTTTTCATTTCTATAGTATGAAATTAAACTTCTAAAAGATCATATAATATAAATGAGGATTACATTCTATTAATCTTATCTTTAGATGTTAAAAAACCAAAACGGTTAGCACAAGGTAAGATAATTCCCCCAAAAAACTTCCATATGAGGAAATACAACATTAATATCCAAATACTCTATAATAACACCCAATTATCAAATTAGATCATTTGATAAATATCTAACACCAAAATTCTACAAAATATTCACGGCCAAGTTCAAAACACAAAAATCCGAAGGATTTAATCACATATTCATTGAAGATCAATTTAATATTTATCTTTATTCAACATTATTCAATCATAATATAATATACCAAAAAATAAAAATTCTATAATAATATTTTCCAAAAAATATGAAAATCATTTCTATAAATTATATAAAACAATATAAATTCATAATTATATTATATATACTTCAAAAAGATAATCCAAAATTTATTACTCAAAAAAATCCACAATATTAAATTTACCTTAATCATATAAGTATCCTATAAGATAGAATTTTTTCAAAAATATCATTAAACACTTAATCACAAAATCTATTTTCAATCACTTGTTTGTCTATGAAAAAATAGATATTCAAAAAATCAACTTAAATTTTATCGATCATTTTTTTTAAAATAAATATTATAATAACAGGGACATAAATTTTTTAACAACATAAGTAATTATAGAATAAATAATTTTCATGATTATTAATATGAATTAGATAACTATATTCATTAAAAAATTTAAGTGATTTTTAAATAAAAATGATGTAATTTTAACTAAAATATTATGTATAAGGGTTTTATTTAAAATAAAAATTTAGAAATAATATAATATTAATTATAAAAGATTAATTTAATATTTAAAATAATCAAATTAAAATTAACTTATGGTACATTTATGGATTTTTCAGAATTTTGTTTCGTTGAAATGCGAAAAATACTGATTTTTGTAAAAAGGTATTTTTTAAATAATTTATGTAATTTAAAAGTACCATTATTTTATGATAATAATTTCAATTATAATAATTAATATTTATTTAAATATAATCCATAATATTAATTTTGTATCATCATTAGATTAAGTTTTAGTATTAGTCTATTTTTGGGTTTAAAAACGGGTTTTTTCTGCACTACTATAAAAATACAAAATACCAACGGTTTGAAACCGTTGTTATAGGCCTCAAAACCATTGGTATATCCTATACCAATAGTTTGGAGATCCGTTGTCTAGTAAGTTGTGTCGATAGGTCTATAGCAACGGTTGTGAAAAACTGTTGGTATAGACCTATACCAAGGGTTTTCAAAACTATTCGTATAAGTAATATGAAAAATCTATACCAACGGTTCCATAAAACCGTTAGTATATGTATTTCAAAAAAGAAGAACTCTGTTGGTTTTGATCCCAGTACCTACAGTTTATGATTGAACGACCTAACCACTTTCTAACTTGACTTTTGTGAACATAATTTCAAAAATATATATATGTATTATCGTAAATATTTTTAATTTTTATTTATTTAATGTTCTCTGTAAGAAGATTCCATAAAAAATACATATAACTATACCAACGGTTCTCAAAACCATTATTATAGACCAATACCAATGGTTTTGAGAACCATTGGTATAGATTCTTTGTTTTTGTGACCTATACCAACAGTTATGAACAAATCATTGGTATAGGGGGACCTATTCCAACGGTTTTGGGAAAACTGTTGGTATAGGGTCTCTATTATGGAACTATAACAACAGTTTGGCCAAAACCATTGGAATAGGTCCATATAAGTGACCTATACCAATGGTTTTGGCCAAAATGTTGGTATAAGTCCATATAAGTGTACTATACCAATGGTTTTCCCAAATCCATTGGTATAGATCCTATTTCTAGTAGTGATGAAAACCTTTTGAATGTTTCTAATGTGTATCCTTTTTAATTAATTATGATAATCCCAAATGATTAATGTTTTAAGTTTAATTTATATATTAAAAACAAATTAATATTAAATTTCATTCATATAATGATCTTTATTAGTAATAGAGTTAAAAAAATCATCTCATTAATAAAAAATACACTTTCGAAAAACTTTATTTTTTCATTGCGTATACATGATTATATATAAATTATAATTTTCCACTTATAATAATTTAATTTGGTAAAAAAGATTCCATATTTTTAATGAAAATAATTTATATTATTTGATAAGGTAAAATTAATTTTTGACTATAATGAAAGTTGACAATAGTAAAAATTAATTACCATGGTTAAGGTGAAAATGGGTTTACTGAGGGGTTAAAATAGAAATATATTGTTTAAAATGACCTAAAAATAGGTATAAATTTTATTTTATGGACATATTACGACCTAATAACATATAATTATTTAGTATGATCCATTTTGGTTCTCTTTAGTATGTTAAAAACATGGGTATGCCTTTTAATTTTCAAAAAATTTCAAGTCTTCCACTCACCTCACTTGTAAAATTCGACCACCTCTCCATTACTATTGACACCTTCCAAACCATTTGAATCAGACAATATCTACCCTGATATCTAAATTTATTCCAGCAATACATCATTTAAGAATTTAGTTTTATCATAACTCCATACTAATATGGAATTCAATGCTTTCCTAATAAGGTTGTCTGAAGAAGATGTATCTTGTTTGACCCTGCATTTTTTATTTTATTTCTTCTTCCACCATTATATGAACAAATATCTTTATTTTTCCACCATAACCTCCCATTTAATGTCACAATTATTTATTTAATGTATACATATATGATATTTTATACAGATTTATACATGTGGAGTTATGATATCACATATACCTTGATACAGTGCATTCCATGTGGGATATGATTACTTTGATTATGTGTATGAAAGACTACCACCTTTCTAAGTGATGTGATTTTTTGTACTTAATATTTAAATTTAAAGTAATAATGAAAAAAATAATTAATAAATGTTATATAAATTACATAAATATGATATTCATGAAAAATATATCAGTATAAAATGATAATAGATAATTTTATTTCTTAAGCAAAAAATTGATAATGTTGTTCGTTGGATAGTGTTGAATATCACATCCATCAAGCGATATGATTAATTTTTCATTTCAAAAAATTGGATGATATGTATAAGTATATTTAGTGAAATATTAGTGTGTCTATGATATGATTATAAATCTATAATGATAAAATATTACATACATTTTTTCCAAAGTGATTGTTGGAAAAATATAAAGGTTACTTCTGCGTATGTACAACCTACTACTTCCATGATTTTAAAATAGTTTATTTTTTATAACCATATTTCCTATTAGTTTTAAAATATTGATTTTTCAATAATAAAAATTATTAGTTTATAATTATTATTCTGGATATGTTTAAATAATGTTCCCTTTGACCATAGTCCACCTTCTGAAGTCATTTTTGGGTATGTAAGACAAATATCATAAACAAATATAATGTAAACTAAATTTATTAGGTAATTATTTATAAATTGGTTTAAGTTAAATAAATTGAATAAAAAATTGATTTTTTATGAATATTAATCATTAAAAAAATATTTTTATTGTGGACAATAAAGAATGAGCGTGACGAATCATACTTGAGGTAAGGGACTTCGTCACAATTTCCTTTCATTTTGTCATATTTTTATTTATGAAACTATATTCTCTTAAACATGTATATACATACCCTTTTACATTTTATATCATGAATTTATCTATATGTGTGATATTTAATCTTTTATTTAATATTATTTTTTCATGGGGATTATGATTCAAATGTTTTCAAAATGGGAGGGCACTTTTATTGAAAAATACGGTATTAAAGTTTTCCTTTATACTCGCCTCCCCTTCCATTTCCATGTTATTAAAATGATTTTATGAATGTAATTATATGGACATGATAATTTTTAAAGGGAATTTGTGTTTTTTTTCAATCTTTTTGAAAATGGAATCATTGTATGGAATTTTTACTTTCTTTGAAAAATGAAATAATAAATGTTCTATTTTAACATATATGGTGACAACAAATTTTTCCATTATAATAAACAATATTTAATGTTTTTATTTAATTAAAATATTTCATTTTTTCTTAAAATAAAAAATAATTTTCCTTTTTTCGGAGTATTTTGGTATTGAAAATGATTTTTTAAATTTGAAGGTAAATTTTTTTTTCAAAATGGATTTTTAAAAAAAATTGGTTTTTTGATATATAAATGAGTTTTTAATATGGTATTAAATGGGGTTTTAAATTATTTTATGAAGAAAATTAAATATTTCATTATTTAGGATTATATTACGGTTCTTGGTAATTATTTATGATTATGGGATGTTTTTTTATAAACCAATGATGGGTGTTCATGTTTTAAACAAAGGATAGGTGGTTACACTATTAAGCAATGACTGGTTGTTCTGTAACAACATAAACGTTTTCCAATGAAATTTATCCATTCTTGTAGTAATGTTATAAAAAACAACATTAGGAAACACAATGCCACATAATTATTAAATTAACTACTATATGAACTTCAAACATAAATTTGTTACCTAGGTGTTTGGAATTTCGAAAATCTAACATACACGGTTGTGTCCAAGATAATTTTTGGGGTCGGATGGAACAAACACAATTTTGTGGTAAATATTATCCTACCCTTATGAATAGTAATCCAACCATATGAATATTAATCCACCCTTATTAATAGTAACCTTACATATGATAGTATATATATATATATAATATTTTAGTGTAAGTATGATATACCTATATCTTGGAGTAAGTATATAAATAATTTTAAATTGGTATTTTTCAAATAAACTATTATTTAATTTAAAAATTTAATTTAACATATTGAGGAAATTAATTTTGAATAATGGAGTTCTTTTTTGGATTCTACACATTGAAAAATGGTTAGGTTTATTTTTTTGGGGGTTTTTCTAAAATACTTGAATTTTTGAAGAATAGTGAAATACAATAATTTACAAAAAAGTTAAATTCATGAATTATTGATTCATGGGTGATGTTATGTCAATGTAAGACAAATTGTTTAGAACTAACATCACCTAATTACTGTATTTAGTCATGTAAAACTCACAATATCTTGTTTTGAGGTAAATTAATAAACTAATGTTTAAAATATTTGGAAAAAACCCCTCCCCTCTACTATAAACACCACCCTTCACACCATCATTTCCTCACACCGATTAAGATTTATGACTTTTCTAAACTCTACAAAAAAATATTCCCTATCCCTACCCTACTCTCAAGAGCAGTTTTTCTCATCAAAATATCAATCCAAGATTCCTTAATGAATATTTAAGAGGTAATTCCTCTCTCTCTCTCTCTTTTCCTTTAATTTCCTTTCAAATTTATTGTTTTTTATTAATCTATCCCCAACCATCCTCATCCAAATGGTATAGTAAATCTATTATCTTAAATATAATGTAATTTTATGTTACTAATGGGATAATATATCATCCAAACCCCTTCTCCTCTTCTTCTTATTTTAGAAAGGAAAATTTTGTTCGTGAGGAGTTAATTTATCACCTTCAAGAACGACATGATTTCATTTTATTTTACAACATTTTGATCTGATAATGAAACCATTTATATGGTTGAAACATATTATTTTATATCAATTATATCCTATTTAATGTTCCATAACTAAATTATGTACATATTACTAAATTATTAAACAAAACAAGTTCGTTGTGGTCGGAAAACCGCCCAAATTAACCCAAATGATCATCGTTAAATTATTATCTAATGATTCTTTCTCAAGGTATATATTTTTTTTTGAAAATATCATTTAAATTTCTATAACATCATAAATAACATATAATTACAATTCTGGTTGTTTATATACATTTTAAATGAACTTTCATTCATGAATACAAGTGAACCTTTCAAGAAAAC
Organism: Viscum album; assembly: GCA_963277665.1. Taxonomy (NCBI): domain Eukaryota; kingdom Viridiplantae; phylum Streptophyta; class Magnoliopsida; order Santalales; family Viscaceae; genus Viscum; species Viscum album. Next base: position 1,127,872,208 of record OY728128.1, on the reverse strand, counting down.
TACAAAAATAAACATTCCCGAACAATGAATTTAAACTCTATAACTCGTCAAAAAGCCTATAAATGAATTAAATAAAGCCATAATGAATATTATTAATTTATAATAGGTTATGTATTTTATAATTAAGGAATATAATGTTGTTATATAAGACTTTAAAGTGAAGAAATCATTCGGATACAAGGTAAGCGGAAATTCTCGAACCCAACTCTCATACATTGGGTTTTCCTTATTTCAACCCATTTTTAGTATGGATGTAACCTAATAATTATTTCTTCATCCTCATGTTAAATTTTATATGATTTAAATGTTTTCTAATTGACTTTATGACAAACATAATGTTCTTCCAAAAGAAGTATTCTTACAAATAAACACCTTCTTTTTTACTTCTCAATGATTGTTTCTACTTCACTCATTGTTGATTGTTATATATAAATAATGTTATCCAATATTTATTTTGAGAGATATATGTTTATGAATGAATTATTTATGATGTAAAACTCATTCATTTCCATGGGTTATTTTATGTTTAATTTTGACATATGTGGCATGTATGATAATTTAAATGTGATGATGTGACGGGTTACCCCAGAATTATATAGCGCGATATGAATATTATGATGTGATGGGTGTGACCAAAATTATAAAGTTCCCTAATTCATTGAGAAATGTGATTAATCTCATGAGTTAAATAGATATGATGCGTTAACATTTGGTGGAATTGTTCACAACTATGTGTGATAGTTGAACAATAAGACATGATGTTTTATTTTTATTCATTTTCATAATTCAAGTCTTTTATTAATTATTTCTATCATGTTCATGATCAGTTGCCTATATTATGATTTTTCTCACCCATTATTATATTTTTCATATCTATACACATAATTGGATTTCAGCTAACCCTTTTTTGATGTATATCCTCAGGTGACTACATGTACTAAGGATAGGTCAAGAACTAATAAGAAGTTAGAGAAGAAGGAATTAAATAAATGTTTATGCTTGATGTTGTAAATGTTATGTTTGGTACTATTTTTCCCATAACACTAAACCTCTATATCCTCATGGTGTAATACTATTATGTTGTTAATCTTTATACTGATTTAATAGTAATGTAAGAAAAGTCAGGGTTTGCTTAGTTGGTATCAAAGGAAAAGTTTAGTTAATTTGTGTATTAGGATTAGTGAACCCTAGAGAAAACGTCTAGTATGATAAAAAGTAAAAATATGTACACAAGAACCCTTACACAAGGTCCCATTTTTATAATTTTAGTGTAAATTGTATAAATTATTAAGTTATTTATTAATGACTTGTTGACTTATGTTTTGTTCTAACTATTTCTATTTTAGAAAATTGTGGAAACCATGAGAAACCAGGACAACAACCATGTGAGGGACAATGCAATGATTTCTCAAATGACATCCCCAATGCACTGGGTAGTGAAGTTCAAAACATCATAGAGATGCTTGACCAACATTATTAGGTTATGTAAAATAAGATGAATAATTATGGACATCCTCTTTCACTAAATAGTAAGCAACTTGCTATCAAGTATTTTATGTGAAAACAACAATCGACGTTTAATGGATCTTCCAATCTTCTAGTTGTGGAATATTGTGTCAAATATGTGGATATGATCTTTTCTATACATAATTGTTCTAAGATAGAGAAAGTGACACTAGCCATTGATCATCTAGAGGGAGAGGTCGATCAATGTTGCGCATTGATTAAGAATACCATGCCAAGAGACAAAATTAAAGAGATGGAATGGGAAGACATCAAGATCATGTTTCTTAACATGTATTTCCCATGGACTGTTCATACAAAGATAGAGATATAATTCATAAATCTCAAGAAAAAGAAAGTAGATTCTATCACGACCTATGAAGTGAATTTTACAAGGATTTTAAGTATGCTTTGTATTTTTATCAATAATGATAGGGAAATTTATAGATTCTTTAGGGTATTAAAACTAGACATTTGAAAGGATATTTAAATTCGAGACGTTGGGAGTTATGATGAAGTTGTTTGGTGTGCCCTCAATTTGGATATGGATTTTGGGGAATGGTACCATGGTTATGGTGATAAGAAACAGAAGATGGAGTTTCATGATGGATGATCTAATGATAAATGTGGGATGAAAACACAACCACCAACATGCCAAAAATGTGGGAAGATGCATTGTGGAAACTGCCTCAATGGGATGGGTAAATGGTTTAAGTGAGGGAAATAAGGCTACCATTCTCAAGAGTGTTGAAAATACATTAGTAGGAAAGATAATTTTGTGGAAAAATGATATAACCTCCCATGGTCCAATGCTAAAACTATAGGTAGCAACACAACTAAGAAAGCCAGTGCACTAAACCTTGAGTCCTTGAGGGTAATCAGTGTCAGCAACCACTAAATTCAAATAAATAGGGAAAGTCTTCTTCTATCACTAATGTGGAATTGGAGCAAGATAATGAATTCATACAATGTACACACCCTATTCACTCATGAATTCAAAAAGTATTATTTGATTCTGGTTCTACGCATTTTTTATATCTTGCATGTTTTCTCGAACTATAGAATCAAATCCAAAAAACATTGAAGTCGAGATATCTGTAAAAACCTCAAGTGGTTCAATCATTGCAACCCAGGTTTTTAATTTTATCTTATTGGCGTATGTGGGAATATTCTTCCAATGAATCTTTTAATACTTCCCTTGGTAGAATTCGATGCTATAATAGGAATTTATTGGCTCTCATTATATAGAGAACATATCAATTGTTGGGAAAAGGAAATATCTTTTCATATTCTGAACTATCCCATGATCCTATAAAATGAAATGAAGCTGATGAATCTCCTTTAAAAATTCCCTCAATGGTGTGGGTGTTGATTCCCTATGAAATGGAATACCTTGATCAAATTGTCGAGTCAAAGGAACATATCAGCCTAGAAGAAATGACCATCATGAGGGAATACTATGATTTTATTCCGATAGAGTTACCCGAACATCCCCCCAGATTATGGATAAGAGTTCTCTATAGAACTCATACCCGAATATACTCGTATCTCAAAGTGTCCCTATAAGATGACTTCTATCAAACTAGAGGAGTTAAAGACACAACTGCAATAGATTTTCGACAAAGGGTTCATATTCCCTAGTGCATCAACTTGGGGTGCGCAAGTTCTCATTGTGAAGAAGAATTATGGAACAATGATTCTGTGTATCAATTATCGATAACTCAACAAGATCACCATAAAGTACCAGTGTCCTATTCCAATGATTAAGGATTTGGTCAATTAGTTAAGAGGATCTCAGTAATTCTCAAAGGTAGACATTCGTTCTGGATATCATCAGCTAAAGGTGATGAAATAAGATTTTCAGAAGACTTCCTTCAGTATAGGGTATGGGCACTATGATTTTTTGGTGATTCCCTTCAGACTTACTATTTCCTCAACAATATTCACGGATTTTATTAATAGAGTCTTTAGACAATACCTAGAATAATTTATTATCGTGTTTATTGATGATATTATCATATACTCTAAGAGAAAGGATGAACATGAAAAACATATAAGACTTGTGTTGGAGATATTAAGAAATGAGAATTTGTATGTCATGATCAGTAGGTGTGAATTTTGGAGGAAGAAAGTCATGTTCTTGGGACATGTGATCACAAGTGAGGTAATTTCTATGGACCCTTAAAAAACAAACGTGATTGAGGAATGGCCTAGACCCTCTAGTGTCTCATAAATCCATAGTTTTATTGAATTGGATGGGTACTACCAATGTTTTGTGGAAAAGTTTTCACGATTTTAATGCATTCTAACTAAGATAAGAAGGGATGGGGTAAAGTATGTTTTGGTGGAAGATTGTGATTGAAGCTTCCTAGATATAAAGAGAAGGCAGATGACTACACCTATACCCACATTACAAAAAAGTGGATAATGTTTTGTGATATATAATTATTATTAAAAGAAATTATCAGGTTTTTTAATCATGTAAAATGATAATGTTATAGCCTACGCCTCATAAAAGTTGAAGATCCCTGATCAGAATTACCCAACACATGATCTAGAGCAGGCAGTTGTGATTTTTGCATTGAAAATCTGATGGAACTACCTTTATGGTGAGAAGTGTGACATATACACCAACAACAGTAGCCTAATGTATATATTCACACAAAAGGAGATCAACATGTATCAAAGGAAATGGTTAGAAATAATAAAGTGCTATTATTTCTCTATTCACTATCATCCTGGAAAGGTGAATAAGGTATCTAATGCTCTAAGTAGAAAAGAACTTGCTACTCTATAAATGCTACACATTGATAAAGACCCTATATTTTTGGATATGAAAAGGATAGATTTGGAAATCATAAGGGTAGGGGATACATCCTACCTTTCCAAAATTATTGCGCAACCATCTATCCAAGAAAATATTAAGGGGGAACAAAGGAATGATCTTGAGTTACAAAAGAAGCTGAATGTAGTAAAAGAAGGGAAGCTGTAAGAGTTCCATATTGATGATGGTGGTGTGATTTAGATTGAAATGTAGATTTGTGTGCCCTTATCACCCAAGATAAATAAGTAGATTTTGGGAAAGTCACATAGATCAACCTTCTCTATCAATCCTGGTGGCACCAGGATGTACTGAGATCTCCGAGAACACTTCTAATGTGATAACCTGAAGAAGGAGATTCAGGAATATATCTAAAGGTGATTGGTATTTTAGAAAGTTAAAGAAGAGTGAAAAAAGTACAAAGGGATGATTCCACCATTACCTATACCTATAAGGAAATTGGATAATTTTACTATGAATTTTTTCACAGAAATCTCAAAGACGTTGATGGGAAATAATGCGATATGGGTTGTGGTTGACCAACTCACTAAGACTTCCCATTTTATCACTATTCTGGAAGATCTATCTCTTGAACATGTTACAAAGATACATGTGATATAAGTGGTGAGACTACATTGTGTTCCACTCTCAATTTTCTCTGATCATGAACCAAGATTTACATCAAATTTTTGGAGGTGTCTTCAACTTTCTTTTAGTACTGAATTAAATTTTACCACGGCCAATAACCCCCAAACTAATGGCCAATATTAAAGGACTATTAAGATGCTTGAAGACATTCTAAGAGCCCACAATTTTGAATTCAAAGGTGGTTGGGATTAACTTATTCGATTGGTTGAGTTATTGTACAAAAATAGCTTCCACTCAAGTATTCAGATGGCTCTATATGAAGAATTGTATGGAAAGAGATGTAGAACTAAAACCTGTTGGGATGATGTTCGAGAAAGAAAACTCCTTAGACATGGTCTTGTGAAAGTGATGGCAGATAAGGTTCAAGTCATCCAAAAACACATCAATGCTGCTCAGAGTCAGAAAAAGAGCTATGTTGACAACCGTTGAAGGGACTTGGAGTTTGACATTGGAGATAAAGTCTTCTTAAAAATATAACCCGGGAAGAGAGTCATGCAGTTTTTAAATAAAGGAAAGATAAGCCCTAGGTACATTGTCATCTTTGATATCCTTAATTTCATAGGAGTCATGGCATATCAGCTTATACTTCCATAGAATATGGATCAATTTCATGATAAGTTTCATGTATCACTCCTAAGTAAGTACATACCATATCCCTCACATGTACTTATATCAGAGGTGGTGCAACTAGAAGATGATTTCTCTTATGAGGAGCCGCTAATGAAGATTTTGGACCAGAGAGATAAGGTTCTACATAACCAGAAAACCCACCATGTAAAAGTGTTTTGGAGGAACCACAAGTATGATGATGCATCTTGGGAACTAGAGGATGCAATGAGGGATAAGTACCCTCACTTGTTTATGTAAAATGAAATTATGAGGGAGAAATTTCAAAAGGGGGGAAGAATGTAACAACCCAAAAATTTATCAATAAAATTTATCCATTCTTGTACTAATGTCATAATCAATCAAATTAAGAGACACAATGCCACATAATTCTTAAATGAACTACTATGTTACCTTTAAACATAAATTTGTCACCTATGTGTTTTGAATTTCAAAAATCTGACATACACAGTTTCACCCTGGATGATTTTAGGGGTCTAATAGAACAAACACAATTTTTAGTGAATAGTAAGCTACCTTATGAATAGTAACCTATCCATATAAATAGTAACCTACCATTATGAATAGTAACCTTAAATTTTATAGTATATATATACGATTTAAGTGAGAGTATGATATACCTATATCTTGGAGTAAGAAAATAAATGATTTTAAAGTACTATTTTTTGAATAAACTATTATTTTATTAAAAATTTAATTTAACCTATTTAGAAAATTATTTTTGAAAAAAAGAGTACAATTTTGGATTCTACACATCAATAAATTGTTTGGGTAAAGTTTTGATATTTTTGTGAAATACTAGAATTTTTTATGAATAGTGAAATACGATTATTTACAAAATATGTTAAATTCATGAATTTAGAGTCATGGGTGATGTTATGCTGATGTAAAATCAATTCTTTCAAACTCACATGACCTCTTTACTATATTTAGTCATGTAACACTAATTATTTATTATATTGATGGAAATTAATAAACTAATTATTATAATATTTTGAAAACACCTTTCCACTCCACTATAAATATCACCCTTCACACCCACATTTCCTCACACATATGAAGCTTCAAGGCTTATATAAACTCTTCCAAAGAAACTTACCTATCTCCTACCTATGATCAATAGCTTCTAGTATAATCCAAAGACCAATCCAAGGTGACATAAGGAGGATTCAAGAGGTAATTCGCCCTCTCTCTTTTCCATTAATTTTCTTTCAACATTCATGTTCTTTTTTTAATATCTCTCAAACTATTCTCATCCATATGGTATGGTAACTATATTATCTAAAATATAATGTAATTTTATTATAATAATGGTAAAATATAACATCCAACCACATTCTACTCTTCTTTTTATTTTAGAAAGGAAAATGTTGTTTGTGAGGTGTTAATTTGTCACCTTCAAGAACAACATGTTTTCATTTTCATTTACCGCCTTCAGATCTGGTCATGAAACCATTTTAATGGTTGAAATATATTATTTTATATGTATTATAATATAATTAATATTCTAGAACTAACTTATGAACATATTTCTAAATTTTTAAACAAAAAAAGTTCATTATGGTCGAAAAATCGGCCGAATTAACCAAAACGATAATCATTAAATTATTTTTTAATGATTCATTATCATGGTATACACAAAAATTATTTATAAAAACATTTAAAGTTATTTAACATCATAAATAAAATATAATTACAATTCTGGAGGTTTATCCACGTTTTAAATGTAATTCCATTAATGAATACAAGTGAACCGTTCAAGAAAAAAATAAAAACAAACATTCCCGAACAATGAATTTAAACTCTATAACTCATCCAAAATCTCAATAAATGAACTTAATAAAATCTTAATGAATATTATTAATGTATAAAAGGTTATATAATTTTTAATTAATGAATATAATGTGGTTATATAGAACATTAAAGTGATGAAAGCGTTCAGATACAAGATAAAGGGAAATTCTAAAACCTAGCTCTCATTCATTTGATTTTCCCTCTTTCATTCCATTTTCAGTATTGATATAACTTAAGAATCATTTATTCATCTGAATATTAACTATTATGGGATATATATGTTATTAATTGGGGTTAATACAATCCTAATGTTCTTCCAAAACAACCCTTCTTACAAAGTAAACACCATCTTTTTTACTTCTTAAAGATTGGTTCTACTTTACTCGTCATTGATTGTTCTATGACAAGAATGATATCACCTACTTATATTGGAATACAAATTTTTATGAATGTGTTATTTATGTTGTGAAACCCATTAAATTCTATGGGTTATTTTATGTTTAATTTTTACTTATGTGGCATGCATGATAATATAAATGTTATGATGTGATGGGTGGACCTAAAATTATATAGCGCAATATAAATGTTATGATGTGAAAAGTTCACCCAAAATTATATAGTTCTCAAATGAAGTGGGTAATGTGATAAATCTCATTAGTCAAAAGGGAAATTATGTGTGGAAATTATTTTATAATTTTTCACAACTATGTTTGGTAGTTTACCACAAAGACATGATGTTTCATTTTGATACATTGCCACATTTCAAGTCTTTTGTTAATGCTTTCTCTCATGTTCATGATCCATTTCCTATGCTATGATTGTGCTTAAAATTTTTCATATTGTTCATATCTATCCACTAAATGGTATTTCAGCTCACCCATTTTTTATGTATATCCTCAGGTGACTACATGTACTTAGAAGAGATTAATAATCAATAAGAAGCTAAAGAAGAGGGAATTAAATAAATGTTTATACTTGATGTTATAAATGTTATATTTTATCCCAGTTTTACCAAGAAACTAAACCTATGGATACTTGTAGTGTAATACTATTATGTTATTTATCTTTATAATGATGCAATAGTAATGTTTGGATGGTAGGGTCTCTATTGGTCCAGTTATAAACCCTATATGGGTGGTTCTATTATAAACCAAGGTTGGGTGGTTACTTTATCAACTAAGGATGGGTGGTTTAATGATAAACCAAGGATAGTTGATTCTATGATAATATAAGGACACTTCGGTCCGTGATATACCTCTAATGCATTAGGTATTCCAAATATGGAAGTTGAAAATTTTGGTTATTCTATTTGAATAAGTGATACGAATGATGATGTACCAAGTCACCAACATGATTTTTATGTTATTTAAATGGGTTTTGAATTATTTAATTGAGAAATAATTTTATTTTATTTAATGTTTATATGATTTATTACATTTCAAACAAATAACATTGATATAAAGGTAAAAATTTTATATTTTTTTAGGTTTTCACTGGACTAATGATCTTCTTACATTTGTGTCCCTTACTAGGATTTTATTTCTCTTCCCACGTGTTATTTTTTTTTCATAGTTTCTAAGATTGGGTATGGGGAATAAAGTTTTGAAGATGAATGTCTTGATGATTTTTAATGAAAATAAATCAAGATTTTTTAAAAAGGTATTATATTAGGGGAAATGGATTTATATTTTAAGTGTAAAAGATTTATATATATGGGTTTTAATATATTAATTATGAACTATTTATCTAAAAATATAAACCTCAAAAAGATCGTAAAATTTAAGATAATGGATTCTTGAAATGAAACTCAACATTATGTTATGCATAAGTTCGTGTCCTTATAGTTTTTATTAATGATCATTTTAGATAAATTTAGTGTTCTAGATAATTATTATAACATTCAATTGAAATAAATTACCTTTGGTCATGTTTAATTGATATATAATTTGAATATTACCATGATGCTTCATCTAAAAAATTTCTATTTTTAATGGTTTTCCATAGACAAAATAGGGTAGTTATATTGGGAAGGAATCAATAGGAAAATATCCTTCTAAATCAGTATCCTGATATAACTTGAATCAGAACAGAATAGTTTATCTCATTGACGTATTTGTTTAAACAAGATATAAATGGTGGGGGTATCCATTATATAGAGGAACTTGAACTACCATTAAGGAAAATTTATATTGTGAATCATTTCATGAGGAAAAATCCTCCATAATATATTAGATCATCTGACCCTATGCAAGTTAAATAATGGATCAACGATCTGGAGAAGATATTTGAAGTCATGTGATATTTTAAATGTCAAAACATAATTATTTACACTTATCTTTTTGAAGTTTAAGGTGATCGATAGTGGTCTATGGTTAACAATTTTATTGAGAATATTTTCTTGACTCCATAAAATTGAAAATATTTAAGGATATTTTTGTTGTGAAATATTTCCATTAGTTTGTTCGACTATAGATTGAGAAATATTCAAAGAATATCGAAAAAAGATGAATATTATATTTCCATTTATAAAGAAAATTTTAAAATATTTGATAGGTGTGTACTAGATTCTATTAAAAACCTTGATTGTATGATTAATAGATCTTACTCTGCATTAAAATAATGTTTATGAAGTGGTTTTTCCAAACATGAATCTAAATATATGAGAAAGTTATTGATTATTTGTAAAAAGTGAAGATAGAGTTTTCTAAAACTTATGTTCCTTGAGATGAAAAGAGTATGAAATGATTTAGATAAAATTCAACGAGGAATCATCCATCATAAAAACATGGAGGTAAGAAAACCAAGATCCCATAATTTTATAAGTGTAGTAAAAAGTATCATATAAAATGTCTTACACTGTGTATGAAGTGTTTCTTATGTGGTTTATTTTGACATATGGTTCGTGACTGTAAGGAAAAAGAGTAGACGAGTAATAAAAAGATGATGGTAAGATAATTTAATTGAAATGAGTTATGGAATTATGATAACATGTTTTCTAATATAGTAACTCAGTGGAAAAATCATCAATAATTAAATAATAATGGCGTGGAAAAATCATTTTACAGTACTAGAGTTGATGTTGTTCTATCAAGTGATATGGTGACAAGTATGTGACTTGATTACTAAAATTATTACAATACCCTATTGGACACTGGATCATTTCATTCATTCATTTATATGAAATTTTTAAGAAAAATTTTAATATCACATCATGAGATTATGATGAATATTTTAAAAAAATAAAAATGTAACTATTAAAGAAATCAAGTTTTTTATGAATATTCCTATTACCATTAGTGAGGTGATTTTTCCTAAAAATCATGCTGAACTGGACATAGTATTGTTTGATATCATTATTGGTATGGAATAGATTTTAGTTTCTGAAGAGAATATGTATTGTAAATTTATGAATGTTATGTTTATTGATTTTATTCCTTTAATAACATATCAATATGTTTAGAAATTTATTAGAGAAAGTAGTGAATGTTACCTAGAAAATATTATTTAATAGAATTTAAATTTTTATATTAGTTATGTTCCAATATTGAATAAATATATCGATGTATATATAGATGATTTTACCAGTGTTATTCTTTATTGGGAGGTTGAGATTACTATTGACTTAGTTCCTGATTCTAAGCCTATTTCGTAACCACCTTATCAAATGGTTCATGTGGAACTTTTAGAATATAAAAATAAATTATATAAGTTGCAAGGTAATGTTTTAATTCACTCTGGTCTCACTATGAAGTTATTAAATCATTTTAATAAAAATAATAATAGTGTAATGAGAGTTTTCATTAATGATAGATTTTTGAAAAACATAATTATTATGAAAAAAATCATTTTCCTTATATCAATGATTTTTTATCAGCTCTACGGAGTAAAATAATTTTCAAAATTTGATCTTTTGTTGGGGTACCATCAGTTTAAAGTGAAGAAATTATATATTCCAAAAACTATATTTCAAAAAATATGCATGCAATATTAGTTTTTAGATACACCCTTTAGGTTTTATAATTAACCTTTTATATATATGGACTTTATGAATATAGTTTTCCAAGTATTTGAGTATAATTTTATCATTGTTTTTTTGTTGAAATTTTTCTATATTCTAAAAGTCATAAATAATATGATAAAAACATAATAATTTATTTTTAAACCTTAATAGAAAATAAAATAAAATGAAAATTTAGTTAGGGATAATTTTAATTGATGATATTTTTGTTTGTTGGTTATATTTTTTTCTAAAGATAGTATAATTATTGATCTCGCAAAAAAGAGAAGTTTAAAAATGTCTTGGAGGCATACTTATCAGATCAACCCAATTCTTTCTTGGATTATAAGGTTTATAAATGTGGTTTAATGAAATATTTTCTTGGTCGTCAATCCCATTGACTAATTTTTGTCAAAAATGAATTATATTAATTTGGAAAAAGAATGTGATGATTTTTTTAAGTACTAAATAAGTGATTTCTAAATTCTCATGTTTTGGACATGCCTTTAAAAATTGGTGGATTTTGTATCTATAGCGTAGCTTCAATGAATGGACTTGATTATGTAATAATGTATAATGATCAGGTAATAACTTATGATCTTTTTTAATTGAATCCTCGTGAGTTAAATTACCAAACACATGATCTGGAATTAGCTATTGTTGTTTTTTTCTATAAAAACATAATGGATCATTTGTATATATTATAGTGTGAAATAATTATTAATCACATAATTTTGAAGTATATATTTATATATAAGTAATTATAAATGAGATAGATAATATGGATGGAAATGATTAAGTATTATAATTTCACAATTCATTACCATTCAATATGATAAAAAAGTGGACAATACTTTGAATTAGAAAAATAATGCTACATTAAACATGTCAAATTTATATCATGAACCATTGGTTAATGATGTGATGAATTTTGACCTAGAAATTATGGATAATTTGACATACACTATTCTGGTTTAGTTTTTAGTGTAGTCGACTTATTTAGAAACAATTAATAAATCTCAGACGCAGGATCACAATTTTTAAGAAAATAAATTATTCATCACGAATGGAATGTTTCATGATTTAAATATTTATATAGAAGGTTCTTTATGATTTTCAATGTGATTCTGTTTTCCATGTGATTCCCAGCTGAAGAGACTATTGTTGGGCGTATCTCATAGTACCTTGTTTTCAATTCATCTCTATAGCACTACTTCTTATAAAGACCTTGTAGTGTATTCTTGGTGGGATGGATGGAAAAGGAATATTGATGGATCTATAATGAAGTGATTGACCTATCAGTAGGATAAAGCATAGTAAAATTTAACAATGGTAATGCTTTAATTATTTTGAGTGTCAGAGTGTAAATGTAAAAATATATCCATTGATTTCATAGAGGGATTTATAAATATCTCATGAAGTGACAATATAATTCCGGTTATTGTTGATCTATTAAAATAATCTACACATTTCCTTCCCATTTGAGATTATATGAATTTTTCATTATTTATCGACTATATCTAAAAGATGGTTTTTAGGTTATGTAGAGTTCTTATATCCATTATATTAGACCATGATCTCATATTCACATTTAATTTTTGGAATGCAATTTAGATGTCATCAGTACTGAACTATTTTTAGTATATATTTTCATCCACAAAACTATGTAAAATCTGAGTAAATGATTCAAAATATATAATATATTTTTATTTCATGTTAAATTTATTACTTTGGATGTTTTTATCAAATAAATTCTTTGGTTGTTTTTCTTATAAAAATTGTTTTCATTACGGTATACATATGACACCTTTAGAGGAATTATATTGAAATATATTTTCAATAGCAGTTTTTTGTGATGAAGTAGGAGAAAGGATATTGGTGGGAGTAAAGACATTATAGGGCATGTATCAGAAGGTTTAGTTGATTAATAAATATATGAGTTCGTATCGGAGTAAGTAGAATAATTTTGCAGATAACCAGAGGAAATATATTTCTTTCTATACGGGTGATCCTATTTTTTATAATATATCCATGGAAAAGTGATATGCATTTTAGTAAAAAGGGGAAGATAATTATGTGGTTCAGTAGAATATATTAAATTCTAGATACTGTTTAATATGTTTTCAAATAATTTTATTTTCCACTGAGTTTGTCCCAGGTATGCAACATATTTTATTCATTAATGTTAATAAAAAATGTAACAGATTCATCTCATGTTTTGTTACTTAAAGAAGTTTAGCTAGAAGAGAAAATTTACTAAGAGGAATAAACTATTAATATTATTTAATATATATAGTAAATTTTGTGGAATTAGATGATTAACCACGATAAATGTTTTTGTAAATTCCATATGGTGGAAGAAGAAACATGGGAATCTGGAAGTGCTTTGAGGAAATGATATCCTCACTTATTTAGTAAATAAATAAAACTAAAATGATATAATATAAATAATGGAGAATAATGTAAAAACCCATGTAATTATATAATAAATATTTTTAATATTAATTAATTTTAAATATATATATTTTCATTAAAAACATATTAAGTAATTTTTACAGAACATAAATATATAATTTTAACTAAACTATTTTCTTATAATGTTTTTGTTTAAAATATTAATTTCAATTTTTTTAAATTTGAATTACAGAAAAATTAATTTTATTTTTGATATAATTTTATTATAAATAACATAAGGTGATTTTTTTAGAAAATTTTGATTTTTTGGCGAATAGTGAAGACTACTGATTTTTGTAAAAAAGTCAATTCTTATTAATAAAATAAGTAATTTAAAAGCCCCATTAAGTTTTAAATATAATTTAAAAAAACATAAGTTATCTTGATTTATATTTGATCTATTTAATTTCTTTTTAATAATCTTTATATTTTATTTTGGTATATGTTTATTGTTTTGGTCCTTAAAATCAGTTTTTTACTAAAAAACTGTTTTACAGTGAAAAATGATTATCCATTTCAAGTAATTAAGATAATAAATAATGTATAAATTTTACATAAAATATATATATCATTTATAAATAAAGAATAATTGGTCTCATACAATGATTATTATTAATCACACAGTTGATATAAAATAGTAATTTTCTTAAAAAAATCTTCTCAAAAACCTGTTTTTTGTTGCGTATGTTGGATAAATCTTAAATTATGAATTTAAATCACTATGAATTGAATTTAATAAAATTTATTTATTATTTTAAATCATAATAATTTATATTATATAATAATTTCAAATTAATTGTTTACCATAATGAATTTTGTAAACAATAAAAATTATTTACCACACTTGAGGTGAAAATGGGTTAAGTAGGGGTAAAACTAATACTATAAGTGTTAAACTGAACTAAAACATTTATAAAATATATTTTATGGATATATTTGGAAATTATAATTTTTAAATATATATAATTATCCATTTTGGATATTTTTTCTTATTAAAAGTGCGGCCACACCTTTTATTTTCAAATTTAAAAGTGTATCACTCGCCTCACCTATAAAAGGCCACCATTCTCCTCTGAACATAACACCTTAAAACCCATTTGTATCAGATAATAATTACCCTATTATATTCCTTAATTCACTCCCGATATCATAGAATCAATTATTTTGATCATAAATAAATACTTTAAAGGATCTTTGTGCTTACCTGATGAGGTTTTTTGAAGAAGAGGTATCACGTTTAACCATGGTGATTTATTTTATTTCTTCTTCCAAATTCTAAAATATTCATAAATTATTTTTATACAAAAAAACCAGTATATATAATATACTAACATGTTATTATGTTAATTTAATAAAATAAATTCAACTAATCTGTCATCTAATTAGATACAAAATCATCATTCTTATGTACAGCAGAATACCGCATTGCGAACTAATGTAATTTGATTTCCATCATCACTTGTCACAACTTGTTATAATGGTTAATATAAAGTACATATATATATTATTTTTAACATAATTATGAATTTTGAGTTAGTATATCACATATAAATTCTTAATTTACATTCATTGGGGGTAAAATAATTTCTCTCATCTGAATGGTGGACTACCAGCCTGCAAAGCGATGTAATTTATTTTCAATAACAATTTAAATAGAATATAATAAAGATAAATTTAATAAATACATGTGATTAAACAATATAATTAATATATTTATGACATAGTTATAATTATGATCATATAATATATCATTTATTTCTTACATTGAAAACGGATAACATCTTTCGTGCGTACGGGTGAACTATCACATCCACAATGAAATGTAATTATTTTTTCATTACCAAAAGAAATGAATGATTTATACAAGTATATTAATTGTAATAATTTGGTATTTATGATATGATTATAAATTTTTAAATCTATAACATTTATTACATTATTTCCACAATGATCGTTGAAAAAAATACAAACGTCACCCATGCCTATGTAAAACCTACCATTGTTTTGATAGTAACGTAGATAATTTTTCATAATGATATTTAATTAATGGTTTTAAAAATATAATTTACGTATAAAAATGATAATTATTTCATGATTATTAATCTATATATGTTGAAATAATTACCTCTTTGACCATTATAAACCTACCAAAATAATTTTTAGACATATAATCTAAATATCATCAAAACATACGATAAAAACTTAATTGATTAAGTAATTGTATATAACATGGTAATAATTGAAATTAATGGAAGAATAAAATTAATAAATTTTATAAGGAAATTAAATAATTATCATACTTTTATTATTCTTGAAGATAAAAAGTGATTATAACAAAACAAACCCGAGGTAAGGGACTTTGCCTAAATTTCTTTTTATTGAGACATATTTTAATTATATTCACTTATATTCATCATGAGATGTTTATACAAACCATTTTATATGTTATATCATGAATTTATATATTATAATGATAATTAATGTTTTTTTAGTTTTATTCTTTAATGGATCTTGGGATTATAATTTTTCTAAAATGGTAAGGGAGATTTCCTTTAAAAGTTACTATCTTAATGTTTTCCTTCATACTATATTTGAATCCCAAGTACATATTTTTTAAATTATTTTATTCAAGTAATTATAAATACATGAGTATATTATAAATAGAATCATATTTATATTACCCTTACAAGAACTCTTACAAGTGGAATAACTAATATTATCAAGTTAAAATATAATTATCTAGAAAAAATGATCATTAACCAATGAATTAGAGTGAAATACCAGGATCACAAAATTAATTTTTCTTACAAGGACCAAATAATGCATGAAACACATAATATATTGAATTTATTTCATAAAAATAAAACAAATTTCTTTTTTATCCCATGATTAATTTTTTTTGGATATTTTTATGTTCCCATTCTATGAAACACATGGTTAAAAACTAAAATACCCACAAAAAGTTTGATGTATGGGTTTTATTTAAAGAAAAAAATAGAATATTATAAATTTAACCAAACATTAAATAATGGTTGGGGTGTCAGTAAAAACCATTGATTTTGTATATGTTAAAATAAAACCTTCTTTTTACCATTTTCAAAGTACGTCCAAATGTTTTGTATGCAATATATAAAAAAGTACCCTTTAAAAACCATTGAAATGAATGTATAAATAGAAATAAAATGTTATTTATATTTAATTTGAATTTATATAAGTACATTAATATAATAATTTAATGAATAAATATATAGAAGAAAATTATTTAGAAAATAAATTGTTAGATAATTTGAAATGAGATTTTTATGGTAAAACATCCCTTTACCTCGAGTCCGACTCATCACTTGCATTATTTATTTTGTAAAATAATAAGAATATATTAATTATTTACCTAGTTGTGAATATTTATCAGGTTTATTGTTTGTAATTTTTTTATTTCCATGTTATATACAATTACTCAATCAATTATATTTTCACCTCTTGTTTTAATGATATTCGGCTAATATGTCCAAAATGACTTTTGTAAGATGACTATAGTCAATGAGGTAATTATTAAATCATGTCCTGAATAATAATACTGATATAATTACCATATTTATAAATCAATAGTATAATAAACACCAACCAAAAAATATGGTTATGAAAAATAAACTTTGTTATAACCATGGATATGGTAGGTAGTATGCATGTGTGAGTAATGTTTCTATTTTTCAATGAGCATGATTTATGAAAGGTAAGTATTATTTTACTAGTATATAATTATTATTATATCATAAATATAATAAATTTATTTAAATTAACTTATATTAATCATTCATGTGGCGTGGTTAATAAAAACAAATCACATTACTTCATAGAGGTGGGAATCTACACGTACACACAAATTGATGTTATCATTTTTCTATAGATGGAAAAGTATGAAATTAGATGGTATATTATTTTTAAATAATAATAATTATACCATATATATACTAAATATATGTATATCAAATACATCCTTATAAACATCCATGTCAGGAGTTTATGGAACATGAAACACATTAATTCATGGAGGAGGTAGTCCACATGTGTGCATGAATGATGTTTTCATTCAACATAGGATATAAAAGGTGCTAAAAAGGGAAGTAAAAAAGATATAAAAATAATAATTATATTATATGTAATTATATTTTTATATCATCATGTTTTAAGATTATTTTTAGTAGGTTAATGTATAAATAAATTGAAATAGTCCAGGTTGGACGATTACATCTTCTTCAGCAAACCTCCTTTAGATATATTTTTAATGGCCCTTATAATGATATTATAAAAATTAAATAACAAAAAATTTCTAGATAGATAATTTTATAAGATAAATTTGAAGAGTTTTTTTTGAGAAATATGTCTCATAGTGGTTTAATGAAAAGACATAAGGTTTCTCCTTTAATAAGAGAGGGACATGACATTTTTTGAATTTCATGAAATAATATAATATAATATGTGTCAAACTCATGTAAAATGGTTCCAAAATTAATTTTATTAGAATAAAATGAGTATATGGTATTAATATAAACATAAAATTAAAATTTCATAGGTATTATATTTAATTTTAAACCATATTAATTTGTTTAACATCTTGGTTAAAAGGTTTTAACCTTAATCAGGGTAATGAATTTTTTGAATACTAATGTATTTTAAATTTACTTATAAGGTAAAACTTGCATAATAATTTTAAAAAGGATAAAATTTTAGAACATTTATCATCTTAATTTCCCTCATATAAGTTTTTTATTATTTATAAATAATTTAATAAAAAATTATTTACTATTAAATTTCATTAATGTAATTTTTGACACTGTTGATTTAGTTTGACTTTAAAGATTAGAATACAGAAGTTTATTTAGAATATATACCTTTAAAAAAACCTCTAATACTTTATATTGATATATAAAATTCATGTGAAACTATAAATGACAAAACAAATATCACATTTTGTGTTTTTAATATCATTTACTAGATTTTTCTACTACTTTCTCTAACACTCTGTCAGCGATGCGTATAAATTTTTGGTAATTACTTCATCAATAAAAATAAAATATAATTATAATGATAAAAATAATAATATATCAGTGAAATAACTATTTATAATAGTACATAATGTTTTTTTATCAATTTCACAAAATATTAAAAAAAATAAAATAAAGAGAGTGACTTTTTGGACTTCATTCATTACTTAAAATATTATAAATGTAAAAATCAGAGATAAATGAAAATGTATTCAAATAATTTAGAAGTTTGGATCATTATAGAGAAAATATAAATATCAAATGAAATTAATTCAATGTATTTAATGAATTTAAATACTTATTAAAATTTTTTAACCATATTTAACCTATTTTAACTTTACTGTGGTAACAAAAATTTACCATGGGTACTATTCATATTGATCAAAAAATAAGATGAAATTATTACGTAATATTAATTATAATTATAATACAAATATAGTTCCTTTTATCAAATTAAATTTACTTACATGGATTAATGTAATTTAAAATTAAACCCACAAAATGTAATGAAAAGTTATTTTCTAGAGAAAATCCAATTTAAGTAAAAAAGAATATAAAAAAAATTCAACTATAATATTGATTCAAATGAAAATAGCTATATTTTTAGTCCAAATTAACTAATGAAATTTTAAATCTAATCCAAAATAGAATCTCAATTTTTAAACACATGAAAATAAAATACAATTTCCAATAAAAATTAGTTCTTTTACTATTCATTGAAAAAATAAAACATTTCAGAAAATTATTATATATTAATCCTAATATAATATTTACATTAGGAATTAAAAAATTATACCATTTTTCTAAAATAAAAAATCTAAAATCTCTATAAAATAGTTATAATAATTTCTTTTAAATTTAATATAATCATTTTTGATGAAAACATAATTTTGAAACAAAAAATAACTAATGAAAAGTTGATTACTTTTTTACTAAGAATTAATCAATACATATTAAATGAGTAGAAAATTTATATATATTTGATAATTTGTTTAATCCTATTTATAACGTCAAATTTAATGTCTAGGTTGTGATTATAAAATTCAAATAAAAATATTTCATCATCCATTAACGATCAGTGCTGTGTGCTGTATACATTAATAAAAATAATGATGCTCTAAAATAGCAGGATATTTAATTCCACCCATTTAATAAATTATTTCCTTTAAATTTCAACATGTTCTTGGAAATATGATTTTTGAAATTTTAAAATACATTTTTTGGCATATTAAAATGTAAAAAGGTTTAATAAAACATAGTTTTGAAAAGAGGGAAAGGGAAATATGATGTTCATCAGGAATAACAGATAACTATGTTTCCAAATTGAAGAAAATTTGTGGGTTGTAAAAATATAGACATTAATGAAAAGTAGTGTCTATAAATTGATGTACTATCATATAGAAAACAAATCAAAATATTATGGATGATCATGAGAAAGTCAATGTCCACAAAACCATAAATCTGTGAGGTGTGAAAAATACAATCAATTAATCAGAAGAGAATGAAATAATATAATTTTTTTGTTCCAATATCCCTTTCATAGAGTTGGTGAATTCCTTTACCATTTATATTAATAACATAAGTAATTTTACTTACGTGATATATATTGTTTCATCCTATCATAAATTTTTACTACAATATCATCTTTCTTTCCAAATAATAAGTATTCAAGAAGAGTTTTTCATGAATGAATCCCTATAATCAACTTATAATGGATTAAATAATACACAATAGGTTAACAAGATATTCCTCATGTCATTATATACAAACAAAAACTAAAATGGTTAGAATAAGGTTAGAAAATATCCAAAACAAATAAATCCTATATTAATATTTAAATACTCAATAATAATACCCAAATTTAAACTCTAAAATTTCCATAAATAACTCTTTTATATACACCATGTTTTAAACGAAATATTTATAGGGGATATATCACATATTAATTCAATATTAATTTGAAATTTATTTTTGTAGAAAATTTTTAACTCATAAATTCATATACACAAAAACGAATATTACCTAATCAAATAATCTTATAAATATTATAATAATTTATGTACATAACATAAAATCACCAAAAATTCACATTATGATCATATATGATTCCAAAAGATAATTCAAACATAATTCCTTAATTAAAATATTATATTATCTTTTAATATTATGTTTTCCTTAATCTTATAATGTTCCCTATAAAATATAATGATATTTTTTCAAAAATAATATTAATCACATAATATACAAATTACTTTGGAATCCCTTGGTTATCTATACATTAATGCGCATGTTCCAAAATTTTAATAACCCATAATTACCTCAACACCAAAGATCATGAAAACCCTAATGTTTGTAAATAAATTTAAATATATGGATAAGAAATTAAAGGCATTATTCGTCAAATACTTTTTTCACATGTTAAACATGAGGTTAAATATACCTCAAACAACTATAAAAACTAAATAAATGTATCACAAAGTATGATTAATCTAATTAATATACCAGAAAATTTAAAATCACTAATCCTATAATATACATCCCTAAATGAAATTAATATTTATCTCTCAAATAATTTATGTAAAAAAATCATACAAACTTGGACATCATGTGTCCCAGTGGTAGTCATTACACCCATTTCACCCTTTGGTTGTGGGTTAATGCCCTATGACCTTTCTAGATGGGAAGGGTTATCACCTGGCCTATGGTTTATCTTTTTTCTAAAACTGTATTAATATAATTCGATTATAAATGAAAAAATATTTCATAATAATATTCATAATTTAACATGATCCTATAACATTCCCAAAATATATGATGAACATCTTAAATAATAAAATAAATCATAAAATCACTTTCTAACATCTAAGGTTTCCTATATGAATGAACTAGGGTTTTCACTCAGGCATTGATCATTTAAATATAAGTATAATTCATTATTTTTGACATATTTTGGATACCTATTGAGTTAGTGAAGGTCCCAAGGGTGTTTTGGTGGTTATTTAGAGCCAGAAACCAAGATTTTTGGGAAAAATGACCTGGTGCATAGTGTATAGTAAACCTTCTGGGAAGGCTGCACAGTTTGAGAAAACCATGCAGGTAGCATGTTTTTGGATAGAGCCTTACATCACGGTTGGTACATGGTTTACCAAATAGAGTTTCCTAAACTTGAATGTGACCCTATTCCCCATGTCCCCATGTATGGTTTGGGCATGGTTTGTCAATTCATACACATGTTGTTTTTTGGGTAAAATGACCATTTTACCCATAATGATATTATTAAGTCTCCTCCTTCCTCCAAATACATGTTAATGTGTAATTGAAATATTTTTATTCCCTTTTGGAGATCTTTGAAGGATTAATCTAGGGATCAGAAGATCTCAATTGTTCAGGATCTGATCAGGCTTCCTTTTGTCATGTTGGATGCTCAACACTAGGTACTCGAGTCATTTTTAACCGCTCTTCTCCTCACCTTCTCTCGACCTAGATATCAAGGTTATACTATTTCAAATTTTTCTCATATATACTATTTTCTATTCCATATTAGAGGCCCATATCAAAGGAGAAGTATTGTACAACTGTAGGGTAGATGGTCTTTAACTCATCCCTCATATTCATTGGTTTTAGAATTGTCATGTGGGCCCCATCCATTTCATTGGGTTCTATTTATTGAATTTTTATTTCATTCTTATAATAATTAGAACCATATTATTATGCTCTTTCCATATATGTGATTATATTTTTGTGGTTATATTCACAACAGACAACATCCCCTGTTAGATCATATTCCATAGTTGAGTTTTTAGTGTTTTATCACTTTTGTGACATTGTTCGGATGTGATCAAGCTTGAACACACCAATGGTAAGAATACTTATCATAAATTCTTGTTGTATCATGTAATGGTTAATAGAAAGTACCACGTCACTTCCACTTTACCCAACTAAGGTAACTGCTTCAAATTGATAATTAAAAGTGAAAGGGAAATTGGAAGGTATATTATGTATATGACATGAAAAGATTACATTTGAATGATTAATAGGTTGCATGTCCATAACACCCACTACCACATTAATGGAAGGTATCAGAATAAACCTTAATTAATGAATATGCCTCGAATGGAATCATCTATTTATTATGACTTTATTAAAAGGATTCAGGCTACTTGACCTTATCACACTAATGAAAGGAACGCCTTGAACTAAATTAAATATTATAGGAAATCACAATTAAATAAGAGTGGCCTCACTCTAGATCCACAAGAATTATTATCAGGTAATTACTTGAGCACTCAGGAACCCCATTCTGATTCAAAGATACAAGTTTCTTAGGTTGATACCCACGATGATCCTAATCCTTATCTATTCTTAGATGCCCAATATGACAGCATAGGATCCTCACATATCATTAAATAATAACTTGGATATAATCCTTGGAACTAGAATTTATATGTAAGTTTTATGTTTACAACCCATAGGTCCCTATCTCTGCTTATCCCCATTTTAACTTGGACGATTTCCTTGGATTCAGTGGGCATATTATTGTCAGATTCCATAGAATATTCTCCTTGGTTTACACTCTTAACCTTAGCACAACTATAGTTATTTCTGAGTTGGTGAGCCATGAGGTCTATGTTTCCTTGGTTATTACCTTGTAACATCATTATTAAATGTTATTACAAGTTTCATTTTCATGACTTGGAATAAAAAATTGTTAATATGTGACTTATTTATAAACTAGTAATAATTAATTAATGACATGGTTATATGTTCAAACACTAGCGAAGGGATAAAGAAGGTACTTAGGTATTTAGTTATATTGTACTGATTTACTTTATATATGCATGCTTTAACACTATTACATTTCCATTACACATGATGGATGTTATCGACACCATTGGTGGTGGCCTATAGAGATTTATCTCACACCCTCTACGGGCAATGTTTGGTACCTAAAGTAGAGTACACAAATGCAAGTTTTGATAAAGGAAAAAATAGGACTTTGAACACTTGATTACATTCACTATAGGATGTATATTGATATAGAATGACTGAGATGGAGCTTGGGATTCATGGGAAAGTATTTTCATTTTTGTTATACTTTTGTGGAACATTTTATGCATGTTGTATTGTATCTGTAGAGACCCGAAGCTTAACGTACATGGACATTACATTACATTTCCGGAATACTTAGTACATAACAAAAACACACACATAAGGATCCTAATAGTTTAGTGTCTTTGGAAACTCGGAATATAATCTTCTAATCCTGGTGAAAGATATTCAACATCTCCCATAAAGATCTTCCTTTTTTTACCTAAAACATTTCTTTATATCCTGGGGATAAGAAAACATAAATGGGTGAGCTCAAATTCTCAGTAAGGGTAAAAAAAATAAATATCAATCAAATCATATACATAAGCACATAACTTTTGGAAATCTTAACCTGCAAAAGAGATCATAATTTTATAACATGGGGTAAATCATGGCAGTGAAATCTAATCACAATAATCACAACTTAAAACTTGAAACTTTGTGGCATACACACATAATCATATAGAATCATTTCTTGTTAGTCAAGACTCATTTCCAAGACTATCTTAGTAGACAAAGTCCCTTTCTGAACCGAGTCACCCTCGTTTCAGTCCTGTTTCACTGAACCGATATAACCTACCGTTCCATCCATGTCTATCTCATGAGATATAAAATCTTTACCCAATGCATTGGAGGGAGATATATGTCCCACCCATATCATAATGATACCATTATTATGTGTGCCACAAAATCATAAACCATACATCATAGCATAACCCATGTAATAAAAATGGGATTCTTAATCATCATGACATCATAAAACAATTCATATAAGATAAAGGAATTCATAAAAAATATTTCCATCACAACATAATCAAATCCATGTAATAATAGGGATAGAAACAGAACCCTTTATTATCTTAGATGGAAAATAATTTTGATAAAACACTTGAACTCCATTCTTGAGGAAAATATCCTTTCTACTTCAAAAAACACTTTTCATTTCTTAACATGTCATAAAATTATAACTAAAAGAAGTTGATTAAAAATAAACTTGAAAACTTGTAAATTAAGCTTCTTGGAAATAATGTTTTAAAAATCCATTCATGCCGTATAAGTTAAAAAAAACATTCTTCGTACTTTTGTCGGAAAAGTCAAAAAGTACCTCGTACGAAAAACGACAAAAGATTCCTTTCATATCTTTTACTAAAAACCCACCAAAGGGTAAAATTGGATTTAAACAATTGTAGGTGTATGGAAATAACATTACATACTGAGGAAACATGGATGTGGATGATAAAATACACCCCAGTAAATACCAAAGTATAAGCAATCTCGGATAAAAATGAGATTGTGATATTTCCCTTACCTTAGGTCCATTTTGCTTCGTAAGTGTCCGAACCTCCTGTATAATTATTTAAATAATGTTATTGACTTATTCCAAAATCATAATTATTTTTATGATATCATATATGGTCATATTCTTAGCTTCTTAGTAGTAATATTTCATTGCTACTTGTTATTCGGGTGTTTATAACTTTTTGTTCTTATGCGTGTTTTGTCGAATAAATTCTTATTCTTATCTTTAGGTTATAGATACCTCATTTCCAGAATTGTATTAGTGTAATATATATCATATTCATTCATTCAATTAATTTATATAATCATTATGAAATGAAGATCATGTAGAACGAGTCGCATCACATTGTGGAGACGGTATTCCGTACGTACGCACGAGTGATGATATCGTTCCTATGATCGTGGAATTGTATTGGAGTATATGTATACTATTTCAGAATCAATATCACTTTATAATAGTCATATATAGTCATTATTTACACCATTATACCCATCCAAGTAAGGTGGTGGTGGAAAACAGATTACACCACGGCGTGGAGACGGTATTCCGTACGTACGCACGCGCGTTGATTTTTTCTTCCGTAGGATGGATAGATGGTGAAATAGGGTTGTTTAATACTTATAATAACATATCAGTATATGAGTGATACTGATGTTATTACTTCATAATGAAACAACTAAATAAGAAGATGTGGAAGAAGAAATAAAGATGAAAGAATCGGTAACGAACATTACCTCTTCTTTGAAGTGCTTCTTTGAGACCTTCTTTTAGGGCAATAAAATTGGTCTTTGAGGAAGACCAGAACCTCTAGGATGTTGATAGGGAAGTGTATAGGAGAATTGGTCAGGGTTTGGCCGATCTTGAAGGCTCAAAGTTGTGTGAGGAAGAGAGGGAGGAGGTTCCCTTTTATAAGGGAGGAGAGGGGCACCTTTGGAATAACTAAAAATATTATTTTATTATAAAGTCAAGTTCGGTTTTAAATAGCTCCAAATTGATTTATTTCGAGGCTAAGGTGGGGATGGGTCGAAATACTCTCATCCAATAGAATTTAGACAAGTTTAGGTTCCTATTTTAACCTTATCATTTAGATTTAACATTAAGTTAAATAATTGTACTTTTACCGTGTCTTCTTGTGTTCTTACACTATAAGGTTAATAAACTTACTATAAGAAGCCAAAATAACCCCACGTTGTTTATTATTAATATATATAACCTTATCTAAGTAATTTGGTCGAACCTTAGATTTTTAGTAATAAAATAACAATTAATAATATAATATTTGTTTTAAAAACTATTTTATGTCAATTTTGACACTATTTAGTAATTGATTTTTGTGAAAATCATAACAGAATGATAAGTTCGAAAAAAGTTAATTAAATAAATACTA
This sequence comes from Viscum album, assembly GCA_963277665.1. Taxonomy (NCBI): domain Eukaryota; kingdom Viridiplantae; phylum Streptophyta; class Magnoliopsida; order Santalales; family Viscaceae; genus Viscum; species Viscum album. The sequence goes on along the minus strand of OY728128.1, from coordinate 1,127,845,547 downwards.
ACATGTCATATTAACCTAGAAAATTATTGGAATTCATAAAAAAGTCTCAAATTATATTTATTTGGGTATTTATAACATCAATTATGTCAATATTTCCTTAATAAGATAATTACTGCATCATCGTTGTGTCATAAATAAATTAAATTATTTAATGTCTAAAAATTAAAAATAAAATACCATTATGTATGAAATATTTTTAGATTTCTAATGAATATTTATAGTCAAATTTATCTTATGTATAACCCCATATTAAAAATGTTTTAGTAAATAAACATTGATTTTACCTCTTTTAACCCTTCTTTAAATAAATTAATAACAAATGTCCTAATCTAATACAAGTGGGCCTAAATGGTCATATTTTATTCCTATGTTTGTTTTTGGTCGAATTACACTTGAACAATAGAATTAGGACATGTGTTAGGGCAATAATAATATCATTTCTACCCTTAATTACCATATTTACTTTTTACCGTGGTAAAAAAAGTAAAAAGTTACTATTCACCAAAAATTATTTTCATCTCATTGAACCACATTTTATTCCTTGATATTAACCGTGTCTCTCGGATTTTTGAAATTCCATTCACAGAAGCGGTAAAATTAAGTTTTATGAAAAATTCAGTTTTTTAACTACCACTTAGTGGTTTCACTATTTATCAAAAATTGAAAGTTTTCAGAAAAATACCAAAATTTCACCCTAGGCTAATTTCGATATTCCGAATCCAAAAATGAATTCCATTTTGAAAAATAAAATTTACAAAATTTCAAAAAGTGGTTTTTACTATTCATAACGGCTAGTTTTAATAATATTTTAATAGCATATTGTTGTTTAGTGAAACTCGTTATTGCGTACTACACACGCTATCGAGGAAGGTCGCGATTGCGTGTAATGAAAGGCAAGTCAAGGATGTGTGTTGTGCAAGCTCCTTTTGGTGTAGCGTACAACACAAGACATTAATGAAATTAAAAAGAATATTTTTCATAAAATATTGGGCTGTTACATTCTACCCCCCTTAAAATGAATTTCGCCCTAGAAATTCGTCGGGGTTATAAATGGTTTACTATTTGAAAGTTTCTTTAATCGAAACCCACATCGTAAAAAGGAATACCAAAACCAATTTTTAAAAACAAATGTATGAAACGTAACGGTTACCCAAATAAACTAATCACTGGGTTTCCACATAGGTGAAAATATCGATATGGAAGAAAAATCCAACCATCATGTTCTGATGGAGAGTGGTAGAGAACATGGCTATGGAAAAGCCAACAATCACAAATCCATAAATTTGTGATGATCTAAGGTACCATCTGATTAATCAGATATAAGAGCACTAGGACAACATTTTTGGTTTTCAAGATCGTTTCCCTAAAGTTGAAGAGTTTGAATTAGAATAAATACTTACTTTATTTTGGTAAAATCTCACTGTTGTTCGTGCCTTGAACAATTTCTACTTCATCTCTTAAATAAATGAAGTTGAATTTGTTATTCGTGAAGTGTTAGCAGATCATGTGATAGAATGACGGGTCATTCCATCTGTCTCAAACAAAAGGTTAGCAAAAGTTATTAAATATACATAAGTCATTCTATAGTGAGATTAATCATATATGGTTCCTAAAATGGACTTATACTTCGTATATCATACTGCTTAATATAATAAAACTAGTTTCTACTAAACATGGACTTCCTGTAGGCCAGTGGAAGGCGATAAAGGCCAGTCGCACTTCGGTTGTGGGTTCGATTCCCACAGCCTTGTCCGACGCGATGGGCTGTCACCCGTCCTGTAGGTTGTCCTTTTTCTAAAGCTATATTACTATAACATCCCATCAATAATATCGAAAAAAACTTTTATCCTTAAACAATACTAACTTATGTCCAACATAATCCATTCCAATCTTTAGGCTTATCTAAAATACTTCGGTCCAAGCTCATAGTATAAAGAAAATGATTACTTGAAATGTCACAAAATAATCACGTGAATGCCATCATTTATCCCCCATATATCTTGTTGGTCAAATTACAAACATGTGAATACCTTAATCATGTATTCTTTGAAGAATGAATACCCATTGAACCTTAGTGAAAACATGAATGCAGTTAAAAGTTAACACTTTCCACAAACCAAAATCCTCAAAATTCTATATACTCAAACCATGATATCACTTAGTCCTTATATCAATCATGAGCTCATGAATACTATTAAATATCTCAATCACTTTGAATACCACATTAGACCAACACATAAATATTCCAATACTTTATGATACAACATTATTTTCGAATCCCATTACATAAACACTTAATCATTCCACCACATCGTTGTCATATTGAACATCACCAATAGTGATCGCATGTGACTTCGCTTTGTCCTTTTCCTTAAGTGGTTGCTCATGTTGATCATCACTAACCCTTGGATTAGGTCATTTATTAGCATAATGCCCCATTTCCTTGCACTTGAAGCATTGAAGTGTTGGTGGTGCGTTCTCTGCAGTGTTTGCTTTATTCACATCATTAGAAACCCTTTTTTCCATTACTTCGACACTCAGCTGCTCGATGACCTTCTTTTCCACACTTAAAACATTTTCTAGTCCTTTTAAGACAATATCCACCATGCTTCTTTCCACACTTTATGCATAAGGAAACATTCATCTTCTTTTCACCATTATTTTGAGATTTCTCCTTGAACTCCATCTTTCGTTTCTTGTCAAAACCATGAGATGGATATGTAACACCAACTTCCATTTCTACCTTCATAGCACAACACACAATTTCTTCATAGCTAATGAAGTCTCTTATAGCTAATTCCCTTCGAAGAATTGGTTTTAAGCCACTGAAAAATCGATCAACTTTACTTTCAGGTTGGATGATAATGCCAGATGCATACCTTGCAAGTCTTGTAAAATTCGCTTCGTATATAAGAACAGATTCATCATCCTTCTACTTCAGCTCAAGGAACTCCTTTTCCATCTTTTTTCGAAGAATACGAGGGAAGTACTTACTGAAAAAAAAGTTCTTGAACTCATCCCATTCCACGGACTCAATTTCATCTCTTGGCCTCGTATTCTTGATAAGATTCCACCATTGATCAGCTTCACCTTCCAAATGATATACTTCTAGATGACTTTATCATTTTCAGAACATTGAAGAACTGAAAATATATTTTCAGTGGTACTGATCCATTGTTCAGCAACAAGTGGATCAGAAGACCCACTGAAAGAAGGTGGACGTTGCCTCATGAAGGACTAAATAGAATATTGTTCCCTTCTCTGCTCATTTGGAAGTCCAGAATGATTCATAGCTTGTGTAAGTATAGCAATAAGATTTTGCACTCCATCTCCCATAACATTTGTTTGTTCAGGAGGACAATCAATGCATTTTCCATTGCATTGATCAACACGGTTCCTTTGGGTTCCAGCCATCGTCTAAAACCCAAAAAGAATAGTGTGAGTGGCGAAAATCATGCTAGGGAAAACAATATAATAAAGGGGGAGTACCTTCAATATCTAACATCTTAGGTTTAATTCTATGATCGTTAGCGTAATTCTAGTACTATAACCTATACGTATACTTAACCTTAGGTACATCCCTAGACATACCTTAGAAATATCTCTAGGGATCTCACTAACGTTTTCGCATCCTAGTTTCCAAAGGTTGACTAAACCTTTCCTCTGATACCAATTGTAGAGACCCGAAGCTTAACGTACATGGACATTACATTACATTTGCGGAATACTTAGTACATAACAAAAACACACACATAAGGATCGTAATAGTTTAGTGTCTTTGGAAACTCGGAATATAATCTTCTAATCCTGGTGAAATATCTTCAACATCTCCCATAAAGATCTTCCTTTTTTTTTACCTAAAACCTTTCTTTATATCCTGGGGATAAGAAAACATAAAAGGGTGAGCTCAAATGCTCAGTAAGGGTAAACAAAAGAAATATCAATCACATCATATACATAAGCACATCACTTTTGGAAATCTTAACCTGCAAAAGAGATCATAATTTCATAACATGGGGTAAATCATGGCAGTGAAATGTAATCACAATAATCATAACTTAAAACATGAAACTTTGTGGCATACACACATAATCATAGATAATCATTTCTTGTTAGTCAAGACTCATTGCCAAGACTATCTTAGTGGACAAAGTCCCTTTCTGAATCGAGTCACCCTCGTTTCAGTCCTGTTTCACTGAACCGATATAACCTACTGTTCCAGACATGTCTATCTCATGAGATATAAAATCTTTACCCAATGAATTGGAGGGAGATATAGGTCCCACCAATCTCATAATGATACCATTCTTATGTGTGCCACAAAATCATAAACCATACATCATAGCATAACCCATGTAATAAAAATGGGATTCTTAATCATCACGACATCATAAAACAATTCATATAAGATAAAGGAATTCATAAAAAATATTTCCATCACAACATAATCAAATCCATGTAATAATAGGTATATAAACAGAACCCTTTATTATCTTAGATGGAAAATAATTTTGATAAAACACTTGAACTCCATTCTTGAGGAAAATATCCTTTCTACTTCAAAAAACACTTTTCATTTCTTAACATGTCATAAAATTATAACTATAAGAAGTTGATTAAAAATAAACTTGAAAAATTGTAAAGGAAGCTTCTTGGAAATAATTTTTTAAAAATCCATTCATGCCGTATAAGTTAAAAAAACATTCTTCGTACTTTTGTCGGAAAAGTCAAAAAGTACCTCATACGAAAAACGACAAAAGATTCCTTTCATATATTTTACTAAAAACTCACCAAAGGGTAAAATTGGATGAAAATTTTTTTAGGTGGATGGAAATAACATTACATACTGAGGAAACATGGATGTGGATGATAAAATACACCCCAGTAAATACCAAAGTATAAGCAATCTCGGATAAAAACGAGATTGTGATATTTCCCTTACCTTAGGTCCGTTTTGCTTCGTAAGTGTCCGAAACTCTTGTATAATGATTTAAATAATGTTATTGACTTATTCCAGAATCATAATTATTTTTATGATATCATATATGGTCATATTCTTAGCTTCTTAGTAGTAATATTTCATTGCTACTTGTTATTCGGGTGTTTATAACTTTTTGTTCTTATGCGTGTTTTGTCGAATAAATTCTTATTATTATCTTTAGGTTATAGATACCTCATTTCCAGAATGGTATTAGTGTAATATATATCATATTAATTCATTCAATTAATTTATATAATCATTATGAAATGAAGATCATGTAGAACGAGTCGCATCACATCGTGGAGACGGTATTCCGTACGTACGCACGAGTGATGATATCGTTCCTATGATCGTGGAATTGTATTGGAGTATATGTATACAATTTCAGAATCAATATCACTTTATAATAGTCATATATAGTCATTATTTAAACCATTATACCCATCCAAGTAAGGTGGTGGTGGAAAACAGATTACACCACGGCGTGGAGACGGTATTCCGTACGTACGCACGCGCGGTGATTTCTTTTTCCGTAGGATGGATAGATGGTGAAATAGGGTTGTTTCATAATTATAATAACATATCAGTATATGAGTGATAATGATGTTATTACTTCATAATGAAACAACTAAAGAATAATAAGTGGAAGAAGAAATAAAGATGAAAGAATCGGTAACAGACATTACCTCTTCTTTGAAGTGCTTCTTTGAGACCTTCTTTTAGGGCACTAAAATTGGTCTCTGAGGAAGACTAGAACCTCTAGGATGTTTATAGGGAAGTGTAGAGGAGAATTGGGCAGGGGTGGCCGAGATTGAAGGCTCAAAGTTGTGCGACGAAGAGAGGGAGGAGGTGCCCTTTTATAAGGGAGGAGAGAGGCACCTTTGGAATAACAAAAAATATTATTTTATTATAAAGTCAAGTTCGGTTTTAAATAGCTCAAAATTGATTTATTTCAAGGCTAAGGTGGGGATGGGTCGAAATCCTCTCATCCAATATAATTTAGACAAGTTTAGGTTCCTATTTTAACCTTATCATTTAGATTTAACATTAAGTTAAATAATTGTACTTTTACCGTGTCTTCTTGTGTTCTTACACTATAAGGTTAATAAACTTACTATAAGAAGCCAAAAGAACCCCAAGTTGTTTGTTTTTAATATATATAACCTTATCTAAGTAATTTGGTGGAACCTTAGATTTTTAGGAATAAAATAACAATTAATAATATAATACTTGTTTTAAAAACTATTTTATGTCAATTTTGACACTATTTAGTAATTGATATTTGTGAAAATCATAACAGAATGATAAGTTCGAACAAAGTTAATTAAGTCAATAATAACATGTCATATTAATCTAGAAAATTAGTGGAATTCATAAAAAGTCTCAAATTATATTTATTTGGGTATTTATAACATCAATTATATCAATATTTCATTAATAAGATAATTACTGCATCATCGTTGTGTCATAAATAAATTAAATTATTTAATGTCTAAAAATTACAAATAAAATACCATTATGTATGAAATCTTTTTATCTTTCTAATGAATATTTATAGTCGAATTTATCTTATGTATAACCCCATATTAAAAATGTTTTAGTAAATACACATTGATTTTACCTCTTTTAACCCTTCTTTAAATAAATTAATAATAAATGTCCTAATCTAATCTAAGTGGGCCTAAATGGTCATATTTTATTCCTATGTTTGTTTTTGGTCGAATTACACTTGTCCAATATAATTAGGACATGTGTTAGGGTAATAATAATATCATTTCTACCCTTAATTACCCTATTTACTTTTTACCGTGGTAAAAAAGTAAAAAGTTACTATTCACCAAAAATTATTTTCATCTCATTGAACCACATGTTAGTCCTTGATATTAACCGTGTCTTTTGTATTTTCAAAATTCCACTCACAGAAGCGGTAAAATTAAGTTTTATGAAAAATTCAGTTTTTTAACTACCACTTAGTGGTTTCACTATTCATCAAAAATTGAAAGTTTTTAGAAAAATACCAAAATTTCACCCTAGGCTAATTTCAATATTCCGAATCCAAAAATGAATTCCATTTTGAAAAATAAAATTTACAAAATTTCAAAAAGTGGTTATTACTATTGGTCGGAGTGGATACTCAAGAGGGGGGTGAATTGAGTTCCAATTAAAATTTTCTGTTAAAAAACAATGTTTATTAAAATCCCCCTATTTCAAAAATAGATTAAACTGTAGTGAATTTATACAGATTATAAAGGTTCAATTAGTTTCTCAAAGATTGATTAGTTCTCAGTTAACTTAATCTTATGATTAAATTAACTTTTGAAACTAACTTACTGGTTTATAATAAATATAAACACTTGCGAGTTTAACTATCAAAGTAGCTTTGAAAATAAATTATATTTCAAAGTAATAGCAGTGGAATATGAAATAAATATGTATAGTATGGATATAGTATGTAGCTACAAACACAGAGAATTAACCAAGAGGTTCAGTCTCAAGCCGAGACTTAGTCCTCTCAAAAGTTTATATAAAAATGATCCACACCCTGGATCGGGGTTAACAACAGTGAACACACTGTCCAGGTCACAAGACCTCTACCACAGTTCTATGTGGGAAAACAAACAACAGCTTAGAGCTGTCCAGGTCTCACACGACCTCTACCACTATCCACAGTGGGAAATGAAGTGTAAAAAGGTTTGCTGAGGATTTACAGATCCTCCAGTGAAAGTACAGGAGTCAGTGTGTGTGTTTAATATAGAAGATAACACACACTGCTCAAAATGTAAAACAAATGTATCACAGAGCAGAGATGTAGAGTTTAGAAATGGCTCTGGTGATTTCATTGTAGCTCTGGACTCTTTTGTATTTGGTCAGAATTTATTCTGAATCCTCTTCTTGTTTTTGTTTGAGAAGAAGAGTGTCATATGCTTCTTGTTCATAGGCAGTGAGATGTAGTCGATGAAGTTCTTCAATCGTTCTTTTGTATGCACAGAACTCCCTTTGAGTAGGCTTGATTGTATATGAGATTCTGTGTAATCTCTTGATATGTGTCTTCTCTTCTACTTAATTCTAATCAACTTGCTTCTTGTATTCCTCGTATGTTCTCTGAAAAATATCCTTCGTTCTGTGATTTTTAGCAGAGTCTTCTAGTCTTTATATCACGTGCTCCGGAAGACAGAAGAGGTTTCTTTTCAGCAGGTACGAGGTACAGTTTCCTGACATCCGACAACCTTTATTAATTAATTGACAGAGCATTAAAATATACCTAATATGACCATTGGTTAGATTAAATAAAGATAAAGATAAACAAATTCAAACAGTTGTTTATGACTATCGATTAGTTCAAGTGATTGGTAGGTCATCAGCATTAGTGAGTAATGATCAGTGACTCAGATAGATCAGCATCGGTGAATCAGACTGATCAGCATCGATCTGTCATTTGATCGGTGAGTCATTTGCATCGGTGAGTCATTTGCATCGGTGAGTCATTTGCATCGGTGACTCATTTTGATCAGCATCGGTGAGTCAGACTGATCAGCATCGGTGAGTCAGACTGATCAGCATCGGTGAGTCATTTGATCGGTGAGTCATTTTTCATTGGTGAGTCATTTTCCTTCTTATATAGGATCGGTGCGACCGTTGTCCTTTGATATTGGATCGGTGCTTCTGATGTCTATTGATATTGAATCGGTGCTTCCGATGTCTGTTGATATTGGATCGGTGCTTCCGATGTCTGTTGATATTGAATCGGTGCTTCCGATGTCTGTTGATATTGGATCGGTGCTTCCGATGTCTGTTGAATCTAGAAGACTTCCAAAATACTTTGTAAGTCAATAAGCATAGACAAAAACATGATAACAGATTCATTAACAGATTGTAATTAAGTTTATGAGAAATCAAACCAGATTAAGAATTAATGGTATGTGATGATTTGTGATTATTAAAACATCAATCATAGACATGAAATCAACAATCTTCCAGAGGGCTCAACAATCTCCCCCTTTTTGATAATCACAAATCTTTATCATAAAATATAAATAATATGATATATAATTAATAAAAACATAATGAGAATTAAACCATAAAGAGAATAAATATAAAGAGATATATAAATCTCCCCCTTAATTTAAATTTCCCATATATATTATACAGATTTCTCCCCCTGAGATATATATATCTCTCATATATATATAGATATTTCTCCTCACTTTAGATATATACATATTTTCTCCCCCATATATCTCTCCCATACATATTTATTCTCCCATATATCTCTCTTCTCCCATAAATCTTTCTTTTTCTTCTCCCCCTTTGGGATAATAAAAAAGGAGGGAAAACATATAAGTGAAAGTAAAAGCAGTTAGCATAGAGTATAGAGAAAAAAAAATAGTTTATAAAGTACAGAATTTCACAAGCATCACATTGTTCACCCTATCAAAAACAATACACAACTATTTGTTGGGATACAAAGGGGCTTTGCCTTTGTCTTTGGAATCAATAGTGGGTATGTTTGAAGGCTGGGAGGCAGGCTGTACTTGGCGAATCTGAAGTGGGGGTAGGACAACTCTGGAAGGTGTAGGATCAGGTGCCATAGAGAGTTTTTGTTGAGAAACAGGAGCGGGTTGAGAAGCTTGCTGAGGGACTGGTCTTAACTGAGATAGAGCTTGAGCAACAAATAGCTGATTTGGAGCTACATCAGAGTCACTGAGAGGTTCAGAAGTAGGAAGTACTATTGCAGTGGCCTATGCATTCAAATAGGGCTTCAAAAGATGAATGAAGTCCTGAATGACTTATGCCCCATACTTTATAGCTTTTTCAAAATCATCTTTATTCTCCATGAACCGTGCCAAGGAAGGGGTAAAATCTTGCAACTGATGAACTTGAGTTTTGAAGGTCTGAGTGACTGGAGGTAATTTCAGATTCTCTGCCAACACCTTGAAGTTTGCAGCCATCTCATTCTTTGTATAAATCTTGGAAAAGTAATTATCAACTTTCTCTTTGATCTCATGCAGAGCTTTCTTAGCATCTGCTGAATACACCAATTCCATCTTATGACTGTTATCACAGATCTCTTTCATCTTCCTCAAAGATTCTAAATCAAGAATTTGTCTAACAGCAGCTAACTCATCATGCACAACTTCTCTTAGAGCTTCTAGCTCACGGGTAGTGATCTTGGTTACCTTGGCTGTACTGGCTTGGCCAACTATGTGAGTTAACTCAGCTTTCAACTTCCTCAGGTCAGACTTGTTGAGATGTTCAATCAAATTTCTCAAAACTTCCATCATACCAGAGATGGTTGATCAGAATTCGCTTGATAGAGATACCAAGCCGGTGTGAAGATCCTTCATAGTCTGATTCAAAAAGGCTATGTGCCTGCCAATAAGTTCACCAGTATTGGCCAGGTCTGGCTTCACAGTATTAGATACTCTTTGTGAGAAGGCTTCCAATGAATTTTTAGAAACTTGTAGAGACACTTGAGTAAGAGCATTAGAAATTTCTTCTCTAACTGTGTCTCTCATAGAGGTTAGCAATTCAATCTTAAACTTATCAAGATCATCTTGAGAGATTCCAGAACCAGATAAATTAACATTTTTAGGATCAACAGCAGGAACAGACCTTGCTTCTCTTGGGAGGCTCCTCTTCACAACTGCAGCAGATTCTGGCATTGCTTCTTCTTCTTTAGAATATTCTAAGCCCAACATAGAATAACTAGGGTAGTTATCCCAAACAGTATCACACAGGGTGTATTTTGGTTTCTCATAGCTTTCTGTTCCACTGATTTTTGGTGAATCAACCTTGCCACTGATATGTATTTATTGTACTGACTGAGGTGGTTCTATTTGATATACAGAAAGACCATCCACTGGTCTGTTATCACCATCAACAGCAGACTCAGCATCATCAGCATGTCCATCATCACTCTTCTCAGAAGCTTCACTGTGATATTCTTCAGTATCAGAATCTTCTTCATCACCAAGAATAGGTTCTGATTCTGGCAGGGCTAAGGGTGGACTAGTAGGTCCAAATTCTATTCTTCTTTTGGGACTAGCAGTGTCAGGATCACTCCTATCTTTAGGAGATGACATACTTCCTTCCTCAGTCGCAGCTTCTTCTTGCTCTTGGGTTTTGGTGGCCTCATCCTTTCCTTCTTCTTGCTCATCATCATCAGAATAAACTGGTTCCTCATCTGGTTTCAAGCCAGGGTCTCTCAAATCCTTTGGCCTCTTTCCATGATCTATGGGATTGTAGGCTTCATACAATTTATCTTCATCTGCAACCCAACACTTCTTCCATGGATTCCAATTGATTTTCATCCTCTTGCAGATCTCTTTGTTGAGACAGAAGGTATGATCTGTTTCATCAACTTCATCATCTTCATCAACACATTCTAGATTCTTGAGCATGGTAGATATCATCTTTGAATAAAACAAGGCAGTGGCTTTCTTGGACGGTTTTACCATTCCAGCTATGTGCACCATCACATATATATACAAATTGATCTTCTCATGTGTTTTCAGAAGAAACAACAGGAAAACATCCTGGTACTTTACAACAGCAAAATCTCCTCTCCTAGGGAAAAGTTGGTGCTGAATAAACTTGAAAAGAAGTCTGCATTCACCATCTAATTCTGAAGCTGTGATTCTCCGTGACTCTCTGTTTCCAGTCAGAAGCTCTAGAGCTAATTCATAAGAGAAGTAATCAGATGTTGGAGGAATATTCCCAGCATAATCCTCATACCGACCTTCATGAGGTACATTCAAGCATTCTGCCCACTGCTTAGATGAGAAGGATATTTTCTTTCCTTTTACCACAGACGAAATCCTGGCAGCCTCCACACCATCTAGAGTGATTTTCAGATTCATGTTGAACTCATGTACCAGCTTCGGGTAGTCTATTCGAGAGTTGTCTGAAAACCAGTCTATCCATCCTTGCGATTCAAGAACTTGCAGCAACAGTGACTTACTTGAAAAAATCCACACAGAGCTGACTTCTCTTTCTACAGCAACAATCCGAGTTTCTAGGTTCGGATTTACTGATCGTTGAGAGGTACTACTCGACTCACCTCGAGCACGCTTTGAAGGTACATGGCTATATGGTCCTTTGCTCGGTCTCTTTTTCTTAGTCATTCGAAGATTTTTGGAAGGCAGGAGTTCGAAGGTTTGAAGTAGAGGGGAAGAGAGGTTGAAAGGTTCGGCGGGAAATGAAAGGTCAAAGGTTTAGGGAAGATAAATAGCCGCGTATCATTTATTTTATCATTTAGGGTTCCCATAAAATGTATAAAAGAAATTTACTAATTAATTACAATATAAAAAATAGAAAAATAGATTGGTATGACAGATCGGTTGCACTGATCGGTTTGACAGATCAGTTTCACAGATCGGTTTCACAGATCGGTTTCACAGATCGGTTTCACAGATCGGTTTCACAGATCGGTTTCACAGATCAGTTTCACAGATCGGTTTCACAGATCAGTTTCACAGATCGGTTTTACAGATCGGTTTTACAGATCAGTTTCATAGATCGGTTTCACAGATCGATCATACACAACTCTTGTTTAATAAATTTCATTCTTTCAGAGCATAAAGGCTTTGTGAAGATATCAGCTAATTGATGTTCAGAACTAATAAATTTTAAAGAAATATCACCTTTTTGATAATGATCTCTTAGAAAGTGATGTCTGACATCAATGTGCTTAGTTCTAGAGTGAGACACATGGTTCTTAGATATATTGATTGCACTAGTATTGTCACAGTTAATTGAAACATGTTTAAGATCAAATCCATAATCCAATAAAGTGTGTTTCATCCACAGAATTTGTGCACAGCAACTACCAGCAGCTATGTATTCTGCCTCGGCAGTAGACAATGCAACTGAGTTCTATTTCTTACTACACCATGATACTAGGGATTTTCCAAGCAAATGACATGTTCCAGATGTGCTCTTCCTATCTAACTTACATCCAGCAAAGTCAGCATCTGAATAGCTAGTTAGGTTAAATGATTGTCCTTTTGGATAAAACAAACCTAAATTTATAGTATACTTAAGATACTTAAAAATCCTTTTAACAGCCAGTAAGTGTGATTCTTTAGGATTAGCTTGAAATATAGCACACATACATACACTGAACATAATGTCTGGTCGACTAGTAGTAAGATAAAGTAATCTCCCAATCATACCTCTGTAATTGGTTTGATCCACTGGTTTCCCAGCTTCATCTGTATCCAATTTATAGGTAGTACTCATAGGTGTATCACTTTCCTTAATACTATCCAATCCAAAACGTTTTAAAAGATCCTTTGTATATTTACTTTGATTTAAAATAATTCCATCTTTAGTTTGAAAAATTTGAAAACCAAGAAAATACTTAAGCTCTCCCATTAAGCTCATTTCAAATTCATTTTGCATAACCTTTGAAAAATCAGTACATAAGGAATTTTTAGAAGATCCAAAAATAATATCATCAACATAGATTTGTACTATTAATACATCTTTTGAAATCCTTTTTATAAAAAGAGTGGGATCAGCTACTCCTTTTGTAAATCCTTTTGAGATAAGAAAGTTTGAAAGCCTTTCATACCAAGCTCTTGGAGCTTGTTTTAAACCATATAAAGCTTTAGAAAGTTTAAAAACATGATTTGGAAAATGAGGATTTAAAAAACCAGGTGGTTGTTCTACAAAAACATCTTCAACAATAAAACCATTTAGAAAAGCACTTTTGACATCCATTTGATATATCTTGAAATTCAGATGTGATGCATAGGCAAGTAAGATCCTAATAGCCTCTAATCTAGCTACAAGTGCAAAGGTTTCCTCATAGTCAATTCCTTCTTCTTGATTGTAACCTTGTGCAACTAGCCTATCTTTATTTCTAATGATGTTTCCAGATTCATCAACTTTGTTTCTAAACACCCATTTTGTGCCTATGGTCAAAATGTCCTTTGATCTTTCTACTAATTTCCAGACTTTGTTTCTTTAAAATTGATTTAGTTCTTCTTTCATAGACATTACCCAAAATTCATCATTGATAGCATCATTGATATTTTTAGGTTCTAACTGTGAAAGAAAAGCTTGATGTTCAACCTGATTTCTTAGAGAAGCTCTAGTCTGTGTTCCTCTATCTAGATTTCCTACAACAGCATCTAAAGGATGGTTCTTTAGAGTCCTAGATGGTCTTGAAAAGATAGGGCTAGAGATTTCAGATTCATCTACAGATTGAGGTTCAACAGAAGCAGGTTCTGGAGAATTTCTAGAGCTGGATGTTTTAACTATAGGTCCATTATCTTTATCATTGAGATTCAAACCAGAGAGATCATCTTCAAGAGAGATTTTAGGTTCATGTGGATCAGTTTCATCAAATTTGATGTGAAAATATTCTTCTACACATTTGGTTCTTTTATTGAAAACTCTATAGGCTTTACTAGATATAGAGTAACCTAGGAAAATTCCTTCATCACTCTTGGATGAAAATTTGTCAAGATTGTCTTTAGTATTGAGAATGAAGACTTTGAAGCCAAAAACATTGAAGTAGTTAACCTTAGGTTTCCTATGGTTCCACAACTCATAAGGGGTCCTCTTAAGAACTGGTCTGATCAAGACTCTATTAATGACATAACAAGCTGTATTTACAGCTTCAGCCCAAAAGTAAATAGGCAGTTCATATTCATTGAGCATGGTTCTAGATATTTCTTGCAGGGTTCTATTCCTTCTCTCTACTACACCATTTTGTTGGGGTGTCCTAGGGGCAGAGAAATTGTGACTATAGCCATTGTGTGAGCAGTAAGAATCAAACTCATGATTTTCAAACTCATGACCATGATCACTTCTCAGGGTCTTAATCTTGAGTCCACTAAGATTTTCTACAGACTTGGAGTATTTAACAAAGTAAGAAAAAGCTTCACTTTTGTGAGCTAGAAAATATACCCAAGTATATCTAGAAAAGTCATCTACAAGAACATAGACATAGTGCTTCCCATTCAAACTAGAAACTCTAGAAGGTCCAAATAAATCCATGTGAACCAACTCGAGAGGTTGAGAAGTTGACACTTCTTTCTTTGATTTAAAAGAAACTTTATGTTGCTTTGCTTTTTGACAGGGATTACAAACTTTGTCTGATGGAAATTCAAGTTTGGGTAGGTCTCTAACTAAGTTCTTCCTAGAAAGTTTTCTAAGTGAGTGTACATTGCAGTGTCCTAATCTTCTGTGCCAAAGCCAAGACTCTTTATGAAAAGCATTTAAACAAGGAATATTCTGCTTAGCTAAATAATCTAAATCAACAGCATAAACATTTTCATTTCTTAAAGCAGAAAATATTAAAACATTTTTAGAGTTAAAAACATTGCAAGAATAATTTTTAAATTTCACATAAAAACCATCATCACACAACTGAGAAATACTTAACAAGTTATATTTAAGTCCATCGACAAATAAAACTTCAGAAATCAAGATTGAATCAGTGTTACAAATCTGGCCTAAGATGATGATTTTTCCTTTTGAATTATCACCAAAAGTGACAAAGCCTCCATCAACTTTTACTAAGCTCTTGAAACATGAAAAGTCTCCTGACATTTGTCTTGAACATCCACTGTCTAAGTACCATATCTTCTTTTGAAAGCTCTTCAAGCAGGTATCCTACAAAACAGATTTAGATGGAAGATAATTTTGGGACCCAGATCTTCTTGGGTCCAGACATGTTAGCCAATGATACTTTAGGTACCCATATTTGTCTAATGGGTCTCATATAATTTGTAGAATTAACATTCTTTGAAAGATAAACCTTATTAGATCCATAACTATGAATATAACTGGTCGAGGCATATGAAGTTCCAGAATTAACTATCTTCTGTCCAGATTTAGGAATGAATCTAGTTTTGGAAACTTTTCTTTGTCCAGGTTGGTATCCTATACCAGTAGTATATCTAGGTGCAACTTGCTTTCCTAGAATTTGTGTTAGAGTATTCTTTCCATTTATGAACTTCTCTAAGTATTTTCTGAGTTGCTCATTAGACAATTTTAGTTCAGTATTCTCTTTAAGCAACTAAGCATTATTTTCTACTTCTATATCCAGATCAGATTTATGCTTAACACTTAAAGCGTACTGTTTCTTTAAACCTTTATATTTATCTTTAAGCTCATTACAGGTTTCTTCAATCATATCACAATATTCAAACAGTTCAGATTTAGACATGTTATCACATTCAGAATCATCTCCATAATAATATGAATTTGAAGCAGGAGTTTCTAATGTTACCTCAGAAGTGTTTGTCATGAAACACATGTTGGCTCGATTCCTTTCAGAGTCTGAAGATTCAGCTTCACTTGTGCTGTCTTCTGAAGCACTCCAAGTAGCCTTCATGGCTTTCTTGTACTTGTTATCCTTGTATTCATACTTCTTTCTATATTTCATCTTTGGGCAGTCTGCTTTTATGTGTCCTTTTCTTTTACATTCATAACAGAAAACTTCATCTGATTTATCAGACTTCTTCCAATCCTTTTTCCAGTGTCCTTTGTTATCATACTTGCCTTTGTAGTTTGACTTTCTGAAAAACTTATTCTTCCTATAGAATTTATTAAATCTTCTAGCAATGTGAGCCATATCAGCATCACTGTCAGAATCATTCTCACTTTCCTCACTGCTTGAACTTTCATTGATAGCTTGGGGATTTTCCTTATCCTTATTCTTTGAGGTTGTATTCTTGAAGGCAATAGACTTCCTTTTAGGTTCATCATCTTGTTCTTTGTTTACCTTGAGTTCTTCTTCATACATAATCAACTTACCAATTAGTTCCTTGACTGGCAGTTCTCCAATGTCACACGATTCTCTAATGGAGACAGAGGTTCCTCTCCATCTTTCAGGTAGACATCTCAAAATTCTCATGATTTGTTCCTTTGCTGGAACATCCTTTCCCAGAGAAGTCATTGTGTTGACAATTTCATTGAACCTGAGATACATATCAGAAATGGGTTCATCAGGATTCATCTTAAAATTATCATACTTAATATTATAGGTATTCAATCTCATCTCCTTAACATTAGTTGTTCCTTCATGAGAAACAGCTAAGGTATCCCAAATTTCATATGCAGTTTTACATGCAGAAATTCTATTAAATTCCTCATCTCCTAGAGCACAGTACAAGGCATTCATAGCTTTACAATTATTATTGTAAGCAGTCTTTGTAGGTTCATCCCAAGTAGATCTATCAGTACTGGGAATTTTGTATTCAGCTTCAATGGCAGTCCAAATATCAAAGCTCATACTTTCTAAGTGAATTTTCATTTTTAGCTTCCACTGAGCATAGTTGTTTCCATTAAAGAAAGGTGGCCGGTTAGTAGCAGCACCCTCAAGTCTATTATCCATGATATCACAAAAATAATTTTAAAGAGATAAAAATTTAGAAATAACTGAAATTTTAAGAACTTTAAAATACAACTAAAATCACAGTTGAAAAACAGAGTACTTTAGAAAATATTTTCCAACCTCTGATACCAAATGTTGGTCAGAGTGGATACTCAAGAGGGGGGTGAATTTAGTTCCAATTAAAATTTTCTGTTAAAAAACAATGTTTATTAAAATCCCCCTATTTCAAAAACAGATTAAACTGTAGTGAATTTATACAGATTATAAAGGTTCAATTTGTTTCTCAAAGATTGATTAGTTCTCAGTTAACATAATCCTTTGATTAAATTAACTTTTGAAACTAACTTACTGGTTTATAATAAATATAAACACTTGCGAGTTTAACTATCAAAGTAGCTTTGAAAATAAATTATATTTCAAAGTAATAGCAGGGGAATATGAAATAAATATGTATAGTATGGATATAGTATGTAGCTACAAACACAGAGAATTAACCAAGAGGTTCAGTCTCAAGCCGAGACTTAGTCCTCTCAAAAGTTTATATAAAAATGATCCACACCCTGGATCGGGGTTAACATCAGTGAACACACTGTCCAGGTCACAAGACCTCTACCACAGTTCTGCGTGGGAAAACAAACAATAGCTTAGAGATGTCCATGTCTCACACGACCTCTACCACTATCCATAGTGGGAAATGAAGTGTAAAAAGGTTTGCTGAGGATTTACAGATCCTCCAGTGAAAGTACAGGAGTCAGTGTGTGTGTTTAATACAGCAGATAACACACACTGCTCAAAATGTAAAACAAATGTATCACAGAGCAGAGATGTAGAGTTTAGAAATGGCTCTGGTGATTTTAGTGTAGCTCAGGACTCTTTTGTATTTGGTCAGAATTTATTCTAAGTCCTCTTCTCGTTTTTGTTTGAGAAGAAGAGTGTCATATGGTTCTTGTTCATAGGCAGTGAGATGTAGTCGATGAAGTTCTTCAATCGTTCTTTTGTATGCACAGAACTCCCTTTGAGTAGGCTTGATTGTATATGAGATTCTGTGTAATCTCTTGATATGTGTCTTCTCTTCTACTTAGTTCTGCTCAACTTGCTTCTTGTATTCCTCGTATGTTATCTGAAAAATATCCTTCGTTCTCCGATTTGCAGCAGAGTCTTCTAATCTTTATATCACGTGCTCTGGAAGATAGAAGAGGTTTCTTTTCAGTAGGTACGAGGTATGATTTCCTGACATCCGACAACCTTTATTAATTAATTGACAGAGCATTAAAATATACCTAATATGACCGTTGGTTAGATTAAATAAAGATAAAGATAAATAAATTCAAACAGTTGTTTATGACTACCGATTAGTTCAAGTGATCGGTAGGTCATCAGCATTAGTGAGTAATGATCGGTGACTCAGATAGATCAGCATCGGTGAATCAGACTGATCAGCATCGGTCTGTCATTTGATCGGTGAGTCATTTGCATCGGTGAGTCATTTGCATCGGTGAGTCATTTGCATCGGTGACTCATTTTGATCAGCATCGGTGAGTCAGACTGATCGGCATTGGTGAGTCAGACTGATCAGCATCGGTGAGTCATTTGATCGGTGAGTCATTTTGCATCGGTGAGTCATTTGCCTCCTGATATCGGATCGGTGCGACCGTTGTCCTTTGATATTGGATCGGTGCTTCCGATGTCTGTTGATATTGAATTGATGCTTCCGATGTCTGTTGATATTGGATCGGTGCTTCCGATGTCTGTTGATATTAATCGGTGCTTCCGATGTCTGTTGATATTGGATCGGTGCTTCTGATGTCTGTTGAATCCAGAAGACTTCCAAAATACTTTGTAAGTCAATAAGCATAGACAAAAACATGATAACAGATTCATTAACAGATTGTAATTAAGTTTATGAGAAATCAAACCAGATTAAGCATTAATGGTATGTGATGATTTGTGATTATTAAAACATCAATCATAGACATGAAATCAACAATCTTCCAGAGGGCTCAACAATTACTATTCATAACGGCTAGTTTTAATAATATTTTAATAGCATATTGTTGTTTAGTGAAACTCGTTATTGCATACTACACACGCTATCGAGGAAGGTCGCGATTGCGTGTAATGCAAGGAAAGTCAAGGATGCGTGTTGTGCAAGCTCCTTTTGGTGTAGCGTACAACACAAGACATTAGTGAAATTAAAAAGAATATTTTTCATAAAATCTTGGGCTGTTACAGTATCCACGTTTTTCAGTTTCTTAGTGACATGAAAGATTATCATTTTTTTGTTACTGGTGTTTCTATTTTCTATTATGTCTTTTATTTACTTGTATTTCCTCTGCAATTTGCCTCTATTTATATTTATCCACTACACTAAACATTGGTAATGAAGAAATAGTCTCCCCATGGACACACCCTATACCATCATTACCAGTTGGTAGCCTCTGGCATTTGGGGAGATGCGCTTGAGGCCATGTGGCTCACCAGGTTCAAGGAACCTATTAAGTGGAATTGGGGTCTGGGACGCCACAAAGTGGTATCAAAGCAGGTTACATTCTCACTTTAATATTTGAAGACAATATATTGGATATTATGAATTCTTGGAATATTGTCCCAAGTTGTTCTTGGGCGTCGCGAACACATGTTCGGGGTAAAAGTTGAGTTTCATAAATTATATTTTTTTTTTCTATTTTTCCAATTATAGTTGACGTTATTTCACTGTCTGGTGTAACACATGCAATGTTGTGTTTTCGGTTATTACTCAATGTGTGGATTTTATTTCATCCATGTTCCAATGATATGAAGGAAATGAGTATCGTTACATGCATCATTATAGGCACCTAGGATTCACATGTCATGAAAATTTTCATTCCATATAGGTTCATTTCACGGTCTTCCTTTTCTTCATATGCCTATGATTTTTGAGTGATGTTGGGATATTTATATTCTAGATGTATTATTTTTGGTTGATATTTATTTATTTCCAATCAAAATTCATGAGGTGTATGGGCCCTCATGGGTTGGGATGAGTAATTTACCAAGTCTAGAAATTATGAAATAAAATAATAGGTGAAATTTTCATTTATAAGGTCTATGTGAATCGATTAACCATGAATGGATATCCACTATAAAGTGAATCATGACATCTAAAATGAATCTTATGTACATCCATATCCCACCTTGTCATGTTTATTAAAGATAAATGAGTGGACCTGGTAATTAAATGTAAAATTAAATGAATCTTATACATGAGAACTTACCAGTAACTAGCAATCTAAATGGGTATTTGGGGTAGTATAAATTGGGTAGTGAGTTTTATTACACTTTCCATCCTCTAGTGGTGACATCTTTTTGCTTAATCTTGTTTTGAGGCATGTGTTTGGAATTTTTAGACAAATTCTACCACAACAACCTTGTATCCTATTCTAGGAGGGTGGTAAGGACCACCATCCATACATGCTTGGCACTGAGCTGCAAAAATTTACTCCATGAGTGAAACTTGAGGAAACCTGTAATGTACTTAATTTGGGAACTGATTCATATGTTCATGATAGTTTCCTATATCAATTGCAATCCATGCATAGTACTCCATGGGATGCACCTATGATGGATGATCTGAATTATGAGTTCCTGTAGCAGCATCATTCTACTTTATTAGGGGATGGTGGTCTATAGGTTATTGAGTCTTGGATAGAATCCACCTATATATTTTTGAGAATCTAGAGACAACTCAAGAGAAAAAGGCCAATATTACCATATACATGCTTCAGGATTCAGCCAAGCATTGATGGGATGTGATTACTCATGTTGGCCGTCATCAGGGAAAGTTGTGGGTTGAATTACAAACTTCCTTCTTTAATGAGTTTTTTCCTCATATGATAAGAGATAATAGACCTATAGTGTTTATGAATCCTGAATAGAGTTCTATGTCAGTTATGGTGTATTCATCAAATTTCATGGCGTTGCAGCGCTTTACACCTCTTCTAGCTAGTTAAGATCTTTCACATGCTAAACATTTTGAAGATGGGATCTAGTATTCCATCCATACGCGGGTGAATATCATTCTCCTACCAACATTTTTATCAACATTCAATCAGGCTCTTATCATTGAGGGT
This sequence comes from Viscum album, assembly GCA_963277665.1. Classification (NCBI taxonomy): domain Eukaryota; kingdom Viridiplantae; phylum Streptophyta; class Magnoliopsida; order Santalales; family Viscaceae; genus Viscum; species Viscum album. The sequence goes on along the minus strand of OY728128.1, from coordinate 1,127,824,105 downwards.
AACCTGATGTACATAAATTGCACTTGGAAACGATGACCAGTGTCATGTTAGGCCAATAGTCCTTCTAGTGGTATGAAGTATTCCCATGAGGATTCTCATCAGTGAATTGACAACCAAAGTACCCATTTTAATAAATCCAAAGTGTGTCATAAATATGGATGATTGTGGAACATGAAGCCTCATTGTGATAGAGACCCAGTGGAGTGTCAATCTTGTTGCTGTATGGGGAATATTCATCATTTTTGTAGGAACTTTCCACCAGCCACGAGTGGAAAGGATCCATGCTAGATCCACCTTCCGTTGTGGGTTCTTTTGCACCATGTCCATCAGGGAGTTAGAATAGCATCTTCAAGACAGGCTGAGGAGAAGGTCATAGCCTGAAAGCCATATCCTAGATCACCAGTAGCAAAAACAAAGCAGTTATGATCATGTTTGACCAATTACAGCACATGGTTGTAAATCAGGTCAATTGCAGGCACGAAAACCGATACCCGAGGATCAGGCTACGAGACCATATACTATTCAGGGTACCATTCTTGTGTCATCTAATATAGTATCTGATTTTTTAATACAGGTGTTTTGAATTATTTTATCTCTTTATCTTCCATGGGAAGTATCATATTGAAGATATAATATTACTATGGTGGAATGACCCTAGATATTTCATTAGGGGTACGAATAGAGGGAATATTCCATTGTTGTAACTTCCCCCTTGAGGTAGGTAGTTACCCTCTCTTATTAAACCACTTCATTCTTGAGATGACAAGCTTCGATGTCATTATTGGGATGGATTGGTTGGTCTAGTATCATGATTTTGAAGACTTATATCACCAGATGGTATCATTTACAATATCAAAAAGAAGTAGTTATATACATAAGGGTGAGTGGGATGTCCAGTCTGGTAGAACTAGGCTAGAGCATCATATGAAAGGTAGACTGACCATCCATAATGAAACTTTCTTCATAGAGGATCATGATTTATGAAAAGATTATTCCCCTCCAATATTGGATCATATTTGAGATGTATTTTAGAATGATTTTTCTAGCTTAACTCATGAGAGAGAGATGCATAGTTTATGATTGAGATAGTTCTAAGAGAAGCACCAGTATCTATTCATCTACAATGGATGGTACCTATGGAGCTTCAGTAACTCAAGACAAAGTTAGAGGATTTAGAGGACAATGGTTTTATAAGGACCAATAAATCCTCTTGGGGATCTCCCATGCTTTTTTCTAGGTAGGTAGAAAGAAATTTATATCTATGCATGGATTATTGAAATTTGAACCAACTTACGGCCATGAACCAGTATCCACCGCATCATATGGATGATCGCTTTGACCGGATCCTTGGAGGTAGGGTCTTCTCTAAGATCAACATGTGATCGGGTTATCATCAGGTACGAGTAAAGCCATCAAACATACCTTGCACAACTTTTCATAGTAGGTATGGTCTTTATGAGTACCTAGTTATGCCATTTGGTATTATGAATGTTCCATACACTTTCATAGTTCTAATGAATAAGTTTTTTCATCCATATCTCGAATATTTTTTCAAGTTCTTCATGGATGACATCTTGGTGTATTTTTATACATATAAATACCATGCTAAACCCATTGAAAATATTCTGAGTACATTGAGAGAGATGAATATTTATTCCCAACTTTCTAAGTGCCACTTATGGTTCAAAAAAGTTCACTTAATGGGTCATATTATCTCAGAATCAGGTGTATCTATTGACCCAGAAAAGGTTAGTGCTGTAGTCTCCTAAGAGAAAGCTAAGAACGTGTTTTATATGAAGTTTTTATTGGGGATGGAGGGATATTTGAGGGATTACATATATTATTTTTCATGTATATCTTCACCTATTTTTGGCCTCATAAAGAGTGGTGTCATGTTCTTTTGGTTATAAGTGTGCGAGAAACCCTTTCAAGAGATGAAAGGGGGAGTGTCTCAGCACCTATTCTAGTAATTCTAGATCTACGTGTAGGTTATACCATCTTCTATGGTGCATCAGGCATCAAAATAGGAGCTGTGTTGATGTAGGAATACAGAGTCATCATGTATGGATCTCTATAGTTGAGGCCTCATGAGAAAAATTATCTGATGCATGACCATGATTTAGAAAAAGTTGTCCACCCCATACGTTGCTAGAGACATTATCTATTGTGTGACTGTGTTGTGGTGTTCACAGACTGCAGGAATCTCAAATATATCATTAATCAACATGACTTGAACCTCATACATCGAATATGGGTTGAATATTTACAATCCTTTGATTTTGAGCTTCCCTATATGCCTTTGAAGGGAAATGGGGTTACAGATACACTTAGTCAGAAAACATAGGCACAAGAAGTACGGGAAGCCAGCGATGAATATAAATTAGTGGACCACTTATTTGAGATTCACCTTGAGTTTCATTATAGTTATGAGTAGTATTATATCTCATCTTTGGCAGTTAACTCTGCTGTAACACCCCAATCTTCCACGGTATGCTTTCCTTTGAATAATACAGTAGCGTGTGTTGTACGCAACTTCGAGTTCTAACACACACACCACAACCAATAGAACTAGTCGTTATGATTATTAATACCCACTTTTTGAAATATTATAAATTTTATCTTTTAAAATGGACTTCATTTTTGGATTCGGAATATCGAAATTAGCCTAGGGTGAAATTTTGGTATTTTTCTGAAAACTTTCAATTTTTGATGAATAGTGAAATACACTGAGTTATAGTTTAAAACCGAATTTTTATTTAAATAATTATTTATTTTATTTATATTTAATTAAGGTCAAAATAGATAAGTAATACCTATATAATTTCAATGTAATTCATTGGAGTTAGTTTAGAATAATTTTAGATATATAAAAGTTTTATTGAACTTTTCGCCGTATTTTACCCACCTCCTAGGGGAAATTGGAAATTCACATAAAACTTAATTTTACCACTTCTGTGAGTGGAATTTCAAAAATCCGTGAGACATAGTTAATATCAAAGGGTAAAATGTGGTTCAATGAGATAAAAATAATTTTTGTTGAATAGTAACTTTTTACTTTTATTTACCACGGTTAAAAATAAAAAGGGTAATTAAGGGTAAAAATGATTTTAATATTACCCTAACACATGTCCTAATTCTATTGGACAAGTGTATCTCGACCAAAAACAACCTTAGGAATAAAATATTATCATTTAGGTCCACTTGGATTAGATTAGGACATTTATTATTATTTAATTCAAAGAAGAGTTAAAAGAGTTAAAATCAAGGTTTATTTAATAAAACATTTTTAATATAGGGTTATATATAAGATAAATTCGATTTTCAATATTAATTAGAAAGATAAAAATATTTCCTACATAATTGTATTTTATTTATAATTTTTAGACATTAAATAATTTAATTTATTTATGACAGAATGGTGATGCAGTAATTACCTAATTAATGAAATATTAAAATAATTGATATTATAAATATCAAAATAAATGTAAATTGATAATTTTTATGAATTACACTAATTTTCTAGGTTAATATGACATATTAGTATTTATTATATAAATTTTTTTCAATGTAATAATACTGTTATGAATTTATCAAAAACAAAATACCCAACAGTGTCAAAAATTGACATAAAAGAGTTTTTAAAACAAATATAATATTATTAATTTATATACAATTCCTAAAAATCTAAGGTTCGGCCAAGAGACTTATATCATGATAGGTGTATCATTAATGGACCACTTGGGGGTCTTTTGGAGGTATATAGTATTTTTATTAACTATATAATATAAAAATACAAAGTGACATAGTAAGTGTTAAACTAATTAACTAAGAGTTAAAACTAAAATATAAGGTTAATATAATGACCCAAACCTATCTAAATTCTATTGGTTGAGTGGTTTTTGACCCATACCCACCTTAAACTTTATATAATCCACTTTGGAGCCATTAGAAACCGAATATGAATTTATTATAAAATAATATTTCTAGCTTTTCTAAAGGTTCCCCTCACCCCTCTTATAAAAGGGAACTCCCCCTTCTCACTAATTCACACATTCAAAGCCTTTTGGCTCGGGTAACCCCTACCCAAATACTCTATAAACTTACCTCACTTCAACCTAGAGGCCTTAGTTTGATCAGAAAGCCAACCTAAGGATCCCTTTAGATCAAATAAAAAAGAAGAACCCGAAGAAGAGGTAATGTTTTCACCACCCTCTTTCAAGTTCCTTTCTTCTTAAACTTCTTATTTCTTTGTTATTCCAATTATAAAATAATAAATCCAGTATCTTATATATACTGTGATGTTATTATAAATATGGTACAACCATATTCAGTATTCTATCCATCCTTTGAATGATATGTCACCATACGTGCGTACGTACGGCTTACCGTCTCCACACCGTGGTGTAATTGTTATTCAATAAATTATTATTTGGATGGGTATAATAATGTTGTGTAATTAATTTAAATAATAAATATAACATGATAATGATTCTTTATATATGATATACCATCCAATTATATATTATTTTAATATCAAAAGAATGATATTGTCGCTCGTGCGTACGTACGGACTACCTTCTCCATGAACGCGATGAGATTCATTCTCCATCGTATCCATTCAAGTGTAATTATCATTTGATGATTTAAAAATAATTTTTAAGGACTTGATATCATTATGTATATGAATAATATACAACCTATCCATGACAAACAGGGCTTATGTAACAAAACATATAAAATAAAACAAGTAAGTTAACACCCGAAACAACGATAATACTAAGATATTATTAAAAAATCAATGTTAAAATATCATATATGATATAATATTAAAGTATATGATTCATGTATAATTTAATAACAATTATTTCACCATTATATAGGAGGTTAACCTACCCTCAACCAAGTAAAAGTACATGGTAAGAGTTTATTTCACAATCTCTTCATTATCCGAGGTTGTTAATACGCAATTATCTACTGGGACCTCTTTATCATCAACATCCATGTTTCTTAAAAGTGTATTAAAAATAATTCTTACTATTTTGAAGACTATGGGATAAAGTCATTTATACCCTTTTTGACTTTTTATAAGAATTCTATTAAGGAATCTTTCTGTCGTTTTCCAAACAAGGTCATTTTTTAACCTTTTCGACAGAATTAAGGTAAGAATGTTTTTTAACTTATACGGTAGGTGCTGCTATTTTCTGCCATTATAAAATCGTTGAATCATCCCTTACAAGCATATAATAATTTTTTCAAAGAAAATGTTTTATTTTATAAATATATGACTCTTAAATGATTTCAAAATAGAAAGTGATATTTCCTAAAAAGAGTTTTGATTTAATCTATGTCAACATCCTTTGATGAATTTTAAGTTTATTTGGAGTTGATTTATTGTGATACAAAACTTCCATATTGTATATATGGTTTTGTAATATATTTGACTATGGATGTTTTATTTTTATACCATTCATGTTTTATGAATAAAGTATTGACATTTTGTATGCTAGTTTTAAAATGAATTTTTATGTTATGTTTAAACCTGTTCATATGAGGAATGCATTGGAATTAATAAGTGATGGGTGGATCCCGATATAGCTCCTTGATGCATTAGTAGATCTCATGAGAAAAAATAGTGCCTTGGCATATGGCCTTGACAAAATCTTATTTGTAGTCTTGGCATGAGGTCTTGGCTATGTGGTTATGATAGTCTTACATTATGCATTCCATAATTATGAAAGTGGTTATTGATATTGCATGTGATTATTCAACTAGTAGAATATCCATGTGAATAATTATATGGCATTATTTCATTTTATTTCTTCCATATTATTCTGATGTTAAAGTTTTAAAAGGCATTTTCTTTAGTTATACATTACCTTAAATGTTTATACTTATTTATGAAAGTTTCCACTATATTGTTATCCTTACTGGGAATTTGAGCTCACCCCTTTCTATGTATTATTTTTCCCAGGATGTGAAGAAGTATTTTATGAATGACCTGCAGGGATAGTATGAGGGGATAAGAGTGTGGAATATAGAGACTATATTTTTTTGTAGTTTTTCATTTTATGATGTAATGTAAACTTTATGAATGTATCTTGTTATTCCAAGGCTACTAAACTAATCAATCTTTCGAGACTTGATCTTTCTTGTGATCATGCCAATGTTATGTAATAATGCACTGACTCTGGGTAACTGGGGTTGAGGCGTTACAGTTGGTATCAGAGGAAGTTTAGTACAAACCATGGAAGCTAGATTTAGATAAACTCGGATTAGAGCACATAGATTTAAGATGGACTTTGAGGATTAGTATAGACGAACTTCCTAGAATTTTGGTATTGTAGAGATTTTGTGAGTTTTCCGAGAAATACATACCTGACAAGAAACGAGCAGGTAGAGGCGAATCTGGCACAAATGTACCTAGGTGTAAAAACCAAAACATCACTTTGAGCTAGACTCGAATAGGAACTGGTGCACGACTATGGGACTTACTGCACTCTTGGTTACGACACTCCCGGGGGATATGCTTAGGATAACTCTCATTTTCTTTACAAATAATTATGAAGGGTTTATGAGTATATACATCCTCAAAGAAAACATTTTTATGATAATGGATTATATCCATAAATAGTTCAATTTATTTTAAGTGTTTTATAAGTATGGAATTATGTATTTTGATTCATAAACTGATCTAGTTTATTCCATTGTTTAGAAATGTCGCCTAGTGGAAGAAATTGAAACCATATCAATTCACGCACTCCATGTAGGGATTTCCCTCTTGCTCAAGATAATTATAGTGGAGCTAGTGATGCAACTGGTGCTGATCAACTAATCACCATACTGGGACAACTCACTCAGGTAATGAATAATAACCTTACCCGTATGGAGCACCCTGATCCACAATGTGGAGGATCAATGTTAGATCTCTTCATGAGGCAGCAACCACCAACATTAAATGGGATTACAAATCCATTAGTAGCTAATCAATGGATAAGTTCCCTAGAGAAAATATTTCAGGCTTTGGGGAGTAATGAAAGGGAAAAAGTAGTCATGGCAGTTTATCGCCTCACCGGAGATGCTGATCAATGGTGGTCATTGATTCAAAACAAAACAAAAGATGATGAAGTATCAAATATGGAATTGAGGGAGTTTAAAGATCTATTTTTAGAAAAATTCTTTACTCGTGACCATCGAGCAGATATGGAAAGATAATTTCTGAGTCTAAGACAAAAGGAGGATGAGAATGTCGCGAAGTATGAGGATAACTTTACAAGGTTAGCAAGGTATGCTAGATATTATATACGTAACCCAATAAGTAAGATTGATTGTTTCTTTGATGGTTTAAAACCATTTCTCCATCGAGCATTAGTCTCACAATCCTTATCGTCGTACGAAGACATTGTCTCATGTGCTATCAAGACACAGAAGGATTTCCCTATGTCTTATGACTTTAAAGAAAAGTAAGATAATAAGAGATCTACTAATCAATCTGGGAATGGAAATAAGTTGAAGAAGGGAAAATTTGAATATCCATCCTACAGTAAATGTGTGAAGAAACAATCTGATACTTGCTTAAAAGGAATGGGAGTCTACTACAAGTGTGGTTAAAAAGGCCACCAAGCTCATGATTTCAAGGGGAATAAGGAAGCTACCGATGTCCAATGATACAATTATAGGGAGATAGGACATTATGCAAATGAATGTCCTAAGAGTAAGGGGAACATACCTCAGAAAAGGCAAAGGGATCAAGGACAATTTTATTCTATCACTACTGCTGAGGTAGAAGCTCCGAGAGACATGGTGGCAGGTAATTTAATGGTTTCCTCAAGTTTAGAAAATGCATTATTTGATTCTGGTCATCGCATTGTTTCATATCTTCCCATTTCGCTAAGAAAATTAGATATTTCCAATTTGATTTAACAAGGGAGTTGTCAGTTAAAACTCTTAAGGGAAGTATCATTGCAACAAAGTTTTGTGAATTAGTCCCCATTAGAGAACATAAATGTTCTTTATCTGCTGATATCATTGTCATTCCTATGATTGAGTTTGATATAATCCTCAGTATGGATTGGATTTCAGACCATGATGCGAAGATTTATTGTAAGAAGAATGAGGTTACAATTTTTGATGATGATGAAGAACACCTTATCTTTAAAGAATAATCGTAACCACCTAATTCTTATCTAGATCCACCCCCAGTAGCTCAACTAAATTCAATTATTGGGGAGGAAGAGAATGAAATGACTGTGGGTGAGGAAAGGAATGTTCAATTAGAGGATGTACCTATTGTGAAAGAATATGTAGATGTGTTTTCAGAAGATTTACCTAGACATCCTCCAGAACGAGAAGCTGAGTTTTCCATTGATTTAATTCCTGGATCAAGACCTATATCGAAGAACCCTTATAGAATGGCCACTGTGGAATTAGTTGAACTAAAGAAACAACTAGAGGAATTGAGTAATAAGTAATTTATTCTCCCTAGTGTTTCTCCCTGGGGAGCCCCTATTATTTTTGTTAAAATGAAAGAAGGATCTATGAGGTTATGTATCGACTACAGAGAGATCAATGCTATAACAATAAAGAACAAGTATCCCCTACCTCGCATTGATGTTTTATTTGACCAACTGCATGGAGATCAATAATTTTCAAAGATTGACCTTCGATCTGGATGCCATTAGTTGTGTGTAAATAAGGAAGAAATTCTGAAGACAACATTTCAAACAAGGTACGGGCATTACGAGTTTACGGTAATGCCTTTTGGTCTGACTAATTCACCCTCTGTATTCATGGATCTAATGAATAGAGTTTTCAAGGAATATCTCGATGATTTTGTGGTGGTATTTATTGATGATATCTTGGTATACTCCAAAATCTACGAAGATCATGAAAATCACTTGCGCATTATCCTGAAGACTCTGAGAAGACATGAATTATATGGGAAGTTTAGCAAGTGTGAATTCTAGCTTTAGGAGATTTCTTTTCTTGGCCATGTTGTCTATAAAGATGGAATCTCTATTGATCCTTCTGAGACCAAGGAAATCCAAGAATGGCCATCACCTATGAGTATAACTGAGGTATGTAGTTTTATTGGTTTAACAGATTATTATCAATGTTTCTTCCAGTATTTTGTCCGGTTGGCTAACCCATTAACAAATATCACACGTAAAGGGGTTAAATTTGTTTGGACAAAAGAGTGTGAAGAATGTTTTAAAGAACTGAAGAGAATATTAGTCAATGATACTAATTGAATCTACCATCGGGGAATGATGGGTTCGTCATTTATAGTGATGCATCGAAGAAAGGACTTGGTTGTGTCCTTATGTAGAATGATAGGGTTATTACCTATGCATCACGACAGTTGAAAATTCATGAGAAAAACTATCCTACTCATGATCTCGAGTTAGCAGCGGTGATTTTTTTCTTTGATGATATGGAGACACTACCTCTGTGGTGAAAAATGCTAGATTTATACTGATCACAAGAGTTTGAAGTATATTTTCTCACAAAAAGAACTCAACATGAGGCAAATGAGATGGCTTGAATTACTCAAGGATTATGATTGTACGATACACTACCACCCGGGAAAGGAAAATAAGGTGGTAGATGCTTTGAGCAGAAAAGATCAGGGAATTTTTAACAATATGAGAATTGAAAGGGATCCAATTTTCATCGATCTAGTGAAGATGGACATGGGAATAACCATGGAAGGTGAAACATCAATGATTTTTCAAATGTTTTCCAAACCATATTTACTATAAAGGATTAAGAGTTCTCAGACTGATGATGAGGAATTTCAAAAGAAGATTAAAGCTATGAATGATGGGAGATTGAGAGACTGTGTATGAAGATGGAATTTTGAAATTTGGGAAGAGACTTTGTGATCCTGATATACATGATCTAAAAAGGTAATTTCTAGAAAATTCTCATAGTTCCAATTTCTCTATATACCCTGGGAGCACCAAAATGTATAGAGATTTGAAGGAACATTTTTGGTGGGACAACATGAAGAGGGATATTGCTGATTTTGTGTCAAGATGTATGGTTTGTCATAAGTGAAATCTGGAAGGCAATAGCCTGGAGGAGTCATGCAACCTCTTCCCATACCATAGTGGAAATGAGATAATATTACGATGGACTTTGTCGTGGGACTACCAAAGACTCCTTGAAATAACGATGCAATATGGGTTATTGTTGATCATCTTACCAAGTCAGCACATTTTCTTGCTATAAGGGAAGATTTACCACTTGAACATTTAGCAAGGATATATATTAATGAAGTGGTGAGACTTCATGGAGTACCCCTATCGATTGTTTCTGATCGTGATCCCTGTTTTACTTCAAGATTCTGGAAGAGTCTTCAGAAGGGCTTGGATATTGAAATTTGTTTGAGCGATGCCTACCACACTCAAATAGATGGACAATCAGAACATACTATTAAAACCTTATAAGACATGCTGAGATCCTTCTCTCTTGAATTTCTGGGTATGTGGGATCAATATTTACCTCTGGTAGACTTTTCCTATAACAATAGCTTCCATTCGAGTATTCAGATGACACCATATGAAGCATTATATGGAAAGAGATGTCGCACACCAACCTGTTGGGATGACGTTGGTGAAAAAAAACTTGTAGGCCCAAAACTGGTGGAGGAAACAATGAAAAAGGTAAAGGTAATCCAAAACCACATCAAAGCAGCTCAAAGTAGGAAGAAGAGTTATGCCGATAACCAAAGGAAGGATTTGAAATTTCAGGTAGGTGATCATGTTTTCTTGAAGGTATCTCTATGGGAGGGAGTTATACATTTCGGTAAGAAGGGTAAATTGAGTCCTTGGTACATCAAACCTTTCAATATTCTAGAACGAATTGGGGTCGTAGCTTACCGCTTGGAAATGCCGCCAAGTCTCTCCAAAGTTCACGATGTGTTCCACGTATCACTGTTGAGGAAATACATGCCTGACCCAACTCATGTACTCACCTGTGAGGAATTAGAACTGGAACCCAATCTGTCTTATTGCAAAGATCCCATCAGGATTCTTGATATGAGAGAACAAGTACTGAGAAACCAGATGACTCATCTGGTAAAAGTTTTGTGGAGAAACCATAAGATGGAAGAGGCAACATGAGAACCCGAGGAACTTATGATGAAGAACCACCCGAGTCTTTTCATGCGGCAGTATTCTAGAAATTTCGAGGACAAAATTATTTTAATTAGGGGATAATGTAACACCCCAATCTTCCACGATACGCTTTCCTTTGAATAATACAATAGCGTGTGTTGTACGCAACCTTGAGTTCTAACACACACACCACAACCAATCAAACCACCCATTATGAATAGTAATACCACTTTTTGAAATTTTATAAATTTTATCTTTCAAAATGGACTTCATTTTTGGATTCATAATATCGAAATTAGCCTAGGGTGAAATTTTGGTATTTTTATGAAAACCTTCAATTTTTGATGAATAGTGAAAAAACACAGAGTTATAGTTTAAAACCAAATTTTTATTTAAATAATTATTTATTTTATTTAAATTTAATTAAGGTAAAAATAGATACATAATACCTATATAAGTTCAATGTAACTCATTTGAGTTATTTTAGAATAATTTTAGATATATAAAAATTTTATTGAACTTTTCACCGTCTTTTACCCACCTCCTAGGAGAAATTGGAAATTCACATAAAACTTAATTTTACCGCTTCTGTGAGTGGAATTTAGAAAATCCGAGAGACACAGTTAATATCCAAGGGTAAAATGTGGTTCAATGAGATGAAAATAATTTTTGGTGAATAGTAACATTTTACTTTTATATACCACGGTTAAAAGTAAATAGGGTAATTAAGGGTAAAAATTATATTAATATTACCCTAACACATTTCCTAATTCTATTGGACAAGTATATCTCGACCAAAAACAACCTTAGGAATAAAATATTATCATTTAGGTCCAATTGGATTAGATTAGGACATTTATTATTATTTAATTCAAAGAAGAGTTAAAAGAGTTAAAATCAAAGTTTATTTACTAATTTTTTTTAATATAGGGTTATACATAAGATAAATTCAATTGTAAATATTCATTAGAAATCTAAAAATATTTCCTACATAAGGTTATTTTATTTATAAATTTTAGACATTAAATAAGTTAATTTATTTATGACACAATGGTGATGCAGTAATTACCTAATTAATGAAATATTAAAATAATTGATATTATAAATATCAAAATAAATGTAAATTGAGACTTTTTATGAATTCCACTAATTTTTTAGGTTAATATTACATATTAGTATTGATTATATAAATTATTTTCGAAGTAATAATGCTGTTATGAATTTATCAAAAACAAAATACCCAATAGTGTCAAAATTGACATAAAAGAGTTTTTAAAACAAATATTATATTATTAATTTATAGTCAATTCCTAAAAATCTAAGGTTCGGCCAAGATACTTATATCATGATAGGTGTTTCATTAATGGAAAACTTTAGGGTCTCTTGGATGTATATAGTATGTTTATTAACTATATAATATAAAAATACAAAGTGACATGGTAAGTTTCAAACTAATTAACTAAGAGTTAAAACTAAAAGATAAGGTTAATATAATAACCCAAACCTATCTAAATTCTATTGGTTGAGTGGTTTTAGACCCATCCCCACATTAAACTTTAAATAATCCACTTTGGATCCATTATAAACTGAATATGAATTTATTATAAAATAATATTTCTAGCTTTTCCAAAGGTGCCCCTCACCCCTCTTAAAAAAGGTCACTCCTCCTTCTCACTAATTCAAACATTCAAAGCCTTTTGGCTCGACCAAACCCTGACTAAATACTCTATAAACTTTTATCACTTCAACCTAGAGGCCTTAGTTTGATCATAAATCCATCCTAAGAAGACCTTTTGATCAAATCAAAAGGAAGAACCCGAAGAAGAGGTTATATTTTCACCACCCTCTTTCAAGTTCCTTTCTTCTTCAATTTCTTCTTTATTTGTTATTCCCATTACATGCTCAGTGGCTAGAATTTTTCTCTGATAGTGTTTCTACACCATTGTATGGTGATCATGGGGATGATTTCTTTTAATGGGGGAAGACTGTAAGAGCATAATTTTCACTTATGTTTGTATACTTTAAATTTCTGTTTAATTATTTATTTTGGTCCTATTTTGGATGCCTAATAAGTTAGTGACGTTTCTGAGGGTTTCTGGGGATTTTTCATAGCCCAAACACTAGACTTTTGGGGAAACATGCTTGATTATTGGTTTATAGTAAATCATGTGGGGAGGGCGCACATTTAGAGAAAACCATGTAGGCAGCATGTTTTTGGATAGAGACTTACCACATCCTTGGTTAATAGTTTACCTAACCATGTTTCTCACCCATGTGAGTTCCCCTCATCCCCATGTACCAATGCAAGGTTTTCAAATGGTTTTTCAAACCATTCAGACAAACCATGCACATGCTATTTTCATGGTAAAATGACCATTTTTCCCTTAATGATCCAATTAAACCTCTTGCTTGCTCCTAATCCATGTTTTTGTGGGATTGAACTATTTTTTCCCTTTTGGAGATTTTTGGAGGCCTAATATAGGTATTTTAATATTTCATTAATTTGAGATCCAATAAGGCTTCCGTTCGACACCTTGGATATGCAACAGTATGTACTCGAGTCCTTTTTATTCATTCTTCTCCTCTATTACTCTCAACCTAGTTATCATGGTGTGAGTGTTTTTCCTTTTTTCTAATATCTACTATGTTTTAATCTAAATTAGAGTTTGATATCATTGGATAAGGATCATTTAACCCTAATGTAGGTGGTCTATAACTCATCCCTCAAGTTCGTTGGTTTTGGAATTATTGTGTGGCTCCCACCAATTTCATCAGGTGTTGTTTATTGAAATTATATATAATGATTATAATCATTATAACCATATGATTATGGTGTTTCTATATATGTGATTAGTTTTTTGTGTTTAGGACCGCAATTACCAATATCCAATTTTGAAAGATATCCCATAGTTGAGTTTTTAGTGTTTTGACGCTTTTGAGCTATTTTTCAAATGTGATCAAGCTTGACCACACTAATGGTTGACCCCCTTTATCATAAATTATTGATGTATCATGTAATGGTAAATGGAAAGTACCATGTCAATTTCTCATAAACCAACTAAGGTAAGTGATTCAAATTGATAATTAAATTAGAAAGGGAAATTGGGAAGTATACTAAGTATATAACTTGACCAGATTAAATGTGAATGATTAATAGGTTTCATGTCTGTAGAACCCCTTAGCATTAATGAAATGTAGTGGAATGAACATTAATTATTAAATATGACTCAAGTAGACTCATTGATTTATTATGACTTGAATAAAAGGTTCCATGCTACTTGGACTTATCAAGCTAATGAAAGGAATGAGATAAACCAAATGAAATATTACATGAATTTATAATTAAATAGGAGTGTCCTATATCGATATCGCCTTTGATTATTATCAGGGATTGCCTTGAGCACTCAGAAGCCCCATTATGATTCATGGATATGGCTTCGTTAGGTTGAGACCCTCCAAGATCCCAATATTTTAATATTTATGGATGCCTGTTATGACACCATATGATCCCTCACATAGTATTAAAGATTACTTGGATACACTCATTAGATCCAACATTGATAAGTAGGTCCCATGGTTACAACCCATATGGACCTATTTATTCTTAGTCCCATTTTACCAAAGATGAACACCTTGGATTCGGTAGGCATCTTATTATAGAATTCCTTGGAATATGTTCCTTGGATTACACTCTTACCCCTAGCCAATCTAATGTTATTACTGAGTTGGTGAACCTTGAGGTCTATGTTGCATTTGTTATTACCTTATAAGATCATTATTAAATGTCATTATAATATTCCATGTCATAACATAGAACATTTACTATTGTCAATGTGTGACTAATTTATAAACTGGTAACAATCAATTAATAACATGGTTATATGTTAATACACTAGCCGAGGGCTGAAGAAGGTACTTGGGTATTTAGCAACATTGTACTGATTTGATTTATATATACACGATTTCACACTGTTACATTTCCATTACATAGGAAATATTTTATAGACAATGTTGGTCATGTCCCATTGAGAGTTATATTTCACCCTCCCCGAGTGTTGTTTAGTACCCAAAGTAGATTACATGAATGTAGGTTCTAATAAATGGAAGAATGCATCTTTGAACACTTAATTCCTTTCTATTTATGATGGAGAATGATTATAGATGACCAAGATATATCTTGGGATGCTTGAGATTGTCTTTTTTTTTCATTATACTTTTGTGGAACATGTTATTCCTTCTGTGTTGTATTCATGTTTTCTATTTTTCTAATGACATGATATATCATCATCAGTTGTTGTTAGAGTTGTCTCTATTTTCTATTGTGCCTTATGTTTACTTGTATTGCTTATATTATTTATCTCTGTTTATATTTATCCACAAAAATAAACTTTTTACTGATGGGATAGTCTCCCCACAGACACTCCCTAGTCCTTCACTGCTAGTCGGCAACATCTGGAGTTTGGGGAGATGTGCTTAAGGCCATGTGGCCCACCGAGCTTGGGGAACCTATTAAGTGGCATACAGGTCCAGGACGTCCCACTATACATCTTATTTCTTCCAAAAAATTAAATCTTCTTAATTGAATATAATTAATTTATCATCAAGAACATATTCACTCAATGGATTATTTATCCCATTGTTATATTTTCTTTAATAAATGTCTCCAAAAATTATCACAATTTCTCTAAACGTATTTTAAAAAGTATCTTTTCCATCTGACACATGTTTCATAATTTTAAGAAAAAAACCTACTATAGAATAATTCATTTGTGTTTCATAATTCTCATTATCTTAGAATATATCAGAATATGATTGATAAAATACAACTACATCATAATTTTGAAAACACGATACATAAACATATATTTTATTGTAATTCCATATTAAATATTTCACTGTTCATTGACATCTTATTATTTTATAATTTATTCCTCAAAATAAATTATATAAATTATTTCCTTAAGATTGATTAATACCAACCCAATTTTGTTTCATGCATTACACATAAGAAAATAATTCATAATTTAAATCTATAATTCATAATTTCATTAATATTCTCTTTATCTTCCCTCGTGATTCCCATTTTTTGGAATATAAACTTTCATTTCCTTTGAGGTATTTTCATTATAAAAAGATATTGAAGAGTGGATATTATGAAATAAAATAGAAAATATAACATTAAACATAAATTTTATTTAGAGAAATGAGAAGGTGTTTCATAAGTTAATCATTTCCTTAATAGTGATATGAAAAATCAAGAAGTTGTCAAAATTATTTTATAAAAATTTTGAAAAAATAGTGAATTTAAATTATTTGGAAGGGATAAGAAGGTTTTGATATATTTATTTCATTACATATTGATAAAAAATATTTAATATGATGAATAAAAAATCAATTAAACTTTAAATGAATTATTTAAGTTAAAATAATCTATAAGGGTAAAGCGAGTACCATAGAAATTTTGATAATACTCCAATCATTAAAATTCATTCTATCTCATCTAATTTCAATTTTTATCTAATCCCCCAAAATTATGATAATTTTCCATTGAATAATAACCATAATTATTTATATCATACTATCCATTGTTTTTCTAGATGACTTTTATCTAATACTCAAATAAAATCCTTACCACTAAAGTTATCTAAACATTTCATCAGATTAAAACTATATAGACCCGATCCTTAAGAATTTAGTAAACTGAAACTTAAGGAAATAAATTACATTCTATAACATCAAGGATATTTTTTTAAAGTAGTAGGTCATTACTATTATATAAAAAATAAATTTATTAAAAATTTGTTACTTCCACTCATTATCTATTTTGTATAAAATATAAACCTTTTAAAATGAAAATCATTTTATTTTCATGAAAAATCTTTAATACTTTCAACTTTACATCTTCAATTATCTTACTCATCAATAATTATTGTGAAAAAAGATTTAAAAAAGATTTATGAGCCCAAAAAGATCAGCAAGGGACATACATCAAAGATGAAAGAAACCTATTTTTTAATTTCAAGACCAAGATATCATCAGGAAAATTTTTACTTTAACATAATAAAATTTTATCTATGAGTATCACTTACTAACACATGAAATAATCTTTAGATCCAAAAGTTTTTATAAGACAATTTACAAAAAGATAATTAAAAATTCATAATCCTGAGGGTTTCTTCAAAAAAAGTGAGGACAAAATATTTTTTTTCTAAAAAACATATTTTTATACCAAAAAAGAAATAACTTTTACATTAAAATAGTAGATTATTAAATTAATTTTTTTAAAAAAATTATTTCCATGAAAACTAAATAATAAATTTAGATAGTTTATGTTGGTTCTTTAGTACAATATATTTATAGAATCCGAATGAGAACCATTATACGTGTAATAATTAATATATCCAACTTCTTACATAATTATCCAAATAACATAATCATTAACCAGTGAAGTTGAGAGGTATATTGAGATAACCTAATAATAAAAAATATAAAAAGAACATATCATTCAAAAAACATAGATAAAATTTTATTTTCATCATCCAAATCATGAAAATTTTATTTTGAACCTATAATTAAATCATTTTCAGATATTGACATATACCCTTTCTTGAAAACACATTTTTATGAGAATAAAATAGATAGAAAAAAATTAAAGGAGGGTTTTTTTTTAATATTTTAATGTAATAAAAACATCAAATAATGTTTGAATTAGTAGGAAAATATATTTTCATTGTATTTGTTAAAATATAACATTCCTATTTCCTTTTTTAAATAATGAAAAAAATGTTCTGCATAAAAAATGAAAAAATATTCATTTTCAAAACCTTGGAAAAATAATGTAAAAAGAGACATAAAATATCCTCTAAAATTTGTTATGTCCATTCAACTATATTTTTTTTATTAATTATAATGACATGGAAGTAAAATATTTAGAAAATATATCTTTCAAACAATTAAAACGATGTTTTTAAGGTAATGTTCTCTTTACCTCAAGTACAACTAGTCTTATACATTCATTGTTATCCTGAATAATAAAATTAATAAAATTATTTGATTTATTATGAAATTTTTTAATGTTTACTATTCACCTATTTTTTTATCTTCTGTGTTATATAAAATTACTTAATCAATTATGTTTACCTATGATGTTATGATGATATTATGCTCATATTCCCAAAATGAATTTGGTTAGTTGAATATTTTCAATGTGTTAATTTTAAATCAGAACATGAATAATAATAATTAAATAATAATAATTTTTATTAATAAATTATACATTTAAATACAATAATCAATGATGATTATGAAATATAAACAACATTGTAATCATGAAGACGGTAAACTATATGCACAGATGATTAATATTTCCATTTTTCAACGAATATGATAGAAAGAATAAAAGCATTTTTTATCATTACATAATGATATATATATATCATAAATAAAATATTATTTCTCTAAATACACATATATATAAAATTCATTTGATGTTATTATGAAAAATGAGATCCATCACTTCATGGAGGTTTTAATTCACATGTATGCACGAACAACGCTATCATTTTTCAATGGATAAGAAGGAAATAAAATATATGATATATTATATTTAATGAATTATTATTATTTCATTAATATATATATATATATCCATTTTATAAATATCCTTTAGGGGAAGTGTTGGAAAACAAAACACATTGCTTCATTGAGGTTGTAGTCTACACGTATGCACAAATGGTGATTTCATTATACATAGAATGGAAAATACAAAGAAAAAGGGTTATTCCATAGTAATAATAACATTAAAATATATATTAGAGAATTTTTTTATTATATAATAATTATTTAATAATATATTAAGTATTTGGAAGAATAAATAAATTGAAAGAGGCAGTGTGGGATGATTACATCATCTTCAGTAGAACACCTTTAGATCTTTCTTAAGGACCTTTAGACTGATATTTTAAAAAAAGATAAGAAACTACAATTCATGTATAGAGAAGTTTATAATATAAATTTTCAGATTTTTTATCAATATTTCTCAATTTGGTGTAAATAAAATAGATAAGGGATATCTATTTATAAGGGAAGTGAAGGGAATTTTTGGATATTTATAAAATATTATAATATAATATGGGTATAAATCAGGTAAAATGGTTGTAGAATTAAATTTACTTTAATAAAATTAGTATATTATATCTATATAATAGTATATTAAAAACTATATTGGTTTAGATATCATTTTAAACCATATCATTTTGTTTAACCCCTTGGTTAACCTATTTTACCCTTAACCATGGTAATACATTTTTCAATATTAACGGTTATAATTTTAATTTTAAGATGAAAATTATACCCAAAATAGAGATGTGATGATATTATAGACCATTTATAATCATAATTTACCTATTTTAATATTTTTTTAAATTAATTTAAAAATTAGTATTTTACATAAAATATCATTAATTTCATTTTTTGGAACTATTCCTTTAGTTTGAATTTAATGAAAAAAAGATAGAAATTTTTATTGAATATAAAACTTTAAAATATACTATAATATGTCATTTTTGTAACACCCTAAGCTTCCACTGTACACTTCTCTTATAATAATGTAGTGGCGTGTGTTGTACGCAACTTCGAGTTCTAACACACACCACAACCAATCAAACTAGCCGTTATGAATAGTAATACCCAAATTTTGAAATTTTATAAATTTTATCTTTCAAAATGGACTTATTTCTGGATTTGGAATATCAAAATTAGCTTAGGGTGAATTTTTGGTATTTTTTGGTTAACTTTCATATTTTGATGAATAGTGAAAATTACTAAATTTTAATTAAAAACAACTTTTTTAATTGAAATGATTAATATTGATAAATTATAAATTTGAGTGATTTTAAAGTATAATTAGATTATATTTTTTCCATTTAATCCAATTTTTCTCATTGGACATAATTTCACATTTAAACTGGACATAAGCAAGTGCCAATGTTTTGATAGTTATTATCTACTAAAAACACGTTTTTTATTTTAACAACAAGAATTAATTTTAAATTAATTTATTCCACTTATGTGTTTTGAATTTAGAATAATGGATTACATATTTAGAATCAGGAGGTCCAAATTGTGTAAATAGTTAACTTTATTTTTAAAAATTTTGAATAATTATTTCAGTAAATATTTTATTTACCATGGTTAAAAGGTAAATCCAGTAAATAAGGGTAACAAATAATATTATAATAATAATAAATTACCCTAAAACGTGTCCTCACCATATATTTTTATACATGTCCAACCATGGGTATATTTTGGTCTATTTTGGGACCCCATGGATCCACTTGTAAGTGATAGGGACACTTTATATTTATTAAGTTAAAGTAAATATAAAAATGACATAAGAATATATATTTTAGAAAAACAATTTTTACATAGGGATATATATGTTATATTTTCAACTATAAATATTAATTAGAAAGATAAAAAGATTTACTAAATAATTCTATTTTATTTATAATTTTTAGACATTGATTAAATAAATTTATTTATGACAGAATAATGATGCAGTATTTTCCTTATTAATGAAAAAATAAAATAATTAGTATTATAAATGTGAAAATAAATATAATTTGAAAGATTTGATGCCATATACGAAATTTATTGGTTAATATGTCATTTTAAGATTTCTTAAATGAATTTTATTCGAATTAATAAAGTTGTTAAGACTTTAAAAAAAATATTAAGTATTGTCAAAATTGACATAAATGAGTTATTAAAAAATATATTATATTATTAATTGATATTCTATTCCTAAAAATTCAAGGTTAGAAAAAATGACTTATATAATGATATTAATATCATTAATGGACCACTTTGGGGTCTCTTGGAATTATATAGTATGTTTATTAACCATATAATATAAAAATACAAAGTGACATGGTAAATGTCAAACTATTTAACTAAGAGTTAAATATAAATGATAAGGTTAATATAGCAACCCAAACCTATCTAAAATATATTTATTGAAATTATTTTGACCCATCCTCACCTTATAATTTTAATAACTCACTTTGGATCCATTATAAATATAGTATTAATTTATTAGAAATTAATACTTTAAGTTTTTCCTAAAGAGCCCCTCCTCCCCCTTATAAAAGAAAACCACTTATACCCAATTATTCATACCTTAAAAGACTTTTGGTTCATCCAAAACCTACCAAAATATTCTATCAACTTCCATAAATTCAACCTATAGGATTTATTTTGATCAGAAAGAAAACCTAAGGATTCCTTTTGATCAAATCAAAAGGAAGAACCCGAAGAAGAGGTAATGTTTTCACCACCCTCTTTCAAGTTAATTTCTTCCTCCACTTCTTATTTCTTTATTATTTCCTTTCTAAAATAATAAATCAGTGTCTTCTATATACTGTGATGTTATTATAAATATTTTACAACCATATTCATTATTCTATCCATCCTTTGAATGACATGTCACCATACGTGCGTACGTACGGCTTACCATATCCACGTCGTGGTGTAATTGTTATTCAATACATTATTATTTGGATGGGTATAATAATGTTGTGTAATTGATTTAAATAATAAATATAACATGATAATGACTCGGTATATATGATATAACATCCAATTATATATTATTTTAATATCAAAATAATGATATTTTCACTCGTACGTACGTACGGATTACCGTTTCCACGACGCGATGAGATTCATTTCAAAGTCCACCATTCATCGACGATTATAAAAAATATATTACTAATAAGTATGTAATATATTACATAATAATGCTACTGGAGATACATATAGTTATATATATATTTATTTATTTATGTACTTACATTTATCTTATTCGCTTAGTTCCGTTCAATATGATTAGAAAATGGAAACAACGTTTATGAGTACGTACGGACAACCATCTCCATAAACGGTGTTTTTCATTTCATATATATGTCTATTATACATATTTATATTATAAATATATATGATATATAAATCATGTTTTATATTCTGGATGTATTTAAATCACGGTCTAAGTGATACAATCAAGAGCAACAAGTTAAAACACGTACGATAAAGAAAGCGATTATTACTCGAAATGTTAATTTAACATGGAAATTATTATTAATGGGTAGTATAAAGTAATAAATGAATAATTTATGTTATCATAAATATTAATATGGTTATGTTATAATTTAATAACATACTACGGTCTTCATACAGAAGGTTAAACGTACCCTTGACTAAAAGAAAGTGCAAGGTAAGGGGTTTTCATCTCACTCCTTATTCCCGTGAGATTCGTGCCATATTGCCACTATTACATTTTGTGTGGTGTATGTACTGCCCATAATTGTATTATTTGTGTAATAAACATGAATTTATGCGTATTTACATATTCATTGTATGACACCTCTTTAATGGGGTGTATGTTTCGTATGTTACCAAATTGGTATGGGTTAATTCTACAATCTCTTTATTATCTGGGATTGTTTTTATGTAAGTATCTACTGGGAAATATTTATTATCAATGTCCATGTTTCATAAAAGAGTTTTCAAAGGGATTCATTTTAGGAGAATTTTTACTAAAACATCATTTTAAAAGTTTTAAAGATTTATTCTTCTAAACCTTTCTCATTAAGGTCCATGTTTTCAAAATGGTTTAAAGGATTTATTTATATGAACATGAATGTTTTTAAAATGTTAATTCCTTTCTATAGTTTCAATTTGTATGGGAAACTTTGATAAAAAAATGTTTTTAAATGTCTTACTTTAAAAATTGTGTGACTTTTAAATGTTTTCATGAAAAGGGGATATGTAAAGACCCATAAATTTCAAGGAAAATTGTTTCTTAATTTCTTTGGGATTTTACGAGTACGCAGTTTCTGACGACACCTGATTCCGAGGCCCGTTGTGCCCAGAATAAATTTCCAAAGTTTAGCTCGGGTACGTTCAGTGAACAAACGAGCGGGATTTCCTAAATTTTGAACCAGTGTTCGGAATCGAATTCCGAGGGCACCGATGGAACCACAGTGCTGGTAATTGCTTAAGAGGACTTTTACTGAAGGTGCGTTTGCTTGGGAGCAGTTGTAAAAAAATGTGGATTAATTAATAAGTAAAATAAAATTTTGAACAATTTTATTTTATCCATGGAAGTTAAACTCTCTCATGGGAAGTTGTTGGTGGGGACCACGACCACCTAACTTCCCATGTGTGGTTATGAGGGAGGTGGGGCCCACACGATCCCCCACCTTTTCACATTCCTTAACTCCATAACTTCCCCTTGTTTTTGTTAACTCCCCTTTAATGTGAGACCACTACCTCCCCCTCTCTCCTCTTTAATCATGCCAACACACTTAATTAATTAAGTGAGTTATGTGTCTGAATTTTAAAATTGAAATGCTTGGCTTGATGTAATAAAATAAGATAAGTCTTATTTTATTTGGGGGGGGGGGGTTAGTTGTTGTGTGAGGAGATTGGGGCGATAAAACTCTTTTCTATTGGGAAGAACTTCATCCTCCCGCGAAGAGCTTCAATCCTTCTGCGAAGAACGCCATCTCTTCAACGAAGAATGACTCAAAGACTCATGTATCTCCATTCCTTTTCTCCTCCACGACAAGGGAAGAGACACTGACATGGGGGTTATCCAACAACGCGCAATCATCTTCTTCTCTCCGTGATAAAGAGAAGAAGACGTCTCCTCAGATGCTCTCCATCGACGTCTACGGAACCACGCCCCGCGGCGCCATATTTTTTGCGGCGCTTTACAACCGTGAATTACTTTGCGAGGTAGGGGTTTGAGTTCAAATATTATGGATTAAATTTGTGCTTGCCTGACACAGATATTTATTCTTTTTGGTCCGCCTGTTATCGTTATAACGGGAGGAGTTCGGACCGCACGAACACGACTAACCCTCCTCCCTCTTTATTGTTGTTCTTATTTCGGCAAGAACAAAGGCAGCACGGTGCAATGACACCGCGTGGGAACATGGAGAATCACGATGAAGAAGCGCGGTGCCGTCGCGTCGTGCCGTTGAGGCTGAACGAACCCGCGGCCGGAGTCGGGCCGCGGAAAAGGGGTGCGGCGCCGTCACGTCACGCCGGAGAACCACAAAGACACCAAGGCCAGAGCGGGGCCGCGGTGGAGGTGCGCGGCGCCATCACGCCGCGCCAGTCAGACCAAGGCCATGGTCTTTGGCCACGACGGAGTAGGGAGCAGAGGCCGGAAGCACCGGCCGCCGATGCGTCGGAGGGGCGGGACCACGGGGTCCCGCGGCGGTAGCACGACCGGCCAGCCGGGCTGGCCGATCGAAGAAGGCTGGGGGTCGTAACCCCCGGCTGGCCAAAGGAGCAACCCCCCCACATGGGGCATCCATTTCAAAACAGGGGGCAGCACGCCCCCCCTTCCGCGACAACTCGTCCAGCGCCCGACCAACCGGCCGCCCAGGCCGGGCCGGACCTCGCAGCCCCGGCCGGGCCATGCCGGCGGGGCCGGGCCGCGTCCTGTTGGGCCGGACCCGGAACCGGGTCGGGCCGACCCGGTTCGGGCCGACCCAGGGGGTCTTGGGCCGGGTCGGTCCGGGCCCAAAACCCCCTAAAAACCAGACAGTTCGTTTAAATGCCCCTAACTTGGGTTACAGACCTCCGATCGACGCACTGTCAATTGAGATGTGATCCTTGGATCGAGACGGGCGTTTCGGTATGTTAAACTCAAGGTTTCAAAGAAATGTGGGTATCTACGGGTTGGTTCAAACACAAAACCAACCGGGCCCTCGGAGCGGAAACGCTTATACCTTGAGCTCCGGACGTCCGATTGATGTGCCGCCGACTTTGTTGGATTATTCTAAGTGAGACGGTCCTTTTGGATTACTCTTATAGAGGTTTGGATGCAGTTGGAGTGCAGTCGGGTAGGTTTTGACTGAAAAACCAACCAGGCCCCTGGAACGAAAAAGCCAATAACTCTCAGACCGGGCGTCCGATTGACGCGTCGTAAGTCGTGTTGAGTTCTTATCGACGAGAAAAAATTTTGGGATAAATAAAATCCGGACTATGTGTCAGTTTATGTATCGAAACCTTGTATTTTGGAGAGAACCCTCCCAGAAACGAGCATGCTGTGCGCGGGAACTATAGAGCTGGCTGCAACTACGACGATGATGACGACTGCACTGAAATCCTCCGTGGGTTCGGCAGCGACGATGACTGCACTAAAATCCTCCATGGGTTCAGAAGAGATGAAGACCGTACTGAAATACTCCATGGGTTCGACGACAATGACTACTATTATTGTATCCTACGTGGGTCTGGCAGTATTACTGTTCTTGTATCCTACGTGGGTCCCAAAGTATTTGACCTCTATTGTAGTATCCTACGTGGGTCTGACAGAGTAGCTGGAATTATATCCTACGTGTGTCCGAAAACTTCTCTAGTTTAGTATCCTACATGGGTCCCATATTAGATGAATCAGTGGCTACATCTGATCATCTCTATCAACTTACGAAGAAGTATACCTGTATGACCTGAGTCTTGACTTTCAATCATTATCTTCGATATGATTGACTTTCTTTCCTATGTGGATTGTGTTGTGCTTTCTTGTATGGATTGGGTTGTACTATCCTGTGTGGACGTGATTGAACTTGGGCTTGGATGTTGGAGTCGAGATGGAATTTATGACTTAGGTATATGTATGGTCATATACCTAAGTAGTGTTGGATGTTACTTCGTGATTGTATCTTTCCTTTGTGGATTATCTTTTGTGGATTCTGGGAGATCTTCGGGGGTCTCAGGGTCCCTACTGAGTAGCATATACTCACCCCTACACGGGCTATGCCCACACTATGTTGTGTTGGATGCAGACGACGGACAACGCTGATCGTGGTTGAGGCTTGTGGAGCAGGTCGGTACCTGGAGGTGGAAAACTGGGCGGGACGTACATGGAGCGGACGGCTGGACCCAAGTAGCTGAGGAGGCTATCTGTACCCACCCTTCAGGTGGGACTTCCAGTGGATGGCTCGACATTGCTTCTTTACTTTTAGTTGCTGTAATTTCTATCTAGTTGTACATTACATTCAGTTTGGGTTTGTATTCTAGCCCATTTACTTTCCGCACATACTATTGTACCCAGTTTTACTTAGTGTTTACTTCTGCTGGCTTACTCTATGGTGTTTGTTTACTTTATAAGGCAATGCCTTCCACTTTTTATCGGGATTTACGCCTTTGGTGCTAGTCGCCAGCCCCTGGCCTATGGAAGGTGGGCTTGGGGTAGTCACGGCATGGGTCCCGAGGACAGGTCGCGGCAAATTGGTATCAGAGGAGTTCGGTTCTACCACAGAACTCAGGACTCTGATCTTTCTTCGATGTAGAAATAGTGTTAAGGGTATTGAGTGTGGTTATCAGTCTAGGGAGTCCAGTGTTGGTGCGGAGGCCGACGTATCCGTAACACCAGGACCCTGACTTCTGATTTCCGACTCAATGCACGAGATCATTGATTGCATGTGTGTTTCAAAAGTTTTCTTTGTGATTACTTTGTGTCAGCTCAGCAGGTATACTGTTTGATCGTGGCACACCTGTTTCTTTTCAGGATGGCCCCACAATGGGAGATAGCTAGGGTTCCGAGCTTTGTGCGAGACGACAGCCCACCGAGCGATGAGGCCTCGGTGCATGGCCCTTTTTCAGTGGAGGAACCAGCGGTACCACTACTCGCCGAGCCATCGATGCCACCAGCCCCAGCCGCTGAGAGTGCACGTCGCCTTAGTGCACTGAATGAGTTCCAGCATCAGAGAACGCCCAGGTTCTGTGGGGAGATGGACCCTCAGACAGCCGAGGATTGGCTGGATGCAGTTGTTCGAGTTTTCAGGTTAGTGGGAACACCGGCTGACCTCATGGTGATCCTTTTAGCGAGCCTCATGCACGCGGCAGCAGGCATATGGTGGAGCTTGATACTCCAGGTGCACGATGAGGCATCTCTCCTATGGATGGACTTTGAGAGACTCTTCTACTTGGAGTTTATCCCAACCACCCTCCGTGCAGTGCACATTCAGGAGCTTCTAAAGCTGCGGTAGGGTAGCATGACGGTCACCCAGTACTCGGTGAGATTTACCGATCTCTCGCGCAATTCGATGAATATTGTACGGGACCCATTCTTCTGGACCCAGACCATTGATTAGGGACTGAGGCATGAGATCAGGGCATCGATGATCTCCCTTAGCATTCCGACACAGGCAGGAGTACTGAAGTGAGCCCTTCTCATAGAGATCTTTTTTGCTAAGCCTACACCAGCAGCGAGACCTACTGCAGGGCAGCATGTAGAAGATTCGTCTGCAGCTGGAAGTCAATGGACATCACAGGGGTCTAGGCGGACTAGACTGTCACGACCCGCCCTCGGGGTCTGTTCCGTGACTACCCCAAGCCCGCCTTCCATAGGCCAGGGGCTGGCGACTAGCACCAAGGCGTAAATCCCGGTAAAAAGGGAAGGCATTGCCTTTGTAAGTAAACAAACAACACATAGTAAGCAAGCGGAAAGTAAACACTAAGTAAAAGCAGAGTACAACTGAAAGTGCGGAAAAGTAAATGGGCCAGTATACAAACCCAAACTGAAAGTAAAGTACAACTCGAAAGGGAAAACAACAACTGAAAAGTAAAAGCCGCTACACTGAGCTGTCCACTGGAAATCCCACCTGAAGGGTGGGTACATATAGCTCCACTACTCCACGGGTCCCGCCGTCCGCTCCGAGAACGTCCCGTCCAGTGGTCCACCTCCAGGTACCGTCCTGCTCTGCAAGCCTCAGCTAAGATCAACGCTGTCCGTCGTCTGCAACCAACACAACGTAGTGCGGGCAAAGCCCGTGCAGGGGTGAGTATAAGCTACTCAGTAGGGACCCCGAGACCCCCTGAAGGTCTCTCAAATCCACAAAGGATAAACCACGAAGAAAGGTACAATAACGAAGTAACAATCGACACTGCTTAGGTATATGCCCATACATATACCTAAGTCATCAAATTCAAATACGCTCCAACCTCCGAGCCCAAGTACAACTCAGTCCACACAGGAAAGTAAACGTATTCCACACAGGAAAGCAAAACGTAATCCACACAGGATGGCACAACACGATCCACACAGGAATGCAACAGGATTCAGCTCACACAGGTATACATCTTCGAAAGATGATAAAGATGATCTCTGATCCATCTAAGTCGTCGGACCCACGAAGGATCGATAGGTAACTAACCCCCGCAAAAGACCCACACAGGATCGGGCCCACGTAGGACCTGTAGGCGCTGGTTCACACAGGACCGCTGAGCGCAAAGACCCACACAGGATCGGACCCACACAGGATCGGGCCCACACAGGACCTGTAGCACTGATCCACGTAGGATCGCTGAGTGCTGAAGTCATCGTCGTCGAATCCACACAGGATCTCTGTACTGTCGTCGTCGCAGTCACAGTAGCAGTAGTAGCAGTAGTAGTCACAGAATAGTCGCAGCCAGCACTAGGGTTCCCGCACACAGCAAGCTCGTTCGGAGGGTCCGCTCCACGAGCCGAGAGGCTGATACATCAACTGTCACAAAGTCCAGAGTTGATGTATCCAAAAGTTCCGTATCGTCAACAGAAACTCAACGCAACAGACGGCGCGTCGATCGGACGCCCGGTCTGAGAGTTATTGGCATTTTTGTCCCCGGGGCCCGGTTGGTTTTTTAAGGCAAAACCAACCCGACCGTACTCCACCTGCATCCAAACCTCGGGCGGAGTATGCCAAAAGAACCGTCTCACTAAGAGGAACACAACAAAACTGACGGCACGTCAATCGGACGTCCGTAGCTCAAGATATGAGCGTTTCCGCTCCGAAGGCCCGGTTGGTTTCGTGAACGAACCAACCCGGCCGAACTCAAAGTATTCCGAAACCTTGAGTGCGATATACCGAAACGACCGTCTCGATCCAAGGATCGCGTTGCCGCAGACGGTTCGTCAATCGGAGGTCCGTGGCTCAAGTTATGAACAAAAAACCGAAACTGATTCGGAATGGGGGGGTCCGGGTCCGGGCCGACCCGGCCCGACCCCCCCTGGGTCGGCCCGAACCGGGTCGACCCGACCCGGGTCCGACCCGGCCCGGCCGGCCGGCCGGCGGCGTGGCGTCGCGGCGGCCTGGCGCCGCAAGGAGGCAGCGCGCGCGCGGGGGGGGGGGGGGGGGGGGGGTGGGGGGGGGGGGCAAAGCCCCCCGCTTCTTGGAAAGGCGGCGCAGCATTATGCCGCGCCCTTGTGTCAACAACGGCCCCCCTCCTGGGGGCCTGCTTCGTGGAAAAACCGGGGGGCCGCCTGCCCCCCCTCAAGGAAACTGCCCCCCCAAATAAATGGGGGGGGGGGGGGGGCTTTTGAGCTGCCGGGGGAATTAAATTCCCCCGGATTTTTTGTCCATCCGGCCGACCGGTTTTTCTCCAACGGGACCGGCAAACTGGTCCCCTTTTTCCGGCTTCCGACGCCGGCGGCCCGGCCGCCGGTCTTCTCGTCCCGCCGCAGCCCGGAACCGGCCGCGATGTTCGTCGTCCGGCACGGTGCGACGGCACCGCGACCCTCCGCCGCGCCTTCGATTTCCCTTGACGCGGCGGGACGACGTCGCGTTCTTGATGATTCTTCCACGGCGCGGCGCGATGGCACCGCGTAATATAAACATACAAATATCCGCGTGGTGCGACGACACCACGCCACCTTGTTTCCACCCGCAAGATAAATCAACAAGAACGATGGAGGGGGTTCGGCCGTGTTCATGCGGTCCGGCCCCCTCACGTTAAACAATAACACAACTTAAAATCCTTACGTTAGTCATGCATGAACCACGAACAAGGATAAATAAATAAACAAATTACAACAACCCCTACCTTGGGTATAGGTTCAAAGATTTGTCAACGTCCCGCGGAAGACAACGTCGCGGAGGTCGGGCGTCGCGGTAGTCGTTCGTCAAATCCGATGATGAAGAGGTACGTCCGAAGAGATACGTCATTGGCGAATCTTCATATGCCGACGAAGGAAGTCCGAGGAGGAAGCGACGTTCCCTCTCATTGACACGGAAGACGAAGAAGAGAGGAGCGGCGTTCTTCGTCGGAGCTTGAGCGTTCTTCGTCAAGTTGAGCGTTCTTCGTCAAAGATTGAAGAAGGAAGAAAAGCTCTCAAAAGCTCTCAAGATGGCTAAAGAGTTCTAGCCCAACAAAAAAAAGATAAGAGCTTATTTTATTCACAAACTTAACAAAAGAATTTCAAAGGTTTGAAATTCAAAAAGGATAACTCCAAAATTAAATAACTCATGTCATTTAAAGAGGGGTTAAGGGAGTTGGGAGAAGATGAAAAGTGTAGGGTTCGTGTGGGCCCCACCACACTTAATCCTCTCAAGGGAGGTTAAGTGGGTGTGGGTCCCACCCCTAACTTCCTTTGAGAGAAGTTAACTAATAAGTTTAAATAAAAATATGTAATCCACAATTTTTATTTAACTTATTCTAAACTCCCAAAAACTAACTCTCATCCCGAAATAAACGCAACCTCGGAAAATGTCTCCTTAAGAGAATATCGGCGCTGCGAGTTCATCGGTGCCCTCGGATTTCAATTCCGAGCACCGGATCAAAAGTTAGAAATTTCTGCTCGTTCGTTCACTGAACGTACCCGAGCCAAACTTCGGAAAATGATTCCGGGCACTCCGGGCCTCTGAATCAGGTGCCGTCAGAAACTGCGCTCTTATAAAATTCCAAAGAAAATTAAGAAAAAATTTCCCTTGAATTTTACGGGTCTTTACATTACTTCCACCTCAGGGCTTTACGTCCCCGTAAAGATACATCAAAAACTAGGGAAACAAATGAGGGTACTGAGCACGCATATGAGCCTCCCGCTCCCATGTGCTCTCCTGGAGATTCCCGTGCTGCCATCTGATGCGCACAAGAGGAATCGATCGCCCACGCAGGACCCGCTCCTGTCGATCCTCTATCTCCACCGGGACCTCCGTAAAAGTTGCCCCATCGTCAACGTCAAGCTCCCCATGGTCAATGATGTGCGTCGGGTCGTGCACGTATCTCCTCAGCTGGGATACGTGGAAGACTTCGTGCACCCGGTGCAACTGAGGTGGCAGAGCCAGGCGATAAGCCACCTCGCCAACCCTGCTGAGGACCTGGAAGGGTCCGATGAAGCGCGGAGATAACTTGCCGCCTCGGCCAAATCTCCGAATACCACGTCGAGGTGAGACCCGCAAGAAGACGTGGTCGTGATCCTCGAACTCTAGTGGCCTCCGCCTCCTGTCAGCATATGACTTCTGCCGGCTCTGAGCTGTCCTCATCCGCTCCTAGATGACCTGGACCTTCTCTGTCGTGGCCTGGACCATCTCCGGTCCCACAAGTGCTGACTCCCCAGGGTCTGTCCAGCACAAAGGAGATCTACAAGGTCGTCCGTACAACGCCTCGTACGGTGCCATCCCGATGGTGGAGTGGTAGCTGTTTTTGTACACAAACTCCACCAAGGGTAGGTGGTCCTCCCAGCTACGACCAAAGTCGAGAACACAAGCGCGGAGCATGTCCTCGAGAGTCTGAATGGTCCTCTCCATCTGACCATCTGTCTGAGGGTGAAAGGCAGTGCTCAGACGTAGCTGCGTCCCGAACACCTCCTGTAACCCCTTCCAAAGTCGGGAAGTAAAGCGGGCATCTCGATCGGATACAATAGATGATAGCACTCCGTGGAGCCGCACAATCTCCTGAACGTAGAGACGTACCAAGCTCTCCACTGAGCCCTGCTCTCTGATGGGTAAGAAGTGTGCCGACTTGGTGAGTCGGTCAACAATCACCCATATGGAGTCGTGACTTCTGGAAGTGCGTGGAAGTCCAGTCACGAAGTCCATAGATATGCCGTCCCACTTCCACTCCGGAACCTCCAAGGGCTGTACCAAGCCTGCTGGTACCTGATGCTCTGCCTTCACCTGCTGGCAGGTGAGGCATTGAGAAACGAACTCTGCTACTGCCTTCTTCATGCCCGGCCACCAGTGCTGTCGTCTGAGGTCCTGGTACATCTTTGCCACTCCAGGATGTACCGCCAAAGGAGAAGTGTGAAACTCTCTCAGCACTTCCTCTCGCAAAGCGACTGGTACCATGGTATGTCCTCTGAAAAGGATGTCATGATCTGCTCCAAGGGAGAAACCATCAGGTGCCTGTCCCGAGGATATCTGTGCTCGCCGTGTCTCACAGTCAGCGTCCCCACGCTGTGCCTCCCTGACTTGCTGTAGTAGTGGAGGAGTGACTGTGAGAGACTGAAGGAAGGCTTCTCTATCTCTATCCATGAAGGATATCTGCAAAGAGGCTAGCTGCTCTGTCGCCTCCTCAAGTAGCTGAATGCCCGTCCTCCTGCTGAGGGCATCAGCTACTACGTTCCCCTTCCCAGGAGTATAGACTATCTCAAAGTCATAGTCCTGGAGGAACTCGAGCCATCACCGCTGTCTCAGGTTCAGGTCTTTCTGCGAGAAGATATACCTGAGACTCTGATGATCGGAAAAGACTGTAAAGCGCTCGCCCATCAGATAGTGTCGCCATGTCTTCAGAGCGAAGACTACTGCTGCTAACTCCAGGTCATGGGTAGCGTAGTTCTGCTCATGCGGCCTCAACTGACGTGATCTATAGGCGATCACTGCCCGCTCCTGCATCAGAACACATCCGAGTCCGGTCCCTGATGCATCGCAGTAAACTACGTACCCTACTCCCTCCTCGGGCAACCTCAAGATAGGTGCGCTAGTCAATCTCTGTCTCAGCTCCTGGAAGCTCTGCTGACATCTGTCTTACCACACGAAGGGTTTCCCCTTCTTCGTCAAAGCTGTGAGTGATTCCGCAACTCTAGAGAAGTCTGGCACGAATCTACGATAGTATCCGGCTACTCCCAAGAAACTCCGAACCTCAGTCACACTCCTGGGTGGCTCCCAAGCTAACACAGCCTCAATCTTCGCGGGATCCACTGCAAATCCCGCCTCAGAGATAACGTGTCCCAAGAAGTGGACCTCACGTATCCAGAACTGGCACTTCGAGAGCTTACCATAAAGCTGGTGCTCTCGGAGTGTGTCTAGTACAACTCGCAAGTGATAGGCGTGCTCCTCCTCAGTCGTAGAGTAAATCAGAATGTCGTCGATGAAGACCACGACTAACCGATCGAGGTATGGCTGAAAGATCCTGTTCATGAGAGCCATGAACACTGCTGGAGCATTGGTTACACCGAAAGGCATAACCAAGAACTCATAGTGGCCATACCGACATCTGAAGGCCGTCTTCTGCACATCCTCGTCTCTGACTCTGAGCTGATGATAGCCTGACCTGAGGTCTATCTTTGAGAACCACCGTGCTCCCTTGAGCTGATCAAAGAGGTCATAAATCCTCGGTAGCAGATACTTGTTCCTCACTGTCACCTGGTTCAGGCGACGATAGTCAACACAAAGTCTCAATCTCCCATCCGCCTTCTTGGCGAACAATATCGGGGAAGCCCAGGGTGAAACACTGGGTCGGATGAACCCCTTGCCCTGCAAGTCCTCCAACTGTACCCGTAGCTCTCGAAGCTCGGTGGGGGCCATCCGATATGCTGGAGTGGATATCGGGGCTGTCCCGGGGTACAAGTCAATATAAAAGTCTACCTCTCTACGAGGAGGTAGCCCTGGAACGTCGTCGGGAAAAACGTCCGCAAACTGATCCACCACTGCAGGAAAACCAGGACTCCGCACGTCAACTGCTCCAAGGATGAGGCTAGACAACTGATGAGTGATGGGCTGTCCTCTCCTCCGCGGAAGTCCATCATGTGCTGCTAAGGATCCCTTCTCGCCGGTGAAGGTGAACCTGCTCCCGTCGGTGCGTACACATCGCACCTTGCGCCTAAAACAGTCAACCTGCGCATGGACCGTAGATAGCCAATCCATGCCCATGATGACGTCGTAAGGCCTCGACGCTGCTACAAGAAGATCCCAGCCGAAGTTCTCACCTCCTAGAGTAAGCTCACACTGCCGGCACCAGTGCGTAATCGTCGAGTCTGCTCCCGTAGGAGTCTCTAGCCATAAGGATCGAGCCAACGACTCTGTCGGAATCTCCGAGCTCCGAACAAGGGCAGCGGCTATGAAAGAGTGACTCAATCCTGTGTCTATAAGAACTGCAGAAAGGGTGGAATAGACACAGATAGTACCTCGAATCATCTCGGGTGCGCCGTGGTCATAGGCCTCTGCTTCCTGGAGCTGTGCCTGTCTCTGCCCGCCAGCTCCCTGTGGTCGGGGTGGACCTCCTGGTGGTGGTGGTGGCAGAGCCTCAAAGCGTCGCCCACCACCGGCTGCTCGTCTAGCTCCTCTGCCTCGTCCGCCTCCTCCCTGAGGACCGCCACGGTCGACCCTCTACCTCTGCCTCGGTGGTCCCTCAACCGACTACTGCTCCTCGGCACGGCGGGTCGGGCAGTCACGAGCCATGTGGCCCTGCCCGCCGCACGAGTAGCACTGTCTGCCTCTCGAAAGACTGGCTCCTCGCTGTGTGCCCCACACTACTGAGCCAGTGTCCTGAGGTCGTCTGCCCGAGGGTCTGGTCTGTCTGGACCCCTGAGTCATCCGTCGACTTCCTGCTACAGATGACTCTTCCACGTGCCGCCCTGCGGTGGGTCGCTGCGCTGGTGTAGACTCAGCAAGGAAGCTCTCGATCAGAAGGGCCCGCTCCAGTACTCCTATCTAAGTCGGTATGCTGAGGGAGATCAGCGATGCCCTGATCTCGTGTCTCAAACCCTGCTCGAAGGTCCGGGCCCGAAAGAATGGGTCCCGTACCATTTCGGTCGAGTAGCACGAGAGATCAGTAAATCTCGCCGAGTACTGAGCGACCGTCATGCTGCCCTACCACAGCTGAAGAAGCTCCTGGATACGCACCGCACGAAGGGTGGATGGGACGAACTCCGAGCGGAAAAGGCTCTCAAAGTCCGTCCAAAGTAGAGATGCCTCATCGTGCACCCGGAGCATCAAGCTCCACCATCGTCCTGCTGCTGCGTGTAGTAGGCTCGCAACGAGGATCACCATGAGGTCTGCTGGTGTCCTCACTAGCCTAAACACACGTACCACTGCCTCCAGCCAGTCCTCTGCTGCCTGGGGATCCGTCTCCCCGCCAAACCTGGGTGGTCGCTGGCGCTGAAACTCATGCAGTGCGCTGAGGCGACGTGCATCATCAGCGGCTGCTGCTGGAAGCATCGGGGGCTCGGCGGGTAGAGCTACCGTCGGTGCCACTGCTGACAAAGGGCCCTGCACCGAGGCCTCGTCGCTCAGTGGGCTGTCGTCACGCTCGAATCTCGGAACCCTAGCTGGCTGCCGTCGTGGGGCCATCCTGAAAAGGAAACAGGTGCGCCACGGTCAGAACAGTATACCTGGTGAGCTGATATAAGTAATCACAAAGAAAACTTTGAAACACACACGCAATCAATGTTTTCGTGCATTAAGTCGGAAATCAGAAGTCAGGGTCCTGGTGTACGGATACGTCGGCCGCCGCACCAACACTGGACTCCCTGGACTGATAACCACACTCAATACACTAAACATTATTGCTTTACATAGAAAAGATCAGAGTTCGTGGTAGAACCGAACTCCTCTGATACCAATTTGTCACGACCCACCCTCGGGGTCCGTGCCATGACTACCCCAAGCCCGCCTTCCATAGGCCAGGGGATGGCGACTAGAACCAAGGCGTAAATCCCGGTAAAAAGGGAAGGCATTGCCTTTGTAAGTAAACAAACACCACAGAGTAAGCAAGCGGAAAGTAAACACTAAGTAAAAGCAGAGTACAACTGAAAGTGCGGAAAAGTAAATGGGCCAGTATACAAACCCAAACTGAAAGTAAAGTACAACTCGAAAGGGAAAACAACAACTGAAAAGTAAAAGCCGCTACACCGAGCTGTCCACTGGAAATCCCACCTGAAGGGTGGGTACAGATAGCTCCACTGCTCCACGGGTCCCGCCGTCCGCTCCGAGCACATCCCGTCCAGTGGTCCACCTCCAGGTACCGTCTTGCTCTGCAAGCCTCAGCTAAGATCAACGATGTCCGTCGTCTGCAACCAACACAACGTAGTGCGGGAAAAGCCCGTGCAGGGGTGAGTATAAGCTACTCAGTAGGGACCCCGAGACCCCCTGAAGGTCTCTCAAATCCACAAAGGATAAACCACGAAGAAAGGTACAATCACGAAGTAACAATCAAAACTGCTTAGGTATATGCCCATACATATACCTAAGTCATCAAATTCAAATATGCTCCAACCTCCGAGCCCAAGTACAACTCAGTCCACACAGGAAAGTAAACGTATTCCACACAGGAAAGCAAAACATAGTCCACACAGGATGGCACAACACGATCCACACAGGAATGCAACAGGATTCAGCTCACACAGGTATACATCTTCGAAAGACGATAAAGATGATCTCTGATCCATCTAAGTCATCGGACCCACGAAGGATCGATAGGTAACTAACCCCCGCAAAAGACCCACACAGGATCGGGCCCATGTAGGACCTGTAGGCGCTGGTTCACACAGGACCGCTGAGCGCAAAGACCCACACAGGATCAGACTCACACAGGATTGGGCCCACACAGGACCTGTAGCACTGATCCACGTAGGATCGCTGAGTGCTGAAGTCGTCGTCGTCGAATCCACACAGGATCTCTGTACTGTCGTCGTCGCAGTCACAGTAGCAGTAGTAGCAGTAGTAGTCACAGAACAGTCGCAGCCAGCACTAGGGTTCCCGCACACAGCAAGCTCGTTCGGAGGGTCCGCTCCACGAGCCGAGAGGCTGATACATCAACTGTCACAAAGTCCAGAGTTGATGTATCCAAAAGTTCCGTATCGTCAACAGAAACTCAACGCAACAGACGGCGCGTCGATCGGACGCCCGGTCTGAGAGTTATTGGCATTTTTGTACCCGGGGCCCGGTTGGTTTTTAAGGAAAAACCAACCCGACCGTACTCCACCTGCGTCCAAACCTCGGGCGGAGTATGCCAAAAGAACCATCTCACTAATAGGAACACAACAAAACTGACGGCACGTCAATCGGACGTCCGTAGCTCAAGATATGATTGTTTCTGCTCCGAAGGCCCGGTTGGTTTCGTGAACGAACCAACCCGGCCGAACTCAAAGTATTCCGAAACCTTGAGTGCGATATACCAAAACGACCGTCTCGATCCAAGGATCACGTTTCCGCAGACGGTTCGTCAATCGGAGGTCCGTAGCTCAAGTTATGGCCAAAAGACCAAAACTGATTCGAAACGGGGGGGTCCGGGTCCGGGCCGACCCGGCCCGGCCGGCCGGCCGGCGGCGCGGCGGCCTGGCGCCGAAAGGAGGCAGCGCGGGGGGGGGGGGGGGGGGGGGGCAAAGCCCCCCGCTTCTTGGAAAGGCGGCGTGGCATTATGCCGCGCCCTTGTGTCAACAACGGCCCCCCTCCTGGGGGCCTGCTTCGTGGAAAAACCGGGGGGCCGCCTGCCCCCCCTCAAGGAAACCGCCCCCCCCCCCCAAATAAATGGGGGGGGGGGCTTTTGAGCTGCCGAGGGAATTAAATTCCCCCGGATTTTTTGTCCATCCGGCCGGCCAGGTGGCCGGCCGGTTTTTCTCCAACGGTACCGGCAAACCGGTCCCCTTTTTCCAGCTTCCGACGCCGGCGGCCCGTCCGCCGGTCTTCTCGTCCCGCCGCGGCCCGGAACCGGCCGCGGTGTTCGTCGTTCGGCACGGTGCGACGGCACCGCGCCCCTCCACCACGCCTTCGATTCCACTTGACGCGGCGCGACGACGTCGCGTTCTTGATGATTCTTCCACGGCGCGGCGCGACGGCGCCGCACAATATAAACATACAAATATCCGCGTGGTGCGACGGCACCACGCCACCTTGTTTCCACCCGCAAGATAAATCAACAAGAATGATGGAGGGGGTTCGGCCGTGTTCATGCGGTCCGACCCCCTCACGTTAAACAATAACACAACTTAAAATCCTTACGTTAGTCATGCATGAACCACGAACAAGGATAAATAAATAAACAAATTACAACAACCCCTAACTTGGGTATAGGTTCGAAGATTTGTCAACGTCCCGCGGAAGACAACGTCGCGGAGGTCGGGCGTCGCGGTAGTCGTTCGTCAAATCCGATGACGAAGAGGTACGTCCGAAGAGATACGTCGTTGGCGAATCTTCGTATGCCTACGAAGGAAGTCCGAGGAGGAAGCGGTGTTCCCTCTCGTTGACACGGAAGATGAAGAAGAGAGGAGCGGTGTTCTTCGTCGGAGCTTGAGTGTTCTTCGTCAAGTTGAGCGTTCTTCGTCAAAGATTGAAGAAGGAAGAAAAGCTCTCAAAAGCTCTCAAGATGGCTAAAGAGTTCTAACCCAACAAAAAAAAGATAAGAGCTTATTTTATTCACAAACTTAACAAAAGAATTTCAAAGGTTTGAAATTCAAAAAGGATAACTCCAAAATTAAATAACTCATGTCATTTAAAGAGGGGTTAAGGGAGTTGGGAGAAGATGAAAAGTTTAGGGTTCGTGTGAGCCCCACCACACTTAATCCTCTCAAGAGAGGTTAAGTGGGTGTGGGTCCCACACCTAACTTCCTTTGAGAGAAGTTAACTAATAAGTTTAAATAAAAATATGTAATCCACAATTTTTATTTAACTTATTATAAACTACCAAAAACTAACTCTCATCCCGAAATAAACGCAACCTCGGAAAAGGTCTCCTTAAGGGAATATCAGTGCTGTGAGTTCATAGGTGCCCTCAGATTTCAATTCCGAGCACCAGATCAAAAGTTAGAAATTCCCGCTCGTTCGTTCACTGAACGTACCCGAGCCAAACTTTGGAAAATGATTCCGGGCACTCCGGGCCTCGGAATCAGGTGCCGTTAGAAACCGCGCTCTTGTAAAATTCCAAAGAAAATCAAGAAAAAATTTCCCTTGAATTTTACGGGTCTTTACATAGACCATCAAGCGGACAACCTCAGGACACTCGCTCAGAGGTGTGGGAAACACGGCACAGAGGCAGCCTTCCGAGGAGCAGACACTGCTACGCATACGGCGGGCAGGGCCACATGGCCTGTGACTGCCCGACCCGCCGTATAGAGGAGCAGTAGACGGTTGAGGGGCTACCCAGGCAGAGGCCGAGGGTTGACCGTGGTGGTCTGCAGGGAGCAGACAGATGAGGCAGAGGAGCTGGCTGAGCAGCAGGTGGTGGGTGATGCTTTGAGGCTTTACCACCACCACCACCACCAGGAGGTCCACCCTGACCACAGGGAGTTGGCGGGTAGAGGCAGGCTCAACTTTAGGCAGTGGAGGCCTATGACCACGGTGCACCAGAGATGATTCAAGGTACTATTTGTGTCTACTCTACCCTTGCTGCAGTTTTTATAGACACAGGAGCGAGTCATTATTTTATTGCCGCTTCCCTTGTTCCCGGAGATTCCGATGGAGCCGTTGGCTTGATCCTTACGGCTAGAGACTTCTACGGGAGTAGACTTGACGATTACACACTAGTTCCGGCAGTGTGAGCTTACTCTAGGAGGCGAGAGCTTCGGCTGGGATGTTCTTGTAGCGGCGTTGAGGCCTTACGACATCATCTTGGGAATGGATTGGTTATCAATAGTCCATGCTCAGATTGACTGTATTAGGCACATGGTGTGATGTGTTCGCACCGATGGGAGTAGGTTCACCTTCACCGGCGAGAATGGAGCCTTAGCAGCATAGGATGGACTCACGCAGAGGAGAGGAAAGCCGATCACTCATCAGTTGTCTAGCCTCATCCTAGGATAATTTGATGTGTGGAGTCCTAGTTTTCCTGCAGTGGTGGATCAGTATGCAGACGTTTTCCCTGATGACGTTCCAGGACTACCTCCTCGTAGAGAGGTAGACTTCTATATTGACTTGTACCCCAGGACAACCCCGATATCCACTCCATCATATCGGATGGCTCCCACCGAGCTTTGAGAGCTATGGGACAACTGGAGGACTTGTAGGGCAAGAGATTCATCTGACCCAGTGTTTCACCCTGGGCTTCCTTGATATTGTTCGCCAAGAAGGCGGTCGGGAGCTTGTGACTGTGTGTCGATTACCGTCGCCTAAACCTAGTTACTGTGAAGGAAAAGTATCCACTACCGAGGATTGATGACCTCTTTGATCAGCTCAAGGGAGAAAGATGGTTCTCAAATATAGACCTCAGGTCAGGCTATCATCAGCTCAGAGTTCGGGACGAGGACGTGTAGAAGATGACCTTCAGATGTCGGTATGCCACTATGAGTTCTTGGTTATGCCTTTTGGCGTAACCAATGTTCTAATAATGTTCATGGGTCTCATTACCAGGATCTTTCAGCCATACATTGATCGATTTGTCGTGGTCTTCATTGACAAAATTTTGATATACTCGACCACTGAGGAGGAGCACACCTACCACTTACGGGTTGTACTGGACACACTTCGAGAGCACTAGCTTTATGGTAAGCTCTCGAAGTGTCAGTTCTGGTTACATGAGGTCCACTTCTTGGGACACGTCATATCTGAGGCGGGAGTTGCGGTGGATCCTGTGAAGATCGAGGCAGTGCTATCTTGGGAGCCACCCAGGAGCATGACGATGGTGTGGAGTTTCTTGGGACTAGCTGGGTACTACCGGAGAT
Source organism: Viscum album (assembly GCA_963277665.1). NCBI lineage: Eukaryota > Viridiplantae > Streptophyta > Magnoliopsida > Santalales > Viscaceae > Viscum > Viscum album. The sequence goes on along the minus strand of OY728128.1, from coordinate 1,127,783,341 downwards.
TTGTGCCAGAATTTTATGGATTTGTGGCACCACATTCAGCTTTGATGAAGAAAGGGAAACCCTTCTTGTGGTCAGATAGATGTCAGCAGAGATTCCAGGAGATGAGACAGAGGTTTACCATCACACCTATCTTGAGGCTACCAGAGGAGGGAGTAGGGTACATAGTCTACTACGATGCATCAGGGACTGGGCATGGATGTGTCCTGATGCAGGAGCGAGCAGTGATCACCTACGGATCATGACAGTTGAGGCAGGATGAGCAGAACTACGCTACCCATGACCTGGGGTTAGCAACAGTGGTCTTCGCTCTAAAGATGTGGCGACACTATCTGATGGGAGAGTGGTTTACAGTCTACTCTGACCACCAGAGTCTCAGGTATATCTTCTCGTAAAAGGACATGAACCTGAGACAGCGACGATGGCTTGAGTTACTCCAGGACTATGACTTTGAGATAGTCTATACTCCTGTAAAGGGGAACGTAGTAGCCGATTCTCTCAGCAGGAGGATGTGCATTTAGCTACTTGGATAGGAAACGAAGCAGCTAGACACTTTATAGATATCCTTCATGGATAGATATGGAGCAGCCTTTCTTCAGTCACTCACAGTCACTCCTCCACTACTATAGAGGGTCAGAGAGGAACAACGTGGGGGCATTGATTGTGAGACGCGGCGTGCACAGATATCCTCAGGACATGCACCTGATGGATTATCTATTGGAGGAGTGCATGATGACCTTTTAAGAAGATGTACCATGGTACCAGCTTCTTTACAGGAGGAGGTGCTGAGAGAGTTTTACACTTCACCTTTAGCGGTACATACAGGAGTGGCGAAGATATACCAGGATCTCAGACGACAACACTAGTGGCATGGTATGAAGAAGGCTGTAACAGAGTTCGCTTGTCGATGCCTCACCTGCCAGCTGGTGAAGGCGGAGCACCAGGTACCAGCAGGATTTGTACAACCCTTGGAGGTCTCGGAGTGGAAGTGGGATGGGATATCTATGGATTTCGTGATTGGACATCCACATACATCCATAGGTCATGACTCCATTTGGGTTATTGTTGACCAACTCACCAAGTTGGCTCACTTTTTACCCATCAGAGAGCAGGGATCAGTAGAGAGCTTGGGATGTCTCTACGTTCATGAGATTGTATGGATTCATGGTGTGACATCATCTATCGTCTCTAATAGAGATGATCTCTTTACTTCCCGGCTTTGGAAGGGGTTGCAGGAGGCATTCGGGACGCAGCTACGTCTGAGCACCACCTTTCACCCACAGACAGATGGTCAGACGGAGAGGACCATTTAGACTCTCGAGGACATGCTCCGTGCATGTGCCCTTGACTTTGGTCGCAACTGGCAGGACCACCTACCCTTGGTGGAGTTCGCGTACAACAACAGCTACCACTCCACCATTGGGATGACACCATACGAGGCATTGTACGACCGACCTTGCAGATCACCTCAATGCTGGACAAACCCCAGGGAGTCAGCACTTGTGGGACCGAAGATGGTTCAGGTCATGATAGAGAAGGTCCAGGTCATCTAGGAGCGGATGAGGATAGCTTAGAGCCGGCAGAAGTCTTATGCTGACAGGAGGCAGAGACCACTAGAGTTCGAGGATGGCAACCACGTTTTCTTACGGGTCTCACCTCGACGTGGATTACAGAGATTTGGCCGGGGCGACAAGTTATCTCCGTGCTTCATCAGACCGTTTCAGATTCTCAGCAGGATAGGCGAGGTGGCTTATCACCTGGCTCTACCACCTCAGTTGCACCGGGTGGACGACGTCTTCCACGTATCTCAGATGAGGAGATACGTGCACGACCCGACGCATATCATTGACCATGGGGAGATAGACATCGATGACGAGATGACTTTTGCGGAGGTCCCGGTGGAGATCGAGGATCGATAGGAGCGGGTCCTACATGGGCAGTCGATTCCTCTAGTGCACATCAGGTGGCAGCACAACAACCTCCAGGAGAGCAGTTGGGAGCGGGAGGTTCTTATACGTGCTCAATACCCTCATTTGTTTCCCTAGTTGTGATGTATCTTTACGGGGATGTAAAGTCCTGAGGTGGGAGTAATGTAAAGACCCATATATTTCAAGGAATTTTTTTTCTTAATTTCTTTGGGATTTTATGAGTATGCAGTTTCTGACAGCACCTAATTCCAAGGCCCGGTGTGCCCGAAATCAATTTCCGAAGTTTAGCTCGGGTACGTTCAGTGAACGAATGAGGGGGATTTCATAACTTTTGAATCGTTGTTCAGAATCAACATCTGAGGGTACCGATGGAACTGCAGTGCCGGTAATTGCTTAACATGACTTTTACAGAAGGTGCGTTTTATTGGGAGGAGTTGTAAAAAAAATCTGGATTAATTAATAAGTAAAATAAAATTGTGAAAATTTTATTTTATCTAGGGAAGTTAAACTCTCTCATGGGAAGTTGTTGGTGGGGACCACGACCACCCAACTTCCCATGTGTGGTTATGAGGGAGGCGGGGCCCACACAATCCCCCACCTTTTCACATTCCTTAACTCTATAACTTTCCCTTGTTTTTGTTAACTCCCCTTTAATGTGAGACCACTCACCTCCCCCTCTCTCATCTTTAATCATGCCAACACACTTAATTAATTAAGTGAGTTATGTGTTTGAATTTTAAAATTGAAATGCTTGGCTTGATGTAATAAAATAAGATAAGTTTTATTTTATTTTGGGGGGGTTAGTTGTTGTGTGAGGAGATTGGGGAGATAGAAATCTTTTCTCTGGGGAAGAACTTCTTCCTCCCGCGAAGAGCTTCAATCCTTCCGCAAAGAACGTCATCTCTTCAATGAAGAACGACTCAACGACTCTGGTATCTCCAGTCTCTTTCTCCTCCGCGACAAGGGAAGAGACACCGATGCGGGTGTTCTCCAACGACTTGTAATCATCTTCTTCTCTCTGTGATAAAGAGAAGAAGACGTCTCCTCAGACGCTCTCTGTTGACGTCTATGGAACCACGCCCCACGATGCCATATTTTTTGCGCCGCTTGACAACAGCGAATTACATTGCGAGGTAGGGGTTTGAGTTCAAATATTATGGATTAAATTTTTGCTTTCTTGACGAGGATAATTAGTCTTTTTGGGCCACCTGTTATCGTTATAACGGGAGGAGGTTAGAATGCACGAACACGGACGAACCTCCTCCCTCTTTGTTGTTGTTCTTGTTGCAGAACGAACAAAGGCAGCGCGGTGCAATGGCCCCATGCGGGAATATGGAGAATCATGGCGGAGATGTGCGGCGCCGTTGCGCCGTGCCGCGTTGTTGAGGACGAACAAAGCCGTGACCGGAGTCGGGTTGCAGTGAAGGGGTGCGGCGCCATCGTGCCGCACTGGAGAACCACAAAGACACCGCGGCTGGAGCGGGGCCGCAACGGAGGGCCACAACGCCGTCGTACCATGCTAGTTGGACCAACGCCGCAGCCTTCGGCCGCGGCGGAGCAGGGAGCGGTGGCCGGAACCACCGACAGCCAGCGCGTCGGAGGGGCGGGACCACGGGGTCCTGTGGCGGCAGCACAGCTGGCTATCCAGGCCGACCGATCGAAGAAGGCCGGGGTCGTAACCCCCGACTGGCCAAAGGAGCGGCCCCCCATGTGGGTCCGCCGTTTCAAAACAGGGGGGCAGCGCGCCCCCCCTTCCGCGACAGCTCGACCAACATCGACCTGGCCATGCTGGCCGTGCTGGTTGGGCCAGACCCAGACCCGGGTCAGGTCGACCCGGTTCGGGCCGACCCAGGGGGTCTTGGGCCGGGTCGGTCCGGGCCCAACACCCCCTAAAAACCGGACAATTCATTTAAATTCCCGTAACTTGGGCTACGAACCTCCGATCAACGCACCATCAGTTTCGATGCGATCCTTGGATCGATTCAGTCATTTAGGTATATTACACTCAAGGTTTCAAAGAACATTAGGTATGGCCAGGTTGGTTCGAACACGAAACCAACCAGGCCCTCGAAGTAGAAACACTTATACATTGAGCTCCGGACGTTAGATTGATGTGTCGTCGACTTTGTTGGATTTCTCTTAGTGAGAAGGTACTTTTGGATTACTCCGCTCAAGGTTTGGATGCAGTTGGAGTGTAGTCGGGTTGGTTTGGTCTCAAAAACCAATTGGTCCCCTGGAACGAAAAAGCCAATAACTCTCAGACCGGGCGTCCGATTGACGCACCGTCTTTCATGTTGTGTTCTTATCGACGAGATAGAACTTTGGGATACATAAACTCTGGACTACATGTCAGTTGATGTATCGAACCCTGGGCTCGTGGAGCGGACCCTCCCGGAAACGAGCATGCTGTGTGCGGGAACCCTAGAGCTGGCTGCGACTGCGACGGCGATGATGACTGCACTGAAATCCTCTGTGGGTTCGGCAGCAATGACGACTGCACTGAAATCCTTCGTGGGTTCGGCAGCGATGAAGACCATACTGAAATCCTCTGTGGGTTCGACGGTGATGACTACTGTTCTGGTATCCTATGTGGGTCTGGCAGTATTACTGTTCTTGTATCCTATGTGGGTCCAACAGTATTTGACCTCTGTTGTAGTATCCTACATGGGTCCGACAGAGTAACTGGACTTGTATACTACGTGGGTCCGACAGCTTAGCTGGTTTAGTATCCTACGTGGGTCCTAGCTTAGATGAATCAGTGGCTACATCTGATCAACTCTATCACCTTTTGAAGAAGTATATCTGTGTGAGCTGAGTCTTGACTTTCAATCATTATCTTTGATATGATTGACTTGCTTTCCTATGTGGATTGTGTTGTGCTTCCTTGTGTGGATTGGGTTTTACTATCCTGTGTGGACGTGATCAAACATGGGCTCGGATGTTGGAGCCGATTTGGAATTGATGACTAAGGTATATGTATGGGCATATACCTAAGTAGTGTTGGATGTTACTTCGTGATTGTATCTTTCCTTTGTGGATTATCCTTTTTTGATTCTAGGAGACCTTTGGGGGTCTTGGGATCCCTACTGAGTAGAGTATACTCACCCCTACACAGGATATGCACGCACTACGTTGTGTTGGATACAGACGACAGACATCGCTGATCGTGGTTGAGGCTTGTGGAGCAGGTTGGTACCTGGAGGTGGACCACTGGGCGGGACGTACACGGAGCAGACGACTAGACCTGAGGAGCTGAGGAGGCTATCTGTACCCACCCTTCAGGTGAGACTTCTAGTGGACGACTCGACGTTGCTGTTTTACTTTCAGTTGCTGTAATTTCTTTCCAGTTGTACTTTACTTTCAGTTTGCGTTTGTATTCTGGCCCATTTACTTTCCACACTTACTATTGTACCCATTTTTACTTTATGTTTACTTCTGCTGGCTTACTCTGTGGTGTTTGTTTACATTATAAGGCAATTCCTTCCCCTTTTTATCGGGATTTACGTCTTTGGTGCTAGTCACCAGCCCCTGGCCTATGGAACGCGGGCTTGGGGTAGTCACGACAAGGGTCCCGAGGACGGGTTGTGACAGGATATTTCTCTCAAAGAGTTTTACAAATCATTTTCATCTATGTCAACATCATTTGATGGATTTTAAGCTTATTTGAAGTTGATTTATTATGATAAAAAACATCCATATTTTATTGAAGGTTTTGTGATATGTTTGACTATGGATGTGTTGTTTTTACACCATTCATGGTTTATAGATAAAGTATTGACATTTTGTATGCTAGTTTTAATATGAATGTTTATGTTATGTTTGAACCTATTCATATGAGGAATGCATTGGAATTACTAAGTGATGGGTGGAGCCTGCTATAGATCCTTGATGCATTGGTAGGTCTCATGAGACAAACTAGTGTCTCGACACAAGGCCTTGACAAAATCTTATTTGTAGTCTTGGTACAAGGCCTTGACTTTTTGGTTATGATAGTCTGGAATTATGCATTCCATCATTATGAAAGTGGACATCGATATTGCATGTGATTATTCGACTAGTAGAATATCCATGTGAATTAGTTAATGGAATTATTTCATTTTATTTTTTGAATATTTTGTTTAAGTTCAAGTTTAAAAGGCTTTTGTTTTAGTTATACATTGCCTTAAATGTTTATGCTTATTTATGAAAGTTTCCGTTGTATTTCTTACCCTCACTGAGCATTTGAGATCACCCCTTTATATGTTTTGTTTTTCCCAAGATTCAAAGAATTGTATTGTGATTGATATACAGGGTTAAGACAAGGAAATAATGGAATTCATAATGGATTATTTATGATGTGTTTTATGTTTAAAATTGTAATATAAAGTTAATGTATGTAATCTATTTTCCAAGACTACTAAATTGATTGGTCCTTCGGGACTTGATTCCTTGTTATCATGCCAATGTATTAAAATAATGCACTGACTTTGGGTAACTGGGGTCAGGGAGTTACAGTTGGTATTAGAAGAAGTTAAGCAATAACCATGGAAACTAGATTTGGATAAACTCTGATTAGATTACATTACCCTAAGATAGACTTTGAGGATTAGTATAGATGGACTTCCAAGAATTTTTTTAATGTAGAGATTTTTTGACTTTTCCATGAAAATACATCGCATTATAGATACGAGCAGGTAGAGGTGGCTTTGTTATAGATGTACCTAGGGGTAAGACTAGAAAACACCACTTTGAGTTATACTCAAATGGGAACTAGTGCACGACAACAGCCCTTGCTTCACTATTGGTTACGACGCTCCCGAAGGATATTCTTAGGATAATATCATTTTCATTACAACCCACTATGAAGGGTTTATGAGTATATACCTCCTCAAAGAAAACATTTTTGTGATTATGGATTATATCTATAAACTATTCAATTTATGTTAGGTATTTTACATGTTTGGAATTATTCATTGCAATTCATAAACTGACCTAGTTTATGCCATTGTATAGAAATGGCGCCTAGTAGAAGGAATGTGAACTCCAGTAATACATATGATCCAAATAGTGAGAGGGATCATATATTTCTTAGTATTAAGCCAACATTTAGAAGAGAAATAGTCTCCCATGTATTCTCAACATATGAAGAAATAGTATCATGTGTTAATAAGATAAGTAAAAAAATTCTCTGAGTCCTATGGCTTTGAAGGGAAGCAAGAGGAGAAAAGGATGGAAGAGAGAAAGATGGATAAAGGGAAGAGGGAAAAGAATAATTTTTCCATATGTGATAACTGTGGGAAGAAACACCATGTAACTATCCTGAAGGGAACATGAGTTTTTTATAAGTGTGGAGAAAAAGGACACCATGTACGTGACTACAAGGGTAAGAAAAAGGTTTCAAATGTACAATTCTTCATCTGTAAGGAGTTGGGACACTACGTGAACCAATGAGTATGCCCCAAATGATGCTATTGGATAATAATCAAGTTATGATACTACCACAGATGATGAAGAATGATTAGAGATCTTATGTATTTATTAGAGAATTATGTTATTTGAGTGTTGTGTCAACAATGTACTTGTTATAATAATTATGGAGTATATAAGTATTGTACTATAGTAATATTTCATTAAGGACTTGAGATTATGTGGAACCAAGAAAAGTGACCCAATAGCAGGTTAAATTTTTGGAAAATATATGGTTGATAGAAAGATAAACCATAATATGGTTTTGATGCCGAGGTAGTGATTTTGGAATAATACATGATTGATTTGGATAAATTATATTAGATATTCTTGACTACCTTGAAACTGATTAATGATTTGTATATTCCATCATTATTGGAGTTTAAAAATTTTTTTGATAGAAGGAGTATATCCAGTATTCTATAAGGAATAAGGGATCATGAATTTAATCAATAAGGTTTTATGGTAATTCATGATGTTGCAGTGTTTTAAAAGAATACATGATGAAGGTGTTCATATGTTATTAAGAGGAAAAAAAGGATCTTCATTGTGTTTACCTTCATTATAAATTTTGGACTGTGAGTTTGGATAGAAGTATTTTGGATAATTCTAGTGTGAGATTTTTTTTGGATTGCTATAAAAGGACAACCTGGAGGTTGGGCGACAACCCGTCGCGTCCGACAAGTCTGCGAAACTTGAACCCACAACCGAAGGGTGACAAGGGTGTATCACCTACCACTGGCCCACGTGATGTCCTGAATTGAATAATCTGGTATTTAAAAAAAAAATCTTGTAGATGAATTATAAATTCATTTTTTGAACCCTATACGAATAGGATAAATAGAATATTATTTTTATGTTCTATTATCTTTTAGAGTGAAAGATGAGTTTGTTGTAGAAATTAGTTAAATGATGGGACTCTACTTGTGAAGTATATATTTTTCTTCTTCTGTTATTCTATGAGGAAATTAATTCTTATAATTTAGTGAAGGGATCTTAAAACAAAAAATGTGTTATCCTAATACCATATGTTTTGTTGAACCAATGGTATTTTAAATCATCATAGATTGATGAATTTAAGGCCCTCAATTTTACACTTGTTTGTGATTGATGACCTCAATCACTAACTATAAATGTTTACATTTTTCCTCCATTTATATGTCTCTAATTTCCACCAATGTTCTCCTAATTGAGATCATAATTTGGTGGTGACCCTTTCATTTCCCTTTTCCTCTTATTAAAACTAAATTTTATTAACATAATTTCCAATATGGGTTTTCCCAAAGGTATTTTCTATTTTCAAACTTTTATTTTTGAAAAATAATTTCAAATTATGTGGATGAAATTTATTGAAGGAGGGGAGACTGTAACACCCCAAGCTTCTATGGTATGATTCTCTTTTAATAATGTAGTAGCATGTGTTGTACGCAACTTCGAGTTCTGACACACACCACAACCAATCAAACTACCTGTTATGAATAGTAATACAAAATTTTTAATTTTTTTAAATTTTATCTTTCAAAATGGAGTTCATTTTTGGATTTTGAATATCTAAATTATCTTAGGGTGATTTTTTGGTACTTTTTGGATAACTTTCATATTTTGATGAATTGTGAAACTTACTAAATTTTAATTAAAAACAACCTTTTTAATCGAAATTATTAATAGAGATAAATTATGAATTTGAGTGATTTTAAAGTATAATTTTATTATATTTTTAAAATTTAATCCAATTTTGGTCATTGGACATAATTTCACATTTAAACTGGACATAAGCAAGTGCCAATCTTTTGATTGTTATTATCTCTTAAAAACATGCTTTTTGTTTTAACAACGGGAATTAATTTTAAATTAATTTCTTACACTTCTGTGTTTTGAATTTAGAATAATGGATTCCATATTTAGAATCAGTAGTTCTAAATTGTGTAAATAGTTAACTTTTATTTTTAGACATTTTGAATAATTACTTCGGTAAATATTTTATTTACCATGGTTAAAGGGTAAATCTGGTAAATAAGGGTAAAAAATAATTTTATAACAATAATAAATTACCCTAAAACGTGTAATCACCCTATTTGTTGATACATGTCCGACCATGGGTATCTTTGGGTCGATTTTGGGACCCCATGGAGCCACTTGTAACTGATAGGGACACATTATATCAATTAAGTTAAAGTAAATACAGAACTGATATAAGCATATATCTTTTAGAAAAACAATTTTTACATAGGGTTATATATGTTATAGTTTCGACTATAAATATTAATTAGAAAGATAAAAATATTTCCTATATTATGGTATTTTATTTATAATTTTTAGACATTGAATAATTAAATTTATTTATGACACAATAATGATGCATTATTTTCCTTATTAATGAATGAATCCAATAATTAGTATTATAAATGTTAAAATAAAAATAATTTGAATGTTTTGATGCCGTACACGAATTTTATTGGTTAATATGACATGTTATTATTGATTAAATGAATTTTATTCGAATTAATAAAGTTTTTATGACTTTAACAAAAATTAATTATTAAATATTTTCAAAATTGACATAAATGAGTTTTAAAACAAATATTATATTATTAATTTATATTCTATTCATACAAATCTATGGTTCAGAAAAAGGACTTATATAATGATAGATGTATCAATAATGGACCACTTTGGGGCATCTTGGAAGTATATAGTATGTTTATTAACCATATAATATAGAAATATAACGTGACATGGTAAATGTCAATCTATTTAACTAAGAGTTAAATATAAATGATAAGGTCAATATAGTGACCCAAACCTGTCTAAAATCTATTGTATGAAAGTATTTAGTCCCATGACACCATATAATATGAATAATAAACTTTTTATCCATTAGAAACCGAATATGAATTTATTATAAATTAATACTTTAAGTTTTTCCTAAAGACCCCCCTCCTCCCCCTTATAAAAGGACATCACTTCTAACCAATTCTTCATACCATAAAATCTTTTTGGATTGGAAAACCCCTGACCAAATATTCTCTCAACTTCCCTCAATTCAACCTATAGGATTTATTTTTATTATAAAGCCAACCTAAGGAGCCATTTTGATCAAATCAAAAGGAAGAACCCGAAAAAGAGGTAATCCTCTTTCAAGTTCCTTTCTTCTTCCACTTCTTATTTATTTATTATTTCTAGTCTAAAATAAAAACTACAGTATCTTATATATACTGTGATTTTATTATAAAAAATTTACAACCATGTTCATTATTTTATCCATCCTTTGAATGACATTCACTATACGTGCGTACATACAGCTTACCGTCTCCACGTCGTGGTGTAATTGTTATTAAATAAATTATTATTTGGATGGGTATAATAATGATGTGTAATAGATGTAAATAATAAATATAACATGATAATGATTCTTTATATATGATATACTATCCAATTATATATTATTTTAATATCAAAAGAATGATATTTTTGATCATGCGTACGTATGGATTACCATCTCCACGATGCGATGAGATTTATTTCCAAGTCCACCATTCATCGACGATTATAAAAAATATATTACTAATAAGTATGTAATATATGAAATAATAAAGATAATATATATATATATATATATATGTATTATGTACTTACATATATCTTATTTTCTTAGCTCCATTCAATATGATATGAAAATGGAAATAACGTTTATGCATACGTATGGACTATAGTCTCCATAAACGGTGCTTTTTAAATTTCATATATATTTCTATTATAAATATTTATATTCAAAATATATATGATATATAAATCATGTTTTATATTATGTAAGTATTTAAATCATGATCTACGTGATACAATCAAGAGTAACAAGTTAAAACAGGTACGATAAAGAAAATGATTATTATTCGAAATGTTATTTTAACATGAAAATTATTATTAATGGGTAGTATAAAGTCATAAATATATAATGTATGATATCATAAATATTAATATGGTTATTTTATAATTTAATAACATACTACTGTCTTCATACATGAGGTTAAACGTACCCTCGACTAAAAGAAAGAATAAGGTAATGGGTTTACATCTCACTCCTTATTCCCGTGAGATTCGTGCCATATTGGCACTATTACCTTTTGTGTGGTGTATATACTACCCATAATTGTATTCTTTGTGTAATACACTTCAATTTATGGGTATTTACATATTCATTGTATGATACCTCTTTCCTGGGGTGTATGTTTCATATGTTACCAAATTGGTAAGGGTTAATTCTACAATATCTTTATTATCCGAGATTGTTTTTATTTAAGTATCTATTGGGAAATATTTATTATAAATTTCCATGTTTCATAAAAGAGTTTTCAAAGGTATTATTTCTAAGAGAATTTTTACTAAAAATCATTTTAAATGTTTTAAATATTTTTTCTTCTAAACCTTTTTAATTAATGTCCATGTTTTCAAAATGGTTTAAAGTATTTATTTATATGAACATGAATGTTTTTAAAATGTTAATCCCTTTAAATAGTTTCGAGTGGTATGGGACAATTTGATTAAATAAAGGTTTTTAAATTTCTTCCTTTATAAATTGTGTGACTTTTAAATGTTTTCATGAAAATGGGATATTTATCTCAAAGAGTTTTACAAAACATTTTCATCTTTGCCAACATCCTTTGATGGATTTTAATCTTATTTGAAGTTGATTTATTATGATACAAAAATTCAATATTTTATTGAAGGTTTTGTGATATGTTTGATGGTGGATGTGTTATTTTTACACCATTAATGGTTTATGGATAATGTATTTACATTTCATATGCTAGTTTTAATATGAATGTTTTTGTTATGTTTGAACCTGTTCATATGAGGAATTCATTGAACTTAATAAGTGATGGGTGGAGCCCGCTATAGCTCCTCGATGCATCAGTAGGTCTCATGAGACAAACTAGTGTGTTGTCACAAGGCCTTGACAAAATATTATTTGTTGTATTGGCATAAGGCCATGACTATGTGGTTATGATAGTCTAGAATTATGCATTCCATCATTATGAAAATGGTCATTGATATTGCATGTGATTATTCGACTAGTAGAAAATAAATGAGAATTAGTAAATGGAATTATTTAATTTGATTTTTTCAATATTATTCTGAAGTTAAAGTTTAAAAGGATTTTGTTTTAGTAATAAATTTATTTAAATGTTTATGCTTATTTATGAAAGTTTTTGCTGTATTTCTTACCTTTACTGAGCGTTTGAGCTTACCCCTTTCTATGTTTTAGTTTTCCCAGGAATCCAAGTAGTTTATTGTGATTGATATGCAGGGTTAATAAAAGGGAATAATGGAGTTCATAAAGGATTCTTTATGAAGTGTTTTATGTATAAAATTGTAATGTAAAGTTAATGTATGTAATATATTTTCCAAGACTGCTAAACTGATCGGTCCTTCTAGACTTGATTCCTTATAATCATGAAAATATATTAAAATAATGCACCGACTCTGGGTAACTAGGGTCGGGGAGTTACAATTTTGAAATATAAAATTCGTTGGACACTATAACTAACTAAAATAATATTACTTTTCACTTTTTTAATATCATTTACTTGATTTTTCTAATGCTCACATAAGCATTGTTTGAGCATTGTGTAAGCATTTAAGGTAATTATATCCCCACAAAAAATAAATAAAAAATAATTACCAAGATAAGAAATAAATTATCTTTTAAATAAACATTTATAATCAAGAATAGAGTATTTTTGTTTTTCAAATTCTAGAAAATATGAAAAATATTGAAAGAATGAGGGTGACATTTTTGACAATATCCTTTACTTAAAATACTATAATAGACAAAAATCAATTATAAAAGGCACAATAGGTCATATTTTTTATGTTTGTATGATTATTGAAGAAACAATAGTCATATAATAAAATTATTTAATGATTTTTAATGAATTTGAATCTATATCACACTAGTTTTAAACCCAACTAATACATTTTACCTTTACCAGGGTAACAAAAATATATTACAGTTACTATTAATATTGAGAAAAATAAGTTGAAATTAATAAATAATATTAATTAATATTAGTTCAAATATATAATCGATTTTATGAAATTAAACTCATATAATTGGTAGAATATAATATAAAATTAAACTCACAAAACATGTTGAAAAACAATTTTCTAATTTTTTAAAATATAAAATTGTTTTTATAAAAAAAATCTTTATAATTTTTATTAAAAATATAATAATTGGATTATTTTTATAAAAATTAACTAATTAGAATTCAAAATTAATCCAGAATTGAATTTTAATTTGTAAATACTTGTTAATGATATACAGTTTCTAATAAAAATAATCATTTTCGCAAATCATTGAAAAAATAAAACTTTTTAAAATATTCTAAAAAAATAATCATAAAATTATTTTAATATGGTTAATTAAAAAAGTTATACTCTTTTATAAAATAAAATTCATAAAATTTCATGAAAATAATAATAATTTTTTCTCATAAAAACCAATAAATCCCATTTTTGAATAAAACATGTTTTTGAAGCATAAAATGACTTTACTAAAAATAGGAGTTTTTATTTCCTAATAATTAGTATATATTTTTTCATTTAGTAGTATCCTTATATATATTTTATAATTTAGTTAATCCTATTCATAATTTTGAATTTAACATCATGTCAATGACTATAACATTTAAATAATAATATTTCATTTCTTTTAAGCTCAGTGTTGCATGTTCTATATGATATCAAACATAAAGTTATTTTAAAATGTTGGGATATAACATGAAAATAATTTACAATGAATATTTTATAATGTTAAATTTTAATGGTGATTTTAATATCTAAACGTTATTCCCATTGTGTATCTTCTAAACATTCAGTCCAATATTTCTTATTTAGTTATATCATTTCCCTTGATTTTTTTAACTTACAAATGTTTTTATAGATATTAGTTTTGAGATGATATGTAATTGATATTTTATAATTAAAGACACACATATGTAATAATTTTTTTTATCATTATAAAAATGTAAACCTTGATCACTAATGATGAACCCCAATGCAACAAATAATCTATAAATTTAAGATCACACAGACTTAACAAATAATCAAGAGTCATCATTCCTCTTTACCATTTCATACCCCAATTTATATACAAAATATTCTAATATTATAATGTCTATATATCTAAATTAATTTAGGAAAAGATACATTAATTCTATTTCCCATGCATCAAATTGATCAAAAAATTATATGTGTTATTGAGGGAATTTCATTCCTCCTAGATATATGTAATATAAATTGACAATATATACATTACCTAAAAAGATGATCATCATACCTATATAATTCAGTTAAATAATATCCAATGTTAAGGAACTTTTAAGCTATGAATTGGGACCCAATGTCTCCCCCAAATTTATTGTGTGAAAAAATAACAAAATAGATGTGATCTCATGATTTGGGATACACTGTGAAATAAATTATCTCTAAAAATGAATCAGGTGTATGGGTTACCCAAAATATACCATCATAAATCATTTTTAATTCTTTAGGATTGTTAATTTATAAAATAAAAAAGGATTCTTGAAAATGATAAATTATTTATAATATATACATACTAAGGGTTCTGGTCCACTACATCACAATGGTACTTATTTTGAATTAACTCATGAATTTTGAATGGAAAGTCAACATGTGTGCCCAATCGAGTGGTAATCAATCTAATATTGTAATATACCACATTTTTAACTCCTATATGGTAAATAATATTATGGGAATCATTTATGGAATTCACATCCACTTTAGGAGCTGGGGATTAACCTCATAATTCTTAATGAAAAACCATAGGATTATATAATCTAAAAGAGTAATGAACATTGATCCATGAATATTGAAATGAATTTTTTCTATGGGAAAAATAATGGGAAATTGTTTTGTTTAAGGGGTAATGTCAGTTTATTTTGTAGGATCGACAATATATAGTGATTTTCAATACACTGTGGATCCTTCATAATCTATTTTAAAAAGATATCCCCAACTAAAATGTTTAATTCATTACACATGATCTCAAAGGGGAGAACAAAATCAGGTTTTTTATGATGGGATGGGATGTGTGGCTCAATTATAGTAAACTGGAACTATATTTTTATCAATTATTAGATACAAAATTAATATATTTTTAATAATTAGGAATAGGGAGAAACAATATTGATAAAGTCTTTAATAAATGAATTGTAAAAACCGTCATGAACCGAACCTGACTACATATAAGGAAAACATTTTACGAAGAGAAAAAATAAATACCGTAAAATTTTTAGTTACCATTCATGTTATGCTCCCACAAAAAAAATGACCCAAAACAATGCAACATTTTACCATGAAGGTATATTTTTTATAATACAAAACATGGTTGTTTTTAATTCCTTAACGAAGTAAAAAATAATTTTTATATAAATATACATCAAAATAGGGTATAAAAATTATAAAATTATATATAAAGACAACTCTACAATTTTCTCGGTAATCCATGAAAATACTGACCATACTATACTATAAAGTACCAATATTATTAAATAGTCTGAATAAAATTCTATTTTCGGTAAATGTAAAAAATAGGGAAGAAAATGTTGTCTTTTGTTGATCATTTAATGTTATATAGATCCTTTGATACCCTTAAAGTAAATCAATTAAATATTAATGAGTATTTCTTTATAATTTATTACATTTAGATAATAATCAGTAATTAAAAATATTAATATTATGAGAGTTAGTGAATCATTGGGTAGACTATGTGGACATGTATGTTATTTTCTACCAGATTAAATAAAAGTCGTTATACTTATTATGTTCCAACATAAATCCATTCTTGTTTTTCCCAATGTATTTCAGACTAACCCATTTACTATCAGTGATAGGATATATGATCTCATCGTAAAATTATTTTCACACCACATTTTTGGAAATGTCAAGGAGGGTGGGGTTTATCCAACACCGTTTTTGGCTTATGACTTTAGTATTATTATTTAATAGAACCCTATATACTAATATGGATAATATAATAAGATGGATATTATCCAATGTCTCTAATTTCCTTTTTCACAATACCTAAATGGTCATATAATTATAATTTAATATTTAGAGTGAGGTTGTAGGAAATAATTACTAGTAACTCATTTATAGAGTACCAAAAAACATATATTTTAGATTTTTTATAAGTGAGTTTGATTAATGAGAATGAATATTGACAATAAAATACAATGATTTGGTTCAATAATCATATATACAACATCTATATGACCATTTATTCTTTTTTAAATGTAAATTATATATTTATATCCTTTATCAAATCATTGATGGTTTCGAAACTCCCAAAACAGATGAAATCATCAATATAATTACATGAATGGAATTTTACAATACCAATGTAATAATTTATTGTAAAATCCTAATAAAAAATATCCAAGAGTTCCAAAAAAACTACCAAAGGTGGTGAAAAGATGAATTTATATTGTCACAAAAATTATAGATCACATTAATACTGTAAAAAATGATTGTAGAGTACCCCACTTGGCTCTGATTCATTGTTTCTATAATTCTAAAATTCATAGCATCACCTCACAATTCCATTAATAAGGTGAAATTATTTACCTTGATTATTTTGTATATGGTTTTATGAAATTTACTTCCAATAATATGTGGTGTGTTTTATTTAATTTATCATATTTTATTTTGACAAAATTGAATTTCTTAAGTAACACCAAATCCTTTACCAATGCTAACATGTCCTATAGTACATCAATTGGGTATGTATTACACTGATTTTTTATTTATTATACTATAATTATGATCTTCAATTGATAATACAATAATGGTTTGAAAATTTAGTAAGGTATCACATTCGTATAATCACCAACAGAATAGATAACATAAAAAAATTACACTTCTATTTGGTTCATATAATCGATAATGTTATTATATCCTTGTAAATTGTTTATAACATTAGTTTAATGAATATGTAGGAATTTTACCCCTTCCTTACTCACTCATTTCCTTGAAGATGTCTGTGGTGGGTAAACTGTTCTTTATATAACATCCAATGTCATGGTATTTCATTCACTACATCAAGAATTAGAATAAAAACATGATATTTTTTAAAATAAATCAATTTTTTTATAATTTTTATTTTTATTACATTTTATATATGGTTTTATTCAATTGGTGAAATTGAAGATGTGCATTTAATTTCATGGGTTTATTTTTGACCAATTATTTATCATTTTTTTTAAATTATTTTCATCTGGATACCTTTTCGGATGAGAGATAATGTTCAAGGTAAGGAAATTCTTATATTGTATAATAAATTTAAATTGATAGCTCATTAACATTATAAAGTGTGATAATAAGTTCATTTAATTTATCCTTATGATTTATAATTAACTACGGTAATATTTATTCAAAACAATGGGTTTTTATCATACTAATAATGTGGGATAAGTATTATACTTGAGTCAAGAATTATTTAATTAAATATTGTGTTTTTTTGACCTAGTGGTATTGGGATTATATTTTATTCACCATATAATCAACACATTATTTAGATTTGGAGTGGTAGAGGTTCAATGCTAGGGTAAAAAGGATAGTGATTATTACCATGACTATTATTGTATAATGATTTATTAAGGTTGTTGGAACATTATCCTTATTGTTTTTATAACATTATATACACTTAAGGTATGAATTCAACATATAGTTTTCCAACTAAAATGGGGGTTACTGAGAAGATGAATACAATAGAAAAATTACTACTCATGACATATATTATTTTTTATATTGGGGTAATTGAATAAAAATTAGTGTTATTTTTATAGACAATGTAATATAAAATAATGAATGGATACTATTATTTATGTCGATATATGACCATTTGTTTGAAAAAGCATGTTTTAATCACATTCAATGTTCATTATTTTTCACCTATTTAAACATACCCTGATGAACACCACTAGTGTGTGTTAGGAAACTTATCATAAATCTTCATACATTTTAGTCTATGTTAGATGTTAATTTAAAAATAGTTTTAAGGTTTTTTCCCATGGTAGTAAAACTATTCATAAAATTGATTATTTAATAGTATCTAGGGATAAGTCACTTATATATATAGTGAATATTTGGTTTGTCTATAACTTTATATTGAGGGAAATATTAACAATGATGTTTAAATATATTTCATCATTCTTGAAGGGTCACTTATTGGTGTTTATTAATTCAATAATTTTCATTCGTAATGGATATTATGTATGAGGTGGGAAAAATTCTACAGAAGGCGACATTTATGTTATTTCCATCCCCAAGTAGTAGTAGGCAGGTAGTGTTACCAAATTTTTGAGGTAATTAAGAGTGACATAATGACCTATATTTAATGATGGCTATTGTGATACTTTGGGGTTTCAGGATGGAGTAAAAAATGTGGAACTACTCAAGGTTTTTATGTCAATCCTAAAAGTGGTGACACTGAAATTTTGGGAGGAGGTGGGTAAAGAATAATCTAAAATCAATGATGGAAGCCTTCATTGGACAAAAAATTTATAAACATTGGTACTCAATATAGGTGGAACTAATTATATCAGTGTCCTATTATTTCGATTAAATTTTGGAATTTCTAGAGTGGGTACACTATTATATTATATATAGTATGATAATATCTTTAAAATGATAAAATACATTTTAATTTCATGGGAAGACATGGTTTTATAGGAGTAATTCTAGGTACACATGTGTAGTTGTTTAGAATAATAATCCGACTAGTTTTCTGAGGAGGCACATAGGTCAACCTAAGGGATTTTCCCCATTATTAGGCCTAGATATGGTAAGACCACATGTTTGGGATAAAGTCAATTAATGTTTGGATTGTATTCGAACAAAAAGTCTTTATTTCATTTATGAACATGTAGTCTCTATTATACACTCTTTCACTTTAACAAATTTTAATTCAATAAAAATTATTTATGTGTATTTTACAAGCCATGGATATTTTGGAAAATTATGTTGTTCTACCCTATTTATTTCATTTTTTCTTCAAAACTATTTTAATTTAAACCTTATGAATGTTTTGATATGAGAAAAGAAATTTTTATTTTTTTGTATTAGGTTTTAGTTTTAAGGAATAGTGTTTTAATGGAAAATGTATACATTCCTATTTGATGAAAAAACATGAAAACAATTTTTTATCATTACTTTAGAACCATGATGATATTAATTATTATTTAAATTTTTATTATTTGGATCAATGGGTAGAACGATACCCAGATTTTATCATATTCTTATATATATTACAGGTTTAGTAGGTTGATCTACATAGGGTATATTGTTTATATCATTAGGTTGAAAATTTAATAGAGGTGAATGTCGTATTACCTCATTTTCACATAGATATTGAGGTGTTTTAAATCTTTTTCATTGTTGTTAGAACTATGTACCATCATCTTTGTTATCCTATCATTTTTATTTTTGTATTTTATTTAAAATTTTATATCTTAGTTCATACATTTGTTTTAATTTTTATTTCAATATTATCCTTTTCTGTATTTATTTTTATGGGTGAAATAGTCCCAGGTGCATTCTTATGATTCTCATACACTAATATCAAGCATGTGGGGATTAGGAATTCCCTTCGGGCTAATGGCGAGTTAGATTGAATTCAAATTCAGGCAAAATTTGGTATGATTGATTTCAATTAGAATCAAATTAATACTTTTTTCCTAAAATTTTGGGATTTATATTATTTTTGTAGTAGGGATGCCAGAATTCAAGTAGTTAGTTGTGGGATGGTACTTTATCAACACCCATTTTAGACAACTCTTGGGTTACCAGGGTTGTTCAGGATGAGTATGTATGAAGTAATATCTCCATCCTTAAATGTTTATAATATTTCATGGGGTTTATTTGAGTGAATATTTAGGAACTGCATATTTTTGAACTATCATGAGAATCTACATGATCTAGAGTTGTGTTCGGGGGAATTCATTAGGAATATTTTTAATTTTAACGATTTGGAAAATTTTTTATATGACATGCATCTATGGTTAAATCACATGGGACATTACATGATTGGTGCATGGTCCACCAAATTGTGTATTCAAACCATGCATAAAAGATATTTCTTAGTGATTTGTTTTTTTTATTTCTTCTAATGTATTTGAACCTTCATTTATGTTTCTTTCAATTTAGGTTAATTTCGGATTTTTCTTCTAGAATATATACTAGTGTTTTTTGTTTATGTAATATTTTAAAATAAAAAACATGGGTTATTTTGAAAATAGTTTGTAATTTCATGGAGTTTTAAAATTTTTATAAACTGAATATGGTATTCAGTTTCTACTGTTTCTATAATATTTTTAATTTCAAATTTCAAAAAGATATTGGAAAATATGGATAATTATTTTTGGGAAATGGTTAGAGTATAAATTATTTCCAATGTTTTCACGTCTATTTAAAAATGTATAATTGGAATATTTTAAATAGTTATGTAAGAAATGTTTAATTTTTTTTAAAATATTTTAATGATAAGACCATTTTATTTAAACAATTTCATATAGAAAAAATCATTGGTTTAATGAATTGGAATTCATTTTAAAATAGATTTTGTTAAAGATATATTTGTATAGGGTGGTGAATTTTCTTTCATTAATAAATTATTAATTGGGTTTTCTAGTTTTATTTTTTTACTGTTGGATTCTATTTTTTTTATAATGGCATGTTAAGTCTATTTTATTCGTTTTCATTTGTATTGAAAAAAATAAATTATGAAAATTGTTTGATTGGGGTTCTCCCTTGTTTGTAGTGTATACACCAATATATATTTAATAGAATCATTGGTCAATCGAGATTCTTTGGGGATATGTTTTATTGACTCATAAATCATGTTTCTATGTGATTCTTCTCATACCGCATCATGAATATTAGGTTCAAGGATTCCAAATCCTAAATGCTCCTCATGTAATTACATTTTGATATTCTCAATTATTGATGATTTGGATGAAGGGGATGGATAAGATATTAATCCATTTTTAACTTATAGAATATTTCATGGTTAGGGGTATGAATTTTATGATTTAGTGTCTAGATTGGAAATATGGTTATTCTATTACCCAGGATATGACATAAAATATAAGGCCCTAGCCTTAAACCTTACTTAATCTTGAGTTATTACAAGATTACACATTGAGGATCTTTTCAGGTTTAGAGTTTTAGAGAATTAGATCATAAAACTTGCATTACATTCCACATATAAACAAAGTGGTTACATAAAAATAGTATTCTTCATTCCCATCAATGGAAACACATTTAAAATAAAACATGGATTATTTCTTGACACATCCTTGACTCTATCATCTTATCATGTACCTTTCCCTTGACCTGTGAAAAACATTTCAAAAACTTGGGATGAGCATAAAAACTCAGTATGGGTTATAAAAACATGGAAAGGAAACATGGGTACATACATACATAAGAGTGAAATCATACTTTACCCATAAAAAATAATCACTTTAACATACCTCATCAAATCATGAATAAATCATAGAAATCATAAGACATAAAGGTAACTTGAGGCATTCATAACATTCTTACGTAGGGAGTAACCCTCTTGGTTACGTTTGGAATACCCATCACAGTATATTCCCGAAAATATCTTCGGAGAAACCTTAGCATTCCACTCCTTCGCGTTACCCAATGCATTGGAGAGCTATAACGGGCTCACCCGCCCTTAGTTTATCACGGAACCACCCGTCTTCATAATAATGCCCAAGAACCATAACATAATCATATCACATAAAACATGCATAAAGGAAACATAAAATTTCCACATTTCAATCATGAGATATCAATACAACACATTGATATAAAAACATTATGAAAACCATTTTCAATACTAAAATAAAAGAAAAGTAAAACATGGTATTTATTTTTCTTTTAAAAAGAAGGTATGGCTTGTAGAGGAAGCCGAAACTCAAATAACGGTCACGACGGAGGAGAAGTCGTTGTCGCCACATACGTATGAAAAAAACATTCCCTTTTGTCGTTTAGTAAACGCTTCGTATAAAAAAAGATTCCTTTTGAATAAACGTAAAAGTCAAAGGGGTTTATACACCGTATAAAAGAAAGTTGTGTATAAAATAAAATATGCCCCAACGAAAGGAGATTGAGACGAAGTCCCATACCTCGTATTCGACTTGACCTGACCGTTCTTTAATCTCCTGAATAATAAACTTGAGTTAATATCTACTTTCTTATGAATGTTTTTCAATTTCATCATTCCTTTTATACCATGTTATGAACATCATGTAATCAGTTAAGTTAATAATGTTTATTTTGTCGGTATTTGGTTCTTAAGTCAAAAATAGACTTCTTACACTTACATGTTGTTAATTTGGTCAAAGGTTCACTATATCCAGAATGGTATTCATGATTTAGATATCATATATGTCATATATATCCAGTACATACATGCATTTATAATATTACATCACATTTAGAGGTAAGAAATGAAATGCACCGTTCATGGAGACGGTAAGCCGTATGTACGCATGAACGCTACTTCCATTTCTATTTCATATTTTCTGGAATGGAATCATAATGATATAAGAGTATATTATAATTCAAGTATAATAACATATATAATATCATTAACTTTATCCTTTACATATCCCACATATGGTATTAACGAATCAAATCACTTTTAGGGGGCGGTAGTCCGCACTTCCTAAAATGAAGATATCGTGTTTTACCCATAATGGAAACCATAAAGGTATGCCCAAAATGAAAAAAACAGAAACTTAAGGAAAAAATAAACATATTATATATCATATATGAAAATAGTGACATCATAATGGCCACCTTTGAAGGTGTTAAATGAGTGTTGAACAATCATCGTTTCGGGAGGCAGAATTTCGCCATCCACAGAAACGGTATGTTCTTTAACCATTTGATGTAGTTTTGTGAGAGTGTAGCTCAAATAAATATTATAAAAACATCCTTGTATATTTAAGATACTGTTTTTGTTACAAAATAAGTAAATAAAAAGAGTTTAGGGGGTTGGAGAAGCAAAATAAAACAAATGAACATGAGAGAACGAATTACCTTAAAAAGTGTAACTCCTTTTGATTTGAGCCTAAAGGCTTCCTTTGAAAGGATTATGCCCAACGGGAATCCTCTAGGATGAGGATAGGGATGTGGAGAGAGCAAATGGGCAGGGGTTGGCCGAGCCAAACGCTTGAAGAGTGTGTGAAATGAGGTAGAGGTGGGGGCCTTTTATAAGAGGAGAGGAGGGGCACTTTTGGAAAGTAAAGAAACATTACTTTATTTGAAAATGTGTTTAGGTTTTAAAAGGTCCCACATTGATATAATTCGTGGATAAGGTGATAAGGGTTCGAAAGGAACTCATCCAATTGGTTTTGGCCATGTGTAGTTCATATATTTTACATTATCTTCCCATTTTATTGAAATCGTCAAATAATGATGTCATCGCTGCATCATTATTATGTCATAAATAATTTAATTTATTTAATGTCTAAAAATCATAAAAAAAAATACTATGATGTAGGAAATCTTTTTAGCTTTCCAATGACTATTTATAATAAAACTTTGGACTTGTATAACCCCACTTAAAAATTGTTTTCATAAAACATATTATGTTTGTGTCATTTTCACTTTAACATTAAATAAAAAGTAATTTATGTCATTTCCCAACAAAAGTGGATCCATGGGGTCCCCAAGTTGACCCATGGCATGTCATGGTCTGCCATGACACAACCAATGAATTTGGGAAATGTTTCTAGGTCATTTTATTTTATTAAAGTATTATTTATACCTTAAACTACCCTAATTACCACTAATCGTGATTAAGAACTTAATAAGTTACTATTCACCAAAAAATTATTATAATCTCATTGAACCACATTTTACATACTAATGACAACCATGTATGTCGGATTTTTAAAATTCAATACAGATTAGTGGTAAACTTTCATTTAACTGAAAAATCAGTTTGCTTGATTACCACTTAGTGGTTTCACTATTCATCAAAAATTGAAGTTTTTCAGAAAATTACCAAAAATTCACCCTAAGCTATATTTGATATTCCGAATTCAAAAATGAAGTCTATTTTACAAAATTCAAATCATATAATTCACATTAATTAATTTAATAATTAATTCCCGCTGCCAGAGCAAAAAGCGTGTTTTTACAAAATAATAAGTATCAAAAGATTGACACCAGTTTAAGTCTAATTTCAAAGTGAAATTGCTTCCAATGACCACCATTGGATAAAATGGTAAAAATATATTCTAATTTCACTTCAAAACCAATTCAAAACATAATCTAATCATATAAATAAATTAGATTAAAAAGCAGTTTTGATGCAAAATGCAGTATTTTTCACTATTCATTAAAAAATGAATATTGTCAGAAAAATACCAAAAATTCACACAAGGTAAATTTTGATGTCCCAATCATAAAGGATAAGTTTATTTTGACAAAAATAGTTTATAAAATTGTCAAAATATAGATTCAAAAATGGTTTTCCATCAAAAGGCAGTAAAACAATCTTTTAAGAATATTAGTTTATTCCATGCATAAGATTGTATTTATTTTCATTTTAAGCCTCTAAAACACTATCTTAATCATTAATAGACATGGATAAAAATATCTATTATTCATTACTTACTTGGGATGTTACATCCTTCCCCCCTTTAGAAAATTGCGTCCCCGCAATTTATTTACTTATCAAATAAATGAGGGTACTTATCCCTCATTGCATTTTCGGATTCCCATGTTGCCTCTTCAATCATGTGGTTTTTCCACAAAACCTTTACCTGGTGAATCAAGTTATTCCTTAACACTTGCTCCCTGTGGTCAAGAATCTGGACCGGTTGTTCCTCATAAGATAGGTTCTCTTCCAGCTGAACTACCTCTGGACTCAAAACATGAGATGGATCTGGCATATACTTTCTCAACATAGAAACGTGAAAAACATTGTGTACCTGAGATAAACTCGGAGGTAAAGCCACTAGGTATGCAACTGATCTAACTCTCTCCAGAATTTTATATGGTCCAATAAACCTCGGACTCAACTTTCCGTTCTTACCAAATCTCATCACACTTTTCCAAGGAGAAACCTTGAGAAAAACATGATCACCTACCTCGAAAGATAGATCCTTCCTCCGGTTATCCGCATAACTCTTCTGCCTGCTCTGAGCTGTTCTCATGTGTTTCTGAATCAGCTGAACTTTTTCTGCCATCTATTTTACCAATTCTGGTCCCATCAACTTTCTTTCACCCACTTCATCCCATAAAGCTGGAGTTCGACACCGCTTCCCATATAATGCCTGAAATGGTGCCATCTGTATACTGGAATGAAAACTGTTATTATATGAAAACTCAACCAAAGAAATATGTTGGTCCCAACTTCCCTGATAATCCATAGAACAAGCTCGTAGCATATCCTCCAATGTCTGAATTGTTCGTTCTGACTGCCCATCTGATTGAGGATAAAAAGCTGTACTAAAATTTAACTCAGTACCCAAAGACTTCTGAAGGACTTTCCAAAAGTTAGAAGTAAACCTGGGATCACGATCCGATACAATGGAGAGAGGAACTCTATGTAACCTGACTATCTCTTTAAGATACAGACGGGAAAGTTGATCAAGAGAGAAAGTATCTCGTATAGCAAGGAAATGAGCAGATTTGGTCAAGCGATCAACAATAACCCAGATTGCATTATTACCTCGAGATGTCTTCGGTAATCCAACAACAAAGTCCATGGATATATTCTCCCATTTCCACTCTGGTACTGGTAAAGGCTGAAGCATCCCTTTCGGTAACTGCCGCTCTGCTTTAACCTGCTGACAAGTCAAACACTTCACAGTAAAATCAGCAATGTCTCTTTTCATTCCATCCCACCAGTAATACTCCCGCAGATCTCTATACATCTTAGTACTGCCCGGATGAACTGAAAACGAAGAACTATGAGCTTCACATAACAACTCTCTCTTCAACTGTGAATCACAAGGCACACACAATCTCTTCCCAAATCTCAAAACGCAATCACTATCAATGTTGAATTCAGGAAACTTACCTTTCTGAACCAGCTCTACCCTTTTCTGCAACTCACTATCTTGCTTCTGTGCTTGCTTGATTCTATCTGATAGACAGGATCTCACTGATACCTGAAACAAAACAGAAGGACTTCCTACACCAACAACTTCTATGCCAAAGTTCATCAAATCGTTAACGAAAGGATCATGTTCCAAACACAACATTGTTAATGAAGCATTACTTTTTCGACTCAAAGCATCAACCACTTTATTTGCTTTTCCTGGATGGTAATGAATTGTACAATCATAATCCTTGATTAATTCCAGCCATCTCCTTTGTCTCATGTTTAACTCTTTCTGAGTTAATATATACTTTAAACTTTTGTGATCGGTATATATTTCACACTTTACTCCATACAAATGATGCCCCCAAATTTTTAAAGCAAAAACAACAGCAGCTAATTCCAAATCATGTGTAGGGTAATTTACCTCATGAGTTTTCAACTGTCGTGAAGCATAATCAATTACCTGATCATTCTGCATTAGGACACAACCAAGTCCTTTCAATGAAGCATCACTGTATATAACAAACTCACCATTCCTGGAAGGTAGTGCCAAAACTGGAGCATTCACCAATCTTCTTTTCAATTCCTGAAAATAATCATCACATTCTTTTGTCCAGATAAACTTAACACCCTTCCGAGTTAGCTTAGTCATTGGACTAGATAGCCGTGAAAAATTTCTAACAAACCTTTGGTAATAGCCCGCCAAACCAAGGAAGCTACGAATCTCGGTTACATTTGTGGGTCTTGGCCATTCTTCCACAACTTTTGTTTTTGCAGGATCAACAGTTATTCCATCTTTAGAAACAATGTGACCAAGGAAAGAAATTTGTTGCAACCAAAACTCACACTTACTGAATTTCCCATACAGTTTCTTTTCTTTTAAGGTTTGCAAGATAACCCTTAAATGTTTTTCATGCTCCTCTTTACTTTTAGAAAACACCAAAATATCATCAATGAAAACCACCACAAACTTATCCAAGAACTCATGGAAAATTCTATTCATTAAGTCCATGAATACAGAAGGTGCATTGCTTAGCCCAAAAGGCATTAATACAAATTCATAATGGCCATATCTCGTACGGAACGCGGTCTTCGGAATATCTGCCTCCTTTACCTTCAGCTGATGGTACCCCGATCTCAAGTCAATCTTTGAAAAAAACTGAGCTCCCTGGATCTGATCAAACAAATCATCGATATGAGGCAAAGGATATTTGTTCTTAACAGTGATATTATTCAAGGCTCTATAATCAATGCAAAGTATCATAGAACCATCTTTATTTTTAAAAAATAAAACAGGAGCCCCCCATGGTGATATGCTAGGTCTAATGAAACCTTTCTCTAATAAATCTTGCAATTGCTCCTTCAACTCTAAAAGTTCAATTTGTTCCATTCGATAAGGGGGTTTTGAAATTGGCTTATCATCAGGAACTAAGTCAACAGTAAACTCAACTTCCCGATCTGGTATTATTCCAGGCAACTCATCAGGAAAAACATCAGGATACTCATTTACCACTGGCACATCATTAATCTGAACAGTTCCTTTATTTTCAACGACGTGTGCAAGGTAACATCCATTTCCATCTTTTACAAGTTTCTCGGCCTCTTGATATGTTATCAAAAGTAAGGGTTCATTCTTGTAAACAAACTGAAAGTCTTTCTGAAAAGAAACTTCTTTAGCTCTACAGTCAATCTTAGCATGGTAAATAGAGAGCCAATCCATACCCAGGATAACATCAAACTCTACTAGAGGTAGAACAATAAGGTTTGCAAGTAGGTTCTTTCCACAGATAAGGATAGGAAGATTCTTATAAATTCTTTTTGCCTCGACATTTCCCCCAGGTGTTTTTACCAAAATTTCAGGAGTCATTTCTTGAGATGGTATTCCCATTTTACTAGAAAAGGTTTCAGAGATGAAAGAATGTGTAGACCTTGAATCAAACAACACACTGACATAATCTGAAAAAACAAACAAAGTACCTTATACAACATCATTTGATGGCCCGACATCTACTGAAGTAGTTGCAAAGGATTTCACCACCCCTTTCTGCTTGTAGTCTAACTGCTTCCCATCACTCAAGCTCCTTGTCGGACACTCATTTGCATAGTGACCCATCTCATTGCACTTATAACATTTCACTAACTGTAAATCAAATTTGTTCTTACCTTCACCTTGATCCTTTTCAGTGCAATCACGAGCCTTATGTCCCATCTTACCACATCGGTAGCACTTTCCAGAATTCAAAAGACATTCCCCAGCATGCCTTTTTCCACATTTATCACAAATTGGAAACTTAGTTCTCTTACCATCAGACTTTTTTGAAGAATTCTTACCTTTCTCCTGCCACCTCGGTCTCTTCTTCTGCTGGTTGTTATAGAACACTTGGTCATCAGCAAACTCCATTTCCACCTTCTCAGTACATCGAACAAGCTTTTCATAACTTTTAAACTCACGAGAAGCTAATGCCATTCGATATTTTGGCTTTAATCCTGAGTAAAAACGATTGATTTTACTATCAAGGTCTCGAATACAATTTGGAGCATACCTTGCCAATCGAGTGAACCTTTCTTCATAAACAGCCACTGAGTCTTCCTCTTGCCTCAATTCCAAGAATTTCTTTTCCATCCTAAGTCGAACAGCCTTAGGAAAATACTTCTCAAGAAACATACCTTTGAATTCATCCCAGTCAAGAGCATCAATCTCATCGGCGTCCCTGATATTTTTAACCATAGACCACCACTGATCTGCTTCACCCTCCAAATGGTAAATAGCAAGACTAACCTTTTGATTGTCTGAACACCCCATGACATCAAAAATCTTCTCCAGTGCTTTAATCCACCCTTCAGCTAGCACATGGTCAGATGATACTCTGAATGATGGGGGATGTTGCCTCATGAAATGTTCCACCACTAACATGTTCCTCTGCGGTTGATCTGGCTGATCTCGTGCATGGATACCACCGCCATTTATCGCTTGAGTCAACTGCGCCATTACTGCAACAAACTGTTCAGTTCCAATTCCGACCATTTCTGGATGCTGATTCAGAAGGTTATTTCCTTCTGTATGCCTTCCTAGCACTGCTTCCCTGTTTCCTCTGCGGAAAACCATTCTGAACAAACATGTCTTAGATGAAGCAACATGGTAATCTTTAAATGCTATATCATTTCAAAAAAATATTTTTGGATAATCATTTAATAGAATTCTAACTCTTAAAGTTATCTAAACCGACCTTTGATACCAACTATAAGGCCCTAGACTTAAACCTTACTTAATCTTGAGTTATTACAAGATTACACATTGAGGATCTTTTCGTGTTTAGAGTTTTAGAGAATTAGATCATAAAACTTGCATTACATTCCACATATAAAAAAAGTGGTTACATAAAAATAGTATTCTTCATTCCCATCAATGGAAACACATTTAAAATAAAACATGGATTATTTCTTGACACATCCTTGACTCTATCATCTTATCATGTACCTTTCCCTTGACCTGTGAAAAACATTTCAAAAACTTGGGATGAGCATAAAAACTCAGTATGGGTTATAAAAACATGGAAAGGAAACATGGGTACATACATACATAAGAGTGAAATCATACTTTACCCATAAAACATAATCACTTTAACATACCTCATCAAATCATGAATAAATCATAGAAATCATAAGACATAAAGGTAACTTGAGGCATTCATAACATTCTTACGTAGGGAGTAACCCTCTTGGTTACGTTTGGAATACCCATCACAGTATATTCCCTAAAATCTCTTCGGAGAAACCTTAACGTTTCACTCCTTCGCGTTACCCAATGCATTGGAGAGCTATAACGGGCTCACCCGCCCTTAGTTTATCACGGAACCACCCGTCTTCATAATAATGCCCAAGAACCATAACATAATCATATCACATAAAACATGCATAAAGGAAACATAAAATTTCCACATTTCAATCATGAGATATCAATACAACACATTGATATAATAACATTATGAAAACCATTTTCAATACTAAAATAAAAGAAAAGTAAATCATGGTATTTATTTTTCTTTTAAAAAGAAGGTATGGCTTGTAGAGGAAGCTGAAACTCAAATAACGGTCACGACGGCGGAGAAGTCGTTGTCGCCGCATACGTACGACAAAAACATTCCCTTTTGTCATTTAGTAAACGCTTCGTATAAAAAAAGATTCCTTTTGAATAAACGTAAAAGTCAAAGGGGTTTATACACCGTATAAAAGAAAGTTGTGTATAAAATAAAATATGCCTCAATGAAAGGAGATTGAGACGAAGTCCCATACCTCGTATCCGACTTGACCCGACCGTTCTTTAATCTCCTGAATAATAAACTTGAGTTAATATCTACTTTCTTATGAATCTTTGTCAAGTTCATTATTCCTTTTATACCATGTTATGAACATCATGTAATCAGTTAAGTTAATAATGTTTATTTTGTCGGTATTTGGTTCTTAAGTCAAAAATAGACTTCTTACACTTACATGTTGTTAATTTGGTCAAAGGTTCACTATATCCAGAATGGTATTCATGATGTAGATATCATATATGTCATATATATCGAGTACATACATGCATTTATAATATTACATCACATTTAGAGGTAAGAAATGAAATGCACCGTTCATGGAGACGGTAAGCCGTACGTACGCATGAACGCTACTTCCATTTCTATTTCATATTTTCTGGAATGGAATCATAATGATATAAGAGTATATTATAATTCCAGTATAATAACATATATAATATCATTAACTTTATCCTTTACACATCCCACATATGGTATTAACGAATCAAATCACTTTTAGGGGGCGGTAGTCCGCATTTCCTAAAATGAAGATATCGTGTTTTACCCATAATGGAAACCATAAAGGTATGCCCAAAATGAAAAAAAAAACAGAAGCTTAAGGAAAAAATAAACATATTATATATCATATATGAAAATAGTGACATCATAATGGCCACCTTTGAAGGTGTTAAATGAGTGTTGAACAATCATCGTTTCGGGAGGCAGAATTTCTCCATCCACGGAAACCGTATGTTCTTTAACCATTTGATGTAGTTGTGTGAGAGTGTAGCTCAAATAAATATTATAACAACATCCTTGTATATTTAAGATACTGGTGTTGTTACAAAATAAGTAAATAAAAAGAGTTTAGGGGGTTGGAGAAGCAAAATAAAACAAATGAACATGAGAGAACGAATTACCTTAAAAAGTGTAACTCCTTTTGATTTGAGCCTAAAGGCTTCCTTTGAAAAGATTCTGCCCAAAGGGAATCCTCTAGGATGAGGAGAGGGATGTGGAGAGAGAAAATGGGCAGGGTTTGGCCGAGCCAAAGGCTTTAAGAGTGTGTGAAATGAGGTAGAGGTGGGGGCCTTTTATAAGAGGAGAGGAGGGGCACTTTTGGAAAGTAAAGAAACATTACTTTATTTGAAAATGTGTTTCGGTTTTAAAAGGTCCCACATTGATATAATTCGTGGATAAGGTGATAAGGGTTCGAAATCCACTCATCCAATTGGTTTTGGCCATGTGTAGTTCATATATTTTACATTATCTTCCCATTTTATTGAAATCGTCAAATAATGATGTCATCGCTTCATCATTATTATGTCATAAATAATTTAATTTATTTAATGTCTAAAAATCATAAAAAAATACTATGATGTAGGAACGCTTTTTAGCTTTCCAATGATTATTTATAATAAAAATTTGTACTTGTATAACCCCACTTAAAAATTGTTTTCCTAAAACATATTATGTTTGTGTCAATTTCACTTTAACATTAAATAAAAAGTAATTTATGTCATTTCCCAACGAAAGTGGATCCATGGGGTCCCCAAGTTGACCCATGGCATGTCATGGTCGGCCATGACACAACCAATGAGGTTGGGACATGTTTCTAGGTCATTTTATTTTATTAAATTATTATTTATACCTTAAACTACCCTAATTACCACTAATCGTGATTAAGAACTTAATAAGTTACTATTCACCAAAAAATTATTATAATCTCATTGAACCACATTTTACATACTAATGACAACCATGTATGTCGGATTTTTAAAATTCAATACACATTAGTGGTAAACTTTCATTTAACTGAAAAATCAGTTTGCTTGATTACCACTTAGTGGTTTCACTATTCATCAAAAATTGAAGTTTTTCAGAAAATTACCAAAAATTCACCCTAAGCTATATTTGATATTCCGAATTCAAAAATGAAGTCTATTTTACAAAATTCAAATCATATAAGTCACATTAATTAATTTAATAATTAATTCCCGCTGCCAGAGCAAAAGCGTGTTTTTACAAAACAATAAGTATCAAAAGATTGACACCAGTTTAAGTCTAATTTCAAAGTGAAATTGCTTCCAATGACCACCATTGGATAAAATGGTAAAAATATATTCTAATTTCACTTCAAAACCAATTAAAAACATAATCTAATCATATAAATAAATTAGATTAAAAAGCAGTTTTGATGCAAAATGCAGTATTTTTCACTATTCATTAAAAAATGAATATTGTCAGAAAAATACCAAAAATTCACACAAGGTAAATTTTGATGTCCCAATCATAAAGGATAAGTTTATTTTGACAAAAATAGTTTATAAAATTTTCAAAATATATATTCAAAAATGGTTTGCCATCAAAAGGTAGTAAAACAATCTTGTTAGAATATTAGTTTATTCCATGCATAAGATTGTATTTATTTTCATTTTAAGCCTCTAAAACACTATCTTAATCATTAATAGAAATGGATAAAAATATCTATTATTAATTACTTACTTGGGATGTTACATAAAAGGACCATTATTGGATATCTTTTAAGGAATAGATTTTTAAGTAATTCTTTACCAATTCAGTTAAGTTACCAAAGGCTATGGAATGTCTTGGATTCCAATAGGGGGATAAAATTATGTTATATTATTCTCATCATTTTATCGAGTTGGTACTATATATTCGAAATCTACCCAAGGTTGATTTTCTCCTGGATTTTGGTTTAATGGATGTCCTTAAACCATTTATGTCATATCCAATGTTTCCTGTTGACCATGACTCTCATTGAATGTTACTGGTTTATTTTTTCAAGGTTGAAAAAGTCTTGGTAAAAGTGCAAGAGGAAATGGATATTTCTTATATTCTTGGGTGTGACATAGGATGCTCCAATATAGAAAAAAGTGATTGTTCCAATTCATAGGGAAATTAAGAAAATAAATTATTTCATCTCATTTGGTTCCTCTTTAAATAAGTATTCATGTTTACTAACATTATATAAACGTTTTTCATATGATAAATGCTGGTCCAAAGAATCCTAAAACCTATCATGCTTGTGGCCATCTGGTTCATCTGTAGAGGTTCTTCTGGGTTTTTTATACATCTTATAATAGTTAGAGATCATCATCTCTTTACAAAAATGGAGAGAAATTGGGAGTTTCAACACAACAGGGATATGAACATAAGACCCATATTTAATAATTTTCATGTGATGAAGGATTCATTGATGGAATTTAATGCTAATTATGGTTGTTTATCTCTATGTTGAAGTAAAGACTATTTGAGTTTTATTTTATGTAGTTATTTTTTCATTGGGATTTTTAGAGTTTTATTTATTGTTTTTATATTATATTTTTTGAATTTTTTCCCGGTCTCTTTGTTAAATTATAACTTATTAATGTAAGAATCTTCACTATTATTTTAGCTCAGTCGTTCTTCCTAGATTTTTGATGAGTTTATTAGAGGGAGTTTGAATCTAATATAAATTCAAATATAGTGGGTATACTAGCATTATTGAATTTATCATGTTGAATGGTTGTACTTATACACTAAATAATAGTTTTTTTCCAATGTTGATCTTCAATATTCTTCTCTTTTTTGTAATAAAATAATGATTTATGTTTGTCTCCTTATGTCATCCATCTGTGTGAACCTCTTTTGTCAAGTTTTGGGTTATTTTGAGGTGATATTTGTGTTAAAAATTTATTATGATATCTATTTGATAATTACTTATGAGATAATTGTTGTTTTGGGAATGGATATTCCTCATTTTTTGTTCTTATATCCACTCATCGTGATGTGG
Source organism: Viscum album (assembly GCA_963277665.1). Lineage (NCBI taxonomy): Eukaryota > Viridiplantae > Streptophyta > Magnoliopsida > Santalales > Viscaceae > Viscum > Viscum album. The sequence continues at coordinate 1,127,748,727 of OY728128.1, read as the reverse complement.
GATTTGTTTTACGCGCATGGTTCAAAATTATTATTATACATAGTAAATATTTGGCATGTGTTGTGGATCCCTAGAGACATTTCTTTTGATTATATGTCATCTTGATTTGAAATTAAAGGGATCTATTATTCTTAGAGTGTAGTATTGGGTTACCCTCACTTAACCTATGGTTAGAATACATAGCTTTATACAAGGCATGTTTCTAAATGAAACATTTTGATTTGTTATCTAATGTAAACTCACATGACATTTTGGGTGGTTTTACACAAAATAATAACATATTATGACCTCTTAATTCAATGTAATGTTTGAGGATTTTAGGTGAGGTTATTTTAAGGTTGTCCCATAATTTTTTAGTTATGTTCCATTCCATGGAGATGTTGTGTAGTTTTTTTATTGTATATAAAGGATTATCCCTTAATGGATCCTCTTTTCAGAGTTTCTCATCCATATAAAAAAACTTCTTTATCATTCTTTGATTGTTTGGAATTTTGAGTATTGATTTTTGAGTATTTTTCTTATGATATCAGGATATCCTTTAGTGAAGTTCGTTTTTAGTATTAGTTTACTTCAGTATATGTTGAACGTTTTGAGTTTATTAGGTTTTTTGTTTAGTAGTGTAACCTTGTTCATCTCATTTTCCTTGATACTTTTCACTATAATCTTTATCAACCAATGTACTTCAAGATTTCAAGGGCCGTAAATCCTTATGGTGGGGAGAAATGTAACATCCTAACTTTTCTCTTGGCCTTATGTGGCCACTTTTGTTTATTTCTCAGTTACTTATGATTTAGAAGGATGATTCAGAATCATTTAGTGGGTGTAGACCATGTTTTCTTTATCTAGAATAGAAATAGTAGGACCACCAAATTTAAAGTGAGGACTATCGTCTAGTAGTTGGGATGTAGGTGGATACAATAGACATTATTTTAGCAACCAACTAACTAGTGGTTATGTTAGAATCATGTTTTAGTAGGAGATGCTATTTATTTTTAACTGATCCCTATTTTCTATCAATTTCTTATCCCTTGACCATTCCTTGACCATTATGAACCTAGAGGCTCTCATTGTGAGATTTTGGATTCCCTAACATCAATTTAGGTTCTATCAATGTGTCCTTCATCATTTTGGTTCCTGATTGGTAAGACTTACTTATTTATTATCATATATCCTTTTTTTTTGTTATTATTCACCAAGGGTTATAAAATCCAAGTGTTAACATTAGATCTATATTATAAAATTGTAATTTGTATCTATAGGGATATCCTTTTTTCCTTAATTAATAACTCTACTTTCTTGATATTTTCATATGACGATCGTGATTTCAAGGTAGGTGTCCAATAATCTCTCATTAGAACTATATGAATGACTACTTGGGATTTAATATTGAGTATTTAATGTAATTTAGTTTTTATTCTTATATATTGTAGCTATATCACATATTTTGTGATTTATTGATATTTTTCTGAAAATAAGAAATGTGTATTTTTATAAAGTTTGATTTGAAAATATTTTTAAAGAACTGTTTCATTTTTTGTGAAATTTAAATTCTTGTTTTTCTCTAGATTTTCTCCTCGAATTATTTATGATAATGAGATCCAAAATGTTGAGTAAAATAGGGTTTTCAAAAATTGTGTGAATTCCACCCCTTTTGAGATACTTTTTTGAGAAAAAAAATTATTAAAGTCCAATGATTTATAAATATATTTTCATTGTTTTTAATAGATTGATAATTGATATAGATTTTGAGTAGGCATGATTGGAGAATTAAATCACTTATTGGAAAATGGAAAACCAATAAGAAATTCACCTATTTTTTTGATGAAAATAATGATTTTTTCTACTATTATAATGATATATCCTTTATTATAGAAATGAAATGAAATGAAATGAATTGATATTCATGATAAAGAAGAATATTATTATGTGGTTTTTAGAGGTGTGAGAAATATACATGATTTATTTGTAAACATGATGACATGATATTATATATGGTATGATACTATATTTTATATTATCACCTCTATTTGAATTTCACGGGAAGACTTGGGTATCTTGGTGGAAGTATAGGTGCACATGTACACTAGTTTAGAATCATGCTCTCGGTAGTGGCCCTAGGTGAGACCTAGGTCAATATAATGGATTTTTCTATTAGTTAGGCCATGATAGGGTAAGACTAGGTGTTTGGGAAGATGTTGATTCATATACTAATTTTTTTTCTATATGAAAACATTATTTCCTCGATAACCATGTTGAATCTATTCTACATTATTTAATTTTAGTATAAATGTTTTCCATGATATTGATTTAGGTATAAATTTTATGGTATGGTTATTTTTGGATATGGTGAAATGATACCTTATTTTCTCCATTATTTTATTATAACAATTTTAAAATAAAATTTATTAAAATTTTGATGTGCAAAAATAATTTTTTATTTTTTTGGGAACGAGATTTTTTTTCTAGAAAAATGGTGTTTTCAATGAAAGTGTTTAATATATTCCAATTTGATGAAAAAATAAAAAAACCTATTTATTATGTTTACATTAAAAATTTCATTATATGGGTTTGAATTTAATGTGATATGATTTGGGTTGGTAGGTGGATTCCTACAATGATTCTATATCATTTATATTTATATATTGGAGTTTTAGCTAGTTGATCAGCATCATGAATATTTTTTTATATCTTTGGGTTTGAGATTTGATTGAGTTTAATGTGGATTTTGCACACATTAACATATCTATATTGTTGTTTAGTATCTTTTTTATTATTTTCAAGTGTATCGACCATCAACTTTATTATCATATCAATTATCTTTCTATGAGGTTTTTTTATTTTTGGATAAATCATTTATACCTCCATGGTCTTTTATTTTGGTATTTATTTTTATATATTTATGTTTATTGGTTCAATAATTCCCAAGTGTTTTCCTATTATTCCCAAACACTAGTTTCCATCCCATGGGGATCAGGACGTCCCTTTAAGCCAGTAGTGATTTATCTTGGATGTTGGTTCAGGTGGTATTCAGGATTGGTTCATTATTTGGATGACTTGGTGAGTTTGACTGAGTACCCTATTCAGATACCAGATATACTAGGCATAATTATTGGATAACAAAAATAAATATTTCAATATATGATTATAAAATTTTCCTAAATAATTATATGCATTATGGTAGAAATTTTCTTGGTATTTCACCTAGAGGAAACCTAGGAGAATCCAATAAGTTCTGTTTTAATAGTTGTTTGTCGGATATGAAATGGTAACACTGTGTTAGTTTTTGAATAGTTTCTATGAAATAAAAATGAATTTTCCTTTTAATGATACAGGTGAGAAAAAAATAAATATTCCATGATTTATGTTTTATGGAATGTCATGAGAGGGTTATCCTATTTGATTTTTTTTGGGGAGTTTTAATATATGTAATGATCTATGCTATGGATGACTGGATCTTATGTTATTTGAGTTAGAAGAAAAGACTCACTGGGTTTGAAAGATTCTTTTAAATATGTAGGGTTAAATATATATATGAATTTCATTATTTGGTTTATTTTTTTGATAATTAAAATATAGTGTCCTCAGTAGGTGATAGTTATATTATCTCTATTATAATGGATGCACATCCCATTGTTATTGAAAAAGGATTTTATACTATGATAGAATTATTATGACATGGAAATATTTTTTAGAGTGAGAGTGTAACGTTAATTAGTGTTTAACCTAGTGGTATTCTATAAAGATTGATATTTTTAACCATAGGACATGTTTGGGATTTTTATTCTTTGTAATAATTTTGAATGTTTCAAAGGGTGTGATTGTAGACCTAATTTTGATCTATATTGAATCACAATATGAAGAACCATAAAACATAAATTATTAATCATCAAATTTGGAAAATATAGGTTTAGTTGAGTAATGTTATGGCTTATTCATAAACCCGTGAATTAGGTTATTTTCCAACATTTTTTATATTACAAATTTTGTTGTTTTAAAAATACATACCTGGATATATCTTGGAATAAATTAAGGAAAAATTGGTATTTTCCTATTAATATTTTTTCTCACACACTTTATCCCTATATTAGTGGGGGTTTATACAATATTTATGATATACATGTATAATACTAGGTTATAATACTATATGGTATATATAATCATTGTATGTTTTAGAGATAGAACTATGCTAGGACTCATGGATTTATTATGGAGACACTTTTTTAACATACTATATAATAATTATAAAAAGTGAATAACCTTAATTTATGTGATATAAAACCTTTATAACTTAATTTTATATTTCATTTTTATATATATTTTTTAGGTTATAGAAACATTAGTTTTAACATGTGAACTCTAATATTCATTATGAATAATTTTTTTAATTATTTATCTATTAATTACATTAATGATATAAAGAGTATACTCAACAATTTTTTTATCATAGGCTCTTTCTACTATTCACAATCTATTTTCTATGAGTTGGCCCAATTTTGGCCATTTCATATCCACTATCTTGATACTATTCGAAAGAATAAAATTATATAGATTGTTGTGAACTCATGGATACACTTAGTGTGTTTCCCATTAATTCCATTCATAGGTGTAGTAAGTCTAAATAACTGACTAGACGTGGTATCTAACACCTCTTCATGGTCCCCATTGAGATTGTAAAAAAGAAATTAAAATTGTGATCATCCTATTAATGATTAATATATAATGTAATTTTTTTTGATGTCCAATATCATAATAATAATCATGTATACATGTTTTTTCATACATAAATTCTTGAGCATCAAACCAAGAAAAATATGTTCATGATTACCAAGACCAAGAATTTTTTTTATTTCGTATTAATCTAGATAAAACGATCAACGATTTTGTATTCCATTACTAATAAAGTAAAATTTCTTTCATTACTATTTAATTAATATCATAATATTTTTAATTCTCATGATGAGAGCTACTTCACTATGGCCATATATGATACCATTTTCAATTGGAATATAATTTGATGATTTATGATATATATAATTAATGGTCTAAAGATAAAGAACTATTAAATATAATCAATTTTAGGAATTTATTATAACACAAAGTACATTGAATTCATACTATGGATTTATCTATATAATATCCCCATTTTGGAGATAAAAATGTGTGAACATCATTAGATGAAGTCCTAATAATCATATTCCCTGGACACCAAATAATTTTAAATCAATTATGTCCAATTTAAATGATGTATCTTCACTACATGGAATAACATTATGAATATTTTAATTCAATTCCTAGGATCTCCATATATTGGTAAATGATAAAACCTATTGGTGGGAAAAATCCCTTAATGTATCATTTGAAGCATTTTTGTGGGGATTGTATTTGTTGAAAAAGAGGGCCTCCATGTTTTGTTTGTTGAAAAAGTAGACAACGATCTTTATTTTGTTCGAAAAAGGGGGTTACATGGTGATTTGATGAGTTCTAGATATTTTTTTGACAATCCATGATTGAAAGAATAACCTCAAAAAGGAATGGAAAATCTAGAGGTGGTACAAAAAGAGAAAATACAAGATTGCGCTGTTTTCAAGTGTTTTCCAAATTTTTGGGTCTCAAAATCATAAAATGGAGAAAAGTGTTTTTGGAAAATGGACATCCATTCCAGTTTCTTAGAGTATTGTAAATTTGTGTGCCATATGTTTTTCAAGATCAGAATATTAAAATATGTAAAAGTAAATATGGGCTCCCAAGTACTGGTTTGGGTGTGCAAGGTAACTAGGGAGACAGAGACTTGGGCGGATGGACTTGCACGCTAGAAGGAAACTTGCGTGAAGCGCATAGGGTGCCTAAAATTCCTAGAAATAGTGTTCCACCCTCCTCATTTTTGACAAAGCTCAATACTTAGGGAAAATTTGAGCTATAGTCGCACATGTGATTTGGGTGCGCAAGTGGTGGTTTGGGCGCACAAGTATAAAGTTATTCATAAGTTGCCTAACAGTTGATAGTTGCATGCCAATATTGATTTGGGAGTAAATGGGTGAGAGTCTCCAAAGTTCTAGGTTTGAAAAGGGAGTTTCACACAAGTTTTCAGGTGAAACTTGTGTGCTAGGCTTGTAGAATCACACCACATGATCGTTGCATGAAAATATTGATTTGGGAACAAAAGGGTGTGAGTTGCTCAAGTATTGTGTTGATGAAGGGAGGGTTGTGCAAGTGGTTTAGTGATACATGCATTCCATGATTAGATAATCATGCTAGTCATTCTAAGGTTGTGAGAAATTTGGAATATTACTTGGTACCTTTGGTGCAATATGAGATTCATCTGCACGTGAATGTTGGACATCAATAGAGCTTCTACATACAAGGGAAGATGCATTAATTTGTGATAATAAAGGGACTTACAAGTTTTTAACATGTGAGTGGATCTTTTGAAGAAGTAGTGCGCACACTTTAGTTGAGAGATCCGTGAAATTTTATGTTGGGAGTGATTGAAAACCAGGAGGGATAGTGAATCTGATTCAATCTTTGTAAACATAAGTGAAGATTTAGTGGATTTGGTACATCAGCACATTGATGGTGTAGGCTCCTTGGACGTATCCCAGTGAGGGTGAAACAAGTAAAATTTATGCATCCGTTGAATGCTTTAATTTTTGTTTATACTCTACAATGGAAAGAGAGAGAATCGAGTTTTTTCTAACGATGAAACATGATCAAATGGTTGGTTGTTTAAATCTGTCATACCCAAATTTACCCCCCTTAAGGGTATCTAGCCTAGTGGACCTAACACCTATAAATATGAAAGATATATTAAGTAAATTTTTACAAATCCAAGGAATATAAAAAAAATTTGTAATAAACATAAAACATATACATAATAAAATAAATATTATTTATTAATAAAAATTTAATTATGAATGTTAATTTTAGGTTTCCAACCCAAATAATGAAAATATCCTTTATATTATAAAATTATTTATCGAATTTTATAGGAAATGTTACAAACCTACATGAAACATTCCCTAATATATTATTATCTACGATTATCATTGATGGAATCTTGATAAAAATTTGTGTTGTACATGAATCATAGTCTATTTACATTTTTACAAACAAACCATGTGTCAACCATATTCAAATATTAAAGATCCTAAATTTAGTTATTATTTTACCCTAAAAGAAAATATATAAGGGATGAATTTATCATGGTGAATAACAGGGATATCAACATGAAATACTATTTTTTTCATCTTCACACACTTTTAAACATCTATTGCAAAACCATTTCAAATCACTAAATAATAGAGAAAAATAAATTTCATCATCATCACTAAAAATTTTAAAATTAAAGAGAAAAAATAATTTAATTGTACAGTCTTAAATTTTTTGTATATAGTTACTTAATTAGATAGTTTTTTTAATAGATTAATTCACTTTAAATAAAAAACTAAAATGAAACCCTGGAAAATTTTATTAGTAAAAAATTATTATTATTAGAATATGAACATTATAATGTAGCCACTACGTTGAAAAATATGTATAATGGTAACCACAATACGAAATATGTATATAAATAAAAAATTAATTTCATTTTAAATACTAATTCGTTGATGGAATTCAATTATTACACTTAAATAACTAATAAAATCATTCTAGGCATGAAAACATATTTTACAAAAAATTACATTTTTTATGAAATGTAATTTATTTTATTAAATTTAATTTATGATTATAATGTAATTTATTTATAATATATAAATATTAATTTTAATAATCCCCTAATAGTTATAACAATAAAATTTATAAAAAAAAATCATTTTTATGCTTCAAAATATGTTTTACTAAAAATAGTTTTTCATGTGTAATGTGTTATTATATAGAAAATATTATTTATCAAAACTATAAATTGATTATAATAAAATGGTTTTAAAATTTTTTTTAGGGTATAAAAATTTTATAATAATTTCCTTTAAGTTTTTTATATAAAAACAACTTAATAACTAAATATTAGCCGTCGAGTTAAAAAAATTATTTTACAATGTATTCTTTTTATAAACATTATTTAATTTTATGTAAATAAATTAAATTTACCTCATTTAAATTATGATTTCTATATAATACACTAACACCCACCCACAGATATATATATATGTATGTATTAACACCCATTTAAATTTTAATCGATATGAAATTCCCTTAACAACAATTAAGGATTAAAAATTCATTTTTATATAAAAAGTTTCTATATATTATATTCTTTAATTAAAAATTAACTTTCTAATATTTAGAAATTATATTAAATTAAATGGGTTCCAAACTCTAATTTATAATTTTTTTATGAAGGGTCATATTATATTCTTATAAAAAGAATAATTTCCTTGGTTAATTTTTAATCATGGGTATTAAGGGAGAAAAATTGGTAACCTAAATGGATAAAATTTTATTGAGATTAACTGATTCATATAACATATATAAGAAAATTTTATAATGAAAATTCATACTTAAAAATCTATCCAAAAATTTCTCACCTGACACCAATGAGATTCTATTTTTACCCCAAACCTATAATTCAGTTTCAAGGAAAAGCCCTTTTTTGACCTATAAAAAGATGTCACTTCCACCAACTTCAAGGAAAAATCATAGTTAATAAATTACAATTAAATCAATATAGTTTAACTATATTATAATATCTATCCAGGTTTTATATCCCTTGGTTTCATTCGTTTTCTCCAAGTCCTCTAATTCCAAAAGGTATTTCAATAGACAACCTAAATACCCAACATGAGTATTATTCACCCCTAATCTTTTCTTCTTTATCATTCTCATCCATTATATTCCATTAATATATTATCCATTATTATATAAGGACATATATATTATTAGTATATTTAGAAGATGTTATAATAATGGAATAATCATTATCCACATTTTCTTTATTCTAAAGAAAACTGAAAACATCATCCAAGCATACTTGTTGACTACCGCCTCAATCAAAGCCAAGTTCTGTTTTTCAAAGAAAAATTAAATGTATTATTTTAAGAGGTATTTAATGAATAAATATGATATTTAAAATATTACTAATGTTTTTTAATTGTAAATAAATTTATACCTTCCTTCGTTTCTATGGAAATTGAAGACGTCGTTCTTGAGAACGTGTAGACTACCACCTCCACAAGTGACATGTTCTATTTTTCACCAACACCTTAATTTATTTGTTAAAGAATAAATTTAATGAATACATATGATACTATTTATGAATATATATCATTAATATGGTTATGAAAATATTACACATGAGTTGATCATCATTACAAAGTAATCCATTGAATTCAGTAGATTACTAGAAACAAGATCATTATATATCCCATTTTCATGAACCAAGCCCATGGTTTTTATATAACAAACATCAAGATATATAAATAAAAATAAAAACGATTTAGATATATTTTATAATATAGTTATTATGAACATATCATCTAATATTGGGTTTTTACATTGTCATTAAAAAACATCGGTGAAACAATAAAAATTACAATATTCTATTATAAAAATAAGTAATAAATAAATAATAAATATAAAGTAAATGATATTAATCCTGATTTTATATATATTATTGAAATATATTTTTCAAAAATACCATATTTTCGACTCATTTAGTTCTTTTAATTTCAATAAATTTTCTTTCACCACTTTGGCTAGGGTTCTTTAAAAACTAAGGGTATAGTATTGAATTTAGTTCTTTCAGAAAAGTTTTATATTGTGAATATCTTTTTTATTATATGTAGAATTTTTTTAATTATTTTCATATTTTATCATCATTATCTATTTAATAATTATATTTAATGATTTACTTTATTTTTCCTCTCTTCAGTATGTTTTGGATCAAATGCCATGAAATTCGTATTTGGTTGTCATGAATCGATTTATATTCTTATGTCAAAATGATTCTTTTTTACTATGATCTTATAATATAGTGTTCTTATTATATATGATTATATCATTATTAAATTATTCATTATTTTATGGGAAATTTCATTTCTATATTTTTCCCTCAATAAAGGTTGATGATGTTAAGAATATTTGTAGTCCTTTCCAAATGAATTCTCTATCCTCCATATCTATATTTCAATTTAATTCCATTAATATCATTCATTATTTCCAAACCCAAATTAATTTTTTTGGTGATCTTACAATTTCAATTTACATATATTTAAATGAAACATTTATCTCAATTTTTATGATTTGGATTTTAATAAAGGTATTTATTAAAATTTCAAAATAGAATTTTTTTACTTTAATAACTATTAATTTTATCTTATAGTTAACATTTTTCTATTAAATCCCACTATTTATTTTTTCGGAGGTCCCATTATCGAAAATTAATTTTAAAATTAATTTTTTTTCCAAAAAAATTTTTTAGATTTTTTTAGAAATGAAATTTCAATGTAACCAGTAACTTCTTTTTTTATAACTATGATAATATGTTTTATAGAACCTATTTTACTATTTATTTAGACATTTTGAAAATAATTCATTTTGAAACATCCCTTGCATGATTTAAAATAGGATTAAAACTAATTTCAATTCTTAATTATTTTTTAAAGTGACTAAAAATTATTTTATATTTTTTATAGTAAGAATCTATTTTTAGAAAGGAGTTCGTGATTTTAAAATTAATTTTAAGGCTTGTGTTTCTTTTAAAGGGGTATTTTTTATTTTTATAAATTCTTAATTAATGTACTAAAATAATATTTCATTGATAATTTTTTTATAGAAACCATTTTCGGTATTGAATTAGAATATTTATTTTCAAGATTCATATATTTCAATTTTAAGAAAATGATTTTAAAGATTTTTCATTCACTCTAAAAAATGAGTATTTTATTTCAACTGTTTTTATAAAATAATCCTAAATGTGTTTTTTCATATATTCTCACTTCCTTTAATCCTAATTTTGTTAATGTTTTATCATGTTACAATCTACATTATATTAGTTTATGCTTACGAATATTTGGTTTTAGGTAAGATTTCATGAAACACATTTCATTCCATTGGGTTATTTATGTAGTGAAGAAATGATAAATTATTTTTCAACCTTGTAAAAAATAAGTACTATTTTCATAAAGAGATATATTTTCTCTGATAAAGCCCAATGTGATGGATTAATTTTAATGAAGCCATGAGACTGCATGGGTATGAAAAAAAATCCTAAGATGGGTGGGATTGAGATTATATATCCCACCAATGATTTGAAAAAACATGATATCTCAAGAGATAATTTGAAAGGGAATGGGGAGTAAACCCTAAACACTAAGGTACTATGTATATTATGTGAAGTGTGGGCCAAAAATTCAAAATCCCTTAAATATATTGGGTAAGGATGTATATCTCATTAGAATACATGCCAAGGATAGTAGAGAACCTAATCTACTATGGGTCTTAATAAGCTTTTTTATTTGATTATGGAGTGAAATAAATCCAATATGGGACACTATCCACTATATTATAATTGAATTTAAATTGAGACTTGAAAAAATAAATGATTTTTGAATTATATGTTTGTGAAATAATATTATATTTTAAAAATTTCTCGTTTTATGATGACCCTTGACTTTTGGTATGATAATATTATTATGAATCAATTTATTATTGGTGAACCATATCTATTAGATTATAATTATATAATATTATGTTCATAGACCATTACTATTCTCTCATACCCACATGATAATGTTATGTTCACTTATGATAATCAATTATCATCTCTTATGTTTACCCTTAATAATCATATAATATTATCCCTTTATTATGATTATATTCTCTAGGTTATAAAGAAGAAAATAATTAAGATAAATCTATCGGGTTACTATATAAGTAAATTTTTTTTTGGAGTTTTTGAGGATTTTTTTAATAAAATAATGTGATTTGTATCTCTTCCTCAAAACACTAAATGGTTATGGTCGTCATGTTTTTGTGAATTTTTTCTGAGATGTAATGTAAATTAGTAATATATGAGGAATTATCTTCAGTCATCATATATTTTTTAGATTCCAGTTTGTAAAATATTTTTTGGGCCACTGGACCTTAGAGTGCTAGTTTATGCGGCTTCATCTGGTATCAAAGTATGGTTTTTTTATTTTTAGAGATTAATATTTTAAAACATATTGATTTCCCTAGGTATTATTTAAAATATAAAAAATATCATATTTTTATAATGTATAGAGTGAGTGGTTTCATATTAATGATGTTCATGTATGTATACTAACAAGTGGATGTAGACTCTAGAACTGATGATCTAAGGTTTAAAAACTATAATAGGTATGTTGGGTATTAAATCATTTTTCAATAGATGCCATACAACAGATTTGAAACTACTTGAGGATATTATCTAGTTACATCACAATATATTTAACCATTATGAGGTATTTGAATATATTTTGGACAGAAAACCTAATAGTAAATAACCATGAATAACCTAGATCTATACATATATATATTCATAAGTTAGGTTTTTCACATCATTTATCTATTACTTTTTCTATGGTTATAATAATATTTTAGAGATTTATTAATTTTATCATACCTCAATTTTATTTCATTAATGTAATGTATATATTAGTGATAAACTAAGTAAAAAATTTATATGAGGGGAAATGTGGTGATTGTCTTATTGAGAAATCAAATGAGTTAGATGATGGGGTTAATGATGTTGTTGTAATTATCACCAAACTATCTCCTGTAATGATAAACATCATAAAAATTTAGATAATAATAAACTAACCAAATAAGATAAGTAAGGAGTTTCATAAACATTTAGGTGAAAATAGAAAACTTGGAAATAATATTTAACTTCTTACATATTAAGAATGTTGGAAAAATCACCCACATGGATGTATTAAAGGAATAATTTTTTTTGAAGTATGTAAGGATTGAACATCAGTCCCATGACTATAGAAGATATTTAAAGATGATATTAAATAAAATTTAAGGTATAAAGGTCCCAAAAAATGATCCACCCAAACTTCAATTCCCTAAATTAAGGGTGTTTTGGAATTATGAAAATTGATGATCTAACCCAAGGGCTATCCAAAATAGTAGTGATGAGAAACGTCTAAGGGAATATAGAAGAACCAATTCAATGAATAACACTGTTATGGATTATGATAATTATTGTAAAATTATCCTCCGATTAATATTTTTTGATCTAGTATTGTACTATATTTCAGGCCACTCTACTATATCTAGGACGATTTTAAGACCATACAATCACTTCCCTAATGATTTGATTATCATATAATCCTCTACTTTTATGTTAATTAAATCGTATTTCAAAATTTTTCTTTAAAATTTCTCTATTAAAATACTATTATTTTTTATTCAGTTACATTTTAGGTGATTTAGGACATTGATTATCCCTCTCTACATAGATCCCATGTCAATTGACGAAACAGGGAAGCCACATTTCAAAATTCGAAACAAAATATGATCATATATTAGTGAAAGTCGGACTATTACTTACTTATCAAGACTTAAACCATCATATTGGTCTTAATAATAAATTATTATATTATTTTCCTAGTCTTACCCAAGTAAGTGAGGTTGATATTTCCATAGAAGTTATATATCATTTGATAAATATGTTAAGAATGCTATCATTTATCCTCTTGAGAGAGAAAATTAAATTTTACTAGATGTGCTTAATTATAAGGGGTAAAATGTAAAACCATGATATTTTAGTATATATAAAATTATTTATATACTATTTTTAATATATTTATACACACACAATACCAAAATAAAAAAACTTGACCTGTTTTTTTAAGAAAATATTACAATTATTAAAATGAGAGCAATATAATATAGTCATTAAGTTGTAGAATATGGATAAATGAAATATCATTACAAAAATATTTATATGAATACAACTGAATTCAATTTCTATAATTATTTGATGTTATTAAATTAGGGTATACAAATTCTAATTAAATCATTTAAGGCATAAAATATATTTTACTAAAAATAGAGTTTTATATGATATGTATTTAAATATATTATGGTTAAATGATGATTTTAAAAAAAATATTACCTAATAATATATTTAAAAGATAAGTTAAAATCTATCTAATATTAATAACTAACAATATAAAAATGAATAAAATCATTTTTATGCATAAAAATGTATTTTACTTAGAATTATCATTTAATTCATAATGTGTGCTTATAAAAAAAGTGCTATTTATGAACATTAAAAATTTTTGTCTAAGAAAATAGTTTTTAAATTAGAATAATTATATCCAAATTAGATAATAAGGTTATTTTATTATTTTACATAACGACAATTTGTAATTGTAAATACTCATTAACACGGTAAACTAGTTATTTTTGAAACAATTTTTTTTATCAACGTTATATAATTTTATCTAAATAGAAAATTTGAACAGTTATAAATTATGAATTTAAAATAGTATCTATATATATTAAAATATATCAATAGTAAGTTAAATATTAATTTTTATGAAATTAGTTTAGGAACACATAAGAATTAAAATTTTATTTTTCTCTAAAATGGTTTTTGCTGTATATTTTATGTTTAAATTATAAGGATGATTTTATAATATTAAAAAATTTAATTAGTTTAAATGGATTCTAAATTTCGAATTCTCATATCTAAATTTGTTATAAAGCTTCATATTATATTTTTAGTAAAACAATTATCATATTTTTTAACCAAGGTTGTTATGTGTTAAAAATACATAACTTCAGCTACTAAAATTTTATTAAGTTAAAATGAGAATTATTATTTATATAAGAAATGTTTAATGTTAGAATGAAATAAATAAATTTATTACCAAATTTTACTCTCCTGGGTCCCTTGACTCCCATGGTATTCTATTCTTACCCCTTACCCACCATTAAATTACTTTGAAAATCCCCTCTTATTCACCTATAAACAGAGGACACCTCCACCAACATCAAGAAACACTTCTTATTTTAAATTCAACTGAAAATATAAAAAAATTAACTCTCTTATAATCCATATCCCTATTTGATACCCCTTGGATGCCAAAAAATTTACCAAAGTCCTCAAATTAAAATATATATTTTAAAAAAACTCAAATCCTCAATGTGAGTATTATGCACCCCTAGTCTTATCTTCTTTATCATTCTCATCCATTATCTGAAAAAAATATCTTTCCCATTATAATATATTTATTTAGGTATTATAAATATAAATAAATTCTTCTATAATAATTTAATATTCATTCTACACACTTTTTCCCAATTTTATAGAAAAGAAAAAATTTAATCATATATATGGTTAGAAAATAATTCAAAATTGAAAACAATTCAATTGGGTTTTTCAAATTTAGAAAGATCATGATGAATTTGATTAAAATTTTACGTTATATAAGACATATATAGTTAGTCATGTATTTTATATGCAGTCTCACCTTTAACATTATATGTATCACATATATACCTTACATGATGACATTCAAAGTTATTAAATTTTCTATGTCTTATAAATACTCAATTCATCTTATACATTTTAACTAATTAATAAATTTCATTTTTAATATTATAAAATATGTAATAAATATTAAAACTTATGTATCATCATATAAATTTTAATAATAAATAAAGATATATTATTCTTAAGGATTATGATAGTCTATATAACATGGCATATGATATGTTAAATAAGGACCGATAAGAACCTGCCAACCCTTAATTACCCTTATGTGGATTGATCAAATTATAAAAATATATATTAATGTTTCATATAAGGATTACATGAATTGTATATGGTATTAATACATCACAAAAAGATATAATATTCAAACATTTAATTTATACTTTTTGTATTTTTCTATTTTGTATTTAATACCACTATAGAGTTTTAATGACATTATCAAATAGGGTATAAAAAATAATTATAAAACCATCCGAAATCCTAAACATTATCTGACAAAAAATAATAGTAGAAAATATAAGAATTTTTTTACGGTTTATGAATATTTATATCAATATTGAAATGTTGAATCTAGGACTCTTTTAGTATCTCTTGATAACACAAATCACAAATACATTGGAGGGATTTAGTTCAAATACACTTTATTATTATCACTCATCTATGAAAAATGATAGATAAAGAGACATATATGAACTAAAGAATAACTCAAATGAGGAAAGCGAGAAAACTCTATAGAATGAGGGACGATAGAAAACACTAAGAACCACTTGTATTTTCCCCCAATGTAATTATGTCTAAACCCATATCCTATTCTATTTATAAAAATAAGGACACTAAATAGCCTCTAATTAACCTAAATTTATATAAAAAATTATATATATTAAATACCCTCCAATGGCCATTTGAGGAATTAAGTAGCCCCTAAATTCATCTTAAGTAGAAAACCTACTTTGAGGTGAATTATTAGGCCTCCAAATTGGTTAAATATTTAAAATTTATGTAGTTAAATTTTATAAATGGTAGGGTGTATAGTTATTACACATATAATAGGCCTTGGATGACGATTATCTAACCTAGGTCCAAATCCAGTTTTGGATTTTTTCATTTTCACATATTCAAGAAGTAATTATATAAATAACTCATATTTTATATTATAATTCCATATTAATTATTTCAAAAAGTAAAAATTATTAAATTAAATATTTTAAATACACAAAAAATATTATATTTCAAACAAATAGAAACTTTTTCTTCACATGAACTAATCAAGTCATTATAAAAAATATACTTTGAATTGTCTTATTTTTAACCCTAATGGCACTTTATAAATTTTTTAAAGATCATAAATCTCATTGATAATCATAAAATATGATAAATATCTATGAAAATATCACAACTAAAAAAATTACAAAGTGGTTATGTGTGATATAATCCAACACATGTTTTTTGCAATATTCTTCTATCTTTGAAACGAAAAATTATAGTAAGACATATATATTATCAATATCATATAGCTTATCTATTTTTCTATGTTCCCAAGTAGACTACATATTATATAAAAATATCAAATGTAATTATATTTTAATTTAAATGAATGTAAATAGTCTTAACTAAATTATTGGATATGATTTCTCAACCAATCATTTACTAAACAATTCTTATCATGGTTAATCAAAACCCTCTTGTTGATTATTATCAAACCCATAAAACTTATATTGAAACATATTCTTAAATTAATTTATATAGTTTTCAATGTATGAAAACTTGTTTTAAAAATCACCTCTTATCATCCATATCCAATGGTCACTTATGCAACACCAATAATATATATGTTACAATCATTGTAGAGTGCATTAAGTGGGTTAATCCAAAGGAAATTTCACCAATTTAAATCGGATTATTAATTAATTTTATCTCTACATAAATGATCCAACATATACAACATGATATTATGATCATCTAGCATTGAAAATAAGAAAATTAATTAGTTCTAGTTGTTTTTATCATATCATCACCAATGTTCTATACAATGATCTTATATAAATGAAAATGTATTTTTATTAAGATACATACTATGATACAAAATGTTCCAAATACATCAAAATGTTACTATCATTATAAGAAAACACAAAAAAAATTTATACATAAAATATTTATGACATCTATATATAACATAAGACAAAGGATTCATGACTCATTTTGATATTGAATATTAAAATGATCACTTTTTATCCATTTAGGATAATATTTTTGATATCAACATTTATATTCATAAATTAATTTATCTACATTACATATTAACTATGTTAATGTTTTAAAAATATTATAAAATCGTATAAAGAATAGAATTATTAGAACATATCATAAAACTTTTGATGGTCATGATTCTTTTTTCATGTATTTAGACTGACTGTATTCAATTACTTTATTTAGATCATCATAAGCCTTTAGATATATTGTTGATTCAATAAAACATGCACATATTATTTCTTAATTTTAACCATTTAATGTTATATCCTTTTCTCATTATATATTGAATAAATAATTTCATTATGATTTAGTAACATATCCTTTAGGAATCAATCAAATTATTTAAAAGTCATGTCACTATACTAATTTTACTCTTATAAGTAATATATTTTTAATATTAGGAAGGGTCATTAATATATCATAAAATTATAATAGTGGATTATTTTCCCAGTTATACAGATTATCACATATATTAAATAATCTTGAGGTTTACCTTCAACCATTTTTCTCATTTTATAAAAATAATATTCTTATTATATGATTTTTTTGATATCATGTGATTTCTAAATTGTACCAGTTATTCTACTGACTGGATGAATTGTGTTATCAATATTAGTAAAAAAGTTATTACTCTAGTCAATTTTTTAATAGATCGTAATTTTTTCTCATTTTTACCAATTATTTATAAGTAAACCAAAAATAAACTCAAAAAAATATTATTTAGTTTGTTATAAACTTAACGAACACTTTGATCCCATCATTATATTATTATATAATACAAAGCACATTTATTCAGATTTATTACATTTGCATCCCAATGTTTTCTATAATAATCACATTTCACTATGTAATACAATTAAAAATATAATTCTCAAATATATCATATTATTGAAACCCACATAGAAACAAAAATATGTATATACAGAAACATATATAACTAATTGAGATACACACAGACACATGTATTGAACCCAAACACCAAAAGAAAGACAGAAAGACAAAAAACACATATAGATATATATATTGAATTAATATAGTATAAAAATTATATATATAAAACACATTTCAATAATATATAATTAATATTAATTATAAATATAATGTATACTGAATAAACATATATGATGGGTTTCAATGTGTAACTTCCCATTACCAATTTATCATGTAAACCTCTAACCATGTTCTAGTTTCCCCTTTTTCATTGTTAGAATAAGGATGATAAGGAATTGGGAGGATAATTTTAATGGTGGAGTTAGATATTTGTTTGACTCTTATATTTTACCTTATTTTTGTAATATCTATATGAGGATTTCACACCGTGTAACTAGGTTTGACAACGTGTAAGTTTTATTAGATACAAGTCATCAAAGGATTCACACAATGAAATGTTACAAGACATAAAGACACTTTACATGTCATGAGTTAATAAATGGTTGGTTTTTTAATATGAGGTTACAAGTTTCCCATAATATGTGGGATTTTGGGGTTTAAATGCCTTGTAATGGCCCATAAACAGTTTTTAGAAGAGGCATGTGGCTATTTTGTTTCGGTTTATTCATCAGAATCTCCTAATCTAATCCTAAGGAAATTCCTTGATGTTTTTTAGAGACTCTATTCCTTTTATATCAATCGGTTCAGTGTTCAATCTTTATTATGATTTTTTTTTGTCTCTTCTGGTAAGATATCTTTCTGCTACTTCATTTCCATAGACCGTGGTAGCACCCTTGGGTTGCGTCGTTTGATACATTGATCAAAAATTTTGTTCCTTTATGTATCCTTCCAATATATGTTCTACGATATAATTCTAGAGGGAATTCCTTCATCAGTTGTGGTGAAACATGTGTTTATTCTCGAGGTATGTGGTATTTCTTATTCTTCTCTGAACCTCTTTCTCAATTGAATCAATCCTAAGATGTGTGGATAGGATTTTAGGGCCTTTATTTAGGTTGTTTGGTTTTCAATTTTGGTTGATCCTATTGCGGGTGTGTGCAACCCCTGTTTGAGGTAGGTGGTTCCATCTATAGCCTATGTTTGATAAACCAGATTGTTCCATTTTTATAAATTGTTATAAAATTGGCATGGTTAGATGTGTGTGTCAAAATGATATTTTGAAAAAAGTGGGATTTCCTTGGATATTTATAAATTGGATGAAAAGGGGTACTTTAAAAGAATTATAAATTATTTTTATAATGGTTTTGAAATGGTTTTTAAAACATTCAAATGATTATGAAAATAGGCCCATGGGTTATGTTGTGTACTAAGTGGAAGGTTTAGCATGAGTCCGTCATCCATTATTAAAATAACCCTACTCTATATTACACAGTTAAACATTAATTATTACATAAAACCACACTTAATACAACTCTATGGATTGGGATATCTATTGTACTCGGAAAATTATAAACACTACATAACAAATTAAGACTAAAAAATACAACATATTTATTGAAAACTTCTTTTTCATGACCACAACATTCCTGCATACTTAGAATTTCATGGTATTACCCTGAGACATACATAAGAAAAGTGTGATCTATAAAGCCCAGAAAGGTTGTAAGAAAGGCATAAATGAATAATACAATTCATGTGAGGAAATAGTTATATCAATGGAGCACAAGATGAACATGAACATAAAGGCATGATATAGAATGGTTAACACAAGATGTGGAAATAATATTAAACATGATATTAGAATGAGGATCATTTCACATGAAGCACGAGTAAACCCTCATCATACCTGAATGAGAATTAGTAAATAAAAATTCTACTTAAATTAGCATGACTAAACCCTCATTTCACATGATGTATCACCATGCAACTTTTTACCCTCTACATTAGAGTGCTATCAGGGCACACCCTTTATAAACATTTCATTTCATGCATAAGTGTGCCACATAGATCATATAACATGGAATAATTCCACATCATAATATATTAAATGATTAAATAATGTGGAATAAATAAATTTAATTACCATTAAATAATTATATGTGCATTATGGTGAATACCCTTGATAGATAAATCGATATGGTATTCCCTACACAATAGTTTCATCTTGGAAAATCGTAGTGCAATTTCGGTAGCAAAACAACATGACATGATAATTAATAAAAATGGTTTATGTGAGATAAAGTTATATCTCATAACATGTGAGTGAAATGGATAGTATGGGGGTCATATAGATACATGTACCAACATAGGGAATTTGTAAAAAGAAGGTTTAAGATAATAAAGAAACTTGAAGAAAGAGGAGAAATGGAATTACTCTTACGAAATTTCGGCCAAATAATGGGGACACAAGGGAGAGATTAATGAGAGATAAAGAATTATATAATCATTAAAACATAATAATTGATGTACGGGGGAGGTGATAAATCATTTAACAACTATTTAAAAAAAATAATAGTTTATAACTACATAAAGAAACATGTAAAAAAATGAGAAATGAAGAAATCCCTTACTAGGAAGTGTGATCCCAAAGGCTTGGAATAGTATTGAGAGAGGTTTAATGGGAGGTTTGGGTTCCTTTATAATACTATAGATATAGTAGGACTAATTAGGAACGTTCTATAAGGGTATTTAGTGAATTGAATTAGGATCATGGGTGTGTTTATATAGGGAAAGAGAGGGGGATTCTTTATTATTTCACAAAATCAGTTTTTGGAATCTATATAATTATATTTTTAAAACCACAAACACAACCAATGTGTTTTTCCCATTATTTTTTAAAAGGGTAGAGGAAAAAATTATTCTATAATCCCAATGGCCGAAACTTATAAAATATTAGGCTTGCCTATGTGAAGGTGAGTCACACTCTCAAGGAAATCATTTTAAAATGTTAAAATATTTTATAAGTCTTGGAGGGTCCACCAAAGAATCATAAAATAAATAAAAAGAATCCAAAATTAAACTATTTTAATGTTAAAACATATATTGGCCGAATATACCTTTTATAGTATTTAATTACATCAGTATTGGGTCATTATGATGTAATGAAAAAGATTTTATATTTAAAAAGTATTTAAGTTTTACCCAAAAATTCGAATGTCTCAGAAAATTATGAAAAATTCACTGTTAGATACTTTCAACATCTTGAATCCAAAAATAATTTTCATTTTATCTAAATAATTTTCTAAATATGTGAATTTCTACTTTTAATATAAAAACTGACATTTATCAAAAATTCGAGAGTTTTGATAAAAACATCTTTCAATCCTTAATAAAAATTACAATTGTATTCCTAAAAATTATACGATAATTTATATATAATATAAATTAATTTAGTAATAATATTTTATTAAAAATATTATTTAATTAAAAAATCCACTAACTCATCAAAATATATTTTTTAATTGAATTTGAATATTAATTAAAAATATTATTTGTGATTTAAAACCCATTTACAATGTGACAATAGTAAAATGAATGTATATTCTTTATATAAAAATAATTCAAATAATCATAGTTTTAGGGTATTATTACATAACACCTTATAACACTCGCATATGACCTAAGGTAAGGTTTTTGATGGTGACATACTCTTGGGGTGGCTCAGATAACATCACTCAGTTGGTAATCTCTATTAACTTCCACTTCTCCCGTAGGAGATACCGTTCAAGATTAAAAAGTTGAATCTCATCTTGGCCTTGTTCCACAGTGAAGATCAGTGATGGTACATCCTTCCCAATCACCAAAAAATCAGATTCATATGGATAAATTTATGGGATGAGGCCATCACTTCCTTTTTCTACGTAACTTGGATTGGTTAAAGCCCTATATTTATACTAATCCTGTGATCACTGTTCAACAGCTATATTAGCAACAGTAACAATTTTTAGTGGTATTTTAAAATCCAAAAACATAAAACCAAGGAAGTGAATATGTTTTATATAACCATTTTACATAATAATACATTTAATTAGATCATAATGAATTTACATCAATAAAATTTTGGGTCGTTACAATCTTCCCCCCTTAAGAAATTCCACCCTCGAAATATTCTTTTCCCAATATAAAACTGATGAGGGTAACTTTATAGTGACCCAAAATTTTCATACATTAATATTAAATAATTATAATTATAAAAAAATAGTATTTCACCATGAGGATCCAGAGGTCTAGTTTCATTGGAAAACTAGGACCAATCATAACTTTTAGAACATCAAACATAAACATTTATTTAAGTACTTCTTCTCTAGATTCATATTGGCACTTAAAATCTTCTTAGTACATGTAGTCACCTAAGGATATATATAAAAAATGGGTGAGATAAAATCCCAATAAGAGGATAGAAAGGAAAAATAAATCATGGGATGAGCATAAACATTACATTATCATCAAAATCATGAGAGAAAAAATTAATAAAATACTTGAAATGTGCAAATGCATAAAAATGAAACATCATGTTTTAGTGTTTATCTACCACACATAGTAGTGATTAATTATAGCATTATTTTAACACATCATTTTTCTTTTACTCATGATATTAATCACTTTACCCAATGCAATAGAGCACTATATAATTCTTGGCGCACCCGTCATATCAATACATTCATTTTGTGCTATATAATTTAGGGCACATCCGTCACATCATAACATTATCATTATCATGCATGAAACATAGAAAATATATAAAAAAATTAACCTAAATAACCCATCTAATGAAATTGGTTTCATCTCATAAGAATATATTCATAATGTTTGGGTTCCCAAAAGAAAGTGGGAATGATATACTTGCTACAAGAACCATCAACCTTGAGTGAGAATTAAAAGGTATGTTTTTAAAAGAGGAGTTATTTTAGAGAATATTTATATGAAATAAAATCCAATGGGAAACATGTATATTCCATAAAAGGTATGATAATGATGAAAAAATTATTTATGAGGATTTACCATACCAAAAATGTAGTGATGTAGGGAGAACCCAAAGAAATAAATTTTAGTTCGAGAATTTAACCTAACCTTGTATCCAAACTCTTTCTTCACTTTAATTTCTTATATATCCACATTAGATTACTTAATTAAAAATTACATAAAATTTTTTATATTAATATGGTTCATTATGGTTTCATTAAGTTATTTAATGGGCCTTTGGATCAATTATTGAGTTTAAATCCATTGTTCAAGAATGTTCGTTTTTATGATTTTCTTGAACGATTCAGTTATATTCATGAATGGATGTTTTAGTAGAACAAGGATAAACATCCATAACAGATATTAAATGTTATTAATGATATTAAAGGAGTTTAAGTGATCCTATAAATGGTTATTTTATATACCATGTGGATGAATTATTAATGATGAATTTATTGATGATTGTACTAGGTTAATTTGGGAGGTTTTTGGATCACAATGAATATGATTCCTTTTATCATTTAGTAATATGTACATATGTTATTTTCAGAACATTAAATATGACATAATACATATAATATAATCAGGTTCAACAAAAAAAATGGTTTCATGACCATATCTGAAGGTGGTAAAGGAAAAAAGAAAGCAAGTCGTTCTTGAAGGTGATATATTAACACCTCACAAACAACATTTTCATTTCAACAAAAAGAAAAGGATACAGGGTTTGGGTGATATATTACCCCATTAGTATCATAAAATTCCATTATATAGGAGATATTGGTGTTACCATACCGTTTGTGGAGATATTAAGAAAAGAACTTGAAATTGAAAGTAAATTAAAGGAAAAAGAGACAGAGGGAAATTACCTCTTGAATCTTCCTCTTGAGATCCTCCTTAAGGAACATAGTCATGGTCTTTTGATGAGACCAGATGTCACGACCCCCTCCCCACAAAGTGTACCCCTCCTGGGCCGGCAATGTGAAAAGGGAGATAATGACCCCCGAGTCTCGCCTCCAGTAGGCCCCGGGTTGGCGACTAGCACCGAGGGTATAATAACATACAAATGGGAGGCATTACCCTCTAAAAGAACACATACAGAAGAGAGAGATAGAATAGACTCCAATCAACTCCAACTCAGAACTGAAATATAAAAGGAAACCAAGTACATATATGAAATGTCATGCAAAAGTACTACAACTGAAGGGGAAACTAAAAGTACCCAAAAGAAAGAAAAACGGCAGCGACCACGAGCCCGAACAACTCCTCCTCCAACCACAAGCTAGTAGTAACCCGCTTGATCTCCAACCTTCTCCATGTGACCTGAAAAACAGTTTATATGTACATAGGGTGAGTATAACATTATACTCAGTAGGATCCTCCCCAAGCCTCTCGTGAAAAGGTAAAGAAAGCATGCTAAAGCCCAGTGAACAACAAGTGAAACTAACTCGTCACCTAAACAGGTATACTATGTTCCCAACCTCACCATGGCTACTCTCACCAAGTAACACATACAAGAATATAGCATATAGTAAATAATATCAAGGGTACCCCGCTACTACTTCCCCACTGGTTTGCCGCTTTGCCCCAACGACATACGTCCTGTGCATCTCTCTCCAAAGGCTTGCCTGCAGACACCTGGGCTAAGCTCCACAATCTGCACCTCGTGCACCACAAAGGCTTGCCCGCAGACACCTGGGTGAAGCACCACACCGTCCTCACAACCAAAGTAACCAGGTAGTTTCCGGGAGCCACCATAGCTCGTATAACGTGTATCATACGTCGAGTATTATTCCTCAAGCCATCACAGCCCATACACCGAGTAAGGATCCTCAAGCCATCACAACCTATACACGTTACACCTATAGTATTCCGTAGGATACTATATCCAAAATATATGTGTGTGAATAACCACAAGCCATTACAGCCCTCTACACACATATATGGGGTAACTAACCGCTGTGCCTCATGGAACAAGTATCTACCAAGAGAAGAGAGCGGGGCCAAAGGGGGTAGTCAGCCATTCAACCTCCCATTAGAATGTTGGGGAAAACACCCCCCAGGGCTCAGAATCCCCGGGGTGTCAGTTGCCCTTACCGACAGGGTGGAGTAGCGTATAGAAACACAAAAAGTACAGAATATATAAGTAACTCACATCCACACTATGGGCATTACCTAGTCTTAGATACAACTGCAACTAACGTCTCTCAGACTCCAAGCTGCTACTTCAAAGACTAGGTATCCTATAAGCACACAACCAATTGAAGAGCTTTATTAGATTACTCCATTCTCATTTATCAGTTCCACTGTACATTAATTAATTCTTTAAACATTAATTAAGAATGAACAATTCCACATTAAACTGAACTGGCATCACTTTCAAAAACAACTACTCCTTTTTAAGATTCACATCACCTTTAAATTCCAGCATCTCCATCCCCATGGATTTTCACCATTTAATCAAACATTCATTACAAAATTACTTTTCCACATTCCCAAGAATTCTAGAAAAACATCCTATGCTCCTAAACACAAAGGAGGCTCAACACGGTGAGTAGATATACTACCCGTCGAGTCTTTGCCTCCTATAGAAAGATCATAGACCCATCCTCCATCGAGAGGCTAAACACGGAAAGCACGTGGCATACCCCGCGTGTCTTCGCCTCCTTCAGAAAGAGGGTAAGCAAGACCAGCTGCCTTGAGCAGTGGGGAAAAGTAATGCAGATTAACATTCAAGAAAGCTGTAAGCAACCAACAACCACATCCATCCCATTCCATCACCCCTGGTGTCCTCCCCGACACCCACATGCATAAACTGATGCATCTCGCCACTCTAGGCGTCATCTGCTGCCATAACCACAAGGCCTCCATGCCTCCACATATCACAACAACCATCCAGGCTCACATCACAACACAAGCAGCAGGAAAACAAACATCACAAAATGGGCTCTCGGCCCTTTCACAAGGCATTCAGCCTTCAAACACAATGAGTACTCAGAGCTCCAAACCACAAGGCATTCAGCCTTACAAGCAAGCGGGTAACTCAGAACCCTTTTGAAATTCCCACATAATCTGTTTTCTAATCCATATGGAATTGGCATATTTGTTATTCGTAGGTTCCAATCATGGATACCTAATCAGCAAGCTATCACAATTAAATAACCATGCTTACTTCCCTAATTTGATTATCCTCAAATTAGAACAACTACAACAACGACAATAACCAGATTAATTTACATGCCTCTTTATCTTTAGCCAATTAATTAACAATTAATTCCGGCTTTACGTTCATTATAAATTTCTATCATGAACGAACAACAAATCAAAGAAAACATAGATATCACTATATCTAGGAAAACATGAGGCAAACTGTTATCACGGTATAAAGCAACAACATGCAATCAACCAATTCTTTTAATCCGGTTCAAGTATTTAATTAGGTCAATTTCATTGTGATCCAAAGGAATAAATCATGCTAATTCTACGATTGCACATACACAATTAGAGAATCCATGAATCCCCTACCTCAAACAGTTCCTCACGTTCTTTATCCACACAACAGGTCACGATCCTCCCCTCGCGACAACTGCATCCACCGGAGGATGCTGCGGTACGACAGTACCAACCAACCCCAAGAAAACCCATTAGAATCTTGGAGAATACATGGTATAATTATTGAAAGGAGGATAGGAGAAGATGAACCCCAAAAGAACGACGATACAACATACCTTATATCGAAGATTGATCGACACGGCTCAGTTGCATCCAAAACAGAACAGAACCAATCCTCGGGGTAAAGATTGATTGTGCAACTCCTACGGAAAGGATTGAAAGGTTCTAGCGTCTCTTAGCCGAGAACAAAGAGAAAGAACAAGGGAGAATGATATCTCATCCCTTTTTAAGATTAAACGAGGTGGCAGTTTAAGATCCGATTAATTCTCCATTAAAAACGGATCGCATTAACCCACGTGGTTTGACAAAGTAAAACATTCCAAGCCTTAGGAATAATTAATATAGGATTTATGGAATTTGAATCGGCCTTAAGAGCCCTTAAAATAAGGCTTTAAATGTATTTTACGTCAAAAGGAACGTCAAAAGGGGCAAAACTGTAGGAGTCTGGAAACACTGTTCACAGAACTGGAAAATTGGAAAAGTGTTGGGGATAAGTCCTCTTGACCTCCCAGAACACCTCCAACACCAACATTTCACAAAGTAATGGACCGGAGAGGTCCGGGCCATTACATTAGATACCTCTCAAAACATTCTCGTCCTCGAGAATTAAAAACCAACCTAGAAGAGAAAAGAGGGGTCCGAAAAACCACCCCATAAGATACCTCTCAGGGAAAAACCACCATGAGTTGTTCGAAAGCTGGAACAAAACTCTGACATCCGGAAACAAACAATCCATCAAAGGTAAATAAATAAAACATGAAAGGTCTAACCAGAGAGGAAACATCATTACATGAAAGGAGTTAAACATTAAACAACTCTGGGTACTGAGCACGTATCTGTGACTCACGCTCCCAGGTACTCTCCTCCATGCCACCTTGTCACCTCAAGACACGAACTAAGGGGATAGAATTCCCATGCAACACTTTCTCCTTGCGGTCTTGGATCTCCACAGGTCGCTCCTCGAAGGTTGCATCATCATCAATATCGATCTCTCCCCAATCGATAACATGAGATTCATCATGAAGGTAACGACGGAGCTGTGATACATGGAAAACATCATGTATCCGACTCATCAGAGGGGGAAGTGCTACTCGATACGCCACACCTCCAACATGAGCTAACACCTCGAAAGGCCCAACAAAACGGGGAGAAAGCTTACTTCCACGACCAAAACTTCGCTGCCCATGACGGGGAGTCAACTTTAGAAACACATGATCCCCAACATTAAACTCTAAGGGTCTCCTTCTTTGATCAACATAATATTTCTGACGATCTTGTGCTGTCTTCATCCTCTCATGAATCACCTGAACCATCTCTGTTGTATTCTGCACTAGTTCTGGTCCGAGAATTGCGGACTCTCCGACCCCAGTCCAGCACAATGGAGAACGGCATGGCCGGCCATACAAGGATTCAAACGGCGCCATGCCGATGGTAGAGTGAAAACTATTATTGTAAGCGAACTCTACCAAGGGTAAGTGCCTCGTCCATGAACCTCCAAAATCAAGAACACAAGAGCGCAACATGTCTTCAAGAGTCTGGATGGTTCGCTCTGTCTGACCATCCGTTTGAGGATGAAAAGCAGTGCTAAGGCACAGTTGAGAGCCAAAATCATGCTGGAGACCTCTCCACACCCTAGAGGTAAAACGAGGATCTCGATCAGAAATGATCGTCTTAGGAACTCTGTGAAGCCTCACCACATCCTCCAGATACTGCCTTGACAAAACCTCCACTGAGCTCGACTCCTTGATTGTTATGAAGTGGGCCGATTTAGTTAAACGATCCACTACCACCCATATAGCATCATGTCCTCCCGGAGCTCTAGGTAAACCTGTAAAAAATTCCATTGAGATGTCCTCCCACTTCCACTGAGGGATATCTAAGTGCTGGAGAAGACCACCAGGAACACGGTGTTCGGCCTTTACCTTCTGGAAGACTAAACATCGAGACACACACTCTGCAACCATACACTTCAGCCCAGGCCACCAAAACTGACTCCTCAAGGATCGATACATCTTCGTCACACCAAGATGTACCGCTAAGGGTGAACTATGGAACTCTCGTAGAACCGTCTCGCGCATCGCCAAGGGAACAAAAAGCCTGCCATGATACAACACTCGGTGTTGTTCATCCTCCGACCAACCATCAGGGGCCTCACCACATACAACTCTGTCTCTCCAAACTTCCACCTCTAGATCACCCAACTGAGACTCTTCCACCTTCTGCATCAGGGATGACTGCACTGTCATCTGGAAAAGACAACCTCTTCCCCCAACTTCTCCCATATCAAGATGCAAAGCTGATAGCTCTTCCATCACTCTCCAGGAATCACCAGATTCACGCACAACATCATTACGTGACTTTCGGCTCAGTGCATCAGCAACAAAATTCCCTTTTCCAGGTGTATACGATATTTCAAAGTCGTATTCCTGCAAGAACTCCATCCACCGACGCTGCCTCAAGTTCAAGTCACGTTGGGAGAAAACATACCTCAAACTCTTATGATCGGTGAAAACCACAATGTGCTCACCAACGAGGTAATGTATCCACAACTTCAGAGCAAACACCACGACTTCCAAATCAAGATCATGGGTGGCATAGTTGCGTTCATGGGGACGCAACTGCCGAGACCCATAAGAAACAACAGACCTCTGCTGCATGAGAACACAGCCTAGCCCCAGATGTGAAGCATCACAGAAAACATCAAACTGGACTCCCTCCGCTGGAAGACAAAGGACTGGAGCACTTACCAACTTCTCCTTTAGATACTCAAAAGCTGTCTGACACTGATCAGTCCATATGAACGCTTGATCCTTCCTGGTCAAAGCTGTCAGAGGAGTCACAACTCGGGAGAAATTAGCCACAAACCTCCCGTAATAGCCTATGAGACCAAGGAAACTTCGCACCTCTGACACGGTCTTAGGGGCTGTCCAAGACACCACTACTTCTATCTTCGAAGGATCCACATCTACTCCCTGTTGGGACACAACATGTCCCAAGAAACGAACTTCTCGAGCCCAGAACTCACACTTGGACAACTTCCCAAACAACCGATGTTGGCGAAGAACTCCCAAAACGGCTCGTAGATGCTCTGCATGCTCCTCTTCAGATGTGGAGTACACAAGGATGTCGTCGATGAAAACCACAACAAACTTGTCCAGGAATTCAAGGAACACAACATTCATCAACCCCATTAAAACAGCTGGAGCATTTGTCACGCCGAATGGCATTACAACAAACTCATAATGCCCATGACGACAGCGGAAAGCAGTCTTCGGGATATCCTCATCCTTTACACGCATCTGATGATATCCTGATTGCAAGTCTATCTTTGAAAACCAACTTGCACCCTTCAGTTGATCGAATAGGTCATCAATCCGCGGGAGAGGATAGCGGTTCTTTATTGTCACTTTGTTTGATCGATGATAATCGACACACAACCGCAAACTTCCGTCAGCCTTTTTCACAAACAAAACTGGTGCACCCCACGGTGACACGGTTGGCCGAACAAAACCACACTGCAACAGACCATCGAGCTATATACGTAGCTCTCGTAACTCAGAAGGGGCCATCCTATACGGAGACATAGAGATAGGAGACGCTCCCGGCTGTAGCTCGATCCCAAACTCGATCTCTCGTCGAGGGGGTAAGGATACAACCTCTTCTGGAAAGACATCAGGGTACTCTTCTACGACCCTAGGAAACGCCAACTGTCGAACCTCTGAAGAACTCAGCATCATCCCAGCCATCATGGATGATAAGGATGAAACTCGTCTATGACTCATCCGAGGATCTCTCTCACCAACAAACACCACTTTATCTCCATCTTCATCAAAGAAAACGACCTTCTTCCTGTATCAATCCACAACAACCTACACCGAATACAACCAATCCATGCTAAGAATGACATCATACGGTTGTATTCACAAACATAGGAAATCTCCCCAAGAGCGGTGCTGCCCCAACACTAGCTCACAGTCTCTACATACTTCAAACAAGTCAGCTCGACCTCCAACTGGCGTAGTCAATGCCAAGGGCACTGGAAGCCTCTCTACCTCAAGTCCCAAAGCATGGACAAGGGTAGGCAATATGAAGGAGTGTGTAGCTCCTGAATCAAACAAGGTATACACCAAGGTAGAAAACAAGCAAAGGGTACCTCGGACGACGTCTAGCTCGCCTGGGGCTGGCAACGCTAGAGCATGAAGCTGACCACGACCACCTCCACGGCCTCTATGACCCTGATGACGACCACCACCACGGCCGCGCTCTGCTCTCTGAGGACGGGGAGCGTCATGGGGCTGTCCTCTGCCTGCTCCATCTACCCTCTGGTGATCTAAATCTGTTGCCACCTGCTGCTGCTGCCTTGGCTGGAACTGCCTCAACGGAGGAACCTAGAGTGGAGCGCCTGGTGCACGATGACTGCTCTGAAGAGTCGATCACTCCCGCTGCTGATGACCAAGACCACCACAAGAAAAACAAGCGCCTGATCCCTTGGCATAGGCCTGAGAGTTGCTGCCTCCAGAGAAACGAGATGGGAAGGGCTGGGACCTACCCCCAGGTGAACGGAAACTCTTCTGTCCTGAAAACCGGGAACCCCGGACCACAGATCTGCTTCGTGAGGAATCATGACGATTCCCCTCTCGTGACGATCCGGTCCTAGACAAAGTCCTCTCAACAACCTCTGCCCTCGCCAGCACCTCAAGATATGTCTTCAGCATAAATGGGGTGACCTGGCGCTGGATCTCTGGACGCAAAGCCTCCTCGAAATGCCTCGCCCTGGCCTCATCATCTGGTAACAGGTCTGAAGCATATCGTAGAAGGTTCCTGAAACGGATTCCAAACTCCCGAACACTAGAGCTCCCCTGTCGAAGGGTAAGAAGCTCCTGGTGACTGGACGCCTTTGCAGTCGAAGAAAGAAACTTGACTCTAAACCTGTCTCGAAACTCCTCCCATGAGATTACTGACTCCTCACGATCCCCGAGAAACAAGAACCACCACTGTCTCGCTGCTCCACGCAACATCATCACAACCAAGGACACCCAGTGTTCCTTCCGAGCACGAATCGAACTAAAGCCTATCTCGACCTCCTCCAACCAGTCTTCTGTGACTGCATCTGAAACGGAGCCCTCGTACATCTGTAGACTCTGGCGCTGGAACTCTCAGAGTGTCTTCCTCCAAGTTTCATTGTCGTCAACCTCTACCCAGCGGCGATCTGCTGGAACAGCCTATTGGGTACCTTCTACGCAAACCTGACGAGGACGTCGACCTGGAGCCATACCTGTAAAATAATAACCATTAGAGCTCCTAATCCTGGAATATGGAAGACTCAACATTAATTAATTAATTGTTTTGTTTTATTAATTTTAGGTTACCTATCCCAAGGTCTACCCATTCAAACCCAAGCGCAAAGAATAATGATGCATGATCCTTTCCTAGGTCTCTACCCTGCAACCAGTATCACTTTGTTTAGTAGCCATCGTAAACTTAAAGGTCCGTGCAACAGATCAGAGGGGGCCCTGAACGCCTATGTCTCTGCCGGTCTCTAGTGTTTACCCCACTTGCTAAACATGAATGACACCGTTGCCCTACCATCCCATGCATCCTCACCTGTGCCTAACTCCAAACTCCATCCTATCCCTCAACCAGACCTCTGATACCACTCTTTCATGACCCCCTCCCCACAAAGTGTACCCCTCCTGGGCCGGCAATGTGAAAAGGGAGATAATGACCCCCGAGTCCCGCCTCCAGTAGGCCCCGAGTTGGCGACTAGCACCGAGGGTATAATAACATACAAATGGGAGGCATTACCCTATAAGAGAACACATGCAGAAGAGAGAGATAGAATAGACTCCAATCAACTCCAACTCAGAACTGAAATATAAAAGGAAACCAAGTACATATATGAAATGTCATGCAAAAGTACTACAACTGAAGGGGAAACTAAAAGTACCCAAAAGAAAGAAAAACGACAGCGACCACGAGCCCGAACAGCTCCTCCTCCAACCACAAGCTAGTAGTAACCCGCTTGATCTCCAACCTGCTCCAAGTGACATGAAAAATAGTTTATATGTACATAGGGTGAGTATAACAGTATACTCAGTAGGATCCTCCCCAAGCCTCTCGTGAAAAGGTATGGAAAGCATGCTAAAGCCCAGTGAACAACAAGTGAAACTAACTCGTCACCTAAACAGGTATACTATGTTCCCAACCTCACCATGGCTACTCTCACCAAGTAACACATACAAGAATATAGCATATAGTAAAGAATATCAATGGTACCCCGCTACTACTTCCCCACTGGTTTGCCGCTTTTCCCCAACGACATACGTCCTGTGCATCTCTCTCCAAAGGCTTGTCGCAGACACCTAGGCTAAGCTCCACAATCTGCACCTCGTGCACCACAAAGGCTTGCCCGCAGACACCTGGGCGAAGCACCACACTGTCCTCACAACCAAAGTAACCAGGTAGTTTCCGGGAGCCACCATAGCTCGTATAACGTGTATAATAGGTCGAGTATTATTCCTCAAGCCATCACAGCCCATACGCCGAGTAAGGATCCTCAAGCCATCACAACCTATACACGTTACACCTATAGTATTCCATAGGATACTATATCCAGAATATATGTGTGTGAATAACCACAAGCCATTACAGCCCTCTACACACATATATGGGGTAACTAACCGCTGTGCCTCATGGCACAAGTATCTACCAAGAGAAGAGAGCGGGGCCAAAGGGGGTAGTCAGCCATTCAACCTCCCATCAGAATGTTGGGGAAAACACCCCCCCAGGGCTCAGAATCCCCGGGGTGTCAGTTGCCCTTACCGACAGGGTGGAGTAGCGTATAGAAACACAAAAAGTACAGAATATATAAGTAACTCACATCCACACTATGGGCATTACCTAGTCTTAGATACAACTGCAGCTAACGTCTCTCAGACTCCAGGCTGCTACTTCAAAGACTAGGTATCCTATAAGCACACAACCAATTGAAGAGCTTTATTAGATTACTCCATTCTCATTTATCAGTTCCACTGTACATTAATTAATTCTTTAAACATTAATTAATAATGAAAAATTCCACATTAAACTGAACTGGCATCACTTTCAAAAACAACTGCTTCCTTTTAAGATTCACATCACCTTCAAATTCCAGCATCTCCATCCCCGTGGATTTTCACCATTTAATCAAACATTCATTACAGAATTACTTTTCCACATTCCCAGGAATTCTAGAAAAACATCCTATGCTCCTAAACACAAAGGAGGCTCAACACGGTGAGTAGATATACTACCCGTCGAGTCTTTTCCGCCTATAGAAAGAGCATAGACCCATCCTCCATCGAGAGGCTAAACACGGAAAGCACGTGGCATACCCCGCGTGTCTTCACCTCCTTCGGAAAGAGGGTAAGCAAGACCAGCTGCCTTGAGCAGTGGGGAAAAGTAAAGAAGATTAACATTCAAGAAAGCTGTAAGCAACCAGCAACCACATCCATCCCATTCCATCACCCCTGGTGTCCTCCCCGACACCCACATGCATAAACTGATGCATCTCGCCACTCTAGGCGTCATCTGCTGCCATAACCACAAGGCCTCCATGCCTCCACATATCACAACAACCATCCAGGATCACATCATAGCACAAGCAGCAGGAAAACAAACATCACAAAATGGGCTCTCGGCCCTTTCACAAGGCATTCAGCCTTAAAACACAATGAGCACTCAGTGCTCCAAACCACAAGGCATTCAGCCTTACAAGCAAGCGGGTAACTCGGAACCCTTTTGAAATTCCCACATAATCTGTTTTCTAATCCATATGGAATTGGCAGATTTGTTATTCGTAGGTTCCAATCATGGATACATAATCAGCAAGCTATCACAATTAAATAACCATGATTACTTCCCTAATTTGATTATCCTCAAATTAAAACAACTACAACAACGACAATAACCAGATTAATTTACATGCCTCTTTATCTTTAGCCAATTAATTATCAATTAATTCCGGCTTTATGTTCATTATAAATTTCTATCATGAACGAACAACAAATCAAAGAAAACATAGGTATCACTATATCTAGGAAAACATGAGGCAAACTGTTATCACGGTATAAAGCAACAACATGCGATCAACCAATTATTTTAATCCGGTTCAAGTATTTAATTAGGTCAATTTCATTGTGATCCAAAGGAATAAATCATGCTAATTCTACGATTGCACATACACAATTAGAGAATCCATGAATCCCCTACCTCAAACAGTTCCTCACATTCTTTATCCACACAACAGGTCACGATCCTCCCCTCGCGACAACTGCATCCACCGGAGGATGCTGCGGTACGACAGTACCAACCAACCCCAAGAAAACCCATTAGAATCTTGGAGAATACATGGTATAATTATTAAAAGGAGGATAGGAGAAGATGAACCCCAAAAGAACGATGATACAACATACCTTATATCAAAGATTGATCGACACGGCTCAGTTGCATCCAAAACAGAACAGAACCAATCCTCGGGGTAAAGATTGATTGTGCAACTCCTACGGAAAGGATTGAAAGGTTATAGCGTCTCTTAGCCGAGAACAAAGAGAAAGAACAAGGGAGAATGATATCTCATCCCTTTTTAAGATTAAACGAGGTGGCGGTTTAAGATCCGGTTAATTCTCCATGAAAAACGGATCGCATTAACCCACGTGGTTTGACCAAGTAAAACATTCCAAGCCATAGGAATAATTAATATAGGATTTATGGAATTTGAATCGGCCTTAAGAGCCCTTAAAATAAGGCTTTAAATGTATTTTACGTCAAAAGAAACGTCAAAAGGGGAAAAACTGTAGGAGTCTGGAAACACTGTTCACATAACTGGAAAATTGGCAAAGTGTTGGGGATAAGTCCTCTTGACCTCCCAGAACACCTCCAACACCAACATTTCACAAAGTAATGGACCAGAGAGGTCCGGGCCATTACACCAGAAGCTCCTATAAATGGTGGAGGGGATAGAAAATATTCTTGGTTATATTTTAGGCATTTATTGAATCTTGAGAGGTGTGAGGAAATGATGGTGTGAAGGGTGGTATTTATAGGGGAGGGAGAGAGGGTTTCTCAATATTAAATTAATTAATTTATTATTTCTCCACAAGACAAGTAATAGTGATTATTACATAACCAAGAATAATAATGGTTTCATGTGAGTTAGAGATAATGGCCTTATATCAGATATACATCAACTTTTGAAATCATAATTTATGTATTTAGAATTTATCGTGAATTATCGTATTTTACTATTCACCATAAAATCAAGTATTTTAAAAAAAATCCCAAATATTCACCCCAAATTTTTTTTGACATGAATAATCTAAAAATTAATTTCATTTTTCATAAATAATTTTCCAAATATTATTAATTTAATTTTTAATTAAAATCATAATTTACTTGAAAAATACAAATTTTAAAACATTTGATTACTTATTCCAAAACATTGATATATTATTCTTTCACTTAAATCAGACATATATACTATCATAGGTGAGGTTATGAATCATATGGTTATTAACTATTTATAAGGTTAATATTACTATTTATAAGGGTATGTTATATTCTCCAAAAAAATAAGTTTGTTCTACTAAACACAAAAAAAATCACCCTGAACACTATCGTGTGTAGCAGATTTTTAAATTTCACACCATAGATGTGGAAAAATAATATTTAATGATCCCATAGTATTTAGAATTATTATATGTCATTTTTCTTCCTACTGTGATTATACTATAAGTCATAATTATAATAAGGTAATTCCTTTGATAAAACATTGGGTCGTTACATTATTACCCCCTTATGAAATTTCACCTTGAAATTACATTCTAGACAAACATGAGAGGGTACATCTCCTTCATCACCTCCCCAGGTTCCCATGTAGCTTCTTCAAACTTATGGTTCCTCCACAGTACTATGACAAATTTTGGTTATCATGTTGCGTAGAACCTTATCTCTCCTATCTAGAATCTATACTGGTAGTTCCTCATAGGAGAGATCATCTTCCAACCGCACCACCTCTGTGTTCAGTACATGTGAGGGATCTGGTATGTACTTCCTCAGGAGTGAAATGTGAAACACATCATGAAAATGATCCATATTCGGTTCAAGTGCAAGATGATAGTTCACACCTCCTATGCGGTCATGGATCACAAAGGGGCCAATGTACCTTGAGCATATCATGCCTTTCTTTCCCAAACACATGACACTCTTACCTGGTGATATTCTAAGAAATACTTTATCTCCAACGTCAAATTCCTAGTCCTTTAGATGGTTATTATCATAGTTCTTTTTCCGAATCTGAGTAACTTTTATGTGTTTTTGGATGAATTGAACCTTATCTATCATATCTGGCACAAGATCAGGTCCAAGTATTTTATTTCTCCATCATCATCCCAACAGGTTGCAGTTCTACATCGCTTTCCATACAATTCTTGGTATGGATCATTCTGAGTACTCAAGTGGAAGCTATTTTTGTATGAGAACTCAACTAAGGGGAGATGCTGATCCCATCCACCTTTGAATTCTAAAGATCAAGATCTTAGCATGTATTCAAGTGTCTGAATGGTCCTTTTATATTGGCCATCAGTTTGGGGTGATAGGGCATGCTGAAATTTAATTTAGTACTAAAATCATGTTGAAGGCTCCTCCAAAATTTAGATATGAACCTTGGATCACGATCAGAGACAATAAAGAGTGGAACACCATGAAGTCTTACCACACATTTCAAATATATCTTTTCAAGTTGTTCAAGTGAGAGATCTTACCAAATAGTGATAAAATGGCAATCTTGGTGAGTGGGTAAACCACAAACCATATCACATTATTTCCTTTAAATGTCTTTGGGAGACTTCTGACAAAGTCTGTAGTAACATTCTTCTATTTCCACATGGGTATAGGCAATGGTTGCATCCTCTATTTGGGATTTTGTTTCATTGATTTAACTTGCTGACATAACAAGCACCTTGATATATATTCCATAATTTTCTTCTTCATGTTATCCCACCAGAAGTGTTCTCCGAGATCCTAGTACATCTTGGTACTCCTTGGATGGATAGAGAATATTGAGCTACATGCATTGTACAATAAATCATTATTTATCTCTAGTGATGAATGGAGACAAAGACACATTCCAAACTGCATCATACCATCATCGTCGATATGGAACTCTTGCATCTTCCCTTTACTAAATTCACCCTATTTTGTAACACCAAATCATACCTTTATCCCTCCTTAATCCTCTCTTGGATTGATTTTTGTCAAATAATTTGGTAAAGTTAGGATGTATCCCCTTCCCTTATGAATTTTAAATCTATCCTTTTTATATCCAATAATATAGGGTATGTCTCAATCCATAACCTGGATAGAGTAGTATGTTCTTTTCTACATAGAGCATTCGCTACCATGTTCCCCTTTCTAGGATTATAGTGAGTAGAGAAATTGTAATAATTGATTAGCTCTAAACATATCCTTTAATGCACGTCGATCTCATTTTGTGTGAATATATAATTTAGGCTTTTGAGGTTGGTGTATAGGTCACACTTCTCACCATAAAGCTAGTGCCACCATATTTTCAAGGTAAAAAATCACAGTTTCCAGCTCTAGATCATGCGTCGAGTATTTCTTCTCATGGATTTTTAACAACCGTGAGGCGTAGTCTATCACATTATCATTTTTCATGAGTAAACAAATGAATCCTTTCATTTAATAATTAATTTATATCACAATAAATTCCTCACTTTTCTGTAGTGTGAGTACAGGTGCAACGATCTGCCTTCCCTTTAGCTCCTTGAAGATTCCCTCACATTCTTCCATCCAGACGTACTTTACCCCTTTCATTGTTAACATATTTAGTGGGCTTGATAATCATGAGAAATATCTCATAAAACGTTGGTAGTATCCACCTAATCTAAGAAAACTATGAATTTCTTTGACACTTGAGGGCCTGGGACATTCCTCAACCACCTTTGTTTTAGACAGGTCCACAAAAATTCCATCACTTGTGATCACATGTCCCAAGAACGTGACTTAATTTATCCAAAATTCACACTTTCTAAACTTGGCATACAATTTCTCTTTTCTAAATATCACCAACACAAGTATTAAATATTCTTCATGTTCCTCCTTTCTCTGGGAGTAAATGAGAATATCATTGATAAACACTACCATAAATTTTATTAAGGTAATGTCTAAATACTATATTCATCAAATCCATGAATACCATAGGGGAAATATTAATTTCTAGGGTATCACTAGAAACTCATAGTTCACATACCTTGTATGGAAGGAATTCATCTGAATATCTTCCTTCTTCACATTTAGATAATGATATCTAGAACACATATCCACCTTTGAAAAGTATTGAGCTCCTATTAACAGATCAAACAAGTCTCCAATCCTTGGAAGAGGATACTTGTACTTTATGGTGATCTTGTTGAGTTCCCAATAATCGATACAAAGCCACATTGTTCAATCCTCCTTCTTCATATAGATAACAGGTGCACCCTAAGGTGATTCACTAGGGCGTATAAACCCTTTATCCAAATTCTCTTGCAGCTTCTTCTTTAACACCTCTAGTTCAATAGAACCTATCATATAGGGACACATTGAGATATGAGTAGCTCTTGGTATGATTTGTATTGAGAACTATACCCCAAGATTCAAGGAAATTTTGGGCAACACTTCGAGAAATACATTACTATATTCCTTTATGATGGGAATTTTTGCACGATTCACAATTTTCTTTCACTCAACCATTTGTGAGAGTTATGCTTCTTCCTAGGGAATAAACACCAACACCGTTGAAGGATTTTTCAAAATAGAATCATGATCTTCCATGAATTTATATAGAATAATATGATGGTTCAGAATATGAACAATTATTTCCTTTTCTTGATTTTTTATATGTTCTATATATAAGGAGATCCAAACCATTCCCATTATAGTGTCGAATTACAGCAAGGGAAGTATTATGAGATTCATTGGAAGAATCTACCCACATAATCCAAAATGAGAAGAGTGAAACAATTGAGTTTAAATGATTGTACAACTTTGTGTTTTTGCAAATATCATTACGTAAAGGTTTTGGGGAGTCAATTCTATAGTTCTAGAAAACATTCAAGATATAATGGAATGTGTAGAACTAGAATAAAAAAATATTTTTAATTCTTGAGTGAATATTAAGTATACCATGTATGACAACATTATCTTGCTCCACTTCCATAGTAGTAATGGCATAATCCATCCCCTGTTCCTTTGGATTTGGTGACTTCTGAACTTTATTCCCTCGAGAGAACTTAAGGTTTAGTGCACTGGCTTCCATAGTGCTATTGCTCCCTACATTTGTAGCATTGGACCATGAGAGGTACTCCCATTTCCCCCTACATTCTTCTTCATTTTTATGTATTTTCGACACTCATGAGGACGGTGTCCTTCTTTCCCACACTTGAAGAACTTCCCCCTCCCATTTAGCCAGTTCCTATGATGCAACTTCCCACATTTTTGGAATAGGGGTTTTATAGTTTTCTTCCCACCTTTAATATTAGACCCCCCAGCTTAAAACTCCATCTTTTGTTTCTGATAACCATATCTATGGAACCATTCTCCAAACTCGTTCTTGCTTTTGAGATCATATAGAACAACTTCTTCATAACTCCCAAAGTCTCGAATTTCAAGATCCTTTAGAAGGTGTGGTTTTAATCTACTAAAGAATCTATCAATTATGATATCATTGTTGATAACAAAACCCTAATAATACCTTGAAATCCTTGGGAAATTTGCTTCATAGGCTGGGATAGATTATCCTTATTTTTTATTAAGATCTATTGATACTTTATCTATCTTTGTACAAAGATTTTTTGGGAAATACTTGTTAATAAACATGATCTTAAAGTCTTCCCATTCCATCTCTTCAATTTCCTCACTTGTTTTGGTGTTCTTAATCAAAGCCCAGTATTTATCGGTCTTTTCATCTAGATGATAAATGGATAGAGTCACCATCTCTATTTCAGAAAAGTACAGCACATAGAAGGTATTATCCATTGAGGTGACCCACTATTCAATAACAAGTGGATCAGAAGAACCCCTAAACGTTGCTGATCATTATTGCATAAAACACTTGATAGCCAGTTTCTCAATCTTTGGTGAAGGAAGAAGTTCCCCATTATTCTGGTTATTATTTATATCATTAGATATTTTAGTAAAAATTTCTTTGATGTTTTGAACTCCACCTCCCAATGCAATGGGAATGTCATTTGGGAAATCATGTCATTGGCCCTCGCACAAATTATTGGCCTGGTTTCTCCTAGTTCCCAACATTTTCTAAAATAGAAAGGGTTAGAAAAAATATAACTCACCAAGTTATGAATAAATTATTCATTTTTATGATTTATTATAAATAAATAAATTATGAGATCCCTATATATAGATTATTGTGTGCATATCTGTACTTAGTCTCATGCTATAGGTTTTCTCTATAGTTCCCTAATCCTAATTCCCAAATTAACTAAAACATGACTTTAATAAAAACTATAGTGACCCAACCTTTTCTTACATTACAATTATATCATTATAAATATAAAAAACATAGTAGTATTAAACTATAAGGATATATAGGTTTAGTTTCTTGGGAAACCTAGGACCATATATAACTTTTACAACATCAAACATAAACATTTTTTTAATTCCTTCTTCTCTAGATTCATTTTAACACTTTACATCTCTTTAAGACATGTAGTCACCTAAGGATATAGATCAAAAAGGGGTTACATAAAAACCTAGTAAGAGTTTAGATATGAAAAATATAGCATGGGGTGATCATAATCATAACATCAGCATCCAAATCCTAAGGGGGAAATTAATAAAAGACTTTAATTGGGGAAATTCATATAAATGAAACATCATATTTTTGTGGTATTCTACCACAAATAGTTGTGAAAAATTCTAGAATCATGTTCATGCATAATTTAACTTTAAATTACAAGATTAATCAATTTACCCAATTCATTTGAGCACTATATAATTCCAGGAAAACCTGTCGCATCCTAATATTCAATTTGTGCTATATAATTTCGGGTGCACCTGTCACATCATAACATTATTATTATCATGCATGACCCATGTAAAATATTGAAAAATGAACATAAATAACACCTAGAAAGGAATGAGTTTAATTTCATAAGAATAAATTCATAAACTTAGGGTTCCCAACAGAAAGTGGGAATTACATACTTGCTACAAGAACTATCAACATTGAATGAGAATTAAATGATTTTTTTTAAAGAAATGTTATTTTGAAAAACATTTATATGACATAAACTCTATTAGAAAACATGTATATCCCATAAAAGGCAGTATAATGATTAAAAAATGATTTTTAGGTAGTAACTATACTAAAAATAGAGAGAAAGAGGTAGAACCTAAAGAAATAAAGATGGGTTTGAGAATTTCATGTTACCTTGTATCCCAACGCTTTCTTCACTTTAATATCTTGTATAACGAAATTAGATTCAGTAATTATAAATTAAAAAATGTTTACATTAATATGGTTTATTATGGTTTCATTAAGTTATTTTATGAGCCTTTGTATGAGTTATAGAGTTTAAATCCACTGTTCGGGAATGTTCGTTTTTATGGTTTTCTTAAACGATTCACTTGTATTCATGAATGAATGTTCATGTTGAACATGGATAAACATACAGAAATGATATTAAATTTTATTAATTATATTACATGATTTTAAATGATCTTATAATGAATTATTTTATATACCATGTGGATGAGTCATTAGATTATAATTTAATGATGATCATATTAGGTTAATATGGGCGGTTTTTGGATCACAATGAACATGTTTTGTTTTATCATTTTGTAATATTTACATAATTTAGTTCCAAAACATTAAATAGGAAATAATACATATAATATAATCTTGTTCAACAATAATATTGGTTTCATGAACAGAACTGAAGCCATTAATGGAAAAAATAAAGCACGAAGTTCTTGAAGGTGATAAATTAACACCTCAGGAACAACGTTTTCTTTTCTAAAATAAAACCAAGAGGATTAGGGGGTTGGATGATATATTAACACCTTAGTATAATATAATTAAATTATATGTGAGATACTGGTGTTACCATACCATGTTGGGATAGATTAAGAAAATAACTTGAAATTGAATTGAAATTAATGGAAAAAGAGGGAGAGGGAAATTGCCTCTTGAATCCTCCTCTTGAGATCCTTTTTAAGGAACCTAGGCTTGGTCTTTTGATAAGACTAGAAGCTATTGGAAAATTGGGTGACGGATATGGAAGATTCTTGTGTAGAGTTTAGAAATTCCTTTAATCTTTAAAGGTGTGTGTAAATGTGGTTGTGAAGGGTGATATTTATAGTTGAGGGAGATGGGTTTTCGCAATATTAAATTCATTAATTTATTATTTCTCCACAAGAAATGTAATAGTTATGATTCCATGACCACAGATAGTAATGTGTTCATGTTAGTTCGAGATAATT
The DNA here is from genome assembly GCA_963277665.1 of Viscum album. NCBI lineage: Eukaryota > Viridiplantae > Streptophyta > Magnoliopsida > Santalales > Viscaceae > Viscum > Viscum album. The sequence goes on along the minus strand of OY728128.1, from coordinate 1,127,704,944 downwards.
CTTTTACATCAGCCATACATTAGATCATGACAACACAATTTATGTATTTAGCATTTATCATGAATTATCTTATTTTACTATTTAAAAAATTCATGTTTTTTAGAAAAATCCCAAAAATTCACCCCAACCATTTTATGACATGTAGAATCAAAAAATGAAGTCCATTTTTCAAAAAAAGTGTTTTAAATATTATTAATTTAATTTTTAATTAAAATCAAAATTTACAAGAAAAAAATCGTTTTTAAAACATTTGTTTACATATTCAAAAACAAAGGTACATCGTGATTTCACTTAAATAATACATATATACTATCATAGGTTAAGATAATATTCATAAGGGTATATCAATATTCATAAGGGTAATATTAATATTCATAAGGGTATGTTACTATTCCCCAAAAAATTATGTTTGTTCTATTAGACTCCAAAAATCACCCTGAACACAACTGTGTATGTCAGATTTTTAAAATTCAAACAATAGAGGTGGAAAAATTATTATTAATGGTCCCATAGTATTTTGTATCATTATATTTCATTGTGATTCATAATGTTATTATACTATAATGAATAATTATAAGAAGGTAATTCCCTTGATAAAACTTTGGGTCGTTACAAACTTTTCCTCATCACTTACTCTGGTTCCCACGTTGCATTTACAAACAGGTGGTTTCTCCACAAAAAATTGATGATGAAAATTGTCTTATTTAGTATAAATTTTCCATATGTTCTAAGATATTCACCGACTTCTATTCATATGGGTGGTCATTATTCAGTTGTACCACCTATGGATTGAGTAAATGCGATGGATAAGGAATGTACTTCTTCAAGACTGATACACTGAATAAATCATGTACTTGAGATAGGTTCAGTGGGTGTGATAGTTGATTGGGAACTGCTCTAATGAGATAAAGTATTTCAAAAGATCCGTTTTACCTTTCCCTAAGCTTTCAATTCTTCCTAATTCTCATAACTCTCTTCCATGGTGATATGTGAAGGAATACCATGTTTCCAACCTCAAACTCTAGGGCTCGTCAACGATTATCAACATATCCCTTTTTTTGACTATGATAAGTTTTAATGTGTTCTTGGATGGTCATAAACTTATCCACCATTTTTTGATAATTTCTAGATCTAGGAGTTTTTCCCCCCAACTTCATCCCAAAATGCCGGTATTCTACACCACTTCCCATAAAGGGCTTCATAAGGAACCATTTGGATGCTTGAGTGGAAACAATTATTGTAAGAGAACTAAACCAGAGGAAGATGTTGATCCCATTATCCAATGAAGTCCATTGATAATGATCTCAACATGTCCTCCAGTGTTTTTATTGTCCACTATGATTGGCCATTAGTTTGAGGATAATATGCCATAGTGAATTTTAACTCAGTATTTAGAGCATGTTGGAGACTCTTCCAGAACATATAGGTGAATCTTTGACCATGATCGGAAAAAATAAATAGTTGTAATCCATGAATCCTTGCCACTTACTTGATGTATATTCATGACATTTTATCCAATGAGAAATCCCCCTAAACTGTAATGAAGTGTGAAGTCTTTGTAAGATGATACACAACATCCCAGAAAACATTGTTTCTTTTGGATGCCTTCAGATGTTTGGTGACAAAGTACATTGTTATGTTCTCCCATTTACATATTGGTATGGGTAATAGATATGTTATCCCCTTATACTTCAACCACTCAGCCTTCACTTACTCACATACTAGGAACTCTGATGTATAGTCAGTGATCTCCTTTATCAAGTTATTCCACCAATAATGCGGTCAAAGATCATGAAACATCTTTGTGTTTCCTACGTGAATAGAGAAATTAAAACTATGTGCACCTTCCAAAAGTACATTCATTCAATCCTAAGTTGATAGAACACATATTGTTACCCCAAATCTTATAATTCCTTCTTCATTAACAATAAACTCTAAGGATTTACCTTTTTTGATAGTTTCTACTTTCATCTGAATTCATACATCATCCTTTTGAGCCTCCTCTATCCTTTTCAAAAGAGATTGTTGATCAATCATTTTTGAATGGATTAATGATGTTCCCTTACATATGATTCCCATGTAAATCTTCATTAAAATATATAAATATTGGATCTTTTTAAATTATCATCAATGATAGAATTGATGGGCCCTTTCTACTTGGAGAATCTTCCACCTTGTTCGCTTTCCCCAGATGGTAGTTAATTGAGTAGTCATAGTCTTTGATCATCTCAAACCATATTCATTCATGTATATTCATCTTTTTCGGTATGAATATATACTTTAGGCTTTTGTGATCCGTATATATTTCACACTTCTCCCCAAATAGGTAATTTCACCAAAATTTTAAAGCGAAGATTATTATAGCCAACTATAGATCATGTGTTGCATTATTTTTCTCAGGAAAATTCATTTTAATTGAAGTATAGGAAATGTATTTTTCATTTTTCATCAACACAAAGCGCATTCCCTTCATTAAATCATCACTAGATACCACAAAAAGTAATCCACTTGTTGGTAGTGTGATCAAATGCATAGTGCCTCCTTTTCAACTCCATGAAGCTATCTTTACATTCATCACTCTAAGAAAACTTGACTCCCTACCAAGTTATCTTGGTATTAGGGTTTGAAAATCATGAGGAATTTTTTAAAAATCAACGATAATATCCAACTAACTGCAGGATGTTATGAATATCTTCCACCGATGTTGGCCTCAACCATCCCTCTATTTTAGCTATATTTTATGGATCAAAAGATATCCATTGCTTTTGATGATATGAACCAAGAATGAGATCTCCTTCAAACAGAACTCGAACTTGTTGTACTTTTCATAGTGCTTCTTCCATCAGAAGGTCTCTAGTATATTTCTTATATGCTTATCATGCTCCTCCTTATATTTGGATTTAATTATAATATTATGTATAAAGACTACCACAAATTTCATGAGGAAATCTCTAAAGACTCTGTTCATCATGTCCAAGATGATTCTTGGAGAATTAGTGAGTTCCAAAAGCATTACATTGAATTCATAGTGTCCATACCTAGTACAAAAAAGTAATCCTGGTGATATCCTCATTCTTCACCCTTACATGGAAATGTCCCGGCTGTACATCCACCTTGGAGAAGTATTGTGCTCCACGTAGCTGATCTAACAATTCACCAATTTGTGGAAGAGGATACATGTTCTTTATCGTGATTTTTTGAGCTCATGATAATCAATGGAAAGGCACATTGACCCATCTTTATTCTTGACGAAGAGTACTAGAGAACCCCATGGTGAATCATTTGGGTGTATACTTGCCTGTTCTTGGGCGTATTTAGTTTCTCATGTAGTATTTTATTTATCTCCCCATGCTCTACAAAAACCATTATATAAAGAGTCTTGGATATTGGAAAATCTCTCGGTATAAGATCAATTTAGAATTAAAAATCTCTTCTTGGAGAAAGAACATTAAATTCCTCAGGAAACACTTCAGTGAATTCCCTCAAAATAGGAATGTCTTCAAGGATGATCGATTCCTTAGACTCAATCATCCGAGAAAGATAGGAATGGTTAAATAGAAGTAATATACACACTTGAGATGATGGTGCTAAACAATATTTATCCTCTTCCATGCACTTGTACAGAATCATGTTTCAATTCACCATATAGAGAGTGATTTCCCTCTCATGACAATTTATGTTGTTTCTATATGGGGAAATCCAATCCATTCCAAGATTTGCATCAAATTCAACTAGACGGAGTATGAAGTGGGTATCTTGGGTTTTTAATCCACAAATTGAGATAGGAGAAGGGTTATATTCATGGGATGCAATGATTTCCCCATTTTCTGTTCTCATCGACATCTATGCTTCTATGATTTGTGGCGGTGTTGGGATTATTCAACTAACTTTTGTTATATAAAAGAATGCATAGATGTAGAATCAAAAAGTAACTTCACTATTATTGAATGAATAACTATCTTACCTCTAACCGCTCGGTTTTTGGGGTTCTATTTGGTGGTAGTGATGGTAAAATCTCACTATTAATGGCTTGGAGGTTGTTGGTAGCCTCTGGAAACCCTTTCCTTTAGGAACTGGTTTGAAAAGTTCCCTATTTCCTTACAGTTGATGAAATGAACAATGCTTTGAGGGTTGAATAGATTGTTCCTCTCATATTTCACAACAATGGGGTTTTCTTGTTAGAAATTATTGTCTAGGTTTCCTTCTCTTCAACACTTAATAAATTTCCTCTTCCCCTTTAGGAAAATTTAGGGGTTCCTCTTTCCACATGTTTGGCATGTGGGGTGATGGGATTTCTTAGCACCGTTGGATTTATCCATCAGACCTCCGGAATTGAATTCCACCTTATAATTGTTATCCTCTTGATACCCATGAGATTCACCAATCTCCATTTTGACTTTTATGGAACATCAAATAATTTCCTAATTACTATCAATGTCATAGATCGCTAGGGATTTATGTAGGATAGATTTCAGCCCCTCAAAGAAGCAGTCAACCATGCATTCAGGGGTAACGAAAAAGCCAGACGAGTATTGTGAAAGACATGTGAAGTTTTTCTTGTACTATCTGATATATTTTTCATCATTTTACTTGAGGGAAAGTAAGTCACTTTCCATATTAAGTAGAAGGGTGTGAGGAAAATAATTGTAATTTTTTTTATTAAAATCCTTCCATTATAACACCCCGATCTTTTGCTCAGGCATAGTATTTTTTATGAATGTCCACCATTTATTAACTTCACCCTCAATAAGATAAATATCCATATGAAACTTCTCATATTCATAACATTGAAGGATGAAGAATATCTTAATGTATTTGATCCATTATTCTCTAATTGAGGATTTAGATGATCCATAGAAAGTAGGAGGCCTTTGTCTCATGAAGTTCTCGATTGCGACTTATTCTTTTTGGGGGGGGGGTTGTATGATCCTTTTGACCCATGTTTCAATTAAATACATGTGTTTACTGAGACATTATCATTGAAATTATTGAAATTATCACTCCCATCGGGTTGGTTATCTCATTAGAATAGTTATCACATTGATCTTTGCATCAGTTGTTAGCTCGAGTCATCCTTTTACCGTACATTGGATGGAATAAAAGGAAAGTTAGGAGTAACACATAAAGGTGAATCCAATGAAAAATGGGATAACTTATAGATTACATTTTTCCCTTAACTATTAATTTTATAGGCTTTAATCTATGTTATCCATGATCTACTTCCCAACATATATTCTTAGGGGGATTTTGTTTACTATAATAATAATGGTTGATACTATGATTTTGAATTTACCAAAGAATATCCCCTAGGAGAGTCAAAAAAAGAGTGGAACAAGGCCCATTTTCGTGCACCAATTCCCATTCAAGTCTATCTCAAAGCTATATTTTTAGGTTTTACCACTCGATACATATGTGATAGAGCCACCTCTAATTGTTTGTATCCCTACATGGATTTATTTTCATGATAACCCACTTAATCTATAGTCAACAAAATATAGGGATTTTTTTATTATACATAGTCTTATCCTTAAGGCTTTCAATAGGGATTTCTAATCCTAATCCCGAAAATAACTAAACCTATCCACTGATACCAACAATAACAATCCTGATTTATCAAAAAAACAACCTTGCTCTTTATTACCCACTTAAACATGATTTATTACATAAAACATCAATTAATTGAACTATAAGGATTGATAGGTTAAGTGTCTTGGGAAAATTAAGAACATTACACAACAAATTAAGAAATAAAAATACAACATCTTTATGGAATACTTCTTTTAAATGACCCCAACATTATTTTGTACTTATCATTACATGGGATAACCTGATGACATAAATAAGAAAAGGGTGAGCTATAAAGCCCAATAAGGGAGTAAAAACGACATAAAATTAAGAATACAATACATTTTTGGAAATAGTAACATCAATGGAGGATAAAAGAAACATGAACATAAAGGCATGATATAGCATGATTATCACAAAATGGAGATGTGTAAACAAAATTTTACATGATATTATCATGATCCAAGTATCATTTCACATGGAGCATGAGTAAACCATCATCGAACATGAATTAGAATGAGTAAAACCTCATTGAAATTGAATTATCATTAGTAAACCCTATATTCACATGACGTATCAGGATACTACTCTTTACCCAATGCATTGGAGTTCTATTGGGGAGTACCCTTTATAAACATTTCATTTAATGCATAAGTGTGCCAAATGGATCATATTACATGGAATCATTCAAAATCATAAGCTATTCTATGATTAAAGAATTTTTAATAAAAACGTGCAAGTACCATTCAATATTTATATGTGCATGAAGGTGAATACGCTTGATAGAGAAATGGGTATGGTATTCACTACACAATTTAACTGCTAGGAAAATTGCGGTGCAATTTTGGAAGCATAACGACATGACATAACAATTCATAAAAATTGTTGATGAGAGATAAAGGGACATATAATAACTTTTACTTGAAATGGAAAGAAATAGGGACATATAGATACATTCCCCGACACATGTAATTTGGAAATAGAAGGCATAACATAATAAAGAAACTTAAAGAAAGAAGAGAAATGGAAAAACTCTTACGAAATCTCGGCATGGTAACAGGTGTATATGGGAGGGATTAATGATATCTAAAGAGGTATATAATAATTAAAAAATAATTATGGTAGTATGGGATAGGTGAAAAATCATACCCCAACATTTTTAATGGAAAATAAAATAGTATAACAACATAAAGAAACATCAAAAAATGAGAAAGGGAGAAATCTCTTACAGGAAAGGGTGATACCAAAGGCTTGGGAGAGGCTTGAGAGAGGCTTATTGGGAGATTGGGGTGACTAGGGATGATTCTATAAAGATGAGCGATGTTCAGGGACTTTCTCCAAGGGTTTTTAGTGAATTGAAGTGGGATCTTGGATGGGTTTATATAGGAAAATTGAGGGTAAGTCTTTAATATATCACAAACTTAGGTTTTGGAATCTATATAATTAAATATATACACCCAAAAACCAACGCATGGTATTTTCCCATGGTTATCTAGTAAGGGTAGTGGAAAAAATTATTTTATAAGTCCAATGGACAATCTTATTAAAATATTAGTCTTGATTATGCGTAGTTGAGTCACACTCTCATGGAAATCTATTTAAAATGATAAATTATTTTATATATCTTGGAGGTTCCACTATAGCATCATAAAAATAATAAAACAAATATAAAATAATATTAATTTAACGGTAAAAGATATATTGACCGAATATCTATTTTATAATATTTTATTAGACCATTATTGGGTCATTATGATGTCATAAAACACATTATATATTTACATGGTATTTAATTTTTACCAAAAAATTCGATTGCCTTCGAAAATTATGAAAACATCATAGTTAGAGAATTTTAATCTCATGAATCCAAAAATAATATCTAATTTATCTAAATAATTTTATAAATAATTTATTTTTTACTTTTAAAATAAAAGCTGATATATATCGAAAATTCATTGGTTTAGACAAAAACATATTTCAAACCATAATAAAAAATACAATAGTATTCAGAAAACTTATATGATCATTTATATTTAATAAAAATTTATTTATTAATAATATTTTATAAAAAATATTATTTAATTCAATAATCCATTAATTCATCATAAAATATTTTTTAATTGAATTTGAATATAAAGAAAAATTACATTTTGTGCTTTAAAAACCATTTACAATGTAACTATCATAAAATGAATGTATATTAATTATACAAAAACAATGCACAAAATCATTGTACTAGGATATTGTAACATAACCCCTTATAATTCCAGTATAATATATAAGAATAAGGTGTACGATGCTGATAGACTCTTAGGGCGGCTTAGATAACATCTCTCAAGTGGTAATCTATATTAACTTCCAATTATCTCATAGGCGATTCCATTCAAGGTTAACATGTTGAAGCTTGGATTAAGCTTGGTGAAGAGCAACGCCCAGTGATGCTTCAACATTTATGAGCTCTGAAAAATGGGCTTCATATGGAGTAGTTCTACTAGATGAGGCCATCAATTCTTTTTTCAGAGTAAATTAGATTTCATAAAGCCCTATAGTTATACTAATCATGTGATCACTATTCAACAACTATATTAGAAATGGTAAAAATTATTAATAGTGTTTTAAAATCAAAAAACATAAAACCAATGAATTGAAATTTTTATATATAACCATTTTACATTATAATACATTTAATTAGATCAAGAGGAATTTTCATTAATAAAATTTTGGGTCGTTACATTTATGGGGGTCTACATTCTAGGGCCTTCCTCTTATCCTAGAGTGTAGATTATTATATCTAGGTAAATATATGATGTTGGGGTTTTGATTTATGGGGTTTCTATATAGTCCTGAATTATAGAAAAGTGGATTTAGGTACCACAATGCATTGTTCATAGATTTTTGGGTATTAGTAGTATTCTTCCTGACTTGTTTTATTCCTTGGTATTATGAGGCCAGTACTGCTACTATTGTTTGTTTTCAAGTATTTATACTGTATTCACCTTGATATACATGTTGTTTCTTTTGAAAGATGATATTAAAAAGGTTATTTGAAATTGATTTACCTTCTTTAGTTTTATAATTGTGATAAAGAGAAAATGTTTATCATGTTTTTTATAAAACATAATTACTCTCTATCCTTCCATGTTTTATTTAAAATGAGTATATATGAATTGTTTTATAAGGACATGTTATGGAATTCCTGGGTGGGATCCAATTGACCCAGTTAGCTCACACCCTGTACACCTCATCGGTACTGCGTAGTCATTTTTATGTCTTCAAATTCATGGAAATACAAGGAACAAAAATGAGGCGACGAGGTTTTATATTAGTTGAGTTGGGTAACTGGTGGTGAGATGGTGGGAGTTTATCTATGCCATCAAAAGAAGTAGCTATTTGGTTTTGGTATTTTTTAACTAGACTTTCCTTTTATAGTTCGGTATACTTTTAAAATCATTTTTCTCTGTTGTCTTTCTTAATGTTACAGAATATATCTATTGAATTTCCATTATTCTTTATTTATTCATGTTCATGTATTCCACTTGTTTGTTCAGGTTGGGAGAAATAATTCCATATGGATTGTTGTTTGATGCATGGGTGTTTGTCATTAGCCTCTGGGGATCGGAAATGCCATTCGAGTATATGAAAGATTGGGCAAGGTTCTATGTTTGAGGTAAAACTAGGTCAGTTTTTCAGAATTTGGTATCAGAGGTAGTATCCATTCAATGTGCCAGTAAGAACATTGACACCATCTATAAGGGTGGATTAGGTCAATACCACATCAATGGAGGAAGAGTACGAAGAACCAATTTATATGGTAGTGCAGATACCTCTCCTATCAGAGTGAATTTTCCTAGGGAATGTAAGAGGGCCAAATCCCAGGGAAAAAATAAACACGTCAGATAGGCACCAAATGAACAATATCTTGATCGTGGGGTAGACTGAGTTACCACTAATGGTATTTGATGTAGGTCTATCTTCAAGATTCATTAAATTAGGAAATCTTTTAGACTAAAGATAGGATTTTCAGTACTTGAGAGGCCTGTTAAGATAAGTACCAAGTCATCTCTTATCATGAAGAAAATTAAGTTTCCAAGGGAAGTTGGGATACATGTCTATAGTGTTGGGTATGGTTCTAAATATCAGTTTCTGATCATGGATTTTTGTTGAGTCAATAAGGATTCCTTATGAATTTTCCATTCCTTAATGTTCTAAAAATCACAAACACCTATTTTAAGGAAAATTAATTTTATCTTGATAAGGGAAATTTTCCTTCCTTAAAGAAATTTTTTCCTTCCTCAAGGAAATTATTTTTCCTTACCCTATTTTTCTTTCAAATGAAAAATTTATCCTTACCATGTTTCCATTGTTCATATCATAAGTTTTCTAAATATCTAAATCCTCAGAATCCTATAATTACCTAGATATAAAGAATTCTGTTTTAGGATCCGAATTCGTAGAATTCTGGTTACAAACTCTTCTGAGTTTTGACTCCGAGTTCTCTGAATTCAGACTCCGAAATCTTCTAAGTTCTGACTCCGAGTTCTTTGAATTCAGACTCTAAACTCGTCTGAGTTATGAATCTGAATTCTGAATACGAATTCTTATGAATTCAGACTCCAAATTCTAAATACAAATTCTTATGATTTCAGACTCTGAATTCTGAATACAAATTTATATGAATTTAGACTCCAAATTCTGAATACAAATTCTTATGAATTCAGACTCTGAATTTTGATTACAAACTCTTATGAATTCTGACTCTGAATTCTTGTTACAAATTTTTCTGAGTTCTGACACTGAATTTAGGTTATAAGTTCCTATGACTTCTGACTCCGAATTCTCTAATAAACAGTATTCGAATATCCTATAGTATAGACTCCAAATATTTTTACTTAGACTCCAAAATTATATTTTTCTTAGACTCTAAAAAATTGGTTTTGATTAAGCAACCATATTTAGCTCATATTTGATATAGTTATGAAACATTTTCGTACAGTCTGTATCTAACTAACCATTATTTGAGTGACATGTGTATATGTCCCTCCAAGATTCAAAGAAAAAATATGACCGTTAGGGGAGGGAGCTGACCGTTGGAGCTGTGCCTATAAATTGGAGCTCATTTGAAAGAGCTCATAACTTTTAGACAACTTTTGATTTGAAGTGATTTCTATAGAGAGATACAGTCATGCTTAGTGCGTATAGAACTTCTTGTTCAGATTTTATTTGTGTGACTCTGATTGCTGCTGTGTACAAGCGAGGGATTATAGGATAGGAAGACAGAGGTGTCGACCACATTGGAGTTGAGGGCTTCCTTTCCAAGGAAGAAAGAGGCACTGACTACCTTGAAGTTGAGGGCGTGCGGGGATAACAGGACATACTCCGATCTTTGTATCAAGGTCTTACCCATGTGTGGGTAAAGCAGACTTTCTTGAATGTATAAATCAAGGGACCTTTATCTATGGTTTTTGGATACCCTTCTTTTTGGGTTAAAAGATTTACTACTTGTTACATGTTTGTTTCAAGTTTTCCACTGCATTTTTGATAGTTGAGAAAAGTTTAACTATCTTATAATTTCTTATACTTGTAATCTAATTTAATAAGATTCTATACACTTTAAGTTAGAATATTTGTCTTTGTAAAATTTCATTATGTTTCATTTTCTGGAACCATCTTTTCAGAATCACTTTCCTGGAATCATATTTCCAGAATCTTGTAAGTGTGTAGAACTAGGGGTTTTGTGAATTACCTTGTTTAACTTTGTTAAACATAATCATCTTTAAAAATTACAAAGGAATTTATTAAAGTATAAAATTTACCCCCTCTTGTATATTGATCATCATTAGATACTTTATTCAGTATCTATATTATTTTGATCCTACATTTGGTATTATATAGTATATCATACTCCACGTACCATCTCAATAGTTTTTGGTTTAAACTAATATTTTTTTATGTTTTTTAACCATTATTATGTTTCAGTATGTATCTGTATACCACTAATACGTATTCCATGATTTCATGAGGGTGTAGCTGATTCTCCTCAATTGAATCCACTTATAGATGAAAATATCATAAAATAAAACATACAAGTTGTTTTTTCTATTGATTGGGATGTTCAATGAGTTTAGAATTCAATTGATGAGGTACAAAAAAGAGTTGGAGGAGAGAGAGATCGATCATGATAATTATTATGTGAGAATCCACTGTAATTTAAAGGAACAAATGATACTCATGAGTCAGAGGATGGGTGGATAATATTTACCTAAAATTCAACTTCTTGGAAAAACCTAAATCGATCAAGATGTAAGGTGCAGTGTTCAGGCTCGAGGGTTCTAAAATTCGATGTTGGGATTCTATGGTCCAGGTAGATAGACACATGGGCATGAATTGGAAGGGTTACAAAACTCAATTCCTCTAGTAAATTTTTCTAGGCTCACTGATGTTGGAAGCATATATGAAGTTCTTTTATCTGCAATAAAGAGAGTGCTTGATGATAGAAAACACCAATCGATCGACTGATCTTGTTCGTTTTTTTTTCGAACATGGTAAAAAATAAACAGCTAAAGGCTCAGAAGTACCTGTAGGATTTTTGACCAGATATCTGATCACATATATTTATTCAAAATACTTATACCTATTCTAATACTATGGATAGATCTATGAAGGAAGGGGTGGATATTATAGGAATGGTTGGTTTTCCCAAATCGTATCTTCCATATAGTGGCAATTTCAGATGAGTTCTTGGGGAGATGAGGATGTGGAAGGATCTTTGTTGATTTTGTGGTGGTGGATATCATAAGCGATCCTCATCCACACCTTTTACTATATCATGATGTGTGGAAATGTATTTATAATAGTTTGGAAAGGTCAGACACACCATAGTTTTTTATCCTATACTTGTGAATATGTGAAAAAGTTATAGATGTATTGGTCATATACAATGATTTTTTAGGCTATAACTATACCTCATTATGATCAGGGTTTATTGGATCCAAAGGCTATTGTGGTTTAGTCAGATGGTTCGATGACTATAGGACTCCATCTAGAGGCCTCAAGAGTGAAGCACTATCACTCTATAGATGACTATCTAGTGGATGTTGATGCAGGTCTGACAATACTAAGAGGTACTATCCTTATTTAATATTCAATAAAAATTAATTTATTTGATATTGGTTCCTCCCACTCATTTATCTCTACACATTTTTTGATCCTAATAAACTTCCAACACAAATTATGTCCTTTTTATGGAGTTATCGATGCATCTCAATAAGTGGAAATAAGGGTTGTTTTGATTGCCTTCTTGGTCATAAAAAATATCCAATATTGAGTTGGTCTGGGATTTTATCATTATTGATCTTGATATGTTTTACATTATTATTAGTATGGATTTTATTTTTTCTCATCTTTATTAGGTTTATTAATATATTCGACATGTTTCATTTCATGCTACCAATGAGAGATCTCATGTGTTTTGGCAGAGTGGGATGCGAGGTCTGGTCATGTTAAACATTACTTCCCAGAGATTAGTAGTATTTTTTATGTCGTTTCAAGTGAGTCCAATGAGTTTTCCTCTATTTTTGATCCTCCCATTTTGGGGTAATTTTTTGATGTTTTCAATGAATAATTCTCTGGACTTCCTCTGGACAGAGAGGTAGAGTTTACGATTGAACTGGGTCCATGTATGTAGCGGATATCAATACCTTATTATTGAATGGAACTAGTGGATATGAAAGAGATCAAGATTAGGTTGGATGAACTATTGGAAAAAAGTTTTGGTCACCCTAGTATTTAACCTTGGGTAGACTATTTTCTTATTTACAATAAGGAAGATGGTTTACTTTTTTGTGAGTAGACTATCATAAGTAAAATCAGGTAATAGTAAAGAAAAAACATAATTTACCTCATGTGGATGATTTTTTTGGTTTGTTAAAGGGGGAAATGTGGCTTTCATTGATCGATCTTTGGTTGGGTTATCATCATCTCATAGTTCAGGAGTTTGATATATGAAAAACAGCCTTCAAGAGTAGGTATAGACATTACGAAAATCTTGTGACACCTTTCTGTCTAAATAATACTCATTTAGTTTTTGTGTATTTGATGAATCAGATATTCCATCAATATATTGAAACTATTATAGAAGTGATTCTTGATGGTGTTTCGATTTATTAAAATCCAAATCATGATCACGAGCACTATATAAATTTGATATTGGAAATTTTGAGAAGTCACCATTTATACTGAATTATTTCTAAATGTAGTTTCTGGATTCATGAAGTGAATATCATTGGGAACTGGATTTCTGAACAAGGATTATTAGTTGATCATGAGAAGGTGTTTTTTGTCCTGTCTTGGAAGGAACCAAACAATGTTTTTTATACGGATCTTCTTTGGTTTCTCTAGATACTACTGGAGATTTGTTATGGATTTACCTAAACAAATGTCACCTTTGAATGTAATTTCTAAGATGGTGGTGAAATTCACAGGGGAAGCAATGTTTTAATCTTATTTTGAAGAACTAAAATAAATTCTATCATCATCTCCTATTCTAATCTTACCTGATCTCGGTAAGGGGTTTGTGGTAATATGTGATTCTTATGGTGCTGGTTTAGGATGCGTTCTGATATTGAATGAACATGTTGTAACTTATGGATATTTTAATAATGAATTCATGATAAGAATTACCCCAATCAAGATTTAGAGAATATTGTAGTTATGAATTCACATAAATGTTGGGGACACTATCTTTTTGTGGATAGGTTCACAGTATTCTATGATCATAATAGTTATGTTATATATATTCTCAGAAAAACATGAATCTAAGACAATGTTGATGGGTAGAATACATTTATGAACTTGAATTTTATATTTCCTACACGTTGGGGAAGAGAAATTTTATTGTAGTCTCTTTTACCAAGAAAGTACCATCTCAGACTATTCTGGAATCGAAGGATGAGTGGAACCTTATGGGAATTATCACTCAAATTCACATGGATTCTTAGGAGGATGTTTCATTTTTGGTTTTGACCAGGGATCCGTTATAATAATATTTCATGGGGTTTATTTTTTAGAGTCAGTAAAAGGATGAAGATTTTAGTAAATGTTGATAAAGTATTTATAGTGGGGTGACCATTTATAGTTGGTATATTTCTTCATATGGTACACTCCACTTTGGGAAGAGGGTTTCCATTCCATAATTTGTGAGGGGTTTTGTCTTGTTTAAATATTTTATCCCTTTGTTTTCCATTCATTGAGGAACTATAAAGATATATTATGACATGAGATGATGATTCTGGTGGTCGGTTATGAGGTGTGACATTCAAGATTATGCATCCCACTCTTACAATTTCCAATTGATAAAGGCAGGGAACATTAAACCCTATAGTTTACTTCACCCTAATCTGGTGCAAATATGGAAGTGGGATGATTTATCCATGGGTGTTAAGTTGGATTTCTATGGACTCACTAAGTTATTAAAGTTATATATGTGGTTATTTATCTATTGATGATTAATGATCATTTTATTCAAATCTTGGATACCACTATGGTTGAAGATATAGGTATGCTGTATGTGAAGAAGATTGTGACGTAACATGAGAGTCCTTATACTTTTGTTTCAGATAAGGATCCTAGGTTTACATTGATGTTATGAAGGAGTCACCAAGAGGCAATGGGAGCTCAGGTCATGTTAAGAATTGCTTACCACAGAAAGATAGCCAGTCAGACATAGTGAGTAATTCAGATCCTGGAGGATATGCCTCCTACACATGTCTTTGATTTTTAGTGGATCATGGGATAACCATCTAGGACTGGTTGGGTTTTTCTTTAAATAATAGTTATCAGTCATCAATCAGAATATCTCCCTCTGAGATGTTGTATGGTTCTTCATGAAGATCACCTCTTTGTTTAGATGAGGTGGGAGAAGTAGCTTTGGTTGGATACAAATTGTTCTAGGAGGCACCTGTGAAGATTCAAGATTCACATCAATTTATGGTTACAACCTAGAGTCGACGAAAATCGTATGAGGATTAGCGATGACGTCCTCTAGAGTTTTCCATTGGTGACTTGGATTTCATGAATGTTTCTCCTTTTTGGGACACTGTCGACTTGGAAAATAGTGAAAGTTGGCACCAATATATGTTGGACTGTTTAAGGTCACTGAGAAGCTCAGAAAATTTTGAGTTAAATGTAACACCCCAAGCTTCCACGGTACTCTACTCTTTGAATAATACTATAGCATTTATTATACGCAACTTCGAGGTTCTAATACACACCACAACCAATCAAAGTAGCAGTTATGAATAATAATACCCACTTTTTGAAATTTTATAAAATTTATTATTCAAATTGGACTTCTTTTTTGGATTTTAAAGTTTGAAATAGGCTTAGGGTGAATTTTTGGTACTTTTCTGATAACTTTTATTTTTTGATGAATAGTGAAAATTACTAAATTTTAATTAAAAACAACTTTTTTAATCGAAATAATTAATAGTGATAAATTATGAATTTGAGTGGTTTTGAAGTATAATTAGATTTTTTTACCGTTTATTCCAATGTTTGTCATTGGACAAAATTTCACATTTAAACTGGACATAACAATGTTTCAATCTTTTGATAGTTATTATTTGTTAAAAACACGCTTTTTGTTTTGACAACATGAATTAATTGTAAATTAATTTCTGCCACTTATTTGTTTTGAATTTGGAAAAATGGATTCCATATTTAGAATCATGAGGTCCAAATTGTGTAAATATTAACATATATTTTTAGACATTTTGAATAATTACTTCGGTAAATATTTTATTTACCATGGTTAAAGTGTAAATCCGGTAAATAAGGGTAAAAAATAATATTATAATAATATTAAATTACACTAAAACATGTCCTAACCCTATTGGTTGATACATGTACAACCATGGACATCTTTGGGTCGATTTTGGGACCCCATGGAGACACTTTTAAGTGATAATGGCAATTTATATTAATTAAGTTAAAGTAAATACAAAAATAACATAAGCATATATATTTTAGCCAAAAAAAAAATTACATAGAGTTATATATGTTATATTAGCGACTATAAATATTTATTAGAAATACAAAACTATTTCCTATATAATGGGATTTTATTTATAATTTTTAGACATTGAATAATTAAATTTATTTATGACACAATAATGATGCAGTGTTTTTCTTATTAATGAATGAATCAAATAATTGGTATTATAAATGTTAAAATGAATATAATTTGAAAGTTTTGATGACATAAACAAATTTTATTGGTTAATATGACATGTTATGATTACTTAAATGAATTTTTTTCGAATTAATAAAGTTTTTATAATGTTAACAAAAATCAATTATTAAATAGTGTCAAAATTGACATAAAGGAGTTTTTAAAAAAAATATATATTATTAATTGATATTCTATTATTAAAAATTTATGGTTTGACCATATGACTTATATAATGAAATTTGTATCATTAATGGACAACTTTGGGGTCTCTTGGAAGTATATATTAAGTTTATTAACTATATAATAGAAAAATACATAGAGACATGGTAAATGTCAAACTATTTAACTAAGAGTTAAATGAAAAAGATAAAGTTAATATAGTGACCCAAACCTATCTAAAACCCATTGGTTGAGTGGTTTTCGACCTATACCCACCTTAACCTATAAATAATCCACTTTCTATCCATTATAAACTGAATATGAATTTATTATAAAATTATATTTCTATCTTTTCCAAAGGTGCCCCTCACCCCTCTTACAAAAGGGCACTCCCTATTCTCTCTAATTCACACATTAAAAGCCTTTTTCCTCAGACAAAACCTGCCCAAATATTCTCTAAACTTCCCTTAATTCAACCTATAAGACTTATTTTGATCATAAATCCAACCTAAAGATCCTTTTTTATCAAATCAAAAGGAAGAACTTGAAGAAGAGGTAATGTTTTCACCACCCTCTTTCAAGTTATTTTCTTCTTCCACTTCTTCTTTAATTGTTATTTCAATTATAAAATAATTAATTCTATATCTTATATAAACTGTGATGTTATTAAAAATATTGTACAACCATATTCAGTATTCTATCTATCCTTTGAATGACATGTCACCATACGTGCGTACGTACGACTTACCGTCTCCACCTCGTGGTGTAATTGTTATTCAAAACATTATTATTTGGATGTGTATGATAATGATGTGTAATTAAAGTAAAAAATAAATTTAACATTATAATGATTCTCTATATATGATATACCATCCAATTATATGTTACTTTACTATCAAAATAAGGATATCGTCGGTTGTGCGTACGTATGGACTAACGTCTCCACGAACGCAATGAGATTCATTCCCAATCATATACATTCAAGTATAATTATAATTTTATGATTAAAAATAATGTTTAAGGACTTGATATCATCATGGATATGAATAATATACAACCTATCTATATCAAACATGGCTTATGTAACAAAAAAATAAAAGAAAATGAGTAAGTTAACATCCAAAATGATGATAATACTAAGATATTATTAACAAAGCAATGTTAAAAGATCATATATTATATCATATTAATGTATATGATTCTTGTATAATTTGATAAAATCATTTCACCATTATACATGAGTATAAACTACCCTCTACCAAGTAAAAGTAAAAGGTAAGGGTTTATTTCACAATCTCTTCATTATCCGAGGTTGTTTATAAGTAATTATCTACTCAGACCACTTTATCATCCACATCCATGTTTCTTAAGAATGTATTTCAAATAATTCTTACTATTTTATAGACAATAGGTTAAAGTCATTTATATCCTTTTTTGAATTTTTATAAGATGTTTATAAAGGAATATTTTAGTCGTTTTCCAAATAAGGTCCTTTTTAACCTTTTCGACAGAATTAAGGTAAGAATGTATTTTTTTAACTTATACGGCGGGTGTGGCTATTTTCCGCTGTTATAAAATCTTTGAAGCTTCCCTTAAAATATTATAAGAATATTGTCAAAGTAAATGTTTCCTTTTATAATTATGTGACTTAAATTATTTAAAAAAAAGAGATATTTCTCTCAAATAGTTTTGTTTTCATCTATGTCAACATCCTTTGATGGATTTTAAGCTTATTTGAAGTTGATTTATTATGAATCAAAACTTCCAAATAGTACTGAAGGTTTTGTGATATGTTTGACTCTAGATGTTTTAATTTTATACCATTCATGGTTTATGGAGAAATTATTGACATTTCGTATGCTAGTATTAATATGAATGTTTATGTTATGTTTAAACCTGTTCATATGAGGAATGCATTGGACTTAATAAGTGACGGGTGGAACCCTATATAGCTCCTCAATGCATTGGTAGGTCTCTAAGACAAACTAGTGTCTTAGAAAAAGGCCTTGACAAAATCTTATTGTTAGTCTTGGCACAAGGCCTTGACTATGTGGGTATGATAGTCTGGAATTATGCATTCCTTCATTATGAAAGTGGTTATTGATATTGCATGTGATTATTCGATTAATAGAATATACATGTGAATAAGTAAATGGAATTATTTCATTTTATTTTTGGCATATTATGCTGAAGTTCAGGTTTAAAAGGCTTTTGTTTTTTTATACATTGCCTTAAATGTTTATGCTTATTTATGAAAGCTTCCACTATATTGTTATCCTTACTGGGCATCTAAGCTCACCTCTTTCTATGTTTTATTTTTCTAAAGATGTGAAGAAGTATTTCATGAATGACCTATAGGGATAGTATGATGGGATATGAGTGTGGTCTATGGAGACAAGATCTTGTTTTATTTTTTCATTTTATGATGTAATGTGAACTTTATTAATGTATCTAGTGATTCCAAGGCTACTAAACTAATAGGTCTTTAGAGACATGATCTTATGTGATCATGCTGATGTTATGTAATAATGCACTGACTCTGGGTAACTGGGGTCGGGGCGTTACAGTTGGTATCAGGGGAAGTTTAGTAAAAACCTTGGAAGCTAGATTTAGATAAACTCTGATTATAACACATAGACCTAAAATGGACTTTGAGGATTGGTATAGAAGAACTTCCATGAATTTTGGTATTGTAGAGATTTTATGAGTTTTCTGAGTAATACATCCCTTTCCGAATACTAGTAGGTAGAGGCAGATCTGGCACAGATGTACATAGGGGTGAAACCCGAAAACACTGCTTTAAGCTAGACTTGAATGGGAACTGGAGCCCGAAAAGGGGACTTGCTGCACTCTTGGTTATGACACTCTCGAGGGATATGCTTAATATAATTATCATTTTCTTTAAAAACCATTATGAAGGGTTTGTGAGTATATAATTTCCAAAATAAAACATTTTTATTATTATAGATTATATCTATAAACTGTTTAATTCATGTTAAGTGTTTTATAAGTTTGGTTTTATGTATTGCGATTTATAAACTAATCTACTGTATTCCATTCTTTAGAAATGGAGCATAGTGGAAGAAATGGAAACCGTATCAATGCACGCACTCCGTGTTTGGATTCCCCTCCTGCTCAAGATAATTATAGTGGAAATGGTGATTCAACTGGTGATGATCATTTAATCACCATACTAGGACAACTCACTCAGGTTATGAATAATAACCTTACCTGTATGGAGAAACCAGATCCACAACAAGGAGGATCAATGTTAGTTCTCTTCATGAGGGAAAAACCACCAAAATTCAATGGGAGTACAAATCCATTAGTAGCTAATAAATGGATAAATTTAATTTGAGAAAATATTCCATGCCTTGGGGAGTAGTGAAAGGGAAAAAGTTATCATGGCAGTTTGCCACCACACTGGAGATGCTAACCAATGGTGGTGATTGATTCAAAACACAAAGGAGGATAATGAAGTATCAAATATGTAATGGAGGGAGTTCAAAGATCTTTTCTTAGAAAAATACTTTTCTTGTGACCATCGAGAATATATGTAAAGGCAATTTCTGAGTCTGAGACAAAAGAAGGATGAGAATGTCGCAAAGTATGAGGCTAACTTTACAGGGTTAATGAGGCATGTAGTAGATTATATACGTAACCCAAGGAGTAATATTTATTGTTTCTTTTATGGGTTAAAACCATTTCTCCATCGAGCATTAGTCTCACAATCCTTCTCGTCGTAAGAAGATATTGTCTCATGTGCTATCAAGACTGAAAAGGAATTCACTAAGTCTTATTACTTTAAAGAAAAGCAAGAGAAGAAGAGATATTCTGTTCACTATGGGAATTGAAATAAGGGGAAGAAGGGAAAATTTGAATATCTATCCTACAGTAAATATGGGATGAAACACCATGGTACATTCTTGAAGGTAATGGGAGTCTGTTACAAGTGTGGTCAAAAAGGCCACCAATATCGTGACTACACGGGGAAGAATGAAGCTACCAATGTTCAATGCTACAATTAGAGGGAGATGGGACATTATGCAAATGAATGTCCTAAGCGTCAGGGGAAATTACCTCAGAAAAGGAAAAGGGATCAAGGCCAAGCTTATGTTATCACTACTACTGAGGTAGAAGCTCTAAAAGATGTGGTGGAAGGTAATTTAATGGTTTCCTCTAGTTTAGAAAATTCTTTATTAGATTCTAGATCATCAAATTGTTTCATATCTTCCCATTTTTCTAAGAAAATTAGATATTTACAATTTGATTTAACATGGGAGTTGTCAGTCAAAAGTCTTATGCGAAGTATCATTGAAACAAAGTTTTGTGAATCAGTTCCAATTAGAGCACATAAATGTTCTTTATCTTCTGATCTCATCATCATACCCATGATTGAATTTAATATAATCCTCGGTATGGATTGGATTTCAGACCATGATGTGAATATTTATTTTAAGAATATGGAGGTTATGATTTTTGATGATGATGATAAAGAACACCTTATTTTTAGAGTAGAATCTTCACCACCTGATATTTATCTAGATCCACCCCCAGTAGCTCTACTAAATTCTATTATTGGGGAGGAAGATAATGAAATAACTGTGGGTGAGGAAATGAATGTTCAAATAGAGGATTTACCTATTGTGAGAGAATATGTTGATGTGTTTCTATAAGATTTACATGGACATCCTCCAGAATGAGAAATTGAGTTTTCCATCGATTTAATTCGTGGTTCAAGGGCCATATCGAAAAATCTTATAGAATGGACACTATGGAATTAGTGGAACTAAAGAAACAACTAGAGGAATTGAGTAATAACAAATTTATTCGCCCTAGTTTTTCTCCATGGGGAGCCCCTTTCCTTTTTGTGAAGAAGAAATATGGATCTATGAGGTTGTGCATTGACTATAGGGAGATCAATGCTATAGCAATAAAGAGCAGGTATCCCCTACCTCGCATTGATGATTTATTTGACTAAATTCATAGAGCTTAATATTTTTCAAAGATTGACCTCCGATATGGGTATCATCAGTTGTGTGTGAAGAAGGAATACATTCCAAAAACAACATTTCGAACCAGGTACGAGCATTACGAGTTTATAGTAATGCCTTTTTAGATGACTAATGAACCATCTATATTCATGGATCTAATGAACATAGTTTTCAAGGAATATCTCGATTATTTTTAGTATTATTTATTGATGATATCTTGGTATACTCCAAAAGCTATTAAGATCATGAAAATCACTTGTGCATTATATTAAAGACACTTATAAGACATGAATTATATGGAAAGTTTAGCAAGTGTGAATTCTGGATTCATAAGATTTAATTTCTTTTCCATATTGTCTCTAAGGATAAAATTTCTGTTGATAATTCTAAGACCAAGGTAATACAGGAATGTCCAAAACTAACGAGTATAACTGAGGTACGTAGTTTTATTGGTTTAGCAAGTTGTTATCGGCGTTTCATCCATAATTTTGCCCGATTGGCTAACCCATTAACTAAGTTCACATGTTAAGGGGTTAAATTTATTTGGAAAAAGGAGCGTGAAGAATGTTTTGAAGAACAAAAGAAAATATTATTCAATTCTACTATATTGACTCTACCATCGGGGAATGATGGGTTTTTTGTTTATAGTGATGCTTCAAAGAAAGGACTTGGTTGTGTCCTTGTGTAGAATGATAGGGTTATTGCCTATGCATCACGACAACTAAAAATTCATGAGAAAAACTATCCTACTCATGATCTTGAGTTAGCTACTATAATCATTCCTTTTAAGATATGGATACATTATATCTATGGTGAAAAATGTGAGATATATACCAATCAAAAGAGTTTGAAGTATACTTTCTCACAGAAAGAACTCAACATGAGGCAAAGGAGATGTCTTGAACTACTCAAGTATTATTATTGCATGATACACTACCACCCATAGAAGGAAAATACGGTGGCAGATGATCTGAGCAGAAAGGATCATGGAGTTTTGAACAATATGAGAGTTGGAAGGGATCCAATTTTCATGGATCTAGTAAAGTTGGATATGGGAATAACCAAGGAAGGTGAAACATTGATACTTTTTTAAATGGTTTCCAAACCATCTTTATTATAAAGGATTAAGTGTTCTCAGACTGATGATGAAGAATTTAAAAAGAATATTAATGCTATGAATGATAGGAGATTGAGTGATTTTGTGCATGAAGAAGGAATTTTGAAATTTGGGAAGAGACTTTGTGTTCCTGATATACCTGATCTAGAAAGGGAATTGTTGGATGATGCTCATATTTCCAATTTTTCTATATACCCTAGGAGCACCAAAATGTATAGAGATTTGAAGGAACATTTTTGGTGGGATAGCATGAAGAAGGAGATTTCTGATTTTTTGTCAAGATGTATAGTTTGTCAAAAAGTGAAAGCTGGAAGGAAACATCCTGGAGGATTCATGCATCCTATTCCCATAGCTGAGTGTAAATGGGATAATATTACGATGGACTATGTCATGGGGCTACCAAAGACTCCTAGAAGGAACAATGCAATATTGGTCATTGTTGATCATCTTACCAAGTCGACACATTTTCTTGATATAAGATAAGATCTACCACTTGAACGTCTCGTAAGAATATATATTAATTAAGTTTTGAGATTTCATGGAGTACCCCTATCAATTTTTTCTGATCGTGATCCCCATTCCACTTCATGATTCTTGAAAATTATTTAGAAATCTATAGATAATAAACTTCGTTTGAGCACTGCATACCACCCCCAAACTGTTGGAAAATCAGAACGGACTATTGAAACCTTAGAAGACATGTTCAGAACTTTCTCTCTTGACTTTCAGGGTATGTGGGATCAATATTTACCTCTAGTGGAATTTTCGTATTACAATAGCTTCCATTCAAGTATTCTGATGGCACCATATGAAGTGTTATTCAGAAAGAGATATCGCACACCGACCTGTTGGGATGATGTTGGTGAAAGAAAACATGTAGGTATAGAACTTGATGAATAAACAATGGAAAAAGGTTAAGGTAATTCAAACCCACATCAAAGCAACTCAATGTAGGAAGAAGAGCTATGCTGATAACTGAAGGAAGGATTTGGAATTTCAGGTAGGAGATAAAGTTATCTTGAATGTATCTCCATGGAAGGGTGTTACATGTTTCCTTAAGAAGGGTAAATTGAGTCCCAGGTACATAGTACCTTTATAAATTCTAGAATGAATTGGGGCTATAGCTTACCATTTGGAAATTTTTCCAAGTCTCTCCAAAGTTGACGATGTGTTCCACGTATCAGTGTTGGAGAAAATACATGCCTGACCCAACGCATGTACTCACCTATGAGGAAGTAGAACTAGAACCTGATCTGTCTTATTTCGAAGAGCCCATCAGGATTCTTGATACCAGAGAACAAGTGCTGAGAAACAAGAAAATTCGTCTGGTAAAAGTTCTATGGAGAAACCATAAGATGGAAGAAGCAATGTGGGAACCCGAGGAACTTGTGATGAAGAACCACCCGACTCTATCTAATGTAGTAGTATTCTAGAAATTTTTAGGATGAAATTATTTTAAGGAGGGGAGAATGTAACACCCCAAGCTTCTATGGTATGCTTCTCTTTGAATAATACAGTAGCGTGTGTTGTACCCAACTTTGAGGTTCTAACACACACCACAACCAATCAAAGTAGCCGTTATGAATAGTAATACCCACTTTTTTAAATTTTATAAATTTAATTATTCAAATTGGTCTTAATTTTTGGATTCAGAATATCAAAATTAGCTTAGGGTGAATTTTTGGTAATTTTCTGATAACTTTCATGTTGTGATGAATAGTAAAACTTTCTAAATTTTAATTAAAAACAAAATTTTTAATCAAAATAATTAATAGTGATAAATTGTGAATTTGGGTGGTTTTAAAGTAAAATTAGATTATATTTTTATGTTTTAATCCAATTTTGGTCATTGGACATAATTTCACATTTAAACTGGACATAAGAAAGTGTCAATCTTTTGATAGTTATTATTTGTTAAAAACACGCTTTTTATTTTGACAAAATGAATTAATTTTAAATTAAATTCTTCTCCTTCTATGTTTTGAATTTATAAAAATGGATTCCGTATTAAAAATCAGGAATCCCAAATTATGTAAATAGGTAACGTTTTTTTAGATATTTTGAATAATTATTTCGGTAAATATTTTATTTACCATGGTTAAATGGTAAATCTGATAAATAAGGGTAAAAAAATAATATTATAATAATATTAAATTACACTAAAACATGTCCTAACCCTATTGGTTGATAATCTCCAACCATGGTCATCTTTGGGTCGATTTTGGGACCCCATGGAGCAACTTTTAAGTGATAATGACACATTATATTAATAAAGTTGAAGTTAATACAAAAATGACATAAGCATATATCTTTTAGAAAACCAATTTTTACATAGGGTTATATATGTTATATTTTTGACTATAAATATTTATTATAAATATAAAAAGTTTAATTACATAATGAGATTTTATTTATAATTTTTTAACATTTAATAATTAAATTTATTTATGACACAATAATGATACAGTATTTTCATTATTAATAATAAAATCAAATAATTGGTATTAAAAATGTAAAAATAAATATAATTTGAAAGTAAGGATGACATAAAAAAATTTATTGTTTAATATGACATGGTAAGATTAATTAAATGAATTTGGATCGAATTAATATTGTTTTTAATACTTTAACAAAAATCAATTTTTAAATAGTATCAAAATGGACATAAAGGAGTTTTTAAAACAAATATTATATTATTAATTGATATTGTATTTTTAAAAATCTATATTTCGGCCAATGGACATATATAATGATATTTTTATTATTAATGGAACAATTGGAGGTCTCTTGGAAGTATATTGTATGTTTATTGACTATATTATATAAAAATACAAAGAGACATGGTAAATGTCAAACTATTTAACTAAGAGTTAAATAAAAAAGATAAAGTTAATATAGTGACCCAAACCTGTCTAAAACCTATTGGTTGAGTGGTTTTTGACCAATCCCCACATTTAACTTTAAATAATACACTTTGGATCCATTATAAACTGATATGAATTTATTTTAAAATAATATTTCTAGCTTTTCCAAAGGTGCCTCTCGCCCCTCTTATAAAAGGGCACTCTCCCTTCTCTCTAATTCACACCATTAAATCCTTTTGGCTCAGACAACCCCTGCACAAATATTCTCTAAACTTCCCTAAATTCAACGTAGATGCCTTATTTTGATCAAAAAGCCAACCTAAGGAGCCATTTTGATCAAATCAAAAGGAAGAACCCGAAGAAGAGGTAATGTTTTCACCTGCCTCTTTCAAGTTCCTTTCTTCTTCCACTTCTTTTTTTTTGTTATTTCCATTCTAAAATAATAACTATAGTATATTATATATAATGTGATGTTATTATAAATATGGTACAACCATATTCAGTATTCTATCCATTCTTTCAATGACATGTCACTATACATGCGTACGTACGACTTACCATCTCCACGTCATGGTGTAATTGTTATTCAAAACATTATTTTTTGTATGGGTATGATAATGATGTGTAATTGAAGTAAATAATAAATATAACATTATAATGACTCTGTATAAATGATATAACATCCAATTATATATTATTTTAATATCAAAAGAATGATATTGTCGCTCGTGCATACGTACGGACTACCATCTCCACAAACCTGATGAGATTCATTTCCCATCATATCCATTCAAGTATAATTATCATTTGATGATTAAAAATAATGTTTAAGGACTTGATATAATTCTGGATATGAATAAGATACAACCTATCCATAAAAAACACATCTAATGTAACAAAACCTATAAAAGAAAACGACTAAGTTAACACCCGAAACAACGATAATACTAAGATATTATTAACAAAGCAATGTTAAAAGATCATATATGATATCATATTAATGTATATGATTCTTGTATAATTTAGTAACAATTTTTTCACCATTATACAGTATTTGAAACTACCCTTAACGAAGGAAAAGTACAAGGTAAGGGTTTATTTCACAATCTCTTCATTATCTGAGGTTATTTATACGTAATTATCTACTATGACCTCTTTATTATCCACATCCATGTTTCTTAAAAATGTATTTAAAATCATTCTTACTATTTTAAAGACTATGGGTTAAATTCATTTATTCCCTTGTTTTACTTTTTATAAGATGTTTATAAAGAAATCATTCCATCGTTGTCCAAACAAGGTCCTTTTTAACCTTTTCGATAGAATTAAGTTAAGAATGACTTTTTTTTAACTTATACGATGGTTGCGACTATTTTCTGCCATTATAAAATCGTCAAAGCTTCCCTTATAAGATTATAAGTATATTTTCAAATTAAATTTTTCGTTTTATAATTATATGACTTTTAAATGATTTAAAAAAAAAGAGATATTTCTCTCAAATAGTTTTATTTTCATCTATGTCAACATCCTTTGATGGATTTTAATCTTATTTGAATTTGATTTATTAGGATACAAAACTTTTATATTGTATTTAATGTTTTTTGATATGTTTGATTGTGAATGTGTTATTTTTATACCATTCATGGTTTATAGAGAAAGTATTGACATTTCGTATGCTAGTTTTAATTCTAATGTTTATGTTAGGTTTAGACCTGTTCATATGAGGAATGAATTGGACTTAATAAGTGACGGGTGGAGCCCGATATAGATCCTCGATTCATCGGTATGTATCATGAGACAAACTAGTGTCTTGTTGTAGCGACTCGGGTTTTTGGCCCTGTCAGACTTTGGAATATTTCTACGAATAATTCCAGAGCTAGGCGCGAAGACGGCGTGCGATTCCAAGGCCCGGTGTGCCCGGAATTAATTTCATAAAGATATTAAGTATTTTTATACTATGCACGTGGCGGGGGTGTGATATCTCCTAGAAGGTAGCTCAAAACAGGAATCTGAGGGCACGGTTGCGTCCAGAATGTGACGTTTACCCTAGGCGGGGTGTAAACTTTGCGGGCGCGGGCCTGCGGTGAGAAACGCCACCAGGGGCGTTTCCGTAAATAAGTAGCAAGTTAGTGTGCGAGCGTCGGCTCGAATAACTTCTGAACGGAGTCTCAGATGGAAAATCTGAGACCTACGTTGCATTCAGAACGGCGCGTTTACCCTAGGGGTGACCTTACTTTTGTTCGCATCGGGCGTCGGGTCTGAGGCGGGTTTGGCGCCGGCGGGCGGCTGATATAAATATCAGCGCCCCCCTTTAATCGTTCTTCGCTGTTCTTCGCCGTTCTTCGCTGCCACTCCGCCAAATAGAGAAAACGAAGAGCCCACGAGCTCAGAATTCGACGACGGACGTTCCAGGAGCGTGCAGCGGAAGCTCTGGAGCGCGGATCTGAGGCAGAACGTCGGCGTTTCGCCCGCGAGGTAGGCGGATTTGAGTTTTAACCCCCGATCCCGTTTTTGCTGCATTTTTCTGCAAATTGAAGCCGTAGCAGGGTAGATCGGGTCCCGAGGGTCACGTAGACGCCTCCGGATCGTGAAACAGACCACCGGGGTGCTCCCAGCGGTCCACGGAAGGTCTGCCGGCGGCGCGCGGTGGAGGGCCGCCGGCCGGACCGGCCGGTCGGGGCCCGTCCGACCTCTTTTCGCATACGGGGGTCTTTAAACCCCCGTATCTTGCACTCCGGGAGTCAGATTCGCACGCCGTTTGCGGCGACGTGACCCTGACGACGAGGCGAACCCTACAGTATGGGTTCGAGGGTTTAAATGTTCGGGATCGTGGCCCGGGAGCTAGAAACGTCGTATAAAATAATATTATTTTATTATTTTACGACTTCGGGCCGTTGTAACTTCTACACGGAGCGTCCGATTGACATGCCGTTAGTGGCGTTGAGACCCTGATGATACGACATACTTTTTGAGATGTTTTTCGGGTGTTGGGTCTGAGAACGGGGTGCGGGCCCCACGAGGCCGGGTGTTGGCGTTTACGGAGAAACACAACTTTTGCACCAGGAGTCCGATTTTGGCGGATGGATAGTCGATCCTGTGTGTTTTTCCGAGAGGATCACAATGGTGCGATCCGTTCGATGAATTTTGGAATCCAGGCTTGGGCCCCACCCGAGCTGACCTTCGGTGAATATTACCTTTTTCACCGGGTGTCCGTTTTGGGCGAGCGAGTAGTCGATTCCGCTTGTTTTTCCGAGGGGATCGTTGTGGTGTGATCCGCTCGATGGGTTTCGGGATCGTTGTGTGGGCCCCGCACGAGCTAGCTATAGTGAATAGTGCCTTTTTCACCGGTGCTCCGTTTCGGGTGAGTAAACAGCCTATCCTGCGTGTTTTTCCGCATGGAACGTGATGGTGGCCTCGTTTTTGGTTTCAGAGGTGCGCAGTGTGGTGTTGTGGAGAGTCGCTCGGGTTAGCGACGTTTGGACCAGCAGTGGTTGAGGGTTCTCCCTTGGTTCGTTCCTACGAGGGTTCGTGTGGTATTACAACCTTCGTATGGGTTTGTGATCCTCTCGATGGGATGTTTAAACTGTTAGAGTTGTGGTATCCCTCCGGTGGGCCCAGAGTGGATCCTCTAGCATCTTTACCTAGATCGGGTTCTTGGTATCGCTGTGACCGCTTATTTACGGGCGGCGATCCCCTATCTAGATGGCTAACCCCGTAGGGTTTGTGGCATCATCGGAAATATGATCCCCTACGCGGTGGGCCGTGCTCAGTAGGGTTGTGGCATCGTCAGGTATACGATCCCCTACTCAGCATGTGGTTTATAGTAGGGTTACAGTATCATTGGTTATGAGATCCCCTACTCAAAGCATGGTTTCGGTAGGGTTGCGACATCGTCGGTTCGATCCCCTACATTGCGAGTTATACCAGATAGGGTTCTGGTATCATTGTGACCATCTTTATATGGACGATGATCCTCTATCTGAGTGTGGAGCTTCTGTCGAGCACCAGATCGGGTTGTGGTATCCCCCAGCGGATCCTGGGTGTGATCCCCTATCTGTGAGAACAACGTATGCCAGATCGGGTCGTGGTATCCCCCAGCGGACCCTGGGAGTGATCCCCTATCTGTGAGCTACGTATACCGGAGTGGGTCTTGGTATCCCCTAGCGGACCCTAGCGGTGATCCCCTATCCGAGGAGTTTGGTGGTTATGGTGTTTCAGCGATGTTTCCTCAGTGATGTCATCCGACGAGCATGGTCTCTCGGGTGAGCGTCTGAGATGTTTGTTTGGGACCCGATGGAGTGTATCTCTCGGATGAGTGTCATCTGGTATGACAGTGTTTGTGGTGTACTCTCCTGGTTGTGGACAGTTGCTGGTGATGAGGTCGGTACCTCTTGTGGCTTTGTGGTGTGAGCTGTGTATATCTGGATTGTTCAAGGTGTATGTATGGGCATACACCTGAGCTGAGCTGAGCTGACTTGTTGTGTTTAGTCGAGGATGGTCACGAGATGGAGTTTATCTCTCGTCTGGGTTCCCTCTGGCTGGGTTGAGCGGACTGTTGCCTTTCAGTTGCTCCCTTGGGTTTTGGGTTTTTGGGGTTCCTACTAAGTATGTTTATACTCACCCCTGCACGGGCTTTGCCCACACATGTTTGTGTCTTGTGCAGACCACATGCCTTTTGACGGAGTCCCAGGAGGACCCGGAGCAGGCGGAGATTAGTGAGCGAGTTGACCGGGGTGTTTACCGGAGCTGTGCCGAGGGAGCTTTCCGGCGGGTGTTTGTGGCAGCGTTCCCCTTCTTCAGAGCAGGTTGGACGTGCTTTGTAGTTTTCTTTTGGTGGGCCCTGTTTTTCCCTTGTACTTTTGCTATTGCACTCTGGTTTGGGATAGATTGTATGCATGCATTTACTTTTCAGTTTCTTTGTCTCTACACTGTTGCATGGAGGTGTTTGTGGATGCGTGTGTACATGTACCTTAGGCTAATGCCTCCCATGTGTGTGATAGCATACTCAGCACTGGTCGCCAGCCCCTGGCCTATTGGAGGCGGGCTTGGGGAGTCACAGCTCGAGCCCCGTTGGGTCGGGTCGTGACACTTGTCACAAGGCCTTGAGAAAATATAAATTATAGTCTTTGCACAAGGACTTGACTATGTGGTTATGATAGTATGAAATTATGCATTCCTTCATTATGAAAGTGGTTATTGATATTGCATATGACTATTCGATTATCAGAATATCCATGTGAATAAGTAAATGAAATTATTATATTTTATTTATACTATATTATTCTGAAGTTCAAGTTTAAAAGGCTTTTGTTTTAGTCATACATTGCCTTAAATTATTATGCTTATTTATGAAAGTTTCCGCCATATTGTTTTCCTTACTGGGCATCTCAGCTCACCCCTTTCTATGTTTTATTTTTCCTAAGATGTGAAGAAGTATTTTATGAATAACCTAAAGGGATAATATGAGGGGATATGAGTGTGGTCTATGGAGACAATATGTTGTTGTAGTTTTTCATTTTTTGACGTAATGTAAACTTTATAAATATATCTAGTGATTCCAAGTCTAGTAAACTAATTGGTCTTCTGAGACTTTAACTTTTGTGATCATGCCAATGTTATGTAATAATGCATCGACTCTGGGAAACTGGGGTCGGGGAATTACAGGAAACCTAGGTCAAACTCCCATGAGACTTAAGAACACATTTCATTGATTAAGGAGAAATAATTTCATATTTTTCTAGGGATTACATCTTCCACATGACTTCCCAGGGATGGAATGTATTTATGGTCAAGAGTTTATAACATCCCATTACTGATATTTTAGGTATGACATTAACCTTGCTGTTTTTTCCATATTCAATATCTATATAAGGATAATAATGGGTAAAAAGGACACCTTTAATGGTGAAGTTTGAGATTTTTTGGAATCTTAGATTTTACTATATTTTTATATATGTTGTTATTGGATTCCATGCCATGAAACTAGGTTATATGAAAAGTAAGTATTGCTGGGTACAACTCATGAAAGGATTGACACTATAAAAAAGGGTGAGTTTTTAATCCAAGGTGACATGTTTTGTGGTGCATGTGAAACTTTTCTATTTAAACATCATGTAACTGGGTTATAGGCTGTGTAACGTCCCACATACAGTTTTTAAAATAGGCATGTGGCTATTGTTTTGTTTATTTATTTATAATCTCTTTCTCTTAACACGAGGAAATTCCTAAGTAATTTTGTTAGACTCCATTCCTTCTTGATCGATCCATTCATCATTCAGTTTTCATTTCAGTTGTGTTGCATGTGTCCTGGTAAGAGATCTTTCTTCAACATCATTTCCATATACTATAGTAGCACCATTGGGTTTTGTCATTGGATATGTTTATCTAAATTGGAATTAATCATGTATCCTTCCAATATCTGTTGTGAAATCTCATTTTACTTGTC
Source organism: Viscum album (assembly GCA_963277665.1). Classification (NCBI taxonomy): domain Eukaryota; kingdom Viridiplantae; phylum Streptophyta; class Magnoliopsida; order Santalales; family Viscaceae; genus Viscum; species Viscum album. Next base: position 1,127,672,573 of record OY728128.1, on the reverse strand, counting down.
GTTCCTTTGTTGGTCCGGGTGCGGCAGGTGTTCATTTTTGAGGTATGTGGAATATCCTCTTCTCTATCAGCACTCTTTCTCAATTGAATCGATCCTACAATGTGTGGATTTTATTCTAGGGCCTTAGATTACATCGTTGGGTTTTCATTATTGGTGGATCTTGTTGCTGGTGCATTAGACCCTTTGTTTGAGGTAGAGGGTTCCATATCAAGCATGTGTTTCATAAATTGTATTATTCAATTTTTATTAATTTTTAATAAATTAATTGTTTTAAAATTAGATTGATTGGTTGCGTATGTTCAAATGAGCATTTTAACAAAAGTGAATTTTCCATGGATTTTGATAAATGGAATGAAAAATGGGTATTTTTAAAGCATTTAAAATGGTTTGGTGAATTTTTTTGAAATGAATTTGGAAACATTAAGATGATTGTAAAAATGAAAACATGGGTTACCTTGGGTACTAGGTGGAAGGATTAGCATGGGGAAATGATCCATTTGGTGGGTTCACTTTATGGGGTGTTCCTCTTGTACTAGAGTGTAAATTATTATCTCTAGGTACAAATATGATACTTGGGTTTCTCTTTCTGGGGTATCTACCTGGTACTGAAGTGTATATAAACAGATTCAAGTATGAGGGTGCACTGTTCAAAGATTTTTTGGTATGATTAGTCTACGAAAATATTTTTTGTATTCCAGGATATTTGGATTTCTACCCTGATAATATTGTTTTGTATTGCTTGTATTTTTACTATATTATCATTGATATGTATGTTGATGCTTGTGAAAGATGATATGGGAAATTTTATTTGAAATTGATTTACTATATTTTTTTAGAAGTGTGATAATAAAAAAATGTTTTCCATGTCTTCTATAAAATAAATTTACTTCATATCATGCCATTTTTTTATTTGAAATGAGTATAAAAGAATTGTTATACAAATACTTGTTAGGGAACACTTGGGTGGGATCCAATCGAGCCTGTTTTCTCATACCCTGCACACCACTTTGGTGGTATGTATACCATTGTATATCTTCCATTATATTAAAAGGAAGTGCACCACTATGAGGCAGTGAGATTTCATGTCAGATGAGTTGGGTAGCTGGTGGTGAGATGGTGTGTTTTCATCTATGTTATCTCATGGAGTAGCTATTTGGTGTTTTTACTTTTATTTTAGAGTTCTAGCTACTTTTATAATCATCTGTTTCTGAATTATTTCTTCAATTTAAGGCATATATCAATTGGATTTCCATTATTACTTCTTGCTTCATTTACATATATGCCATGTGTTTATTCTGGATGGTAGAAATTGTTCCCTCTCGTTTTTTTGTTGATTCCCAGATTCTTATCACCAGCCCATAAGGAATAGGAACGCCCTTCGTGTATATGACAGATTGGGCCAGATTCTAGGTTTGAGGGAAACCCAGGTCGGTTCACTACACTTGGGATCAAACACTACTTGTTCAAAACATTTAAATTCATTAGAAACCTCATCCCCAGGATCACCATGCTATGAAAAACCAAAATTAAATATATTATTAATTATGATTGTATACCTTTCATAGTAAATTTTCACTGGTCATGTTGGTCAAACATATGGTTGATAAAGATCCCCAAAGAGAAATCAATGATTTATTTCCTTTGTGGGGGTATATGTAGTTTGCTGTGAATCACCCAATATATTATGAAGGAACCTACTCACAACTATGGTATTCTAGTACCTCAAGAAAAAAATGACACAAGGGAGAGAACATTATAGAGAATCAATAGAAGATTTGGAAATGATCACAAGACTGAATAAACCCATCTTAATTCCTTGTACTTATAATATGGTCCTTAGAGATACTTTATGGGTCATTGAATTGTTTAATCATATGCCATGATGCATATGATTAAATTTATCTAGTTATAACTATTTATAAACCCTAGACATCTAATTTAAACTATTGTGAACTAGGAACTCCTATAGCACCCCATGATTTTATGGAAAAATTTATTTCCATAAACTACATTCTTATTAAACATAGATATGTTTATCAATCATATTAAAATTTTTGACCAGAATTAAGAATTAAATCATTAAAAATAGAATCCAAAATTAAAAGGTTATAATACCAATAAACAGATAACTAGTTGAAATTATTTATTTATATTATAAATAAAACGTTTTTTCTTTTGTTAAAATTTATACTTTTCATAAATAACTTAAAATAAATAAAATAAATAATTTAGTTTTTAAAAAATAAATATAGTATTGAATAAAATGGTACCAAACTAATTTATGCAAACATGTTTTTTTTTCTAAAAAAATTACATAAGTAAATTATGTTTTTTTATTAAATTTCCTTGTTATAAGAATTTTTTTTCATAAAAATTATTAATAAATCATATTTATGATTATTTTAATAAATTAATTACATCTAAGGAAAAATTAAGGAACTATAAGGAAAGTTAAATTAATTTTTTACAGAAAAAAATTGATTTACATAAAAAAATTATTAAAAAGTAAATATTAACACCCCAACGTTTTAAAATATGATCTTTTTATTCGATGTCAGATGTGACATGGAAAAATAAGCACAAACAGTTGATGTAGTATATTTCATTAAATTTAATCTATTCGATATCATGCAGAACAAATAACCCCATGAATAAATGATCAATAATATACTAAACCATTATAACATAATAGTAATATTATAGATTATGAATAGTACTAACCAAATAATTAAAATTACGGTTATATTTTTATTATAAATAAAATAATAATCGTTTAATAGAAAAATAATTCTTTTTCTAAAAATTTCTATTTTTCTTAAAAATAGTTTAGTCGTGCTTTTCACATATAATTTAAAATTAATTAGTAGCTACTTTAGAAAATTTATTTTGGAAAATAAAATTAAAAAGAAATACCAAAAATATCTTCAAGTAATGTTTTTGGATTTTTCAATAAAGTATCGTTTTTAGATGTGTAGTGAAAAATGTGGATTTTTTTTAAAATTATTTTGTGTAAAAATAATTTACATGGTTAAATTATATGTTAAATTTGTTTTAATGTAAAATGAGTTCAATTATATTGATATTTAACTCATTTTTGTCCTAAATCAATTTCATATGGAATTATGAAATTAAAACATACTATAGATATGGAAATTTTATCTTAAGAAAACCCTTTTTATCTCGTTTATGTGTATAATTTTTTATTTGATTCGGCCCCTTCTATGAATTGAATTTAAAAAAAGGGTTAAAATAATTTATGTTAGAATAATATATTTTATATAAAAATTTAATCTAAATTTTTGAGATGTATTAATTGTAAAAGAAGTAAAAACTATTTACTGCGGTTAAGGTGAAAACTTGTTTACTGGGGGGTTAAACTAAAATGAAAAGGGTTAAAATGACATATAGACTTGTAAAAAACAAATAAAATAGTCTTATTTCAACCCTTTCAACTTTATGGTTGATAATGATCCATTTTAAAGTAATTTTTCATGATAAAAATGTGGGTTTAATTGATTCTTTTTATAGATTCCATGTGTGTCCTCTCCCCCACTAATAATAAGACACAACCTCTTTTCCCCTCTTCAGAAGTAAATAATTATGTTCATCAAAAAATACCTTCTAAAAAATTTTATACTACCATAAAAATATCATTGAGTCTTTTTATTTATAAAAAATTATTCATAGGAATACTTTTTTTGGAAATCTAATGAAGTTGTCCAATGAAGAGGTAATATTTCTAAACAGACATTATTATTGTATTCTTATTAAATCAACATTAAATATTACTAAAAAATGACTATATAATAAAATAATTACATTACATATAATGATATTTTATAGGTTTATGTAAATGGATTATATTAAAATCCTCTTTAATAAAACGAGAAAGAGAAACGGTCGATCGTGCGTACAACGAACTACTGCCTTGTGAACCGATGTAATTATTTTTCCATAAACAGCTTTAAAGGATAGATATAATGATGTATTAAACATTTTTATATGGTATTTATGATATTATTACACTTCTGGAATTATAAATTCACATATACGTTCTAAAATTATTTTTCTTTTAAAATACAATAACGTTGCTTGTGTGCATTTCAAACTACCACCTCACGAAGAGATGTGAATTTTTATTTAATATTTACATGGAATGTAATAAGGTTAAATTTAATGAATATATGTGATATATATGAAATATTATATATTTTTTAAAATTAATATAGCACTAAATTTTGTACCCTTTAACCTGTCTAGGAAACGATAATGTCACTTGTGCTTACGTATGACATACCATCTCCATGAAGCGATGTGATCCATTCACCATGTAAAAATTTAAATAATGATAATTAAATTGTATATAATGAATAAAAATCATTTTTTAAAAATTAATATCATTCTGGAGATTATGGAACTATATAATATTATCATGAATGAGAATATTCATGTAAAAAGCTATATGATAAAACAAGGCAGTAATAACTCGAAATAAAAAAAAAAGAATGATTATTAATAGATGGGTGAGAATATGTCCTAAAAATATTATATAATATATAATAAATTGGAATATGTTCATAATATATATTAATAACATTCTTAATAAAATTATATAGGAGGCTAAATCATGTTCAACCAAAAAGAAGAATGAGGTAAGGGAATTTGTCTCAATTTACTTTCATTGAGACATATTGTAATGTTATGCACCTAATTTTTTTATATAGTGTGTATAATTCTCTTTTGAAATGTAATATCATGTTTTATTAATAATTAATGGTAGTTTATGTTTCAATTTCAATTATTTTATCCTACAGGATTTTACTGGAAAATTATAATGTTTAAATGAATTTCATAACTCAATTTTATTTCATTGGATTATATAACATCTTAGTAGTCTTTGATATTCTAAGAATATGTGTTTAATGAATTTTTATTATATTATAATTCATTTCCACATTCTAATGTGTATTTACATTTTATTTAATGAATCTATTCATTTTTGAATTCTCACATTCACATTTTTATCATTATGAGGTTTTATTTCACAATATAATTTTAATCAAGATTGATTCTGCTTAAATTTTTATTAAAGGATATTATTTTAAAATGAGATAATAAAATGATTTAACTTTTTTCCACAGGTTATTCATGAGTTTTTAAAGTAATTTTATCATTTTTTAATCTTTTTTTAAAATGATTGAGAATTTTTTTAATAACATCATGTATATTTTCTCTTTTCTATCAAAAATCATTTTTCATCCAAAACCATATTTAAAAAAAATATTTTCTAAATGAACCCTACTTTCATTTACCAAAAAATTTCATGTTTTTTCCATTATTTAAAATATGAATAGAATACTTGATTTAAAGTATATATAATATATGGAATTTCCAAAAATCATGACCACTAAATATATTAAATAATACTTTATATGTTTCAAATGATATTTTTATCGATAATTATTCTAAAAATATTTTTTGAAATTTTAGTTTTAAAAAATACATTTACAAAGTGAAAAGGATATTTTCCTCAAGAATTTTTTTAAAAATATTTTTATATTATTTTTATTCCTGAATGAAAAAACCCCATTAAATTACATATTCTACCTTGGGTATTTGTTGTATTGATACCATAAATATTCATTTTATAGATGTTTTATGACAATTTTCACCATAGAATGTTTTGAATTTCAATTTTCCACTCAATTTTGTAGTCATTAAATTTCCATGAAATATTAACTTTCTAGTGATCATTGGACATTAAATTTTTCCTAAATATTGACACTATTTATGTTGTATATATTTATTTATAAAATCATATATCATTTATACCTATGGTTTTCTACAGTGAAAGTAATTTTATTATCTGGGGAAATATTAATGAATCTATTATCTTTTCATAATATAGATATTTTATGATAATGAACATTGTTCATGAATTAAATTTTTAATTGTATATATGATGAAAGATTTATACATTTAGTGATTGGTGGGAACTAGAATTACATTTCCCCTCAATGAATCAATTGTCTCATGATGTGAAATAGTAAGATAATGTTAAATTTGTTTGTGCCTGTAGTTGTAAACCATATTTTGAAAGGTGATAATGGATGTGATATTATAGTTCCTAATATCATGATTTATATTAAATAATTATTTCCATCATAGATAATTTAGTTTTTATTATCCATGTTAATTTATCAATGATACTATCTCTAGATGCAATTATTTTTATTTTATTAATTAAATAACATTTTTTTCATTTATTTTCCTTTCCATATTGATTAATACTTATCTATTTATCATTGTAAAGTTATAAAAATTTAATGTATGTTCAGTTATATAGCATTACATAATGATTATCCCTTATCTAATCAGGGTTTTCAAGCTGTTGATTAAATAGAATGTGTGTTTATATATTTAACTTTCCATATTATTTAGGACTTATATATTCATGAGAGTCATTTTTATTAATGTCATGCATGTTCATTTATATACCTTTCCATGTTAATTATTTATATATATATTCATAATAGCTTCCAATTTATGTAACATTTTCTGAGCATCTGATCTCACCCTTTTTTTCCTTTTTCCAAGAATATATGAAGTGTCTTCTGAATGATATATAATTACATTCTAGAGGCATTAATGATTTCTTGAAAAAAATCATGTTTTACTTTTTATATATATATTTAATGATAGAATCAAGTATGTATCAATTTCACCAATAATAATAATCTATTAATTCCTTTCAAATCTGATTCTAGGTATCTAATTCCATTATAATAAATTAGACCATAGAGTTGAGTTACTAGAGCTAAGGTCATTATATTTCATATCAAAGGAATTTTAGTAGAAACCTTAGATTGTGGATTCAGGAAACCTAGATTATGGAGGAGAACCATATGATAAACCATGAGGATAAGTACAAAAGAATATATTACTGCTTTATAAGGTATATATTATATGTTATTCCTTGAAATAAATTTTTGTTTGTATACAACATTTGGATGTGGTTCTAGAACAAATATACCTAGGGGAAATAAATCCAAAAAAAGGAGTGTCATGACTAACTCAAGAGTATCTTGGTATATGAATATGAGCCTTACTACACACATGATTTGACACTCTAACGATATATTCTTCAGATTAGACACATTTTCTTTATAAAAAACTATAATTAATTTGAATATATGGCGATAATTATTGACTAAGGATATACTTAAGACATCCAAGATTTAAAATATTGTTTCATGATTTCGACATCCTATTAACGATTTTATAGTTTTTTTACACTATTATAATTGTCTCTCACAATATTTTTTTTAGTTTTAGTTAAGGGATAGAACTCAATGGAATATTTTATGATTTAATATAAAGGAAAATATAGGGTCTTTGATAATCCAGATGGGATACCGATTGAATTGAATGATTTCACAAATTTTCCCAATCAGTTATCCTAAAAAATTATTAATATCCCATACCATAACCAAATACCACACTCTCTAAAGAAGAGAAAGATTGTGTTTGATAAGAGCTCGAGTGATAGAGACCATTGAGGGTATAAGGAGTGATTTATTTCATGTTTAAAATGTGAAAAGGGACACCTAGTAAAGTGTCTCAATGGAGTGGGAAAATATTGTACACGTAGAAATGAAGGGAATAATACAATGAATTTTGGTGTAAAATTAATGAGAACTATGAAAGGAAATAAATTCATTATAGATACCATTTATAATATGTTGTCCTAATTATGGTGAAACTAGACATTATCCTAGTCCCCTCTTTTAAAATTTTACTTATAGAATAAGTAAGGACCTATGTTGAAATAAAATTGTTGATGTATTTATGTAACATGATTATATAATTTTTTTTAGAATTATTTTTACCAATTATATTATTTTTATTAAAATCATGAAACATCTAAGGGCTGAGTCAAATTTTAGAAGCATATATGTCTTCATTAACTTTATACTTATGAATACCATCATCTATTTGTGAGTTTATGTATTATCATAAGATTAAATTCATAAACACCCCATTTGAAAATTAGTGTTGTGAGAATATAACATGATTGATTATATTTTTGGGAAAAATTATGGGAATACAACACATTAGTTTAGTGTAAGTTTTAGTGAAAATTTTATTTAAGGAACAATGCCCACATATTTTGTGGCCATAAGTTTAAAGGTATTGGTAACCACAAGGGATTATCATATATTTTACATTGTGGTAATTATATGGTATTACACTTTTGTAATTATATAGGAATCATATTCATATGGTTTTATAAAAATGAAAACTCACATGTCGAGTGACAACTTGTTACATCCGGTGATGTCTGCGAGATTGAAACAAATAAATAAATGAAGATAAGGTTTTAAAACCCACGATACCAAAATAATGTTTTTGTTAATATGTTATTGTTTTTACATAATCAATTTGATGAATATATATTAATGATAAAGAATTTTTTTAAAATTCAATTACTAGAAATTAATTCATTATACTGGATAACTTGTTCTAAACAAATTGGTTTTGAATTTTTTTAGAAATATATAGAAGGACTTTTCATGCATTTATGGATTTTTGATCAATTAAAAGTTAATTTTAGAGTTTCAACTATAGAAAATATTTTTTTTTGGATATTAATTACCTTGTATAATTGATTAAGTGGTAATTTATCAAAACAATAACAAATTATGAAATTATTCTTATCAAATAGAAATATATAAAGTCTATATATTTCTATATGTTCATAGTCAACATGGTAAAGGAATTAATCAACATTAAGATGAAATAAATTTAAATAAGAATTTTATCTTATTACTTTCATATATAATTAATAAAACGGTCTTTTGAATCATTATAGGTTTATGATATCAAAGTCCTTAATTTTGTATTAATAATACACATTTATATGATCAATGATCTCTATTACTCTCTAAAACTATTTATTCTTTTCTTCTATGTCAATATCTTCAACTAAAACAAATTTTATTCTATATTAAAACCTAGTTATGTGTTATTTTGTATGACCATTGTATTTACCTTTTCTCTATTATCATGATAAAAGTTTATTAACCCTTTTATGATGTAGGGTCATCAATAATGGTATTTCTAAATGTCAAACCCATGATTACTGAGATCAAGTTTATTTTGAAAGGATGAAATTTATTGAAGGTGGGGAAAATATAAAAAAATTATATTTTAATAGGTGAAAATTTTATTTAGTATCATCTTTGGTACTTAACACCGATCATAAACAATCCATGCAGTACATTTCTTTAAATTTAATATCTTCGATAGCTTGTAGAACATGAAACTAAGAGTCTAAATAAATTGTAATTTGATTTACCATTATATACTACCTATTAAATTTTTCAGTATGAAAATTAATAACTAACTTATTAAAATTATTGACATGTATTTATAAGAGATAAAATATGAATCCTTTAAAATAAAAAGAAATGTTTTCTATAATGCTTTATTTTTCTAAAAAATGGGTTTATCACGCCTTACAAACATAATTTTAAATAATATATTACAAATTTTATAAAACTTATTTATCAAAATTGAATTAACTTTTTAAATAATAATATCAAAATTATATTTTCTTGATTTTTTTGTATTTTTACGAATGGTTTCATTTTTTGATGAATTATGAAAAATAATAATTTTTATTGAAAATAAAATTTTTGTTTAAAGAATTTTGAAGGTTAAATTATATTTTAAATTGGGTTTAAAGTTATATTAGTTAAAATTTATTAATATTTAAATATTTTGTTTCATTTTAATCAATTTAATATTGAGTTATGATTTGAAAAACTTCTATACAAATGAGGATTTTCTTTTTGGCAGCCCATTTATTAATCACCTCTATAATTGTCAATTAGATTACGCCACTTATGTAAATTTAATTTGGAAAAATGTATTAAATGTTTGAAATGTTAATAATTTATATTATATAATATACACAACTTCATTTTTTACCACTATGATTAGTAAAAGTTGTAAAAACTAATTACCGAGGTTAAGATACAAACTGATTTATCAAGGGAGAAATGAAAAAGATACGGTTTAAAATGATCTAAATTTTTTTCCAAATCCAATTTTCATGATATTTGATACCTTATCACCTTTAAGGGTTGATAATGAACAATTTTTTAGTCTAGTTTCATGATAATAACATGGGGTTAATTGATTCTATTAAAATATGTGTCTTCTCCACGACATATAAAATACCTCCACCTACCCTCCCATACTGACTATTAAAAAGACATTTTTTTCAATCAATAACTATCCAAATTATATCCTTAATGCCATAAAATCATCATAGATACATTTTATTTAAACAATACAACCTAGGAAGGCTTTTGGTTTATACCAAATGATGTTTTCTAAAGATAGTAAATGTTCATTGACATATGTTTTTATATTTTTTCATATTCTACCGAGTTAAAAAACTATTAAACCATGATTAAATAATAAAATAATTATATAATATATACTGATATTTAAATTGGTTAATTTAATGACCTATAACTATATCATCATCCATAAAATGAGAAACCAAACTACCGATCATACAAACAACAGATTACCACCTCGTGAAATGTTGTAATTCATTTTCCATCACTACATATAATGGAAAGATATGATGATGGATTTACCACATTTATATGAGATTTATGATATTATTGAACTTATTTAATTATAATATAACATATAAATTCCTATTTTCATGGTCATTTAAAATATCACGATGTTGTTCATGTGTATGGAAGACTATTACCTTGCGAAACGATGTGAGAAATTATTCTCATACCATTTACATGGAATCTAATAAAGATAAATTAAATGAATATATGAGATATATGTGAAATGTTATTTATTTTTTAAAATTAATATAGAACCTACTTAATTACCCCTTCATCCATTAGGTAAATGAAAATGTCTCTCATGTGTAAGTACGACTTATCATCTCCACGAAGTGATGTGGTGCATTCAGCATGTTAAAATTCCAATAGTGATTTTAAAATTATATCTAATGAAAACCATGATATTTATAGAAGGAATATATTTTTGGAGAATATAGAACTATATAGTACTCTCAAGAACTAGAATATTCATTTTAAAATATGCATGAGAAGACAAAACTATTTTTAGTAGAAATAATAGTAATACTGAATGTGTCATGACCCCCTCCCCACAAAGTGTACCCCTCCTAAGAAAACAATGTGAGGAGAGAGATAATGAAACCCAAGTCTCGCCTCCATTTGGCCCCATGTTGGAAAATAATACTAAGGGTATAGTAAACACACTAATGAAAGGCATTATAATATAAGGGAACCCATGTGAAATAGAGAGATAAGATAGACACCAACCAACTCCAAATCAAATTGAAATATAAAACAATCCCAAGTACATGTATATAATGACCTGAAAAAATTACTACTACTGAAAGTGAAAACTGCAAGTACCAAAAGAATGTAAAACATAAACAACCCTAAATCTAGAACAGATCATATAAACCCCAGGATATTTGCATCCAACCTATTCTCCAACCAGATCCATGTGACCAGAAAAATAGTTTATATATGTAGGGTGAGTATAAAAGTATACTCAATAGGATTCTCCCTAGAGCCTCTCATGAAAAATTAAAGAAATTATGCTAAAGAAAAGTCAACAATAAGTGATACTAACTCATCACCTAAAAAGGTATGTGATGTTATCATCCGCACCATGACTACTCTCAACAAGTATCGCATGCAAGTGTATATAATATAATAATGAATATCAAGGTTACCCCTACCAATTCCCCAATGGTTGTCCACTTTTCCCCAACACCGCACATCCTAACCATCTCCCTCAAAAAATACTAGCCCGAGGAAACCTGGGCGAGCACCACAATATACACCTTGTGCAACACAAAGGATTTCCCATAGAAAACTGGGTGAAGCACCACACCATCCTTCCAACCAAAAGTAACCAGGTAGTTTTTGAGAGCCACCAAAGATCGTATAACATGTATCATACATCAGGTATTATACCTCAAGCTAATAAAACACATAAACCGAGTAAGTATCCTCAAGCCATCTTAGCCTATACATGTTACATCTATAGTAGTCCATATAAAACTATATATAGAATATATGTGTTTGAATAACAACAAGACATTACTTCCCTCTACAAACATATATGGGGAAAGATAACTGGTGTGCCTACTATAAAATGTAACTACAAAGAGAAAAGGGTTGGGAAAGAGGGGGTAGCTAGCCATCCGTCCTCTCACCAGGATATCAGAAAAAACACCCCTAGGGATCTGAATCTAGGAGATGTCAGTTCCCATTAACTTATAGGGTGAGGTAGTGTATATAAACACAAAAATAACAAAATAAAATATATATCACAAAAAAACTATTGTTAAAACCTAGTCTTACTCTCAACTGCCACTAACTATTCTCGGACTCTATAATTCCATGAATAAGTCTAATAGCCTATAAACACACAAACATTTTAATAGATACCTCATGTAATCATATCCATCTTAATCAGTTGAACTTTACATTAATTATTTAATTAACAATTAATTTACTTTTAAAATACCCCACATTACATTTCATTAGCTTCACACCCAATGTTCCATGCCCTCGAAGAATAACAAAACAATGTACACAGTTCCATTAAATTGCAACCTCAAAATTGCATCCCAGCAAGATCCAACCCCTGGGGTTAACATCATTTATTCAATCATTTATTAAAAAATTATCGCCTTTCCATAATTCCATGTATTCTTGAAAAACAATTCATAGATTTTAAACACAAGGGGATAAACATTGTGATTAGATGAACTACCCATCAAGACTTTTCCACATATAGCTGAAGCATAGACCCATCCATCTTCAAGAATCTAAAAATGGAAAGAATGTGGAATACCCCATGTGTCTTTGGATCTTTTAGAAAGAGGGTATGCAAGAACATCTTCTTTAAGTAGTGGGGAACATGAATAATATAAACACAAAGAAATATTCAACAAACCCCCAAGCTTTGCATAAAACCCATTTTTTCATCTCTGGTGTCCTCACTGACACCCACATGCTTAAATCGATGAATCTCCCTACACAAGGCATGAATTGCTACCACAACCACTAGGCCTTCCTACCCCACATATGAAAACAACCCTCCTGGATCACATCACATGCAACAACAAACAAAAATATACATCAATTGGGCTCTTAGATGTAAATAAGGAATCTATTCTTCCAAAAAATTGACCTCTCATAGCTATAAGGTATAAGGAACATGGACATCACTAGAAAGCGGGTAACTCAGAATCCTTCAAGGAATTATTATTATAAATCATCTAGTTCCTTATTCTATATTGAATTAGCTTCGTCAATTAAACATACATAATTTCATCCCATTAAAAATCATCAAGGAACAAAGAAAACAATTGGATTCATTAGAGAATCATCTCTATATTCGGACAATTAATTTACAATTAATTACAACTTTACATTATTTACTGATTTCCATTAAAAACAACACGCTAAACTATAAAATCATCAATATCACACTATCTAGTAAATCAATAGGATATGTCATTACTAAGAAATTAATACCAATTCTTTTAATATGGTTCATATATTTATTATGTCAATTCCAGTGTGATCTACTAGATAAAACATGCTAACTCTATTAATACAAGTAAAAGTATAGATAATCTACGAATCACCTACCCAAAAAGGTTTCAATATTTATTATATGAGAATGGGATAACACAAAGGATCGCAATTACCTATCCTCCAACGACTTCATTCACCCGAGGACGTCGGGGCATGACAGCATCAACCAACCCCCAATAGGTATCCATTAGAAACATGGAAATCAAAATACATTACATGGAAAATAGACATAGCGGGAAATAGATCAAGGAAGCTAGAAGATGGAGGTAGAATATTCCTTATATCGAATACTGATCAATACATCCTAGTTGCACCAAAATAGGGGGTGTACATCTAGTAGGAAGAAATATCAAGGGGAAACAATCCAATGATTACAATTTTATTTCATGAATACTATAGGAAAGAATGGTCCTAGCATCTCATTCCAGGGGAAAACAAAGATTGAAGAATAAGGTGAAGGGTATCTCATCCTCAAAAAGATCTAAATAGAGCAGTTTTTAGATATATTTTAGATTTTACATTAAAATTAGATCACATTAAACCATGAAGTTTGACCAACTAAAAAGCCTCTAAATTTTTCTAAAATCAATGATATGATTTATTGCCCATGAAACTTCTTGAAACCCACTTAAATATGGAGGTCAACTCATTTTACGTCAAAGAAATACAACAAAAGGAAAAAACAGGGAAATCTGAAAAATTATAAAAATTTGAAAAAATGTTGGAAATGTCTCACCGTTACAGAATCACTAATCATGACACAATTCCAGAAATTTGGCACATGAAATGACTCATCCTTCAAGAAGCACTGTTCATGACATCATTCTAAAAATTTGAAAAAGGAAATGGCTCACTACTTTTGAAACATTGTTCATGACACCATTATGAAAATTTGGAAAATTAAATTACTCACCATTCTGGAAACACTATTCATTGAACCATTAGATGAATAACTATTCATGAAACATTGTTCATGACACTATTTTAAAAATTTGGAAAAGGAAATGACTCTCCATTCTGGAAGCACTGTTCATGACACCCCTCTAATAATTTTGAAAAGGAAATGACTCATCATTCCAGAAACACTATTCATGACACCATTGGATGTCTCACTATTTTGGAAACACTATTCATGACAACATTCTAAAAATTTTTAAAAGGAAATGTCTCACCATTCTAGAAATAATATTTATAGAACTAGAAATTTGGAAAAGTTTTGTGGGTAAGTCACCATGAACTCCCATAACACCTCAAACAACATTTTTCAGCAAACAAATGAACCAGTTAAGTCTAGTATGTTACATCAAATACCTCTTATAACATTTAGATGATCGATAATTAAAAACCAACCTAGATAAGAAACAAAAGAAGGTGTCTGAGAAACCAACTTTTGAGATACCTCTCAAGATTTTCACCACCAAAGAAGCTAAAATTATTCAAAACAAAACATGTAAAACCACAGAACAACCACAACCAGCTCCTTAATAGTATCCCAGGGTAGATACCTCTCCAAATAATAAAATCCACAACAAGGGACAAAAGAGATCCATATCATAGTTAACAAAGGTCTAGAACCACAAAATGAATATAATTGTAAGAAAATAGCTAGATATAAAATAGCTTAGGGTATTAAGTGTATATCAATGGATAAAGTTCCCAAGTACTCTCCTCCATTCCATCACGACACTACAAGACATAAACCCAAGGGATAACATGCGTACATAACATCTTATCCAAGCATTCATGGATCTCTACAGGCTTCTCCTCAATGGTTGCGTCATCATCCACATTGATATAGACCTAATAGATGACATGAAAGCCATCATGAAGATAATTATGGAGCTGTGAAACATGAAAAACATCAGGTATCTAGATCATCTGTTGGGGAAGTGCCACATGAGAGGCCATGGATCCAACATGATCCAAAACCTCCAAAGAACTAAAAACCAATGACAAAATATTATTCCCATGACCAAACCTATAGTTCCCATGACGAGGAGTAACCATCATAAACACTTGATCCCAAATGTCAAATTCAAGAGGTGTCCTCCTATGGTCAACATAGGACTTCTGATGATATTGTACCACCTTCATCTTCTCGAAAATCCCCTAAAAAATCTCTATCACATTCTGTATCAGTTTTGACCAAAGCATTTCTGACTCTCCTGCCCCAGTCTACTACCATAGAGAATAGAAAGTTCAGCCATATAAGGATTCAAATAGTGCCTTACTGATGGTGGAGTAGAAACTATTGTTGTATGAAAATTCTACCATGGTAAAGTTCCTCATCCATGAACCCCCAAAATACAGGACATAAGAGCGCAACATGTCTTCAAGAGTATGGATGGTCCACTATTTCTAGCTGTCCATCTATGGATGAAAATTATTGATAACTTATAGTTGAACACCCAAATCATGAAAGAGACTTATCAAAACCTTGGAGGTAAAACAAGGATCTTGGTCAAAAATGATCATCCTCTTAACTTCATAAAGTCTCACCACCTCCTATAGATATTTCCTAAATAACTCCACTAAGCTCATCTCCTTTATTAATATGAAGATGGATGATTTATCAGACTATCCACTACCACCCATATATAGTCATTGCATCCTTGAGCTTGAGTTAAACTGGAAATAAATTCCATCATGATTTCCTCCCACTTCCATTAAAGAAAATCTAATGGTTGGAGAAAACCACTGGGAACACAATGCTCAACCTTCACCTTCAAACAAACCAAACATCAAGACACAAACTCTGCAACTGCACGGTTCAAATAAGACATCCAAAACTGACTCCTCAAAGCTCACTACATCTTTGTCACACCTGGATGTACCGCTAAAAGATAATTACCTAACTCCCTAATAACTGTCTCCCACATCACCAAAGGAATGAAAATAATTCCAAAAAATAACTCCTAATGTTGTTCTTCCCCCGGCCAACCTTCAGGGACCTCTCAATGAAAAACTCAGTCTCTCCAGAACTCCACCTCAAGATTCCCAAATTGGGACTCTACTACCTAATGCACCAAATATGATTTCACCATCATCATAAAAAGACATCCTCTACCCCCAAAATTATCCCACATCCAAAAGTAATGCTGAATGTTCTTCCATCACTCTCCTGGAATCACCATATTTACACTATACATCACTACATGACTTCCTGCTCAGCACATTAGCTACAACATTCCCTTCACTAAGTGAATACGATATTTCTATGTTGTAATCATGTAAGAACTCCATCCACTGATGTTGTCAAAAGTTCATGTAACGCTGAGAGAAAACATATCTCAGGATCTTATGATAAGTGAAAACCTCAATGCGCTCTCTAATAAGGTAATGTCTCTACAAATGTAGAGAAGACACCACTACATACAACTGAAGATCATGGGTGGCATAATTATGTTCATGGGGATGCAATTGACCAGAACCATAAGAAATGACCAATCTCTACTACATTAGAACCCATCCCAACCCCATTTGTGAAGCATCATAGAAAACCTCAAACTAAAATCCTTCTTCTATAAAACAAATAACCACAAAACTAAACAACATATCATTCAGATACTCAAAGGATGCCTGATATTGATCAGCCCACATGAATGACAAATCTTTCCTTTTCAATACTATCAAAGGAGTTACAACTCGAGAGAAATCAACTATGAACTTCTAATAATATTCTCCGAGACTGAAGAATATTTACACCTCTACCACTTTCATGGGGGATTCCCAAGAAAAAACAGCTTCTATATTACAATAATCCACAACGACTCCCTATTTGGACAAAAAATCTCTTAGAAGCAAAAATCTCAATCCCAAAACTCACACTTAAAAAACATCCCATATAGCTTTTATCGATGAAGGGCTCCCAAAATAAAACTTATATTCTAACATGATCTTACTAATATGTTGAGTAATCAAGGATGCCTCCAATTAACGCCATAATGAACATATCCAGGAACTCACAGAACACAACGTTCATAAATCAGATGAACAAAACTGGAGGTTTCGTCACATTGAACTAGTTCACCATGATCTCGTAATGACTACAACAACAACGAAATGAATTATTTAGAATACAATCATCCTTCAGACGCATTTGATGATACATGCACCACAAATCGATCATTGAGAACCAACTTGATCCCTTAAGTTGATCAAGAAATCCATCAATCTATGGAAGATAATAGTTCTTATTCACTGTCACTTTTTTCAAGATACTATAATCAACACTCAACTGTAAACATCCATCGACATTCTTCCCAAAAAAACTAGTTCACCCCATGGTGACACACTCAGTCAATCCAAACAACACTAAAAAAGACTGTCAAGCTATATATGCATCTCTCACAACTTAGATGGCTCCATCCAATATGTAGAAATCAATATAAGAGACACACTTAAATATATCTTGATCCCAAACTTGATCTCTTGTCGAGGGGGTAACACTACAACCTCTTATATAAATACATTAGAGTACTCTTAAATGACCATATGAAATGCCGACTACTGTACCTCCGACGAACTCAACATCAACTCAGACAACAAGGATAATAAGGAAGGAATTCACCTCTAACACATCGAAGGGTCTCGCTCACCAAAAAACACTGTTGGCTATCCATCAACATCAGAGAACATCACCTACTTACAGAAACAATCCAAAAAATCCTACACCAAATACAATAAATCCATGCCAAGGATGAAATTATATGGTTGTATTAATAAGCATTGGAAATATCCCCAATAGAGGTAGTTCCCCAAAACTATCTTGTAGTCTTTACATACTTTAGACAATTCCAGATCAACCTCCAACTAGTGTAGTCAATGCCATGGGCACTTGAAGCCTCTCTATGTCAAGTACCAAAGAAAAGACAAGGGAAGGTGATATGATGGAGTGTGTTTCTTCTAAATCAGTAATGGTATACACCAATGTTGAAAACAAGAAAATGGTACCTTAAAAAACGTATGGATCTCCTGGTGCTGTCAATGCTAAATTATGAATCTAACCATAACCCGGTCCACAGCCTCTGTGACCTTAATTGAGACCACAATCGTGGTCTCAATCTACTCTCTGAGGATGAGGAGAATCCCAAAAGTTTTCCCCTACATGCCCCCTCTTCTCTCTACTAATCCATAGATCGTGCAACCTACCATTATTGCATCAGCTAGAATGGACTCAATAAATTACCATCAAGTAGAAAACCTAAAATATGCTAGCTGCTCTGAAAGGTCATTCACTCTCCCTGTTGATGACATCATCTTGAAAAAGAAAAACAAGCACGTGATCCCTTGCTATAGGCCTATGAACCACTACCCTCAGAGAAACAAGAAATTGAGGGCGAGGACATACCCCCAACTAAATAGAAACTCTTATACCCTAAAAACCAATACCCCAGACAATATCTATTCATCATGAGGAATCCTGACAACACCCCTCTCATGACGATCAGATTTTGGCTATTTTCCTCTTGATGACTGCTGCCCTTTCCAGCACCTCGAGGAATGTCATCAGAAAATATGGGGGGACCTGGCACTGGATCTATTCATGCAAAGCCTCCTCGAAATGACTCTCTCTAGACTCCTCATATGAGAACAGGTATGAATCCTCTTATAGAGGGTTCCTGAAATGAATCATGAACAATCGCACCTGGGAGAATCCCTGCTGAAAGGTTACTATCTCTTGAAAACTGTCCACCTTCGTGGTCGAAGAAATATACTCATCTCTGAACCTCTCTAAAAAATTCTCCCATGAGACCATCAACTCCTCATGATCCCCAAGCAAAAATAACCACCACTACCTCGTGGCTCTACACCACATCATCTCAACCAATGACACCTAGTGATCCTTCTGAGCATAGATCGAATAGAAAGCAATGTCAACCTCCTCCAACCAGTCTTCTCAGATTACATCTGAAACATACCCCTCTTATTTCTATATAATCTGACACTAAAACACTCATCATGTCCTCATCAAAGTGCAATAATATTCAACCTCAACTCTATAGTGGTCTGATGACAGAAGCTGCTAGACACATTCTACGTGAACCTCTCAAGGCCGTCAAAATGGTGTTATACCTATAAAATTATAAACAGTAATATTTTATAAAATATAAATATGGGATAATTTAACATTAATTAATTTTTTTTCTTTTATTTATTTTAGGTTAAACTATCCCTAGGTCTACCCATTCAAATACAGGCACAAAGAACAATTATTCATGATCCCTTTCTAGGTATCTACCTTGCAACCAACATAACTTCGTTGATTATTCATTGTAATCTTAAAGTTCTATTCTTGAGATAACAGAGGGACCTAAATACATGTGTCTCAACTCTTCTACATTTTTCACAGTGCTTGATAAACTTAGCTAATAATATTTCCCTACTAACCAATGCAGCCTCACCCAAGCCTAACTCCAAACTCCATCATATATATCATACAGAAATTTGCTTCCACTCGGTCATAATCACCTCCCCACATAGTGTACCGATCCTGGGTTGGCAAAGTCAAAATGGATATAGTGACATCTGATCCCTACCTCTAGTAGGATCCATGTTGGCGACTAGAACCAATGTTATATTAAACACACAAATAAGATGCATTTCCCTCCAAGAGACCACATGGAAGAGAGAGAGATAAGAAAGACACCAACAAAATACAACTCAGACTACAATATAAAATAATCCCAATTACATGTATGTAATGACATTTAAAAATAGTATAAATAAAAGGGAAAACTGAAAGTATCAAAAGAATGTAAAATAGTGGCAACCACAAAGCCCGAACAAATCTTATAAACCCCAAGCTAGTAGTAACCAAATTGATCTCTAACTAGCTCCTTGTGACCTAAAAAATAGTTTATATACATTGGGTGAGTATAAAGTATAATTAGTATGATCATCCCCAGAGCCTCCTGTGAAAATGTAATGATAGAATTCTAATGTACAGCAAAAAACATGTGGAACTCACTCATCACCAAAATAGGGTTTCTTTGTTCCCAGCCTCACTAAGGATAAAATCGCTATGTATTGCATACAAGAGTATATAATATCATAAAAAATATCAAGGGTACCCAATTTATACTTCCCCACTGGTTTTCCACTTTTAACAAACGTCACATGTATTAGGAATATCCCTCTAAAAAGGTTGGACTAAAGACACTTGGGCGAGCACCACAATAATCACCTCGTGAAACACAAAGGATTTCCCACAGACACTTGGGTAAAGCACCATACCATCCTCACAACCAAAAGTAACCAGGTAGTTTCTGGGAGCCACCATAGTTTGCATAACATGTATCATACATTTGTAATTATACAACAAGACATTATTGTCCATACAGCAAGTATGGATCCTCATGTCATCATAGAATATACACGTTACACCTATAATAGTCAATATGAAACTATATCTATAATATATTTCTATGAATCACTAAAATCTGTTATATCTCTCTATACACATATATGGGGAAAACTAACCATTGTGACTACCAGTACATGTAACTATTAAGATAAGAGAGTGGGTACAAAGGGGGTAGTCATTCGTCCATCCTTCCATCGAGATATTAGTGAAAACACCCCCTGGGATCAAAATCCCCAGGGTGTCGGTTTCTCTAAATGACAGTCTGGAGTGGTGTATGGAAACCCAAAAATTATAGAATATAATATATCTCATAACTACACTATGGGAAAAATCTAGTCTTAGACTCAACTACATCTAAAATCTCTCGGAATCCCTATTTCCACTCCTAAGACTAGATATCCTATAATCACACAACAATTTTAAGAGACGCCATAAGTCATCTTATCCATTTAAATCATTTTCACTTTATGTTAATTATTTATTAAAAAATTAACTAACTATTAAAATATTCCACATTAAATTTCATTAGAATCACCCCCAATGTTCCATACTCACCAAGAATAACCAGGCCAAGTCCAAAATTCCCTTAAAATGTAAACTCACCCTTGCATCCCAACAAGTTCCAACCCCATAGGTTAACATTATTTATTCAACCATTTATGAATTGAATTATCACTTTTATATAATTCTAGGTAGTCTTGAAAATTTAATCTAAGATTATAAAAACAAGGGACTCAACACGAAGAGTAGAAGAACTCGCCATCGATGCGTTGCCACAAATAGCTGGAGTGCAGACCAATCCATTCACAAGAAGTAAAAAATGGGACACATATGACATACCTTGCATGTCTTATTCTACTTTGGAAGGAGAGTAAGAATGACCATATGTATCAAGCTATGTGTAATGTAAAGAAGATAAAAAAAATAAGATTCAACAAGAACCCTTCTTTCACATCAAACTTGTTTCATCATCTCTGATGTCCTCCCCAAAACCCATATGCATAAACCGATGCATCTCAGCACTCTATTCATAAAATGCTATGACAAACACTAGGACTCCCATCCCCGCATAAGAAAAAATCCTTCCAAAATCACATAACAAGAATTATAAAACAAAAAATCATATCATAAGGGATCATGGCCATAAATAAGGTAGTTATCCTTCCAACAGAGTGAGCTCTCATGGATCTAAGGCAAAAGGAACTTGGCCTTCACAAGCAAGAGGGTAACTCAGAACCCTTCAAGGAATTATATATATAACAGAACCAGGTCTTTATTCCATCTTGAATTATCTATTTCAATTATACATTCATAACAACAACACGTTTAATATCATCAAATCACAACAACCAAAACCAAATTCACTAAACACACCTCTTTATCATTGTCCAATTAATTTAGGATTGATTTTTTATTTACATTTTTTACCGATTTCTATTAATAAAAACATTTTAGATAAGAAAATAATAGATATCAAACTATCTAGAAAATCAAGAGGCAATAATATCATTAAGAAACATATTCCAATTCTTTTAATCAAGTTCCTATACTTATTATGTCAATTACATTTTGATTTAGTGAGAAAACCTGAAAACTCTACTACTATGAATAAAAGAATATAGAATCCATGAATCCCGCTACCTCAAAAGGATTCCCAAATTCTTGAATGAGAACAGACCAACACATGAGATAAAAATCACCTCTCCAACAATGACTGCATTCACTTGAGGATGTCAGGGCACAACCACACCATCCAACACCCAAGAAGTATCTGTTAGATACATAGATACCACAATCCATCACAAGGAAAGGAGACACATGAAGAAATAGATCGATGATACTAGAAGATAGAGGTAGAATAGAACTTATATTGAATACTAATCATAACTTCATTGTTGCACCAAAACAGTGGCTGCACATGTAGGAGGAAGATACTTTAAGGGGAAACGATCCCAGAATTACGGTCTGATTTCACGACCCCTATGGGAAATAAATGTACAGGAATATCATTCCATGGAAAACAATTAAATAAAAACATAGAGAAGGGTATCTAATCATTATAAATATCTAAATAGAGTAGTAGTTTAGATACATTTTAGTTTTTCCATTAAAATAGATCACATTAAACCATGCAGTTTGACAAAAAAGCCTCCAAATTCTTATAAAATCAAATAAATTATTTGTATGACTTGAAATGTCTTAAATCCTAAATAAATATGGAATTAAAATCATTTCATGTTAAAGAAATACATCAAAGGGAACAACTGGGAAATCTATAAAGTTACGGAAATATGAAAAAATGTTGGAAATGTCTCACCATTCAAGAAACAGAATTCATGACACTATTTTGAAAATATGGAAAAAGAAATGAATCACAATTCTAGAAATACATTTCATGTCATTATTGGATGTATCACAATTTTGGAAATACTATTCATGACACCATTCCAAAAATTTGGAAAAGGAAATGAATAATTATTCTAGAAACACTATTCATAACACCGTTCTAGAAATACTATTCCTAAAACAATTCTAGATAATTGGAAAAGGAAATGGCTCACTATTCAGAAAACACTATTCATGACACCATTGGATGTCTCACCATTCTGAAAACACTATTCAAGACATTGTTCCAGAAATTTGGCAAAGAAAATTACACATAATTCTGGAAACACTGTTCATGACACCATTATGGAAAGTTGGAAAAGGAAATGACTCACCATTCTGGAAACACTATTCAAAACACTGTTTGATGTCTCAATATTTTAGAAACACTGTTCCTGACACCACTCTATAAATTTGGAAAAGGAAATGTCTCACCATTCTGGAAACATAGTTTACAGAATTGGAAAATTTATAAACTATGGGGACAAGTCACCTAGAACTCTGAGAACACTTAAAAACCAAATTTCAGTAAAGTAGTGGACCAAATAGGTCCCAGACATTACAAAATGATTATTAACAAAAGGTGATAGGATGTTATAAATGAATCTTATATGATATTATAATTACAAATACTATCCTGGTATAAATTAACAGCAATCTTAGAAACATTATACATGAGTTTCAATAATATCAACCAAAATGAATATATAGGTAAGGGATTTCATCTAAATGTCCCTTAATTGATCCATATGGTAATGTTTTGCACTTAATTTCCTTTATATGGTGTTTTTACTACCAATTGACATATAATATCACTATTCCTTAAAAATTAAATGAACATTGAGCTTCAATTGTAGTTATTTCTTTCAAGGGGGTTTGACTTGAAAATTTTGAATTGGTATGTAATTTCATAATTCAATTTCCTTTTATTTGGATATATTACTTATTTAATATCATTGATTTTATAAAATTATTTTTTAGTGACTTTTTATTATCTTATTTTTATTTAAGATTGTTTAAGAAAGATTTGCCTTTAATAAACATAATTTATTCATTAATTAATTCTCACATTAACATTGTGATCCTTGTGAGGGTTTATTTCACAATATTAGTTTAATTGATAGTATTTATTATTGAATTTCTATTAAAGGATGTTATTTGATAGTTGGATAATAAACCACATTAATTATTATGTCCACTTGTAATTCAAGATATTTTCAACAAATAGTAATATTTTATCACTCATTGGTACATAAAATGATTGATAATTTTTTTTAAATAAAATCCAACTTCATTTCTCTCTTCGAGCAAAAATGTTTTTTCTTCTGAAACCATGTTTTCTAATAAAATTTTCATATTTTTTTATAAAATTATCCAAATGATTTATTAATGAAAATTTTACCCATGTATGAATGTTTTTAAAATGTATTGAAAGGAATATTTATGTCTTTTACGAGAGAAGTCCCTTTTTTATTTTACCAAAATCATAATAGAATCATTATTTTAACGTGTTTTAATTGTAAAAAATTTCCTACCCCCAAGACTGCTAAATATTTTAATGCTTCATTTATATTTTTAAAAGGTTATTTTGAAGGATTTTTTTTTTCAATTTTTTTTTATCTTTTAGTTTTAAAAAATATATATTTTCTCTATGAAAAGGATATTTTCCTCATGAATGTTTTAATGATATTTTAATGGAATTTATATTCATCATCTACAACAAACCATTATTTTACATACACTCAACTAGTGATATGTTTCATTGATACCATCCTCATTAATTTTATGGATTGTTTATGATCATTTTAAAAAATGAAAGAATTAACATTCATTTTATTGATCAAGTTGTGTAGTCATAAACTTTTCCTTGAAATATCCACTTTCATGTGATCATTAGACACAAAATTTACCCAAAATATTCAAATTATTATCATGGATTTGTTTATTTCATAAATAGTACATAATTTATTCATATGGTGTTCCATATTAAATTTTATTTTATTATATGGGGATTTATATTAAATAAGTATTATTTAATTAATAATAATATTTAACAATAATGAAAATTATTCACGAAATAAATTAATTATAATATATATAATGAATGATTTCGACATGGTGTGATGGATGAGGCATATAATTATATTTCACCTTAATACATTAGTAATTTCATTATGTAAATCAGTATGATATCATTAAACATGTTTCTAAATGTAGTTTTAAACATTATTTTTAATGTTCATTATGATAGAGGTATCATGATACCTAATATCATGACTTAAAAAAATTAATAATTTTTTTCATTATAAGTCCATTTACCACTATCAAAGATATTTTTCAATTATATTATCTTTGGATGCATTTCATTCTCAGTTTATGGAAAAATAGAATTTGTTTTTAGTTATTTACCATCCCATATTGATTAATCCATATCAATTCAGTATAGTAATGTTATTTATATGTCATGTGTGTTCAGTTGTTTACCTTTCTATATTGATAATTCGTTATTTAATCATGATAGTCATGTTATTGATTAAAGGATATGTCTATTCAGATATTTACCTTTTAATATTGATTAATCTTTATCTATTCATTATATTGATATTTTTTGAATGAAATGTTTTTTATTTATTTAACTTTCTATGGTTATTATTAGTGTTTATTCATGACATAATTTTTTTTACATAACCCTTACTGAGTTTCCGAGCTCACCCTTATTTTATTTTCCCTTCCATAGAATCTATGAAGTGTATAATTAATGATATAAATGGATATTCTAGAGGAAATAATTATATTCTTGAAAAAATGTTATTTTTCAATTTGTATATTCAAATTTAATGGGATACTGAAGTATGTATCTAGTTTAACAAGACTACTAAACAATTTAATTCTTGAGGATGTGATTCCCTGATTTTTATTCCAATGTAATAATGTAGACACCAGCTTTGGGTTAGCAGTGTCTAGGTAATTACATAAAATTTCTCCAAATTAATGAATAAAATTATACTAATATTATTATTTATATTATGAAATGAATAAAAATTGATTATCTTATCATTAATTTATTATAAATATATAAAAAATCATTTAATGATCAAAATACATATTTATCAAAAACTGTTGTTATGTGCGTAATGTATTTTTGACATAACAAATTTAATTAACCAATAATAGAGAATTTTATTAATGAAATTTAACAATAATATTTAATATAAAATAAATTAACATTCATCAAATAGTTACTACTAGGGGCATAATAATAATAAATTAATTTTTTTCATAAAAAATATATTTTTTCTAATATTCTTTCTTATTCATTGTGTACGGTTATATAAAAATTAATTTTTATCCACACTAGAATTTGAATATTATAGAGTTAATTTAATTATTTGATAAGTAAATTTAACATACTTAATTAAATTGATTTCATTTTTGTGAATAAAAATAAGTTATTGTGGTTAAGATTAATTACCATGATAATTTTAAAATGGTTATATTCAAGGAATTTTCTCACAATGTTTTTGGTCATTCATATATATATATATATATTAGATTCATCCCATTAAAATAATTAGTTAACTATTTTGTTATATATATATATCAATAATATTTTAACACTCATTTAATTAGTAATTTATTGGGAATATTAATAATAAGAGTTAATTTTTAGAAAATAAATTTTCTAATATATATATATATATATGTATATCACATTTTAATTTAGAATTTATGTTTATTATATTTATCAATTGAATTAGATTAAATGTTTTCCAGATAATGAATTAGTAAATCAAAATATTTTAATAGGTTTATCACATAGTTTTGGTAAAAAACTATTATAAGGGTAAATATTTAATGAAGTATATTGTTAAAAATGGGTAAGATAAGATGGCTTGAATTTTTTCAAGAGTAAATGAAACATAAAATTTATAGAATATATTTTTTGGTTTTAAATTTATTATAAATGTCTCCACAACTATAAACCCCTGAATCAATTCACCATGATTGATCAAGTCATCTATAAGACCTTATGTGCTCTTACATATACATAAGAGGTTTTCTAATAGCACAAAGGGTTTAGAGTTCATCAGTGGGGAGAATATACCATGAGTATCATATACTTGAATGAACAATCAAAATAAAAAAGCATAAATCAGAATAAAAAAGAGCAATAAAAATAATATCAAATGGAATACAAGTCATATAACAGATAAACAAGATCCTTATCTAGAAATATAATCAAGGGTAAAAGTACAGGTAGTTAAATAAATACATAGAACTCTGTAAGAATCCTATGATGTCTATACTGAACCGACAACCAGCTCCATTTACCATGAATCATCAAACTACCATGGGCCCCTTTCACGTTCATGGATCCTTATACATGAGATTTTCAAACACATCAAAAATATTATAAATGGTATCAGTAATAAAACCCCATAAGAAACCACCAATGAGTCCTTAAAATTGTGCTATTGTATAACATGTTTTTTCTATGATAATAACTAATGTGAATGAAAGCATACAAAATCACATACTGGCCACACATGTTCTAACCATGACACCATGATCCATGACCATACCTACTTATGCTCTATTTCAGAAAGAATATTATGATATAGGATGCAATCAAAAACTAGCCACAAGGTTATTAAGCATGTTATTGAATGTCATGGGAATATGATATTGGACATCCACTATTCATCAGATGAACCATGATACTTGGCATCCGCTAGCATTGAAGTGATTTTTCTACATTACATCTTATAGGAATAGATTAAACATGCTTCTTGGCATCCACTAGGCATCATGTGAATCACATAATATCCACGAGGAATCATGACATCCCGTCTCTATGCTACAGTATAACATTTCCATCATCACATGTTGTATTCACTCCAATTATAATTGATAACCATACCCTATTGGTCCAACAATTCTGAGAAATTACCATAAAACCTCTAAAGGAATGATATACACATAATTGGGAATATCACACAAGAAAATAATAGAATATTATCTAAAAAAATAGTAACAACATCCAAAACATGTGATCAACATCAAACAAGATTAAACAGGCAACAAGCATAATTATAGAATAAATTATCATAAATAGGTATCACGGGCTACGCACAAACACACCCATATGTGATCACAATTAAGAATAATCATCATGTATGAAAAACCAATAATCATAGCAAGGAAACATATGTATATATGATCCCAAAATGACAAAGAACATCCTACATAAAAGTTATCAACATTAAATTCAAGGTTCTTCAAGGATTTCAACTCTTGAATCGCATTCGAACACTAACTAGAACAAGCTTACTGACCATAAAATCCTATAATCAGTTTTATAAAAAATTATACATATCATCGAGAAGGATATAATTAGGATCATTCTAAGGGGTAGAAAAAAACTTACCTATTTAAAACCACAAATAATGTTAAAATCCATGTTTGGTTGAAGAGAATATTCAAAGGTGGAAGTTGAGAGAATATATATATAAGGAATAAACTAAAGGATCACCAAAAAGATGTAGAATAATTATAAAGTCCCTTGATTTGAGCTACATAAAATTAAAATTCATTAATATACCATTAGATCACATGAAATATCATGTTTATGACTATACTAGTCCCATTATAGCATAGTCAAAATAAGGATAAGAAGAATTCAACTAGAATAAAAAGAACTCATTGGGTTCTCTAATTAATCTCACCAAAACAGAAGAATAAAAAAAGAGAATGGAAAGAGTGCTTAGATTGATCAGGGGGAGGGAAATTTTAATCCAATAAAGGAGTAAATCCATCCTTGAATGATGATTATAACACCAAAATGGCCGTCTCTTCAAGAATACCCAAAATTCACCAATATATGAATGAGAAGTAATATTGAGTGATTTAATCTTTGGAAAAAGAGTGAAAGAGGTATTAATAGACCCTTAAATACGTTAAAACTCATTTTTATGACTGATTATGAATTATTAATGTATAATTAAGGGATAAGGAGGCATTTTGACCATTAAAAAGTAATACCAACACATAAATATATTTCACTAGGGTGTGGTAACCATTTACTTGGATTTTCCCACTAACTATAGTCTATAAAAAGGCATGAAAGTACATTTTTCGATGCCTGTTTTACAAAAGAGAAAACAAGGGACGAAACACCATGCACCAGGGTGTGGTTTTGGTCATTTTGGATAGAAAAATAAAAATTATAAATTTTTATGATTTCTAAAGATACTAAAATCCCACTAGGATTCACCCAAGTAGGAATCAACATAAAACTCATAAGAAAATATTGGAAACATGGTCTTAGAATATATGTAGAAAAAATAAGGTCATTATATTATCCCCCTCTAACGACTTCTCACCATCAAAAAGTAACTCTAAGATTACTTTTATAAAAACTCTTGACACTAAGATCAAACATATTCCTCTCACTTTGAAGTATCCTATAGGATTCATCTAGGATGAAACATGATCGACGAAAGTTTTACTGTCTCCCCTCTTTGTAATTTCTCACTCTGGATTATAATTTTGATCGAGGACTCCATATTCGATGCGTTATGCTCCATCTCAAAATCAACAGAGTGGATAACTTGCATGGGGTAACTCATGTAACTCTGGAGATATGACACATGAACAAACCATACATACCTCAGTGGAGCATCATCAGTGGAGGTATCCTTATATATCGGCGTCTTCTGATGGACCTGACAATCTCTCACCTTATGTTCGCGGAAGATACTATTATGAATTTTAATAGTAAGTCCATTCGTAGCATTAACAGAGTGGTTGATGTTTATTGTCGATGGAGTGGCCAGTTGATCAAAAGTGTAAGAGTGTCTTCTTCATCTCCAATAGGTGCTCTGCAGAGAGAGTGGATGATGTCAGCAACTTGATTGGAATTTAGAGGGGGGTATTTCCTATGATTTACCTTGGTGCTCCCATATCTCTGGGAAGGATTTGAATCTGTGACTTTGATGACTTACGTATTAGGATCTCATATAGAGTTCTGAACTGGAAAAATTAATTCCATTATTTTGGTGGAAGGATCTCCCTAGTGAACAACGTGCTGTTAGACTCTCCAATCCATGGTTTATCATCCAAAAAGTCCCTAAGGGGGTGATCAATGCCATTGACTGGATCCTAGCCAATTTCCTTTGGGATCCATCTTCGGAGGGAATGAAACACTAGGTGGCATGGGGTAAATTGGCGAGGCCAGTGAGGGAGGGAGGGATTAATGTGCACAACTTAGTGGACACACTCTACTGCATGCATGCGAGGATCGCGTGGACTGATCTGGAGTGTCGTACTCTCTGGGGGACTACCATGCAACCGTATTCCTTGGGCTCTGGGGTTTTGGTGGAGTGGAACAAAGTGTACCTATGGTCTTTGATTATCCCCATTGTTGATAAGCTTTGTCCCTTCGCTCAGTGGATTGTTGGAAATATCGATCTCTCCTTCTGGAACCAAGATTGGAGTGGTGCAGTGATGTGGTTTCCTGGATGTCTGATCACAAATATTTCATACAAGGATGCTAGCGTATTCCCGTAGTTCATCAAAACGGTACTGGATGAAAATAATCTTGAGTGTTTCAATCTCATTGAGCTTAATACAGTGAAGTATAAATGTGTCTTCACTTCTTTATCCACATTCCGATTCTCCTTGAAGGACTTCCGTCGCATTTCTTTTGAGCCAGGTCAGGCAGGGAGATGGGATGAGGTCATCTGGGAGAAATACATTCCAACAAATCTCAATTTCCTAACTTGGAGGATTCTAAATAGATCACTTTTGATGGACGATAACATCTGAAGGTGTGGCATCCCACTTGCGTCTAAATGTTTTTGTTGTAATGTGCATAGATAAGATATATCTTCAAACCTGTTCTTTGGAAGTGTTTGGGCAGGCGAGGTTTGGAACTCTCTTGGAGAGTTCTCTAAAACCGTTTCTTCGAACGAGATATTATCCTCTTTTCTTGTTATGTGGTATAATTTCTTAGAGGGTGGTAGACTTGAGAGAGTTTCCCATTCAGTTTTTCTTCATGTGGGGTGTTGGTGCTTTTGGCAGGTGAGGAACAGAGAACATTATGAGGGTGTGGCTATCTCAGATCCAGTATTTATTGTTCGAAAAAAATAGGTTAGTAGACTTATACAAGGCGGTGTGACATTAGAGGGAAGCACCTTCCTTTCACTAGTTTCATTCTAGTTTTAGTGAGGACTGTACCTCTAGTAATATGAAGGGCAATTGGGTATGCTGGCGACCTCCCTCAAGTGGATTGAAGCTCAATACGGGCGACTCTTATGTCCAGGGGTGCATTCGTGGAGGAGGTGTGGTGAGTGATATTAAGGGCTTAGTTATCTTAGAATTCTCAACCAACCTAGGCCATGGATCTTCCCTTCAAGCGAAGGAAATGAAAATTATTATGGGACTCAGACTTTGCAGGCAGGAGGGTTGGAGGTATCCGAAATTTAAACAGACTCCTTAATTGTCTACAACTTCTTGGAGGAGAATGGTGAAGTCCCTTGGTCGATATGCTATGTCATAAGTCAATGTAAAAGAATTATTAAGAACACTGTATGAATTCTTCACACCTATAGAGAGGGGAACAAGGTAGCTGACTAATTGTCCTCGATGGTCCTTAATGGCATGAAGAATGTGTTTCTACACTCTATGGCATGTATTAATCCTAATGGGATTGACATTATTAAAGGGGATGAATTAGGGATGCATCATTTTAGGCCCCCATATTTTCTTATTTTGGGTGGGGGTGGGTGAGGGGTTTCCTTCTGTGCTTTTCCTTTTTGTATTTTTCCACACTATCCCTTTATAAAATTACATGATGATAATGATGATACACTCAGAAAAACCATGTTTCCTACAGAAAACTCCAATGGTCTCCCCTTATGGTTGAAATATGATATATTCTTGATAATAGATATAATCATATTTTTCATAATTAGTTACAATCTTTTAATGGTCTCATATACCATATTCGCCCCCACAATCATTACCTCACCAGCCTCATACCAATAACGTGATGAACAATATGGCATACTAAAAATACTCTTTAAACGTTCCATCTAATTCAATGAATTGAAACTATTATTTTATGTGAACTTAGCTAGGTATGGATGATCAACCAAATATATATTTATTTATAGGGTGAAATATTGAATCATATCATCTAATATGTTAATCATTTTCCCCAATTTTTCATCTTTCTAGGGATGTACTTCCATGATCAATTTTTGATGAGTCCCTCTAGAATTCTAAAAGACATTTAAAAAACATGATGTAAAATGTCATTATTTGATAGATGTAATAATAAAGAAATATCAATGAATGAATACTATCACATAGATTTAAAACATTCTCAAATATTTTACTGAGTGAGTCTCACAGATTAGATGGAAATGAAAAACTTCTGTTTTCATGTCAATAATAATCAAGAAACCATCACAAATCATCGAGGTCCTAAGTAACCCCATCAAGATATTGATTGTCACATATACCAACTTTCCCATGGGAATTGGATGTGGTTATAATGACCCACAATAATGTTAGGGAATATCCTTTATCCTGTGGTTGATAAGGAAATAAGAAAAAAATCCTGCAATGTCACACCATATCCCTATATACCTGAATTGTCTTCAAAATTAGTGGTATATTTTTTCACTCCATGATGATCCACCTAATTAGAAGTATCTAATTCTAAAATTATCATATCCTTTATGGAATTAAGGACTATAACTCTCGGATTCACAAGGATTACATCATTGTTATTTAATGACCACCCCGGTATTAGGTAACCATCCACTAACTGATCTAGTATCACAATAAAATATAGGATTTTATTTTATATAGACATTACCTAACTTAATAAGTAATATTTAACTTCAAATAGATCTCATGTCATCAATCCATAGTCCTCAAAAGAATATATCCTCTAATCATACACTAGGGTCATTAGTTTCCTCTTTTCAATTGATTTTAGTTCATCATGATCATAAGATACCAATTTCATATGGATAATTGCATGTACAACAATTTTACCTTTACATGGTGCATGGGATATGCCATTATTGAGCATCTCTAGGTATTGTACCCAGTGCATCTACATTAAATTCCGATCCCACTATGTGATGATATATTGAAATATCTTATGATCAACATAGACTACTATCCTTTCATAGAAGAGATTATATATCTAACAAATCAATTAATAATCCAAACCTACCAAATACAAGTCATGGGTAGGATAATTCCACTCAATAGGTCAAAATTTCTATACCCTATAGGTCACTACCCACTCTCACTACATCAGTACTGCTCCTAAACCAACTTATGATACATCATATTATATAACATAACAAATCCATATCTTGGGAATTATTTACACAAAATTTATATTTATCCTTATTTTCTTCTCAGGAAATTCCTCTTTACACTAGTTGGACCACAATAACATCACTCCCTTCTCTGTGGGTGTTGACATGGGTGATCATAAAAGGGAGAAGTCCTATATAATAGTCAGTAATACCTTGTTAAACACAAAAATCTTCTGATCTCAACCACATTTCAGGGACATGTCCAGGACAACATTTCCAATATATTCTTTAGTTATATTAATATCCATTCTCAATAAACCATAATATTTTATAAAATCACCTCATAAATCCAAAATTTACACTTCAACAACATTGAATAAATTTGAAGAGGTCAAAGTGTACTTATGAATATCTTGAGATGTCTAGAGTGGTTCTCTATGGTCAATGAGTAAATGAGGTTTTCCTCAATGGAAAATAGGATGGAAAAGTATAGATATGGGTTGAAGTTAATTTTAATGATATCCATGAACACTGGATGTTCATTAATCAGCCCGAAGTGCATCCCCTAGTAATCATATTACACACACCTTCTTTGAAACATTTTCCTTAGAATGTCCTCCTCTCTATCCTATGACTGGTGAAAGCATGATAAAATATAATTATGGGATAGAAATAGAGCTCCCTATAGTTGTTAAAATGGATCATATATCCTAAGAAAATGATATATATTCTTCCACATCAACAGATTTAACTTATGCTAATATATATAAAGTCAAAAACTACCACCCACCTTGTTAGTGAGATAACCACACTACAGAAATTTGAGCTATTTTTTACAGGCTATTTGCGATAGGATCTCGTCACAAATGAGCTATTGTGATGGGATCCCATCACAAATAGCCCGTTGTAGAAAAAGACATTGCAAATAACATTTTTTTTGCAACGAGTCTCCAAAGTACTATTTTCTAAGGGAAACCATCCCATCAAAAATAGCTCCTTGATTATATAAAATATATATAAAAACATGTTGTGATGGGGCCTTCCCAAATAGTTTTCCATTTATATATGTTATATATGTCAATAGCCTTTCAGAAGATCCCTTTTTCCCATAAAAAAAATACTTATTTAAAAAATATATATCAACTATTTACGATATGTTCCCATCGCAAAAGGCCACATCTCAAATACTATATATATATATATATAATTAAATTATGATAAATTAATGAAAAAATAATATTAATATCATTATAATAATAAAAAAATATTAAAAGTCTCAATATTCACAAAAATAATATAAAAAATCATAAAATATTATTATTATTATTAGTAAAACAAAAAACATTAAAAAATATAACACTAATAATAAATAATAAAATAATAAAATATTAAAAATAATTAAAAATAAAAAATTTAAATTATTCAATATTCGCACCAATATAAAAGACAAAAATTAAAAATAGTTCATATTACAACAAATCATGAATTCATATGTTTTGAACATAACAAAAAAAATCCCTTGGAGGGATTGTCTTCTAGAAAGAGGTGGAGAAGATGGAGGAGATAGTGGAGGAAAATCCATCCCTTAACTAAGTTTTAGACGGCGCATGTACTCCATCTTCTCATGTTGTTGCTACTACCATTGATACATCTCTTCATGTTGTTGCAGCTGCAGCTTCTACCATTGACACCTATCCTCCTTGTACTGCTATTGCTTCTACTGCTACTGCTAGCAACACATCTCTTCCTGCTTCTTCTACAAACTCTCTATAAGCTCACTCAAAGCTCACAGATGCTCCTGATACTGTCATCCATAAGATGATGCCTCTCTATGAGCTTCACTTTATCTAGACATCAACATCGCAGTAGTACCTTAATAAGCCCTAAGAGTCAAATTAGAGCCGAAACAAACTACTCAAACCTTCTCAAAAGCATACCGGTTCACCTATATCCATGCCGCCTCATCGAAATGGTGGGCACTAATCTGATCAGCTGTCTCAGCCTGACTCTCAGCCTGTGTCTGAGAGGTCGCAACCTTATATTACCCCTTCAATTCTAATTTGAAATTAAAATAGTGAAAATATTATATGTAGTTAATTTTCACACTAAAAAAATAATACTGAACACAATCTAACGCTGGAGATCACCTCTAATCTCTCGAGTGTCTAGATCACTATATATCATCTGATAAAAAATGTATTCTGTAATATCGGGCTACTCAAATGCCTATATGAATATAAAATAAACTGTTTGTCTTTAAAATTATATAAATTAATTAAAAAAGATACTTACCAGATGCTCTCTATGCATACAGAATATATGGCTACCAGCCCGATGTGTCACCTATGTCTCCCCTGGTTCTTTCGGCTCAAGGAAGATCTTCTCTGAAATCCACCACCTAACCAGTGTGAGCATAATCCATCCCAAACGTGAGATAAAATATAATTTTTTCAGTGGGATCTATACAACTCAATAGATACTTTCACTCCTTCATTCTTAATGGTCATCCTTCTCAAATTGTGCAAAAACGGATAGAAACAGTCACTCATAGACACCTCCCATGTCGTGTTGATAATATAACTCTTTCTACCATCGATGAGATACCATAAAACCTAAAAATAATTTATAATTTCAAGTTATTAATTAAATAAATTTAAAAATAAATATTATTAATTTACATACCAGCCAATGATTGAACATACTAAGCTGGACATCACCTGTAATCTCATCCCATGTGATCCATTGCTGAGAAAAATAATTGTGAATGATAGTGCTCCTCTGTCCAAAATCTAAATGTGAAAAACATTGAAAAAATAATAAACAATCAAACAATTAGTATTTAAATAAATTAATGAAAGAAAACTAAAATTCATAGTTCACCATACCTCTGCATGCATGGATCAAAGCCATGACGTGGATATCTCTTGAGGACAAGTTTATGAATCGTCAATCATGAAAGACTACACCCCATCATCGTACCCCCTGAAACGCCATTTGTCTGTAGGTTAGATGATCCTAAATCCTCTTCATCTAATGGTAGATCATCCTCCTGCAACTCATGAAATAGATCATCATTCATCTGAAATAAAAAATGATTATTGTCAGAAAAAAGTTGAAAAAAACTATTATATATAGATTTATATTAGTTATTATTATAACCAACATTTAATTGAATCAATGTTTACCATCATCATTAAATTTATATCTGATGATGTGAATGTATTAATATTCTTCCTCGGCATCATCAATATTCATATGAGTATAATTTTCATATCTCCTTTAATTTTAAATTCAATTGAAACATCATTAACATCATCGTCACCATTGACCCTTAATTGTAGGGTGTCATCATTGATATTAATGTATCATTGTGAACAGATGGATTTTCAGTAGTCTCTTTAAAATTTAAATTTCTTACACATCAGTGGAACCAAATTCACATTGAGTAAACTTATTATCATTAGATTTTAGTTTTTTAATGCTCCACCAATCCCTCAGGTCTATTGATGTAGCATAGTACATTGTGTAATAAATTTTATGTTCCTATTGAGCCAGTAAAAATTATTCATTTACTATAAGAAGAATTTTCTATTTAATATTAATGATTCCATGAGTCTGATGAACATACAAGTATCTATCAATATCCAACCACTGATCTTTAAAAATCATTATGTAATTTTATCCAGGATAACACAGTTCAATAATTTCATCCAGAATATTGTGAAAGTCAACTTTAGTTTTTCTATGATAATATCCTCTTAAGAAAACTCCACAGTTCATTGTTTTTTTGATTCCCCATATGCACGTCTATAAAATCGAAAACCTTTCACCACATATTTATTATATGATTTAACATCTTTGGATGGTGGGTTACTCAATATACACAGTCCCTTATCAATTTTATTAGCATGTTGAGACACCTGAAAAGTTATAAAATAATTTTGAATATTATAAATAATAAAATAAACTTATATGTTAAAACATCCATAATTTATGTTACTAGTATTTGAAACCAATGAGAAATTGATTTTTCTAGTGTTATTTAAGAGCAGAAGCTTTCATTTTTGAAAGTTATTTCTTGATATGATTAACATATAACTTATAAATAAAATAATTTCACTTACTATAACATAAATTATATAATAAGTGATAGAGGTATTCATAGTACAAATTATTTCATTTCCTCATAGTTGATTAGAACATATGTATGAGCTTTGTGATGTTCATCATCTATAAGCCATCATTTAAGAACTCCACCGAATCTAAGCTATGACTAATTAAAAACTAATAATTGATTATCTATTTCATCATCAATATTCCCCTTATTTCATATCATGCAATTGTGTTTTGATGGATATTCATATTCAAAATAATGAGAGCACAAAAAATAAATTTCCTCTTACAAATAAGCTTCAGCAATTGAGGCTTCAACAAATTCTTTGTTAAGTACTTTTTTATTCAATTTCTGCATGCATCCCTAGAATGGTTACATCCATCAGAACTGTACTGGACCTCCATATTTTTCTTCATGGGGAAAATGTAATTTCAAATGTTTTATTGAGTCAAGGAAATATGGTAGGAATATTGTTTTCTATTTTAGATATAATTACAACATGTTTTTCTTATTTTTTAGTGAATCATAGTCTATTGTCGCCGCAAAAATTTCTCGAAAAAAATATGAAATGGCTATTATCGAATCCAAAATTGTAGAATTCAAAAAAAATCTTAATCCAATTGGAATTAGTCTTTCCATTATAAAATTAAAATAATGATTTTTTAATCCAGTAATATGACCATTCTTAACATATCTGTCCAAATTGGACGAATAGCTCTCTCGAAGTCTCAAATATGAAATAAATAGAAAAAAATAAGTGACTCTCTTTAGAAAATTTATAAGCTTATTTTGACTTCATTAACCTCAGTGATCTGACATTTTCAAATAGTTGAAGATCTTGTTTCCCGCAAAGTTGTGAAAGATCTAATAATGCCATTAAATTATCTTTTGTATTACCTGGTGTATCAAAAGATGTATGGAATAAATTATCAAAATAGTTCATCTCAATATTCCTGAAATACAACTTGTGGTCGAACAAAAAATTATAACAATATGGAAGATCCCAAAAAATGCTCCATTTTATCCAATTGTGTTCTTTCCCAAAGCCATGAATTTTCTCTTGGTTTATTGTTGGTCCAAATATGATAGGAGGTAATGAAAATAAAAATGATTTTAACTCTGTACCAGAGATCATTTTTGGAGGTTCATCCCTTTCAATTGTGCCTTTTCTGAAATGAGATTTATTCCCCCGAAGAGGATGATAATTTGGAAGAAATTTTTGATGACAATAAAAATAGCAAGGTTTTTTTCCATTGACGAGCATAAATGATTTGTTTTATCCCATACAATAAGGACATGATTTCTGACCATGTTTACTCTAGCCAGAAAACATGCCATATGCCGAGAAGTCAACAATTTTCCACATTAATGTTGCTATTAGTAGGAATTTTTGTTTCCCAGCAATGACATGTGTACTCACACAATTACTCTATAATGAATTTATCTCATCATCAATAAATTATTTCAAATGAACATCAATATTCTTTA
This sequence comes from Viscum album, assembly GCA_963277665.1. NCBI lineage: Eukaryota > Viridiplantae > Streptophyta > Magnoliopsida > Santalales > Viscaceae > Viscum > Viscum album. The sequence goes on along the minus strand of OY728128.1, from coordinate 1,127,633,189 downwards.
TTGAATATCTTGTAATTAATAAGGTCCAAAAGATATAAGGATCCTTCATCAACATCCGTGGAGGTAAATAGTACAGAGTTCTAAAGACATACCAACATGAATAATAATTACCATAAGAACCAAATAGACAGAAACTGTCATTAGAAAGTCCCAATCGCACTTTTCGGGATTCTAATGAAAAAACTAGATGCACTCGGTCCAATTTTTTGCATGAATCACCATTAGCTGGATGATTCAATCTTTTACCAGTTGATATTTTGGTTTTGTGCCATGAAATCATTGTCTCTTTGTTTCGAGACATAAATAAACATTTTAACCATGATGTAAGAGGGAAATATCTAAACTGCCTTACTGGAAACAATCCAAACTTTCATTGTTGAGCTTCTTTATACCATGATTTTCCACATGTAGGACAACTATTTAATTACATATTTTCACTAGAGTATAAGATAGAATCATTTGCATATGCATGAATCTTCTGATAACTATGGCTCAGATTAAAAAAATCCTCTTGCCCTCAGTAATTTGTAGGCAACACATTTCTGTTGGGTAACAATGTTTTAACTAAAAGAAAATAGCTGATCAAAACAGTTATTTGACATTCCATTATATGATTTAATAACCATAATTTTTTCAACCACTTCTAATTTTATTATCTTGTAACAATGATATGATGCATGCTCAGTAGACCTCAACAACTCATAAAATTCAGATGGTTCTAACTAGGGAGTTAAATCAATATCATCCCAAGTTTCAATTTTTTGAACAGATAGACCTAATACATTCTGTACTAAATTTTTAAACTGTGATGGATCCGTAATCAAATTATTAGTATCTTATGTGGATCTATGTTCACCGTGTTGTTACCAAAAACAAATCTGGTTGAAAACCAAAATGCAAGAGACGTCCACCAATGTTGGAAAATGTGTCAAATATTCTCAGAGCTCATTTTTTCCAGGGACACTTAATTGTGCCTTTTGAAAAAATTTCTTGTTTTGATGTTGAAAATGATAAAAAAAATCTTCAATGCCCTCAATATATACAAGATTTAAACTAGAACCATTTTGATTTCTGCACTGATTTATTTAAACACAATCATCTAATAATGACTATTGTTGACTTACCTATCCTATATTTTTCTACTAAGTATAAAATAATAACTGTTGTAGAATAATTTGAAATAATAAAAACACTATCCAAAAAAGAGAGGATAAATAATAACAACAACAAATTACTAATTACCAATAATGACCAGCGACACAATTTTTCGTAGATTGACAGCTTCTCTTTTTTTCCAGTGGCTCATTTACTTGCAACATTCTCACACTGAAATAATAATGACAAATCTTCTCAGAAGTACACATACCCATTCCCGTGCATACGAGAATGCATAAGCATACCTTTGACTAAATTCTTCATTGTGATTTCAGTGTAAGAATGATGCAAGTAAATGAGCCATCAGACAAAATACACCCCTTTTTCTCGATGACTCATCTTCTTCAAACTGTCAATGCCTGAAAACATTATGAAAAACATGGTCGTAAAAATGTATATCCAATCTCGTGCATACGATATTGGGTATGCATACGTAGAAGAACCTTTTCATAATGATTTGACTCAGTGAGTGTTAAAAGGAGAAGAGTCATTGAGAAAGTGGAGTTCCTCCAATCCATTAGAAATTGTGCCTTGTTCTTACAATTTATTCTTAATTATTGCTATTTATTTCGAATTATTGCTAATTATTCCTAATTAATGCTATTTTATCCTAAATATTTCTAATTTATTTTTAAATATTGATAATAATTCATAATTATTCCCGATTATTCATATTTATATAAAATTATTACTAATAATTCATAATTATTCTTAAATTTTCATAATATTTTGTAATTTTTTGTAATTTTTCATAATTTTTCATAATTTTTCATAATTTTTCATAACTTTTCATAATTTTTCCTAATTTTTCCTAATTTTTCATAACATTTCTTAATTATTGATAATTTTTTTATTCCTAATTTATCTCAATTATTGCTAATTTTTTCTAATTATTCATAATTATTCCAAAATTTTCTTAATTATTGCTAATTATTCTTAATTATTCTTAGTTATTTCCATTTTTTTCCCAATTATTGATAATTATTTCTAATTATTGCTAATTTTTGGAATTTTTTTAATTATCCCTAATGACCCCTAATTATCTTTAATTATCCCCATTTTTTCCTAATTTTTCAAAAAATTTCGTAGTTTTTACTAATTAAGACTAATTATCTTTAATTATTCGTAATAATTAGTATTTTTTACTATTTATTAATATTTATTAATATTTATTACTATTTATTACTAATTATTACTATTTATTACGAATTATTACTAATTATTACTAATTACTACTAATTATCACCAATTATTACTAATTATTACTAATTATTACTAATTATTACTAATTATTACTAATTATTACTAATTATTACTAATTATTGCTAATTATTTTTAATTATTGCTAATTATTATTATTTATTGCTAATTTTTACAAATTATTACAATTTATTATAATTTATTACTAATTATTACTAATTACTTCTAATTATTACTAATTACTACTAATTATTACTAATTATTACTATTTATTACTATATATTACTATATATTACTATTTATTACAAATTATTACAAATTATTACAAATTATTACAATTTATTACTATTTACTACTATTTGTTACTATTAATTACTTTTTATTACAAATTATTTATAGATATTAATAATTATTAGTAATTAAATATAACAAATTAATAAAAATTATTACTAAATATTACTAATTATTACTATTTTATTACTATTTAGTGCCATTTATTAGCATTTATAACTATTTATTAATAATTATTACTATTTATTAGTATTTATTACTAATTATTACTAATTATTACTACTTGTTCCCCATTGTTAATAATTTTTATTCATTGTTTGTAATTTTTACAAATTATTTGAATTTATTACCATTTATTTATATTTTTTAATAGTTAATACTAATTATTACAAATTATTAGTACTTCTTAATAATTTTTACTAATTATTAGTATTTATTATTAATATTTTATCTAATTTTTTCTACTTATTTGTATTTATTACTATTTTCACAAATAATTAAAATTTATTAAAATTTATTAATATTTTTTACTAATTATTACTATTTATTCTAAATTATTACTAATTACCGCAAATTATTACTAATTAACGTTAACTATTGTTAATTACTACTAATTACTCCTACTAATTACTAATTTCCGCTAATTATTTATATTCATTCCTAATTATCTTTAATAACTCTAAATTACTTCTAATTATTAATAATTAGTACTAATAATTTTAATTTATTATTGCAAATAAATACTGATGACAAAAATAATCTAAATCTATTTTAATTACAACTAACTAACAATAATTATAATTAATATAAAAAACAAATATTAAATTAAATAAAACATAAATATCTTTAAACCTGGTCTCTTATAGGTGGAGATGACTTCAAAAACTTCTTCGTAAAAAACATTATCTCAGTAAAATTTTCACTCCAAAATTAGAGTTTAGAGAGAGAGAAAGTAGGAATTGAAAGGTAAAACCAAATAAAATGGATGGGGTAAATATAGGATTGATTAGTGGCAACATAACTATTTGTGATGGGATTCCCGTCACAAATGCTACTATTTGCTACAGGACCCATCACAAATGCTACTATTTGTGATGGGACCCATAAAAAATATCTTATGCAACATTAATTACTATATGCAGTTAAAAGGGAATTTTCGATGGGTCCCATCACAAATAGTGTCATGTGGGAAAACTTTTTACGACGGGGAAATTCCCCATCACAAATCTTATTTATCGCCTCAAGATATTTACGACACGTGGTGCCTCCCCGTCACAAATACCCTTCCCGCGGTTTGGCATGCAAACCGCGCCTAACTTATTGAGAATAGACCCCAACTCCCATCTAAAATAACTAATTATTTTCCACGAGTCGATGCCCCTATTGAAAATAACCCATTGCAAAAGCCTATTTTTTCCATAGTGCCAATTAAACGCCCTGGTGAAGTACTAGTCCTAATAAATCCTTTCTTCCCTATCTTCATGAATTACCATGAGGACCTTTAACATGGAGGGTACTAAATGATAAGTGGGTATTTAAATAAGATGTCAATCTTGAAAGAGATCTATCTCAAAGTCATCTTCTTTATCAAGAGGAGTTCTTATGAAGTTGTTTGGAAAGACATATTGATAGAGATCTACAATTAAAGGAAAAGAAAATGGGGGGATTTCATTGATCCTGTTGAAAAAGGAAAAACTAAAATCTACATTATTATCTTCCCAAGTTGATAAAATTCTAAAACAACTATACATTCTCCAAAAGCCTACTCAACGGTCATCATGAACTTATCTCCCTTTAGATAAGTAAAGATACCCATATGTGATATCATTCAATGTGGTCTTGGAAAATATTTATCTGGTTCATTTTGAGAGTCAAATTAATGTTCATAATATCTATAATTATGAAGTCCCACAAATTTCCATAACTAGAAATGACTTTAGGACACTCTGGGTATCACTGAATATGGTAAACAATTTTAATAACCCCAACCATAGTAGCCTATATTTGGTGTCTTAATTTATTAAGTTTTTATAAGATACAAGGAATCACATCATAAGAACAAAATATTAATATAGTCTTAGTAAACTAGATACAAACATGATACCCTTATTAAACTTCAAAACAGAAATTAGAACACAATTTTTTTAAATAATAACATTATTCCATCTATAATATCCATGTATATAAATCATAATACACTTCATGGATTCCCAGTAATGGAAACAAAATACGTGTGAGCTAAAATGACTAATAAGGCTTATGTAGAAGTGAATGCTATCACGAATCAACAAGAATAAACTATATGGAATGGTATATAACTTAAGATAGAGTCCATTTAAATAAATTTTCATTCATGATTAGATAATGAATAATAAAAATAAAAATAAAAATAACAAAAAAGACATGACATTTAATTAATAAACTAATAATTGATTGCATCCAGAGGTAATATCATTGTAAAAATATCATGAATAATTACACTAGACATACTCATTATGGAAACATAATTTAAAAAATACTCCATTTAATCAATAAATTATTAATTAAATTCAGCTAAAGATAAAATCATTTTAAAAATATCATGGTTAATAATAACTAAAATCGTAATTAAGGAAATTCTTAATTATTGTATTTTTTATTCTCAGGAACATGTTACGTCTATAATGAGTACAACATCCCCTCTCTTAATTTCACATTAATACATGTTTTATTAAATTAAATTACAATTATTACCAACTAGAAGATCAATAGGTATTTTTTATTGTGGAAATTAAGTACATTACATAACAACTTAAAACATGAAAAGAAACATCTTTTTTGATTACTTCTTTAAGATGAACAAAATGTTCCATCGTACTTAACACTACATTGGATAACATGAGGATATAAATAAGAAAGGTGCGATTTATAAAGCCTGGTAAGGGAAAAATATAGAAAATGAGGAAGACAATACATATTAGATAATAAGAATATCAATGGATCATAAATGGAACATGAATAACAAGGCATGATATATCATGATAATCCTAACATGGGAAATATAAAAAAAACTTAAAACACTACATCATTAACATAGTTTAAGGAAAAATCCAACAAGACATCTTGGTGCATAATGTACACAAAAACATTATGTAAACCCCCCATCGCAACATGATGTATCATGTTACTAATTAGTACCCAATTCATTGGAGCACTATCATGGAACACCCTTCATAATCATTTCATTCTCATGCTTATGTTTTCCACATAGATCATATAACATGTATTCATTCAACATCATAATTTATACCAAGATCAAAGAATGAATAAGATTTAAATTTAATTCACCAATCAATAAGTATATGTGAATAAAGGAGACCACCCTTGATAGAAAAATGGGTATTATATTCACTACACAATTATTTTGTCATGGAAAATAGTAGTACAATTTCAGCAGCATAATGATGTAATATAAAAATTCATAAAATCGGTTGATGGAAGATAATGGTGTATCTCATCATTATAAATGAAAATGATTATAATTGGGACATTAGAAGATTTTTCACAACATATGTAATTGTAAATAGAATTCGTAACATACTAATGATACTTGAAGAAATATGATTAAGGAAAGTAACCATAAAGAAAATCACCAAGGAAATGTGTGTGCATAAAGGTTTTTAGGAGCATAATATGAGATTTAAAAGGGATCTCATCAGCTATAAATAAAGTGGAAAGTAATATCCTAACACAATAAAATTTCAATTAAATGACATACAAATAAAATGAGTTCTTGATAAAAGTGGAGAGTTGAAGATGAGGTTCCATTACACAATTTTGACATAGAAACGACTAATGTAAAGTTAAAAAATAATTGAGGGTAAATGATATATCATTAAAATAACATCTTTTGAATAGTAAAATTCTGTTTTTAAATAAAATATATTATAAAAAATTCAATTAAGAATACAAATTATAAAGAAGGTTATAGAATTTGCAAGAATGAGAGGAAGGTGAAGATCCCTAACTTGAGTGTGTGACTCCAAAGGCTTGGTAGGGGCTTCATAAAATATTGGGAGAACCATGGGAGGATTATACAAAGAATAGTTAAGTTTTATTGGTTCTCCATTGATGTTTTTGTGAAGGTAAATGGGATCTTGGGTGGATTTATATTGAAAAAGAGGGGGGTTTCTTTATTATTTAGGTTTTAGACTCCTCATAATAAAATATTCAAAAACATAATATATTCCACTATTTTCCAATGGTTTCTAACTTAAGGGATTGTTTTAAATTATTTTATATGTCCATGGGCTAAATATAATAAAATAATTTACTTGATTATGTAAAGGTGAGTCACGCTCTCAAAGAAATGATTTTGAAATCCTAAAATATATTTTATGTCATGGTGGATTCATTGAAGATTTATAAAATAAATCAAATAAAAAAAATTGAATTATTTTTAAGGTGAAATATATATTGGGATGATTATACCTTTTATATTATTTATTACATCACTATTGGGATATTTTGATGTCACAAAACATAATATATATTTGTACAATATTTTATTTTTACCCAAAAATTCTACTGGCTCATAAAATTATGAAACAATTACTATTATATAATTTCTATATCCTGATTCCAAATATAATATTCATTTTAAGTAATTAATTTTATAAATTTTTGAATTTTAACTTTTAAAATAAAAAACTTAAATTTGTTGAAAACAAAGGCTTTTTGATAATAACATTTTTTGGCTGTTACAAGAATTACATTTGACTTCATACCAATTAAATAATCAGTTATATTTAATAACAGTTATTTATTATTAATATTTAATTAAAATAATATTTATTTTAAAAATCTATTAATTCATAGATTCATTAATTGAATGTGAATATAAAAAAAATACCTTTTTTGATTTAAAAATAAAATACTTTATAAAGTAACAGTAATGGGATGAAAATATATTCATTAATCTATAAAAAAGTGATATACATATTTTTATTTATAGGGTATTGATAAATACACCAATATACAGCCTAAGTGTAAGGTGTGCGATGATGGCATTTCGTGGGGCTATTCAGCAAACATGGTTTGGGATGTGATCTCAATGATCTTGAACTTCTCCTATAAATGGGTTGGCTGAGGCTTAAGTTATTTGTTTTCATCATGGGCTTGATTGAGGGAATGGACTAGAAATTATATATCCATTGAAGCTTTGATAAAGTGGATTCATAGGGTATGATCCTACTAGTTGAGGCCGTTACATCCTTTTTATATTATAATAGGATTTCTTAAAACCCTATATTTATACTAGTCATGTGATCTCTATTAAATGACTATATTATCAATGCTAAAGTTACATAATGAAAATTTAATCCAATTAGAAATAATAACAAAAAAGAAGTGCATGTGTTTTCTATTACCATAAGATATTTAATTAAATCAAAAAAGGCAATTTTATTCATAATAGTTCGGTTTATTATAATCTTCCCCCCATTAGAAAATTTTCCATCGAAAATTTCTTTAACAAACTAAAATAAAGGAGGGTAACTCTGATTTATCAAATCCCATGGTTCCCATATTGCTTATTCAAATGTAAGGGTTCACCACAACACTTTGACTAGGGGTATTGTCTTATTTCATAGAAATTTTTCTTTACTATCTAAAATCACCACTAGATGTTACTCATAGGAAAGGTAATTATCCAATGGTACAATCTTTAGATTGAGTGTATTTGATTTGTAAGTTATGTATATTCTTAAGAGAGATACATCGAATACATCATGTACTTGATATTGGTTTAGTGGGAGTTCTAGTCAATAGGTCACTGCTCCAATGCAATCAAGGATCTCAAAAGGGATGATGTACCAAGGAAAAAGCCTTCCAATATTCCAAAATCACACCACTTTTAGCCATGGTGATATATAGAGGAATATGATGTCTCTAATTACAAATATAGGTCTGGTCGATGAATGTATGAATACCTATTTCTTCTACTCTATGTAGCTTTGATGCACTGTTGAATGGTCTTAAACATCTCCAACATTTCTCTAACCATTTCATGTCCAAGAATTTTTCATTCCCCAATATCATCCCAAGATGCTAGTGTTATGCACTCTTCCCATAAATGTATTCACAAGGATCTATTTGGATGCTTGAGTGGAAACTATTATTGTAATATAAGTTACCTAAAGGGAGATGTTGGTCCAATCCTCCAATAAAGTCAATTGTGCATGATATCAATAATTTCTCATGTGTTTGGATAGTTTTCTTAGATTGGATATCAATTTTTGGGTGATAATCCACACTAAAGATCAGCTTAGTGTTTATAGCATGTTCTATACTTTTAGAAAACCTATAAATGAATCTCGAATACAATCTATTGTGGTACTTAATTTAGAATTTACACTTCTATGATGTATATCATTTCTAGATGATCTAGTGATAAATCCTCTCAAATCAAAATGAAGTGTGAAGTATCTATAAGATGATCTAGAACAACCCAGATATCATTGTTTCTCTTAGATTCCTTTGGATGTTCAGTGACAAATTTCGAGGTGATGTTTTCTCATTTCCATATTAGTATGGGTAATGGTTGAATCATCACCTTAGAATTATTCATTTAAAACATCACATGATGACATTATAGTCACATCTATGTATAATTAGTGATATCCTTCTTCATGTTATCATACCAATATTCATCTTAGATATCTCGATACATCTTTTTGTTTCCTCGGAGAATGGAGAAAGTCAAACTATGTGTGTCATACAATAGTTCCCTCTTTAACTCATGATTGGATAGAACATATAGTATTTGACCAAATCACAGAATTCATTCTCCATTAACATTGAACACTGAGGATTTCCCTTTTCTTATAGTTTCCACTTTATTCTGAATTCTCACGTCATATTTTTGAGCATCATTCAACCTTTCAAGAAGTGATAGTTAAGAAATCAATTGCAAAATGATTGATGATGTTACATACTTTATCATTTTTATTTCTATCCTATAAATATATAATAATATTGTATCTTTATCAATTATCATTGATTGTGGAATTTTCGGATACTTTATACCAACAGAATCCTCTCCTTTGTTCTCTTTCCCAGGATGATAGTCGACTGAGTAGTCATAATCCTTCATTAGTGGTAACCATATTCATTGTAAAATCTAAATATATTTCTATGTGAATATATTTTTTAGGATCTGGGGATATGTATATATTTCAAACTTCTCCCCATAGAGATAATGCAACTTGATATTTAATGTGGAGATGACCACTTCCAACTCCAAATCATACGTGGGAAATTTTTCTCATAAATTTGTAACTTCCTTGAAGCATAGGATATGACTTGGTCATTTTCCATCAACAAAGAGACGAATCCATTATTTGAAGCATCATTAAAACTAATTAAATGTATCCATCATATGGATTATGTGGGAAAATAGGAAGTGATAAACATCCCTTCCTACTCCGTAAATCATTACTCACATTCATAATTCCATGAAAATTTGACTCCCTTCTACGTTTTCTTGGTAGAGGGGTTTAAAAATCATGAGAAATTTCTCATAAATCAATGATAATACCATGCTAACCCATGGAAACCATGGAAATATATCCCATATTTTTTTATCTTCTATAATTCAGTTTCATTTGTCCTTGAAAGATCCATATATATCCCATTTCTTGTGATTATTTTCCCCAATAATGTGAATTCATTAAACAAAAACTCACACATTCTGTACTTTTCATAAATCCTATCCTCTCATAAGGTCTTTAGAACAATTCTTAGATTCTCATCATGGTCCTCCTTGGTTTTGGAATAAATTATAATATCTTCTATAAAAACTACCACAATTTTTTTTGATATAATCTCTTGAGACTATATTCTCCAATTCCATTAATATTGATGGAGCATTAGTGAGACTGAATTGCATAATTAATAACTCATAGTGCTCACACCACATATGAAAATATACCTTGGGTATATCCTCCTTCTTCACCCTAACATGGTAATATCACGGTCAAAGATCCACCTTAGAGAAGTTTTGTTCTCCTCAATGTTTATCTAACAAGTCACTAATCCTTATAAAATTATACCGGTTCATTATCATGATCTTGTTGAGATCATGATAATCAATGAAAAGGCACATTTACCCATCCTTATTTTTGATGAAGAGGGTTGTTTCACCCCATGGTAAATTACATGGGTGTTAGAATATTTCATCAATATTCTCCAGTAGTTTAGCTTTATTTTCTCAAGCCCCACAAAAGTCATCCTATAGAGAGACTTAATTATTTTAAATATCCCAGGTATATGATCAATTGAAAATTCAATAACTTATATTGGGGGGAGACTACAAAATTTCATGAGAAATATATTAGTTTATTCCCTCACAATAGTAATGACTTAATGTATTGTTTATTCCTTAGAAATAATAATTTTGAGAAAGATATTCTTACTCCTAGGGAAATAATATGGACTATATAGATGATGGTTCTAAAGAAGATTAATTATGATCATTGAACTTGTTTAGAATTAGGGCTTGATTCTCTATATGAAGAGTGATTTCTCTCTAACATAAATTTAGGTAGGCTCTATATATAGAAATCCAATCCATGCCCATAATTGAATCAAATTCCCCCAATGGAAGTACGAAATGGTTCGCAGAGAATTTCATCCCAAAAACATTGATAGCAGGTGAGTTATATACTCGATATGAAATAATTTCCCCATTTTCCATTTTCAGTAACATCTATACTTCTATTCCATGTGGCGGTGTTTAAATAGTTCTACAAAAATTTTGTGATATGAATGAATGCAAAGAACTATTGACAATAACCCTACATTTTACTTTTTTGTTTCTAGTTCTACTTTATAAAATATAGATGCGAGGATGAGTAATTTTAATTTATTGAATACAAAAATAGTAATCCAATTATTTTAAATATATAATGTATAAATTACATTTTTTTCCTATGAATTTCTAGGAATCATTCTATGTTATCCAAAATCTATTTCCTAACCTATATTATTTTGGGAAATATTTTGGTTCCCTTAAAAATGGTTCGTACTGAGCTTATGAATTTACTAAAGAATATCCCTTGGGAGTGTTAGAATAGGTGCACAATAAGGACCATTATCATGTAATAGTCTTCCCTATGTTAGGATTGTAACATCTTCTCGAAGTTGTTACCCCACAGTACAGTTTTTCCAAAACCACATCCACTTATAGTTTCGAGAAAGGGATGTATTTTATTGATAAAGTAATTACTATATACTTATCAAAATTTATGAATGTTTTCTTATAAATAGTCTTATCCCAAATTTATTCTCCTGATTTCTATAATCCTACAGATTTTCCTAGATTTTTCTAATCATAATTCGTAAAATAACAAAACATATCCTATGATACCATCTATAACAACCCTCATATTTGTTAGACATTAATAGATTTTTTATTACCTAAAATTACATTTAATAAAACCAATAAGATCAATAGGTCTAGTGTATTTGGGAAACTATGTGCAATACAAAAAACATAAAATGTGAAAAATGATATCTTTATAGAAAATTTATTTAACATGACCCAAAAATTGCTCCTTAGTTGACACTGCATGTGATAACCCAAGGACATACATAAGAAAGGGGTGAGCTATAAATCACAGAAAGTGACTAAAAAAATGAATAACATGAGGAATAAAATACATGTTATACAATAGGAATATCAATGGATCATAAAAGGAATATGAATAATAATGAATTATATAACATGATAATCATAATATGGTAAATGTTGAAACAACATAAAAACTACATCATAAACATAGGTCAAGGCTCAATCCACCAGGATATCATAGTGGAAAATGTCCCATAAAGGAATCAGGTAAACCACCTATCCCAATGTTACATATAATGATACTAACCATTACCACATAACTAAAGTTCTATTAGGGTGCCCCCTTTATAATCATTTCATTCTCATGCTTGAGTGTACCACATAGATCATATAACATGGATATATTCAATATCATAATTTATTCCATGATAAATAAATTTATAATACACAATTTTAAGTATCTAATCAATATTTATATGTGTATAAAGTTGAATATCCATGATATAAAAATTTGTATGGTATTCACTATACAATTATTTTGGCAGGGGAAATCATAGTGTAATTTCAGAAACAGAACAACATCATATAAAAATTCATAAATTGGGTTGATGGGAGAGAAAGATGTATAACATCATTTAGAAATGAAATGGGAAGTAAGAGGGACACTGAAAGACAGTAAACATCATAATGAATCGAAAATAAAATGTATGATATAATAATGTATTTTGGTGAAATAGAAGAAAGGAAAGAACCCTTATGAAATTTCTGCATGGTAACGTGTGTACAATAAGGTCCGTTAGAGGAAAAAATGAGAGCAAAAAGAGATCTCATAATTTATACATAAAATTAAAATTATGTGGTATATTTCATAACATATCCCAATTTATGAAAATGAAAATTAGAACACATAACATTAAAAGGAGTGCCTGATAAAAGAGGGGAGTGGAAGATGAGGTTTCTATATAAAATTCAGGCATAATAACGATATACGTAAAGGTACAAATGAGAGAGGATACTGATGTATCATTAAAATAACATAATTTGGACCTATTTTTTTATAAATGAAAAATATTATTAACCATTACAATTAAGAAAAAAATTCCAAATAAGGTGCTTGAATTTGAAAGAAGGAGAGGAATGTAAGGATCCCTTACTTGAGTTTATAACTAAAAAGGTTTGGGAGGGGATTCATGAAATCATTGTGGAACCTTTGTAGGACACTAGGGAGTAATGGTCAGAATGTCAACATGATCCAAGGAGTTTGAGTGAATAGAAATGGGAGATTGGGAGGGTCTATAGAAGAAAAGAGGATGATTTATTTATTATTTAGGTTTTAGACTCTACAAAATAAAAAAAATAAAAACCACAAAACATCCCATGGGTTTTGAAAAATGGGAGTGGTTTATATTATTTTATAATTCCAAGGGAAAAAAGATAATTAAATAATACCCCAGCTTATATAGATGTTAGTCATACTCTCAAAGAAATGATTATAAAATCATAAAATATATTATATGTCTTGGAGGATTCATTAAGGATTTATAAAATAAATAAAATAAAATAAATATTACTTTAAATAAAATTTAATACATATATTTTTTTAATAATACCTTTTATAGTATTTATTATATCATTCTTCGGCTATCATGATTTCATAAAACAAACCGTATATTTATATGATATTTAATTTTTACCCAAATAATTGACTATCTAAGAAAATTATAAAAAATTCACAATTAGATAATTTCAACATCCTATTTCAAAAGTAATATTAACATTATCTAATTATTTTTCTAAATATGTAAAATTTTACCTTTAAAATAAAAACTGACATTTATTGAAAATGATGGGTTCTTGACAATAATTTTTTTTGAACGCTTATAAAATATAAATTTAACTTCATAAAAATTATAAGTTTTTTATATTTAAAAAAATTTATTTATAAATAATATTTTTTTAAAATATTATTTATATCAAAAATACATTAACCCATAAATTCATTATTTGAATTTTAATATTAACAAAAAATACTAATTTTTCTTTTAAAATAAAAATAATTTATAAAGTAAAAATAATAGGATGAAAATATATTCATTACTATATAACAAATGATTTACATATTCTTATTTATATGGTCTTGATACATAATATAGATTACTCATTATGAGTAAGGTGTGTGATGGTGGGGATTTCATGGGGTCATTTGGTGAAAATGGTTTGGGTCATGATCTCGATGATCATGAACTTCTCTCATAAACTATACCCCTAATGCTCATGTTTTAGGATCTAAACATGGAATTGGTTTTTGAAAATTCCCAAAAATGTTATACCCCTTGAATTACCCAATAAATGTGATTAATAGGGTATGATCATACTGGTTGAGGCAATCACTTTTTTTTTCTATTTCAAAAGTATTTGATAAAACCCTGTATTTATACTAGTCATGGGATCATTATTCAATAGATATATTTTCAATAGTAAAGATACATAATGGTAATTAAAATCCAATGGGATATAATAATAAAAATAAGTTCATGTGTTTATATAATTATAATCCATTTAATATAATCAAAAAGAGGAATTTTATTTTTTATATTTTGGGTAATTACAATAAAGACGTTTCAAAAGACACATTAAAACCATGGTCATAATTTCATTTAATGCCAGCTTACTGATTCGACTTACATGACTACTAATGCATTGAGGGGATATATAATTCCAGGCTCACCCATCACGGTAGGTCCAAGTCATTATTTATATGTATAATAATCTATTTATTTAATGAATAATGTGCCTTATCATCAAATATTTGTATTGAGGAAAAAATATAGATTTATCAATATTTCCAAAGATAAATAAATAACTTTCAATGTACAACATAAAATTTTAAAATGATATATATATTAATTAATAAACATATAAATGATAAATAATATGTACATTTATTGTATAACTGATGTTCCATGATCATAGGAAAGTTAATATATTAAAAAAAAGATAATGACTACAAAAAAGAATCATGGAAGTTCATGTCAATATATTTCTTAGACTAAATGATTATAAAAAATCCAATGGAATAATATGAATTGTATAAATAAAAAATATAAATAAATTATTATATGTAAAATAAAATATTGTTGTCATTGATGAAAATAAATAGCATAAAAAGATATTAAAAATCATTCTTGAGGAGAATAAACTTTTTATTTTGAAAATCACCTTTTAAAAGTGATAGTCCACAATATTTTTGAAAATTAATTTATATTAAAAATAAAATTTTAAAAATATAAAGAAATCTTTAAAACATGTAGAGGTCATGATGGTAGGAAATTGTTTACATGTTGAGTTTGTTAAAACAATGATTCCTTTCACTTTTTCGGTAAAATCCAAAAAAGCCTTCGTTTGAAAACTACATAAATATTCATTAATATTTTTTTAAAAAAAATGTAAAAATAAGTAAAAATTAATTTAATAAATCATTTGTAAATGTTTTAAATCATTTTTATGAAAAACATTTATTTAAAACTTAGTTTTCAAATAAAATAGATTTCCGGTCGAAGAGAAGGATAAACTCAAATTTTCATAATTTATTTCCACAATTATATTATGTACCAATTAGTTTAAAGTGGTAGCATTACTATCAAAAAACATTAATAAATAGTGTATAAGTAAAATAAATGGTTTTATTATCCAAAAATAAAAAAATTCCCTTTAATGGACACTCAAGCATTAAAAATACTTATTAAAATTGGATTTTTAAATAAACCCCTCAAAAGATCATAATATTTATGTGAGAATTAATCAATTAATATTATATGATTATAAAATTTAGATCCACATAAAAAAGTTTAAATAAAAAATAATATTTTCAAAATTCATTACACACATAATCTTTGAATATCAAAGACAAAAAAGTAGTAGTATTACCCAATGAAAACAAATTCAGTTGTGAGATTATTTACATCATTATAATATTAAATTCACAGCCCATTAGATGAAATAATTCAAATGATATCTAAAAATAAAATTAAGTATGAATTATTCCTGATATTACATGTAAAAGGGGAATTATTTATTCCATATAATATAATTTTTTCACACAAAAAAATATTGTCCCTCAACGAAGGTAAATTGAGATGAATTACCGTATAATGATCATAAAGTTGAAGTGATAATTAATAAATGAATATATTATGTGTATAAAATTAAAATCCACATAGAACAAGTGGAAATAAAACATAATATACTAAAATTAGTTACTCACATAATCTTACAATCTCAAAGGAAAATGAAGAAGTAATATAACCCAATGAAAAAATTGAGTTCGGAAACTCATTACCACATAGTAAGTTTCATGTCCAATCCAATTTGATGAACTAAATAAAATTTAAACATAAAATAACCTTAATTATTAATGAAAAATGATATTATATTTCAAATAGGAATTATATACACCATATAAATGATGTTATGTTTATAACATTGCAATATTTCATAATGAAGAGAAATTGATTCGGAGTCCCATACCTCACACTTACATTTTTTTGATTGTTTTTTAAACCCATGTATAATTGTTTTAAAAATATTATTAACTTATTATAGAACCATATTAATATTTTTAATAAAATATATAATCTATTTATAAAATATTATCAATACCATAAAATCTTAGCAAGATGAAAAACTTTGATGATATATTTAAATAAAGGAAAAGATCAAAAAACTAGCACAAAAAACCCAAAAAAAAAATTTCAGGATATCAAAACTAAACCCGTCACCACCTCCATTGTAAAAATATTCCTCTGAAGTTTCTGATTCAAACTTAAAGCTTTCATAATGTTTCATAACATTGGCATACATGTTTCTAAGATTCAACCACTCGCTTTAAAAAAACTCATTAGTATTTTTAATAGCATTATTGAATCTAAAGACTTCCCCCGCCTTATTTTCTTATAGAAGACATGGTGCACATCAGTTTTGGAAAATATGAGTAATCCTTCCTCTACCTTTATTTCAATGAAAAAATCATATCCTTATGATTACCAGACAAAATATCTTCCCTCCCTGGACAATGTCACTATTTGAGGGCCTCACCATGCCACTATAATTTTATTTGTCACTATCAAAGATATACCCCCATTTTCCAAGGATTGGAATATCCTGATAAAATTCTAATAGGTTCTGAAAAAGATACCCATTAGTATCAAACATAGCTAAGAAATGTTGGTGTTCCATTAATTCTTGACCTTTACATATCCCATTTTTTATTCCTTCATTTGGTGAAGCATCCTTCAGAGAAGGGAGTTCGTTCTGCATGTTAGCACCATCATGCACTGGGATAAACCCCTCCACACCCTCATGCTCTAACCCTAGAAATCTATTCCCCCTAGAAACTACGATCATCACACATCTATCTTCATCAGCCCGAAAATTGGATCCATTAACACAGACCTATGAAACCCCCACAATTCGACTAGCATCACATACAGAAGAATCCAAATTTCCTAGTACCATAGGCCACAACCCCTTGATCCAGATATCATATTTGATGCTACTAATAAACTTGCATTTAGAACTAGTGACACCCTTACCAGAGTCAGCCTTATCACCTACCTTCTTCACAACACCCCCACCTTAAGATCATTTTTAAGTTGATCAAACACTGAAGTTACCATAAGATTGGATGAGGTCACTTCTTGATATAACTGTGAAAAGGATTCACCAATCCGCACTGAATTACCCAAGTACAAGTCCCTAAAATCCTCATTAAGCTGATCAAAAATCCCAAACACAATGGGTTCCTCAAATTGTTTTCCCGATGGTCTATTCGACACTGCCTTCCCCACCAAGAGATTAGTATGGATAACATCATTCTCCTTCTTCCCTTTCAATGTCACCATACACTAATTGACACCCCGTCTTTATACAGTGGTCGAGTGACCCAGTCTACTATAGAAAGAGAAAAAAACCACCCAATTATCAAAGACCAATGTTTGTAAACAACGTAACTCCTTCTGAGATTCAATCCACCCCGATTCAACCTGTGTCCTCAACCCATCCACCTCCACACCATGCATGAGTCTGTTGGATGTCCTACAAAAGTATTACGCCAATCCCAAAATATAAATCAACGCAATAGATTTCATAAATGACGTAGAATCACAAGATTATAGAATTGTAGAGGAAGTGGAGGAAGGCTTACCCAAACTGGAAATATAGGAGAATCATGATTCAGGTAAAAGTCATAGCTCCAATGAAATAGATAAAAGCTGCATCCACCACATTTCCAGGTCTCGCACAACAGAGCACAAAGAAAGTCCTCTGACGAAGAATATCACACCATAAAATTATATTTATCCTGTAGACTGACAACACCTTGTTATTTTAGACCCCAATGATTGAAGAAAAACCTATCAAATTTCTCTACTAAAGGCCATTTGTTCCTAAATTAGGAAAAATGTGTTAGATGAAGTAATCTCTCTGCCTTTGTAAACTACGAAGCAGAAAACCGAATCATGGGGTCGCTGTCCCGAATACCAGGGACCTTCGGGTCTAAATTTATTGTATGAAATCTCGGAATCGTAGCCATATTGATAAAGGGGTAGAAGTTGTGTATCCTACCCTTATGAAGAAGTCGAGAATCCTCCCCCACCTTCCGACTAGTAGTGGAGGGGGAAGCGCTATCAACCCCATTTCAGTTATAAATTGTCTTGTTTTCTCATAGGTGTTTTTATCATGAATGATTTGTATATTGTGCTTATTATATAGTTAAATAATCTCCATAATGGTAATAATTACATATTTATCCTATTTATATATCAATTAAACTTTTTATATAGACAATTTATATTTTTCTGAAAAATTGTGTACATAATGATCATGGAGATGGTTGGTTGTTCGTATGCATGAGTAACAATTACATTTTCAAATATAATTTTGTAAAGGTGTTAAGTAATATTTTATCTTATCAAAAATATAGTAATATAATAATTATCATATTATTTATTTTAATATACTTATATTTATAAATCATCCATGTGGTGTTGTGATGAAAAGACAGTCACATCACTTTATGCAGGCGGTATCTCACACATACATGAATGATGTTATCATCTTTCTATGAGAGAAATAGAAATAAGATATTGATATATTATATTTTATTAATTATAAATTTAATTTTAATATCAGTGTTATGTCATTTATATAACAAATATTCATTAAATTTATCATTTTTACCTTACATGTTCAACCCTTATGATAATGAATCACATCGCTTCAAGTGGCAGTAGTACTCCATACACACGAGCCATATTATTGCATCTCATAAATAAAGAAATAAAATAGTTTATATGATATAATGAATAAATAGGTATTAATTGGATATAAATATCATATATATAATTTATATACATCTTCATACCCAACCTTGAGATGTGATAATTGAAAAAATAAATGACATTGGTTCGTGAGAGAAGAGTCTACCATACACATGAATGATAATTTCGTAACCCATTTGATTGAAGTGCATATAGTTATAGGTAATGAAATTAAAATATAAAAATCCATTTATATGGATTATATTGAGGTTATTATATCATATTTTGTTAATAATAATTGATTGTGGTGGAGTAATAAATAAAATAAAAATGCTCAATGAATAATGTTACCTTCTACTAAGATAGCCCCTTTAGGATTGCATCAAAATACGCAAAGGGATTGATTTATAACTAAAATAAGGATTATAGGATGAAAGGAGGAAAGTTGGGATGTTATTTTGGCAGTTTTTGGAGGAAATAATATTATTTTTAGGTGTAAATAAGAGAGGATAGGGGGTAGCCATTAATAAGTGAGGTGAGTGGCACACTTGTAATTTTTGAAATGAAAAATGTACCCCCTTTTTTTATAAGAAATAAATTGTAAAAATGGAGTGTTATAAATACTTATAAATTATATGGTATACATATTTCAATAAAATATATTTTAGACAAATTTTTTGGTCATTTTTATCCCTTGTCATTTTAGTTTTACCCCTAATAAACCCATTTTTAGCTTAATCAAGACAAATAATTTGTACTCTTTTCACAATTAGTTTTGGTAAAGAAAGTCAAAACTATTATATAATATATATTTTTATGATTAAAAAAATTTAATTCATTTCTAAAATTTCTTTTCACTTTATTATAAAATTTTAATTTGAAATTAATCACGCAAACTAGACATGAAAACAAGTTTTCTTATAGAAAGTTCTCAAAAGGTTTCAAAGTTTTAATATAATAATTCAATATGAAATTTATCCTAGTGAAATAAATTGAATATATATATATATATAATTAAACCAATTTTAATTTCAAATCAATTATCAAACAATTTATAGGTTTTTAAATGCCATAAAAGAATGGAAAATTCATAATAACTACTAGTATTTTTCACTATTCACAAAAGATTAATCCTTTAAAAAATTGATTATAAAATCTCCAAAATATATTCTACACATGGATATTCCAATACTGAAGATTATTTTGTGAAATTAGTTTTCTAAAATTTTTAAAATTAATTTTAAATTATGTGCACAATAGCTGCAAAACCATATTTTAGAAAAAATTCATTTTTCAAAAAACATTTAATTTTATTTTAAATGACTCTAATTTTATTAAAATACAACAGATTACCATAATTGAATAATTTGTTTCATATTATTCACACCCTCCAATTTAATAGATATGTTATAATGGTATACTAAGTTATGGTTTATTTCAAATCTAGGATTCATGTTCTGCAAGCCATCAAAGAGATTAAATATAAATATAAATATTTTATAAGTTGTTTAATCTATGTGTTGAATGTTAAATACACTAAAAAAATAATAATTTACTTTTAAAATATCATGGTTTAATAATCTCCACAGCTTAAATATATTTCATCCTCCCAATTTAATGTTTATCTCGGTAATCAAGGGTTTGACATTATGAAATACCATTTCTGAAAAATCCACATTGTAAAAGGGATAATAAAAAATCTTATTGGCAAGAAATAATGTTAAATATAAAGGTCATATGGAGTAACAAATAAATATGGTTCTAAGTAAGAGAAAATTTGTGTTAAGTAAAAACATATACATGGAAGAATAACATAAATAATTATATAAATTTATTGACGTCCTTGATCATATAAAAGTAAATGATCAATGAAATGTTATGGACCTCAAATCCATAAATATGAATGATTTAGAAGTCCATTTTATTCATTATATATTAAGGTAATATGATAAATTTTTTGTTTCAATATAATTCCCCTAATGTTTCCAAAATCTTTTACTCCGTAATAATATAAAGGAATGTACTTACTTGATATGTTTCTATTTGATAAGATCAATTTCATCTTTCAGTTATTGTTTGACCAATTTTAAATTCAATCCTTACCCTAATAAATTAATTTGGAAGAATCATTTTTTATGTATGTTGCACTAAAATTAACTTTTAAAATATAATAAGATCCTTAAATGTGTGAACAGATTTTCAATTTGACTCTAACTATATTCGAAATCTAATATCATTATAATCAATTATCCAATATAATATTTTAATATGTAATCCTCAATGGTAAAACAATTGGTTCAAAATTATTATGTATTCATAAATTTTTTAAACAAAAAACAATGACATATTAACCATAACATAATGTAGGCTAGTGGTAGTCCATAAATCTGTATCTTCCTATAGTTATGGGTTCAATCTACATGGCCTTCTCTAGATGAAATGAGTAGTACTTTTTCAAAAACTATATTAATATAATTCTTATAATTTTCACAAATCACGATGACCCAAAATTACTTCAACCTCAAGATAATATAAAACCTAAAGGATATAAATATCTTTAGACTTATTCCCAAAAAATTTAAAGGAATTCTTCTTTAAATATTTCTTCACAAAAACATATACTAAACCAATTGGTTGTACTTTGATAAACTTCCCCCAAAACATACAAAATTATATTATATTTTTCACACAAAATGTTTCAAAAGGGGTGTATAATAATTTGATCTTATGACCAATATTTAACTCATAATCCCATCATAATATCCATAAAAATTATGTTAAAGAAAAAATATGTGCTTATAAAATATTAAACATTCTTTATATGATTATTAATGCTTATACCCACAATACCATCAGTAAAAAACATCTATAATTTAATTATTCAATCTTAATATATAAATAATTCATTTAATTTTATTTCCACATAGATCCTTTATTGATATATCCTTTAAAAATTAGATGAGGGAATTTACAAAAATAATTCCTCGGTTTCCCACATTTGAGACTATGAACAATAAATGGATCCTTACAATGAGATTTATTTTCTTCTATAACAATCATCATTTTTTCTTTAGAATTTTTTTTTATTACCGTCCTTTCCAAAAATAAATTATTTTCAATTTCATTAAGACAATTCCCTAGGTTCTTACTTTCAAATTTTTGACATGAATGAAATCTAGCCTTATTATTTCTATTTTCTCTACCACTAGAGCTCTTTGGAAACTCCATAATTTTCTTATTTGGGGAGTCTGGGTGTTGGTTAAGGTATGCACCACTAGAAATGTGTGCTACACCCATATCCCTATTGTAATTATTTTTCCAAAAAGTTGGGATATTGTGTTTTTGAAGGCTATGCCAACATTTTTATATATCATTTGTGATAACATACCTATGCAAAGTGTTTTTTGAAACCATTGTTGTAGTTCCCCACAAAATTATAGCACTAGAGCTCCTCCTATTCTCCCATCCAAATCATATCCAAAGTGCTCCCCTCATCCCATAAAAATCCCTTGTAGAACTTCCGTCCCAAGCACTAGAATAACTTCCCTCCCCCAATCCCGAGAAGTTCCCCCCTCCTCCCATCTCGAGTACTCCCCTCATAGTGGGGTGCTCCCCTACCCTCTGATTTCTCCAGATAGTGAGCCATTGGTGGGATTAAATATTATTCCCCAACCGTGAGGACTCATACTCAAGCTTTTATTTTTATCTATTTTTTCTCTAACATCAATTTAGTGAGTTTTAGGAGTATAATTTACAATTCCCTTTCTGTAGTTTCAACAGATTTGTTTTTTGGTTTCTATAAAATATAGGTTCCTATGTGTAGATTGGTGGTGTAGAAATATTTAACCAAGAATTCTTATTAATGTGTATAATATTTGTTTTTTAGTGAGTTGATATGAGTCGATATTGAGTCCCTTAAATCATCTATTCTAGTAACTTCATATCGATGTGTGTCTCATCATATTCTAAAGGAACCCAGTATCCTTATACCAAACATCATTATTCATATCTACATGTAATTGTTTCTTGTAAAATAAATAAATAAATAAATTGTTACCCATTCCACATTGAGTCCAATACTATTTGTGAAGCTATATTTTGGAACCCTTACAGATTTTAAAAATTACTAATCAAAATTATATATGACAATGATCTATAAATAAAAACTTTTTTCATCTCAAATATTTTTGATATATAAGTGGGAATATTCTAACATTGTGTCCTTACATTTTATTTTTGAGATCATAGTAGATGAGATACAACCTATCCACCCTTTAAATTGGATATTTATCTATATTTTTTTATAGTTTCTCATTGTATAAAAAAATTATATTTCATTACCTCAATTCTATGGGAATCAGCTTGAAAACAATTATCAAAAGTAAAAGTAGAAAATGTTTTCATCAAATATCCTATTGCACTTCACAGGTTTTCATTCAGAATCTAAAACCCCCCATGTATTAACATGTATTTTCTTCTAATATATATATTATGTTATTTATTTTCTTATTATAATGAGAAATATCCATGTTATCCTCAAAATATTTCTTATTGATTCCTTTGAGTTCCTTATTTAATTCATAGGTTATAATTATCTCATTGTAATTATTTAATATATTCCATGATTTCAATGGTAATATGTCAATCAAAATCAGTTTCAATATTAATTTTAAATTCATTATCAAAACCTAATTATCTAGCCACATTTTTAATATCCATGAGTCCCATGTTAGTTGATTCCTTATTTGTTTTAGATTCACCATTAGAATCAAATTCGTTAGTACAGTTCCATCATTCATCAAATAAACTTTTATTTTTAATTTTTATCCTTGTCTACATTATTTTATTTTTAATAATTTTGAGGTCCAACTAGATATAGAATTTATTTCATCACTCAAAACATGTGGGATATGATGTGTTAAAATTAAAATGTGTATTACTATTATAATTTCCATTATGATCATCAATTAGATTTTCACTTATAAAATAGTTTTTTAAAACTTTCATCATTTCCATTTTTAGATGATAACATCAGAACCCGACACAATATGAATAGTAACTAGAGAAGGTCTCTACATTTACTTAGGCATGACTTTTTATATGCTATTGGAATCCAATTAGTAGCAGGGTTTACAGTAATATTATTGGGTAACTATACTAAAACATAGATGACTGTAATAATTGTTAAATAAACCAAACATCAATAGACATAATTTAAATTTGAGTACACAAATTAAATATACTAAAATAATGATATAAAAAAATTCACAATTATATAATATATCCATTCAAACACGATCAATCGACATACCAATCATATATACAAAATAGAGACTAAAAAAATTATGGGTAGCTCAACTATAATTACTGAGCCTCATTTCATATATGTATTTTTTTTGAGTCAATAAGGTTTTACTTATGAATTTTCCATTCCTTCATACTTGGGGATATTGTTGAGTCATTTAGGTTTCCTTATGATTTTACTATTCCTCTTGTTTTGAAACTTACAAACACCTTATCTCAAGGTAAATCAATTTTTACCTTATGTTTTACTTCTCTCAGGAAGAATTTCCTTCCACAAGGAAATTTATCCTTACCATGTTTCATTTTCTATATCATAATTTTTCTAAGTGTAAAATCCGGGTTGAAACCAAAAACTAGGATTTATATAAATAACCAGATATGAAGCATTTTGTTTTAGGATTCGAATTCGGATTAAGAATTATCGTTACATATTTTTCAAGTTCTGACTCCAAATTCTAATTATGAATTCTAGTTACGAACTTTCTGAGTTCTGACTCTGAATTCTGATTTCGAATTATAGATATGAACTTTCTAAGTTTCAACACTGAATTCTGATTAATAATTATGGTTACGAACTTTCTGAATTCTAACTCTGAATTCTAATTATGAATTTTGGATACAAAATTTTTGAGTTCTAACTCCGAATTCTGATTACGAATTCTGGATACCAAATTCTTTTTTTCTGACTTCAAATTCTGAATATGAATTCTGGTTATGACCTTTTCTATGTTCTAACTCCGAGTTATTTGAGTTCTGAGTCCGAATTCTTATGAGTTCCGATTCCAAATTCTCATGAACTCTGACTCTGAACTTTGTAAGATCTGGTTCCGATTTCCTGAGAATCCAGATTCAAAATTTCATTGAAATTCAGAGTCCATAATTCTACGGAATTAAGGTTCTGAATTCCTAGAAAATATAATTTGAATATCTTTGAATTATAGCCTCTGAATTCATTTTTGGTTAGACTCCGAACTTTCATTTTCTTACACTTCTAATATTGTATTTCAGTTATGTAACCATATTTTGCTTACAATTGTTTTGTTATAAAACGATGTCATGTATTTAGTTACTAACTAACCGTTTTTTTACTAACACATGTATAGGTCCCTCTAAAATTCAAGGAAAAATTTGACCATTGGAGGAGGGAGCCAACTGTTGAAGCCGTGCAAATAAATAGGAGCTCATTTGAAAGAGCCAACAACAAGTTGATCAATATAGATATTATATGATGATAAAGTGATTTCTAGAGAGAGAGAGACTTAAATTATTTGTGCATACTGAACTTCTTGTTTAGATTTTCTTTGTGAGATTATGATTGTTGCTGATTACAATCGAGGGCTTCCAGGGATTGGAAGACAGAGGTGCCGACTACCTTGAAGTTGAGGGCTTCCATGCTGAGGAAGACAGATGTGCCGACTACCTTAAAGTTGAGGGCATGCGGGGATAGTAAGACAGACTCTAATCTTCGTATCGAGGGCTTAACCTGGTGTGAGTAAGACAGACTTTCTTGAAAGTATATACCAAGAGACCTTTATCCAAGGTTGTTGGATACCCTTCTATTTGGGTTAAAAGATTTACTACTATTACTTGTTTTATTACAAGTTTTTCCTCTGTATTTGTAAGGTTGAAGAAAGTATAACTATCTTATATTTTCTTAGACTTTACTATGATTTATTTATATTCTATACATTTTAAGGTAGAATCTTCATCTTTGTAAAAATTCACTATGTCTCTCTTTCCAGATCAATCTTTCTGGATTGAATTTCTCAGAATCATATTTCCTAATTCAAGCAAGTGTGTAGAAATAGAGGTTTTGTGAATTAACTTGGTTAACCTTATTAAACATAACCATCTTTATAAGTTCCAAATTAATTTTTAAAAGTATTCAATTCACCCCCTCTTATATTTTGAGCATCATTATATACTCCATACAATATCTCCATTATTTCAATTCTACATTTGGTATTATAGAGTATATCATACTCACCTACCATCTCAACAATTGGTATCAGAGGAGGTGACCTTTAATCCTAAACCAATTCAAAATTTGGTATCATAGCATTCGGTCAATCTGAATTAATCTCACGATTAGATTCAGAGGAGAATTCATCTTCTTCTTGTATTTTTTGGAATCATATTTTCCAGAATCAGTTTTTTGGATTCATATAGTTCGGATTCATATTTCTTCTTAGAGATACTCTGGTTATTTATTCTCTTTGATTAGGAATATTTTCCTTATTTACAAACTCTTTCTATTAACATGTTTTGTGTGGAAATAAATTTTTCTTAAAGAAATAAATGTTGGTTCTATAAAAAATCTCAATCCAACAAGACCACCTATCTTTGATTGAAATGACTATGAGTATTGGAGAGATCTCATAAAGTCTTTAATTATCAATATTGGTGTTGATAATTTTGTTATGATTACTGGAGGATATAAAATCCCTGACAAGGAACTTAGTACCTTTACCAATCGAGAAAAGCATGATTATCAACTGAATTATAAGGTATACAATACTTTTCTTTGTTCAATGACTAGAAATATATATAGGAAAATTTCAACATGTGAAGCACCAAATTCTATAAGGAAGAAACATAAAGTTACTCACTTTGGAACTTCCAAATTTATTGATACAAGAAGAGCCATGCTCAGAGCTAAATATCATGGTTTTTTCTTTCCTTATTAAGAAACCATATGTAAGGTACAACAAAGATTCATTACTATTGTGAATAGTTTACACTCCATGGGTGATAAAGGATTAGATAATTATGATCTTGTTGATAAGATCATAGATATCATGAAAAATGAGTGGGAATCCAAGAGGACAACTATAGATGAGAATAGAAAGCTTACTCAGATTCCTTTAGATGAGCTGTTTGAAACTATACTTCAATATGAGACTAGAATGAAGAGAGATGCTGACAACATCAAGAAGAATAATTGGAATGGTATTGTTTCTTTTACTACTACTTCTAATCATATGAAAGTCAAGACACCTGAGAGTGTTACTAGATCCAAATCTAAGATGGTTATTATCCAATCCGAATCTAGTAGAAGTGAATCTTTAGAGAATGAATTTGAAAATCTTTCTTGATGAATGAACAAGATACCTGGACAGAGGAACATTCAATCCAGATATAAGAAAAAGGAAAGGAAAGATAAGAAATATTCATAAGTAACATGTTATGAATGAAATAGATCTAGACATATAAGGCCTGATTCCCCCATTCTCAAAAGAAAAGAAAGAAAGGAAAAACATTCTGAGAGAAACGGAAAGAAGTATTACAAGGCTAAAGCTAATAAAGTCTTAAAATCTAATGAAACTTGGAGTGCCAGTGGTGGTGACTATTTAGATGAATCATTGGATTATGAATCTTCTGGACAGAAGAATCTTGGTCAAATATCCAGACTACCTATTGACAATCATTGTTTAATGGATAAGGTACAAAATGATTAATCAATGACCAATATATCTTTGAATTATAATGATAGTAAATATTATGACTCTTCTGATTAATAATCCTTTTCTGATGAAGATAATATTATACCTACCTATGAAGAAGTTTCTATGTTTTCCAAACTTCTTAAGATTGAGAACTCAATGCTCATGAAAAATCTTGATAAAGCAAATTCTAGGACTACTATTCTTTATAAGGAAATATTAGTTCTTTCTAAAGATCTTGATAAAAAATGATTATTTTGAAAGTATTTCAAAAAATCACGAGGAAGATAATTCTGAGAAGAATTAACATTCTAATGATCTAGAAAACGTAATTTATAAGAAAAATGTTTTTGAGCCTAACTGTAGTTCAAAATTAAATGTTTTAGAAGACAAGAACATGGTTATCAAACTAAAATCCAAAATCTTTTCCTTAAGAAAGTGTTTTTCAAACATTACCTTAGGTGAAGAAAATTTTGATAAAATCTACTCCCAAATCCGACCTCTAAGGAATAGTTTTGGTTTTGGTTATACTAGTACTAAAACTGTTTTTAGTAACAATTATTTTGTTCCACAAAGTGCCCCATTTTGCACAAAGTGTCAATGTGGTGGAAACTATGAAAATAATTATTCTCTGAACAAAACGCAATCTCTAGGATTTCATAAATCCTATTTTTCTATGATGTTGTGGGTGCCTAAAATTTTTCTTTATGAGAATTCTGGATCCAAGCATATTTGGATTCCAAAAATATAACTTTTTCTTATTTTCTGGAAAATAGAGAAAGTAACAACAGCAATACATGGTACATGGATAGTGGATGTTCTTGGCATATTACTGGTAAAAAAAACTATTTTTAAAAGATTATCAAGACAAAAAGAGGAAAAGTAACTTTCAGAGATAATGCTTTGGGAGAAATTAATGGTATAAGTAACATTGTTCTTCTTGAAAAAACTTTCATTTCAATTATTTTATTTGTTAAAGGTTATAAGAAAAAACTCATTATCATAAGCCAATTATGTGATGAAGGTTACCTTGTGAATTTTAGGAATGACAAGTGTTTAGTACACAATTCCAAGGAAGATTTTATTCTTTCTGCCTATAGGCAATAGACTTATTACACACTAAACATAGAAGACATTAGGAGCCAAGATATACCTTTCCTTAGTGTAATGGAAGATCATTCTTGGTTATGGAATATAAGTTTGGGACACTGTAACCTTAGAAACGTATGAAATTTTTTTAATAAAAGATTAGTTAAGGATCTATCATAGCATAGATTTGGTTCTTCTAAAGTTTGTGACCCTTTTCAATATGAAAAGAAACATAAATCAAGTTTTAAATCAATCGGTGAAGCCACAACTGCTGATGCATTTCAGTTGGTGCATATGGATATTTTTGGTTCTACGCAAACTAGATGCATTGTAGGAAAGTATTTTTTTGTCTTGGTTGATGATTACACTAGATTTATGTGGGTCTATTTTCTATCAATGAAGTCTTAAGCCTTCTTGTATTTTAAATGTTTTAGAGCCCATGTTAAAAATGGGAAAAACCTTCCATTGAAAACTATTCATAGTGATCATAGAGGAGAATTTCAAAATTATGATTTTGAAACTTTTTTTAGTAGAAAATGCATTACTCACAATTTCTCAGCACCTAGAACACCTCAAAAAAATGTTGTTGTTGAAAGAAGAAATAGAATTCTTCAAGTGATAACCAAAACCATGTTGAGTGAATATTCTGTAGCCAAATTTTTTTGGGATGAAGCTATATGTATTGCTTGTTATACTATAAATTGAGTTCTGATTAGACCCTCTCTTAATAAAACTCCTTATGAGTTATGGAATAGTAAAAAACCTTGACTTTCCTACTTTAAGGTTTTTGGTTTCAATGTATTCATTCTGAATACAAAAGATGATCTACATAAATTCTCACCAAAATATGATAAAGGAATTTTCTTAGGCTACTCCACAACTTATAAGGCTTATAGAGTTTTCAATAAAAACACTTATACTGTTGAAGAGACAGTGCTTGTGAAATTTGACGAAACTGATCATTTTGTTTTTAAACAACCACAACCTACATATTTGGATGTTTTTTCAAAAACTGATTTTCAACCTTTTATAGAAGATCCTTATGATAAGGAAAATTTTCAAGAAGATACTTCTGAAACATTTACCCCTGAAGATTTATTACCCTATATTGATGAACAGGTTTTACAAAACCCAAATCAGTCATTTCTAAAGAATCATCCTAGTGATATCATCATTGGTGATATAAATCAACCTATAAGGACTAGAAGTTCCTTAATAAATGAGGTAGAACATCTAGCATTCCTCTCCCAATTTGAAACAAAAAGCATTGATTAAGATTTAGGTTATAATGATTAGATAAAATCCATGCAAGATGAACTAAATGAATTCTAAAGGAGTAAAGTCTCGACCTTGGTTGAAAGACCTAAGGAAACTTCTATTATTGTTGTAAAATGGGTCTTCAGAAATATGTATGAAGATAATGGAATTATTGTAATAAATAAATCTATATTATTTTCTAAAGGCTATAATCAATGAGAATGAATAGACTATGAAGAAAACCATGCTCCAGTAGCTATAATTGAATCTATTTGTATCTTACTTGACTTTGCAGCATTCTTCAATTTCAAACGTTTTCAAATGGATGTGAAATGTGCTTTTATTAATGGTTATGTTCAAGTGGATTTTTTTGTTGAACAATATCCTGGTTCTGAAGATACAAATCATCCTGATAATGTTTTTAGACTTTCCAATGCTTTCTGTGGACTTATACAAGCCCCTCGATCCTGGTTTGATAGACTTACATGTTTTTTCTTCAAAATAACTTTGTTATGGGAAATGCAGATCCAACACTTATTATAAATAAAGATAAGAAAAATGTATTGAATGTTCAAATTTATGTTGATGAAATTATATTTGGTTCAACTCAGCAATCTTTAACTGATTTCTTTGTGGATATAATGAAATCTGAGTTTGGAATGAGTATGATGGACGAGTTAACATTTTCCCTTGGTTTTCAAATTTCTCAAAAACTAGAAGGAATCTATATATCCCAACATAAGTATATTAAAGATCTTCTTAAAAATTAAAGATATGACTATAGTAAGAGTATAAGTACTCCCATTGGTACCTCAAATACACTTGATCTTGATGAAGCTGGGAAACCAGTAGATCAAACATCTTTTAGAGGTATGATAGGAAGTCTACTTTACTTGATAGCTAGTCGTCAAGAAATAATGTTTTCAGTTTTCTTATGTGTAAGATATCAATCCAATCATAATGAATCTCATTTAAAGGAAGTGAAAAGAATTTTTCACTACTTAAAGGGAAGAATGGATTTAGGACTTTTTTATTCTTCTGGAAATGATTTTTTTTAAAAAGTTTTTCAGATTTTGACTTTAGTGGATGTATAATGGATAGAAATAGTACATATGGAACATGTCATTTTTTAAGAGACTCATTAGTTTCTTGGACATGCAAGAAGCAACACTCAGTAGCACTTTCCACTGCTGAAGCTAAATTTTAGCAGCTGGAAGTTGTTGTGCTCAAGTGTTGTGGATGCAACACACACTCACAAACTATTGTATGAGTTTTACCAAAACACACATCTTGTGTGATAATTCAAGTGTCATTTCCCTAAGTAAAAACCCTACACATCACTCTCATGCAAATCCCATATATATTAGGCATCACTTTCTTAGGGATCACACACAAAAAGAAGATATTATTCTTCAATTCATCAGAATGCTAGACCAACTTGCTGATATTTATCACAAAATCATGACCCTATGATAGATTTGAATACATTAAACAGAAGTTAGGAATGATAACCATAAGTTAATCCTCCTTGTTAAATTTATATTGAAACCATTCTCCATACAGTAATAAACTTATTTTCATATAGGGAGTACATTTAATTTGATGTTTTTCATATTTTTCGTAATGATGTTTTTCATATTTTTCTTAATGAAGTTTTTCATATTTTTCCTAATGATGTTTTTTTATATTTTTCGTAATGATGTTTTTCGTACTTGAAATTTTTTTAATGAAGTTTTTCGTACATGAAATTTTCATAGTGATGTTTTTCGTACTTGATATTTTCATAATGGAGATCTACATTTCTTTTTGGAACTCAAGTTTTTTTTTCGGAATCTAATGCCCTATAAGAATAATTTTCCCCAATACGAATAATTCTCCTAACAATCTGAAATGTATGATTCTTCCTTGAGTTTTCGTAATAAACTTTTACTTGCTGTTAGTTTCTTTTGTTTTTAAAATTTCTCGTATTCTAGTTTACTTATATTCAAATGTTTTCCTTTAAAAACCTCAAATGATCGGATTCAACCAAATTTTTCCTTGAGGCTATCATTTCAACCATCAGATCGGTTTAGAAGATTTCATAGTCATTGGATTCAGATGGGAAGATGAACTGTCACTTAAACACCTATATAAACGGGACCCCTGATGGTTGTCCCACATCGGTTCTCCAGCTTTTGCGTGTTGAAGCTCTACCCCACTACAAAATCCCATTCTTATCTTTTCAGAAGTTCTCATTTCTGAATTTCTGGTGAAGTTCCTTATCAGGAGATTTCTACTGGCAAGATGATTGCAGAGTTGCAAATATTCAGGGAAAGGTTGGTACATATGAACTTCTTCAATAAATATGACTCTATTATTTTCTAGAATATCAAACTTAATGGATGGGAAAGTGTATCCATTTCAAAGCCAGGAGCTCCGGATTTAGTGCATCCAGATTTTATGATATAGTTTTATGAGTCAGCTTGTTTCTTTAAGGAAGATGGTAGGGAAAAATTTTCATTCAACAGTTATGGAAAGACATATGTACTTTCCTACACTAAGGCTGCTATCTTGGTTGGGTTATCTTATAAAGGAGAGGTAGAATTTTGTTCCCACAAGTTACCAGATGTTCAATAAAGTTTTAGCAAGGTAAAGGCTATGGAGTGTCTTGGACTTACAGATGTCAAGAATTCAAAAATCTCTAACTTTTCTACCAATAATCGGATCCTAGAGTTATCGGTTCATGGTCTTTTCATACCGGGAAAGGGTGGCATGGACACTCTTAAGAAAAGTGATATGTATATCTTTTATTTTTTTGTTAAATCTAAGGAAAATAAATCTGATGAAGCATATTTTTATTACGATAGAGAATATCAAGAATGGGAATCTGAGAGCACAGATAATCATGTATCCTTCCCAAATCTACTTGATGATAGTTCAGTGTCTTGAATATTGTAAGATTCCTTGCAGTTCCACGAAGAGGAATTGAAAAGTAATGATAATCAGTGATGATACCCTCAAGAGGATGAAAGTAGGTTTCTCTAAAGAGTCAGGTGAATTTTATGATCTACTAGAGGATGAAGCCGAAGTCTTTCGGAAAAATTCAGAATAGGCTGAAACATCAATGAAAGTTGGAAAGAAGATGAATCTAATGGAAGTAGAAGCTGAAGGTGAAACCCCTCAGGCCAAAGAAACTTAATCCACACCTCCAAATCCCAAGAAACAAAAATCATATCCGGATGAGGTAGTAGCCAAATGGAGGGAGGATAAGAAGAATCAGAAGGAAGGGGAGCCAGAGTTTGGTTTAGACCCCGCTGTGGCCAAGGCATTGAAAGAAAAATCTACTGATAAGCTAGAGAAGCAAGCCAAGGAAAAGAAGATTAAGAAGAAGATGTATGAGGAAGAGATTGTACAATATCTTTTGAAGGCTACTAAAGTTTCATTCGAGAACATTCCCACACCCAAAACATTCTAAGTAGAACAATTACCTGAGACTCTGGGAAAGAAGTTCATGACTCCAGAAAAATCCAAAGAGAAAGATGTTGAAAAGAAAGCTGTGAAAAAAGTACATGAAGCTGAAAGAACTGAAGATACAACTAATCTAATAAATAAAGTAGAATACTTTCATGAGAAGGAAAGTTCTTTCAAGAAATTTTCAATCCAGACTTCTCAAGACTGATCTTCAAGATTTGTTACTCCTGGAGTTGATGAAAAAGCTGAAGAGGAAGTGAACAAGTTTTCAGAGGAAGAGAGTTATAATCATCACTTCATTTACCCTGAGTATATTGAAGCAGGAGCTGAGAGAGAAAAAAATTGGTGAATACATGAATGTTCAGTTGTCAAAGAGTGAGCATGAGTCTCCAGATGAATAAGCTATTCCGAAAACCAACAAAGGCAAACAAGTGGTTATTGACACACCAACCAAAATTTATTTAAGGAAGAAAAAAGCTGGAGGATCTTCTAAGAGGAAGCTAGTAGAGCTAGAGGAAGAACCATAAAAAACCAAAGTTTCAGATTCAGAATCATTAGATCTAGGACATGATTTTTTCATTCAGTCCCTGAAGAAGCAAGTGGACACCATTCCGATGTTTCCAACAATTGACTCCAAATGCCAAATGCTCCAGCATAACATGAATCAAATATCAGATTCTGTATCCATGGTGATGGATAGGTGTATAAAGTTTAAGGCTGATTACAAGAATTTCCTTATCAACTATGAAGCCCACAGAAAATCTTGCAAGAAAATGGTGAGCTGGTCAAATAATATAGTTGATGATCTGAGAGAGCTTGATGACTTTCAAAATGATGTTAAGGATTCCTTTGACACTCAAGATAGAAAAATCAAATATATTACAAATAAATTTCATGAAAAGCTAAATATCGAACATAACACTCAGATTCAGGTTGTCAAAGATCTGAATGGGAAGTTGATTTATATTTTCTAATGTTGGAAAACAAAAAAGGATATTTGGATCAAGATTCAAGAAAATTTAGTGAAGCCAGATGACTTGTTGAAGTCCCAGGCAGAGGCTCTGAAGGCTCAAGATGATAGGATCAAAGCCTTAGAGAAGCAAGTAGAGGAGGATCACAATGTAAAATCCCAGGTAAATAATGAATAAAACATTTTCATATTTATTAATATTTACGAATTAAATATTAATTTTAATTAAAAGGGGTTTCTACATTCAATAGCGTACTCAATATGCAACGATGAGTTTCTTTGAAAACTTACGTTGTACACTAGTAATATAAGAATATTATTTTAAATGGTAGTTAACATGTAGACATTATATTGGCAGGAATGGATAGAAATAACTAAAATAAGATTATATATGTTTTTTAAATGTTTTTACATTTATCCAATAAAAGATAAAGGCTTAAAATACGGAAAGAATTCAATTTTAGGTATTTATACCATAATTTTCACTAAAGGTTCACTTATCACCTTTTGATGGAGAACCGTCATTAAATATAGTTTTGATCACCCTTATACATTGTATTGGACCAAATATAACTCTTTTTTAGAATCGGGACATCAAAATTTACTTTGTGTAAATTTTTGGTATTTTTCCGATAAAGTTCATTTTTTAATGAATAGTGTAAAATGTTGTATTTTAATTCAAAACCTCTTTTTAATCCAATTTATTAAGATGATTAAATAATCTTTTGAATTGGTTTTTAAGTGCAATTATAATATATTTTTACCATTTAATCCAATAGTGGTCGTTGGAATTAATTTCACTTTGAAATCGGACTTAAACTAGTGTCAATCTTTTGATACTTATTCTTTCATAAAAACACGCTATTTGTCATGACAACGGGAATTAATTATTAAATTAATTAATGTGACTTATATGTTTTTAATTTTGTAAAATGGACTTTATTTTTGAATTCGGAATATCAAATATAGCTTAGGGTGAAGTTTTGTTATTTTTCTGAAAAACTTCAATTTTTGATGAATAGTGAAACCACTAAGTGGTACTTAAAAAAACTGATTTTTCGTTTAAATGAAATTTTACCACCTCTGTGTTTTGAATTTAAAAAATCTGATATACATGGTTGTCATTAAGAAGTAAAACGTGGTTCAATGAGATTAAAATATTTTTTTTGGTGAATAGTAACATATTAAGTTTTTAATCACGATTAGAGGTAATTAGTGCAATTTAAAGAAAAAAATGATATTATAATAAAATGAAAATACCTAGAAACATGTCTTCCCTTATTGGATGTGTCATGGCCGACCAAGAAAAGCCATGGGTCAACTTGGGGACCCCATGGAGCCACTTTGGTTGGGAAATGACATAAATAACTTTTTATTTAATGTTAAAGTAAAAATAAGACAAACATGAAATGTTTTACTAAAAGTTTTTTTACATGTGGTTATACAAGTCAGATTTTTGATTATAAATAGTAATTGGAAAGATAAAACTATTTCCTACATCATGATAGTTTTTTTATAATTTATATACTTTAAATAAATTAAATTATTTATGACATCATGATGAAGCAGCGATTACCTCATTAATAAAGGATTTAAATAAAATGAAATGATAATGTAAAATCTATGACCTACACATGTCCAAAACCTATTGGATTGGTGGATTTCGAACCCTTATCACCTTATCCTCGAATTATATCAATGTGGGACCTCTTAAATCCGAATACCATTTTAAAATAAAGTGACTTTTCTTTACCTTCCAAGAGTGCCCCTCCTCTCCTCTTATAAAAGGCCCCCACCTCTACCACCTTACCCACACTTACAAAGCCTTTGGCTCGGACAAACCCTGAACATTTTGTCTCTCCACTTCCCTATCTTACTCCTTCAAGCCTTACTTTGGGCATAAGTCTTCTCAAGGATGCCTTTGAGCTCAAACCAAACGGAGTTACCCGATTTTAAGGTAATGTCTTCACTTGAGTCCTTTTTTTTATTTTGCTTCTCCAACCCCCTAAACTCTTTTTATTCATTTCTTTTGTAACAACTCTAGTATCATAAATATACTAGGATATTGTTATAAGAAGGATTCAAGCTACACTTACACACACCTACATCTAATGGTTAAAGAACATACTATTTCTGTGGATGGCGAATTTCTGCCTCCCGAAATAATGATTGTTCAACATTCTTTAAACACCTTCAAAGGTGGCCATTAAGATGAAACTATATTTATATATGATATATAATATGTTTATGTTTTCATTAAGCTTCTGTATTTTTCATTTTGGGCATACCTTTATGGTTTCCATTAGGGGTAAACACGATATCTTCATTTAAGGAAGTGCGGACTACCGCCCCCTCAAAGTGATGTGATTCATTAATTCCATAAGTGTGATGTATAAAGGACGGATTTGATGTTATTATATATGATGTTATACTGGAATTATAATATACCTCTATTTGATTATTATTTCTATCCATTAATGTATGAGATATTAATGAAAGTAGCGTTCATGCGTACGTATGGCTTACCGTCTCCATGAACGGTGCATTTAATTTCTTACCTCTAAATGATTATGTAATATTATAAATACATGTATATGCTGGATATATATGATATATATGATATACAAATCAGTAATTTCCTTCTGGATATAAAGAACCTTTGACCACACATGTAATTGTATGAAGTTCATTTTCGACTTAAGAACCAAATATCGACAAAACAAACATTATTAACTTAATGATTACATAATGTTTATAACATGGAAATAAGTGATATAAAAGGAATAATAAGCTTGAAAAAGGTTTTTAAGCAAGTAGAAATTAACTCAAGTTTATTATCCAGGACGTTAAAGAACGATCGAGTAAAGTCGGACCTGAGGTAAGGGACTTCGTCTCAATCTCCTTTAATTGAGGCATATTTCGTTTTATACACAACTTTATTTTATACGGTGTATAAACCCCTTTGACTTTTACTTCTATACAAAAGGAGTCTTTTTCTATGAAGCGTTTTACAAAACGACAAAAAGGAATGTTTCTTTTAACGTACGCGGTGACAATGACTTTTTCCGCCACCACGAGTATTATTTGGTCTTTGGCTTCCTCAACAAGCCATAATGTTTTTTAAAATAAAATAAATTCCATATACTCATTTATGTATTTTGGTATTGAAAATGGTTTTGATAAAGGATTCTATTATGTCAATATATTTAAATGATATATTGTGATTTAAATGTGGAAATGTTATCATTGCTTTATATTTGTTTTATGTTTTATGATTTTATATTGGTACTTGGACATTTGATGGGTGGTTACGTGATAAACCATATGACGGGTGGTGCCATGAATACCAGGACGGGTGGTTACGTTATAACCTCCAATGCATTGGGTATGGAAGTCAGCCGTATGGCTATTCCATTAAGTATGTATGGAAGTTGGTCGTATGGCTATTCCATTAAGTGATATGTGTGTAAGTCAACCGTATGGTTATTCCACTTAAGTATGTTTATGTCCCAAGTTACCTTTATATGTTATGTGTTCTTTATATGGGTTTTATGGTAATCCTTTGGTTACAAAAAAGGTATGTAATGATATTTTATTCAGTGAAGAGTTTTTACTACTTCATGAAGGTGAAGGTATTACTTTGATAAATTTATTCATGGTTTACTTGATGTTTGAAAAACTAATAGTTTTCATTCTTTGTGTATCCCTTAATGAGATTTTTATGCTCACCCAAAGTTTTTCTGAAATGTTTTTTCACAGGACTTAATGTGGAATAGGGTCAAGGATGGGATCAAGGGAAAGTCATGCTATATAAAACATGGAACTAGACATGTTTTTTAAGAGTTTTTATTTTATGGAATCTTAATAGAAGTGTCTACTTTGTAATATTTTGAGATGTAATAGCTATGTCCTAATTCTCTAAAACTCTAAACCTAAAAAGATCCTCAATGTGAATTATTCATTTAATTCAATATTAAGTAATGTTTAAGGCCGGGTCCTTATAGTTGGTATCAAAGGTCAGTTTAGACAACTTTAGGAGTTAGAAATTTGTTAAATTATAAGTTAATTTATGGTATGATTGAAATGATATAGCATTTAAAGATTACCATGTTGCTTCGCCTAAGATATTTCTGTGTTCAGAATGGTTTTCCGTAGAGGAAACAAAGCAGCTATGTTGGGATGACATCAGGAGGAAGACAACTTTCCAAATCAGCAACCTGAGATGGTCTGAATTGGAACTGAACAGTTTGTTGCAGTGATGGCACAATTGACTCAGGCTATAAATGGTGGTGGTATCCATGCACGAGATCAGCCAGATCAAATGCAGAGGAACATGTCAGTGGTGGAACATTTAATGAGGCAACATCCCCCATCATTCAGAGGATCATCTGACCCCGTGCAAGCTGAAGGGTGGATTAAAGCACTAGAGAAGATTTTTGATGTCATGGGGTGTTCAGAACATCAAAAGGTTAGTCTTTTTATTTACCGTTTTGAAGGTGAAGTTGATCAGTGGTGGTCAATGGTGAAAAATATCTGGTATAGTGATGAGATTGAGGATCTTCACTGGGATGAATTCAAAGGTATGTTTCTTGAAAAATATTTTCCTAAGGTGGTTCGTCTTTGGATGGAAAAACAGTTCCTAGAGTTGAGGTAGGAGGATGATTCAATGGCTACTTATGATGCAAAGTTCACTCGATTGACAAGGTATGCTCCAAACTTCATACGATATCTTGATAGTAAAATAAACCGTTTTTACTCTAGGTTAAAGCCAATGTATCGAATTGCTTTAGCTTCTCGTGAGTTCAGAAGTTATGAAAAACTTGTTCGATGTGCGGAGAAGGTGGAAATGGAGTTTGCCGATGATCAGGTGTTCTATGACAAACAACATAATAAGAGGTCCAGTTAGCAGGAAAATGGGAATAATTCATCAAAGAAGCAAGTAGGTAAGAAAACCAAATATCCATCCTATGAGAAGTGTGGTAAAATGCATCCTAGAGAATGTTTATCCAAGTCTGGTAAGTGCTTTCGGTGTGGTAAGTCCGGTCATATTGCTCGTAACTGTAAGAAAGATGATCAAGTAGGCATTGAAAAGCCAGCGGTAAGATGTTTTAAGTGTAATGAAATGGGTCATT
Source organism: Viscum album (assembly GCA_963277665.1). Lineage (NCBI taxonomy): Eukaryota > Viridiplantae > Streptophyta > Magnoliopsida > Santalales > Viscaceae > Viscum > Viscum album. Next base: position 1,127,592,972 of record OY728128.1, on the reverse strand, counting down.
ATGAAAATGAGTGTCTAACAAAGAACTCAAATGGGAGATAGCAGCCAGACTACAAGCAGAAAGGGGTGGTGAAATCCTTTGCAACAACTTTAGTAGATGTTGGGCCATCGAATGAAGTAGTATCAGGTACACTATTTGTTTGTTCAGATTATGCCAGTGTTTTGTTTGATTTAGGGTCTACACTCTCTTTCATTTCTGAGAAGTTTTCTAGTAAATTGGAAATTCCAACTCAAGATATGAGTCCCGAACATATGGTAAAAACACCAGGAGGGAACGTTGAGACAAAAAGGAATTATAAGAACCTTCCTATCCTTGTGTGTGGAAAGAATCTACCAGCAAACTTTATTGTTTTGCCTCTAGTAGAGTTTGATGTTATTTTGGGAATGGATTAGCTTTCTGTTTAACATGCTAAGATTGACTGTAGAGCTAAAATGGTTTCTTTTCAGAAAGATTTTTCGTTTGTGTTCAAGAATAAACCCTTTATTTTGATAAAATATCAGGAAGTTGAGAAACTAGTAAAATATGGAAATGAATGTTACATTGAACATATTGTTGAAAATAAAGGAACTGTTAAGATTAATGATGTGCTAGTGGTAAATGAGTATCTTGATGTTTTTCTTGATGAGTTGCCTAGTATTATTCATGATCGGGAAGTTGAATTTACTGTTTACTTAGTTCCTAATTCTGAGCCAATTTCAAAAACCCCTTATCGAATGGCTCAATTTGAACTTTTAGAGTTAAAGAAGCAATTGCAGGAGTTATTATATAAAGGTTTCATTCAACCTAGCACATCACCATGGGGTGCTCCTGTCTTTTATGTTAAAAAGAAAGATGGCTCAATGAGACTTTGCATTGATTATAGAGCCTTGAATAATATTACTGTTAAGAACAAGTATCCTTTGCCTCATAACGATGATTTGTTTGATCATCTCCAGGGAGATCAGTATTTTTCAAAGATTGAATTGAGGTCGGGGTACCATCAGTTGAAAGTAAAAGAAGCAGAAGTTCTGAAGACTGCATTCCGTACTAGATATGGCCATTATGAATTTGTAGTTATGCCTTTTGGGTTAACCAATGCACCTGCTGTATTCATAGACCTTATGAATAGAATTTTCCATGAGTTCTTAGATAAGTTTGTGGTTGTTTTCATTGATGATATTTTGGTGTTTTATAAAAGTAAAGAGGAGCATGAAAGTCATTTAAGGGTTATCTTGAAAACCTTAAAAGAAAAAAAACTATATGGAAAATTTAGCAAGTGTGAGTTTTGGTTACAACAAATTTCTTTCCTGGGTCACATTGTTTCAAAAGATGGCATAACTGTTGATCTTGCTAAAACAAAAGTTGTAGAAGAATGGCCAAGACCCACAAATGTAACTGAGATCCGTAGTTTTATTGGTTTGGCAGGTTACTACTGAAGGTTTTTTGAAATTTTTTCACGGTTATCTAGTCCAATGACTAAGCTAACTCGAAAGGGTGTTAAGTTTATCTGGACAAAGGAATGTGATGATTGTTTTCAGGAGTTGAAAAGAAGATTGGTGAATGCTCCAGTTTTGGCACTTTCTTCTAGGAATGGTGAGTTTGTTATATACAGTGATGCTTCGTTGAAGGGACTTGGCTGTGTCCTTATGCAGAATGATCAGGTAATTGCTTATGCTTCACGTCAGTTGAAAACTCATGAGATAAATTACCCTACAAATGATTTGGAATTAGCTGCTGTTGTTTTTGCTTTAAAAATTTTGAGGCATAATTAGTATGGAGTAAAGTGTGAAATATATAATGATCACAAAAGTATAAAGTATATATTCACTCAAAAAGAATTGAACATGAGACAGAGGAGATGTCTGGAATTAATCAAGGATTATGATTGTACAATTCATTACCATCCGGGAAAAGCCAATAAAGTGGATGATGCTTTGAGTCGAAAAAGTAATGCTTCATTAACGATGTTGCGTTTGGAACTTGATCCTTTGGTTAAGGATTTGATGAACTTTGGAATAGAAGTTGTTGGTACAGGATGTCCTTCTGTTTTGTTTCAGGTATCAGTGAGATCTTCTCTATCAGACAGAATTAAGCAAGCACAGAGAGAAGATAGTGAGTTACAGAAAAAGGTAGAGCTGGTTCAGAAAGGTAAGTTGCATGAATTCAACATTTATAGTGATTGTGTTTTGAGATTTGGGAAGAGATTGTCTGTGCCTTGTGATTAACAGTTGAAGAGAGAGTTGTTATGTGAAGCTCATAGTTCTCCGGTTTCAGTTCATCCTAGCAGTACTAAGATGTACAAAGATCTGCGTGAGTATTACTGGTGGGATGGAATGAAAAGGGATATTGCTGATTTTACTGTGAAGTGTTTGACTTGTCAGTAGGTTAAAGCAGAGCGGTAGTTACCGAAAGGGATGCTTTAGCCTTTACCAGTGCCAGAGTGGAAATGAGAAAATATATCCATGGATTTTGTTGTGGGATTACCGAAGACATCTAGAGGTAATAATGAAATCTGGGTTATTGTTGATCGCTTGACTAAATCTGCTCATTTCCTTGCAATACGAGATACTTTTTACCTAGATCAACTTTCCCATTTTTATCTTAAAGAGATAGTCAGGTTACAGGGAGTTCCTATCTCCATTGTGTCCGATCGTGATCCCAGGTTCACTTATAACTTTTGGAAAGGCCTTCAGAAGTCATTGGGTATTGAATTAAATTTTAGTACAGCTTTTCATCCGCAATCAGATGGGCAGTTAGAACGAACAATTCAGACCTTGGAGGATATGCTACGAGCTTGTTGGATGGATTATCAGGGAAGTTGGGACCAACATATTTCTTTGGTTGAGTTTTCTTATAATAAGAGTTTTCATTCCAGTATACAGATGGCACCATTTGAGGCATTATATGGGAAGTGGTGTCGAACTCCCGCATTTTGGGATGAAGTGGGTGAAAGGAAGCTAATGGGACCATAATTGGTAGAAGAGATGGCAGAAAAAGTTCAGTTGATTCAGAAACACATGAGAATAGCTCAAAGCAGGCAGAAGAGTTATGCGGATAACCGGAGGAAGGATCTATCTTTTGAGGTAGGTGATCATGTTTTTCTCAAGGTTTCTCCATGGAAAAGTGTGATGAGATTTGGTAAGAAAGGAAATCTGAGTCCAAGGTTCATTGGACCATATGAAATTCTAGAGAGAGTTGGATCAGTTGCTTACCGAGTGGCTTTACCTCCGAGTTTATCTCAGGTACACAATGTTTTTCATGTTTCGATGTTGAGGAAGTATATGACAGATTCATCTCATGTTTTGAGCCCAGAGGTAGTTGATCTGGAAGAGAACCTCTCTTATGAAGAACAACCAGTCCAGATTCTTGACCGAAGAGAGAAAGTGTTGCGAGATAAGGTAATTCACCAAGTAAAGGTTTTTTGGAAAAAACCATATGGTTGAAGAGGCAACTTGGGAATTTGAAAATGCTATGAGGGATAAATACCCCCACTTATTTTGATAAGTGAATAAAATTGCGAGGACGAAATTCCCAAAAGGGGGGAAGGATGTAACATCCCAGGTAAATAATGAATAAAACATTTTCATATTTATTAATATTTACGAATTAAATATTAATTTTAATTAAAAGGTGTTTCTATGTTCGATAGCGTACTCGATACGCAACGATGAGTTTCTTTGAAAACTTACGTTGTACACTAGTAATATAATAATTTTATTTTAAATGGTAGTTAACATGTAGCCGTTGTATTGGCGGGAATGGATAGAAATAACTAAAATATGATTATATATGTTTTTAAATGTTTTTACATTTATCCAATAAAAGATAAAGGCTTAAAATATGGAAAGAATTCAATTTTAGGCATTTATACCCTAATTTTCACTAAAGGTTCACTTATCACCTTTTGATGGCGAACCATCATTAAATATAGTTTTGATCACTCTTATACATTATATTGGACCAAATATAACTCTTTTTTAGAATCGGGACATCAAAATTTACTTTGTGTAAATTTTTGGTATTTTTCCGATAATGTTCATTTTTAATGAATAGTGTAAAATGTTGTATTTTAATTCAAAACCTCTTTTCAATATAATTTATTAAGATGATTATATAGACTTTTGAATTGGGTTTTAAGTGCAATTATAATATATTTTTACCATTTAATCCAATAGTGGTCGTTGGAATTAATTTCACTTTGAAATCAGACTTAACCTAGTGTCAATCTTTGGATACTTATTATTTCATAAAAACACGCTATTTGTCATGACAACGAGAATTAATTATTAAATTAATTAATGTGACTTATATGTTTTGAATTTTGTAAAATGGACTTCATTTTTTAATTCGTAATATCAAATATATCTTATGGTGAAGTTTTGGTATTTTTATGAAAAACTTCAATTTTTGATGAATAGTGAAACCACTAAATGGTACTTAAAAAAACTGATTTTTCGTTTAAATGAAATTTTACCACATCTGTGTTTTGAATTTAAAAAATCCGATATACATGGTTGTCATTAAGAATTAAAATTTGGTTCAATGAGATTAAAATAATTTTTTTTGGTGAATAGTAACTTATTAAGTTTATAATCGCGATTAGAGGTAATTAGTGCAATTTAAGGCAAAAATGATATTATAATAAAATGAAAATACCTAGACACATGTCCTAACCTTATTGGATGTGTCATGGACGACCATGAAAATCCATGGGTCGACTTGGGGACCCCATGGAGCCACTTTGGTTGGGAAATGACATAAATAACTTTTTATTTAATGTTAAAGTAAAAATAACACAAACATTAGATGTTTTACTAAAACAATTTTTACATGGGGTTATACAAGTCAGATTTTTGATTATAAATAGTCATTTTAAATATAAAAAGATTTCCTATATAATTATAGTTTTTTTATAATTTTTAGACTTTAAATAAATTAAATTATTAATGACATAATGATGATGCAGCGATTACCTCATTAATAAAGGATTTAAATAAAATGAAATGATAATGTAAAATATATGACCTAAACTTGTCAAAAACCTATTGGATGGGTGGATTTCGAACCCTTATCACCTTATCCTAGAATTATATCAATGTGGGACCTCTTAAATCCGAATACCATTTTAAAATAAAGTGACATTTCTTTACCTTCCAAGAGTGCCCCTCCTCTCCTCTTATAAAAGGCCCTCAACTCTACCACCTTACCCACACTTCCAAAGCCTTTGGCTCGGCCAAACCCTACAATTTTTGTCTCTCCACTTCCCTCTATTACTCCTTCAGTCCTCACTTTGGGCATAAGTCTTCCCAAGGAAGCCTTTGAGCTCAAACCAAACGGAGTTACCCGATTTTAAGGTAATGTCTTCACTTGAGTCCTTTTGTTTTATTTTGCTTCTCCAACCCCCTAAACTCTTTTTATTCATTTCTTTTGTAACAACTCCAGTAACATAAATATCCTAGGATGTTGTTATAATAAGTATTCGAGATACACTTACACACACCTACATATAATGGTTAAAGAACATACTGTTTCCGTGGATGACGAATTTCTGCCTCCCGAAACGAAGATTGTTCAACATTCTTTTCACACCTTCAAAGGTGGCCATTAAGATGAAAATATATTTATATATGATACATAATATGTTTATATTTTACTTAAGATTATTTATTTTTCATTTTGGGCATACATTTATGGTTTCCATTATGGGTAAACGCGATATCTTCATTTAAGGAAGTGTGGACTACCGCCCCCTCAAAGTGATGTGATTCGTTAATGCCATACATGAGACGTATAAAGGATGGATTTAATGTTATTATATATGATGTTATACTGGAATTATAATATACCTCTATATCATTATTATTTTTTTCCATTAATGTATGCGATATAAATGAAAGTAGCGTTCATGCGTACGTACGGCTTACCGTCTCCATGAACGGTGCATTTCATTTCTTACCTCTAAGTGATTATGTAATATTATAAATACATGTATATGCTGGATATATATGATATATATGATATCTAAATCATGAATTTCATTTTGGATATAAAGAACCTTTGACCACACATGTAATTGTAAGAAGTCCATTTTCGACTTAAGAACCAAATATCGACAAAACCAACATTATTAACTTAATGATTACATAATGTTTATAACATGGAAATAAGTGATATAAAAGGAATAATAAGCTTGAAAAAGGTTCTTAAGAAAGTATAAATTAACTCAAGTTTATTATTCAGGACGTTAATGAACGATCAAGTCAAGTCGGACCCGAGGTAAGGGACTTCATCTCAATCTCATTTCATTGTGGCATATTTCATTTTATACACAACTTTATTTTATACGGTGTGTAAACCTCTTTGACTTTTACTTTTATAAAAAAGGAGTCTTTTTCTACGAAGCGTTTTACAAAACGACAAAAATGAATGTTTCTTTTAACGTACTCGGTGACAACATCTTTTTCCGCCGCCACGAGTATTATTTGGTCTTTGGCTTCCTCAACAAGCCGTAATGTTTTTTAAAATAAAATAAATACCATATACTCATTTTTGTATTTTGGTATTGATAATGGTTTTGATAAAGGATTCTATTATGTCAATATATTTAAATGATATATTGTGATTGAAATGTGGAAATGTTATCATTCCTTTATATTTGTTTTATGTTTTATAATTTTATATTGGTACTTGGACATTTGACGAGTGGTTACGTGATAAACCATATGATGCGTGGTGCCGTGAATACCAGGACGGGTGGTTATGTTATAACCTCCAATACATTGGGTATGGAAGTCGTCCGTATGACTATTCGATTAAGTATGTATGGAAGTTGTCCGTATGGCTATTCTATTAAGTGATATGTGTGGAAGTCGACCGTATGGTTATTCCACTTAAGTATGTTTATGTCCTAAGTTACCTTTATATGTTATGTGTTATTGATATGGTAATTATGGTAATCCTTTGGTTACAAAATGGTAAGTAATGATATTTAATTCAGTGAAGAGTTTTTACTACTTCATGAAGGTGAAGGTATTACTTTGATATAGTAATGCATGGTTTACTTGATGTTTGAAAAACTAACAGTTTTCATTCTTTGTGTATCCATTACTGAGCTTTTTATGCTCACCCCAAGTTTTTTTGAAATGTTTTTCATAGGAATTAATGTGGAATAGGGTCAAGGATGGGATCAAGGGAAAGTCATGATATATAAAACATGGAACTAGACATGTTTTTTAAGAGTTTTTATTTTATGGAATCTTAGTAGAAGTGTCTACTTTGTAATCTTTTGAGATGTAATAGTTATGTCCAAATTCTCTAAAAATCTAAACCTGAAAATATCCTCAATGTGAATTATTCATTTAATTCAATATTAAGTAATGTTTAAGGTCAGGGCCTTATACAAAAAGAGCTAAATAAGTTGAAAACCATCGTGAAGAAGTTGATGCCCAAGGAAAAAGAAGAAAAATAGATCCAAATCCGATATTTTGTTGAATTTGTTTTTCCTTATACAAATTCTTCCAATCTTAATGAAATTTTGGTTGCTTATTTTGTTGGGATGCTTGTACTAATATTATAAGGTACCATATATTTTTTCCATTCCCTCAAACGCTTTTTGAAAATCACAAAGGGGGATAAGAAAAAATAATTATTAGTAAAGAAGAAGTATCACTAAGTAAGGTGGAGTTTATCTAAGGAGGAGTTTTCCATTATGAATATTTATATACTCAAGATAATGATAATTTTCATTCCAGAAATCTAGAATATGATCCTTAGTGTTCCAAATCCTAAAAGGGAGTTAGTTGTATTCATCTTTTCCATGATTAAAGGGAGATAAGTTTTATTTTCAATATCTATAAAAATACTTTCTAAGTCCTTTTATTATTTTTTCGTAAGGATGTTTGTGCTTTCCAAAAAGGGGGATATTGTTGCGTCAATAAAGTTTTTATTATTAATTTTCCATTCCTTCATACTTGGGGAGATTGTTGAGTCATTAAGGTTTCCTTATGACTTTACCATTCCTCTTGTTTTGAAAATCACAAACACCTTATCCCAAGAAAAATCTATTTTTACCCTATGTTTTACTTCAATAAGGAAGAATTTCCTTCCACATGGAAATCTATCCTTTCCATGTTTCATTGTCCATATCGTAATTTTTCTTAGTGTAAACATTGGTTTGAAACCAAAACTTCAGATTTATATGAATACCTAGATATGAAGTATTCTGTTTTAGGATCCGAAATCTGATTACGAACTCTGGTTACGAACTTTCTGAGTCATGACTCCGAATTCTAATTACGAATTCTGGTTACGAACTTTCTATGTTCTGACTCCAAATTCTGATTATGAATTCTGGATACAAAATTATTAAGTTCTAACTCCGTATTCTGATTACGAATTTTGGTTACCAACTTTATGAATTCTGACTCTGAGTTCTGATTACAAATTTTGGGTATGAACTTTCTACGTTCTGACTCTGAATTCTGATTATGAATTCTGGATACAAACATTCTGATTTCTTACTCTGAATTCTGAATACGAATTCTGGTTACAAAATTTTCTATGTTCTGACTCCGAGTTCTCTGAATTCAGACTCTGAATTCTTATGAGTTCTGACTCCGAATTCTCATGAAATCTAACTCCGAACATTGTATGTTCTGGTTCCGAATTCTTGACAATATAGATTCCAAATTTTCTTGAAATTTAGACTCCCAAATTCTATATAATTCATGTTCTGAATTCCTAGAAAATAGAATCCGAATATCTTTGTATTATAGACTCCGAATTAATTTTTGGTTAGACTTCGAAATTTCATTTTCTTACACTCTGAATATTTGATTTTAGTTATGTACACATATTTTTCTTACACTTGTTTTTTTATAAAACAATGTAATGTATTAAGTTACTAACTAAACATTGTTTGAGTGACACCTGTACAGGTCCCTCTGAAATTCATGGAAAAATTTGACTGTTGGAGGAGGGAGCTGACCGTTGAAGCCATGCCTATAAATAGGAGCTCATTTGAAAGATCCAACAACAAGTTGATCAATCTAGAGATTACATGCTGCTAAAGTGATTTTTAGAGAGAGAGACTTAAATAATTTGTGTGTACTGAACTTCTTGTTCAAATTTTCTTTGTGAGATTCTGATTGTTGATGAGTACAATTGAGGGCTTCCCGGGATAGGAAGACAAAGGTGCTGACTACCTTGAAGTTGAGGGCCACCTTACTGAGGAAAAAAGAGGTGGAAACTACCTTATAGTTGAGGGATTGTGGGGATAACAAGACATACTCTGATCTTTGTATCGAGGGCTTAACCTGGTGTGGGTAAGACAGACTTTCTTGAAAGTATAAATCAAGGGATCTTTATCCAAGGTTGGTGGATACCATTATATTTGGGTTAAAATACTTACTACTGTTACTTGTTTTGTTACAATGTTTTCGGATATATTTATAAGGTTTAAAAAAGTATAACTATCTTATAAGTTCTTATACTTGTACTTTGATTTAGTTAGATTCTATACTCTTTAAGGTAGAATGTTTTCACTTTCTAGAACCATCTTTCCAGATTCACTTTCTCGGAATTAGATTTCTTAATTCAAGGAAGTATGTAGAACTAGAGGTTTTTTGAATTACATTATTTAACCTTGTTAAACATAACCATCTTAAAAAGTTCCAAAGGAATTTTTAAAAGTATACAATTCACCCCCTATTTTAGTTTGAGCATCATTAGATACTCCATATAGTAAAGCATATAGAATCTACCTTTAAGCATATAGAATCTAACTAAATCATAATTATTTTCATTTCAACTAAAATTATTGACCATATTGTATCAGCCTCATTCCAACATGAACCTACAATAATTTTGGGCATCTTAGCTACCCAATTATTATGTTTACCCAAACATTGTTTTATTGAGAATCAATTAGGAACACCAATGGTGTCCTATGCTTGTCTAGAAAAATAATTTTCTGTGTATGTGATATTCTCAAATATATAAATTAACCACTAAAAATATATAATATAACTCAATATTAAAATTTAGTTCTAACTATGGCACCCGAGACCAATCACGCATTCATTGGCTAGTTGTAGAGTGTTTATGAGCATCTTATATAATGGTTCTAACCATGGTAACCCCCTCTTAATGGGAATAAATGTTAATCATTTTGAACCATGTGATACGTCCCTACTAGATCATACCTTCTATAGGTTGTTATATCCATTATCAGAGTTTTTTTATCATTATGAAGTTATATATTATAAAAAATAGGGTTTCATCCACCTTAATATACATTAATAATGAAACAAGCCCTAAAAAAATCCATATATAGATTAATTTCAATACTGTGATGGGTAGTGTTCCCATGGAGGATAACAAACCATGATCCCAACCATAATAACCCTGATTGTTGGGATGAATCTTATTTCAAGTAATTCTTAAATGTTAATACACGTTCCCCACTCAGTTAAAGTGGTAAAACATACCACTCAAAGTTGATTCAATTCCTTGGATCTTGAGAAAAATACCAACCTTTTTGAATGTAAACTATATTTTAATGTTATTCTAATAACAGTTAGATTATATTATTATATGTTTCATTATGGAATGATCATCCTCAAATTCACCCAGATTGAGGTGTGATTTCTTTCTTCACTACAACAAAATCGTCTTCAACATAGTCAAATATACATCATTGTGGTGTGATACTTAATAAATTACTCTTATATACATTGTTTTTATTTTTAACAATGAAAGGTTACGTTGAGGTTTTCTATTACATAGAATTTTTATATTATTTTGAAAGACCAATCATATCAATGTCTCTTCCTTTATGGTGCATCAAATAATTATGAACTCTAGATAATTCTTATAATGTCACCTTGATCCTCGGTGGATTTGTAACACTATTACTCATTTATATAATGGAATTTACTATCATGGTATTATATTTATATTATTTTGATATATATATACTATTTTTTGTATTTTAAATTAGATTATCATATAGACTACTGTGTTAGTTATGGTTTAATATAAATTGAAAATTTCCCATTTTATTAAATATATTTTTGATTAAAATTGAATCTTATTTAATTGATTTAATGAAATGAAATGTACATTTTTTATAGAATGGATAGATTTTTGATGTATGAAACGAATCAGAACTGAAGTGATTTTCAAAATAAGTTGGAGGGGATTTTAGATTATTAATTTCACTATTATTCATTTAGTGGTCACAAAAACATTCCATGTTATATTTGTGTTTTAATACCTTGTTTGAGCCATAAAGATGCTATCTACAATATAAAAAAATAATGTTTTCATAAAAACAACTAGTTGTTATATTAAAACGAGGAGAAAATGAAACCCTAAAATGATCCAACTGAGATGGCTGGATTGGATAATATGTTGGATGAACCATTTCTTTTTATTCATTATCATGAGAATAATGGGATTCTAACATAAGAATAATTAGATACAAGCACAGATGATTCATATAATAAGAATTATAATGTTGAAATGGTGAAAACATTGAATTATAGTTCCATGACTAATGTATATTTTCAATGTGGGAAAATGAAGAAGATATAATTTAAAATAAGATTGTTTTATGGGAACACTATGTATGAAATCTCTAATAATTACATCAATTACATTCTTAAATTCTTTAAATAATTTAACCTAGATGATGAAAATATTACATAAAACCTCTATATGGAATTGTATTTTGATGAAGACATTGGATTTTCAAAAAAAAATTCCTGATTTATTAAAATATTTCTTCTTATTTTGGGATGAAACTGCTGAGCAGAATGATTGAATAAAATGTGGGACCTCTTGATGGAATCCAAAAGATGATAGAACACCATCCTGTGTTCCACATAATGTAATGTGACACATTCCATTCATCCATGAATCTAGAATCATTTCATGTTTGATGAAATATAAAGAAAAATATGATGGAATGATACTAAGAGAAAAAAAGAATAATGATGGGTTGGTTCACCTTGTTGATGTATTTTCATGGAAGAGATTTGATGCTCGATATTGTAATTTAAAAACTAAAGTGCATACTATGAGACTAGGCCTATCATGTGAATGATTTATTACATTTGGGAATATTCTTACTTTTCAAAATACATGCCTAGTTTTCATACATATTTATAAACTTCCTCTATGTATGTGTATGAAAAAAAAATTCACTTCCATGATAATACTCAAATCTAGACCCTCAGATCCTGACACTGAAATAGATGTATTCATTAAACAATTAAAAAATTATTTGAAATATCTTTCAAATGCTGGTATGTGCACAAACGATTCATGTTACAAATACCTATTTTTAATGCATACTATACTTATGAGTGTCATCAATTATTTTCTTACTTATACAATGATGTTTGGATAGACCATAAAGGGAACAAAAGCATGTACTTTTTTTATAAAGAATACACAATCTAGAAGACTGAAATATCACCATAGTTTCAGTTTTATGGGACATCAATGACTCTTTCCAATGGACCATCCATATAATAACTGTAATCAATGATTTGAAAATACCATGGAGACCAAAAATCTACGTAGTTTATGTCATCAAAAAATGGGCATAGTGAATAGAAAAATGCTAGTTTTATATTTGGGAAGGGTCAGATGAAATCTATAAAGGGGATATATTTTTACACTAAAAACCATTACAATTGGATGAAGAGAATAGTCTTTATTGAGTTTCCTTATTTGTTCAACAATTTACTATGTCATTTATTATATGTAATTATAATTGAAAAAAATTAAATGTGAAATGTTTCTTTCAATTATTATAAATTTATAGGGAATGAAAAAAATATGATTTATGATCTATGCGTGACTTATTGGATTGGGGAATTAAACAATAATTTCATCCTATGTGTATCACTTGAAATAAATGGAAAGTCCCACATGCATATTATGTAATGAAACCTAAAAAAATATCAATTTATGGAAGTACTAGATACTATTAATGTTTATAATGTTTAATCAAGAAACATATCAAATAGATCAATAGAATGGAGTTGAAGCCGAAATTATTAAAGACTCATGATTAGAGCATCCTTCTACATGATTTTATTACAATATAAATTCATTATCTTCTATCTAATAATATTAGGGTTTCAATTATTCGGTTGTTCAATTTATATAGATATCTTTGTGATAAGAATTTATCAATGTATTTAACAAAAAAATGATGGTAGAGGGACAATTAATATTGTGCAAGTTAGATAAAATATTTCATCAATTATTTTTCATATGAATTTTGTATCTGACTATCCATATTCCCACAAAAATAATTCGTAGAGGACCTGTTTCTTTTTAACCGATTTATACAACAAAAAGAAACATGTTTACATTGATGTCTTATGTTTAGAATAGAAATCATCCTAAAGGTTCTATCATAAAAGGCTTCATGGATCAAGAATTTATTGATTTATGTTCAATTTATTTGCATCATATGACTATGAGATAAAAAAGGCCAGTGATAAATGATGAATTATAGTATGAGAATATTGAACTTAGTTTTCTATAACCACACCAAATAGGGGGGAATTTGAAGATTATATTAATTGACCATATTAATCCATGTAAATAAGGAGGAGAATCATTAAAAAATATTTTTTAACAATGATTTGTTGGATATCTAAATTAATTATGTAAATTGAACATTTATATCTTGTTTCCTCTCAAGTAATTTTAAATATCTGTTAAAATATTTATATTTTTTTTGAAGGGAACAGGAAAAAATGATAAACAAAAAACATTGTTCTTTATCTTTGATAAGGATAGAGACATTTCACGACGAAGAGTTTTCTACTTGGTTGAAATTGAAGGTATAAATATTACAATATTAAATTAAAAAAACCAATATTTAATTATGTTTAATAATCATTTATATTTTAGGTAACGAGTTATCATGTTTGTTCTGTCTTTGTAGAAATAAGAGCATTGTACTTTGGTCTTATTTCTGTGATTCATGAATAAAAATCCGTTGTGATCAATGGGTACATATTTATTATCATAGAACAAGAAAGGAACATGAGAACCCAACTTTATAGAGTTATGATTAATGGAACAAGAGACTATTATTCTAGTGCATCAAATAATAGAACCTGATTTTAATATGTATATTATCGTGGAGCCTTTGAGAAAATATTAATATTAGATTATTACTATCATGGTCAAGTCACTATGATGAAACTCCAGTGGTTTGATTCGATTATGAGGCATAAAACATTTATTTATGATTGTGGATTTCAATTTTTTGACATGACTCACACTATTTTTACCGATGAACTATATATATTTTAATTAATGGCGAAACATGTTTTTTATTTCAAAGGTCATCTTTGACCTGAAATTGGTGACATTATTTAAGTAATTCCAAGATATATTATTGATGGTGGTGGGGATTGAATCAACACTATCTCTACTTCAATTGGCCCCGATCCATTTATTACATATGATGACTCCAATAATTTAATTTTCATATTTGATTGAAAACATGAAGTTATGGGGGGAAATATATAGAATTATTAATATGTGTTCTCAATTCAATTATATTATCTTAACATTGGTTGTTGATTTTAGTGCTATAAAAATTTATTTTCTATTGATTACAAATATTTTTTATCCAAATTGAAATTCATATTCATTTTCAATATTTTCTAGTTTCAATTTTAAATGAGTTGAATTTTCAAATATTAAATTGAAATGTATTCAAACCTATCAAACCAAATAGAACAAAAACAATTAAATTGTAACAAAAAACACAATTAATTTAATTGGGCATATTAATCTAATTGATATGAAAATCAAAACCAATGAAAATAATGACTTAAAATTGAAAAATTACCTGACCAAAAATATGAACCAAATGACCTAAGAAGAATATATGTAGATAAATAACCTAGTCATTTGATAAAATGAACTAAATGACCAAATAAAAAATGGGAAATGACCTAATCAATATACAAGAATGAACAAAAAGACCTAACCAAAATTGAATTGGATCAAATTCCAAAAATAGGAAAACTATATCATACCAATTCTAAGCATTCCCACTATAACATATTTCTTTTTCAATGACATGTATTTTGTTTAGATATTCTACCCACCAGATATTAAATGTTTTTGTTATATCACTACACATCTTGTATTTGGTCTAACAAGTGGTATTCTTTAATTTAGTCATGTACCATCTTCATTGTTTTTTGGGTTACACTTTAGTAATGGATTTATAATTATTTCCACATTTGTATTTATAAGAAGAAAATGAACAAAATTAATGAAATAAGAGGAAATGGGATGATCAAAAAAATCATCAAATGAATGAGATGGTTTTCCCTCCATTAATGCACATTGTGAGTAATTTATTTCAAAAATATACATCAATAACATATAATATCATGTAATTAATTTTTTTTACTTCTAATAAAGATCCACCAACAAGTTTCCAATTATTCACCAACTATCCTTGTGGTCTTATTTCTTAGGTTGTTGATATGAGGGGGGGGGGGGGGGTGTTCTACTACTAGGTTCCCTAGTTAGTGTACCCGATCAGACCTCATTCCTCCCTAAAACATAACATAAACCTCATATCTTGATCATGTAGTGTCATTACAGACACCCAAGATATTTACGCCACCCATTTTTTTCAATGGAATTTTCATACGAGCCTCCTCGCCTATATTTCCCGTATCTGATGATGATTCCCACACTTCATCCTTATTATTAACTTTCACATCCATATATGACATATTCTTTTTCTACTAATTACTTCTCTCCAAGATACTACCTTCCTCATTATTTTACTCTTCCTCCGACACATTCTGAGCCTATAGAGTATACACTGCGACACAGTCTATCTATACAAGTTGATGTTTCTTTAGTGCATGGGTATCCTGTGACACCCACTCATCAGGCTGCCTCTGGTATATTTATAAAATCCTAGTAAAATTTATTACCTTTATTTATTTTAATTAAAATATGTATTGATTTAATATTTATTTTTCTTCTTTAACAGTTGGATCTTCTAATAAGTAGCATGGGTTTACACCCAAGAATGTGGTGTGGAACTGACACACACATCTGATGGTGGAGTAAAATGAAGAAAAAGTAATAATTGAAAAAATAGGACTGGAATATAGTTTTCATTTGTTGATGCATAACAAAAACACTAACATTACTCCCACCAGTCCACCCTCCCACTGAAACCAACCAAATTAAGTAAAGGATAATTCATGGGAAAAAATATAGGGAAAAAATTAATTGTATTTAATGTTATATTATTATTTTATTTATATGAATTAATATTTTTTTATCTAGGTTCATTTTAATTTTCTCAATGGCATGGTTGTGAGGCCAGAAAAACTCATTGAATTAGGTGATCTATGGAGTGTCTATTAGAATGAGTTCTATAGTGGATATAACAATAGAGTTGGAATAGATTTATAGGCCAAACCTATCACAGATAAAGGTCTGATAGAATATTATCAGGAAATTATTACTCATTGGATAAGTTTCAAGTCCAAGGGATTAATCAAATTTGATTTTTAATATCACAATTACTATGATTTTCATTAACACTTTATTTTTGTAATAATTAATTTTTTTAATAATCATTAGGAAAAAATAAAAAATCAAGGATGATATGAAATACCTCCACACTTTGTGGAGGACTACGATGCTAAATCATGAGAGGAAGCAGTTATGACACATGTTTATAATTTTCATTCATGATGATGTTGTTATAAATATATTTTAAATGACAATAATATTACATGAAATCCTCTACAGAATGGATGGATACAACCAAATACATATTGTATGATGAAGGAGAACCTATGATATATATGCAAAAGTGTATTGTTTGTGGATTTCAATGGGATGGTGATCAAATGTTTCTTCAATACTTTTGGTAGAGAAATGGAGGATGGATATGAATTGGTTACATGTACATACTTTTACTAAAAGATATTAAAGAGGGTTGCAATAAAGTATAAATCAATAAGAACTCACAATTTCTGGTCCAAAACATTTAAATTATGATCCTAAAACATTCAAGATGTATTTATTATACTTTTATAAAATTTCTAGATTACATAGATGGAATTATTATTTTTATATCATATAAAAATTTGTTTCAATTAGTTTACAAATCCCCTTTACACAAAAATTCATTTAAAGTTAGCGATTTGGTATTACTTAGATAATTTACTCATCAATTTAGTGTTTTATCCCTTCATGATAGGTATAGAATTATTGTACCTCATAATATAGTTTAATTATTTTCTACTCCTTATAGAGTTCATCCATCAAATTTTTCTACCCTAAAAAATAAAGATAATAATAAGGTGATAAATATGGAATTGATGATGATTTGAACATACCAAAACCAAACATGAATGAAACAGAAATAACCTAAACCAAAATAACAATTACTAAACTATATTAAAACAAGAAAAAATTCAACACAAACAGTTGAAAAATGATTTTAAATGAATAAAAAAATGAAATAAATAAAAATTAATAGAAAAAACAACTTGAAATTACTTGACCAAAATCAAACCAAGCCATCCGCAATAAAAACAATATATTATTGAAAATACATTATCTACGCCAAATATACTCAAACCAATCCAAAACGAACTAATTCATACTAAAATAAAATATCTACACCTTATTCAAGTGGAACCATTATAGTTTAAATAAAATTATAGATAAATAATTGATCATAGAAGAAAATTAAATAAACTAAATAAAATATTATCAATATAAATTATATAAATGAGAACCGAATAGAATTTATCCATAAAAAACACTAAAAAAATAACCCTACAGTAAACTGAATTAACCCTACTCAAACTAAACAACACTAAACTTAATTTAATTTAACTAAATAGAATCCAATGAAACATAAATATATCAAATATATTTGAACCAAATTTATTTAACATTACATGATATAAATAAAACAAAATGACACAAAAAGAAACCAAATAAACTAGACATAATTAATTTTGAATCGAATCAAAATGAATCAAATAGAACTGAACTGAAAAAACTAGCCTTGGAATACCTAAACAAAAGTGAACTAAAATAACATTTCTACACTAATAAATTATATTTAAAACAAATTAAACATACTATAAAAAAATTTCATATTAAAAAAAATACTAAAACCAACCTAAACCCAATTGAAAAAATATTATCAAAACAAACGACACTGAAAACAATTATATATAATTTAATAAAATAGTAAAAAAATAAATAAATTTTCTGGATAGTATAGAATAGATTTTAAAAAACTGAAACATAACTGAATAGAGATGAATTGAATTGAACCAAATCAAACTAACTTGGACTAAATTGATTCAACCATATCTGAACCAATTTGAACAATCATAAAAAAACTAAATTGAAAAAAATAATGTAACAAATCATTTAAAAACTAAATTAGAGTGGAAAAAATGAATTAAAACAGCATGGTCTATACTATAGTAAATTTAGTCGAATATGATAGGCTTGATCCATCATAATCTGAAGTAAATAAAACTATATCTAACTGAACCGAAATCAATTAACCTAATTAAAACTAAATTAAATTTATTAATCCCAAATAGAACTAAAATATAATAAAATAAATCAAAAAAATTTAATAGATCTCTGAAAATGATGTCTTACTAAAATAATTGACATAAACAGATCAATAATGAATAGAAATGACCTGAACAACCCACAACCAAACTAAACCAAATTGAATAAAACTGAATTAAAAAGAATCAAACTAAACTAAATAAAATAAAGTAAAATGAATGAATTTTTCATGAAAAAACATGAATAGAATGTAAATATAATAAATAAACTAAATTAAATAAATCTAAACTGAATTTATATAAATGTTAGAAAAAAACTATGAAACAAAATTATTTTTTCATGACTAAAGTATTTATAACCCATTCATGAATATTCTTTTCTGTTATAGTAATACTTAATCATATTATCATTAATTATGGTCATCACACAACCAAAATATTATTGATTACTTGGATGATCAGTTCACTTATATATGTGTTATATCTATTGATAACTTATTCATCGATACTCGTTTATAATTCATATATCATAATTTTTTTATGATTCATTTAGAATTAATATCCAATTCATTTTAGTTATGAAGTTATTAATTATTAACCTATTTTAAATTATGGTTTGATAAATTAAATGTCATTATAGAGGGATGTTTTGAATATATAATGATGTGAACCTTGAGTAAGACTATTTTTTTTGAGTAGAATGAAAATGGACGGAAAAGCCGTTAATGAACTGACATAGCAACATATTTTATGTTTTACTTTACTTATTTCAAATTTTAATATCTATTTTAAAAATTAATATTATATTTTTCATTGGAGGTCCTTGATTCCTAGGAAGTGAACAACATTGGGCCAATTAATCACTAACATCATGTTTTGGTAGATTATCACCAAATAAGAGTATGATATCGACCGAGGAATAGGATTGTCCTGAAAAGTTATTGAACCACAATAGATGCCATTTGTTTTAGCACCAACTCAGAAATATATGATTCACATGCCATATTTTCTAAATCTAAGGTAGAAAAGGATGAAAAAAGGGCCACACATGTGGAATAAAAAATAAAAGGGAAAATGCTCTATTTATGAAACATATGGAATATTCATTTTTCTCACTTTTTAAAGAGACTTCCAGGGCCTTGTGATGCATATGTGTCGATGCTGAATACATTTTCAGTGCACTGTGAGTTAGTCTTAGTGGTGGTAAATATGGATATGTTCTTGGAAATGGTGATGGCAAGGATGAAAATAATGACTAGGGAGAGTATGATGGTGAGGAAGAGGACGAGGTTGATGATGAGGCCAAGGGTGAAGATAAGGGAGAGGGAGAGGATGATGGAGAGGGAAAGGATGAGGCCAAGGACGAGGATGAGGTCAAGGATTAGAATGAATTAGAAGATGAAAATGATGATAGTGATGGTTATGAGGGACATATTGATCCTTTATATTTTTTACATTAAATTGTGAAATTTGATTTTTGATGATTTTTTATGAATGAATATGTGTGATGTTTAGAATGAATATTAAGGGTTTTGTTTATTACAATGCATGTTATATTTGTTTGTAGGTTCTATTTGGCTAAAGGTTCTGTTTCTCTATAGGTTCTATTTTATGTTGGCTATGAGTTCTGTTTTTAGGTTATGTGTGGCAGGTTCTGATTTCTATGGGTTGGGTGGAAATGTTCTTTCTATGAATATAGAGGGGGTATGGGATCTATGAAAATAGTTTTATAACTAGTGGTATATGATTTATTTAACGGTTCATAGTGAATCCTTGGATAAATTGAATTTTAGATCACCCTTTACCAATGGTTCACTAAGAATTGGTTGTATAGGACTTTCCCAATGACACTGTATCCAATGGTTTGGTCTATTAGTATAGGATATTACAATGATTATCCAACATTCACACAAAATTTTGGACCATTGGTATATTCTTGTGTTCTAGTAGTGATAGGTTGTAAATCAAATATAGGGATAATTAATTACGCATAATCAAAATATCATTCATTCCATTCAAAACACATTTGGTTTCTCATAGTCACCATGTTTCCCTTAATATTCATTGTTAACATGATTTCTTTAGGTTCTATCTATTGAATTATACGAAAAATCATAGTGTGAGAAATAATAATTGTAGGTGTAAAACTATAAAATCATTTATAGATTATATAAATCATGAATCATTAATTTCAATATAAGACACCTTAGGTTTTACCTAGGTCACTCATTATCAGTATAATTTTAAATTATTCATATGGTTTGTAATTAAAATTTGAATTATCATATGAATATACTTTAAATGTGATAATGTAGATGTGTATTAAGTCCCAATGTCGTATACCTGGTGATGATTGTGTAAATCCCAATGATCCCTTTTTAGAGTTATTACCCCTAGGTACAAAAGTTATAAAACCAATTCATCTTATATTATTTATAGTTGGATGTATTTCAAGTAAAAATCACATAATATCTATGTTACAAAAATATTAGGTTGTTCTTCTATACTTATACTAAAATTTTTACAATGCATTATGATCCCTAATATGTGTTTTCCTTTGTATAGTTCCCAATGTCTCTACTAAAATTCCTTTAATTCAAACAATAATTACCCCAACCCAAGTATCTCAAAGGTAATTTCTTACATTATTACATTTTCATATAATACATGGTATCACATCCCAAAAAACTGAATAGTTTTGTAGTATTGGTAAATTATATACATACATGACTCTAAAATTATATTTGAAGTTAAATATTACAATAATATATTTAAGAATACGTTTATTCACTATAAAAATCCACTTATATAAATCATAGTACACCTAAAGGATTTATGAGAAAATAAATTTTTTTGGTGACGTCAAATGATCAGTAACGATTAATTATAATGAAATATATAATGAATCAATAAGAATAAATGGCATGAAAAGGTAAATAATAGAACATACATTAAGTTTAAAATATTTTCCTATCAGTATTAGATAATAAATAATAAATATAGAATGGTAAATTACTAAAAAAATATTCCATTTAACCAATAAATTGTGAATGAAATCCATTTAGGGATAATGTCACAGTGAAAATATCATGGATAATTAGACAAGCCATAGTCAATATGGGAAGGTAACTGAGAACACATTCCATTTAATCAATAAAATTAAATTTAATGAATCCAGAGACAATATCATTCAGAAATATCATGGTTAATATCAAATGAATTATTAATTAATGAAATGGTTAATTATTGGACATTATGTTCTTAGGCACATGATACCTCTATCTTCAAGACCATTAACTCTATGGTTTAAACCCCCAGGTAGAAACCTATTTAATTTTAGCATTCTAATTCACCTCATGAGACTATTGATGTATCATTGTGATATATAATTCAATGCCCCACCCATCACTATATGTCCAAAGCATTCTTAATATATCAAATAGTTAATTTAATTCATGAACAATGTGCGGTATCCTCAACTATCTGTATTGAGTAAAGAATACAAAATTTTCATTATTTCCATAGATAAACAAATAAAATTAAATTTAGGAAACATTATTTAAAAAATGTAATAAAATTTAATGAATTAATATATCCATGAAAAATTGTGTGGATATTTAAGGGTATTTAATGTCTGATGATCATAAGAAATTGAATATTTCTAGGGATAATTAATTTCTACAAAAATGAATCAAGAAAGTGAAATCCAGTACATTGAATGGTCAAAATAATAATAAACCATCCAAAGTAAGATGAAATTTGGTATCATTAAAACATATCCATAGGAGATTCTATGTAAAATGAAGGGTTGTTGTCAATGAAAATTATAAGTATCATAAAAATATTTTTAAAACATTCATGGGGAAAATATCATTTTTAATTTTGTAAATAATATTTTACAAATAATATCCAAAAAGAAAATTTTAAATTAATTTTAATTAAAAAAATCTTTGATACCTATAAAGGATGTTAGATAACATTGAGTGGTCATGTTGGAAGTAAATTATTTACATTCTGAGTATGTTAAAACATTGATTCCTTTCATTTTTTTGATAAAATTAAAATAGGCCTTAGTTTGAAAAGTAAATGATGATTGCTTAAAAAATTAGAACATCAAAATAAGTTCATTTTTATTTAAATATTATTTTTTAAAATGTTTAAAACTATATTTGAAATAATTTTTAGAAAAAATGGGTTTAGATGGAAATATCTTTCTGACCAAAGAGTGAAATAAAGTATTATTTTCATAAAATCATTATCTGAATTATAAGTAGTACCGAAGAGATTAAATGTTGTAATATTACTTGAAAATATCAAGATTAACAAGATGATAATTAAATTAAGGGGTTTCATAATCCAAATATCAAATAATTTCCTTAAATGGGAATTCAATTATAAACAATCCTGATTAAAATAAAAATATGAAAATAATCCATACAAACATCATAATCTTGAATTGAAAACTAAAAAACTAATAAATTATTTGTGTCAAATATAGATAGATAAAATAAATTAAAATTAATCATAAGATGTTAAAATAAATTATACTCATAATCTATGAAAATAAAATACAACAACATAGTAATATAACCCATTGAAAAGAAATTGAGTTATGAAATTCATTACTACTTAGTAATTTTCAATAAAAATCCAATTATATTTAATAATTAACCTTTAAACTATAAATACCATGAATCATTATGTATTAATGATATTACCTGTAAAAGTGGAAGCATGTAAACCATATAAATGATATTAGCTCATAATAACAGAATATGACTAAATGAAGGTAAATTGAGATGAAGTCCCTTAAAATGATCATAATGTTGAAGTGGGAATTAATAAATGAGGGGATAATTTGTATCAATTTTAAATAAACATTGAAAAATTGTAAATAAAACATAATATGATTAAAGTCATTATAAACTAATTCTTAGAATATCAAAATAAAACAAAGAAGTAATGTAACCCAATGAAAAGAAACTGAGTTAGGAATTTATTTAACACTTGGACAAATTCATTTTAAATACATTGGAATGAAATAATTGAAATTGAAACTTAAAATAAAATGAATTTTTAATTAACTAAGACATTTCATGTCGATGTCAAAGTATATACACCATAAAAACAATTTAGGTTCATAGAAAAACATTGTCACAGTGAAGAGAAATTGTGACAGAGT
This sequence comes from Viscum album, assembly GCA_963277665.1. NCBI lineage: Eukaryota > Viridiplantae > Streptophyta > Magnoliopsida > Santalales > Viscaceae > Viscum > Viscum album. The sequence goes on along the minus strand of OY728128.1, from coordinate 1,127,569,182 downwards.
CCCTTACCTCAAACTTTTTTTTTGGTTGACCGCGATTTAAAAAATTTATTATGATTTTAAAAAATTTATTATCTTATACTAGAACTGTAACACCCTAAGATTTCATAGCACGTTTTCTCTTTAATGTAATTCCATAGACTGTGCTACACACCACACTGAGTTCAAGTGCATCACGATCAATCAAACTAGCCATTAAAAAGTTGGTATGAATAGTAATAAACACATTTTGAATTATATATATCCCATATAATTTTAACATTCATCATTTTTATTTCTTAGATGTAATATAAGGAAAAATTCAATTTTTCATATAAAGTAAGTATTTTTCAAAAAATACCATTTTCCACCTTTTAATTGTAAATCCTTTTTAAATACAATATTTGAAACCTTTATATGATCCATTTGAGGAAAATAAATTCTTATTTAGAAGCGGGACATGAAAATTTAGTTTGGATAAATTTTTGGTGTTTTTTTGAAAACTTTCATGTTTTGATCAATAGTGAAAAATACTATATTTTTATTGAAAACAATTTTTTTAATCAAAATAATTTATAGTGTTAAATTATAAATTTTAATGGTTTCTAATTATAATTAGATTATATTTTTATCATTTAATCCAATGTTGGTCATTTGAAGTAATTTCACATTTAAATTGAACATAAACACATATCAATCTTTTGATATTTCTTATTTCTCAAAAACCCACTTTATGGTTTTGAAAATAGGAATTAATTTTAAATTAATTAATGAAAAATCTATGTTTTTAATTTGTTAAAATAGTAAAAATTTCTAGAATCAAAATATCAAAATTATCTTAGGGTAAATGTTTGGTATTTTTCTGAAAACTTTCAATTTCTGATGAATTGGGAAAAACACTGCGTTATTATTTAAAACTGACTTTTTATTTAAATAATTATGTATTTTATTTAAATTTATTTTAAGTCAAAATTGATACATAATACCTTTATTAGTTAAATTTAATTCATTGGAGCCATTTTATAATAATATTGGATATTTAAAATTTTATTAATCGTTTTAACGTCTTTTACCCACCCTCTAGATAAGTTTAAAAATTTTCATAAAATGAAAATTTACAACTTCTAAGAATTAAATTTTAAAAATTGAAGATACATAGTTGAAATTAGTAAGTAATATATTGTTCAATAAGATAAAAATAATTTTTGGTGAATATTAACTTTTAAATTTCACTTACTATGGTTAAAAGTAAATAGGGTAATTAATGATAAAAATGATATTATAATTACCCTGAATCATGTTCTAATTATATTGGATAAGTGTATGTTGACCATAATAATCCTTAGGAATAAAATATGATTCTTTTTGATCCACTTGTATTAGATTAGAACATCCATTATTATTTTATTTAAAGAAGAGTTATAAGTGTAAAATTCAAATTTTTAGTAACTAAAATATTTTTAATATAGGGTTATACATAAGATAAATTAAATAATAAATATTCATTAGAAACATAAAAATATTTTCTACATAATTTTATTTTATTTAAAAATTTTAAACATTAAATAATTAAATTTATTTATGGCATAATGAAGATGCAGTAATTACATTATTAATGAATGAATCCAATAAATGTTATTATAAATATTAAAATAAATATAATTTCAATGTTTTGATGACATACACGACTTTTATAGGCTAATATGACATTTTATGTATGATTAAATATATTTATTTTAGTAATTAAGTTGTGATGACTTTCACAAAAACCAAATAGTAAATAGTATCAAAATTGACAAAAATGAGTTTTAAAAAAAAATATATAATTTTATTAAATTATATATTAGTCTTAAAAATATAAAATCAGCCAAATTACTTATATAATGATTGATATGTAATTTTTGAACCAATTCAGGTTCTCTTAGAATTTTATAGTTTTTTTATTAACCATATATTATAAAAATAGAAGAAGACATGGTTAAAGTGAAACAATTTAACCTAGAGTTAAATCTAAAAGATAAGGTTAATATTGTGAAATAAACTTTTCAAAAACATATTTCTTGAGAATATTTATACCCATACCCACCATAGGATCTAAATAAATCCATTTGGAGCTATTATTTTCTGAAAATGATTTTTGAATAAATTAATATTTCATGTTTTTTCAAAAGTTCTTCTCACCTCTCTTATAAAAGGGTACTTCCCCTTCTAATAATTTTACACCACTAAAGCCATTTTGATCGACAAAACCCTTCTCAAATATCCTCCCAACTACCCTCACTTTATCATATATTCTTTACATTGATCATAAATCCAACCTATATAGCCCTTTTGATCAAATCAAAAGGAAGCACTCGAAGAAAAGGTAATAATTTCATAACCTCTTTTAATGTTATCTTATTCTTTCACTTCCTCTTTTTTTTGTTTCCATATAAAAATAATAACTCCAGTTACTTCTACATACTATGATTTTATTATAATTATGGTATAACCATATACATTATTCTATCCATCCTATGAATAACAAAGTCATTATACGTGCGTACGTACGGCCTACCATCTCCATATTGTTGTGTAGTTTGTTATTCAACACATCATTATTTTGATGCGTATAATAATGAGTAAAATTTATATAAATAATAAATATAACATGGTAATGATTCTTTATATATAATATACCATCCAATCATACATTATTTTACCATCAATAAAATGATATCGTCACTTGGGCGTATGTACAGCTTAGCATCTCCACGACATGATGAGATTCATTTCCACATTCACCATTCAATAATGATTAAATATATATATATTTAATAATTATTCAATACATGAAATAATAATAATACTGGATATATATATATATCTCTGTGTGTGTGTATTTACATATATCTCATACACTAACTTTCGTTCAATAAGATATGAAAACGGAAGTGGCATTTATGCGTACGTACGTCCTATTGTCTCCTTAAACGGTGTTACCATTTCATAAATATATCTATTATAAATATTTATATTCTGAATATATATTATATACAAATAATTTCTTATATTATGGAATTATGTAAATCATGATCTATGTGATATGATCAGGAATAAGAAATTAAAACACATATGATAAAGAAAGCAATTATTACATGTAATGTTACTTTAACCTAGAAATTATTATTAAATTGGTAGTATAAAGTCATAAAAGAATCATATATGATATCATAAATGTTAATATCATTCATTTATAATTTAATAATATACAATATTCATTATACATGAGGCTAAATATACCCTCAACTAAAGGAATTTACAAGGTAAGGGTTAATTACTCAATGTCATTATTATCCTAGATTGTTTATGTGTATGTTTTTACTCAGAAATAATTATTATCAAAGTCCATGTTTCATAAAATATTTTTCAAAAGGATTATTTTTATGGGACTATTTAACTACAACATCATTTTAAATGGTTTAAGTATTTTTTCTTCTAAAGTATTCTCATTAATGTCCATGTTTTAAAAATGGTTTTAAAGATTTTATTTATATGGACATGAATGTTTTAAAATGTTAATTCCATTCAAAAGTTTCAAAGTGGTATGTAAAAAATTGATTAAAAAAATTCTTTAAGTGTCTTCCTTTCTATACTTTGTGACTTTTATATGATTTCATGAAAAAGTGATATTTCTCTCAAAGAGTTTTACTAATCATTTTCAACTATGTCAACATCATTCAATAGATATTAATCTTGATTTATTTTCATTTATTATAATAAAATACTCCATATTGTATTGAATGAGTTACACTATGTTTGAATGTAGATTTGATATTTTTATACCATTAATGGTTTATGGTTGATGTATTGACATTTCATATTCTAGTTTTAATATGAATGTTTATGTTATGTTAAACATTTTAATATGAGGAATGAATTAGACTTAGTAAGTGATGGGTAGAGACTCCTATATACCCTCGATGCATCGGTAGGTCTCATGAGACAAACTAGTGTCTTGGAATAGGGCTGTGTAAAAAATTTCATTTGTAGTCATTGCCTGAGGCCTTGACTATGTTGTTATGATGTCCAACAATATGCATTCCCTCCTTATGAAATTTGTTATTACATGTGATTATTATATTACTAGAATATCTATGTTCATGTTTATTTGGTAATGATTGATTTTTTTTCAATATTATGTTCAAGTTTATGTTTAAAATTCTATTGTTTTTATTACACATATTTCCTTAAAAGATTATATCTTCGAATAAATTATTTTCCCTTGCTGATCGTCTGAGCTGACCCCTTTCTTATGTTTTATTTTCCCAAGATCCCAAGATGTGTTTTATGATTGATATGCATGCTTAATCTAAGGGAACAATGACGTTCTCAAAGGATTATTTATGATTTATTGTATCTAATAATGTGAAATGTAACTTTCAAATATGTAATCTATTTTCCAAAACTCCTAAACTAATTAGTCTTTTGGGACATGATTCCTTGTAATCATGCCAATGCATTAAAATAATGCACCGAATCTAAGTAACTATTGCCTGGGAGTTACAAGAACCATATTAGTATATATAATATCATATATTATCCTTTTATAACATATTATAACCTATTAAATAATAATAATAAATTATTTTCAGTGTTTCTGGGGTTAATTATCTTACTTTCTCATGCGTGTTCTGTCATGAATGATATTATTATTACATATTTTATTTATTAAAATAATAGACCTAATATTAATAATTAAATAATTTGATATTTATAGATAAATTTTATTTTAATAAAAATTATGAAATATTTCTTTGAGAAAGGATGTATGTTAAGATCATAGTGACAGTAGGTTTTATGTACACATGAGTAGAATTGTCATTTTTCAACGATGATTACGGAAAAATAAAAAGTAATATTTTGCCTTTATTTTTTTTACATAATATCTTTAATTCCATATTATATCTTTTAATATACTTACATATATATCATTAATGTGGCATGGGGATGGAAAGAGAGTCACATTGCTTCATGATGATGGCAGTCCACACAAACATGAATGATGTCATTATCTTTCAGTGAGTGGAAAGTTAAGAAAGATAATGATATAATATATTTTAAAATGAATAATATTTCATTAATATAATATTTTTTTCATTTATATCACATATATTAATTATCATTTTTCTTATTACTTTCTATGTAAAGTGTTATTGAAAAACAGATCACATCACTTCACGAGGCGATAGTCTGCTCTACACATGAGAGACATTCCCATGTCACCGAATGGAATGGAAATTAAAAACTTATATATGATATAATTAATAAATAGGTATAATCATATTATAAATATCATATATATTATTTATATCCAACATCTTACCCAACCATTTATTAGGGTAAGGGAAAAAACAAATGACATCACCTAATGAGGTGGTTGTCCACTATACACATGAATGATGATTTTCTAACCTATTATATGGATGTGGGGATGGTTTCAGGTCATGAAAATAAAATAAGATAAATTTATGTTTATTTATGATACTGAAGTTATTATATCATAATGTTTTAATTAGAATGGAAGGAGGTGGGGGAATAAATAAATTAAAAATGCTCGATGAAGAATGGTACATCTTTATTGGGTAACCTCATTAGGTTTTCACCAGACACCAAACAAGTTTAGACTTAAGACCAAAATATGGCTACAAGGATGTTATTAGGTAATTTATAAATTTATTTGGTTATGGATATTCAAAATAAAAACAGTTTTAAGGTTTAAAGAAGAGAGAAGAGGGGTGACCTTTATAGGTGAGGTGAGTCTCACACTTGTAATTTTTGAAATGGAAAAGGTGTAACGAAGTTTTCCAAAAGAAAAAATGGTTCAAATTCTTTTTCCATATAATTAAGAATTTTAAGGTTTAAATATGGTCATAAATTATTTTTTAAAAACTGATTTAGGTAATTTAACCCTTTCCTTTTTAGTTTAACCCTTGATAAATTAATTTTATCTACAATGATAAATAATTTTTACTCTGTTCAAAAAGAAATTTGGAAAAACGTATTTTTAACTTATTAGAAAATTTATATTTTTATAATTCAAAAATGTAGAATCAATTTTTCAAAATTTCATTTATATAGGTTGAAAATTTTAATTTAAAATTAACCAGAGAGACACGATGAGAAAGCAGGTTGTCATAGAGGTGATGTTTACAAGTTTAAAATTATTTAGTAACAAAAATAAATATAAAATTATTTAAAATGAATTAAATTGTATTAAAATATATATAATTAATATATTATTACATTTAATACCTTATTAATACAATTTGGATGTTTTTAAAGGATTTAAAATAAATGAAAAATTATAATAAATTACAGTCTATTGTCCTTTCATAAAATTATCAAGAATTAACTGAATGATTATTTTAAAATTTTTATTAATGATTTTAAGTTTATTTAAAAAAATATTTTATAATTAAAAAAATTAATTTAAAATAATGTTAAAAAATGAAGCTAAACCATCTTTAAAAAATTTCCCATAAATAGTTTCTTTTCTTTTTAATGATTATTATTTTATTTCTAATCAATAAATATCAATTATTTTCATAATTTATTTAGTATCATTCATAATGCCCAATTTAATGGCTTTTTATAGGTATATTCTATAGTATGATTTATTTAGACTCCGAGTAGTGTGTTTTTCAAGCTATTGTAGAGATTTAATTTAACGAAATATATTTCATAGGTTTATTATGCTTTGCATTGCATGTCACATATGCTATCAAAACAAATTTCATTTAAAATATCATGGTGTTACAACCATCATGCCCAATGGTGCATCGAGGGAATGTAACTTAGAAGAAAACATGGCCTGTAAGTCATTTCCAAAATAAATTATAGAGATATAAAGGAATAGGAAACACCACTATAATTCAAATAATTAGAAAATATAAAAATTATCAAAAGCATACTTCACATAGAAGACGGCCCTTCTCCACTATATACTAGAGTATACTTCATTATATAAACTTGGATTAACTTAACTCTGTGACCCTATCACCAAGGTACACAACACACCCAAGTCATCATCTTCTAATCCTATTTCTATGGACCCTAAAAAGTCACTTGTTTCCATAAATACATTATCCTTGATCATATATGAAGGATTTTAATAAAATATAAGGTGAAATACTACAAGAGATTCTCTATATTATTACACTAATGACACTACCTTTGAGGTGTTGTGCTAACCCTTCAGTAATGATCAACATTCCCACCATTAATGAACTATGGAAATCCACCTTAGTGAATTAATGAATCCAAAATATTCTTCACATACATACCACTAACCTAATGAACATTGTCAATCATCATATTCCATCAACATAAAGATAAAATCATATTAGTAGTAAGAGGACCACATTCCAAACTACTGAAATGTTGAACAAGACCAACTACTCAGTCCTCCTCAAAAACCATCTTGGTAGTCAATGCCTTTCACAGATCCTCCGTGTATATATCTTGGTCTGAGGTCCTAACCACCTTCCTATTATCGGGGTAAAGAATGATATCAATTTTTGTAGCATTCTATGCATCTTTTCGAGTAAAGAGAGGTCAAAAGATTTATAGCGCATTGATACAAGTGGAGTATGTTGATACCATTATAGACCCACGATATAGCTCTATGAATTAAGGTTCTTTGTAATATTTTAGTGTTTTGGGAATGGATTACAAAAAAAATTGATCCCCGATGGCCTCATATGTTAGACCCTCATTAATTATGACCAGTCTTATCATGCCCCATTACCTCCCGGAAAATCATTATAGCATGGTTGTTTCCCATTTCACATTCATATCTTTTATGCATATCAATGAGATAAAATAAACCCTCAATGACGTCTCTCCAATCCATTTATTTTATGACCCTCTATATCCCAGAAAGGTTGGTGGATACTGCAGTTGGAATTCATTGCCATAGTCAGCCATAAACTCGAGGGCCCTCATCCCTGGATTAGAACAAGTAAAAGGAATACTATATGAGATGATAACACAACATAAAAAAATGGAATGGCTGTAAGAGCATGATCTGATTTCACCTCATACATAATTGGTATTTGATTAGGAGAATCCTCTTTATGAAGAGTATGAAAAAACACATTATCTAATGGTTTCATGAGTCTCTTTCGAGGAAACATCATCTAAAACATGATTTAATATTTTATAACATCTAATGTTAGGATAGATATTAATCAGATTGTGTGATCACACAAGGTTATACTTTGAGTATACCCTTAACCCATGGTGTATCCCTCAACGAACTAAAAAATCTATCCATATAAACATGTTATTTATAGTCACACACACACACACATATATATATATCTAACACAATATTATGCCCATGTTCAACTAATTAATGCCAATAGAAAAATCACAACAACATTAGAAAAGATATATCACTTAATCAAAGAATACAGGTCAATCCCAAATAGATAAAAAATCATGGAATTAAATTAATAAACTAGTATGCAGTATACAACATGTATAAGTAGGAAATTTTATCCAATGTGCCTACTCATGATACAAAGACACACTATAATCCCACAAAACATTAATATTAAACACATCAATAGTATCTCATAGGAATGTTACATATAATCTGGCCAAGCACAAAAAAAATCCCATACCAGAGTCTTATAAAATTAATCTCTAATATACTATTCACAATGTTAATAAAATGGATATAATAAAAGTAAGCACTGATACAATTTGATAATTCCATGGAAAAACCAAGGGGCCCGATTTTGTGAGACAAAAGACCTCATGGGAACCTTCCCATACTCATGAGGTTGTCCGCTAGATATGAGGGTTCTAATTTCATTAGTGGGATGAACATACCCTCAATATAATATATCATAATTAATAATATAAATAAAAAAACTTAGAGTGAACAAGGGGGAATAAAAGTAATATTAAATAGAATAAATTTCATAAAACAAATAAATGGGCCCTATGTTTGATATGTAAAACTAGAGAAAATGTTATGGAAGTAAAATCAATAAATTAAACACTATAGTAATCTTATGTTGTGTGTCCTTCACTAACCACAAGCTTCATGATCTAAGAATCAACTATCTTCCATGCCCCCCTTTCCCTTTTCTAGATCCCTATACTTGAAATATTCATGTGAATTGGAATTAACGTACATGATGTGAGTAATAAAAACATGTAATAGACACCAAAACATACATAAAAAATCTTATCGTGTATATTAGGTGTATTATATGATAACAATAAGTGTATAAGTAAGCATAAGAAATCAGATACCAAGAACCCATGGTCTCATCAAGCCACCAAGATCCCCTAAGGCATCATATTTATCTAAATGTCAGAAGGAGTGTCATGATATGTTATTAAATCATAAAATATCCACAATAATAATAGAATTATTTTTTGGAATTGAACAAACATGACACTTGAGATTTACTAGTAATTAAGTGAATCATTCAACTCAAAATCTACTAAAAATAAAGTGATCTTGATACATAACATCCACTATTCATTCAGTAAACATGCTACTTTTAATTCACTTGGAGTCACATGAATCTCCTGATATACATGGATTCATCATATCCACACTTTTTTCTTAGTACCATCACAACAATATGTGTTCACTCCACCTCAAAGGGATAACCCTATCTCGATGGTCCACCATTTATGAGTACCAAGAGAACTACTTCGAAATGTTTGATAACCCACATATTGGGGTAGAGTATACAAGAAAAAAATAAATTAAATTAAGGGGAAATAATATAAACATAAAAAACATGTGATCAACATATAATGAGATCAAACAAGATACAATCATACTTATGAAAACAAGTATCACAAATGAGTTTCATGGGCCCCACATAAACCCACATTTTATCACATTCATGAAAATTAATCAATTATTCCATCATAATAATCATACCAAGTAAACATATTTTCACATGTTCACAAAATGATAAAGAAACAAATATACCTAATTTTTCAATGCCAATGTAATTGTTCGTATGGGGTGTAATCTCCCCAACCATGTTCATAGACCATCCCTAACAAGCTCATTATATAATAACTCCTAGAATTATATTCATATAAAAAACTATTTTTTAGAAACATAGAAATTAAAAAAATCGATGTGGTAGAAAAAAACTCACCTGAATACAACGGAAATAAATGGTATAATATAAGTCTAGTTGAAGAGAAATTTCAATTCAAAAATTTGAGAGACATTCCAATGATGAATTCAAACACATGATCAACATCATTATTTCTAATAATATAAAAGGTATTTAATAATATATACATTCTATTAAAAATGATTATATACCCATAAGATCACACAAAATATTATGTTCATAACCATATTATTCCAATTTTAAAATTTTCTATAGAATAAGAAGATGAATTTAGTTTGAATAAGAATTACTCATTAGGTTCCCTATAAAATTTTACCAAAATAGAATCATAAACGATAGATAATGGAATGGGGATATATATTGATCAATGATCAATATAAAAAATAAATAAATAAAATCTCATAAGATAATCATAGTACCAAACTGTCCCACTCATTAAGAACATCTGAAATCACCAATCTCTAATTTGGATGGAAGATCGAGTGATTTAGTCCAGAGAAAATTACTAAAAAAATGTATAAGTTGACAATTAATTATGTTAGAACATGTTTTTAAGAGCAATCATAGACAATTGTTAGATATATGTGGAAGAAAGAGGTTTTCAAGTTGTTATTAATAATTCGTGATGCTAGGGAATGGTGCCCATTTCTAGGGTGTTTTTCCCTCAATTTGACCCCCGATACCGCTTTAAAATTTAATACAACTTTATTTTTTTAAATAGTTTAAAATGTCAATAAAAATTCAGTAGGTAATTTTGTTAGCTATTTTGGGCAATAAAATACTTAAATTAAATTTTTATATTTCCTCATGGTACTGAAAGACCACTAGGCTTCACCCATGCAAATCATCACCTAAACCCATACAAAAAAGGATGCAAAAAATGTATTACCATACATGAAACAAAATTAAAAGTAAGTTAGAACATCCTTACCTCACCTAACTCCCTTGTGAATCGTTATTTACCCACCCAACATATATTTCCATGGAGTTGTATAATTTTTTTCACCTATAGAAAGAGATTACTTCTAGAAACATAAAGCCATACTTCCCCTATGAGATTAAAATGAACCTCTCCGAATTTAACCTCCCATAGACCCCACATCTTAATTTTGAAATCCCTTATTAGAATAAATTTACCAAGTAAACTATTTTAGAGATGTAATCAAAGATAATATTCAGAACCTCAATGGGTTTATCTATTCTTCATGGAATTAAATAATAATGGTAAAGGGTTAATTGTCTCAATTTTCATTCATTGATGAATATTTCATATATAACATTAGTTTGTTAGTGGTTTATATATTACCCTAAATATGATTTTTATTATAAAATTTATGAAATTCAAGGGATTTAAAAATCTATGGCATCTTATCTTATATGTGTTTTTCAATTCCAGTTTTACTAAATCAATTAAGAATTTTGTTCACTCAAATATTCATTAATTGAGTTATAATAACTCTTCTTGAACTTTTTTATCCAATGATTGATTTATAATAACCTATAAACTTATCATATACTATTTACCCATTCCCAATAGGTAAAATTAAATTTTAAGTCAAATATTATTACCTGATGAATTTTATTATAATAAAATTTTACTATTGTTAAGAATAATTCCCAAAATATTTAAGAATATTTATTTGTCTATATCATTATTATTTCCTTCCAAAAATATTCTTATCTTAAAAAAAATAATTTGTATTATCTCATGTAACATTATTATTTATATTTATATCTTTTATAAATATGTTCTTTATCCTTTATGCACTATGGGCTTAAAAAATATTTTTTTTAATAAAAATGTCAATATAGTTTTCCCATCATGATCATATATTTTATCTTAAACTCTGAATTTTAACTATAAAAACATTCAATATTTTCAGGGATTATTTATAATTTTTTATTTTTAATTAATTTTTGATGAAGTATTATTATTAAAAATGATCTTTATTAAAGTGACATATAACTTCATATTTTTTATGATGATGTTATGAAATTGTTTCTGAAGGGTCTTTTAAGATTCAAATACATTTTCTAATTCATCTACAAAATATCTATATCTAATAGAGTTATGTTTTATGACTTTACTTATAAATTAATTTATGAAATTATACAATATGGTGTTTGATTTAAAAAAACAATTTTATTTCTTGGAGTCATTTTATGTAATACCATTTTAAAACATTATAAAACACATTTTCTTTTCATTCATTATTTATTTCATGATTAATGAATGATTTCACATGCTCAAAATATGTATGGATGATAATTATTAGATGCGTTTGGTAATATATGACCCTTCAATGAATTGGTAAGGGTTTTATGTATAATGAGATAATTATGGTAATCATGTATCGATTCTTGATCAACATTGGGAATCAAGAAGTGATGCCTACTCCACAATGTTATGGGAATCTGGCAATGATACCTTTACCACTATGCTATGAGAAACTAATAGATATTCCTTTCTTCATCAGGTTTTTACTTTATATACTTATTCAAATTCCACATATCTTTGTTATATGATTATTTTACACTTCATGGATCACATTTTTTGTTCTGTGTTTAAGTAATATTATGAAATGGTTTATGTTTTATCATTTTAGGTAACATTTCCTTCTATCATGATTTATATACAACTCTTATTATGACATATCTCATAATATTTTTTTATATTCTTATTATTTATCATATTAATGAATCTTTGATATGTTTTTCCTCTTAATGTTCCATGATCTTACTCATTAATATTTTTTCCATTAACGTGGTTATGAAGAAGATTATAACATAAGAGATGTTTAGAGAAAGGTTTAGTATGGAGAAATTGAGGAGAAGTTTTTACAATTGTGTGAAATGATAATTTTATGTTATTAATAGAAAAATACACGAAACCTTTGTATTGTAATATTGTGAGATTATTTTGGGATATAATGTTTGAATTAGGAATATTTATATGAGTTTTACTTAACCTATAAGAATTGGAATAAAAACTACTAATTAATGTATGTGATTTACAACCAAATTTAGGTGTGTGGGTATAGGGTGTGTCATCTCGTATATTTCATATTATTAAATGTTTAATAAATGATAGATTTTATAAGGAAAATAATCATAAATTATAACATTTATCATTTGGATGCATCATTAAAAATAATTTGTGACATATAATATACAATATGATTCAAAAAAATATGATATTAATTTTATTACACAATAAGGCATAAAAATTAAGGTACAATACAATATACACATATTATAATTAATGATATACACACAAGGAATAAATCAATTATTTTATTTAAAGATATTACCTAATATAATATCCTATATATCATCTAATATAATATATATTAAAAAACCTAATTTAAGTAGGGTTTAAAAATCAACACCACTAATATCCCTATATAAATAAATCCCTATAATATTTCCTCTATTTAAACTCATTTTGTATCATATAAAATAAATTTTGGAACCATATCTAAAACATCTTTGTGAAATTTTTGATAAAAATTTCGAAATATATCATAAAAATCCTTATGTATCACATCATATGAATTAATTTTTGAATATCCATACAAAACACCATTTTTATAAACTCTAAAAAACTATAGGAGGCTCTATGAGTTTCATAAAAAAGAATCCCCATTTAGTAAATAATATTAGGTAGCCCCATGGAAAATTTTAACCAAGAAAATAGAAATGATTTCCTAAATTGATAATTATAAAAAATATAATTCATTAGAAATTGATCTATTCTAATGAAGATATAAATGGTGTTAGTGAGATCTCAATGAAACACATGTATCCTTATACATGTGTCCACAAGTTGTATCATATGCTGACGTGAAATTTCATATGATCTCATTATCTATTACATGAATTAGTCACAATACCTCGATTATTTAAACTATGTATAATTACTCATAAATTCTAGCTTACTTATGTATAAAATGAATAGGTCAATGAAAAGATCACATACAAATAATCTGTATAAAAAATCACATCACACTCACCTCAACAAATTATATAATAAAATTACATGTCTTATCAAATTATGTTCATAAATTACTTTATTCTATCTCAATGAATTGAATAAATTTAGTATATATTATAAGGCCCCAGCCTTAAACCTTACTTAATCTTGAGTTATCACAAGATTACAAGTTGAGGATCTTTTCAGGTTTAGAGTTTTAGAGAATTAGATCTTAAAACTTGCATTACAACCCACATTAAAACAAAGTGGTTACATAAATATAGTATTCTTCATTCCCATCAATGTAAACATATTTAAAATAAACATGGATTCTTTCTTGAAACTTCCTTGACACTATCATCATATCATGTACCTTTCCCTTGACCTGTGAAAAACATTTCAAAAAACTTGGGTTGAGCATAAAAAGCTCAGTAAGGGATATAAAAATATGGAAAGGAAACATGGGTACATATATACATAAGGATGAGATCATACTTTACCCATAAAACATAAGCACTTTAACATATCTCATCAAATCATGAATAAATCATAGAAATCATAAGACATAAAGGTAACTTGAGGCATTCATAACATTCTTACGTAGGGAGTAACCCTCTTGGTTACGTTTGGAATACCCATCATAGTATATTCCCTAAATCTCTTCAGAGAAACCTTAAAGTTTCACTCCTTCGCGTTACCCAATGCATTGGAGAGCTATATCGGGCTCACCCGCCCTTAGTTTATCACAGAACCACCTGTCTTCATAATAATGCCCAAGAACCTCAACATAATCGTATCACAAAAAACATGCATAAAGGAAACATAACATTTCCACCTTTCAATCACAAGATATCAATACAACACATTTATATAAAAACATTATGAAAACCATTTTCAATACCAAAATAAAAGAAAATTAAAACATGGTATTTATTTTTCTTTTAAAAAGAAGGTATGGCTTGTAGAGGAAGGCGAAACTCAAATAACGGTCACGGCGGCAGAGAAGTCATTGTCTCCGCATAGGTACGACAAAAACATTCCCTTTTGTCATTTAGTAAAACGCTTCGTATAAAAAATATTCCTTTTGGATAAACGTAAAAGTCAAAGGGGTTTATACACCGTATAAAAGAAGGTTGTGTATAAAACAAAATATGCCTCAATGAAAGGAGATTGAGACGAAGTCCCATACCTCGTATCCGACTTGACCCGACCGTTCTTTAATCTCCTGAATAATAAACTTGAGTTAATCTCTACCTGATTAAGAACCTTTTTCAAGTTCATTATTCCTTTTATACCATGTTATGGACATCATGTAATCATTTAAGTTAATAATGTTCATTTTGTCGGTATTTGGTTCTTAAGTCAAAAATAGACTTCTTACACTTACATATTGTTAATTTGGTCAAAGGTTCATTATATCCAGAATGATATTAATGATTTCGATAACATATATATCATATATATTCATCATATACATGTATTTATAATATTACATCACATTTAGAGGTAAGAAATGAAATGCACCGTTCATGGAGACGGTAAGTCGTACGTACGCATGAACGCTACTTCCATTTCTATTTCGTATTTTCTGGAATGGAATCATAATGATATAAGAGTATATTATAATTCCAGTATAATAACATATATAATATCATTAACTTTATCCTTTACACATCCCACATATGGTATTAACGAATCAAATAACTTTCAGGGGGCGGTAGTCCGCACTTCCTAAAATGAAGATATCGTGTTTACCCATAACAGAAACCATAAAGGTATGCCCAAAATGAAAAAAAACAGAAGCTTAAGGAAAACATAAACATATTATATATCATATATAAAAATATTGACATCATAATGGCCACCTTTGATGGTGTTAAATGAGTATTGAACACTCATCGTTTCGGGAGGCAGAATTTCGCCATCCACGGAAACCGTATGTTCTTTAACCATTTGATGTAGTTGTGTGAGAGTGTAGCTCAAATAAATCTTATAAAAACATCCTAGTATATTAAAGATACTGGTGTTTTTACAAAAGAAATAAATAAAAAGAGTTTAGGGGGTTGGAGAAGCAAAATAAAACAAACGTACTCAAGTGAAGACTTTACCTTAAAATCGGATAACTCCCTTTGGTTTGAGCTCAAAGGCTTCCTTGGGAAGTCTTCTGCCCAAAGTGAGGATTCAAGGAGTAAGATAGGGAAGTGGAGAGGCAAAATGGGTAGGGGTTGGGCGAGACGAAGGCTTTGGGAGTGTGGGAAAAGAGGTAGAGGTGGGGGCCTTTTATAAGAGGAGAGGAGGGGCACTCTTGGAAAGTAAAGAAATATTACTTTATTTGAAAATGAGTTTCGGATTTAAATGGTCCCACATAGATATAATTCGAGGATAAGGTGATAAGGCTTCGAAATCCACTCATCCAATTGGTTTTGGCCATGTGTAGGTTTTATATTTTTCATTATCTTTCCATTTTATTTAAATCGTTAAATAATGAGGTCATCGCTTCATCATCATGATGTCATAAATAATTTAATTTATTTAAAGTCTAAAAATTATAAAAAAAATACTATGATGTTGGAAATCTTTTTAGATTTCCAATTATTATTTATAATCATAACTCAGATCTTTATAACCCCATGTAAAAATTGTTTTCGTAAAACATATTATGTTTGTGTCATTTTTACTTTTACATTAAATAAAAAGTTATTTATGTCATTTCCCAACCAAAGTGGCTCCATGGGGTCCCCAAGTTGACCCATGGCTTTTCTTGGTCGGCCATGACACAACCCATGATGGTAGGACATGTGTCAAGCTCATCTTATTTTATTAAAGCATTATTTTTACCTTCAACTACACTAATTACCACTAATCGCGATTAAAACTTAATAAGTTACTATTCACCAAAAAATTATTTTAATCTCATTGAACCACATTTTACTTCTTAATGAAAAACCATGTATGTCGGATTTTTGAAATTCAAAACACAATGATGGAAAAATTTCATTTAAATGGAAAATCAGTTTTTATAAGTACCACTTAGTGGTTTCACTATTCATCAAAAATTGAAGTTTTTCAGAAAATTACCAAAAATTCACCCTAAGATATATTTAATATTCCGAATTAAGAAATGAAGTCTATTTTAAAAAATTCAAAACATATAAGTCACATTAATTAATTTAATAATTAATTCCCGCTGTCAGAGCAAATAGCGTGTTTTTATAAAACAATATGTATCAAAAGATTGACACCAGTTTAAGTCTAATTTCAAAGTGAAATTGATTCCAATGACCATCAATGGATAAAATGGTAAAAATATATTCTAATTTCACTTCAAAACCATTTCAAAAGATAATATAATCATATAAATAAATTAGATTAAAAAGTAGTTTTGATGTAAAATGCAGTATTTTTCACTATTCATTAAAAAATGAACATTGTCAGAAAAATACCAAAAATTCACACAAAGTAAATTTTGATGTCCCAATCATAAAGAATAAGTTTATTTTGACAAAAATAGCTTATAAAATTGTCAAAAGATAGATTTAAAAATGGTTTGCCATCAAAAGGCAGTAAAACAATCTTTTAAAAATATTAGTGTATTCCATGCCTAAGATGGGATTTATTTTCATTTTAAGCCTCTAAAAAACTATCTTAATCATTAATAGACATAGATAAAAATATCTATTGTTAATTACTTACTTGGGATGTTACATCCTTCCCCCCTTTAGAAAATTGCGTCCCCACAATTTATTTACTTATCGAATAAATGTGGTACTTATCCCTCATTGCATTTTCAGATTCCCATGTTGCCTCTTCCATCATGTGGTTTTTCCACAAAACCTTTACCTGCTTAATCACCTTATTCCGTAACACTTTCTCCCTGTGGTCAAGAATCTGGACAGGTTGTTCCTCATAAGATAGGTTCTCATCCAGCTGAACTACCTCTGGACTCAATACATGAGATGGATCTGGCATGCACTTTCTCAGCATCGAAACGTGAAAAACATTGTGTACCTGAGATAAACTCGGAGGTAAAGCCACTCGGTATGCAACTGATCCAACTCTCTCTAGAATTTCATATGGTCCAATGAACCTTGGACTCAACTTTCCTTTCTTACCAAATCTCATCACACTTTTCCAAGGAGAAACCTTGAGAAAAACATGATCACCTACCTCGAAAGATAGATCCTTCCTCTGGTTATCTGCATAACACTTCTGCCTGCTCTGAGATGTTCTCATGTGCTTCTGAATCAGCTGAACTTTTTCAGCCATCTCTTCTACCAATTTTGGTCCCATCAACTTCCTTTCACCCACTTCATCCCAGAAAGCTGGAGTTCGACACCGCTTCCCATATAATGCCTGAAATGATGCTATCTGTATACTAGAATGAAAACTGTTATTATATGAAAACTCAACCAAAGAAAGATGTTGGTCCCAACTTCCTTGATTATCCATAGAACAAGCTCATAGCATATCTTCCAAGGTCTGAATTGTTCGTTCTGACTGCCCATCTGATTGAGGATGAAAAGCTGTACTAAAATTTAATTCAGTACCCAACGACTTCTGAAGGCCTTTCCAAAAGTTATAAGTGAACCTGGGATCATGATCTGATACAATGGAGAGAGGAACTCCATGTAACCTGACTATCTCTTTAAGATACAAACGAGAAAGTTGATATAGGGAAAAAGTATCCCGTATTGCAAGGAAATGAGCAGATTTGGTCAAGCGATCAACAATAACCTAGATTTCATTATTACCTCGAGATGTCTTCGGTAATCCCACAACAAGTTCCATGGATATATTCTCCCATTTACACTCTGGCACTGGTAAAGTTTGAAGCGTCCCTTTCGGTAACTACCGCTCTGCTTTAACCTGTTGACATGTCAAACACTTCATAGTAAAATCAGCAATGTCTCTTTTCATTCCATCCCACCAGTAATACTCCCGCAGATCTCTATACATCTTGGTACTGCCTGGATGAACTGAAAACGGAGAACTATGAGATTCACATAACAACTCTCTCTTCAACTGTGAATCACAAGGCACACACAATCTCTTCCCAAATCTCAAAATGTAATCATTATCAATGTTGAATTCAGGCAACTTAGCTTTCTGAACCAGCTCTACCTTTTTCTGCAACTCACTGTCTTTCTTCTGTGCTTGCTTGATTCTATCTGATAGAGATGATCTCAACGATACCTGAAACAAAACAGAAGAACATCCTGCACCAACAAATTCTATGCCAAAGTTCATCAAATCCTTAACCAAAGGATCACGTTCCAAATGCAACATTGCTAATGAAGCATTACTTTTTCGACTTAAAGCATCAACCAATTTATTTTCTTTTCCCGGATGGTAATGAATTGTACAATCATAATCCTTGATTAATTCTAGCCATCTCCTTTGTCTCATGTTCAATTCTTTCGGAGTGAATATATACTTTAAACTTTTGTGATCGGTATATATTTCACACTTTACTCCATACAAATGATGCCTCCAAATTTTTAAAGCAAAAACAATAGTAGATAATTCCAAATCATGTGTATGGTAATTTACCTCATGAGTTTTCAACTGTCGTGAAGAATAAGCAATTACCTGATCATTCTGCATTAGGACACAACCATGTCCTTTCAATGAAGCATCACTGTATATAACAAACTCACCATTCCTGGAAGGTAGAGACAAAACTAGAGCATTCACCGATCTTCTTTTCAACTCCTGAAAACAATCATCACATTCTTTTGTCCAGATGAACTTAACACCAAAATATCATCGATGAAAACAACCACAAACTTATCCAAGAACTCATGGAAAATTCTATTAATAAGGTCCATGAATACAGCAGGTGTATTGGTTAACCCAAAAGGCATAACTACAAATTCATAATGGCCATATCTACTACGGAACACAGTCTTCAGAACGTCTTCTTCTTTTACTTTCAACTAATGGTACCCCGACCTCAAGTCAATCTTCAAAAAATACTGAGCTCCCTGGAGCTGATACAACTTCATTTGATGGCCCGACATCTTCTGAAGTAGTTGCAAAGGATTTCACCACCCCTTTCTGCTTGTAGTCTAACTGCTTCCCATCACTCAAGCTCTTTGTCAGACACTCGTTTGCATAGTGACCCATATCATTGCACTTATAACATTTCACAAACTGTAAATAAAATTTGGTCTTACCTTCACCTTGATCCTTTTCAGTGCAATCACGAGCCTTATGTCCCATCTTACCACATCGGTAGCACTTTCCAGAATTCAGAAGACATTTTCCAGCGTGCCTTTTTCCACATTTATCACAAACTGGAAACTTAGTTTTCTTACCATCATACTTTTTTGAAGAATTCTTACCTTTCTCCTGCCACCTCAGACTCTTCTTCTGCTGGTTGTTATAGAACACTTGGTCATCGGCAAACTCCATTTCCACCTTCTCAGCACATCGAACAAGCTTTTCATAACTTTTAAACTCATGAGAAGCTAATGCCCTTCGATATTTTGGCTTTAATCCTGAGTAAAAACGATTGATTTTACTATCAAGGTCTCGGATAAAATTTGGAGCATACCATGCCAATCGAGTGAACCTTTCTTCATAGGCAGCCATTGAGTCTTCCTCTCGCCTCAATTCCAAGAATTGTTTTTCCATCCTAAGTCGAACAGCCTTAGGAAAATACTTCTCAAGAAACATACCTTTCAATTCATCCCAGTCAAGAGCATCAATCTCATCGGCGTCCCTGATATTTTTAACCATAGACCACCACTGATCTGCTTCACCCTCCAAACAGTAAATAGCAAGACTAACCTTTTGATTGTCTGAACACTCCATGACATCAAAAATATTCTCCAGTGCTTTAATCCACCCTTCAGCTAACACAAGGTCAGATGATCCTCTGAATGATGGGGGATGTTGCCTCATGAAATGTTCCACCACTTACATGTTCCTCTGCGGTTGATCTGGATGATCTCGTGCATGGATACCACCACCATTTATCGCTTGAGTCAACTGCGCCATTACTGCAACAAACTATTCAGTTCCAATTCCGACCATTTCTGGATGCTGATTCGGAAGGTTATTTCCTTCTGTATGCCTTCCTAGCGCTGCTTCCCTGTTTCCTCTGCAGAAAACCATTCTGAACAAACATGTATTAGATGAAGAAACATGGTAATCTTCAAATGCTATATCACTTCAATTTGGCCATAAAAAAATATATTTGGTTAATCATTTAATAGAATTCTAACTCCTAAAGTTATCTAAACTGACCTTTGATACCAACTATAAGGCCCCAGCCTTAAACCTTACTTAATATTGAGTTATCACAAGATTACATGTTGAGGATATTTTCAGGTTTAGATTTTTAGAGAATTAGATCTTAAAACATGCATTACAACCCACATTAAAACAAAGTGGTTACATAAATATAGTATTCTTCATTCCCATCAATGGAAACATATTTAAAATAAACATGGATTCTTTCTTGATACTTCCTTGACACTATCATCATATCATGTACCTTTCCCTTGACTTGTGAAAAACATTTCAAAAAACTTGGGTTGAGCATAAAAAGCTCAGTAAAGGATATAAGCATATGGAAAGGAAACATGGGTACATATATACATAAGGATGAGATCATACTTTACCCATAAAACATAAGCACTTTAGCATACCACATAAAATCAAGAATAAATCATAGAAATCATAAGACATAAAGGCAACTTGAGGCATTCATAACATTCTTACATAGGGAGTAACCCTCTTGGTTACGTTTGGAATACCCATGACAGTATATTCCCTAAATCTCTTCGGAGAAACCTTAACGTTTCACTCATTCGCGTTACCCAATGCATTGGAGAGCTATATCAGGCTCACCCACCCTTAGTTTATCACGGAACCACCCGTCTTCATAATAATGCCCAAGAACCTCAACATAATCATATCATATAAAACATGCATAAAGGAAACATAACATTTCCACCTTTCAATCACAAGATATCAATACAACACATTGATATAAAAACATTATGAAAACCATTTTCAATACCAAAATAAACTAAAATTAAAACATGGTATTTATTTTTCATTTAAAAAGAAGGTATGGCTTGTAGAGGAAGCTGAAACTCAAATAACGGTCACGACGGCAGAGAAGTCGTTGTCTCCGCATACGTACGACAAAAACATTCCCTTTTGTCGTTTAGTAAAACGCTTCGTATAAAAAATATTCCTTTTGGATAAACGTAAAAGTCAAAGGGGTTTATACACCGTATAAAAGAAGGTTGTGTATAAAACAAAATATGCCTCAATGAAAGGAGATTGAGACGAAGTCCCATACCTCGTATCCGACTTGACCCGACCGTTCTTTAATCTCCTGAATAATAAACATGAGTTAATCTCTACTTGATTGAAAACCTTTTTCACGTTCATTATTCCTTTTATACCATGTTATGGACATCATGTAATCATTTAAGTTAATAATGTTCATTTTGTCGGTATTTGGTTCTTAAGTCAAAAATAGACTTCTTACACATACATGTTGTTAATTTGGTCAAAGGTTAATTATATCAAGAATAATATTAATGATTTGGATAACATATATATCATATATATTCATCATATACATGTATTTATAATATTACATCACATTTAGAGGTAAGAAATGAAATGCACCGTTCATGGAGACGGTAAGCCGTACGTAGGCATGAATGCTACTTCCATTTCTATTTCGTATTTTATGGAATGGAATCATAATGATATAAGAGTATATTATAATTCCAGTATAATAAAATATATAATATCATCAACTTTATCCTTTACACATCCCACATATGGTATTAACGAATCAAATCACTTTCAGGGGGCGGTAGTCCGCACTTCCAAAAATGAAGATATCGTGTTTACCCATAATGGAAACCATAAAGGTATGCCCAAAATAAAAAAAACAGAAGCTTAAGGAAAACATAAACATATTATATATCATATATAAAAATAGTGACATCATAATGGCCACCTTTTAAGGTGTTAAATGAGTATTGAACATTCATCGTTTCGGGAGGCAGAATTTTTCCATCCATGGAAACCGTATGTTCTTTAACCATTTGATGTAGTTGTGTGAGAGTGTAGCTTAAATAAATCTTATAACAACATCCTATTATATTGAAGATACTGGTGCTGTTACAAAAGGAATAAATAAAAAGAGTTTAGGGGGTTGGAGAAGCAAAATAAAATAAACGGACTCAAGTGAAGACTTTACCTTAAAATCGGGTAACTCCATTTGGTTTGAGCTCAAAGGCTTCCTTGGGAAGTTTTTTGCCCAAAGTGAGGATTCAAGGAGTAAGAGAGGGAAGTGGAGAGACAAAATGGGCAGGGGTTGGCCGAGCCGAAGGCTTTGGGAGTGTGGGAAAAGAGGTAGAGGTGGGGGCCTTTTATAAGAGGAGAGGAGGGGCACTCTTGGAAAGTAAAGAAATATTACTTTATTTGAAAATGAGTTTCATATTTAAATGGTCCCACATTGATATAATTCTAGGATAAGGTGATAAGTCTTTGAAATCCACTCATCCAATTGGTTTTGGCCATGTGTAGGTTTTAGAGTTTTCATTATCTTTCCATTTTATTTAAATCGTTAAATAATGAGGTCATCACTTCATCATCATGATGTCATAAATAATTTAATTTATTTATAGTCTAAAAATTCTAAAAAAAAATTCTATGATGTAGGAAATATTTTTAGCTTTCCAATTACTATTTATAATCAAAACTCTGATCTTTATAACCCCATGTAAAAATTGTTTTCGTAAAACATATTATGTTTGTGTCATTTTTACTTTTACATTAAATAAAAAGTTATTTATGTCATTTCCCAACCAAAGTGGATCCATGGGGTCCCCAAGTTGACCCATGGCTTGTATTGGTCAGACATGACACAAAAAATGAGGGTAGAACATGTGTCAATCTCATCTTATTTTATTAAAGCATTATTTTTACATTAAACAACAATAATTACCACTAATCGCGATTAAAACTTAATAAATTACTATTCACCAAAAAATTATTTTAATCTCATTGAACCACATTTTACTTCTTAATGAAAAACCATGTATTTCGGATTTTTTAAATTCAAAACACAATGATGGCAAAATTTCATTTAAATGGAAAATCAGTTTTTATAAGTACCAATTAGTGGTTTCACTATTCATCAAAAAATTGAAGTTTTTTAGAAAATTACCAAAAATTCACCCCTAAGCTATATTTGATATTCCGAATTCAAAAATGAAGTCTATTTTACAAAATTCAAAACATATAAGTCACATTAATTAATTTAATAATTAATTCCCGCTGTCAGAGCAAATAGCGTGTTTTTATAAAACAATAAGTATCAAAAGATTGACAGCAGTTTAAGTCTAATTTCAAAGTGAAATTGATTCCAATGACCATCATTGGATAAAATGGTAAAAATATATTCTAATTTCACTTCAAAACCAATTCAAAAGATAATCTAATCATATAAATAAATTAGATTAAAAAGCGGTTTTGATGTAAAATGCAGTATTTTTCACTATTCATTAAAAAATGAACATTGTCAGAAAAATACCAAAAATTCACACAAAGTAAATTTTGATATCCCAATCATAAAGAATAAGTTTATTTTGACAAAAATAGCTTATAAAATTGTCAAAAGATAGATTTAAAAATGGTTTGCCATCAAAAGGCAGTAAAACAATCTTTTAAAAATATTAGTGTTTTCCATGCTTAAGATGGGATTTATTTTCATTTTAAGCCTCTAAAACACTATCTTAATCATTAATAGACATAGATAAAAATATCTATTATTCATTACTTACTCGAGATGTTACATATAACATTTGAGATAAAAATACCATATTTATTAAGATTTAACAAATGAAATAATCAACAATATACCCTGAAAAACCCAAATTAGTAAAGTTACATGGATTGGGTAAGAAATTTAGAAAATTACCATGATTCTAATTCTAGAAATATTTCTGACCATGAATAGTTGGAAAATAAAAATATGAAACATGCACCCCTATTATACCTAATAAATAGGGTATATCATTCCTTGAGGTATACATGGATATTAATCTAGGGTGAAACCCCCTTTTGTGCCAGAAGAATATATTTCAATTATCTATTCACAATCAGACCCCACAAACTAAAAAATGTCATCACAACCTATAATAGATGACAAAAACTATGAGTTAGGGAAAAATCAGTGTCACAAGTTTACGAGTATATAATTATATCTATTTACATAACATATATAGCCAATTTTAAAGAATTATAATCTAGAGAATACATTTTATATAACATGATACATTTTATATTCTCAATATATTTTAATAATACTTCCAAAACTATAAATAAGATTTCATATAATAATATCTAATATGATACAACATTAGTGTTTCCTTTTTTTCTTTAGATTTTATAGTTTATAAAAAATTCATTAAAAATCTATGAAATTGTTATAAAATCATTTTTTGAACATCTCATAAAATCATAAAACTAAAATCTTTTAGTGACTATCGACTATAAAAAATATTGATTGATTAATACTGATACATAAGAATAAAATTCCTTATTTATAACTCATTGAAAAATTATTGAAACTTTTAAAGATCACAAAATCAGATTTTATGATGCTAATAAATTTTTTTCTCCACATAGTACTCCTATTATATTCTTTATAATCATAATTTTTTAAAATATTCCACAAAAAATTATCCTTCATCTTATTTTAGTGAATATTTTTATATTTTACACCAAAATATCCAAAAATCATTTAAGATACAAAATGATATTCACATTTATATGGTAACTATATGAATCTCCATTAATTTCCATTTAGTGATATGACCTAATATCTTTAAGGATAATGTGGAATTCAATTTAAAATTTTAAATTAACAATATTTTATTTTCATAATTTTTAAATTATTTTTGTATAAATATACTTTCACTAGTTTATAAAAACTATATCCTCTTTAAAATATAATTTTCATATATGAAATACACTGTAGTAAATAAATTACTCATACTTCATTCAATGGGAATATTTTGAAGAGAAAATATTATTTCTATATAACATTTTGTATTTTAAGTTTTTCGATAAAATTTTCTTAAAATGATTTTTTCATCAAAATAAACCCTTGTTCGGTGGGGGGTTATTATCCCTCATATTTTAATAGACATCTGGATGAACTCATTTATCATGGGTATATTTTTTTTATAATTTAATTTCATTCAAATATTATTTATATTTTAATGAATCCTAAACCATGTCCATTATAAGATTTTATTCATTACAACATTTATTAACAAAAAAAATCTATTATGAAAAATTCAAAATAAAACACATTTTTAAAAAAATAAGCCATTATCATATAAATTTTAAAAACTCAATCTCAAAAGGAAAAAATAATTTTTTAAATATTCTAAATTAATTTGATTATTTTGAGTTAATTATTTTGAACAGATAATTATATAATTATAAACTCTTTATAATTATAATTATTTTATAATATATAAACGCATTAAAAATTACACTAAAAATTTAAATATAAATAATTTATATTAACATTATAACTCATTCCCTATAAATCGAATAATATATAATATTAACATTTAATATTATTTATATTTAATTAAAAAAAATTTCATAAAAGGCAATAATTATATATATATATATAATTTTATAATTCTTTTATTTATAAATTATTCTAAAAATATAAAATAACAAAATTCACTTTTCAATATTTCATAACCATAATATAAATTTGATTTTTAAATCCGTAATTGAAATTTGGAAAAAAAAAATTTATATCCAATTTATGAACATCCCTATATTTTATGTGAGATATGCCAATAAAATATATGATATTTTATGATAAAAGATTCATGGTTGTGATATAACCTTCAATGCCGAAGTTTTATATTTTGTGATAAGCATCGATATCTTGAAGGTGACATTATGCATTGTTTTAGATGAGTGGATAGATGTTATCACCCCATACAACATCATATATCATATTCTATGATATATTAAAAAACTAAATAATTACTTTGAATCATTCCCTATGATATAACAGATTGTACATAGTGAACCTATATGAGCTAAAATATATATTATCATAAGAAAATCTACAAGGTAATTTAAACAACATTTTTAATTTTACAAATATGACATCAAGTGTTATATAAATTTCAACTTGATTTTGAGAAGTAAGAAGAAACAAAAATAATTAATACCACTGCTGAGTTTATAAGAATACAAGAAAACTTGTTCAAAATATAGAATGACATAAATATTCCATACCCAAGATCTATATTATAAGAAAAAAATATTTTTAAAATAAATTAGTAACAAGTTTCTTTCATCATTGATAGTTAGTGGCCATATTCTTAAATCATAGTGGTTGACATAAATCACGAAGCAGGAAAAAATAGATTAATCCATCGACAGTGTAACCAAAAGTTGATCAAAACCACCTAATAGATTGGGTAGAACCCTCCTCACAACCACAATATTCTAATACCTTTAAAAAATGAATGGAGGTGGAGAGAGCCTCCAAGATAATTTATCTAATCTTGGTAATGGATCGCATGAACGAACACACACATCTCAAATCATTGGAATTATTATATAGTCCTTGGGGTTAATCGTTGAGGATATCTGGAATATAGAAATATATTATTAATTTTAATAGTAAATTCATGTGGTTACAACAAATTTTAACTCCCATACATGAAATTAAAACTAATGTACACTCAGTTATCTCATACCTTATAACATAAAATACGTTTAATCATTGATA
Organism: Viscum album; assembly: GCA_963277665.1. Lineage (NCBI taxonomy): Eukaryota > Viridiplantae > Streptophyta > Magnoliopsida > Santalales > Viscaceae > Viscum > Viscum album. The sequence goes on along the minus strand of OY728128.1, from coordinate 1,127,541,254 downwards.
GATTTTACATGGATGAAAAATCTAAATCTTAACATATATTGTTTAGTGGGATCATTAATCATATGAGTCCACCTAAATCATACACTATGACTCAACGGATTATGATATGTGACATTTCACACAATACAAATGGCAGAATGTAACATTAAGATATCATCATATCATAAGTTAAAATATAACCAGAAGGCATAAAACATACTTTCTCATGAAAAATATCATACAATACGATATCCATTATATAATCTCATATGATATCCCCAAAAATATCATTAATAATGTCTATAGATAATATCTCCATCAATATAAATAATATAAAACACACACACACATATATGTATTTAAATATGTACATATATAATGTATTTTATAAACTATATAATGTATACAACTAATAAAATAGAATATAAACATTACACATGATGTATATTTTATAATGTATATAAATTATATATTTAAATTATAAATTTAATAAATAAAACTACAAACACACTCATACACTAAGAGAAAGATAAAGAGGGAGATAAAAATATTATAATACATAAACACACACACACACACACTCATATATATATTAGGTTATAAATGACTGAATAAGCTTCATTCAATGAAACAAAATAAAATAGAAACCTCATTTAGATGATCTAATATACATGTAATTGAATACATATATATATATAGTGATGAAAATTGTGTTCCCCTTACACCATTTATGTTCATAAAAACATTATTCAATCATATAAGTTAAAAATATTAATAAGGTGTAGCCATCATAATCCTACCTCTTCCCTATATCCATGGGGTGAGGTAAATATCAAATCCATCATGTCGGATATTCCTCACATCCATGTCATAAAATTACTGGAGTAATAGATTACATAATAAGATATATTCAAGGGAATAAAATAATTAATAATGAATAATTCAAGTTTAAATGACTACCTCTTAATGACATTGTCCCATTTTATAGACCTCATTACGGTCCTATGTTTTCATTAATTGACTCATATATTACCTAATATACGAGTTAATGTTTGTTTTCATTCATTATTCTTAACATGAATTCATATTTGAACCACCCATGATTTCATCTAATGAAAATTATTTGATTCATATTTACATTAAATATATACATTCATTAAATATGACTAATATGTTGTCGAATGGTATCATACCAGGAAAGTCTGCCAGGGAGAAAAATCCCCTGACCATTTATTAAAAAAGAAAAAGAGTACAAAGGACCGAGCAGTTCCTAAACAAAACACCATAACATCACCGGATTCCAAACCCTTCAACCTCTCTAACCCATCATTGACATTCACTACCGGTGTTGACATGAAATCACCGGGAACACTTCACGGGCCACAGACCAGACAGGCAAACATCATACCACAAATTCACAAAAAACCAGCAGAAAACCAAATCACAATTTCAGAATCAATTAACCTGCTGCAAAAACACCACAGCAAGTCTGTGCAAATATGATCCGCCACCATGAAGCCATCACAGACCGTCACCAATCACCCGAAACCAAGATTTCGGTCACCAATAATGCATCACCGGTCGCCGGAATCGGAGCCGAGTCCACACCGAGCGTCGCAACAACCATCGCACCACAAAACCAAGAAAAGCACATAGAAAAAAGAGAACGAACACAAACCAGGCCAGATCTCGCTGGTAGGGGACCCCTCCGCAAGCCTATGCTGCAAATCCCAGCGCCGCCTTCAAAACCGCACCCGGGGCCAGATCTACCCATCACACCCGCAGACGACGCGAATCGCAACATCAACCCCCACACCGCAGCATCGACCGCCCGGGACCAACATCGCGGCGCCATGGAGAACCCTAGCCAGAGGAATCACGCCGCAGCAAGGATGTTCACCAGAGAGAAATCGACGCCACTGGAAGACCCGCGAGCCACGAGTACGCCGAGCAGAAGGGGAACAAGGCAGATCTGCAATGGGGTAGCGGAAGGCGGTGCCGAGGGAAACCTAACGTCGAGAGAGGCCCCTTACGGGCTCATCTTCCCTCTCGAATGGTATCATATGCAATGCCTTATGATACACCTTATTCGTAACATTTAATATAGATAATTATATGTGAAATATAAAAGGATTTAAGGAATATATCATTCAATATCCAAAATATAATATATCCACAAATACATTTTTTCATTCAAACTTATATTATACAATATTAAATTATGTTTGAAACCATATCCTCAAACCATCTATATATATTGAAATAAATTTTTTAAAACTATTTTGAAATTTTATTTGTTTCACATAATCTAATGTTATTTTATAATAGTCAACCAAAACTATTTTCATAATAAATTTTAAAAGTATTTTTAAGCATCTATCTTAGTAAAAGTAAATACCCCTTCTAAGAACCTTTTATTATAACCCTTTGGGTATTTTTTAATTTTTTTTAAAAAAATAAAAATTCATAAATTCATAAATGTAATGCAAGAGAGACCTCTATCAACTAATTAATTACAGTAAAGATTCAATGGGAACTCATGTTATCTACATTAAACACATAAATATCTATACCATTTTCCACTAGATGCATAAAATTAAATAATGAAATTTTATATGATACATTTTTCTAAGACATCATTAAAAAACTAAACACGGTGTTTCTTAAAATTCTATAAGACAGATCTAGGTGAAAGAAAAGTTGGTTAAGGCCACACCTAATAATGTTTTCTAAAATAACCTAATGAATAAATTATAACAATAATATAAAGAACAACATGTCTTATGATAATGTCTAATGAAATGGTTTGAGTGAATGCTGAAATCCTAGAGAGGATCTATCATGATAAATTTTTATTGATTTAATTAACTGAAATAACCTGAATCTTAGTTTCTTTATTTGATGTAGATTTTGGTAATTACAACCCCCATTTTGTTTTCCCATAATTTCATCAATATGATAAGAAGTGTAATATCTATTTTGTTTATGAACATATCGTCTTATGATATTAATGATTTTTTATATTTCCTTAGATACTAGTGCGATGGTGCTGATATTATTGTGTCACTCCCTCTAATTTCCATACAATCCTATGAGGAAGGTGGGATTTATCTTTTTTTCTCCAATTATTTAGATGTGGATAAAGTTTGAAGATATTATAAGATTATAGAAATATCTTGATAGAATAATATTTGTTTAAAAAAATGTTCCAACCTTCAACAAAGAATGATAAGATTGATTATTTATAAACTGAGGGTTAAATATTTGATAAATTATGAAATTCACACTTCCAATATATTAATCCCTAGAGAACCAATAATATAATAATAATTACATTATCATTAATTTAAGTATGCATGAAAGTCTTGAAGACAATATAAATATCACCAAATAACATAATATTATTTTCTATGATATTTATTATATCATTTATATTACTAGGAGCCTTTTTTAGCCTGTCTTCCTTTCTAGATATTAACCATGCCTTGAATAAGTAATATTATTCATTCACTAAATGAATGAATAAATATTTTTAATATTCATAATATTTTGAAAAAATATTTATTTTAATATTAAAATGACATAAAATATTGATGGAATACATGAAACAAAGAAATTAAAAATAATTGTTTTCCTCAATCTTGAGAAGAAAATTTATTGACATAATAAAATTAAAATAAAATATAATGGAGATTAATAAAAAATATTTTTTTGACCCTATATTTTTCTTCCATAGTGGAATCTAGTGATTCCTTCTAATGTCCAATATTTGTTTCTTATAATACATAAATTCAGGCATGAAGAAAATGGTTGTGTTGCAATATCAAAAACCACATTTGAATGTTCACATTGTAAAATAATCCATTTTTTCTAGATATCTCCTCAGGATAGTTTCATACATGTTTAATAAAAATATATGTTTGATACTTATAACCTTTAATTAATAAAATTAACCTTTCAGTACACCAGTGATATGAATTTTAATGTGAAAGTCCTATTTCAATTAAATGGTCTGAAATAATTTTTTTATTAATATGTAACTGTAAAATATTTCCTTGAATTATTCATTAATAACATATAATGTGTGACACTATATGTATGACTAAATTCACCATGAACATATGTAATCATATATTATGAAAAAAATATGTTTTTGAGTCATGATATGAATTGATAAAAATTTTAATAACCCAGGATAATTTAAAATGTTAACATACCTGAATACCCAATGATATGTAAACATATGGAATTCCTAAAAAAGGGATCATCTTAATAATATCTATTCTTAAATATTATTAAATGTGAACTTTATGAGATGAAATTTCATCCATATATGAGTATCTGAGACATGATAGTTTGTAACATATGTATCCATTCAAATGATGTCATATAATCGTATTCCATAAAACATATGAATATCACCATAAAACTTTAAGGTTATAAATATAGTGGTGAAATTTTTTTTAAAAGGTTGGGGCTGAAGCCTCATTTATTATTAAATAAAATCAAAGACCACTTTAAATTCGTATAGGGAGACCCATTACATATCCAAAAGACCCAGTGGGCATTTAGGCCATTACATGGCCCGTAGGCCCATTTTTTTGGCCCAAATCCCATTCTGTGAATAGTACTGCTACAGTACCCGCAATAGTTACAGTACTCTACCACCACTCCAGTGACCTGCCGTAGCTACAGTGGCCGCATTTGCTATAGTTTGACCGCTGCTATAGTACTCTACAATATACTACAGTCCTACTCCCAAAGGGTTTTGAACCCCCATTATTCATGTAGAATTAAGGGGTGCATACCACTAAGCCAAACCCCAAAGGCATTATCACATTAATGCAATATAATATAATAATCAATATGTGAATATAAATTCATTATTTTTGAACTCGATGATTATAAATAACAATTTAATGCACAAAGTAGTTGGTTCTAGTGAAAAAACTCTAACAGAATAAAATTTTAATATGGCCAACTACAATGACTGGTAATTTCTCACATGTTAAAAATGTTTTTAATGTGTATTGTTATAGATCATAGGCTTACCAAATTTTGATATCTATAGTTGGAATAACATATGTTTATTTGGATAACCTTCTTACTACGACATCACTACGTTTCGAAACTCTTTATTGTAGTATTATCACCATGTATACACTACATATTCCATTTTCCTAAATATAACATTATTTGTAATAAAATATTAAAATCAAATGATAGTAATGATAATTATAAATAATCAAACAATATTTAATTAATAATTTAATTTTTAATAAATATTTCATTTTCTTTCATTCTCAAAAATCTTTTCATGTATAGGGTTTTAGATAATTTGGTCATATATATTACATACAAAACCAAAAATTCAAAAGTTTTCTCTTCCACTTAGTGTAAATTTTTTCACAATACAACACTTTTAAAATGATAAAATTTTGATTTTCATTAAATATATTCATTATATTCATCTTGACTTCATCATTCATCATTAAAAACTATTTTTTAAATATACCAGATAAGGGGAAGAGGATTAGTTAGGGGAATAGATAAAGAATAAAATAATCCTATTAGTCCCTTTCAATTCCATGAGATCATATAATAGAGTGTTCCTTTAATATAATAAACATAGATCTTAAATAAGAATTTACATACACATTAAATAAGATTTAATACATAATCATTTTTATAGAATACATTTTAAAAATTCATTAATTGAAAAAAATAATAATGAGGTCTTCAAAGATGAAATGAGAACCCACAAAAAATTTTTTCAAAAAAACATACATGTTTTACATTAAAGGGAATAGTCATTACTTTATAAAAAATATCATTATATTACATTATGAAATTAAAATATTTCCATAAAAACATTTTTCTATCATATAAAATTAAATTATGCTCGTTGAATAAAAATAATTATAGAACCTTTATAAGAACCCTTAAAATTGAAGAACCTACTCAATAAATTCCCCAATAATTCTTGAAAAAATATAATAGTTACCTAATGAACTATAGAGAAATACTGGGCTCACCAATTTTTATACAAAATTTCCCCTGACTAAAACTTAAATAAAACACATAACATATTTCATTTAGATCATCAAAATAATAAAAATAATCCTCTATGTAACACATTTTTGGATATTAATTTTTTAATTTCATTTTAAAACACAATTTTCATAACTAAAACAACCATAATAAAATGGAATAATTATATTTCATTTAATAAATAATGGATAATTATAAATGAATAAAAATATTGGATAAATTTTTTGGTGATGGTAAAAACAAATGATGTTATATTATTTAAAAAAACATTTGTTTTTTTAAATTATAAATAAAGGAAAACATTATGTTTGAAATATGAAAAACATTTATTTCAAATAAATCTATAAAAATTAAAAAGAGTTGTAAAATAAAAATTTTAATTATTTTATTAAATTTTTTAATATTCTATAAAATAGTAATGGAATAAAGGAAAAATATTATAAAAATTTATTTAAAAATGTTTAAAACTAGGTTTTAAGATAAAATATCCCTTAATTATTGATAACTGTTCAACCAATTGAACATGAAGAAAATAAATTTGAAATAATTTTTAATCATATTAATTTTTAGATAATAATGATAACATTTCTCTTTATGTTATATTATACACTACATAAAACATCTACTTAAAATATCGTAGTCTCAATGAAGTAGAATTGTGACTAAAATACCCTTATGTTATGTATAAATTGTTACAAACATTAATTTTTTTCCTTAATAATAAATATATATTATTTATTTTCCTACATAAAATTACTTTCCTGTTCATTATCTTATATTATTCCCTTTATTTCACTTTTTACCATGTCATACATTTTTACGTAATTCATTAAGTTTACTTCAGACAATATGAGGAAGATTGGATCATATGTCTATAATTACATTTGTAGGATTCCTATTATCAAATAGATCATTATTATAAAAATTATAGAATATTATTAATTTTATAATAATAATTTTAAAAATTAATTATTTTCTTAGAAACAACTATGTTGGATATTGAGGAAAAAATAATTGTATTACAATCATAGAGATATTATTCTGTATGCACATATGAGTAATATTTATATTTTTCAATGAACAAGAGGGAATAAAGGTCTGTACATTTTTTTATTTATCTAATTATAATTACCTCAGAAATATCATATTACTTTTTTATATCCACTTACATATGATATCCATGTGAGGTGGTGATGAAAACTAAAATACACCAGTTTGTAATGTGTCTGCACGTACACATGAACGATGTTTTAATTTTTTTAAATGGTAATGAAATAATTATAATATTTATTTAAAATTATATAAGTAGATTAAAATCATTTATGTCATATTATTTTATTTTGGTCCTTCATTATGACTAACCATAGGTTAACAGTGATGATAAATGACATACATCATCTCATGAGGGGGTACTCCACATGTATTCACGAGCCATATTTTTAATGTATGTGGGATATATATATGTTTTTATTTGAAAATGGTTATGATATGATTCATGGAGATAAAAAATGAAATAATAAGAAAACAACCGGTTAAGTATTGTAACTCTTATTTAGAAAACCTCCATAGGTTTATACTTAAATCCATCCTAGGATGGTATTCTGATCAACTATGAAATATAGGACAAGGGGACTGATGTTAAGAATGGATTGGGGTAGGGAATGTCTATGCTATGTGGGACTTGAATAATTGAGAAATTACGTGAAGGAGCATCATTATAAAAGTGTGGGAGAGGACACACATGGAAGGTTTCAAAAGAATATAATATATTAATTTCTTAATCAATCCATGTGGTTCAAGAATGACTCATTTTTAATGAATATATATGATTGGTTAAATATATGATACAAAAATATGACAGAGACATGTTTTTTAGTTTGTCAAAACCCTTATTATTTTATTTTTAACCTTTTAACCTTTTTAACTCTTACTATTGGAAGTAGTTTTCTACCAATGCTACGATTCATAATAACAGAAATTAAGGTGGAATAATTAATTAATTTTAAATTATTATTTAAAATATGGATTCCATTAATCAAATTTAACATCTATTTGTCGAAGAAATTATTTTTAAAATATCCTCACAAAACATGAGGAAAAAAATTTCCAGCTCAATTCCTTTGATTTATAAATAATAATTTTGTTCTAAACTCATGTTTAATATTTATCCAAATAAATTTATGTGAATTATATATAATTAAAAGAAACTAATTTAATTTTAATGTAATTCCATAACAAAATGATACTTTTAAAATACCTGACATGAAATGACATTTCTCTTAAAAATTGGTATTTTCTAATATTATCATAAAAATAAACTATTTCAGAAAGTTATATGAAATTTAATATAATATAATTTTGAATTAATGATATTAAAAATGGTATCCATTTGAAAAATAATATTATAGAATTTTTAAACTAAAATTTTGAATAAAACATTATAATAAATGAATATCAATTTAGTTAGAATAAAACTATTTTTTTTATGTAGAAATAAACTATTTTTCTAAAAATGAATACTTCCCAATGAAATATAATTAAATCATATTAATAAAGAATGAAATATATCTATTTTTAATATTATCTGAGATTTAAAATTCTTTCCCTTATTGATAATTATTCCCCAGAAATTTTTATTCACGACTTAATAAAGTGGGGATATTTTTCCATCTTATAATTTTTAGATTACATAAATGTTTATTCAATAGTTTGATTTTTACACAAAACCATAAAAATTTTAACCACCATATTATATAAAATTTTCCCAAATTATCAAAAATATGAACATGCTCTTCCTCATAAGAAATGATCTCTTCTCTCAAAACATGATATCCATATGGAATATACTTTCATAATAAAGAAAAATAAAATGTATCATGAACATGAGATAAACATAGAAAAAATCAACATGGTAATAACTTAATCCAATCATATATTGAATTTTATAAGTTTTAATGAACAATGGATTAACTATCATATCTAATCAAAATGAATAAAATTTTTATGAATATATATTTTAAGAAAAACATGATCTAATATTTTAAACCATATCTCTTTCCTTGGGTTATCTACATAACTTTTATTCCTTCTCTAAGCTACCCTCATATGATACTAAATCAACTTCACTTTCTCAAACATCTCCTTTACAAAGTATTTTCCCTACAACATTATTTCATAAACGTTTTCCCAAGATGCTGGTGTCCAACACCAATTTCAACAAAATTATTCAAAATAAACCATTCATATACTAGAATTAAATATGTTTTTATAATAAAATTGAACGTTTCAAACATTTTATACCAAATTCCTTGGTAATCCAATGAAAACTATAAAAGAAAATTTTAAGAATCCCAAATTTTTCTGTCGGAGTATCTAACATATTGAGGATAAAAATTTATAATGAAATTTAATTCTATAGAAAATAATGTTTGACAACATTTATAAATATTTGATGTAATTCTAGGATTCCGACCAGATATAAAAAAAATTTGGACCCTATAAAATCTTATTTTATTTGAAATGAATTCTAGAAATATGAACCAAGGTCATATTATCACTAGTAAGAAAAAATGTGCTGATTTAGTAAAATTATCAAGAATAAAACATATAAAATTATTAAATATAGACATATTTTTTAATCCAAACACAAAATCCATTGATATATTCTCACAGTCTAATTCATTCACTAGAGGAGGACTAAGTATCCCAATTGGTAATATTTATTCCACCTTAACCTATTTATAATTGAAATGTTTATTGGTAATTTTAGAAAAATATCAATTTCATTCCATCATAAAATATGTTTTCCTAAAGGTATGTTTACACCTTATTACTGCCCCAGTGAGTATAAAATTGAGTGTTATGTGCTTTACTTAGTAATTCATTCCACAAATGAGAATCAAGATCCACAGAAATTCTTTTTATATATCTAAAATCACTTTATTTTCTAATGTTAAATTTAGAAAACATTGAATTAATAGAAAATTATAAATTTTACTATAAAAAATGATCCTCATTCATAGATTTATTAATTCTATATAAAAATGAAAACTATAGTTACACATGAAACAAGAAAGAGGAAGTTCCTAAATGAACAATGTCTGGGCAAGAAATAATTAAATCATTAACTAATGGGCCATATTCTATTTTTAGCATAGTAAATGAAGTATTATACTTCTTAGATAAAGCATGGAATACTTTTCCTTCATTTCATAGATTGTATTTAATGATGTAGTCGTATTCCATTATCTATTATAGCCATATTCCTTATATAATGTTTTATTCTATTTGAGTTAATATATATATCAAAATTTAATGATAACTATATATTTCCCATTTTAGTATATATAAATGATGTCTCTATGATTTTAATGAAAACCCCATAGATTCCAGTTCAAGGTCTTATGTAGAATAATTTATCGCATGAGGATTTATTTTTTGTGAAGAAAAATAAATTAATCGATCATTTTGTAGAAGAAAAAAAAACTATGACCATTCAAATAATAATTTTATAGACAAAAAATACCCAGATCTGGAGTTTTGGATGAAAATTAGTGAATTCACTATTCGTAGTTTCAATTCAAGGAATCATTCATCACATTATTTTATATAGATTAATTTAACACCATTTCTAATTAACTGAGTTAGTGGGATATATAACAAATAAAATATTTCAATAAACTATTTGTAGTAACCCACTAATCCACAAAAACAGTAAATATCTCTAAAATTTATAAGTCTGGTAGACTCATTAACCACATTAGTTTTAGATGAATCTATATTTATTAATATGTATTTTAAAAATGTAAATGGAAATAAATTTTATTCTACCAAAATTCACATTTACTAAATTTTACAAATAAATAGTTTTTATTTATTTTTCATAGAACGATCCTTGATTTATTTTCATTATAATCATAAATTTTATAATGTATAATCCTTTATCGAAAAAATATTCCACAAATTAATCAAATAATACATGAAAAAAATATATCATTGGGTATATAAATAATGTTGGATCATTTAAAAACCCAAAGGGAATAACCATGAACTCATAATTCCTAATATAGTCTCAAATGTTGTCTTTGGAATGTTATTCTTATTCACTATAAACTAATAATACCTAGACATGAAATAAAAAATAAAAAATGAAGGAACTCCTTTTATTAGATAAAAAATTATTCTTTATGATTAAATTAATACTTATTTTTAACAAGGATGTTATTAAATTCTCTATAATCTATTCAAAGACTCATCGATCAAAATTTAATTTTATCAAGAAAATAGGAACACCCACGATGATGTGTTATGATGAATAAATCCTTTATCAGGAAACCCTCTTGAATTAATTTTTAATTATAACATTTCAACTTGATATATTTGATAAGTATGTTAAAATATTATTTTAGCTTCATGATTTAAGTAATTATTAAATTCAATATCCCGATTAGGTATAATACTAGGAAATTCATTATGAAATATATCTAAATATTCATTTACTATAAGAATGTCAAAAATTTGATTATTTTTATTCATTTAAAAAATATATCTATGATTAATTTCATTTCTATATTTAATCAATTTCTTGACTTCTTAATACATTATCAAAGGTATGATTTTTTGTATATACAATCTAAAAGTAATTCAAAAAAAATATTTATCTCTATAGTCTATCATAACATGATAAACAAAAATCCTTTCAATACCCAAAATATAATAAACCCTTACAAGTGGAAACAAAGAAATTATTATAGGTGAATACTTTAAATGGAAAATATGATGGATATTCTTAAAATTTCTTCTTTCTTTAATACTACCATGTAAATTTTTTAAAAAACTTATAGGTTAATTTCTTAAAGACAATTTCTAAATTTTCAAAAAAATCTCAAAAATATTATAATGTCTATACCTGAAATAAAGAACTATGTTGGTAAAATATTAATAATTAGGTAATGTAACTAACACCACATTACTACTTGGTCAATTTTTTATAATATAGATGTAATGGATTTATCTATACTTTTCCTCTTATGATCTTGAACACTTATATCCATTACTCCTAAATTCAGAAAAATACTCACATAATGACCCACTTCATTAAAATGAAAACATGATACAATAAATTTTTACTTGTTTGATTGATCATTAATGTGATCTATTTCATTGCATCTATTAGAAGCATACCAAAACATCTCACATTAACTTCATTTCCAAGATTTCATAATACACTTAGTAAAGTGATTTTTAACACACTTATCACAAGATTTAACCTTTATGTTCTTTCCATTATATTTATTCATTGGATGCTTCCCCATTTCTAGACACTTATACCTCAATTTCTAGTTACTATTGTAGAACACATGATCTTCAAAAAACTCCATTTTTTCATTCTTGTAACTTAAAAAAATTTTCTCAAAATTCTTAAATTCACAATAATCCATTACCCATAATTATTATGGAATTATTCTAGAGAAAATTTTTTAATTTTACTATCAACATACCATATATAACTTATTGAAAATATTTATATTCTGTTGAAGTTTTAATTATAAGAAAGAACTAGATCTTCCTCCTTATACGTTAATTTTAATAATTTATCTTCCATCCCAATTTTAATAACCTTATGAAAATATTTTTCGTGGATTATATTCATAAAATCATTCAATTTCAAAGAATAAATATAAACTCTTTCCTTGGCATGACATAAATTCCCATCCACATATCATCTTCTCCATAAAAGTTATAGTTAGCTTTAATTTCCATTTAATTCTCTAAGAAACTCATGAAATTGAATATATTTTCCATAGAATTAATTCATCCCTCGTCAAGTGATGGACTAGATTATCCATTTAATTTTGAAATGTTTTGTTTTCTGAAATTCTCTAATACATATATAATTCTCTACAGTGAATGTGATTTATCTCTAACATGAATTCCATCTTCATTAATATCATTCATGAACTTATCCATCACCTCAAAAAACTACACATTTATGATTCAATTTGTTATTGGTTTCCCATTTTGAAGTATTATTTTTTATTGGTTACTTATAATATGGGATTCCCTATTTCCTCCATTCAAAAATATTCTAAACAAACATAGATTAAATTAAGATACTTTTAAATATTCAAAATTTATCTCATGATAAAAATAAATTTTGATCTTTTAATAGTTATAACTTAAATTATCCAAAGAAAAAAAATTACCTAAAATGTTATCTAATACTAAGTATATGTACCTGATCCTTACTCAAATCATAATAATGTTTTTTATAATAATTGATTTTCTAGTAACCCCAAATACATTTTTATGGTTAGCGTTTTAAATAATATGTTTTTAAATATTACATAACATGGGAATGAATTAACATTAGGTTGCATCCACTCAGTACCTATTTTTTTCACAAAACAATTCCTTTAAAATGAAGAATTTTGTTTCATGAAATAATATTCACAAATTTCAACTTGACATAATAATTCAAAAATAAAACCAAATAATAACATTTTAAAATATTTTTTTGGGCACAAAATATAAATAAAATAAATTAAAAAATATGTAAATAAAACCATTAGTCTATTTGAAACCCATGAGATCAAATAAGATTGTTTGACTTTCGCATAATGAACTTTGAACTCAAATAATCAATTACTTACAAATGAAATATTTTTTACTATATAAAATTTTTCCAAAAATCATTTATATTAATATATAAATTTAAAATAATAATGATGTGGGTTTCTTATGAAACATGAGAACTAATGAAATAAATGATTCTTAAAAGAAAATATTTTTACATTTAAAGGGAATAATATTTTTTGTAAACAAAAGTTCACTAGCTTATCCTATGAAATGAAATTATTTTCTTGAAAGCACATTATGAACCATAAAAGAGACATGTAGATTATTTATGAAATAATATTCTTATAACCCTTACAAGAACCCATAAAATGGAATAAAAACTCTTTTAATTTTAACATAAATTTATAGAGAACATAATCATTAAAAAATGAATTGGTGATCTATATCAGGCTCACCCATCATCATTAAAAATTTAAAAGGACCACATAATTAATGAAACACATAAAATATTTCATTTACTTCCTCAAAATCTTAAAAATATTCATTTTAACCCACAGGTAATGCATTTTTAGATATTAACATATCCACCTACTTTAAAACCACAATTTCAAAACTAAAATACCATTAAAGTAGGTAAAGAGGATTTTATGGAATATAAAATGGAAGATTATAATGGAATTAAAATTTAAAATAAATGTTGTGCTTGAAAAAAATATTTTGTTTTTTAATCACTAAAGAAACATTCGTTTTAAAATTTTTAAACAAAGTTATACATTCTGTCTGAAATATGAAAAAATATTCAACTCAATGTCCTTTTTAAGAAAACCAAATGAGAGGTACAATGAAAATTTTAATCCATTTATAAAATTATTTAATAATTCTTAAAACCATATGGATGTTTTTGTACAATATAATAATGAAATGATGAAAGCATTTTAGAAATAGTTTTTAAGAAATAATATCCCTTGTGACTGATAAATTTTTAACCAATGACAGATTTGAGGAAAAATAATTAATGGAATTTATAGAAAAAATCACATTTACAAAATAATGATAAAATACATTCATAAGGAAATTTATACATATCAAAAAATAAATCATGTGGTGAAAATAGATTAAGTATAGCATATTGAGAATTGAGACAAGAATTATTATACCAAGAGTCCGACTTCTTATACATGTTTCTTATCTTCTGTGATAATAAAGGTTTATTTATTATTTAAATGAATAAGATTATTTTTCAATATAATTATATTTTATTATTAAGTTCAATCCATGTATTTATATGTCATACATAATAGATTAATTGATTATCTGTATGTTGGACGTTTTGAGGATGTTTACATCTGAATATCTAGTCGAACTTGGTAGGTTGACTATTGTCAAATGGATAATGATTATATGATTTTTAGAAACAAAATCAAGTTATAATTATTACTTTTAATAATTTGGTTTTCATTTATAATGTAACACCCCAGGATTTTATGGTATGAACCTTCTTAAATTTTACTTTCTTCAACAACATAGGTTTTACACACGAAAAAAATTAAACGAACAATGATAAAAAATTAATTATTATTATTTTAAAATGACCTTTATAACTATGGAATTAAATTTGCAGGATTGAATAATATTATGAAATTTATATATTATATCAAATGTTTTTAGAAGAATGAATTCAATTTTACATATTAAATGTTATAATTCTCTAAAATCCATTTTACAACATTATAATGGCCAACACATTTAAAATATAATTTTGCTGCTTTAGTAAATTGAATTTAGAAAAATAGACATAAACAATTTTAATCAGAAAAATATTTAGAGCCTGATAGGATGAACATTATTTTTGGGCGAATAGTAATTTTACCCTTTGTAATTTTAATGTTACCTTTATGAAAAGTAATATGACCCTTATAAATAGTAAACCAGCCAAATAAATAATAGCCTCACCCCTGAATGTATAAATACAATTTAAGAATCTTATAAATAAATTTATGATAAAAACCAACTATAAGTAAGTGAATATTTTTAAAATTAATAATTTAGTGTTGGTACATTTGTAAGACAGAAATATTTAATTACAATTTTATAATTAGTAAAATTATATAAAAGAAAATAAATTTTCATAAAATGCGATCATAAATAATTTTTTTTGTATTATGATTTTCGTATATTTTAATGAGTCCTTAGTTAATTTTTTATAGTTTTATAAAATAAGTTGTAATTTTAAAAATAGTTTTTTTGTAAATGTTGAATATAATTGATAATGAAATTTATAATTTTTATAAAATTATTTTAGAAAAATGTATTTCATTTTTGAATTATTCATGTCAAAAAATGTTTAGGGTTATGTTTTTATAATTTTTGAAAATACATGAATTTTTGGTGAATAGTAAAATACGATAATTTAGGATAAATGCTAAATACATGAATTATGGATTCATAGATGATATATAGCTGATATAAGCACCCTTAGTTAGAACTAACATACAATTATTACTGTATTCAATCACATTAATGAACACTATTTCTGGTTTTGAAAAAAATAATAAAATAATGAATAAAATAATGAGAATCACCCCTCTCCTCCACTACAAATACCTACCCTCACCCCTCTTCTCCTCATATCTCAAAGAATTCACGCTTCTAAAATTTCTAACTAAATCCTCTTACCTAGTCACTCCAACAATTCTACGATCACTTGGTCATACTAAAATACAAAAACTAATCCTCTTAAGGAGGTTCTTCAAGGATGAGTATTTAAGAGTTAAAATCCTCTTCCTATTCCATTAAGTTTATTTTCACGTTCTTTAATATTATTTTTATCTTCTCACATCCTCAATTTAAATTATAATTATAACACAAATATCATCTATATACAGGAATTATATAATTGTAATTTCATATGTTTACTCAAAATTCTCTCTCTCTCTTTCTCTCTGAATTTAAAATGAAATCATCATCCTGGAGGAGCTGATTTATAACCATCGTGGATGACCGATATTCATTTTTAAATTTATTTTCAAAGTATGGTAATAAAAACATTTTTATAGTTTAAAAACACTATAATATAATTATTACATAATTTATTTTTTTCTATAAGTATCATATTTACATAATGGTAAATGATAATACAAAATTAGTTCATTATGATCAATAACAGTCATAATAATGCAAATGATTATCACTAAATTTATTATCTAATTATTTATCCTCGAACTATTTAAAAATGAAATATATAACCATTTAGAATTATGGATGTTCATTAATATCATTTCAATTAAATCCTGGACAATTATACCCAATCCACATGAACATCCATACTCAACCACAAGTTTATCGATCATAAAAACCAAGAAAACAAATGATTTCAAGAAAAAAATTTGTATCTTATAACTAATATAAATGGAAATAAATGAACCCAATAAAACTAAAATAAATTCAATACATTTATATAAGTTTATGAATTATTTAATTAATGGATTTAATTTTATTATCCAGGTCATTATGGTCAAGTATAGAATACATTCATACATAAGGTAATGGTTTCTCAATCAATTTAATTTATGTGATATATTCCTTACTCACCACTAATTATGCTGTGTGGTGTTTGAATAATCCCTATTTATGTATAATATCATGAATATATATATTTTAATTGTATTATATTTTTCATTTAATTATTATTTCTTTTGGGTCATATGATACAATTGATTACAATGTTGTACGAGATTCTACCCGAACCCATATTTATTCCTTTGGGTTAATTTTTCTTCATATTTACCCAAATGTAATACTTCATTATTACTGAATATTTTTTTATAAAATAAGAGTATATGTTCCAAAATCATATATCAAAATTATATCATACCTTGTTTATGGGTATATAAATGTTTTATGAAGATTTTATTCTCAATTCTACCTGATAAAATAGTCTGATTAAAGGGAACGTCATAATTTCTTACACATATTTTTGTGTAATCAAAAATATTTTTTAAGCCACTATTAATTTTTTAAACTCACACATTTTATCACTAGAAAATATATTTTTTCATTTATGATTTTATTCAAAACATAATTTCATTTTCACTTTAAAATCTATTTAAGATTTTCCTCAAACTACAATAAAATGATTTATTTATAATGTTTCTTTAAAACTATTTTTACATAATTTAACCTAAATGGAACAAAATATATGCCTAAAATATAATTTCTATTTCCTAAAATTTTCTTCTCTAGGATATACATTTTTGAAATATTAATTTATGATAAATACAAACTATTTTCCCAAAGAACTCTTATTTCCAATGTAGAAAGGGGTTTTATCGTCTCACTTTTACTTATTTGAGATGTTTGCATTCTTCACCATGATTTCCTTGTGTATGGTGTATATAATTACCTTTAATATAATATATCATGAAATCTATTATTATCATGAAATTATATATATCATTTAATTTTAAAAATGAGTAAGTTTTTAATGTTTCAACGTTGTATGAGGCACTTTGGACTGTTTAAAGATTGTTTTCCCAAAGAATTTATCAATGATTTATTAGAGTAATTTCATCTATGATAGTTCAAAGTGGTACACGACACTTTTATTTAATGATATAATTTTATTTCAAATATTAGAAATGTATTGGAATTATCAAGTGATGTGTGGTCCCAGAATTGCCCCTCGATGCATCGGTAGGTCACAAGACAAAAAATAGAAATGGATTTTGGCCAAGGCCATACCCATGTATTTTTATTAGTATTCGTCAAGGCCTCAAAAAATGTTTTGTGATGCCTAGAATACGAATTCCTTAGTTATCATATTAGTAATTTAAATTATATGTTATTGTTTGACTAGTAGAACATCTATTGTTTGTTTTATTATAGAATCAAATTCATCTTTAATTCCTTCAATATTTTTATTAAGATAATGTGCTAATAGAATGTGTTATTTAGTTAATATCTATGCCTTATTATTTATGCTATTGTTTTGTTACATACCCATACTAAGCACATGATCTCACCCCTTTTATATTTTTCTTTCCCCTAGGTTTCTAAGAGGTATATTAGGAATAACTTGAAGGGGTGTTATCAATAGAGTTTCTACGTTGTTTTCATTTAAATTAGTAATGTAATGTTCATGTATATAATATATTTTCCAAAAATACTGAATTCTTGTTCCTTTAGGATGCTTCTTCCTTGTTTAAATGCCAATGTAATAAAATAATGCAACTGATCAGGGATATTGAGGTTGGGTTCTTTACAATTGGTACTAAAGGAAGTTTAGTATAAGACTTGTAAACTTTATGTATAAAACAAGTATTAGAGAACATAAACCTAAAATAGACATTGAGGATAATAATAGAAGAACTTCATGGAATTTAGGTAAGGTATATATTTTGTGCATTTTCCAAGAAATACTTCCATGTCTGGACAATACAAGTGTAGTCGTTTTGGTTTAGATATTCTTAGGGGTAACAACTCTAACAACGTATCCCAGGTTTGATATTTGGTAACCTAGTTCATGAAAATGGGCCTTACATAACACTTAGTTTGAAACTCCTAGGGTATATTCTTAGGACAATTCACATTGTTATTAAAACAATTATAAAGGATTTAAAGGTAAACATGTCCCCAAAGAAACCATTTTTATGATTACAAGATTAGCTATGCTATGGTTTTTAATTTTTGTTAACTATTTCACTAGTATTGGGAATATAAATTATGTTTTATAGTGTTATGATCCAATATAGTTTATGATTTTTTAAAATGTTTCATACTAGAATAAATGGGAATAAAATCAATGTGTATAATTCAAAGAGTATGAATGATCATTTCTTTGATGGGGTTAAGCAAGTATTTTGATGGGTACTAGTCACTCAAAAATTCTCATCACATGAGGGGATAGTATCATGTACCAGAAATAAGGAGAATGAGTTTTCTAAGTATTATGGATTTGGAAGGAAGAAAGAGAAGTATATGACAACTAGGAAAATTATAGATAAAGGGAAGAATAGAAAGAAGTATTTTTCCACATGTGATAATTATAGAATGAAACACCCTGGTAAATGTTTGAATGTAATGGGAGTTGACAACAACTATAGAGAGAAAGGCCACCGTTCTTTTGATTTCAGGGAAAATAATTTTTTTTCAAATGTTCAATGCTTCATCTTTAAGGATATGGGACATTATGAAAATCAATGTCTTGAGCATTAAAGGAATATACCCAAACAGAGGATAGTTGAACATGGTCAAGCCTATGCTTCCACCACAGATGAAGAGTAGTGATTAATATTATTGTGTTTGGATTCATGAACTATGTTATTAGAGTATTTTATCAATAATGATTTTGTTATAATAATCACGTGATATATAAAGATTTTACTATAGTACTGTTCCATTATGTATTTATTTATGTATGATTATAACAATGAAAAGTGACTTGGTATAAAGATAACATATTGGGAAAGTATATGAAGGATAAAAAAGAAAACCCTTAATATATTATTGCTAATAGCATATAGATTTTTGAATAAAGATATGGTCAGTTTGGATAATGTAAATTTGATTAAACTTACTATATAGGAACTAAATAATGTTCTATTAACAAAGTGTTTTATTCTATCATTGGTATAGTCTACGACATTATGAATTTAAGGAATATATCTAATTTCCATGGTTTTACCTAAGGAATAAGGAATCATAAACATATTCTACATGATTTTATAGTATTTAATGTTTTTTCCATGATTCATGAGAATACATGGATAATGCACTCACATGTTGGTTTTTGATTTTTAAGAGAAACTTATAGGTGATTTATAGGTTCATTATTAAATTTTTTTATCCTTGTTTCTAAAGTGTTGGATCAAGATATTTTGGAAAAGTTTAACCATTTATAAAATGGTTTATATTGGTCATTGTATGAGGATTTAAAGGTTAATTTATTACCTCACCACATGATACAACATGTTCTAAGAGATGAATTATATATAGTTTGTAGTGCAAATAATGGATAAGATCGTGCTTATAGAATACAAATGTATATTTATATTTTTATATATTGAAAAAAAATTCAACTCTAGGAAAAGAGTCTGGACCAATTTTTTCCTATTATCAAAATTTTGTATGACGTCAATGTCATATTTTATAACTATAGTTTATGGTTTTGTGATGATTAACTTTATAATTACCATGCCATCTACAATTCTCCATCATAACTTGAATGTTATATTTCTCATTCATGTCATTGGTTTCACCTCCCACTAATATTCTTTAACTCGAAAGCATACTTTTTTGGTGACCAACTCATTTACCTTAACATCTATTTGAGATGATATTTTATTAACCCTATTTTAGATGTGGTTTTCCCACAAAGTAACACTAATGTATCAACAATTAAATTTTAAAGTCCAAATTCCAATTTTGAGGACATAATTTATTGAAGGATGGGAGAATGTAACACCCCAATAATTTATGGTATGACCATTCTTAAATTTAATTTTTTCGACATCATATGTTTCACACAATGTCAAACATAATTGAACAATGTTAAACAATTATATATTATTATTTTAAAATGACATTTATAAAAAAGGAATTAAATTAGTAGGAATGAATAGTATTATTAAATTTATATATTATATCAAAAATATTTACCAGAATGAATTCAATTTTACATATTAAATACTTTTTTAAGGAATTTTTACGACCATGTAATGGTGAACATGTTTTAAACGTAATATTTCCAATTATGTGAGTACAATTGATAAAATGGACATACATATATTCGATTAGTAATATATTAAGTTACTGATAGGATCAACCTAATTTTTTCATGAATAGTAACTTGGGCCTTGGGAATAGTAATACTACCCATATGAATAGTAATATGAACCTTATGAATATTAAATCAACTAAATGAATAGTATACTCACCCATGAATGTTTAGTTAAGATTTAGGCAAATTATAAAATAATGTATGATTATAACATAGTATAAGTAAGTGAATATTATAAAAATTAATAACATAGTGTTTGTATTTTGGTAAGTCATAAATATTTAATTACTTTTTATAATTAATAAAATGATTTAAATGAAAATTAATTTTCATATAATTTTAATATAAGATAATATTTCATTGGTTTTTTATTTTATTATAATTAAATGAGAACGTAGTTAATTTTTCAAAGTGTTAGAAAAATCAATTGTAATTTTAAAAATTGTTTTTTTCTAGTAAATGTTGATTATAATTAAAAATAAAATTTCTCATATTTAAAAATTAGTTTCATAAAATGGACTATATTTTTAAATTATATATTTTTAATGATGATCAGGGTGAGTTTTTTATATTTTTCAAAAATACATGAATTTTTGGTGAATAATAAAATACAATAATTTATGATAAGTACTAAATACATGAATAATGGAGTAATAGATGATGTATGCATGACATAAGAACCACTGGTTGTAACACACATAAATGTATTACTAAATTTAGTTACAAGAGTCATCACTATTTATTTTTTTGATCAAAATAATAAAATAGTGAATAAATTAATGAGAAATCACCCCTCTCCTCTACTTTAAATACCTCCTCTCACCCCCTTATCTACTCACACCTCTATGACATTGATCTTAAAAAAAATATTCCCAAATCATATTCCCTAGTCTCTCATGCACTTAAATGATCTATTTTTATTACCAAAATACCAAAACCAATCCCCTCAAAGAGGTTCTCACTGAGGATTATTCTAGAGGTAAAATCCACTACCTTTTCGTTTTATTTTATTTTCACGCTCTTTTATTTTATTATTCTCTCCACACCTCCTCTATCCAATTGAGAATGATAAATCCAGTATTATCTATACACATGAATTATATCATATTCGTAGAATATTATTACTCAAACTTCTCTCTCTCTCTCTCTCTCTCTCTTATTTTAGAAACAAAATAATCGTATAAGAGGTGTCGATTTACAAGCCTCACAGACGACGGATTTTCAATCATCAATTACCCCTAAAAGGGTGGTAATTAAAAAAATTTTATGGTTAATAAAGACTATAATATATGTATTAAATTATTTATCATAACATATTTACATAATACTAAATGATAAAACAAAATGGGTTCCTTGTGATCTATAACTACCATAATAATACAAATGATTATAAAAAAATGTCTTATCTAATTATTCATCCTCAAAACATATAATAAAATGTTATATTACCATTTATAATTATATATGTTCAATAATATCATATTAATTCAATTCTGGACAATTATACCCATTCCAAATGAACTTCCATACTCAAATACAAGTATACTGATCATAAAAAAAATGAATCCTACAGAGAAATAAAATTATATATTACAACGAATAAAAAAATATGTAAACTGTCACATCCACGACTTCATTATAAGGTATTTTTTATTTAATTTCCATTATTGATTTCTTTGGTGGTTTACTATGAATTTTGATGGAAGTGGTGGGTTTTGGAAATTTGGGCCAAACTGTGAGTCCATTCCCGTATTAAAAAACCAATTTTTTTCTTTTATAACTACATAAATTTCCAAGAATTTTCATCCATTACAATACATATATTTCCTCCTATAACCTATTAAAAACTCCATGGAAATCTGGAGCTTTTAGAAATCTTTAATCATGGTGTATTTGGTTTTTATTTAAGGTATTCGGCCTACCCGTAAGCCCATTTTCTTGTTTATGTGTTTTTTTTAAATTCATTAATATCTCCTTTATTTTTTATTTTTTTCTGGTGATTTTACTTCAATCTTGAATCCAATATCCATGGTATCACCACCATTATCAGTTTCTCCTTTTTGGAGATCATTTGAACCACGAAGTAGGGAAATATTTATTAATCTTTCTCAAATTGACTAGATTTGAAGTGGTAAAATGATTCTTTCATAACTCATTGAAATTTGTTTATTTTTCCCCCATTTAAGTCCCTACATGACCTAATGTAACTCCATCAATACTCCATACCTCTTTTGGTTACTTGGAGATTCAAATTTTGGTGGATTTAGGGAGATCTCTTCAAGATTTCTGCAAGTAAGCCTTTCTCTCATGGATTTATTCTCATTCCTTAGGGTTTCTTTCACCATTTATTGAGTTCTAAAATTTCCATAAGTTAGGGTTCGTGCCTAGGGTATAACATTCTATCTTTTGGGTGAAATATAAAGGGTTTAGGGTTTTTTTTCACTTCTTTGAGGTGTGGACCAGGTGCGGTTGATGTTTCACACCAATATTAGAGGTTTTCGACACATTCAGTAGGTGATTCCATGAGTGATCATTTCTAGATGAGTTAGTTTTCTTAAATTACTTATTTTCGATGTTCCAAATTTATTTTTTTTTGTGTGAAAACTATTTACGATGGATTTGGTTAAGAATTTAATTTGAAAGTTGCATTTTAGTTTAAAATTGGGTGTTTTCATGTGTAACCCTTGGGGTATTGTTTGGGTGTGTTATGTAACATATGAAATTGGTGTAATAACAGTATTTAGGCTTCTAATTCTAATTTTATAGAGTCTTTGTGTTCATTTCGGATTAAAATATGGCATTTTAATGGGTTTTATGTGTAGAACCATGAAATTCCTCTTGAAAGCATTATATAAAAATGTGTGTTTTTCATGTGCATCTTTTGTGGTATTATTTGAGTTGATTTTATAATATTTGAGAATGGTTAAATAAAAATTTCTAGAGATGAAAATTCTGATTTGGATTGGTATTGGTCTGGTTTTGGATTTTAGAGAGGATTTTGAATTGGGGTTTTTGGTAAAAACATAGTTATAACCCTTGGGTTGGTTTAATGAAAATTGTAAATGATTTGACGAGTTAAAAAAATTGTGAATTGGTTTCTTATGCACTGTTTTGGTGGTAGTTTCTTCTTAAAATGAGTTTTTGAAAGATAATGTTATCGGTTTTTATGTCATAAGATTTGGTAATGTTTTGTAATTTGTCGAGGTGATTTATTAAATTTTGATGTGGGTGCGAAACATGTTTTTAGGCTGTTTTGTGTGAGTGTGATATGAAAAATTGACTATGTTTGTGAAAAGTGTATTATGTTACACGTGATTGGGGTGTTATGTGATGTTTATCATCTTTGGAATGATTCGATAATTTTTTTAATGGATTTTTTGAATTGTGAAAGATATAAAAAATGTGTTGTGGGATATTTTGGTGTGAGTTTGATTTCAAAATAGATTTGAATGAAAAAGGGGATTTTGTGACATGTGTGATGTACATGTGAGATTTTTGAAGAATGTTTCATGTGGAAGTGATATTTTCTTATGAAAAATATATTTCTTTTCTTTTGGATCATTTTTGAGAACAAGAGGGAATCCCGAGTATCTATGTGGGTGGACGTGTACTAGTATTCTAGTGAATCTGTGGGGTTTGGCCTCAGTTTCACCTAGAAAGTTTGATTCTTACAACACTAAATAAACTATGATGTTGATGATTGGGGACCACTAGGTTATGGGTATGTTCCCTACTAGTGGATGTTCCCAAGAACATATATTGTGATGGTTTCTATCACGGGTATACGAGGTACCTGGGACCCACAATGAGCTTGTACCTAGGGGTTATTTCCTATTTCTTGTGCTTTTTAGTTACTTTATGATTATAGTCGGTATATGATAAGGTTGGATAGAAAATTTAGTAATGTTGAATTTATTTTTAAAAGTGTTTATTCTTAATGATATCTCACTTGAAAACTGTTTTAATTTTTAAGTTGCATTTTTAGAAATTCTAACTAGCATTTCCGGTTTATGAAAACTTGCAAGATTTTCATCTTTGAAATTTTATCACATGGAATCTCTTAGTGGTGGTATTATATTGGGAATTGGATCACACCCTACTTAAAAACTTGGTTGTAAGTAGACCTGATTATATTTGTTTTCGGAGGTTGGGTATAGTTTTTATTGCTAGCGGTTTTGGTTTCTAGAAGTTCCTTGGTGGTGAAGTCTTATAGAGATGGTTTGATGGTGGTTCCCCTTTCCATGAGGGATCTTAGGCTATTTATTTTTGGTTTTTTACCTTTGTTATCATCATGGTGAGTGGTTTTAATTTATGTAATTCAGTTGTGAATTTTTGTAAAATATTTTTTGGTTTGAAAAATCCCGATTTCTTTTTTTATTCATTTTTTGTTTTATTTTTATAAACTCAGCTAAATTGTTCATAATTATCATTTTATGATACCCGAGAACTTGTTCCAAATTGTGGGGATCGGGAACACCCTTCAGGATCTTTTATGGGCTAGGTTTGGTGCCGAATTTGGTGGCGATCAGATTTGATTCATGACAAAACGGTATCAAAGGATATTTAGATTAACTCTTTGGGTTATGTTATTTGGGGAAGAGTTGGGATAGTCTGGAGTTAGGATTGTTGGTACTTGGTATTCTAGATTTGGGTAGTTTTCTTGATCACCACACTTGATGATGGGATTCATGCTGCCAAGGGATGTTGGGATTTTTATAATTCTATTGGTTTTCTAAGTTTGATGATGATTCGGGGAAATAAAAATAGAGTTGGGTTAATGGTCTCAGTGAGATCGTAGGGCCTAGAAAGCCATGTGTAGTTGGGGATATTCCCTAGAGCACTCTATGTGATGGTGAAGTGATTGGAATATTGTCGCCAACCATTTTTCCATGTCACCCACTAAAACAAGTTTTCCCCGGAATTGTCTTGTGTTCTTTAGTTTTGAAATATTAGAACATTGGTTTTAAAGTTAATGGTTTTATGAAGAATAAAGTTATTGTGAAATTATTTTCAAATAAAGAGATAATGGTTTGTTTTATGAAAGGGTGGAACTGAATTTTCAGAATTGTTTTTAAATTGAAAATGGTGTTCTTAAACCTCTTTTGAAAGAAGAAACTATATGGAAGTTGGTTTTAAAAAGTGTTTTCAATAAAGTTTTCTAAACAATTAATTGGTGTTATAATGGGATAAGATGTTTTGAAATTGAAGTGAATAACATGAAATTGAGTACTTATCTAAATGGTTGTGACTTTCTGAAATGTTTTCTAAGAAGTTAATTGGTTTTTTGATCTCGTGGTTAGTAGTTTTAAAAAAAGGATGTGTTCGTTGGCCGTTTTGGTTTTGAAAAGTAGAAAGAATTTTTTTTAACCTTTGGTATTTCCGTGAGAAACAAAATACATGGGGTTATATGGGATAATGGATGGTTGATGGAAAAACTAGATGAGTTTCGGGACAGATATGGGGAGGGTGCTCGGTGTGGCATAGAATCATGCAAGTGTGATCCCCCTGGGGTACTATTGGTGGATATGCTAACCACTGAACTATTTTTTTTTTCAAAGAATTGTTTTTAAATAAAAACAAGTTGTCTTGATGAAATTTTTGGGATGGTGAATATTATGTGTTTTTTGAAAATTTTGATGTAGTGGGATGTTTTTAGTCCATGAACCCTTCATGTTCGAACTGTGTTTTGGGTTTGTGTTTGGTTGGCAAGATGGGTAGATGGACCAGTTATTAGTCTCCTCTGAGATATGTTTTGGTAAACTTTATGGTGGTTCAATTCATGTTTTTAGATCTCTTTGTGGAATTTTTTGACTAATGAACGCGGTTGTTTTGGTCCATGGGCTCTCTCATTGGATAAGTTATTCCCCCATTACAGGTTAATGCACAACTGAAGTGAAACATGGATTGTTTTTCCATTGGAAAATTCTCCAGTTGATCAATATAATGAATATTTTATGGATATTTGTTGATTGAATCTAATACCATTCCTTTCATTGATTTTTGGATCCTCTGGTAGTTGGAGAGTGCTCGTGGATGGTTGTAAGACACATTAGTTTCATAGGTTTCCTGATTCGTCGAATGTGGAAGTGGTCTGGGGTTGTTAGTGTGGATGAATAACTCAATGGTGTATAAGAGGGCCTCTTGGTTATTCATAGTTTCATTGAAGCAAGAGTTCTTGTTAAACAACCATTTTTGGGAATCTAGTGATGAGTGGCTATTGTGGCCACATTCTAGACTAGTGTGTTGTTTATGGACTTGGCATAAGGTCTCATTCCATGTTATTTTTTCTATCAGTCACAATGGTCATATTCGGTGATGCCTTGTGATGTCAGGTGCTCATTTGAATGTAAAGGTTATGGTTGTGAAATATAATGAGAGTCTATGTTATGTTTGGAGTATGTGTCCCTTCTAAAAATGTCAAAATCCTCTGTTTCAGAGGAAGGTGTTTATATGCATCCTTTCTTTCTGTTGTTTCTCACCTGAACAAATAAGGTGTGATGTGTGTGTATACTCTAAGACAATGTTTCAGTGAAATACTGGAATAGGGTAAAGTATGTTTGGAATGTGTTAGTTCTTTTTAAACTTATCGAGGATTATGGTGTAGTTGTTTGTATCACCAGAAGAAGAAGTTTTTTGTCAAGTTTTTTCCAAAACCTAACTACGAGGCCGAAGATGATTCAATCATTTGAGATCAATCCATTGGTCCCGAAGAGAAGCTGGCACATAGTAAGGGAAATAATTAGGGTCATTCAAACCCTTCTACAATGTCCTATCCTCCGTTTAAATGATAGAAAGTGTTTATAACCACGGTGTCAGCATATTGTTCTAGTTGTTCCTATTTGGTTGTAGAGGTCGGAGGACCTCGTTTCTATGTTATAGCCTGAGTTCATACTTCCCCCCTTTGGTTTCGACTGGGTATTTGGAGGAAGGGTTGGTGTTTGGATAGACAGGTTAAGCACACGGTTATTTCATGGTTAGTAGTGACCAATCCACAGAAAACCATGTAGATAGAAGGATCCTCATGATTAGTACACAATTTCCCAAACCGTACAGACTAACCATGTGACTTTCCCAAATCTTTAAATTTATGGGTCATTCTATACCAGATTTCACTGGTTGGTTAATATCG
Organism: Viscum album; assembly: GCA_963277665.1. Classification (NCBI taxonomy): domain Eukaryota; kingdom Viridiplantae; phylum Streptophyta; class Magnoliopsida; order Santalales; family Viscaceae; genus Viscum; species Viscum album. The sequence continues at coordinate 1,127,512,740 of OY728128.1, read as the reverse complement.
TTGCTTCTTATGGTAGGAGACCCACTTTAAGTCATATATAAGTTAGTTTGTAATGGTCTGATGGAAGTGTAACCCTTGAAATAGGGAATCCTTTTAGGCCTCCCCTGTTAGTGTCCTGAATCTATCTTGGGAAAATTTATGTTGTCTCTTATGGTGGGGATCCCATTTGTGTCTCCCCATAATAGTAACTCAGATTGGTCCTTGGTCTTATCTTGGTGGGAGGTTTTCATGTTTGGAGCTATCTAACTACCAAAATCAACCCGAGGTAAACGTTGGGATTGGAGAGTTACCAAAAGTTTATTTAAAGAAAAGTAGGTGTATCCTTGTTCGTTGTTGTTGTTCATCTCGATAGATTACATGATTCTTGTTCATATAGTGTTTTAGGAGTTTCTTTTGGGAAAAAATTCTTAATGTTCTTGATCATTTTAGGAAATTCTTGTACATTTTTTGTGGTGAGGGTATTATTTAATTAATTTATTACTGGAGGTGTCTTTTCCTTTTGAGGGCAGATAGAACCTGGTGAAGGAGTATATTTCTGGTCTACCAGTTGGGTTTAGTTTTTTGCTTTTGGACTTATTGTGGATTTTCGGTGGTGAAAAGTGTAATGGTGGGGATAATTATCACATCCACGACATCCTTAGTAGGAATTTTTTATTTAATTTCCATTCTTGATTTATTTTGGTGGTTTCCTATGAATTCTGGTGGAAATGATGGGATTTCAAAATTTGGTCCAAACCGTGAGCCCATTTCCAAATTTAGAAACCAATTTTGTTTCATTTATAATTCTGTCAATTTTGAACATTTTTCAATAATTATAATTAATAGATGGCCTCCTAGGACCTATTAACACCACCATGGAAATTTGGATCCTTTATAAATCCTTAATCGTGGTGTATTTGGGTTTTTATTTTAGGTATTAGTCCTGCCCGTAAGCCCATTTTCTGCTTTAAATGTTTTTTTAATTCATTAATATCTTTTAAATTTTTTATTTTTTAGTGATTACACCTCCCTACTGAATTCAATATCTATATTATCACCCCCAATATCGGTTTAGAATTATTGGAGCTCATTATAACTACAGAGTACGATGATCTTTCTTAATCATTCTCAAATAGATTAGATTTGAAGAGGTAAAATGATTGTTTCATAACTCCTTCAATTTTCATTATTTTCCCCCATTTCAGTCCCCAAATGACCTACTATGACTCCCTATATACTACATACTAGTTTTGGTTACATGGAGATTCATATTGTGGTGGATTTAGGGCGATCTCTTCAAGATTTTAGCTACTAAGTCTTTCTCTCTTAGATTTCTTCACTTTCCTTAGGGGTTCATTCTCCCTTTCTAGAGTTCTAAAATGTACAGAATTTAGTGTTTGTTCCTTTGGTCAAACTTACTGTAATTGGGTAGAAATATTGAGGTTTTAGGTTTCTCTTCACTTCCTTGAGGTTCAGTAGTGGTGTGGTTGAGGTTTCACTCCAATATTTGAGGCTTTCGACACCTTCAATAGGTGATTCCATGTGTGATCATTTCTAGTTGAGTTAGTATTAATTAATTACATAATCTTAATGTTCCTCGTTTTTTTTTGTGAAAAACTATTTATGATGTATTTTTTTAATCATTTAATTTTATAGTTTCATTTTAGTTTTAAATTGGGTGTTTTCCATGTTTAACCCTTGGGGTATTGTTTGGGTGTGTTTTGTAAAATATTAGATTATTGTAATAAATCTTGTTCAGATTCCAATTATTATTTGATAAGGTCTTGGAATGCCTTTGGGTTTATAGGGGGTCTTTTAATGGGTTTTATGTGTGAAACCATGTAATGCCTCTTGAAAGTGTTTTATGAAAATATGTGTTTTCATGTGCATCTTTTGTGGTATTATTTGAAGTGATTTTATAATACATTAGAGTGGTTAAATAAATATTTCTAGTGATTGTAATTATGAATTGTATTGGTATTGGTTTGATTTTTTGATTTTAAAGAGGATTTAGAATTTGGTTTTGTGGTCAAAACAAAGTTCTACCACTTGGGTTGGTTTTATGAAAATTGTAAATGATCTAATGAGTTACACAAAGTGTAAAATGATTTCTTATATAATGTTTTGGTGGTAGTATGTTCTGAAAATGAGTGTTTAATAATAAAGTGGTCATTTTTTATGTCAAATGTTTTGATAATGTTTTGTAATTTGTCGAGGCGATTTATGAAATTGTAGTGTGGGTGGGAAACATGTTTTCAGAATGTTTTGTGTAAGTGTGATGTGAAAAATGGACTTTGTTTATGAAAAGGTTATTATGTAACACATGAGTGGGATGCTATGTGATGTTTAGCAACTTGGTATTGATTTAAAAAAAATTAAAGGATTTTTTGAATTGATAAAGATGTGAAAAATGTGTTGTGGGCTATTTTGGTGTGAGTATGATTTCAAAATAAATTTGAATGAAAAAGTGGGTTTTTTGACTTGTGGGATGTACATATTGGTTTACATGGTAATGTTTGATGTGGAAGTGATATTTTCTTGTGAAAATTATATTTATTTTCTTGTTGAACTTGTCTGAGAACAAGAGGGAAACACATGTATCTAAGTTCGTGGACGTGAGCTAGTATACTAGTGAATCAGTGGGGTTTGGCCACTGTTTTACTTAACAAGTTGGAAACTTACAACACTAACTAAACTATGAAGATAATGATTGGGGACCACTAGGTTATGGGTATGTTCACTAATAGGGGCTCATTCACAAGAAAAAATATTGTGATGGTTACTCTCATTGAGATATGAGGTACCTGGGACCCACAACGAGCTAGTGCCTATGGGTTATTTCCTATTTCATGTGATCATTAGTTACATTGTTCTTACCATTGAAATACGGTATGGTTGGATCAAAAATTCAGTATTGTATACATTATTTTTTAATGTGTTGATTGATAATGATATCCCACCTGAAAACTATTTTAATTTTTAGGTTTTATCTTTTAGAAATCCTAACTAGCATTTCCTGTTTATGAAAACTTTTTAGATTTTCAAATTTGAATTGTTATCACATGGAATATCTTAGTGGTGGTATCCTACTAGGCATTGGATCACAACCTACATACACCCTTGGGTGTAAGTAGACTTTCTTATTTTTGTTATCGTAGGTTGGGTATAGTTTTTAGTGGTAGTGGTTTAGGTTTCTAGCAGGTACTTGGTGGTGAAGTCTTATAGAGATAGCTTGAGGGAAGTGCTGCTTCCCATGAGGGTACTTGGGATATTTATTTTTAGTTTTGTACCCTTTTTATATTCTTGGTTAGTTGTCTTAAACATTGAAATTCATTTCAGAATTTTTGTTAAATATTATTTGGTTTGGAAAATCTATATTTGTTTTATTAGATTCATTTGTTTTTATTATGTTTTTAATCTTAGGTAAATAATTCCAAATTATCATTTTATAAAACCAGGAAACTTTTTCCAGCCCATGGGGATCAGGAATTCCCTTCAAGCCTTGTCAAGGGCTAGGTTTGGTGCCGATTTTGGTGGCGATCAGATTTGGTTCATGACATAAATGATATTAATAAAATTATAATAAATTAAATACATCTTTATAAGTTTTGAATTAATTATATTGGCCGGGATGTTAAGGCCAAGTGTAGAACACATTTAGACATAAGGTAATGGTTTTCTCAACTCTCTTTTATTTATATGAGATGTCGCTTACTCGACACTAATTCTTGTGTGTGATGTATGAGTACTGAACTATGATGAATACTATCAGGAATATATTTATTTTAATGGTATTAAATTGATCATTTAATTATTATTAATTTTGGGGATTATGATTTTATTGATTTAAAAGTGGTAAGCGATTCTACCCGAACTCCTATTTTTTCCTTTGTGTTACTCTTTCTTTATATTTACTCAAATGAAATAGTTATTTATTATTGTATATTACTTATTAATTAAATGTATATGTTTCTAAATCGTATATCTATATCATATCAACCGCCTTTTATGGGTATTTACATTTTTTAAAAAGGTTATCTTCTAAATTTTTCCCAATAAACATGTCCAATTTATGGGAACTTAACTCTTTATTACCCATTTTACAGTTCACATCAAAATATGTTTTAACCAACCATTAATTTTTTAAAATCACTCATTTTTTATTATAAAATATATTCATTCATTTTTGGTTTTATGAAATACAACATTCCTTTCCTATTAAAAATATTTTTAAAATATTCCTTAAACTACAATAAATTTTTTTATTTCTAATGTTTCTTTAAAAATATTTTTACATAATATTAATTTAGTAGAACATAATATATACCTAAAATATAATTTGAATGTCCAAAAATTTAATTTTATAGTATATACATGTTTAAAATATTATTTTATAAGAAATTAAAATGATTTTACTAAGAGACTCTTCTTTTTAAAGTAAAAAAGCAGTTTTCTCATATCACTTTTAATTCTATGATATATATGCCTACTTCACCAAAATTTCTTTATGTGTGTTGTATATAATTCAATTTGATATTTTATATAAATAATTATATTATTATCAAGAAATTATTAGATTCATTTAATTTTAAAAAGTATTATGATTTAAATGTTTCATGGTGGTATGAGACACTTTAGTATGTCTAAAGATTATTTTACTAAATTCTTTTTGAATGATTTTATTAGAGTAATTTCAACTATGATACTTCAAATTGGTACAAGAAAAATTTATTTAAATATATAATTTTATTCAACATATAGTGAATTTATTGGAATTAGAATATGATGAGTGGGGCCTGGTATATCCCCTCAATGCATCTGTTGGTTTTATGAGACCAAAAAAACATGGATTATTGAAAATGACTCAACTATTTATTTTCATATGTATTGTTCGAGTCCTCAATGATAGGTTTATGATGTCTATAATGTTAATTACATCATTATAAAATTGATAATTTATAGTCAATGTGATTATTCAACTATTAGAATATCTATGGTTATGTTTTATTGTGGAATTATTTACATCATTTATTCCTTCCATATTATACTCAAGATCATTATTTAATGGCATGTGTTCTTTAATTATTCACGATGCCGCATTTTTTAATCTTTCATTGTATTACCTAACCTTAATGAGTTCAAAATGTCACCCATTTCATATGTTTCTTTTCCTTAGGATTCTAATAGTTATATTATGAATGAATTTCAAGTCTGATATAAATGGAGTTTCCACAATGATTTCCCTTCCATTTGTAATGCAATGTTCATGTAAATAATCTGGTTTCAAAAAATAATAAACCGTTGGTCCTTTGAGATGTGTCTCCCTTTTTTAAATTACAACATAATAAAATAAGGCACTAGATATAAGAAACATGGTTTAGGGTATTTACATATAACAAACTATTTCCTATGGTTATAAATAATGAGTTATGTTTCATTCTTGGAGATGGTAGTCTTTACATACCTATGATTAATAGTTCCATTTATCAACAGATGTGATGTAAATATGGTAATTATTATTTTATAATTCTAGAAAGATAATTATTTTTTAAAAATAATAAAAATTCTTTAAACACACATATGTATACTATCCATGTATAGTAGTGATGAAAAGTAAAATAATTAGTTCAGGAGGCGGTAGTCCCAACTTATACAGATGTGATATTTTTAATTTTCACTAAATGGAAAATATTGAATAGGACTATTTATTTACAATTATATAATTAAATTCATATAATTTATATCATATTATTTAATTTTGACCCATCATTATAACCATAAATTTAGAGTCAATGATAAAAAATGAAATACTTCGTCTTGTGAGGAGTCAGTCCACACAAACACACAAGTGATGTTTTCATTTTTCATTATATAGTTATGTAAATAAAAAATGGTTATAACATAGACATAATAAAATTAATTTAAATTAGTTATAATTTTGTTTTAATTTGAAAATTATTATTATTATTTTCAAGGGGTAAAATAAGAAAATAAAATAAAATTATTAGTTATCAACTATACCCATTCTTTGAGAAACATCCTTTGGTTTATACATAAATCCTTGATATAATGGAATTCATATAAAAAAGGGGGTTCAAGGATATGGGGAATGAATTAAGGAATATATTTTGGTAGGTATTTTAAGTGATAAGGGGCGATTTATGTGTTGATAAAAGAGAAGGGTTGTCCTTCCCTAAGTGGAAGAGAGGACAAACTTTTAATGTTTCAAAAGATTAAAATATAATAATGTATTACACAATTAATGTGGATACATGATAGAATATATTTATATAAGAGATAATATTTTAAATATATATATATATATATGTTTTTTTATCATTTTAACCATTATCATTTAAATTTTAACACTTCAAACATGTTTTAACACTTGCCACTATAACAATTGTTTTTTTACAAATGTTACAATTCATAATAAAAAAATTAAAGTTTCCTCAATACCAATTGTTTAAATTTCTACTATAAACATGTATTCCTTTTAAAAAAATTAAATTTATATAATTTTTAGAAATTAATCTAAAATCTAACCCTCAAAATGCGATGAAAAAAGGGTATCCAATAAAATGCATTTTTAGGTATAAAAATGTTTTTATTATAATTATATGTATAATGTTGAAATAAATGAAAAAATAAATTTTATATAATTTTAAATAAAATGTTTAATTATAAAAAACCAAAATTAAATTTTTTAAGAACTTGAAATGGAATAAAATTCACAATAACATGTTTTTCAACTATTCAACAAAAAAACCTCTTTTTTATAAAATAATAAAAAATTACATTAAGATAAATATGATTTTTAGGTATATAAATGTTTTGAATTTTATTAATTTATAATTATATAATTTGGTAATACAATTTTTGGATAATACTATATAATGCATGAAACTCAATTTATATTGCATAATATAAACTTTATTTTAACTGAAAATTTACATATTTTTTTATTATGATTATTGTTCAATGAAATAAAATTATTTCATATTAAAAAGGAATTAAAATGATATATTATTAATATTACCTATATTCTTGAATTAATACTCTTACTATTTTTGTATAACCTAAAATTGAAGCAATGTTTGATAAAATTCTTTTCAAGCTACATGAAAAGTCACAATTTCATTAGTTATTGTATATATGGAAAAAAATTATAATAATTTTTTTATCATATTATATTCTCCTCATTTAAATTTTGAATTAAAATTATCTAATGTAAAATTGGGTTTGTATCCCCATTAACACTAGTATTCAAATTTTTCTATTTTTTATGAAGTCATCCAGTTCTAATTTCTCCCGTAAGAGTTTATATTTATATCAAAAAATTTATATAGTTTGAATAGCTTTAATTCATATTTAGTGTATATAATAATATGTCATTTAATATCAATCATTATTATAAATCGTAACATGTGAAAAAATTCCATTTATTTAAGCTTGTAGAATTTTACTCATAACCTTCTATTGTTCCCACACACATTATGGTGGTGGGATTGTAAATCCTTTTGAAAAATTATTTTTTATGTAATAGTTCCATAAAAAAATTGAAATTCATGTTGAACATATATAAGATTAATTTATTTAGAAACCCCATAGATCTATATATTTTTTACATTCTTCCCATGAACTGGGGTAATATTTTTCTGTTATTCATAAAGAATAACTTTTTTTTATGAATGTAGTCAGACTGAATGTATGATTTCATAAATTATTAACATATTTTTCATGGAAAATCATATCCATTCTCTTAATTGTTTGTATACAAAAGTTGATCCCACATTATAAATGAATATTCTATGGTCTTTATACTTACTTTTATCAATAAATCCACACATGACATTTTCATATCTTATTGGAGTCTATTCGTGTCACTAATACATTTGGTTATGTTATATAGACATGTTCAGTTGGGTCCCCATTAAGTACAACAACCATATATCCAACTTCCTAGTAAAAGAGTCATACAATACTAATATAATAAATAAAATTATACTGTATTTTGGCATGATGATTAAAGAATGTTCTTTATCCTTGGAAAAGTCATAGTCATCCTTTAATAATAAATCGTGCTTTATTGGTACAAACTTATACCATATATATATATATAGTTTCTATTGATTAATTGCTAGTATTTTCCTATTTAAAAAAATCATTATATAGTCCCTATAAATATTATAATGTGTATCACATTACAAAATTAATCCATACTCATAAAATATTGAATATTTTCATTTATAGTTTTCATTATTTATTTTGAACAATATTTCATTATTTTTATACAATAAAAAAACATCCTTTTTGTTTTGAACTCATTTTTAGTATGCATTTTTATATAAAAAATCCACCCACCTTGATTAGTGAATCTAATATTCGTATGAAAAATATTATACACTCATATCCTTACATGATTAATGTATAGTAAAATTTCAATATCTTATAAGGTATGTTCAACCCTATATTAATGGATTGTGGGTCTTGAGAAATAATTAAATACCTTTATTGGTTTTAGGATAACATATTGAGTTACACTTTGTGATTCATTGATGTCCATTTTTCAATGACGTAAGTTTTTCATAGATGATCCTCATGAATAATTAAACATTTTAGATAATGGACTACTGATAATAATTTGGTTAATATGATATCAATTATTCATGTTATTTATCACATAGTTAGTCACTGTGTTTATATTTTTGAAAGATGTCTTTTATGAAATTATATAATATTTGTAATAAATTTAATACATTGATTGATACACTTTTACATAAATAAAAAATTGATGCATAATCTAATCTTTGTATAAAATTAGCTTCATTACACATTTTAATGATCAATGAATACTTGGTTATGACACACTATGAACAGCAACTCTAAAGGCTCATATATCATTTACCAAGTGTATTTCATTCTTCATTGATCATTCTTAACTTCTATTAAATGAATCTAATGAAGTATCTGAACTTATCTATTTGCAAAAACATTTTATTAATTTATTTAGTTTTTATAAACAATCCCTAGTAGCATTATGGTGTATATTTATTTCTAATGTTTTTTCTATAAATAACATTATTAAGAATTAGCCATCATAACTCATATCTTAGCTCAAAAGAGGCTAGAACAATCTTATGGTTATGAACATCTCAACATCTTTTTATTTTGTATATAAAATAATAATCTCGACATAATATGTGATTCATAGTCTTATATTTATATTAATCATTATTTCAAATTTGAAATTACTATATTCAAATAATTATGGAACTATTAAATTCATATTAAAATAACATAAAAAAATTTATTTATAGATTATATAAAGATTACTTATTTATAAATGGTAACTAGGAATTGTTTTAATAATACTAAAAAATATTTCAACTTATATCCATTGAGAAATTGGGAATTCATGAACCACTATAAAATAATCTTGGAACCGCCCTTCATTAGTTTTTTAAAGAGAATATATTTAGTCCAAAAAATCATAATTTTCATAATTGGTTCATTTATTTGAATACACAAATGTGAAAAAATTGAATTTAACACCCAATAAGTAAGACAAACGAATTACATTTATTAATATAATTCAAGTGGAAACATCTAATTAAGTTTATTATATTTTCTCCTCTTATAATATTTACTTCCTCATGAGAATCAAATAAATTCCAATTATTTTTGTTTCCACTTGATATTTTTTCTCAATAAATGGAATTGTAAATAATCTTTAAATGTAGTATAATTATTTGGGATTTTCCGTATTCCCATCCTCATTTACATCATAATAATATAAGAATTTTTCACTTCATAACATTGTATAATTTTCAATGCAGAGTATGTATATTGGGGAGTGACTTCTCAATGTTATTCACATTAAAATTTTTAAAATAATTTGTATAATATTTTACGATGTGGTGAAAGTTTAAGATTTATGTGAAATTATTTAAGTAAATTAAAATGATGAATCATAAGTGGAAAAATGTTGAAACCCATATAACTATGTGAGGATTGTCCTTCACCCCCTCTCAATGTTTTATATGAAATAGAATTTTGTAAATCACATATTTATTTTTTATTATCCCTTATTAATTAATATCACAATGATGGGTGAGTATAGTATATGAACCAATAGAATCATGCGACTTATGAACTTCACCATAAATAGATGATAAAATAAAAAATTAGACATATAACACATCATATATTGCTTTCACACATGTTGAAATATCCTCATCACTCAAATCCTTAATTGGAAAATTATAAATAGTGGGTTAAAACACATAGAATACATTTTTATAGAAAATTAGTTTATATAATTTTATACCTACTATAGGAAATTGTATTCCTGTAATGATATTCCCCAATTTAAATGAAGAGTACACTTTTTTCATTGTTAATGGATTTTTTCATTTTTCAATAATAATTTAAAAGATTATTTTTATTAATATACATGATTACAATATTTTTTAGATGAAATAAATTAGATATCATTTCAATTATCACACTATTTGTTATTGTCTTAAAATACATCATAGTTGGATTCAAAATATCTCATGTCATCAAATTATAGTGTAAATGATCCATATTTGTAATGACCCAGGTATTTATAGAATAATAAATTTTCATATCTATTAATATTTATGAATTATATATTAATTTTACATTAAAGGGGTTTCATTGTTTGATAGCATACTCAACACGCAATAATGGGTTTCACATAAATCTTACATTGCACAAGACATTAAGTTAAACAAATAAATAATATAATAATATTATTATTATTTTAAATGGTAGTAAACTCCTTGTTGATTGAATGACATGGATGAATAGTATCAATTGATTCATGAAAATATGGTTTACACATGTTAAAATAATTATTCTTTGATAAAAAATTTATTATAAATGGAAATAAAAACAAATTAAATGTTAGGGATATGTTTTTATGAAGACCTATTTAAAATAGAAAAGTTGGGTTTATAAAATTATATTAATCTTTAAGGATTTTTATTTATTGGAAAATATATTTATTATATACAACTAAATGTTTTAAATTCATCTTATATGTTTTCTATATATGATATATAATAAAATTCAACTTTCTTGATAAAAGAAGTATTTTCCTAAAAATGATGTTTTACAACCTTTTGATGGTGAACCATTATTAAATTTTTTTAAAACCATTATATGTTATATTTGATAAAATAAAATTATTATTTAGAATTGGGATATGGAAATTTACTCTTGATGAGGTTTTGATATTTTTATGATAATTTACATGTTTTGATGATGGGTAAATATATGCTAAATTTTAATTGAAACAACTTTTCCGATCAAGATAATTTATATGGGTAAACAATACAATTTAATGGTTTTAAGGTATAAATGGAATATATATTTTTCATTTTATCCAATTATTTGTCATTAGAAGTAATTTAACATTGATATTGGACATAAACCTGTGTCAATATATGGGTAGCTTTTACTTCTTAAAAACAAGTATTCGGGTTTTGAAAATAGAAATTAATTTTAAATTACTTTAAAAATTACTGTGTTTTGAATTTGGAAAAATGGACTATATATTTCATTAAAAATTTCATAATTGTGTAAATAGGTACCTTTTATTTTTTGACATAATTAACAGTAACATCAGTAATTATTTTTATTTACCCAGGTAAATGGGTAAATAATTTAAATAAGGGTAAAATAATTATATTATAATAATAGAAAACTAATAGAAAATGTCTCCTGAAACTATTGAATGATATATTTAGCTCCATGAGATTCCTTAGGTCTAACTTTATTCATTAGGGAACCACTTGGGTGTGAAAATGACATTTTATAATTTTTAACTTAATGAAAAGGGAAATATAACATAAACATTTTCCTTTTAACAAAATAATTTTTTATATAAAGTAAATTAAGTGATTTATTCATCTATAAATATTAGTTATAAATATAAAATTATTTAATTCATTATGATATTTTATTAATAATTTTTAGACATTAATTAATTAAATTAAATTATGACACAATGATGATTCAGTGATTGCTTTATTAAATATGGTTTCAAAGAAATGATATTATAAGTATTAAAATAAATGTAATTTGAAAATTTTGATGTCATAAAAGAATTTTATAGATTATTATGACATATATACTTTGATTTAATGTATTTGTTTTGAAGGAATCATGTTGATATAAATTTTGTAAAAAAAATCTTTTATGAATATTGAGTAAAATTGACATAATTCATAACTTAAAATATGCAATAGTTTATTAAATTATATTAAATTCTTAAAAATATAATAGTTAGGAAAATAGTTAATATAAGTCTATTTATGTTATAAATTACTCTTTTGGGTCTTTCTACATGATATGGTAATTATATTAATCGATAATGTGTAAATAACCTGATATCACTATAAGATTAAAAAGGGTAAAATAATGTTTAAACAAAAAAGATATGGATAAAAAAATATTCCAAACATGTCTAAAGATTATTTGATAATAGTTATTATAAACAACATCATCTTATATTCTAATTAAATCAATTTTAGATAATATGTAATCAAAATTGAATTTATAATAAATTAATATTTCAAGACATTCCTAAAGTGACCCTCCTCCCTCATATAAAAGGAAATCACCTCTACCAACTTAATCACACCTCTCAAGAACCTTTAATAGTAAAAAATATTCTCAAGTAACTTCCAGACTTCCACAACTTTCTCCTAAAATCCTTACATTTGTCATAAGACAATTCAAGAATGCGTTTTAGGTCAAAAAAGTTTCTTGATTTTGAGGTAATATCATCTGTGAAGTTCCTTTACTTTATTTTCCCCCTCCTCTCCCTATTATCTTCTCATTCTTAGATAACATATCAAAAACAATATCCTAAATATAATTTTATTTTTTATGAGGATTATCCAAACCACACTTACACGCACAACCATCTAATGTATACGAACATATTGTTTCAGTGTATGGTGAACTACTTCCTCACGAAACGATTAATGTTCATTTTCCCCTACCCCTTATCATGGTAATCATAATGATATCACTTTATTTATATATGATATATAATATATTTATATTGTATTTATACTTATTTATTTATATTTTTAATATACCATTATTCTTTTCATAATGTGTAAATGTGATACTTTTATTTTTGGAAGTGCGGACTACCACCCCCTCAATGTTATATAAATTGTTCTTTCCATACATGGAACAAATAAAACATGAATTTAATGAAATTATTTAACATATATAACATATATATTACAATGTAATTATAATATACCTATGTATCAATTATTGTTCTCTTCATTAATATGAAAAAGAAATGAAAGTAGCATTCATGCGTACGTACAACCTACCGTCTGCATGAACGGTACATTTCATTTATTATCTTCATCTATTATGGAATATAATAAATACATATATTCTAGATATGTATAATATATATGATATATAAATAATTAATAATATTCTACAGGTGAGGTAATTTTGACCACATGGAAAATTTACATCAAACATGTTCATTTTCCACTCAAGTACAGAATATCGACAAAACAACTTATATGAACTTAAATAATTGTGAATTTTTTTAACATGTGAATAGGTAATATAAAATTAATAATAAAAATGTAAAATGTTCTAATTCAAGTATAAATTATCCTACATTTATTATTCAGGTAGAACACGGGACATACGTGATGATTTGTACTCAAGGTAAGGGAATCTACCACCCTTATCTTTTCAAGCACTCCTTTAATGTTATGCCTTCTTAATTTCTATTTTCTTAGGTTTGGATATATAATTTAATATCACTATCATTTTACATATTATTTAAAATTGATTTAACACCAATTTTTCTCTCAATCAAATCATTTTATGAATTTTTATGTAACACTGTTTGGCTGTAGAAATTTCACAAGGGACCTTCTTAACACAATTTTTATTCTTTGGGTTAAACTTCTTCTTCATGATTATGTCATTCTATGATTATGTTATAAATTAATGTTTATGTTCTATCTATTATTTATACTTTCCTTATTCTTTTTATAGTTTATACACATAATTGATCTATTTTATTAACAAAATATTCATTTTAATGTAATTTCTATACTCAATTTCCACTCATTGGGTTTAACGCAAACATAGTTGATTATATTATAAAAATATTATGTGTGTAATAACTATTTATTTAACTATGATTTAATTTCAACTTACCTTTGTGGTGATGTAGTATTTATACACATAATCACACCATTGAAAAATTATTAAGTCATTTATTCAAATATTATAAGGGAAATCATAACTCAATAACATTTTATTTGAGTTAAATATCCAGGTTATCAGTTTGGGTTTTCCAAACAATTTGTGTGAATGACTTTTGAATTTTTTTACACTTAATATCCATTTATATTGGGTGTATTTATATTTTTCACACATAATTATGTCATTGATTTATTCTTAATCTAAGGATATGATCATTTCAAGGTATTTGGAATCAATTTATATTTTATTAATACTTTTTTGTTGTTATACACCAATTCTATTTTATATGGGGTATATAATTATCTATAACATAATATATCTGGAATATTCTTATTCTAATGATTTTATAAGTTTTTTTTTAATTTTATTCATTAAATGTTTTTATTTATGTATTTTCTAAAGTGGTAAGAGACTCTTTAAGTAAAACATCCTTTTAAATGTTTTATAGATTTAATCTTCTAAATATTTCTCATTAATGTCCATGTTTTCAAAATAGTTCTATGGATTTATTTGTTTTGACATTAATGTTTGAAAAATTTAATTCCATTAGAAGTTTTAACGTGGTATGGGACACATTGATTCATAAATCTCTTTATAAAATATTTTAAATGGTTTTAGAAATGGTTCTTTAATTGATTTTTTATTATTGATGTGTGAAATGTTGATAATTTCAATATTTTATCTGTTATTATTATGTAATGGTGTTCTGAAATTTGATGGGTTGTTATGTGATAAAACAAATACAAGTGGTTCCATGATAAACCTAGGGAGGGTAAGCCTGTGATATCTCTCAAATGCATTGGGTAACACGATAAAGGTAAACATTAAATTTTATCCTACGAGATTTGGGGAATATACTACAATGGGTATTCCAAATGTAACCATTAAGGTTACTCCCTATGTAGCCATGAAAGTTAAAATGTAGGTATGATTTGAATGCCACAAGTTACATTTATGTTTATGAATTATATGATGTTTTGTTGGAATCTTGTGATTACATGATGTAAGCTATGTTGATTATGTTTTATAAGTGAAATGTGTGATTTCATTGATTTTATTTATTCATGGACTAATGATTTTTTCCTTAAATTATATCCCTTACTGATGTTTTTATTATCATCCCATGTTTTGGAAATTTTATTTACAGGTTATAATCAAGGTTAAGATAATGTATGAATTCATGATGATTTTTATAAATAAAGGAATCCTTTCCATATATAAGGTGTTTTTTTCTGAAAAACATTATACAATATAATTGTCTACTTTGTATTTATAGAAATGTAATGAAATAATTATGTCCAAATTCTCTAAAACGATGAACTTAAAAATATCCTCAATGTGAATTATTGACATAACTAGAGATTATGTATCATTTAATGTTGGGGATTTATAGTTGGTATAAAAGGAAAGGTCTAGACAATTTGTGGGATTATGAGTTTTTTTAAACACATAATTACTCTCTATGTCTATTCTTAATGTTAAATCCATGATTTATAACTTTTTCAGATCAATGAATTTATGTTACAAATGGAATGAGGAGGATCTAAAATGATATTCCTATATATCAAAAATTAATTTCTTGGATAACTATTTAAAAGTCATGTACAAACGATTTTGAAACATTTTCAAACATACAACAGACTTGCAAGAAATGTTTTTAGATATCTAACACCTCCACTATACCTTGATACCATCATGGATCATGGGTTGTATTTAATAAAAGTCTATTTTATCAATATTTTATTATTTTCAAGAAATATAAAAATTATTAGGACATTTTCTATTATATTACCTTATCATAATATTTTGAAGCATATTATAATTTTGAAAGAGGTGTTGAAGATGGAGAACCTTGTATAACCTATTTATATTTCCATTTAAATTATAGTCATTTAGAACATGCCTATAGTTTTATAAAAAGACCATTTATTGATAGTTTCAACTCAAACTCAGTCAAACTATTTTTTAATAATCATTTTTTATCCAATGTATTGAAATTAAATTTTACACATAATAATTTTCTGAAAATATTTTTCTACGAACACCCATATGACCCATGTTGTACAAGGTGTATTTTTATAAAGGAATAAAATTATTTTTAAGTATATCTAAATTATTGTCACAATGCATGGAACAATTATTTACGTGAGAAATATGATGATTAAACCAAGTGGAAAATATGATCAACGTCTGTTGTTCTTTCTATTATGAATAGTTTTATTTTATCATATGGAAGTGAATAAATATCAATACATATAAGACTTCATGAATTAAGATGTTGAGCTCATTATGATTTGGGATGAAAATGATAGGTATAAGAAAAACATTTAGGTTAAAACATGTTAGGTTTATTTTTGAGATTTATAAAAAAGGACAACCCACAAGATGGGTGACAACCAATCATGTATGGAAAGACTGCAGGAATCGAATCCAAAACTGTTCGGCGACTAGGGCGCTTTTCCTACCACATGACTATGTGAATTCCCCTATTAGTATGAATTATTATTTTTAGTTATATTATTATATGGATCAAGAATAAGTTGATTTTGGGATATTATGTTTTATAAAATGGATTTTCTTAAAATAAGAAAATGATTTTGTGGATAAGTTATAAATGTAATTTTGAAGACGTTCACAATTTTGGGAATCTTATATGCCTAATTAAAATAAAATACTATAGGATTTAATTTGATTTGTAATGGTTGAATTTTATTTTGTATGTATTTTTTTATTATTTAAATATGGTTATTTGGGTTATTTATTAAAATCATTAACCTAACATAGAGAACATGTGATTAGGATAATTACATTTTAGAATGAGACCTTAAGAGTAGGTGATGTTATTTTAAGATAAATGATATGATTTATCATGGAAGACTATAAGATCCAATTGTTTTGAATCTTGGATTTCAATTTTAGTTTGGATTATTTTTTTTAAGGAATTAAATGAGAAATTATTTTTTGAATTTTCATTTTTAAACATTGGGGTATTTTTTGGAGATTAAGAGTAGTATTTCTATTTCTATAGGATTATTCTTTTTAGGATATTATCTTATCTCATACTAACCATTTTGGTGTTGGATAATTTATAAAGACAGAGGAAATATATTGTTTATCTTCTAGGGGTTATGTGATTCTCTAGAATTTTATTCTAGCACTTCTAGTTTGACAATGTCATCTTGAATACTCACCATTTAGAGAAAATATGAGTTTCTGGGAGATATTTATTAAATGATGAAACTCTACTAGACAAGTTACTATGTTTCCTTATTTTATTATTCTATTTAGTAAATTAATTACTAATCTTTATGAAAATCAACTTAAACAAAAATAATTTGTTTACTTTTCCTTCTAGAAAATCAATGACTGTTTAACCCATCACAAGTTTGTGGCTTTATGGTGGTTAACAATATCCTCATCATGTTTTCTATCACTACCCATCAAAATAATATCAATAGTTTTTCTTCCATATCCATGTTATCCATCATGGAATCCTAGTATGTGTTATATTGGGTGACCTTTTTTACTTCTCTTCATTTATTTTAATGTGATAGTTTTGTTGACTCTTCTTCGGATGTGGGATTTTCAATGATATTTCTGAGAGCAATTTTTTTATTGAGAGAACGCAATATCCAAAATGGGGGAATTATGTAATGAAAAAGGTATTTATAGAATAATAAATTTTAATATCTATTAATATTTATGAATAATATATTAATTTCAGGTTAAAGGGGACACTTTTTTTGATAGCTTACTCAATAAACAATATCATGTTACATTGAATTCTTATGAAGCACACAATGTTGTGTTATACTGAAAAATAATATAATAATATTTTTTTAAAATGGTAGTTAATGCCTTGCTGTTATAATTATGAGAATGAATAGTATAATATGAATTATGAAAATATGGATTAAAATTTTAATAAAATTATTTTTGGTCACAAAATTTATTATAAATTGAAATAAAATCCAACTGAATATAAGGGATGTGTTTTATGAAGACCAATTTTAAAGGGAATAAGTGTGTTTATAAAATTATATCACTAAATATGGATTTTTATTTAATAAAATATATATTTGATATATTAAATTTATTTTTTAAAATTTATATTTTATGTTTTCTTTATATGATATAAAAAAAATCAATTTTTCTAGATAAATGATGTATTTTTTAAAAAATGGAGTTTTACAACCTTTTGATGGCCAACCATTTTTAAATTTAGTTTCTGACACCATTATATAATCAATAAGAAAAAAGTAAGCTTCTTATTTAAAATAGGTGCATCAATATTTACATAAGAGGAGTTTTTTATATTTTTTTTTAAACTATCATTTTTTATGAATAGTAATAATATGCTAAATTTTAATTGAAAAAATATTTATCCCTCGAGAAAGTTTATATAGTTAAATAATATTATTTAATATTTTTATGGTATATATGGTATATATTTTTATCATTTAATCCAATTTTTGTTATTATAAGTAATTTTACATTGAAATTGGACATAAACACTTGTAAATATTTTGGTAGTTTTTACTTCTTAAAAACACGCATTCTGGTTTTTACAATGGGAATTAATTTTAAATTAATTAATAAAATTTATATATTTTGAATTTGGAAAATTGGATTAAATATTTGGAATTATAAGATCCATATTGTGCAAATCTGTTACTTTTATTTATAAATAATATGAATAGTAACTTTAGTAAATATTTGTATTTACCATGGTTAATGGGTAAATCAGGTAAATAAAGGTAAAATTAATTATAATGAATATAAAACTACCTTAAAACATTTTCGAATCATATCAGATGATATATTTTAGACCATGATGATCCTTAGGATGACCTTTTGGCATTTTGGAGCCAATCTGGTGTGAAAATGGCATTTTATAATTTTTAATTTAACAAAAATGGAAATATAACATAAACATGTATCTTTTAATAAAAATATTTTTATATAGGGTTATATAAGTGATATATTATAATATAAATAGTAATTAGAAGAAAAAGTTTTAATACATCATGGTATTTTATTTATAATTTTTAGACATTAAATAAAAAAATTAATTATTACAGAATAATGATGGAGTGACAACTTCTATAATAATGGTTTCAAATAAATGATATTGTAAGTATTAAAATAAATGTTAATTGAACAATTTTATGTCAAAAACATATTTTATGGATTATTATGGCATATTTTCTTGGAATTAAAGCCTTTGGTTTAAATAAATCACGTTGTTATGAATTTTTAAAAAAATCATGTTTGAATAGTGTCCAAGATTGACATAATTAATAACTTAAAATATAAAATAGTTTATTAAATGTTATTAAATTCAAAAAATTATACGATTTGGCCAAATGGTTAATATAATTCAAATTATGTCATAAATGTATTTTTGTGGGTCGTTTGACATGATATGGTAATTATATTAATCTATAATGTGTAAATAACTTGGTGTCACTTTAAGATTAAAAATGGTAAACTAAGGGTTAAAATAAAAACATAAGGATAAAAAAATATTCAAAACATGTTTATAAATTATTTTATGATGTATATTAAAACTAAAATTATCTAATATTATAATTAAATTAGTCATGGATAATTCTTAATTGAAATAAAATTTATAATAAATTTATCTTTCAAGAATTTCCTAATGTACCCCACCTCCCTCTTATAAAATATAATGAACCGACCTTATAACAATACATAATCTTGAGTTAAATGAATAATTCACATTGAGGATCATTTCAGGTTTATAGTTATAGAGAATTAGGACATAACTATTACATCTCAAAATATTACAAAGTAGACACTCCTACACAGTTTCTATTTTTTGCACAAAATAAACTCTTAAAAAGAAGCATGTATAGTTCCATGTTTTAGATAGCATGTCTTTCCATGATCCCATCCTTGACCCTATTCATCTCTAAGCCCTGTGAAAAATATTTCAAAAACTTGGTATGAGCATAAAAATCTTTGTAAGGGATACACAAAGAAGGAAAAATGTTAGTTTTTCAAAACAACAAGTAAACCATGAATTCTTTAACATTATTAATACTTTTCTCTTTTATGAAGTACTAAATTCTCTTCACTGAATAAAAGATCATTACATATGATTTTTTAACCAAAATATTACCATAAAACCCATGTAAATAACACATAACATATAAAGATAACTTGGGACATAAACATACATAAATGGAATAACCATACTGTCGACTTCCACACATATCACTAAATGGAATAGCCATACGGACGACTTCCATACCCAATTTATTGGAGGTTATAACGTAACCACCCTTCCTAGTATTCATGGCACCACCCATCATTTTGTTTATCTCGTAACCACCCGTCAAATGTCTAAGTACCTTTACAAAATCATAAGACATAAAACAAATATAAAAGAAAGAAAACATTTCCACATTTCAATCACAATATATCACAT
Source organism: Viscum album (assembly GCA_963277665.1). Classification (NCBI taxonomy): domain Eukaryota; kingdom Viridiplantae; phylum Streptophyta; class Magnoliopsida; order Santalales; family Viscaceae; genus Viscum; species Viscum album. Next base: position 1,127,492,018 of record OY728128.1, on the reverse strand, counting down.
AAATATATTAACATAACAAATCTATTATCAAAACCATTTTCAATACCAAAATAAATAAAAGAGTATATGGTATTTATTTACTTTTACAAACTTTTCAGCTTGTTGAGGAATCCAAAGACCAAATAATACTCGCGGCGACGGAAAGGTCATTGTCACCGCGTACGTTAAAAAGAAACACACCTTTTGTCATTTAGTAAAAGACTTCCTAGAGAAAATATTCCTTTTGAATAAAAGTAAAAGTCAAAGGGGTTTATACACTGTATAAAATAATTTTGTGTATAAAACAAAATATGCCTCAATGAAAGGATATTGAGATGAAGTCCCATACAAAGACAGTATCCTTAGATAAAGGATAAATCAATTATATAATTATATGTGTCAAATATAAATACACCCAATATAAGTGGATATTAAGTGTAAAACAATCACAGGTAATCCACACATATTAATTTTACGATATAATCTAGAAGTATAGGTTTAACCCAATGAATTGAAATTGGGTTATGAAGTTCCCTTACAGAAATTCGACAGCCTAACGACATCACTTTAAAATTCAGAAAATGAGTTAATGAGATATAGAAAGGGTATCTCATCACTTTGACATAAATTTTATAGCAGTATGTATATATATAAGAACATATCCCAACATTATTAAGATATAAATTAAAAGGCCTAACAAAATAATTATTTTAAAAAGAGGAGGGTGAAAGTTTCCCTTACCGACTTGGGTAACTTTCGAAACGTACACCCCATGAAAGAAGAACTATAAAACGTTGATTCAAATACCCATAAACGAAATTATATTACACAAAGAGTCGAATAATGGTAAGTAAATACACCACTCAAAGGAGATAGTGACATATATAGCATGAATCTCATGGGAATAAATAGTGAGATAAAAACCCTTGCCTCATTGTAAGGAATCGAGTCTTATGACCAAAAGATAATAAGAACCAAATGAATCACTTAATACCAAGAATGTAAAAAAAATAATGATAATATATATCAAATGGATGTAAAAAAATACACCACATGCAATAAATAATTTCCGAACAATGGAAATATCAAAGAATTAAAAGTGAGATAAGAAATTCCCTTACATATATTCGGCAGCCTAACGACCCTTCTTAAACATTCTTAAAATTATTTGATGAGAGAAATAGGGGTTATCTCATCATATGAACATGAAAATGATAGTATGATGAATATAAAATACCATCCCCAACATAATAACATGGATCTTAAAATAAATTACATAAATGAGAATACACGAAAAGAAATAGAGAGGTAAGATCCCTTACCTCAAGTTTGACTTGTCTTGTTCGTTTCTTTATATTTTTTAATAATAAACTTTGGTCAATTTATAATTTATTAAGGACCTCCATTAAAGTTTTTATTAAATTCATATCACATATTATAATGTTATAATAATTTGTTAATAATGTGAGTTCATATCAGACGTTTTTGACGATGTTAGCTACATGAGTCAAAACTGAACTTGTTTGAAAATAATTGTCCATGTAGTTATAAGTAAATCATCTCCAGAAAAGTATTAATGATTTAAATATCATATATATCCAGTATATATTCATTTTATACTATATAAATACATTTTGAGATAAAAAGAAATGAAATACACCGTTTATGGAGACGGTAGGCCGTACATACGCATGAACGCCACTTTCATTACTTTGTCATATTAACAGAATTGAAAATAAATGATAGATATATATATTATAATTACAGTAAAATATATATGTTCTATAGGTAAAATAAATTCATTAATTTCATTCTTTGTACATTCCTTGAATTGCATGAACGATTCACATCACTTTAGGGGCGGTAGTCCACACATCCTCATATGAAATTATCGCATTTGCACAACATGAAAAGCATAATGGTATGTTTTAAATATAAAATACAGAAGCCTATAGAAAACATAAATAACATATATATCATATATAAATATAGTTCCATCATAATTTCCACCATAAGAGGTGGTAGGAGAAGATTGAATAATCATCGTTTCGTTAGGCAGAAATTCTCCATCCATAGAAACTGTATGTTCTTTAACCATTAGACAAATGTGTCTGTAAGTGTAAAAAAAATACTTCTCATAACAACATCCTAGTATATTGAGGATACTAGTGTTTTTATAGAATCAAATAATAAGAATGTTATGTTGAGTGAATAAGGAAATAAAAGAAAGAAACTCGAGAGAAGACATTACCTCTAAACCGGGTAACTCTTGTTGATTTGAGCCAAAAGCTTCCTTGGGAATACTTCTGGCCAATTTGAGGCTTCTAGGAGTAAGATAGGGAAGTGGAGAGATAATATGAGTAGAGTTTGGACGAACCAAGGGATTGAGAGGTGTGGGTATGTGTGTAGATGTGGGGGCTTTTTATAAGAGGGAGGATGGTAACTCTTGGAATGTCTTGAAAAGTTACTTTATTATAAAATGGTTTTCGGATTTTAAAGGTACCAAAACTATATATTTCGAGTATAAGATGATAAGGGTTAGAAATCCACCCATTCAATAGGTTTTTGACAAGTTTATGTCTTATATTTTACCTTATTGTTTCATTTTATTTAAATCGTTCATTAATGAGGTAATCACTCCATCATCATGGTGTCATAAATAAATATATTTATTTAATATCTAAAAATTATAAAAAAGTACCATGATGTTGGAAATATTTTTATCTTTCTAATTAATATTTATAGTCTCTAAGATGATTTATATAAACAAAAATATTATTGTTTTACTTAGGTTTTACGTACTTTGGTTATATTTTCCTTTCTTTAAAAAATAATATGATAAAAGGTCACTATCACACTAATGTTATTCCATGGTGTCCCAAAGTTGGCACATGGAATCCCATGGTCGGCCATGACAACAAAAATTGCATTAGGACACATGTTGTGGTCATTTTGTATTTTTATGATATTATTTTATTACCCTTAACTGCCCTATTACTAATTAATCACAATAATTAAAGATAATTGTCGTCATTACTATTCATAATGTCCAAAAACAAAATAGTATTAACTACATAATTTTTACCTTTTGATTCATAATATGGAACCAATTTTACAAAATTCCAAACACATAAACTGCAGTAATTAATTTAGAAATAATTCCCGTTGTCAAAACCAAAGATGCGTTTTTAAGAAGTAAATTTTATCAAAAGATTGACTTTTTTTTACATCCTATTAAAAAGTGAAATTAATTATAATGCAAAACATTTTATTAAGTGATAAAAACATAATTAAATTAAACTTTAAAACCATTTAGAAAGAACAACTAAATATATAATTAAATTAGAAGAAAATATAGTTTTGAAGTAAAATGCAGTATTTTTCACTATTCATTAAAAATGAACATTTGTCAGAAAAATACCAAAAAATAACATTAAGCTATATTTGATATTCCAAATTCAACAAAGATATCAATTTTATCAAATTAAAAACATAGAAGTTTCATTAATTAATTTTATAATCAATTCCCACTGTCAAAACAAATAGCATGTTTTTAAGAAACAATATCTATTAAAAGATTGAAACTTGTTTATATACAATTTCAAAGTGAAATTAATTCAACGACCACCATTTGATTAAATGGTAAAAAAATATTTTAATTACACTTTAAAAACAATTAAAAAGAGTATCTAACCTTATAAATAAATTATATTAAAAGCACTTTTGAAATAAAATACAATATTTTCCCAATTCATTAAAAATGAATTTTATCAGAAAAATACCAAAAATTGACCCAAAGTAAATTTCGATGATATTAATCTAAAGAAGAATTTGGTTTTTTCAAAATAAACATATGTAAGTGACCAAAACTTGATTTAATGAGGGTTCTCCATCAAAAGGCGGTAATTCAGCATTTTAATGTAAATTATGCTTAAAATCAGATTCATTTACATTTTAAGCCTCTAAATTTTATTGGATAAAAGTAAGTAAATTTAACAAACATCTATAATCATATTGTTGTTATTTGTATTCATTCCCTACAATACAATGGCTAGGTGTTAACTACCATTTAAAATAATTTTTTTTATTATTAGTGTGCAACGTAAGATTTCAAAGAAACTCATTGTTGCATATTGGGTACGCCATCGATCATAGATTTTTGATTAAAGTAATATTAATATATTATTCACAAATATTAATATATATGAATATTTCATATTCATTATTTACCTGGGATGTTACATACTTCCCCCCTTTTGGGAATTGCGTCCTCGCAAATTTAAAATTTGGCTCAGAAACTTTATTGAAAGCCCCACATAGAAAAAAAAAGTCAATAAAACTATCACATTAAAATAAAGAAAGTTAATTATAGTAGTCACCCAAGTTAACTCATACTAGGATTCCATGTAAGAAAATATGGATATGGAAGAGAGAACAAAGGTTCAAGTTCTGATGGAGAGTGATATAAAACATGATCAGGAGAATGTAAACAATCGAAAATCCACAAACTTGTGACGGGTTAAATAGTATTTGATTCCCTAGTAATAAATGTTAAAAGAAAACGTTTTTTTAAGTTACATTTGATTGAGGAATTTATTTATGAGCTTAACTAAAACATAAGTAAACATACTTACTTGTCATGTAGACTTTCATATCTTACTATATTTCTAACACAAACTCATATTTTCTAAAAACGATGAGTATTTTGGATGATTGGTTCACCTTAAGAGTGATATAATTAACTTTTAGAGAATCAAATAATCCATACAAGATGAAATATATATTTCCCATGTCTTTAGACCTCAACCAAAACCAAAATTGCTAGTACAAGATCAAATAATACCCAAAAGGATAAACCTTAATAAAAAGAAATAATACTTTTAATCTCCAAAATTTTTCCAACAAAAACCAAAGTTCGTCAAAGACCATTCAACAAACAACTATCCATAAAATTCATCGAAGTAATCCAAACTAAGGTTGAAACCCAAATTTCTGAAGGATTTAATCTCATAGTCTTCCATGGTAAATCTTAACATTTATCTCCAAATAACATTAGTTACTCTTAATGTCTCATACTGAAAAGTAATTAACCTAATCACATATGCTCCATGATTGGTTACTCATTTCCATAGATAACCAAAAATCAACTTATTTCTGATTCATATGATTATCTAACTAAAAAGAATTAGTCAAAATAACATGGGACTTCATGTAGTCCAGCGGTAGGCAATAAATCCCAGTCGTACTTTGGTTGTGGGTTCGATTCCCGCATCTTCGTTCGACGCGACGGGTTGTCACACGGTCTGCGTGTTGTCCTTTTCCAAAACTATATAATTCTTAAAACATTACCAAAAAATAGATAAAATCTTCAAAAATAACCACAACATAATTTAACCTCAATGGTTTATCTCATGCCTTTCATTTTCCATCATAACATATAGTAACCCATAATTACCTCAAAAGTAAGGATCATATAAACCCTAATGGTTACCTTTATAATTATTACTCAAACTTCCACATAGAGTTGGTTTTCTCATACATGATGCGTTAGAGAACTAACCAAGGTTCAAGGGGTTAATTAGGACTCCTAATAGCTGGTTTGGAATAACCATGTGGTTTCTCATTGAATCCCCCATTTCATCCAATCTCTTAATCATAGAACCACCACCGTTTCATTCAAACCCATTCCCACTTTGGTGCCTGCTATATCCATTTATTTAATAAAAAAAAGTTCAGTGTGAGTATATCAGTAAAATCATCATATAATATCTTATGAGGAGGGTAAATAATAAGATAAAATTATTCATTTAATCTGAAACTCATTCACTTTATCTAAAAACTATGACTCTTTCTGAAATCCTAACCATTATGGTAATGTCACTTATGCTTATAAAATACCCTAACCTCTAAGGTTATTTAAACCGACCTATGATACCAACTATAAGAACCCAGACTTATAAAATTACATAATCTTGAGTTTAATGAATAATTCACAATGAGGATCTTTTCAGTTTTAGAGTTTTAGAGAATTAGGACATAACTATTTCATCTCAAAATATTACAAAGTAGACACATTTACTCAGTTTCCATTTTTTCGACAAAATAAAAACTCAAAAAAAGAAACATGTCTAGTTCTATGTTTTAGATAGCATGTATTTCCTTGATCCCATCCTTGACCCTATTAATCATTAAGCTCTATGAAAATGATTTCAAAAACATGGGATGAGCATAAAAATCTCAGTAAAGGATACACAAAGAAGGAAAACTGTTAGTTTTTTCAAAACAACAAGTAAACCATGAATTCTTAACATAAGTAATACTTTTCAACATTATAAAGTATTAAATATTCTTCAGTGAATAAAAGAACATTACTTACCATTTTATAACCAAAAGATTACCATAAAACCCATTTAAAGAACACATAACATATAAAGGTAACTTGGGACATAAACATACATAAATGGAATAACCATATAGTCAAATTCCACACATATCACTAAATAGAATAGCCATACGGCCGACTTACATACCAAATGCATTGGAGGTTACAACGTAACCACCCGTCCTGATATTCACGACACCACCCATCATTTTGTTTATCATGTAACTACCTGTCAAATGTCCAAGTACCATTATAAAATCATAAGACATAAAACACATATAAAGGAAAGAAAACATTTCCACATCTCAATCACAATATATCACATAGATATATTGACATAAAAAATATATTATCAAAACCATTTTCAATACCAAAATACATAAAATAGTATATGGTATTAATTTACTTTGAAAAACATTATGGCTTGTTTAGGATACCAAAGATCAAATAATACTCTCGGTGGCGGAAAGGTCGTTGTCACCGCATACGTTAAAAAGAAACACACCTTTTGTCGTTTAGTAAAATGTTTCGTAGAGAAAATATTCCTTTTGAGTAAAATTAAATGTAAAAGGGTTTTATACACCGTATAAAATAATGTTGTGTATAAAACAGAATATGCCTCAATGAAAGGATATTGAGACTAATTCCCTTACAAAGACGGTATACTTAGATTAAGGATAAATCAATTATATAATTATGTGTGTCAAATATAAATACACCCAATATAGGTGGATATTAAGTTTAAAACAATCACAGGTCATCCACACATATTCATAGTATGACATAAGCATGAAGTAGTGGTTAAACCCAAATAATTGAAATTGGGTTAAGAAGTTCCCTTATAGAAATTCGACAGCCTAACAGCATCACTTTCAAATTCAGAAAATGCGTTGATGAGATATAGAAAGGGTATATCATCACTTGGATATAAAATTTACAACAATAAGGATATATAATAACATATCCCAACATTATGAAGATTTAAATTAAAAGACCTAACAAAATAAGTCTTTTAAAAATAGGAGGGTGAAAGGTTCCCTTACTGACTTGGGTAACTTTCGAAACATACACCCCATGAAAGGACTGTACAATGTTGATTTAAATACCCATAAATGAAATTATAATACAAAAAGAGTAGAATAATGGGAAGTACATACACCAATCAAAGGAGATAGTGACATATATAGCATGAATCTCACAGGATTAAATAGTGAGATAAAAACCTTTACCTCATTGTAATGAATCGAGTCGTATGACCAAAAGATAATAAGAACAAAATGAATCACATAATACCAATAATATAAAGATAATAATGATAATATATATAAAATGGAAGTACAAAATACACCACATTCAATAAATAATTGGTGAATGATGGAAATCTCACTGAATTAAAAGTGAGATAACAAATCCTCTTAAAAAAATTCCGCAGCCAAATGACGCCACATAAACATTCTTAAAATGAATTGATGAAAGAAAGAGGGGGTCTCTAATCATATGAACATTAAAATTACAGTAGGATGAATAAAAAATAACATCCTCCAACATAATAACATGGAGCTTAAAATTAATGATATAAATGAGAATACATGAAAAGAAAGAGAGTGGTAGGATCTCATACCTCAAGTCCGACTTGTCTTGTTCGTTTCTTTATATTCATGAATAATAAACATTTGTCAATTTATAATTGCATAAGGACCTCCTTTAAAATTTATTATTTAATTAATATCATATATTATAATGTTATAATAATTATTAAATTATGTGAGTTCATATCAGACGTTTTTCTCAATGTTCGGTACGTGAGTCAAAAATGAACTTGTTTGAAACGAATTGTCCATGTGTTATAAGTACATCTTCTCCAGAATAGTATTAATGATTTAAATATCATATATATCCAGTATATTTTTATTTTATACTATTTCAAAACATTTTGAGATAAAAACAAATGAAATGCACCGTTCATGGAGACGATATTCCATACGTACGCATGGACGCTACTTTCATTTCTTTTTCATATTAATGGAATAAAAAATAAATTATATATATATATATATATTATAATTCCATTATAATATATATGTTATATAGGTCACATAAGTTCATTAATTTCATTCTTTATACATTCCTTGAATTTCATGAACGAGTCACATCACTTGAGGGGGCGGTAGTCCACACTTCCTCATATAAAATTATCGCATTTATAAAACATGCAAAGCATAAAGTTATGTTTTAAATATAAAATACAGAAGAATATAGAAAAAATAAATATCATAAATATCATATATAAATATAGTTCCATCATAATGGTCACCATGATATGTGGGAGGAGAAGATTGAACAATCATCGTTTCGTGAGGCATAAATTCTCCATCCACAAAAACAATATGTTCTTTAACCATTAGACGGAGGTGTGTGAAATTGTAAATCAAATACTTCTCATAAAAACATCCTAGTATATTGAGTATACTGGTGTTTTTATGGAATCAAATAATAATAATGTTAGGGGGAGTGAAGAAGGAAAATAAAAGAAAGAAACTCGAGAGAAGACATTATCTCTAAATCATATAACTCTTTTTGATTTGAGCCAAAGGCTTCCTTGGGAAGACATCAGACCAACGTGAGGCTTCTAGGAGTAAGATAGGTATGTGGAGATATAATATGAGCAGAGGTTGGATGAACAAAGGGATTTAGAGGTGTGGGTAAGGGTATAGAGGTGAGGTCTTTTTATAAGAGGGAGGAGGGGAACTCTTGGAAGGTCTTGAAAAGTTACTTTATTATAAAATGGTTTTCAGATTTTAAAGGAACATAAATTATATATTTTCAGGATAAGGTGATAAGGGTTCGCAATACACCCATAAAATATGTTTTTGACAAGTGTATGTCATATATGTTACCGTATCTTTTAATTTTATTTAAATATTTCATTAATGAGGTAATCACTGCCTCATCATGGTGTCATAAATAAATATATTTATTTAATGTCTAAAATTTATAAAACAAATACCCTGATGTAGGAAATATTTTTATATTTCAAATGAATATTTAATGTCTATAAGATCATTTATATAAACAAAACTAATTTTTTTTTACTTAGGTGATACATACTTTGGTTATATTTTCCTTTCTTAAAAAAATAATATGATAAAAGGTCAATATCACACTAAAGTGATTCCTTGGGGTCCCAAAATCGGCACAAAGAATCCCATGTTCAGACATGATAGCACCAATAGAATTTGGGCACATATTGTGGTCATTTTGTATTTTTAAAATATTATTTTATTAGCTTTAACTACCCGATTACTAATTAATCACGATAATTAAAGATAAATGTAGTCGTTACTATTCATAATGTCCAAAAAAAAAAAGAGTCTTAATTACATAATTTGGAACTTCTGATTAAGAATATGGACCAAATTTTACAAAATTCCAAACATTGAAATTGCAATAATTAATTTAAACATAATTCCCTTTGTCAAAACCAAAAACGGGTTTTTAAGAAGTAAACTTTATCAAAAGATTGACTTGTTTTTACATCCAATTTAAAAGTGAAATTACTTATAATGAACAAAATTGTATTAAGTGATAAAAACATAATTCAATTAAACTTTAAAACCATTTAAAATGACAATCTAACTATATAATTAAATTAGATGAAAAAGTAGTTTTGAAGTAAAATGCAGTATTTTTCACAATTCATTTGAAATGAACATTTGTTAGAAAAATACCAAAAATTCACTCTAAGATATATTTGAAATTCCAAATTCAACAATGATATAAATTTTACCAAATTAAAAACAAAGAAGTTTCCTTAATTAATTTTATAATCAATTCCCGCTGTCAACACAAATAGAGTGTTTTTAAGAAACGATATCTATTAAAAGATTGACACTTGTTTATGTACAATTTCAATGTGAAATAAATTCCAATGACCACCATTGGATTAAATGGTAAAGATATATTTTAATTAAACTTTAAAACCAATTAAAAATATATTCTAACCTTATAAATAATTTATATTAGAAATTAATTTTGATATAAAATATAATATTTTCACTATTTATTATGAAATGAATTTTATCCAGAAAATACCAAAAATTTACCCAAAGTAAATTTTGATGATATGACTCTAAAAAAATATTTTTTCAAAATGATCATATGAAAGTGGCCAAAACTATATTTAAATTGGGTTCTCCATCAAAAGGATGTAAATTTTCCTTTTAGTGTAAATTATGTTTAAATCAGATTCATTTACATTTTATGCCTCTAAATTTTATTAGATAAAAGTAATTTTTTTTACAAAAATCAATAATAATATTGCAGTTAGTTGTATTAATTACCTCCAATACAATGTCTTGGTGTTAACTACCATTTAAAATAATAATATTATATTATTAATGTGCAACATATGATTTCAAATAAACTCGTTGTTGCGTATTGGGTACACCATCGAACATAGAATATCCTTTAAAGTAATATTAATATTTTATTCACAAATATTAATATATATGAACATTTCATATTCATTATTTACCTGGGATGTTACATCCTTCCCCCCTTTTGGGAATTGCATCCTTGCAATTTTAAAATTGGGCTACGAAACTTAATTGAAAGCCCCACATAAAAAAAAGTCAATAAAACTATCACATTAAAATAAAGAAAGAGAAGTACAATGGTAACCCGAGTTAACTCAAACTAGGATTCCATGTAGGAATATATGGATATGGAATAAAAAACAAAGGGTCATGTTCTGATGGAGAGTGATAGAAAACATGATCAGGAGAAAGTAAACAATATGAAATCCACAAACTTGTGATGGGTTAAATGGTATTTGATTCCCCAGTCGGAAAATTTAACAAAAAACGTTTTTTTAAGTTACATTTAATTGAGTAATTTATTTATTATCTTAACTAAAACATAAGTAAACATACGTACTTGTCATGTAGACTTTCATCTCTTACTAGATTTATAACACAAACTCATATTTTCTCCAAACGATGAGTATTTAGGATGACTTTTTCACCTTAAGAGTGTTATAATCAACTTCTAGAGAATCACATAATCCATACAAGATGAACTATATATTTAACATGTCTTTAGACATTAACCAATACCAAAATTGTTTGTACAAGATCAAATAATCCCCAAAAGGATAATCCTTAATAAAATGAAATACTACTTTTAATCTCAAAAATTTTTCCAACAAAAACCAAAGTTCATCGAAGACCATTAAATAAACAGATATCCATAAAATTATTCAAAGTTATCCAAAATGAGGTTGAAACCCAAATTTTTTAAGGATTTAATCACATATTCTTCCAAGGTAAATCTTAATATTTATCTCCAAATAACATCAGTTACTCTTAAAGTCTCATACTGAAAAGTAATTAACCTAATCACATATCCTCCATGATAGGTTAATAATTTCCATAGATAACCCACAATTGACTTATTTCTGATTCATAAGATTATCTAACTAAAAATAATTAGTCAAAATAACTAGGGACATCACGTAGACCAGTGGTAGGTGATGAATCCCAGTCGCCCTTTGGTTGTGGGTTCGATTCCCGCAGCTTTTTCTGACGTGACAGGTGGTCACATGGTCTGCGTGTTGTCCTTTATCAAAAACTATATAATTCTTAAAACATTCCCCAAAAAGAGATAAAATCTTCAAAAATAACCGTAACATAGTTTAACCTTAATGGTTTATCTCATTCTTTTCATTTTCCATCATAACATATAGTAACGCATAATTACCTCAAAAGTAAGTATCATATAAACCCTAATGGTTACCTTTATAATTATTACACAAACTTCCACATCGAGTTAGTTTTCATGTACATGATGCATTAGAGAACTCACCAAGGTTAAAGTGGTCAATCATGACTCCTGATAGTTGGCTTAGAATAACCACGAGATTTTTCATTGAATCCCCTATTTCATCTAGTCTCTTAAACAGAGATCCGCCAATGTTTCCTTTAAACCTATTTTCACTTTGGTGCCTGCTAGATCTATCCATTTACTAAACCAAAAAGGTCAGTGTGATTATATCAGTAAAATCATCATATAATATCTTATGATGAGGGTAAATACTAAGATAAAATTATTCATTTCATTTGAAACTCATTCAATTTATCTAAAAACTATGACTCTTTCTAAAATCCTACCCATTATGGTAATGTCACTTATGCTTATAGAATACCCTAACCTCTAAGGTCATCTAAACCGACCTCTGATACCAACTATAAGGACCCAACCTTATAACATTACATAATATTGAGTTAAATGAATAATTCAAATTGAGGATCTTTTTAGGTTTAGAGTTTTATAGAATTATGACATAACTGTTACATCCTAAAAGATTACAAAGTAGACACTCCTACTCAGTTTATATTTTTCCCACAAAATAAAAACTCTTAAAAAGAAACATGTATATTTCTAGTTTTTAGATAACATATCTTTCGTTGATACCATACTTGACCCTATTAATCTTTAAGCCCTGTGAAAAACATTTCAAAAACTTGGTATGAGCATAAAAATATCAATAAGGTATATACAAAGAATGAAAAATGTCAGTTTTTCAAAACAACAAGTAAACCATGAATTAGTTAACATAAGTAATATTTTTCAACTTTATGAAGTATTAAATTCTCTTCACTAAATAAAATATCATTACTTACCATTTTCACCCAAAATATTACCATAAAACCCGTGTAAAGAACACATAACATATAAAAGTAACTGTGGACATAAACATACATAAATGGAATAACCATACGGTCAACTTCCACATATATCACTAAATGGAATAGCCATACGGCCAACTTCCATACCCAATAAATAGGAGGTTATAACATAACCACCCATCCTGGTATTCATGGCACCAACCGTCATTTGGTTTATCACGTAACCACCAATGAAATGTCTAAGTACCATTATGAAATCTTAAGAAACAAAACAAATATGAAGGAAAGAAAACATTTCCACATTTCAATAACAATATACCACTTAAATATATTGACATAACAAATATATTATCAAAACCATTTTCAATACCAAAATTAATAAAAGAGTATATGGTATTTATTTACTTTTAAAAACATTATAGCTTGTTGAGGAAGCCAAAGTTCAAATAATACTTGCGGTGGTAGAAAGGTCATTGTCACCACGTATGGTAAAATGAAACTCACCTTTTGTCTTTTAGTAACATGATTCATAGAGAAAAGATTACTTTTGAATAAAAGTAAAAGTAAAAGGAGTTTATACACCTTATAAAAGAAAGTTGTGTATAAAACAAAGGAGATTGAGACAACGTCCCATACAAAGATGATATCCTTAGATTAAAGATAAATAAATTATATAATTACGTGTGTCAAATATAAATACAAACAATATAATTGGATATTAAGTGTAAAACAATCACAGGTCATCCAAACATATTCATAGTATGACATAATAAATAAGTATAGGTTTAACCCAAATAATTGAAATTGGGTTAAGAAGTTCCCTTACAGAAATTCGACATCCTAACGACATCACTTCAAAATTAAAAAAATGAGTTGATGAGAGATATAAAGGGTATCTCATCACTTGGACATAAAATTTACGGAAATATGGATATATAAGAACATATCCCTACATTATGAATATGTAAATTAAAAGACCTAACAAAAAAAGTATTTTAAGAAGATGGGGGTGAATGGTTTCCTTACAGACATGGTTAACTTTCGAAACGTACACCCCATGAATGAAGGACTATACAACATTGATGTAAATAACCATAAACAAAAGTATATTACACAAAGAGTAGAATAATGGGCAGTACATACAACACTCAAAGGATAATGTGACATATATAGCATGAATCTCATGGGAATAAATAGTGAGATAAAAACCCTCACCTCATTGTAATGAATCGAGTCGTATGACCAAAAGATAATAAGAACCAAATGAATCACATAATAACTTTAATATAAATAGAATAATGATAATATATATCAAATATAAGTACATAATACACCACATGAAATAAATAATTGGCGAACAATGGAAATCTCATGGAATTAAAAGTGAGATAAGAAATCCCCTTACAAAAATTTGGCAGCCTAACGACGCCACTTAAAAATTATTAAAATGAATTGATGAGAGAAATAGGGGGTCTCTCATCATATGGAAATGAAAATAAAAGTTGTATGAATATAAAATAACCTCCCCAACATAATAACATGGTGCTTAAAATAAATTTCATAAAGGAGAATACATGAAAATAAGGAGAGAGGTAGGATCCCTTACCTCAAGTCCGACTTGTCTTGTTCGTTTCATTATATTCCTTAATAATAAACTTTTGTCAATTTATAATTTCATAAGTAACTCCTTTAAATTTTATTATTCAATTCATATAAAATATTATAATGTTATAATAATATGTTAATTATGTGTGTTCATATCATATGTTTTTGTCGATGTTCGGTACATGAGTCAAAAATGAACTTGTATGAAAAGAATTGTCCATGTAGTTATAATTACATCAACTCCAGAATAGTATTAATGATATTAACATCATATATATCCAGTATATATTAATTTTATACTATTTGATAACATTTTTAGATAAAAAGAAATGAAATGAATCGTTCATGGAGACGGTAGGCCGTACGTACACATTAACGCTACTTTCACTTCTTTGTCATATTAATGGAATTAAAAATAAATGATAGAGATATATATTATAATTCCAGTATAATATATATGTTATATAGGTCACATAAGTTCATTAATTTAATTTTTTATACATTTCTTGTATTGCATGAACGAGTCACATCACTTGAGGGGGGAGGTAATCCACACTTCCTCGTATGAAATTATTGCATTTTCACAACATGCGAAGAATAAAGGTATGTTTTAAATATAAAAACAATAAGCTTATAGAAAATAAAAATACCATATAAATATCATATATGAATATATTTCTATCATAATGGACACCTTGAGAGGTGGTAAGAGAAGATTGAATAATCATCGTTTCATGAGGCAGAAATTCTCCATCCACGGAAACAGTACGTTCTTTAACCATTAAACGGAGGTGTGTGTAAGTGTAAATCAAATCCTTATCATAAAAAAATCCTAGTATATTGAGTATACTGGTGTTGTTATGGAATAAAATAATAATAATGTTATGGGGAGTGAAGAATGAAAATAAAAGAAAGAAACTCCAGAGAAGACATTACCTCGAAATCGGCTAACTCTTTGATTTGAGCCAAAGGCTTCCTTGGGAAGACTTCTACCCAAAGTGAGGCTTACAACAGTAAGATAGGTATGTGGAGAGATTATATGAGCAGATGTTGGATGATCCAAGGGATTGAGGGGTGTGGGTAAGGGTGTAGAGGTGGGGGGCTTTTATAAGAGGGAAGAGTGGAACTCTTGGAAAGTCTTGAAAAGTTACTTTATTATAAAATGGTTTTCGGATTCCAAATGTCCAAAAATTATATATTTCGAGGATTAGGTGAAAATAGTAATAAATAAACCAATACAATAGGTTTTTGACAAGTTTATGTCCTATATTATATCTTATCTTTTAATTTTATTTAAATCATTAATTAATTAGGTAATCACTGCATCATCATGGTTTCATAAATAAATAAATTTATTTAATGTCTAAAAATTATAAAAAAATACCATGTTGTAGGAAATATTTTTAGATTTATAATTAATATTTATAGTCTAAGAGATAATTTATATAAACAAAACTAAAATTGTTTTACTTAGGTGATACATACTTTGGTTATATTTTCCTTTCTTTAAAAAATAATATGATAAAAGGTCACTATCACACTAAAGTGATTCCATGGGGTCCCAAAGTTGGCACAAGGAATCCCATGATCGGCCATGATAGCACCAATATAATTAGGACACATGTTGTGGTCATTTTTTATTTTTATGATATTATCTTATTACCCTTAACTACCTGATTAATAATTAATCACGATAATTAAACATAATTGTCGTTGTTACGATTCTAATGTCCAAAAACAAAAGAGTCATAATTAAATTATTTGGACATTATGATTCAGAAGATGGATCCCAGTTTACCAAATTCCAAACACAGAAATTGTAGTAATTAATTTAAAAATAAATCTCATTGTCAAAAACAAATATGGGTTTTTAAGAAGAAAAATATATCAAAAGATTGACTTCTTTTTACATCCAATTGAAAAGTGAAATTCCTTATAATGAACAAAATTGTATTAATTGATAAAACAATAATTCAATTACACATTAAAAAAATTTAAAAGGAATATCTAAATATATAATTAAATAAGATGAAAAAATAGTTTTGAAGTAAAATGTATTATTTTTAACTATTTATTGAAAATCAACATTTGTCAGAAAAATATCAAAAATTCACCATAAGATATATTTCATATTCCAAATTAAAAAATTATATAAATTTTACCAAATTAAAAACATATAAGTTGCATTAATTAATTTTATAATCAATTCCCGCTGTCAAAACAAATAGCGTGTTTTTAAGAAACAATATCTATTAAAAGATTGACACTTGTTTATGTACAATTTCAAAGTAAAATTAATTACAATGACCACCATTGTATAAAATGGTAAAAATATATATTAATTAAACTTTAAAACCAATAAAAATACAATCTAACCTTATAAATAAATTATATTAAAAATCACTTTTGAAATAAAATACAGTATTTTTCACTATTCATTAAAAATGAATTTTATGAGAAAAATACCAAAAATTTACGCAAAGTAAATTTTGATGATACGAATCTAAAGAAGAATTTTACTTTGTCAAAATGAACATATTAAAGTGACCAAAACTAGATTTAAATAGGGTTCACCATCAAAAGGTGGTAAATCAGCCTTTTAATGTAAATTATGCTTAAAATCAAATTAATTTACATTTTAAGCCTCTAAATTTTATTGGATAAAAGTAAATAAATTTAACAAATATCAATAATCATATTGCAGTTAGTTTTATTCATTCCCTCCAATACAATGACTAGGTGTTAACTACCATTTAAAATAATAATATTATATTATTAGTGTATAACATAAGATATCAAAGAAACTCATTGTTGCGTCTTGGGTATACCATCGAACATAGAATATACTTCCATGTAATATTAGTATTTTATTCACAAGTGTTAATATATATGAACATTTCATATTCATTACTTACCTGAGATGTTACATGAAATGTCATCACATCTACCCATATACTCACACATATAAATCCCTTGGATCATCTAAATTCTACTCAAATAACCTCCAAACATACCTCCCATCATCCTATAAGTATTACCTTGGGAATCAGGAAATTCTATAAAGCCTTTTGACTCAAATCAAATGAAGTTACCTGATTTAGATGTAACATATTCTCTCAAGTTCCTTTCCTTTATTTACCTTATCCACTACCTATGCTCTTATTATACGTTGATTACATAATCACACCAGTATAATAAATTTAATATCATTTTTTATAATAATTATTTTATCTAAACTTACACACACCTTAACCTAATGGATACAAACATACTGTTCATGTGTACGCCAACCTACTTCCTCACAGAACGATGATTGCTCAATTTTTCCCTACCACCTCTCACGGTGGCCATTATAATGGAAAAATATTTATATATGATATATATTATATGTGTATTATCTCTATGATTCTTTATTTATATTTTCAATATACCTTTATTCTTTCCATAATGTGTAAATAGGAGAATGTCATTTGGGGAAGTGTGGACTACCGCCCCCTCAAAGTGATATAACTCATTGATTCCATACAAGGAATGTATAATGGATGTATTTAATGAAATCATTTAAAAAATATTATATATATATATTATAATTTAATTATAATATACCTATTTATAATTTAGTATTTACTACTTTAATATGAAAAATAAATGAAAGTAACGTTCTTGTGTACATACGACCTACCATCTCCATGAATGGTGCATTCCATTTGTTATCTCAAACTATAATGGACTATTTTAAATACATATATACTGAATATATACGATATATATGTTATCTAAATCATTAATAATATTCTAGAGATGATCAAATTTTTACCATGTGGATAATTTACATCAAACAAGTTATTTTTCAACTTAAGTACTGAATATCTAAAAAACAACTGATATGAACGTAAATGATTATGTAATTTTCATGAAGTAATAATAGGTAATATAAAATGAATAATCAACATTAAAATTTTTTTTAAGGAAGTATAAATTAAGTTAGTTTTTTATTCAGGATGATCAGGGAGCAAAAGTGACAAGTTGTACTCAAGGTAAGAGAATCTACCACCCTTCTTTTTTTCAAGAACTACTTCAATGTTATGCATTATTAATTGTGGTTTTTTATATGTTCGGATTTGAAATTTTATATCCCATAACTATAAATACTATATAAAAGTGATGAGAGGCCTATTTTATATCAATCAACTCATTTTAATAATTTCTTGTGTAACGTCTTTAGGCTGCCGAAATTTCGTAACAGATCTTCTGAACCCTATTTCCATTCTTTTGGTTAATATTCTACATGAGGATTATGTCCTTCTATGATTATGTGAGAAATGAATTTTGATATCTTATATTTTATATATGCTTGTTTTGTGTGTATATATATGGAATACACATAATCGATCTATTGTATTAATAAAATGATCATTGTAGAAGAATTTCTAAACTCAATTTACACCCATTGGGTTTTATGCATACTTTATAGATTATATTATGCCATGATTGTGTGTGGAATCAATGTTTATTTTTTTATGATTTCATTTTGACTTCCCTTTATGTGGGTATACTATTTATATATATAATCATACCATTGATAAATTCTTACATAATTTATACGAAATTTGTAAGGAAAATCTTAACTCAATCTCATTTTATTTATGTTAAACATCCAGGTCATTGGTTTTGTTTTTAAAATAATATGTGTGAATGACCCATTATTTTTTTACACTTAATATACATTTATTCTGGTTGTATATATATTTTTCCCTAATAACTATTTCATTTATTTATCATTATTATATATATACAATCTTCATAAGGTATTTGTCTCAACATACATTCTATTGATACTTATTTGTTGTTATACACAAATTCGCCCTTATATGGTGTATATACATCCCTCTGACATGTTATATCATGAATATTTTTATACTTGTGATATTTTTTTAAATGTTATTCATTAATTATTTTTATTCAAGTATTTTCTCATGTATTAAGGGACTATTTACCTAAAACACCATTTCAAATGTTTTAATGATTTAATCTTATTAATATTTTTCATTAATGTCCATGTTTTCAGTATGGTTTTAAGGATATATATATATGGAAATTAATGTTTCAAAATTTTAATTCCATTAAATTTTTTCAAATTTCTATAAGACACATGGATTAAAAATATCTTTATTAAATATTTTAAATGGATTTGGAAAAGGATCTTGAAATGAGTTCTTGTGATTGATGAGAAAAATGTTGATAATTTCAACCTTTTATGTGTTACGGTTTTGTAATAGTACTTGGAAACTTGATGTGTGGTTACATGGTAAACCAAATAAAGGTGGTTCTATGATGGATCTAGGTTGGGTGGGCCCATTATATCTCTCCAATGCGTTGGATAACATGACAGAGGCAAATTTTAATGTTTCTACTAGGATATTTAGGGAATATATTGTGATGGGTATTACAAACATAACCAAGAAGGTTACTCCCTATGTATCTGTGAATTATACAATGTATATATGATATGGATGTCACATGATACATTAATGTTTTCATGATTTCAAGGATGTTTTGTTGGAATATTTTTATTAAATGGTGTAAGCAATGTAGCTTATGTTTTATGAGTGAAAAGTATGATATCATTTATTTGTATGTATTTATGGACTAATGTTTTGTTCCCTTATTTTAAATCCCTTATAGAGATTTTTTATGATCATCCAAATTGATTGAAATGTTTCCCATAGGTTATAAGGAATGGTAATAGAGGGGAAGAATTCAAGAGTATTTTTATTAAGACTGGAATTCATTCTTTATTTAAGGAGTTTTATTTTTGTGAATATTGGGTTGAGTAGAAGTGTCTACATTATAATTTTTGAGATGTAATGAAATAGTTTTGGCCTAATTTTCTAAAAATATAAACATTAAAAGATCCTCAATGTGAATTCTTGACCAAACTCAAATTATGTAACATTAATGATTAGGGCCTTATAATATTTCCATTCTTATGATCTATATTATAGACATGTAAATTATTAGAAGGGTTTTACCTAGGAGGGCATTCCATCTGATGGCGTGCATCTCTATGATTTGTCGAGCAAAATCCCTAACCCAAATACCCATTAATGCAATTCCACATTATAATTCCTCCAAATATATATTAAAAAAACTATGTCCATAAATGTTTTCACAATATTATTTAGTTTGACACATCAACCCTTTTTAAACACCCTATAAATTAAAATTTCATTCAACTATGTTCTGAACCGACACATTGACTATATTTTCTCATAACTTATATAATGGAAAGATTATTATGGATTAATATTTCATTGTAGTATTTGATTAATAATGTGAAAAAATGTTATTTTAATATTATATGTAATTTAGATAATTAATTTACGATGTTTTTATGAAATAAAATCATATGTACAATCCTATTTCATTAAAGTAAATATTGAGTGCTTAATAATTTATTAATTTATGTATTCATGGTGAATCATCAATAAAATTAAACATCCACATCAATGAAATAAAATAAATAATTTTGTATGTTCATGGGTTTCTATATTTGTTTTTTTATTGATAATGGAATAAAAAACCATTGATTGTAGGGGAATAACTACTTCAGTCAAGATTATCTAAGGTTGTAGAATTCCACTCTATCATTCATATCACCTTGGTTGGTTTCACCTCAATTACATCTTGAAAGGACTCTGTAATCCTAAGATCTTCATCCTTATAATGCATTTACAACAAAAATAGGAAAAGGTAACCACATAGTAGTTTACATAGAAAAATGGTGGGCACACAATCCCTTGAATAAGAAAAAGGTATTGATGGCACATAGATCATCATTTTAAATTTTTAATCAAAATTTAAAAAACCTATTCCAATAATTAAATTAAAATAATGTCATTAGAAAAACAGGTCAAGATAATCTAATGACCACCCATGCATATAATGAATATTAAAATATATTACAAGTATAATTCAATTAAATTCATTCCATATTGTAAAGATCAAATTCATTGAATTTATTATTTTGTTATCATATTAATCATATTAACTAATTTATCTCAATTATTAATTTGAATATTCTTAGAGATATCTATCTACAAAAAATTTAGAAATACTAAATTAATTTATTTATTGATTATCAATTATGTATGTGATGTGTACACAAATTCAACATGACATGTACCTTCCCCAACAACATGTTCTAGTATTATCATGCATAATTATTTCATAAGAAATATATAGAGTACAATATATTTCAAGGATTACATGGCTTGTACTGTGTCAAGATGAGTAATAATGATATTTATTTGAGACATGTGGTCAAGTTTCAAAATTAATGGTGTTTACTTATTTAAATATTTGTGATAAATACACAACATGTACCATGTTAACAAGGTGTGAAATACTAAATTAATTATAAATAGAATATTAATTATTCTTTTATTATTATAAATACCCTATCACAGAAGAATGTAAAATACTAAATTTCATGCATATTGGTTTAATTTTGTAATTAATATTATATTTGTGTAAATAATTTATGGGCATAATGGTTTGTATTTCATGTAAATTATATAAAACTAGTCCCTAATATTTGATGGGAACAACTAGATACACATTGGGTAACAAATTATCATGTCCATAAAAAACACCTAGGGACTCGGAGTATATTTCATCCATACACATTGATTTGGTACATGGGTTGTTTGCTATGTAAATCCATGTGACCTTAATATATACTACATGGTGTGTATACCAACAACATTCTATGTAGTTTAACAAACCATGTTCTAGCTTGGACGCTAAACATACAATATTTAATAAATAGTCTGCATATTTTTTTGTCTTTTAATTTGTGTATCTAAAATTTAATTGAGCCATATTAACCTTGGTACACATCATGTACCTTTCAATTACACACCATGTAACCATGCCTTCTGACCATAATCTTTTGAACAAAATGATGGCATCTCTTTTCAATCATCACACATTCATAGCCTATTAAATATTAAATGAAAAAAATGATTTCATCATACCAAAATTATGATTAAGGTAGAAATAAATATAAATATAAAAGTTCAAATAATTGTGTAAATTTATAAAAACATAATAAATAGTACTAAATTTTAGCATGAGCACTGTGTTACCACTTGATTGTTCCATGCATAATAGAAGTGCATCGAGCCCCTTTCCAACAATGTTCTCTAATTTAATCCCATTAATAAATTATAAGAATATAATAAAGAACAACATATATGATGATAATATCCAAATAATCATAATAAATAAATCCTTGAACCAAATAAATATTCATTCATAAAAAATTTACAATTAATTTAATTTAATGTAATAACCTTCATATTGGATTCTATATTTAAGGAATGTATTCATCATTTAAAACCAAGTATGGTTTCACTGTTTTTTCATCAAGAGGAACCAAAGAATAATATATCTAGTGGGGATACATATGTACTCCGGTGATCTCAATGTATCATTGATGGTACTCCAAGTGCTTGAATGGTAGTACCGATATTCTTTTTCCCTTAATTTCATCACCACACAATCCTCTAATAAATACTTGACTAATATTTCTTTATATCATTCTACAGAGGTGAAAAGATCAAGAGACTCTTAGAGGAGAGAATTCACTATGTAAAAGAATATTTATATTCAACAAATGATTGTGACACTTCACATGGAATGTTATAATCAGATATTTATAAGCCTATGGATATAGTGTTTGTTTTAATCAAAATACATTATCCAATATCGTAATCCCAATAGAACCCCATGTCAAATATTATTATCATTATTTTTTTCATAATTCATCGATTCGTGATAGAAAATATTAATTTAATAAATAAATTTACACTTTATTTAAATGATATTAAGTATACCATTTCTATTATTGAGTGTCTATCTCGGCCCATATACCATTATCAATATTTAAAAAACCCAAAATATTTTATATTATTAATTTTATGCATAAATTAATAAATATTTATAATATCATGTATATGAAAATAAATATTTATTTTAATTTTTAATTTAAAAAAATCATTTAATAAATGTGATCCATTAAAATTTTATAAATTATATTCTTCTTCCTTGATAATAATATTTCATCTAATAATTATATTCAAATAGATTTTAATTGAGATTTATAGAAACATAATTTCTGTGTCCCTCTAAGATTTTTTTCTCAAAGGAAATTGGGGAGTTCTCTTAAGTCCAATATCAATATCTCACAATACATAAATGTAACCATGAAATAAAGACTTGTTAATTTTGAAAATAAATCATTCATTTTGGAGGAAAAGTGGAGAGGGATTGAACCGACCAACATAAAAATCATTCCACATAATTAATTTTCCCCCAATTTTCAGATTCATGATCACATTTCTATTCCTTTAATGACTCCAAATAATAATTCATTAATATATATCATAACCCATAAATTTAGTCATGAATAGCTTAGTATAGGATTTCTCTCAAAATAAAACAAGAAGACGATAATAGAGCAGATGAACCACAATCATTACCATTGATTCCAATAATCCGCTACATGATGAAAAGATAAATCTAGACACCAGAGGGTGTAGGATCACTTTTTTTTTAAAAGTGTGTATGGGGTTTGAGTGATAAATAAGAAATCCTAAACTTAAATTAAGGGTTATAAAATTAAAAAGGTTGTCTATAACTGATCAAATTCATTTTATAAAAGACTATTTCACTCTATGAGTCATCAATATAAGCACATACTCAAAAATATACATTTTTCCATTATAATCCCAAAATAATTAATTTCTTAGTTGGTATTCAAATAAACTATACAGAAAACATTCACAGTTTGAATTCATTATACTTATTATGAATCAAATCCTACAACTGAATTACAACTTTCATCCCATATTATTCTCCAAACACTTTCTGTTATCAACCTGAATACTACAAAAATTAATGAAATTGTATAAAAAAGGGTCATAACTTAAATAATAAGGGTCAAATTTTCCCAATAATTTCGATTTATTTCCTCATAAATAAAGTAGATATTAGTTAATTTGAAAAATTATAGCCATTTCCCTAACATATTATTCTTAGATTAAATGTTTAACCTTGTATCCCAACAATTTGGGAAAAAAACTAGTATTTAAGATATATTGCTGCTATACAAGACTATAAATTGATTTCGAGAATATGATCCCGGGTGTAACCAAATGTCACATCAGGATCCAAAGTAACATGATCTCAACTAATCACATGTCCATGACTTGGTAGGGCTTCTTACTAAATGTAATAGATATAAAACACTATGATCCAAAATAAATCTTGTAGGCAGAGATAATTGATACGAAATATCAATAATTCTTTCTAAAATTTTAATAGTTCCCTTATATCTTGAATGAAGAATTAATTACACACCCAAATGATGATGTCTAACCCTTGGTGAAACATTATAGAATACATGATTGACTACATAAATAGATAGAGGGATGCGATGAATATGTTTATAAAATTTATGAGGGATTTATGTTGTTTTCATTCCAATATTGATCATATGTATCATCTTAGTAGTCTTAAGCACCAGACTTGGTCTAATCAATGTTGTTTACCCAGTCTTGAAAAAACAATGTGGATAATGACATTGGTACCCATATAATGCCTCATGTAATGACAATTGTATTATGGTAATTTATCTATTCTTTTAGGAAAACTAAAATAAATATGGATTTTTTTACCATAAACCACAAAAGTCCATCACACAATATCCGATCATATATTCCATGGAATAAATCATGTGTTCTCATTTGATATTCATTTTTGGATCATATTCTACACTATTGGTAAACAAGGATCCAAGGACCTATTTCAAGAGAAATAACAACCATTGAGTGAATCTAGGGACTTATTCTAAGAAAATAAAAACTATGACTATGTGAATTTTTAAAACAACCTAATGATATATCACTCACCACTCATCACAAATATTCATCTCTCAAATTATAATTAAATATTCGAACGTTTAGAGTCAATTCAAAATCAACCAACTAGTTGCATATTTCAGAATTATCTATGAACATGAAAAAATGACATATACTAGTATAAATTTATTGGAAGATAATATATTTTTTGGTTAAAATGAGAAATTCTAATAGATGTTCTTTTTTATTAGTAATGATATTAAATACCAAGACTTATTATTAAAAACATATAGATCTTTTGGTATTGATCATATAAGAAAAAAAATACCAAATATTGATTCTATTACTTTAACATTCTAATACAAGTATTTTTTTACTAACTAATCAATCAGTTATTATAAATAATTATTGCTAATAAATATTTTGAAATCAAGAAAAAATGTTGCAAAAATATTTACAAAATGATAATTATTTTATCAAAAACTAATTAATATCAACCATGTTTATAAATAAATATATTATTTTTAAACATAAGTATATATCTATTTATTAGGGTTTCCGTAAAAATATAGAAATAATTTAATTAATTTGTAAATTTTTTCAGAATATCTGTGGTTAATATATTTTATAATATTATTTATTTATATAAAAATGTTGATGGAAAGCCCCATTTATGAAAAATATAAGATAAACCCTATTTGAAACAAGGTTAATGGGAACCGAATATATTTTAGGAATCCCAAAACAAATTAATCTTGGAATCTATTAATTGTACACACTCAAATGGTATGAAATAAAAATATAAAGAATTAAATTTACCCATGGATCCAATGGAAGAATGTTCAGAAAAAAATACAAAATCCTAACCACCATACACTATGTCACTAAAATAACATCCAGGACTAGCCACCACTATCCATCATTATACTGGATGAAAAAAATCCACCCACCACTGTTATGTTTCTGCCCTGGATGTCTACATTAGTGGGCATCTGAAGTCAGCAAGACAACCATTATAAAAAAAACACAACCGATATCACTGTACAAGTTCTCATAGATGTTAGATAGAATGATGTTTTGATTAATTCCATGAAATATTAGCTATGAAACTTTTGGAAAACACAGAAGTAGGGCTAGTGGAAATCTCGAGAGCGAAAGGGAGAAATTTCAATAAGATGAACACTGAAAAAACACAGGTGACTCTTGCAGACTCCCAAGAGAGGGAAAATTGAAAGATCTAATGCCACAGTAACACCAAAAGGAGGATTATTTTATATAGAACACTTACCATAAATATATACTATGTATTTTTAGAATAATATTCATTTCATTATAGAAACAATCATAATAGGATGGTATTGGTTAAGTTCCCATGGAGACTAGGTAAACATAATTAATATTTAGTGAAATATTTTCTATGTTTCCCAAAAAGATCATCCCATTTAGTATTATTCATCGACATAACCTACTTAAAATATTTCAAAATATCACGTGTAAGGTAAATATAAGAGAGGATGAGCTCAGATGCTCGATAAGGGTAATAAAGGGAAAATGTGAAACCATAGTTTGAGCATAAGGGCTTGAGAACATTAACATAAATATGATAAACATACCCTTCAAATTAAAATATAAAATCTTGATTCATCACATAGATATTCGTTGTTTATAAAACATTAATCATAAAGATAAAAAATTACATGGTCCATGAGAACATAACATTGACATATGACCATAATTTTTGTATATACATAATTAAAAAAGAACGTTTCAATAGTTGTCAATGACCACTATCAAGGATATCATAGTGTAATGGGTTAACTACCCTAAAAATCACTGTAGTCAACAATCTATCCCCAGATCATCATATTGAAAATGTCTAATAATAAATTAGATTCACTCCAAATCTCATTTTTTCTATATAATGAGATATTAATCTTTACCCAATGCATTAGATAGAGATATTTTTCCCACCCATCACATAATGAAAATCATACATATGTGTCTAAAATATCTAAAAACATTCATCATATATTAACCCATAAAATGAAATGCGTTTCATAAACATTAATAATATCATAAAATGTTGAAAAGAGACATGTTTCACAATCATTGAATAATTTTTTCACAAAATAGATGATGAAAAAAGTGGGTTTCATAAGGACATACTCAAGGTATAACCCATGGAAGAGAAATAGGTTCCATAAACCTCATATGCTCTTAAACATAAACCATTCAGATAAAAATAATAATGGTCTCCATGGATCATATCCCCATTAAGACATATGTATCATATATGGATTTCATATTAAATTGAATATGATTTTGAAAATACACATGTAAAATTTCATGAGGAAAATAAATTTTTATTCAAAATCACATGATAAAACTATAAACTAATAAAAAATTGTAAATTATTATCATTGAAAAAAATCATTGAAACCTATAAAGGATGATTTAAAAATACTTTAAATCATATCACGAGGAAAATATTATCTCTAAATTGAATGTTTTTTAAACACAAAAAATTTTGAAAAAACATTTATTGTGAAACAACTTTTAAAACTTATAATGGAATCTTTGAAAACACTTAAAACAATTTAATGAGTACAATATTTATTATACATTAAATAAAACTAAGGAAACGATTCTTAAATAATTTAATAAACCCTTTTATTTGAAAATACACTTTTAAAACTATAATTTAATCATTTATATAATGAGTTTTTATGATGGCGGGAAATACCACTCACAATGTAGACTTTAAAACAATGATTCTTATCACATTTTCAGTAAAATAAAAATTAGAATTGTTTCTAAAACCATACGAATATTTCATTAAAATAATTTTGAAAAAAATTAAAACCTGAATAATTTTTTTATTAATAAATCATTTCTGTAATTTTCTATGGAAATTTAATTTTCTTTATAAATAGTGGATTTGGAAGAAAAAAATATTAAGAACGAAGATATAAAGAAAGAATATTTTTAATAAAAATATTAGTTGGAACTCTTGAGTACATAAATAGAGAAAAATTAATGGAAAAATTAATATCATGATATACCGTGATGATAAATAATTTATGATTTTCTTGAGGTTTTATCATAATATATCATCATAAGAAGCATGATCATAATTTTTTTTCAGAAATTATGAGATTTTATAATAAATAATTTACAACATTGGTAACATTGAATCGTAAAATGAAAAATAATAATATGAAATAAAACATATAATATCATGAGAATAAATAAATTCATGATATTTTATAATAATGAAATTTTATAAACTATTCATAAAATAATATTGGTTCGTAATATAACATGTCCCAGATAAGGAAAATTTTGACAAACCAATTATTTACCACTTTAGTAACATTTGAACCATAAACCCTATGAATGAGGGATAATAAAAAAGATTTGTAAATACCAGTAATATTTAGGTGAATAAAAATCAAATAAATTCATTGCAAGTATATACATCATATATAAAATAGGTGTTGAATATTACATGTGTCTCATAAAAGTAAAATATGAATTCAGAAACCCCTACCTTAAGTCTTGAATTTATTAGTACACAGTCAAAAATCATGTATAATAAAAATTATCATACTATAAATCTATTAGAGAAACATAATTATATATATCATACCATATATTATTTTTTATGACATTTTTATTTCAATTTTAATAACATTTCCTTGTTAAAATCATGTTTTAGATAATAACCACATTGTTTTTTGTGTATGTTTTGATTTTTTATTTTTGGGTGTTCTTAATTTGATCATGGTTCCTTAATATCAAGAATTTTGAACATGACAAAAATATAATTTATATTTAGTATATATGTATTTATATTAATTCATAAGTGTTAGAGAAAATAAATGAAATACACCATTCATAGAGAAAGTATGACATACGTATGAATGAATGCTATTTCAATTTTCATGAATATTAATGAAAAATAAATAATAAATTACCCTTATATAATCATAATTTGTCTTATATACCACATATGTTTGTTTTAACTAGTCTTTATTACCTTCCTATAAAATGTACTTGAAGAACGAATTACATCGCTTTACAAGGTGGTACTCCACTGTACACATGAACATTGTTAACATTCCCCCCATTAAATAGTGTATAACAAGTTCAATATTATATAAAAATTATGTAAGTATTACTATATTACAATTATCATATATATTCATTTAATATATCCCTATCACCATCCAATTAAATCAAAAATTTAAAATACCTCACATCGGTTCGGGGGGCGGTAGTCAGCCATACACACAAGTGATGTTATTATTTCCCAATGTGTTTGGTGGTAAAAATGTATATGTGGTATTATAATTCTAGGTGTATAATAATATCATTAATATAATATATAATCATTATATTTATAATTATATCCATTCATAATATGTGTTGGAGTTGTTTCCGTAGAACCAACTTCTTGGGTACTTTATGATAAATTATATTCTTGGTTTCGAATATTAATAAACTACTTATCACATATTCATTGTTCATATACGTAACGTAGTATGTGATAATGCCCTAAGGTTAGTTTTCACACTAAAAGGTCATAGTAGTTACGCACTATGATAAGAACCCAAAAGCACTATGACACTACTATTCTTGAATATATGTTCTATAGTGGGACGACATGATTTGAGGGACACAAATGATACAACCTATCAGGGGTGGAGACTCAAAGGACTTTGAGGCAACTTATCACGATGCACGCCCTTGGTATTATCCAGTAGGATATTATTTTAATGGTACCCTTCAATATGAAATCCACATTTCTATGTGTCAATGGACGTTACTATCATCAAATGTGTGTATTGGTCCATTGACATTAATATTATTATTAATTGATGTTATGAGTTGTGTACATTTTTGTATTAATGAAAAATGTGATGACTGATGTTCATGGAGAAGTAGGATATTTGTGTGTGTCATGAGTAATATTGCATTAATGAATAATGTGAGAAATTATTTAGCACTTATGTTCATTAACAGAAGTTAATATCTCATGCCCTATGATGGAAATGACCTAGATTAAATAAATACCTGGCCACAAGGTTCTATACATTTGTTCTATTTCCAAAAAGTTAAAGAAAGATATATCAACACAATAGATTGATGGAACTAGAATGAGAATCGATTGATTGGAGATATTGAGATAAATGGAATATATTACATGGTAAGCATTTTTATGAGGTGACATGTCATTATGACATTAACTTTCTTTTTTTATGGGTTCCTTGATGTATTGGTAGAAACCAACCATGGAATTTAGGCTACTTTAACTAATTCCACAATGAAATAGGCCTAGAGGGTCATACAAGTGTATCCATAATGTCAGTTAAATAATATAATATTTATTATTTGAAAAGTGGAATAAATATTATTCCTAGTCATGGTTTAATAATTACTCATGTATGTCTGATCGTATTTATTCCATCACAAGTTATTTTAGAGAATATATTGTGAGTGTAATATAAAATAGATATTTATTTTCTACTATGTGATTATAGTATTTATTTATTAATTAGTGAAAAATGAAGTGATAATTATTTAATAAATAAATAGACATTTTTCAAGGCCTGATAAATATTGTGGAGGAATAATAGACATATTTTAATGGTCTATTGAGAAATAATAAATATGGAATATTATCTAATAAAATAATATTTATTTAAAATTCGCAAGTTGAGTTCATGTTAGGAAATAATAGTATTACTATTATTACTTGACAGGTGGGTTTTTTTAGGATTAACTAAATAATAATGGAACATGTGAAATTATTTTATTATAACTCTACCCATAAAATTAACCAATAATTCTAATGTCTCATAATCTAATTATGTTGTTCAAAACGGATCCTAGATAATTCCCTCAAGCCCAAATAGCTCCCTTCTTCATGAAC
This sequence comes from Viscum album, assembly GCA_963277665.1. NCBI lineage: Eukaryota > Viridiplantae > Streptophyta > Magnoliopsida > Santalales > Viscaceae > Viscum > Viscum album. The sequence goes on along the minus strand of OY728128.1, from coordinate 1,127,460,506 downwards.
TCCCCCATGAATGGAGAGAAATCCTCCTACACCAGATCAAGGAGAATGATTTGGAAGCGATTGTCAAGGTCATCTAGGAAGATGATACTAGTGAAAGGATCCTCTAATATCGAACATGGAGACTCCTTTGGTGACATATAGAGATTCTTGGAACATGTGTGGATCTCCACTAGAGGAAATCTATTCTTGGTTTCAAAAAATCAATATAGTGAACTACAAATCTATTGTCAAGACACTTCAACAATGAAATAATTCGTTAAAGATAATTCCTTAAATAATTAAATTAATTATAAACAATATCTATTGATATCCTATCTCTCTTATTGTGATGCTACTAATTATTTCTATCATGGATTAAATTTAATTTATCATGAGGATTAAACATCATATAGATTTTGGATTGACCAACGATTATCAAAAAAAGAAAAGTTTGGCACCACCCACATCATGCTTCTGTTGTTCCCAAAAACAATAATAGGTATCAGAGCATTCAAATAACAGTATAAAATTATAAAAAATTAATGGGTTATTTACACAGTTGTAGTTTAGTTTTTCAATTAATTTTTTATATTATTTTAATATGAATTTTTGATATATGTTCTTCCTCATTTGTTTTTCGGAGATCTACTAGAGAACTTTAATTTTATGATTAAAACAAAATTGAGGAAATCAACCGGTGGTGCCAAGTAATTTGGATGAATAACATATGATTACACACAATTTAATCATAATTACATGTCATGTACTAATGGTCAATGCACCAACAGTTAATTCAGTAATTACTCAAATTGTTTGCATTGATGGCACATGGTGCAGTTAATTCTTACACCATGTGTTGACTAGGATAGAATGGGTAATGGCCAGCTGGTGTACATGTCATGTATCCAGCATTCACAACATGTAGTCCCTTTGGGTCAGAGAGGATCCGTGTATTCCATACATGGCATACCTGACTAGTGAACGTGTAACATAGAGGCAACACATTGTGTGACCCCTTAGACATGCAGTGTGCTCTAAATTTTACAAGGTACTTTTTACATGTCGAGTCCCTATGTGTGTACCACATATAAACTATGAAGGGTGTACAAGACGTGTATATCAGATCTACATACCTTGTAATTTAACCAAATTATGAAAATTCAAAAATTATTTATTTTACTTTGTAAACCTTGTGGCATGTACTATCTTGTGGTTGTAAATATAGGACACAACATGTGATTGGTTTTAATATATATAAATATTAGATGTTTAATTTATAAGGCCCTAGCCTTAAACCTTACTTAATCTTGAGTTATTACAAGATTACACATTGAGGATCTTTTCGGGTTTAGAGTTTTAGAGAATTAGATCACAAAACTTGCATTACATTCCACATATAAACAAAGTGGTTACATAAAAATAGTATTCTTCATTACCATCAATGGAAACACATTTAAAATAAAACATGGATTATTTCTTGACACATCCTTGACTCTATCATCTTATCATGTACCTTTCCCTTGACCTGTGAAAAACATTTCAAAAACTTGGGATGAGCATAAAAACTCAGTATGGGTTATAAAAACATAGAAAGGAAACATGGGTACATACATACATAAGAGTGGAATCATACTTTACCCATAAAACATAATCACTTTAACATACCTCATCAAATCATGAATAAATCATAGAAATCATAAGACATAAAGGTAACTTGAGGCATTCATAACATTCTTACGTAGGGAGTAACCCTCTTGGTTACGTTTGGAATACCCATCACAGTATATTCCCTAAAATCTCTTCGGAGAAACCTTAATGTTTCACTCCTTCGCGTTACCCAATGCATTGGAGAGCTATAACGGGCTCACCCGCCCTTAGTTTATCACAGAACCACCCGTCTTCATAATAATGCCCAAGAACCATAACATAATCATATCACATAAAACATGCATAACGGAAACATAAAATTTCCACATTTCAATCATGAGATATCAATACAACACATTGATATAAAAACATTATGAAAACCATTTTCAATACTAAAATAAAAGAAAAGTAAAACATGGTATTTATTTTTCTTTTAAAAAGAAGGTATGGCTTGTAGAGGAAGCCGAAACTCAAATAACGGTCACGACAGCGGAGAAGTCGTTGTCGCCGCATACGTACGACAAAAACATTCCCTTTTGTCGTTTAGTAAACGCTTCGTATAAAAAAAGATTCCTTTTGAATAAACGTAAAAGTCAAAGGGGTTTATACACCGTATAAAAGAAAGTTGTGTATAAAATAAAATATGCCTCAATGAAAGGAGATTGAGACGAAGTCCCATACCTCGTATCCGACTTGACCCGACCGTTCTTTAATCTCCTGAATAATAAACTTGAGTTAATCTATACTTTCTTATGAATCTTTTTCAAGTTCATTATTCCTTTTATACCATGTTATGAACATCATGTAATCAGTTAAGTTAATAATGTTTATTTTGTCGGTATTTGGTTCTTAAGTCAAAAATAGACTTCTTACACTTACATGTTGTTAATTTGGTCAAAGGTTCACTATATCCAGAATGGTATTCATGATGTAGATATCATATATGTCATATATATCCAGTACTTACATGCATTTATAATATAACATCACATTTAGAGGTAAGAAATGAAATGCACCGTTCATGGAGACGGTAAGCCGTACGTACGCATGAACGCTACTTCCATTTCTATTTCATATTTTCTGGAATGGAATCATAATGATATAAGAGTATATTATAATTCCAGTATAATAACATATATAATATCATTAACTTTATCCTTTACACATCCCACATATGGTATTAACGAATAAAATCACTTTTAGGGGGCGGTAGTCCGCACTTCCTAAAATGAAGATATCGTGTTTTACCCATAATGGAAACCATAATGGTATGCCCAAAATGAAAAAAAACAGAAGCTTAAGGAAAACATAAAAATATTATATATCATATATGAAAATAGTGACATCATAATGGCCACCTTTGAAGGTGTTAAATGAGTGTTGAACAATCATCGTTTCGAGAGGCAGAATTTCGCCATCCACGGAAACCGTATGTTCTTTAACCATTTGATGTAGTTGTGTGAGAGTGTAGCTCAAATAAATATTATAACAACATCCTTGTATATTTAAGATACTGGTGTTGTTACAAAATAAGTAAATAAAAAGATTTTAGGGGGTTGGAGAAGCAAAATAAAACAAATGAACATGAGAGAACGAATTACCTTAAAAAGTGTAACTCCTTTTGATTTGAGCCTAAAGGCTTCCTTTGAAAGGATTCTGCCCAAAGGGAATCCTCTAGTATTAGGAGAGGGATGTGGAGGGAGCAAATGGGCAGGGGTTGGCCGAGCCAAAGGCTTGAAGAGTGTGTGAAATGAGGTAGAGGTGGGGGCCTTTTATAAGAGGAGAGGAGAGGTACTTTTGGAAAGTAAAGAAACATTACATTATTTGAAAATGTGTTTAGGTTTTAAAAGGTCCCACATTGATATAATTAGTGGATAAGGTGATAAGGGTTCTAAATCCACTCATCCAATTGGTTTTGGCCATGTGTAGTTCATATATTTTACATTATCTTCCCATTTTATTTAAATCGTCAAATAATGATGTCATCACTGCATCATTATTATGTGATAAATAATTTAATTTATTTAATGTCTAAAAATCATAAAAAAAATACTATGATGTAGGAAATCGTTTTATCTTTCCAATGACTATTTATAATAAAAATTTGGACTTGTATAACCCCACTTAAAAATTGTTTTCATAAAACATATTATGTTTGTGTCATTTTCACTTTAACATTTAATAAAAAGTAATTTATGTCATTTCCCAACAAAAGTGGATCCATGGGGTCCCCAAGTTGACCCATGGCATGTCATGGTCGGCCATGAAACAACCAATGAGGTTGGGACATGTTTCTAGGTCATTTCATTTTATTAAAGTATTATTTATACCTTAAACTACCCTAATTACCACTAATTGTGATTAAGAACTTAATAAGTTACTATTCACCAAAAAATTATTATAATCTCATTGAACCACATTTTACATACTAATGAAACCCATGTATGTCGGATTTTTAAAATTCAATACACATTAGTGGTAAACTTTCATTTAACTGAAAAATCAGTTTGCTTGATTATAACTTAGTGGTTTCACTATTCATCAAAAATTGAAGTTTTTCAGAAAATTACCAAAAATTCACCCTAAGCTATATTTGATATTCCGAATTCAAAAATGAATTCTATTTTACAAAATTCAAATCATATAAGTCACATTAATTAATTTAATAATTAATTCCCACTGCCAGAGCAAAAAGCGTGTTTTTACAAAACAATAAGTATCAAAAGATTGACACCAGTTTAAGTCTAATTTCAAAGTGAAATTGCTTCCAATGACCACCATTGGATAAAATGGTAAAAATATATTCTAATTTAACTTCAAAACCAATTCAAAACATAATCTAATCATATAAATAAATTAGATTAAAAAGCAGTTTTGATGCAAAATGCAGTATTTTTCACTATTCATTAAAAAATGAATATTGTCAGAAAAATACCAAAAATTCACACAAGGTAAATTTTGATGTCCCAATCATAAAGGATAAGTTTATTTTGACAAAAATAGTTTATAAAATTGTCATAATATAGATTCAAAAATGGTTTTCCATCAAAAGGCTGTAAAACAATCTTTTAAGAATATTAGTTTATTCCATGCGTAAGATTGTATTTTTTTTCATTTTAAGCCTCTAAAACACTATCTTAATCATTAATAGACATGGATAAAAATATCTATTATTCATTACTTACTTGGGATGTTACATCCTTCCCCCCTTTAGAAAATTGCGTCCCCACAATTTATTTACTTATCAAATAAATGTGGGTACTTATCCCTCATTGCATTTTCGGATTCCCATGTTGCCTCTTCAATCATGTGGTTTTTCCACAAAACCTTTACCTGGTGAATCACCTTATTCCGTAACACTTGCTCCCTGTGGTCAAGAATCTAGACCGGTTGTTCCTCATAAGATAGGTTCTCTTCCAGCTGAACTACCTCTAGAATCAAAACATGAGATGGATCTGGCATATACTTTCTCAACATCGAAACGTGAAAAACATTGTGTACCTGAGATAAACTCGGAGGTAAATCCACTCGGTATGCAACTGATCCAACTCTCTCCAGAATTTCATATGGTCCAATAAACCTCGGACTCAACTTTCCTTTCTTACCAAATCTCATCACACTTTTCCAAGGAGAAACCTTGAGAAAAACATGATCACCTACCTCGAAAGATAGATCCTTCATCCGGTTATCCGCATAACTCTTCTGCCTGCTCTGAGCTGTTCTCATGTGTTTCTGAATCAGCTGAACTTTTTCTGCCATCTCTTCTACCAATTCTGGTCCCATCAACTTTCTTTCACCCACTTCATCCCAGAAAGCTGGAGTTCGACACCGCTTCCCATATAATGCCTGAAATGGTGCCATCTGTATACTGGAATGAAAACTGTTATTATATGAAAACTCAACCAAAGAAAGATGTTGGTCCCAACTTCCCTGATAATCCATAGAGCAAGCTCGTAGCATATCCTCCAATGTCTGAATTGTTCATTCTGACTGCCCATCTGATTGAGGATGAAAAGCGGTACTAAAATTTAACTCAGTACCCAAAGACTTCTGAAGGCCTTTCCAAAAGTTAGAAGTAAACCTGGGATCATGATCCGATACAATGGAGAGAGGAACTCCATGTAACCTGACTATCTCTTTAAGATACAGACGGGAAAGTTGATCAAGAGAGAAAGTATCTCGTATAGCAAGGAAATGAGCAGATTTGGTCAAGCGATCAACAATAACCCAGATTGCATTATTACCTCGAGATGTCTTCGGTAATCCAACAACAAAGTCCATGGATATATTCTCCCATTTCCACTCTGGTACTGGTAAAGGCTGAAGCATCCCTTTCGGTAACTGCCGCTCTGCTTTAACCTACTGACAAGTCAAACACTTCACAGTAAAATCAGCAATGTCTCTTTTCATTCCATCCCACCAGTAATACTCCCGCAGATCTCTATACATCTTAGTACTGCCCGGATGAACTGAAAACGGAGAACTATGAGCTTCACATAACAACTCTCTCTTCAACTGTGAATCACAAGGCACACACAATCTCTTCCCAAATCTCAAAACACAATCATTATCAATGTTGAATTCAGGCAACTTACCTTTCTGAACCAGCTCTACCCTTTTCTGCAACTCACTGTCTTGCTTCTGTGCTTGCTTGATTCTATCTGATAGAGAGGATCTCACTGATACCTGAAACAAAACAGAAGGACTTCCTGCACCAACAACTTCTATGCCAAAGTTCATCAAATCATTAACCAAAGGATCATGTTCCAAACTCAACATTGTTAATGAAGAATTACTTTTTCGACTCAAAGCATCAGCCACTTTATTTGCTTTTCCCGGATGGTAATGAATTGTACAATCATAATCCTTGATTAATTCCAGCCATCTCCTTTGTCTCATGTTTAACTCTTTCTGAGTGAATATATACTTTAAACTTTTGTGATCGGAATATATTTCACACTTTACTCCATACAAATGATGCCTCCAAATTTTTAAAGCAAAAACAACAGCAGCTAATTCCAAATCATGTGTAGGGTAATTTACCTCATGAGTTTTCAACTGTCGTGGAGCATAAGCAATTACCTGATCATTCTGCATTAGGACGCAACCAAGTCCTTTCAATGAAGCATCATTGTATATAACAAACTCACCATTCCTGGAAGGTAGTGCAAAAACTGGAGCATTCCCCAATCTTCTTTTCAATTCTTGAAAACAATCATCACATTCTTTTGTCCAGATAAACTTAACACCCTTACGAGTTAGCTTAGTCATTGGACTAGATAACCGTGAAAAATTTCTATCAAACCTTCGGTAATAGCCCGCCAAACCAAGGAAGCTACGAATCATGGTTACATTTGTGGGTCTTGGCCATTCTTCCACAACTTTTGTTTTTGCAGGATCAACAGTTATTCCATCTTTAGAAACAATGTGACCAAGGAAAGAAATTTGTTGCAACCAAAACTCACACTTACTGAATTTTCCATACAGTTTCTTTTCTTTTAAGGTTTGCAAGATAACCCTTAAATGTTTTTCATGCTCCTCTTTACTTTTATAAAACACCAAAATATCATCAATGAAAACCACCACAAACTTATCCAAGAACTCATGGAAAATTCTATTCATTAAGTCCATGAATACAGCAGGTGCATTGGTTAGCCCAAAAGGCATTACTACAAATTCATAATGGCCATATCTCGTACGGAACGCGGTCTTCGGAATATCTGCCTCCTTTACCTTTAGCTGATGGTACCCCGATCTCAAGTCAATCTTTGAAAAAAACTGAGCTCCCTGGAGCTGATCAAACAAATCATCGATATGAGGCAAAGGATATTTGTTCTTAAAAGTGATATTATTCAAGGCTCTATAATCAATGCAAAGTCTCATAGAACCATCTTTCTTTTTAACAAATAAAACAGGATCACCCCATGGTGATGTGCTAGGTCTAATGAAACCTTTCTCTAATAAATCTTGCAATTGCTCCTTCAACTCTAAAAGTTCAATTTGTGCCATTCGATAAGGGGGTTTTGAAATTGGCTTAGCATCAGGAACTAAGTCAACAGTAAACTCAACTTCCCGATCTGGTATTATTCCAGGCAACTCATCAGGAAAAACATGAGGATACTCATTTACCACTGGCACATCATTAATCTGAACAGTTCCTTTATTTTCAACGACGTGTGCAAGGTAACATTCATTTCCATCTTTTACAAGTTTCTCGGCCTCTTGATATGTTATCAAAAGTAAGGGTTCATTATTGTAAACAAACTGAAAGTCTTTCTGAAAAGAAACTTCTTTAGCTCTACAGTCAATCTTAGCATGGTAAATAGAGAGCCAATCCATACCCAGGATAACATCAAACACTACTAGAGGTAGAACAATAAGGTTTGCAAGTAGGTTCTTTCCACAGATAAGGATAGGAAGATTCTTATAAATTCTTTTTTCCTCGACATTTCCCCCAGGTGTTTTTACCAAAAGTTCAGGAGTCATTTCTTGAGATGGTATTCCCATTTTACTAGAAAAGGTTTCAGAGATGAAAGAATGTGTAGACCCCGAATCAAACAACACACTGGCATAATCTGAAAAAACAAGCAAAGTACCTGATACAACATCATTTGATGGCCTGACATCTGCTGAAGTAGTTGCAAAGGATTTCACCACCCCTTTCTGCTTGTAGTCTAACTGCTTCCCATCACTCAAGCTCCATGTCGGACACTCGTTTGCATAGTGACCCATCTCATTGCACTTATAACATTTCACTAACTGTAAATCAAATTTGTTCTTACCTTCACCTTGATCCTTTTCAGTGCAATCACGAGCCTTATGTCCCATCTTACCACATCGGTAGCACTTCCCAGAATTCAAAAGACATTCCCCAGCATTCCTTTTGCCACATTTATCACAAACTGGAAACTTAGTTCTCTTACCATCAGACTTTTTTGAAGAATTCTTACCTTTCTCCTGCCACCTCGGTCTCTTCTTCTGCTGGTTGTTATAGAACACTTGGTCATCGGCAAACTCCATTTCCACCTTCTCAGCACATCGAACAAGCTTTTCATAACTTTTAAACTCACGAGAAGCTAATGACCTTCGATATTTTGGCTTTAATCCTGAGTAAAAACGATTGATTTTACTATCAAGGTCTCGAATAAAATTTGAAGCATACCTTGCCAATCGAGTGAACCTTTCTTCATAAGCAGCCACTGAGTCTTCCTCTTGCCTCAATTCCAAGAATTGATTTTCCATCCTAAGTCGAACATCCTTAGGAAAATACTTCTCAAGAAACATACCTTTGAATTTATCCCGGTCAAGAGCATCAATCTCATCGGCGTCCCTGATATTTTTAACCATAGACCACCACTGATCTGCTTCACCCTCCAAACGGTAAATAGCAAGACTAACCTTTTGATTGTCTGAACACCCCATGACATCAAAAATCTTCTCCAGTGCTTTAATCCACCCTTCATCTAGCACAGGGTTAGATGATCCTCTGAATGATGGGGGATGTTGCCTCATGAAATGTTCCACCACTGACATGTTCCTCTGCGGTTGATCTGGCTGATCTCGTGCATGGATACCACCGCCATTTATCGCTTGAGTCAACTGCGCCATTACTGCAACAAACTGTTCAGTTCCAATTCCGACCATTTCTGGATGCTGATTCGGAAGGTTATTTCCTTCTGTATGCCTTCCTATCACTGCTTCCCTATTTCCTCTGTGGAAAACCATTCTGAACAAACATGTCTTAGATGAAGCAACATGGTAATCTTTAAATGCTATATCATTTCAAAAAAAAATTTTTGGATAATCATTTAATAGAATTCTAACTCCTAATGTTATCTAAACCGACCTTTGATACCAACTATAAGGCCCTAGCCTTAAACCTTACTTAATCTTGAGTTATTACAAGATTACACATTGGGGATCTTTTCGGGTTTAGAGTTTTAGTGAATTAGATCATAAAACTTGCATTACATTCGACATATAAACAAAGTGGTTACATAAAAATAGTATTCTTCATTCCCATCAATGGAAACACATTTAAAATAAAACATGGATTATTTCTTGACACATCCTTGACTCTATCATCTTATCATGTACCTTTCCCTTGACCTGTGAAAAACATTTCAAAAACTTGGGATGAGCATAAAAACTCAGTATGGGTTATAAAAACATGGAAAGGAAACATGGGTACATACATACATAAGAGTGAAATAATACTTTACCCATAAAACACAATCACTTTAACATACCTCATCAAATCATGAATAAATCATAGAAATCATAAGACATAAAGGTAACTTGAGGCATTCATAACATTCTTACATAGGGAGTAACCCTCTTGGTTACGTTTGGAATACCCATCACAGTATATTCCCTAAAATCTATTCGGATAAACCTTAACGTTTCACTCCTTCGCGTTACCCAATGCATTGGAGAGCTATAACGGGCTCACCCGCCCTTAGTTTATCACGGAACTACCCGTCTTCATAATAATGCACAAGAACCATAACATAATCATATCACATAAAACATGCATAAAGGAAACATAAAATTTCCACATTTCAGTCATGAGATATCAATACAACACATTGATATAAAAACATTATGAAAAACATTTTCAATACTAAAATAAAAGAAAAGTAAAACATGGTATTTATTTTTCTTTTAAAAACAAGGTATGGCTTGTAGAGGAAGCCGAAACTCAAATAACGGTCACGACGGCGGAGAAGTCGTTGTCGCCGCATACGTACGACAAAAACATTCCCTTTTGTCGTTTAGTAAACGCTTCGTATAAAAAAATATTCCTTTTGAATAAACGTAAAAGTAAAAGGGGTTTATACACCGTATAAAAGAAAGTTGTGTATAAAATAAAATATGCCTCAACGAAAGGAGATTGAGACGAAGTCCCATACCTCGTATCCGACTTGACCCGACCGTTCTTTAATCTCCTGAATAATAAACTTGAGTTAATCTCTACTTTCTTATGAATCTTTTTCAAGTTCATTATTCCTTTTATACCATGTTATGAACATCATGTAATCAGTTAAGTTAATAATGTTTATTTTGTCGGTATTTGGTTCTTAAGTCAAAAATAGTCTTATTACACTTACATGTTGTTAATTTGGTCAATGGTTCACTATATCCAGAATGGTATTCATGATTTAGATATCATATATGTCATATATATCCAGTACATACATGCATTTATAATATTACATCACATTTAGAGGTAAGAAATGAAATGCACCGTTCATGGAGACGGTAAGCCGTACGTACGCATGAACGCTACTTCCATTTCTATTTCATATTTTCTGGAATGGAATCATAATGATATAAGAGTATATTATAATTCCAGTATAATAAAATATATAATATCATTAACTTTATCCTTTACACATCCCACATATGGTATTAATGAATCAAATCACTTTTAGGGGGCGGTAGTCCGCACTTCCTAAAATGAAGATATCGTGTTTTACCCATAATGGAAACCATAAAGGTATGCCCAAAATGAAAAAAACATAAGCTTAAGGAAAACATAAACATATTATATATCATATATGAAAATAGTGACATCATAATGGCCACCTTTGAAGGTGTTAAATGAGTTTTGTACAATCATCGTTTCGGGATGCAGAATTTCGCCATCCACGGAAACCGTATGTTCTTTAACCATTTGATGTAGTTGTGTGAGAGTGTAGCTCAAATAAATATTATAACAACATCCTTGTATATTTAAGATACTGGTGTTGTTACAAAATAAGTAAATAAAAAGAGTTTAGGGGGTTGGAGAAGCAAAATAAAACAAATGAACATGAGAGAACGAATTACCTTAAAAAGTGTAAATCCTTTTGATTTGAGCCTAAAGGCTTCCTTTGAAAGGATTCTTCCCAAAGGGAATCCTCTAGGATGAGGAGAGGGATGTGGAGAGAGCAAATGGGCAGGGTTTGGCTGAGCCAAAGACTTGAAGAGTGTGTGAAATGAGGTATAGGTGGGGGCCTTTTATAAGAGGAGAGGAGGGGCACTTTTGGAAAGTAAAGAAACATTACTTTATTTGAAAATGTGTTTCGGTTTTAAAAGGTCCCACATTGATATAATTCGTGGATAAGGTGGTAAGGGTTCAAAATACACTCATCCAATAGGTTTTGGCCATGTGTAGTTCATATATTTTACATTATCTTCCCATTTTATTTAAATCATCAAATAATGATGTCATCACTGCATCATTATTATGTCATAAATAATTTAATTTATTTAATGTCTAAAAATCATAAAAAAACTAATATGATTTAGGAAATCTTTTTATCTTTCCAATGACTATTTGTAATAAAAATTTGGACTTGTATAACCCCACTTAAAAATTGTTTTCATAAAACATATTATGTTTGTGTCATTTTCACTTTAACATTAAATAAAAAGTAATTTATGTCATTTCCCAACCAAAGTGGATCCATGGGGTCCCCAAGTTGACCCATGGTATTTTATGGTCGGCCATGACACAACCAATGAGGTTGGGACATGTTTCTAGGTCATTTCATTTTATTAAAGTATTATTTATACCTTAAACTACCCTAATTACCACTAATCGTGATTAAGAACTTAATAAGTTACTATTCACCAAAAAATTATTATAATCTCATTGAACCAAATTTTACATACTAATGACAACCATGTATGTCGGATTTTTAAAATTCAATACACATTATTGGTAAACATTCATTTAACTGAAAAATCAGTTTGCTTGATTACCACTTAGTGGTTTCACTATTCATCAAAAATTGAAGTTTTTCAGAAAATTACCAAAAATTCACCCTAAGATATATTTGATATTCCGAATTCAAAAATTAAGTCTATTTTACAAAATTAAAATCATATATTTCACATTAATTAATTTAATAATTAATTCCCGCTGCCAGAGCAAAAAGCGTGTTTTTACAAAACAATAAGTATCAAAAGATTGACACCTGTTTAAGTCTAATTTCAAAGTTAAATTGATTCCAATGACCACCATTGGATAAAATGGTAAAAATATATTCTAATTTCACTTCAAAACCAATTCAAAACATAATCTAATCATATAAATAAATTAGATTAAAAAGCAGTTTTGATGCAAAATGCAGTATTTTCACTATTCATTAAAAAATGAATATTGTCAGAAAAATACCAAAAATTCACACAAGGTAAATTTTGATGTCCCAATCATAAAGGATAAGTTTATTTTGACAAAAATAGTTTATAAAATTGTCAAAATATATATTCAAAAATGGTTTTCCATCAAAAGGCAGTAAAACAATCTTTTAAGAATATTAGTTTATTCCATGCATAAGATTGTATTTATTTTCATTTTAAGCCTCTAAAACAGTATCTTAATCATTAATAGACATGGATAAAAATATCTATTATTCATTACTTACTTGGGATGTTACATAATTATTATATTGATAATGGTCATATCTGAATATCATGCATGAGTCTTCTTACATGTTGATACTCTTTGAGAATTTGAGAAAAACACATCACTGAAAAATCATATAATTCATGTATTCATCAGTTATGTAAATGATGTGAAAGTACATAATAAGGTGTGTATTCCATATATCATACGAGTAAAATAGTTTTTGAGTACAATACATGTTTGGTAAAATCAGATGGCTATTCGCCGAGTTATTTTCAACGTACAAGTAATGCACATAGTTAATTTAAAATGAATTTATTTAATTTTTTGAAGGTTATAATGGAAGATAATCTCGAGGAAATTTTTATAATAATTAAGATAGAATGAATGATTGATTAAATATTATAATTAATCAATTCAAGTGTGATTTTTCTTAGATAATAATGATTAATGAATTTAATGAATGTATTATTAAATGCATATTTTTTTCATGCATGTTAATGATCATGATCTAGAATATACCTTTTTTATGTGATTGGTGTAATTTAATTTGTTGTAAAATAAAATCTTGGTTTATGGGCCTTATATCCTCATTATTATGTAAGGCCTACGTTCCCATGGTTTCTTTTAAGTAAACCCATTTCACCCTCACCTATGAGTGAGTAAAAGCTATGTGTAATGGATTGATCTCCCTAGATAGTGGAGGTTGTTTTTATTTAGAGCATAGGGTAAACCAATCCATTGAGATTCAAATGTGGAAAGGTGGAAATATTTAGACATGGACCTCAACTAGTTCAAGATGTCTCTCTCCTTGGTCAACAGTTAGATTATCAACCACAAGATAAACAAACCATTAGTATATTCTCATGATCATACCCTTTATTTTGTTTCTTTCATTTGTATGGTTATTTCATAATGGAAGCATTGTCATGATAAAATAATAAATGAAATACCATGCTTTGAAGATATAACTAAAATAAACCGAATTATGAAATAAAAAATTCTAAGAGATGGTAAATCACTTATGTAGCCCCACCTAATATTACAAAGCATTTGATAAAAATAGTAATTGGAAATTTAAAAATAAAATGATAATTTTCCTTAATAAAATATTAAGTCGATATGGCCTTAAATTAAATTGTTTAGAATCATACCGTAGTTCAATGTGCATGACCAACCAAATTTGTGGTGATTTCAATTATCGTGTAATTATAACATGAGGTTTTGGGTTGACTTATCTTTTTTTACATCAAGGGTTGAATTCCAAATAAGGAATTGGTGTAACTGAGAGGAAAAGGTTGAAGAAATATAAATTAATGTTTTTAGGATTGGTGATCCAACTCATCAAATGAAGGAACTTTGATTTGATGACGTTGGAATTTGAAATCAATACCTAAGACCATTCAAGTTTCAAAGCCAACCAAATTTGGGGCAATGAGAAGTGGAATATGGACCCTTTCCACATGAATGTACAAGAAAAAAGATATTCCAAAGTCAGTGGTATGATCTACTTGGTTTTGAAAAAATAGTGGGAGACTAATAAATTTAGTATTTATTTATTTTTCTTAAATTTAACTGATAAAGTATTAAATTTATGATTATATTATTTTTTAGAAATATCAATAAAATGACATCAAACATATAATTGTTATCCATACATGATAAGTTTAACCTTCTCTCCATCATCAATTTCCATGAGTGGTAAAAGTGTATATGGGTCATCCTTTTCCATGATTGGAAGTTGTATGTACTAGAAGAAGTATTACTAGTTTTTCCTAGAAATGAGGAAAGTGATGCAGGGTTATCTCATTATGAGACACATCAAAATTAATCTAAAATTGTTTTGTGATTAATTTTGTCATCCATGTCCAATGATATTTTAATGAAACATGAGTATATCCATGCCTATAGTAGGATGTCTCACCTTTGGAATCTCTATCAAGAGAAGGAGAGAAAAGAGAGATATGAGATCTACAATTCATTGTTAATAAATAATATTGGAGAGTCTATGATAGCTGGACCACATCTAGTCAATAATATTGTTTATGTTGAAGGCTTATACATATCAGGGATTAAAATCATTAATTAGTTACATACAGATCACATACTTTCATCATTGGACAAGACATTCTCAAACATTATTGTCAATCAAAATTTTAGAAATAATGAGGAGATTCTTTATGAACATATGAACTTGATTTTAAAAGTGGATAAGGACATGGGGCATGATAATCCCGCATTCATTATGGTGAAAAAGAAAAAGAAGAACAAGGAAAAGGGGACCAAGACTTATAAATAGTCTAATGCTCCTGAGAACAATTGTTCCAAGACAAAAAAGATCTTGTGGAAGTGAATGTAAAAGGAGGTATTTTGTTTTTCATGTGGAATTCTAGGTCACCAGAAGAAGAACTTCACCCATAATCAAGGGGATGTTGGAGGTGTGTTTTGTTATTGAGTGCAATATTTACATTTCAACATTGGGGGTTTTTCATATAGCTTGTGGTGCTCACATCAATATCCAAATGCAAGAACCAATTATATTTCGAAAGATTTATATATGTGAGTTGGATCTATGATCCACCAATGGATCAAGGCTTTCTTCCCTATTTCTTAGTGACTTTCTCATTTCATTTCCAACATGAATGATTTTGGTTTTAAAAGATTGTTTTTATGTACCTATAGTAAGATAGAAAATAATTTCTATTCCTTTTTTATATACATATGGAATTATTTTCAAATTTTTAAATATTTTTTTCTTTTATAAGAACATGTGTAAGGGTATGAAACATTTAAATAGTTATATTTATGTATAAAATTATGAAAAACATATTTCGGAAATCGATAATGAATCATGTTCACACGACTCGTATAACGCCCAACTGTGGAATCACTGTCTTAATCATGTAAATGAGAAGCCTTTGAAAATGTTTTATAAAGATGGTTATTTAGTCTCTTCTATGAAAAAAACACTTGGTATATGTATTGTTTTTTAAAAGGAAAATTGACCATAAAAACATTATGCTGACATGGTGGAAGGTCGATGAAGCTTCTTGTATTGATAACACACTAATGTGTGTGGACCATTTCTAGAAGATGATTGAAGTGGATATTCTTTCTTTATAATCTTTACTGATGACTTGATTAGAGATAAATATGTATACATAATAAAGTATAAGTTTTTGTCTTCTTATAAATTCATTGAATTCAAGAATAAAGTATATAATTCGCTTGGTATAAATATAAAGAAGCATTGATCCGATTGAAGTGGTGATAATCATAACCAATAATTCATAAAAATTATATTGGACTTCGGGATTATATGTCGACTAACTCTACCTTATACACCAGAGTGGAATGGTGTTAGTGAAAGGAGGAACTATACCTTGTTGTACATTTTATGTTCAATTATGAGACAATAAGATATTCCATTATCATTTTGGGGATTTGAATTAAAAAGTTCATCAAACACATTAATCCAAGTACTAATTAAAGCCGCAATTGGAATTACCTTTGAGTTTTGGAGTGGAAATAAACCAATTTTGTCTCATACACATGTATGGGGATGTGATGAATTTGTTAAGGGCTTATCAGGAAAAAAACTAGCTCAATTTTTTCATGAAGTGTATCTTTATATGGTATCCCAATGAAACAATGGCACACTACCTATACAACCCCTCAGATAAAAATGTGACTATCACTAGGCAAGCCATAATTCTTGAGAGGGACAACATCCTCAAAAAGGATTTTGGGAGAAATATTGAATTCAATGTAGTTAATGATCAAGATACCCAAGAGTTGTTACATGAACAAATTACATATGTCACTTTGGTAGAAGTAGTTCCTGAAACACAAGTACTATGTATAATTGAAAGAGAGGTAAAACAACCAGAGAGATATTGTTTTCTAGTCATTGAGGATGGATACTCATTATTGGTAGATAATGATGAACCTATATCCTACAAGGAGGCATTACAATTCTCAATAGCTACAAGATTACAATAATATATGAATTATGAAATGGATTCCATATATCAAAACCAATTTTGGGTTCTGGTCGATATTCTAGATGATGTAGATCCCATTGGATGAAAATGGTTATTCAATAGAAAACCTGTTATAAAAGGTAAATTAAGTTATTATACTGAAAGGATCATGGAAAAAGGGTTTAAATAGATTCATGGAATTGACTATGATAAAACCTTTTTTCCATTTTACATGTTCAAATCCATCAAAATCATAACTTCTATATAATCATACCATGACTCTGAGATTTTAAAGAAGGATGTCAAAACTAAATTCCTTAATAGGAACCTTTCGGAATATATATATATATATGAATAAAAAACAAGGTTTTCTGACTCCAGTTGATTAAAAAAAGATTTTAAAGTTACATAGATCTATTAATGGATTGAAGAAAGCATCTTGGTCATTGAATATTAGATTCAAAGAAGCCATAAAAGAATTTAGATTCATTAATAATGAATGTTATCCATGTGTTTACAAGAGGTGTAATGGGAATGAGGTCATTGTCATAGTAGTATTTGATGATGAAATATTAATTATTTAAATTGAAATACAAGTCATAAAATATATTAAGGGCTTGGTAATGTTTTGTTTCTCATTGGAGGACGTAGGCGAAGAAGCCTATATTATAGGGATCAAGAACATTTGGGAATGATCCAAGAGGCTACATGGAATAAGTTAAAATATACATATTGACCATATACCATGGAGATTTAGTATGGAAAAATCAAATTGGGGATTAGTTCCAATGTCACATGATTTTTATATTTTTATGGAAATGTGTCCCTAAACACCACATGAGAAGGAGATAATGAGTAAGATACCATATGATTTAGCAATAAGATCAATCATGTATGCAATGTTAGGTACTAGAATTGATGTTGCCTATGCACTGATCTTGGTAGGTAGATATCAAGAAGTACTAGGATAAAAAAATTATACTACTCTTAAGGATATCCTTATGTATCTAATAAAAAATAAAGATATTTTCCTAGTTTATAGAGGAGACAAGGAGATGGTCATTAGAGGTTATATTGATGCTAGGTTTTAGATAGATCAAGAGGATATGATGTCTCAATAAGAATATGTTTTTTGTCTCAATGGAGGATCTGTGAGCTTGAAGATTTCAAAGCAACCAGTTATCACTAATTCTGTAGTAGAGTCTGAGTATGTAGCGACATATGATGTAGAAAAGTAATCCATTTGGATTCAGAAATTTTTTCAAGGGAATGATGTGGTATCTTGAATTAAATACCCTATCACATTTTAATTTTATAATACTATAGTAGCGGATCATGAGAAAATCCTATTTCATACCAACCGATAAAGAATATACTCAGGAAGTATCACCTCTTGAGGGAACTATGTTAGAGAGGTGAAGTTGTTGTTAGAAGAGTACCCATGAAAGAAATATTAGTTGACCCCTTCACTAAAGGCCGATCTCAATAGTAGAATGAGTATCATGTGAGAGCTAGAAAACTGAAGGATATTAGTAGTTAGGTCAAGGGAAAGTTGGATTCTATGGGAGTTGGATACCTAGAACCCAATTCTTTAGTACTTTATGATATTTTATATTCATGTTTTTGAATATTAATAAACTACTTATCACATTGTCATTGTTCTTAAGCATAACATAGTATGTGATAATGTTGTAAGAGTAGCTGTCACATTAAAATATCAAAGTAGTTCCCTCTTATGTTGAGAACCCTGGAGTACTTTGACACAATTTACTAATATATGCGTTATGAGCCCTCATAGTTGGGAATATCCATGAACCCACAATACTGGATCCTATTGGATAGGGGATGGTGACTAGCACCATGTTGTCATATCACTATCAAGGGAGGCATTTACTATGTACCAGTATACACATACACATCTCCAAGCCCGAAAAATCCAAAAAGGTAAAAACCACTAAGAACCAAATTCATGCATACCAATATATCCCAAAAAGAGTACGACATGAAATAAAATTGTAGTAAAGTAAACCAGGCATGAATAAAATTCCACCAAAAATAAGTTTTTAACCACAAGCCCAACCTATAAGAATAGGTATTGGGACTACTGTCAGAAGTCGTTAGAACAACCTGGCTTGTCTGACCTCACAAAGCATCATATGCTCCATGTACACTTAGGACTCCATAAAAAGTATCTCATATTAATATTACATGGCACATGTGGGAAAACAAAGTGTAGGGTTTAGTATAAAAATACTCAGTAGTACACCCAAAACAAAAAAGCAATACAAAAGGGAAATATGAAGTTAGTTCTGCACAATATATGTCTAATGCACATGTAACAATGATATCCATATATTATCATTCCACAACATCTTGTCTTGAGGTACATCATAACCACTTTATAACCACACTAAGGATCATTCTCAAAGATTCCATGAAGCACTCTTCTGTGAAAACACACTCCTAATTCCGATAACACTAATGATATCTGTCTAAGATGTACTATTTTTCGGAAACCATCCCAAGAGAGAGATACACTGAAAGATTTAAATAGAAGATGATACCACATATAAGAATCACAATTGGTTCCATGGGGTTATACCAACTACTCCATATGGATTAACCTGCTAAGTAGAAGATCACTTCCCAATGAATTTGGCCACATCAATACTAATAGATCTACCTAGGGAAAAACAAATGAATAAAGAATCCTACTCCGAGCCTCTCGAGGGAACCCAAAAATTCTATATTGTATGTCATGATAAGTGGATAATCATATTATGTGTAGGAAATGATTCATACCTATCTTCAAGGCATTAATAATTGAACGAACTGCAATGAAACTTGTCCATGATACATAAGATTAGAGAATCATGCCATGTCGAAAGGGGTACATGGTGTGAAGTAGGGCCACACACCATGTTCCTTGACCCTAGGTACTAGATATGTACAATGTCCCCAATCATTCTATACTATGTCATGTAGAAGATGGGTACATAGCATGTAGAAGGAGTCACATGACGTGTCCTTCAATCCCAGGTCCACCCATGTACTCCAGCTGTGTGAAAGTACACATTGTTAACCCATGTGTCTCTTCCTAGGTACCAGTACACACGGTAGTCTATGTACGTAGTCCAGGCCATGTCATGTGGTGGGGTTCACATCATGTAGGCAACCCGAGTACTCTACCCCATGTCCATGTATCTCCTAAGATACCTATAGAGTCTCTGGGAGGAGCCTATAGACAATGTGAAAGTGTCACATTCCATGTGACATTTTACTATATCTCAAAACCCTAACCGCCGCCCAGTGGGAGCCACATGACATATAACTTTAGGTTAAAGGTTGTGGTAATATCTATTTTATAGAAACCCTGGTTCTCCGTACAAATGATTCATATGATCATTTGAATTCAAATTCTGGGGCCCATTCACATTAAGTTTCTGCATCAAGGATCATTTCATCAACCTAACCTTGAATTTAGGTGTTTCAGGCTTTCAATAGTCTTAGATATCCATTTATTTTTATCCCAATTGAAACTGTTTGACGAATGGTTTCTGCCAAACTGTTTCGATTCATTTGTCGTTGTCACCATCACACCTCTTTTTTGTTATCTCGATGTTGGATCTTCAATTTATGACCATTGTTCAAAAAAAAACTAAAGGGATAAAATTGATCATTCAAAAACCCATCGAATAACAAAGAACGTGTAGAAAATTGGGGAAGAAATAACATAAAGAACAAATTGGAGGAATCAACCTAAACCATTGTTAATTACAACCACAATTTAATCTTGTAAGAATGATTAAAAAATGAAAAACTATTCTCAAATAATCAAACATGAAAATCCAGAAATTTTACCCATCCTAGAAAGAATGATTGAACCACAGGTCAACCTATTTGTTGGTTGGTCCACATTAATCATTGAATATCATAATTGGGGAACGAATACAAAATAACACATCTTATATGGTAATAGGATCATTCACTATTGAATATCTATTGACCCTTGAGAAATCCATCATGAATGATATCTGATCCAAGTCTCTAACAACGCCACAAAAAGAATTATCTAGGGTTTCTCTACAAAGCCTCCAGTGAATTATAGGATGAGTAAACTAACCCTAGATCTATTTCTAAAAAATTAATTAAAATAATAATTGTCACTATGATGATTCCTTGACAAAACATATGATAAAAATAAATTCTCAATTTTAATTAATCATTAAAAATGTCCGAAACTATTTTTTATAGCCAAACCATGTCGGATAATGTTTGGTTGCACTAAAGATAAATCCTATAAATTGATAAAAATGGTCCCCTCATATTTTTTTATCCAAGAACACTTTTAGATGTTATTCCACCTTTTTAGGAAAACTACACGTGTGTAGAATTTAATATTTTACTAAATATAAATCATTAATCTCGGCACAGTGAGCCTCGTAATCATACACCAACTCAATTACATATATCTAAATTAATCCATATAGTATTTAAAAATAATACATGGAAAATTTAGGACATTACATTCTCCCCACCTTAGGGATTTACATCCTCAAATAAGAAAAGCAAAGTCTACCCAAAAAAAGATGAGGGTGTTGAGAAACAATTTGATCCTCCCACTCCAATGTGCTCTCACATGGATTCTCATTCTGAAACCATACACCCACTAAAGTAATCACTTGCCCATTAAGGATTATCTCCTTCCTATCCTCGATCTCCGTTGGGTACTCAGTAAAAGTTACTCCATCATTGATATCTGTCTCACCCCATCTATGACGTGCAATGTGTCATGAACGTACCTCTTCCACTGTGACATGTGGAATGAATCATGTACCTCATCTAACTACAGAGACAGATCTAAAAGGTAAGACACCTCACCATCACTACGTAGTATCTCAAAAGGTCCAATAAACCTTGAAGATAACCTGCCACTCTGGCCAATTTTCTGTAATCCCCGTCAAGGTGAAACCCAAAGGAATATATGGTATTCTTCCTCGAACTTCAATAGACTCCACAGCCTTTTAGCATAATATTTTTGAAGGATCTGGGCTTTCTTCATCCACTCATAGATGATCTGTACCTTCTCTATAGTATGTCACACCATAAATAGGACCATATGTGCTAACTCTACCTGGTCATTCCAACAAATTGATGACTTGTAGGGTCACCCATACAAAGCCTCAAATGGTTCCATACCAATGGTTGAATGAAAGTTGTTGTTGTACAAGAACTCCATTAGTGGTCGATGATCCTCACAACAACATCAGAAGTCCGATATTCTTTGTCATAACATGTCCTCCAGAACCTAAATGGTTTTCTCTATATGGTTGTCAATTTTTGGGTGAAATTTTATGCTCAAGTGTAACTGGGTCACAAACACCTCTTCAAATCTCATCCATAATCGGGATGTAAAAGGATCTTCATGATCTAAAACAATCATGTGTTTCATGGGTTTCCTTTTCACTGATAGATGAAAAAACCATTCCATCACCATAGAAAAACCAAAAACTTTACCTAAAAAATTAAATTGGGTCATGGACTGTGGATAACCAATCCATGCAAAGAATGATGTTTTAAGGTCTCAATGTCACCACTAAGATATTCCAAACAAAAATATTACTTCCTAGGGATAGGTCACACAATCAGCTCAAATGTGTGATCACTGAGTCTTCCCCAGTAGGTGTACCAAAGCATAATAGTCAAGACAATGGTTTAACTAGAATCTCTAGGACTCGAGCAAGATATGTAGAAGAAAAGTAATAACAAGCACCTGTTTCTATCAATACTATGAATAACATATTAAAGTCACATATCACACCATGAATCATTCCTGAGGCCCCTAGGTCATATGCCTCAACCGCATGCAGTTGTCCACTACCCTTTCTTCCCACTCCTTGAGCATAACAAGGACCACCTAGGGTGGTGAAAACATGTTGAAACACTAACCACCTCCTGATAATCTTTTAAAACATCTTCCACATATACCTCCCTACGGATCATCCTACTACTATCATTGCCTCTAACTCAGCAGTCTATCCAAATTCTCCATGTCATCAGTATGAAATATTGAAAAATATAGAGGTAGATGTCCTCTTCCATCACATAAATGGAACCACCTCTCCCTGGGCTGACTGGAACCACTATGTGAGCCCTAAAATGCAGATCCTCTTTCATAGGACCTCCTAATAAAATGAATCCCATTTCTAGATCATCGAGACTGATGTAAGCTCTGGGAAATAAAGGTCTATGCACCTTCTCATCCACTATAGACTATCACCATTTTGATCAACTCATCCAAAAAGAGTTTTACAAATAATTCACATTCATGCAACCCAACATATGTCAAAATGCATATAGGGAAAAAAGTGGCACATATGTATCTATGCAGACCTGGCATGAAGTTCTAAGACCAAAAGTACTGATATCTATACATATCCATCGAGTACCTAGAAAAGTTAGTGAACCTCAATGAATAATATGACACTTTCATGCTACCCTATTGGAGCCGAAAAAGCTTTTAAATATGCACATCTCTCAGTATAATTGCTGAAAAGTAATCTCTGAAGAGACACTCAAACTCTACACATGGGAGAGTAACCAGATTGTGAGTTTGGATAGCCAAACTCCACCATCAAACTACTGAGCTATGTAGAAGGATCAATGCTAAGAATACCATATGATCTGCTGTTTTCCTGACTAGATGGAAAATTCATGTTACCATCGCAATCCAGTAATCAGTTTCTTGAGGGTTGAGCTCACCTCAAAACCTAAGGGGTATCTATCTCTAAACCTCATGAAGTGTGATCACCCAACACTCCTCATATCATTGTACTAAGAGTACCATGTGATTCTCCATAGTTGGTGGTATAGCTGGTGCACCTCCTGAAGGTAACATAAGTGTAACTGGTCCATGTATCAAAGACTTGTCACTAAGGGCATCATACTCATGATTGAGCTATTAAATCATAGCTAGTATGCACTTTAAGGGAATTATATAAGGAAACAAGATATACCATGGTCAATGAGATTATCTAGAGAGCTAACTCAAGAAGTACATGGAACCAATTTCCATTATATTATGATGAATTTAACATTATTTTCCCTACAACCAATGTTCTCATGTACCGAGTCCAAATATAAGATATAAGAGTCCAGGTTTATGGATATGTAGGTTGCCACACCAACACTGGTATTCGTTTATAGAATGATGATATCTAAAAAATTAACATTGTTTCCCCAATCCAATCTCATAGACACTTCATCCTACTATATAACCGGCCACCACTAATACCACTCTGTCATGACCCGTCCAAGTGGGGACCAAGATGTGTCTCCCTAAGACCTCCTCCAATAATCTAGGTGATGGAGACTAGCTCCGAGTAGGAATATCAATAACATGGGTGGAATTGCCTATGTATCTATGTTCATACACACATTTTGATGCCCAAAAAATTTTGAAATTGAAAAAACTACTAAGAACCAAATGCATGAAAACCACTATATCCAAACCAGAGTACAACATGAAAGTAAAGTCCAGTACTGTAAACCAGAAAAGAATACAAGCCCACAAAAAAAGTCTATAACCACGTTTGCAACCTCTAAGAAGAGGTACTGGGATAAATACCTATAGCCATAGTAACACCTCAGCCTGCCTAACGTCAGAAAGCACCGCCTTATCCTAGTCATCCTAGAACTCCATCAAAATGTATCTAGCCTTCACAAGACACGAAACTTGAAGGAAAATACCATTCATGTGGGTGTATATCAGTACATAGTTTGAAACCCTTAAAACACAAAGTAATACATAAAGGAATGATAAAAGAAACTCTACAAGGTATTTTTATACATCATATATAATAATGAAATCCTGATATACTCTCTCAAAGACATGAAATCAAGAGTTAAGTACCTACCACTGTAAACCCACACTAGGGATACCGCTCGAATATTCCATGAAAAATTAATCTGTGAAAGCAAATATTTTATTCTCATAGCACTGATTATGTCCATATGAGAAGTACAGTTCGTCGAGAACCATCATGAGAGAGAGATATGTTGATTGATCTAAATAGAATATGATTCCATAGAAGAGAATCACAACAAGGGCCATGGGGCGATACCAAAAATTCCATTTGGATTAATCTTTTAAGTAGATGATCGATGGCCATTGAAGTTGGCCAAGCCCATTACAAGGAAACTACTTAGGTCACAAAATATGAGTAGAAGATCCTACTCTGGTCCTCTTACGGGATTCCAAAAACTATATTTATGAAGTATTGTAGAAGGGATCAGTATCCCATGAGTAGGGAATGATTCATACCTACCTTTAGGGAAATAAATAAGTGACCAAACCTTAATGTAACATTTTCATGATATAGAGGAAAAGAGAATCATTCCATATAGAAAGGTATACACTATATGTTGTAGGGTCACACGTTGTGTTCCATTACCCCGGGTACTCCTAGTGTACAATGACCCATGTCATTCTATATTGTGTCTTGTAGATGATGGGTACACGACTTGTAGAAGAAGTCACACACTATGTCATTCCATCTGGGGTCTACTGAAGTACACCATGCGTGTTCCAGTAAATAGTATCAACCTGTGGATCATTACCTGTGTATTAGTACATGGGGTAGTCCATGTACTTGGTCTAGGTCATGTTTTGTGGTCGGGTACACGCTGTGTAGGCAATCCTGGTACACCATCTCATGTCAGCCTATCTCTCGAGTTACACACTGAGTATCATAGAAGGTATGATATGTTAGGTTACAGGGTCACATGCCATGTGACATTTAACTATCACTCGGAACACAATTATGCACTCAGTGGGGGACACACACCATGTTACCCCGGGTTACATGCTGTGTTCATCGAGATTTTATAGAATGTATGGTTCTTCTTCTGCACACATCCTCCAATCTTTCAAATTCTGATTTCGGGTCTATTCACCTCAAAACTATGGATCTAGGATCGTTTAATCATAGTAACACTGAATCATGGTATTTCATGCCTTCAGTGATATTGTAATTCAATTTATTTTCATCTCAACACAAACCTCTTGAATAGTGGTTTCAACCAAACCATTCTAATTTGTCTATCACCATCATCATCACACCTATACTAGGTCATCCAAATGATGTATCATCAATTTTGGATCATTTTTCCATGAAAAAAGGTGTAATGATTGATCATTCAAAAGCCCATTGAAAAACGAAGAACGTGTTGAAGATGGGGAGAGAAATATGCAAGGAAATAATCCATGGAACGATCCTCAACCATTTTTCATTCCAAAATTGATCTATTATTATAAGAGTGATCAAAAAATCAATATCGATTCTCAAATAAGCAACCCTCAATAATCTCACAATTTTACCTATCACACAAGGAATGATCAAACCACATATCAACCTATTCACTAGTTGGTCCGCATTCATTATTGAATCAAATAATGGTGAATTAAATCTAAAATAATCCATCCACCTAGGAATTAGATTGTTCACTATTGAACACAGACTTCTAATAATGGAATATTTCAACAATGATCTCTGATATAAGTCTCTTTAGTCATTGCCGTCAAAATTCTCTAGGGTTTCTCTCCAGAGCCTCTAGGGATTTCAAGGGTTATTAGCCTAAACCTAGTACCCTATATAAAGTCTTAATTAAAATTACAAACATTCTTACGTCTCTTCATTGATGAAATAGTGAATTAAAATAAATTATCAATTAATTTTATTCATTAATATTACCTAATACTACATTTTATAGTTGAATCGTGCCGACCTATGTTAGGTCACAGCTAAGGTAATTCCAGTGCTCTGAACGCAAAGACGCCATAAAATTTCCAATCCAGTATTCCTTTTAGAAGACATTCCACATTTTCTTTAAATTCATATGCACTTTCTATATAATATTTTAATATTTTTCAAACATTTATCCTGGGAACACCGAGCCTCAGAATAACACATCATCTGAGCGCTTGGTCTCAAAACTAATACACATAATAATTAAAAATAATACATAGAAAATCTAGGACGTTAAAATAATTACTATAGATGGATGATATCATTTTACATACATAGATGATATAGGGTATTAGGGGTGGAGACTCATAAGACATTGATGCACCTTCTCAAAATGTACGACTTTAGTAATATTCAATAGGATATTATGAAAATAAGACCCACAAGTTTGGAAATCCATATTTCTACGTTTAATTGGATGTTCCAATCTACGGATGTGTGTAATGGACAATAGATGTTATTATTATTATAAATGGATAATATGAGTCATGTACATTGATGTATTGATGATAACCATGACAAAAAACATCTGTGGAATGTTAGGATATGTTGGGTGTGTCACGAGTATTATTTCATTAATGAATAATGTGAGAAAGGTTGTATCCCTTTTGTTAATTATTGAAATATAATTTCTTAGGCCCTTTGATGGAAATGATATATACTTAATAAATGCACATGCATGGTGTTCTATAAAAATGTTTTATTTCTAGAATTTCAACAAAAGATATATCGAGTACATATGTTAATGGCACTGGCATGCAACTTGATCGATTAGAGATATTGTGATAAAGGGATTATATAACATAGTAAGAATTCATATGAGGTGACATGGAATTGCTGTTTCAAATTCTTTATCTATGGGAGCCTTGATGTCTTGCTAGATTCTAACCTTGGACTTTAGGTTTCTTGCCTAATTCCATAGTGAAAGAGGCCTATATTCTCACACATTAAGTCTATCCAGAATCTCAGTTTAATAATATATTATTTATTGTTTAATTATTTCATTAAATATTATTACCAGTTGTGGATTAATAATTATTTATTTATTCTTGATCATATTTATTCCATCACTAGTTATTTGAGAGAAAATATTATGAGTAAAATATTATATAAATATTTTGTTAGGGCATGGACCTCTCTGGTCCATTCCTTTGCAAAAATCTGGTGTCTGAGGTTTTTCAAGAGGTCAAGGTGACTTATCCCCAACACATTTCCAAATTTCTAGTTCTGTGAACAGTTCAATGGTAGCCTTAGATGAACAGTGCAACGGTAATATTATGTGAATAGTTTCATCAGTAGCCATATGTTGACAGTTCCATTAGTGAGGTTGATGTGAACAGTTCCATCGGTGAGGTTGAGGTGAACTGTTCCATCATTTAGGTCAATGGGAAAAGTTCCATTAGTTAGGTTGAGGTGAACTGTTCCATCAGTGAGGTCGATGTGAACGGTTCTATTGGCGAGGTTGAGGTGAATAGTTCCATTGGTGAGGTTGAGGTGAACAGTTCCATTAGAGAGGTCAATGTGAATAGTTTCATCAGTTAGGACGATGTGAATAGTTCCATCAGTGAGGTCGATGTGAACAGTTCCATCGGTGTGGTCGAGGTGAAATGTTCCACTGATGAGGTTGAGTTGAAAAGTTCCATCAGTGAGGTCGATGTAAACATCTCCATCAATGAGGTTGAGGTTAACTGTTCCATTAGTGAGTTTGAGGTGAACAGTTCCATCGATGAGGTCGACGTGAACAGAACCATCGGTGAGGTCAATGTGAACAGTTCAATCGGTGAGGTGAAGGTGAATAGTTCCATCGACGAGGTTGAGGGAAAAGTTCCATCTGTGAGGTGGATGTGAATAGTTCCATTTGTGAGGTTGATGTGAATAGTTCCATCGATGAGGTTGATGTGAACAGTTCCATCAGTGAGGTTGAGGTCAACAATTCCATCAGTGTGGTCGACGTGAATAGCTCCATCGGTGAGGTCTATGTGAACAGTTCCATTGGTGAGGTCGATGTGAACAGTTCCACCGGTGAGGTCAAGGGGAACAGTTCAATCGGTGAGGTTGATGTGAATAGTTCCATCAGTGAGTTTGATGTGAACAGTTCCAATGGTGATCTTCGAACAGTAGCCTATTTCCATTTCCAAATTCTGAGTTCCTGAACTGTGTTTCCAAAATGGAAAGGTAGCAATGGTAGCCTCTTTCCATTTCCAAATTTCTTGTTCGTGAACAGTGTTTATATCTTTCTACAGTTCTCCCCTTTGATGTTTCCGTTGACGTAAAATTCATTTAAATCCTCATTTTAAAGACTCTAATGCCGATTCAAAGGCCATAACTCCTATATTAATTTTTCTAAGGCTCGAGATTTTTTTACATGGTCAAAAGCGTGTTGTTTAATGCGACCGTCTTTTAATGGAAAATCAATCGTATCTTAAACTGCTGCTTCATTAAATATTCTAAAGGGACAATATATCTTCCTCCCTACTTATTACTCCTTGTTCTCAGCTATGAGATGCTCGAACCTTTCATTCCATCTCGTAGGAGTTGTGCAATCAAACATTCATCATTGGATTGGTTCACCTCGATTTTTCTGCAACCATGTAGTATCGATCAATATTTGATATAAGGTATGATTTATCATCATTCTTTTGGGTTGATCTCCTTATGTTTCTCCTTTAACTTTTCTGGAATTCTATCTCCATGTTTCTAATGGGATTTTCTTCGGTATTGATTAGTGTGGTGGTGTCTCTGCATCCTCGGGTGGATACAAATGTCATGGGGGGAGGAGATCTTAACTCGTTATGTGGCTTGTTCTTGTATAAATATTGTCAAGAACCTTCTATGGTAGAAGATTCATTTATTCTCTTTTATTTTATCTGTAAATGTATAGTACGATTATTTTATCCCACTGGATCACTATGTAATTGACATAATAAATATTTAAACTGGATAAATAAATTGATATCGATCATGTGTTATTTCTTCATGTTTTGATAGATAGTGTGATATCTATGCTTGATTTGTTCAGATTTTCATTCTTGATGGAAATTGGTAAAGAATATAAACCCGAAATTAATTGATAATTGTTTGGGTAAATATAATGAGAAATGTGAATGAATCCGATTGTTTTTGTTGTTGTGATTTGATGCAAATCAAATTGATGCAGTAAGCATGTTTAATCAATTTTTGATATCTTTCTATCTAGGATTACCATAGTTTGAACCTGTGAATAATAAATACGTTAATTAAAGATGGATTAATGAATTGGTTGACAGATAAAAGTTAATTCCTTGTAGGGTTCTAAGTTACCCTCTTAATTTTATAAGGGAAAATATCTCAATTGATATGATGTTTGTTTTCCTGCTGCTTGTGTTGTTATGTGAGCGTGGATGGCTATTGTGATATGTGGGGGCATGGAGGCCTATTGGTTGTGGAATCATTTGACGGCTAGAGTTGTGAGATGCATCAGATTATGCGTGTTGGTATTGGGGAGGACACCAGGGATGATGAAATGAGTTGGATGTGAATGTTTAGATGCTTGCTGATTCTTATTGGGTTTTTATATTCTTTAAAATCCTAAATTCTCAAGGCAGCTGGTCTTGCTTACCCTTCTTCCAAAAGGGGCGAAGACGCATGGGTTACGCCATGTGCTTTTCGTGTTTAGCTTCTCAAGAGAGGATGGTTCTATGCTCTTGATATTGGCGACAAAGACAGGATGGGTAGTTCATCTAGTCACCGTGTTGAGCCCCCTTATGTTTAGTAGCACAAAATATTTTTTCTAGAATGCATGGGAACATGGGAAAATAATTCTATAAATAAATAATTGAATAAATGATGTTAACCCATGGGTTTGGATCTTGCTTGGATGCAATGATGAGGATAGAATACTTTGGGTGTGATGCTAATGAAATATAATGTGGAATTTTTAATGGTTGATTAATGTTTAAAGAATTAATTAATGTAAAGTGTAACTAAAAAAATAAAATGAAGTAATGAAATAATGTTTTTTAAATGGTTGGGTTCTTATAAAATAGCTAGTCTTAGAAGTGGCAGCTAAGAGTTCGAGAGATGTTAGCTGCTATTGAATCTATGACTAGGTTATTCCCACAATGTGGTTGTAAGCTATAGTATATTCTATAATTTTTGTGTTTATATATGCTACTCCACCCCATCAGTTAGGGAAACAAACAGATTGGGGATTCTGAGCCCTGGGGGTGTTTTCCCCGACATTTTGATGGGAGGATGGACGTATGACTACCCCCTTTGGCCCTACTCCCTTCTCTTGGTAGTTATTTGTTATGGTAGTCACAATGATTAGTTTTCCCCATATATGTGTGTAGAGGTCTGTAATGGCTTGTTGTTATTGACACAGATATATTCTGGATATAGTTTCTTATGGACGACTATAGGTGTAACGTGTAAAGGCTATGATAGTTTGGGGATCCTTACATGGTGTATGATCTATAATGGCTTGAGGTTTAATACCGAGAATATGATACACGTTATGTGAGCTGTGGTGGCTCCCAAAAACAACATGGGTACTTCGCTTAGGTGGATGTGGATGTTTTGTTGCATGAGGTACATGTTGTGGTGATTTTCCCAGGTGTCTGCGGTAAAACCTTTTTGGAGAGGGATGCTTAGGATGTGCAATGTTGGGTAAAAAGGAAAACTAGTGAGGAAGTATTAGTCGGGTACCATTGATATTCATTATTATATTATATACAATTTTATGCAATACTTGGTGAAAGTATCCATGGTGAGGATGGTAACTTAGTATACTTATTTAGATGATGTGTTTTATTCACATGTTGTTAATTGTGCTTTTGCATGCTTTGTTTACCTTTTCATGAGAAAATCTAGGGAGGATCCTACTGAGTATACTGTTATACTCACCCTATGTCTATATAAATTTTTTTTCCAGTCACTTGGAGCAAGTAAGAGATCAGGCTGCTTTCCACAAGCTTGGGGTTGTAGGAGCTATTGCGGCTTCGTGGCTGCTAATATTTTCTACTTTCTTTGGGGTACGTGAAGTTTTCCCCTTTCAGTTGTAGTTTTTTTTCATGACATTACATATGTATACATGGGATTTGTTTTATAATATTGTCTGAGTTGGAGTTGGTTGGTTTCTATCTTATCTCTCTCTTTCGCATGTGTTCTCTTAGAGGGTAATGCCTCCCATCTAGGTGTTTACTACACCCTCGGTGCTAGTCAACAATACGGGGTCTACTGGATGTGGGACGTGGGGGGTCATTATCTCCCTTCTCACATTTCTGGCCCAGGAGGCAAACACTTTATAGGGAGGGGGTCATGAAAGAGTTGTATGAGAGATCTGAATGAGAGATAGGATGGAGTTTGGTGTTAGGCACAGGTGGGTTGCATGGGTTTGTAGAGAAACAGTGTCAGTAAAGTTTAGTATGTGATGTATACACTAGAGACCAACTGAGACATTTGCGTTAAAACCCCCTATGATCTAATGTATGAACCATTAGACATTGGATACTAAACAAGGTGATACTAGTTACAGGGTAGAGACCTAGGAAAGGATCATGCATCATTTTTATGGGTTCCTATGTTTGAATGGGTAGAACTTGGGATAGGTTGACCTAAAATGAATAAAATAAAACAATTAAATTAATTAATGTCATGTCTTCTATATTTCAGGATTAGGAGCTCTAAGTATTTTTTATTTTGCAGTTATGGATCTAGGTAGACATTCTCGTTATGAATTGCATAAGATATATCTAGCAGGTTGTGCACGCAGAACACCGCCAAGTAGAGGTCGACGACGATGACACTTGGAAAATGACACTCCGAGAGTTTTAGCGCCAGATTTTGCAAAAGTATGAGGGCTTCGTTTTAGATGTAGTCATGAAAGACTAGTTGGAAGAGGTTGAGATAGGCTTCAGTTTGATCTGTGCTTAGAAGGAGCACTGGGATTATAATGACCCATACTTTACATACATTGTTAATACTTCAAAATTGAAGAACACTTATTACAACATATGACAAAACCACAAAGGACCGTATAGGTATAGTGTCTTTAGAAACTGGGAAACATAAACAACTGGTTCATAAATCTTCTACAGTGTATCCCATTTATTTCATCATATCTAGGGTCCCTTTTAAAATATTCTACTTAATATCTATCTTCCTAACCTAGGGAAAAGAAAACATAAAAGGGTGATCTCAAATGCTCATCAAGGGAAAATAAAGGAAATAAAAATCATATCATATCTTTTTGAAAATCATAACCTGCAAAAGAGATCATAATATCTTAACATGGAACAAATCATAGAAGTGAAAATGAGATCCCCATAATCATAACATGAAACTTGAAACTTTGTGGCATGCACACATAATCATGGAAAATCATTTCTTGTTAGTCATGACTCATTGCCAAGACTATCTTAGTGGACAAAGTCCCTTTCTGAACCGAGTCACCCTCGTTCCAGTCCTGTTTCACTGAACCGGTATAATCTACCGTTCCAGCCATGTCTATCTCATGAGATATAAAATCTTTACCCAATGCATTGGAGGTAGATATAGGTCCCACCCATCTTATAATGAATCCTTTCTTATGTGTGCCACATAATCATAAACCATACATCATAGCGTAACCCATGTAATAAAAATGGGATTCTTAAACAACATGACATCATAAAAAAATTCATATAAGATAATGGAATTCATAAAAATATTTCCATCACAAAATAATCAAACCAATTTAATAATAGGGATAAAAACAAAACCCTTTTATTATCTTAGATGGAAAATAATTTTGATAAAATACTTGAACTCCATTCTTGAGGAAAATATCCTTTCTACTTCAAAAACATTTTTCCTTTCATAACATGTCATACGAATTTAAAATAAGTTGACTAAAAATAAACTTGAAAACTTTTAAAGGAAGTTTCTTAAAAATCCATTCATTCCGTATAAGTTAAAAAAACATTCTTTGTACTTTTATCGAAAAAGTCAAAAAAAGTACCTCGTACGAAAAAATGACAAAAGATTCCTTTCATATTCTTTACTAAAAACTCACCGAAGGGTAAAATTGGATTTAAACAATTTTAGGTGGATGAAAATAATATTACATATTGGGGAAACATGGATGTGGATGATAAAATACACCCCAGTAAATTTCAAAGTATAAACAATCTCGAATAAAAATGAGATTATGATATTTCCCTTACCTTAGGTCCGATTTGCTTTGTACATGTCCGAAGCTCCTGTATAATGGTTTAAATAATGTTATTGACTTATTCCAGAATCATACATATTTATATGATATCATATATGGTCATATTCTTAGCTTCTTGTTAGTAATATTTCATTGTTACTTGTTACTCGTGTCTTTATTGCCTTTTGTTCTTATGCGTGTTTTGCCGAATAAATTCTTATTCTTCTTTTAAGGTTATAGATACCTTATATCCAGAATGGTATTAGTGTAACATATATCATATTTATTCATTCAATTCATTTATATAATTACTATGTAATGATGATCATGTAGAACGAGTCGCATCACATCATGGAGACGGTATTCCGTACGTACGCACGAGTGATGATATCATTCCTATGATCGTGGAATTGTATTGGAGTATATATATATTATTTCAGTATCAATATTAATTTATAATAATCATAAATAGTTACTCATTACACCATTATACCCATCCTTTTAAGGTGATGGTGGAAAATAGATTACACCACGGCGTGGAGACGATATTCCGTACGTACGCACGTGCGGTGATTTCATTTTTCCGTAGGATGGATAGAAGGTGAATTAGGGTTGTTTCATATTTATAATAACATATCAGTATGTAAGTAATACTGATGTTATTACTTTATCTTGAAATAACTAAAGATGAAGAAGTTGAAGAAAAAGAAATTGAAAAGATCGGTAATGGATATTACCTCTTCTTTGGAACGCCTCTTTGAATCCTCCACTTAGGGAACTAAGATTGGTATTTGAAGAAGACTAGGACCTCTAGGATTATTCTAGGGAAGTGGAGAGCAGAAAATGTCAGGGGTTGGCCGATCTTGAGTGCTCAAATTGGTGTGAGGAGGAGGGGGAGGAGGTGCCCTTTTATAAGGGAGAAGAGGTGCACCTTAGGAATATCTCAAAATATTATTTTATATTAAATTCAAAATCGGTTTATAATGGTTCCAAAGGGTCTTATTTCGAAGTTAAAGTGGGGATGGGTCGGAATCCTATCAACCAATAGGATTTAGACAAGTTTAGGTTATTATTTTAACCTTATCAATTAGATTTAACTATAAGTTAAATAATTTAACTTTTACCGTGTCTTTTTGTTTTCTTAAATTATATGGTTAATAAACTAACTATAACATGCCAAACGAACCCCAAATTGTTTATTATTAATATATATATCCTTATCTAAGTCATTTGGCCTAACCATAGATTTTTAGGAATAACATAACAATTAATAATATAAAATTTGATTTAAAAACTATTTTGTGTCAATTTTGACACTATTTGATATATGATTTTTGTGAAAGTCATAACAGAATTATATGTTCGAAACAAGTTGATTAAATCAACACTAATATATCATAGTAACCTAGAAAATTAGGGGAATTTATGAAAAGTCTCAAATTACATTTATTTTGGTGTTTATAACATCAATTATGTCAATATTTCATTAATAAGATAATTACTACATCATCATTGTGTCAGAAATAAATTAATTTATTTAAAGTCTAAAAATTATAAATAAAATATAATTATGTAGGAAATATTTTTAGATTTCTAATGAATATTTATTGTCGAATTTATATTATGTACAACCACATATTAAAAATGATTTACTTATTAAACTTTGATTTTAACTATTTTAACCCTTCTTTAAATAAATTAATAATAAATGTCCTAATCTAACTCAAGTGGGCCTAAATGGTCATATTTTATTCATAAGGTTGTTTTTGGTCGAATTACACTTATCCAATAGAATTAGGACATGTGTTAGGGTAATAGTAATATCATATTTACCCATGGTTACCCTATTTACTATTAACCGCGGTAAAAAAAGTAAAAAGTTACTATTCACCAAAAAATTATTTTTATCTCATTGAACCACATTTTACTTACTGATATCAACCGTGTCTGTCGGATTTTCGATATTCCATTCACAGAAGCGGTAAAATTAAGTTTTATGCAAAATTCAGTTTTTAACCTACCACTTAGTGGTTTCACTATTCATCAAAAATTGAAAGTTTTCAGAAAAATACCAAAATTTTACCCTAGGGTAATTTCGGTATTCCGAATCCAAAAAGAAGTCCATTTTGAAAAATAAAATTTATAAAATTTCAAAAAGGTGTTATTACTATTCATAACAGCTAGTTTTAATAATATTTTAATAGCATATCGTTGTTTAGTGAAACTCGGTATTGCATACGACGCAAGCTATCGAGGAAGGTCACGATTGCGTGTAAAGTAAGCCAAGTAAGTGTGTAGTGAAAGATTCCTTTGAACAAAATATTACTCATAAAAATCTCAGGTGTTACATTCTACCCCCCTTAAAAAGAATTTCGCCCTCAAAATTCGTCACTTTGTGACAAACAGATGAGGATACTTCTCCCTCATCATATCCTCAAGCTCCCATGTAGCTTCTTCTAATTGGTGGTTCCTCCATAAAACATTCACCAATCAAGTGGTCTTGTTTCGTAGGACTTTTTCGCTACGATCCAGAATCTTTATCGGCTGTTCTTCATAAGAAAGATCTTGCTCCAGCGGTACAACTTCTGAGCTGAGTACATGTGAAGGATCAGGTATGTACTTTCTTAGGAGAGATACATGGAACACATCGTGAACTTGAGAGAGATTCGGTGGAAGCGCCAATCGGTAAGCTACCTTTCCAACACGATCCAGTATTTCGAAAGGACCGATATATCTAGGTCTCAACTTCCACTTCTTTCCAAATCTCATAACCCTCTTCCAGGGAGATATTCGTAAGAACACTTTATCACCCACTTCAAACTCTAGGTCTTTTCTTCGGTTGTCGACATAACTTTTCTGTCGACTCTGAGCTGCTCTTATGTGTTGTTGAATAGATCTGACCTTTTCTGCCATTTCATCAACGAGATCAGGTCCTAATAGCTTTCTTTCCCCAACTTCATCCCAGCAAGTTGGAGTCCTGCATTTTTTTCCATAGAGAGCTTCATAAGGAGCCATCTGAATACTGGAGTGAAAGCTATTATTATAAGAAAATTCCACCAAAGGTAGGTTTTGATCCCAACCTCCTTTGAAATCCATAGAGCAAGCTCTCAACATATCTTCTAGGGTTTGAATTGTTCTCTCAGACTGACTCTCTGTCTGGGGATGATAAGCAGTGCTGAAACTCAACTCTGTATCCAGAGTATGCTGAAGACTTCACCAGAACTTCGAGGTAAATCTCGGATCCCGATCAGATATAATTGAAAGTGGTACTCCATGCAATCTTACCACTTCCTTTACATATATCCTGGCAAGCTGATCTAGAGAGAAATCCTTTCTAATAGCAATGAAGTGTGCAGACTTTGTAAGACGATCAACTATGACCCAGATAGCATTATTGCCTTTGGATGTTTTAGGAAGTCCTGTGACAAAGTCCATAGTGAGGTTTTCCCATTTACATTCGGGTATGGGTAATGGTTGTAACATCCCCTTAGACTTCTGTCTCTCAGCTTTAACTTGTTGACAAACCAAGCATCGAGAGACATATTCAGCAACATCTCTTTTCATTCCATCCCACCAGAAGTACCCTTTCAGGTCCCTATACATCTTCGTGCTTCCAGGATGAATAGAGAATGAAGAACTATGAGCCTCATCCAGCAACTCCTTCTTTAATTCGGGGATAGGAGGAACACAAACCCGATTCCTGAACTTTATTATCCCATCACAATCAAGGTTGAATTTAGGAACATTTATCACCTTCTTTTGTAACACGACATCTTCTTTCTGTGCCTCTTTAATCTTCATATGTATAGATGGTTGAACATTCATTTGAGAAAGATAAGATTTTTCCCCTTCCATTATAATTCCAAGATCCATCCTTTGTAAATCCATAAATATTGGATCTTTTGTGATCCTCATCATGGATAAACTAGCATGGTCTTGTCGACTTAATGCATCTGCCACCTTGTTTGCTTTCCCAGGGTGGTAATGGATTGAGCAGTCACAATCCTTAATCAGCTCCAACCATCTTCTTTGACGCATATTCAGCTCCTTTTGTGTGAAAATATACTTTAAACTTTTATGATCAGTAAAAATATCACACCTTTCACCATAAAGGTAATGACTCCAAATCTTTAATGAAAAGATTACCGCAGCTAACTCCAAATCATGTGTTGGGTAATTTTGCTTATGGACTTTCAACTGTCGTGAGGCATAAGCTATCACCATATCATTTTGTATAAGAACACACCCCAATCCATTCTTGGATGCATCACTGTAGATCACAAACCTTTCTCCACTACAAGGCGGTGTGAGCACAGGTGCACTGGATAACCTTCTTTTCAACTTCTTGAAATTCTCTTCACATTCCTCTGTCCAAACAAACTTAACTCCTTTCCGAGTCAACTTGGTGAGTGGATTAGATAATCGTGAAAAATATTTTACAAAATGTCGATAATATCCTGCCAAACCAAGAAAACTTTGGATCTTAGTTACTGTTGTTGGTCTTGACCATCTTTCGATAACCTCTTTTTTTGCTGGATCCATAGATATCCCCTCTTTTGAGATTATGTGACCCAAAATTGCAACTTTTTGAAGCCAAAATTCACACTTGGTAAATTTGGCATAAATATTCTCCTTTCTCAGGGTCTTCAATATAATTCTCAAGTGATCTTCATGCTCTTCCTTTCTCTTTGATTAGACAAGAATATCGTCTATAAAGACTACCACAAATTGATCAAGATAGTCTCTAAAGACTCTATTCATTAGATCCATGAAGATAGAAGGGGCATTAGTAAGACCAAATGGCATCACTATAAATTCATAGTGTCCATACCTTGTACGGAAAGCCGTCTTTGGTATATCCTCCCTTTTGACCCTTAATTGATGATACCCTGAACGAAGATCAATCTTGGAAAAGTATTGAGCTCCGCGTAGTTGGTCAAATAAGTCATCAATGCGTGGGAGAGGATATTTGTTCTTGATAGTGATCTTGTTAAGTTCTCGATAATCAATGCAGAGTCTCATTGATCCATCTTTCTTCTTAACAAATAGAATAGGTGCTCCCCAAGGTGACGCACTAGGGCGTATGAATCCCTTATCAAGATTCTCTTGGAGTTACTTCTTCAATTCCTACAACTCAATTGGGGCCATTCTATAAGGTGTCTTTGAAATAGGCAAAGCACCCGATACGAGTTCTATTGAAAACTCAACTTCACGATTTGGTGGAAGACCCGGTAATTCCTCCGGAAAGACATCATCAAACTCCCGTACGATGGGCATATTCTTAATCGTAAGTTTCTCACCAACCATTTGAGATAAATAACCTTCATTTAGTGGAATCAAGACCCATAAGATGGAAGGAATTTCCACTGGAAGGTTATATTCATCCTTGCATCAATAGACGATCGTAGATTGATGTGGAATATGAAATGTGACTTCCCTTCTTTGGCAATTGATATGAGCTCCATGTAGAGAAAGCCAATCCATGCCAAGAATCACATCAAATTCCACTAAAGGAAGGATCACAAGATTTGCAGGAAGCACTTTCCCACAAACTTCGATCGGAGAAGGATTATAAACTTTTGATGCGACTGTTGTGCCATTAGGTGTTGTCACAGCTAACTCAACATCTAATTGTTGAGGTAATACGGTGATACCCTTAGAAAATTTTTCAGAAATAAAAGAGTGGGTGGATCCAGAATCAAATAAAACATTTGCTACTTTAGAGTGGATGGTAAGTGTACCTTTCACAACATCGTTATCGTACTCCACATCGCTGATAGAAATTGCATGTGACTTTCCTTTGTCTTTAGCCTTAAGATTTTGTTGACGTCGACCATCATCATCAACCCTTGGATTTGGGCATTTATTGGCATAATGCCCCTTCTCCTTGCATGTGAAACATTGAAGTGTAGTAGGTTCATTCTGTGTATCCCTTCCTTTGTTTGCATCATTAGACATCTTCTTCCCATTATCGCGGCATTCAAATGCCCGATGACCTTCCTTTCCACATTTGAAACATTTACTTGTCCCTTTATGACAAATCCCTCCATGTTTCTTTCCACACTTTGAGCATAAGGGAAAGCTCATCTTCTTTTCAGTGTTCTCTTTATATTTTCCTTTGAATTCCATCTTCCTCTTCTTATCAAACCCATGTGACTGATGGGTTACTCCAATCTCCATCTCGACTTTGAGAGCACATCGAACGATTTCCTTGTAGCTATTGATGTTCCTTATGGATAACGCCCTTCAAAGACTTGGTTTTAAGCCACTAAAGAATCGATCGATCTTACTCTCAGGTTGGATAATAATACCAGAAGCGTACCTTGCAAGTCTTGTAAAATTTTCTTCATAGGTACCAACAGATTCATCATCCCTTTGCTTCAGTTCAATAAACTCTTTCTCCATCATTGTTCGGAGAATACGAGGGAAGTACTTATTAAAAAATAAGTTCTTGAACTTGTCCCATTCCATAGACTCAATTTCATCCCTTTGCCTCGTATTCTTAATAAGATTCCACCATTGATCAGCATCTCCTTCCAAACGATACACTGCTAGGATGACTTTATCATGTTCAGAACATTGAAGAACTGAAAATATCTTTTCAGTAGTACTAATCCATTGTTCAGCAACTAATGGATCAGTAGACCCACTGAAAGAAGGTGGACGCTGCCTCATGAAGGATTCAACAGAATGTTGCTCCTTCCTTTGCTCGTTTGGAAGTCCTGCATGATTCATAGCTTGAGAAAGTTGTGTGAGCATGGCTACAAGATTTTGCATTCCAGCTCCCATATTGTTTGGTTGCTCAGGGGGACAATCATTGCATTGCCCATCGCATTCCGCATTAACACGGTTCCTTCGGGTTCCAGCCATTGACTAAAACCAAGAAGAATAGTGCGAGCAACACTAATTATAATAGTAAAACCACATAATCAAGGATAAAATTTCACACTTAAGGTCTTATCCTAGGGTATTCATGGCCATTTCTAAAACACTAAGATTGTGTTCTATGCTTAGACTTATCCTTAGGGTTCTTACTAAGGCTTTCACATCCAAGTTTCCAAAGGTTGACTATACCTTTCCTCTGATACCAACTATAACGACCCATACTTTACATACATTGTTAATACTTCAAAATTGAAGCACACTTATTACAACATATCACAAAACCACAAAGGACCGTATAGGTATAGTGTCTTTAGAAATTGGGAAACATAAACAACTAGTTCATAAATCTTCTACAGTGTCTCCCATTTATTTCATCATATCTAGGGTCCCTTTTAGCATATTCTACTTAATATCCATCTTCCTGACCTGGGGAAAATAAAACATAAAAGGGTGATCTCAAATGCTCAGCAAGGGCAAATAAAGGAAATAAAAATCATATCATATCTTTTTGAAAATCCTAACCTGCAAAAGAGATCATAATATCTTAACATGGAACAAATCATAGAAGTGAAAATGAGATCCCCGTAATCATAACATGAAACATGAAACTTTGTGGCATGCACACATAATCAGGGAAAATCATTTCTTATTATTCATGACTCATTGCCAAGACTATCTTAGTGGACAATGTCCCTTTCTGAACCGAGTCACCCTCGTTCGAGTCCTGTTTCACTGAACCGGTATAACCTACCGTTCCAGCCATGTCTATCTCATGAGATATAAAATCTTTACCCAATGCATTGGAGGGAGATATAGGTCCCACCCATCTTATAATGAATCCTTTCTTATTTGTTCCACATAATCATAAACCATACATCATAGCGTAACCCATGTAATAAAAATGGGATTCTTAAACAACATGACATCATAAAACAATTCATATAAGATAAAGGAATTCATAAAAATATTTCCATCACAACATAATCAAACCAATGTAATAATAGGGATTAAAACAGAACCCTTTTATTATCTTCGATGGAAAATAATTTTGATAAAATACTTGAACTCCATTCTTGAGGAAAATATCCTTTCTACTTCAAAAACATTTTTCCTTTCATAACATGTCATACGACTTTAAAATAAAAGAAGTTGATTAAAAATAAACTTGAAAACTTTTAAAGGAAGTTTCTTAAAAATCCATTCATGCCGTATAAGTTAAAAAAACATTCTTTGTACTTTTATCGGAAAAGTCAAAAAAAGTACCTCGTACGAAAAAACGACAAAAGATTCCTTTCATATTCTTTACTAAAAACTCACCGAAGGGTAATATTGGATTTAAAAAATTTTAGGTGGATGAAAATAATATTACATATTGAGGAAACATGGATGTGGATGATAAAATACACCCTAGTAAATTTCAAAGTATAAACAATCTCGAATAAAAATGATATTGTCATATTTCCCTTACCTTAGGTCTGATTTGCTTTTTACGTGTCCGAAGCTCCTGTATAATGGTTTAAATAATGTTATTGACTTATTCCAGAATCATAAATATGGATATTATATCATATATGGTCATATTATTAGCTTCTTGTTAGTAATATTTCATTGTTACTTGTTACTCGGGTCTTTATTGCCTTTTGTTCTTATGCGTGTTTTGCCGAATAAATTCTTATTCCTCTTTTAAGGTTATAGA
Organism: Viscum album; assembly: GCA_963277665.1. NCBI lineage: Eukaryota > Viridiplantae > Streptophyta > Magnoliopsida > Santalales > Viscaceae > Viscum > Viscum album. The sequence continues at coordinate 1,127,417,944 of OY728128.1, read as the reverse complement.
TACCTTATATCCAGAATGGTATTAGTGTAACATATATCATATTTATTCATTCAACTCATTTATATAATTACTATGTAATGATGATCATGTAGAATGAGTCGCAGCATATCGTGGAGACGGTATTCCGTACGTACGCACGAGTGATGATATCGTTCCTATGATCGTGGAATTGTATTGGAGTATATATATATTATTTCAGAATAAATATTAATTTATAATAATCATAAATAGTTACTCATTACACCATTATACCCATCCTTGTAAGGTGATGGTGGAAAATAGATTACACCACGGCGTGGAGACGGTATTCCGTACGTACGCACGCGCGATGATTTCATTTTTCCGTAGGATGGATAGAAGGTGAATTAGGGTTGTTTCATATTTATAATAACATATCAGTATGTAAGTAATACTTATGTTATTACTTTATCATGAAACAACTAAAGAAGAAGAAGTTGAAGAAGAAAGAAATTGAAAAGATCGGTAATGGATATTACCTCTTCTTTGGAACGCCTCTTTGAATCCTCCACTTAGGGAACTAAGATCGGTCTTTGAAGAAGACAAGGACCTCTAGGATTATTCTAGGGAAGTGTAGAAGATAAAATGGCAGGGGTTGGCCGAGCTTGAGTGCTCAAATTGGTGTGAGGAGGAGGGGGAGGAGGTGCCCTTTTATAAGGGAGGAGAGGGGCACCTTAGGAATATCTCAAAATATTATTTTATATTAAAGTCAAAATCGGTTTATAATGGTTCCAAAGGGTCTTATTTCGAAGATAAAGTGGGGATGGGTCGGAATCCTATCAACCAATAGAATTTAAACATGTTTAGGTTATTATTTTAACCTTATCAATTAGATTTAACTCTAAGTTAAATAATTTACCTTTTACCGTGTCTTTTTGTTTTCTTACATTATATGGTTAATACACATACTATAACATGCCAAACGAACCCCAAATTGTTTATTATCAATATATATATCCTTATATATTTCATTTGTCCGAACCTTATATTTTTATGAATAAAATAACAATTAATAATATAATATTTGATTTAAAAACTATTTTTTGTCAATTTTGACACTATTTGATATATGATTTTTGTGAAAGTCATAACAGAATTATATGTTCGAAACAAGTTGATTAAATCAACACTAATATATCATAGTAACCTAGAAAATTAGTGGAATTCATAAAAAGTCTCAAATTACATTTATTTTGGTGTTTATAACATCAATTATGTCAATATTTCATTAATAAGATAATTACTGCATCATCATTGTGTCATAAATAAATTAATTTCTTTAAAGTCTAAAAATTATAAATAAAATATCCTTATGTAGGAAAGCTTTTTAGATTTCTAATGAATATTTATTGTCGAATTTATCTTATGTATAAACCCATATTAAAAATGATTTACTTATTAAACTTTGATTTTAACTATTTTTACCTTTCTTTAAATAAATTAATAATAAATGTCCTAATCTAACTCAAGTGGGCCTAAATGGTCATATTTTATTCATAAGATTGTTTTTGGTCGAATTACACTTATCCAATAGAATTAGGACATGTGTTAGGGTAATATTAATATCATATTTACCCTTAGTTACCCTATTTACTATTAACCGCGGTAAAAAAAAAGTAAAAAGTTACTATTCACCAAAAAATTATTTTTATCTCATTGAACCACATTTTACTTACTGATATCAACCGTGTCTATCGGATTTTCAAAATTCCATTCACATAAGTGGTAAAATTAAGTTTTATGAAAAATTCAGTTTTTAACCTACCACTTAGTGGTTTCACTATTCATCAAAAATTGAAAGTTTTCAGAAAAATACCAAAATTTTACCTTAGGCTAATTTCGGTATTCTAAATCCAAAAATGATGTCCATTTTGAAAAATAAAATTTATAACGTTTCAAAAAGTGGTTATTACTATTCATAACGGCTAGTTTTAATAATATTTTAATAGCATATCGTTGTTTAGTGAAACTCGGTATTGCGTACGACGCAAGCTATCGAGGAAGGTCACGATTGCGTGTAAAGTAAGCCAAGAAAGTGTGTAGTGAAAGATTCCTTTGAACAAAATATTACTCATAAAAATCTCGGGTGTTACATGGATTCCTTGGTTGTGACAATGATGCATAAAGTAGGGAGGCATTGGTGGTTCTTGTTCCTCGAGTATCATGAGATGTTAGTGATCTCATGGGAGGAGTTATGTTACAATTTTAGAGTCATGTTTATTTTCTAAACCGCAAAGGCGTCTAGTCTCCAAGAAATTCTTACCCTTCGATAGTAGATCCCCAGTGTGCGAGAGTTGGGAATCCATTTTAGAAACATTTTCTGATATTCTATGGGCTTGTTTCCAGATGAGGAGGCCAGAGCAAGGCATTTCCAGGAGGCTTTGCATCCATAGATCCAGTGGTAGGTCACCCCATTTATGCTACATAAATATCTTGAGGTGCCAGAAAGGGAAGAGGTCATCGAGAGGACATTGGACCAAACCTGATCATCATAAGAGGGGAGTCATCACGATTCCTCAAGAAAGAGATCTGTGGTCCGTGGTCTCCAGTTTGCAGGGTAGAAGAGTTTCTATTCAGTAGGAGGTAGGTCCCAGCCCTCAGCATCTCGTTTCTCTAGGGGCAGCAGCTCTCATCCTTATGCCAAGGGATCAAGCACCTTTTTTTATGGTGGTTGAGGTCATCAGCAGCAAGAGTACCCAACCTTTCACTGCAGTCATCATGAAGCAGGTGTTCCGATCTAGGTTTCTCTATTAAAGTAGTTCCAACGGAGGCAGTAGAAGTAGGTTGAACTTGCTTTTGCATCAGTATAGGGTTAATGGGGAAAGCATATGATAGCCCCGTGACACTCCCCATCCTTAGTGTGTAGAGAACAACCACGTTTGTGGTCTTCATCAAGGTTAGAGATTCCATGGAGGAGGTTGTGTATTTCTTCATTCTTTATTTTTCCTAGCACCAGGTGAGCCATAGGTCATTCAAGGTACCCTTTTCTTATTTTTTTCCATTGTGTATTCCTTGTTTTATTCAGGAGTGACACACTCCTTCACATCACCATCCCTTTTCCATGCTTTGGGACTTGAGGTAGAGAGGCTTCCAGTGCCCTTGGCATTGATTGTTCCAGTTGGAGGCCGAAGTAACTTTTTTGATGTATATAGAGACTGTGAGCTAGTGTTGGGGAGAAAATCTCTTGGGGAGATTTCCTATGTTTACGAATACAACCATATGATTTCATGATGGACATGGATAGGTTGTATTTAGTGTAGGCTATCATGGATTGCCTTCGGAGGCTGGTTTTGTTCTTCAATGAGGATGGAGAGCCAGTTGTGTTCATTGGCGAGCAAGACCCTCAGATGTGTTAGAGGTATGTTCTGTCCTTATCATACATGATGGATGATCTGATGCTGAGTTCATTAGAGGATTAGCATTTGGTGTTTCTGATGGTTGTATAAGATTACCATGATGTCCTTCTAGAAGAGGTTGTAGCATTACCCCCTTGAAAAAAGATCGAGTTTTTGATCAATATAAAACAAAGAGATTCTCTTATATCTATGTATACATATAGGATGGCCCATTCTGAGTTATGAGAGATATGTATATAACTTTATGGAGTGTTACGGTGTGGTTTTTTTCGGTTGAGTGTGTCATCATTGGGTACACCGGTTTTGTTCGTGAAGAAGGGAGATGGAAGTTTGTGGATGGGTATCGATTATCATCACATGATCAAAGTGACAATAAAGAATTTCTATCCTTTTCCACATTTTTTTGATTTATTTGATCAACTGAAGGGTGCATGTTGGTTCTCAAAGACTGACTTGTGGTCAGGATATCATCAGATGCATGTGACAGATGAGGATATCCTAAAGACTGCTTTACATTGTCATCATGGGCATTATGAGTTCCTTGAAATTGCATTCGGTGTGAAAATTTATCTAGCTATGTTCATTGGATTGATTAATGTTGTGTTCCATGATATCATGGACATTTTCATGGTGGATTTCATCAACAACATCCTTGTGTTCTGCAATTCTGAGGAGGAGCATGCAGAACATCTACATGCCATTTTTGGAGTTCTTCGTCAACATCAGCTATTTGGGAAGTTTTCGAAGTTTGAGTTTTGGGATTGAGAAGTCCATTTATTGGGGAATGTTGTATCCTAGTAGTTAGTAACTATGGATCCATTGAAGATAGAAGTATATCTGTCTTGGGAAGACCCCAAGAAAATGTCAGATGTGCGAAGTTTCCTTGGTCTCACAGGCTACTATAGGAGGTTCTTAGCTGATTTCTATGGAGTTGTGACTCCTCTAATAGCGTGGAACAAGAATGATTGGAAATTTTTATGGACTGATCAGTGTCAGGTATCATTCGAGTGTCTAAATAAAAATTTAGTAAGTTCTCTATTTCATTGTATTCCAACAAGATGGGGTTCAGTTAGATGTTTTATGCAATTCTTCGCATCTGGGGTTAGGTTGTGTTCTGATGTAGCAGAGATCAATTCATTCTTATGGGTCTCAAAAGTTATGTCCCGATGAACGTAACTATTCCACCCATAATATTGAGTTTACATCCATGGTGTTTCCTATGAAGTTGTGGAGACATTACCTCATTGGTGAGCACTCTGTAGTTTTCACCGATCATAAGAATTTGAGGTATGTTTTTCTCCCAGCGTGACTTGATCTTATGATAACATTGGTGGATGGAGTTCTTATAGGAATACAACTTCAAAATATCATATACACCTGGAAAGGGGAATGTTTTAGATGAAGCGCTGAGTCAAAAGTCACGTATTGATGTAGTGCGTGAATCGGGTGACTCTTGGAGAGTAATAGATGAACTATCAGCATTACTTATCAATATGGGAGAATCTAGGGATAGAGGTTGTATTTTACAGATGATGGTGCAGTAATCTCTAGTGCAGATGGTGGAAGAGTCCCAGTTGGGGGATCTTGAGGTAGAGGCCTGGAGAGACCGAGTTTTTTGTGGCGAGGCCCCCGATGGTTGGTCTAAGGATGAACAAAACCCAGTGGTTTATCACGGATTGCAATTTTTTCCTTTGGATATGCATGAGACGGATCTCAGAGTATTCCATAGTTTACATTTAGTGGTGCATCTTGGTGTTACAATGATGTACTGAGCATTGATGAGTTAGTTTTTGTGGCCTAGGTTAAAGAATATGATTGCAGATTTTGTGTCTCCATGATTGGTCAGTGAGAAGTTCATGGATGAGCACCATGTCCCTGGTGGTTTTATCTAGCCATTAGATATTCCTTAGTGGAAGTGTGAGGAAATATTAATGGACTTTTTTACTGGTTTACCTTGAGATTAGGGAAGACATGATGTTATTTGGTTGGTAGTGGATCGTTAAACAAAATCGGCCCACTTCCTAGCGATCAAAAAGTCAAGATCAATGGATATTTTTTCAAGGCTATATCCAAAGGAGGTGATGAGACTTCATGGAGTCCCAAGGATGATCATTTCTGATCGAGATCCTCATTTTACCAACAGGCTATAGAGAGGACTCAAGAATGCTTTCGGTTCTGAGATATGCCTCAGCACTACTTTCCATCTGTAAACGGACTGTCAGATAGAGAGAACCATCCAGACTCTTGAAGACATGTTACGCTCTTGTGTCTTATATTTTTGAGGTTCGTGGATGAGGAACATATAATTAGTGGAATTTTCTTACAATAATAGTTTTCACTCAACCGTCGGTATGGCGCTGTTTGATGCCTTTTATGGTCATCCGTGGCATTCTCCGTTGTGTTGGACTGGGTTCGGAGTGTCAACAATCCTTAGACTGGAACAACTGCAGAATACAAATGATATGGTTCATGTGATATGTCAGAGGATTCAGATAGGGAAAGATCGTCAGAAATCATATGTCAAATAAAGGAGGAGAGCCATAGAGTTTGATGTTGGGGATCACGTGTTTCTGATGGTGAATCCCCGTCATGGGAAGCTAAGGTTTGGTCGCTGGAGTAAGCTTTATCCTCAGTTTGTTGGTACTTTCTAGGTTTTGGCTCATGTTTAAACCATGGCGTATTGAGCAGCACTTCCCCCGTAGATGAGCCAGATAAACAATGTTTTTCATGTGTAATAGCTTTGTCGTTATCTTCATGATGACTCACATGTCATCAATTAGGGAGATATCGATGTAGATAATGATGCAACCTTCGAGGAGTGACCTGTGGAGATCCAAGACAACAAAGAGAAGGTGTTACATGAGCATTCAATCCCCTTTTTTGTGTCTTATTGTGACACAGTGGTGTAGAAGAGAGTACCTAGGAATGTGAGTCACTGATACATGCTTAGTACCCAGAATTTTTTGATTTTTGACTCTTTTTATGTAACAATGTCTCTTTGTGGTTATAGACCCTTCATGTATATAAGATGGTTTTCCTTTGGTTACATCATGTGGATCGCTCTGTATTGAGAGTTATCTCGACGGGTTGTTGTTGGGATTCTATTTTGGTTTTCCTTTTAGTAGGCATTGATTTCTCGAGGACGAGATTTTTTTTGAGAGGTATCTGATGTAATGGCTTAGACCTCATTGATCTATTCCATTGTAAAAATATGGTGTCTGAGGTGTTCCAGGAGGTCAAGGTGACTTATCCCAAATTTTTTTTCCAAATTTCTAGTTATGTGAATAGTGAAATGGTAGCCTTAGGTGAACATTTCAACATTAACCTTATGTGAACAGTGTCATTGGTATACTTATGTGAATAGTTCCATAGGTGAGGTCGATGTGAACAATTTCATCAATGAGGTTGAGGTGAACAGTTCAATCGCTGAGGTCGATATGAACAGTTCCATTGGTGAGGTTGAGGTGAAGAGTTACATTGGTGAGGTTGAGGTGAACAGTTCCATCGGTAAGGTCGATGTGAACAGTTCAATCAGTGAGATTGAGGTGAAAAGTTCCATTAGTGAGGTGGAGGTGAATATTTCCATCGGTGAGGTCGATGTGAACTGTTCCATCGGTGGGGTCATTGTGTACAGTTCCATTAGTGAGGTCGATGTGAACAGTTCCATCAGTGAGGTTGATGTGAACAGTTCCATCGGTGAGGTCAAGGTGTATAGTTCCATCGGTGAGGTTGAGTTGAACAGTTCCATCAGTGAGGTCGATGTTAATAGTTCCATGGCTGAGGTTGAGGTGAATAGTTCCATCATTGAGGTTGAGTTGAACAGTTCCATCGATGAGGTCTATTTGAAAAGTTATATCTGTGAGGTTGATGTGAAAAGTTCCATTGGTGATGTCGAAGTGAACAGTTCGATCAGTGAGGTTATGGTGAATAGTTCCATCAGTAAGGTTGATGTGAACAGTTCCATCGGTGAGGTGGATGTGAATAGTTCCATCGGTGAGGTCGATATGAACAGTTCCATCGGTGTGGTCGAGGTGAACATTTCCATCGGTGATAAGGATGTGAACTCTTCCATTGGTGAGGTCAATGTGAATAGTTACATCAGTGTGGTCGATGTGAACAGTTCTATCGGTGAGGCCGAGGTAAACAGTTCCATTGGTGAGGTCGATGTGAATAGTTCCATTATAGAGGTCAATGTAAACAGTTCCATCGGCGAGGATCCAATGGTAGCCTCATTTATTTTCCAAATTTTGAGTTCATGAATAGTGGTTCTAGAATGGTGAGGTTCCAACTGTAGCCACATTCCTTTTCCAAATTTCAAGTTCGTGAACAATGTTTCTAGCTTCCTACAGTTTCATCCCATTGATGTTTCCATTGACGTAAAACGCATTTAAGGCCTTGTTTTAAGGACTCTATGGCTGATTAAAAATCCACAAATCATATATTAATTTTTCTAAGCCTCGGGAAGTTTTTACTTTTTTAGAATATGGGGTTTAATGCGATACGCTTTTAATATAAATTCTAACGTATCTTAAACCACTGCCCTATTAAATTTTATAAAGAGACGAGATATCTTCCTCATTGCTATTAGCTCTAAGACCCTCGAACCTTTCATTCTGAACCATAGGAGTTGTGAAATAACACTTTCCTCCTTGTATTAGTTCCCCTCTCTTTTGATATAACCATGTAGTGTAGATCCATCTTGGATATAAGGTATAATCTATCATCATTATTTGGAGTTCATCTCCTTATGTTTCTCCTTTCCATTTTATGGAATGCTATATTCTTGTTCATAATGGAATTTTCTTGGGTGTTGACCTGTGTGTTGGTGTCCTTATATCCTCAGGTAAATACATTTGTCACAAGTGGAGGAGATCGTAACTCATTGGGTGTCTCATTCTCATATAAATAACATCTAGAACTATTTGAGGTGGGGGATTTGTTGCTTTTCATTTATTTTACATTAAACTATATAGGTATCATGTCTTATCCAACTGGATCAGAATGGAATTTAAATAATAAATATTTGAATCAGATAAATAAATTGATATTGATAATATGGTATTGCCTTTTTTTTCCTAGATATTGTGATATCTATGCATGCTTTGTTTATCTTTTCGTTCTATATGAAAATTTGTAACAAACATAAATCCTGAATTAATTGATAATTGTTTGGATAAAGATTAAAAGTCTTGTGAATGAATCCAATTGTTGTTGTCATAATTTGATTATAATCAAATTGATGCAGTATGCATGTTTAATAAATTGGAGATACCTTACTATATAAGTTTTCCATTGTTTAAGTTTGTGAATAATAAATACGTTAATTGAAGATTTGTTAATGAAGTGGTTTTTTATGAAAGATAATTCCTTGTAGGGTTATGGGATACCCAATTACTTATGTAAGGGCCATGATCACAATTGATATGATTTTTGTTTTCTTTGTGCTTGTGTTGTGATGTGATCCTGGATGGCTATTGTGACATGTGGGGGCATGGAGGCCTATTGGTTGTGGCAGAAGTTGATGCTTAGAGTGGCTAGATGCATCAGTTTATGGATGTGGGTGTCAGGGAGGACATGAGGGATGATGAAACGAGTTGGATGTGAATGTTTGGATGCCTAATGATTCTTATTGGTTGTTTATCTTCTTACATTCCCCACTTATCAAGGTAGCTGGTCTTTTTTACCCTTCTCTTGAAAGGGGTGAATATGTGTAGGGTATTCCACATGATTTTTGTGTTTAGCTTCTCAAGGGATGATGGGTTTATGCTCTTGCTATAGGCGGAAAAGACTCGAAGGGTAGTTCAACTACTCACCGTGTTGAGCACCCATGTGTTTCATAGCATAGAATTTTTCTCTAAAATGCCTGGGAATATGGGAATGTAATTTTGTAAATAAATAATTGAATAAATGAATTTAACCTAAGGGGTTATAGCTTTTTGGGACCCAATGATGAGGATAACATACTTTGTGTGTGATGCTAATAAAATATAATGCGGTATTGTTAATGGTGGATTAATGTTTTAAGAATTAATTAACATAAAGAGAAACTAATAAAATGATAATGAAGTAATGATATAAAGCCTTTTAATTTGTTGTGTGCTTTTAGGATACCTAGTCATAGAAGTGGAAGCTGAGATTCTGAGAGATGTTAACTGCAGTTGAGTCTAGGACTAGGTTATGCCCATAGTGTGGTTGGGAGATAAAGTATATTATGTAATTTTTGTGTTTCTATAAGATACTCCACCCCATCAGTTAGGGAAACTGACACCCCATGGATTCTGAGCCCTAGGGGTGTTCTCCCCAACATTCTGTTGGGAGGATGGATGGCTAACTACCCCCTTTGGCCCGTCTCACCTCTCTATGTAGTTACTTATAAGGACCCAGCCTTAAACATTACATAATCTTGAATTAAAATAATAATTCACATTGAGTATATTTACAGGTTTAGAGTTTTAGTGATTTAGGCCATAACTATTACATCACATCTCAAAAATTCCCTGGTAGACACTTCTACACAATTTTCATTTTTTAATAAAATATTTTTTTTAAAAAAATAGTCATCTCTAGTCACATGTTTTAGATAACATGATTTTTCCTTGATCCCATCCTTGACCCTATTAATCCTCAGGTCCGGTGAAAAACATTTCAATACATGGGAGAATCATAAAAACCTCAGTATGGGTTTTAAAACAATGAAATAAAATATTTGTTTATCATTGCATACATAACATAATCTCTTTAACATACCTCATGAAATCATATTATTTATGAATAACACATAGAAAAAAAATTATAATGGTAACTTGTGGAATCCATAACATTCTTACAATGTAGCTATCACAGTTATGTATGGAGTTACATTTGGAATACCCATCACATTATATTCCATAAATCACATAAGGGAAACATTCGCATTTACTTCCATCATGTTACCCAATGAATTATAGAGCTATCTTAGTCTCACCTGCCATAGGATTATCACAAAAACACCCACATGCGTAAGAATTACAAAGAACCATAACATATTCAATACAAATAAAACAAACATAAAGGATAGATAACATATCCATATTTCAATCACAATATATCATTTAGATATATTGAAATAATGAGTCCATTATCAAAACCATTTTCAATACCAATATACCTAAAAAAGAGTAAATGGTATTATCTTTCCTTTTAAAAACATTAAAACTTATTAAGGACGACAATATCCAATAATACTCGTGGCAGAGTAAAAGGTCGTTGTTACCACTTACATTAAAAAGAAACATTCTTTTTTTGTGGTTTAGTAAAATTCTTGGTAGAAAAAGATTCACTTTGAATGAAATGAAAATTCAATAGGGTTAATACAACGTATAAAAGAAAGTTATATATATATAAAATATTCCTCAATGAAAGGAGATTTAGACGAAGTCCCTTACCTCGTGTCCGACATAACCCGTTCGTTCTTTAATCTCCTTTAATTCGTGTAACTCCATTTGGTTTGAACAAAAGAACTTCTTTATGTGACTTATGACTATGTTATGGATTCTATCTGGAAGATAGTGATCTAGAGAGATTATTTGGGTAGTTTTTGGATGAACCAAGGGTCTTGAGAAGCGTAAGGAATGGGTTATAGGTGAGGGATTTTTATTATGGGGAAGAGGGGCTCTTTAAAAAAGTGTTAAAGTACTATTTTATTATATAATGATTTTAGGTTTCTAAAGGTGAAAAACATAGTAAATTAATAGATATAATGACCCATGGTCAAAATAAAATCATCCAATAATAATTGGATAGGTTTTAGATATTATTTTAATGATTATAGTATTATTTATTTAAATCATCGATTAATGATGTAAATACTGCATCATTATTATGTCATTTATAATTTTATTTATTTGGTGTCTAAAAATTATAAAAAAATACCATGATACAAGAATTTTTTTTATATTTTCAATTAATATTTATAGTAAAAAATATAACTTAAATAACCCATTTTATGAATTGATTTACTAAAAGATATTTGTTTATGTCATTTGTGTCTTTAAATTATGTTAATTAAAATAATGTGTCATTATCAGTCTTAAGTAGATCTAAGGGGTCTCAAAATCAGCCCAAGGATTTCCATGATCGAAAATGTATCAACCAATAGGATTAGGACACATGTTAGGGTAATTTCATATTATAATAAAAATATTTTTTTACCATTTTCACCATATTTACCCTTTAACCATGGTAAATAAAATTTTTAATGTAGTAAATATTTAAAATGTATGAAAATAAAATCTATTGATTTACAAAATTTGGACCTACTAATTCTAAATATGGAATCTATATTTCTAAATTCAAAACATAAAAGTGGCCTAAATTAATTTAAAATTAATTCCCGCTGTTAAAACAAAAAGAAGCGTGTTTTTTAGGAAATAATAACTATTAAAAGATTGACACTTGTTTATGTCCAATTTTAAAGTGAAAATAATTACATTGATCAACATTGGATTAAATAGAAAACATATAATCTTATTACACATTAAAAAAATTAAAAATATAATATAACCATATAAATAAATTAGATTAAAAGGAAATTTTGAATTAAAATACAATATTTTTTACTATTCATCAACAAATGAATTTTATCTGATTAATGCCAATATTTTACCCAATGTAAATTATGATGTCCCGATTCTAAGGAAGAATACTATTTGGTCAAATAGAATTTATAAATGTTATCAACACTAAATTTAAAGAGGGTTTTCCATCAAAAGGCGGTAAATCTACCTTTTAAAGTATATTTTGCTTAAAATTAGATTCATTCACATTTTAAGCCTCTAACTTTTATTGAATAAATGTAAAAACATTTAAAAAACATGTATAATCATATTGTAGTTATTTATATTCATTCCCTCCAATAATATGGCTAGGTGTTAACTACATTTAAAATAATATTATTATGTTATTAGTGTGCAAGGTATGATTTCAAAGAAACCCATTGTTGCGTAACAGGTAAGAAATCAAACATAGAAACCCCTATAAAGTAAAAATAATATTTAATTTAAAAATATTAATAATTATGAAAATGTATTATTCCTTATTTTTTTGGGATGTTACATCCGTTCCCCCTTTTGGAAATTATGTCCTCGTAATTTTTATAAACTTATCAAATAAGTGGGGGTATTTATCCCTCATGGAATTTGCATATTCCCACGTTTCCTCTTCAACAATATAGTTTTTCCACAAAACCTTTACCTAGTGAATCACTTTTTTCTACATCACATGCTCTCTTCGGTGAAGAATCTGGAATGGTTTTTCCTCATAAGAGATATTCTCTTCCAACTGAACTACCTATAGACTTAGAACATGAGATGGATATGGAATATACTTTATCAACATTGAATCATGAAAAACATTGTTTACCTAGGATAAAAATAGAGGTAAAGACACTCTGTAAGAAACTGATCCATCTTTCTTCAGAATTTCATAGGTTACAATGAACTTCAGACTCAACTTTCCCTTCTTATCAAAATGCATCACACTTTTAAATGGATTTTTTTTGAGAAAGACATGATCACCTACCACAAAAGAAAGATCCTTCCTCCGATTATCCACATAACTTTACTACCTACTCTGAGCCATTATCATGTGTTTTTGAATCAAATGAACCTTTTCTGCCATCTATTTTACCAATTTTGGTCCCATCATCTTTCTTTCACCTACTTTATCCTAAAAATATGTAGTTCGACACCGCTTCCCTTATAATGATTCAAATAGAGCCATCAATATACAAGAATTAAAACTCTTATTATAAGAAAATTCAACCAATGAAATATGTTGGTCTCAAGTTCACTAGTAATCCAGTGAACAAGCATTTAGCATATCCTCCAAGGTCTGAATTATTCATTATGACTACCCATTTGATTACAGATGAAATCGATACAAAAATTTAATTCAGTATCCAACAACTTTAGAAGGCCATTCCAAAAGTTAGAAGTAAATCTTGGATTATGATTGGATACAATGTAGAGGGTAACACCATGCAACTTGAAAATCTCTTTAACATACAATCGAGAAAGTTGATCTAGAGACAAAGTATCTCGAATAGGAAGGAAATGAGTAGATTTTGTCAACTGATCAACAATAACCCCAATTGCATTATAACCTCGAGATGTCTTCATTAATCCCACAACGAAGTCCATGGAAATATTTTCCCATTTCCTCTCTGGCACTGGTAAAGACTGAAGCATCCCTTTTAGTAACTTCCACTCTGATTCAACCTGTTGACAAGTCAAACACTTCACAGTAAAATTAGCAATATCCCTTTTCATTCTATCCCACCAGTAATATTTTCGAAGATCTCTGTACATCTTAGTACTACAATGGTGAACTGAATACGGGGAACTATTAGTTTCACATAAAAACTATTTATTCAACTGTGAATCACAAGGCACACATAATCTCTTCCCAAACCTCAAAACACAATCATTATCAACATCAAAATAAGGAAACATTCCCTTCCAAACCAACTCTACAATTTTATGTAACTAACTGTATTCCTTCTATGGTTTCATAATTTTATCTGATAGTGATGATTTTACTGACACCTAAAACAAAATAGAAGATTTTCATTTACCAACAACTTCGATGCCAAATTTCATCAAATCAAAAACCAAAGGATCTCGTTCCAAATGTAGCGTGGTTAATGAAGCATTAATTTTTCAACTCGAAGCATCAGAAACATTAATTTCCTTTCCCAGATGGTAAAGGATCGTGTTATAATAATCCTTGATTAATTCCAACCATATCCTCTGTCTCATTTTTAATTATTCCTAAGTGAATATATAATTCAATCACTTTTGGTGAGAATATATTTAACGTTTTACTCCATACCAATGATGCCTCCAAATTTCTAAAGCAAAAACAATACTAGCTAATTCCAAATAAAGTGTAGGTTAATTTAAATCACAAGGTTTCAACCATCGTGAATCATAAGAAATTAGTAGATCATTCTACTTAAGTAAACAACCACACCTTTTCCACCAAGAAACACTATAAATAATAAACTCACCATTTATCGAAGGTAGTTCCAGTACAGAAGCATTCACAAATATTCTTCTCATTTCCAGAAAACAATCATCACATTCATTTTTCCAATCAAACTTAACACCTTTTTTATTTAACTTAGTCATTGGACTAGATAACCATGAAAAATTATCCACAAGCCTCCGTTAATAACCATAAAAACCATAAAAACTATGGATCTCAGTTATATTTGTGGTTCTTGGACATTCATCAATCCATTTTTTAAAACAATGTGACCAAGGAAAGAATTTTTCTGTAACCAAAACTCACATTTGATGAATTTCACAAATATTTTCCTTTCTTTTAAGGTTTGCAAGACAAACCATAAATGAAATTCATGATCCTATTTACTTTTAGTATAAACCAAAATATCATCAATGAAAACAACCCCGAACATATCCAAGAACTCACAGAAAATTCTATTCATAAGATCCATGAATATAGTTGGTGAATTTCTTAATCCAAAAGGAATACCTACAAATTCATAATGAAAATATCTAGTACGAAACACAGTCTTCAAGATGTCTATATCCTTTAGTCTCTAATAATGGTACCCCGACCATAAACCTATCTTTGAAAAATACTGAGCTCTCTGGAGCTAGTCAAACAAATCATTGATATGAGGAAAAGGATAATTTTTTATTAACAGTGATGTTATTCAATGCTATATAATCAAGGAAAAGTCTCATTGAACCATATTTCTTTTTAACATACAAGAGGGAAGCACCCCATGGTGATGTTCTAGGTCAAATCAATCCTTTATCTAATAACTCTTGCAATTGCTTCTTTAACTCTAAATGTTTAACTTGAGCCATTAGATTAGGGTCTTTCAAAATTGGATTAGCATCAGGAACTAATTCAATAGTTATTCAACATCCTGATCAGGTATAATACCAAACAACTAATTAGGAAAAACGTCAATGTACTCATTTACCACTGACACGTCATTAATCTGAACAGTTCCTCTGTTTTCAACAATATGTTCAAGGTAACATTAATTTCTATCTTTTTCTTGTTTCTAATCATCTTGATATGTTATCAAAAGTAAGGGTTATTTCTTGTGAAAAAACAAAAAATATTTCTGAAAAGAAACCTCTTTACCTCTACAATCAATCTTAGCATGATAAAAAAAAAGCCAATCCATACCCAAAATAACTTCAAACTTTACTAGAGGAAAAACAATAAGGTTTTCAGGTAGATTATATTTGCACACAAGGACAAGAAGGTTCTTATAATTTATTTTTTGTTTTAAAATTTTTCCAGGTGTTTTTACCATATGTTCAAGATTCATATCTTCATATGGAATTCCCAATTTACAAGAAAACTTCTCAGAAATGAACGAATGTGTAGAACCCGAATCAAAAAACACATTGGCATAATCTGAAGAAACAAACAATTTACCTGATACTACATCATTTGATGGCCCAACATATATGAAAGTAGTTGCAAAGAACTTCACCATCCATTTCTGCTTGTAGTTTGGTTTGTTTCCCTTAGTTGAGTAATTCATTGGACACTCATTTCCATAATGACCAATTTAATTACACTTAAAACATTTTATTGATTTTAAATAAGATTTATTCTTACCATTACCCTTCTCTTTTTCAGTACAATTATGATCCCTATGTCCCATTTTACCACATCGGTAGCACATACCAGAATTCAAAAGACATTCCCCATCATTATTTTTACCACAATTATCACAAACTTTAAACATAAGTTTCTTACCTTCATACTTTTTTGAACAGTTCTTCCCTTTCACCTACCACCTTGACCTCTTATTCTATTGTTTTTCAAAAAGCACCTAATCATCGACCAACTAAATTTCAACATTATCCACACATCGAACAAGCTTTTCAAAACTTTTGATCTCAAGAGAAGCTAAATTCATTTGATACATTGGGGTTAATCCTAAGTAAAAATGTTTGAATTTACTATCAACATCTCGTATTGGAGTATACCTTGATAGTCGAGTGAATTGTTCTTCATAAGAAACCACCGAGTTATCCTCCAGCGTCAATTCTAAGAATTGTTTTCCATCCTATGATGAACCACCTTAGGAAGATATTTCTCAAGAAACAAACCCTTTATTTCATCACAATCAAGAGAATCAATCTCCTCACTATCCATGATATTTTTCACTACAAACCACCACTGATCAAATTCACTTTCAAAATGGTAAATAGTGAGACTATCCTTTTGATGTTCTGAACAACCCATGACATCAACAATTTTCTTCAGTGCTTTAATCCACACTTTAGCTCGCACCAGGTCAGATAATCCTCTGAATGATGGGGGATGTTGCCTCATTAAAAGCTCCACTACTGACATGTTCCTCTATGGATGATCTAGCTGATCTCGTGCATAAATAACACCACCATTTATAGCCAGATTCAACAATTCCATCACTACATTAAACTATTCATTTCTGATTCTGACCATCTCATGTTGCTGATTTGGAAGGTTGTCTTCCTTCGGATGTTGTCCCAATATAGCTTCCCTATTTCTTCTGCAGAATACCATTCTGAATAAAAAGATAACTTAGGCAAAGAAACATGGTAATATTTAAATGATATCATATTAATATTAACATAAATTAATTTGTGTATATTAATTTAACAATACCCTAACTAAAAAAGTTATCTAAACTGACCTCTGACACCAACTATTAGGACCTAACCTCAAACATTACATAATCTTAAATTAAATTAATAATTCACATTGATGATATTTACAGGTTTATAGTTTTATAAAAATAAGCTATAACTATTAAATTACATATCAAAAATTACAACGTAGACTATTCTACTCAGTTTCCATTTTTTTTCATAAAATAAAAACTGTTGAAAAAAGAGTCATGTCTAGTCCCATGTTTTAAACAGCATGACTTTTCCTTGATCCAATCCTCAACCCTATTCATCCTCAGGTCCTTTTAAAAACATTTCAAAACATGGGATGAGATTAAAAAGCATAGTAAGGGTTAAAAAAAATCCATTTGTTCATCATTACATACATAACATAAGCTCTTTAACATACCTCATGAAATCATATGATTTATGAATGACACATAGAAAACATAAATCATAATGGTAACTTATGGAATCCATAAAACACTTACGTTGTATCTATCAGAACTATGTAGGGAGTAACATTTGGAATACCCATCAAAGTATATTCCCTAAATCTATTAGGAGAAACATTCACGTTTCCCTCTATCACGTTACCCAATGCATTGGAGAGCTATCCCGAGATCACCCACCTATGGTTTATCACGAAACCACCCATATAAGTAACAACTCCCAATAATCATTACATATTCATAACACATAAAACAAATATAAAGTAAAGATATCATATCCACATTTTATTCACAATATATCATTTAAATATATTGAAATAATCAATCCATTATGAAAACCATTTTCAATATCAATATACGTAAAAAATATTAAATGGTATTTAATTTACTTGTAAAAACACTATGACTTGTTACGTAAGAAAAGATGAAATAATACTCATGGTGGCGGAAAAGGTCGTTGTCACCGCTTATATTAAAAAGAAACATTCTTTTTTGTCATTGAGTAAAAAGATTCGTAGAAAAAGATTCCCTTTGAATGAAATGAAAATTAAAAGGGTATTATACAACATATTAATAAAATTCATGTATAAAATAAAATATACCTCAATTAAAGGATATTTAAATTAATTCCCTTACCTCGTGTCTGACTTGACCCATTCATTGTTTAATCTCCTTTAATTCAGAAAACTCCCTTTGGTTTGAACAAAAAAGACTTCTTGATGTGACTTAAAAATAAGTTACGGATTCTAGGTGGGAGATAGATATCTTGAGAGCTTATTTAGGTAGGGTTTGGATGATCGAAGGTGCTTGAGATGAGTGGGGAATGAGTTATAACTGAGGGATTTTTATAAGGGGGAGGAGGGTCTCTTTAGGAATGTGTGAAAATATTATTTTATTATATAATGATTTTTTGTTTCTAAATGTCCAAAACTTATTAAAGTTGAAGATATGATGATTAATGTTCGAAAAAAAATCATCCAATAAAAATTGGACAGGTATTAGATATTTTTTTATCATTATAATATTTTTTATTTAAATCTTTTATTAATGAGGTACACACTGCATAATTATTGTGTCATCAGTAATTTTATTTATTTGAAATCTAAAAATTATAAAAAAACACCATGATGTATGAAACACTTTTATATTTACAATGAATATTTATAGTCAAAAAAATTAACTTATATAACCCCTTGAAAGAATTTATTTACTAAAATTTTTTTTTATGTCATTTTTGTCTTTACTTTATGTTAATTAAAATAATGTGTCATTATCACTTTTAAGTGGCTCCATGGGGTCCCAAAATCGAACCATGGATTACCATGGTCAGAAATGTATCAACCAATATGATAAGAACACATTTTAGGGTAATTTTATATTATTATAATTATATTTTTTTAACCATATTTACAAGACTTACCCATTAACAATGGTAAATACAATTTTTACTGATGTGAATATTTAAAATGTCTAAAAATATTAGATACCTATTTACACAATTTCGACCTACTAATTCCAAATATGGAATATAGTTTTCTAAATTAAAAACATTGAAGTATAAAAAATTAATTTAAAATTAATTCCTTCTATCAAAACAAAAAAGCGTGTTTTTTAATAAATACTAACTATCAAAAGTTTGACACCTGTTTATGTCAAATTTCAAAGTGAAATTAATTACAATGACCCAAATTGGATTAAATGGTAAAAATATAATCAAATTACACTTTAAAACCAATTAAACATAAAATCTAACCAAATAAATAAATTAGATTAAAAGGCAGTTTTGAATTAAAATACATTATTTTTCACTATTTATCAAAAAAATAATTTTATCAGGAATTTTTTTACCCAAAGTAAATAATTATGTCCTGATTCTAAAGAGGAATTATATTTGGTCAAATAGAAAATATAAAAGTGACCAACACTATATTTAAAGAGGGTTCTCCATCAAAAGGCGGTAAATCAGCATTTTAAAGTAAATTATAATTAAAATTAGATTCATTCACATTTTAAGCCTCTAACATTTATTAGATAAATGTAAAAACATTTAACAAACATGTATAATCATATTGTAGTTAGTTCTATTTATTCCTTCCAATACAACGACTAGACATTAACTACATTTAAAATAATATTATTATATTATTAGTGTGCAATGTAAGATTTCGAAGATACCCGTTACTGCGTACCAGGTAATCCCTCGAACATAGAAACCCCCTTAATGTAAAATAAATATTTAATTCACAAATATTAAATTTATGAAAATTTATTATTCTTTTTTTACTTGGGATGTTACATTACTTGTTCTGGTAGGAACAATGGTTAGTTTTCCCAACCTATATGTGTAGAGGGCTATAATGGATTGTAGTTATTCATACACATATATTCTGGATATAGTTTCCCATGGACTACTATAGGTGTAATGTGTATAGACTATGATGGCTTGTGGATCCATACATGGTGTATGGGCTAAATGGCTTGAGGTTTAATGACCGATGTGTGATACACATTATGCAAGCTGTGGTGGCTCCCAAAAACTACTTGATTACTTTGCTTACATGGATGTGGTGGTTTTGTTGCATGAGGAGAATATTGTGGTGCTTTCCCTGGTGTTTGCGAGAAATATTTTTTGGAGAGAGATGCTTAGGACGCGCGGCGTTGGGGCAATGCAGCAAACCAGTGAGGAAGTAGTAGCAGGGTACCCTTGATATTCATTATTATATTATATAATATTCTATGAGATACTTGTTAAGAGTATCCATAGTGAGGATGGAAACATTGTATACATATTTAGGTGATGAGTTAGTTTCACTTCTTGTTCACTATACTTCAGCATGCTTTCTTTACCTTTGCAAGAGAGGCTCCGGGGAGGATCCTACTGAGTAAACTATAATACTCAACATATGTCTATATAAATTGTTTATTTGGTCACTAGTAACAGGTTGGAGATCAGGCTAGTTTTTACTAGCTTGGGACTGTAGAAGAAATTTGGGCTTCGTGGTTGCTACTATTTTTACTTTCTTTTGGGTACTTGTAGTTTTTCCCTTTCAGTTGTAGTTGTTTTGTATGACATTACATATGTGTACTTGGGATTTCATATATACTGTTTTCTTAGATGTAGTTGTTTGGTATCTATCTTATCTCTCTCTTTCACATGTGTTCTCTAAGAGGGTAATGCCTCCCACTTGTGTGTTTCTTATACCCTCAGTGGTAGTCGCCTACCTGGGGCCTACTAGTGGCGGGAGTCGGGGATCATTATCTCCCTTGTCACATTATCGGCCTAAGAGAGGTACACTTTTTGGGGTGGGGGTCATGAGGTATTAATTTTCTATTCTGTGAGTATAATATTTATTTATCTATTGGAGAATAATACAGTGATATTTAATATATAGATAAATAGACATTATTCAAGGCCTGATAAATATTGTGGAGGAATAGAAGACCATGTCTAATGGTCAGGTGATAAATAATAAATAATAAATATTATTTAATTAAATAAAATTTAATTTCAATTATCATCTTTAGCGCTTGTCAAGAAATAATTATATTACTATTATTATATGACATGCGGTTTTTCACGTATTAAATAAATAAAAATGGAAGTTTCCCAATTATTTTATTTAAACCCATGAAATACAAATACCAACTTATATTATTTTTTTATAAGCCAGTTCAGTTGTGCACAATGAATCCTGGAGAATTCTCTCAAGCACAGAGAGCTCCCTTTTCAAAAATGATCTAAAAATGGAGTGTAATCCTCCTCCACTGGATCAAGGAGAAATATTTGGTAGCGATTCATGAGGAGATCAACATGGACAATACAAGAATAATGATCTTATATACTATCAGCTAGAGACTCCATTCGTGACATTTGGAGATTTGTCGAACATGTGTGGATCACCTCTAGAAGAAATATATGCTTGGTTTCTCCAACGCAATGATAGTGCACTACATATATGTCCCTAAACACATAAATGAAGAAATAATTATTTAGGGGTAATTCATTAAAAAATTAAATAAATTATAAACAATATTTTCTGATCTCCTCTTTCTAGTTCTGGTGTGATTAATTTTTTCTGTTTAACATTCAATTCCATTGATCACAATGATTAATCATCGTATATATCTTGGATTGACAATCGATTATGGAGAAAATAATGTTGGGCATCACTCATCGCATGAATCTACTAAACTAATAACCTACAATAAGTGCTGATATAAAAAGAAGAAAACTAGTTCATGAGGTGGTAGTCTGTCATACACGTGAATGATGATTTAGTATACCATTTTATCATAGAGAAGATACATATGGTTATTTCACATAACATAAAATTATATAAATATATGGAATATGTTAATGTTATTATATAATCATGTTTTAATTATAATTGAAGGTGGTTTAGAAATAAATAAAATAGAATTCTCGGTTAGGGACATTGCGTCATCTCTACACAACTTTTTTTGGCTTGATTAAAGCCTTCCTCTGATGGATTTATAAAAAATTATAAGGCTTGTATGTTGAGAGTATGTATGTAAGTGATGTATTTGAGTAGGTAGTTTTTATACACTAGGCTATGAAGGAATGTGGTGGAGAGCAAATGGGGGTGAAGTTTTTAGGGGAGGTCAGTGGCACACATGAAATTTTTGAAAAGAAAAAGTTGTACCGAGTTTTTAAAAATAATGTTCGATCCCAAAGGGGCTATTATAGATTCCATAAAATATATGGTCAATATATTTCCATCAAAGGGTTGTTGGATAATTTCATGGCCATTTTTATCCAATATCCTTTTAGTTTTAATGCCCAGTAGATCCATTTTTACCTTAACCAAGGAAAATAATTTCAACTATTTTTTCTATTCATTATGAACAAAAATTAAGTTGATATTACTAGAGAAAACAAATTACGATTATTATAAATTTTTAAACATTTTTTAAAAATTAAATTCAGATACATGGAAAATTTTAATTTTAATTTAATCCTATTATCGCATCGAGAATGTTTTTTTCCATAGAGTAAATGCTCAAATGTTACAAATGTTTATATATCAAAATTCAATATGAAATAGATTCCAATGACGTATAGTGGATTAATATATGTATATATATATATATTATCTTTAAATATATCCAAATATGTTTTTGTGTATTTAGATGCTTCAAAATAAATAACATTTATTAATGAAAAAATTATTTTTCAATATTAATCAAAATAGTTATCTTCTCATAAAAATAAAAATAAAATTCACCAAAAGATAATTTTAAAATTATGATTTAAATAATAAATTTAAAATAAATTTTTTAAATGTGAAAAAATAATTTTAATATAATTTTACAACAGGAGTCAAAAATTCCTTTTAAAAACTATTGGTTTTAACATAAAATTATATTTATTCATATATATTATTGATAAAACAAAAAAGATAGATTTTAAAAATGGAAATGAATATATATTAATTTTTTTTGATTAAAATAATTCAACCAAAATTTATTTTTTTATTGACATAATTAACAGTTTCATGCATAAAAATATGTTTTTTACAAAATGATTTATATATTTTTAAATGGATTTTATTTTCATTTCCAAATAATTGTTCACCATTGAATTCAAAATATAATTAAACAATTTATTTAATCCAATTTAAACCAAACATTACAATGATTAATTGATAATGATCGTGTTAAATAATAATATTTTAATAGTATAAAACATTTTTTTATGAACATTATTATGTTTAACGCAAGCTAAAACAAGTGTTTCATATAAGGAAATCTAATCTCTGTCTTTCATGTAACACAAAATATGAAAAATGATTAAATTTATTTGAAAAAAAGACAAAAAATCCAGGTATGTTAAATTTCACCCCCTTAAATAAATATTATCCTCATAATTTAATCTTTTGTTCATTAAAAATGTTTTTAAAATTTGATAATACTGTTATTAGAAACCCATATTGTAAAAAGAGACAAAAAAAACATTCTATTTAAAGGAGATAAAGGTATTTGTGAAGGCCATCTTGAAAATCACATGATAAGTCTCTAAATAGGAAACATAGGTGTGATGTGAAAAACTATAAAATAATAGAAGGCCAATATCCAAATACTGATGGATAGTTAGAAAATTAACAACCACAAATCCATAAACCCCTCATAGGTGAAAATACCATTCATTCATATAAAATAAATGTAAATTATTACCATTTTATTTTTATTTCCATTTATTAAATTTTAATTATTTTCATGAAAATAAAAATTTACTTAATTTAATTCCTTTTTATAAGAACAATATCATCCTTTGGTTGTGCCTTTATCAATTTACATTCATCTATTACTCTATGAGTTGAATTGTTTTTCACCTGAAGCACTTGTTGATCATAAGATCCATAGAAAATGAGAAGTTAATCATTATTTAAATATTTATTATCAAATACATAATTTTTATCATATGTTATCCAAAAATTTCAGAGGTTCAACATAATCTATTTCATGAATAGTTAACCTTCTTGTTCCTCCATTTTAGACCAATATTGAAATAAAAAAAATATAGAATGATGGTTAATAAATTTTCAAAATCAACTTATCAGTAATTCCCATAAAAATATAATGTGGATCATAATTTTCACAAACAAAACAAGTTAATTCATTCATCATGTGTTATATTTAAACATTGTAATAACCTAAATAACTATAAACCCTTATTGAAAACATATGTTCTTCTGTATTTTTTAAATAAAGAACCTATTATTAAATGTATTCCTCAAATCCATCAATATATTAAATTCCATCAATGATATAATAAACCTCTTTTTCATCAAATCAATTTTCAGTTCTAATGTACTCATTACTATCCAATTTACTTTATTCATATCCATATTATCATTATCCCATCATCATTATCTCATTATCTGGAACATATTATAGGTTATATTCCTTTAGAAATGTATTTTCCTTTAAATGTCAACATTACATTAAATCAATTTTCCAAGTCATCAGTAACATTTAACATATTCTTGAAATTACTTACAGGAAAACTTGTACTGAACAATACTTATATATTTCACCACTTATATAATATAATTCTTGAATTCCAAATCATAAACACTCCAATAATTCAACTTCATTCTTAAACCATTGACAAAGCTTCATCGTCTTATCCCCTAACACTTAATTCCATTCATCTTAAATTTTTAGTCTCTTCATCTTAATTTATATAACCATTACATTTAATGACTCTTTAATTATCTTTATGATATTTCAACTAAAGTAATTCATTTTCAAATGCCTATATGATTCACATTTGAAACATTCAATGATTGTTAATATCTTATAAAGGCTGATATTCTCAACCATTATGTTAATAGAACATTTCATTTCTCCACTAGAATAAATATCATTGTGTCCATATCTTCCATACTTAAAAACACCTTCAATTTCATTTTATACGTTCACTTGGGTTCTTATGGCCACATTCTTATCTTATAAGAAACTAC
Source organism: Viscum album (assembly GCA_963277665.1). Classification (NCBI taxonomy): domain Eukaryota; kingdom Viridiplantae; phylum Streptophyta; class Magnoliopsida; order Santalales; family Viscaceae; genus Viscum; species Viscum album. Next base: position 1,127,392,943 of record OY728128.1, on the reverse strand, counting down.
ATTTTTATTCTTCCATGGTCTCCACAAACTTAACACTAAAAAACATCTATAAAAATATTTTTTGGTGAGTCTAATAATTAGTTTTGGTGAAATTATTTAGTCATATATTGAGATAAATATAAGGAATATTCAGAAATATCCCCTAATATAGTCAGAAGTACATTTTATTTCCCATCAACATACTATCTATCACAATCAATGTTAATCGAGTTCCTTATGATTCCAACATTGACTAAAACCAAAAAGAATAGTTTAAGTAATAATATCAATTGTCGAAAACAATATAATCATGTAAAATAACATATAGAAAGTGTAAATAATATCACATAATATTCAATATATGATTCCTTAGGCTTAACCTATTTCATTAATGGTCATTATTAAAATCCTTCATGATGGTTTGTAATGTGTATTAGAATTTCCAAATAATATCCCATGAGAGTTTCAATCCATTTGTCAAATAAGGACTACTTTATTTCACTAGGCGAAGATTAATTCCAACTCAATTCCCTCTTTTCAGAGTTATTACCCCACGATAACTCAATAGTATACCCATATCCACTTATGTTATATAGATAGAAATATAAGAACTTGGAAACCACATTCTCTATCCATTAAAAAATTGTAGGGGATATTCCTATACATTAACTTATTTATAGACTTGTCCATAGACATATCCTTAGAAACATCCCTAGTTATTTCACTAATGTTTTCTCATCCTAATTTCTAAATGATAACTACACCATTACTCTAATACCATATATAGAAACCAAAGATTCTCATACAAAGATGTTACATATTTTTATATTAATATTCATTACATTACACAAAAAAACACCTAAGGATTGTAATGGTTTAATTCCTTTGTATACATGGTATAAAATATTCTTTTTCAGTGAAATATCTTCAATGTTTCACACCATGATAATCCCATTTATTACTATTCATTAAAGAAAAATAAGTAAATCATTTCTTCATAATATTGGGAAAGGAATCATAATAAAGTGTGAGCTTGGATTCTCAGTATGGGTAAATAAGGGAAAATATGTAAATATAACGTAAGTATATGGATATGAAAATGAGATCATAACATTTGAAAACCATACCATACATATCTAATATCCATATCTTGTGTCATGTAATTAATATTGGTAGTTCATAAGACACAAATCATAAAGAAGTCAATGAACATGATTTGTGAGTGTGTAACATTTACACAAGACATGAAATTTTTGGTACACACATAAGTATAGAAAATTATTTCATTAGTATTCAAGCATTATGTAGAAGTCTATAAATTAGAATGGGTTCACTACCCAAAACATCATAGTAGTCAAATATAACTCCTAAGGAAATCATAGATTAAAATTACCTTTACTAAATCCGGTTTACTCCTTATTCTTGTCATTTATATCTCATTAGATATAAATTTTTATTCAATTAATAATAGAAAATATAGTTCCCAACAATCAAATAATAAAAATCATACGTATGTGTGTCAGAAGATCATAAAACATTCATCATATCATTAACTGGGAAATGTAGTGATTTTCATAAACATTTCATCATATAAAAATATTTGGAAAAGAGATAGGTTAAAAAATCATTTCATCATTGCATCATAGAATAAAATATGAATGAAAGCATGTTTCATAATAATTACCTCATAATATTACCCATGGAATAGAAATAGGCTTCATAAAAAACATCTCAGCATAAACATGAACCATTTAATGAAAGAATAAAAATGGTATCCCTATATCATATCTTTAACAATACATAGGTAACATAAACCTATGTAATCTTATATAGATGTTTATTTTAAAAAAAATAAAAGGACTATTTTTTTATAAAAATAAATATTATATGAAAATCATGTTGTCACAGTAAAAATTTATAAATATTTTAGAAATAATTTTTGTTGAAAATAAAAATTTAATCTTATAATGGAATCATTAATAATAATTTAAAAAAATTATTGAGGGAAATATTCATTTAACATTGAAAATAAAATTCTCAAATATAATACATTTTGAAGATAATTTTTTTTCAAAAAAACCCATTAAACCTATAAAAGAATCATTAAAATAAAATAAAACAATTTTTAGTGTAAAATCCATTATATTTTGAAAAACATTATTTAAAATTAAAAATTTAAAAATCCTTCATAAAATAATTTTATTTGAATATAATCTTTTAAACTTATAGAGGAATCAATGAATAAATAATTGGTTATAATGGAATAAAATACCATTCATGTCATACACATTAAAAAATAATTCCTTTCACATTTTCATTAAAAAAACTTGTATTTTTTTGAAAATTGCCTGAATATTCTATTCAAAAAATTTCTTAAAATTCAAACATGGTTAAAAATGAATTTAAAAATTCATTTCTATAATTTTGTTAAAATTAATTAAAACTAATTTTTAGAAAATAATTTTTGGAAGAAAATTTGGATTCAACCAAAGATATAAATAAATATGTTTTTTCATTAAAACATTCTTTTGTAGTATTGAATAGTTTAGTAAATTATATTTCTACTGAATATTATTTTTTGGACGAAAATAGGGTTTCTACAGAAGATAAAAATAATGATGTTTTTTCGTAAAAATGTTCTCATGAACTTTTGAGTATAAAATGATAAGAAAATTAGGATAAAAATATATTCTCCTTAAATAAATACACTAAGAGAGATTTCATGAGTTTATTAAGATATATATCATAGTATTTCACCATTGGAAGTGTAATCATAAAAAAATATAAATAATGAGATTTTATCATAAAACCCTTACATCTTTGGTAAAATTGAATCAGAATCCCCATGACAGAATAAAATTAAATGAAACATATAATATAAGTAAAATAAATTAATTCATGATATTATATATCAATATGGTTGTATATAAACCTCATAAATGATGATAGTTTCATAACATGACATATGTCCCAAAGAAGGAAAATTGAGACAAAAATATACCATACTAATATTGTATCTTTTGAACTATAGAACCCAAGAATGAGAGATCCCAAAATAGATATGTAAATCTGAATAATTTTTAGGATAAGAGTCATAAAATACATTCATGGGATGTATGTAGACCATAAAAAAGAAATATTTGGTGAAATTCCTAGTGTCTCATAGAGTTAAAGAGTGAGGTGTGAATCCCTTACCTTTTTGTCTTGACTTCATTCATACACAATAAAACATCATGTATATTAAATATATTTTTTTATAATTTTTTTTCTGAAAAAAAATTATATATATCATACCATATATGATTTACATATTCCCTTTTATTATATATTTTTATTGTTAAAATCACGTTTCAGATAATAACTGATATTTTTATATATGTTTTGATTTGATATTTTTCATTCCTCTAACATTGATCATGGTTCTATACTCTCCATAATTTTAACCATGATATAAATATAATATATTTTCAATATATATATTTTATACTAATCCATAAAAATTAGTTATAGAAAATGAAATACATTTTTTATCGAAATTATTGGCTCTATATATTCGAGAATGATATTTAGAATATGTTAATGGATAAAAAAATAATATAATACATTTACATAATAAATTTAATCTCATATATATAATATATTTTTATTTAAACATGTTTTTATTTCCATCCATTAAAAATGTATGTGATGAACGAATTACATCACTTCCTGAGGTGGTAGTCCGTCATATAAACGAACAACGTTATCGTATCCCCTAAGGAATGTAATATAAGAAATAATCTGTGATATAATATTATAGTTGTCTAAAAATGTTAAAAAATTATATATATATATATTATACATATCATTATTAACATCCTATTAAATGATAAGTGATAAAACATCCAATCAGTTCTTTAGGTAGTAGTTTGTCGTACACAACAACGATGCCATTGTTTTCTAAATGGGGTTGGAGATTTGTAGGTAGATGCAATATTATAAATAAAGATATATAATAATATCATAAATATCATATATAAATATTATATATATCATTACTTATCACCGTGATCGGTGGTGATGGAAAATAGATTACATCATCATTGAATCAGAAGATTCACTTCTTAAATTTCAATTCATTTAGTTTTGGAAATCAAAAATACTTTCTTAAAAACTTCTATAACAAATTTATTTATATTATAATTTTTATTATGATATTTAGAAAACAAAACATTCTCCAATACATATATTTTTTTTGAAATATATTACAAGGGTAAACTTATTATTCTTCAATTTTATCAATCAGATAAATGAATCATATGATTAATTGAACTAAAATTTAATCTGATCAATGGTTAGACTTTGGTCGTGTCTATCATACTAAAAAAATGCATGATGTTGAAACTGATATTGGTAATGATACATCATAATTACCCTCATTCTATTCAATCATATTGATAATCAATAAGAAATTTCATCGGGCTAACTTATGCTTATAATCAGAGAATATAAGAATTTTTATATAGATTGAAATGATTTTGTCACTATGATGGTGTTAAAAAAATAATATCAAAAAATCAGTTACAAATGATCTTTCATGGTCCATTTTTCTATGTCCATTAAAACATCATTGAAATTTGACTATTGGAGATGCGCTTATATATTAATGGTCATTCAAAGTGTTTGGAGTAGATAAAATTTAGAAACTAAAGTCATCTAAAGTGTGATCTGTGTGAAAAACTCATTATTTACCCCCATAATACATTATATTTTTGTAATTATAATGAATTATTATTAGGGTTTTTTCCTTTATAACATATTTATTTGTATTTTGGGTCCAATAATTATTATGATTAAGGGATTCTAGGGATAGGAAAAAAGACACCAATCATCATATCGAGGGATTTCAGGGATATGAAGACTGAGTTTACCAATCATCGTATCGAGGGATTTTTGGGTGAGTAAAGATAGACATTATTATATATATATAACTATTTACACCATTATTAAAGGTTTTTTACTACCATACACTTTACGTTAATGTGTGTGTTCTTTTAAAATAGATTATAAGTCATTCTATATTTTACTTGTTATTGTATTAATTTTTTTAACAAGTATATTCTATTGTGCATATATAGAAATATAGTCTTTATACATATCACTAAATAATACATGTTTTATAGGTATATATATGATTAGAATAAAAATATACATTGATATAGTTATATATTCTATGATTCTGATTCCACTACACTAATAATTAGACAAGGTCTAAGACTAATTAGTTTTATTTAATATTTATTATGTTTTTTTGTATCTATTTTTTAATCTATAATTTTACCCCTCTGATAATAGTTACCATATTAGTTACTCTTTATATATAAATTTTTTTTTTAGATCATGTCATTCCATATTTATAGTTTCCGATTATTGTTTACTTTCTTTACTTACACCATGTTGTTTATGTTTTGATAAAAACATTTTTCTTACACTAAGATGTATTTTTCAAAAGGAGTTTCTATTGTTTTTTAATATGATTGGTATGCATATTTTATCCATTGATAATTAAAATCCTAGTTTAACAATAATAATTTATGTGAATGACTATGACTATTGAAGATATATAATGATATATTTTTCAATTAACACTAGATTTGAAAATTTCAAAATCCTTATAAGAAAATATAGAATTCATGATAATGATGTTTCATCTTTAACTAATACTAAGAAGATACAATATTATTTGAACTAAAAAGATAGAAATTATTTATTAATTTCTATGAAAAGTAATATCTTTATTAAGATATCAGCCCAGGATGTTTCTAACATCATTTTTAATAATTTATAAATAACACATTTTTTTAATTCCAAAGTTATAGATTCAAGAAGGGGTATGCTTAGAGGTGATTAGAAAGTATTTTATTTTTTATCTGTTTAGACAATTTTAAATATGGAACAATAGTTTATGAATATTGTTATTAGTTTATAATATCATGGAGGACAATATCTTAATGACTATATTGTTGTTAAAGATATTATAGATATAATTTCATATGAATTGGAATCCAAAAGGACTACTATTGATGATACAAGAAATATTACTAATATTACTCCTAATGACTTAATTAGAATACTCAAGAAATATTAAGGATGATAAAAGATATATGATGACAAAGATAACAAGAAAAATGTTGGTGTTTCTTTATCTACAACATCTAATATATAGACTAAATTACAATCAACAGAGAATATTTAAAATATTAATGGAAGAATGAAGTTGTTGTTTCATCAAATTATAATACATAAAAAAATTATGAGAATGAGTTTTCTAATGTTACCTAAGGAATTAAAAAGATATTTCAAAAGAAATATATTTCATACCGATATATGAATTGTTAAAAGGAAAAAATTTAATAAATGATTCGGATTCTACTTGGTATGAATATAAGAAGTAAGGACATATACATCTTGATATTACATAGTTGAAAAGAATTGATATAAAGGAATGATATTTAGAAATAAATTAAATGAAATATTTTCTGTCTAAAGGAAAGAAAATTCATAAGTTTTCTGACACATGTAATGCTAGTGGTGTAGATTCTTCTATTAATTCTATTGATAATATAATTTTCTAGACCGCAGAACATTACAATTTATGAAAAAGTACCTACAGTAAATAAATGTCTAATGGGTAAGGAACATACTGATAAAACCCATTCCAATTTAGCTTTATGTTATAGTTATCCTAAATTATATAATGATAAAGATTATACATCATCTGATGAAAAATATTCCTGATATTGTGATGATGATAAATTACCTAGATATGATGAAGTATCCAAAATTTTAAAATTAAACGAAAATTAATATTTTAAGAATTGTGAAAAACTTGATAAGGATAGAGAAAACATAAAAATTTAGATGTATTAATAACCTATTTAAATAAGAAAATATCATATTTTTCTAAATAATTTAATAAAACTAATTTGGAAAAATACACTATTTAATTTTTTTTTGAAAATGTTATTTCAGAGAAAATTAATTTACTAACTAATTTAGAAAACGTAGTTCTATTAACATTAATCACGAGGATATGAATTATCTAAAAAACTAAATTCATATATTTCTAGAAAAAGAAACATTTTCAAAATTTTTAATTGAAAAGAAAAAAATTGATAAAATATATAATCAAATTAGGAATTATAAAGATAATAACTGGATGGGTTTTAATAATAGGAAACAAGTTTTAGTAACATTTAATTTATTAATAATGTATTCCTTTTTTCAATAACTGCCAAAATGGTGGACTTTGTAAGAAAAAAAATTCATTTTATAAATTAAAATCTCTTGGATTTATCAAACAATACATTTCAAAAAAAAGTATGGTTAACCAAAATAAAATATTTTCATCATACAAGACTCAAGATGTTTTTGATTAGAAATATATAATTTTCTTTGTTTTCAAGAATAGAAAGATAGAACAAAAAAATATTTTATACTTGAATATTTTTTGTTCCACGAACCTTACTAGAAATAAATATTTCTCTAATAATGTTATCAAGATGAAAGAATATTTTGGATATAATTCTCAAGGAGAAATTAATGGTATAGGTAAAATTACAATTGTTGGAAAAGATATTATTTCAAAAAATTTATTTTTTTAGGACATATACGAAACCTCAAAAGCCTCAGTAAATTATTTGACTATGTTTCTCATGTGATATTTAGGAATGATAAATGTATTGTACATAGTTCCAATGATGAATTTATTTTTTAATCCACTAGTATTATTATGTTTACACAATTAAAATTGATGACCACAGAAGACAACAATTTTCATGACTTATTTCAATGGATTTTCAATCATGGTTATGGAATAGAAGTTTATGACACCGTAAACTAATAAATTTATATATTTTTAGTGAGAATATACTTGTTAATGATATAACAAAACTTAGGTTTGATACTTATTTAGTATGTTACCCTTTTTCGTACGTTAAGAGAAATAATTCAAGTTTTATATCTATTAGTGTGATCTCAACTTATGATGCATTACATCTAGTGTACATGGACTTATTTATTCCTACACAAACTGTAAGTATTGGTAGAAAATAATATATATAAGTATTAGTGGAATTATACACTAGATACACAAGGGTCTATTTTCATACAAGAAAATATGATGCATTTAGTTAATTATTTCCATATTTAAAAATGATAAAAACCAATCCTTGATAACTATTCACAGTGATCATGGGGAAAATTTTAGAAATTCACAATTGAAATATTTATGTATTAATAATGTTATTAAAGATAACTTTTAATCACATAAAACTCCACAGATAAATTGTGTTGTTAAAGAATAAATAGAGTTCATTAAGACATAAATAGAATCATACTAATAGAATACATAACTGCCATAATTTTTTTGACTGAAGTGGTTAGTAATGTCTTCTATAGTTTTTATATAGTTTTAATTAGATGTTTTATTAATAAATACCATTATTATTTGTGGACATGAAAAAAATATTCGTACTTTAAAGTATTTGAATGAAAAGTATTACTCTTGAAAAATAAATATAATTTACATAATTTTTCACCCAAATTTTTTGAAGGGATATTTTTAGGTTATTTCAAAACTTATAATTCTTATAGAGTGTTTAATAAAAAATCATTTACTATTTAGTAAAAAGTTTTTTAATTTTTGATAAAACCATTTTTTTTAACAACCTCAACTTCAATCTTCTGATGTTATTTCTAAAATCATTTTTATAGCTATAATAGAATATAATTATCCTAATATAATAAATAAATAGTTTTTTATGATTTTATTTCTTATAAATACTTCCATCCTTATGTTGAATTTTTTTTTTTGAAAACCCGAGAAGTAAGTTTTTTTCTTAGGAATCAGCATTATGAAAGTGTCATTGGTGATTTTGATCAACTAGTTAGGACAAGAAGTTCACTAAGAAATGAAATTGAACATCAATATGTATTATCTCAATTTAAACAAAGAGTAATGATAAGGTATTAGGTGACTAGGATTGGATAAATACTATGAAATATGAGATTAACATGTTTTAAATGAATAAAGTATAAACTTTATTTCAACGACTATAGAAACATCTATTGTTTGAGTAAAATGGGTTTTTCTAAATAAATCTGATGAAAATAGTATAATAGTTAGAAATAAATCGAAACTTCTTTATAAGGGATATAACCACGATTTTAGGAATAGATTATTAAGAAACTTATGCTCTCGTAGTAAGGCTTGAAGCTATTCGAATACTTCTATATTTTGTACCATTCCTTAATTTCAAAAAAATTCAAATTGATGAGATGTGTTATTTTCATAAAGGATGCGTTCAAAATAATGTTTATATAGAAAACAACGTAGGCTTTTAGGATAATAAACATCTACGACATGTTTATAAAAATACCAAGGATATTTATTGACTTAAACAATCCCCAATATCTTGATATAATAGGTTAAATGTATTGTTATTGCAAAAAAAATGTTAAGATAGATGTATATCCAAATAATTTTATAAAATAAGAAAAAAATATTTTTCTAAAAATTTATGTTGATTATATTATATTTGGTTCAAATAAAAAATCATTATCGTATTCCTTTAATGATCTTAAAATGTATATGTTTAAAATGAGTATGATGGGAGAGATAACATAGATTCTTGGTTTTAAAATTTCAAAAAAACTAGAATGAAATTGTTTATATAAATATAAGTGAATATAATATTAGGATATGATATTTGGATATGACAACACTAAATGTATTATTACTCCCATTAGTACATGCAATTATTTTTATGTTGATAAATCTTGGAAACCAGTTGATCAAAATACTTTTAGAGGAACGATTTGATGTTTAATTAACATAGTAGATTGTCTTCCAAATTTAATGTTTTTTGTATTCATATGTGCAAGATATATATGTAATCCAAATGAATCCCATCTAAAAGATGTTAATTTTTTTTTCATTATCTTAAGGAACATATGGATTTACGCCAATTCTATTCCTAAGGATGTTTTTTGAACCAAACTATTATTCAAGTATTGACTTTGTTTGATGTAGAATGGATAAGGAAAGTGCATCTATAAATTTTCATTTCATGGGAGATTATATATTTATTGGTATTACAAAAAAAATTAGTATCACATTACACATCGAAATTTGAATATGAGACAGCTGGAAATTTATGTCCTCAATTATTGTGGATAAAACACACACTCATTGACTATGGAATGAGTTTTAATGAAATTAGAATACATTGTTACAACACAAGTTTCATTTCTATATGAAAAAACTCATCACATTACTCATGTGATGTAACCATATATATAAGATACCACTTCCTTCTATATCTTAGACATAAAAAATATATAAAATTTCAATTCATCAAAATATAAGATCAACTTGTTCATATATTTACAAAAACACTTTTTTTCTAATAGATTTCAATACATTGAATAGAATCTTTGAATTATCAATTTTAAATTATCATTCTTATCTAATTCTTTTTTAAAAATTTCATTGACTTAATATACTCATATTAATAGAGGGTGTACAATTGTTTTTGTTTTAAAAAAAATATTATTATTTTTCTTAAATTTTTTAGTTTTATAAATAGATAGTTTTCTAAAAAGTTTGTACGTAATGAATTCTAAAAACTCAACCATTTATAAAAATTTCAGATTCATAGATCTCAAATTGTATTCCAAACTTAAAATTTATAATAATTTTCTTGGACACATAAATTTTTATAAAATTTTTAGATTTAAAATTCTATTACAAACATTCCTAAATATTATTTTTCCAATTAAAAATAATCAGTACTATTTTTAAAACTATCATAATATTTAATAATTGAAAAACTACTATAAATAGTTTCTTTATAAATACCAAGAAGAACAACTTACCCATATTAATGGAATAATATACTTTGAAGTACTCTTATATTCATTTTGTTTTTTTTTTCAAAAATTCATTATTATAGATTAAAATTTTCTATTATATTTTAAGAAAACATTGATTTTTTTTCAAATTTTAATAATTCTCTTAATCATATTGATACACTATTTGATAATTTTTTTAACATTGAGATTTAAAATAATGATTTAAAAAAGTTGTTAGATTAAATCTAGGTCATCACATCCAAAATTGTTTCAATATCAACTATTCTTTTGAATACATAAGCCAAACCATCACACCTAGAGACTATATAAGGGTTATAAAACCCTTTTCCCACATCATTTTTCAATGTTTTCCCCCAAACTCTCTTAAACTTCAAAAACATAAGTCTGATTATCCTATCATTCATCCGATATTCAGCTCAATTCTCATTATATTGGAAAAATGGATGATTACATAAAATGTTATGTTTTTATGGAAATTCCTACTAAAAATTCATGGTTTGAAAAATACGATACAACTCTCAAAAGGATCATTTAATTTAAATAATATGAAAATGTTGGTGATGAGAAACCAGATAAGGATTGGGATCTTCATTATCCTAAACTGGTTAAATTATTTTCTGGATCTGTTCAGTTTGATAAATAATAAGTCATGGATAATGTTTCCTTTTACATGATTAGGTAAGATATATGATTTCGTTCTTAATAGTATTGGATCTTATTTGTTTTAATTTCAATAGAGAATCATATTTAATATAAGGCCCCAACTTTAAACATCACTTACTCTTGATATAAGTTGATAATTTGAATTTAATTTATATCGAGGATATTTTCAGGATTCAAGATTTAGAGAATTAGGTTATAACTATACATAAAATCTAGAATTTTACAATTACACACTTCTACTCACTATCCATTTTTTCGTAAAATAAAAACTCTTTAAAGTGAAACATGACATCGTTTCATGTTTTAACAACATAACATTTCCTTGATCCCATCCTAGAATCTATTCTTCATTATGTCATATGGAAAAAAATTTAAAACATTGGACGATCATAAAAATATCAGTAAGGGATAAAAAAAGAATGTAAATTCTTAGTCATGGGATAACATGAAAAACATGAATACATTATCATAGTGTAATAATTTTCACCTTTAATATGTAGTAAATATACTTCCTTGAATATAATATCATTTCTTACCATTTTTATAACTAGAAGAAAACCACAATCACATATAAAGAAAAATATAACATATAAAGGTAACTTTGAAAATTAAAATACTTAAATGGAACAACCATACAGTTTAATTCCACACAAATAAGTAAATAGAATAACAATACGGCTGATTTCCATACACAATGCATTGGAGGTTATAACGTAACCACCCATACTTGGATTATCATGGAACCAATAGTTATTTGGTTTATCAAATAACCACCCATCATTGGTTTATCACCCAATAACACATCAAATGAACATGTACCATTATATAATCATAACACATAAAAATTTTCAAATACAAACATTTCAGTAATAAAATTTCATTTTCAATCATAAGAAATCAATTCATGATATTGAAATATTTAATCCATTTCAAAAACCAATTTGAAGAATTTATAAAATAGATTTTCGAATCAATGTTTACCATACCACATTGAAAATTTTAAAATAATTTTTATAATTAACATTTAAAAAATTTAATGTCCATGAAAATAAATTCATTAAAACATTTTAAAAATCAGGACATAAAATAGAATCGTTTTATCAGAATTAATCATCAAAACATTAAATTGAGGTTTTTAGTTAAAAAGTACCATAACGCAAGAGAAAAACATGAATAAAATTAATTCCAAAATATAAGAAAAAAATATTCAAATATCATGAGAATATATTAACTGAGGATATTACATGACAAAAGGGATGTATATACACCTTATAGAATAATAATGGTACATAACATCAAGATATGCCTCAATGAATAGAGATTGAGATGATGTCCCTTACCTTGAGTCTAATTCATGATGTATGTTCCTTTTACTTTGGGAATAATAAAAAGAAGATAATTTCTAATTTATTAAGAACCTTTTTGAATTTTATTATTCCTTTTACATTACTTATTACCATGTTATAAAAATTACATAATTATTAATGTTAATATTGTTCATTTTGTCGATGTTGGGTAGTTGAGTCGAAAATGATCTTGTTATAATATCAAACCGTCCAGGGGGTCAAAAGCACATTATCACCAGAATAGTATTCATGATTTAAATATCATATATATCCAGTATATATGCGTTTATAATAGTCCATAACATTTGGAGATAAGAAATAAAATGAACCATTCATGGAGACGGTAAGCTGTATGTATGCATGAACGATACTTTCATTTATTTGTAATATTAAAGAAATGACAAAAAATGATACATATACATATTATAATTAAAATATAATATCATATTATATATATGTTACATAAGTTCATTAACACCATCCTTTATAAATTCCCTGAATTGAATGAATGAGTCATATCACTTTGAGGTGGTGGTAGTCCGCACTTCCTCAAATGAAATTATAATATTTATCTATTATGGAAATCATTAAGGTATGTTGTAAATGACAAATACATAATAATAGAGGAAATATAAATATAATATGTATCACATATAAATACAGTTTCATCATAACTTCCACCATGAGATGTGGTTGGGGAAAATCGAATAATCTTCATTTTGTGAGGCAGTTGTTCGTCGTACACAGATACAATATGTGTATATCCATTAGATGGAGGTGTTTTCAAGTGTAGTTTGAATACTTCTCATAAAAACATTCGAGTATATTGATAATATTGAATTTTTAATGTTATAAAATAATTAGAATATAGTAGATAGTGAAGAAGTAAAATAATTGGAAGTGTCTTTATAGAAGATGCACCCTCTGAAATGTTTAACTCCATTTGATTTGATCCAAAAGGATTTCAGGAATTTCCTTATACCAATGGTAATGATTCTAGGAGAAATGGAGACATTTTGTGAGCATATTTGAGTAGAAATGGTATGATCCAAAGTTCTTTAGAGGTTTTATTAAATGGGTAGATGTGATGCCCTTTTACAAGAGGGAGGAGGGGAACTTTAAGGAGGTATTGAAATATTATTTTATTATAAAATGACTTCATATTTAAAATGGCATCAACATAATTTATATTAAAGATAAGATGCTTTTGTGTAAAAAACCTCCCAATCAATAGGTTTTAGAAAAGTATAGGTGCCAACATTATCCTTATTCTTTAGCTTAAACCCTTTGTTATTTAATTTAACTCTTATCATGTAATCTTGTATATTCATACTACATTGTTAATATAGTTAATATTAAATGAAATATAACCTAAAGTGGTAAATTAGTTAAATTTTAAACATTATCTATGTCATTTGGCCGGATATTAGATTTTTAGGACTATGATATTATTTAATAAAATATTTTTTGTTTAAAAAACTCATTTATGTTAATTTTTATACAATTCCAATCGTGATCTTTTAAAAATCCATAAAAACATTATTATTTATTAGAAACATAATTAATTCAAATATAACCAGTCATAATCATCCCTAAAATTTGTGGATATCATAAAAATTTGAAAAATAATTTTATTTTAATTATTATAATCTCATTTATTTAAATCATTCATTAATTGGGTAATCAATACATCATTGTTGTGTCATAAATATATTATTTATATGTTGTATAAAAATTATAAATAAAATTTTATGATGTATTAAATTTTTTTATATTTTAAGGCCTATTTACAGTTGAATAGATATCTTATATAACCCCATATAAATGGTTTTTTACTAAAAGATACATGTTTATTTTACATTTTTCATTGCTTTAATTTAATTTTAATAAAATTTTATTTTCATATCCAAGTGGCTCCATGGGGTCCCAAAATCAACAAAAGGATGCCTATGGTCAGACATATCTCATCAAATGGGATTAGGAAATGTGTTAGGGTAGTTTAATATTATTATAATATTATTTTTTCCTTATTTACAATATTTACCCTTTAACCATGGTAAATATAATAATTAATAATGTTACTGTTAATAATGTCTAAAAAAATGTACATATTTACTCAATTTGGATCTCTTTATTGAAATATGGAATCCATTTTTTCAAATTCAAAACACTTAATTGGATGAAATTTATTAAAAATCAATTCCTGTTATCAAACCCAAAAATTGAGTTTTTAAGAATTAATAATTATCAAAAGATTGACATTTGTTTTTGTCCAATTTAAATGTATAATTACTTCTAATAAATTTTTTTATTAAATGATAAAAACATAATCCATATACACTTTAAATCAAATTAAAATAATAATATATCTATATATAAAAATTATATTAAAAGGCAATTTGAATTAATATTTATTATTTTTCATTATTCTTAAAAATATGAATTTTATGAGAAAAATACCAAAATTTCATCTGAAGTAAATTATAAGGTTATTAATCTAAAGATTTTTTTTTTTCAAATTTCACATATAAAAGTGAGAAAAACTATATCAAAAAGGTTTCTCCATCAAAAGGTGGTAAACCGACCTTTTCAAAATTTTAGAGTATTTTATGCTTAAAATTGGATTCATTCAAATTCGAAGCCTCTAAAATTTATTGCATAACATTAAAACATTGAAAACAATTTATAATAAAATTCTAGTTAGTTCTATTCATTACCCCCATTATAACTACTAGGCGTTAACTACCTTTTAAAATAATAATAATAATATATTATTTTTTTCATATAACTCAATGTTGTGTGCAACATACGATTTCAAATAATCACGTTGTTCCATGTTGAGTACGCTATTAGACAATATGTACTCATTAAAGTTAAAGTAATATATTATTCATAAGTATTAATATAAATCAAAATCAATTATTCTCTAAATACCCTGGTCATTACATCCTTTCCCCTTTTGGAAATTGGGTTCTTTCAATTATAAAATTGGACTCATAATATTCATTAAATGTCCCACATTAAAAAAGGGTCATTAAAAATATCATATATAATAGCACAAAGGTCACCCAAGAAAACACTTACTATGATTCCTTGTAGGAAAATATGGATATGGTAGAGAAACTAAGTGTAATGTTTTGATGGAGAGTGATAGATAACACAATCAGGAGAAAGTTAACTTTTAGAAAACCATAAACATGAGTTAAGATAAAGGAAATTTGATTCCCTAGTTGGAAAAGTGAACAAACTACATTTTTTTAAGTTCCATTTCATAAATTTGGGAAATTTATTTATGACATTGAATAAGAACATAAGGCCGGCCGGCAATTGATTTTTTTTACCATTTCTAAAAGCCGGTTTATGGGTTCCCGGTACCCAAACATACAACCAAGGATAAGTAGACAGCAAAAAGAGACAACATAGACTTACGAATAAGAACATAAGGAAATATACTTACCAACCAAGAATAGTTTCACCCTTTCACAAAAACATCTTTTCTCCCAAACGTTGAGTATTCATGATGACATGTTCACACATGAAGCGCTTGAATCAAATTATAGAGAATCACTTAATCGACAAAAGATTAACTATATATTTTCCCCGTCATTATACATTAACCAAACTAAAAAAGGTTAGTACAAGATCAGATAATCCCCAAAAATAATAATCCTTTTTAAAAAGAAATACTACTATTAATCTCTAAAATTCAACCAATAGTACCCAGTGTTCAACAAAGACCATTCAATACAAATTTTTTTTTTTAAAATTATTCAATCTAACCAAAACTAGGATTGAAACCCAAAACTCATAATAATTTTATTAAATAGTCGTCCATGATAAATCTTAACATTTATCTACAAATAAAATTTATTTATCTTAATGTATCATACATTAAAGTAATTAACCTAATCACTTATTCTCAAAGACAGGATAATCATTTCAATAAATAACCCAAATCACTATAATTCAACAATAAAAACCAAAATTCTGCCAAAATAAAATGCTACCATTAATCCTCAAATTAAATCTTATAGTATCTTGTTTTATTTAGGCATTCAGTTTTCGAAAAGAGAAAATGTGTTCGAAAATAACCTTTATCACTTAATCACCAAATCATTTTCCTATACTAAGGATATCCATTTTATAAAACATAAGTTCCAAAAAATAAAATCATTCTTGATCCATAAAACCATTTAACTAAAAATAATATGTCATACTAGACAGGGAATTAATGTTGGATAGTGGTAGAAAATGCACCATTGTCACCCTTCGATTGTGTGTTCGATTCCTATGGAATTTCTAGAGGTGACATATTGTCACCCATTTTACGGGTTGACCACTTTATAAAACTAAAAAATAACCCTAACATGTTTTAACCACAAAGGTTTTCCTATACTTAAAATTTTCATCCCAAATCATTAAAACCTCAACATATTATTTCAATAAGGCTTATATATATTTTCTTTATTTTATTTTACCACCATATGATAAAATAAAACAACTACCAATCGAAAGAAGATCATACCTTGATCCTGGTGTCCACATGGTTTCGTCATCATCTTGTTCACATAGGTAAGAGGTTCATGCATTGAATTAATGATTTAGAGATCCTTCAAAATCATTTTCTTTCTTCATCCAAATACACCTTGTATAACATTGAACATATGGGTGTGCACAGAAAAGTAGTTTTGAAAAATAATCATTTGTGACATATTATTTCATAACATTTAATAAAACATGATTTTTATAAAATAGTCTATCCGAGATTGAGTTGAAACAATCAATCAATGGTCCTTTTAAAATATCATAATTATGCGCTAAGAGACAATATTTTAATATAAAATATAAATAGGTTCCTCAAGGGTATCCTTCTTCATAACCTTTTTCAAAATCATTATATGCTTCAAAATCTTGTGATAAAGGAAAATATTTAAAAATTCGTTGAAAATATTAACCTTTCTTGAAAATATAATAATATTAAAAATGATTTTATTAAATTCAAAACATGATCCATGATGATATCGAGGTATGGTGGAGGTGCCTGATATCTCAAACAACTAATTTCAAGTGAGTTGTATGCCAGAAAACGTTTCACAATAATCTGAACATGAATTTGAAATAATTATCACAAGATCTTCATCTGTAAGAGATATGATTGTTTGAGATCCCCTTCCTTCCATTTTTAACTGACAATCCATGATTTTGAAAAGTTATAAAACAAGGATTTAACTGATAGAATATATATATGGACTAACCATGTGTTTAACAGAAACTCATAATCCCTAAAGATGTCTAAAACTTTTCTCTAATACCAACTATAAGGCCCTAACCTTAAAAATTACTTAATCATGATATATGTCGATAAAATTACATTAATTCACTTCAAGGATAATTTTAGGTTTAGTGCCTTAGAGAATTATCTTATAACTTATACATAACATCGTGAATATTACTGGTAGATACTTCTAATCACAATCCACTTATTTCATGAAACAAAAACTAATTAAAATGAAACATGAAATCATTTCACGTTTTAACAACATAATATTTCTATGATCCCATCATCGACTCTATTATTCTTTATACCTGATGGAAGACATTTCCAAACATGGGATGTGCCTAAAAATCCCAGTAAGGGATTCATAAATGCATAATACTATTAGTATTGGATTAAAATGAAAACCATGAAAACATTATCATAAAGTAATGTTTTCACCATCAAGAAGTAGTAAATATACTGCACTAAATATAAGCACATTTATTTCCATTTTTATGAAAAAATGATTACCACAAGCCCATAGAAAGAAAAATGTGACATATAAAGGAAACTTGGGACATACTGATACTAAAATGGAATAACTATATGGTCTAGTATCAATAATATCACTAAATTTAATGTCCATATGGCCAACATACATACCCAATGCATTGGAGGTTATAATGTAACCACCATTCCATTGTTTATCATGAAACCACCTATCATTTGGTTTATCATGTGAAAAACTGTCATTGGTCTTTCACGTAAACACCTATGAAATTTTAAAGCACCATTATATAATTATAACACACAAAATATTTCAAATATCAAAATTTCAGTAATAGAATTTCAATTTCAATCACAAGAAATCAATTAAAGATATTGAAATATTCAATCCATTTCAAAACCAAATTTAATGAATTTATAAATGAAATTTTTAATTCAAAGTTGTAATGTCCCAGATTTTTTCATGCATTATTTTAATATTATATGGGAATTATTTCAAGACCATACAGTGAGACGACATGTAGTTCTGAGGCCCGGTGAGCCCAGAACAAATGTTTGAATTTAATTTAGTAATTAAATTGCACGTCTGTGTAGTTTTCCTGAAAAGTGGAATAACTCTTGAATGGGTGCTTAGATCAGAAATCTGAGGGCACCGTTACGTTAAAAACAAAATTTTTACCTTAGGCGAGGCCTAACATCAGTCGGCGCAGGTTGGTCATGGAATCTAGTTTTTGGGACGTAAGAGTAATAAAATATTTAAATAAAAATATTTTATTATACAGTGAAATCTTTTAAATCTTCTACAAAAAAATATCCCTTACCTTTTTAATAAAATGTTGGTATAAGGGTCCATGGTTACAAACCTCATAACCCTAAAACCCTTGGCAGTTGTGGAGGCTCTGGAGAAAACATCCCAACGCGTCGACAACGACGCAATGACATGATCATCATCGACGAACACTGCGAAATCTAGGTAGGATGTTTAAATTGTGATTTCCTCCATGTTTTTGATTTCCACAATGAACGCGGACTAATCCATGAACAGATTAGCCACGGATCAATCATTCTTATGGGATGTGCTTTTGAAGGAATCATGGGGGTTTGATTCTTGAAATTTATTTTGGTTTTCATTCAACCTTCTAACGGTGATGAACCAAGATCGACATGAACATCCATCGAGGTTCGTCCATATCGATTGTTGTGTTTTTCTCTCTCGATTCTTACACATTCTTCTTGTGCGTTCTACACGTTCTTGGAGGGAATCAATCGTTGCACATTCATTTGTTGGCGTAATGATCTGAAATCAAAGATCCAAGCTCGAGATGACATACCAAAGGTGCGACGACGATGACGGTGGAAAAATCGATGTGGTTCTGAATTCACGTTCTTCAAGCGTTTTCATGCGGACCAATTAGGACGTGCCATCAAGGCCGATCAGGAGACCTAAACTGACGGAATCCGTTTTGTAGAAGTGGGATGACCCCAAGTCCGGAGTTTCATGATGATCGGAAGGTTGGATCAAGATCCAGAGGATCAGCTGAGGCGCTCGGAGGTAGACGATGGTTCTAGAAATTGCCCGACTTCAAACCATGTAGTATGGGCTACACAGAATTTGTTCATCGGTGGATTTACCTAGCGTGTACTTCGTGAGTACACAGACATGGGTAGGGTACACGGACAAGGACACGTCGTGTATACCCCTCCCGGGCTAGACCCATCCAGATACATGGGATACCCCGTGTACTGGTACACAAGCAGGAGACACAGACACAGACAGAGACCGTGTACGGGCACATGGCCATCGTACACAGAACGAGCCCCAGATGCTTGGACACGGTGTGTGATTATTCTAAACTCCATGTAGTTTATTTCTATCCTACAAGACGAATGACACGGGCCGTTTACACGGGCAGTACCCGAGTTCAAGGAACACGGCGTGTACGTTTTCTACACGCCATGTAGTTTTGTTTTACTCGACTTGAACGAATGACACATGCTGTTTACATGGTCAGTACCCGGGGTCAAGGAACACGTCATGTAACCATAATAAACGCCGTGTAACCTGTCTTAAATGACTTGAGCTACTTTCCTTCTGTGACATGGACTTTTTCTCTCAGGGTTCGTATCCTTGGTCCTTTCCCTGAAGGTTCTGGTATCATTTCCTTTACATAGGCGTATGATCCCTTTAGTTGAACATCCTGAATAGAGTTGTTGGAATCCCCTCTGTGAGAATTAGAGCTGGATCCTTTATTCATTCCGGGAACCCTAGGTTGTGTTCTTAGTATCAACATGACCAACATTACCCAGGCCTCAATCCTCTGCTTAAAGGATTAGCTCAGACTGAATTGTCGGAATCACCCCATGACTTGGTCGTTATCCTCATCTGAGAAACATGTTTACAAAGTGCTTGTGGAGGGTGTTCTCCCGGAACGAGTACTTCGTATCTCTCTCTTCAGACCTGGGAGTTTGTTCTCCTGGTTGCATGCTTAGTTGAATCTTCAAGATGTATCTTAGTGGTGGTATTCACGATAGTCGATCATGAGTGAGTATATCTAGATATTCTTATTATATGTTCGGTAGACATATATTGTGTAGAGTTGACTGTATCTTTCCTTTGTGGTATTTTCCCTTGTTGTATTTCCTTTGTGGTTTTGGGTGTCCTACAGGGTATTGTTATACTCACCTCTTCATGGGCTTTGCCTTCACGTGTCGTTTCCTATGCAGAGGAGCGAGCCTTTGACAGCATTCTAGGTAGACCAGGACCGGACGGTGCTCAGTAAGATCAGGCTGGCCGAGGTGTGTTCCTACGGCTATAGATTGCAGTCCTAGTACCTTTACTTACAGGTTGGACTTTGTTATATACTTTCCTTTTATGAGATTGTACTTTTGGCCCAAGGTTTTACAGTTGTTGTACTTTAATTTCCAGTCATATTCTGTTGGCTGAGATATTTTGTGTTTGCATGATTTTTTTTAGTATTTACTTTTCAGCTTTGTGGGCTTGGAGATGTGTGTGCGTGTGTATAGGTTTAGAGGAAGTGCCTCCCATGTTAGTATCATGACTACACGGTGCTCGTCACCAGCCCCTGGCCTATTGGAGGTGGGCTTGGGGAGTTGCGGCTCGGCCCCCACTGGGATGGGTTGTGATAGAGTGGTATCAGAGGTGGTCAGTTCTACCTTAGGACCGAGAGTCTGTGAGTTGGTTTGGGGAAACAGTGTTGAGTGTTCCAAGTTTGTCTTTTAGGCCAGGGATCCCAGTGATGATGCGTGCGGCCGACGTATCCATACAACATGACTCTGATAACTTTATTTTCGACTCGGAACATGAGAACACTAGTTGCAGGTAAAAAATAATTGTACATGCATCATATAGGAATGGGTTGTGGTTTCCATGTCCTTTTTGAGTCAGAATTCCAAATATACTCACTGACTGAGATACATCTTGTTTCTTTAATAGGATGCCTCTGCGACATGCACCTGTTAGGATATAGAAGCTCGATTACGAGGATGACCCCCTTAGTGATGAAGCCTCGATACAGGGACCGGATCCCCCAGTTTTACCATCGGTTGGTGTGCCAGTTATCCCGCCACCTATGAAGTAGTGTTTTGTGCCTGCTATACCAGTGGAGGAGGAGCACAGGCTAAGTGCACTCCATGGGTTTTAGAGATAGATACCCCTTAGGTTTCTAGGCGAGACTGCCCCTCAGGCAGCAGAGGAATGGCTTGAGGCGGTGGCCGGAGTCTTCCGTTTGGTCAGGACACCAGCAGACTAGATGGTGATCCTAGCAGCGAGCCTTCTACAGGGCTCGACTGGACGATGGTGGAGTTTGGTTATCCAGACCCACGATGAGGTGACACTTGCATGGTCGGAGTTTGAGCGTCTCTTTAGAGAGGAGTTTTCACCGGTTACCCTAAGAGCAGTACACATACAGCAGCTTCTTCAGCTCTAGGAGGGAGCCATGACAGTGGCTGACTATTCATCGAAGTTTACCGACCTCTCGTGGTACTCGATGGATATGGAAAAAGATTAGTACTTCAGAGCTTGGACTTTTGAGTAGGGATTTCTTAGAGATAGCCGATCTAGAATCATACTTATGAGCATCCCTACTTTTGCTGGGGTGCTCGAGTGGGCTTTGGTGGTAGAGAGCTTCTTGGTAGAGCAGAGACAGCTGACAGTTGTCAGTAGTGGGCGAGCTGGAGCAGAGACCTCAGCAGCAGGGAGCCGATGTCAGGGTCCCAGGCGTGGGAGACCTTTCTAGAGGAGATCCCAGGACAGGGGATCTTCCGTACAGGGTTCGCAGGGCGCATCCATCCAGCCTTGAGAGAGGCGATTCTATTCATGTGATGGAAGGGACATCTTGCTCGATATTGTCCGACCCGCCGTAGTACTGACACGGGAGCAGTGGATGGACCACCGAGGCAGAGACAACATGTAGAGCAGACAGATCCGTGGGGTGGCAGACGTGGTAGGGGACTTAGGAGAGCAGCTGGAGGTGGTCAGAGTTTTGAACTTTTACCACCACCACCTCTAGGAGGTCCACCCCGGGCTCAGGGAGCTGGTGGATAGAGGGAGGGACAACTGCAGGTGGCAGAGGCTTATGACCCAAGTACTCCCTGAATGATTAGAGGTACGATCTGTGCCTTTTCTACTTTGGATACCGTATTGATAGACACTGGTGCTAGTCATTTCTTTCTGGATGCTTATCTTGTTCGAGACCTTGATATTCCAGTTGACCCGTTGACTCGACACTTACGCTTAGAAACTCCAACTGGAGAAGATTCAGAGATCAAAAACCTCTATAGACAGTGTGACCTGACCCTTGGAGGCGAGAGTTTCGGTTGGATCCTCTTGGTGGTAGCGTCGAGGCCTTACGATGTCATTATTGGTATGGATTGGCTGTCCACAGTTCATGCCCAGGTCGATTAGAGGTACGATCTATGCCTTTTCTACTTTGGATACTGTATTGATAGACACTGGTGCTAGTCATTTCTTTCTGGATGCTTATCTTGTTTGAGACCTTGAGATTCCAGTTGACCCGTTGACTCAACACTTACGCTTAGAAACTCCAACTGGAGAAGATTCAGAGATCAAAAACCTCTCTAGACAGTGTGACCTAAACCTTGGAGGCGAGAGTTTCGGTTGGATCCTCTTGGTGGTAGCGTCGAGGCCTTACGATGTCATTATTGGGTTGGATTGGCTGTCCACAGTTCATACCCAGATCGATTATTTTAGGCGAAGGGTGTGGTGTGTCCACAGTGATGGATAGAGGTTCTCTTTTGTCAGTGAAAGAGAGACCCAGGAAATACAGGATGGACTCATGCATAGGAGGGCACAACCGAATTTACATCAGTTGTCTAGCCTAGCCCTTGGCACAGAAGATGTTACGAGTTTCCAGTTTCAAGCAGTGGTGGCTGAGTGTGAGGAAGTCATTCCAGAAGATGTCCCCGGGCTTCCTCCCTATCGGGAGATAGATTTCTGCATTGAGTTACAACCTGGGATGACATTGATATCCGCATCACCATATCGGATGACTCCTGCAAAGATTCATGAGCTGAGGGTGCATCTGGATGACTTGAAGAAGAAGGGATTTGTGAGACCCAGCATTTCACCCTTGGCGGCCTCATTCCTGTTTTCCAAGAAGGAAGATGGGAGCTTCAGGCTATGTGTGGATTACCAGTGCTTAAATAAAGTGACCATGAAGAACCGGTATCCACTCCTAGGGATCGATGACCTCTTCGACCAGTTGATAGGGGCACGATGGTTCTCAAAGGCTGAACTACGATCAGGATATCACCAGTTGCGAGTACGGGATGATGATATACCGAAGAAGGCTTTCAGATGCCTCTACGGTCACTATGAGTACTTGGTGATGCCCTTCGGCAGGACGAACGCCATGTCAGTGTTCATGGGACTCAAGAACCGGATCTTTCAGCCCTATCTAGACCAGTTTGTAGTGGTCTTCATCGACGAAATCCTTGTGTACTCGGCGTCTGAGGAGGAGCATGCGAGACACATAAGGATGGTTCTGGAAACACTCTGAGAGAAATAGTTGAATTGGAAACTCTCGAAGTGTCAGTTCTGGTTACAGGTGGTCCACTTTATGGGATACGTTATCTCGGCAGATGAGGTAGCAATGGACCCAACCAAGGTTGAGGCAGTGGTAGCATGGGAGCCACCACGAAGAGTGACTGAGGTGCAGAGTTTCCTTAGGTTGGAAGGATACTATCAGAGATTCATCCTTGATTTCTCTAGGATTGAAGCACCCATTATAGCTTTGACCTGAAAGGAACATCCATTCGTGTGGACCGAGAGTTTCCAGTAGGATTTCCTGCAGTTGAGACAGAGTTTGATGTGCACCCCGATCATGAGATTACTGGAGGAGGGTGTCGTGTACGTAATGTTCTGTGACCCATCAGGAACCGAGCTTGGTTGTGTCCTGATGTAGAGGCAAGTGGTGATTTCATTTGGCTCACGTCAATTGAGGACACAAGAGTATAACTATGCAACCCATGATCTTGAGTTGGCAGCGGTAGTCTTCGCATTGGAGATGTGGATGCACTACATAATGGGTAAGCAGTTTACTGACTACTCTTATCAAAAGAGTCTCAAATATATCTTTTCTCAGAAGGATATGAATTTGAGACAGAGGTGATGGATTGAGTTTCTACAGGATTACGACTTTGAGATCGTTTACACACCTAGGAAGGGAAACGTTGTGGCAGATGCTCTCAGCAGAAAACCCAGTTCGTAGTTGCTGGATGAGGCGACGGGGCAGTTGGCCTCTTTAAAGTTATCCTTCGTGGATGGGGATGAGGGAGATTACCTTCAGTCAATGGCTGTTACCCCTCCACTCTTACATCAATTCAGGGAAGAACAACTCGAGGATGCTAGCTATGAGACTCTACGTGCTAAGGTATCCACATGCGTTGCTGCTGATGGATATTCAGAAGGTTCAGAGCACGTTTTTATTTTCAGAGCATGTACAGTAGTACCAGTGATGTTTTTGGAGGTGGTTCTGAGGGAGTTCAATACATCCCCTGTGGAGTTACATCTAGGCAAGGAAAAGATGTATCAGGACCTCTGATGTCAGTTATAGTGGCCAAAAATGAAGAAGTGTGTGGCAGAGTTTGTTTCTCGGTGCCTTACTTGTCAGAAAGTAAAGGCTGAGCACCAGGTGCCAGCGAGCTTGACTCAGTCCCTTTAGGTGCTAAGGAGGAAGTGGGATGAGATATCCATAGACATCATGACAAGTTTACCATGTACGTCTAGGGGACATGATTCCATCTAGGTGATCTTTGATTGACTCACCAAGTCGGCCCACTTCCTATCCATACGGGAGCAGAGTTCAGTAGAGATCTTGGGATGCCTCTACATGTAGGAGATAGCTCGACTTCATGGAGTTCCATCCATGATCGGCTTAGATAATGATGCTTGTTTCAAATACTAGTTGTGGAAGGGATTGTAGGAATCTTTTGGGGCACAGTTGTTCTTGAGCACAATGTTTCTTCCCCAGACTAATGGTCAGACAGAGTGGACCATCCATGTCCTGGAGGATATGCTTCGAGTTTGCATACATGAATTTGGTCTTATCTGGGAGTATCACCTATCACTGGTGGAATTTTATTATAACAATAGTTATCATTCCACTATTGGTATGGCACCATTCGAGGCTCTGTACAGGCAACCTTGCAGGTCACCGATTTACTGGACAGACCCATGTGAGTCAGCACTTATGTTCCCAAAGATGGTGGGAGCTACTACAGAGATGTTGCAGGTCATCCAAGACCAGATGAAGACTACATATAGTTATCAAAATTCTTATGCCGATTGGAGGAGAAGGCCCTTGGTGTTCGAGGAAGGATACCATGGGTTTCTTCAGGTCTCACCTCGACGGGAATTGCTGAGATTTGGCTGAGGCGGAAAGCTATCTCGGAGGTTCGTTGGCCCTTTTCAGATTCTAAGAAGAGTTGGAGAGGTGGAATATCGCTTGGCTCTACCTCGTCAAATAGACCAGGTACACAAAATCTTCCATGTGTCGCAGCTGCAGAGGTATATGCATGATCCATCGCACGTTATTGACTGGGGCGAGCTGGACATCGATGATGGTGCGACCTTTGTTGAGTACTAAGTGGAGATCAAGGATCGGCATGAGAAGATCCTTCGTGGGAGATATATTACCTTAGTGTGTGTCTGGTGGAAGCATGAGAATCTCCAGGTGTGCACGTGGGAGTGGGAGGCTTAGATTCACGTGCATTGCCCACATCTTTTTGAGTATCCCTTATTTTAGATTTTTTGGGACGTAAAAGCCCTAAGGTGGGTGTGATGTAATGTCCTGGTTTTTTCCATGTATTATTTTAATATTATATGGGAATTATTTCAAGACCAGACTCTGAGATAGCGTGCAGTTCTGAGGCCCGATGATCTCGAAACAAAAATTTGAATTTAATTTAATAATTAAATTGCGCGTGTGTGTGGTTTTTTTGTAAAAGTGGAATAAATCCTGAATGGGTGCTCGGATCAGAAATCCAAGGGCACTGTTGTGTTCGGAACAACGTTTTTACCTTAGGCGAGGCTTAACATCGGTCGGCACAGGTCGGTTGTGGAATCCAGTTTTTGGGACGTAAGAGTAATAAAATATTTAAATAAAAATATTTTATTCTGCAGCAAAATCTTCTAAATCTGCTGCAACAGATATCCCTTACCATTTTAATTAAAGGTTGACGTAAGGGTCCAGGGTTACAAACCTCTTAACCCTGAAACCCTTGGCGGCTCTTGAGGCTCTGGAGAAAACCTCCCAATGTGGTGATGACGATGCAATGACAGGATCATCGCTGATGAACACCACGAAATCCAGGTAGGATTTTTAAATTGTGATTTCTTTACCGTTTTTTATTTCCATGATGAGCATGGACTAATCCAGGAGAAGATTAGCCGTGGATCGATCGTTCTAATGGGATTGACTTTTGATGGAATTTTGGGGATTTTATTCTTGAAATTTATTTTGGTTTTCATTCATCCTTCTAATGGTGAAGAACCAAGATCGACATGAACATCGATCGAGGTTCGTCCCTCTCGATTGTTGTATTTTTCTCTCCCAATTCATACGCGTTGTTCATGTTCATTCTACACTGCCATAGAGGGAATCAATCGTTGCACATTCGTTTGTTGGATCAAGGATCTGAAATCAAAGATCCATCCTCGAGACGACCTATCAGAGGTGAAAAGATGATGGCGGCAGACAAATCAGTGTGGTTCAGAATTCCCGTTCTTCGAGCGTTTTCATGCGGACGGATCGGGATGTTCCATCAAGGCCGATCGGGAGCCTTAAACCAACATAATCTATTTCGTAGGAGTGGGAAGACCCCAAATCCGGAGTTTCTTGATGATCAGATTGTTGGATCAAGATCTGGAGGACCAGCCTAGGCGCGCGGAGGAAAACGACGGTTCTGGAAATTTCCCAAATACACGCCGTGTAGTATGGGATACACGGCATTTGTTCATCGGTGGATTTAATTGGCGTGTACATTGGGAGTACAAGGACACGTGCATGGTACATGGCCAAGGACACACCGTGTATACCCCTCTCCAGCTAGAACCGACCAGATACACGGGATACCCTATGTACTCGTACATGGGAAGGCGACACGGACATGGGTAGAGGCCGTGTACGGGAACATGGCTAGCGTACACGGAGTGAGCCCTAGATGCTCGGACACAGAGTGTGATTCTTCTACACGTCGTGTAGTTGCTTTCTATATGGAAAGCCTAATGACATGGGCCATTTACACGGGCAATACCCGGGGTGAAGGAACACGACGTGTACTTTTTCTACAAGACGTGTAGTTGCTTTCTATACGGAAAGCCTAATGACATGGGCCATTTACACGGGCAGTACCCGGGGTGAAGGAACACGACATGTACTTTTTCTACAAGCCGTGTAGTTTGTTTTTACTCGTCTTGAAAGAATGACATGGGCCGTCTACATGGGTAGT
This sequence comes from Viscum album, assembly GCA_963277665.1. Lineage (NCBI taxonomy): Eukaryota > Viridiplantae > Streptophyta > Magnoliopsida > Santalales > Viscaceae > Viscum > Viscum album. The sequence continues at coordinate 1,127,364,287 of OY728128.1, read as the reverse complement.
ACCCGGGGTCAAGGAACACGGCGTGTGACCATACTACACACCGTGTAACCTGTATTAAATGACTTGAGCTACTTGCCTTATGTGACTTGGACTAGTTCTCTTAGGGTTAGTACCCTAGGTCCTTTCCCTGACGGTTCTGGTATCATTTCCTTTACATAGGAGTATGATCCCTTCAACAGAACTTCCTAAATAGAGTTTTTGGAATCCCTTATCTGAGACTAAGAGCCGGATCCTCTATTCATTCCTGGAACCCTAGGTAGTGTTCTTGGTATCAACGTGACCAAATTTACATGGATGCTGATCCTCTGCTTAGCAGATTAGCTCAAACTGAGTTGTCAGAATCACCCCATGACTTGGTTGTGATTCTTATCTGAGCAACATGTTTACAAAGTGCTTGTGGAGTGTGTTATACAGGAACGAGTACTTAGTATCTCTCTCTTTAGACCTTGGAGTGTATTCTCCTGGATGCATGCTTAGTGGAATCTTCAAGCTGGATCTTAGTGGTGGTATTCATGATAGTCGATCATTCATGAGTATATTTGGATATTCTTTTTTTATGTTCAGTAAACATATACTGTGTAGAGATGAATGTATCTTTCCATTGTGGTATTTTTCCTTGTTGTATTGCCTTTGTGGTTTCAGGGTGTCCTACTGGGTATTGTTATACTCACCCCTACACGGGCTTTGCCCGCACGTGTCGTGTATTGTGCAGACGAGTGAACCTTTGACAGGATTCTAGGTGGACCAGGACCGGACTATGCTCAGTGAGATCAGGCGGGCCGAGGTGTGTTCTTACTACTATAGATTGTAGTCCCAGTACCTTTTCTTATAGGTTTGACTTTTTCACAGACTTTCCTTTGGTGAGCCTGTACTTTTGGCCTATGGTTTTACAGTTTCTGTACTTTACTTTCCTGTCGTACTCTGTTGGTTGAGAACTTTAGTGTATGCATGCGTTTATTTATTTTTAGTCTCTACTTTTCAGCTTTGTAGGCTTGGAGATGTGTGTGCATGTGTACAGGTTTATAGGAAATGCCTCCCATGTTAGTAGCATGCCTACTCGGTGCTAGTCACCAGCCCCTGGCCTATTGGAGGCGGGCTTGGGGAGTTGCGGCTCGGGCCCCATTGGGACGGGTCGTGACAAAAGTGTCCCATACCACATTTAATATTTGAAAATTATTTTTATAATCAACATTTTAAAATGTTAATGTCCACAAAAATAAATCCATAAAACCATTTTTTTAATGCAAGGACATAAAATTGAAGGATTTTATAAGAATAAATCATCAAAACATTAAAATAAGGTTTTTAGTTATAAAGTACCTTATAACTTGAGAAACACTGGAATAAGAATCATTAAATAATATCATTAAAAAATGGTCAAATATCATGAGAATATAGTAGTTCATGAAATTATGTGACAAAAAGGATGTATATACACATTATAGGATAATAATGGTATATAACATCAAGATATGCCTTAATGAAAGATATTGAGAAGAAGTCCCTTACCTTGAGTCTGATTCATTACGTATGTTCCTCGTTCATCCTGAATAATAAACATAAGTTAATTTATAATTTATTAATAAACATTTTAAATTTTATTATTTGTATTATATAAATTATTATGACATTATAAAAAATATATAATTATTTAAAATAATATTAGTCATTTTGCCGATATTGGGTACATGAGTAAAAATTGATCTTATTATAATTAAAAATTTTCCAGGTGGTCAAAGGTACAATATCTCTATAATAGTAATCATGATTTAAATATCATATATATACAATATAAATGTATTTATCATATTCCATAACATTTGGAGATAGGAAATGAAATGAATCATTTGTGGAGGCGGTAAGCCATACATATGCGTGAATGATACTTTCATTTATTTTTCATATTAAAGATATGAAAACTAAATAAAAAATAGTTATATTATAATTACATTATAATATCATATTATATATATGATACATAATTTCATTAATTCCATCCTTTATAAATTTAATTTATGGCATGAATGAGTCATATCACTTTGAGGGGGTTGTAGTTCGTTCTTCCTCAAATGAAATTATCATGTTTACACATTATGAAAACAATAGAGGTATGATGTAAATGAAATATACATAGTAAAATAGAAAATATAAATATAATATATATCATATATAAATTTATTTCCATCACAATGGCCTCTATTATAGGTGGTAAGGAAAAATTGAACAATCATTATTTCATGAGGCAGCAATTCACCGTACACAGAAACAATATTTTTGTTTCTATTAGATGGAGTTGTGTGTAAGTGTAGTTAAAATACATCTCATAATAACATACTAGAATATTGATGATACTGGTTTTGTTATGGAATCAAATAATCAAAGTAGAATACAGAGTAAATAAGTAAAATAATGGAATGGAACTTTAGAGAGGACACCGCCTCTAAAATGTGTAACTCCCATTGATTTGATCAAAATGGCTATATGAAATTACTTTATTGAAAAGTTAAGGCTTCTAAGATGAAGGGAGGAATGTTGGGATATTATTTGGTTAGAATTTGGAAAAGGAAATGGTCTTGAGATATGTCATCAAATATATAGAAGAAATTCCCTTTTAAAAGAGGGGGGTGGGGCACATTAGGAAGGTATTGAAATATTATTTTATAATAAAATGATTTTTGGTTTCAAATGTTCCCAAAAAAATTTATTTCAAAGATAATATGCTTTTGGGTTTCAAAATCTCTCAACCAATAGGTTTTAGAAATGTCTAGGTCACATGTTTTACCTTATCTTCTAGCATTAACCCTTAGTTAACTAATTTAATTCTTACCATGTCTTCTTGAATATTCATACTATACAGTTTATATAGTTATTATTAAATTACAATAGAACATCAAGTGGTTAATTAATGAGTTTTTCATCATTAACTATGTAATTTTTCTGAATCATCGATTTTTAGGACTATTATATCATTTAATAAAATAATACTTGTTTCAAGAACTCGTTTTTTTCAATTTTTTTACTATTCATATCATGAATTTTTATAAATCCATAACTAATTGATTCTATCAAAAAACATAATTAATTAAAATATAGGAAATGATAATCATCCCTAAAATTATTTTATGTCATAAAAATTTTAAAAATAAATTTATTTTAATTTTTATAATCTCATTTGTTTAAATCATTCATTAATAAGGTAATCACTACATCATCATGGTGTCATAAATATATTTATTTATATGATTTATAAAAATTATAAATAAAATACCTTGATGTACGGTATCTTTTTATATTTTTAATAAATATTTATAGTCAAAGATATCACTTATATAACCGCGATTAATTTTTTTTACTAAAGGATACATGTTTATGTTACATTTTTCTTACTTTAAATTAAATCTTATAATATGTCATTTTCACATCCAAGTCTCTCCATGGGGTCCCAAAATAGACCCATGGATTCCTATGGTCAGAAATATGTCATCCAATTGTATCAGGACACATGTTAGAGTAGTTAAATATTATTATAATATTCTTGTTTACACTTTAACCAAGATAAAAAAATAATTACTGGAGGTAATATTCATAATGTATAAAAATAAAAGGTACTTATTTCAATAATTTAGACCTCCTGAATCCAAATATGGAATCCAATTTTCCAAATTCAAAACATATAATGGGATGAAATTAATTTATAATTAATTCCTGTTGTGAAACCAAAAAGCGGGTTTTTATGAAGTAATAACTATCAAGAGATTGACAAGTGTTTATGTCTAATTTAAAAGTGAAATTATAGAAAATGACCACAATTACATTAAATTATAAAAAAATAATCCAATAAAACATTAAAACCAATTAAAATAATAATATAAATATGTATATAAATTTTTTTCAAAGGCATTTTTGAATTAAAATGCAGTATTTTTCAGTATTCATAAAAATATAAATTTTTTCAGAAAAATATCAAAATTTCATCCCAAGTAAATTTTTATGTTCTTATTCTAAAGAAGAATTTTTTTTTCAAATTTTTCATATAAAAGTGGAAAAAAATGTATTTACAAAGGATTCTCCATCAAAAGGTGGTATACCGACCTTTTATAAATATTAGTGTATTGCAAGCTTAAAAATATATTAATTCTATTTTTAAGCCTCTAAAATTTATTGAATAAATGAAGACATTAAAAAAACATGTATAATAATATTTTAGTTAGTTGTTTCCATTTCTTCCATTATAATTACTAGGAGTTAACTACCATTTAAAATAATAATAATAATATATTATTTTTTGGTAGAACTCAAAGTTGTGTGCAATATAAGATTTCAAAGAAACCCATTGTTGCATGTTGAGTATACTATCAGAAAAAATGTACTAATTAATTTAAAATTTATATCTTATTCATAAGTAATAACAGAAATAATAAATGTATTATTCTATAAATACCATGGTCATTACATTTAACTTCTCACAAGTTACCAATGAAACATTGAAGTTTCAAAAAGATTAAGGTTGAATCTTATTTTTTTACAAACTATAAAACAATATGTATATTTTACCATAAATCACTATAAAATATGTTAGTTTATTTTAGGATGAAAAGGTTTTCAATACCGATAAAATGTGATCTAGATATCTCATGGTATCAGATATTTTTTTCCTCTGATTAGATGGTAAATATGAGGAAAATTAATATCGTGAAATATGTCTTCATTATGGAGAAAAATATAAAATGTTCCTCAATAAATTAAAATGTTATTATCTTTTTAGATTTTATCAGTATGTTTATAGTGAAATGTATAATAAAATTTAATGTAGAGAATATGTCTTATCCTATAGGATAAAATATTTCTTTCATGGGTGAAGCTACAGATTCAGAAATGAAATTATTTTTTGATTCAAAATAGTTTTTGGAAAAGGTTGATGGATATGACTATATTATCTACCTTCAATGAAATTTGATTAAGGAAATTATAAAATAAATCCCAAATCATCCCCACCTATAAAAAAAATAAAGAGATGAAAATTTATGATTAATAATTTAAGAAGATGATGTTTCATAAGACATAAATGTGACAAAGGGGTCCAGAGTTTTGTCTTGATCCTAATAAGGAAAAGGCCATGAAAATTCAGGAATCTTAAATCTTACAAGAATAAGAGAAAATAAAGAAGAAAATAAAAAGGTTTTCTAAAGAAAGGGTTGAAGAAAATATATTCACTAATGTTGAAAAATCTTATGGTTATCCAATAAATATGATTCTTTATACCAATCATGTCATTCAAGAAGAATGTATTTTTCTGAAGAAACATTAGTTATTCCTTAAAAAGACCATATAGTTTCTGTTAAGGGAAAAGAAAAAGTAGTTTTTGAATAATTATCTCCTACCATACCCGAGAAAGAATCAATATCTAAATCAACTAGAAAAGAAGCATGAATAAAAACACGATGAATAGAAGTAGAACATGATCATATTTTTAAGAATAATTTGAAAAGGAGGTTGGGGAATAATTCTAAGATGAATTAAAAGTTAAATAATAATAGGAACAATAGAAATAGAATAAATAATCAGCTGACATTGAGGAAACCTTGATAAATAATTATTTAAAAGAAAATGAATCGTTGAAATCAACTTCATATTTCTTAGATTTACCCATTTTGTCTAATAAGGATGCAAACATAAAAGATTACCTTGAAAAATAATCATTAGGACAATAGAAAAAATTCATCAAAAAATGATGGAGGAATGTAATCATCAAAGGAATAAGAATGAGATCTACTTTCTTAGATGAAAGCTATTAACAAAGAATATTCAGATAGTGTTATTAATATTATGATTGTTTTTAATAAACAAATGATCCAAATTAAGATATAATGAATGATTCATAAAAATATTCAAAGAATGTAGAAAATAATGGGAAAGGTAAAGTTCTAGAGAAATCTCATGATGAATTCCCATGGAAGAAACCTCCCAAACCTTCTTCGAGTTCATTAGATTCTGAGGCAACCATTGATGAAAAAGGTTTTTGTCATATTTGTTAATCTTTTAAGATGTTAGAAATCATAATTACATAATTTCCTAATTTTGAATCAATTTTTCAACTAATTCAAAATATCCCTAATAGATAATCATTTTATATAAATGGTTTAACAAAATCAGTTATGATTTTTGAATCACAATTGAAAACATTTATGAACACTCCAATACATATAAAAGATCAACCATGTTGATGGTGAAGTGGCCCAACCAATTATATTGTGATATTTTTTATCAAGATTATACATTTGTATAAGTAATGAAACATTTGTTATAAATGGATATATCCCTCCAAATGTTATTCTTAGATTATTAAGATAAAGTTAAATTCATCGATGATTTGTGGGATTCTACTGATGAACAGAAAAAGGATCTAAATGTTTTGAATGAAAGGGTTCATGGTGTATATTTATGGAATAGCAAGAATGATATCTTGTAAAGAGTAATAGATCCTTATGATGGAATAAGTTTAAATCTTGAAGAATGAAGTTCAAAAGAATGATTTTTTGGATGAATGGATTCTGAAAGATAAGAAGGATCAACTTGAGTTTGAAAATACGTAGGACTTTATGAAGAACCTCATGAATAAATATATTTTTTTTTAATTTTAATTCTTGATTTATAATTTGTAAAAAATTTAATATTTTAATAATGAGATAAATTTCATCCAAATTATTTGTTGTTTAAATTTTTTTCATTTATAATTGTATATATGTTCATTCAAATTATAATCAGATGATTAGTTAACTCAAATTATTATTTCATAAGTTATATTTTCTATGTTTTTAGAAATCTTTGGAAACATTCCCATTTCTTTTTTGAAAGTAACAAATGGGGATAATGTTTAATAAAGGGGGATATTGTTTCATAAATGGGGGGATAATATCATTAGGGGGAGAAATATTCCAAAGGGGGATAAGTTTGTTTTATAGGGGATTTTTTCTAAAAAATTTTATTCTATTCATAAGTAGTTATAAAATCAAAGAGATTTATAAGTAAAATATATCTTCAAATTTATTTAAAATATTAATGGACATTATGTTTTTCAAGTTATTATTTTTCATTTATGTGTGGTGTTTTTTGATTTCCAAACAGTGGTATATTATTGAGTCAGATGTCTTACTTCTTAATTTTCGATTCATTTAGTTTTATAAATCACAATTAAATTCTTAAAAATATGTATAATAAGTCTCTATGTCTCAATTTTTTTAGTTTTTTTCGTTGAAAACATTACTTCCTACCATACATGTATAGTTTTTTAATGTATTATGAATGCAAACATATTATTATTCAATAACATCCATCAGATCAAGGATATGTATAATTAATCATTTTGGTCCTTTTTTAGAGAAGTGGTTAGAAATTTTTGATGCCTATTTTACTAAAACAATTCATGACCATCAGACATATATTGATACTAGTATATTATAATAATCTTAATTTATTTCAATTGGATTGAAAATCAGTAATAAATTACTTGGGACTGCTGAGAAATTATAATCGGCATAAATAAATTGTTTTTTTAATTTTGAATACTTTTTTCATTGTAATGGTGTTAAAAAATAACATTAGAAATTATGTTAAAAATGGGATGTCAAGTATAATATTTTTGAGTTGTTGCAACAAGATCTGAAATATGATGGTGGGAGATTCACCTATAAACATCTGGTCATTCAAAGAGTTTGGAGCTGATAAAATTTCATAAAAAAAGTCTCATAATGTGTTATTTGTGTAAACATATCATTTATTTTCATTTTAATAATTTATTTATTTTTAATTCTGAGGAATATTTTTTATGGTTGTTTCCATGAAAACTCTTTCATTTTTATTATATGTCTGATCATTGTTAAGATCACGGGATTTCATGGATAGGAAGATAATTAATTTTACCCATCCAATTGAGGGCTTATAGGTACAAGAAGACAACCATTGATCATCATATTGAGAAATTTAGGGGAAAGGAAGATAGATTTTACCAAATATCACATCGATGAATTTCATAATAATGAAGGAAATAAATTACAGCAATTATAAAAAACTATATACCATTAGTCAAGGTTATGGATTTCCTCACTCTTAAGGATAAAAGAGTGTATTATTTTAATATAACTTATAATTCATTCTTTATTTTACTAGATATTTAATGTATTATTTTAAAAACTATATTCCACTATGTATATAATATAAAGTTAGTGTAAATACTTAACATTATATGTTATTTTTTATCAGTGTATCTATGGTTATGATAAAAACATTCTTTGATTTAATCGGATCATCTTTGATTTTAATTCTTTTACTCTGATCATAAGATGAAGTATGAGTTTGAATATTTTATTATAATAGGTATTGTTTTTCATTTTATTTTTTTTAAAACAAAATTTACCCTTTCTTGTAATATTAACCATCTTAGTTACTTTTTTGATCTAACAATTAGTTCGTGTGGTGGTAGTCAACGGTATAGTTGAAAGATTATTGCACATTCCATTTGATGGTAGTGTAAATGGATATAGTTAATTCCCTTTACATAAAAATATCTCGTAAAATGGAAGATATTGATATTATTATATCATCCTGTTTTTATAATAATTTAAGGAGGTGGAGGAAGAAATAAAATTAAATGCTTGGTTAGGGATGTTACCTCTTCTTCAGACAACTACTTTTGTTTTGCAACAAAACCATTCCTTGGTTGGATTTATGCCCAAAATAAGGCTTCAAAGATAATAGGAGGGAATAAAGGAAGGTATTTGAGTTGGTATTGGCTGATCCAAATGTCTTTGAATTTGTGATGTTGAGAATATATGGGGTAGTTTGTTATTTGTGATGTGAGTGTTACACGTGTTATTTTTGAACATAAACTTTGGTATCAAAATTTTTTACATACGAAAAGTTTTAAAATGGTGAATTATTAAACATACAGGATATAAGGTCGCAACATGTCTATCTAATTGGTCTTGGAAATGTTTTAGGTCCTTTTTATGCCTTATATTTTTAATTTATCAACCTGGAAAACCCATTTTATCTATAACTTCTGAAATTAATTTTTAATGTTTTTAGGATTCATTATATTAAAAAATTATGTCTTCCTTATTATATAATAAAAATTATGATGATTAAAAATATTGAATTATTTCTTCCAAATTTAATTCACATATGTGGAGAAAGAAAAATTAAAATTAATCTTTCAGTCGCGAGGAGAAAGTTGGTTTCAAAAGAGGAAATGTTCAAAAGTTTAAAACATTTTTATATAAAAATTAAATATAAAATTGATTATTATGAAATGAATTTAATTAATATATATATTATTGATCTAATTTTACAATCTAAACCATCTTATTTTATTAGTTTTTAATTCATTAAAAAATATGAAAATTCATAATAAAATTCAATATTTTCACTATTCATTGAAAAGATCATCTTAGAAAATATAATAAAATATCCTTAAGATACTTTTGAAATTTTGATTTGGAAATTTTATTTTATTTTTTAAAAAAATTCTAAAATTGAAAAAAAAATTAAAATTATCTCACAATAGGGGAAAATGTTTTTTTAGAAAAATACAGTTTTCAGTGTAAAATTTTATTTATTGTTATCTCATTTCTACTAAAAACATAATATTAAAGTTAAATTTTTGAATAAATACATAATATTTTTTTTTTAAAAATCATTCACCCTAGAGTGATTTTTTGTTTAAAGAAATTGAGTTTGGGAAATCAATGTAGTTTTTCATTAAAATATTTCCATTTACTTTTAATGATATTTATTCTCATTTCGAATTACTTATTCAAAAAATATTCATCCAGTATTTCTATATTTAAGATAATACTATTTTTACCGACCATTATAGTGACTAGGTGATAAGAATAATTTTAAATAATAATATTTTAATTGTATTTCACGTTTTTAAGCTAATTGTTGGGTATAATGAATTATAAATATAGTTTTGGGAGTAAATCAAGATAAATTCGATGTTATGTGTAAAAAAATATATTTAAAAGGTTAAATTTATTTAAAAAAAATCCCAAAATTTCAGCGATTTACAATCTTTACATATCTCAATTAGTAACGGACGACCACGTCCCAACACACCTATGTCATCCTATTTTTGGATTTACCTCTCACTACACACCTCGTATCCTACTACCAGTCCTAGAATCCCCCCCTAATCTAAAATAAACTTCTATTATCTCACCTCCCATAAATATTCTTCAAAGGTATATAATATTTTTATTATAAATGGATTCACACTACTATCAAGATAGATATTCCATGAATTTACTAATTGGAAAAATGGATAAACTGAAGTAGAATTATTATACATCTTTCAATATATAATGGAAATCCACATTTTTTAGTATTTACTTTTAGACCTCTTTAAGATGTCTACAAATAGATAAGAATAAATTGAATGTGATGGTTATTATAGGTATAAAGTTTTGATGTATGTGGAAAATAAGAAATTAGTTGAGAAGATATATTTGAATTTATTTATTTATTTACTAAAGTTAAAATTCTATTAAATAGTTTAATTATAGATTTATATATATTTTTTAAAAAATTTAACAATATATCCTAATCAAATATAAAGTAAAAAATCTAAACAATTAAAAAAATTGATGCGGATATTTCCACTTTGTAAAATAATTTTCTAGAGGGAAATAATACATTGAATTCCTAGTTTAAAATCACTCCCAATGGAAAGAGAAAAAGAATTCAATTTGGGAAAAAAGTATTACCACATTAATTCCAGTATGAATATATGAATGTACAACGGTAATATAAAAACAATTTTTTAATTTAAATTGTTTTGTGTCATTTATGAATAATAATATTTATTGAATATGATTTTCACATGTTATACTGTTCATTTATATATCCATTATAGGATAAAATATTTAAAGACATGTGAACATGATTCATAACACTCAAGGTTAAATGTTGTAGAAGGATAGAAATTTATCTCTTGATGGGAAGATGGTTTGTGTAAAATTTACTATTGAAAATATATATTATAGATTATTTACACAAATATATTCCCTTGCACACATTTCTATATTATATAATCCTATTTTTCTATTAGTGATGGTATTTTCATATGTATTTTGTCACATTCTACATCACACGGGCTGATTATAGTAGTCATCACTTGTAATGAGCATGCCAAAAAAATTAGTTCTTGTATTATATCTAAAAAATATTAATTCATTAAGAAAACAACTCAATTAAGTGTCAAAAAACCTTTTTTTCAATAAGAGATATGGGGAAACCTATGGAGAAATTTTGTTTTAGAAACATTAAAAAACTCATATTCATAAAATGATCATAATTTATGGATGAAATTAATTTGAGTGATTATTTTATCAGTAGATTATTTTATTCAATATTATTTTTTCATTACACAATAGTTTTCTTTGATATATACACTAAATTGTTTTCCCTTATTGATCACATTTGAATTTTTTAGACTCTTAAATATATTTTATTCAAAAAAGTTACATATTTCTTATCTACTTCGATATTTTATAAGAAGCATGGAACAAATTATCCCAAACATGAAAAATAAAAATAGAACTTAATCATCCTGATAACAGAATATATAGGAGCATATTTTACCCCACAATAAAACATATAATGAATGTAATAAACAACTCACTTGCATAATTATTTTTATAATCAATAGAGGAATCACATTATAGGCCATGAGCATTGGGAACTCAGGCACAATGGTTATTATACCATGAAATTACTAGGGAGGGAAATTCACTAGTGTGATACACATATACCCTAATTCATTTAAAAAATGATAATATTCTCCAAAATATCACATTTCAATACCTTGAAGATATTTACTCATTCTTCTCCCACTCATGAATTCCACTACTCTTATAAAATCTTCCTCTGTGATGAATATATAATCTAGTCTAAAAAATTAATCACGAAACAAGATTTTAATCACTAGTATGGTTTGGGTAGAAATAATGGTGTGCTATCATTATACAAATCTGTGATGTTATAGACACAGATAGAGTGATTTTTATAACAACTACTCACTGTGGACATGGTCCTGAATCTTCTTATAGTTGGGTTTCCTCCATTGTATATAAGATTTTTTCTTTCCTCAGTTGACTTTAATATAGTTTCAATAGACCCAAATTATATTAACGGTAATTAAGAAAAATATTCCAAACATTCGAAGCCAAAAATCATTTAAAATTACATTATCTCTGACTAATAAAAAACTTGGATAAAATTTCTATCTTGAACAAAGAATGCGTATAGATGTACCAAAAACATATAATAGGGAATATCACTTTGAATTTAAATCCAAATATACAAAAAAAATAGTGGGATAAATTTCATGACATGATAGAATTTTTTTTGTTTTATTAAACATAATTTTAATATACCAGGTGATGATGATAATATAGAAATTAGAGAGTTCATAATTAGGGTTTTAATTTCACATTCATCCAACTCTTACTGATTAAAAGAATAAATTTTTGGATGATGTTTAAAAATATATTTACTATTCCATTTATACCTTATAAATGTGTATCATAATGATCTAGAATGCATAAATTCATTTAAAGATGCTCAGGGAGTGGGTGGAGAATTCATTACCACATGTTTAAGGTAATATATTGACACTTTATTATTGTTTTAGTGTTCTAAAAAAACCATAATTCCCATCTTCTCTTTATAATTACATGGTTTATAATATAGAATTTTTTTTAGTGTTTCACTAATAATATATTATTGCATTGTTAATTTATGGAACATATGCCACATACATGTACAAAATCTAAGTAAAAGGAATGCATGTTTCCAAATGCATATGAAATGTAGAATATATTTACTATGAGTGATATCTTGAATCTTGGAAATAATTAATTTTAATTGTGGAGAGTCTGTGAGAATCAATGGTGAGCCTTACATGGTCTTGGTTAGGTTGAAACATTTACATATTTAAAAGGGGGTGGGGGGTATGAGGCCATTGAGATGAGGATGGATGTTATACACATAGTAAACAACTTGTTGAACCAATACATGGAAAATTTATTTGATTGATGAATTATTAATGAAATATATTTTTCAACTAGTAGGTAAAATTAAAATCTACCAAAAAGGTACATTCACCTATATTTCTCATAATTAATCAATTTCTATTATATAAATGACTACTAGAAAACTAAAATATTTACTTGTTAATTGGGATAAGATTAATTAAAAGTGTAATTCATTTTTTTGGATAGAGAAAATATTTTTTTCATGTGCATATTTTTATTTCATGAAAATATATTGTGAATTGATATCTGGGATGTATATCACCTCACCTATTTTTCATTTTTTTCCTAGTGTTATACTTGGTTCAGATGGCATATATTTTTAAAAGATTTAAAACATTTCCTATGTATGACGTCAATAATTTGGAATATGTTTTCTTGTTATCATTTTACAATCATTTTAATTTAAATTCTATTTTTGTGTTATCAATATAATTTCTAAGAGGGAACGTGAATAAAACAGTGATTTTTAGTATAGCAGGAATTTATATTTTGGTTCCTATTAAAGAGATCATCTTGTATTGTGTAAAAATGAGTGTTATAACCACTCAATGTAAGAAATCCAATATTTTCATTGATTTTAAGGTTCATTTTTAGTATTATAATGTATAGGTGGATAGGCACCAATCATTTTGTTTTAGCGGAGTTATCCCATGTGACTCAAGATGGTGATTAGTATTATCTAGTATAATTTAATAGTTATGTGACTTCCTCTTTAACCCTTTGAATTTTTGTTTTCCTTTCATATAATTGTTATATTTGATAGAGGTGGATTTAGACCTTGGTTTGATACTCTGATGTGTCTTTAATAATGTTAATTTATTCACTTTTCTGTTATGGAAGAATTTTTGTGTAAATTATTTTAAAAACATTATATTTTTTATTTTAATATTTGATCTATTTCATTTATTTTTTTGGAGATATAGGTTATGAGATTTCCTAGATTGATTACAATTAGTTCATTTGGTTCATTTTTGGGTTACCCTATTTAACCTCAACTCCATTCCCTTTATGTACTTCATGTATTTTTTTATAAATAAATCATGATTTAATACTCATAGAGATGTTATGTAGATTAATAAAAAAGATATCTATTTTAATCTCATCTATTATAGGAAAACTAAAAAGATATCTATTGTATTTATTGGTCATAAAATAAAAATTAATGTATTTCATTGCAATAGTTACTCTATTATATTTAATGAATAAATATTATGTAATTATAAATTATATCAAAGGTTTTTAATTATAATATAACACCCTATCATATGATTTTTTATCTTTCTAAATTTGAGTGAATTTAAAAAACACATTAAAATCACTATACATAAGTATGTGTGTTTAAATTATTCCCAAATGAGATGATATTTACATAAACTAAAATAAATACTATGTAGAGATTTTATGTCATAATTTCTTTTAAAAACCCAATATTGGTTTTTTGACTATTAAACAATCATAGTATATAGGACATGTAATGAAATAAAAAAAGAAGAAGTGAGATTCATAAAAGTGTTCTTCTGGAATATTTCATTTTTCTGTTGATGAGATATTCTGTTCTTAAAATGTTTAACAATTACGATCATATTATTATTTCCATTATTATATAGGGTATGAACCCCTTTTTATAAATAGGTGTATGAAAGGGAAATTTCTTATATATGTGGGAATGATCAGCTATGTCAACCCACTTGTATCATTATTTGGGGTTAACATGTTCCATGATTCCAATGAAGACTACTATAAGATATAAAAACCATTGTGACCTTGTTATGATCAAGTTGTAGAACTGCCTATATGGACATCGTCTCTAGTGTGAACCATGAAAAGGAATGATTATGTGTGATAAAAATAGATTAGAGATAATGTTTGATGAAGTTTTATATATTTGAACATGTATAAACTTATTTGTAACATGTTTTATAGGGACTTAGGTATTATCTTGGAGTTTGGATATGTATTCAAATTATATTTGAATATGTTTTTTTGATAAATTCTTGGTTTTAGAGTGATCCATATAAGGTTATATTATAATTATAAAATAATTAATATTGTAAATATATTAATATAATTATATTATTAAATGTATTATATAGTTTTAGAAAAAAATATTGGAATATCCAAGAATAGTATTTTGTTTAAATTATATTTTAATAACATATATAGGTTGTTGATATTCTGGGCCTCTGAGTAGTGTGCTCTCCCAAACCATGGTGGCAAGGGTTTCTCCATGTTTCGGTTCCCACTTCCCCCTTCGGCCTGGCTTTTCATGGGGATTTTTCTCTTGGTTTGGGTCCATAGAGGGTGTTGTCACGCCCCATGCTTTCTGCCCAGCATGGTTCTCCCCTGTATCATCTGGCGTGACTTCCTCAGCGGTACGACGGGGTTGCTCAGCGTAACTCGGTGTAGCTGGTTCACGTCAGCTGCGTCCATCTCGGCAGTTTAATGGTGTTTCTTGGTGTGTAATGTCATCGAAAATGAGGATGGATGTGCACTCGGATTCGAGGCTCGGTTGTCTGGATTCATTGGCTGGCCAAGGTTTCTTGTAGGTTTGGTGTGCGCTCTCCAGCTTCATTGGATGACCTCGGTTTCCCTACTCATCTGGTGGAAACATGTGCGGGTCTCCGATTCGATCTACAACACTTTGGAGGGGGGAGGTTTTAGGTTACAGTTTCTCTAGGTTTTGAAGGTTCTCTATTTGGTTTGTTGTGATTTGGTTTACTGTGATTTGTTTTATTTGGATAGATCTGATGTTGTTGTTCTGGATCGATCTCGTTGTCTCTTCGGTACCGTTCCAGCTACCATTCATTGTTGTGAGGTTTCAGTCCCTGGTAAGGGTTCTTTGGTGGTTCTGATTGGAGAAGACTCATGCCCATTGTGGAACTTTTATTTGACGAAACCCCTGATCCCACATCAATGGTTCCCTCTTTGTGCGAGGTTGGACCACCCATCCCCAGGTGAGGATGGACAGATATCATACCTCTTGGGTTGTCTTCTGGGATTATGTGACTATAGGGGAGGGAGTGTTTGAGGAGGGCAGTGGTGTTGGTCCAAGATGACCATCGATGTTGGAGTTTGGAATGGTCATTTCGGAAGGGCGAATGGTTTTTTCTTGCGAGGTCTATTGGTATGGTGATGCACCCTGACTCAACCTGTGGATCAGACCCCAGAGGAGATTCTAGAGCTGCTCTTCATTGTTGTAGTGTTTTTCATATTTGGATGTTCATAGGGTATGGCATCATTCATCATATCGGTCTTATTCTTTATCACATGGAACTTGTTTGTGGTTATTCCATATAGTTATGGAGTGCTTTTCCATGTTCATTTACTGGGGATGGGTAGCTTCATGTGTCAGTTTGTGTTGTCTTTCTAGACCTTCCGGTTTTGAAACAATTTAAGTCGATGATCTCTTGGGTCCCCCCTTTTTCCCTTAAAAGGGGGTTTATGTTTATGTGTCTCTTTAAATAATACTAAAAAATTAGATGCCTTCAGGCCATTGGATAATATTCCTTATAATAAATAGAAAGATAAAATTAAGATATTACCACCAGATAAAGTTATCATATGAACATGTAGATAAATATCATGATACACATTTATATTCTATATTGATATTATTTTATTTCTAACAAATATATTTTATATGTGACTAGAAAAATTAGTCAAAGAGTTTTGAGAAAAAATTTAGTGACAGAAAAGAACATTGGTATAACATTTTACCAATAGAAATTGAAAATTTACAAATATAAATAACCTTATTGGAAAAAGATTTTTTTATTTTATAGTTGGGAGACCTATGAAAAATTACATATAAATATTCTCAAATTTCCATACTATTATGGGAAATAACTATAAAATTATTGATTGTAGTAAATTTTTTCCATAACCTATTGAAAAGTGACACATTTCATAACATACTCTACCTCAAATTAAGTCAATCCAGGTATGTTTACAAAGCCTCTATAACAAAATCAACTGAGTAATGAATATGGGTAATTAGAATGAAAATAATAAAATCACCATTATTAGAAATTTATTATAGATATCAACAATAACCACTATTATTTTTAATTTCCCTAGGTCAACTAGAAAAATTGATAATATGACTTTTGACATAATATATCAACAATGGAATTTTATTTCTTAGGTTTATACACCAATTCAATGTAGAAAATCTAGGAAAATTCCATCTATTTCCACTGTATCATGTTATTTTCACATTTTTTATAATATATAATTCAATATTTATTGATATATGAAACTAATATTCTTTTCAGAAATTAGGTAGTAGTTCTATGTTTTAATGCATGGACCACTACATCTTGTTCAAGATTATTTTTTGGATATTTTTTATTGTGTATCCTCAACATTCATGATCCATAAACTATTAATAGAGCTAAATAAAAGATAAAATATACCCACATATATCTAGAGGTATCAAAAAACAAAAAAACCCTTACAATATTAAAAAAAGATACAGATAGGTGTCAACATAAGTACATCCATGAGCTCCATGAAAAATTTCATACAATCACTACTCCAACAGAATGGAAAACACTACCTTGTAAAAATAGTCATAAGAGAATTGATACATGAGAAATCATGAAGAATGAATTGATAATATCTTATTAATACTACGAAATTTTATATCATAGAGATATTATTAGGATGCTTCCACGAGTTAATGATCCCACTATTCTTAGGAGAGACCGATATTCATTTTTTTATTTGAAATGACCAAGGGAATGGATTTCTTATATCTAGAAGCTACATTTTTATAATTGCACAAAAATATTTTTGTCTGATAATATTTTCTACATGATCACCATGTACTATTGATGACCTATTTTATTTGTTAGTATACACTATGATGTCATAAAAATCACAACATTGAATGAATCAAGGTGTCTATGAAATATAAGATTCATCAATTCCAATAAGAATTCCTATTTATTAGTGAGAAAAAATGGAATTAAAAAATATTAAATGTGGTGATATATAATTCTATATGATATTTTTTGGATATCTACTTTTTTTACTCATAGTTGATGATGTCCTGATTAGATAAAAGTTTTTGAGAACTACTTACCTCACTTTAATTGTTCAAAAAATCATAAATTTGAGGAAGTGGGTATTGATTATTTGTCCAAAATATATTAAGCTTATGTTAATTAAAAAAAATTCAGAAAAAATAATAATATATTTATTATTGAAAAAATGAATAAATGTGGACCAAGGTGATTTACCTAACCTTATGAACCCTTTTATTTGGAAACCCTCTAGATAGACCTTCAATTCTCACAATTCCATTAAATCCACTATATATATTTGATGTTAATAGGGATTCATTCTAAGGAGTAGATTGATAGAGAATTACACATCCCTTTCATGATATTCACTAGAGATTATTACTATATATTTCAAGAACCAGTTTAATGGGGCTCTATCCATGACTCCTCGAATCCTACATTTAATATGAAATGGTCTAGAGATAGGCACTGTGTAGGTATATCACACATTGGAGGACTTGTACTAATTTACCAGTGCAGAAGAACACATCTCCAAGACAATAGAATGTTGAAATTTAGAAACCTAATAACCATGCATGCATGAATCTAGAATCCCACCATTAGAGTGAAACAAGAAGCACTGAAAATTAAATGGAATAATACAAGCCCAACAAAAGAAGCTAAAACCAAATCCATCCTTTGATGTTGGTTTGAACTATAACCAATGTTACTGTTGTTCGGAGTGGATACTCAAGAGGGGGTGAATTGAGTTCCAATTAAAATTTCTGTTAAAATATTTTCTATTAAAATCCCACAATTTATAAAACAAGTTAAGATGTAGTGAATTTAAACAGATTTTAAATGTTCACTTAGCTTCTCAAAGATTGATTAGGTATCAGTTAATTTAACCACAAGATTGAACTAACTTTTGAAACTAACCTACTGATTTACAATAAGTGTAAACACTTGCAAATTTAACTATTTAAGTAACGTTAAAATGGTTTTTTATTTAAAAGTAACAGAAGCAGAATATAAAAGATATATGTAGTATAATTTAAAATTAAACTAAAAATGCACAACAGATATAACAAGATGTTCAGTCTCAAGCCGAGACTTAGTCCTCTCAAATTTATAGAAATTTGATCTACACCCTGGATCAGGGTGAACAACAGTTTACACAACTGTCCAGGCCTCGCAGGGACCTCTAACACAGTTCATTGTGGGAAACAAAACAAAGACCAGGCCACACAAAGATCTCTTCCACTGTTTTCGTGGGTAAACAAGAGTTAAGATATTTGGAGTGAGGATTTTGATATCCTCTAGTTTAGTGTAGGAGACAGTGTGTGTGTATGAAATACAGAGTAAACCACACTGCTTGAATGAAAATAAACAAATCACATAGAGAGAACATGTAAGAGTTTAGAATGATCTATTTATTAGAAATGCAGCTCTGGACTCATTGGATTGAGCAGAAATGCTTCTAAGTCCTTCTCTGGTTTTTCTGTTGAAAAAAATTATGTCGTAGTTCAGCTTGTGTTCTACAGGATTGAAGATGTTCTCTTGACTTCAGTTCCTCCAGTAGTGTAAGATTGCATGTGTTGGAACTTCTTTGAGGATCGTTCAATGTCTTCCTCACAGTTGTGCTCAGGATTTTTCTTTGGTTCAGTACAGAGCACTTCGCGTGTGTTATTGAATGTATGTTAAGGAGACTTCTTCTTTTTACTACAGCGGAGACTTCTTTTTTATTCCATGAGCACGGGCAATAGGAATGAATCCCTTTCCATAAGGAAGAGGTATGGTTTCCTGACATGCCAACAACTATCATTAAATTACATTAATTTCATTAAAAACATCAAATATGACCATTATCAATATTTAAATAATATTGACAAAAAATTTAAGAAATTATGTCACAGTTTTTTGTGTAAACGGTGTCTCCTTCACAGTAAATGCGTCACGGTATGTGGCTCATGGTATGTACTTCATGATTTCTGGGTCACGGTGTGTCCTTCCCGGTGTCTGGGTCATGGTGTGTCCTTCATGGTGTCTGGGTCACAGTGTGTCCTTCACGGTGTCTGCTTCTGTGTTTCTGTTCACAGTGTCTGCTTCAGTGTTTCTGTTCACTGTGTCTATTTGACTGTGACTGTGTTTTTCACACAATCTCTCTTACTGTGTCAAACATCACGGTGTCTTGATACTTTGGCAAATATCTATATTTAGACTTAAATAGTAATACCCAGAATATGAATTACGCTTAACCATTATAAAGTAAAAGAATTTGAAACATAAATACAAAGGTTTGATAATATAAGTGATATTTGTGATCATGCGAAAGATTTGTAAATAATGGTGAGATTAATTAACAAAAATGGGATATTCTATCATTAAAACAGGATGTGTAATTATTATTGAGATTTTTGATCATTAAAACATGAGTAATATATGAGGTGTCCAACAATCTACCCCTTTTTGATGATCACAAATCATGTATAGGTAAAATATAAATGAAATTCAATGTGAGAGAAAATGACATATATAATAACTGATTTAGAGAAAAATAGATTCTATAGTAACATATCTCTTCAGAATATTAATAATTGTACTCTTTCCCCCCCTTTTGGGATTATCAAAAAGTGAAACAGAAGTAATGGAGTGAAACAATGCATTTTCCATTAAAAACGTCCATAATACATGATACAATAGAAATACAAAAAACAACCCCATCAAAAAGAAATTAGTCACTTGAATCTTCAGGGATTGGCCTTTGACTTGCCTTTATCATCAGTAGGAGATGAAGCTGATGTAGAATAAGGTATAGATGTGGTTGACAAAGAAGTTAAGGGTAGACCTTCAAAAATAGAGGGAGATAAAGTAGGAGTTGTAGAAGATCTAGTCTGTGGTTGGTCAAGAATGACTGGCTAGATCTGAGACAGAGCTTGGCTGACTGATATGACAGTTGAGGCTAGGGTAGGTAGACCAATTTTGAGGGGTGAAGCAGCTGGAACAATGATAAAAGTACTCTTCACATGAAGATGCAACTTTATATGATTTATGAAATCAGTAATGATTTCTCCACCATATTTCATAGCCTTCTCGAAATCTTCTTTATTCTCCAAGAATTTGTCCAACAATCTGGTGAACTCTGTTAGCGTTTTAACTTGAGTTATAAAAGCTTGAGTCACTTGAGGGATTTTAAGGTTCTCCACAAGATATCTAAAGTGATCGGTCATGTCACATTTAGAGAAAATTTGGTTGAGATAGACATCAATATTCTTGGTGATATCCTGTTGAGCATCATTGGCAATATTTGAATGAATTCTAACCAAGTCCAATGCTCGATCACTGTTCTTAACCACTTTTAAAAAAGATGACAGATCCAAGCCACTGAAGGAATTCTGAAGTTCTTCCTTGATTATGGATCTCTGTAGAGAATCAACGAAACGAGGAACAGAAGGTTGAACAGAATTAAGAGAAGCATTTACAGCTATGGATATAACTTTGAGTTGTTTCAAAACTTTTTGCAGGCATCCATTGTACTCATCTCTGAGCTTATTCAAATTTTACACAAGCTCTCTCATGAGTTAAAACATCTTGGTGTGTCTTGTTTCAATATTATCATCAAAAGATATTAGATAATGATGCACTTGAGACACAATCTCTCTAGCAAGGGTGAAAACATCTGGTTCATGAGAAGAAGCATCAAGTGCAGGTGCAGAAGCAGGAGCAGGAACAGGCTCAAATCTTGAAGACAATTCATCCTCCAAGTCTGGTACCATATGTTTTAGGTTTTCAACATCAGCACTCAACATCTTATTTTCAACTCTGACTTCTTGAATTTCTCCAATCATCCTTGGTTGAATATGCAGAATAATATTTTCCAAGAGAATCGATGCATCTTCTTGAATCTGTTGAGTCACTAGATGAGGTTGAGAGGATATAATCTTCTCAACTCCTGCTAAAATAGTCTCTCTAAAGACATTAAGATCATCTTTAGTTACAAAATATTGTTGATCAGGTAAGGGAGCAGGAAGAGGTACATGTTATGGTTGCGATCTTGGTTGAGGTTCAGGTTGGGGCTCTAGTTCTGGTTCAGGTTCTGGGTGAGCTACTGACTTCAGTTGAAACACAGAAGAGAGATCCATTATAGTTTTAGTCACTTGTTGTGACTCATTCACATCATAAGATCTTGGGAAAAATATCAAGTGTACAGAGAGTATGACTCATCACCAGGTTCAGATTCAGATTCATCAGACTCAACTGGACTAGTCTCACGATTTTGAGGTTCCTCCCTCTCAAATTGTGCTTCCATTTCAGAGACTATAGGCTCAGCAACATGATCAAGATGAACAAGATCAGTTCTGATATCTTCAACCATTTATTTCCTTTCAAACTGGAAGGCATGTTCCATCCTCTCTTTAGTAGAGGGAATTATCTCAGGAACCAACTATTCGACAGGCAGTGCTTCCAGATTGGCTTTCTTTTCAACAGGGAATTCTTCTACACCAGCAGATTCTTCCATGGAGTTTTTGATCTGATTCTATTACTATAGAATCTCTTACATCCTCAGATTGGATATCCAGATTAAAAACTTATCTAGAAGTAGGAGCTTCTTCCTCACTAAGAACAACTGAAGGATCTACAGTCCTATCTTTTTCAATAGGATCTGCTTCCATTGGAGGTATTTCACCATCTTCTCTAAGTGGTACTTCAACAGCCACTTCCTCTTCTTCTTCATCAGAATCTGAGTATTCAGCCACTTCATCTAGTTCCAAACCAGGATTAGTAACATTCTTTGGACTTCTTGGATAATTAGCAGGATTATACATCTTATACAATTGATCATTATCCTCAACCCATTGCATCTTCCAGGTGTTCCAGTTAATTTTCATCCTTCTGATGATAGGCTTGGATAGGAAGAACTCAAAATCCTCTATCATTTCTTCATTCCATCCAACAATTCCTTTTACAACTAGCATGGCTGAAATCATCCTTGAGTAAAACAAGGAGGTGGATTTGGATGTGACTTTAATCAGCTCACATATATGGTTAAATACATACCTGCAAAGATTGATCTTATGTCCATTCTTCAACAGGTGAAAAAGGAACACATCCTAATACCTCATCACAGAAAAATATCCTTTTCTTGGACTAATCAAATTCTGAACAAATTTGAACAGTAGTCTTGTCTCCCCATCCAATTCAGCTTTTATATCCCTTCTCTTGGTGCCATTTCCAGTTAAGGCTTCGAAGGCATTCTCCAGATCAAATATGTCAGTTTTGGGAGGACGATCTCTTTGGTAATCATCAAAAATTACGTCATGAGGAATCCTCAGGCATGCAGCCCACAACCTTGAAGAGAATGAACACTTTTGTCCATTTATCCAGCTTGTTACCATATAGATTTCTCCAGTATCAAAATAAAACTTTACATATTGATAAAATTGAGATAACAACCTTGGATAAATCAGTCTATCTTGTCTAGAGAACCATTCAAACCATCCTTGCTCTCTTAATATTTTCAAGACCAAAAACTTGCTACACAACATCCACTTAGGGCAAATCTCTTTTTCAGGTACTATAGTATGGCTTACCATATTCGAATTGAGAGGTCCTTCAGGTGCTATCCTCAGAGATATCTTATTCTTCCTGTAACTACGCTTCTCAGGGATAGATGAAGACGAACAATTCATCCTTGGCATCCACTGATGGTTCGGGCGAGAGAGAAGAAGCGGTTCACAAGGTAAAGAAGGTTCGAGAGAGAGAGAGAGAGAGAGCAGGAGAGAGTTCGGGTGAGAGATCGGGTGAGAGATCGAGTGAAACCTTTATGTTTTATAATTTGGGAATTTCAAATGTCATAAAAACAAAAACACGTGAAATCAAATAGCTGTGAAATAAAAATTACCGCGATACGGGTTAAAAATAAATTTATAAATAATCTTCACAGTGAAACCGTGAGTAGGCATTATGGCGTGATAAAAACAGTCATCACAATGAGATAGTTGGTGGTTTTCACGGTGAGACATTAACCATTCTGTACAGTCATGGTGAGACAGTGAGTGAACTATTTTGTTACGGTGAGACAGTTAAGTGACAGACCGTGAACACAAGTGTTTACTGTGAGACAGTAAGCATGAAACAGTAACTGTAAAACATTGACCATGAAACCGTAAACTAAAATACAGTAATGTATTAAACATTAAGATCAGTAAGATACATATTTATGATTAATCATACCATGATAATATATGATGTAGTCTAATCTCTCATAATTTAATGATTTAGTGAATATATCAGTAAGTTTATATTCAATACCAAATAATTCTAAAGTGATATCACCTTTTTGGTAATGATCCCTCAAAAAGTGATGTCTTACATCAATATGTTTTGTCCTAGAATGTGAAATAGTATTCTATGAAATGTTAATATCACTTGTGTTATAACAATTTATTGGGACATTTCTGAATTAATATACATAGTCTAGTAATGTGTGTTTCATCAACAAAATTTGTGCACAACAACTACTAGAAGCTATGTATTTAGCTTCTGTAGTAGATAATGCAACAAAATTTTGTTTCTTAATACACCATGATACCAGTGACTTGCCTAAATAGTGACATGTTCTAGAGGTTCTTTTTCTATCTAACTTACATCCAGAAAAATCAGCACCAGAATAAATAACTAATTCAAATGATTTTCCTTTGAGATAGAATAGTCCTAAATTGGGAGTATGCTTGAGGTAATTGAAAATTCCATTTACAGCATTTAAATGTGACTCTTTAGGGTTTGCTTGAAAACGAGCACACATACACACACTAAACATAATATCAGGATGGCTATCAGTCAAGTAGAGTAGACTTCCAATCATTCCTCTATAAGTGGTTTGATCAACAGATTTTCCATCTTCATCAAGATCCAACTTACAGGTGGTACTCATGGGAGTGTCACTACATTTTGTGCTATACAATCCAAAACATTTTAAAATATATCTAGTATATTTACTTTGAGTTCAAATAATTCCATTATTGTTTTGAAGGATTTGAAATCCAAGAAAGAATTTAAGTTCACCCATTAAACTCATTTCAAATTCATTTTGCATCATTTTAGAAAAATCAGTACATAATGTAGTTTTTAAAGATCCAAAAATAATATCATCTACATAAATTTGTACTACTAAAACATCTTTAGAAATTTGTTTCATAAAAATAGTAGGATCAGCTATACCTTTTGTAAAACCGTTGGAAATTAGAAAAGTACTTAATCTATCATACCAAGCTCTTGGATATTGTTTTAAACCATATAAATCTTTTTATAATTTGAAAATATGATTTGGAAAATGAGAGTTTGAAAATCCAGGTTGTTGTTTAACAAAAACATCCTCAAGAATATACCCATTTAAGAATGCTCTCTTAACATCCATTTGATATAGTTTGAAATTTAGATGTGCAACATAAGAAAGTAAAATCCTAATGGATTCAAATCTAGCTACTGGAGCAAAAGTCTCCTCATAGTCAATTCATTCTTCTTTACTATAGCCTCATGTAACTAGTCTAGCCTTGTTTCTAACTATATTCCTAGATTCATCTACTTTATTTATAAATACCCAATTAGTGCCTATGGTGAAAGTGTCCTTAGGTATTTTTACTAGTTTCCATACATTATTTCTTTCAAACTGATTGAGTTCTTCTTTCATATCAATTACCCAAAATTCATCATTAATAGTATCATCAATGTTTTTATGTTCAAGTTGTGACAATAAGGCTTGATGTTCAACCTGATTTCTAAGGGAAGATCTAGTCTGTGTCCTTATATCAAGATTACCAACAACAACATCTAAAGAATGATTCTTTAGAATTCTAGTTGATCTAGTAAAGGTAGGACTAGAAATTTCAGGTTCATCTATAGGTTTGGGTTCATTAGGAGCAGATTCTGAAATATTTCCAGAACTGGTTGTCTTTACAACAGGTTCATTGATTTTATCATTAATGTTCATAATAGATAAATCTTCTTCAAGATTTTCAAGAGATGACTTGGGCTCATGTGGATCAGTTTCATCAAATTTGATGTGAATAGATTATTCCACACATTTGGTTATTTTATTAAAGACTCTATAGGCTTTTATAGTTAAAGAATAACCAAGAAAAATTCCTTTATCACTCTTAGAAGCAAACTTATCAATATTATCCTTTGTATTAAGAATATGAACATTGTAGCCAAAGACTTTAAAGCAACTTACTTTGGGGTTTCTATTGTTCCATAACTCATATGGGTTCTTCTTGACAACAGGTCTTTTCAAGACTCTATTAATAATATAACAAGCTGTATTCATAGCCTCATCCCAAAAATAAATAGGAAGGTCATATTCATTAAGCATGGTTCTAAAAATTTCTTGAAGGGTTCTATTTCTTCTTTCTACTACACCATTATATTGAGGTGTCCTAGGGGCATAAAAGTTGTGAATATAGCCATTGTGTGAGAAATAAGATTCAAACTCATTATTTTCAAACTCATGGCCATGATAACTTATTAGGGTCTTAATCTTAAGTCCACTATGGTTTTCTACAGACTTGGAGTATTTAATAAAGTAAGTGCAAGCTTCACTTTTGTGAGCTAAGAACTATACCCAAGTATGCCTAGAAAATTCATCTACTAAGACATAAATATAGTGCTTCCCATTTAAGCTAGAAACTCAAGAAGGTCCAAACAAGTCCATGTGAACCAAATCGAGAGGTTGAGAAGTTGGCACTTCTTTCTTTGTTTTGAAAGAGATTTTGTGTTTCTTTCCCTTTTGACAGGGATTACAAACTTTGTCATTTGGAAACTCATGTTCGGGTAAGTCTCTAACTAAGTTCATCCTAGATGGTTTTCTAAGTCGGTGTATATTGCAGTGTCCTAATCTCCTATTCCATAACCAAGACTCTTTATGAAAATCATTTAAACAAGTAATATTTTGATTAGGTAAAGAATTCAGATCAACAACATAAATATTCTCTTTTCCCAAAGCAGAAAATACTAAAACATTTTTAGAATTAAAAACATTAAAAGAATAATTTTCAAACCTGACATTAAAACCAACATCACACAATTTGGAAATACTTAACAGATTATATTTAAGTCCATCAACAAATAAATCTTTAGAAATTAAAACTGAGTTAGTGTTACCAATTTGTCTAAGGCTGATGATCTTTCCATTATAATTGTCACCAAAGGTGACATAGCCTCCAACAACCTTTATTAGACTTTTAAAGCATGAGTAATCTCTAGAAATATGCCTTGAACATCCACTGTCCAAGTACCATATCTTCTTATGGGAACTCTTCAAGCAGGTTTCCTACAAAACAGATTTAGATAGGAAATGACTTTGGTACCCAGATCATCTTGGGTCCAGATATGTTAGCAATCATTGATTTTGGTACCCAAATTTGTGTTATGGGTATCATATAATTTGAGTCAAAATATTTTGAATTATAAACACTATTTTACCTATAACTATGTGAGTAACTAGTAGAAGCAAATGAATTTCCGAAACATGAACTAGTAGAATTTTGTCCAGATTTAAGAATAAATCCATTATTAGTAATGTGTCTCTGTCCAGGTTGGTAACCTATTCTAGTAGCATATTTTGGTGCCAATTGATTTCTTAGAATTTGAGATAGAGTGCCCTTTCCATTTGTGAATTTATATAAGTCCTTTCTATGTTGCTCATTAGACATTTCCAATTATTTATTTTCCTTTAAAATTTGAGAATTATTTTCTTTTTCAATATCAAGAGCAGATTTAACATTCGAAGTGAGAGCATGCTATTTCTTTAATGATGTGTATTTATCCTTAAGTTCATTGCATGTCTCTTCCAACATATTAAAGTATTCGAATAATTCCTCACTAGTATTGTTTTCAGAATCCAAATCCGATTCAGTTCCAGAATAATAGAAATTTAAAGTAGGAGTATCTAAGGTTACCTCAGATGTGTTTGTCATGAAACACATGTTGGCACGATTGTTTTTAGAATCAGACATTTCAGATTCAGTTGTACTATCATCAGAAGCACCCCAGGTAGCCTTCATAGCTTTCTTGTAATTATTGTCCTTGTAATCATATTTCTTTTTGAACTTCAGTTTTGGAAAGTCTGCTTTTATGTGAACTTTTCTTTTGCATTCATAGCAGACAACTTCATAATTTTTATCAGCTTTATTCTAGTCCTTTTTCCAATGACCTTTACTACTATACTTTCCTTTGTAATTTAATTTTCTAAAGAATTTCTTCTTCTTAAAAAACTTCTTAAATCTTCTGGCTATTTGAGCCATCTCATCATCACTATCTTAATCCTAATCTTCACTAGTTGAGATTTCAGTTTGTATTTGAACTTTTTCTTTGTCCTTTCTCTTAGAAGTAGTAGATTTAAATGTTGCAGACTTTATTTTTGGTTCATCATCTTCCTCCTTATTCACTTTGAGTTCTTCCTCATACATCATTAATTTACCAATAAGCTCTTTGACAGTCAGAGCTCCAAGGTCACATGATTGTCTAATTGAAACAGATGTGCCTCTCCATTGGACTGGAAGACGTCTCAGTATCCTCATAATTTGTTCCTTTGCTGGAACAACTTTACCAAGTGAACTCATTGTATTCACTATCTCATTGAACCTGAGATACATATCAGAAATAGGTTCATTAGTCTTCATTTTGAAATTATCATATTTAATAGTATATGTATTCAATATTATTTCTTCAACATTAATTGTTAATTCATGAGAAACACCCAAAGTATCCTATATTTATAAGAAGTTTTGCAAGCATATATTCTATTAAATTCCTCATCTTCTAATGCACAATACAAAGCATTCATAGCTTTAGAGTTATTATTGTAAGCTACTTTAGTAGGTTCATCCCAAGTTGTTCACTTAGTTTCCGGAATTTTATATTGAGATTCTATAGCAGTCCAGATATCAAACCCCATTCTTTCCAAATGAATTTTCATTTTATGTTTCCACTGGGCATAGTTGGTACCATTAAAGAAAGGTGGTCGGTTAGTAGTAGCACCCTCTAGTATATTTTCCATAGCTAGATTTTAGAAAATAGTTTTAAAGAGATAAAATTTAGAACTAACAGAAATTTAAGATCTTTAAAGATGCAACTAAATCACAGTTGAAAAATAGAGTGTTTTGAAAACATTTATAAATAACAAACAACCTTTGATACCAAATGTTGGTCAGAGTGGATACTCAAGAGTGGGGGGTGAATTGAGTTCCAATTATAATTTATGTTAAAATATTTTCTATTAAAATCCCCCAATTTAAAAAACAAGTTAAACAATAGTGAATTTATAAAGGTTGTAAGTGTTCACTTAGCTTCTCAAAGATTGATTAGGTCTCAGTTAATTTAACCACAATATTTAACTAAATTTTGAAACTAACCTACTGATTTACAATAAGTGTAAACACTTTCTAATTAAACTATCAAAGTAACTTTAAAATGGTTTTGTATTTCAAAGTAACAGCAGCAGAATATGAAAGATATATGTAGTATACTTTAAACATAAACTAAAAATACATAGCAGATATAACAAGAGGTTCAGTCTCAAGCCGAGACATATTCCTCTCAAATTTATATAAATTTGATCCACACCTTGGATCGGGGTTAAAAATAGTTTACATAACTGTCCAGGCCACGCAGGGACCTCTACCATAGTTCTTCGTGGGAAACAAAACAAAGACCATGCCACAAAAGGACCTCTTCCACAGTTGTCATGGGAAACAAGAGTTAGGAGTATTAGAGTGAGGATTTTGATATCTTTTAGTTCAGTGCAAGAGATAGTGTGTGTGTATGATATACAGAGTACACCACACTGCTCGAAAGTAAATAAAAAATCACTTAGATAGAACAAATAAGAGTTTAGAAAACTCTAGTGATTAGCAATGCAGCTCTGGACTCGTTGGATTTAGCATAAATTCTTCTGAGT
Source organism: Viscum album (assembly GCA_963277665.1). NCBI lineage: Eukaryota > Viridiplantae > Streptophyta > Magnoliopsida > Santalales > Viscaceae > Viscum > Viscum album. The sequence goes on along the minus strand of OY728128.1, from coordinate 1,127,334,231 downwards.
CCTTCTCTGGTTTTTCTGTTGAAAAACAGAGTGTCGTAGTTCAGCTTGTGTTCTACAGGAGTGAAGATGTTCTCTTGACTTCAGTTCCTCTAGTAGTGTAGGATTTCATGTGTTGGATCTTCTTTGAGGATCATTCAATGTCTTCTTCACAGTTGTGCTCGGGATTGTTCTTTATTTCAATAAAGATCACTTCTCATGTGTTATAGAATTTATGTTGAGGTTGGTTCTTCTTTTTACTATAGTTGAGACTTCTTTTTTATTCCACGAGCACTAGAAATAGTAATGAATACATTTCCATAAGTACGAGGTACGGTTTCCTGACATGCCAACAAATATCATTGAATAACATTAATTTCATTAAAAAAATCAAATATGACCATTAGAAATATTTAAATAATATTGACAAAAACGGTAAGAAACGGTGTCACAGTTTGTTGTGTAAACGGTGTCTCCTTCACGGTATGTGTGTCACGGTATGTGGTTCACGGTATGTGGCTCATGGTATGTCTTTCATGGTGTCTGGGTCAAGGTGTGTCCTTCACCGTTTCTGGGCCACAATGTTTCCTTCACGGTGTTTGGGTCATGGTGTGTCCTTCACAGTGTCTGCTTTAGTGTTTCTGTTCAGGGTGTCTGGTTCAGTGTTTCTGTTCACGATGTCTATTTTACTTCGACTGTGTTTTGCACACAGTCTGTCTTAATATGTCAAACATCATGGTGTCTTGATACTTAGGCAAATATCTGTATTTAGACTTAAACAGTAATACACAGAATATGAATTAAGCTTAACCATTAGAAAGTAAGAGAATTTGAAACAAAAATACAAAAGTTTGATAAGATAAGTGAGATTTGTGATCATGCATAATATTTGTAAATAATAGTGAGATTAATTGACAACAATAGGATTTTCTATCATTAAAACATGATGTGTAATTATTATTAAGATTTGTGATCATTAAAACATGAGCAATACATGAGGAGTCCAACAGTAACCAATGGAACACACCTCAATTTAGCAAGAACAATATGCCCACCTGGTCCTCATCTCTCTTAGAATTTTTCAAAAGGTATGTCAACTACATTAGACATGAAGAGTGTTGGAAAATCCCATGCCGGGTAAGTATAAAAACATCTAGAAGGACACCCTAAAACCACTATGAATATATACTATAGAATAATATTCAGCTCATCAAAAGTATATGTCATTGATATATATAAAAATAACATCTTCATATACTAAAAGTAGACATATTTTTTAAAGGTATGGTCACAATCATAAATCCATCCAGGGATTACAACTCAAAGGTTCCATACAAAACTCATCTGGGTGAACACCCTCCGTGATTCAGATAGAATTGATGGTATCTGTATAATATGTTGTGATCATAAGGTATATCTATTAAATTACATGATCTATTTCGATATTGAATGATAAATATATGGGGATCACACCCAAAGACATGGTGTTTACTAATAACCTAATCTGGATTAACCTGCTAAGTAGGGCATCAATGCTAGTAATGTATAGGTCACAGAGATACCAAGAAACCCACCTGGGGAAATGATAATGATGATGGACGATCTCACTATGGGCCTCATAGAGATATCCCTACAACTCTATATGAGACTATATTTCCTCATATGAGATCACCATCCTAGAAACTAGAAACAATTTCATTAAAACCCTCTGGGAAATTATTAAGGGAAAATTACAAAACCAAGCATTTCTAAGATTAAAAGGACAATAATATCAAAGAATTATTCAGAAAAGTACATTGTGTGTAGTGGAATTACATGACATTTACCTCTTGAACTAGGATCTATGTGTGTAATATGACTTGTGCCCATGTCTTTGTCCCTGTAAAAGGATCACGATGTGTGTCCCACCACATATAGAGTGTGCGCTACACAGTCTCCTGGGTTTGAACCACCTGTACATGTTGATCCACCTTCTCGGGTGTACGTGGTATGTGGCATGGCCCATATGGTATGTAACACTACCTGAATTAATTTGAATTTACACCCTCTACACATTGAGATGACGAATTAGTGGTTACATGGTGTGCGGTATGGATCACACGATGTGTCATCCTTAACAATCCACAAAAACCATATAAGCTTCTCTAAGGGTCCCACATTGCATATAGTTCCATATTATATTCCGTTTATCCTAGGATATTATAGAATACTAGAATTAAATCCCACATTATCATCCACACCATCCCCAATGTGTGTCTCACTAGAAAACACGGATATGATGTTTGACTACAATTGAAGTTGCAGATCACTAAGTTTCGACCATCAAATACATTTGAAAAGTGGTTGGAATTGGTCCTCGTCTCTATCGCACACACTGCTAAAATTCTGTAGGGATCTCAAATATACCTCCAATCCATCACCACATTAATAATAGCTCTATCATATCATTAATCCATTCCAAAATCTATAATATCAATCTCATGCACTATGAAATGGGTGTGAAATGATTAGTTATTTGGTATTTGTTGAACCCCTAGAAAAAATGAATGTAGGTGATGAAGAAATGATGAATGGTGGGAGAAAACCATGAAAAACTAGTGAGGAAAAAACATTAGCAATGTTTAAGTTGGTCTCTATTTTTATGTTAGAATGAAGAAATAATATCAAAATAAATAAACAATTTTTCCCAAATTCTCTAAAAAAACCAGAAAATGAAATATTACTAATTAGAGAATCAATAAATTAGTTGATAGATTCATGTTCATAAACGGATAATAAGATATGGCTAAATACATATAATAAAATTTCTTCCTTGAGAAGAACCATTCATTGATGAATAATGAAACAAAATTTTTGTTGTTGGGGAGATCCTTGAATTCTGTGGGAACAATGATCCTTGATCTTGATTAGATTTGATATCGTAGACAAAGAATGCTCTACTCTATAACTCTCTATATATATGCAAGGTTATGTGGATAAAACTTCTTATTGGTCATAAAACATATTTTTATACCATAAAAGGTAATGGAATATAAATTAAATAAATAAATAAATAATTTTATTCTTTTAATTATCTGCCTACAATGGTGATGAATCTGAATGTTATACTCTCTCTATGGTTATGTCACACCTAGGATAAATCCCACAGTATGAACTCAATCATGGAATAATAATTTCAATATGAATTACCATTTAGATATTATTCCACATTTTTTGGAAATCGTCATTCATGTGCATTTAATATATCTAATATATTTCAAAAATTATTTCCGGGAACACTGGGCCACATAATCTCATGTGTCATAGTTCCTAGCTCCAAAAATAATACATATAATGTGGTGAGTAATTAATGGAAAAATATATCAATAAATTTTTCACCACCTTATTGATTTACATCTATATAAATCAAAACTAAACACTATACATTGTGATTTGGGTACTGTAATACCCAATAATTTTAAAATATGAATATCATAATCGATAGGGTGTATAAGACACAACAACAAGAATATAAATGAATATAACATACCAATAATTTATGATATATTTACACTTTTATAAATTTAATCTCTTAAATATAATATATTATATGAAAATATATGAGTTTATCTTACATTACACACAACACAATGTTTATCTTTATCTATACGGAACACAGAGTTTATTGTACATTACAAGAAACACTGATTGAAAAAAATGTGAACTATTATTAAAATATTATTATTTAATAGTTATTTCCTCACCATTAAATGGGATACAATGAATAATATTTAATAACTAATGAAGATATATGGTTGAATTCATTAGTTTCCAATTAATAATAAATGAATACCAAAACAATCTTCATATAAAAGGAATTATTTCATAAAAAATTGTAGTTATAACCCAAAAGTGTTTTATTATAATAAATTAATTTAATTAATATTAGTGGATTATATTAATTAATATTATAAATTATATAGTAAAAAAATTATATTGATTTAATAGATTTGATATGTATAAGATAAGAAAATAATCTAATTTTACGCACAGAAAGTTTTATTTTTCAAAAGGTAGGTTTTCCACATTTTAATGCTGCACTTGTTTTAAAAATAAATTTAGACACCTGTATATATTTTAATTGAAAAAAAAAATTAATTTTTTTAATATGAATTTCAAAATTATCTTCAGGTTAATTTTTGTTATAAAAAGTATAATTTATATGAATAGTTAAAAAATAATGGAATTTAATTGAAAATAGTCTTTTCGTATAAATAATTTATAATGAAAAATTATATTTTTAATTTTATTTAGAGCCAAATTGTTAAATTATACAAATATTAATCCAATTTAGGTCATTTTAATCTTTTTATTATGGAATTTTGATATAAAACCATAGTAACCTTTTGTACAATTTCATTTTAAACCCCATCTTTCTAGCCACGCCTATGGACATAATTTTAAATTAAATTATTCAAATTAAATTATTTTACTTTTGAGAAATGGATTAAATAATTTTAATATTCATTTTTTATAATATCTAATTTGGTCAACTTATGTTTTATCAAAAACTATAGGTGAAAATAGTTAAAATTAATTATGTTGATTAAGTTATAAATGGGTTTACTTAGTTGTTGAACATAGAATATAACTTATAATAATGGCCTAAATCCTATCCAAAATCAATTAAGTGTACATATTTAGACCTTATTCCTTTTTAGATCTAGTTTTTTACATTATTTTATCCAAATTATATGAAAAAACTTGGGTACACATAGCTTGATTTTAAAAATACAATGTGTGTCCTCTCCCTCACTTATAAAGGGCCTCCCCCTCTACTCTACATTTCACAACATCAATATAATTTATTTTAGAAAATAAATACAAAAATAACTCCCGAAATTCAATCCCCTAATCCTATAATCATTATTTATGAATGATATAATCTCTTTGAATATTTTAGTGCAAACCTAAGGAGGGTACCCAAAAATAGGTAATGTTCTTATAAAAGTGTTTTAGTTATATTTACTTCAACAACTCAACCAATTAATGATATACTTTATTTATATAATATCCTCTATATATTAAAGATAATTATTTTTTTATGTTAATTCCACATGCTAATACTTTACCCAATTCTATTAAATGGGTTATGAAATATTCATCAGTGTGTACAACAGACTACCACCACGCGAACCAATGTCATTCATTTTTTTATTACATCCTCTCATAGTTCTGAATAATAATTTATTTATAGTTTATATATGATATATATGATATTTATTAAGTTATTATTATTTTTCATTTATTATATCACACATACCGTCAAGGATCAATTTTTTTGTAATATAATATCATCGCTCATGTGTACAAAGTAATATTGCCATACAGGTTGATTTGATTCATTCATGTATTACATGGAATGTAATAATATGTAATTTTAAAAAATATATGGTATATATTTAATAATAATAATACAAAACTTATAATATATAAAAATATCATTTAATTTTCTTTCTTTCAATAAGACAATAAAATCGAAACATCATTCATACATACATAAAATTTACAATCTCTATGAATGGTGTATTTCATTTTCTATCAAACAAATATTATGAAATACTCTAGATACATATATATAATGAATAAATATGATATTAAAATCATGTTTTAAATACTATATAATATTAAATCCTAAAAAATGTATGACAAAAAAATAATAAAAATTCAAAACATACTGGAAAAAACTAAGTAGTTAAAACCCGAAATGAATAAAATAATGAATTATTATTATCTAATGGGTGATCAGATATCATAAAAGGGTGATATAATAAATAATAAATTATAATATGGATGTTTTAATGTTTAATAAAATTATAAAATCCATTATATAATATTTACATAGATTTTAACCCAAAGGAAGTGTAAGGGTGGAGGTTCCGTCTCAATTTCGTTTCTTTAAGATATATTGTAATGTTATACACCTAAATTCAATTATATGGTGTATATGATTCCTATTAAACATGTAATATAAATTAAAAAAATTATTTATGGTATTTTAAAATTAATTTTGAATTATTTAATCTATTTGGATTTGATATAAAATATACAATGTAGCGTGGGATTTTATAACTCAATTTCAACGCATTGGAATAAACATCAACATTATTAATCATTCCCTGAAAAGATTATTTATGTAAATAATTTTGATTATACTGTGTTTTATTTCCACTTATTTTATGTTTATTTATTGTTAATATAAATAAATTACTCATTTATAAATTCTAACTTCATTGTTATAATTATTTTAAGGTTTATTCCACAATATCATTATAATCAAGATTATTTAATCTTCAATACTAGTTGGAGGAAATTACTTGTCCATTTCCAAATAAAACATACCATTTTCTTACAAACAGGTTATTAATTACTCTTTCATGTAATTGCACCATTTTATTACTCTTTGTTAATTAAATTGTTTTATAAAATTTTTTCAACAAAATGCGACATCATTTCTCTCTTTGGTCAGAAATATGTTTTCTTCCAAAACCATGTATTCTTAAAATATTTTAAAAATCATATTATATTTTGAAAAACGATTTAATAAATAAAATTTCACAAATTTTAACACTTTAAACAAATAAAAAGAATATTATATCAAATTCCAAAAAATTATCCTCATTCCTTTTACCAAAAATGTGAAAGAAATATTCATGTCATTTTCTGAATAAGGCACATTCCTAACCATTTAATAGTGTAAAAGGAATATTCTTTTTACCATTATTTAATGTATATAATTACCCAACATAAATGAAATAATTTATTTGAATATTCATTTGGATGTTTAAGTAGAAATTTTTAAAAATTTATTTTAAAATTATTTTCAATGAAAAGTTTGTAAATATTTTTTTTCAAAATAAAAATGATATATTCAAAAAGAATGTCCTTAAAGAAATTTTTTATTGTAATTATATTAATCAATGAAAAATCCTTTATTCTTACACAAATTGTTTTTGTTGATACCATCCTTATTCTTCCTCTACATGATTTATGGTTATTATGAATGAGGAAAATTTTGATATTCACTTACTTTTTTCATTTTGTAGTCATTAAGACCCTTAAAATATTCCCTTTCTTGTGATCATTAAACATTAAATTTATGATAAATATCTTAAGTAATTATCATGGAAATTTTAATTTCCATAACTGTATACCATTTTTACATATTTTATTCACATTGAAAATTATTTTTTTAATTGTGTTAATATTATTAAATTTATATATTTTACTCAACACTGATATTGGATGATACAAGTCACTATTCATTAATTAAAATGATTATTTTCTATATAAGGACTTATTTGAAGATATTTTTATGGGTGGGGATCTATAGTAGACCTAATTTGTTTACATGATAATGAAATCATTTTAATGATAAACAACATAATTGTGTTCCAAATCTAGAATCAAACAGTTTATTTTCTTGAGGAAATTAGGCACATACTTAAATATTATATAATAAAAATAAAAAAATTTAATTAATTATTACCAATCTTATTAGTATCCTTCATTATATTCTTAGTATATGTAATCACATGAGGATATACATCAATGAATCAGGTGATCTAAAATCCATGTAAAAGGATGGACAATGGACATGAATCAATATAACATTAGCGAGAGTCATCATAATAATCATATCATAAGAATATGATTATAATAAAAATCACGAGGGAATAAATGGATAAATCAATGGAATGTTTCAATACATAAAAATGAAACATCATGTCTTTGTTGTCAAATAACACACATAGTTTTGAAAAATCCAGCATCATGTTCACACATAACATATGTACATAATCATAAAATCATCATTTGGGAAAAGAATAGAATCAACTTCATGAAAATTTTACATTATGTCATTAGATACATAATTTTTTCAATGAATTGGAGGGATATATATTTCTAGGCCCACATGTCACATCACAACATTTAAATAATCATGTGTTCCACATAGATCATATATCAATCAAATTAAGGATGTAATCCCAAGGAAGAGAAGGTGGTTCATAAGAATTTCATAAATCATATTTTGATTAATAAAATATTTTTATCTTAAATGAATAAGGGAAGTCATACTGGGAAATAAATAATTATTATTCTCGAGTGGACAAGAAGTTTTTCACAAAGATTAAAATAATATTTTTTTGAATTTGAAGTCACCAAAAAATGAAATTTTATAGAAAACCATATGATATGGTAGAAACATGTTGGTCCTATAAGAAAAAGGGAAAGGAAATTTTAAAATCATAATATGAACATTCTTACCATGTAATAGAGAATATCACAAAAAAAGAATTGGCTTTGAGAGTTCGTTTACATTAATTTTTACTTATTATCATCACTTTTTATCATATAGAATAATAAACAAATATTTATTAAAAATATAATACATAAGTGAATTATATTCAATTATAAACAAATATAACAATTTTAATCATTGAATTATATTTCTTATTTTTCGATGAAACTCATGCCTTTTGATATCATGCTTTTCATAAAAATTTCATGTTTCTCTGTGATTTATCTATTTCATTAAATATATTTTATACATTATTATAATTAATTATATAATATTATAATTCATATGATTACATTTTTATATATTATATATAGTTTATAAAATTATTTCATGATGATCATTATACGTGTTGACATGAATATGTATCTATAGGCGGTTAACCAACCTTTGAAATCAAATTGTTTGGAGAGTGGGAATGAGAAGTTTAAAATTTATATATACAGTCTTATGATACCTATAAAAGGTAAAAATCATTTATATATAGTTAAATAACATTCTAATGAATTCTATTAAGGTTTTTCTGTAAATGGTTTTGGGGACAAATAAATAAAAGGGAAATAAGAAAGAAAAATAGAGAGAGTAGTGGATTGGAACTTACTTAATACTCGACATAGATTCTCTTCTGTGACACTATAAATCCGGCATTATTGGATTTAGATTATAATATAAAGTCCGTAGGTATTTTAAGAGTATTAATAGGGAATATGTTGTTATATATTTTGCTTTATAATGCGTGTAATTATTGTGTTACAAAGGAGAGGGAGAGGGGTTATTTATACTTTAGAAGATGGTTGTTTTATAAGGTCCTAACATTAAACATTACATAATCTTGAGATAAGTCAACAATTAACAATGAGGGTCTTTTTAAGTTTATAGTTTTATGAAATTAAGTCATAACCCATACATAACAACTTAAATATTATAAGTATACAATTATAATCAATATCCATTATTTTCAAAATACAAAATCTATTTAAAAAGAAACATGGTATCATTTCATGTTTTTATAGTATAACATTCCCTTGATCCCATCCTTGACTTTATTTGTCATTATGTACTATGAAATCATTTTAAAACATGGGATGAGAATAAAAATATAATTATGTAATATAAAATATTAAATAAAAATGTTGGTCCATGAATATTTAAAACCCATGAAAATATTTTCACAAATTTATTGTTTTCACACATAATACATAAACTACTTAGATTACATCATGAAACCATAAGAGTCCTAAAAACAAAATAGAAATCATAAAACATAAGGGTAACTTTTGGAATCCATATCATACATACATTGTAGATTTCACAGATACATAGGGAGTAAGAATCATGGTTACGTTTGAAATAACCATAAAAATATATTCCCTAAATATCTCAGGACAAACTTTATCATTTAACTCCATCTCATTACACAATAAATTAGAGAGCTATCATGAGCACACCCTCCATCAGTTTATCATGGAGCCACCCATATATATATATGCAATGCCAAAGAACCTTAACATAGTAATAACACATAACCATTCATAAAGGACAAATAACATTTCCACATTGTAATCATGAAGATATCATTTAAAGTTTTTGATATAATCAATTCATTCTAAAAAATACATTTAAAACATTTTTAAAGAAGATTTTTGAATCGAAATGTCCCATTACAGAGTGAAACTATTAAAGGAATTAAAATGTTTTAACATTAATTTCTATATAAATTAATCTTTAAAACCATTTAGAAAACATAGACATTAATGATTATGGAGGTTCATGATATAATATGTTAAAACATATAATATTATAAGAATAATTAGATTAATGATATAATATATCAAAGGGAAGTATATACACCATATAAAAGTGAGTCGGTGCATTACAATAAATAAGTCTCAATGGTATGTAAATTGAGATGAAATTCTATACAAAGATATTATTATTAGATCAAGGATAAATCAATGAGATAATTATGTGTGACAAATATAAATACACCCAATATAAATGGATATTCAGTGTAAAACTATATGAAGTAATTCAAAAATATTCATGGAAAAACAAAACCAATGACATGGATATTTTACTCAATGATAGGAGATTGAGTTAAGATTTCCCTTAAAAAGTTAATTTTTGGAAGAATATAGATCTATTTTGTGTATTCAATATAAATACCCATAAATGAAGTATATATAAAATATAGGATATCCAAATTCATTTCTCATATAATCATAGCATTTCATAATAATAATGTATAATATTAACGCAAAGAATGGAAATTGGGTTAAGAAGTTCCTTACGAAGTCTGTATAAATGATATAAGAATTTAGCAAATGGGGTGATTATGTAGAGAAATAGTGTATCCGCACAAATTTAAGTGGAAACATAAATAAATAAATAGTGATTACGCACATAATAATGGCATAATATAATCAACTAAGTATGTGTAAAACCCAAAGAGTGAAAACTGAGTTTAGAAATTCACGTAGCTTATATCAGACTTGTTTCTTTCATTCATTAATTCCTTGAATAATAAATATTGTATTATTTATACATTCTATATAATATTTTAAATTTTTATAATTCATTATATATAACTTATTACCATGTTATAGAAATTAGATATTTATTTGAGCTCATATCGGATGTTTTGTTATGTTCAATACTTGAGTAAAACATGAAACTTGTTTGATGTTAACTGTCCATATGGTCAATAGTAAATCATCTCTAGAATATTATCCATGATTTAAATATTATATATATCTAGTATATATTTATTTATAATTTTAATAATATTTGGATATTTGAAATAAAATACATTGTTCATGGAGACAGTAAGTCATACATATGCATGAACACAACATTCATTTTTTCGTATTAAAATAATAATAATCATATGATATAAATGTTTATTACAATACCAGTATTATATTTATGTCATGTATTTGTCATAGTTTTAATGAAACCACAATTTATATATTCCATGTATTGAATAAATGAGTCATATCACTTTAAGTGTGCGGTATCCCACTCTTCTTCAAATGAAATTATCGTATTTAATATAAGGACCCATCCATAAACATTAAATAATCCTAAATTAAATGAATAATTCACATTGAGGGTATTTTCAGGATTAGTGTTTTAGTGAATTAGGCCATAAATATTTATATATCAACTTGAAGATTACAATTAGACACAATTACTTAGTAACTATTTTTTCAGAAAAAAAACATGTCTAGTTCTATGTTTTAGATAGCATGTCTTTTCCTTTATCTCATACTTGACCCTTATTCATCTTTAAATCCTGTGGAAAACATTTCAAAAAGTTGGGATGATCATAGAAAGCTCAGTAGGTGATATAAAATATGAAATTAAAACATTAGCCCATAAATAATTAAAAACAATCAAACCATACTTTTTAAGCATAACATACCTTATGAAATCATAAGATTTATGAATGACACACATATATCATAAAAAATAAAATTAACTTATGGAATACATAAAATAATTACATTGTATCTACCACAGCTACGTAAAGAGTTATGTTGGAATACCCATTATAGTATACTCCCTAAATCTCTTAGGAGAAACATTAACGTTTACCTCTGTCACATTAACCAATGCATTAGAGAGCTATCTTGGGTTCACCTACCCCAGGATTATCACAGAATAACTCATATAAATAAATAATTCCCAAGAACCATACCACATTCATAACACATAAAAAATAAAGGGAGGATAACATTTCCACATTTTATTCACAATCTATCATTTAAATATATTTTCATAACCAATACATTATAAAACCATTTTCAATACCAAAATTCCTAAAAGAGTTTATGGTATTTATTTTCATTTTAAAAACATTATGGATTGTTATGGAAGCCAAATATCAAATAATACTCGTGGCGACAGAAATTTTGTTATCACCGTTTATGTTAAAAAGAAGCATTATTTTTTTTCATTTAGTAAAACACAACATAGAAAAATATTCCCTTTGAATGAAATTAAAATTTAAAGGTGTTTATACATCTTATATAATAAATTCATGTATTAATACAAAATTTGTCTCAATGAAAGGAGATTGGGACAAATTTCCTTAAAAAGACCATATATTTAGATTAAGGACAAATAAATTACATGATTATGTGTTACAATTAAAAAAACAACCAATGTAAGTGGATATTAAGTGTAAATCAATCATAGGTCATTCACATATTCATAGCATGACATAAACAAGATTTAGATTTTTAACTCAATGAATTGAAATTGGGTAAAGAAGTTCCCTTAAAAAAATTTGACAGCCTAAAAACATCAAATAAAAGTTTAGAAAAAGGGTTGATGAGATAGAAAATAGTATCTTATAACTTGGACATAAAATTAAAAGGAATAAATATATATAATAAAATATCCAAACATAATAAAGTAAAAATTAAAATACATAACATAAATTTATTCTTCTAAAAAGAGGAGGGTGAAATGTGCTCTTACTGCAATGGTAACTTACGAAACATACACCACATTAAAGAAGAGTCATAAAATGAAGATGTAAATACCCATAAATTAGTGTATATTATAGAAATAATGCAATAATGGGAAGTACATACACCACAAAAAAGGAAATAGTGGAAAATATAGCATGAATATCATGTGAATAAAATGTGAGATAAAAACCCTTACCACATTGTAATCAATCGAGTCGTATGAACAAAATTTAATAACCACAAAATGAATCAAAAAATACCTTGAATTTAAAAATAATATATATAATATATATCTAATGGCAGTATAAAATACACCACATGAAATAAATTAGTGGCGAACAATGGAAATCTCATGGAATTAAAAGTTAGATAAGAAACCCCTTATCTCGTGTCTGAAAAGACTCGTTTGTAACTTATTATTCCTGAATAATAAACTTAATTTAATTTTTAATTAATTAATATCCTTTTTCAGTTTTATTATTACTTTTAAATCACTTATTACCATGTTATTAACATTATGTAATCATTTATTTTAATAATGGTCATTTTTTCGATATTTGGTACTTGAGTAAAAAATGAACACCTTATAATTACATGTTGTCCATGTTGTCAAAAGTCCATTATCTCCATAATGATATTCATTATTTATATATCATATATATCATATATATCCAGTATATATATGTATTTATAATGGTATATAATATTTAGTGGTAAGAAATGAAATGCATCGTTCATGGAGACTGTAAGTCGTACGTACGCAAGAACGCTACTTTAATTTCTATTTCATATTTAATTTAATGAAAAAATAATGATACATAGGTATATTATAATTCAATTATAATATAACATATTATTTAACTAAATCCATCCTTTATACATCCCACGTATGACATGAACGAGTTATATCACTTTCAGGGGGCAGTATTCTACACTTCCTCAAATGAAATTATCGCGTTTACCCATAACAGAACCCACAAAGGTATGATATAACTGAAAAATACATAAGAATAAAGAAAAAATAAACATAATATATATTATATATAAATACAGTGCCATCACAATGGCGACCATGAGAGGCGGTAGGAGATAATTGAACAATCATCATTTTGTGAGGCACTAGTTTTCCATCAAAAGAAACTGTATGTTCTATACCCATTAGATGGAGGTGTGTGTAAGTGTAGTTATAAAACATCACATAAAAACATCCTAGTATATTGAGGATTCATGTTTTGTTATAAAATAAAATAATAAAAAGATTTTAGGATTAGGATAATTAAAATAAAAGAAAATAATTTAAGAGAAACTGTTACCTTTAATATGGGTAACTCCCTTTGGTTTGAACCAAATGACTCCTTGATGTGCCTCGTGCACAAGGTAATAAATATAGGAGTAATAGAGAGATCTTTAGAGCTTATTTGGTAAGAGTTTGGATAATCCAAGGGGCTTGATAGGTGTGAGTAATGGGCTATAGGTGATGGCATTTATAAGGGAGAGGAGGGACACATTAGGAAAGTGTGAAAATATTATTTTATTATATTATAATTTTCCATTTATATAGGTCCAAAACTAATTAAATTTGAAGATAAGATGAATCATGGTTGAAATAAAATCATCCAATAAGAACTGTACCAGTTTTGGAAATTATTTTAATATTTATAATCTTATTTATTTAAATCTTTTATTAATGAGGAATGTAGTGCATCTTTATTGTGTCATAAATAATTTAATTTATATGATGTCATAAAATTATAAAAAAATACCAAGATGGAGAAATATTTTTATATTTTCAAATAATATTTATAGTCAAAAATATATATTATATAATCGTATCTAAAAAATTAATTTTATAAAAGATATTTGTTAATGTCATTTTTCACTTTACTTTAAATTAATTATTATAAAGTGTCATTATCACTTTTAAGTGGCTCCATGGGGTCCGAAAATCTACCCAAGGATTCTCATCGTCGGAAATGTATTAACCAATAGGATTAGGACACATTTTAGGGTATCTTTATATTCTTATAATAATATTTTGTTACACTTATTTACCAGATTTATCCTTTATCCATGGTAAATAAAATTTTTACTGAAGTAAATATTCATATTTTCCAAAAATAAAAGATACCTATTTAAAAAAATTGGACATCCTAATTCCAAATATGGAATAAATTTTTACAAATTCAAAATATAGAATTGCAAGAAATTAATTATAAATCAATTCCTTATATTAAAACCAAAAGAGTGTTTTTAAAAAATAATAACTATCAAAAGATTGACACTTGTTTTTGTCCAATGTCAATGTGATATTACTTCCAATGACCAAAAAATGGATTAAATGGTAAAAATATAATCTAATTAAACTTTAAAACTAATTACAAATATAATCAAACCAAATAAATAAATTAAATTAATAGGTAGTTTTGAAATAAAATACATTATTTTTCACTTATTCATTAAAAAATGAATTTTATCAGAATAATACTAAAAATTTACCTAAAGAAATTTTTGATGTCCCGATTATAAATAAGAATTATATTTGTCAAATATAATATATAAAAGTGACTAAAAATAGATTTAAATAGGGTTCTCCATCAAAAGGCAGTAAATCTTCATTTTAATGAATATTAGAGTATTTATGATTAAAGTCGTATATTTTTGTTAATTTAAGCCTCTATAATTTATAAGATAAATGTAAAAACATTGGGAAAATATGTATATTCATATTTTAGTTTGTTATGTCTATTTTTCAAATAAAATGGCTAGGCATTAACTACCATTCAAAATATTATTATTATATTATTAGTGTGCAATGTAATATTTCAAAGAAACCCATTGTTGCATATCAGGTACACTATCTAACGTAGCTTCCCTTTTAAAATAAAAATTATATTTAAATAAAAAATATTAATAAATACTAAAATGTCATATTATTTATTTTCTTGGGATTTTACATTTAAACATAATGGAAGGCATAAAGTTATGTTTTAAATAAAAATCAAAGAAGGATAGAGACAATATAAATATATTATATATCATATATAAATAATGTTCTATCATAAAAACCACCATGAAGGGTGGTAGTAGAAAATTGATCAATCATTGATTCGTGAGGCAGAAATTCACCGAACATAGAAATAGTATGTTTGTATCCATTAGATAGAGGTGTGTGTAAATGTAGTTAGAAAAATATTCATGGAAACATCGTAGTATGTTTATGATACCATTTTTGTTATTTAATAAAATTATAGCAATGGAATAGAGAGTGGATAAGGAATAAAAAGGAAGGAAACTTGAGAGAAGACATTACCTCTAAATCGGGTAACTTCTTTTTATTTAAGAAAAAAGGATTTCTTGAATTGCCTTATGTCTGAGGTAAGGCTTATAAAAGGAAGGTTGGGATTTCAGATAAATTATTGAAAAGTTATTTTCAGATCTAAAAGGATTTGTAAGTGTGAGATAAAGAGAAGAATATGTGAATTTTTCTAGAAGATTTGAGTGGCACTTTACAAAAGACTTGAAATATTAATTAATTAAAAATTAAATTTCATTTAAAAATGGTACAAAAAAATTTAATTCAAATATAAGATTGTTTTGGTTTGGGTAAAAATCATCTATTAAATTTTTGACATGTTTTGAATATTTTTTTATCCTTGTATTATTTTGTTTAACTATTTTTACCATTTTTAATCTTATAGTGCTTTCATGTGATTTACATATAATGGGTTGATGTAAATACCATATCATGTCAAAAGTCCCATAAAAATTCCATTAAAGTCATATTGGGACTTATATTAACCATTTGGATGAATTTTATATTTTTATAAATTTAATATCATTTAATAAAATATTTTATATATTAAGTATAAATTATGTCAATTTTGGTCACTATTCTTACATGAATTTTTTACAAATTCATAACATTTTGATTCCTTCAAAAAAACATTAAATCAATCCTTTCATGTCATAGAAATCCATAAAACTCATGTATGAAATAAATTACATCAAATATTACTATTTTAATATTTATATAGGAATTTATTTGAATCCATTATTAATAAAGCAATCACTGCATCATAATTGTGTCATTATTAAATATATTTATTTAATGGATACATTTTATAAATAAAATACCATGATGTAGGAAAACTTCTTATTTTTATAATGACTATTTATTTTCAAAAAGATTCATTATATGACCCTATGTACAAATTGTTTTAGCAAAAGATACATGTTTATGTTATATTTCTCTTTATTTTAAACTAATTCATATAACATTTCATTATCATGCCCATGTGGATCCATTGAGTCTTAAAAAAGACCCAAGGATTCCAATGGTCGGATATATCTCATCCAATATGACCAGGACATGTATTTGAGTATCTTAATATTATAATAATATTATTTTGTTACCTTTTTTACATAATTAACCCTTTCACCACGGTATATAAAAATAATTACTGAAGGTAATATTTATAATGTACAAAAAAGGTATATATTTACAAAATTTGAACATTATGATTCCAAATATGGAATCCAATTTTCAAAATTAAAAACACCTAATTTTTAGAAATTGATTTAAAATTAATTCTTGTTGTCAAATCCAAAATGTGGGGTTTTAAGGAGTAAAAACTATCAAAAGATTGACAAGTGTTTATGTCCAATTTAATTGTGAAATTAATTCCAATTACCATAATTGGATTAAATGAAAATAATATTATATTAATAATTTTAAAAAATTAAATAATATTATTTAACCATATAAAATATCTCGATGGAAAAGTTGTTTTTAGTTAAAATTTATCATATTTTTACTATTCATCAAAACATGATAGGTATCAGAAAAATATCAAAAATTATTCCAATCTAAATTTTTATTTCCAAATTCTAAATAATAAGTACATGGTTTTAAATTGAAAAAATATAGTATTATAAAAATAAATTTAAAAATGGTTCTCTATCGAAAGGTGGTAAAAATGCATTTTTAGAAAAAATATTTCTTTTATCTGAAAAATTGATTTTTTTCTTTTATTATATCTAGAAAGAATATAATAAGAATTTAAAACAATACATTGAATAAATATATTATATTTTCATTAAATAAAAATCCATATAGGATAATATGATTTTATAAACACAATTATTCTCATTTAAATAGGTTTTTATAAGACCACATCCTTTATATTTAGTTGGTTTTTATTTCCATTTATAATAAATTTGGAAACCAGTGAATCATTATTTAATCACGTGTAAACGATATTTCAAAATTCAGTTGATATAATTCATTCCCATCATTCCAACCATTAAATGTAAACTTCCATTTAAAATAATAATAATATTAATGTATTATTTTTTGGTATAACTCAATGTTGTGTGCAATCTAAGATTTTCGAGAAACTCATATTTGCGTGTCGAGTACGCTATTAGAAAAGTGTTTAAATTAATGAAAAATTAATATATTATTCATAAATATTAATAGAAATGAAAAATTATTATTTTATAAATACCAGGGCCGTTACATGTTTTTAGAAAAATATATTGAAAAAATAACATATCAAAGGTAAACATGTAATAGTTATATTTGAAAATATATATTATATATAAATATAATATAATGGGATTAAAAATTTAAAAACCCTTTATAATTCTTATTCTTTATTTTATTAAAAATGAATGTGGAAAGAATAAAAAATTGTTATTTTACGAAATCACTTTTGACATTAGGGTTTGGAATGTTAGTTTTGTTTGGAATTTGAGTTTATAGTTTTTAATGAAACAACTATGAAAATATATTTTAAATGGGGGATCTTAAAGTTATATAAAGTATTATGTCATTGTTACGTCAAAAATTATGTAAATTTTTTACATTTGTAATGTGAAAAATGTTATTTTTAATATTCACTTGAAAATTGATCTATCTATGAAAATTACAAAAAAATAACCCTTTGATAATTTGAATATGATTATTTCAATAATGTTATTAATTTTTTCCAAATTAATTTTTAATATATGTAATTTTTATTTTTAATAAACATTTTTGACTTTTGTAAAATACTTTATATTATAGATTATTGAAAATGTTCTTATATTTTAGTGACTTTATTAATCGTGATATTTATTTTTTATAATTAGCTTATTTATATTTACATAAATTAATAACGATAAATATCATTTTTATTAATATTTATTATTTGATGTAAGACTACTATTTCAACTTTTAGGTTACTAATCCCAATGGCCAGGTTATTATTCCCAATGACCAGGTTAGTATTATAAAAGTCACATTAATATTCCAGTGGTCACAATAATTGAAATAAATAAAACTTCATTATTTATGTAAATATTAAACTCAACTCCTATCAAGGTTCTATATTTCCATTTTGTATAATGTTTCTTGTTTTACTTTTAAGTTTCTTCTTCTTTGAAGTGTTTGCAGTGGGAGAGATAATTCTTGTAGATTTTCAGGATCCCGATTTTCCCATTTTATCTTTTCTATTTTATAATTATTGACTGCTGGTGATTTTTGGTATCTTAATCGATATCATTAAAGATTAACGTAATATTATTTAGTAACTAAAAAAATTCTTTTTTGGTTTCTCTATATTTTTTATGTGTATAATATTATATAATATAATAAAACACACGTTGATTCAAAAAAAAATACTAAACCAAACTAGATTGTTACACCTATACCCACATTATAAAATTCATCCTCTGAATTTCAACTCATATTCTTAATTGATAATAAATGAGGGTACATCTCCAAATTCCCCACTTTAGACTTATGGTCCCTCCACAATGCTTTAACAGGGTGATTTTTCTTGTTACATAGAACATTGAATCTATGGACAACAATCTCCATCGAAGACTACTCACATGAAAGGTTATTCTCTAGTTGTACCATATATGGATTTAGTACATTTTATGGACCATTTATGTACTTCCTTATGAGTGATACATTAAACACATCATGAACATGAGCCATATTTAGTAGAAGTGCAATCTTATAGGACACTACTCTTATTTGATCAAGGATATCAAATGGGAAAATATATATTGGGATATGATTCCCTTTCTTTACAAACTTCAAGTCCCTCATCCAGGGTGATATTTTAAGGAAAGATTTGTCTCCAACATGAAACTCTATGTCCGTTAGATGGTTGGTTGTATAGCTATTTTGCTGAATCTAACTGACTTTTATATGTTATTGGATGGCTTGAAACTTCTCTATCATCTCTTTCACATGATTATGTCAATGTATCATTCATTCCCCATTTCTATCCCAACAAGTTGGTGTTATACATCACTTCCCATATAGAGCTTCATATGGATCCATTTGAATAATTTAGTGGACGATGTTGTTGAATGAGAACTCAACTAATGAGAGATGATTATCACAACCTCCATTGAAATTCATTGAGAAGGCTCTTAGCATGTCCCCAATAATCTGAATAGTCTTTTTAAATAGTCCATCAGTTTGGGGGTGATATGCCATATTGAAATTAAATTCTGTACTCAAATCATGTTGTATACTTTTCTAGAATGTAGAGGTGAACCTTCGATTATAATCAGATATGATCAAAAGTGTTACCCCATGCAGCCTAACTGAAGGACCCCGGGACACCCTGAGAGGGGAGGGGTGAATCAGGGTGACACCGTTTTCTTTTAATGTGATGGATCTTGTTCCCACGTTGGTAGGAACACGTTGAACTTGTATGATGATAATAATCAGAAAGAAAACATTCACATGCACAGAAAAGACACAACACATTTTATGTGGTTCACCACTATAAGGCTTCGAACTTAAACATTTCGTAATATTGTATTAAATGAATAATTCACATTGAGGATCTTTTCAGGTTTATAATTTTAGAGAATTAGGACATAACTATTACATCTCAAAAGATTACAAAGTAGAAACTTTTACTATGTTTCTATAGAATAAAAAAACTCTTAAAAAGAAACATGTCTAGTTCTAGGTTTTATATAGCATGACTTTCCCTTGATCCCATCCTTGACCCTATTCCACATTGAGTCCTGTGAAAAAAAATTTCAAAAAAACATGGGTGAGCATAAAAAGCTCAGTAAGGGATACACAAAGAATGAAAACTGTTAGTTTTTCAAACATCAAGTAAACCATGTATACTTTATCAAAGTAATACCTTCACCTTCATGAAGTAGTAAAAACTCTTCACTGAATAAAATATCATTACATACCCTTTTGTAATCAAAGGATTACCATAAAACCCATACAAAGAAAACATAACATATAAAGGTAACTTGTGACATAAACATACTTAAGTGGAATAACCATACGGTCGACTTGCACACATATCACTTAATGGAATAGCCATACGGCCAACTTCCATACATACTTAATGGAATATCCATACGGCCGACTTCCATACCCAATGCATTGGAGGTTATAACGTAACCACCCGTCCTGGTATTCACGGCACCACCCGTCATATGGTTTATCACGTAACCACCCGTCAAATGTCCAAGTACCATTATAAAAATCATAAGACATAAAACAAATATAATGGAAAGAAAACATTTCCACACTTTGATCACAATATATCACTTAAATATATTGACATAAAAAATCCATTATAAAAACCATTTTCAATACCAAAATACAAAAAAGAGTATATGGTATTTATTTCATTTTAAAAAAACATTACGGATTGTTCAAGAAGCCAAAGACCAAATAATACTCGCGGTGGCGAAAAATGTCGTTGTCACCATTTACGTTAAAAGAAACATTCCTTTTTGTTGTTTTGTAAAATGCTTCGTAGAAAAATATTCCTTTTGTATAAAATTAAAAGTTAAAGGGGTTTATACACCATATAAAAGAAAGTTGTGTATAAAACGAAATATTCCTCAATGAAAGGAGATTGAGACGAAGTCCCTTACCTCGGGTCTGACTTGACTCGATCCTTCTTTAACGTCCTGAATAATAAACTTGAGTTAATTTCTATTTTCATAAAAACCTTTTTTCAAGTTCATTATTCCTTTTATATCACTTATTTCTATGTTATAAACATCATGTAATCATTTAAGTTAGTAATGTTTGTTTTGTCAATATTTGGTTCTTAATTCGAAAGTGGACTTCTTACAATTACATGTTGTTCGTGTGGTCATAGGTTCTTTATATCCAGAATGACATTCCTGATTTGGATATCATATATATCATATATATTCAGCATATACATGTATTTATAATATTACATAATCATTTATAGGTAAGAATTGAAATGCACCGTTCATGGAGACGGTAAGCCGTACGTACGCATGAACGCTACTTTCATTTCTTTGTCATATTAATGGAATTAAAACTAAATGAGAGGTATGTATATTTTAATTCCAGAATTATATTCATCATTTAGATGTATCATTCATCATATATATCCATTATATACATGTACTTATAATAGTACATTATATTTGGGGATAAGAAATGAAATGCACCGTTCACGGAGACGGTAAGCCGTACGTACGCATGAACACTACTTTCATATCTATATCATACATTAATGGAAATAAATAATAATGATA
Source organism: Viscum album (assembly GCA_963277665.1). NCBI lineage: Eukaryota > Viridiplantae > Streptophyta > Magnoliopsida > Santalales > Viscaceae > Viscum > Viscum album. Next base: position 1,127,311,881 of record OY728128.1, on the reverse strand, counting down.
TAGAGGTATATTATAATTCTGGTATAACATCATATATAATAACTTTAAATCCATCCTTTATACGTCCCACATATGGCATTAACGAATCAAATCACTTTGAGGGGGCGGTAGTCCGCACTTCCTAAAATGAAATTATCGTGTTTACCCACAATGGAAACCATAAAGGTATAAAAAAATGAAAAATAAAGAATCATAAGGAAATCATAAATATAATATATAACAAATATAAATATAGTGACATCCTAATGGCCACCATTAAAGGTGTTTAAAAGAATATTGAACAATCATCGTTTCGTGAGGCAGAAATTCACCAACCATAGAAACAGTATATTCTTTAACCATTAGATGTAGATGTGTGTAAGTGTAGTTCAAAATATTCTTATAAAAAAATCCTAGTATATTTAATATATTGGAGTTTTTACAAAAAAAATGAATAAAAAGATTTTAGGGGGTTGGAGAAGCAAAATAAAACAAAAGAACACAAGTGAAGACATCACCATAAAACCGGGTAACTCTCTTAGATTTGAGCTCAAAGGAATCCTTGGGAAGACTTCTGCCCAAAGTGAGGCTTAAAGGAGTAATAGAGGGATCTTGAGAGACAAAATGGGCCGTTTTTGGCTGATTGAAAGGCTTTTGAAGTGTGGGTAAGGTGGTAGAGGTGGGGGCCTTTTATAAGAGGAGAGGAGGGGCACTCTTGGAAAGTAAGGAAATGTTACTTTATTTTAGAATGCGTTTCGGGTTTTAATGGTCCCAAATTAATTTTTTTCAAGGATAAGGTGATAAGGGTTCCATATCCACCCATAAAATAGGTTTTTTCCATGTTTAGGTCTTAGATTTTACATTATCTTTCCATTTTATTTAAATCATTAAATAATGAGGTAATCACTGCATCATCATGGTGTCATAAATAATTTAATTTATTTAATGTATATAAATTATAAAACAACTACTATGATGTAGGAAATCGTTTTACCTTTACAATGAATATTTGTAGTCAAAAATATGATTTGTATAACCACAGGTAAAAATTGTTTTATTAAAACAACTCATGTTTTTGACATTTTTATTTTAACTTTAAATAAAAAAGTTATTAATGTCATTTTCCAACCAAAGTGGCTTCATGGGGTCCCCAAGTTGACCCATGGATTGTATTGGTCGGCCATGACACATCCAATGAGGTTAGGACATGTGTCAAGTTCATTTCATATTATTACAACATTATTTTTACCTTAAATTACACTAATTACCTCTAATCGTGATTAAAAACATAATAAGTTACTATTCATCAAAAATTATTTTAATCCCATTGAACCGCATTTTACTTCTTAATGACAACCATGTATGTAGTATTTTTGAAATTAAAATCACATAAGTTTTAAAATTTCATTTAAACGAAAAATCCGTTTTTATAAGTACAACTTAGTGGTTTCACTATTCATCAAAAATTGATGTTTTTCAGAAAAATACCAAAACTTCACCCGAAGAAATATTTGATATTAGGAATTCAAAAATGAAGTCCATTTTAAAAAATTCAAAACATATAATTTGCATTAATTAATTTAATAATTAATTCCCGTTGTCAGAGCAAATAGCGTGTTTTCATGAAATAATAAGTATCAAAAGATTGGCACTAGTTTAAGTCCGATTTCAAAGAGAAATTAATTCCAACGAACACAATTGGATTAAATGGAAAAAATATATTATAATTTCACTTTAAAACCAATTCAAAAGATAATCTAATCATATAAATAAATTAGATTAAAAAGTGGTTTTGAATTAAAATACAACATTTTTCACTATTCATTAAAAAAATGAACTTTATCAGAAAAATGCCAAAAATTTACAGAAAGTAAATTTTGATGTCCCGATTCTAAAGAAGAGTTTTATTTGGTCCAATAGAATGTATAAAAGTGACCAAAACTATATTTAATGACGTTTCTCCATCAAAAGGTGATATGTGAACCTTTATTGAAAACTAGGGCATATACGCCTAAAATTGAATTCTTTCTGTATTTTAAGCCTTTATCTTTTATTAGATAAAAGTAAAAACATTTAAAAAACATATATAATCATATTTTAGTTATTTCTATCCATTACCGCCCATACAATGACTATGTGTTAACTACCATTTAAAATAATATTATTTTATTACTAGTGTGCAACGTAAGATTTTAAAGAAACTCTTTGTTGCGTATCAGGTACGCTATCGAACATAGCCACCCCTTTAAAGTAAAATTAATATTTAATTCGTAAATATTAATAAATATGAAAATGTTTTATTCATTATTTACCTGGGATGTTACATCCTTCCCCCCTTTTGGGAATTGCGTCCTCGCAATTTTATTAACTTATCAAAATAAGTGGGGGTATTTATCCCTCATAGCATTTTCAGATTCCCACGTTGCCTCTTCAACCATATGGTTTTACCACAAAACCTCTACCTGGTGAATTACCTTATTTCACAACACTTTCTCTCTTCGGTCAAGAATCTGGACTGGTTGTTCTTCTTAAGATAGGTTCTCCTCCAGCTGAACTACCTATGGACTCAAAACATGAGATGGATATGGCATATACTTCCTCAACATCGAAACATGAAAAACATTGTGTACCTGAGATAAACTCGGAGGTAAATCCACTCAGTAAGAAACTGATCCAACTTTCTCCAGAATTTCATATGGTCCAATGAACCTTGGACTCAGCTTTCCTTTCTTACCAAATCTCATCACACTTTTCCATGGAGAAACCTTGAGAAAAACATGATCACCTACCTCGAAAGATAGATCCTTCCTCCGCTTATCCGCATAACTCTTCTTCATACTCTGAGCTGTTCTCATGTGTTTCTGAATCAACTGAACTTTTTCTGCCATCTCTTCTACCAATTCTGGTCCCATCAGCTTCCTTTCACCCACTTCATCCCAAAATGCTAGAGTTCGACATCGCTTCCCATATAATGCCTCAAATGGTGCCATCTGTATACTGGAATGAAAACTGTTATTATAAGAAAACTCAACCAAAGAAAGATGTTGGTCCCAACTTCCCTGATAATCCATCGAACAAACTCATAGCATATCCTCCAAGGTCTGAATTGTTTGTTCTCACTGCCCATCTGATTACGGATGAAAAGCTGTACTAAAATTTAATTCAGTACCCAACGACTTCTGAAGGCCTTTCCAAAAGCTAGAAGTAAACCTGAGATCACGATCAGATACAATGGATAGAGTAAATCCATGTAACTTCACTATATCTTTAAGATACAAATGAGAAAGTTGATCTAGGAAAAAAATTATCTCGTATGGCAAGGAAATGAGCATATTTAGTCAATCGATCAACAATAACCCAGACTGCATTATTACCTTGAGATGTCCTCGGTAATCCCACAACAAAGTCCATGGATATATTTTCCCATTTCCACTCTGGCACTAGTAAAGGATGAAGCATCCCTTTTGGTAACTGCCGCTCTGCTTTAACCTGCTGACAAGTCAAACACTTCACAGTAAAACCAGCAATATATCTTTTCATTCCATCCGACCAGTAATACTCCCGCAGATCCCTGTACATCTTAGTACTGCCAGGATGAACTGAAAATGGGGAACTATGAGCCTCACATAACAACTCATTCTTCAACTGTGAATCACCAGGGGCACATAACCTCTTCCCAAACCTCAAAACACAATCATTATCAATGTTGAATTCAGGAAACATACCCTTCTGAACCAGCTCTACCTTTTCCTGCAACTCACTGTCTTCCCTCTGTGCTTGCTTAATTCTGTCTTATAGGGATGATCTCACTGATACCTGAAACAAAATAGAAGAACTTCTTGCACCAACAACTTCTATGACAAAGTTCATCAAATCAAAAACCAAAGGATCTCGTTCCAAACATATCATGGTTATTGAAGCATTACTTTTTCAACTCAAAGCATCAGCCACATTATTTTCTTTTCCCGGATGGTAATGAATTGTACAATCAAAATCCCTGATTAATTCCAGTCATCTCCTCTGTCTCATGTTCAATTATTTCTGAGTGAATATATACTTTAAACTTTTTTGATCAGTATATATTTCACACTTTACTCCATACAAATGATGCCTCCAAAATTTTAAAGCAAAAACAACAGCAGCTAATTCCAAATCATGTGTAGGGTAATTTACCTCATGAGTTTTAAACTGACATGAAGCATGAGAAATTAATTGATCATTATTCATAAGGACATAGCCAAGTCCCTTCAACGAAGCATCACTGTATATAACAAACTCACCTTTCCCGGAAGGATGTGCCAAAACTGGAGCATTCACCAATCTTCTTTTCAACTCCTGAAAACAATCATCACATTCTTTTGTCCAGATGAACTTAACACCCTTAAACGTTAGCTTATTCATTGTACTAGATAACCGTGAAAATTTTCAACAAACCTTCATTAGTAACCTGCCAAACCAAGAAAACTACGGATCTCGGTTACATTTGTGGGTCTTGTCCATCCTTCAACAACTTTTGTTTTAGCAGGATCAACAGTTATTCCATCTTTTGAAATAATGTGACCCAGGAAAGAAATTTGTTGTAACCAAAACTCACACTTGCTTAATTTTCCATATAGTTTCTTTTCTTTTAAGATTTGTAAGATAACCCTTAAATGACTTTCATGCTCCTCTTTAATTTTAGAAAACACCAAAATATCATCGATGAAAACAACCACAAACTTATCCAAGAACTCATGGAAAATTCTATTCATAAGGTCCATGAATACAGTAGGTGTATTGGTTAACCCAAAAGGAATAACTACAAATTCATAATGGCAATATCTAGTATGGAACGCAGTCTTAGGAACTTCTGCTTCTTTTACTTTCAACTGATGGTACCCCGACCTCAAGTCAATATATGAAAAATACTGAGCTCCCTGGAGCTGATCAAACAAATCATCAATATGAGGAAAAGGATACTTGTTCTTAACAGTAATATTATTCAAGGCCCTATAATCAATGCAAAGTCTCATTGAGCCATCTTTATTTTTAACAAACAAGATAGGATCACCCCATGGTGATGTGCTAGGTAGAATGAAACCTTCATCTAATAACTCCTGCAATTGTTTCTTTAACTCTAAAAGTTCAACTTGATCCATTCGATAAGGGGGTTTTGAAATTGGTTTAGAATTAGCAACTAAGTCAACAGTAAATTCAACTTCCCGATCATGAATAATACCAGGAAACTCATCAGGAAAAACATCAAGATACTCATTTACCACTGGCACATCACTAATCTGAACAGTTCCTTTATTTTCAAAAATATGTGCAAGGTAACATTCATTTAAATCTTTTACTAGTTTCTCATCTTCCTGATATGTTATAAAAATCAAGGGTTCATTCTTGTACACAAACAAAAAATCCTTCTGAAAAGAAACCATTTTAGCTCTATAGTCAATCTTAGCATGATAAACAGAAAGCCAATATGTGCCCAAAATAACATCAAACTCTACTAGAGGAAAAACAATAAGGTTTGCTGGTAGATTCTTTCCACACAAAAGGATAGGCAGGTTCTTATAATTCCTTTTTGTCTCAACGTTCCCTCTGGGTGTTTTTACCATAAGTTCAGGGTTCATATCTTGAGATGGAATTTCCAATTTATTAGAAAACTTCTCAGAAATGAAAGAATGTGTAGACCCTGAATCAAACAACACATTGGCATAATCTGAACAAACAAATAGTGTACATGATTTTACTTCATTTGATGGACCAACATCTGCTGAAGTTGTTGCAAAGGATTTCACCACCCCTTTCTGCTTGTAGTCTGGATACTTTCCCCCAGTTGAGTTCTTCGTTAGACACTCATTTGCATAATGAAATATTTCATTACACTTAAAAAATCTTACCACTGGCTTTTCATTACCTGCTTGATCATCTTCCTTATAGTTACAGGCAATATGACCAGACTTACCACACCGAAAGCACTTACCAGACTTGGATAAACGTTATCCAGGATGCATTTTACCACACTTCTCACAGGATGGATATTTGGTTTTCTTACCTCTTTGCTTCTTTGATGAATTCTTACCCTTTGCCTGCCAACTGGACCTCTTATTCTGTTGTTTGTCATAGAACACCTGATCATCGGTAAACTCCATTTCCACCTTCTCCGCACATCGAACAAGTTTTTCATAACTTTTGAACTCACGGGAAGCTAAATCCCTTTTATACTTTGGCTTTAACCTTGAGTAAAAATGGTTTATTTTACTATCAAGATCTCGTATGATGTTTGGAGAATACCATGCCAATCGAGTGAACTTTGCTTCATAAGTAGCCACCGAATCATCCTCCTGCCTCAATTATAGGAACCGTTTTCCATCCTAAGACGAACCACCTTAGAAAAATATTTCTCAAGAAACATACCATTGAATTCATCCCAGTGAATATCCTCAATCTCATCACTATCCCTAATATTTTTCACCATCGACCACCACTGATCAGCTTCACCTTCAAAACGGTAAACATAAAGACTAACCTTTTGATGTTTTGAACACCCCATGACATCAAAAATCTTCTCTAGTTCTTTAATCCACCCTTCAGATTGCACGAGGTCAGATGATCCTATGAATGATGGGGGATGTTGCCTCATTAAATGTTCCACCACTGACATGTTCCTCTGCGATTGATCTGGATGATCTCGTGCATGGATACCACCACCATTTATAGCCTCAGTCAACTGTGCCATCACTGTAACAAACTGTTCATTCCGATTCCGACCATCTCAGGTTGCTTATTTGGAAGGTTGTCTTCCTCCTGATGTCATCCCAACATAGCTGTTTTTTTCCTTTGCGGAAAACCATTATGAACACAGAAATATCTTAGGTGAAGCAACATGGAAATCTTTAAATGCTATATCATTTTAGTCATACCATAAATTAACTTATAATTTAAAAATTTTCTAACTCTTAAAGTATTCTAAACCGACCTCTGATACCAACTATAAGGCCCCGACCTTAAACATTTCTTAATAATGGATTAAATGAATAATTCACATTGAGGAAATTTTCAGGTTTAGAGTTTTAGAGAATTAGGACATAACTGTTACATCTCAAAAGATTACAAAGTAGACACTTCTACTAAGATTCCATAGAATAAAAAAACTCTTAAAAAGAAACATGTCTAGTTCCATGTTTTATATAGCATGACTTTCCCTTGATCCCATCCTTGACCCTATTCCACATTAAGTCCTGTGAAAAACAATTCAAAAAAACATGGGGTGAGCATAAAAAACTCCGTAAGGGACACACAAAGAATGAAAATAGTTAGTTTTTCAAACATCAAGTAATCCATGTATACTTTATCAAAGTAATAGCTTCACCTTCATGAAGTAGTAAAAACTATTCACTGAATGAAATATCATTAATTACCCTTTTGTAACCAAAGGATTACCATAAAATCCATATAAAGAACACATAACATATAAAGGTATCTTAGGACATAAACATACTTAAGTGGAATAACCTTACGGTTGACTTCCACACATATCACTTAATGGAATAGCCATACAGCCAACTTCCATACATACTTAATGGAATAGCCATACGACGGACTTCCACACCCAATGCATTGGAGGTTATAACATAACCACCCGTCCTGGTATTCACGGCACCACCCGTCATATGGTTTATCACGTAACCACCCATCAAATGTCCAAGTACCATTATAAAAATCATAAGACATAAAACAAATATAATGGAAAGAAAACATTTCCACACTTTGATCACAATATATCACTTAAATATATTGACATAACAAATCCATTATAAAAACCATTTTCAATACCAAAATACATAAAAGAGTATATGGTATTTATTTCATTTTAAAAAAACATTACGGCTTGTTCAGGAAGCCAAAGACCAAATAATACTCGCGGCGGCGGAAAAGGTCGTTGTCACCACGTACGTTAAAAGAAACATTCATTTTTGTAGTTTTGTAAAACACTTCGTAGAAAAAGATTCCTTTTGTATAAAAGTAAAAGTCAAAGGGGTTTATACACTGTATAAAATAATGTTGTGTATAAAACGAAATATGCCTCAATGAAAGGAGATTGAGATGAAGTCCCTTACCTCGGGTCTGACTTGACTCGATCGTCCTTTAACATCCTGAATAATAAACTTGAGTGAATTTCTATTTGCTTAAGAACCTTTTTCAAGTTCATTATTCCTTTTATATCACTTATTGCCATGTTATAAAAATTATGTAATCATTTAAGTTAATAATGTTTTTTTTTCAATATTTGGTTCTTAAGTCGAAAGTGGACTTCTTACAATTACATGTTGTTCGTGTGGTCAAAGGTTCTTTATATCTAGAATGATTCGTGATTTGGATATCATATATATAATATATATTCATGATATACATGTATTTATAATATTACATAATCATTTAGAGGTAATAAATGAAATGCACCGTTCATGGAGACGGTAAGCCGTACGTATGCATGAACGCTACATTCATTTCTTTGTCATATTAATGGAATTAAAACTAAATGATAAGTATGTATATTTTAATTCCAGAATTATATTAATACTTTAGATTTATCATTCATCATATATATCCATTATATAAATGTACTTATAATAGTACATTACATTTGGGGATAAGAAATGAAATGCACCATTCATGGAGACGGTAAGCCCTACGTACGCATGAACGCTACTTTAATTTCTCTCTCATACATTAATGGAAAGAAATAATAATGATATAGAGGTATATTATAATTCCAGAATAAAATCATATATAATAACATTAAATCCATCCTTTATACATCCCACATATGGCATTAATGAATCAAATCACTTTGAGGGGGTGGTAGTCCGCACTTCCTAAAATGAAATTATCGTGTTTACCCACAATGGAAACCATAAAGGTATACCACAAATTAAAAATAAAGAAGCATAAGGAAAAAATAAACATAATATATATAATATATAAATAGAGTGACATATTTATGTCCACCATTAAAGGTGTTTAAAATAAGATTGAACAATCATCATTTCGTGAGGCAGAAATTCACCAACCACAGAAACAATATGTTCTTTAACCATTAGATGTATATGTGTGTAAGTGTAGCTCGAAATCATCTTATAAAAACATCCTAGTATATTTAAGATACTGGATTTGTTACAAAAGAAATGAATAAAAAGAGTTTAGGGGGTTGGAGAAGCAAAATAAAACAAAATAACACAAGTGAAGACATCACCTTAAAATCTGGCAACTCTCTTAGATTTGAGCTCAAAGGCTTCCTTGGGAAGACTTCTTCCCAAAGTGAGGTTTCAAAGAGTAAGAGAGGGATGTACAGAGGAAATATTGGTAGGGTTTGGCCGAGCCAAAGGCTTTGGAAGTGTGGGTAAGGTGGTAGAGGTGGGGGCCTTTTATAAGAGGAGATGAGGGGCACTCTTGGAAAGTAAGGAAATGTTACTTTATTTTAGATTGAGTTTCAGATTTTAATGGTACCACATTGATTTGTTTCGAGGATAAGGTGATACGGGTTCTAAATCCACCCATAAAATAGGTTTTTTACATGTTTAGGTCTTAGATTTTATATTATCTTTCTATTTTATTTTAATTGTTAAATAATGAGGTAATCATTGTATCATCATGGTGTCATAAATAATTTAATTTATTTAAAGTCTAAAATTTATAAAAAAATTACTATGATGTAGGAAATCGTTTTACCTTTCCAATGAATATTTACAGTGAAAAATCTGATTTGTATAATCCCATGTAAAAATTGGTTTAGTAAAACAACTCATGTTTGTGACATTTTTATTTTAACTTTAAATAAAAAAGTTATTAATGTCATTTTCCAACCAAAGTGGATTCATGGGGTCCCCAATTTGACCCATGGATTGTATTGGTCGGCCATGACACATCCAATGAGGTTAGGACATGTGTCAAGTACTTTTCATATTATTACAACATTATTTTTACCTTAAATTACACTAATTACCTCTAATCGCGATTAAAAACATAATAAGTTACTATTCACCAAAAAATCATTTTAATCCCATTGAACCGCATTTTACTTCTTAATGACAACCATGTATGTCAGATATTTGAAATTCAAAATTCAAAAGTGGTAAAATTTCATTTAAACGAAAAATCAGTTTTTATAAGTACAACTTAGTGGTTTCACTATTCATAAAAAATTAAAGTTTTTCAGAAAAATACCAAAACATAACCCTAAGCTATATTTTATATTCCAAATTCAAAAATGAATTCCATTTTAAAAAATTTAAAGAATATAAGTTGCATTAATTAATTTAATAATTAATTCTCGTTGTCAGAGCAAATAGCATGTTTTCATGAAAAAATAAGTATCACAAGATTGACCCTAGTTTAAGTCCGATTTCAAAGTGAAATTAATTCCAATGACCACAATTGGATTAATTGGTAAAAATATATTCTAATTTAACTTTAAAACCAATTCAAATGATAATGTAGTCATATAAATATATTATATTAAAAAGAGGTTTTGAATTAAAATACATCATTTTTCAGTATTCATTAAAAAAGGAACTTTATCGGAAAAATACCAAAAATTTACACAAAGTAAATTTTGATGTCCCGATTCTAAAGAAGAGTTTTATTTGGTCCAATATAATGTATAAAAGTTACCAAAACTATATTTAATGACGGTTCTCTATCAAAAGGCGATAAGTGAACCTTTAGTGAAAACTAGGGCATATACACCTAAAATTGAATTCTTTCCGTATTTTAAGCCTTTATGTTTTATTAGATAAAAGTAAAAACATTTAAAAAACATATATAATAATATTTTAGTTATTTCTACCCAATCCCTCCAATACAATGACTATGTGTTAACTACCATTTAAAATAATATTATTTTATTACTAGTGTGCAACGTAAGATTTCAAAGAAACTCTTTGTTGCGTATCAGGTGCGCTATCGAACATAGAAACCCCTTTAAAGTAAAATTAATATTTAATTCATAAATATTAATAAATATGAAAATGTTTTACTCATTATTTACCTGAGATGTTACAACCACTAAGGGCTACGTCCAAGGAGCATATGCGACAAGTTTTTGGTCATAACAAATTCCACTAATCATCACTAGCTGTGGATTACAAAGGTTCAGGAACATTCACTTTGTCCTAGGCTCACTACCTTTACAAATGATCAGGGATATATCACAGCGTCCCTTGGGTCACTCCTGTTGACTCCCCCTAGCCCACTTCCCTTGATGATGTCACAATTAGTTTATAGATGTGAAGGTCTCTTCATCATTTCAAAAGAATTCAACCTCTATTGAATGTAGATGCTCTGTTGAAGTCTAACTTTAACTCGTATACTAATCCCATTTGCACCTAAGGTATCAGGAAATCTTCTAGTTTTCGTGCAGCTTCAAAAGGACCAGCGTACAACAACCTAACCTGGCGTGCTTCTCCAAGACCGGTGTGCATGTTTTGATAATGGAATGCAAGTCACTTGTCCGGTATAAAATCAGTGCGCAAGTGACACCAACACACATGCACGACACTTCCTCCTTCAACTCCAAACATGCGCAGCTCTACACCTTTAACTCCCAAACCACCTTGGTCGCACAGCCAACAACCGGTGCACAAACTCTACATGCGTGACCCAACAACTACTTGAGCATCTAACCAATTTCATGGAGAGAGCTCGAAAAATCTCAAAGTATTGAATTTCATTACAAATAAGGAGGGGTGGTCCTCTATTTATAGGAAAACTGGACCCCCTGCGCGGTGGCGTGCAATTATTCCATCGTTGCACATGTTTCGGTGCACAAATCATCTTCCCTAGTCTCTGTCGCGCTGCTCACTTGCACAACCACACAATACTTGTGCAAACCTCTTTCCTTTTCCATATTTTGAAGTTATGATCATGAAAAACAATAGGCGCTCATGTTTCTAGACCTCCTAGGCACAGGCGTGCATGTCCCTTCTCGGTGTGCAGGTCACTTGTGCGACCCAACCAATACTTGCGCGACCCTTATCCCTTTTCCATTTTCCTCGTTCTGATCTTGAAAAACTATAGGGATGCATGTTTCCTCTCCTTCAAGTACACGACGTGCAAGTCTCTTTTCCAAAAACACTTTTCTCCATTTTCTGATTTTGAGGCCCAATAATTTGGCATACACTGGGAAACAGTGCCACCCTGAATACTATTGTCTTCTAGAACTGTATGATCTCTTTACTGGTACACATTATGAACATCCACTGAGGATTGACAACAAACACAAACCATACTCCAGTTCATGCATAGAAGAAAATGGTTCCAACACTCACCACATCCTTGACATATACCATGTAATATTTGTCAAGTCATAGATCAACCTGAGTAGCAAAAAAGTGGGTAGTCTTGTTGAGTGAATATACTACAACCCATAACACATTGTGCTCCTTAGGATGAATTTTGGAGACAAGTGAAAACGTACATGGTTAAATTATTCCATTTTCACATGGTTATAAGAAATGGTTTTATCATCACTTTGGACTTATATGTATTTTCATTAAGTTTATAAAATACAAAAAACCAAGAGATATACTCAGTAATATCATTCATCATGTTGTCCCACCAAAAGGTCCCTCAATGATCATAGTATATCTTGGTACTTCCTAGATGGATAGAGAAATATGAGCTGTGAGAATAATCCAATATCCCCTTCTTATCCTATGTGATGAAGGAACATAACGCATCACTTCAAACCAAGCCACACCATCATAATCAATATAGAACTCATGTACATACCCTTCCTTTATTGATTTTACCTTATCTTGTAGCTCAAGAATATCGATTTGTGTCTCTTTGATCATCTCATCGATAGATGGTTGAGAAATAATTTGGGAAAGGTAGGATTTACACCTTTTGATTAAGATTTTCAAAACAATTAATTTCATTTACATGAATGTAGGGTCTTTCTCAATCTACACCATAGATAGAGTGTCTTGTTGTTTTCTAGTAAGAGCATCAACTCCCTTGTTTTCCTTTCCTGGATGGTTCTGTATAGAGAAATGGTACATCATGATTAGCTCTATCATATACCTATGATGCATGTTTAGATCAATCTTTGTGAATTTATAATTCAAAATATTGTAATCAGAATACATATCACATTATCACCATAATGAATGTTCCACAAAGTAATTAGAGTAAATATCAGAACTGGTAAGTCTAGATCATTTTTCAGGTAGTTCTACTCATGGATATTCTTCTTTCGTGAGGTGTAGGATAACACATTATCATTATGCATTAGTAAAAACCCCAATAATTCTTATGATTCATCATCGTATATCACAAAATATTATCTACTTGTCTGTAGTGTGCATATAGGTATTGTGACTGGCCTCTTCTTGAGATCATTGAAGATTTCCTCACATTATTATGTTCGGACATACCTTACCCATTTATGAGATTTCTTAGTTATCGGGATATATAATCATGATAAATTTCTTAAAAATAATGACAGTACCCCCATTAATTCAAGAAAACTGAGTATTTTCATGACACTAGTGGGTCTGGGCCATTCCTCAATTTCCATTTCCTTTTAAGGGTCCACATAAATTCCCTCACATGTGATCATGTGCTCCAATAATGTGACTTTCTTCATCAGAAAGTCACATTTTATGAACTGAGAATACATTCTCTCTTTCTTTAATGTCTCTAGTACAGTCCATAGAATCTATTCATGTTCCTATTTTTTCATGGATTAGATAGGATTATTATAGATAAAAACTACAAAAAAGATGGAAATTTAGTATTTATGGACTATATTCATCGAATCCATGATTATTGACTTGGAATTATTATGTCTGAAGGGAATCACTATGAACTCAGAGTGCCCAAACCTTGTATTAAAACTAGTATTAGGAATATATCCCTTCATCATTTTCGGTTGATGATATCTAAAAAAATGTTCCACCTTCACGATGTATTGAATTCCTTATATTTTACTGAACAATTCATCCATCCTAAGAAGATGATACATGTTTATTATGGTGATACTGTTGTGATCCTGATAATTGATACATATATTCATTGATCCATCCTTCTTATTGAAAATGAGAACTAGTTCACCCCAAGGTGATTCACTAGGGAATGTGAACCACCTGTCTAAATGCTTTTTAAGTTCCTTATTTATCTCCTCAAGTTTTATTGGGGCCATCATATAGGGGAATTTTGAGATAGGTGTAACTTCTAGTATGAAATTTATTGGGAACTCTGCCTCATGATCCAGGAGAAGTCAGTATTCAATTGGGTAAAACATCATTGTATTCCCTAACAATGGGTAATTCCTCAGGGTTTGTACCTTCCTTTGACCCAATAATTTTAGAAATGTATTCTATTCAATAGGTTATCAATACCCATGTTGTTGAAGGATTTTAAAAAGGATATTCTTGATCTTACTTTCATTTTATAATAGTATTGGATGGTTTAGAATATAAATAAGGATTTCATTTTCCCAAATGTGAATGTGTACTTTCTATAATGGGATCCAATCCATTCCCAGTATAGTGAAAAATTTCACCAAGGGAAGTATAACGATATTGCGTAGAAGAATATTCTGACATATCCTTACAGGATAGGGGTCTACACAAGGTTTTCAATAATTACCCAACTATTTATTTTTATAACTATATCAACATCAAGGTATCAGATATTCAATTCAACAATTCTATATAACTTGTAGGATATAAAGGAATGCATAGAACCAGAATTAAATAGAAAAATTTACATTTGTTGAGTGAATATGAGGTGTACCTTGTACAACCTGATTTTCATACTCTTCTTTATCAATCGTAGTGGCATAATATTTCCTTTTCTCATTTGGATTTTGTGGTTTATAACACTGATGACCCTCAAGCACTTAATCATTAGTGAAATAAAATATATAGTTCCTTTTCTCTATATAGTTGAAGAATTGAACCATATTTTGTGAATTAAATGGTTCCCTCCTTTCCTTCATCATGTTGGTTGGTTTCATCATGTTACTTCGATATTCATGAGATTTAATGCCTTATATCCCACATTTTAATCATTTCCATGTCCCTTTGACATAATTCCAATGATCTTTATTCCTAAATTTTTGATATGTGGGTAGTAGCAACCTCTTTCCTCATTATTCATTTGAACCACTAGATTGGAACTCAATTATTCTCTTATTTTCTCTATAAATAAGGGAATATTATCTAATAATTATCTCTAATTTAGTATCACCTAGAACCACTTCATCATTACACCCAATTTCACGTATAATTCGAGTCTTTTGAAGGTGTGGTTTTAAACCACTGAAGAAACAATCTATTTTTCAATCATTGTTGATAATAAAACTCAAGGGATATCTTGAAGGCCATGAGTTTTTTTCCTCTTATGTGGTGATAGATTCACCTTACCTTTTCATTAGATCTATTAGTTCTCTATCAATATTTTTTCAATGAGTTTTAGGGAAGTAATTGGTATGAATTTTATTCCTATTCTTTTCCCACTCAATCACTCTTATTTCATCCTTATGCTTGGTTTTCTTTATCAACACCAACATTGTTCAAGTCCTCTATCTAAATAATTAACCACAAGAGTCACCTTATCTTACATTGAAAATTTGACCACAGAAAAATCTTCTCTATTGATCTAACCCACATTACCATGATTGGTGGATCACACATTCCACTAAACATTAGTGTCCATTGCTGCATAAAATACTCAAGGGATATTTGTTACATAATTTTTGATAGTGGATGTTCCACATGGTTTATGTTATTTCTCAAATCCTTAAATAATTGGGAAATCATTTTTAGGATGTTTTTAAATCCAACTCCCATGGTATTGGGGATGACATTCAGCCAATCATTGCATTGTCTCTCACAAGACTTGTTGTCCTAGTTTTTTATGGTTACCGTTTTTTTCTAAAAAAATAGAGGGTTGAAAAAAATTAATTTCAACAATGCATGAGTAAATAATTTATTATTTTTTGAAATTAATCCTAAATGCATATCTTATTGAATTACTATGTTTGAAGTTTTTGTATAAATAACTTCTTGTGTTGTTACATGGGATTAGTCTTATCCTATGGGTTTTCACTAGTGATTTCTAATACTAATTTCCAAATTAACTAAACCACGATCTGATACCAACTATAGTACCCCAATTTTTTCTTACATGAATATTACATAATTTTAAGGATAAAATACTTAATTGAATTAAAAAACAATGATAAAATGGTTTAGTGTCATGGAAAAATAAGGCACATAAATAACTTTTAAATAATAATAAAATTATTTAATTCCTTCTTATCTATCTTCTTTGTGTGCTTTGTCTTATTTTTAGTACATTTTATCACCTGAGCATATACATAAATTTAAAAATAATCTAAACTCACAATAAAAGGATGAATACAAAACATGAATCAATATAACTTGAGTGAGAATAGTCATCATCCATAGCTAGAATTGAATTCTATAACAATGATTCAAAACCACTGGTATAAGCTGGAGAACCATACGTATAGCCTATAAAAATGGTTTTCAAAACAATTGGTCAGTATTCTATTGGGAATGTCCTATAACAATGGTTTTTAGGGAATTGTTTTTTAGGGTCATATAAATTTAATATTAACTAGTATTTTAATAAAAAATTGATATAGGTGTATCCCAATAGTTCATAACTATTGGGATACCTCTATACCAATGGTTTTTTAAAACCATTAATATAGACCCCTCAATTACCCAGAATATAGAAGCCCATTCTTCCAATAGAACCTTATAACAATAGAAATAGAACATGAAAACAAAAAGAACCTAAAATAAAACAAATAAAACCTCCTCAAATATCTACAAACGAAACACAAATAATGACTACCCAAGAAATAAATTGATGCGTTTAAGAAGCGATAACAGACATAAAAACATCACATATATTCATTAAAAATAAATAATCAAAAAAGTATATCATTAATATTAGAAAAAAGGATCTATCTATTCCTCATCATTATTACTATTTTCACCCTCATATTTTTTCTCATCCTCAGCCTCACCCTCATATTAATCCTCATTACCATTCATGTTCTTATCCTCACCCTCTTTCTGTCCTTATTCCTTGCCAACACCATCGCTAGAAACATCATCTTCCGGAACACCACCACAATCAGCTCCATGTGTACTATATAACATAAGAATCAGTGATGTATAGATATCAAAATCCATAGTAGTATCTAATGGATGTGATAGACATAAAATATAAATAAATTTCATTAATTAATCATTGGACCGATCATTACGTTCATGCTTATGTATAACCAATATTTCTCCCTTTTCTACTTGGACAAGAGCCCATGCTTCTCGTGCATTATGTTTTACAAACTCCATGATCTTGGAACCAAAAATTGAAGCGGGATAATGTCTAGTCCATAAAATACTCTTCCCTTGATGACATCAAACTCTTCTATGTTTCTCATCTCCTAAAACGTGATGTAAGTGATCATTTTGGCCAATTTTGTTAGTTTATTTCTTATCGAGGTCCTCCAAAGAACATTGATACAAATATAAATGGATAATTATGTTACAAAAAAAGATATTAAAATTTAAAATCAATAAATAAATCATATAATTTTTATTTCCGTCAGTTTATTGACACTGCTTATATATTTTTCTTCTGCTAGAGAAAAACAATATTAATCGAGGGTCACATCCTTTAATATTCAAAAGATCCCTCTTCAATGTAGTTTAATGTTAGATAACCATAATTAAAAAATGATTTTTAATATTTAGTTTCATAACTAAAATGAAATGGATATTAATTCAACAAGAAGAGAAAAAGAAAAAAATATGGTAGATGAATTATAGTTACAAAAAAGACCACATTCAATGGATTTATCTTACAACTCCATCAAATGAAAATATCATGTGTGTGACGTGGGTATACAATGGATGGATTAAATAGTTTTATTCATTTATTTCATTGTAATTAATATTATGAGTAAAAAGTTTATATAAATATGTAGAATTTGGAGTGAATGTGTTCCATTAAACTCTAGACGGAAATAAAAATTAATTACATTGGATTATTAAAACATAAAAGCGTGTTCCAATTTAAAGTATCAAGTATGAATTTTTTTATAACAATATGGATGTTTTTAACTGTTCCGGGAAATATGGAGATGTTGAGTGTTTGATATGATTGTTAAAACATGGAATACTATCTTGGGATATATTTTGATTTAAATAAAAATAATTATAGGAACTAAATTCAGATTCAAATGAGTTTAAACATGGTTATTTGTGTATAAATTTACAAAGTAGTAAATATTAATTATACATTAAAATAACCTTCCATAATGTAATGTTGATATATTATTCATTTTAATACTATGAATATAATTTTAATAGTATGTAAAAAAGTAATTAAATGGGGTATAAAAACCTTCAATAGAAAAATCACTCGACAAAAGTATTTATCAATTGAGGATGAAGAAGACAAATCAGTGAACATGACCACATCCATGTGATTTAGTGGATCAAATTATATATGAAAAATTTATCAACAATAAAAATTTTATGCAATAGTGAATTAAAGAAAACCGATTCAATAAGTTAGAAGAAGATAAAAAATAAAAAAATGAAAAGAAATATTCTAACAGACAACTAAAATAGTAATCATAGGAAGACAATGACACATTCAAATGATTTTGAAAGATTATTCCAAATTCAAATAGTATATAAGTCATTAAATAATTTATTTGGTTGATATATGATATATATTATTGAAAAAAAATGTAGCGGGAGGTTGTTAATTGTTTAAATTGTTATAAATATTCCTCAATACCATTTTGGAGCCATGTTGGGGTTCCTAGGATGTATTTGTGATGTTTTACTTTTAACAACATAAATTAATTATAAAATAATTTGTAACTCAGAAACCTAAGATGATAAATAAATAATCATTCAATAATTTACATTCTTTAGAAATATAATTATCTTATAATATTAAACATGTGTCATTCCTTCTTCCTCTCAGGGTATGACATCAGAAGGTGTGGTTGTTGGTCTGATAGGGGTGGGAAGTGGTGTGATTAGGTATGATGAGTAGAGAATTTAGACCTAGTACCACCCCTATGTATTATCATATTAAACACATAATCCACAATAATTACTATTAAATAACTATCACTGAGGTGGTGGACCCTTATTGAAAGTGAAAAACAAAATTAATCACCCAACATTATATATTTTGAAATATATATGAAATAAAATACTCACAATAAGCACTAATGTCAGGACACCCAACTCTCTCATTTGGTGATTATTGTATGTCATTATTTTTCTTCGTATATCCTTAATTTTTTTTCATTTCCTACATTTAAAAAAAAAATATAATTAATTTTAAATATTTAACTAATGTTTAATCCCAACAAAAAGGAAGATGATACATGAAATAATTATATAACACCAATTTTCAAACTATGTAATTGATACAAAATTATATAGAGAAATTATATTTAGGGTGATCTATATGAAAACTTAATACATGTCATATAATAATCAATTTTTTCAAATTAGCATGTTTCATATAGTATTCTTCTTTTTTCAATTTGATCCAATTTAATTGTGGGTAAGTCATTTTGTACATCTGAGTGAATTGTTTAGTTCATTTTTTCAATTTTAGTTATCATTGGTTATTTGGTTCATTTTATTCAATTCATTAAACAATTTATCCTTTTTTATTTCTCTTACGTCATTTGGTTCATATTCGGGGTTTAGTCATTTTTCCATTTTTCTTAGGTTATTTTTTTGTTGTTTATAATTTTCATGTTATTTAGTTTAATATGTCTATTTCAATTAATCTTGTTTATGATTCTAATTTATTTTTTTCTGATTTTTTATTTTTAGATTAAAATATAGTTCAACAAAATATTATATAATGAAACTAAAATAAAATTGAAACATGTAAATATTGAAAATCCACATGAAGGACAAGTTGGATACCACATATTTTTAATCAATACTAATAAAATTTTAAAAGTACCAACCTTAAGAACTCAAGATGAGATAAACTAATAGAAATAAGGACCCATATAAACAATTATCCACATTTCTAAATTCAAATTCTATTTCACAATCAACAATTGAAATTGAACTATTGGATTAATCATAAATAATAAATTTATCAGGGCCAATGGGAGGAGTGATGGTGTTAATTCCATCAATTCCATCATTAAAAATATATCTTGGGATTAAATAAAGAATGAAAACAAATTCAGGATAAGGAGGATCTTGTATCTTGATTTTTACTAATACATACTGTGTATCAGTTGTAATATTGTGAGTCATTTCCATAACTAAAAATCCAAAATCATTAATAAATGGTCCTTGCATCATCATCAAATCAAGCCACATTCATTTCATTATAGTGACATGACCATGATAGGAATAATTTAATATTGGTATTTTATCTAAGACACCATAATAAGATAAATTCAAAATTTTTGGTCTACTATATGATTTATTGGAATAATAGTATGTTGTGTAAGTTATCATAACACCATAAATTTTTGTTCTCTTTTTCATTACTCATTCTATGACAATTGGTTTTTACCCATTGATCACCATATAATTTCATTCATAAACCAAAAAATTAGGGCAAAATACAATGATATTATTTAATCAAATATAGAATCAGAAGGAAAACAAAATACCTTAAATTTATAGGAATATTAATATTAAATAACTTTTTATTTTACTAATTTATTTTATTAATATTTCTACCTTCAATTTCAAGCATGAAAAAAACTATTTTCCATAAAAAGTATCTCCCAATTTCATAAATAACGATAGATGATTTATATTTACCATTTCATTATGTTCCCTTAAAAAAATTATTTAATAGATATTTAAAATTACATGATATGAGATAAGATATAGTTTTTCAATTTACGTACAAAATATAGTCATCAAAAAAATCACATTTAACCAAACTGTTCCAATTGTAATCCCCACTATTCCTGGAATTATGTGGTAAATGTATATGATCCAAGAATTACACATGTTTGGGGAAGTGATATAAAACTAGAATCAATTTTCTTAAACTATTCTTCTCTATTTCTCATTGGTTTGTTCCTTCTCATAATCAGATCAGACAAAGAGATTGAACAAAAATTCAAACATTCTTGATCCAAGAAACCATTCATGATAGAACCTTTTGGATAATTTATATTCTAGACGTATGATATCAATGTGTACATATTTATTTGATTTTTATATATCCAAAAATATGAAAAAGGTCATTGAGAAAGTAATTTTGTTGAAATAAGGACAGTTTGATGTAGCATGCATGTGAAAAGTGATAGAGGAAATATTTCTCTAACTCACACAATATTAATGGTTCTTCTACCAACATTTTTTTTCAAGACATGGAAATTTTTTTAGCACAACGATCTTAGTAAAAATCGCATAACCAATAACTTAGACCCTTAAATAATTGGATATAAGATAATGGATTTCTATTGGAATCAACTCATACTAAAGGACATGATAATCATGAGTCCTCAAATATTTCAGCTTCAAATTTATTGTATTGACCCGTTTTGATATGTTTATAGAATAACCAACCTAAACATTAATAAACTCTTGTAATTTCATAAATTGGTTTTTTAGGTTTCATCAAATAAGATGCACACATAACCTTTCATTTATTTTCTTTGATACAAATATGAGGCAATTCAGCTTTGATGTTGCAATCCACCAAGTCATGCGGAGATTGTAAATCATATTTTTTTATTCCCATGACATTTAAAATAATTTAAATCTACATTTTTCATATATTATTCTCAATGTGAATTATTCCTATGAAATTATATAAAAAATTGGTTGACTAATAAGTAAACTCAATGTAGATACATATCTTCTTCCAATTATAACTGGTTTTAGTGGAAACATTTTTCCTTTTTCTAGATTACTGTTAAACATTCAGGAATGAATAAAAATTTTAATCTTTGAATTCATTAAGAACATTAGTTCCAATCATTTTGTGAGGTTTATTTTTGATCTCCATAGTACTTTCAAATCATCCATGATTATTTCTAAATGGATGGTCCACTAGAAATAGTCATCGGTGTCCCATAAAATTGAAACTATGATGATATTTCTGTCTTAAAGATTGTGTTTCTTCGTAAAAAAAGGACATGATATTTTTTCATTCATTTTCCATCCATATATATTACCATAAGAATGAAAATCAATTTTATCAATATAAGGGAAACATGCATATGAAATATAAATTTCTAATATGCAACAATTTTGTGCACTACGACATTACAAAGACATTTCAACTCTTTTATCAAACATTACAATTATACATCAATATTGTTTCAAGGATAAGAATGTGAAAATATTTTTATACTTATGAATGTGAATGGGATTTTTATATACATCCATGGATAAAGGTTATTAATGTGTTTAAAAACATGCCACATGATGTTGGAAGTAAGAATCGTGCTAAAAGGATTAAAACAATTACTTAAAAGAGCCAAAATCACATTAAAAATATCATATATGAAATTAGGATATCTAGAATCATATCTATGACGTGAAAATCCATATGTTTGGTGAACTAACTACAAAATATTCATTATTCTATCAGTATCATGTCATCACATTGTTTAGATATATCATCAGAAATTAAAATATTTTGGAGTACTGGGGTTAATGAAAGGTGCCAAATTATATTCTATGGAACAAAAGATGGTGTTCAATTAGATTTTGGATTCCATAATGATGTTTCACATATTATAAAATCATTCTTTTCAACATATTCTCCCAAGAATAAGCTAAAACATTTCAGACAAGCATGAATTTTGTTTCGTGAAAATTCATTTTTCTCAACTAACTTCTAAGACATATATTTATTTGATTGAATATCTAAATCATATGGAAGTAATTACTTCAAAATTATAATAAAATTTTTGATGGAGGTATATGAAATCCCATACATGGGTTTCCACTGAAATAATCTAATTAAAAATTCCTTCTTTTTCATTTTTCCAAATTGTCGATATACTCGAGTTATGGAAGCATCATTATTTTTTTAATCAACCAATAAACATCATAATTTTCATTACATGCATCATGTGTGATCATATCTAAGTATTCATGGGTTGGAATCATTTCCCTCTCATGATGAAGATTAAATGAAAACTATTCATCTATCAAATTTGATAATCTAGTCCTATGATTTGGATCCTAAGAATTTTGAAATTTCATTTCCCCCCTTGTGATACCACACAATGTAGTTTGTATGAAAAACATATTTTTTTATATTTTATCTAACTTCTTATTGGACCAACCAGGGTCTTTGTATCAACTCAGATATTCATTTCACATGTGGATCTTGATTTTAGGTTGTTTTTTAGAAAAAAATGATTAAATGGGAATTTTATTAGTACAAGACATGTACTCCTCAGTACATGTTGTGTATCCAGGTACCACATAGAGCCATGTGTTGTTTATGTAACAACCATGTTTTGGCTATGTAACAGCAGAGTACGTGTCCATTTAGGTGGCCTGGTGGATCGCTTAAGGTGGGGACAAGTTTAGGATACTACACAATGTGTACCCTAAATAAAAAAATCTTGTATTTTTCATTTTAATTGATAAATCAGATTTGGGTAATGTAACATGTCTAGAAATGTATTCTTCTTGTTTTATTTCATATAGGAGTTCTTAGGAATGATGAAAAAATATTGAGCTCCCATTTCTTCATCTGACCTCAGATTGAGATTATAACGACATGAAGTTTTTCATTGGAAATTACCTTCTTATATTTATGTCATAAAATAACATGAAAACACAAAATAATGAACTAATAAGTGATAAGTTACCTTTAAACTTATGTTTGTCACTCCTATGTTTAGAATTTTGAAAATCTGACATATACAGTTGTGTTCAAGATGTTTTCTGGAGTCTAATGAAGAAATAATAATTTTTGGAGAATAGTGACCTACCCTTATGAATAGTAACATACCCTTATGAATAATAATATGACCCATATGAATATTAAATCATCCAAAATATGTGTAACATTACCTATGAATAATTAAATAAAATTTAGACATCTTAGAAAGTGACAATTTGACCTTGGTAGACGTTTTGGTATTTTGTAAGTCATAAATAATTAATTATAATTAATTAATTAATTTAAAATAATATTTATTTCCCTAAACTGTATTCATAAATTATTTAATCAATATCTAATAGTTTTTAGATAATTTTATAAGACCCTGTGTAATTTTAGAGAGAACTATAAAATCAGTTTTAATCATAAAAACTATTTTTTATGTAAATTATAATTTTAATGAAATATTAAATTAATAATATTTAAAAAATTAATTTCGAAAAATGGACTTCATTTTTGGATTCTAAATGTCAAAAAATGGTTGGGGTAAATTTTTGATATTTTTCTGAGATACTTGAATTTTTGATGAATAGTGAAATACCGTAATTTACAAAATAAGCTAAATAAGGTAATTATAGGGTCATGTGTGATGTTCTTCTGATGTAAGACCAATTGGTTCGGGATTAAATTATAAAATTAATATTATTGGTCATTCATTACTCACTATTACTTTTCTTTTGGTGAAATAATAATCTAATGAATTTTATACTTAGGAAACCCCTCTTCCCTCCACTATAAAAGCCACCCTTCACACCCTCATTTGATCACACCTCTCAAGCTCCAAGACTTCTCTAAACTATGCCAAAAAACCTTTCCTAGCCCCTCCCCCATGTCCAAGAGCTTCTGGTGTCATCAAAAGACCAATCATAGGCCCTTAAGAAGGTTCTCAAGAGGAGGATTCAAGAGGTAATTTCTCTCCCTCTTCTCCTTTAATTTCCTTTCAAGTTCAAGTTCATTTCTTGATATATCCCCACCTATATTCATCCAAATTGTTTTTTAACTCTATTATTATACATATACTATAATATTATGATTCTATTGGGATATTATATCACCACACACCCTTTCCATCTTACTTTTATTTTATTAAAGAGAACGTTGTTCATGAGGTGTTAATTTATCACCTTTAAAAACGACATGCTCTCTTCTTCCAATTATACCATAAGATATGGTCATGAAACCATTTTTACGGTTGAACCATAATATTTTATTTTTATTATGTTCTATTTTATGTTATGGAAATAACCTATGTCCATATTACTAAGTGAAAAGTTAAAACAATTTCGTTGTGATCCAAAAACCGCTCAAATTAACCCAAATTATCATCATTGAATTCTTATCTAATGATTCACGCAAATTCATCTAATATAATTCATTATAAAATCATTCAAGATCCTTTAATATCACTAATAATATGTAATATCATTTCTGTATGTTTACCCACGATCTATCCGAACATCAATTTATGAATACAAGTGAACAACCCAAGAAAAACCATAAAAACGAACATCCCCAAACAATGTTTTTAAACACTATAAGTCATCCAATGGAACATAAAATGACATAATGAAAAAAGAATTAACCATATTAATGTACACACGGTTCTGTATTTCTAATTAATTAATATAATTTCATTATACATGACATTAAAGAGAATGAAGCATTCGAGTACAAGGTAAGGGGAAATCTCGAACCCAATTTTCTTCTTTCAGGTTCTCCCTCTTTCACTCCATTTTTGATATGGTTACTCCTCAAAGATCATTTTTTAATCATTTACTCTACCTTTCTAGGATATACATGTTTGTCACTGGTTTTTATGTCCAACAAAATGTTTTCCAAAAGAGATCTTCTTTTAAGAACACCCCTTTTACTTCTCATTCAAAGTGAACGGTTCTTATAACATGTATGTTATTCCCTATTTCTTTTGGGAACCCAATGATAATGAATATTTTATTATGAGATGAAACCCATTTCTTTTCATGGGTTCATTATGTTAATTTATGTTATATGTTCATTGTGAAAAGCATGATAAATGATAATGTTATGATGTGACGGGTGCTTCCAGAATTATATAGCGCAATATGAATGTTTAAATGTGACGGGTGCGCCCGGAATTATACAGTGCTCCAATGCATTGGGTAAAGTGATTAATCTCATGATTAAATTTGAAATTATGTGTGAAAAATATTCTAGCTTGGTTCACAAGTATGTGTGGTAGTTAACCAGGTAGACATGATGTTTCATTTTGGTGCATTGCCACATTACATGTGTTTTATTTATGCTCCTCTCATGTTCATGAACTTTTGCCTATGTTATGATTATGCTCACCCCTTGATATATTATTCTTATCAATCCTCTTACTGGGATTTTATCTCAACCCTTTTGATGAATATCCTCAGGTGGCTACATGTACTAAGGAAAGGACATGTTCCAATAAGAAGCTAGAGACGAATAAATTAAATAAATGTTTATTCTAGATATTGTATTTGTTATGTATGGTCCTAGTTTTCCCAAGACACTAAACCTTTGTATCCTCTATGTGTAATGATATTATGTTTTTTATCTTTAAAATTATGTAATAGTAAGGTAAAAAAAGGTTGGGTCGCTATAGTTGGTATCAGAGGCAAGGTTTAGTTAATTTGGGAATTTGGATTAGTGAACCCTAGAGGAAACCTATAGCATGGGACTAAGTACAAATATGCACCTAGGGATCCCATATGTTATATTTTTGGTATAAATTTTATAGATGAATAAGTTATTCCAGACTTGTTTACTTATATTTTGTTATAACCTTTTCTATTTTAGAAAATGGTGGGAAATAAGAGAAATCAGGCCAACATCTCTTGCAAGGGCCAATTCAATGATTTCCCAAACGACATACCTAATGATTTGGGAGGTGGAGTTCAAAACATTATTGAAATGATTACCCAATTATCTCATGTTCTGAACAATAACCATAATAATGGGTAACTTCCTCCTTCACCAAAGAGGGAGAAACTAGAAATTGAATGTTTTATGTGGCAACGACCACCGACGTTTAGTGGATCTTCTGATCCACTAGTTGCGGAACAGTGGTTCAACTCCATGGAGAAGATCTTTTCTATTCTTCACTACTCTGAGACGAAGAAGGTGACTATAGCCATTTATCGTCTAGATGGAGAAGCTGATCAATGGTGGGCTTTCATTAAGAACACCAAGCCAAGGGAGGAAATTGAAGAGATGGAATGGGAAGACTTTAAGATAATGCTTCTTAACAAGTATTTCCCAACAAATCTTTGCACAAAAATGGAGAGAGAATTCATAGAGATAAATCAAAAATAAGGAGAATCTGTCACAACCTATGAAGCGAATTTCATAGGGCTCTTAAGGTATTCTTCGGGTTTGGTTATCAACAATGATAAAAAAAATTGATAGATTCTTTAGTGGATTATAACCTAACCGTCAAAAGGATCTTGAAATTTGAGACTTTGGGAGTTATGAAGAAGTTCTTTAGTGTGCCCTCAAAGTGGATATGGAGTTTGGAGAATGGTCCCATGGCTATGGGGATATGAAACGAAAGATGGAGTTTCAAGCCGCTATATCAAGTGACAATGGTCGGAAGAAAAATCAACGACCCACATGCCAAAAATGTGGGAAGTTGCACCATGGGAACCGCCTCAAAGGGAAGGGTAAATGCTTCAAGTGTGGGAAAGAAGGACACCATGCTCAAGAGTGTCAAAAAGACATGAAAAAGGAAGGATAATGTAGCCGATGAAAGGAGAGAACCACTCATGGTTCAATGTTACAATTGTAGGGAGATAGGGCACTATGAAAACCAGTGCACTAAACCTCAAGCTCTCGAGGGTAATCAGCGTCAGCAGCCACCAAAGCCAAAGGAACAGGGAAAGGCTTATGCCATCACTACTACAGAGGTGGAGCATGATAATGAAGTCGTACTAGGTACACTTCCTATTCAATCAAGAATGGAAAAAGTATTATTTGATTCTAGTTCTACGCATTCCTTTATTTCTTGCAAGTTTGCTAGAACTATAGAATTGAAGCCCTGAATCCTTGATGTAGAGATATCTGTAATTACACCATGTGGTGTAATCATTGAAACCCAAGTGTTTGACTCTTCTCTTATTGGTGTATGTGGGAAGATTATTCCAAAAAATCTCGGAATACTTCCCTTGGTGGAATTTGACGCTATAATGGGAATGGACTGGCTCTCGTTATATAGAGCACATATCAATTGTTGGGAAAAGGAAATATCTTTTCATATTCTGAACCATCCCATTCCCCTATAGAAATATAAGGAAGATCATGAATCTCCTCTGAAAAATCCCTCAATGGTGTGGGTGTTGATTCCCTATGAAGAAGCATACCTCTCCCAAATGGTTGAGTCAAAGGAAAGTTCCAACCTTGAGGAAATGCCCATTGTGAGGGAATACAATGATTTATTTCTCGAAGAGTTACCCGGAATTCCCCCGGATCGTGAGGTAGAGTTCTCAATTGAACTCATACTCGGATCCTATCTCGAAGTGTACCTATAGGATGGCTCCTATCAAATTGGAGGAGTTAAAGAAGCTGCTTCAAGTTCATCTGGACAAAAGGTTCATAAGCCCTAGTGCATCAACTTGGGGTACGCCAGTTCCCTTTGTGAAGAAGAAGGATGGAATTATGCGGCTGTGTATCGATTATCGGGAACTCAACAAGATCACCATAAAGAACAAGTATCCTCTCCCAAGGATTGATGACTTGTTCGATCAGTTAAGAGGAGATCAATACTTCTAAAAGCTGGATCTTCGTTCTGGATATCATCAAGTAAAGGTGAAGAAAGAAGATATTCAGAAGACTGCCTTTCATACGAGTAATGGGCACTATGAGTTTTTGGTGATGCCCTTTGGACTTAATAATGCCCATGTAATGTTCATTGATTTGATGAATAGATCTTTACACATTACCTCCAAAAATTTGTGGTAGTTTTTATCAATGATATTCTCATATACTCCAAGAGAATGGAGGAACATGAAGAACATCTAAGACTTTTGTTGGCGACATTGAGAAAGGAGAATTTGTACGCCAAGTTCAGCAAGTGTGACTTTTGGATGAAGCAAGTCACATTCATGGGACATGTGATCAGATGTGAGGGAATTTCGGTGGATCCTTCAAAGACAAATGTGATTGAGGAATAGCCCAGAACCTCTAGTGTCATAGAAATCCATAGTTTTCTTGGATTAGCTGGGTACTACCGATGTTTTGTGAGATACTTCTCACGATTGTCAAGCCCGCTGACTAAGTTAACAAGGAAAGGGTTAAAGTATGTCTGGACGGAAGAATGTGAGGGAAGCTTCAAGGAGCTAAAGAGAAGGCTGATCACTGCACTTGTACTCACACTACCGAAAAGTGGAGAATGTTTTGTGATATATAGTGATTCTTCAAATAAAGTCTTGGGTTGTGTATTCAATCAAAATGACAATGTGATCGACTATGCCTCACGACAGTTGAAGATCAATGAGCAGAACTACCTGACACATGATCTAGAACTAGCAGCCGTGATTTATTCCTTGAAAATCTGACAACACTACCTTTATGGTGAGAAGTGTGACATATACACCGAAGAAAAGATCCTAAAGTATATATTCACACAAAATGAGCTCAACATGGGTAAAAAAATGGTTAGAGATAATAAAGGATTATGATTGCTCTATTCATTATCATCCTGGAAAGGTGACCAAGATAGATGATTCTCTAAGCAGAAATGAACCTACTACTCTATCCATGTTGCAGATTGAGAAAACCCTATCTTCTTGGATATGCAAAGAATGGATTTGGAAATCATAAGGTCAAGGGATACATACTACCTTGCCCAAATGATTGCACAACCATCCATCCAAGAAAATATTAAGGAAGAACAAAGGGATGATGTGGAGATTCAAAAGAGGGTGAATGCAGTAAAGGAAGGGAAGCTACAAGAGTTCCATATCGACGATGATGGTGTGATTCGGTTTGGAACGCGACTTTGTTTTCCTTCATCACCTAAGATAATGAAGGATATATTGGATAATGCACATAGCTCAACTTTCTCTATCCATCCAGGGAGTACCAAGATGTACGGTGATCTCCGAGAACACTTCTGGTGGGATAACATGAAGAAGGAGATTGTGGAAAATATATCAAGGTGCTTGGTATGTCAACAAGTTAAAGCTGAGCGTCAAAAGTCCAAGGGTATGATGCATCCATTGCCTATACCCATGTGGAAATGGGAAAATGTTTCTATGGACTTTGTCATAGGTCTCCCGAAGACGTCGAAGGGAAATAATGCAATACGGGTTGTGGTTGATCGACTCACCAAGACTGCCCATTTTTCCCCTATTCGGGAAGACCTCTCGATTGAATAACTTGGAATGACATATGTGAAGGAAGTGGTGAGACTGCACGGTGTTCCGCTCTCAATTGCCTCTAGCCATGATCCAAGGATCACATCTATGTTTTGGAGAAGCCTTCAACATGCTTTGAGTACTAAATTAAATTTCAACACAACCTATCACCCCCAAACTGATGGTCAGTCTGGAAGAACTATTCAGATGCTTGAAGATATGCTAAGAGCCCACTCTTTTGAATTAAAAGGTGATTCGGATCATCATCTCCCATTGGTTGAGTTCTCATACAACAATAGCTTCCACTCGAGTATTCAGATGGCTCCGTATGAAGCTCTTTATGGGAAGCGATGTAGAACTCCGACCTGTTGGGATGAAGTTGGAGAAAGGAAGCTACTTAGAATCAATCTTGTTCAAGAGATGACAGAGAAAGTTCAAGTCATCTAGGAACTCATCAAATCTGCTCAAAGTCAGCAAAAGATCTATGCTAACAACCGTCTAAGGGACTTGGAGTTCGACGTTGGAGATAAAGTCTTTCTTTGAATATCTCCATGGAAAAGAGTCATGTGATTCGGTAAGAAAGGGAAGCTAAGCCCAAGGTATATTGGCCCCTTTGAGATCCTTGACCGCATAGGATTCATGGCCTATCGGTTTGAAATTATACCGAATATGGTTCAAGTTCATGTTGTGTTTCATGTATCACTACTGAGGAAGTACATACTAGACCCTTCACATGTACTAAACTCAGAGGTGGTGCAGCTAGAAGATGATCTCTC
This sequence comes from Viscum album, assembly GCA_963277665.1. Taxonomy (NCBI): domain Eukaryota; kingdom Viridiplantae; phylum Streptophyta; class Magnoliopsida; order Santalales; family Viscaceae; genus Viscum; species Viscum album. The sequence continues at coordinate 1,127,280,800 of OY728128.1, read as the reverse complement.
CTATGAGGAGCGGCCAGTAAAGATTCTGGATCAGAGAGATAAGGTTCTACGCAAAAATACAACCCATCTTGTCAAAGTTTTTTGGAGGAACCACAAGTTTGAGTAAGCATCTTGGGAACTAGAATAAGCAATGAAGGATAAGTACCCTCACCTGTTTGTGTAAAATGAAATTTCAGGGGCGAAATTTCTTAAGGGGGGAAGAATGTAACGACCCAAAGTTTTTCAATGGAAATTCCATCCTTATATTTATGTCATAAAATTACATTAAAACACAACACAATGAACTACTAAGTGATAAGTGACCTTTAAACATAAGTTTGTCACTCCAATGTTTGCAATTTTGAAAATCCGACAAACACAGTTGTGTTCAAGAGGTTTTTTGGATTCTAATGAAACAAAAATAATTTTTGGTGAATAGTGACCTACCTGTATGAATAGTAACATACCCTTATGAATAGTAACATACCCTTATGATTAGTAATATGACCCATATGAATAGTAAATCATCCAACATAAGAGTAACATTACCTATGAATAATTAAATAAAATTTAGACATCTTAGAAAGTGAAAATTTGACCTTGGTAAACGTTTTGCTATTTTGTAAGTGATAAATAATTAAATATAATTAATTAATTAATTTAAAAGAATATTTATTTCCCTAAAATGTATTCATAAATTATTGAATCAATTTCTAGTAGTTTTTAGATAATTTTATAAGTCCCTACGTAATTTTTTAAGAACTATAAAATCAGTTTTAATCTTAAAAACTATATTTTAAGTAAATTCTAATTTTAATTAAATATTAAATTAATAAAATTTATGAAATTATTTTTCAAAAATGGACTTCATTTTTGGGTTCTACAAGTCAAAAAATGGTTGGGGTAAATTTTTTGGATTTTTCTGAGATACTTGAATTTTTTATGAATAGTGAAATACCGTAATTTACAAAATAAGCTAAATAAGTTAATTATAGGGTCATGTGTCACATTCTGCTGATGTAAGTCCACATGGTTCGGGATTAAATTATAAAATTAATATTCTTGGTCTTTCAAGGCTCACTATTCCTTGTCTTGTTGGGAAATAATAAACTAATGAATTTTATATTAAGGAAACCCCTCTCCCCTCCACTATAAAAGCCACCCTTCACACCCTCATTTCCTCAAACCTCTCAAAATCCAATCCTTCTCTAAAATCTTCCCAAAAACCTTTCCTAGCCCCTACCCCACGTCCAAGTGCTTCTGGTCTCATCAAAAGACAACGCTTAGGCCCTTAAAAAGGTTCTCAAGAGGAGGATTCTAGAGGTAATTTCTCTCCCTCTTCTTCTTAAATTTCTTTCAAGTTAATGTTCATTTCTTGATCTATCCCCACTTATATTCATAAAAATTGTTTTGTAACTCCAGTATTATACATATACTATAATTTTATGATTCTATTGGGATATAATATCACCCCACACCCTTTCCATCTTCCTTTTATTTTATTAAAGAGAACGTTGTTCATGAGGTGTTAATTTTTCACCTTCAAAAATGACATGCTCTATTCTTCCATTTCTACCTTCATATCTGGCCATGAAACCATTTTTATGGTTGAAACAGAATATTTTATATGTATTATGTTCTATTTTAAGTTCTGGAAATAACCTGTGGCCATATTACAAAGTGAAAAGTTTAAACAAGTTCGTTGTGATCCAAAAACCGCTCAAATTAACCCAAATTATCATCATTGAATTCTTATCTAATGATTAACCCACATGGATCAAATAGATTTCATTATAAAATCATTAAAGAACTTTTAATATCACTAATGACATGTAATATCATTTTTGGATGTTTACCCATGATCTACCCGAACATCAATTTATGAATACAAGTAAAAAACCCAAAAAAGACCATAAAAACGAACATCCCCGAACAATGTTTTTAAACTCTATAAGTCATCCAAAGGAACATAAAATGGAATAATGAAACCAGAATTAACCCTATTAATTTAAGAATGGTTCTGGATTTCTAATTAATGAATATAATGTCATTATACAGGACATTAATGAGAAGGAAGCATTCAAGTACAAGGTAAGTGGAAATCTCAAACCCAATTTTCTTCCTTCAGGTTCTCCCTCTTTCACTCTTTTTTTGAAATTGTTACTCCTAAAAGATCATTTGTTTTTAATTTTCTTTACTTTTCTGGGATATACATGTTTTTCACTGGTTTTTATGTCCAACAAAATGTTTTCCAAAAGAACTGTTCTTTTAAGAACACCCCTTTTACTTCTCACTCAAAGTGAACGGTTCTTGTAACATGTATGTTATTCCATCATTCTTTTGGGAACCCAAATCTTATGAATATTTTATAATAAGATTAAACTCATTCCTTTTCATGGGTTCATTATGTTAATTTATGTTATATATTCATTGTGTCAAGAATGATAAATGATAATATTATGATGTGACGCGTGTGCCCGGAATTATACAGCGCTCCAACACATTGGGTAAAGTGATGAATCTCATGAGTAAATGTGAAATGATGTGTGAACAAGATTCTAGATTGGTTCAAAAGTATGTATGGTAGTTAACCACTAAGACATGATGTTTCATTTTGATGCATTTCCACATTCCAAGTCTTTTATTTTTGCTCCTCTCATGTTCATGATTGTTTGCCTATGTTATGATTATGATCACCCCATGCTATATTATTCTTATCTATCCTCTTACCGGTCTTTTAGATCACTCCTATTTTTGTGTATCCTCATGTGGCTACATGTACTAAGGAAAGGGAAAGTTCCAATAAGAAGCTAGATATGAAGACATTAAATAAATGTTTATGCTAGATGTTGTATTTGTTATGTATGGTCCTAGTTTTCCCAAGACACTAAACCTCTGGATCCTCTATGTGTAATGATATTATGTTGTTTATCATTAAAATTATGTAATATTAAAGTAATAAAATGATGGGTCTCAATAGATATGTCATTGTGTGTGTTGGAATCCCACAAGTGTGTTCTCAATTCCTATAGAGCCCTTCTTATAAATTCATCTTCTCTTGTGAATTATTCATGGTTTAAATTTTTTTCACATTATTTTAGATGAATTCCATTTTTGGAAGATTAGAGGGACAATGTTTAAGGGTATTGATCATTCAAAACCACGGATGGGGTTTTTTGCCTTTAGTTGTTCGTATATTGATTATATATGCTAAAAGTTCTATATTCCCACAGTTGGGGTATTGCTGGTTTAAAATTAAACCCTATTTAATACCTTTTAGGTATCGTTGATTGATAAAGGGTATATTAATATGATAAATGTTGAATAACTTGTTTATGTGAACCTGTGGGTGCATTTCTCTCATTTATTTTTATGGTCATTAGGTCTAGAATGAATGTTAGTAGACCTTCCTTGTTTTCCAGGCCATGTTTTGTTAGGATGGTGTCACTGATTATATGATATTCCTGTGATATGCATTGGAATTTAGACCAAGGGGAATAGACTATGATAGATTCTAAGGTAGAGTCATTTATGTATGTTTTACTTCTATGTTGACCCATGGGTATTGACTGTGAGAGCATCCATGTGGTCTTCTACATAGGGGTTTAGACTGTCAGAGCTACCAAGGTGATCATTTATAATTTATTGATGCTATGTTGACCAAGGAGTATTGACTATGTGATCTACCTAGGTTGTCTTTTATAAATGATTACTAATATGTCATAACAGAGGGGTTAGACCATGAGTGGTACCAAAAGGGTTGTTATTAAATGAATTGTTGTTATATTAATCCAGGGGGATTAGACTATGAGAACATTCCCAAACGGGTCTTTATTGAATGATTGAATGGTTATGACAAGTCTGATAAGACAAATCACAAGCCTAGACTCGGTCAAACTTGATTGTTTAGATTGTCTTCTGAGACATCTATTTTGTTAAAATTACACAGGTGATATAGGGCTTCGACTAGATCCCATGGTTTACATGATTCAACAAATGGAATGATTAATGAAAATGAATGTGATTGAAAACTGTAGGATTTTTTACTTTTTAGTACATCCTAGTTTATTGAATCATTTATTCATATTACCTGGTATATATATATTCACTGACAGTTTGGCACAGATCTATTAGTGGCTGCCTACTGGGATTTATCTCACACCATGTTTGGGTCATGCTTTTAGACCCAAACTGATTATATGGTTGCATGTATAGATAAGAAAACCCACCCTTCTTTATCATGTACTTGATTGTTGTTGGAGCTGGAGAGCATGGGATCAAGCTATGGCTTGGGAAGCTGTTAGAGTTTACTTTATATTTTGTACTTGGTTTCTGTATTTTAGTCCCAGAGCTATGAATTTCTTGGATGCTTTCCTCGACACATGTTACATGAATCATTTATATATTCTCTCTAGTTGGTCTATAAATATTAGTCTTCTGCAATTTACTTCAGGTTGGATAATATTACTTCTTTTGCTATTGTTCACCATTTTTCATCTTTTTTTAATACTCTACCAATGAGGGAATACTTTCCCCATTATCATAACCAAGCACTCAATATTAGTTGGATGACTCTATTGTTTGGGGAAATGCACTTGATGTTATGTGACCAACTGGGTTTGGGGAACCTTTGGGCAACACCCAGATCTGTGACATTATAAAGTGGTATCAAAGGAGTTATTTTATAATTTTCCTTACTATTTTGAGACTATAGAATAGGATATGATGGAAAAGTTAATTGGTAATAGGTTTTCCTGGGAGTAGCTAAATCGTGTAAATGGAATAACCGTGTTACCTCAAATATAGCAACTTTTCAAGTTTTGTAGTTATTAAAGTTGATTTGATTTTACTATTGGGTGATACACATGTATTGTGTTGTTATCGTCGAAGTTATTGAAGATTTATTTCTGTTTTAACTCAATGAGATGAGGGTTTTACATATCTTTCATTATATATGAACTTTCTAGAGATCACATGTCTTTCCTTCTTATCATTCATTTTAGGCAGCAATATTTATGTCATGCTATTGTGATACATACAGTGTTAGATATCCATGCTATTGTGATATATGTTATGATAGAAATACCTACTATTTGGATAGGTTATTGGTAAATGTAAGGATTAATTTGTATGGACACCAATCTTTGGTCCGTAGGGTGTTATGGGCCCTCCTGGATCCGAATTTGGTGGATCATGTTTTTACATTAATATAATTTCATCAAGACATGAAATGAATAAGGATTCCCAACATTGATTGTTTCGAAGTATGGCCCCTCATGGATCAGTGAATGGAATTAATTGAACAAAATTATAGCTTATTGAGGGTTCTGGAGAAATTTTATAGGCTTATTTTCTAGAATTCTAGACAACACGACATGTTATGTAGTGAACACACACCATGTGTTCTTCTTTTCTAGAAGAAACAACTTTTCTTATGTACACATCATGTATTTTATATACATGTTGTGTAGTGGTTGGAAGTGTGGCTAAATATGAGATAAGAGACACGAGAATGGTAAACATTTGGTATAACACACAATGTACAAGGAGTACACATCGTGCTATACGAGACCGTGTATCTGGTCATGTGACTAACAACATGGGTGGATGAAAAATAGGTTGTACACATCATGTCTAGATGATACAAGACGTGTGGTGATCGACCATGTATTTGGTTGTGTGACTAATGACATGGGTGGATGGAACATAAGTGGTACACACCATGACCAGGGTGAACACATCGTGTAGTTTTAAACTAGGAGGGAACAATGTAGTTCAATATATGTTGATGAATTTGGGAATGATGGAATATTCAAGTACATTCCATGTCTCAGGAGGAACACGCCATTTATATGGGGTGTTACATGATTTACAAAAGAGGGTTACACAGTGTGTAGAACCACTATACATCATGTTACATGACCTAGTTGGAACAAGTACACACTAATGTTAAGGCTTAAAGGGAACACGATGTATAGCGGCTCTACACACCATGTGACCCTATTTCGTAAAACATGATTTATTTCCTTCTCATGTTTCATTATTTCTCTTCTATGTTTCATTACATGATAATCAAGAACTACGCTGTTCTCTTGACCATACAGAGTCATTCCATTGAGATATCCTCTAGTTGTACGCCAAGTGTAGGGCGATGATCAGACACTAGAAATGGTATATTATGGTCTTCCAATAGATCCTACTATTGTGCTCATCTTGGAACTAGATGTTATACTGAACACAATTGGTGATTCAAAGTTCAATGAAGGCTTTATGAGGATGATGTATACATTTTAGGGAGCACCACATCCTTCCCCAACAACGGAAGAGTTGATGAGGGTGTTCCAGCACAACATCCTCCCTCTTTTTCAAGGGACAGAGGATCATAGGCTACAGATTCATGGTTGGAGGTCATTTTTTCTATCTTTGAGCATTTGGAGATGCATCCAGAGTGGAGAGTGTAGCTCACGACATATAAGCTACGTGATTCCTCCATGAGATGGTGGGATATTATATCACTGGCAGGACATCATCGAGATATGTCACGGGAAGAGTTTTTAAGGACCTTCAATTTTTACTTCTACCTCGAGATGTTGAGGGCTGACCAAACCCAAGAGTTCATTCAATTAGAGCAGGGCATGATTTCCATGATGGAATACTCTTCTTGTTTTACATATTTTCAGTGCTTCACACCCATTTTGGGAGGTGAAGAATTATCACTATCTAGGCGTTTTGAGGATGGACTCAGGTATGAAATCCGATCAGAGGTGAATGTCTTCAGGCTGACTAAGTTGGCTTCTATAGTAAATAAGGTGCTGATTACTGATCACAATCTAAGGGAGTTTGAAATTACAAACCAAAGAGTTTCACCATCAAGGGTTGGTACTCTTTCAAATGATAGCAGGAGGCAACACAAGGATCTCTTTTGTGATGTTTCATCAGGAATCCATGTGGTGTGCTACGAGAGAATATGGAGTTGTCATACGATACTACATTTCCAGATGGACCTATTTGAGTGCCAATATTGCAGCCAAATGGGTCATATTATGCATTTCTGCAGGAAGTTATCAATAGCACCGAGTGAGAAGTATTCTATTATGACTCCATGTATAAGTGTTAGACCGCTATTTTGTAGGTAGTTAAGGAATTGTGGTTCTTCAGGATAAGGAGGTTGTTGTGGTCGTCATATATAGATGACATGTTTTCAACGACAGTAGGGTGGATCTGATTAGGGGTAGCCAAGAAGGGTCACAGGGCTGTAGTATATGTCCAAATTTGGTAATGGAACAGACTCACAAGGAGTAGGATTCTAGACACTCTATGTTAGAGTTGTTATTCTAGTTGCCTCAATTTTATCTTCTGATCTTTTCATTGTCAGGGATTCTCATAGTTTTATATTTTTTTCGATTGTGGAGAGCCTTGGGAAATGTATCATTATTTTTTAATATGTTATGATGCTAGACACTCCATTGGGGATTTGGACAGATAGTGTATGTTAGTTCAAAGAGTTCCCTCTTGATATTGGTGGGTGTTAATTCTTATGGGACCTCTATGTCATAGATTTGATAGGATTCGAGGTCATTCTCAAAATTGACTAGTTATACTCCTTTCATGCCATTTGTTTACTTCTATCATTGTAGGATGAGTTTCATGTCACTATAGGGAGAGTATTTTCTACACATGGGATAATTGGATGTACAGGCGAGCTGAGTGGGACCTAAGCATCATGATTTGGAGGAATTTCATCCCAGACATCTAGTTTATATCTATATTACCAGCACACATAAAAGAACTTTCCTCCCATGGTCGATCATTTTAAGGATGTCATCCTAGACAAATTTTATGGTTTTCCTCTGAAAATAGATGTGTATTTGTCTACTGATATTGTTCCAGGAACAACATCAGTGTCCATTCCTCCTTATAGGATGTCAACACCAGATTTATAGGATCTCAACAAGCAGTTGGAGGAGTTGGAGGAAAGAAGATTTATATGACCGAGTACTTCTTCATAGAGTCTTCCTATCCTTTTTTCGAAGAAGGAGAACAATACCCTTATACAATGTGTGGATTATTAGAAGCTGAACCAGTTGATAATCAAGATACTATATACCTTTGTGAGGATTTATGATCTCTTGGATCAGCTTTAAGAAGACTGAGTGTTCTCTAAGATTTAATTGAGATCTGGTTATCATCATTTGTGTGTTAGTCCATCAAATATAAATTATACATCCTTTTCTGAGTATGTACGGTCTAGATAGGTATTTTGTTATGTCTTTCTGTCTCACGAAAGTGCCAGTTGTGTTTATAGAACTAATGAACTGAGTGTTTCATCCTTACTTGGATTCTTTTGATGTAGTCTTAATGGATGATATCTTGTGGCACTCTCACACTCAACATGACCATTCCATCCATATTGATATCATATTGAGTATACTGAGAGAGAATCATTTATATGATAAGATCTAAAAATTCCAATTTTGGACGCACCAAATTCACTTCATGGGTAACCAAAGAACTTCGTTGAAGTACAGAGTTTTCTCGTGATGACTGATTACTACAGATACTTTATACATGACTTTTCAAGCTTCACAGTTCCACTAACAAGCCTGAATTAGAAGGATGTGATGTACTTATAGACATATTTCATTACTTCATCCTTTCAGAAGATGAAAGGGAGATTGACATCAGCACCGATCATGATTTTTCTAGAGTTGGGAAACAGTTACACTATTTACTATGATTCATCGTGTATCGAGATTTGTGTATTTATTATGAAGTGGAAGGAGTAATTTCAAATGGGTCTTGATTTTTGAGGCCACATGAGAGGAATTACCTAATTCATGATCTCGAGTTAGCTGCAGTTGTGAATGCTTTGCAATGTGAGAGACATTATCTTTTGGGAGAGAATTTTGTGGTGTATAATAACCAATAAATCCTCAATTATATATTTACTCAACATGATTTGAATTTGAGATGATGAGGCTGGGTTTCGTACCTTCAGTATTTTGACATTGATCTTTCTTACGTGCTTGGAAATGGCAATGCAGTGGCTGATGTAGTGAGGAGGACTCAAATACAGGAAGTTCCAGAGGCCAGTTGTGAGTGGAAGCTAATGGATATGTTCTTTGAGAAGCATTTGGCGGTGAATTATAGATAGAAGCAGTCATTTTATTCCTCTATAGTTGTTACCTCTACTCTATTGGATCGAGTGAAAATGTGGAATCTATCAGATTCTGAAGGCCTAGTCTTATGCAAGAGTTTTTAGGAGAGGACCCTACTCCTGGGTGGACCATAGGCAAGGATGAGGCCTTGTGTTATTATAGATGTGTATGGGTTTCATCAAATGTACATGGGGAGTTTATGTGAGATTTTCATTCCTCCGTATGGGCAGTTCATTCTTCCATCACTAAGATGTATCGATATCTACACTGTTAGTATTGTTGGACAAGTATCAAGAGATATTAACTTGATTTTTTTATGATATGTTCAACCTATCAGAAGGTGAAGGCATAACATCAGTGACTGGCATGGATTTTACAGTAGTAACCCATTCCAGAGTGCAACAGGAATGATGTCGTGATGGATCTCATGATGGGTTTACCATGGTATCCTAGAGGAAATGATGGTGTTTGGGTTTATGTTGATAGACTAAAGAAGGTTGAACATTTCATACTGATCAAGGACACCTTCAGTGTTCATGAGCTTGTAAGGTTTTAAATCAAAGATATTGTATGTTTTAATGGGGTTCAAAACCCAATAATTTCCAATAGGGATGCCCAGTTACTTCTCGTGTCTGGGAGGGACTACTGAGGGCTTTGGGTATATAGCTACATCTGAGTATAGTTTACCATCCCCAGATAGATTTCCAGTCTGAGCGAATCATTCAGGTTTTGGAGGACATTCTTCGAGAATTCATCCTGGATTTTATGAGAATTTTGGAGGGACACATACCCCTAGTGTATTTTTCCTACAATAAAAGTTTTCATGAAATGGTTTAGATGGAACCTTATGAGGATTTGTACAGTAGGCCATACCAATCACTCCTATGTTGGCTGGAGTCAGGAGATGCAACTATTTTTGGACCTCATCCTATCTAGGATATCATTGAGGAGGTGGAGTTGATTTGGAAGTTGATGGCTACAACACAATCTTGCCATATGTCTTATGCAACTCGACATAGATGACTTTTGGAGTTCCAGGTTAGAGATCAGGGTTTCTTATGTGTCACACCGAGTATGAGACGTAGGACGATTAGGTTATACGGAAATCATTCACCAAGATATGTCAGGCCGTTTGAGGATTTTGAGGGAGTCGAGCTGGTTCCCTATCTGTTGAAGTTCCCACAGATGTATCAAGATATTCATGACATATTTCATGTTTCCCAGCTATGATGCTACCTTTCCGAACCATATCACATTTTTCAACCTGAGAAGTTTGATTTGGGGGTGGATGCATCCTTCGAGGAGCACCCAATTTTAATTTTGGATCACATCATAAAGGTTCTCTATGGTTGGTATGTTCTACTAGTATGGGTGTTATGGCAGCACGAGAGAGTACATGATGAGACATTGGAGAGGGAGGCCGACGTACGATCACAGGGGCCAGAGTTGTTTGATGTTTCTTCTCCACTACCCATGGAAGGGAATTCATGGATGAATTTCATTAAGGGTGAATTTTATAGGAACATGGATCTTTATTTCAGGTATGGATCTTGATTTCGGGTTGTTTTAAGGAATAATAAAAGAATTTTAATTTTTAATGTACATGTTGGGTACTCTTGAGTACATGTTGTGTATCATTGTACCACATAAAACCATGTTGTGTCCATGTAATGGTCAAGTACATGGCCATGTAGGTGACCTGGATGATCGATTAAGGTGGGGAATGATTAAGGCTACTACACGGCATGTGCCTTTAATGAACACACTGTGTAGTTTTCTTTCTATTTGATAAATCGATGTCGAGTTTCAAATATTGTCCAGAAACATCTTCTTCATCCCGTATTTCATAAAGGAGTGCTCGAGAATGAAAAAGAAAGATGATGCCACTGTTTCTCTATAAAACCTCCGATTGAGATGTCATCAGGTGCATTGGAATCCCACCAGTGAGTTCTCAATTCTTATAGAGTGTTTCTTCCCAATTCATCCTCTCTCGTGAGCGGCTCATGGTTGAACATTTTTCAGCTTTTTGTAGATCTACCCATTATAGGACAATTCATGGGTTGGAGAACAAGGTTATTGATCGTACGACATGAAGGTACATGGTATCTATATTTCTTTTTTTGACATTGTATTTTGTATGATAAAAGTGCCACATATGCACGGTTGGGGTATTGCGTGTTCTAAAATTAGAAATTTTAAATTACCTGTTATGGTATGATTGATTGATAAAATGTACTTTCATATGATTATGGTTGAGTACATTTTTTATTGGACACCCTGTGGATTTATTTCCCTTTTTGATTGTTTAAGGATGTTTGGTCTACAATTCCTGTTAGGCTTGCCTTGTTCTCTATGCCATGTTTTGTTAGGATGGTGTTAATGATTTATGAGATGCTTGTGATATGGATTTTGATAGTTTGACCAGGGGGAATTGATTGTGAGAGCATCCGAGGTATGATCATTTATATATGTGTTACTATTATGTTGACCTAGGGGTATTGAATGTGATAGTTTCCACTTGGACTTTGACCATGGGGGTTAGACTGTGAAAGAGGCCTAGGTGGTTGTTTATAATTTATTGATGCTATGTTGACAAAGGGGTATTGATCATGAGTGCTTCCCTGGTGTTTATTTGTAAATAATTAATATTGTGTTAGAACAGGGGGTTTAGTCCATGAAAGCTACCTAGAGGGTCGTTTTTAAATAATTTTTTTATGTTGGAATATGGGGTTAGTCTATGATAACTTTCCCAAAAGGGACAGTATTGAATAATTGAATGATTGTGAAAATTCCTCCAAGACAAAGCACATACTTGGAATTTGACTTAGTTGAATGTTTAGATGGACTTCTAAGACATCTGTTTTGTTACAATTACATAGGGTATACAGAGCATCTGTGAGATCTCATGGTTTACATGATTCAACGAATTGAATGATAAGTGAAAACGAATGTAATCCAAAACTATAGGATTGTTTACTTTTGAATACATCCTAGTTTATTACATCATTTCGTAATATTACCTTATATATATATATATTCATTGACAGTTACACACATATCTTTTGGTGGTTTTCTACTAGGATTTGTCTCACACCCAATTTGGGTCATAATTTTGGACCTAAATAGATTTTATGTTTTTGGGTATAGATAAGGGAAAGCGCCCTTATTCATCAGGTACTTGAATATTTTTGGATCTAGGGAGAATGGAATCAAGCATAGTCTTGTGGTGCTATTGGAGTTAACATTATTTTCTATACTTGGTTTTTGTATTGTATTTTCAACATTGTGACTAGTCTTGCTACTTTACTAGACATATGTTACATGAATCATTTATATATGTGCTCCAGTTGTTCTATTACAACCTGTCATACACTTTTTACATTTGGTTTTATAGTATTAGTACATCCAATTTTTTAGCATTTTCCTTCTATTGTGTATGCACTGTAAAAAAGGGAATAGTTTCCCCATTATTATACATTGGCCCTTCATACTAGTCGGTAGCCTCTGGAATTTGGGGAAATTTGATAGAGGTTATATGACCAACAGGAGTACCTTTGGGTGGCACCTGGATCCAGTACGTTACAATATTTCAACAAAATTATATCATGGACAGTGTTTGTAATAATAATATGAGGCATTGTCAAATTAAAAATCTAAAAATATCTCCAACATGTTTTGAAAATAACTAGATATATGATCAATTTCATACATCAAAATTATTTCCATTCTGTAAAAAAATGTTCTATTTCATTTTATAAAATATATTAAATAAGAATTACATTTAATAAAAACTATATGAATGTAAGTGGGAACTATTCAGTTTATAATTAGTCATAAGTGAAATGATAGTCTATATGAGAATCATACTATAAAAAAATATAATATATATTTAAAAAATACTAGCAATATAAAACCATGATATTGAATTCAATTATATCAATGAGTAATGATGATACACAATAATACCCAAAATTGTGTTTATAATTGATATTTTAAAATTTTCTATTATTCTATTCACTTTTTAACTAATGTTATAATTATTTAATAAATTCATGTAGAAATCAATAATACATATAGTTTACCATGTTTTATTTGATTCAGATATGTTTTTTGTTTCTTCAAGATTTTTATTAGTTTATTTTAGGCTTATTTAGTTTGGTTGGGTTGTTTTTTTATTTTATTAGGATGGTGCCTAACTTTTAAGGTTTTATTAGTGATTTTTCAAGTCAATTAATTTTATATCACTACAATATAATTTATTTTAGTTAGTTTCAATTTAGATCAATTTATTTTATTTTAGTTTATTTTTGAAATAGTTTAGTTTAGTTCAGGTATACTCAATTCTTCTTGGGTAACATCAAGTAATTTAAATTCAATTCAGTTGGTTTGTTCATGTTAGTTCGATTCTGATATAGATTGGATTTCTTGATTTAGTTATGATTTATTGTGTAATGTTTTGATAAGTTCAGTTCATTTATTTTATGTCCTAGTTAAGTCAGTTTTGTACAATTTCGTTTTCTTTGCATCCTATCAATTCATTTTAATTTATATTATTAATTGGATGATCAAAATGAAGAATAAAATGATATATTATGTGAAATAGAGTTGATGTGATAGAAAATAATTTTATAATGAAATATATCTCTAGGATAATTATGATCAAATAGTTTGGATTAAATTCAAATTTATATAGATCAATGTATTTCATAATTAATGATATTTATATAAATGGTGACCCTAAAAAAAGATATTTTTTAGTGTGTGGAATCAAAATTTTATTATTGGTGTTGAATGACTTCATAGTAGTATATTTTGATGGAAAAAGTATCACAATTGGGTGTATATGTTAAATAGATTATACCCCATTAAAGATGATATTTTTAATATGGGGTATTTTTTAAAGTAGTCATCTTGGAAAAAGTCAATTTTATTAATATTTATTTATAAATATTTAATAAATTGATTTTTATTGACATTTTGAGGTTTTGTATTGATTTATATTGGCTTCTATTTGAGTTTCAATTCCTCTATATATGAGTATTCTTATAATGTATGCTATCTTATATGATGTGGTAATATTATGCTTGCATGGATATTATTTAACTATAAAGGCTTATTAAAATAATGTGAGTGTGATTTCTATATTGTTAAACACTAAAAAGATAATCCTATTCAAGGAATTTCCCTCCTCAGACACTCTTCGACATTTGGGGCTTGTACAATACACAATTGAATACCCCTTTCATTGGATTTTTAAAATATTGAATTCTTATTCAATATGATATCATAATTTACCCTATTGATATATAATATATTTTTTTATCAAAAAGTGTAATTTTATTAAACATTATAAAAATATAAAATAATTTTCAATCTCTTCTACTAGTTATATTTAATTTTTAAATATATAATAACATATTTATGAAGCTAGTGGAGATGAGGCTATTGTGTATGGTGTCTCTAATGGTAATATAATTGAGACTAAACACCGTATTTTTGGATGGTATCCATATATCCTAGTAATGAAACATACCCTATTTGAACTATATTTTTTATTAATCATTTCACAATAAAACCCCAAATGTAATAACATGTGTGAATCATAATGTTACAAAGATTTATCATGTAATATAGAGCCGTACATTTTAAATAATTATTAAAATAATCATATAGAATTTATAAATCGTTAAATACATTTTAAATTATTATATAAAGATCCTAAAAATAATAGGTCCATATTGGATTTATATAGAAGTATAGGGTAACTAAATTAAAAAAACATGTCACACATATTTAGATTTATTTTCTAATTCTATAACAGAAACAATTAAATCAATCCTTTGTTCAATGAATCAATAATATGACAACAAAATTCTTGGTGATTATTAATGACCTAGAAAATAAATGAAAATGATGGTTAACAGAAGATATGATGTATTTGGAACATTCCAATTTCATATTCAAGAATAATTAAATGAAAACCATATGAGATTAGAGATTTCTATGGGTGGGGAATGAAACTAAATTTCCTTGATAAAAAAGAAAAAAAATCTTGGTAGAATATATAACCCATTTTGAACTCACCAATTTGATGTGGAAGAAGAAAAATTTCATAAACCAAGTAAGGATTTCCGGTTGGGAAGAAGAGGCATGCTCGGTATGGAAAATTTTGATCAATTTGGAAATAAGGAGTGTTGTCCATGTGGTGTATTTAGGGAAACTATATCCCAATATTTTTAAAAAACCATTGGGATAACCGTAATTAAAATTCCCTATCCCAATGGTTATGTTAAACCATTGGGATTGGGGCACCCTATACAAATGGTTTTTGGAAATCGATGGAATACATGTGATGGTATAGATCCCCTATTCTATAGTGGTCATCATTAAATAATAATTGGACTATCATTAACAAAATGATGGAAAAAATGAAAAAAGGGCATGAAATGTGGCAATAAATAAAACATAAACATCATGTCAGAGTGGTCAAATACCACACATAGTTTTGAATAAATCTAGCATCATGTTCACAAATATCATATCTGCATAATATTTAAATCATGATTTTGCACAAAGATAGAACTAATTTGATGGGTATTTCACTTTATACCATTAGATACGTCACATTTCCTAATTCTTTGGAGGGAAAAATAATTCTAGGCCCATTACTTACATGATAACATTTACATGATCATACATGACACATATAACATATATCAATTAAAGTCATGATGTTAACCCATTTAAGATAATGGGGTTTAAAAGGTATTCATAAATCATAAATCCATGACTTTTTTTGACGTCTAAATGTATAAGGTTAATCACACTTTCACATCATACATAATTATTCTTGAGAAAACAAGATATATTTTAGGAGGAGTAAAAATAATTTTTTTTAATTTAAAGTAACATAAAAAAATGGGTTTTCATAGAATACATTTTGACAAGGAAAGAACATTAATATACCCATAAGTTACATGATAACATTTACATAATCAGGCATGACACATATAACATATATCAATTAAAGTCATGATGTTAACCCATTTACGATAATGGTTTTTAAAAGGTATTCATAGATCAAAAATCCATGATTTTTTTACTTCTAAATGTATAAGGTTAATCACACGTGCACATCATACATCATTATTCATGAGAGGACGAGAAATATTTTAGGATGAGTAAAAATCATTTTTTTGTATTTAAAGTAATATAAAAAATGGGTATTCAAAGAATACATTTTAAAAGGAAGGAAAATTAATATACCCATAGTTAATGGGAAATTATATATGGTGAACATAATATGAACATTCATACCATGGAATATAGAATAACCAAAATGAGGGAATTGCTTTTGAGAATCCCTTTACCTTAAATCCCGCTTAATTTTTTTTCCATTTCGCCTCTTGAATAATAAAAATATATTTATTAAAACACTAATATATAAGATAATTATAGTCATTTATACTACAAATTATAAATTATAATCATTATATTATATTTTGTAATTTTTTTGATGAAATTGAATTGTTTTGATTTTACATTTTTCGTAAAAATCACATGTCAAGTTTTGATTTATATATTTTAATAAATGGGATTTATAAATTAGTATAATAGATTAAAAAATATTATAATTCATATATTTACTTATTAATATAATACATATTTTTTGTAATATTCATCCATGAGTAAGGTTATATGAGTTGGAATAGTAATGTCTCCATAGGTGAGGACTCATTAAGTGAATCCATGAGACCGAGGTTCAAAACCAGGCAGAGGCATAATTATGGGTTGATGTAATAGTGGTGTAGCAGTACTGTAGCAGGATATGTAGTAGTATTGTGCAGTTACTATAGAATTTACTGTAGCAGATACTATTCGGTACTAAAGCAACAAGAACTATTCACCTCGGGCCATCGGTTTGGACTTGGAGTCCTTAAGGCCTTCGGGCCACCCATCCTTCGGGTGACTAAGGCTATTGTGCCACCATTAAGGCATTAGGTCTACCTCAAGGCCTTAGGGACACATGATTAGTGTAGTTTCCCCAGATATACTCTATAGAAAATTAGCAGCCCCGGATGAGGATTCAGAGAAAGTGCACTCACCAGAGTAGAACCAAATGGATTTGTCAGAATGATATGGTATGTTTATGACATCAGGACCAGCCTATGCTTCCATGGGAATCCTAGCTAGACAACCATGGGAAGGTGGAGAGCCACTATCATGGTGGAGATGCTGGGGATGGGTAGTTTCTTGTAGATAGTCTGGTTGAATTCTCTATGAACTTCGAGTCATGTAATATTTTAAGCATAAGGGCCATGTAATATCTAAGCCCACAGGCCATGTAATGGTTCCCCCTCACTACTTAAAAGGGGGGCTATCAAAAAATCAATAAAAATGATGGCCTTCAGTCTATTCGGATATATAGAAGTACCATACTTATAGTAGATTAAAATCATTAAATAATTTAAAATTACATATTTTAAGACTTTTAGTGAAATGATTGTAAAAAAATTACATAGGAAGAAGAAATAAAAAAGAGAGATAGGAGTGGATCAGAACTTACAAAACAATCGGCGTCGATTCTCCCATACGACACTATAAATCCTTGGTGATTCGAGTTTTATTACTATAGTTCCATATGGATTATAGGATTCTGAATAGAGACTATTGGGGAACATAGTTGTATTTTTAATAGTTAGTAGGATTTTTTTCCATATGGGAGTGAGAGGAGATAATTATAACAAAGGAGGGGGTTTTAGATTAAAATATTAAATAAAATAATATATCGAAGGTAAAACATGTAATAGTGAATTATTTACAATATAAATCATATATAAATATAATATAATGGTTTTATGAATTTCAATACTCATTCATAATTCCGATCCATTATTTTATTAATTACGAATATGGAATGAGAGTGAAAATGTTATTTTAAGGAATCACATTTTACATTAGGTTCTGGAAAGTTCATTTTTATGTATGGAAATTGAGTTTAGTACATATTAATAAAACATTTATGAAATTAAATATTAATTTACCAAAAATAATTTTCTATAATATATTTTGTAAATATTATATCATAAATGATGTAATTTGAGTTAAAAATGTAATGTAAAAAGCTATATTTTTACTATTCACCAGAAAATTGATGTATATCAAAAAATTACAAAAAAATAACCTGTGAATAATTTAAATGTTATTATTTAAAAAATGATTTTCATTTTATCAAAATAAATTTAACAAATATGTAATTTAAATTTTTAATCAAAAATATGACTTTTAAGATATACATTAAAATATAGTTGATTAGAAATGTGCTTTTATTGTTGTTGAGTTTCTTAATCATGATATTTATTTTTTGAAACTGTAAAATTTATTTTTACTTAAATTAATTTATTTAAATTTTATTTTTATGGAAGTTATTATTTGAGGTAAAATTAATATTTCAATGATCTTGTTACTATCTCTAGTGGTCAGGTTATTATTCCTAATTGTAAGGTTTCAATTCTAATTGTAAAATTACAATTTCAACAGTCACTTTACTACAAATAAAAAAAATTTCATTCCTTAAATTAATTTTAAAATCAATTAATCTCAAGGTTCTATATTTCCATATTCTATTATTTTTCTTGGATTAATAATATTGTTCTTCTTATATATAGTTTTTATAGTGGGGAAAATGATTCTAGTAGATTAGGTCGATCCCTATTTTCCCATTTTGGATTTTATGTTTTATATTTTATTCCCACTAATAATATTTTAAAATTTAATTTGAATAATTGATGATTAAGGTTAAAATATTTAGTAATAAAACCTATTATTTTTCATTTCACTATTTATCTATGTGCATAATATAATATTATATAACACAACACTCATTTATCCAGGATTTATTTACTAAAAACAATTGGTCATTATAGGCTTGGAATTTATATAGCCCTTTGACGCATTGAAAAGTCTCTTGACACAAATTATTTGGCCAAATTATTTCATCTTATACTTTTAGTTTTAAATTATTTAGCAGATAGATCTTGACTATATAGGTATTCATGTCTCAGATACTTGACGCCCAATAATTAAGCATTTCCTTTATTCACAATTCAATTATTATTATCAATGATATTTTAACTATGTAAAAATCTATAAAATAATTTCATTCTCATATTATTCAAATAATGGAATTTTTCTCAATTATTTACCATTCCATATTTATTCTTACTTATCTTTCCATGATAGTAATGTTAATTAAATGGAATTTGCGTTTATATATTTACCATTACATATTTATTATGATTACTTATTCATGATTACATCTGTTGTACTTCACCTTTACAGAGCATTTGATCTCACCCATAGTTTTTTCATTTTCTTATGATTGCGTTAAGATTTATCTATAGGATATGATATGATATTCTATAGGTAATAATGTTTCTCTCAACAATTGTTTTTTATAATTTTGGTGTACAATTATAATTAAATAATCATGTATGTATCTTGTTTTCAGAGACTACTAGATTATTCGATCCCTCGGTATGAAATTACTAGAATCTTATGAAAATGTAATGATAGAAGTAACCAACATTGAGCATCTAGGGTTGGGGAACTAAATTTTGTTTCAAAATAAGGTTAGTAAAATCAATAAGAACTAGATTGGTGAAAAAATGATTTAGGAACATGACCCTATAATAGGCATTGAGGATAAGTACGGAAGAACATACTAATGTTTTGGGATTATATATTATTATTCATAATGATATGATCAAATCCATTCCATTCCCTTATTTATAAATGGTGAATAATAGAAGGAATGAGAAATGAATAAATGTACTTAATCTAATAGGTAAGAGTGATTATTTCATTGTTGGTTGTAAGAAAATATTTCAAAAAGTATTATTCTCCCAAAAATTATAATCATATATGGACATATTATCATGTTCTGACAACATAGTGAAATATTTATTAACTCTTATGGATTCAAATGGAATAATGATAAGAATATAACATTAGATGAAATGTTTAATAAAGGGAATATGTGATATAAGTATTTTACCAAATGTGATAATTGTGGGAGGAATCACATTGTTAAATGTTTAAGAGGAAAATGAGTTTACTTAATGGGTGGAAAAAAGGTCATCATGTTCATGAATTAAAGTAAAATAAATAATTTTACAATGTTAAATCATTCAATTGTAATAATATAGGGATTTGTGAAAAGCAATTCCCCAAGCATCAATGGAATAAACATCCAAAGTATTCAATGGATTATGGTAAATATTATAATATTAACAAATATGAATAGAAATGATTAATGTTCTTGTGTTTTCAATAAAGAATTATGAAATTTGAGTATTTTATCAACGAGGTATTGGGTATATTAATTAAAAAATATATCAGGATTGTATTGTAGTAATTTTTATAATGGATTTGAAAGCATATGTTTAATGGTATCGATGAACAAAAAAATGATTCAGTGGAAAGTTGAACATCCTTTAAAACAAATTATTGAATAAAATATATCCCTTAATATGTTATTGATGTCGAGACAATTATTTTGATAAAAAGATATGTTTTTTGTGGAAAAGGTAAATTGGATATTATTGGCCACCTTGGAACTAATTAATGATTTATTTTAATTTTTTTCATTGTAACAACCCAAAATTATATTAATGAATATTCTTCTTGATCTAATTTAATATCTTATTATGTAAAATGGTTATATAAAATGTGAAATTATATGGTTTTATGATTTTGGATTTCAAAATATCTCTATGAATTGTGACCATTGCTAATATAGTCGTTGAACAGTGATCACATGATTAATATAAATATAAGGATTTAACAAATATAATTTATTTAGACAAAGGAAGTGATGGCCTCATCCCGTATACTTTCCTCATACGAAGCCCATTTTTCAATTCTCAGAAAGAAGGTGGAATCATTGGTATTCTCTTTTGACCAATCCCAAGCTGTGCTTCAAAATGTTATGCTTGAACGAAATCGCCTATGGGAGAAGTGAAAGTTGATAGAGATTACCACCAGATTGATGTTATCCGAGCCACTCTAAGAGTCTGTCACCATTGAACAGTTCACCCTTCGGTCTTATGAGGGTGTTATAAGGGGTTATGTTACTAGAATATAGTACTTTGATTATGTACATTTTTTTCTATAATAAAAAATATACATTCATTTTATTATTATTACTTTGTGAATAGTTTTTAAAACACAAATAGTATTTTTAGATAATATTCAACTAATAAATATATTTTGATAAATAAATATAATTTTGTATTAAATAATATTTTTTTAAAAAAATTCTTATTATTAAATTACTTTTTATCAAGTATAAAGTATCATATAATTTTTAGGAATACAATTTTAATTTTTATTAATGTTTTAAAGTTGTTTTTGTCAAAACCCATTAATTATTGATAAATGTAAGTTTTTAGATTAAAGTAAAAATTCACAAATTAATAATATTATTTATATAAAATTAATATTATTTTTGGAATCAGTATGTCGTAATTATCCAATGGTGACTTTTTCATAATTTTTTGAGATGGTCAAATTTTTCGATAAAAATTAAATACTGTTTAAATATATAATTTGTTTGATGACATCATTATGACCGAATAGGTATATAATAATATAATATAAATATTATTTTAGGCCAATAATTGTTTACCATTAAAATTATGCGATTTTAGGTTTTTTTTATTTATTTTAGAAATCTTTAGGGGACCCTCCGAGACTTATAAAATATTTTATCTTTTTAAATTGATTTTCTTGAGAGTGTGACTCACCTACACATAAGAATCCCAATTATATTAAGAAGTTTGGACATTGACCATATAAAATATTGTTTTACACTCCCATTTGCAAAAAACAATGGGCAAAAACCATGGTCTGGTTTGTGGTTTTGATTAATTTAATGTGTGGTGTCCCAAACATAAATAATAAATAATTTTTTCTCCTTTCTTATAAAAACCCTCCCATTATCACACTTCCTCTTCAATAAAAGCCATTGTAGTTCATCCCTAATCTTCCCTACTCTATATATAATCCACTCAAGGCACCCTAGGCTCCCAAGAAGCCTCTCCCATGCCTTTCCCAAGCCTTTTGGATCACAAAACCATGTAAGGGATTCTTTCCTTCCTCATTTTATACATGTTTCTTAATATTGTTTTTACCTTTAATTTTTAATTATAAATTATGGGGTATGGTTTCTCTCCTACACCAATATTTTATATTTGTGTTTTAATTATTATTGACACATTTATCTCCCACTAATTCCTCCCATGTACACTTGTTACCATCCCGAAATTTCTTAATGAAATTCTTACTCATCATTTACGTTCAAGAAATTCATTTTTATTAGGAATAAAAATTAAATTTATTATGTTGGGACATGTATCTATATGAAACTTTACTTTAAATATCATTTACATATGACGAGACACTACTTTCTCCCTCATCAACCATTTTTATGAATTCTTATGTCACACCGTTATGCTGCCGAAACTACACCACATTTTTTCAATCCAAAGTCATTATGTAGTGAATACCAAGCCCATTTCTCCATCAATGGTATTCACCTTTATGAAGATTTACATATTTATTATAGAGTTTGATGTATGAATTACACATCCCTTTATCATGGAATAAATAATTATGTTTAATGATTCCATGTTTGATGATCTATGTGGCACACTTATGCATGAAATTAAATGTTTAAGAAGGGTGAGGCCTAATAGTGCTCCAATGCATTGGGTAAATATTAGTATTGAGATATGTCATGTGAAATGATTATTTAATCATTATAATTCAAGTGTAATTAGGATTTACTCAATATAATTTAGGTGAAATGAGGGTTTACTCAAGCTCCATGTGAAATGAGCCTTGGCTCATGCTAATACCATGTTAAGTGTTGTGTCCCCATTGCCGTGTTATGATAATAAATCTATATCATGTCTTTATGTTAATTTTTCTCTTGCGGTCCATTTATATGCCTATTTAATAACATGTATTTTAATCTTCATGTCATACCATGTTTACTCCCTTACTAGTATTTATAGCTAACCCTTTTCTTATGCATGTCCTCAGGTTATCCCATGCAATGCTATGTACGAGAGAATTTAGTGGTCATGTAAAGGAAGATATCAATAAGATTTTCTGTTATATGATTTAAGTTGTTATATAATTTTACCAATCTTCAAATACACTAGAACTCTAAATAATCTAAGTTGTTTCAAGTGATGGTTTAATGTAATAAATCAAGTTTATGTATGTAATAAAAAAGGGTTGTTATAGTTGGTATCAAAGGATTGGGTTATTTATTTTTGGGATTACAATTAGAAAATATTTTTTTCGGATAAGACTATTTATAATAAAAACATCCCTATGTTTAGGTGAGTTTTCCATAAATGGTTTATCAAACAAATACATCCCTGTCTGGATACGAGCAGGTAGAGGCGGTTTTAGCACTGATGTACCTAGGAGTGAAAACTATGACAAGGAGTTACGGGCTGACCTAGGGTATCATGGTACAGACCAATGAGCCTTACTTCACTCTTGGTTACAACACCCCTAGGGTATGTGATTTGGTAAATTCATAATCTTAGTATCAACCATTGTAAAGGTAATTGAAAAAGAAAATTCACCTAAGAATATATATTGGTAAGTAGATCATGGATAACATAGACAGAAGCCTATAGAATCATAGGTTAAGGAAATAAAAGTAATATATAAGTCATCTATTTATACTAGGATTACCTTTTATGTGTTACCCTTAACATTAATTTTATTCCATCCAATGGTCGGTAATAGGAGGACGTGGGATAACAACCGATGTAGAGAACAATGTGATGACTGTTCTAATGATATGCCCAATCATATTGGAGAAGGAATTGTGTACGTTGTTATGATACACACTCAGATAACTCATGATTTGAATAGAAACATGGGTCAAGAGGAACATTTAACCCCCCTAAGAAAGAACCAGTTGCTATCAAGAGATTCATAAGACAAATGGCACTAACTTTTAATGGATCATTCGATCCCTCAATCACTGAATAATGGATCAACTCCACTAAAAATATCTTCTCCATCCTTTAATGTTCTGAAACATGAAGGATCTTCGAGGTGCTTATCGTATAGAGGGTGAAGTGGATCAATGGAGGACAGTGATAAAAAATACAAAGCCTGAGGATGTGATTGAGGCACTAGAATGGATGAATTTCCAGAAAACAATTGATAAATATTTTCCTCACACCCATCGGCATAATATGGAATGAGACTTCTATGCACTGAATAAAAAGGACGATGAATACATCGAATCGTATAAGTAAAAATTCACAAGCCCTAAACAATATTCCTTCTTCTTTCTTGTTAACCCCAAATGAGAAGTTGAAGGCTTCTTTGGTGGGATAAAACCTAGACTGCAGAAAACCCGAGAGATCCGTGACTTCGATAGTTATGAGGAAATTGTATGATGTGACGTCAAGGAAAAAATGGATATAATAGACTCTTAGAGGTATCATGGGGATAATAAGTGTAAGGTGGACTTCATTTCTAGTAGTCTGATGGATAAATCCCATGGGGAAAAGAAAATTCATCACCCCACTTGCCAAAGGTACGGGAAGAAGCACCCTGGAAATTCCATGAAGGGGATGAAGAAATGAATTAGGGAGGAAGAGAAGGGAACAAAATTATTAACTACCAAAAAGAAAACCCTAAACTACAATAGAGGAGAGGAACACTTCATTTTACTATCAACACATTGTTCATTGCTTCCGTTGCAAAGAACCATGGCATCTTTCAAATCAGTTCCTTAAGACAGGGGTTTTTTTGGTAACTAACAACCTCCAAGACAGCTAGGGTGATTTTTTTTGTCATTACCACCTAAGTGAACCCTGATAATGATTTTGTGATATGTATGCTAGTTATTTATTCAATAATAGTGAACATACTTTTTGATTGTGGCTCAATACATTCTTTTATATCCCAAAAGTTTAGTGGAAAATTCCCAACACCACCACAAATCATGGAATTAAATATGCTAGTGAGTACAGTAAATGGGAAAATCATTTCATCGCATGAATATAACTCCACCCCTGCCATAATTTGTGGATGGAGCCTCCTGGTGAACCTCATCATACTCCCCTATTTGAATTTGATGCAATTCTCTGCATCAATTAGCTTTCTTTATATAAGGTTAACATAAATTTTCCTGAGAGGGAAATCACTCTCTATATGGAGAACCATTCCCAAACTCTACATAATTTCAAGGAGGAATATGAATATTCTTTAGCACCATCATCTCAAGTGTGGATATTACTGCCCTATGAGCATGCATATCTGGCTTAGATGACTGAGTCTAAGGAGGAAACTATTCTTGAAGGCATGCCTATTGTGAGGAATTTTGCTGATGTGTTTCTTGAGGAATTGTCTGGTCTTCCTTCTAGAAGTGATGTTGAATTCTCAATTGATCTTATACCCAAGTAATTCACAATATCCAAGACTCCATAAAGAATTTCTGTTTTGGAGCTTATGGATCTGATGAAACAACTACAAGAGAATCAAGATAAATGGTTTATACACCCAAGTGCATCCCCACGGGGTGAAACAGTTCTCTTTGTCAGGAAGAAATATGGGTCAATGTTCATTTTTATCGATTACCACAAGCTTATCAAAATCTTGATAAAGGGAAAGTATCCTCTGCCAAAAATTAAAGACTTATTCGATCAGCTGCATGGAACACAATACTTCTATATGGTAGATTTGCTGTTAGGATATTACTATGTAAGGGTGAAGAATGGGGATATTCCCAAGACTTCTTTTCATGCAATGTAAGGGAAAAATTAATTAATAGTAATTCCATTCTAACTCACTAATTCTCTAGAAATATTCATTGACTTTTTGAACAGAGACTTTAAAGATTACCCTGAAAATTTAGTGGTTGTCTTTATAAAAGATTTTCTAATATACTCCAAAAACAAGGAGGATTATGAAGAGAATCTAATAACTGTACTAGAGACCATGCGAAAGAAGAATATCAATTCAAATTACAACATGTACGAGTTCTAGTTTAAGGAGGTCTCATTTTTGGGACATGTAATTACAAGCAAGTCGATATCTGTGGATCCTTCGAATACATTTGCAATAGAGGGATGGAAAAGGACAACATTGGTAATGTATATCTGTAGCTTTTTTGGGTTAGTTGGATATTATCGCCTATTTGTGAGAAAATTCCCATGATTTTAAAATCCTCTTACCAAGATAACTCGAAAGGGAGTCATGTTTTCTTAGATTGATGAATGTGAAGAGATATTTAAGGAGTTGAAAAGAAGGCCTATCACTGCACTCGTGCTCACTTTACCCCCTAGTGGAGAACATTTTGGGGTATTCGTTGATTCTTTGGAGAAGGGAATGGGATGCGTGTTGATGAAAAATGACAATTTCATTGCCTATGATTCATAGAAATTGAATGTTCCTGAGAAAATCTATCTAACACATGATTTGGAGTTGGTTTCAGTGTTGTTCCCTTTAAAAATTTTGTGGCATTATCTTTTCGGTGAGAAGTGTAAAATATATACCGACCATGAAATCTTAATGTATATATTCACACAAAAATAGATGAATATTCCCCAACGTTGATGGTTAGAGCTGATCAAAGACGATGATTTATCAATCAATTACCACCATGGGAAAATGAATAAGGTGGGAGATGATCTAAGTAGAAAGGACCCATCAATTATATCATTGATGAAAACAAAAAAGGATCCAATATTCTAAGATTTGATGAAGATGGACACAGGAATCATAAATAAGGGAACATTATCAATACTTTCACAAATGATTTCTCAAAAGTATCTTTTGGAACGGTTAAAGGATGCTCAAAAAGATTATGCGGGAATTCAGTAGAAAGTGGAAACTATCAAAAAAGGGAAATACTCATAGTTATTGGTTGGAAATGATGGAATTCTGAGATTTTGTTCATGATTATGTGTATATACGATCTACAGATAAAGAAGGATATTCTGAATGACGTACATAGCTCAATCTTCTCTATTCACATGAAGAGCACAAAGACGTATCAAGATCTCTAAGAAATACTTTTTTTGGGACAATATAAAAAGGGAGATTTCTAAATATATATTAAAGTCCCATGTATGTCAGCAAGTGAAGATTTAGAAGAAAAGTTCTATGGGGATGATGCAACCACTACCCATACCAACATTGGAGTTAGACAACATTACCATGGAATTTTTCACTGGACTTCTAAGTACATCTAGAGAAAACACTGCTATATTGGTCATTATGGATCGTCTTATGAAGACTACTCAATTTATCATGATTCAAGAGGAATTATCATTGGATAAACTTGCATGTATTTACATCAATGCAGTTTTAAGGCTACATGGATTACCACTATCTATTGTATCCAATCGTGATCTGAGATTGACCTTGATGTATTGGAAAAGTCTACAACATTCTATAAGCAATGAGCTGAACTTTAGTACATCCTATAATCCTCAAACTGATGGCCAATCTGAGTGATCTATTCTGACACTAGATGATATGTTAAGATCATGTTCTATGGAATTCAAATGAGGATGGGACCAATATCTTACTTTGGTTGAATTTTTCTACAATAACATTTTCCACTTGAGAATCCGAATGAAACCATATGAATCCCTTTATGGGAAACGGTGCATAACACAAGCGTGTTGGGATGAAGTCAGTGAGAGTAAGTTTCTAGGACCAAAAATGGTCGAATAAATGGTTTATATGGTGAAAAACTCCCAGCATCATATCAAGGTAGCCCAATGTTGACAGAATAGTTATGAAGATAACCATCGATGAGACCTTGAGTTTAATTTTTGAGACATGGAATTTTTACCCATATCTCCATAGAAGAAGGTCACGAGGTACCGAAATAAAGGGCTGTTATGTCCTAGGTACATTTCCCCTTTAAGATTGTTGATCGTGTCATGGATGTGGCATATTTACTAGTACTTCAACCAACCATGACCAAATTACACGATGACCTTCATGTATACCACATAAGGAAGTATATACCAGACCCTGCACATGTACTCTCTTCAGAGGTAGTACAGTTAAAGGATGATACATCTTACGAGGGGGAACTAGTGAAGATCTTATATATTAGATTAAAATTTCGATGAAATAAGATAATTCCCCTCGTCAAGGTGTTATGGTGAAATAACTAATTCAAAGAAGTAATGTGGGAATCAGAGGAAGTGATAAAGCAGAGTGTCCCACATTGGTTTCGCTGTGGGAAAATAAAATTTCAAGGGCGATATTTCTTAAGGGGAGAATATTGTAACGACCCCAACGTTTATTAATGGAAATTTCTCTTGATCTAATTAATTGAATTATTATATAAAATGGTTATATAAAATGTTAAATTCTTTGGTTTTATGATTTTGGATTTTAAATTACTATAAATAATTGTGAAAATTGATAATATATCCATTGAATAATGACCACATTATTAGTATAAATTTCAAGCATTAACGAATCTAATTTACTCAGAAAAAGGAAGTAATTTCCTCATCCAGTAGACTTTCCCTGTACGAAGCCCATTTTTCCGAGCATAGAAACGAGGTGGAATCATTGGACTTTACTCTTGACAAATCACATGCCTATCTTGAATATGTGAAGCTCAAACAGAAACACCTACAGGAGATGTAGAAGTTGATAGAGATTACCACCTGAGCGATGTTATTTGAGCTACCCCAAGAGTCTATCACCATCGAACACCTTACCTTTCGGTATTATGAAGGTGTTATAAGGGGTTATGTAACCAGACCCTAGTAATATGATAATGTACATTATTTTTGTATATAATAAAGAATACACATTCAATTTATTATTGTTACATTGTAAATAGTTTTTAAAGCACGAATAGTATTTTTAGTTAATATTCAACAATGAAATCTATTTTTATAAATTTGTGGATTTTTGAATTAAATTATATTTTAATAGAATATTATTATTATTAAATTTATTTTATTAAGTGTAAATAATCGTATAATTTTTTATGAATATAATTGTAATTTTTATTAAGGTTTGAAAGCTGTTTTTGTCAAAAACCATGAATTTTCGATAAATGATGGTTTTTATATTAAAAGTAAAAAATTCAAATATTTAGAAAATTATTTATATAAAAATAATATTATTTTTGGAATCAGGATGTCAAAATTATCCAAAGTAAATTTTTTATTATTTTCCAAGACAATCTAATTTTTGTGTAAAAATTAAATATCATTTTAATATATAATATTTATTATGACATCATAATGACCCAATAGTGATTTAATAAAATACTATAAACATTATTTTAGGAAAATATATGTTTTAAAATTAAATTAATGTGATTTTTTGTTTGTTTTATATATTTTACAAAGCATTAGCGGACCCTCCAAGAATTATAAAACATTTTAGCTTTTTAAATTGATTTCCTCTAGAGTGTTACTCACTTACACATAAAAGAACATATTATTTTAAGAATTTAGGACATTGGAATTATATAATATTTTTTAAACTCCCCTTTAGAAAAATCATGGGCAAAAACCATGGTCCGGTTTGTGGTTTGGATTAGTTTAATGTGTGGTTCCCCAAACCTAAATAATAAAGAATTCCCTATCCTTTCATATATAAAAACACCCATGCTCCCAATTCCTCTTCACTGAAAGCCTTCAGACTTTATCCAACCTCTTCTCGACTCTCTCTAGAATCCTCACAAGGCTCCTCAGTCTCTCAATAAGCCTTTCTCAAGCCTATCCCAGACCTTTGGTTTCATACTTCCAAGTACGGGATTCCTTTCTTCCTCATTTTATCCATGTTTCTTAATATTATTATCCCATTTTATTTTTAATTATAAATGTTGGGTTATGGTTTTACACATCCCCCATATTTCCATATTTATGTTTCAATGACGAGAGACCTATTTCTCTCTCATTAATTCCATCCATGTACATCTGTTTCCATGCCAAATTCCATAAGTAATTTCTATCCCCTTATTTACATTCAAACAATTCGTTTGTATTATATATCCAAAATATATTTCTTATGTTGGAAAATGTATCTATATGACCCCTTAATTTATATTTAATGTACATATGATGAGACATCTCTTTCTCTTTCATAAACTATTTTCTGAATTTTATGTCACGCCATTATGCTGCCGCAACTGCGCTGCATTTTTCAATGCCAATGTCATTGTGTAGTGAATACCATGACCATTTATCTAACAAAGGTATTCACATTTATGAACATTTACTTATTGATTATATAGTTTCATGTATTAATTCCAAATCCCTTTATTGAGGAATAAATGATGATGTTTACTAAATCCATGTTTTATATTCCATGTGGCACACTTATGCATGAAATGAAATGTTTAAGAGTGGTGAACCCTAATAGAGCTCCAATAAATTGGGTAAAGATTAGTATCATGATACGTCATTTGAAATGAGGATTTAGTTATGATAATTCATGTTCAATGATTATTTACTCATTATAATTCATGTGCAGTGAAGGTTTAATCAAGCTTTATGTGCAATGAGCCTTGGCTCATGCTACTACAATGTCAAGTGTTGTTGACACATTTCCATGTTATGATAATCATGATTTATCATTCCATTATGTTAATGTTTATCTTTCACATATTTCATATTCCTATAGCCTAAAATGTATTGTAATATTCTTGTTATAACATTTTTACTCCCTTATTGGACTTTATAGCTCACCATTTTCTTATGCATGTCCTCAGGTTATCCTGTGCAGTGCTGAGTAGGAGGGAATATAGTGGTCATGTACAAATATTTTCAATAAGATGTTCTATTTTTTGTTTTAACTTGTTATGTAATGTTCCCAAGCCCCAAAGACACTAGAAATCTCGATCTTATGTGTTGTATCAAGTGAAGGTTTTATATAATAAATCATGTTTAAGTATGTAATAAAAATAAGGGTTGTTGTTGTTACGCTATCATTGATGGATTTTATAAAATTTTGGAATTTAGGCAATATATATAATAAACTATTATTTATATAAAAAATAATGAATCATGCATGTTTTCAATAAGGTTTTTATGTAATTTCAATTTATTACCATGTTTAAAAAGATAATCGAAGAAGATATTCACATGTTTGGTATGACATGATTTAGAGTTTATTCATCTTGGTTGAGATATTAATAATATATTCAATTTGTAAATTTAATATCCTTCTCTATAATGTTATGTATCCTAATCTTTTGGAAGGATGTTGAGGTTAACCGTTTATGAAATGGTTTAAGCTAAACTTTGTACATAGTTTAAAAAAATAATGTATTAATTCACCATTTGATGATTTATTAATATTGGATAACTTGTGTTAACAATATTGGTTTTGAAAAATATTTTGGTACATACCGATGGAATTTTAACTATTTAATGGGTCTTATAAAGTATTAAAAGAAAAATTTAGTTCTTTAGGAAACAAATTCATGTTGGATATTAATTTCATAGAGTATGGGATAAATCCGAACTTGATCGAAGGATGATCAAATGATTACATTATTATTATTAATTTTAAAAATATCAAGTAATTATATTTTCTTATATTTTTAGATGGTAAAGTAATTCTTTATCATTAGGAAATTGATCTTGAAATAAAAATTTATCATTAGAAATTGAAATCTGATAAATCAGATGGTCTTATAATTATTCATATATTTTTGGTTTAGAGCCCCTTAACATTTAATTGTTCACTCACATGTTTTCAATCAATGAACACAATATGTCCTTATAAATATTTATTATCTTCCATCATTTCCAAATCAAAATTTCCCAATGATTTTTCCCACACATAATCTTATATATGTTATATTCCAGATGACCTCCATACTTTCGTATCTCTCTTACTTAGAGGATGTTTTATTAAGATTATTATTATGTGGGTATTTAAACAGCGGTATTTACAAATTTTAAACCATTTATTTCCAATATCATGTTTAAATGTTGAGGATGAATATTATTCAAGGTGGAGAAAATGTAACGCCCTGAGATTTTAAAACTTGAACATCATACTCAATATTGTGTATGACATGAAACATAGTGTCGATGGGAATATAAAATCCTATAAGTTTATGAAATATTTATTTTTAGATAACATAAATCTATCCAATAGTATATAAGACACTAAACTCACTTATTATCTAGTTTTACATGCAACATAGTGTTTATGATTCTCTACATAGAGCACCGAGTTTAGATTTTGTTACACAAAACATGAATTTTAAATGTAATGGGAAATATTATTAAAATATTATTATTTAATATTTATATCCTAGTCCTTAAATTAGATGATATAAATAGGATAAAATAAATTATTAAAATATATTTTGTAATAAATTGGTTAGAAATTAATTATAAATGAATATAAAAAATTCAATATAAAGGAAATGATTTTATAACAAACTATTTTTATGTTCCAAAGAAATTTTATCATAAAAAATTAAATTAATTAGTATTTGGGGATGATCATAATGAAATTTATTTATTATATATTTAATAAATTTATTAAATTTATCTAGTCGATTTTATAGGCATATGATAAGAACAAATCCAATTTTATGCATAAAAATAAAAATCATTTTAAACGTAGTTTAATCACCATTTAATGATTCAATTTAAAAAAAACTAAATTTTGATAATTTTATAAATTTTAATTTAAAAAATAAAATTATTTTTTATAAAAAATAATTTTAAAATAATTTTTGGTTAAATTTTTCGTATTTTTTTCAGATGTTTCATTTTAGATGAAAAGTGAGAAAATAATGGATTTTAATTGAAAATTGTATTTCTATCTAAATAATTTCTTAATGATAAATTATATTATGAATAATATTTACCATAAAAATAGTTCCATTATACAAATATGAATCCAATTCAAGACATTGAAATCATTTTTTTTATTTATTTTTTATATAAATACATAGTAACCTATTTAACATTTTAACTTTAAAAACAATCTTTCTCACCCCATCTAGGGATTGATATTTAGTTAAATTCATCCACTTATATGACATAAAATTGTAAAAAATAATTACATATTTTTAATAAGAATAAATTAAAATTTATAATAATGCTAACTTAATTTCTTACAAAAATGATTAGTGAAAACCGTTAAAATTAATGAGAGTGATTAAGGTAAAAATGAGTTTACTTTGTCGTTAAACATAGGCTAGATGGAATAATAATGACCCAAACATATCAAAAAACGAGTTTATTCAAATATTTAGACCATTAAGTTTCTATGATATTTTTTTTTCTATTATTTCGGCCTGGTGGTATGTACAAATGTGGCGACACCTAACTTCTTCTATAAAAATATCATGTGTGTCCTCTCTCACACATATAAAAGGTCACCCCTCTTCTCTCCACTTCAAAAATAATAACCAATTTGGATTATAAAATACCAAACAAATAACTTCCCAAACCCCCTGCACTAATTCTAGAAGATTTATTTTTTGAATAATTTATTCTATTTATGGTTTTAGTAAAAACCTAAGGAGGATACCCGAAAAAGAGGTAATATTATTCTAAAAGAGTTTCTATTTGATTTTCTTATCCACCTCCTTAAATTATTATTATACCCTAATTATATAATAAAATAAGTATATTACAAGTATTAATATGTTTTTATGCTATTTATATTCCCTAAAACTTCAAAAACATGAATCTAATAGTTTATGAAGTCAATACTAATGTGTATGGCGGACTACCACTGCACAAACCGATGCCATTCATTTTTTCATTAAAACCACTCAAGGATGGTAATAATGATGGATTTATAGTTTATATATTATATATAAGATATTAATTATTTTATTGTTATTATTTAATTATTATATAATACATAACATCATGCATTCCATTTTGTGGGGATATGATAGCATCGCTTGTTTGTACGTAGAACTATCGGCTCACGAAGGGATGTGATTCATTCACACATTACAAGGGATATATTAAAGATGGATTTAATAAACCTATGAAATATATATGAAAATATAATTAAAATATAATGATAATATCCATATATATAAAATATATTTTCTATTCATTCAACATGTTAAGAAATTGGAAAAGGCCTTTATGTGTACGTACGACCTACCATCTCCATGGACGGTGTATTTAATTTCATGTCACCAATTTTTTTAAAATTAATATAGTTACATATATATTCTGAATATATAATATATTTACATCATTTTTTGAAATCTTTAGATGATTAAATCATTAATCATGTTTGAGTAGTAAAAAAATAACAATTCAAAAGGTAGTCCAAAAATAAAGTAGTTAACACCTGAAACAATGATAATATTGAAATATTATTAACAAATGGGTGAGAAGTCGTTATAAAATAATTATATATTATGATAAAAATACTAATATTGTTATATTATAAGTTAAAAAACTACAGAAAAACGTTATATAGTATGTTAAAGTGAGTTCAACCATAAGGAATCATTGTCTAAGGGATTCCATGTCAATTTCATTTCATTGAGGCATATTGTAGTGTTATTCCCGTAATTTATTTTATATGGTATATATATAACCCATTGTATATGTAATATAATCAGTACATATTTATTAATGGTATTTTATGTCTCAATTTGAATTATTCCATTTAATGGGATTTTAATAATAAGTTACCAAGTTCAAAGGTATTCCAAAACTCAATTTCAACTCATTGGGTTAAAATTATACATAATTTAATATGTTATTATATGATCATGTGGGTAATTTTTTTATTATTATATTATTTTTTATTTCAAATGGGTTTATGTGTAATTATAGTTTTAACACATAATAGATTCATTTATTAATTCTCCCTTCTACTTTATGATTAATTTGAGGGTTTATTTCACAATATCATTCTAATTGAGATTGTTAATTATTAAACATATTTTAAAAGAAATTACTTGAACATTTACAAATGAAACCATCAATTTTAATATGGTATGGTTAAAACTAACTCATTAATCTAATTGTAAAATTTTTAAACTTCATTTCATATATTTTTTTAGAAAATGTTTTCAATAAAATCTAACATCATTTCTCTCTTTGGTCAGAAATATGTTTTCATCACAAACCATTTTTTTTCTAAAACTGTTTAAAAAATGTTTTAACTTTTTTAAAATGATTTATTAATGTAATTTTACTCTTAAAAAAATGTTTTCAATGTAAAATTGTTTTGGTTTCAAGACAATTCCATGTTTGGATATTATTGTAAATGTGAATGCAATATTTTTGTTTTTTTAGAATAAGAAAAATTCTTACCCCATTTACACTACAAGAGGAATATTTTTTTTTAATATATGTAAAAATTTACTATCTATAATTAATTTCACTTATTTTAATATTTATTTTTATTTTTACGTGTATTTTTTGAATAAACAATTTTTAAAGGCGATTTTCATAGAGAAATATTTTCAACGGTATTTTCAAAATTAAAATTATTTTATCCCCAAGAAATTTTATAACATATTTTTACATTATTTATATTAATCAAGGAAAACAAACCTTTATTCTTACTCCAACTGGTATATGTTGTTACCATGTTTATTATTCTATTGTATTGTTTATTATTATTTTAACCAAGTAAAGGATTGACTTCCACTTCATTGTTTAACTATGTACTCATTAACATCCCCTAGAAATATTGAAATTCCTCTAAAAATTTGACATTAAATTTCTTGAATTATCCATTTTATATATCATGGGAATTTTAATTTCCATAACCCTATATGCGATTTATATATGGTATTTACACTGATTGTTATTTGATCAATTGAACAAATATTGATAAATCTGTATATTTTTCTCAACAATAATATTTCATGATAAGAAACATTATTCATTAATATAAATAATTATTTTATATTTTATGAATTATTTGTATATGAATTGAAAAGTGCAGACTATACAATAGATATCTCCTTAATGAATTGACATGTATAATGAGACAAATCACTGGTCTAGATTAAACTGGTTTCTACCGATTGTTTTAAACAATATGGTGGATAGATCATGATTATAGTGGTTATCATGTGCCTGATACATGACATACAATAATTAATAATTACCTTCATTCATAATTTAGTTGTTATTATAGATGAAATTTTAACTATGATAAAATCAATGGGTGCATTTCATCACCTATTTGTAAATTTAATTTATTGTGTTCTTAGTTACTTACCTTTTATATTGATATTTCCTTATCATTGAATGAATTTTATTTTTTTAAATTTCATGTGTGTTCATTTATTTACCTTCCAATATTGACTATTCTAATTTAATCATGATTAATAATGATATATTTAACCCCTACTATGAATTTTCACTCAACCATATTTTTTTCCTTTCACCTATATTCTATGAAGATTACTATGTTTGATATGAAAGGATATTCTAGAGGGAGTAATGTTATTATCAAAAAAAATAATTTAGTAATTTTTTGTATTACATTTGAATTCAATATTCATGTATGTGTCATGTTTACCAACACTACAAAAACTATTAGATCCTTCGAAATAAAATTCATTGTATCTAATGCCGACATAATGGTAGAAATCATCAACTCCAAGCTTCTAGGGTCAGGGTGTTACATGTATTTAGCACAAATCCGAGTCTCTTACTCAAAGTTACACTCTTGACGATTCATATTCATACATTAAAAAATAAAAAAAGGAATCACATGCTTATGGTTAATCCTATTCTTCCTGTCCTCAATCTCTTCTAGGTACTCGGTAATAATTTCCATATCTTTGAAATCCATCTCATACAAATCGATACCTTGTGATAGATTATGCCCATACCTCCTCGACTTTGACACGTAGAATATTTCATATTCATAGTCTATCTTATAGGGTAGATAATCCAATTCATAAAATCTATTTAGTATGTGGAATTGTCTTATGAATCTCGAAGACGGGTTTCTGCCATGTCCAAATCACCATAACCCACATTGAGCTGATACCCTCAAGAGCACACAATCACCCTACTCAATATTCAAAGGCCTCCATCATAATTCCTCATCTGAATTTTTTCTCACTATGTAGTCTTGATCCACTCTTGGAAAATGATAACCTTATTTGTATTGGATCACCCCAATTATTCGACCATAAGAACTGACTGTCCTTGTTATATCCTACATAGTGGTGACCTGTAGGTTTTCATGTTT
Organism: Viscum album; assembly: GCA_963277665.1. Classification (NCBI taxonomy): domain Eukaryota; kingdom Viridiplantae; phylum Streptophyta; class Magnoliopsida; order Santalales; family Viscaceae; genus Viscum; species Viscum album. The sequence continues at coordinate 1,127,243,406 of OY728128.1, read as the reverse complement.
CTGTCCTCAAATAGTTCCAAAATAGTGGTCTAGTTGTAGATATTTTTTTAAAGAAAACTACACCTTAGGTAGGTGATCCCCCCAATTACATCCAAAATCTATCAAGAAACCTAACATCATGTCCTACAAGACTGAAATGATCCACTCAGTTTATCCTTCATTAGGGGGATGAAATTCCATTCTCAATCACAACTAAGCCCCATATACTCCTGAAATACATTCCTTTAAAAACATGTGATGATATAACCATGGTAAAAAACAATCATAAAAGGATCTCCATGGATCCATACAATCTCCTTCATATATAAGAAAACAATGTTCTCTACTGAACTATTCTTTTGGAGAGCTAGGAAGTGATATGACATGGTGAGTTGATCTACATTCACTGAGATAGTATCATGTACCCCCGATGTATATAGTAACCTCATCAGGATGACCAAAGATATATCACTACACTTCCACTTGAGAACTTCATGGGGTTGAGCTAGAACCGCTAGAATCTAGTGATTAGCCTTCACTTTCTTACATGTAATACATCGAGAGACCAACTATATAACTCCATAATTCATCCCTAACCGTCATAACTAACTTTGATGGTCCTAGTACATCTTATCCACATACGGATGTACCCTTATGGGTGATGTGTGAAACTAAATTGATATGTCCTCTCTTAGTGAAAATAACAACATTTCCCATCCCATGAAAAATAACATCATGCACCCCGCATTCAAAAATTTCACCAAGAACAAGTCTTATAGATAACTGATAATGTATGGTCTCATAATCAGAATCCCCATGTTGTTTCTCTATAAGACACTATAAACATATAGGGGTAACAACCATCTATTAGAGGTAATATTCTTTATCCCCATCTATTGATTAAAAATATAATCATTCTAACTTGTTTAATTCCTCATTCAAAAACTATGACCAAGATCTCTTACTGACAGCATCAACTACAACATTCCCATTCACATGAGTATAGATAATATTGAATTCCTACTCCTGTTGGAACTCTCCCCATCACCTATGTCTCAATTTAAGATCATTATGAGATATGATATGCATAAGAATACTGTGTTCAAAATAGACAATAAATCTCTCACCCATATGGTAGTGTGACCACATATTCTGTGAGAATAATACTGTAACTGACTCATGATCTAGGTTTGAATAGTTCTACTTATGTTGTCTCAACTATCCTAAAACCTAGAAAATAAATTTTTGACTCATCATCCGAACACAACCAATATTTTTCCATGAATTATTAAATAAAACAATATAATTAACTACTTCCCCTAGAAATATCAAGACGTCATGGCCCGTACCAGTGGGGATCATTCTGTGACTCCCCAAGCCCACCTCTAATACGCCAGGAGATGGTGACTTTCCCCGAGTAGGAATATTACTAATATGGAAGCATTACATAAGTACATGTACACACACAAACATATCCATTCCCATGAACGCTGAAATGTAAAAAACCACTAAGGAACTTATTTATTGCATACAATTAAACCCAGCCAACAGAGTACAATGGAATGTAATGTAATGAATGTAAATTGGTTCAGAATACAAGCCCACTGAAAAAAATAGTATGAAAACTAAAAAGTCCATCATATAAGAAAAAAGAGGTACTGGGACTGCAGATCACACCTGTAGGAACACCTCAGCCTGTAGGGTACTCAGAAAGCTCGGTCTTGTCCTGGTCGGCCCTAGACTCCGTCAAAAGCTTTCTCATCTACTCAAGACATGACACGTGCAGCCAAAGATCGTGTATGGTTAGGTATAACAAATATTAGTATAGGACCCCGAAAACCACAAAGAAATACAAAAAGTAATGGTATAGTTAGTTCTACACAGTATATGTCTATATAATATGTGAACAGAATATAGATATACTCAAAACCCAGACCTATATTCTTGAGAAAATTCACCCATCCAGATCCCCTGAGACTAGGTACTCAGTTTGATGATTGCACGAAGCACTCGTCTAGAAGAACTCACTACATGGGTCTAATAACACTAATGATGTTCGTCTGAGAAGTACCGTTCTTCGGGAAAGGCCATGAGAGAAATATACACTCATTTCGGGAGAACACACTCTTAAGTGGGAAAATATCATGATACAAAGATGAGGATCACTCCCAGGGCCTTGAAGGATACCACGACTCATCCGAATTCATCTACTATGTTGAGGATCACTGCCCTGTGGGGATAGTCTTGGCGATACCTGACTCAACCTAGGGTCAAGAATAGATATAGGATCTCGCTCTGTGCCTCTCAGAGGGATACCTGACTCTATCTCAAAAATTTCAGCTAAAAGGATCATACTATTGAAAAAAGAAATGATACCTGACCTTCAAGGTAACAAAAAAAGGGAACTAATCCAAATGAAACAAGTCAAAGATACTATATGCAAGAAGAACAACCCATGTACAAATAAATACATGGCGTGTAGAAGTGTCCCACACCGTGTCTTCTGACCCTGGGTACATCCTGTGTACAACGACCCATGTTATAAGGTAGGTCATGTAGAAGAAGGTATACACGACATGTAAGAGATTGAAATGTCATGTTCTTCTATCTAGGCAGGACTTAGTGTTCGCATGACATGCTTCTGTACATGTCTTCAACCCGGGTGTTACAAACCGTGTGACCGGTACACGGGGTAACCCATGCAGCCGACTAGGTTTGGCTGTGTGGTGGAGTACCCGACTGTGTACCCCACCCCATGTCCATGTATCCCCTTGATACGAGATGAGTCTCGTGTATATACCCACATGTTGTGTTATTTAGAGAACACATTGTGTCATCTCTTCACACACCGTGGAACCCTAACTGCCACTTAGCCGGTCTTACATGCCATGTTCTTCAGGAAACACCATGTGTATTCTTTAAACTCCCAAAATCATGAACCTATTTCATCGTGCCCCGGGGGGAGCTCTGATCTTCGATCTGGCTATCCGTTTACAACTAAACAAGAAGATTAATGTCTCCCTAATGTCCTGATGTCATCTCCATTGTTTTCGGGCCTCTGTTCGTCCCTGAAAATGCGTATCGATCCACCCACTCAAATAATGATTGAAGAAAGGTCTCTCCTGATTTGAGACAACTCACCATCTTCCATCATTATCACAACTCTGTTAGGTTGTTTCAATGTCAAATATTTTTTTTGGGATTTCTGTGATACAAAAAAGATGTGCAATGATTCTTTTTTCATCACCACACGAAGAATGTGAAGAACGCGTGGAAAAGAATAAGATATCTAATAACAAAAGTGGAACAAACCTCCTCTGTCATTCATCCTGACATCATTCCACTCATGTTAATAGGTTTAACGAGTGAATTAAAATGGCACTTCAATATTTTCATTAATCAATTCCTGAATAATCAACCTTGAAGAGAAAGGATAATAATAACGCTCCCATAAGAAAATACGATCTGAGGATCAACCTGTTTGTGGGTTGATCAACATTCTTCGTTTAATCAAAAAAAGGAAGAACTAAATAAAAATAAAAAACCACATACGTATGTCATCGACGAAGAGGGATATCATTTGTCCATTGGGGTTTGATCTCGCTGCGCCACGATCCATGTGTCATTGTTCATCAGTGCCCTTCACAAATACTCCAAGGATGGACCCTCTCCAAAGCCCGAAAGCAATCAAGGGAGTTCTCTAGGTTTGTGTGCATATCCCTAGGCTTCTACTTATTTAATGAAAAAATAAGTGTTGTTAAATTACTGAAACATTTAAAATATCATAAATCATCAATTTATTTTATTTCCATCAAAATGTCCAAAAAATAACTCTTGAAGTTAACCCTCACCAGTCAATGTTAGGCCCCGCCTAAGTTAAATTCACTACTCTGAACCTAAAAACTCTCTAAGAATTCTGATCCAGGAAACGTTTTTAATGTTATTCCACTTTTTCATGAAAACAGCTCGCGCACACCGTTTAATGATTAAATAAGTTTAAAAAATTTATTCTGTGAACTTTGGGCCTCATAACCTCACTCTATCGAATATTATAGTCTCAAAATAATTCCATATATTATTTAAAAAAATTAACAAAAAAATCCAGGACATTACATTCACCCCACCTTGGGTATCTGCATCCCCGAAAAGCTAAAAAATGCTTATAAAAAAGATATGGGTACTGTGCACAGATCTGAGCCTACTGCTCCCACGTGCTCCCTTGAAGATTCTCGTGCTGCCACCAGAGGCACACTAGGGGAATCGATCTCCCATGAAGGATCCTATCATGCTGATCTTCGATCTCCATTAGGTACTCAACAAAGGTCGCTCCATCCTTGATGTCTATCTCTCCCCAGTTAATGACATGCGATGGGTCATGCATGTACCTCCTCAGCTGCGACACATGGAAGACGTCATGAAAACGGTGTAAGTGCAGTGATATAGCAAGGTAGTACAATACCTCACCAACCCTGCGTAGTATATGGAAAGGTCCAATGAACATCGAAGATAGCTTTCTACCCAGACCAAATCTCAATAACTCTTGTCGAGGTGAGACCAAGAGGAAGACGTGGTCGCCCTCCTCGAACTCCAATGGTCTCCATTATCTATCAACATAAGACTTCTACTAGCTTTGTGTAGTACTTATCTACTCCCAGATGATATGAACCTTCTTGGTGGAAGCTCACACCAACTCTAGACCAATGAGTGCTGACTCTCCAGGGTCGGTCTAACAAAGCAGTGACCGACATGGTCTCTCATATAAGGACTTGAACGATGCCATACCAATGGTGGAGTGGTAGCTGTTATTTCACGAAAACACCACTAGTGTTTTGTGGTCCTCCCAACTCGGGCCAATTTCCAAAATACAGGACCGAAACATATCCCCCAAAACATGAATGGTATTTTCTATCTGACCATCGGTCTGGGGATGGAACATTGTTCCCCATCATAGATGAGTCCCAATATCCACTTGAAATCCATTCCAAAACCAGGATGTGTAGAAGTCATCTCAATCTGAAACTATTGTCAAAGGGATGCCATGAAGCCGATCTATCTCTTCCACATAGAGTTTCCCCAAGCTCTGTACGGAACTCTGCTCTCTGATAGATAGAAAGTGGTCTGTCTTGGTGAGTTTTTCAATGATCACCCAGATGAAATCATACCTATTGGACATCTGTGGTAAGCCAATCACCAAGTACATCAATATTATATCCTACTTCCACTCTGGGACTTCCAGGGGTGAGTTAATCCTGCTGAAACATGGTTCTCAACCTTAACCTGCTGGCTTGTAAGGAATCAAAAAATGAACTCGGATACTGCCTTCTCCATGCCAGAACACCAAAACTATCGTCGGAGACCCTAGTGCATATTATCCACTCTAGTATGTACCACCAATGGGGATTTATGTAACTCCCTCAAGAAATCCTCCTTCAACTCCACTGTTACAACAATGCGTCCTCTGAAAAGAAGTATGTGCTCCCTACCATGCGAATATCCATTGGGAGCATGTCTTGTGGATAACTGATCATGTAAAGCCTCGTAGTTGGAATCCAAATGAAGTGCATCTATAAATATCTATAAGAGTGGTGGGGTGAAAACCATCAACTGAATGTAGGCTGCATCCTCCCTGTCCACAATGGATAACTGCAATGTGACTAACTACTCTATCCCTCAATCCACAGTTGTGGGCCCAAACTTCTACTAAAATCATTTTCCACCTTGTTCCTATTCCCATGAATATAGATGATCATGAAATCATGGTCCTGGAATAATTCTAGCCAATTCCTTTGTCTCAGATTCAGATCCTTCTACGAGAAGATGTACTTGAGGATCTTGTGGTTAGAGTAAATGATAAACAGTTCGTCCATAAGGTAGTGTCGCCACATCTTCAACGCGAAGACTACACCTACCAACTCGAGATCATGGGTCACATATATCTACTCATGTTGTCCATGATTATGTGAACCATAAGGAATTACTGCCTATATATGAATCATGACACCACTAATCTCGATCCCTGATGCGTCACATAAAACAATACACTCGACACCATCCTTCGGAAATCTCAAAATCGAGGTGCTCGTCAAACTCTGTCTCAAAAACTCAAAATAATTCTGGCACTTCTCTTTCCACATGATGGGTTTCCCCTTCCTGGTCAAGGTCATCATCGGTGATGATATTTGAGGGAAATCATGAATGAACCTCTGGTGATATCCTTCCATCCTAAGGAAGCTCCACACCTCCATCATTCTCCGACATGGCTCCCATGCTAACACAGTCTCCACCTTGGCTGGGTCCACAGCTACTCCATCTTCTGAGATGATATGTCCAAGAAATTGGACATTCTGAATCAAGATCTAGCACTTCTTGAGATTCCTATAAATTTGATGCTCTCGGAGTATGTCTAGAACCATCTATAGGTGTCTCACGTGCTCCTCCTCTGATGCTGAGTACACAAGGATGTCGTCGATGAAGACCACCATGAACCGGTCTAGGTGCAGCTGGAGGATCTGGATTATTAGTCACATGAACACTACGAAAGTGTTTTTCATGCTGAAAGGCATCACCATGTACTCATAGTAACCGTAGAGGAATCTAAAATCCATCTTCGGTATATCCTCTTCTTGTACTTGTAACTGGTGGTAAACTGATCGAAGGTAAAACATTGAGAACTACTGTACCCCTCTTAGTTGATCGAAGAGGTCATCAATTCATGGTATTGGATACATTTTCATCACCATTACTAAAATCAGGGACCGGTAATCCACTAAAAACCTCAAACATTTGTATGCATTATTGGAAAACAAAATAGTGGACACCTAGGGTAAAACACTATGTCTTACGATTCCCTTGATCTGTAAATCCTCAAGCTGCACCCTTAGCTCGTGAAGCTTTGTGGGAGCCATTCAATTTTCTGGTGAATAAAATGGTGCCTTCTCAGGGTGTAAGTCGATACAAAAGTCAATTTCATGGGGTGGGGGAGGTATTCCTGAAATTTCACTGAAAAAAACATCCTCGTACTCCGCCACTACTACTGGGAACTCGAAGCTCACAACATTAATTACTCCGAGGGTAAGGCTAGACACATCATGAGTGATCAGCTACACCGTCTTATTCATGAGCCCATTCTGTGTGTCCTGGATCACCTTTTCTCTAGCAAAGGAAACCCCCCTCTCATCGATGCAGACACACCACACTCTTTCCTAAATAAGTCAATATGTTCATGGACTAAGGATAACCAATCCATATAAAGAATTATGTTATAAGTCCTCGATGCTACCACCAAGAGATTCCAATTGAAACTCTCGCTTCCAAGGGTAAGATCACACTATCTACAAAGGTGTGTAATCAACGAGTCTCCTCTTGTTGGTGTATCCATGCATAAGGATCGAGTCAATGGATGTACTGTAATGTAAAGGTTTTTCACAGTACTAGTGGAGAGGAAGGAATGACGGGAACATGTGTATATATGTACGAATACTAAGGTAGAGAAGGAACAAATCATACCTCAGTTTATCCTTGGTCTCCCTGGGTCATACACCTAGACACATGCAAGTGTCCCTGCCCCTGTCCCCTAGATCCCTAAGCTTGGTGTGGACCTCCTAGGGGTGGTTGCTGAAGTAGATCAAAGCTTCTCCCACCACTTACATCTCTCCATGTTTCTCTACCACATCTTCCACCTGGAGGGTCTGTCTTCTCCAATATCTACCTCTGCCTTGCTGGTCCATCCACTGCATCCCTGTCAACAGCTTCATGGGTCAGATAATCCCTATCGAGATGTCCCCTACCATAGCACGAGTATCCCTACCTCTCTCAAGGCTGACTGTATCCACCCTGAGAGCCCTAGACTATCAATCCCCTATCTTGGGTCCTCCTATGACATCTCCCACATCCTAGTCCATGTTCCTGATGTCGGATCCCTACTTCCGAGGTCTCTACACCAGTGTGCCTGCTGCAAACTGTCATCGGCTATATCTGATCCTCCAAGAAGCTCTCGATCACCAAGGATCGGTCGAGCATTCCAGAACAAGTCAAAATGAATAGAGGGATGACACTTTCTCCAATGTCCCGTCATAGACCTCACTCAATGTTCCAAGATCTGATGTACTTTTCTTTGACTATATCCATTGAGTACCTGGAGAAGTTGGTGAACCTAAATGAATAGTCATCCATCGTCAAACATCCCTACTAGAGCTAAAGGAGCTCCTGGATCTGTAATTCTCTCAACGTAACTTGGGGGAACCCATCCGTAATGATTCTCTCATACTCTGTCCATGACAGAGTCTCCTCATCATGAGTCTGTGTGCTTAGACTCCACCATCATCCCACCAAACCTTGAAGAATGCTCACTCCTTGGATCACTGTCTAGTTTACTCATGTCCTCACGAGATAGAAAACACTAGTCAACGCCTAAAGATAGTCTTGGGAGACCTGATGGTTGAGATCGGCTCAGAACCTGAGGGGTCTCTCGAACTCATAGAGCACGATCAGCCTGCACCCCTTGTCAGTCAGTACTGTAGGTAAGATGAGCTACTCCACTGGTGGTGGTATAATATGTTCACCACCTAGAGGTAAAACCTATGGAACTGGTCAATGTATCGAAGCCTCTTCACTAATGGGGCCATCCTCGTGATTGTGCTGCTGAATCCTAGCAGGTATGCATTCCGGAGGAATCCTGAAAGGAACAAGTTATACCATGGTCAAAGAGTATATCTGGATAGCTGACACAAATGACGTGGAAAACACAACCCATTCCTATATGATTCATGTTCCACTCTCTTATATTCCTAAAACTATTGTTTTCATGTACCGAGTCGAAATGGAGTTTATTAGAGTCCTGCTATATGGATACATCGGCCGCTCACACCAACATTGGAGTCTCTGGCCTAAAATTCGAGCCTGAAACACATAACATTGTTGCCTCAAACTAATCTCATAGACTCTAGGTTCCACGGTAGAACAGACTGCCTCTGATACCACTATTTCACGAACCATCCTAGTGGGGCCTGTGCCTCGACTCCCCATTCCCGCTTCCAATAGGCCAGGGGCTTTTGAGTATCACTGAGTAGGCATAATACTAACATGGGAGGCATTCCCTAAGTTCCCATACACATACACACATCTCCATTCCCATGAATGCTAAAATGTAAAAAATCACAAGGGATGAAAATGCATGAATTCAAATAAAACCATCCAACAGAGTATGATCGAATGTAAATTACTGAATGAAAGTTGGTCCAAAATACAAGCCCACCAAAAAACAATAGTCTGAAAACTAAAAAGTCTATATTTTAAGGACGAAGAGGTATTTGGACTATTTATCATATCCGTAGGAACACCTCGCCCGGTTGGGATCTCATAAATCTTTGTCTTTTAATGGTATACCATGTAATCTATCAATAGGCTTCTCTTCTGCACAAGACACGACACATGCGGGCAATGCCCCTGCAGGGGTGAGTATAACAATACTGATTAGAGGACCCTAAAATCCACAAAGCAATACACAATGGAAATTTATAGTCATCTTTACATAGTATATGACTATACAATAGGTGAGAACAATCCATAAATACTCAAAACCAAGACATGTAGTCTAGAGACAAGTCAACCAATCGCATTCCCACCCATTATAGGGATTCTTTTTTAAGATTCCACAAAGCACTCATCCAAGAGAACACAATTCATGAATTTGGTGACTCTTATGGCATCCATATGAGAAGTAACATTCCTTGTGAATGGTCATGAGAGATAGATACACTCATTCCGGTAGAACACACTCCTGTGTGAGGAAAGATCATGTTACACGTATGAGGATCACTACCCGGGCCTTGGAAGATACTGCGACTCATTCAGATTCACCTACTATGTAGAGGATCAGCGCCATTTAGAGATTTTCAAGTACATTCCTGAATCTACCTAGGGAATTAATTAATATAGGATCTCGCTCTGGGCCTCTCGTAGGGATACCTGACAATATCTCCTAAAGTCCGGTGAAAGGGATCATACTCCTTAAAATGGAAATGAGACCTGACCTTGAGGGGAATTAGAAAATGGGGAATAACCCAAATGAAACATGTCCAAGATACGATGGATAAGAAGATCAATCCATTTACTAAGAAGTACATGGATTGTAGAAGTGTCCTACTCCATTCCTTTAAACCCTAGATACTTCCCATGTACAACTGCCCATGTCATATGGCTGGTCATGTAGAAGAAGGTGTACATAGTGTGTAAGAGAGTGACACGAAATGTTCCTCTATCCAAGGAGGACTCTGTGTATTCTGGACATGTGCCCGTACATGGCTTGAACCTGTGTTTCACAACCCGTGTGACCGGTACACGAGGTAACCCAAGAAGCTGGCCTCGTCTAGCCATGTGGTGGAGTACATGACTGTGTAACCCACCCTGTGTCCGTGTATCCCCTGGATACATGCCGAGTCCCATGTAAAGAACCACATGTTATGTTCTTTGGAGAACACACTGTGTCATTGCTTCACACACTGCAGAACCCTAGCCACCACATAGCCATACCTACATGTTGTGTTCTTCGGGAAACATGCCCTGTGTTCTGGAAATTCCAAGAATCCCAAACCTCTATCTTTGCGCCTTGGTTAGAGCTTAGATCTTTGATCTAGCAAGCTTTTTTCCGTGAAACATGAAGATCAAGGTTACCCCGTTGTCTCAAAGTAATCTACGCTATTTTTGGGCCTCCGATCGGCCCCAAAAACAAGTATCGATCCCCCCATGTGAAGAACGCTCAAAGAACGGTGTCCCCCAATCTGAGCTGAATTATCGTCTGCTATCATCTTCACACCATAGATAGGTCATTGCAACGTCGAATAATTAATTTGGGATCATTGTGATGTGAAACAGATGTGTAATGATCCATTTTTCATCGCCCCACGAAGAACACAATGAAAGCAAGGAAAAGAGGAAGTAATATAATAACAAAATAAGAACGCACCACTGCCATCATTCATCATGGAGTCGATCCACTCCCATAAATATATTTAACAAGAGAATCAAAATGAAAATTCAAAATGTTAATTAATCAATTCCTGAATCAAAAACCCTGAGGAAAAAGGATAATAATAACCCTCATGCAAGAACGTACAATCCGTGGATCATCAAGGTCATGGGTTGATCCACGTTTGTCATTAAATCGAAAGAGGGGAAGAACAAAATCAAAATAAAAAACCCAACCTCATTCTTTAATGAAGAGGGAGATCAGTTGTCAATCAAGATTCGATCTTACTGTGCAACGATCCACGTGTCACCGTTTGTCGGTCCCCGTCCAAAATCCTTCATGGTTGGATCCTCTACAATGCTTCAAAGTATTCTAGGGAGTTTTCTAGGGTTGCGAGTCTAACCCTGGGCTCTTGATTTTTTAAAGAAAAAATTAAGCGTCGTCAGGTGATGGAAAAATTTTAAAAAAAAATTATTTTTTATTTATTTTATTTCCATTAAAACGTCCAAAAAATAACTAATGAGGCTAACCCTCATTGGTCAATGTGTGGCCCCACCTAATGTAATGTCACTTCTCTGGACGCAATGGTGCCCACATTTTTCTAATCCAGGTACCCATTTAAAATTTATTCCACTTTTTTAGGAAAACCGCTTGCACGCACTGTTTAAAGTGTAAATAAATTTCAAAAATTTATTTTGGGAACTCCAGGCCTCAGAATCGCATGTCGTCAGAAGGTCTAGTCTCAAAATAATTCCATATAATATTTAATAACAATACACAAAATATCCGAGTTATTACAAATATGTTCATTCTTTTCAATCTCGGCCTCAACTCCTGGAAAGCCTATCAGTACCACGCTGTCAACATTTATTTATTCTTCTTTTGATTCAATGATTTCATGGGAACTAATATCCTAGATAAACAATTTATGAATCTATTATAATATGCATCCAACCTAAGGAATCAATTTACCTATTTCAGTATATTGGGTGCCTCCAATGATATCATTTCGTCGACCTTCAATGTCTTCATTTCTACACCATCATCTAAGCCTAAATCTAGAAATGGAACTTCAAGAGAATTAAATAAATTCAGTTCTCTCAAAGTATGTCCAGAACCACCCTAATGTGTTGAATTTTCACATCCTTAGACTCCATGTGCACCGGGGAATCATCTATTAAGACTACTAAAATTTATTCTAATAAAGGAAAAAACTGATTCATGAGTCTGGGGAACATTTTTTGGTTGATCATCACAATTAATGGAATCACTAAGTACTTATAGTGACTGAAAAACATAAAAAATGCCTTGTATATCCTTGTCCCTTAATCCCATATTGTGACTTCATAATCCATGTTCAATCATTGAGGGCCATTGTGACACTCTCAAATGATCAAAGAGGCATTAAATCTTCGGTAGTGGATACCTGTTCATTATGGTTACCCAGATTAGGTGATGGGAGTCCACACAAAACCTCAAGATTCTATTCACCTTCTTAGCAAACAATACTGGGGAATCTAAGGGTGAAACACTGGGTCTCAAAAAGCCCTTCCCCTACAATTCCTCTAACTGAACCATCATCTCGCACACCTCTTCATGATCTATGCAATATACTGGTGTAGATATCATGGTCATCCCGAGGTGTAGATCAATTTATATGTGTATCAATTGATAGAGAAGTAAACCTAGAATATCCTAAAAACATATCTTCATACTCTAACACCACAGTAGGAAACTAAAAACTCATAAAATCAATTACACAAAGGTTCATTGTATCCAATTTTCGTGTTATCAACATCAACATCCAACACATGAGTCCATCTTTCTCTAACATGGATTCCTTTTCACCAGTAATGGAAATACTCATCCTATCATTGTGGACATAGAATATCCTCCTCATGAAACACTCATTTTTGGAATGAATTGTGGATATATAGTCGATATCTCTTATAAATTCATATTTCCATGTTACCACTATAAAGAGATCACAAACAAATTTATCACCTCCAAAGGTTAGGTCACAATATAGGATGAAGTGTGTGATTGGTGAGTTGACTCCACCTGGTCTCTCTAAACATATGGTTTTATCTAAGGGCTCAACCAAAATCTCTATGTTTTTAAAAGGGTAGTGGAATGAAATGTATGAATCACACATGTGCATTTTAGTACTTCATATATAGTAGAAAGCACATAGATTGTACCTCGTATCATCTATGAAGCCTCTGGGACATAATATTTGACTGCTAGAAACATTCATCACCCATGAACACTAGCTCCTGGAGCCTAGTGAGGACCACCTAGGGTGGTGGTGGAAACATGTCATGATACCTTCCAACTCTATATTCTCTACCAGATCCTCTTCCCTGTTTTCTCAACTACGGACCTACCTGTTCCAACTAATAACTATACCAGGGAATTCCATCCGGTGTCTCTCTATATACAACACGTCACGTTACACAATCTCATGTAATATTTCCTTGATCATAATAAGAGTACAACCACTTATATCTAGGATTAATAGATCTATCATGTGAGTGATGAACTGAAAACCCTCTATCCTAGGATCACCTCATAAATTGTCTCACATGTCCAGGTCCATGTGTCTATCATTCGCTTCCTTCTGCAAAAATATCTAGTCCTTTGTGCCCACTTCTAGAACCAAATGTATACGACTTCTTAGATAGGAAACTCTTGACAATAAAATCACAATCTAGTACCATAACATAGGTTGGTATTCATAGAATCATCACATTCTCTCATATTCCACTGTGAAATACTCACTTGAATGTCTACGATAGAAATAAAAAGTTACACACCATATCCATTGGGGACCGAGAGAGGTTAGTGATCCTTGGTGGAGAATTATCTATAGTTGTACTAACTTATAAAAGTGGTAGAAGCCCTTATATATGCACATTCTGGAATATCTCAACATAAAACTACTCTCTGAAAATGTGCTCAGAATCTAACTATGAAATAGTTTCCTCATCATAATACTGGGTCACTAAGCCCCACCATCGTCCTGCAGATCATGGGAGAAGGCTCACTACTAGGACCACCATCTTGTCTGTAGGTGTCATGATAATATAAAAGTGTCTTGTAACTACCTCAAGATATACATAGCTCCCTATGGACAAGGATCAACTCAAAACACTCAGGGTTTCTTGTTATGAAACTCATTATGTGTTCTCATCCTACAATCCTCAACCAACAGTACATATGGAACCTTTTGTTTCTTGACATGTGGTGGTAGAAATGGTTCACCACAAAGTGGTAAATCCTCCAGAACCATTCCTTCTACCAAAGCCTCATCCCTGAGGGGATCATCACCATGATCCTACTAATAAATTCTAGTTATAAAATGTTATAGATGAATAATGGAATAGCCAACATGTACCATGATCAATGAGTACATATGGAGAGATTAACTAAGAAGAACATGGAAACCACAAATCATTCATATATGGTTTGTGTACCAATTTTCCCCTGAAACCTGTACATACATGTTTTTAGTCAACAAGATTTCTGTTAGAGTCCCGATGAATTGATACGTCAGTCATCATAAAGACGCCGGAGTCCCCAAACTGAGAATCAAAATTGAAACACATAACACTGTTTCCACAATACAATCTCATATACTCTTTTCGAAATATAGAACTAACTTCTCTTATACCTCTATATCATTACCAATCCTAATTGGATATGAGACATGAATACACTAAGCCCTCATATAATTGGCTGGGGGATGTCATGTAGCACCGAGTATGCAAATCACACAAATGATAGGCCTTATCCTAATGTACCTACACAGACATCCGAATTTCATAAAACACTAAAATTTAAATGACTAATAACCATGAATACATAAATCTATAATCCATCCATCAATGTAAAACATCAAGTATTGGAATGAAAAAGGGTGAAATACAAGCTCACAAAAAACAATTGAAATCATGTAAAAACTATGATGTTAGAGTGACCATATTTCAATGTAACCACCAGAATACACATTATTATTTCTATCTCATTAATCTCTCCTTGGTCCTGGTCCATCTAGGACTCCTTCATAAGTTTGGTCGTCTCCATATGACATGACATGTGCGGGAAAATCCAACGCATGGGTGAGTAAAAAAATACTCACTAGAACTCCCCTAAATCACAAATAATATAACATAAATAATAATAGTCATATCATCATGGGAATATATTAGAAACATATATAACAAGAACATATATATGTACTTAGATTATACACAAAGTCTTGATGTATGGTCACAATCATAAAGCCATCATTGTATTCCTGCTCAAAGGATCCATATAACACTCATCCGAGTGAACAAGCTCCACATGTCAGATAGAACTGATGGAATATTTATTAGATGTCATGATTTTAGGTTCTCTATAAAATAAGAACAAACGAGAAGTCTAAAGTAAATGATTCCAAGATGGGGATAACACCCATGTCGATGGGGTATACCAACAATGCAATTTGGATTAACCCACAATATAGGGGATCTATGTATGAGTAGTTAAGGTCATGATGATTCCAAGAACCGCAACATGGGTAATGATGATGAAGTTAGAGGATCTTACAATAGGTATTACAGATGAATTCAAACAACTCTATCTATGAATGAAGTTCCTCATAGGGGATCAACATCCAATGTACTGAACATGATTCCATAACAACACTTAGGGAATGGATATTGGTAAAGTACCACAATGAAACATGTACAAGATGAATAGATAAAGGCCCACAAGCCTTCTTTTGTGAACTAAACAGTGTGCAAGGGATGCACATAAAATTTCCATCTAACAACGGGTTCTACCCACGTAACACGGCCCATGACATTTTCTACGTCCATGTCCAAGTACAAGGCATCTAGGGCCACATGATCTCCAAGTATTCTACCAAATGTACTAAATGAACCACTTTTGAGGGTGTAAATAGCGTATGTACTGGACCAAGAAGTATATAAAACCACCCAAATTTTTGTACATGTACACCCTATATATGCCGAGTTGGATAGTTAGGGGTCAGACGATGTGTGGAAGAGACCACTTATGTCTAATACACAACTCTACTCTGAAACCATAGCCACCGCTCAATGGGTCCCAAAAAGAGTGCCATTATATGTTACACACCAGGTAATCTATTATTTCATAAAATATTAGATCTTCCTTTGGAATTTACATATACTCCATCACCACAACTTGCCTCTCTATAATACATAGATATGATATTGTCCAAACCACTACTTTAGTTATCACCACGTTATGGCCTACAAATCCATTTGGAAAATTATCGTCGTTAGTCCATGCTGACATAACACACCCCACAGAAACTGGGGGTCTCTAATCCATCCACAATATATCTTCACCATCACCACAACTTGATCATATCATTGATACAAACCCCAATCAATGATATCAATCAGTTATCTCATAAAACATGTGGACAATGATTAATTATTCTGTGTTTGTAAAACCATCAACCAAAATGAACATCACCGATAAACACCTGAAGAATAGTGGGAAAGGAAATGGTGATACAAGAGTGTAATGATCCTCTATTGTTTTCAGGATGTCCTTGATTCATTTCCATTTGAACCAATAACAAAGATCAAAAAAATAAACAATTTCTCCCAAATTCCGCCACAAATAAACCCACACAAACAATATTATCAGTAAATAATAAATATTTCAGTATATTGATTCATGTGAATCATATGATAAGAAAACCTGGATAAATACACAGAAGGCAAATGTACTACCCATAGATGTACTGACCAGGGATGAAGAATGAAGCTTTGTCATTATTTTTGTTAATAACCTCATTTTATAATGGCATACTGATCCTCAATCCCGATATGATGTTGTCTGTCATGAATTATATCATCCTATGATCTCTCTCAATTTATTGGGCTATGGGGATAACCCAAAACATTGATCATAATGGAATATTTATAGACCATTCTAGGTCATGGATAATAAATGAATAAAATAAATAAATAATTTTATTCATTTTATAAACTCTTTCCATATGAACACAATTTGAAAATCCAACAAGCCGCAAGGTATTATCATTCTTAGGTTAAAAGTCTTACTCTAAACTCAACGAAGTTCTCAGATTTACAACCCAAGTCCCCATTTATAGTACATAAAATTATTCTAGAAAAAATATGCATGCATAAATTTAATATATTTAATAAATTTCAAAAGTTAATTTCATACACATTAAGCACAGAAATCTCCCATCTTATCAGTGACTATCTCTCAGAATAATCCATATATTATTCTAATTAAATTATGAAAAAATTAGATTTTTTATAATAAAATATCATTGTATCGATCTAATATCATGGGAATGAATTTATGATCAGCTACATCAATATTCCTATAGTGATTACTTCTAGCTAATATAACGTGGTTAAAACTATTGTTAGAAAATGTCATACTCTTCCTGCATCCACATCACATTATCCATTGAATAACTGGAAAAATACTTCTAATGATATAAAAGTGAAATTTCTAGAATAAATATCAATATGTTCATTTATTATAACTAACCAATACATTCTCAATAGGATATAAATAATTTCCTTATACATAAAAATAGGGTCCCTTAAAAAGTGGACTAATTCATTGGTGTTGGAAAATGTTTAACTTTTAAACCATATACACTCTCATTACCCAAGAGGTGTATTGATACTTATAACATGGGGAATAATTTAAAAATTTAATACGCTGTATTTTATCATAAAATAATAAAAATAATAAATAGTGTATCCTATGACAATCTCATAATTTTTTGAAATTTTTCTTTCAAATATTCTTAACTTATTTTTATAGCATGAGTTACGTGAAATTACAAGTATAACAGAACCGTTGTATAATACATAGAATATTATAATTTAATGTTATCACATAGAAATTAAATTAGAGGTTATTAATAGGATTAAATACATTATAAAATATATATAATTTTCTTACTCATTAATAATTAGTAGTAATTAACCACAAATTTTTTAGTAAATTCAATTTATACTTAATTATTTTTCCTAAAATGTATTTTTATTTATTTTTGTGAAAAATTATTCTAATATTTTTTGGAACATTCAAAACATATTTTTGATAATATAAACTAATTTTTTTATTCAACATATAAAAATTATATATAGGAGAAATTTGGTTAATTTTCTAAAAAGATTGATTTTTTAGTTCATAGTAAAAGATACCATTCATTAAAATATCATTTTTTCATGTAGAGTATCATAATTCATTGAATTTTATCTATACATTAAAAATTTATTTTTTAATTATATGTAATATATTTAAATTATTTTTAATCAACATTATTCTTGATTGTGGTATAATTATAGTTTTGGTCATAAAAACAGATTTTCTAAATATTGTTTTTTATTGTTTATACTGCATTTATATTAAAAGTAATTTTCAAAACCTCAAGAAATTAAATAATGAAAAAGTTATTTCATGTATATAATTTTTATATTTAATTTTTTTTAAATACTCACCTTTTATGTTTGGACAAAATGAATAGTAATTTTGTCAAAAAAATATTACCTATGTAAAGGGTAAATCGAATAAATCTTAGTTAAAACTAAGTTATATGGCCTTAATTATTCATCCTAAATCTTATTGTACGTATTAAATTCAGAAAACATCAAAACATTGTTTAATTTTGATCTTTTAATGAAAAAGATTCCATGAAATGAAATTATATATTATTTGAATCAAAGGAAATGAAATAATATCACTCTCTTAGTTTTCAATATCATTTCAGTATTTACATAGGGACAAATATTAGTTATGAACAAATGTTAATAGTAATTCTCTTCCAAATTAAAATAAATTCATGATTATAAATTATTTTTCATTTTTATGAATTAAATAACAAACTTAAATACCTACACAATTCCAATACTATATTTATTAAATTAATTGAAAAATAAAACATATGATATTAAAAGAATTACAATTAATATAACATGATAGAATTAATGTGATAAAAAATTATAGATATTAATACCATTTTATAGATTTATTAAAATAATTCATTCTAATTTACTTTTATTATTGATGTGTTTATAGTCAATGTGTTAAATAGTGTCAAATTGAAAAAACTGAAATTTTATTGAAATAATATTAATAAAATTATTTAAAATCCATTAAAATATTTAATGAGGACATAGGGATTAATATATGGTATAATATATCATCCTCAATTAATTTATTGGAAATTTTTAGGTATATGGGTTTATATGGAATTTTTATAAATTAATATTTTGAGAAACTCCAAAAGTGCCCCTCACCTCAATTATAAAAATGAACCACCCCCTCAATTTTTTACACCACATTAAGCCTTATAGAGTGACAATACCCTAAAAAAGAATCTTCTAAACTTATTTATACAAATTTTATTGGTTCTGGTGTTATCAAAAGCTTAACCTTATATCCTTTAAGTGGAGATCTAAGGGATTCGTCTCTATGATGCGATAGTCACCTTAACCGGAATGTTTCTTACTGAATCTACATTTACATCCTATAAATATGTCATATTATTCATAGAATAATAAAATATTTATCCAAAATATTCTGAAATGTTTTCATTATTATCAAACCACCATTATGTATCCCTTTTTCATCAAATGGGATTTGAAAGTATTACTCATATGTGCGTATGACTTTCCATCTCCATGTATCCGAACATTTCATTTTCAATCACAATCATTCATGGATTGATAATATGATGTGTCTCAACATTGTATATGATATTGATGAAATAAGTATTCCTCTTAATTATAATTTCAAATATAACTTTTTTACATTCCAAACCATTTGAAAATGATAATGACCCTTGAGCGTACAAGTGGACTACCACCTCCAAGAAGCGATGTGAATCGTTTTTAATTTCAATTTTACGTGGATAGTAATGAGGATATATATGATGAGTATACAATATATATATAATATAATAATGATACTAAAATTTCTATCCATTATTTACCTTTCTTTCATTCCATCCTTTAAAATGTGAGTACAACGTTCATGCATAAATAAGCCTACAATATCCGTAAACGGTGTATTTTTTATATCTTCACCATTATAGATGACATTAAATATATTTATGTATAATTAATATACATTTTATAAAAAACAATTTAAAAATTATATTATATACTTATAATAAATTTAAATTTAAAATTATCATTTATGTTGTTAAATAATTTTCAATGGAAGTCAAACCTGTGTTAAGAGATTTTCGTATCACTTTTTAAGGGGACACATTGTATATTCACCATTGTTTTCCTTTAAAGAATGTATATAAAACTAAAAAATTCCTTTTTTGATACATCTCATCAATTTTATCAGGATTTAAAAATATATTTATGTTTATTTTCTTCACGGGTTTATGACTCAAAAGCTACCAATGTGCTAAGAGTTTATTTCACAATCTTATCATTATTCTAGATTTTTTATGATTTTTTTGCTTTGGAATAATTCTCTTCCATATTGATGTTTTATAAAAAAAATTTATTTTTCTTTATTCTAATATATTTGTTATATTTATTTTTACACATATCTTGAATTTTAAAAATTGTATGGAAAGGTATCTTTTTAATGTTTTCCAAATGTGGTACTTTTTTATTTTTATTACAAATGTTTGAGTAGATTTTTTTATAAGATAGAGTTCATGAAAAGAATTTTAATCCATCATGAAGAATAAATAAATTTTTCCTTACATTATATTTTTACAATTTTATATTCAAATAAAAAAAATTTATAATGATGGCATTTTTAAAAAAAGGTAATTTTAATTGACCAGGAATAATTATTTTCCAAAAGAATTATTCCAAGTGATATGTCAAAATAAATTTTCCTCAAATATGGAATCTTTTAATGTTAATTATACATTATATTTTATATGATATAGTGACAACATAATTATTCCTTCTCTATATGGTTTATGTTTATGATGAAAAGATTAAATGTTTATGGAACACATTTCTTTTCATGGGTTCTCATATGATGAATTTTTTATAATACCATGGAATACATTTCTGTGGATTTAATCATGTTATGGGTATGACCTATATCTACCATGAATGAATTTGGTAATATATTTTATCTCATCATATATTTATGGGGAAAATCAGATATTCTTAGTCCATTATTTAAAGCCAGCTGAAGTTCTTGATATGTTGTGGGAAACTAGTCGATGTGACTGATCCAGTATATGGAATAGGTGTTTATGCCTGATTTGATGATCATGGTATTTAACCATTAAAAATGATATTGTTTCAATACTTATGGTGGTGACAAAAAAATTTATAACATGAATATATGGTTTATGATTATGTTTTAATGAATTATTTTTCTTATGATTAATCTATTTTAAAATACTAATGCTTTATGACATAACTCATGTTTATGATTTTTGTCATATTTGGTATGATGTTTTCATATTATGGGAATATATAATTAATGTATTATTATCATATTATTTCATATTAACATAATTTTATATATCTCATTTTTACACTTATTGATCATCTAATCTTACCATTTGTTATGTTTCTTTTCCTCAATGTATGCATAATGTTTGTATGTAGTGTACACCTATAAAGTGTACTAAATAGGAAGATCATTATGGGAGATTGTGATGATATTTCATAAAATAATAATATTTTATATCTTGACCACAAAGCTACAAAACTTATATTTCTCTTTGGTATTTTATTATAGAATTTATTGAATATTCATCTATTTAGATGTAATATTAATATATGAAAAACCATGCACTTTATAGTTGGTATCAGAGCAGTTTTCAGTGAACTTTTAGAGAATATGATTAGAAAACTTTTTTTGAACCACTTGGTAATAATATAATTATTAGGTAACATGATAATGGTTTTGTAAGTAAGTAATTATGTGATTTTAAAATAAATTACATCCCTGTATGGATACAAATAAGTGTATGTGGATCTAGAAAACTTGTATATAGGGATACTAACCCCAAATTGATTCATTTAGCTAGAATAAATCATCCCCCAATACATGATAATAGAACTAGTTTTATAACTATGTTTCAACTCTTGGGTGATATTAATTATGTTATTATATATATTCTTCATAAACCACAAAATGTATCCGAATTGATTATAATCATGTATGAACTAGGTTAAGCCTAATGTGAGAAAGATTAAAAAGAGCGTTTCTTAATTTCAACATCCCATAAATTATTACACAGTCCTAATAGGACTATGATTTATAACACTATGATTTATATTTTATATAATTTCTAGAACTAGGAGGATTCATGTTAATGTTGAATGTTATAGAAAATGAAATGATTTTCCTATTGGACAAAAAAATGCAACAGGATATTTAAGAAGAAAAATTATTATTATTCCAAATAATAAAATCTCATAATATGATTAATAAACACAAATTAGGTTAATTTCATGAAATACCTCAAAATAAAAAAGGGGTCTTCCTAATGACCTAATAAGAATGAAATTTTATTTTTTATCATGTCAATATTTTTGGGAAGAATCATTGGGGAATTTTTCAATGAAACAAGAATATATTTTGGTTGTGGAAAATATGGAAATAGAGAAATTAATTACCTAGGAATATTAAATAATCCAATTAACACAATGGATGTGAATAATGGATTCAATAAGGTGTCATAAATTGTTTACTATTTTAAATTTTTAATGTATAATAATTATGAAAATCTATATCCTAGGAAAAAACATTGAGAAAAGGGTCATCAAGGTTGTACAAGTAATTGTTTTCAAATTAATGATGAAGAGTCCATGAATTAAATATGAATAGAATGAAGTGTAAAGTAATAAGATGATGATGTTTGGATATTGGATTATGATGGAATTATAATAATTTAAATTATTATGTATTGTGATTTTATAATTATATTGGAAAAGTGTTTTAGGAATAATATTCTACATTATTTGAATAATCAATCATCAATGGATTTTACCTAGATTGTTTTTTTATGGAATTGAAATTATATGTTTAATTATTTAAATAACCAATAAAATTGATATATTGAAAACATGATATTTTTGGAAAACACATGATTGAGTGAAAGATAACAACTAATATGTGACCAATATAGATATAATACGATTAGTTGGAATAAAAATATAATTTAAACTAATGGGATATTATTGGAATCCTTAAAATTGGTTTTCGATTGAATGATATCTTAATTTAAGCTATCTTGGATAGATTTTATTACATTTTTAGTTTGAGTAAAATTTTCAATATTCAATTTTTTTATTTGGGGAAAATGATAATTTTTATTTTTGGAAGCATGAATGTTTTCATTACATTTTTATGATAATTTAGATTACAAAAATATTTCTCGAGAATATATGACCATGGATTTGACATATTATGTAAGTGAAATTAAGATCCACTCATTGGGATTAATGTAATGATGATTTGAGAACATCAATGACTTTATTTCTAAAATTTTTTGTATTCAATTTTCTGAGATATATTTTGGAATAATTTTATGATTAACTACATATGGATTGGATTACATTGAACCTTGGTAATTATTGTTGATGTGTCACGGCCCGCCTTCTTCAGGATGAGGCAAGGGATAGAAAACCGGCATAACCTTCCTTCTTCAAGTTAAAGGAGAGATAATGACCCCCTGAGTCACGCCTTCAATAGGCCTTGCAGTCCCGACAAGCTCCAATGGTATATAATCTCTCGTAAAATGAAATACATTACCATTTTGTAGAACATGATTGGGAGAAAACACGTTTAATCCCAAACAACTCCAAATAATAAAAAATTAATGCCACGAATCCATTCCTATATCTGTGTTCAAAATAATGTGATATAAATTACTGTAAATCTCTATAGGATTGTACCCAAAGATAGTAAAGCAACAACGACAACTATCCCAAAGCCCGAGCTAATAATGTCTGGCACAGTCCATAAAGATTTCATAGAAACCTAAAACCAGTTTAACATATGTAGGGTGAGTATAAATGTACCCTCAGTTGGTAAAATTAAAATCTCTCATACACATGTGAGAAGACATTAAAATGCACCATGAAAAATAATGGTAAGAAAAATACCTAGAAATCAAAACAATCCACCCAACCTCACCAAGGAACACTCCCCAAATAATGAAATTCATGTAAAAAACTAATATTAATAGCACATCAATATTTGTATACCCCACACTGCATTCCCTATGGTTATTTTGAACATCTTACACATCATAAATTCCCTATAAGTCCCTCTACAGTACCACTGCTCCCCAAACAAATATATATGAGATCCCAACCTCACATTTATCCCTCCCCCAAACACCTGGGCGACCCTGACCACACACAACCACAACATCATAAACATGGGCCAAAACAACCACCACCACACCCAATGAAACATGGGACAAAAAAACCATATCCACAGCCGAATACACTAAGGACGCTTCCAGAAGACACTTGGGATACAAACCTACCCGCACATGTTGGGTCCGACCCAGCACAACACACCCTACCAAAAGATTCATTGGATATAATGTACCTCAGGCTGTCACAACCTTCCGAATGTTCCTTGGGCTACCTGGGAGAAGGAGCATAATGTAGCTAATAACCATCCATTCATATAAATGTTAGAAAAAACACCCTCCCCCATGAAATGTGGGTGTTCGGTGTGAAGTGATCAACATAGGTGGGATACGTATAAGAAACACAAGAACTAAAATTTATACATAAAAATATCCAAGAACTCATCCCAACCTTAGGGTCCCAAAACCAAAAACTAGCCCTTACCAAACCACTCTTGCTACTATCCCAGCATACACATGCACACAACAACCACAACTAGAGCACAACCCATTCATAAAAAACAGTTCCCCATCATACTCATTCTCTATATCATACTCAAGTGATTCTATATAAAAAATATGCCTTCATTACTTGGAAACCAACTGGCCTAACCACAATCCTAAAGAACAACTGAAAGGAAAACATCCCTGAAGAATTTTATGCATTTACTCTCGGTTATATTGCAAGTAACAACATAATAATAGAATTTGTGAGATCCCTCGATGTACTGGAACAAAACGAAGAACCAACTTAGTAAGTCTAGAACGTTTAGAACCATCTCCACAGAGCCTAATATTCACAAACCAAAAACCAATGAACATGAGATTCCATTCCACTCTATATTAACCCATAAAATCATCAAACAGAACAACCATTCATATCCCCAGAACAAAGAATGATAGTTTTCAGATTTAGCCAACACTATTCATTATGTTCCTTCATTACATTTGGTTAACTAGAGTGATCACACAAGAGATATTATTCATCATGCATCCATTTAAATCAACCATGTTTACATGATAATCAGTTTCCATTTTACAGTCATTATATCACTAGATTATCTAGAAAACAGAGCTTCATTATTACACAAGTAAGGACCAATAATGGACCCAATTTTTTGTGGACATGAGCCCATAAAATTCACAGAATTAAAACAATGGTAAAAAGAAACAACATCATAATATTTCCCACCAATTAATTATTTAAATGTATGTTTATTACTGTCATTAAAGATGGATTCATCTATCTCTCAAGTGAACATCATCATACATATCCCACATGATACACAATAAAGAGTGACGAAGGAATTATCCCTACCTGGATGATCAAGAATCAATGTTTTCTCCATGATCCACGAACTGGGGATGACATGACTTGTAGGAAAAACTACAAGGTTGATCCGGAAGGGCTCAAGCACGGGCACATGATTGGTCTCAGAAGGAAGTCTCAAGGTTCACAAAGTGAAGAGAAAAGGAAGAAGGCAGAGAGGATATCATCTAGAGTGGGGGCCAGATCCTAAAAACTGGGAGACCATTTCAATGTACATAAAAGTAGGATCATGGATTGACCATGTGGCTCAGCACTTACACACTTTGGGATTTAGTTTGATTTAGTAATTCCCCCAAAAAATGGTAGAGATAAACCAACGAGCAGTTGTAAGTGAATAGATTTTATTCAAATGGAGTGAAAACAAAAATATGGGTGAAAATGGGAAACAGAAGAGATTGGAAAATGCACCAAAGTGTGTGACACCAATAAAAGGTCCATACGATTTGAAAATTAAAAGGATTACCAACTCTTGGGGGGGGGGGTTTAAAACATATTTTACGGGGCATAAATCTATTTGAAAGGGGTATTGAAAAACTTTTACGTCAAATGGAGCATTACTAGAGTAAAACTAAAATGACCCAGAGACACTGGAAATGACTCACTGATTGGTGAGTCACTGACACCCTGACACTATCATCCTGGCACCAATTCCATGGAACCGTCTCCTTGGAAATGATGCCCCCGCACTAATGCCCTTGGGTTGCCCCGATGGACGATTAGAGACACCAATGGTCGATCAGTGCCATTGATGTTAATTAGTGCCACTGATTTCGACCGGTTCCACCGTTTATTCAACCTGAAATTTGGAAATGTCCCTAATGAGTCACCAATGGTCACCAAGACACCTCAAAAATTAGGATTTGGGAAATTAATGGACCATGAGGGTCTAGTAAATTACATAAAATACATTTCAATCCATTCTCTCTCTCTATAATTTAAGAGTAAACTTGAAGAAAATAGAGGGGTACGAACAACCACCTCATAAGATACCTCCCAAGGACAAACAACCATAGGGTTGTTTGAAACCTAGAATAAAACCTCAACATAAATGGACATATATCTCACATCTACCTTCTATGAAAATATAGAAACACTACCGCTACTCTCCCCCATGTGACCACACAATCATAGAAAGAAAACATGTAACGCCCCAACCCCAGTTTCCTAGAGTCGGTGCATTATTTTAATACATTGGCATGAATACAAGGAATCATGTCCCGATGGACTGATCAGTTTAGCACTCTTGGAAAATAGATTACATACACGAATGTTACATTACACTTTATAACATACAACACAATATAAATAATCCTTTATAAACACCATTATTCTCTTACCTTAACCCTGCATATCAATCACAATACACTTCTTGGAATCCTTGATAAAATAAAACATAGAAAGGGCTGAGCTCAGACGCTCAATAAGGGTAAGCAATAAAATGGAAAATAACATAAATATTAATCATGGTGAATAATTGAAACAACATGCCTTTACCAATAATAAACATGAATAATTTTATTCCAAGAATATGAGTTGAGTAAATAATGCCATCATAAAACATAATCATGGGTATTCTACTAGTTGAATGACCACATGAATTGTCAATTATATTTCCATAATAAGGGAATGTATAATTACAGAAATTCTATAAAATTTCATCAAGGCCTCCTCCAAGACGTCTATAAATTATTAAGGCCTAGGTCACAACCATAAATCAAATTGGGAAATGTCCCTGGCCAATTCCATGTCTAGTTGTCTCATTAGACCTACCGATGCATCGAGGAGGTATAGTGGGCTCCACCCATCACTTACTATGTCCAATAAATTCCTCATATGAAAATTTTGAAACATAACATAAACATTCATATAAGAAATAGGATACGAAATGTCAATAATTTAACGATAAACGATGAGTGCTATAAAAATAACACATCCACAGTCAAACATATCACCAAACCTTCAATAAAATTTGGAAGTTTTGTATCATAATAAATCAACATCAAAACAAGTTTAAAATCCATTAATGGATTTGACATAGATGGAAATGATTTGTAAAACTCTTTTATTGAAATTTCCCTTTTCATGAAAACATTTAAAAGTCACACAATTACGAAAGGAAGAAATTTAAAGACATTTTTTAATCAAAGTGTCCCATACCACTTTGAAACTTTATAAAGTGATTTACATTTTAAAACATTCTTGTCCATTTAAATAAATTCATAAAACCATTTTGGAAACACGGACATTAATGCGAATGGTTTATAAGAATAAATCTTTAAAACATTTAAAATGATGTTGACATAGATGAAATAAAAACTATTTGATTGAAATATCTCTTTTTTGAAATCATTTAAGAGTTACATAACTATAAAATAAAGCATTTACTTTGAAAATATTCTTATAAACATGTAGGGGAATCTTAGACGATTTTATAATGGAAAAAAATATCCTCAGCCTCCGTATAAGTTTATATGGTTAATAAACTTACTATTAACCAATAACACTAGTTGATGGCACCAAAAATTTAAAATTATATTTATTTTAACATTTATAATACCAATTATTTGATTCATTGATTAATAAGGACAGTACTGCATCATTATTGTGTCATCAATAAATTAATTATTCAATGTCTAAAAATTATAAATAAAATTCCATTATGTAGGAAATATTTTTTATCTTTCTAATTACTATTTATAGTCGAAAATATAACATACATGACCCTATGTAAAAATTGTTTTTCTAAAAGACATATGCGCATGTCATTTTTGTATTTACTTTAACTTAATTAATATAAAGTGTCATTATCACTTACAAGTGGCTCCATGGGGTCCCAAAATCGACCCAAAGATACCCATGGTCTGAAATTTATCAACCAATAAGGTTAGGACTCATTTTAGGTTAATTTAATATTATTATAATTATTTTTTAACCCTTATTTACTGGATTTACCCTTTAACCATGGTAAATAAAATATTTACCAAAGTACTTATTCAAAATGTCTAAAAATAAGAGTTACATATTTAAACAATTTGGACATACTGATTCCAAATATGGAATCCATTTTTTCAAATTCAAAACACAAAAGTGGTTGATATTAATTAATTCCCGTTTTCAAAACAAAAAGCATGTTTTTAAGAAACAATAACTATCAAAAGATTGACACTTGTTTATATTCGGTTTAAATGTGAACATATGTCGAATGACTAAAATTATATTTAATGGTAAAAATATATTCTAAATATACTTTAAAACCACTCAAATTCATAATTTATAACTATTAATTATTTCGATTAAAAAAGTGGGTTTTTATTAATATTTAGTAATTTTCACTATTCATTAATATATGAATGTTATCAGAAAAGTACAAAAATTTCACCCTAAGATAATTTTGATATTACAAATCCAAAAATGATGTCCATTTTTAATGATAAAATCAAATAAATTTCAAAAACTTGGTATTACTATTCATATCGTCTAGATTTATTGGTTGTGGTGTGCGTTAGAACTCGAAGTTGCATACAACACACGCTACTGTATTATTCAAAGAGAAGCGTACAATGGATGCTTGAGGTGTTACATTATTCCCACATTCAATAAATTGCATCCTCGCAATTTATGATTAGTATTGGAAACATGGGGTTGACATTTCAAAATATCTTAGTTGAAATCCCACAACGAAAAATGGATTAATGAGGACTCTATTTAAAATAAAGAGTGGTAAGTATGAAGGTTACCGAAAATAACACATACTAGGGTTCCATGTAGGAATAATGGATATGGAAGAGAAATATAACACTCTATATCTGATGGATAGTGGCAGAGAACATGGCTATGAAAAGGACAACAATCACAAAGCCATAAATTTTTGATGATCTAAGGTACGATCTAGTACAACATTTTTGTTCTAAGTTATTTTTTTAATGTTGATTAATTTATTTATGAGATTGGATAATATCATAAGGAGACATACATACATTATAATTATAGTTTTATCCATTAATAAGTTTCTACTACAAATTCATCTTTCACCCCAAAACATAATACAACTCAAAAATACTCTATTTGTCCTAATCGTATAGGGTTCCAAATATAATGAATTTGTAGTTCACATATCAGACCCTTCAAAAAAATAAACTACAATTTACCATCCAGGAACTTCACATAGTCTAGTGGTAGACGATAAATCTCAATCGCACTATGGTTGTGGGTTCGATTTCCGCAGCTTTGTCCGACGTGATGGGTTGCCACACAGTCTGTGTGTTGTCCTTTTATAAAAATCCAAAAATAACCTTTCAAGCATAATACATTCCAACCTTTAGAATTATCCAAAATAATTCTATCCAAACTCACAGTCCAAAATTTATAAGCATGTTAAACATAATGAAGATCCTTTTTTCCATGTAATAACATGTGAAAACCTTCATCATGTATTATTTTGAAAATTGGTAACATCCTAAATTAACATAAAACCATATTTATTACATTCATGATCCCTTATTATTTATAGAATACTAGATATACTCCTTCTCTCAAAAAATGTTGTAAACTCCAACAATGAAAAATCATTAATCAGTTTCAAGGTAGTCAAAAATATCCAATATAATTTATTCAAATCAACCATCTCTTATTCAAAAATCACTACCACATTATTGGGACCATATTAAGGATTACAGTTCCTTCAACTATGTATTTATTCAAAAGTGTAGCTCACTGTTAATTCACTTTTCTTATAACCATATAATATCAAATCCTCAATAAAATAGTACTGCAGTAAAATCCTTATTTATCTCCATAATTCATATATCCAATATATTGTTGACACAAATCTCAAATGAAATAATCCCATAATAACAACATAAGAACAATAGTCATTCATCTTCATCTGAGGTAGTTTCATAACATGATTATTATCCAATAACATCATTTGGCGCATACTCTGATGATTTGGACATTGGTTCACATAGTCTCCCAACTCTTTACAAACAGAGCATTGTATATTTGAAATATTTTTCTGACCGTTATAGTCACATACATGGTGTCTTTTTTCACTACACTTATAACAAACTCCCATTCCCTTCAGGCAAGTTCCAGGGTGTTTCTTCCCACAGTAATCACTTATGGGAAAATTCTTCTTTTCCCTCTTCCCTTTATCCATCTTTATCTCTTCCATCCTTTTCTTCTCTTGCTTCCCTTCAATTCCATAAAACTTAGAGAATTCATTACTTATCTTATTAACACATGATACTATTTATTCATATGTTGAGAAAACATGAGAGACCATTTACCTTATAAATGTTGGCTTAATACCATGGAAGATATGATCTTTCTTACTCTTTGGATCATATGTATTGCTGGAGTTCACATTCTTTCTACTGGGAACCACTTCTATACAATAGCATACACTAGGTCAGTTTATGAATTTCATTGAATAATTCCAAACTTGTAAAATACCTAACGTAAATTGAATAGTTTTGGATATAATACATAATCATAAAAATGTTTTCTTTGAGTAAGTATACACTCATAGGCCCTTCATAATGGGTTTTAAAGAAAATGATAATTATCCTAATAATATCCCCCTAGAGTGTCGTAACCAAGAGTGAAGCAAGTCCCGTTATCGTGCACCAGTTCCCATTCGAGTCTAGCTCAATGTTGTGTTTTCGGGTTTTACCCCTAGGTACATCTGTGCCAAATCCTCCTCTACCAACTCATATCTATACAGGGATGTATTGCTTGGAAAAATCACAAAATCTCTACAATAACAAAATTCTAGGAAGTTCTTCTATACTAATCCTCAAAGTCTATCGTAGGGATATGTTCTCTAATCAAGGTTTATCTAAATATAGTTTCCAAGGATATTTCTAAACTTCCTCTGATACCAACTGGAACACCACAACCCTAGTTACCCAGAGCATGTGCATTATTTTAATACATTGGATTTATTACAAGGAATCAAGTCCCGAAGGACCGATCAGATTAGCAATCTTGGAAAATAGATTACATACATTAATGTTACATTACACTTTATAAGAAAAAAACACAACATAAATAATCCTTTATTAATGCCATTATTCTCTTAGCATAACCCTGCATAACAATCACAATACACTTCTTGGAATCCTGGAAAAAATAATACATAAAAAGGGGTGAGATTGAACGCTCAGTAAGGGTAGAAAATACAATGGAGAATAACATAAATATTATGCATGGTGAATAATTGAAACTGCATTCCTTTACCAATAATAAGCATGAATACTTTTATGGAAGGAATATGAGTTGAGTAAATAATGCCATAATAAAACATAATCATGGGAATTCTACTAGTCGAATAAACACATGAACCATTAATATTATTTCTATAGTGAGGGAATGTATAATGCCTTACATTCAAAAACATATTTTGTCAAGGCCTCATCCAAGACGTCAAAAAATTAATAATTCCTTGGAAAAAACAATAAATCAAATTGGGAAAAGGCCTCAGCCAATTCCACATATAGTTGTCTCATGAGACCTAATAATGCAACGGGGAGATTTAGCGGGATCCACCCATCACTTACTAAATCCAATATATTCATCACATGAAAAGGTTTAAACATGACCTAAACATTCGTATAAGAACTCGGATACAAAATGTCAATACTTTAACCATAAATCATGAATGGTATAAAAATAACACATCCATAGTCAAACATATCACAAAATCTTCAATACAATATAGAAGTTTTGTATCATAATAAATCAACATCAAAACATGTTTAAAATCCATTTAAGGATTCAACATATATAGAAATGATTTTTAAAACTCTTTGATTGAAATATGCCTTTTTATGAAAACATTTAAAAGTCACACAATTTAGAAAGGAAGACATTTAAAGACATTTTTGAATGAAAGTGTCCCATACCACTAAACTTTATAATGTAATTAACTTTTTAAAACATTCATGACTATTTAAATAAATCCTTAAAACCACATAGAAAACATGGACATTAATGATAATTTTTTGGAAGAATAAATCTTTAAAACATTTAAAATGATGTTGACATGGATGAAATCAAAACTATTTGAGAGAAATATTTTTTTTGACATCCTTTAAGAGTCACATAATTATAAATGAAAACATTTAATTTTAAAATATTCTTATAATCTTGTAAGGGAATATTCAATGATTTTATAATGGCCAAAAATAGCCACACCTGCCATATAAGTTAAAAAAAGACATTCTTAACTTAATCTTGTCGAAAAGGTTGAAAGGACATTGTTTGGAAAAAAATGGAAAGATTCATTTATAAAAATATTATAAAAGGTAAAACAAGGGTATAAATGACTTTAACCCATAGTCTGTAAAATAGTAAAGATGATTTGAAATACATTTTTATGAATCATGGATGTGGATGATAAAAAGTCCCCAGTAGATAATTATGTATAAACAACCTCGGATAATGAAGAGATTGGGAAATAAACCATTACCTTGTACTTTTACTTTGTAGAGGGTAGGTTAACCTCCTATATAATGGTGAAATTATTTTTATGAAATTATTCAAGAATCATATCCATTAATATGATATCATATATGATTGTTTAACATTTCTTTGTTAATAATATCTTAGTATTATAGTCGTTTCGGGTGTTAACCGATTCGTTTTTCATTGTAGTGTTTGTTATATGAGTCATAATAATTTTGGATGAGATGTATCATATTCATATACAGAATGATATCAAGTCTTTAATTTTTTTTTAATCATAAAATTAAAATTACTCTTGAATGCATATGATGGGGAATGATTCTCATCGCATTCGTGGAGACAATAGTCTGTACGTACGTACGAGCTAAAATATCATTGTTTTGATATTAGAATAATATATAATTGGATGGTATATCATATATATAGAATAATTATCATGTTATATTTATTATTTACATCAATTATACATCATTATCATGCCCATACAAATAATAATGTATTGAATAATAATTACACCACGACGTAGAGACAGTAGATTGTACGTACAGATGTATTGTGACATGTTATTAAAAGGATGCATAGAATACTAAATATGGTTGTACCATATATTTAATATTATCACAGTAAATAGATGATACAAGAGTTATTATTTTAGAATGGAAATAACAAATAAAGAATAAGTGGAAGAATAAAGGAACTTGAAAGAGGTTGGTGAAATCATTATCTCTTCTTCAGGTTCTTCCTTTTGATTTGATCAAAAGGGATCCATAGGTTGGATTTCTGACTAAAGTAAGTCCTCTAGGATGAATTGAGAGAAGTTTAGAGAATATTAAGGCATGTTTTGGCCGATCCAAAAGGCTTTGTGGGTATGAATTTGAGAGAAGGGGGAGTGCCCTTTTATAGGAGGTGTGAGGGGCACCTTAGGAAAAGATAGAAATATTATTTTATAATAAATTTATATTCAGTTTATAATGGATCCAAAGTGGATTATTAAAAGTATAAGGTGCTAATAGGTCTAAAAAAACTCAGACAATAGGTTTTAGATTGGTTTGGGTCACTTTATTAACCTTATCTTTTAGTTTTAACTCTTAGTTAATTAGTTTGACATTTACCATGTTACTTTGTATTTTTGTATTATATGGTTAATAAACATACTATATACTTCCAAGAGACCCCCAAAGTGGTACATTAAAGATACACCTATCATTATATAAGTCCTTTGGCCAAACATTATATTTTTAGGAATAGAACATCAATTAATAATATAATATTTGTTTTAAAAACTCATTTATGTCAATTTTGACACAATTCAACAATTGATTTTTGTTAAAGTCATAACAACTTTATTAATTCAAATAAAATTCATTTAAGCAGTACTAACATGTCATATTAATCAATAAAATTCTTTTATGGCATCAAAACATTCAATTTATATTTATTTTAACATTTATAATACCAATTATTTTATTTGTTCATTAATAAGGAAAATAATGCATCATTATTGTGTCATAAATAAATTTTATTATTAAATGTCTAAAAATTATAAATAAAACACCATTATGTATGAAATATTTTTATCTTTCTAATGAATTTTTATAATTGAAAATATAACATATATAACTCTATGTAAAAAATGTTTTGTTAAAAGATATATGCTTATGTCATTTTTGTATTTACTTTAACTTAATAAATGTAAAGTGTCATTATCAATTACAAGTGGCTCCATGGGGACCCAAAATCCACCCAAATATGCCCATGGTCGGCCATGTATCAACTAATAGGGTTAGGACACGTTTTAGGGTAATTTAATATTATTATAATATTATTTTTTACCCTTATTTACCGGATTTACCCTTTAACCATGGTAAATAAAATAATTATCGAAGTAATTATTAAAAATGTATAAAATTAAGAGTTACCTTTTTAAAATAATTGGGAATCCTAATTCCAGATATGGAATCCATTTTTCCAAATTCAGAACACAAAAGTGGCAGAAATTAATTAATTCCCGCTATCAAAATAAAAAGTGTGTTTTTAAGAAACAATAACTATAAAAAGATTGACACCTGTTTATGTTCAGTTTAAATGTGAAATTATGTCCAATGAAGAACATTGGATTAAATGGTAAAAATATATTCTAAATATACCTTAAAACCACTAAAATTAATAATTTATCCCAATTAATTATTTTTATTAAAATATTTGTTTTAATTAAATTTTAGTAATTTTCACTATTCATCAAAATATGAAAGTTATCAGAAAAGTACCAAAAATTCACCCTAAGATAATTTCGATATTACAAATCCAAAAATGAAGTCCATTTTGAATGATAAAATTTATAAAATTTCAAAAAGTCGGTATTACAATACATAACGGCTAGTTTGATTGGTTGTGGTGTGTGTTTGAACTCGAAGTTGCGTAAAACACACACTACTATATTATTCAAAGAGAAGTGTACCGTGGAAGCTTGTGGTGTTATATAACACCATCTAGACACATAGACCAGGGATATCCTTTCTCTTGGTCAAGATAATATCTGCTTTGGGTAGCACTAACTTACCCACATAGGTTTAATCACATTCACATTAATATGTCTCGATTAGGGATCATGTCCTCTC
The DNA here is from genome assembly GCA_963277665.1 of Viscum album. Lineage (NCBI taxonomy): Eukaryota > Viridiplantae > Streptophyta > Magnoliopsida > Santalales > Viscaceae > Viscum > Viscum album. The sequence goes on along the minus strand of OY728128.1, from coordinate 1,127,207,647 downwards.
CTACCCATAGTTAGGGCGTTTCACACAAAACAGAAAACTAGAAAACAACATATCATTCAACAATCTGGGTCAAACATTACTTCATAAAAAATGCACAATAAAAACACAACAGAAAAACTAATTATAACTCTTGGTACGTGGAACAAATCTGTTCCACCTATTCCCAGGTACTCTACTTGAGGCCACTATTCCTCCATAACTCAAAAACCAAGGGAATAGTCCATATACAAAGAAAATTCTTCTTTTGATTCTAGATTATCACTTGTTGATCCAGAAACATCGCATCACCCTCGATATCCAACTCTCCCTAGTCAAGGATGTGGTAGTCATCGTGCTGATACTGATGGAGCTATGATACATGGAGGACTTTTTGGATCCTCTCTAACGGTTGTGGTAACGCCAACTGATATTCCACCTCTCTGACTCATCGCAACACCTCAAAGGGTCTGATGAACATGGGATAAATATTAATCCACCAGCAAAACCTCCCGTTTCCATGCGAAGGAGATACCATTAAGTAAACGTGTTTCCCAACCTCGTACTCCAAGGGTATCCTCCTATGATCGGCATATGACTTCTACCTATCCTGATATTCCTTCATCCTTTCACACACAATAATAACCTTCTCCATTGTTTTCTACACCACCTCTGGGCCAAAAAAACATGCCTCCCCATCCAACGTATAGCACATGGGTGAACGACACGGTCTTCCATACAAGGATTCAAAGGGTTCCATTCAAATGGTAGAGTGATTGCAATTATTGTATGCAAACTCTACCCTAGGATAGTGTAACACCCATGATCCTTTGAATTCCAAAACACACACTCATAGAATATCCTCCATCATCCTAATGGTCCTCTCTATCTATCATTCTGTCTGAGGATGGAATGCAGTGCTAAGGAATAACTATGTTCCAAAAGCACGCTACAATCCCTTAAAGAATTGTGATGTAAATAATATATCTCAATAAAAAACAATGGTTCTAGGAACTCTATATCACCACACAACTTCACCCACATACCTTTGTGATAATCCATCCATAATGCTTAACTTCTTGACTACTAAAAAACATATGACTTCATTAATCAGTCCACCACTACCATGATGGCATCATATCCTCCTTCACTCCTTGGTATTCTTGGGATGAAATACAACGAGACATCATCCCACTTCCACTTGGGAACATCTAAGGGATGCAACAGACCGCCGGTAACATGGTGTTCAGCCTTCACCTACTATAACATGACACACCATTCCACAAACTCATCCACTACCTGCTTCACTATGAGCCACCAAAACTGACCTCTCAATCCCTAGTTCATCTTGAAGACTCATGGATGTGCTGCCATGGGTGAGTTATGGAACTCACTAAGAACTACATAAATCATCACCACTGAGAAAAAAAACTTCCTATAGAACAACATCTGATTCTTACTATCTACTAACTATCATTTCTGAGCATCACCCTTGCTAACAAGATAACACATCACTTCAACCTCTAATTCTCCCCACTATGTCTCCTCCACAAATTATAACAATGTAGATTGCACTGTCATCTGAAACAAGAAGCCACTACCATCCTCCACTCTCATGCACAATTGTAATGAAGTCAACCTCCTACACAACATTCCAATCATATGGTAACTCCCAAACATCATCCTTATGTGACTTCCCACTCAAGGAATTGGTTACCACATTCCCCTTTCATAAGGTGTAGGTGATATTTATGTAAAATCATTAAGAAACTCCATCCACATTCTCTGTAACAACTTCAGGCCTGGCTGGGAGAATACATACCTCAAAATTCGGTGATCTGTGGAGACCACTAAGTGTTCCCCAATGAGGTTATGCCGCCAAAAAGTCATTGGAATCCCCACCACATCAAGATCCGGGTCATGGGATGAATAATTACATTCGCAAGGACATAACATTCTAGACCCATAAGAGATCACCCCCAAATGTTGCATCGTCACACACCCCAATCCAAATATTGAAGCATCACAGAACACTCCAAATGTTACCCCTTTCTCTAGAAACATCTGCACTGGGGCACTAACCAGTTTCACCTTCAGATAACTGAAACTTTTCTGGAAATGTGCACTCCATACAAAATCTTTATCTTTTTTGGTCATGTTCATCAATGGAATTGAAACCCGAGAGAAGTTGGATACATAAAATCGGTATTAACCTTCTAGTACTAGGAAATTACGAACCTTTCGCATGATCATGGGTGCTTCCCAAGAAAAAATTGATTCAACCTTGGATGTTTCCACTACTATTCTCTTCTAGGACACCACGTCTCCAAGGATGTGCATCTCTTGTGTCTAGAAATTGCACTAGGGAAACTTCCCAAAGGTTTGGTGGTGTCAATGGTCCTCTAAAACCATCCTTATTTGCTTAGTGTGATCCTACTCTAACATTGAGTAGATTAGGATGTCGTTGAGGAACACGAATGTTAAAAAATCCAAGTACTTTTAGAAAATAGATTTCATGAGCCCCATTAACAGAGCTGGTGCATTCTTTATGCCGAACGTCATGGCCACAAACTCAAAGTGCCCATATCTTCATCTGAAAGCAGTCTTTAGGATGTCACCCTCATTCACCCTCAACTTGTGATATAAAAACAACAAGTTGATCATAGAGAACCAACTTACTCCCATAAACTGGTCAAAAATGTCGTCTATCCTTATGAGGGGGGTAATATTTCTTGACCATCACCTGATGCAGTCTTTGGTAGTCTATGCACAACCTAAGACCACTGTATACCTTCTTTAAAAACAAGAATGGTACAACACATGGTGACACACTTTTTCAGATAAATCCATTCTTCATCAGGTCATCAAACTGAATCCAAAACTCTTGTAATTCAAGAGACACTATCTGATAGGGAGCCATCTAAATCAGATGGCAGTGAGTTGTATGTCTATCACGAATGCAACATCACATCTAGGGGGTAGAGTCACAATAACTTCAAGAAATATTTCTAAGAACTCACTAACAATCCCAGGAACCTTCACCATATTTGAGTCAACTGATCCCACTAACACCATAGCTAACAAGGAAAAAAGGGTCTCCATATTCTAGATGCACTCATGGAAACACCCTTTCCAATGAAATCTACATGCTGGCCACCCATATCAGAGAAAACAAACCTTCTCTAGATGTAGTCGATAACAGCGTTCATAGAAAATATCCAATCAATGTCTACGATGACATATTACAACTATATTCATAGTAGAAGAAGATCCCTACTTGACTGATGAAGCACCAACATCAGTCTGCATCCTTGGAAAACATCAAAATGGATGGTCTGGCCTCCAACTGGCGTACTCAATAGCAGGGGAATGGAATGTCTCTCTATTTATTGACCCAAGGAATTTACTGGACTGGGTGAAACAAAGGACTGAGAAGATCCATAATCAAACAAGGACCAAGAAAGAGTATTAAACAGACTGATCATACCATGACTAACATCTGGACCTGCTGGAGTTACTGCCACTATGGGGTGAAACTGCCCATGCCTCAGTACTCTAACCCTTGGTTTTCAGCCGCCTACCAGCCATGCCTGGGTCATGTTCCCTAAGGAGAACCCTTATGTTGGACACCTCCCACGACATCTGCAATCAGAGGGGCAGGGGGTTGCTGCTGCTGAAAAGGTATGGTCGACAACTTGTGATGCTAAGGTGGGAACTGAACCTGCCCAAACCCATTGTAATGTGCTCAAACTAGGAACCTACTCTAGATGTGACCAGAAAATCCAAAATAAAAGAAACTCAGTCAATGGACCATGGATAATAGATGAGGACCAAGAGACCGGAACTGGAACTGTTGAGACTTTCTCCACACCAGCTAAAACTTGGAAGCCCTTGATGCTGGAGGCCTGCTACTAATGACCTTCCCCTTTGACAAACTCAACTAGATCCCCTCTTTCGGACCAACTCCCTGCGTTTTCATCATCTAAACCACATCATCGTTCTTCTATACCTCCACATACACTTGAAGAGTGAAGGGAGTAACAAAAAACTGAATAAAATATCTGAGTTCCTTCTGTTTGCACCCAAATTTACCCTACTGGTAAAAGCGGTCGATGTAGTACATGTAGGGGTTGAATCCATAGGGACCGAAGAAGTAACCTTGAGACGCTATGATTTGGTGAAGGATGGGATTTGAAGTAGCCTACTTTGGGTTTGATTTTGGATGGTTTAAAGAATACTAAAAAACCTAAGTGAATTCAATTCAAAGAAAATGGGTTGATCTTAAGATTATGCTCGGGGTGGATTGAATGAATTTTACTTCTTTAGACAATTTTGGTTTTATTAATTCTTGATGAATCCATTATTAAAAAATAACACTACCTTCAACATTTTCTGGTTTGGTGCTTACTAAACGCAATTACTAATCACCTATACACTTAGAGAACCAAATTGATGATCTATTCGAGGTATATGGTCATTTAGTAATTGAATTTAGTTTGATCAAACACAGTAATGATGAAGAGTAGAAATTACTGAAGAATGGATGTCTTAAATTAATTATCCAATTAACAAAAATTCGTTCATAAAATAACATTCAATCCAGCCTTTGAATCCTCCTAAGATCAAACCATTAAAGGGTTAGCCCTCCATTGATGGTATACTCTCAATGGTGGGCGGAAGATGACTAAGGAGAATTGTATTGAAGAATTTAAAACCGCATAAATAACGAGCACTCCTCTGTGCGTGTGAACGAAATTCACACCTATGTGTGAAATAATCCACAACAACACAGAGATATCACTGTGCTTTGTGATAAAAAAGTATTAATAAATGAAATGGAAAATATATAAGAGAAATAAGTTGATTATGAACTTAAAGATACAAAAAATAAACTTACAAAGAAATGGAAAACATTACAAAGGAAATTTGGAAGCATAACCTTACAATGAAACAAGCAACAAAAGATGATAATAAAAATATTCACCCCTATTCCCATCACCAGTATATCCTTATATAGGAATATTAGGAGCCTTAGGTACATCCCCCAAGAATTAATTCACCCCCCAACAATTAATAGAGTCAAATGGAGGGTGAATAATCAAAATGAAATTAATGTTTCGAATTTGACCGGGAAATCTGTCCAGATTCGTCCACCATATTGACGTGTGAATTAGAAACTGAAGAAGGCAGAATCCAGAGAGGTTGTATAAGAGAAATATCTTAGAACATTTGTCCTCTATGAGTTTAAAAAATTTCAGGAAATTTAGCTCATCTGTTTGGATGTTATGGTTGAAATTGTGGGACGGATTTCTGTGCATTAATGTCAAGTCCACCATTTAAATCTCAAATTCAAATCCCTTTATCATCATGATAACATCAGAATTAGCTCCGGACACATTTGAATAAAATGATCCTCATATTTTTATCTTTATAATGTATAAATTGGAGCATCATTGGGCTTAGTTTGTGGGCCCCACATTTGTTTGATGGGCCTTAGGCCCATTATGCTTTTTCCAGCATGTTTTAACCTTCAGGCGCAAAATTCTCCATCTTCCTTTGGGATTCATCCATCGGACCTAAAAGATAAAATGTTCCAAAGAAAGTGATCAATCATATCCCAAAATGTGAAATTCAGAAAATGAATATAATATTGTCCACAAACAAATGAATGATTGGGACCAAATTTGAATTTTAAACATGAATTGCATTTTTTATGAGAAATGAAGTTCTATTTATTTAATTCACTAAAAAAATGTTTATGGACTTTGTAAATATTAATATAAAAATATTAAAAATTAATATTACTCACCTTCAGTGACTAATGACACCCCCAACTTGAGTTTTTCTAGCCCCGAGCAAAATATATTACAAATATGAAATTCAAATCCCCTTTTCCAAAAACATTACATACACATTGCTCACCCAAAGACCTCATACCAAAAAAATTATGGAACCCATAAAAATCATTTAAAACAAGCTAGGTCCAGAAGCATATCCCAAGCCCAATCCCATTCCTATGTTCAAATTCATCGCCACATTTCATCCAATTTCAATTAAGCATGATAAAGTGTTGTGCATCACAAAAGATATGAGGCCCATTTTATTGTTTAAGGGGAAAAGATGGAAGCGCTAGGTGGAAATCACATTAAACCTTAATATGAGTATCCATTTTTTTTATTTTTTTTGATGATTTTTATATCCACAATAGATATGAAAAGACTAACTCTGGGCAAGACAACTATGGAGTCATGATCCCCAAGTGATGGACGCCACATATATTGTCAATTTCATGCTCTACATTAGAGATATAAATCCTAACTCTGGGAAAGACAACTATGGAGTCACGATCCCCAAGTGCTGGACGCCACACATTTGGACAAAACATTGCTCTATGTGGTCAATTTGTTTTTTGTTTTTTTTGTTTTTTGTTTTTTTGGATACTCAAATTAAACTAAAACTGACCCCAGAACCCTATGCTATAATGAAAGGGACCCAAGAACTGAAATTTGCACCCACGATCTAGTAGACGTGCATTGTGGAATTTTTATTTAGAGGATGAAAATGTAAACTTTGAAAAATCACATCAGACAACCGCACTTTCCAAAAACTATGCTCATGAACTTAAACTTGCATTAAAATCAAAATCAAGGCATGAAAAATTTATTTGATATCCAATTTTAGAGTTTGCAATGTGTGTTATCATGTTTATGGTTAATGGAAATTTTCTTTTCATGCATGTTTTTATTCACAAAATAAAAAAATCATTTTTTATGTCCCCCAAACATTGAATAACACTGTCCCCAGTGTTTAAAGAAAAGAAAAGTTAGAAGGGGGTAGGAGAGGAGTTCAAAGATGAAATTGAGAATGATAAACATGGAACAAATTAACCTGTTTTTTAAAGTTGAAGTTCATGATGCTCCAGATTACTCCTTTGATCTCTTGGGGGATGTAGGAACCTCCTTGATTGAACATGTATCACCCAAAATAGTTCCTGAACCATAAAAAGAAGGACAAAGAAGACAAAACAAACAACACAATTATTTATTTAATTCCAAGTACCATCATTTTTCTGGTTTTCCATGTTTTTTTTAAAATCAAACTAATGATACATTGTCTTCTTTTAAATTTCTGGGTAAGGTATTACTCAGGGATCACACCACGTGACACAGATGAATACGGTGCTCCCCTTTCATACCTATCCATACTCATAAAAGAAGAACAGGTCAAGAGTCTATTTTTTTAACCTAAAAAAACATAAATAAAATAAATTGATGATATATTGTCTTCTTTATATTTTCTGGGTAAGGTATTACTTAGGGATCACACCGCGTGACATAGATTAATACGGTGCTCCCCTTTCATACCCATCCTTACTCATAAAAGAATAACCGGTCAACAGTCTATATAAAAAAATAACTAAATAAAGCAGAAGGAAACAAAAGATGATTCATAGTGATTGGAAACATGAAAACCACGGGTTGCCTCCCGTGTAGTGCTTTTGCTTAATGTCGTTAGCCCGACTTGAACCCCCCAACTTATCCAATTCCAACTTTCAAAATTTTAATGAACCCATCTTTATTCACTTCAACAAGATTGAGATTTATTGTTTTTTTGAAATTTGTTTTGCTTGAATTCATATTTTCTACAATGATTGGTAAAATCCAAGGAATAGCTAAAATGATTGATTGAGTGGTTTCTATAGTCCTTCCTAAGACACCAAGGATCATTCCAACATTATTGATTTCATGATATGGATGAATGACAACTGAAATTTATTCTTTATCACCTATTATGGGATTCCTCAGTGGGGAAGTAAGGACATTGATTTTGAGTTTAGGTTGGATGGGACATTCAAACACATATAAGGAATTAGAATCAAAATCAATTTCATTTTTAGCATTTCCCAACATAATTGGTTCCATTTGAATTGAAGATTCAACCTCAAAGTTTTATAGATGAATTTCATGAATGGGTATGGATTTGATGTTTGTAATTTCTCCTAATGGTTTAGTGATTGGGGCTTTTATAAAATTATCATTGGAGAAATATTCCGGGCATTCAATCCATGAAGAAAAATTACCTTCTTGTGAATTCATGAAATCAATTTCATCCTAATTTAAACACTCATTAACAATTCCCTCATGTTCTTTGGAATGAAATTCAACATTACCTGACCAATTCAATTCATTATCTAACTTTGAATTCCCAAATTCTAATGTGAGTTCTTCACATGATGTAATGTTTTGAAGTTCTAACCTCAAAGATGAAACCATAGAATTCATTATCACCATTTGATTACACAATCGTTCAAGAATTTTTTCAGGAATAGAGATGATAGATGTATGTACATCATGGACTTCCTCATTATTTATATTTTCAATCATTCTTGATAGGTATGGAAATTGATCTTTTAAACAGTCTGCATCCCATTGATCATTCATGTTTTTGAGTGTGGGGTATTCATTCAAAGGTTGATAAAAAAAGTTGGTGATTCCCAATGTGGATTTTCAAACTGATTCCATCCTATGTTTGTGAAGGGATATTGTTGATTATACTCCATTGGATTCATTTGGAAATTTGGAATCATGATTTTCGAGAGTAATATATATATATATATAAAGGGGAAAATAGAAGAGAAATGGGTATGAGAATATAATAATGGGGGTAAGAAAAGAAGTTTTTCGGTCTAAGGAACTTACTTGGTCCCCGGAAATGGCGCCAAAATTTGGTTGCGCCCAAATTTACCCTACTGGTAAAAGCGGTCGATGTAGTACATGTAGGGGTCGAATCCACAAGGACCGAAGAAGTAACCTTGAGATGCTATGATTTGGTGAAGGATGGGCTTTGAAGTAGCCAACTTTGGGTTTGATTTTGGATGGTTTAAAGAATACTAAGAAACCTAAGTGAATTCAATTCAATGAAAATGGGTTGATCTTAAGATTTTGCTTGGGGTGGATTGAATGAATTTTACTTCTTTAGACAATTTTGGTTTTTTTAATTCTTGATGAATCCATTATTCAAAAATAACAATACCTTCATCATTTTCTAGTTTGGTGCTTACTAAACACAATTACTAATCCCCTATACACTTAGATAACCAAATTCATGTTCTCTCCGAGGTATATGGTCATTTAGTAATTAAATTTAGTTTGCTCAAACACAGTAAAGATGAAGAGTACAAATTAATGAAGAATGGATGTCTTAAATTAATTATCCAATTAACAACAATTCGTTCATAAAATAACATTCAATCCAGCCTTTGCATCCTCCTAAGATCAACCAATTAAAGGGTTAGCCCTTCATTGATGGTATACTAGCAATGGTGGGCATTATATGACTAACAAGAATTGGATTGAAAAATTTAAAACCGCAGAAATAACGAGCACTCCTCCGTGTGTGTGAACGAAATTCATACCTATGTGTGAAATAATTCACAAAAACACATAGATATCACTGTGCATTGTGATAAAAAAGTATTAATAAATTAAATGGAAAATATATAAGAGAAATTAGTTGATTAAGAACTTAAAGATACAAAAAAAAGAAACTTACATGGAAATGGAAAACATTACAAAGGAAATTTGGAAGCATAACCTTACAATGAAACAAGCGACAAAAGATGATAATAAAAATATCCACCCCTATTAACCTAACCACTAGCTCCTTATATAGGAATATTAGGAGCCTTAGGTACATCCCCCAACAATTAATTCACCCCCAAAAAATTAATAGAGTCAAATGGAGGGTGAATAATCAAAATAAAATTGATGTTTCGTATTTGACCCGGAAAACTGACCAGATTCGTCCACCATATTGACATGTGAATTCGCAATTGAAGAAGGCTAAATCCGGAGGGGTTGTAGAAGAGAAATATCTTAGACCATCTGTACTATATGAGTTGTAAAAATTTCAGGAAATTTAGATCATCTGTTTGGATGTTATGGTCAAAATTGTGGGACGGATTTCTATGCATTAATGTTGGGTCCACCATTTAAATCTCAACTTCAGATCCCTTTATCATCATGATAACATCAGAATTAGCTCCGGACACAGTTGAATAAAATTATAATCATATTTTTTATCTTTCTACTGTATAAATTTTAGCTTCATTGGGATTAGTTTGTGGGCCACACATTTGTTTGATGGGCCTTAGGCCCATTATTCTTTTTCCAGCAAGTTTCTGACTTTAGGCGCAAAATTCTCCATCTTCCTTTGGGATTCATCCATCGGACCTAAAAGATAAAATGTTCCAAAGAAAGTGATCCATCATATCGAAAAATGTCAAATTAAGAAAATTAATATACTGTTGTCCACAAAAAAATGAATGATTTGTCCCAAATTTTCATTTTAAACATGAATTGCATTTTTGATGAGAGATGAAGTTCTATTTATGTAATGCAATAAAAAAATGTTTATGGACTTTGGAACAATTAATATAAAGATATTAAAAATTAATATTAGACACTTTCAGTGACTAATCACCTTCCATACGTGTCATTATTGTGAATCCTCATCCATAAAGAGGTCTAGAGAATAATGAATAATGGACTTAAACATGATCCCCATCTACATTACTGATGTATTCTCTTACTGGAGGGATAGTATCTCCTACCTCTTTTCGGCCTTCATCATGGGAGAATGGAATTCCGCCTAGAACATTTTCTCAATGTCAGTCCATGAAACCTCAGCTTCCTTCTTCTACCCATGATAAAGTGTCCTCCACTAATATAATGAAGCTCACATCCGGATCACTTCTAGAGTAACTCAGTACTCTGTCGGATCCTGGATCAAGGTGAAATCAGTCACCAGCTCATAGATCTAGCTCTCCATCTCCATGTCAGAGACACCGCCCTCATACTTTTTGAGAGTCTCCCACTATAATGTATGTAGTGTTTTTTCAACTCATTGACCTCCTCCTCTCAATCATCCCACTACTGATCAACCAAATCATCCAACATGGCACCAATTTATTGCACAAATTTTAGATGACATCTGGGTTCCATAGCTAAAAAAACAAGAAACTCCTAAGGATGAGTAGTGTAGAAAATTCCTTTTAAATTTTGTTTAAACATTTTATTTATTTTAAATACCCAAAACACCCAATACACATAAGAACACAACTCATTATGATACGTATACATTAACTAGAGTTTCTAACCTGTAATAAGTGTAGCCTCACTTGGACATTCAGTAGTTCCAGAGTCCTTGCATCAGATCACGGGGGGCTATAAAATCGCATTTCCTAGCCCGTTTTCCTAGGGCTATTTCACACACAAAGATTTCTTAACACATTTTCCCTACCATCACATACAATTGTCACTGTTCCTAGCCCTAAACTCCATCCTATCTCTCAACCTCCTCTAATACCATTCTGTCATGACCCGACTTATCCAAGATGAGGGAAGGGACAACATAACACCAAAACCTTCCTTATTCAAGTTAATTGATAGAAAATAACCCCTGAGTCCGACCTCTAGTAGTCCTAATATCATATACTATAACCAAGAGTATAAAATATCACATAATATAGAAGAAATTACTCTTTTATAGAAAATGAACAGGATATAGGATGACGATTCCCAAAAAACTCCAAATAAAAAATCTAAAAGAGAATCCATGGATCCATTCCCATATGCATGTTTAAAATTATATGATTTAATGTACAAGAAAACTGAATAGGAAAGAAACAAATGAAAGAAAATAATCTATGAAAACTGTCCTGACACACGAACATGGACGGTCCGACACAGTCCTCAATGTCCTCTTGGAAACCTAATGGTAGTTTTATATATTTAGGTTGAGTATACAAGTATTCTTAGTAGGGAAACCCAGAAATCTCTTGTTAAATAGTGGGTACATATTATAATGCCACATGAGAAATAGAGGTAACCAAAAAACCTAGCAAGGAAAACTATCCACCCATGCTCACCAAGGAACACTATCCAAATAAGTCAAATCAAGTAAAAAATTAATGTAATAGAAAATAAATATTTTTTTACACTACAACACTTTGCCATTGGTTATTTAAAACATCCTACGCATCAGAACTCCTCTACAAATCCCATCATTGTCCCACTGCAGTCCCAACACCAACCAAATGTGCCATCCCGACCGTCTGTTTATCCTTCCCTTCAAATACCTGGGCCTCCACAACCACACACAACCACACCTAAAGAATGTAGTCCACAATAATGCTTCCACTTCTGACGAAATCTTGGCTAGAACAATTTCTTCCATGCCAAAAGACACCTGGGTTTCAACCCAAAGTCACTTGAAAAAACACCTCCCTGCCACACCTGTGCTAACCCACATCAACACACCCTGCCCGAAGTGTCTGGGGATATAGTTAAACTTAATAAATCATAGCCTAGATGAAGAGACTTGGGCTAAATGGGATAAGAAGTAGAAAAGATATAATAACCATCCACTAATATAAATGTTGGGGAAAACACGCTCCCCCGCGAAAGTAGGGTGTTCGACACTAAGTGACCAAAAAGGGTGGGGACTGTATAAGAAACACAAGAAAAAAAATTTATACATATAGGAATCCAAGTAGTCATACAAAGTTAAGGGTACTGAAAAAACTACCAGTCCATTCACAACCACTCTTATTGTTACCCCCACATGAACAAGTACACAATATCTACAACTAGAGCACAACCCATTCCTAGAAAACAATTCCCCATCGTACCCCTTCTTGTTAGCATGTTCAATTGACTATATTGTAAAAAATATTCCTTAAATACTGGGAAAATAACAGGCCTACTATCAAGACAAAATAAAATATAATAAAACATCCATGAATTAATATAATCATCTCTTCCCAGTTCTGTTGCACCTAACAAAATACAAATCGGATTCTTGAGATCCCTCAATGTAATAGAACAAAACCAAGCCCCATCTTACAAGGTCCAGAAAATTTACCACATTCTCCACATAGCCTCAGATTATAAAACTAAAAAACTCTCAACATGGGTTTAATTTCCACTCTACGTAACCCCAAAAATTCATCAAATAAAACAACCATTCATATCACCAGAATAGAGAATGGGAGTTGTCATATTTAGTTAACACCATTCATTAAGTTCATTCTTTCTGTTTAGTTAACTTGGGTAATCACACAAGGGTTATTATTCGTCAGGTATATATATAAATCAACCACAGTTCTGTGATTAATCAGTTTCCATGTTACAGTCATTCTATCACAAGATTATCCAAAAAATAGAGCTTCATTAGTGTACAATAATGGACCGCCAATGACAACTATTTTCTGTGGACATGAGACAATAAAATTTGAAACATAAAAACGACGGTAAAAATAAAAAAATCATCATCTTTCCCAACCCTTAAATATTTAAAAGTCCATTTTTTATCTTCATTAAAGTTGTTTTCATCTACTTCATGATGGAAAATCATCATAACCACCCCTCTTTATGCACAGTAAAGAGAGACAATGGAAAATCTTCAATCTGAATGATCAAGGAACGAATATTTCTCTTTACACAATGAAGAGGGGATGATGTGAATTTCTTGGAAAACTACAAGGTTGAGTGGGAAGGGATCTATCACAATATAATTATTGGTCTTGAGAGGATTTCTCAAGGTGCACTATGAACAAAAAATATGAAGAAGGATGAAAGGATATCAGCTTAAAAAGATTCCATATCCTAAAATTAGGGAGAACATTTGGAATTACTTGAAAGTCATATTGTGGCATGAACATTAGACTTGAACGGTTTGTAGATTGGTATTAATTGATATTTAATAACTCACTTAAAAATGGTTTCAATTGACCAACAGGCTTCTATGAGTTTATATATTTACATTAAATGGATTAAAACACGTAACAGAGGAGAAATTGGGAAAACACGGGAGACTAGAAAACATATAAAAGGGCGTAACACCAATTAAAGGGCCACATTTATTTCTAATTAAATGATTTAGATACTTTTATTGGTTTAAAACATCCTTTACGGGCCATAACTCGCTTTGAAATGTGTATTAAAACACTTTTATGTCAAAAGATGTGTTACTAGAGTGAAACAAAAAAGTCCCAAAGAAGTGTGAAATGACTCACTAAGCGGTGAGTCATCAAAACCCAGGCACCGTCGTCCTAGAACTGATTCCTTGGTACCTATTCCCATAAATGCCAGTGATGGAAAATCTATTCCACCAACACTGATTGGTGCCACCAATGTCGATCGGTCCCAGCTATGCCGATCGGTGCCACTGTTCGTTCAATATAAAAATTTTCAAACACGTTAATGAGTCACTATTGGTCCCCAAGATACTTCTAACATCAGGGTATGACAATGTAATGGACCATAAGGGACCATTCCATTACATGATTGTTTAGAAACTAATTTTGTTTTCAATATTGGCTAACTTTTTCTAATGATATTAGTTTGGTTAATATCAAAATATCGAAGGAGTAACTTTTTATCCTTTTTTGGAATAAGTGATCCTTTTATTGATTATGTGTTCTGTTATAATTTTATATTAGTGATTTAGGGAGGAAAAATTTAACTTGAATATTCAATGTTTTGAGGAAAGGATGAAGAATTAATGAAAAGTGATTAAAGGATGGAATTACATTTAACAAGTAAGTATATTTTCTTTATGTTCTCAATCAATATAGTAATGGAATTAGAAAACTCTATAAAAAAAGATCTTATGGACCAAAAACAATATTGAAAAGAAAACCTTTAATTATAATGAATTGATGGTCTTCTCCACATATGTGGTAACAGTTTTTTGTTTGTTATATTTATCAAGATCATTCAACTTCTTATGATTAGTGATATATATACATTAATTTTATTCCATGTTGATAGATTCACTTCCCAATAATGTTATACTACTTAGAAACCATGTTTTTTAAATCATAGATAGACTTAATAATTATGTTTCATCTTTTTCATGGGTATATTTTATTAACCATTTTTAGGATGTGGGTATTCAAAAATTAATTTTCAAATGAAAAATATTTTATTACTGCGAATAAATTCAAAGGATGAAATTTATGAAAGGTGGGAAGAATGTAACACCCAAATATTTGAAGAAATGTTTCTTCGAAATTTATATAACTTCTTCGATAGATTATGTTACACACAATCACAAGTTTAAATGGAAAATGATATAAAATTTAAAATAATATTATTAAATTTTACTCCTTCTATGTAAAATTTAAGGTTATGAGAAGGATTAACTACTTTAATGACTCATTAAAAATTCCAAACTCGATATAAATTCATAGTAGTTAATCAATCATTTTTAGTAATGTAATTTTATAATTTAAAAAAATGTGTTCATGAAAAATGATTATTTGTTTAGTTTAGTGATAAAATTTTATAATTAATTTTTGGAAATTATATATAATATAATTTATAAAATTAACTTCAAATTATAAATCAAAATATCAAATTTATATTTTTCTGAAATTTTTTTATTTTTCTTATATGATTATTTTTCTGTGAATATAGAAAAATACAATTTATTTATAAAAGTGTCATTTTTTATAAAAATTATGATTTTGATTTTAATTTGATCTCATATTAACATAATTTTTCCAATTATATATAATCAAGTTAACTACATCTTAATAATTTTTATAAATTATTTTGATATAATTCTATTTGTGGGCTTATAACAAGTTTTTATAAAAACTATTTTTTGTTCCATCTTAAGAATTTATATTAAAAATTAATATATTCCACTTATAGAAAAATAATTTTGAAAAGTTTATTAATTATTTAGATTTATAAGGATAAAATTTAGTAAATTGGACCTTTTTTCTAAAATGAATAGTAATCATGGAAAAATTTATCATGTTGGAAAACAAGAAATTTTGTAAAACTACTTTAAAACTAAATGATAAGGTTAAAATTGTTCATAATAATTCCTATTGGATGAATTAAATTATACCCTTATATCCTTAGTCACTAATTATATCCTTAGTCACTAATTGGAGATGATTATTGGACACATTTCCTATAATATGACTTATATATTATTTAAAAGAAAGGAAGTGAAAAAATGTCACTCTTTTAGTTTTAAATGTAATTTTTTTGTCAAAATAGGGACAGAAAGGGCTTATGAATGATTATTAATATTAATATGGTTCATAATGAAATTATTTTCATAATTTTAATTTATCTATCATTTTTAAAAATTAAATAATTATCTTAAATAGTTATAGGAAGGAAAAATGTATTTATTCACTTAATGAAAAAAAGTAAATGGGTGTAAAATTGTAAAAATAATTATAATTTATTATAATTAATGTGATCCACATATTTTATATACTAAAAAATCATTTTTGGGATTTATTAATTTTTTTTTCATTATGTGGTTAAATTTAATTTGATGCATAATGTCAAAAATTAAAAAAATGATATTCTATAAAAATAATATTTTGTTAAATTACTTAAAAATCTTAAAAATAAATAAATTGAAAAAATGTGATATTAAATAGTCTTAAATAACATATTATATTCATTTATAGGATTTATGTTTGTATTTTGGTTGATATTGAAGTTATTATAAATTAATATTTTTAGAAATTCCAAAATCCCACTACCCCTCTCTAATTATAAAAGGGAATCACATTGGTCACTTTTTTACATGACATTGAGCCTTATAGATAAAAAATAACCTAAAAACATATATTATAAATATAATTTTAAACATTTTATAGGTTCTATTAATATTATAATATCAACCCTACATCCCTTAAGATGTGGTATGAGGGAGTAATCTCAAATAAAAGGCAATCACTATAACTGGTCACTTTTTTTTGGAATCTCATTTGAATTTTTCTTAATATATTATATTTTAAATAAATTTAGTAATTTATTGTGGGAAGTATTCTGTAATTTTATTATTATTATGAAACCACCAGTATCCATATTCTTTTCATCAAATGGGTTGTAAATGTATTGATCATGTGTAATTATGACTTATCGTCTCCAACTAGAGTTACATTTCATTTTCCATCATCATATTTAATGGTTGGTTAATATGAAAGTTTTATATAATTTATTTGATATATAAGATATAATTATTATTTTAAAATGAAAATATCATATCTATCATATCACCTTCAGGACCATTGGGAAACGATAATGTTGCTTGTGCGTATGTGTGGACTACCACCTCAATGAGACGATGCCATTTGTTTTTCATTTATATTTTACATTGATGGTATGAAGTATGAATATATGAATATATAAGATTTATATGACATAATAATTATTCAATAAAGGTGAGTTATTATTTAAATTTCCTCTATTCCATCCTTTAAAAAGTGAAGATAACACTCATGTGTATTTATGGCCTAAAATAACCATAAACTGTATAATTATTTTTTATGTGTATCATTAAATTTTGAATTAAATAAATATAATGAATATATGTTATATAAAAATATGTTAGTTTATTTTATTATATATTTTTCAGTAAATTTAAATTATTTATACATGATTTTAAGGAACAATAAGAGGAACTCTATCAAAATGCAAGGGATTTTCATCCCACATTTATTTTTGCAGAACACATTCCATATTCACCACTCTTTTCCATTGTGAATATACTAACAATGAGATCATTTTAATATTCATAAAATGAATTTTTTAGGTATTTATATAACTATTTATTTTTATTTTCATCATTGGCTTATGATTTAAATGTTACCAAAGTGGTATGATTTTTTTTCACAATCTCACCATTATTCGGAATTATTTTTGTTTAAATATTTACAAGGGAATATTTTTCATCCATGCCCATATTTTTTTAAATAAATAATTTTTTTTAATAATCTTCTAAAATTTTTCAAAATAATTAGTATTGATATTTTCTTTTTAACAATATGGTTTTAAAGGATTTTTTTTTCATTTTTCAATGGAGGTACTATTTAAATATTCATAAAAAAGTGTGATAGGAATTTATTTTTAACATACATTGAATGAAGATCATAGTTATTTATCATGAAAATTCAATGAGTTGAAGCTTCCTGTATGAGTTTACCAGTTTATCTTTAAATAAAACGTTTTCATTTATTAGTACATACATTTTTAAAAAGATAAGTGAATTTAAAATAGAAAATTTATTTTCCACAATAATTATTCTAAGGGATATTTCAAAATAATTTTCCATCTAATATGGTATAATTTTATGTGACTTGTAATTTATTTGGAAAATTATATAATAATATGATCCAAATTCGTTCTGTATATGGTTTATGTGTATGATGAATTTATGATATTATTATGAAACCCATTTCATTTCATGGGTTCCGATATGAATAATGTTTTATGATCCTATGACACAAATATTTATGGATTTTATTATGTGACTTGTGGGGGAAATATCTCAATATAAATAATTGGTTAAATTATTATATCTCATTTCATAGTAATTGGAATCAACTTGATCTTCTTCATAGTCAATTTGTAACATGTCTAAGTTCATGATTGATTATGGGAAACAAGTCGATGCAATTGATCCACAATTAAATTTTTTTAATCCCCAAACATATGGTCTTGGTAGTTAACCTTGACATATTAAATGGTTCATATTCTTATGACAGATTCAATAAAATTAGTACATGAAATTATGGTCCATGATTTATTTATGACGACTTCTCATTATTTTGATTCAGGTTTATGGAATTATATTGTCCTATGACATAACTCATGTTTATGAACATTTTATATTGGGTTTGAAATTTTTATGTTATGGTGAATAGCCCATTCTAATATTATTATCATATTCTTGTAAATAATTATAAATTCACATATCTCATGATTACCCTTAATGAGTATCTGAGGTCACTTTTCATTTTTTCATTCCCGAGGTTCATAATATTGTTTTATTGTGGGTTTTTTATGAAGAGTACTAAACAGTGATATATATTTTGGATATGTTGAAGCTTATTCATAGAATAAGAAGATTTTATATATAGTCAATAATGAAACTAAAGTTCTGTGATCCTTGAGAATTTTTTTATTCAATGTATTGAATATTAATTTATTAAAATGTAATATTTATGTATGAAAATCATGGGTAATTATAGATTTAGAGTCAAAATATCATTTAATAGGAATTAGGAAGAATACTATATCACACCATCAATGGACATGGATCCTATGTGGGTGTGATCGTCTCATATCTGAAAATCACCCACACTACTAATCCTAATTGATTATTGCTTCAATAAAATAGTGGTAACTTATGATGTTCCAATAAAACCCTAGAATAACCCTGAGTAAATTGGTTCTATGGATTGTCTCTTCTCTAATGAAAATTTCAAGAAAGGGAATAAGAACCCTCCAATACTGTAGAATTTTCACCCCTAGCAGACATCAAACGGTTTGTGTAGTCGTACTTGAAATTCATTTTCCTACAAATTTTTTTATAACATCTAATTGGTATCACGAATTCCATTTTATTATGTTTCAATGGTCTATAATTAAAACAAATTGTTTTGTAATTGGGATTGAGAGGGAAAGAAACTAATATGGTGGACTAGTTTTCTACTTCTCTACTACCCCAGTAGTAGCTACCACTTATGTTCTATTTCTATTCCTTGGAGTTCCTAAAAATGACTAGGAAATAAATATAGTTCTATCCATTGACGTTATTAGTATTTTTCTACTATAATACAATTTACTGTTTCCCCATGTCTATATGATTCTGGATAAAGTAGATCACTAATCTAGAATGAATGGATGATCCGAGGCCTTCTTCAAAAATATATTATTTGAGTTAGTTTATAGATAACAATTCATATAAAAAGAATAAAATAATATAAATATTTAATAATAATCTTAAAATGGATGGTTTTCTTGATTTATATGGATGATTTTCTTTGATCATGAAACTCTTATGAAATGTAGGTAGAACCATTTATTAAAAAAATCCTTAAATCTTTCATAGGCAAGGCCATGCTAGACTTTATCTTGAATAACTAGGTCCCACTATTTTTGTTCCAAATCCACATGTACATACACATAATTCATTAAATTTATATATACATGGATTCATAAGAAATAAATGATTGAATTCATCATCCCAAGCCATTCTTTAATATTATCAGGTTTCGAGTCACCGTGAAATATAAAGGGGTTCTGCCATTGTAATTTTTCTAAGTGATCCATATGATGTGGTTCCATAGAGAGGTTTTCTTTCTATAAATCATGTAAATATTTCATTATTTTTGTAACAATTGGTTGATTAATCTTTGGTTACTTAAGTGGAAACACATTCTTAATAACATTTTGTTAGTGATTTTGAAGTCTCGTGATTGGATACATTTTCCCATACTCATAGAAAAAATCACCACTCAGTCATAATAGAATACTCTAATCTAATATCGTATATCATATTACAAAACAAAGTAATAAAATATCATAAAATATCACAAAAAATGATTTATTCCTAGAGGTATTTTGACACTAATTCATGATATTATACTCTCATCAACTGAACCCACAATGATAAAGTGATGAAATTCCTAATGGGTTTAAAAAAACGTGTTTTTACCTAAACCAACATTGCAACATGGGGTTTAATATAACGACGGTAGATACAAATTTTTATACTTACATATCATGTCTTGAAAAATTTTATCTCCAAACCTCTCATTCATGGATGACAACCTGACTAATTTATTTCCAATTGTATCTCCCTAACCCATCCAATTAGTCTAGGAAATTAGCCTCTAACCATAGGTAACTTCCCCTAAAAACAAAATTATAGAAAAAATTCAAGGGAATGAAAAAATAATGGGGTGTATTTTTCTTTATATATGATTAAACCAAAAAATAAACTACCATAATTTAATATTGATAAATAAAATGTATAAAACAAAGATAAAAGAAAATATAAAAACATAATAAATTAGAACCATAATCAATGATATAAGGAAAAATAGACACTAAAAGTCATAATAAACAAAATATTTAATGATACTAAAAGAAAAATAAGAACCAATACGAAATAATGAGATACTAAAATAAAAAACCATTAAACTCTAACTCAAAACTAACAAGACATAAGGGTCATTATTATTATTTAGTGTAGTATAAAATCCATCTCTTACTTTTATCATGGAATTTATGTTCTCGAAATACAACGAGATGCATATGTTAGGGGTGTGTACATAGACTTATTAAGAAATCCCAAAGGATTCTGTCATATTCCACATGTATAATCACAATTTAGATAAAATTCAATATAAATTAGTATTAAGAAATATTAAACAGTCATGTAAGATATAACTATATATATATAATGTTAAAAATGACACCACGAATTTCAACCATGTTGTGAATGAATACCCTTAAAAATCACACAATCAATTCACATCCTATTCAATTTCTCAAATCAAAGAGTCCATACGAGTGATATGTACCCATCCCTTTAAACACAAGCAGTTACTTTGATGTAAAATAAAATGACTTTAAACTAAACCTACAACTATGTATATCTGTATGAATGAATTTAAATGTTAATAATAATATCATGCACTGATTGTTTTCCAAGTTATCAAACCGAAATAAGTTTTTCAAAATTAATTTCATATTTGTTGAATTCATCAATCATATTATAAGTAAATTTCATAAGTCATATTTTAAAAAATATGTAGGATATGTGGAATGATCAAGATATTTTAATCAAGAAACAAAATAAAGTTATTTTTTGAAAACTAAGAAATCATGTTCAATATAATTTATAGAGGGAGGGAAGCCACTTATATTAAAATAAATATATATTAAAAATTTTCCATGATTCACATATCTAGGATATATTTTTAATTCCTCCATTAAATCCTAATGTAGAGTCATCAAAAAAATTTCTATCATATTAATCCATTCCTAAAATCTGAGGTCTAGGGTTTCCCTTAAACAAACATAAAGAGATTGAAAGGGGTAATAGGAACTAGAATCATTACATTTTAGTCTCTAGGTTGATGATTGATGAAATAATGAATCTAGACTCCATAGGTAGTAGAATCCCTAAAATTTCATAGAGGGTCCCTATTATTTGAGAGAGAAATTTAAAATCCTAGTTATAATTTATGCGTGAAAAAAATTAAAAGGGCTATCATAAACAATATAAATTCACATTGTGAAATACAATTTCCCTCCCTAGTACTTTTAGAGATGCACTTATGATAGAATTTGTGGCACCTATATTACGATCCCCAATACAAATTCATTCATTGAATAAATCACAATAATTCACTCTCGAAACCATTCATGTCATGAATTCATCATGAGAATATCTAATTGACTCCAACATCCAAATTCTAGCTTCCACTATACTTTCTCCTCTAAACCATTCAAGTAAATAAACCAAACCCTTAAAAACATATACGAAAAAACATAAAATAATGGTATACCTAAAACCAAGGTTGTCACATTATCCCTTATAGAATGATGACATCAAATACCTCTCATCCAAAATTTATAAAAATTATTTATCTTATTCGGGTCTGATAATGAATCTTTATTGAGGGCCCAAATGTCATGATCATCAAATGAAGGGAAAAATATTAAATTGATTGATCTCTAATAAATTTCACGATGAATAACATTCCCAACAACCCTTAAATATATAGGAGTAAATTTTTTTTATAAGAAGGGATTAATAGTATGAAGGTTCTAATGGTATGTATCTTGCTAAACTCATGTGTGGGGAAATCCAAATATGAACAATACAACCCTTGTATACTAATTAAAGATTGTGTAACACATTATGTGGCATTATTAATGGTAAATCAAGCACCCAAAATCCGTTTATTCTATGAGAATATTATATATCTCGATATACAAATGTGATGTATTTTATATTGGAAATTTTTTACCATCCTATTATAATCCATAGTAAATATCAGTTAGGGATAAATAAAAGAAAAACATTGGGTGGTAAATTATCATTTCTGCTCCTAATTATATGAAACCAACATAAATTAATGTTAATATGGAGACTCCCTTTATTATAAAAAGGTGAATTTTAGATTTTTATATCCATATTATAATTTTAAAAAATCCATATAAAAGGAAATATCTCAATATATCACATTTGGTAGGTTCCCAAATCCACATTATATTTCAAATAATTTTAGTGTTTTTAAAAACTATTTACATATTTATTTAATTCCCATCACATGTGTATGTTTAAATATAATAATATCACAACCATTAAACTTTTTACTTAGTAACATAGAGTAATTAATCCAATTCAAATAATGTAAAGGGTGGGGAATCATATTCATAATGTTATAATCTTAGAATATAATATCAAATCCTCACAACATCGTAATATAAAATTTTAAAATTTTAATAACTCTTGTTATCCACATATAACTATTTCTATGTTCATTATCTTAATCATTTATGTAACTTGTTCCTTAATTTTTTTTCCTTGATTTCTTTTGAGAACTATTATAATAATTTCAATTTCCCTATTACCAAAATATCTAAATTCCTTTTCGAATATAAAGTGACTGTTGGTCAGAGCGGACAACTCAAGAGAGGGATGAAATGAGTTTCAAATTAAAATTTATGTTTCAATGGATTTTAAAAATAAATTCTCAAATTTATTAAATGGAGTAGTAAAATAAAATAGTGGAAAAATATAATTTAATATTTTTAAAATATTTCTTAAAAAATCAATCACAAGTCTCCTAAAGGAAAAAAATATTTATATTTTCATTTAAAAAAATTAATTATATTCAATAGAATATCTATAATACTAATTAAATAAAATAATTGAGGTAATATATTTCTATAGAGTTTTAAAATGAAAAACCAGGTTTTTAAGATGTATAAAATAAAACAAAAACACACAGTTGAATAAAATCATGAGGTCCTGTTTGAGGGAAAGACATAGACCCCTCCATATGGAAATCCCCCACTAAAAATATGATTTTTAAATAATAAACCTCATCCATAAAATGGATTGGATTTAAAAAAATTAGTAGTCCCGGATACACATATCCACTTCCACAATAATATGAGGGATAAAATGTGTACAATAATCGTGAGAAAGAGTAAATTTTACTCTTAAAAAATGTTAGAGTGTGTGATAATGAATATACATAGTAATGGAAATATAACTCAAAGAGTATGATACAATAGAGAAGAATATATAAAAATATTGAATGTAAAAATCAGGTCAATCTGATCATCATTAGTTAATATGTTATCTCTAAATATATCATTTAATAGTTTCAACTGAGTGTTGTGTTGAAAGGTAATAAAAATGAGTCTCATGGAATAATTTATTAAAGTAGTATGTTTGAGTATGTCCTCCATATATATCCGTATCTTGGAAAACATTAATACACATTTTTTATGTCAATGAATGGATTTTCTTTTTAAGGACCGAAAATTCCCTAATTATCCATTGAAAGATATTCATAAATTCACCCTCATACTCATTAATCATATATTCGCGAAATAAATTCATTGAATCTATAATGAATCTCCAAAATTATAGAAATTAGGGAGTTGAATAATCCTCACTTTTGAGGTTATAAATGTTAATTATCTTAACATAAAAACAATCATTTTAGATTATAGTTACATTTCATGGTTACACTCTATAGTTAGATGGAATGGTCACAGAGCAGGGTTAGATACCATTGTTACTTTGAATATTCATATGGTATGGTTACTAGGAATGGATACATGGTTTGATTTTTTTGTCTTGTACACTATGAATGATCACCGTGAAATATCACATGGTTTATTTATGAGATAACCTCTTTTATTTATACAATGAATTCTTTTCTTCATAAGGTCAAATAATTTCTTTTTTTGATTAATTATTTTTTTCTTGGTTTCATATATTTTCTTCTTGTATTAGGTTTAATCATTTTACCAGCCACTTAAACTCTTCATGCCGCAACTTCAATAATTAGAAATTTTTATCTCATCTAAATCATGGGAATTTGATTGGTGAGTCATACACTAGGATTTCAATGTGAAATGACATCCAAAAGTTCACTTTCCCTTCACGATCAATTGAAATTATTCTTAATAGAGGTTGACATAGAGATACCAAAGATTATCCATTTATTTGTTTCTTGTCAAAAAACATTATTCTATCATAAAACATAATGTTCATCAGTAATATAATAATCATGATTTGATGGAATTAAAATAATGGGGTTGGACTAAGGCAACGGTGTCCCTCGTTTTGATGGTTATAAATCATTGAATATTAGATGTGTTGAACATGAAAGTGAAGCATTATTCTTTAACCAACATTTGGGATTATCCAAAAAATGTTAGATGAAATGGATAAATTATGATACTAATAATAAAATGATAATATATAAATACAGAAAATCATTTTCTTTAATATCAAAAGGATTAATGAAATTGAATCTATTAGGTACTCCAATAAGAATAATAATTAGAAACATATCCATTATTAAAATGGAGTAAATGGTCATCTCCAATTTCATAATAGGATGAGGTAAGAGAGTCCAATTGTTTTAAATAGGATGGATAAAGATAAAAAATAACCACACACCTTGAACTATGGAGAAGATATTAAGCATCGTTTCTAGTATATAATCCAAAAGTGTTAGTTGAAGAGTCTATAGTAGGGGAGGATAAATAATTAGTCATATTAGTTGGAGACAAAATACAAATGTTTCTAGTTTAAAGGTATGGTTTGAGAAATCTGGGGAAATATTTATAAAACCATGAACCATGATTTATTGCCTAAATATAATATTCATTTTTCCATAATTTCTTATATTATTGAATTATGAACCATTAATTTCTCCATGTGAGACATTATGTCTTAAATCAAAGGAAGAATTATGTGGTAACTAGTCAAGGATATATTCATGATGTTTATATTCTACATGGTCATGATCCAAATGAGATAAAAATCAATGACCATTATGATTGTGTCCCTATCTCTACCATATTTCTTTAAATATTTTCTAACATGCTTCATTGTAATTAATGGATGGGTTTGAAATCCTTCAGACAACCTATGTTTTGTTTTCTCAAACTCATGAAAGAATATGTTAAAATCATCTTGAATAAGTTTTTTAATATGACCTTTACTAACAAAACTCTATATAAGGGTAGTATATATAACAAAAAAGTTTATATAGGAGAAAGAGTTGTAGAATATTGAAAAACTAAATTTGGAGATCTCTAATCCAGCTTCAAAGTCACATCCTAAATTTAATCCTATAAGGAACAAACATGATATCTTGTATCTTCACCATCATTTCTCATAAGATATAATTTGAGTTGATTTTCATTTGGAAATGAGAAATTACTAGATTGAAAATCCTCGATATGTACACTTATATGACTAGTTAAATTAAGCGCCCAAAACCAATAAATAATTCATTTAAAACACCCATAAACTATGATTTTAATCTATTCAATTCATCTATTTTCATAAATTATATAGAAGGGGATGATGTAGGTAGAGGATTAGATTGGTCAGAAACAGGATTCCCACCCCCAATGTAACCTTTAAACTCCACTGACTCTTGTATCAAGGATTGAACCTCAGGTTCCACATCACATTATTCATAAATGTGAAGATAATTTTTATGGAGATATCAAATAATTTATTTTATACTACTATCCATATATTCTTCAAAATATTTTTTAAGAATTGGAAAAAATATTTATCCATGAACATGGTCAACTGATGGCTTAAGTGGAGATACTTCTAGCCTTTCATTAGAATAAATATTTGTAATCAGAGATCCTTAAATAATTCCATGAATAAAACATATGGAAGGTCTACCATTATTTGGTGGAATACCCCCTCATCATCATCATCGTCTTCAAATTCAACCCACTAAAGAGGTTGTTCACTTACTCTTGGATTACTATTACTTCCAACAGTGCTAAAAAACTAGCCTTTAACAATAATGACCATTATTAGCTCTATAAATAAGTTGCGATAAAGGTACCCTTTATCACTGCTAAAACAAATTCTAATAAATGGTACCATTTATCATGAATTTTTTTAACACTGAAAAAAGGCACCCTTTATCAGTTCATTTTTTAGCATTGATAAGAGGAAACCTTTATTATTTTAATTTTTTGTATTGATAAAGGGTAACCTTTATTAGCACATTATTCATAGTGGTGATAAAGAAAACCCTTTCTCAAAGATTTATTTTTAGCATCCATTATTTAATCCATTGTCAACTATTTTGTAGTGAAAATAAAAGTAAGAATAAAATGAAATAATTAAATAAATAAATAATAAAAAGGATTTTATTAAAATAATATTTCAAGTTCTATTAATTAAATAAATATAGATAAAAATTACTTAATTGAAAATACTATATAAAAATTATATATATTATATATATATAGATGTATGAAAAATAAGAATAAAAAAATAAAAAAATTGGAAATAAGTAAATTGAGAAATATTATAAAATTTTATTAATTAAATAATTATTGGTAATTTTAAAAAATTATATATATTAAATAAAAATATATATATATATATGAAGGTATATAAATATGACTTATATAATACAAATTATTTTTTATTCTTTACATTAAATTGAAATATATGTAGTGAATAGTGGTTTATAATTAAAAATTAATATGAAATAAAAATATTGACTTATTACATCAAGTAATGGACATGATTGAATGTAGTTTGATTTTCCACTTTAACATAGATTAAATGTACTAAATTGATTTGACATATATATATTTAATGAAATTTTTATATACATAGGCACACACAAAAATATTTCTTTGGGAATTTCATCAATTGATATTATTCATTATATATATATAATTATTTACTATGTTTTAATATTTTCAATATGCACTCATTATTATTTCAATTTATATGCATATTTTTATTTATATTGATCAAACTGTTAAATTTTTCTAATATTGCACTCATTTTATAATTAGTAAATTTTACTCATTTTTAACATGCATGCACATAAGAATAAATATTCATTAATAATGTTAAAAATAAATTTGCTAAAAATATTTATCAATAAAAATAGTTAAAAATGTATTTTTTCAATTGTTTTACATTTATAAAATATATATAATAAATCATATTTGATTAAAAACTATTTATTTAATTATAAATAAATAATTTTAAAATTATAATAAATTCATTTAAATAATGAATATATTTACTATATATAAAATCATATAAATATATATAAAGATATTAATATTATTTTTCTAAAAAACTATACATCTAATTATAAATAAATAATTATATATTTAATGAATTATAAAATTATTATCTAATAAAAATTATTATTACTACTATTATAATTATATATAATAATACTTTTTTTTGAAAGGATTATTTTTTAAAAAGTACTATAATTATTTATTAGAGATTATTTAGCACTAATAAAATAGAGATTTATAATCTCTAAAAAAGCACTAATGAAATCAATATTTATCATCACTAAAACATTAGCACTCAAAAATATTCATTTTATCGGGGCTTATTAACTTAGAGATGAAAAAAGATATCTTGATCAGAACTTTTTTAGATGCGCTAATAAATGAGTCCTGATATATTTATTGAATCCTAACAATCATTAACTTATTCATGATATATGATTCTCTTTGCAGTAGATACATACTATAAATTCTCCTCATTGTCTAATCAAAGCTTGAATCTAGGTTATAATCTAGCCTTTAACTATTGAAAGGCTCATGCCATTAAAGGGTGGAACAAAACCAAGGCTTGAATGGAATCCAGGTTTTTTGATATCTTTAACTTTCCTTGGTTATCCACTAAACCTTATCACCCCAAATTGTTGTATCCTATCATGTCTAGATAAACTATAAAATTAAAACGTAAGCTAACATTCTTTGTTTTTTAGATATATTAAAGTATATTATTCCCTGATAGCATGCGGCTCTCATTGGGACAACATTAGTATTTCGTGAATTGAAATATATCAAACTCAATATGGGGAAATGTTGATGTGAGGTATAATAGTCTCTCAATAAATATATATCATGAAATATACCTCTTTTCAATCATCATCTTCTAAAAAATTCAACCATATACAGGGTTGTGTTATCATTAGTTTGGAATATTCCATTACAAATCAATTGTGAACCCGTTTTTCAGATTTTGATTAAGAAATTATTATTCTATGATTTCCTTGATTGACCTATAAAAAAGAAAAATGTCTCAGTAATCATGGACATCTCGATATCTTACCACAAAGGATAATACAAAATTTGCATTGTGCATTATCCCAACCTTTGATATTATGTCCTCGACATATATGAGTACCAACATAAATTGATCATTCCACTTCTTGATGAAGTCGGTGTTAAAATCGCTGCCTTGACAAAAATAAAGCTTTCTTAGGTAATGATCCAACATTAAATAATTAGTCCTCAGTGATTAAGTTATATTGTAGAGATAATTCTTTTTCATTGTACACCTTTCTCTCATTTCCATCCATAATAAAACCACCATGTTTCTTGATTTATAATCCCTCCTTAATAACTCCATAAAGGACCACAGATTTGACATCCATTTGGTATACTTCAAACTATATTTTCTATGAAATAGCCAAAAAATTAAATTGTTTCCAACGAAACTATTGGGGTAATTTTTTCAAAAATATAAATTTCATTATTCTGGGTGTTCCCCTTAGAAACTATCCATTATTTATTTAGAGCCACTATTCCATAGTCAGGGAGATTATTTGTGAACACCCAGATGGTTCTGATAATATTTTAGTGTTCCAACCTTGGAACAATTATCCATGTCACATTTTTTTAATCAGATCAATTTCATCATACATAGATTTGATCGAATTATCATCCTTTTCATCCTCTATAAATGATTTCGTATCTACATTGTAAAAATAAAGGTTTTTTACTCTCTCCCTACTTTCATTTTCCACTAAAATATTTTGATCATAAATGATATTTTATTCATTGATTATATCCTTGCTTGTATTTCATACAGTTTATAAGAATAAAAACATATTTAAATTGATAAACAACTAATTAGTAATTCTTAAAAACCACATACTTTATTTTATCATACAACGAATAAACAGAATATGTGTTTTCAATTAATCCATTTTAAATAATATCATTATTTGACATGATTTTTGGTTACATCCTTATTAATATCTTATTACCATCCACATAATTCCCAAAATTGGGAGGGATAACCCCTTTTAGAGAAAACAATGGTTTAAAACATTCATCCTCATAAATTTCATCTCCAAAAATAATTATTATTCCAATTTCTTTCTTAGGATGAATGCCCCATTAATTTTATGTCTCTTGTATAACACTGAGATGTTGTCATCATATGGATGACTACAACATTTAATATTTCAAGAAACATTGGGGAAAGTAAACAAGAGATGGAGGATGATTTCCAAAACAAAAAATTTTATGATGACTATTCAAAAGATGAGTTGATGAGAATGAAATTTGCCTATAAATTTCATAATAGATTTAATTAAAAGAAAAACGCCTACCATAGTTGAGTAATTTTTTTCCTAACATAAATTACCCATTTTCTTCAAAGCATACTAAAATTCATTGAAACCATCACATGTTCAGTATCCCATTTTATAATTATCCATAACATTCACCTTTGAAAATGGATATATTATGCATATTTATTTATTTATTATAAAAAATGAATATTTTATAAACCAAATAAGACATCTTTCCTCTCTCTTAGATGATTAAAAACGTCAATCAAATGTATATTATTTTCTTCCCATCCTCCTCAGATGTTGATTGATTATTTTTTTGAGATATATTTTCATTTTTTTATCATCATTCATGCATTACCATCCTCATATACCAATACTCAACAACATTTTCACAGTAAAATCATTATCCATAGAATTCATAAATTGTTTCATATTTATGTTTAATTTATTTATTTATTTATTAGTCATATAATAATTGTTTTATTGTACAAATTGATTATTTTTGGAGTTGGGGTGGTTTGTTTGAATCAGTTCATGCTCACGAGAGATTGGACTTTGAGAAAAAAAACTAAGATAATTACAATAGAGAAAGGCATAAAGAATATATTCAAACATCATGAAAAGGTGATTTACCACTACTTATTTAATTAATTTTTAGTCATTTTATCTAATATTTGTACGTAAATATCCTTAAAAAGTTTCTTTAAACTTATTTAGTTCTTTTAATAGATAGTTTGGGAAGTCATATTTTTTTCAACAATCTATAAGAAGACACAAAATAGATAAAATGATTCTTTTATTCCAATGTAACCACATTTTATATTTTCATTGATTTTATTTTTTGAATTCCCAAAACTACATACTGATTCAATGTTTTTATACAAAAAAACCATTCTCATTATTGAAACCAATAAGAGTAGAGAAATATCATTTTCTAATTTTTTTGACTTTGTGTGATATAATGGGAAAAAGATCTTCCTTTTCCATTCTGACTTTCAACAATGAGAATGGTTTTTCGATTGAGAACATCGAGTCCACATGTAGCTTGGGATGAAAAATATATGAGGAAATTGGAAAAGTGGTTATATTGAAGAGTAGGAAAATTTTGAGAATTTGGAATATGTAGTAATCAACCGCACCTCAATCTGACACATTGTATGATGGTTATGACTCCATGTGCTTTTTTTTAATTAAAATTGACATTAATTTTAGTAAAAATCAAAATTGACGTACTCAAAAGAAAGAAAACATATTATTATTTTGATAAATTTTATAAATTATCCAAAAGTCATTTTTGATGGGTATGAATCAGCCACACATCAATTCTATACATGGTGTGACTTTATGACTTAATGTGTCCATTACGAGTTTAAAATCTATAATTTAGTTATAAAATTTAAAATCAATGAAAAAGAGAACAAACTCATATTTTATAGACAACTTACGAAATTTATTCATAATTTATTCATGATGTGTTTGAATCAATCTCACATTAAACTGATAAATTATGTGATCGGTATTGATCAATGTCCGTGTTTTCCGTTTAAAATGACATTTTAGTAAACTAAAAAGTTATTTACTAAAAAATCTAGAAAAAACATTCATATTATTTTGATAATTTATTAAAATGATCCAAGAGTAATTTTTGATTTGTTAGAATAATTTTCACCACAATCTGATGCACAGTGTGACTGTTAGGGCTCTATATGTGTCTTTTAATTTAAAATTCACATCAATTTCATTAAAAAAGATAGCTTACCTACTCAAAACCAAGTTATCACATTAGAATTTATTTCATTAATTAGTAAAACTATCAATAAGTCATTTAATATATGATAGAATTAGTATCACCTCAAAAATTGTCATTATATTACTTGTATCACTCCTAGTGCATCTTTTTATTTAAAATTTACATCAATTTTAGTAAAAATGACAACTGTCATACTCAAAACCAGTAAAATACATTCTAATTTTTTGATACATTAATAAAAAATCTATATGTTATTTCTGTGTTGTATGAATCATCCTCAACCCATTACAAAAAATGGTGTATTTGGCATTACTCTAAGTTTATCTTTTTAATTAAAATTGTCATTAATTTTAGTAAAAATGAAAACTAACTTACTTAAAATAAAGAAAATGAATTACTATTGTTTTATACATTAAAAAAATGTTCCATGATTCATTATATATATATATTAATCACCCTAACATTTTTCTGATACATGATGTGCCTGATAAAAAGGAATATGTGAGTTATCTGGTTAATATTGACAGTTTAGTTTAAAAAATGCAACTCACTGAAAACTGAGGAAAAATGATTTTAATTTGTTGATATTTTTGTACATTGATTAATAAGTTAGTTTTGAATTATAGGAATCATTATTACATAAAATTGTTACATGATGTGATTGTTATGAATCAAGGTGCATGTTTCCAGTTTCAAATGACATTATCGTAAAATAGACACATGATATACTCAAAATCGAGAAAAAACATTTGGATTGTTTTGATACATTATTAAAAATATACATAAATCTTCTGGGATTCTTAAAATTTATGCACACCTCAATATGATAAATAGTATGAATGATATATCTCCATGTATTTCTTTATTTAAAAATGGAATCAATTTTAGTAATAACGAAAACTGGCTTACTCAAAATCGAGCAAACACATTTGGATTATTTTTATAATTTAATAAAATGATCCATAAGTATTTTTTTTTGTAAAAATTATTCAAACCAAAATATGATACATGATGTGTCTGCTATGACTCAATGTGTCTATTATTTGTTTAAATTCTACATTTTAGTTCAAAAAGTGTCACTCACATAAAACAAAGAAAACACGCTTAGATTGTATTTATAATTTTTAGAGAATTATTTTATTTAATTTTTTATGTTTAGGAATCAGTATCTTGTAAAACTATTAATGATGTGAACAGTATGTGTCAAATTGCATGTTTTTAGTTTAAAGTGACATTTTAGTAAGAAAAACAGCACTGACATGATAAAAACCAATAAAACACATTCAGATTGTTTTGATACATTAGTAAAATGATTCATAATTTATTTATCATGTGAAAATATTATTCACACCTCAATATTATGCATTGTGAAACCAATTTCACTCTAGGTGCATCTTCTCAATATATAAGTGTCATTTTTGTTCAAAACGTGCATCACATTTCCAAAATTGAGAAAACAAACACAGATTGTTTTCAGATCCGTCTATATACTATTACATAACTAATAAATATATCAATTTTTATTTATAATTATTATTATTTAGTTTCATAGAGATAATTATTGAAGATGATTAATAAGTTGTGTGAGGTGCAAGAATCAACCACAACTCAATATGATATATAAAGTTCCTTGTATAACTCATTGTTTAGTTTAAAAATAATAATTTCTTTTAGTTTTTTTCATTATATTCTTACTAACATAATAATTTTTTCATATATAGGTGGGTTTTTTCCTCGATAAGGTGTTAGGATAAAATGATAATGGAAGACTTCAGTTTTTTAATGTATGAAATAATATGAACTTATGTAATTGTATAATTTTTATTTTAAAGTGTACATAACATTGTGTTTTTATTTTATTTATTGTTTCAAATATTATTTCATTCAAATTATGTATGCATACATTATTTTATTCATTTATTGTTATTTTTGGTGTAGCAGTGTGTTGTAACATCACACTGTAGAATTCCCCTTTAAAATCACTACTAAAAGCATTGACCAACAATTCATTTATCAATGCTTCTAGATGAAGTAATAAAATAGTCCTTTTTCATTGTTTAATTTTCTTTTGATAAAGGTTAAAATTATCAGTTCTATTATAATGGCTACTAATGGGTTCTCTTATCAACTATTTTAAAGAGAAGTTAATATGAAACCTTCATTAGTACTTTTAGCGCTAATCAAAGAATAGGGATATTAATCTCTATCTAGTAGTAAGTAATTATCTAATGAAGATGAAAACAATTTTTAGAAATTTTGAAGGCCTATTTTGTAGTATTGTGATGACATAACATAGAGTGGTAGAGTTTTCAAAACATTCATTACATTCCTTAGACTCACATGAGTCCCTTTCGTCCAATTTTTTTCTTTAACAAAATTAGTAACTTAGACTTTTTGGTAGAAGGATAGCATTATTTATAATACTATTCTCTAGACGATAGTGGAATGGGAGAGTATGGTGATCCAAGAGATATTTTAGTGGATGTATCCTTAAAATATATAAAGGAGGACATGCCTTGTTTACATTAGTCATCAATCCATGTTTACACTGCTTAAACATCCATATAAAATTAATCTCTATCATTAGAAGAATATTATTTTTTTCATTAGTCTCTAAACATGGGTCCAATTTTTCACTTTGTTTGATAGAATTGTTAATTGGATAAAAATTTTCCAAAATCTTTTCAATGTATACTACCCATTCCATTCCCCATGGTTTCCAATTCATATTCATGTGCCTAAATATATTTTTATTTAGGATTAAAACATCAAGGGATATTATTTTCTCCTCCAACTCATGGGATAATATATTAAACTACAAGAGTTGTGAGATGTCATTTTTGATAATTAATGGAATTAAATTTAGAATATGTCTGTAATAGACCAAATATATGTCTTATTTCATAGCTTGATACAAATTTATGAATTCCATTATTCATCAAATAATGAAAAAACATATCTTGAAACCTTAATAGGATGATGTACTTTTTTCAAATACTAAAAAATATTGAATAAAAATTACTAACATTATATATGTTTTAATTATTTCGATGATTTTTGGTCTATTGGGAATCCTGTTACGAGTTAATTCCAAAAGAAATTTTAAAAACAAAAATTTCTCATGAATAATAGGATATGAGCATTGATAATCCAGATACAATTTTTTATGCGGCACACAGATGAATATATCCCAAATTTTCAAGGAAAAAGCCTATATTTAGAAATTAAGCGTTATTATAATGGTTTCCCTTTAATAAATTTAATCAAACTCCATATTGGAAAAAATACATAACCAATTGAGGATAAAAATGATTACTATTATTTTTAAACCATTCACTCCATTATTTTTTATAAATCGACTTCCCAACTAAATATTCTCTAGATTGAACCCACTCATCCAATAATTCCTTTTCCACACATAAAAATCCGATATAATAAATTAGTATTGTGTATCATAACTATATCACCTGAGAAACCATGATTATTTAGATATATTTTATGATTTTAATTGAGCAGGAGATGTGGAAGCACAATATCTTTCTACTCTAACGAAGTATCTAAAATGATTGGAATGTTTTAAGGGTTCGGTTTGAATTATAATAGTAAATTGGCTTGAGAATGATGCATTAAAGAGAATGATATAAATTTTGGAATCAAAAAAGTGTTAGGCATTTTTATGGAATAGATATTTGATTTGTTTATTTTGATTTCGAATTTTATTCTGTCATTTGGGGAATAAAATATTAATAAATATTTGAAAATAACTCCCAAACAATTTAAACTAAAATTTAAAACATAAATTATCATGTTAAGTTAACTGACCATAACTTCGTGGTAGAATATATATGTCACGGTAAGTATACTAACTATAAACTCGCGATATGTATACTGAACATACACTCTTGTTATGTATAATGATAGCCTGAAAAAATCTAGAAATCACCTATATGATCATATGAACCAAGAATAATGGTTACGTAATGACAATATTAGTAAAAATACTTACATATTAATCATAAATTAAGAAAAATCCTAAAAAAATATGTTATGCATTATAATAAGAATTAGAAAAATAATAGAGATATATCATAATTGAATGATTTAAGTGTAATTAATAATTCTTAAATCATGTTTGATATAGCATATTCCCTCAATATTAAGAGTATTTTTAAAAACATAAGTAAGCTAACACTTCATACCAATGAACACAAGAGTAATATAACATTTCATAAAATGGTCACTCAAAAAATCAAATCTTATTTCAAAATATTTAATCCTTGAATGAGACAGAATATTTTTTTGAAATGTTTATATGAAATTTATTATTATAGTTTAATGGTATATATCATAACTTATATCCATACTCCTATAATGTACGTTTCATCTGCATAATCTATATAGAATTAATACTAATATATAGGTCTTATGATTCTGTAGTGGATACTAAAATCTAGTTCAATTTTGTTACTACAACATGAAACTAGATACTTTAATAAAAAGTGTCTTGTTTCATAGGTTATTTTTTTAAATAACTTAAAACCCCAAAAAGTAGAATATGAATTCCTATCTAAATCAAAATCACGTCATGTAGATTATAATGATCCTAAATTGGTTGAAGATTTATGGTATTTGGAAATCCTTTTGACAACATTCAAATGATATTCCCTAAGATTTACATTAAAATGTGCGCACATACATACACTAAACATAATATTTGGTTGCATGGCTTTTATATAATTTAAACTACCTCTGATTCCTATATATATTGTTTAAACAACTAGTTTTATGGTCTCATGAAGATCCAATTTGTATGTGGTTCTCATTACAGAATCACTTATTCTAGAGTAATCCATGAAGAAATGTTTTAAAATATCTTTTTTGTATTTGTTTTGATTAAAAATGGTTACTTTTTAATTTTGAAAATTTCAAAAACCAATTAATAATTTTTACTCATAAATTAAAATCATTTCCAATTCATATTTAACAAATATTGAAAATTATATACATATAGAGTATTTTGATATTTAAAAAATTATATCATCAACATAAATTTGAAATGGAAAAATAGTCATTAGAAACCATTTTTATAAATAAGGTTGTATTAGATATGAATATTTAGAAAACAATTTTTATTAAACAAGTGTTAAGGCTATCTTACAAATCTCTAAGATCTTATTTCAAACCATTAATATCTTTGGTATATTTAAAGGAATGATTTGGAAAATTAGGGTTTCTAAATCAAAGGGATTCTCTAAAAAAATATTCTAAACAATATTAAATTTATGAAATGATATCTTTAATTCCATTTGTTATATTTTAAAATATAAATTTTTTTATAATCAAGTGGTATTAAAATAGCTACAATTTTTACAACTAGTGAAAATATTTTGTCATATAAAATACCTTATTATTGATTGAATCCATGTGAAACTAGTCAAAATTTGTTTCTTATTATTGTTTATGGATCATTAATCATGTTCTTGAACCCCAATATTGTGATAATGGCCAATAATTTTTTATGTCATTCAAATAGATCTCATGCTTGGATTCATTCAAACTGAATCAACTCTTATTGAATATCAATTTAACAAAATTCATTATTTATATCGAAATTATGTTTTTAGGTTTATTTTGCAATAAAAGGTCTTGATATTTAATATTTTTTAAGAAAATATCTAGTATATGTACATATATTTATATTTATATGCCCCAGGGTGCGGGATATGTGCTACGTTTTTGGGTTTCCGTTGTGTTCAGTGTCGGGTTGTTGTGCTTTGGGTAGATCTGGCCACCGGGTGTGATTCCATAGGAGGTGATGGGTTTTGCTTCATAATTGTTTTTTGTGTGGTCTTTGGCGATGATGTCGTTCAGGTGGCGACGAGGCTTGCATGGCTCTGAAAGTCCCTCTTATCATCACTGATGAATGGTTGATTCTTCTACGTAGGTCTTCCTATTTGGTTGGTTTAGTTGTCTCTGGTTCTCCTGGGGATGTTGATGATGGTGATGATATTTTTTCTCTTCACAGATGTTTAATTTCAGTGGTGGAAATGTCAATGAAATCGAGAGTTCTTTGTTCAAATGTATTTTTTTCATTGTATTTTTTCATTTAAGTGATCTATGTATCTAGTTTTTGGTTTTGTTCGTTCTGTTATAGAGGTTGTCGTCGGTGGTGTTCACAACGGTGTCGTGTCTGCTCTACTGCCGGCAATGGCGATGAAGATTACGGTAGGAGGTTTTCAGTGGTGGACACCTGTGGTGTGCTAACCTGTGATAAGTCGATATCATTGGTGATGTGATGATGGCGATGACGTGTGGACATGACAAGACTCACCTCAATGCACGGATCCTCAGGCCGATCACGGGATTCGTGGGGATCTCGTTGATTTGATATTCTTACGGGTTTCATTTTGAATTTTTGGTTAGGATTTTGAATTTTGATTTCTCCCACTGAATGATGTTGAATTATGTTGGATTATGTACGGGTGCACACTACCCTAAACGTGGCTTTATGGGAAATTTTAAAAAAATGATTGAAGGTGGTATTTATATTCAAGTTAAAATGATTATCCTTAGGGGTTTATAAGAAAATTTTGGGATCATGTGGATTTTTATCCAATAAAATTCAATGTATAGATTCTTCCAATGTGTAGTTGTTTTACTATACACCCTTTAGAATTTAATAGATACTGAATAACAAGGTAAGATTCATTAATCACATTTTGATGAAAATTTATCTAAACAATTCCTTGAGTTGAGAATAATTAAATAGTACACATAAACACTAATTTAATTAACCATTGTTATTCATACATTACACAACTCATAGATAGTATTTTTTAAAAGTAGTTTGATAAGTACCATATTAGTAATATGATATAATTAAAGGTTCTTTCAAAATATAAATAGTAAGGGAATAATAAATGAGCATGGTTTCTAAAATCCCTTAATGACTCATATTATATATCTTTACAACAACATTCTACCAGGGATTCATAAGAGAAGAAAAGTTGTGATTTTATGTAGGTTGGGAGCATAAGGATTCAAAGTCTAGATTTTGTAACCTATGACCATGATCACTCATTAGAGTCATAATAATAATTCCACTAATAATATATATAGATTCTTCATAATTAAAAAAATAAGAAAAAGATTGACATTTTTTTATAAAAAAATACCAAAGTATACATATAATGGTCATGTTCAAGAAAATATGCTAATTCTTCCCATTTAATATAGAAACTATAAAAGGCCTGAACAACTCAATGTTAACCTAGTCTAGAATTTGAGATTTTGAAACTAATTTATTTTATTTTGAAAATGGGTTTTTATCCTTTTTATTGGCGTTATGGACTTTATCTTTATGGAATTTTAGTTTAGGATGATCCTTAACAAAAACATTCCGAGTTAGATTTATAAGAGAGTGACAGTTGGAGTGTCATAGTCTCCTATTTCAAATACAAGACTCTTTGTGAAGTACACTTAAGTAATAAATATTTTGAGAAAATAAAAAAATAACTCAATTACATTAAAATTATCAATATATAATGTATTAAAGAAAAAATAATTCTTATAATCGTAGATTTTAAGTAGTTTTTCAATCATCAAATGATAACCATAATAAAATAATTATATGAATCTACGAAGATTATTATTTCATCCATTAATAAATAGTATGTTAGAAATTAAAATATAATTAGATTTACAGGTTTAATGAACTCATATTATTTTTTCTTGGGAATTTTCAAAAAAGGTGACAAGTCCACCATCTAACATTATAAGACTCTTAAAATTTAAGTATTTTTTAGTCATGTTTATAAAAAATCAATTATATAAATACATGAAAATTATTCAAGTACTCTTCACGATAGATTCCTTATATTTTCTTGTCATGAATCACATATATTACCTATCAAGGTTTTATTATACTATAGAATAAGACTCATTGGAACTATCCTCATAGGTTATCTAAGAATAATTCATATATTTATTTTGTATTTAACCTTTTTATTTATAGTTTTTCATTATAATTTAATTTTGGTAATTTATTTTTGATGTTCCCCTTCCTCTATTATTCATAAAAATTTCCTTATCCTCGTATAATCTCTTCTTGTTCCCTCTTATTCCATAATTTCCTTTGTATTGTTATTTCCTGATAAATAAGTTATTCTTGTATAACATCATAAATCTGATTGATAGATGATCCATATCCTCATCAACATTGGAGGGAAACTCTTCTTCACATAAAGACTCGTTTTTAATTTTCTCATTAATAATTGACTTAAATGTTTTTAAAGTAACTTATTTTTTAATTTGGTTTATTATCTTATTTGTTTTGTTTTTACTATTCATTGTATATCATGAGTTTTCCAATACAATCCATCACTTAATTTCTACTTAGAAATCACAATTCATAGATGGAGAAAGAATTTCATCTATATTAATCATTTAAGAACCACAAGAGTCATATCACATTATCATTATATTCACTTGTCTACAAAATTATTAACACCATACTGATTGTTTTATTGAACCTACTATCCATGTTATAAATCTATTCATTAGGTTTCAATTTAAAAGTACCTGATTTAATAGTATTTGTATTCAGTAAAATTTATTCAACATTTTATTACCACTCAATATACCTAACACTTTTATCCCCAATTTCATAAGTAACTGAACATTTAGAAATTCTATTCAATTCATCTACTCCTAATTCCAAATATAAATAATTCATATGTTTATAATTAAATTGATAAGAATCTATAATGGTATAAATTTAATAATCTTTAGTATCTTTAGGATTTTAATATTTTTCCACTATTACTCTCAAACTATCAAATCCCATGCTTTCAATTATTAATTTCATCTTAATATTCTACTATGAATAATTTGTAGAATTTATCTATGAAGTTATCTTAATATATATCTCCTAAATTCTACTGTTATCGATAAAAAAAATTAAATTAAATATATTTTTTTGATATCTATGGGAGAAAAATTATCATAAGAAGAAGATAGAAATAACTAAATAAACCATTTGATACCAAAGGTATGTTGTAGTGGACAACTCAAGATGGTTGTGAATTAAATTTCTTATTTATTCAATTATTTTAAAATAATTTAAAAAAATTCACAATATATAAAATAGTAGGGGTAAATAAATTGATAGAAATATATAATTCAATTTTTTTAAATATTTTTTAAAAAATAGATCACGTGTCAATTAAAAAACGTCAAAATTGTATTAACCTTTTAATGATTGGATACTAAACATAAAATAGAAAATATAATAATGATAGGAAGATCAATCTCAAGATGAGACCCATTCCTCTCTACATTGAAATCACTCAATGCCTAGTGGTTTATTAAATAATAAAATTCATGTAAAACCTTGATCTGATTTTTTCAAACTACAAACTCACATTGTTAGTCCATGATACACACATACACATTTATAGTTATACATAGAATAATATGGTGAAATGAATAAAGTGAATGAGTATCAAGTAATCCTTAATAAAATGTTAGATCTGATACAAATGAATATATAAAATAATGTAAAAAATATCAATGAGTAAGCTAAAAATATAGTATTATATTAGAAGAGTGAAATTCTGAAGTACTCAATATGATTAGTTTTGGTTAATCAATTTTCTTTAAAGAAGTACCGGTTAAGCTTTGACCGAGAATTACACTAAGATGTTAGAAAATAGTGTCATGGAAGCATTTAATGAGGTAGTATGTTAGAGTATATCTTTAATATCTCTATATATCTTATGAACACATGAATATACATATGTCATGTCCATGAATTTATTTTGTTATTAAAATGATCAACTTCTCTAATTATCCTTTGGAGGATATATATAAATTAATCCTAAAACTCATTAGTCTAATATAGAAAACTTAAGTGCACTATATATGATACATGTTCTCAAAATTTTATCTATTATAGATTAAAATAATCATTGATGATTAAGTTAAATTTAGTCACTAAGTGCTCAATTATATATAATCAAATTTATTTGCAGATACATATCAGGTTTACATTCCACATTTACATACCACAATAACTTATCATGGTGTCCTGACATGGAAACTTGGAATGGTTAGTTGGAAAGGTTAATATTCTGGGAGAAGTGGCACGTTCAATTAGAATTTTATCCTATAATGGTGACTTTTCATGATTTAGTTGCATGGTTACCTGGAACTGTCACTTGGTATGGTCACTTTTCATGGTAACTTGGTTTCTTCAAGTGGTCACTTCTTTTTATCATGAAGTCACTTTTTTCCTGTAAGAATTTAGTTTATTTATTATATGGACACTTATTTACTTTTTTTGGTTTGTTAAATACTTTATCCATATTCGTGAGATCTTCACATGGTTAGTCCAATAGTTAGTGAAAATATTTCTCATCTAACACAAGGTCAGTTGATTATATATACTGTGTAATGCATCAAACTTCTAAGAGAGTAACAATACCTTTGATACTATATTTAACATGAAAAACCCAACATAGAAGTGAATATAAGACAATGAGACATTATGATACAATTATTAGTAAATAAATTCAATCTATGCGATAGATTATAATTCATGAAACATAAGGTTTAAATGAATCATGATACTCTATTTAAATAATATTATTTAAACATGATTATTATAGCTTAGTCGTCATGTTGGGGGTAAGAATATGACCAAATAAATTATGAATTTTATATAGTTTATAATTTTAAAAAATAAATTCAATGCATATATATTGATTATATGTATAATGAGAACCATTTTATAGAAAAATGAAATGTTTCTGGAACAATTTTGCTTCTCTAAAAGGTAGTTTAGTAGCGATTTTCATAAATAATTTAAAATAATTTTCCTTCCAATTTTATATAATTTATTTTAAATATTAATAATAATATTTGAATATAAATTTAAAAATTATCTTTTGATGATTTTTCAGGATTTTTCTAAAAAAATGGGGTTTTCAAATATAGTGATAGTAATAATTTTTGCTGAAAAATTCATTTTCATTAAAATTATTCAGAAGGATATAATACATTTTAAATTTGATTTAAAATTAATATTAATTATATTATATTCTTATTAAACTATGTTTTGTAATTTTAAGATGTTTCATTTAAAATTCTCCTAGAAATACTTTTCAATCATTCTATTATTTTTCTTTGGAAAACCAGTTTTTTATTGTGTCACAGTATTAAACATTATATTGAATTAATTCACTTCTATGAACAAAATATTGAAAATTATTATATATATTTTCAATTAGATTAATTAATTTTATATAATAATGTGAAATAAATTTTTTAACGTAATTATTAATGTACACAGAAATAATTAATTATTTCGGTTGTAGTTAAAATGTGTTTACAAGGGATTAAACTAATAAGATTGGTGTTAAAATGACCTAAAAACTATTCAAAACCCACTTTATAGATATATTTATACCTTA
This sequence comes from Viscum album, assembly GCA_963277665.1. Lineage (NCBI taxonomy): Eukaryota > Viridiplantae > Streptophyta > Magnoliopsida > Santalales > Viscaceae > Viscum > Viscum album. The sequence continues at coordinate 1,127,163,969 of OY728128.1, read as the reverse complement.
TAAGAAATATTTTTATGTAATTCTAAATGTTTTAAAATTATATCATGAGAAAAATGGGGTTATCACTTTATCTTTTCAAAAATTCCATTTATGTCCTCTCCCCCACTTATAGAAGCTCTATGACTCTTCTAACCACTTCACACATACAAACCCTTAGTTTCATACAATACAAACCCAAATACATTAATTATATCCATTACCTCATAAAAGAGTCATTATATGTATTATTAATCCCTCCTAATAAGGGTTTAGGTACAAAATGAAAGTGGCTCTCTGAAGTTGAGGTAAAATTATAATTTTTTTTAATTTGTATTATTTATTGTTCCACCTCAATCCAATTATATTAAAATATTAAAATATATTAAAAATAATATCCCAAATATTTTAATAGTTTATAATGTTAATTTATTAACCCATATCCATATCTAATGTAATCAAATAGAAGACAAAACTTTTGATCATGTGTGCGACAAAATACCTCCTCACAAACAAATGTAATTCATTTTTGATAACTATCATTAAATACTGGAAATAATGATGGATTTATCAAATATATATGATATTAATGACATTATTATACTTCAGGATTTATTATTTTACATAAAAAAATTTTAATTACCCTTCTATGGGGGTATATGATAACGTTTCTCGTGTTTATGATGGACAAGCACGTTGCGAAGCGATGCGATTCGTTTTTCACTAATGCTAAACATTAAATATATTAATGATAAATTTAATAAATATATATAATATTTATGACAGAAAAATATTTTTGGAAATATAATATGACATATTCAATTTTAACTTCTAATCATTTGGATAACAATAATGTCGCTTGTGCATATTGGTGGACTACTGCCTCAATATATCAATTAAAAATGTTTTTCATTTAATTTATTAAATAGATTGTAATAAAGATATATTAGATATATGTAAATTATATATATGAAATTATTATTATTATTTAATGCTTAAATAATATTTATATTCCACTCATTCAATTCATAGAGAAAAATTGAAATATCATTCATGCATACCTATGACATACCGTCTCCATGAATGGTGTAACCCATTATCTATATCTATCTTTAATAGATTAATATAACTACCTATATAATTAATATATATGATATTTAAATCATAGATAAATGTTTGTAGATGATAGAACCAGGACCAATGTAAAATGACGAAAATTACAAAAGTAAAATAGAAACTATAAACGATGAAACTATCACCCAAAACAGATATTTTAACAAGGAAATGTTAATAACGATGATATAAAAGTCTCTAAGAAAATAATATATGATATAAAATATATTATTATGTATATTTAGTAGATTTATATTAAATTTATATTTATTATATAGGATTTTCAAATTCTTATGAAGGAAAATGAATCTATGGTATGGGTCTCCCATCTTACTTTTACATCAACGAAACTTATACCATTTACACCACTTATTCCTTTGTGTGGTATATATAATACCCATTTATATTTGTTTTATCTAGAATATAAATATTATAATTGTATATAATGTATCATTTTATGTTATTTTCCCCACTAAGATTATAATTACTAAGATAAAAATGTGTTAATGGTTTATTTTATAATCTCATTTTTATCAAGATTCTTTGTTTTTAAATATCTGATGATGAAATATTTGATCTATCACTCTAAAAAACTCATCAATTTTATTAATCTCTTGTTATTATTTATGTTTTTATGTAATATTTTCACTTTCCTATCTTTTTAATTTCAAATTAATGAGAATATGTCTTTAATAAAATCTGGCGTCATTTCTCTCTTCGGTAGAAAATACTTTTTTCGTCCTAAACCATGTTTTCTAAAAACGTTTTTAATAAAAAAATTTAAGATATTAAAATTTATTTATTAAATGATTTTTTTTAAAAAAAAATTAAATTAATCTTCATTTTATTTTCAAACAAGGTCCATTTGTATTTTTACTAAAAAATATAAAAGGATTAGTTGTTTAACATGGATGACATGAACAAAAATTCCATCCATCATGAACAATCAATGATTTAAATCTTTATATATAAGTTTGAATAATTATATAAAGAGGTTTTTTTTCAAAATATTTTATGAACCCTTTGTTTGAAAATGGGGTTTTTAATATATAAGGGTTATTTTTATTAAAAATGTTTTCATAGATATTTTCATTGTATTTATTTTACTTCCCCAACTTGGTTTTCCACTTTCTCTATTCTTTAAGTGTGGTTTAACACTTTTCGTTAAGAGCCTCAATATATTCCAAACAAAATCAACTGGTTATAAGGATTTAATTAGGATATTTTGGGGGGAATTTACCCCAAGATATATTAATAATAATTGTACATATGTATATAAAATATAGGAGGATGGACCATAATAATAGAAGAAACAAATAAAATTCACATGAAGCATAATAAATAGTAGTATTAAAAATATTCCCAGTGGAATAATACCATATGAATATAAATACACAACAAGTGAGTTTATAAAAAATATAAAAGTAAGGTCTCCCTTGGTAGACCATAACGGTAAAAATATATGAAAAAAATGTCCATATTGATGTAGAGGAACCACTTGGTCCCCTTCCATCCCTCCCATAAAATATAAAAGCACCTGTGATTATTTATTTCTATTTCTCGGTCATGAATTATTACCTTATCTCAAAAATATATGGTATATATGCATCCCGAGGGGGCCATGTAAGGTATGAGTCTTAAATTATTAGTTCACCACCGACATATGCCTATATTACATCCATAATTATATAGTGTTTTCAAAATATAACAAAATGTAAAAACACACACATTTAATAATTAACATGCTCCACTTAATATTAATAGCCATAAGTGAGTGTTTACCTTCTTCGAACAATGCTTATATATATATATGAATCCATGCCCCTAAATATATATTTTTCATATAGTATGTGTGTTCATATGTGTATTTAAAATATAGCGGACCCATGGATTAATGTCCATGCATCACTGAAAGAGTATCATACCAGGTGAACCCTCATGTTCCATCCGTAACCATTCCTCTCAAACCCAGTTAAATACAACACCTCAAATTCCACAAATCAAGTATCCTATATCTTAACAGCATGACCATCAATATGTCTCATTTCTATAAAAAGTCTTCTCAAAAATTCACTGTCTGATCGATAGCCTAATATCTTGATAAATGGGGGTTTCCATTCTTCTGTATGTGATAAATCTCATTCGTCTCAATAGATTGATGTCCTAAGGTATGGTGAAATTCGTCCTCCCATAATCTTAGACCAACATACACAAATTTTATGGTGAGTCTCATCCCCAAATAATGGTCTCACCAATATCTCCTAATGGTCCATCACCTTTAATCATGGATTTAAATGTTTAAAACCTTTTCCATAACTAATGTTTACCACAACACCCTAATTAAAAATATCTACAGGGGCCTCTACTGAAAATTATTGGTAATCACAATCTCAAATGAGTCCCATCTATTTAAAAACGACTCCAATATTGAATCATCTAACAAAGATGAGTGTAAATAAAATTTGTTTACTAAGACACATGATTAGAAATCTCATTCACCAATGACCCTATTGCTCAAATATGATGGTCAGCACCATCCCGAGTCCCATGAGCCTTGGCCTTGGCTTGGCATCCTCTTCGGCACAAAATAATGGCATGTTTGACCTAAACTTGGTGATCATAATCACCCAATGTTTCTCATGACACTAACCTAACCTAAAAATCATTTTTCCTCAGTCATGGTGATTGAAATCACTACAAAACATCTAGCTATTCACGTCATTCTCCCATAGAACAATAATAATCATTGAAAATTGTAATTAATTAATTTAAATAAGAAACTATCTAAACCCAACTAGTTGGTAAAACATAGTAACCCGACATAGAATAAATAAATACACTAGGACACACATAATTGTATCCCATGAAGTTAATTAAAATATTAAAATATACTCATTATTTTATTTAGGGTTTCACCTGGTTAACCCAACATGAAAATCGAAGAACAGAACACATAACACTTGTAAAATTAAGGCTAAATCTATAAACCACAAAAAAAATTAATTGGGTTTTTACAATATAATTTCATCTTTTAAATGTATCTAAAATAAGGGAAATCAGTATTTTAGTCCATATCCTTGTGAAAAGTAAAAAAGAGCTCAAACAGATTTAACATTTCATATAGTGAGATAAATAAGAAATAAAAGCAAGGGGATTGAAGGGCTTTTCACTACACATACAATGAGATAGACATAACTTGTATTAGTGCTCATAAGGAGAAGTGAGAAACAATCCTATGGAAGGGAGGATGAAAGATCTATAACCTATTGGAGGTGTTGTACGTGTTGGGGGAGAAATTAGGGAGAATGGTTCTCTAACGACCTATGTATTTATATAATAATACATTTTCATATGTATTAATATTTCTGAATAAGTTATTAATTTTAGGTTAAAGGGGATTATTTTTCTGATAGTGTACTGTACACAAAATAACTAGTTTCTCTGAAATCTTATGTTGCACACAACATTGAGTTGCACCAAATAAATAATATAATAATATTATTATTATTATAAATGGTAGTTAATGTCTATCCTCGGGAATGGAGAGAATGAATAGTATCAATTGAATTATGAAAATATGGTTTACATAGGTTAAAATAATTATTCTTTGGTTAACAGAAATATTAGAAATGGAAATAAACACTAATTGATTATGAGGGGTGTATTTTTATGAAAACCTATTTCAAAGAGAATAATTGTGTTTATAAAATCATATAAAAATTTATGGATTTTTATTTAATTAAAAATATATGTTATATATTTAATATATTTTTTTAAATTTATATTATACATTTTCTAGATATGATATAAGAACAAATTCAATTTTTGTGATAAAAGATGTATTTTTATAAAAATGCAATTTTTCCTCCTTTTAATGGAGAACCATTTTTATATTTTGTTTTTGACATCTTTATTTATAATATCTAATAAAATATACTTCTTATTTATAATATATACATAAAAATTTACTTTGGTTGAATTGTTTATATATTTCTGGTAATTGTCATGTATTGATTAATAGTAAAAATATGCTGAATTTTAATTGAATACAAATTTTTTCATCAAGATAATTTATTTGGATAATCATACTATTTAATGGTATAGATGTATAAATGGAAAAAAAATTTATCATTTAATACAAATATTTTCATTAAAAGTAATTACTCTTAAAAATTGGACATAATCAAATGTATATATTTTGTTTGTTTTTACTTCATAAAAACACACATTCTACTTTTGAAAACAATAATTAAATTTAACTTAATTACTAAAATTTAAATATTTTTATTTTATAAAAATGTTTTAAATATTTTGAATCATTTGTTCCAAATTGTTCAAGTAGCTACCCTTTATTTTTGGACATGATGAATAGTAACTTCAATAATTATTTTTATTTACCATGGAAAATGGGTAAATTTGGTAAATAATAATAAAAATTTAATATTAAAATAAGAAACAACTATCCAAAAACGTTTCATAATCATATTGGGTGATATATTTTCTACTATGAGCATCCGTAGGCTGAAAATTTTACATTTTGGAGCCACACTGGAGAGAAAATGGCATTTTATAATTTTTTATTTAAAGAAAAATGAAATATAACATAAACCTGTATCATTTAATAATATAATATTTATAAGGGGTTATATAATTGATGTACTCAACCATAAATAGTCATTAGAAATATAAAATGATTTACTACATCATGTTATTTTATTCATAACTTTTATACATTTAAAAAAATTTAATTATGATACATTGATGATACATTTATTGCTTCATTAATAAATGGTTTTAAATAAATGATATTACAAGTATTAAATTAAATTTAATTTAACATTTTGATGTCATCAATTTTTTTTTGGATTATTATGACATATTGGAATTGGGTTAATGCCATTGGTTTGAAGGAATTAGGTTTTTATGAATTTGTGAAAAAGTCATGTTGAATAGGTTCCAAAATTGATATAATTCAAAACATAAAATATAAAATAGTTTATTAAATGATATTAAATTCCTAAAAATATAATATTATGAAAAATGGTAAATATTAGTCAATTATGTGATGAATGGATTTTTGTGGGTCGTTATACATGATATGATAATTATATTAACCCACAATTTGTAAATAAAATGATATCACTATAAGAATAAAATGGATAAAATATGAGTAAATCCAAAACAACAAGGAAAATAAAATATTCGAAACGTGCCTGAAAATTAGAGTATGATGGGTATTCAAACCAACAACATAATATAATAGAATTAAATGAATTTTGACAATTTTAAATTAAAATTTAATTTATAATAACTTAATATTTCAAGACTTTCTTATAGTGACTCTCCTCCTTCTTCTAAAAGGGAATCACCTCTACCCACTAACTCACACCTCTCAAGCCCCTTGTATTGTCTAAATTCTACTAAAATATCCTCTTAAAATCCCTTCCTCCCCTCTAAAATCTTTACCTTTAGAATAAGGCAATTCGAGAAATCATTTTGGCTCAAAGCAACAGAAGTTAACCGATTTAGAGGTAATATCTTCAGTCATGTTTCTTTACTTTATTTCCCTTATTCACTCCATATTCTATTATTATCCATTTATAAACAAATAAAACTAGTATTATCAATATTCTAGGATATTTTTATGAAATTTATTTGAACGGCACTTACACACACCTCCATATAATGGATATAAACATATTGTTTCTATTTACGAAAAACTAATGCCTCATGAAATGATGATTGTTCAATTTTCACCTACAACCCCTCATAGTGGTCATTATGATGGAACTGTATTTATATTATATATATATATATTATCTTATATTTATATTCTCTCTATTATTTTTTATTTTTATTTATAGAATACTTTTATACTTTCCATAATTTGTAAATATGGTAATATCATTTGAAGAAGTAGAGACTCCAACCCCTCAAAGTGATCTGACTTTTTCTTTCCACAAATTGAACTTATAAATGATGATGTTAATGAAATAATGTAACATATATGTAATATTGTAACATCCCAGGTAAATAAAGAATAAATAATTTTCATATTTATTAATATTTACAAATTAAATATTAATTTTATTTTAAAGGGGTTGCTATGTTCGATAGCGTACCCGATACGCAACGATGAGTTTCTTTGAAAATTACGTAGCACACTAGTAATAAAATAATATTATTTTAAATGTTAGTTAACAAGTAGCCGCTGTACTGGCGTGAATGGATAAAAATAACTAAAATATGATTAGATATGTTTTTAAATGTTTATACATTTACCCAATAAAAGATAAAGGCTTAAGATACGGAAAGAGTTCAATTTTAGGGCATATATACTCTAATTTTCACTAAAGGTTCACTTATCACCTTTTAATGGTGAACCATCATTAAATATAGTTTTGATCACTCTTATACTTTATTTTGGACCAAATATAACTCTTCTTTATAATCGGGACATCAAAATTTACTTTGTGTAAATTTTTGGTACCTTTCTGATAAAGATCATTTTTTATGAATAGTGTAAAATGTTGTATTTTAATTCAAAACCTCTTTTTAATCTAATTTATTTATATGATTATATTATTATTTTAATTGGTTTTAAAGTGAAATTAGAAAATATTTTTACCGGTTAATCCAATGGTGGTCATTGGAATCAATTTCACTTTGAAATTGGACTTAAACTGGTGCCAATCTTTTGATACTTATTGTTTCACAAAAACACGCTATTTTTCATGACAGCGGGAATTAAATATTAAATTAATTAATTTGACTTATATGTTTTGAATTTTTTAAAATGGACATCATTTTTGAATTCGGAATATCCAATATAGCTTAGGGTGAATTTTTGGTAATTTTCTGAAAAACTTCAATTTTTGATGAATAGTGAAACCAATAAGTGGTAATCAAAAAACCTGATTTTTCAGTTAAATGAAAGTTTACCACTAATGTGTATTTAATTTTGAAAATCCGACATACATGGTTGTCATTAAGACGTAAAATGTGGTTCAATGAGATTAAAATAATTTTTTGGTGAATAGTAACTTTTTTTCATTAATCACGATTAGTGGTAATTAGTGTAGTTTAAGGTATAAATAATGCTTTAATAATATGAAATGACCTAGACACATGTCTCAACCTTATTGGTTGTGTCATGGCCGACCAAGATAATCCATGGGCCAACTTGGGGACCCCATGGAGCCACTTTAGTTGGAAAATGACATTAATATATTTTTATTTAATGTTAAAGTGAAAATGACACTAACATAAATTGTTTTACTAAAATAATTTTTGAGTAGGGTTACACAAGTCCAAATTTTGGTTATAAATAGTAATTGGAAAGCTAAAAAGATTTCCTACATCATAGTAGTTTCTTTATGATTTTTAGACATTAAATAAATTAAATTATTTATGACATAATAATGATGCAGCGATGACATCATTATTTAACGATTTAAATAAAATGGAAAGATAATGTACAATCTATAAACTACACATGTACAAAACATATTGGATGGGTGGATTTAGAACCCTTATCACCCTATACACGAATTATATCAATGTGGGACCTTTTAAAACCGAAACACATTTTCAAATAAAGTAATATTTCTTTACTTTCCAAAAGTGCCCCTCCTCTCCTCTTATAAAAGGCCCCCACCTCTACCACCTTACACACACTACTCAAGCCTTTGGCTCGGCCAACCCCTGCCCAATTACTCTCTCCACATCCCTCTCCTCATCCTAGAGGATTCCCTTTGGGCATAATCCTTTCAAAGGAAGCCTTTAGGATCAAATCAAAAGGGAGTTACACTTTTAAAGGTAATTCATTCTCTCTTGTTCATTTGTTTTATCTTGCTTCTCCAACCCTCTAAACTCTTTTTATTTACTTCTTTTGTAAGAACACCAGTATCTTAAATATACTAGGATGTTGTTATAATATTTATTTGAGCTAAACTCTCACACAACTACATCAAATGGTTAAAGAACATACGGTTTCCGTGGATGGCGAAATTCTGCCTCCCGAAACGATGATTGTTCAATACTCATTTAACACCTTCAAGGGTGGCCATTATGATGTCACTATTTTTATATATGATATATAATATGTTTATGTTTTCTTTAAGCTTATTTATTTTTCATTTTTGGCATACCTTTATGGTTTCCATTATGGGTAAACACGATATCTTCATTTATGGAAGTGCGGACTACCGCCCCCTAAAAGTGATGTGATTCGTTAATGCCATATGTGGGACGTGTAAAGGATGGATTTAAAGTTATTATATATGATGTTATACTGGAATTATAATATACCTCTATATCATTATTATTTCTTTCCATTAAAGTATGAGATAGAAATGAAAGTAGCGTTCATGCGTACGTACGGCTTACCGTCTCCATGAACGGTGCATTTCATTTCTTATCTCCAAATGTAATGTACTATTAAAATTACATATATATAATGTATATATATATAATTAATGATATATCTAAATGATGAATATAATTCTGGAATTAAAATATACATACCTCTCATTTAGTTTTAATTCCATTAATATGACAAAGAAATGAAAGTAGTGTTCATGCGTACGTATGGCTTACCGTCTCCATGAACGGTGCATTTCATTTCTTACCTCTAAATTATGTAATATTATAAATGCATGTATGTACTGGATATATATGACATATATTATATCTACATCATGAATACAATTCTGGATATAATGAACCTTTGACCAAATTAACAACATGTAAGTGTAAGAAGTCTATTTTTGACTTAAGAACCAAATACCGACAAAATGAACATTATTAACTTAACTGATTACATGATGTTCATAACATGGTATAAAAGGAATAATGAACTTGAAAAAGATTCATAATCAAGTAGAGATTAACTCAAGTTTATTATTCATGAGATTAAAGAACGGTCGAGTCAAGTCGGATACGAGGTAAGGGACTTCGTCTCAATCTCCTTTCATTGAGGCATATTTCGTTTTATACACAACTTTCATTTATACGGTGTATAAACTCCTTTGACTTTTACTTTTAAACAAAAGGAATCTTTTTCTACGAAGCGTTTTACTAAACGAAAAAAAGGAATGTTTTTTTAACGTACGCGGTGACAACGACCTTTTCCGCCGCCGCGAGTATTATTTGATCTTTGACTTCCTCAACAAGCCGTCTTGTTTTTAGAATAAAATAAATACCATATACTCTTTTATGTATTTTGGTATTGAAAATGGTTTTGATAAAGGATTCTATTATGTCAATATATTTATGTTATATTATGATTGAAATGTGGAAATGTTATCATTCCTTTATATTGGTTTTTTTGTTTTATGATTTTATATTGGTACTTGGACATTTTAACGGGTGGTTACGTTATAAACCATATGACGGGTGGTGCCGTGAATACCAGGATGGGTGGTTACGTTATAACCTCCAATGCATTGGGTATGGAAGTCGGCCGTATGCCTATTCCATTAAGTATGTATGGAAATTGGCCGTATGGCTATTCCATTAAGTGATATGTGTGGGAGTCGACCGTATGGTTATTCCACTTAAGTATGTTTATGTCCCAAGTTACCTTTATATATGTTATGTGTTCTTTTTATTAGTTTTATGGTAATCCTTTGGTTACAAAAAGGTAAGTAATGATACTTTATTTAGTGAAGAGTTTTTATTACTTCATAAAGGTGAAAAGTATTACTTTGATAAAGTATACATGGTTTACTTGTTATTTTGATAAACTAACAATTTTCATTCTTTTTGTATCCCTTACTGAGCTTCTTATGCTCACCCCAAGTTTTTTTCGAAATGGTTTTCACAGGACTTAAAGTGGAATAAGGTCAAGGATGGGATCAAGGGAATTTCATGCTATCTAAAACATGGAATCTAGACATCTTTCTTTTTAAGAGTTTTTATTTTATGGAGACTTAGTAGAAGTGTCTACTTTGTAATCTTTTAAGATGCAATAGTTATGTTCTAATTCTCTAAAACTCTAAACCTGAAAAGATCTTCAATGTGAATTATTCATTTAATTCAATATTAAGTAAGGTTTAAGTCTGGGGCCTTATAAATATAATATTATAATGTAATTATAATATACGTATTTTTAATTTACTTTTCATTACTTTAAAATGACAAATAAATGAAGGTTGCATTCATCCGTATGTATGGCCTAACGTCTTCATGACCAGGGCATTTTATTTATTATCAAAAAAATTTAAACACTATTATAAATATATATATAATTGATAGATATGGTATTTAAATCATGAATAAAAATGTTGTGATAATGGAATTTTGACCAAATGGACAATTTGTAATTTTAACATGTTCATTTTTTACTCAAGTACAGAACATCAACAAAATGTCCGATATGAACTCAAATAATTAACTAATTACTATAAAATGATGTAAATTAATATAAAATGAATAATAAACATTAGAAAAATCATATAAAAGTACAAATAAACATATATTTATTATTTAGGAATATAAATAATTAAATAGACAAGTCGAACTCAAGGTAAGGGACTTCATCTCAATCTCCTTTCGTTGAGGAATGTTTTTGTTTATACATGAATTTCTTTTATACGGTGTATAATTATCCCCTTTTTATTTCAATTACATTCAACAGTTTTCAAAAGTAATCTTTTTTCTATGTATTATTTTACTAAATGATAAATGGAATGTTTCTTTTTAACATATGCAACAAAAATTACCTTTCCGCCACTGTGAGAATTATTTGATATTGGTATTCTTTAACAAGGAACAATGTTTTTAAAAGGAAAATAAATACCATATAACCTTTTAACATATTTTGGTATTAAAAATGGTTTCTAGAAATCATTTATTTTATCGATATCTTGAAATAATATATTGCGATTGAAATGTGGAAATGTTATCATTCATTCATGATTTTTTATGACTATGTGATGGTTCTTGGGAATGGTTTACATATAAGGGTGGTTCTGTAATAAAACAATGGTGGGCAGGCCCACAATATCCCGTCAATGTATTGGGTAATATGGTGGAGGTCAATTTTAAGGATTCTCCTAATATATTTAGAGAATAAACTATGATGGGTACTCTAAATGTAACCATGAACGTTACTCCCTATATATGTGTGAATGATACAAAGTAAATATGTTAGGAATGTTAGAAGATACCTTTATGATTTATTATTCCTATGGTTTATTCATAATTCTTATGTTTTCACGATATATATTAAATAGATTCTATTTTATAAGAGAAAATTATGATTTAATTGATTCGTATGTATTCATGGAATAATGTTTTCCTTATTTATTTTATAACTCCTATTGAGATTTTTATGCTCATCCAATTTTTTTTATGTGATTTTAAATGTGTATAATGAAGGGTAAGGGAAAATATGAACTGATGAATATTTTCATCAATAAAATATTTCTTTTTTTAATTAATGATTTTTATTATAGAGAAAAATTGAATATATGAGAATTGTGTACATATTAATATTTGAGATGTAATGTAATAGTTATGGACTAATTCTCTAAAACTATAAACCTGAAAAGATCCTTAATGTGAATATTTGACATAACTCAAGATTATGTAATGTTTAAGGATGGGGCCTTATAGTTGGTTTCATAGTAAATTTTCAGACAACATTAGGGGTTATAAGTTTTTATTAAACACCACGTTAGTCTCTATATCTATTATTTAAGTTAAAGCCATGTTTTATAACTTTTCAGATAAATAAAATTCAGTTACAAATGGAAGGAAGAGTATTTCAAATGACATTCCTATATCATCTTGATGACTTGATTGAAATAATTATTTCAAATTCATGTCCAGAAGATTCTAAAACATTTTCTAATATATCACATACTAGAATGAAATTGTTTGAGTTATTAGAAATGTCCACTATACCCCGATACCATTGTTGATCATTGGTTGTAATTAATCAAATCATATTTTCTCATTTTTCTCATATTTTCAAGAATGTAAAATATTATCAATGCATTTTCTAATATTTTAGATTTTCAAAAGATTTTTATGCATATTATGATTTTGAAAAAGGTGGTGAAGAAGGAGAACCTTGCAGAAGATATTTATATTTGTTCTTAATATATTTTCATTCCACACATACTTATGGTATTTTAAAAGGACCATTGACTGAATGTTTCAACTGAAAATTGGTTCGACTATTTAATAAAAATCATGTGTTATCAGATTTTTTAAAATTATATATTATACATGATTATTTTCCAAAACTATTTTTCTGTGAAAACTCATATGAACCATGTTATTGAAGTTGTATTTAGATGAAGGAATCAAATTATTTTGAAGGATCTCTAATGCATTTTTACTATGCATGGAACTTTAATATGCATGATAAAGATGATAATTAAACTAGGTGGACATTGTGATCATTGTATGATGTTCTTTATATTTGGAATAGTTTTATTTTATTATATAGAGATGAAATAAATGTCAATATATATAAGTATTCATGAATTAATATTCTGAAGTCATTATGATTTTGGATAAAAATGAGTAGTATGAGACAAACATTGAGGTTAAAACATGTTTGGGTTATTTTTGAGTTTTGTAAAAAGGGACAACCTGGAAGATGGGTGATAACTCGTCACTTCTGGAAAGACTGCAGGAATCGAACCCACAACTAAAGGGTGGTAAGGGAGTATCACATAACACAATCCTACATGAATTCCATGGTTAGTATGACTTTTTCTTTTGAGTAAAATTATTTTATGGATCCTGAATAATTTTATTTTGGGTACTTATGTTTTATCAAATAAATATCCTTAGTATAAGAAAATGATTTTTTGTGTAAGATATAAATGTTATTTTAAAATACATTAATAATTTTGTAAACCATATATTCCTAATGAAAATAGAATAATATCAGACTTAATTTGATTAGTAATGCTTGAATTTAATTTAGATAAATCTATGTTTTTATTATGGAAATTTGGTGAATTAGGTGATTTATGGAAATGATTAACCTATCATGGAGAACTTGTGAATAGGATAATTACTTTTATATAAATGACTTTAAGATTATTCGATATTATTCGAAGATAAATATTAATATTTATCATGGAATACTATGTGATGATGTTTTTATTAATTTTGTTTTCAGTTTTTATTTTTATCATTATTTTTGAGGAATTATTTGTGAAATTATTTGTTGAATTTTGTTTGTTGAACATTGGGTTATTATTTTGAGATTATGAATTTTATTTCTATTTATAAACGATTATAATTTTAGGCGATTATCTGATCTTATACTATCCATTATTGTATTGTTTAATATCTAAAGACTGTGAAAATATATGGTTCATTTTCTATGGATTTTGTGAATTTATAGTAGTTTTTTCAGGTGCTTCAGGAGTGACTAATTCATCTGGAATACTCATCTTTTGGAGAAAAAATGAGTTTGTGATAGATATTTATTAAAGGATTAAACACTACATGACATGTAAGTATGTTACCTTACATTATTATTCTATGTAGTAAATTAATTCCTGAACATTATGAAAAATATTTTTAAAAAATTGGGTTTCTATATACTTTTCCTTCTGGAAAATAAAAGACCATTTACACCATAACAAGATTGTGGTTTTCTAGTGGTTTACTTTCTCTTGATCATGTTTTCATTCACTCTACATTATAAAATGATCCTTAGTTTTTCTTTCATATCCATTTTCTCCAACAAGGAATCCTAGTATGTGTTATCTCAAGTGACTTTGTACTTCTCTACCCTTCTTTTGAAGTGATAGTTTTATTTACTCTTTTTCCGATGTGGGATTTTCAATGATGTTTCGAAGCCCAATTTTAAAATTGTGAGGACAGAATTTCCAAATGGTGGGAATGATAAAATGACCCATGTGCATATAGAGTAAATTATTTTCATATCTATTAATATTTATTAATAATAAATAACCATTATGTTAAAGGGTATGCTTTGTCTGATAGCATACTCAACTGGAAATAATGGGTTTGTCTGAAATCTTACGTTGCACACCATGTTGAGTTATACTGAAAAATAATATAAGAATAATATTATTATTTTAAAATTGTAGTTAACTCCTAGCAATTGGAATGATTAGAATGAATATTACCAGCTGAATTATTGAAATATGGTTTACATACAATATAATATTGTTTTTTTGTTAAAAAATTTATTAGAAATGGAAATAAAAACAAATTAAATAAGAGAGATGTGTTTTTATGAGAACTTATTTCCATGAGAATAATTGTGTTTATAAAAACATATCAATATTAATGGAATTTTATTTAATGAATAACATAAGTTATATATAAAATTTAATGTATTAAATTTACCTTATAATTTTTTTAGATATGACATAAGAAAAAATTCAATTTTTTAGATAACTATCATGTTTCTGATAACTATAATGTTTCTGATAACTATCATGTTTCTGATGGAAGAAATTTTAATTATTGTTTCTAATAACTATCATGATTTTCATAATAGTAAAAATACCCTAAATTTTAATTGAAAACAACTTTTTCCCTTAGAGATAATTTTTTTGGATAAATTATATTATTTAATTGTTTTAAGTTATAAATGGAATTTATTTTTATCACCTAGTAATTTTTTTTATTATATGTAATTTCACAATTTAATTGTAAATAAAAACATGTCAACCCTTTGCTAGTTTTTACTTATTCAAAACGTGAATTCTGGTTTTAAAAATGGAAATTAATTTTAAATTAATTACTACAATTTATGTGTTTTTAATGTTGGAAGATGTTTTAAAAATTTGGAATCATAATGTCCAAATTGTGTTAATATTTACCTTTAATTATTTACTTTATGTATAATAACTTCGTTAATTGTTTTTATTTACAATGGTGAAAGGGTAAATTAGTTAAATGAAAGAATAAAATTAATAATATAATAATATAAAAATACCCTAAAACGTGAAATAATATTATTGGATGACATATTTACGACCATGAACATTCATAGGCTGAACTTTTGGAATTTGAGAGTTACTTGGGTGTGAAAATGACATTTTATATTTTTTTAAGGAAAAGGGAAATATTACATAAACATGCATCTTTTAATAAAATAATTTTTATATGGGGTTATATAAGTAATATATAATAATAAAATAGTAAGTATAAATTCAAAATTATTTCCTACATAATGTTATTTTATTTATAAATTTTAGACATCAAATAAAAAAATTAATTATGAATCAATGATCATGCAATGATTGCTTCATTAATAATGATTTCAAACAAATGATATTATAAGTATTAAAATAATTTGAATTTGAATATTTTGATGTCATACATGATTTTCATAGATGTTTATGACATAATTTATTTGTTATAATTCATTTGTCTATAAGTAATAAGGTTGTTATGAAATTTTAAAAAACTCGTGTATCAATTATGTCTAAAATTGGAAAAATTCATAACATAAAATATAAAATAATTTGTTAAATGATATTAAATTAATAAATATTTAATATTCATCCAAATGGTAAATATAAGTCCAATTATGTTAGAAATGAATTTTTCTTGGTCGTTTGACATGATATGGTAATTATACTAACCCGCAATGTGTAAATAAAAAGATATCATTATAAGAACAAATAGTGTAAAATAAGGGTTAAACCAAAACGTTATTCATAAAATAAAATTCAAACATATATAAAAATAATTTTACTAGAGGTATTAGAAATCAAATCATCTTATATTTGAATGAAATGAGTTTTTAAAAATTTTGAATTGAAATTAAATTTATAATAAATTAATATTTTAAGACATTCCTCTAGTGCCTCTCATACCTCTTATAAAAGGGCATCACCTCTACCAACATACTCAAACGTATCAAGATACATGGATCATAAAAATTCTTCTAAAATAACCTCAAAACATCCCTATATTTCTTCTTGAAGCCATACAATGAGAATAAGACAATTCATGAAATCATTTTTGCTCAAATTAAAAGAAGTTACCGGATTTAGAGGTAACATTTTTTTCTCAAGTTCCTTTCCTTTATTTTCATTCTCCACATTCTATGATCTTCTTATTTATTTATTAAATAAATACATGAGTATCCTACAAATAATAGGATTTTTTATGATATGGATTATAATTACACTTACACACACCTCTATCTAATGGATATGAACATACTGTTTCTATGTAAGATGAACGACTGCTTTACAAAACGGTGATTGTCCAATTTTCCCCTACAACCTCTCATGGTTGCCATTATGATGGAAATATATTTATATATGATATATATTATATTTATATTGTCTCTATGATTATGTATTTTTATTTATAAAATTACTTTATCCTTTCCATAATGTGTAAATATGATAATTCCATTTGAGGATGTGCAAGCAACTACCCCTTCAATGTGATATGAAATGTTAATTCCATAAATGAAACGTAAAAAAGATTTAGTTAATGAATTTAGGTAACATATATAAATTATTATATTATACTATAATTATAATATACATATGTATCATTTAGTTTTCATTCATTTAATATGACAAATAAATGAATGTAACTTTCATGTGTATGTATGGCCTACCATATTCATAAACGATGCATTTCATTTATTATCTCCAAATATTATAGAATTTTATAAAAAAATATATAGTGGATATATATGATATTTAAATCACTAATTATATTATAGTTATAATGGACTTTTACCACATGGACAATCCTTAATTATAACATGTTTATTTTTGACTCAAGTACCAAATATCAATAAAATATTCGATATGAACTCAAATAATTAACTAATTGTTATAACATGATGATAAGTAATATAAAATGAATAATAAACTAGAAAAAGTTTCTTAAGAAATTATAAATTAACCTCGGGTTTTTACTCAGCAATATAAGGAATGAACGAGACAAGCCAGACTAAAGGAAAGAGACTTCTACTCAATCTCCCTTAATTAAAGCTTGTTTGTGTTTATACATGACTTTCTTTTATAGGGTCTATATTTATTCTCCTTTTATTTAAATATAATACAATTTTTTAAAAAATTATATTTTTCTACAATGTCTTTTACTAAAAGATAAAATTAATGATCTTTTTTAACATACATAACAACAATAAGCTTTCTGCCACCGTGAGCATTATTTCATATTTGGATTCCCTAACAAGAAATAGTTTTTTTTTAAATTGAAAAATAATACCATATACCATTTTTATGAATATTTTTATTGAATGTTTTTTTAAAATCATTGATTTTTTTAATATCTAGTAATTATATATTTGGATTGAAATTTGGAAATGTCGTCTTTCATTTATGATTGTTTTATGTTTTATGAGAATGTTGTGGTTCTTTGGAATTTTTTATGTATATGGGTGGTTCCGTGATAAAACAAGGGTGGGTGAGCCCAGGATATATCTTCAATGCATTAGGTAATTTGATGGAGGTAAACATTACGGTTTCTCCAAAGAGATTTAGAGAATATATTATGATAGGTATTCTAAATATAATGATGAAGGTTACTTCTTGTATAGGCGTGAAAGCTAAAATATATGTATGTTATGACTTCCAAAAGATAATTTTTTGATTTATGATATCTATGTGTTATTCATTAATCTTATGATTTCATGATGTATATTAAAGAGATTATATTTTATAAGTGAAATGTATGATTTCATTGATTTTTGTATATTCATGGAATACCGTCTTCTTTCCTTATTTCATAACCCCTACTGATAATTTTGTGCTCATCCTATGTTTTTGAAAAAAATCACAGGCTATAAGAAAGGGTATGAAAAAGGAATAATTCATGAATATTTTTATCAACAAAATATTTCTTGTTTTAGTTATTGAGTTTTATTGTTGTTAAAAAATTTGATAGAGCACAAGTGTCTACTTTATATTATTTGAGATATAATGTAATAGTTATTGCCTAATTCTCTAAAACTCTAAACCTAAATATATCTTAAATGTGAATTCATGTCTTAACTAAAGATTAAGTAATGCATAAGGTTGGGGACTTATAGTTAGTATCAAAAGGAAAGGAATAAAAGTTTTTGGGAAATAGAATTTTTTGTTAAACACATGGTAAGTCTCTATGTCTATTCCTTAAAATAAATCCTTGTTTTATAACTTTTTTAGATTAAGGAATTTCAGTTACAAATGGAATGAGGAAGATTTCAAATGAAATTCACATCACTTCCTGATGACTTCCTTGCAATAATTATTACAAAGTCATGTCTAGACGATTATGAAACATTTTCTAACACACATCTCACATTCATGAAATTGTTTGAGATATCAATCACTTCCACTATACCTCTATAAAATCATGGATCAGGGGTTGTATTTAATCAAATCCTATTTTTTCAATATTCCCATATATTCAAGAAAGGTAAATATTATCAAGGTATTTTCTAAAATTTTAACATATCTTAAGATTTTAAAGATATTGTGATTTTGAGAAAGGTGATGAATAAGGAGGCCCTTGCACAACCTATTTATATTTTCATTTAAAATATAGTATTTCAGCACATACTAATGTTTTTTTAAAAGTAACATTGATATAATATATTAACTCAAACTCGGACACACTATTTTTTAAAAATTAGGTGTTATCAAATGTTTTGAAATTATATGCCATGTATTGATTTTTTTCCAAAAATATTTTTCTGTGAACACCAATATGACCCATGTTTTACATGGTGTATTTTTATTAAGGAAGGAAATAATTTTATAGGATATCTAAATCATTTTTATAATGCATGAACCTTATATCTATGTGAGAAAGATGACGATGAAACTAGGTGGACACCATGATCAAGGTATGATGTTCTTTCAATTTGAATAGTTTTATTTTATCATATAGAGGTGAAGAAAAATCCAATATATATGAGACTTCATGAATTAATATTATAAGGTTATTTTGAGTTGGGATGAAAATGAGAGATATAAGAAAACCATTGAGAATAAAACCTGTCTGGGTTATTTTTTAGTTTTATAAAAAATTATAACCTGTAATATGGGTGACAACTCGTCGCATCCAGAAAGACCGTAGGAATCGAACCCACAATTGAAGAGAAAAAAGGGAGCATAAACTACCACAATCCTACATGATGTCCCTGGTAAGTATGAATCATTAGTTTTAGTTAAACTATTTAATGTATCAAAAATAAGTTGATTTTGGGAACTAATGTTTTATAAAATGGATACCCTTCGTATAAGAAACTGATTTGGTGTTTAAGTTGTAAATGTTATTTTGGAAGACGTTTTCAATTTTGGGAGCCCTATATGCCTAATGAAAATAGAATACTTTTGGAATTAATTTGATTAGTAATGGTTTATTTTTATTTTGGAAGAACCTATGGTTTTATTATGTACATTTGGTGTTTTGGATTAATTATGGAAATGAATAACCTATCATGGGGAACATGTGATTAGGTTAATTACTATTATGTATGAGACTTGAAGAGTAGTTGACGTTATCTAATTATAAACATTGTGATTTATCAAGGAAGACTATGTGATCAAATCCTTCTAAATTTTGGATTTCAATTTTAGTTTGGATTATTCATTATGAGGAATTATATGGTAAATAATTTGTTTAATGGTCTTTATTGAATTTTAGGGTATTGTTTTGAGATCCAGAGTAGTATTTCTATTTATAAAGGATTATTCTTTTTGGGGAATTATCTTATCTTATACTAACCATTTTTGTTTTTGATAATTTCTAAATACATGAGAATATATAGTTCCTCCTATGAGGATTTTTTGATTATCTAGAGGTTGATTATAGCACTTAAAGATTGACCAATTATTCTTGAATACTCATCTTTTGTAAAAAGATGGGTTTGTGGTAGATATTTAGTAAATAATGAAACTCTACTTTATAAGTAAGTATGTCTCCTTATGTTATTATTCTATATAGTAAAAAATCCCTAAATTTTATAAAAATGACATTATAACAAAAAAAATTCTGATTACTTTTTATTCAGGGAAATCAGAGGCCAATTTACCCCTCACAAGTTTGTGGTTTTCTGGTGGTTAACATTCTTCTGATCATGTTTTCTATCACTATCCGTCATAAAAAGATCATTAGTTTTTCTTCCATATACATTTTTTCCATCATGTAATACTAGTATGTGTTATCTTGGATGACCTTGGAACTTTACTTCATTTAATTTAAAGTGATAGTTTTATTGACTCTTAATTCGATGTGGTTTTTTAAATGATGTTTCTAAGACCAATTTTTAGATTGCGAGAAAACAATTTCCAAAATGGGGGAATGATGTAACGACCCATGCATTTATAGAATAATATATTTTCATATCTATTAATATTTATCAATAGGATATTAATGTTATATTAAAGGGGACAATTTTTTTTGATAACATATTCAATAAGAAATAATGGGTTTCTATGAAATATTTCTTTGTGCGCAATGTTGAGTTATACTAAAACATAATATAATAGTTTTATTATTATTTAAAATGGTAGATAACTTCTGGACCTTAGAATTTCCAGAATGAATAGTATAAACTGAATTTGGAAAATATGGTTTAAATAGGTTTAAATAATGATTCAATGGTTACCATATTTATTAGAAATGGAAATAAAAACTAAATAAATACGAGGTATGTGCTTTTATGAAAATTTATTTCGAAGAGAATAATTGTGTTTATAAATTCTTACCATAAATTATTGATTTTTATTAAATGGAAAATATATATGTTATATATTCGATATATTAGTTTAGATTCTTATTATTATTTTTCTATGTATGATATAAGAACAAATTCAATTTTTCTGATAAACATAGTATTTTTCTAAAAAATTTGTTTTACCACCTTTTCATGGAGAAATATTTTAAAATTTAATGATTCACACCTTTATATGTCTTATTTAACAAAATAAAATTTATTTTTAAAATGGGGACATCAAAATTTACTCTGTATGAGTTTTTAATATTTTTCTGATAACTATCATGTTTTTAAGAATAATAAAAATATGATAAATTTTAAATGAAAAATAGTTTTTCCATAGAGATTATTTATATTGATAAATAATATTATTTAATATTTTTAAGTTATGAATGGAATATTTTTTTTTATTTCATCCATTTTTTCATTATAAGTAATTTCACATTGAAATTGGACATAAAAAACATGTCAATATTTTGTTAGTTATTTCTTCTTAAAAATAGTCAATCTCGTTTTGACAAAAGGAATTAATTTTCAAATAAATACTATAGTTTCTGTGTATTGAATTTGTAAAAGTTTATTAAATATTTTAAATCATATGTTTCAAAAATTTTAAATAGTTTCCTTTTATTTTTGGACATTATAAATAATAACTTCAGTAATTATTTTTATTTACAAATGTTAAAAGGTAAATCAGGTAAGTAAAGGTAAAAAAATAATATTATAACAATATAAAACAACCCTGAAACCTATCCTAGTACTAATGGATGAAATATTTCATTCCATTATCAATACACAGGCTGAATATTTGGTATTTGGGAGCCACATGGGTGTTATAATGACATTTTATAATTTTAAATTTAATGAAAAGGTAAATGTGGCATAGACATGTATATTTTAATAAAACAATTTTTATAAGTTGTTTTATAAGTGATATTTTCAACAATAAATATTCATTTGAAAGGTACAATTTTCTAATACAACATGTATTTTAGTTATAATTCTTATACATTAAATAAATAAATTTAATTATGATATAATGATGATGTAGTGATTGCTTTTTTAATTCAGGTTTAAAGTAAATGATATTATAAGTATTAAAATAAATGTAATTTGAAAATTTTTATGTCATAGATAAATTTTATGGATGATTGTGACATATTTTATTTCATTTAGTGTCTTTTTTAGAAGGAATTTTTTTGAATTTGTATAAAACTTATGTATGAATAGTGTCCAAATTGACATAATTTAGAACATGAAATATAAAATAGTTTATTAAGTGATATTAAATTAATAAAACTCTAATATTATAAAACATGGTTAAAATAAGTCCAATTATGTCTTAAAGGATATTTTTGGGATGATTTACAAGATATGGTAAATATGTTAACCCACAATTTGTAAAATAATTTGATATCAAATATGATTGAAAAGGGTAAAATAGGGGTTAATAAAAAAATAAGGATAAAAATATATTCAAAACATGTAAAAAATTTATTTTATGATGGGTATTAGAAAAAAAATAAAATTATATTTATATTAAATTAGTTTTCGAAAATTCTTAATCTAAATTTAATTTATAATAAATTAATATTTCAAGATATTTCAAAATTGCCCCTCCTCCCTATTATAGAACGGCATCAACTCAACCCACTAAATCATGCCCCTAAATCCCCTTGTATCACAAAAAATAAACTCAATTAACCTCCCTAAAGTTCAAAAATACTTTTATAATCCTTACTTTGTGCATAAGGAAATTCAATAAAGCCTTTTGGCTCAAATCAAAAGAAGTTACCCTATTTAGAGGCAACATCTTCTCTCAATTCATTTACTTTGTATTCCTTATCAACTCCCTATTATATTCTTATTGATCAATTAATTAACAATAACAGTATCCTCAAAATACTAGTGTATTTTTAAGAGAAGGAGTTGAACTACACTTACACACACCTCTATCAAATGGATACAAACTTACTGTTTCTGTATACAGTGTACTACTATCTCACGAAATGATGATTGTTCAATTTTCCCCTACCACCTATCATGGTAGAAATTATGATGTAACTATATTTATTTATGATATATATTATATTTATATTTTCACTATTCTTCTGAATTTTTATTTTCGGCATACTTTTATGCCTTCCATAATGTGTAAATATGATAATTTCATTTGAGGAAGTACATTCCACTTCCCCCTCAAAGGGATATGACACATTAATTCCATACATGTAATATATAAATGATGGAGATAATGAAATTATGCATCATATATAAAATATAATATTATACAAGAATTATAATATACCTATTATCATTTTTTTTAATCCATTAATATGAAAAATAAATTAAAGTAGCGTCCATACGTACGTACGACCTACCATCTCCATGAACGGAACATTTCATTTATAATCTCCAAATATTATGGAATATTTTAAATACATTTATACTATATATATATGATATTTAAATCATTAAAAATATTTTTTTGATAATGAAATTTTTACCACATGAACAATTTGTAATTCTAACATGTTCTTTTTCAACTCAAGTATCGAACATTGAAAAAATGTCCGATATAAACTCGAATAATTAACTAATTTATTCAACATAATGATAAGTAATATAAAAATGAAGAATAATCAAAAAATATTCTGAATTATTAACTTATGTTTATTATTTAGGAATATAAAGAAATAATGAGACATGTCGGACTCAAGGTAAGGTACATCATCTCAATATCATTCATTGAGGACTCTTTTGGTTTATACATGACTTTCTTTTATACGTCGTATGATTATACCATATTTATTTCAATATATTTCAATTTTTTACAAAAGAATAATTTTCTAAGAAGTGTTTTACTAATCGGCAAAAAAATTCTTTTTAATGTATGTAGAGACAGTGACCTTTCCACCAACATGAGAATTATATGATATTTGGCTTCCTTAACCAGCCATAATGTTTTTAAAAGGAAAATAAATACAGTATTCCCTTTTACGTATTTCAGTATTGAAAATGGTTTTGAGAAAGAATTTATTATGTAAATATCTTAAAATGATATTTTTTTAATATTGAAATTTTATCTTTACTTTATTCTTTTTTATGTGTTTTGAATATGTTAAGATTCTTGTGAATTTCTTACATATATAGGTGGTTTCTTGATAAACCAAGGTCAAGTGAGTCTGAGATAGCTCTCTAATTCATTGGGTAACATGCCAGAGGAAAAATCTTAGGTTTATACAAAGAGATTTTGGGAATATACTGTGATGTGTATTTCATACGTAGCCATAAAGGTTACTCCCTATATAGCTGTGAAATCTAAAAAGTAAGTATGTTATGAATACCAAAATTTACCTTTATGATTTATGATTTTTATAATTTATTTATAAATCATACGATTTCATTTTCTATATTATTTATATTATGTTTTATTAGTGACGATTAATATTTCATTGATTAGTATGTATTCATGGACTAATGTTTTCTTTCCTTTTATTTATATCCCTTACTATGATTTTATGCACATACCACATTTTTGAAATGTTTTTTATAGGGTATAAAGAAGGGTTAGAGAAAGGAGGAATTCTAGAATATTTTTATCAAGAATTGTTTTCTTGTTTTAATTAAAGAGTTTTATTATTGTTAAAAAATTGGATATTGTAGAAGTTTCTACATTATAATAGTTGATATGTAATGTAATAGTTATACCATAGATATCTAAAACTCTAAACATTAAAAGATCATAAATGTGAATTATATACTTCACTCAAGATTATATATTGTTTAATGTTGGTGAATTACATATTCTCAATGATGGAAGGGGAAATTTGGTCATTTTTTCATATTTAAAAACTTTCCCAGTTACTACACAGTTTTGAATACCATGTGGAAACCTTGTAGTTCTTGCAATACAAATTAAATACACCTCTCAAGGTATGGCTGCACTGATTGAAAAATGGTTTGCTAACTATGTGGTGCACACATTCCATAAGGCAGACACCTCACATAGTCTGACTGCATGTGTTGAAAAACTGTGACCCAAATATATAGGTGATTATAAAAATATAAAACTCCACACATTAATGACTAGAAAGGACCACATGGTTTAAAAACAATACCCCTTGAAAATAGCTCACACAGATTACAACGAATGGTGAGACCGATCGTGCGCCAACTATGCACCCCTATCATCCTTTTCTTAAAACTAGGCTTTTAGAGGATGATTCATCTAAAACCCCTTAAATATATTAAGGAACATAGAATGAAATTAAAACCATATTAAAAACACATTGATGTGTTCAACCTATCAAAATTGGGTTCCAATGTCTTGAATTGGTGTTTTTCTGCCTACCAAACTCCAAAAATCAAAATTGATATGAATTTTGACCTACTGAAGTACCCCAGATGTTATAGTCTCCCCGCCTTATAATACATTGTCCCTGAGCTATATGTATTTACCAATATATGGTACTAAAAATTCCAATCAAATTTACATCAACCCATCCAACCCCAATCATTAGAAATGGTCAATTACCCTTGTGGCCTTCCCCACCAGGGAAATTACCTTCCCAGTCACATTACAACCCAAAAACTAATTATTATAATGGTTTCTCTTACCATCCATAGAAAAAAAAGTACTCCCATGAAATTCGATCATTCCTTCACCTCATGAGGTTATCAATTTCTACTAGTTTAATATAGGACACCCATCACGTTGCACATCTCATCAGATACCCATTTTATACACATTCCACTCATGACACCATTAAGTAATGCATCTCTACAGATACTAAAATATAATCCTTCATATTATATATATATATATATATATATATATTAATTATTATCATGTTCATGATTCCTTATCACCTCATACATATATCACATCATACCGATTCAAATATAATAACTAGAACCTAGTTAGTTAAAATAAAACATACGTACACCTCGTGCTCTAAAACTGGTGATACCAAAACAAATCCTCTATTCTAAAAATAATTACATACCTCTAACCATATTAATATCCCTAGTTTTATCTGATCATATAATCTCAACAGAATGCACATGGCATGAAGCCTAACTAACAAAGGTCTGACCTCCCTGTAGTGCTGCACCAACATCCATTTACTGACCCCACTAATGGGTATCACTCTCTGTACCACAACCTCAATGTGTAAATGAATCTTGACTATCATCTCTTGATACCTATACCATTCCTACTACATATCTATGACTCTGAGCCGATCCCTGGCTCCATGCATCTTCAGAATACTTCTTACAAAACATATCTATATGGTCTATTTGGTCGCACACCAAAAAATACTTCAAAACCCGATCACACATGATCCAAACATGCTTCAGATGCTCACCCTAGAGAAACACTATCATGGTAGCACACTATGGTTTAATTTTATAATCTCAGGCCAGAATACCGTAGTTTGATTCATCATAGTTGTTATTCTATCTACTAAAATCACTACTACTAAGCTCACTTTACGCCTTCACCCAGCTCATATAAGAATGATCCCTCATGTTTCCATTCGATTTCATCACCTATAAAATTGTATCAGAGAAATATATTATTAGTAATACGTTTTCTTGAACCCTTTTGTAATTACACAATCCATCTTCAATTATCCTTGACCATGATATGTCAACTCCATCCAAAAGAAAAAATATGAATTTTATGCAAACCATTTTGCATTATCCATGATAGACGTCTTTACTTACTCATGGTTTATAATCTAATGAGATCAATCTTTTCTAAATGTATAATTGGAAATGTGATAGAAGAACATAACCTCAAAATACTTTCATGATAGTCTATTTCGTATACTAGCCTACACATGTGCACCCCACCCATGCATTTCTCTTCCTCTTAACATGTATATGATCAACATCACCCTATGTACTAGGGGTCTCTGAAGCCAATTAAAAATCATCTGAATCAATTTTATCCAATTCTATGATAATCATGTTCCACACTCATCCTAATATAGTATTACGTGTGAATAAAGGATCTTAAGATTCATATCAGCTATGGAAGGATTAACTCCCAAGTCAATACCATATTTGACATGGAACACTATTTCCTAGATCTCCTCATCATGACATGGACCAAAATATACCATCTTGTGTGGATTCCTTACCCACACTTGTGCCTCTGCATGTGGATCACGACAATCTCGATCCTCAAGGACCTCATTCTAACCCTCAGGGTTCTCATCTCACTCACACTCTTGCTGAATCCACATCTCAATCCTCCTAAAACTGAACCATAATTCATCTAGATGGTGTCATGTTAAAGAACAAACACCATGGAATGAAATCCATAATAGTCATAGATATATTGTATATAGGTAAAAATATTATGGGAAGAACATCTCACCCCCCCTATACTCACTATCGTACCAAGTCACATGAAATCCATCCATATGGAACCTTAACTACCAATAACAGGGTTAGTTATCCCATATATTCTAGTGGAATGACCCCTTTTCTAGTAATAAAAGATTCAAGAATCACATATCATGTATATAAATCCGAGGTATCCAAGTATAATTCAACCAAAAAAGGCTAAAAAGGATAAAACTATTTTTTAATTTTTTTGAAACATTAATCATGTCAATGATTACTTATCATAACATCCAAAACATAAAATATTTAGCCTAATATATCATATTAACAAAGATTCATATACTGATCTATTTATGAACCACATACCCGATTTGGCTGAGTTGAATGCCACCAAAAAGGCTAAGAAGGAAAACATTGACTAGATTTTTGTGGACACTTTAAATGGACCAAAACCTATTACCACATTTGAGGATCCTAATTATAATCAAAATAACACATAAACACCATAATATGATCATAAGTTACTATAATGATGCATAATAAATTTCTGTGTTCCATACATGTCCCAGATTCAAAATCTCATAATCCAATTACTTCACATTAATGTGCACCAATCATGGTAAAATCAATCAACTATAAAAATGGAAATCATAAAATTTATTTCCCACTGCTAGAAACTTGGATTTTGCCCTGTTCATGGGGTTGTAGAAACCCAAACATGATATATTTAACCATTTCTAAGAACATAAATTTGTATAGTCTATTATATCCCAAATAGTGATTTCAAAAATACCTACCCTAATACCTTTTCTAGATCCTTGACCTAGTTCTCCAAAGTATTTATGCTCTCAAACAATTATCAAATGGTCCTTAGGCACCTCTCCCCATACAAAAAAGGCTACTAATATTTAGTGTGGGTCTCATTAGATGATATTGGGAAGATTACACCCTTTACAAATGATAATAACAATTGACCATATGTATATATATTTCAAAATAGAGTAAGTACCATACCAATATAAGAAATAAATAAATCTCAGTGAAAATAGAATATATATAGTAGTATTAGTAAAAATAATCCCATTTGAAAATAAATAAAAAATATTTCTAGTCATAAAAAATAGAAAAGAAAATTCACCTTTTCAGACCATATAGGTGTATATATATATATATATTAAAAACAAAAATATGGCCAACCATAGTATAGAGGAATAACTTGGTCCACTGCCATCTATCCAATGAAAACATGGTACATCATTGGTCATTAAGGACTAACTCCCAATAATAAATCCTTATGTGATATCAAACCCATAATGTCTACATACATTCCAAGGGCACATGTGGGGTGTGATTATGAACTCAGTATGCCACACCATGGTGTGCCTATCAGACATCCATAATTATAATGGGTATTAAAATATAATTTAATAGAAATTCACACACATTTGATAATTAATCCACTCCACTTGATCTTAATAACCTCAATTGAGTGTTTACATTCTTCAGGAAACACTGAGATATATATGAATATAATCCCCTAAATATATATTTAGAATACAATATGTGTCTATGAATATTTGTTTTCTATGATGAGGAATAACATATAAATTCCTTCGAGTCCCCTAAAGTGTATCACATTAGGTGAACCCTCACATTCCACCCATAACCATGACAGGAGAACCTCATGCCATACGATACCTTACATACCACCAATAATGTCTCTGTAATCCTAAAAACAGTTCCCTTAATAGGTGTCAGGTCCCTCAAACATCAGCTCAGAAATTCACTGCTATATTAATAGTCCAACATCAATGCATGAGGATTTATATCCTCCCACATATAAAAAAATCTCAATTGGACAAACAAACTAAAATCCTATGGAACATTGATATTCATACTCGCATTATCCAATCACAGAAACTAAAAATATAATGGTGAACCTTATCCCCTAACATATGCTCTTGACAACATCTATCAATGGTCTATCTATATCAACAATGAATTTCCATGGTGATAACATCATCCCTAATTTATTTCCACCAAGAACCCCTAAAATACAATATATTAGGAGGAATACACCCACAATGAGTGGTAAAACCCACCTCAATTGAGTCTTATCTATTAATACACGACTCTAAATATTCATCAGAAAAAACATTTATGCTGAAATCACCAAAATTCCCTAGGGAAACCATCTATCAACTTTCCATTATGACCATGCCGCTCAAATTCTATGGTCACACCATAACAATAAACCTTGTCCATGCCATTATCCTAACATCATTATAGTCTAAAAGTAACGAATCATAATGCCTCATACTAGTGATCAATATCACCCAATGTATCTTAGGACACATCCCATCTTAGAAACAATTTTACCTTAGTACCAATTATTAAAATCACCTCTAAACCGTGATCCATATCTATCAAGTTCTTATGGAACAATAACAATAATAATAAAACGTAATTAATTAATTTAAATAAGAAACTAGCATGACATTCCCATTTGGACAATTCCTTTTACCCAAAACATCATATATTTATAGGATAAGGCATACAAGACAACATCCTATGACATCAATTAAAAATTAAAATATTATAATTAATTTATTTAGAATCTCATGTGGTTGATCCAAATAAGATTAAAATAACACACCCCTAAGACCCATAAAATTAAGGATAATTTTCGGAAACACTTTCCTTAAACTAATAGGTATTCTCTCGTTGAATAATGACTTATAACTCTAGCACAAACTATATAAATCAGGCTTTTTGATAAACTCCATGATAATTGGGAAAATTATTCCAAAAAGATTTATTATTTTTTATGCTGAGATAAACTTTGAAATAAATGAAAAGGATGTAAGGCCATACTACAATGCTTACAATGAAGAAAAATATTTCTTGGGTTGGAGCTCATACAAAGAAGGGAGACCTAATATAAGGTATGGAAGGCAGATATATCCATGTCCTTCTTCAGGTGATTAATATGTGGGAGCATATATGTAGAAGAAGGGTTATTAAAAAAGCAGGAAATTGTTTTTCATTTCGGGATCTTTACAAAGAAGTGAAGTTACCATATGGTTTTGGAGTCTATGCACCAACTGTGAAATGATCACATTCCAAATGAATGAAACCACTTATAGACTATACAAAATGATTGATAAATTGCATGTCAACTGTTCAGTTCTCACCACTCAATGAAAAAAACATTGCACTATCTAGTTGCAAAGTTTGAAAAACCATGCACCAACCATGTGAGTGACTCAAAACACCTGCACGACCAAAAACATTTGACTAGAAGGGGTCACATGGTAAAAAAACCACGAACATTTGAACTAGGTATTTTATGTCATTACATCTCAAACCAATAGAAACTTTTATGGAACTTAATGATCCTTAAAAACCATTTAAAAATTTATTAAAGAGTTAACACTCTTATAATAAGGTTCTGAATTCAAGAATTCAAGTTCTTCCACCCACCAAACTCAATAATTCAAAATGGTTAATAATTTTGATCTACACAAAAACATGGGATGTAAAATTTCAATTAATTATAGAAAAAAAATATTATATATGTTTTACTTAATTGAGAATATGTTGTAATTATCCCATGATTATTATTCCAACATATATATTATAGACATTTTTACTGGGCATGTACTACTTTAAAACCATTCACTATATTACTATGAATTTTTTGGGATTAGGTTTACTAATTAGGGAATGTATTAACATTTCTTACGGTATTTTTTTAATAAAATATTCATGTTCATTATGATTCACCCCTTCCACTTAATGAATTAATTGGACATATTAAGAAATTGGTGGGGCCATTTATTCCCCTTGATTCATTGATATGTCTCATGAGACAAACTATATAGGTTTATTGGTTGATTCATTTCTCATTTGTAAAATCTGTCTTGGAAAAAGAATATGAAGATATGGTATTGATTTCCATCCTTATGAATTCCATCATTATGAGATTACTTATTGATGTTACATGTTTTTATTTCATTAGTTATATTTTTAATGGTTAGTATTCAAGTCCATTTGATTATTTATATTTCATTATATGATCATTATTTATCTTTTACATATTCCTATTAATTTTCATGATATTGATTAAATGGAATGTTTTTCTTTTATTTAACGTTTCATTTTAATTTTGTTTTATGTATTCCAAATAGAATCCACTGTATGCATATTATTATTGAGAATTTAATATCACACCCTTTTTATGTTTCTTCCACCATGATTCTTGGATGGTTATTATGATTGATATGAAATGTTATTATATTTGAAATGATGATGAAAATTAAAAAAAATTGTGTTTGTACATTTTGTTTTCATTTAAACAATGAGATTCATGTATGTATCTAGTTACCATGACTACTATTCAATTTTTTCCTTTGGGTTAAAATTCATTGAATTTGAATAAAAATGTAATAAATTAATAAATGACTCTTTGAAACTGAGGTCAGGTTCAATAGTTTTTTATCAAAAGATGTTGAATAGAATAATTGAGAAGAATATTTAGGAAAACAAAGATTAGGTAACATAACCCTTTGATAGACATTGATGAAAAGTATAGAAGAAAATAGTAATTTTTTGGTATGTTAGAGATTATGACTTATTTCATAGAAATACACCCCTCTGTGGATATAAAAATTGTACTTGGTTCTTGATCAGATGCACATATGGGTAATTACTCTAAAAATGTAACATCATGTTTGATTTGAGCATTAACTAGTATATGAATAGGGGTATTATTGTGCACCTATATTGAAACTTCTGATAAATTTTATTATTATAATTCACATTTTATTTAAAACCCATTAGGAATGGTTTGAATTTTTTTATGATCTGAAAATATTCTCATAGAAAACTTTTTTCATGATTATGATATTATCCATGATAAATTTTTTCAATTTTGGTTATTTGATTCATTAATTTTGGGATTATACATTATGATTCATAGTGTTATTATCTAATCTAGTGTATACCGATGTTTAGTAATGGAGGCTAGTGGAGTGATTGAAAACTGTATCAATTCATGTACCCAGTGTAATGATTTCCCATAAGTAAATATAATGAACCCGGAGTTGGAGCTACAGCTGAAACTGATCAAATTATGACCATATTAGGGAAACTACCACTGGTTATGAGAAATTACCTTTCTCTTATAAAAAAACCTTATAAACCACTATACAGTTTAATAATGTCTGACAACATCATACATCAACATCTTATATAATTCAATGTTACTAAATATACATTTATATATGAGAAATGTATATTTTCCAAAGAGAAGATATTTCTTACTTTAGAAAGTAATGAATGAGATGAGAATAAATATAAGGATTTAAAGTTAATATTCTTAGAAAAATATTTTATTCATGATAAATAAGGGGATTGGAAAATATACTTATTGATCCAAAGACAAAAGGAAGTTAAAAATTATACTATGTATGAAGCCAATATTACAGTGTTAGTAGGGAATGTGGCGGACTACACACATCATACAAAGGGAAATATTGAAGATTTCATTGATGGTATTAATAAAATTCATCGAAGGAAACCAGTACCCCAAATCTTTTGATCATATGATTTCATTAAATCATGTGGTATAATGATATAAGAATAATTTTCCTAGTCTTATATGCAAGATTCATGACCCTAGTAGCTAGATATGGTGACTTAATTTATTAAATTGGCATAGATACATGGAATAAAATACTTATGGGCCGATTAGTTTAGTAGTTTTAGATAATGAGATATATATATGATGTATTTTTTACATTCGGAATAAAAATAAAAACAATGTACATAAAAAAAATAAAATCTCTAACATCCATGAAAACTCATTCAAAGGATTCATATTTATAACATCGGGAAATGAAAAAAATAAGGGTGATCTCAAATTCCAAGTAAGGGTTAAGTACATAAAAATAATTATTTGAAGAATAATTAACATGGAAAGGTATGTAACTGAAAAAAATTACATTCAAGTAACTTTAATGCCTGAATAGATAGGGAATAATCAATATGGAAGGGTAAAAACCTAGAACACAGGCCATTTAATAAATAGAATATGGATCAATTTTATCTAGTGATAATATTAATTTGAAAAAATCGTTGATAGTAATAAATAAACTCTTAATTAAGGTAATTATTAATTATTTGATTTCATGATTGAAAGCATCATTATAACTCTAATTTCAAGACAATTCAAAAGACAGTTTAAATACATCTGATAGAACCCTTTTAAGTTTTTACAACAAAATTTATATCATGAGACATACTAATGCATCGAGGAGAGGTATTATATTGGGTTCCCAACCATTACTAAAGGTTCCAAAAGTTCCACAAATATATAATAATATATTTAATTAAATTATTATGCTTTATATCAAATTTTAGTATTGTGTAAAACATGTCAGTTTATAAATATTTTCCTAGTTTATCAAATTACATTAAAATTAAAAAACATATGTCAAAATGGTCTATCATTTAGGAAATAATCATATACCACATTCTAGAATATGTAATTTTAAGAGAAATGTTATTTCTAATGAAAAATTATTACAAAAATGTGATTGGTTTAAGAGAAAGTTAACTATCATATTAAAAAATGATATTTTAAAATATCATTAATATTTGTAAAATTTCAATTCAAATACACTCATATAAAATGGTTCAATGTGGAATATAACATACCATGAATTAAGACTGAATCATGACATTACATGTCAAAAGGGGTTATATATACACCAAATAAAAGGGAATCTGTTCATAATAATTCTCAATGAAATATAAATTGAGATGAAATTACCATCCTCATAGTTATTTTGTATGAATGTTATTTAAAACATTTTATATTGGTTTTAAACATCATATTAGTTTTTACTATATCATATATGAAACTTTTATAACATATTATCACTTTTTATTTATTAATCATTCATTAATTTCCTTGATTAATGTATTAGTTTCTTGGTTTTCCCATTCATTCATTATTATAACCTTTTTGGTCAATTTTAATATTTCATTGATCCACATTCTCTAGAATAGTAATCCTGAAAATATTATCATATTTATATATCAATTATACTTTTTATACCATTCATGGATTATGGTAATAAAAATAAAGTATGTTACTATCGTAGAGATGGTAGGCCATATATATACATGAGTAACATTTTGATTTTACATTTATCATAACATTATTTGTGTGTGTATATATATATAATCCAAGTGGTGTGATGATTAAAAGATATTTACATTGATTCATGAAGGTAATAGTCTAAACGTACAAGAACAATGAGGCCATCTGTAAGTGTAAAAAATTAAATGTCATATTATATTTATAGAATGGTAAATTTTTCTTGAATATCATATTTATTGAATTTATATCACATATAATAATTGAAATTATTACTTATCTCATTCCTTTTAAACAATACGAATCACATTTCTTTGTGAGGTAGTAGTCTGACGTACACATGAGTAAGGTTATCATGTCTTCTATTGAAGGGAATGTAATAAGTTATATATGTTATAATTAATCTAGAAGTATAATAATGTTATATATATTTTATATATACATACACTTTATATCCATCATAATACAAAACAATGAGATTTAGTAATAGAATGACGAATGACATTTGTTTGTGAGGATGTAGTTAATCATACACAGAAATGATGATATTGTAACACATTTTATGGAAGTGTAGATAGTTTTAGGTCATTAAATAATTTTAAAAACATCATAGTATATTTAATATAATTATTATAATATATCATCATTTTTTAATTATAATTTAAGGAGTTGTAAAAAGAATTAAAATAAATATTTCCTTAAAGTTCTTTTCATATTCTTCAAATATCATCATCTGGTTTGCAATAAATCATTCACTTGTTGGATTTCTATGAAAATAAGTCTTTAAGAATGATGGTATTGATGTTGGCTATTTATTTGGTTTGTTTTTGGATGAGCCAAATGACTTGGGAGTGGTTATGATGTGAGGGGAGTGAGGTCCCTTTTATATTTGATGAGGAGTGAAATTCTTGTAAATACTCAAAAGTATTCACAATTAAGAGGTGAATGTTTCCTAAAGTAGATAAATAATTGATAATTAAAGGTGTGGAGGGATTATATTGTATTAAAACAACTCCAAAACACTATAATGAACATTCCATAAAAATTTTATTTCTTAACTTCTATGTTTACCAATTTTTATTATTTTGAGTTTTCATTGTAGTAACTAATTTTCTAACTGACATAATTTAACCATTAAGACTAAATTAGAGTTATAATAATTAGAAAATTAATTCCCAATAATTATAAATATAATATTTAATATTTAAATTGTAATAATATATGTTTTTATTATTATTTATGGGTCAATATATCCATTATATGATTTTTACTATTTATAGATTATTATATTTTTCATTAAAGAAACATTTTCCCATTAATAACAGATAGGGGATATTTATTATCAATAAAAATCACTAGAAAAAATATGTGAATTTTATAAATTTTTACAAACTTAATAAAATATAATTTATCATACATTAATGAGAATATCAATTTTGGCATTAATCATTAAAAATGAATTTAATTTTTCTGATAATTTCATGGAATTGGATTATATTGTTTCACTAATGTATATAATATTTCATTCATCTAAAAAATAATTTAACACAATAATTCATTCAATTTTCTCCACCTTAAATATTTTTAGTATCATTTATTTTATTTTATTGTTAACTAAAGAATTACTGTATTTATATTTCATGATAAATTAAAGTAAATATTTCATATCATACTAATTATGAAACACTAAATTTTCAAATAAAAATAATTTTTATTTGAAAAGTATATATATATAATATGATGTTTTTTCATATCCCAATGCTTTATAGATTTGATAAGTACGAAACAATTATTTTTTTATTTTTTTCATTACTTAACTTATTATTATGATTATACTCAAATTAAGTGAGTAATGATTATACATATTTCAATGGGATTATTTGAAAATATATAAATTAAATCATTAACAAAAATTAAGGAAAATTTTCAGGAAAATTTTAATCCTATCTTTTTAGTTTAAACCCCTAATGGATAATTGTTTACGTTAACCATAATAATTATTTTTTGATAAATTTACTATTCATTTTTGTCAAAAACAATTAACCTGAAATTTTTAGAAAATATAAATTATAATGAGTTCATATATGGAATCCATTTTTGCAAATTGAACCCATAAAATTTTCTTATTTTAATTTAAAATTAATCATACATATGCTATGAGAAAGAAGGGTTTTAAAATGAAATTTTTTGAAAGATTGAAATGTTTTTAGATCCAAATTCAATAAAAATGATCCTAATTAGATAAATTGGATAAATGGATATATATTTGAACTAATTTTATTTTATAAAAAATTAAGAATAGAATTTAATTGTATAAATAATTTAAATGAAAATGTAGTTTTCAATTAAAATATATTATTTTCTACTATTCATTGAAAAATGAAATATTTCATAAAAGCACAAAAAATGTACCCTAATATAATCTAGATATTATGTTTTAAAAAATGAAGATTATTTTTTCCAATTAAAATTCTAAAAGTGTTAAATTTAATTTTCAATTATTTTTGTAAAGTGTCACTAAATTGTGTTCTCTTTAAAACTAATGTGTATCTAAAGTTTTTTATGAAATTAAATTTAATCTAAAAGAAATATATTTTAACCTCATGGGGTGCTACATTCTTACATCCTAAAAATATTTTTTCCTCAAAATTTCAAGTATATTACCTTCTAAATAGACAAGGGTAGTTCTTCTTCATAATATCCCTTCCTTCCCAATTTTCATCCAATATTTTTTGATTTCTCCAAATTACCATTACAATCTTCTTATTCGATTCATCAATACTTTATATCTAGTTTCAAGAATATATATGAGATATTTCTAGTATGAAAGACCATTTTAAATTTTCTATTTTATCATTTAAGAGTATATACATTGAGTCAGGTATGTACTTTGTTAATAATGACACATGGAACACATCATGTACATTTTAGAGGTTTGTAGAAGTAGACAAATGATAAGCAATAACTCCCATTATTTCAAGAAATTAAAAGGCTATTATGTAGCTAGAACTCATTTTCCATTTCCTGAAAAACCCTATAACTCCCTTCTATAGAGATACTTTTATTAAAACATGATCTATAACTTAAATTTCAATATCACTACTCTAATAATCATCATAAATGATTTATCTAATTTGTGCCATATAAATATGATCCTGAATATCCATTAATTTTTTTTCTTCAATATTTTCTAGGAATATGTCTTTCGTTTCCCTAACTTCATCCCAACAAGTTTGAGTATGACATCTATTTCCATATAATTCTTCATACAGAAAGATTTGAATACATGAATTAAAACTGTTGTTATATGAAACATCTACCAAATATAAATATGATCCCACATACCTTGAATGTCAAGTGAGAATAACATAAATATTTATTTCATTGTTTAAATATTCTATTTATAATGTCCATCAATTTAAGAGTGATTTATGATTATAAAAAAAATCTCAGTATCAAGAGACTATTGAAGGCTCTTCAATAATTTTTATGAAAATACGGGGACCTCGATCACACACAAATGATATAGGTGCATCATGAAAACTTATACATTAATTTATATATGAACATACAAGGAGATAATGAAGTAAAACTTATATCGTGGAAGGGAAATGTGAATAATTGTTTCACCGATCATCAATAACCAATATTTAATTATTATTTCTAATATACCTTCACAGTCCTATGAGAAATTACATGGTAATGTCCTTATATATTCACGTAATAATATAATGTGGTGGAATGAGTCTTCTAGGATGTTTTCTTGAATCATTCATTTGTTCAAGAAATAAAAATATAGACAAATAATTAGTGATTTACAACATTCTATTATCCCACAAAAAATATTCCCTCGAATCCCTTTACATGGTTATGCCTATATAGTGTATATAGAAATATGGTCTACGAACCTCACCTAGAAATTCCCCTTTTATATTAGGTATATATGGAACATATAATATCTTTCCAAATTTCATAACACCATCTTTACAAATGAATTATTCTAATTTCCCACTTTTTTAAAATGTAATTTTAATTTTAAATTTCTCATTATTAGATATAGAATTATTTATCTTCTCTAATAATGATTTTTTACATCATTTGGAAAAATATTTAACTATAATCTTCCTTCATAACTCCCATATCCATATTTACTGGGTCTATGAACATATAGTCCCTCTTAATCCTCATTTGGGTTCGAATTCCTTGATATTTTCTACTCAATGCATATTCTACCTTGTTTTATTTTTCTTGTAGTTAATTCATTGAGAAATCATAATCCTTGAATAACTAGAGCCTTCTCCTTTGAGATAATACACTTTATGTGTATCCTTTTCCTTTTCACCACATCCCAATTCTATAAATATCTATTTTAGAGACATAATACATTGCTGAGATTACATTGGATCAGTATTCCAAATAAATGAAGGGGGTCTTGATTGTATAAGGTGAACCAAAATTAGAGTATCTCATTGTGGGATAGGATTCACAATATGAGAAATGTTATTTATATAATCTGATTAATCTTTCCTAATATAGACACAAATTTCTCAATTCCATCTCCCCCTAATTTTCTTCCCCAGTAGGCCAATATATAATTTTTCCATCATTATTGATATGATTATTTTTTTCTCGATTCCATTTCAAAACAATGGAATATACTAGATTAGAATATAAAATTAAGACTTTTAAATCATAATTAATTATCTCAAAACAAATGAATTACTTGACAGAAGATAATATCATAATCATAAGAATGGTTTCTTTAGTGATATATTTATTTTCATATTGTTTCTAATGGTTTGTAAATAAATTGTGAATTATACTAAGCATATCGCATGGGGGTGTCAGACAAGGTGCATAGTAATGCCGGTTTTTGTACCCCATGTGATGATATGTTCAATCCTAAAGAATCATTTTTGATGTTATTATCCCTAGGAACATCTTCTCCATATCCACATCCACATTTAAAATGTAGATAAGGATTTATTGCATAGAAAAAACCTGTATTATCTACCTCAAAAATATTTAGGATGTTCTTATACAATTATAATATATGAATATCATAAGGTTATGATAAATAATCTAGGTTTTCATAAATATAGTTCCCATGGTTTATGTTAATATTTATCTTATACTAATAATAGTGACCCTGACCCCTGTAGACCATAGCTGGTTCCATACAATATTACATTGGCAGAAATACAAGGAAACAAAACCCAAAGGGATAAAATGTTTTAATGTTTTCGATAATTATATACATAAATAATACCAATTTTATGATGGTAATATAAAATAAAACATAGTATATAACAAAATAAAATGATCAACATCCTTGAAAACTCATTCAATGAATTCATCTTTTTAACTCGAGGAAAGTAAACATAATAAGGTTAAGCTAAAATGCTCATTAAGGATTAAGTACAACGAAATATTTCATAAATACATAGAGAATAATAAATATGGAATGGTACATGACCAGACATGCATTCCATTTACATAACTTCATGGCATGGATATATAATTTATAATCAATATCGTAAGGTAAATATTTTAAATTCATTCCATTTAATAAATAAAATGAGAATTAAATTTATATAGAGATAATATAATGGTGAAAATATCATGGATAGTAATAAATGAAATATTAATGAAGTCAATGCTCATTTATTAGGCTCCATGATCTTAAGAATTGTTTTACCTTTTCTTTTAAGTCCATTCACCAGTGAGTTTAAATTCTACAGGTAGATACCCATTTTATACTTCAAAATTAATTTATATCATGATACCAATTGATGCATTGATGGGATATATAATACCTACCACCACCCATAACATCAATTCCAAATCATTCCTCATATATCTAATAATCCATATAATTAAATAAGTATTATTTATTATCAAGTAGCTCTAATAAGTAAATGATGATGATTTATTAATATTTCCATAACTTATAAAATAACATTAAAAGTAAACACCATATACTAAAATTTTATACAGTTTAGAAAATAATCATATCCCTCATTCAAGAAGAAGGATATTTATGGAAAATTTAATTTCTCATCAGAAATGTTATAAGAATGGGATTATTTCAAGAGAATGTTAACCATCACAAAATAATTGTATATTGAATAATAAAATTACCAATTTTAAATTTTTATGTTTAATACCATTGTATGAAATGATTCAAATTGAAACAAAAAACCCATGAATTATGAATAAATAATGATATTAAAAGTCAAAACAGTAGTATATACACCACATTGATGTGAATTGACACGTAGTAAGTCTTAATGAAAGATAAATTGAGAAGAAATTCCATACCTCACATTTCATTTTTGGTGAATATTTGTTAACCTCATGTATGGTTGTTTTTGACATTATATTAGTATTTATTATATTATATATTATCCTCTTATCACATATCATCTCCTATTCATTGATAATCATTTATTATTTCCAATGTTTTTTTGATAATTGCTTGGTTATTCTCATTCATGCATTATTATTCATGTTCTAGTTATTGAGAATAATATATAGTTCCAAAATATTCAGACTAATTACCATGAAATAATTATCATATTTATATATCAATTATAATTTTAAAACCATTAATAAATGTATATTTTTAAAATGATGTGTGTTATGATCATGAAGACGATAAAATGTATATAAGCATGAGTAATATTTCCATTATTCAATGATCATTTTTGAGAGGATTTAATATTTCTATGAATTTATTATACATATTTAATTATGAAATCAAATATACCTTGTTAAATTCCTTTTAGTTGTGGGATACTATAATTTTTCTCATATATACGGCGTACTACAACCTTGAGAAATGTTGTGGTTCGTTTTTTACTTAATTTTTGCACAGAAGGTATAAATGATTATGTTAATGAATATATATAACATTTATTACCTAAAAATACTTCTTTAAATATAATATCTCATATCTATTCTTACCATCTAATCTGTTGGAAAACAATTACGTTTCTCATGTGTACGCATCGACTACCGCCTCAATATAGAGATTTGAAATGTGTTTCCTTTTATTTTTACATGGATTGTAATAACAATGGATTTGAATTATATAAATAAAATATATAATATAGTTATTATTATGTAATATTTAATTCATATTTATTTAATTTTCATTCCATCATTTAAGATAACTGGAAACATCATTCATGCATACTTACAGCTTACTATTTAATTAATATTGTAATCCAATTTCAATATCTAAATTTTATAGAATAAAAAAATAACATATATAATAAATATATATGATATTAATATCATGTTTAATAGTTTTTTTATTATGAAAACACTATCATAATAAAAAAATAAAATTTTCAAACCCAAACATACAAGAAAAAGGAATCAATTCTGACTTTAAATACTGATTTTAACAAAGAAATGATAATAAACAGGTGATAAAAGACTACAATTAAATAATAAATTTTATAAAATATATGATTATAGATCTATAATATATTTACAACAAACCTATATTTATTATACTATATTTTTTAACACATATGTAGTAAATTAGACCTATGGATAGGGTTTCTAATCTCACTTTTACTTCTGTTATACATATTCAATATTCATCAATTATTCCATTATGTAGTGTATATAATGAATCTTTTTATAATTTGTATCATTAATGTATGTATCTTAATGGTATATTACATTTCATTTGATGTTATTTCACTTATGGTCCTTACAACTCAAAAGATACTAATTGGTAATAGTGCATTTTATAATCTCATCCTTTATCGGATTTGTTTTTCATAATTTTTTTGATAATGAAATATTAATGTAATATTCTTATCAAATTCAAATTAGGACTCTTTTTTATTTTATTGAAATTGTGAAATGGGTCTTTTTTTAACATGTATGGAATGAATAGATTTCCCCACCATAATGATCACTCAACCTTTAAGAATCTTTTATATGTTTTAATGGTTAATTTACAAGAATATGTTTTTGAAAAAAATGTCAACTTTTAGTTTTAAATGGCGATTTTAGTATGTAAGGGTTATAATCCTCAGGAATTTTTTAAGGAACTTTTTCATGGTATTTATATTCCTCAAAAACATTAACCCTCTATTATACAAATAATACATTGGGAATATTATGTAAAGACATCATACTAATTATTTACCTAGATGTATTATTAATAACATGAATGAGGTTGTACTATTTTGGGAAAATTCCTCAAGGAGCATTGAATGGTTTAAGATTATGATTATTTATTGAGGAACATATTAATGTATAGTATGATACATTTTAAATAAGAATATTTATGTAGATTATGTTTAACAATTTTCATACAATGAATTAGTTGGACTTTATACGTGTTTGATAGAGGCTGATATAGCCCCTTTAGGCATCAGTTATTCCTAGTAAGAAAACTAGATCAGATTTTTTCTAGAGACCTTATATATTTAGGAAATATTTTTTGGAATGAGGCCTTGAATTTATTGATATCATGTATGAAATTATTCATTACCTAATTAAAATAATAGTTTTTAATTGTCCATATGATTATTTGATTAGTTATAATATTAACTATTAACATTGAAGATCATGGGATTATTAATATAGAATTATTTTCCATCATTTATTCCTAGAATATTGTTCATTATGTTAAATTTATTGATTAAATAAAATGTGTTCCAGTTATATAACAATATAAATTGATCAGTTATTAAGTATTCATGATACCTTCTACTGTTGATATACTCTCACTTAACATTTGAGATCACCCATGTTTTATGATTATTTCACCACTATTCCATGATGAGTATTATAATTGATATTTAGTGTCATTCTAGGGGGAATAAAGTTTCACTTGAATAAACCATTTTTTTGTACATTATATTCTCATTTGTAAAATATGATTCATGTATGTATCTAGTTACCAATATTAGAAAACTATTTCATTTCTTGGGATGTGATAAATGGATATTATACCAATGTAATTAAGTAACCACTGACATTATAAATTTAGATTTAGGGTCTTTACATGTGTTCACTTGGATTTCTATGCATAATCTTTTAAACATGGTCCCTTGAACTTCATAATC
This sequence comes from Viscum album, assembly GCA_963277665.1. NCBI lineage: Eukaryota > Viridiplantae > Streptophyta > Magnoliopsida > Santalales > Viscaceae > Viscum > Viscum album. The sequence continues at coordinate 1,127,119,553 of OY728128.1, read as the reverse complement.
CTTTGTAATTTTTCAGGTGGTAGGATTCCTCATTCACGTCATGATTAACCCTTTTTATTGTTTTTTGTAGAAAAAATTAAAAAATTAAAAATACAAATATCATTAGAAATAAAAGAAATAAGGTTTCTAGGAATTAATATTAATATATTATTAACTATGCCAAAAGTGTTACTTATATCATATAGGTAAATAAATTTAACTATTTAAATTTATCTTTATCAATATAGCCTAATTTTTTTATGATTATAAGTGATATTTAAATAATATTTTTTCTCAAAAAATAGTTTATTTTCACATTTATCTAATACTAGTGTATATTTACTAATATTAACTACTTTTGATTATAATTTTTAGAATATATTTTTTGGAAACAAAAATAATAATTTTAGTAAACAATAACACTTATTTCCCATTTCAAATAATATTTGTCAAATAACATAACATATCCATATATTAAAAGTATTTATTTTTGTTTTATTAATTTTTCAAAAAATTGATTTAATTATTTAAAATATTCCAAAAAATTTGGTATCACGGAACTACTATTTTGACAAACATTTATATTTGAATATTTATCTTGAATAGAACATTTTTACTATTAGAATTTATTAAAAAATGTAACTGAATCATATCAATAATAAAACATGTGTCTTTTTTAACAAAGTTTTTTATTTATAAAAAATTATTACAAAAAAATATAGTGCATAAGTAATCCACAAAATCAATGAATAACAATGAATAGAGACCCTAATAATCAACAATATTAATATATTTACATTGAAAATAGGCTCTAGCGAGAGGAGAATATCTCCACATCAGACATATAACTCCTATTTAAATCAAGAGATTTAGATTAAATATATTTTTTCCTACATCTATGGGTGATGAAGGTACCCTCCTTGTCCTTCATAGTAAATGTTATTTATCTTTAATAGGATATTGAAATGAGAAGATTTTTTGTTGAGTCCATTATATTATATTTGTTTATTAAACACCTTGTTTACAAAAAACATTTCATTTATATAATAGGTTGGATATAATTTTAATGATTCATAATTAGATCTACACAATAATGATATTTTTTATTCTATTCAAATAATTAACGAAAATAATCTTATTTTTATCACATGAATGATAAAAAACTAAATTTTTAAATTATTCACCTGATTTTAAACTATTTTATTTTCATAACATTTCTCAAGTACAAATTAGGTATCACATACCATTTAAAATAGGTTAATTTATTTTATAAGACTCTGATACATAACATTGACACTATATGTATATTTATAAACTCCTTTAGATATATCTAATGATTCCATCAAAAATTTGGAGTGTCCTTCTCTCTTGAATATGAATTTTTGATTTAATGACCTTGAATAACTATTATAGAGAACCTTTATATGAATATCTAACTAAAATATCCTTAATTTTTTTTAGAAATTTTACCTAATATTAACATACCAAAGTTTAAATATCCAAGATGAATGTTTATTTTCAATTGAATAAGACACGTGGTGAAATGAAATTGTGTCTTATGATTTATTTTTCATTCAGTAAAACAACACAAGAGGGTTTGTGTAGTAATAACATAGTCAGATTTTTGTATAGAACATTACAATATTCCATAGATAATATTAATCCATGGAATTATATATTGTATAAAAACATAAAATCGAGGATAATAATTTCATACGGTGGGATATTATATCATCATACCAATATAAGACAATTTGTTTTATTTTTATATCCACTCTATTATGAAATTTTATTCCCTATAATGTAAATACCCTTTCTTGATGTACATGTAAATTACATTAATTTTTCAAAGTAATTAATACATAACAAAAATATATTCCCAAAGGATGTATTAGTTTAGTGTCTTTTGAATCCTAGAACATAATCTTCTAACTTCGTGAATGATCTTCAACATATTCAATAAAGATCATCCCTATTTGTTTTTCTATCTAAAATCATTATTTATATCTTGTGGAAAGGAAAAAATAAAAAGGTTGAGATAAAATTCTCATAAAGGGTAAACATTGAGAACATACAACAAACCATTAACATAAGTAGGTAAAAACATGAACATAATGTTTAAATATCAAAATTGTTAGTCATGAAATAAATCATTGATATATGTATTCCATTGTTTATAAAGGAACATAACCATGATAATATAGAATTGCAATTAAACATGGAATTTTGGAAAACAAATAATCAAAAAATATTATTTCCATAGTAACCAAAGAATTTCTTCTAAGACAATTGTAGTGGAAAATTTCCATTACTGAACCAAGTTAACTTGTCAATCCAACCATGTATTATAGAACATCATTTAATTACTGTTGCAACCATGTATTAGTGAAATATATTTACTTTTTTTCCAGTTATCTTTATCTCATGATATACAAATCATTACCTAACGAATTGGAGGGATATATAAGTCCCACTCATCTTATAATGAAATAATTCTTACATATGCCATAAAAACATAAATAATTTATCATAACATAACCCATGAAATAAAATAGGCTTCAAAAACATCATTCCATCATAACTTAATCTATATAAAATATCATTCCATCATTAACACAATAAAATCATCGTGATAACTAGGATAGAAACATAACACTATTTAAATAGAGTCATCTTAAATAGAAAATAATTTCTATAATGCACTTGAAATTAATACTTGATTAAAATATCTTTTCTTCTTCAAAAATGTTTTATTTTCTCAAAATTACGAACATGTTAAAAAGAAAATAATTTATTTGAAAATAAACTTAAAATAGTGCAGAAGAAGCAATATGAAAATAAGGAACCATTTAATGTTAAAAATCCATTCAAGTAATATAAGTTAAAAAAACATTATCCTTTTACTTTTTCTCGAGAAATCAATACTACCTCAAATCAAATAAAGACAAAAGATTCCTTTCATACCTTTTAGTAAAAATTAAAAAAGTGAAAAATTAACATTAAAAAATTAATAATAACAATAATATTATTATTATGTACTTGGGAAACATGGATGTGGATGATAAATATATCCCCGTAAATACTTGCATATAAACAATCTCGAATAATAATGTGATTGAAAAATTATCCCTAACCTTAGGTGGGATATGCTTCTTATGTATCTAAAACTCATGTATAGTTGGTTTAAATATATTATTTTCTTGTAATAGAACCCTAATAATATTTATTCTATCATATATGGTTCACGTATGACATCATATTGGACATTTATTTATCAATTCCATGTTAAAGTAACATTTGGGGTAATAATCATTTTATTTATCTTACGTGTTTTGACATGTTATTATTGATCATATTACTTGGATCATGATTTAATTACATTAATAATGTAAAAAATTATTTATATATCATATATATTTAGTGTCTGAATATATATAATATATATATAAATGAAATTGAATACATCGTTCATCGAGACAGGTGGTCGTATGTACACAATAACGTTAATTATGTTTCCTTATTAAATTTAATAGAAGAAAGTAAAAGATATATATATATATATTCATAAATAAATTAGAATTATGTTGTCATATAATTAATGATTATTTATTATATATACTTTATAATCATTATTGAATGGTAATGTGGATAATGAATATATTCGTGTTGTGGAAACGGTAGGCCGTATGTATGCACGACCGATGATATCATTCACTTAATGGTTAAATGGTAAGGAATTTGATTGTATATTAATCATATATAAAAATTATCATTTTATATAAATTATTTAAATCCATTATAGTCATCATTATACCAATTAAAATTATGTATTATTGAATAACAAATTACACCACGACAGAGAGACGGTAAACCGTACATACGCATACATGGTGATATTGTTAATCGTTAGATAAATAAAAGTTGGTATAATGTTTTAACATAATTATAATAACATATAAGCATTTATAAGATATTATATTTACTACTTTATTTTGGGAACAAAATAATAAAATAAAATAGATTAATAAAATAATTTTGAAAGTGGTGATAAAATAATTAGCTTTTTTCGAGTATCTTCTTTTGATTTGCACTAAAGGCCTTCCTTGGATGTCTTTTAGCCTAAGGTGAGGCATTTATGTTGAAAGAAGGGATATTTTAAGGATATTAGGGATAGTTTTGGTCTATCCAAAGGGATTTGGATATGTGAATAAATGAGAAAGATCAGTGTTCTTTTATAGGAGAGGTAATGGGCACTTTAGGAAATTATTGAAATATTAATTTATTATAAATTGATTATCAGTTTATAGTGGTCAAAAACTCATTTATTCATAGATAATATAAAGATATATCTATATCTTCTCAACTAATAAAATTTATACTATTTTTGATCTCATTTAAAACATTATAATTTTGATTTATTTTTATTTAGTATAATTAATTTTATTTACTGTAATAATATTTGAAATATTAAATAGTTATTAATATTTACTTATGTGTTTTAAATTAACAATAATTGGATTCGTTATGAAATTTTAGACATTATAATTTTTAATTTTTAATTATTGAATATTTTTTTATTTTTAAATAATTTTATAATATGTTATTTTATTTAAAATATGAATAGTGTAAATTTTAGAAGTATTCCATTATTTTAATTTAAATAAAATCCACACAGATGATAAATTAAAACAAAAGATATTTAATGCACTTCTAAAATTTAACATTCACATATAAAATTGGTGGATCAAATTAATTTTATCTTATTTTATTTCTTTTAATATTTTTAACACCATTTACATGATATTTCAATTAATAAAATAATTTCTACATCACTATTGTGTCATCAAAAATAGTAATTATTTAATGACTAAAAATTATAAATAATTTCATATAATGAATATAATTTCATTAAGTTTCTGAAGACTATTTATTTTTGATGTTTAATCATTTTTATGAAGTCATTAAAATTATTATATTTATAAAATACAAGAGAGTGACATGTTGTTAGTTTATTTTGTTTTAATAATAATTACATCACTTTAACAGGAAAAAGTTCATTAAATGAATCAATTTATACCCATTGGTGATATGTGTATTACTTTATTCATTCTATATTATTTTTTCAAGTGTTAGGGTTATTTTAGTATCATTATCATATTTATTGTTACCCTATTTTACCCAATTTACCTTTAACTATGGTATATAAAAATAATTGTTGAAGTTAATATTAATAATGTCCAAAAATAAAATGTATCTATTTACAAAATATAAACATTATTATTTTCAATATGGTATACATTTTTCTAAATTCAAAAATATATAATTAGAAGAAATTAAAATTATTTCCCGTTTTCAAAACCAAAAAAGCAGGTTTTTAAGAATTAAAAATAATCAAATGACTGGAATGTGTTTATGTCCAATTAATAGGTTAAATTACATCCAATAACCAAAATTAGATTAAATGATATAAACATAATCCAATTACACTTAAAACAAATTAAAATGATAATCTATCTATATAAATATATAACATGTAATGGAATTTTTGAATTATAATGTAGCATTTTTCAATATTTATTAAAATAAGAATTTTATTATAAAAAATTGAAAAAATTCAACCAAATTAAATTTTTATGTCCCCCTTCTAAATAATAAGTTTATTATGTCAAATAAAACTTAAAAAATTCTAAAGAATGATATTAAAAAAAAATTTATCCGTCAAAAGGAATTGAATCATTTTTAAAAAAAAATTGCTTCTTTTATCTGAAAAATTGAATATGTTCTTATATAATATCTAGATAAAATATAAGATGAATTTAAATGGTAACATTTAATATATTACTTATATATTTCACTAATAAAATCCATAAAGATCTATTATATTATTTTTCTAGATTCATATATTTTCATTTAGAATGTTTTTTCGAAGGAATTAAATTCTATTTATACCCTCCATTATAATGACAAGGATATAATTTTTATTAATCACATATAATCGAATTTTCTGGAAATTAATTATATCAAATTACCTTGAAATTGTTTTTAACCCAATCCATGAATATTTTTTCATATACTTCATGCATATACGGTGTAGCGTATAGCACAAGCTAATATTGATGTGGTGTACAACACATGAAATTAATGAGACTAAAAATAACATTTCTCATAAAATCTCATGGTGAAACATTCTACCTACATTAAATGAATTTCACCATCAAAATTAATTGGGTATATGAAAAGTTTAATAGTTTAATGTTTCATTCATAGAAACACACATCGAAAAAAGGAATAATAAAAGTTCATTTTAGAAAGGAAAAATATATACATAATAAGTTACAAAATTTACTCAAAACTAGGTTTAATTATTGGAGGAAATAGGTGGGAAGTGAAAATATGCATATGGATGAAAAATCTAACCATCAATTTTTTATGTATTGTGACAGAGAAAAATATTTGGAGAATTTTAACAACTAGAAAGACATAATCTATGATGATTTAAGGGACCATCTGATTAATCAGAAAAGAATGTTCTAAAATAAAATTTTTGGTTTTCAATATCCTTTCCCTGTAGTTGAATAATTCTATGTCAGACTAAATACATACTATATTTTGGTACAATCTCATCATTGTTCGTTCCTTGAACAATTTCGACTTCATCAATAATTTAAAAAATGAATGCTGAATTTTTCATTCTTGAAGTGTTAGAAGATCACGCAATAGAATGAATTTCCATTATATATTTCTCTACAAAAAGGTTAGAACATGTAATCAAATAAGCATGAGTCTACCTATTATGAGGTAAGTCTTTATTCTAACTAATTTCATCTGAAGTTTAACATACACATTCCTTAAATTTATAACTTTAAATTCCTTATAAAATTTGAAAATCCAAAACTACAGAAAATGGTTCACTTACTTGGATAAAATTTATCCACCAAAATCATAAGGTATCTCTGGTTGTTCACCTTCCAAAAGTGTGAACACCTTCATCTTGTATTCTCTTGATTCATGGTAACAACCTGAATTATCATATATCTTTATTGGAAACATGAATGTTTCCTAGTTCCAAAACAAAAAGGATTATTCCTCAAGTCCAAAAATGTTTTATATTTCATCCATGATATAATAACCCACTTATTGAAAAATCCATAATTAGTTATCAAGAAACATTCTTTATCCAATTTACTTATTCAAATCCATCATTTCATTATCCAAACATCATTACCATAATATAAGTACCATATTGAGGGTTATCGTTCCCTTTTCATATGTTCTCCAAATATATCACCCTACCCTTAAATCACTTTTTTATCCTTATAAAAATTCAATATATCCATTCCATTCCTTAATGAGAAACATATACTGAAATATCTCATATATTTCGGGATTCATAAAACATAATATTGTATTTTCTAAACATATTCACCTACATCATCCATATTTTTTATTAAACCATTACTCAGGATCAATCATCATTATCTTTCATAGAATTTGAAGCATTTATTATGGTATCTAAACAACAAGAATCTTAGATTTAATGTAAAAATAATGTAAGTAAATCACATAACTTTCATATATTGTTTACAGTCTCTTTATCCTCATCAGTATGACCAATACATATACAATCCTCATGATTGAATTAATGATATTTCCACTTAGTAATTCAATCTCCATAATTATCATAATTTCCACATTTTAAATATTCAATGGTTAAAAATGTTCTATGTAGTTTTGGCCATTGACTAAAACCAGAAATCAAAGTGTGAGAAATACATATAATATATTAGAAAAAGATAAGTTTGTTAAATTATTTATAATATTTTAATCTATGATATCTTCAATTGAACCATTGTTTAGACATTATTATAACAAAAAAACCTAGGATTATAACCTATAATATACTTTTCTATAGGATATCACTAAAAATATTATTAGAAATATCTCTAGGGATATCACTAAATTTTTCACATTCAAGCTTCTAAAGGTAGACGAAACCTTTTCTCTAATACAAACTGTAAAGATAGAATATTGACGTACATGGACAAAACATTTTTTTCTGAATAATTAATTCATTACACAAATATATGCCTAATGACTATATTAGTTTAGGGTCCTTGGAAATAGGTAACAAAATATTGAGTCATGGTGAATGATCTTCAACATATCCTATTAAGATATTTGGAATTTGTTTTCCTACCTAAAAAAATTATTTATATGATGGGGAAAAGAAAACATTAAAAAGGTAAGATATATATATTAATATTTTTTTTAAAAAGGGAATTCCCGCGAGTGGCCTTTTCGAACCCTCCCTACTCAAGAACCCCCCCTCCATATGAAGAGGTCATCTAGAGATGCCCCAGCTGGGGAGGAGCCGTTGTAAGCCGAGATGACAGTGCGTCCCATGGTGAACACCTCGATCAGCGATGGTTCGTCACAAAAAGCCATCAACCAGGTGAAGTACTCCCATTCTGCCCACCCAGTGAGACACCGGGTGACCCGGCAAGACGAGTGGTACATGGGAGGTGGAAATTAATCTTGGCAGTACGTAAGGCATAGATCATAAAGGGACATTATCCATTGTAAAATATCATTGGCATAAAAATTGAATTGGGGAAAACAAATAATTACATAATATTATTTCTATGGTATCCAATTCATTTCTTCCAAGACAATCTTTTTGGAGAAAGTACATTACTGAACTGTGTTTGCATGTCATTCTGGCCATATATTATCAAACCATATTTACATTCCATTCCATTCATGTATTACTAAACTCGATTTACTTTTAATTTTAGTCATGACTATATCATGTGATATAAATCATCACAAAATCCATTGGAGGGAGATATAGGTCCCACCCATCTCATAACGAAATCATTTATAGATGTTCCACAAAAATATAAATCATTCATCATAGCTAACCCAACAAATAAAATTGGATTCTAAAACATAATTTCATCATAACATGATCAATTAATATAAAATATCATTCCATATTTAATATAATAATATCAATGTGATAACAAGCATAGAAACATAACCCTATTTAAAAAAGAATAATCATAAATGGAATCTAATTTTGATAAAACACATGAACATAATACTTGAAGAAAAATATATTATCTGATTCCAAAACATTTTCTTTTCTCAACATGTCGTGCAATTTTAAAAGAAATAATTTTAAATGAAAATAAGCATGAAATATTACATAGGACGATTAATGGAAATAAGGAATCAGGAAGCCATAAATATCCATTCATTTCCTATAAGATAAAAAATTATCCTCATACTTTTTCCAGAACAGTCAAAAGTAACTCAAATCGAATAATGAAAAAAGATTCCTTTAATACCGTATAATAAACATTCACCATTGGGAAAAAATAACTCCAATAAATGTTAGAATAATATAAATAATATTACATACTTATGATACATGTATTTGGATGATAAGTATTCCCCATCAAATAATTTCTTATAAATAATCTTGGATAATTATGAGATTATAAAACTATCCCTTACCTTAGGTCTGATATGCTTCGTAGGTATCTGAACCTCTTATATAGTTTATTTAAAAATAATATTATCTTGTAATATAACCATAATATTATTTATTATATCATATATGATTCATATATGACTTTATATTTCCCGTACATTTATCAATTCCATGTTCAAAAAACATTTTGGGTAACAATATTTTTATTTATCGTACGTGTTTTGACTTATTATTATTATTATTTATTAGATCATGATTTAAATACTTCCATAATATAATAAATGAATTATATATCATATATATTCAGTATATAAATATATATAATAGATAGATAAATGAAATGGAATACACCATTCATGGAAATGGTAGGTTGTACGTATGGATAAATGTTGATTTTGTTTCCTTATTGAATTGAACAGAAGCAAGTAAATGACACACAAACACACACACACACACACCCACATATATATATTCATAAATCCAGTAGCATTATTTTTTCAAATAATTCATCATTACTTATTGTATATACTATATAATCTTTCATGAATAGTTAACATGGAGAATGAATCTCATCGCATCATGGAGATAGATGGTCGTAGGTACACGCGAGCAATGATATCATTCACGTAATGGTTAAATGGTATGGAATTGGATGCTATATTAGTTATAAAGAAAAATTATCAAGTTATATTCATTATTTAAATCCATTATACTCATCATTATACCCATCCAAATTATTTATTATTGGATAAAAAATTACACAAGGGTGTGGAGACGGTAAGCCGTATGTACTCACTATTGGTTATATTGTTATTCATATAACAAATAAAAGAAGGTATAAAGTTTTCATATAATTATAATAACATTTAATCATGTATTACATATAATATTTATTACATTAGTATTTGAAAAACATAAGAATAAGAAGTTGAAGATGAAAATAATCTTGAAGGATGTGATAAAACAATTACATCTTTTCCATGTATCTCCTTTTGATTTGCACAAAAGGTCTCCCCAGGTTGGTTTTCATCCCAATGTGTGTTATCTATGAGGAACAGATGTATTTTTAGATGATATTTGGGAAGTATTTGGCCAAGTAAAAGGGCTTGGAGGTGTGAATAAATGAGATGGAAAATTCCCTTTTACAGGAGAGGTATGGGGTAGTTTAGGATAGTCATAAAATATTAATTTATTATACATATATTTTCTGTTTATTATGGTACCAAACTAATTTATTTCTAAGATAATATTAGGATGTGCCTAAATACTCTGAAATAATAAAATTGAGACATGTTTTGATTTTATTTTAATCATTATCATTTTTTTATCCTTATTTAATGTATATAATTTTAATAGTGGTAACAATATTAAAAATATTTAATTGTTATAAATATTTATTAGTCTGTTAAAAATTGTCAGTAATTGGATAATATATCTCATTTTAGACTTTATAATTTTTAATTTTTAATTTTTAAATATTTTTATGATATTTAAATAATTTTATAATATGTTATTTTTATAAAATATTAGTACTGTAAACTTTTCCATTATTCGTTTATTTGAAATTAAATAATATATAAAAAGAAGATAAATTAAATAGAATATTTAATACACTCCTAACATGTCATAGTAACCTATAGAATTTGTGGTGAATATGAGTTAGTGCATATTATATTTCTTTTATATTTTTAAAACCATTTATTTGATATTTCTATTAATAAAATAATTTCTAAATCACTATTATGTCATCATTAGTGGTAATTATTTAATATATAAAATTTATAAATAAATTAAATAATGAATATAATTTGATTATATTTTTGGATACTATTTATGTTCTACGTTTCATCATGTTTATCACTACATTAAACTTATTATACTTATAAAATATAAGAGAGTGAGAGGTCGTCAATTTATTTTGTTTTAATATTAATTATATCACTTTCGTGGAAAAAGGTCTATTAAATGATTGAATTTATATCCTTAAGATATATGGGTCTACTTGTATTCATCCAATAGGATTTTTTCTACTGTTATGGCAATTTTATTATCTTTATCATATTTTTTGTTACCCTAATTTACCCGATTTAACTTTTACTGTGCTAAATAATAATAATTACTAATGTTACTATTCATAATTTACAAAAATAAAAGCTACCTATTTAAACAATTTGGATATTATTAATAGAAATATGTAATCCATTTTTCAAAATTCAAAACACCCAATTGGGATAAATTAACATTAATTTTTGTATTCAAAACCAGAAAGTGGGTTTTTAAGAAGTAAAAACTGTCAAATGATTGACATGTGTTTTTGACCAATTTAAATACCAAAGTATATAAAATAACCAAATTTTGATTAAATTAAAAAAACATAATCCAATTATAAATATAATAAAATTAAAATGATAATCTATTTTTATAAATATATTAGATTAAAATGCTGTTTTAAATTAAAATGCAGTATTTTCTTGTATTCATTAAAATATAAATTTCATCTGAAAAAGTACCAAAAATTCAACCCAAGTAAAATTTTATGTCCTTATTCCAAATAATAATTTTATTATGTTAAATAAAACTTATTAAATTATAAAAAACTATATTTAAAAACGGTTTTCCATCTAAAGGTGGTAGAACATTATTTTTTCTAAATATACTACTTTTATCTGAAAAATTGTATTTGTTCTTATGAAATATATAGAAAAAAATAAGAAGAATTTCAATTATTAAATTGAAAATAATAAATATATATTTCACTAATAAAACCCATAAATATTTATTTTATTAATTTTATAGGCTCACTTATTTTTATTTAAATTATTTTTTTGAATGAATATAATATTATTCATACATGCCAGTATAATGACCATATTTTAATATTTAGTTATAACATATAATAGTTCTTGTGGGAAATAAATTCAATAAAAATAACATGAAATCGTGTGTTACACATGCTAAGAATAGTGTTTCGTATACTGCAAGATTATACTGTGATGCGTACTGCGCAAGTTAATCTTGGTGGAGCGTAAAACAAAAGATATCCAAGAAATTAAAAAGAAAATATCACATAAAATTTGTGGGTGTTACATTATACCTCCCTTAAAATGAATTTTTTCCTTGAATTTTTTTGGGGTTTTAAAAGGATTGTTAATTGAATTTTTTTTATATAAATCCACATCATAAAAATAAAAACTAAAATTTAATATTAAAATGAATAATTAGAAATAGAACAGTTACCCAAAGTAACACAACACGAGGTTTCAACATAGGATTAAATAAGTGTGATGTGAAAACAGGCATATGTAAGAAAAATATAACATCAATTTTTTATGGATAATGATAGAGAAAAAGGATTGGATAAAGTTAACAACTATAAATCCATAAATCTGTGGTGATTTAAGGGACCATCTGATTCATCAATTAAGAAGGTACTAAGATAAACAAAATTATTTTTGAGATCCTTTCCATAAAGTTGAATATTTATATATGAGAATAAGTAATTACTTGATTTGTGTATAGTCTAATTATTGTTCGTGCCTTAAACAATTTACACTTCATCTATTATTAAAATATATGAAGTTGATTTTTTCATTCATAAAGTGATAGAGGATCTTCCAATAGATTGACTGGCCATTTTAGTTTTCTTTAAAAATGGTTAGCATAGGTAATCAAATATGCATAAGTCCTCCTATAGTGAGAGAAGACTTTATTTTAACTAATGTAATCATATGTTTTACATAAAAATTCCCTAAATTTATAACGTTATAATCCTTATAAAAGAAAAAAGTACAAAACAATAGTAAATCGTTCACTTACTCAGCATAACATTTATACACCAATATCATATGGTATCTACGGTTAGTCACATTCCAAAAGCCAGAACACCCTTGTCATGCATTCCCTAGAGTCAATGTAAAAAAGCATGAATTATCATATATCCTTGTTGAAATAATGCATTTGTTTTTTCTAAAAAATAGTGGATTATTCCTAAAGTCCAAAAAACATGTAAACTTCATCAATGATAGCATAAACCTCTTTTAAAAAAATCCATAATTATTTCTCAATAAACTTGAATCATCCAATTTACTAATTCAAATTCAACATTACATTATCTAAACATCATTATCTTAATATAAGGGACATAATAAAGGTTATTTTTTCCTTAATCACATGTTATCCAAATATATCACCCTATCCTTAATTCACTTTCTCAAATCCTTATAACTATTTAATATATCCATTCCAATCCTAAATGAAAAACTTATACTGAAAGAAATTATATATTTCATGATTTATATAACATAATCTTTTAATTCCAAATCATATGCACCTTAATCGTATAACTTTATTCTTATATGATTACTCAGGCTCCATCATCTTCATCATTCATAGAATAAGAACCATGTCGTAAGGTTTCAAAACCTCAAGAATCTTATATTTAATGTAAAAATAAAAAAAAAGACATCACATAAGTTTCACATGTCATTTACAATATCATTATCCTCAGTAGTATGACTAATACTTGTACCATCATCATGATTCTCTATAAAATATTTCCACTTAGGAAATCAGTCATCATAATTCTCATAATTTCAACATCTTAAATATTAAATGGTTAACAATGTTCTATGTGGTTTTGGATATTGACTATGACCAGAAAAACAATTCCTAATATATACATATCAGATATTAGAAACACATAAGTAAGGTAAATTAGTTATAATATTTCAATCTATGATATCTTTGGATTAACCCTAGGTAGTCATGATTATCAAAAAACCTAATATTTGTAACAAATACATGACTAATACATAGGATATCATTAGAAATATCATTAGAAATATCTATAGGGATCTCCCATAAGTTTTTTCATCCTAGTCTCTGATGGTTGAATAAACCATATCTCTAATACCATCTATAAAGACCTAAGCTTGACATACATAGAAATTAAATTTATTTTGAGGAATACAAAAGGCATTACAAAAATATATCCCCAAAGACTGTATTAGTTTAGTGTCTTTGAAAACATAGAACATAATCTTCTAAATTGATGAAATAACTTCAACATCTCCCATATAGATCTTATCCTTTTTCCTAACTAAACATTTCTTTATATCTTGGGGAAAAAATCATAAAAAGGTGAGAAAAAATGATTAGTGACTGTAAAAATTGAGAACATAAAACAAAACAGAAATATAAGTATGTAAAAACATGAACATAATGTTTATATATAAATATGTTGAGTCATGAAATATGTCTTGGTAGTATGAAAGGAATAGTTCATAAAAAACATTAACCATGATAAAATAGCATTGGAATAAAACATGGAATTGTGGAAAACAAATTAACACTTATATGATTTCTATCATAGCCAAGTCATTTCTTCCAAGACCGTCTTAGTGGAAAAATTCCATTACTGAACTGAGAATTCTAGTCATTCCAGCCATTTTTTACTGAATCTGATTTACTTGTCGTTTCATCCATGTATTACTGAACCAGATTTACTTTTTATTCCATTCATATCTAACTCATTAGATATAATTCATTAACCAATTCATTGGAGGGATATATCTGTCCCACCCATCCCATAATTAAATCATTCTCATATGTTCCACAAATAATAATCATTAATCATACCATAACCCAAGAAATAAAATAGGCTTCAAAAACATCATTCAGTCATAACATAATCAATATAAACTATTATTACATAATTAACATGGTAAAATCATTGTGATAAAGGAAAATAGACATAATGATATTTTAAGAGCATCATCTTAGATGGAAAATATTTTTGATGAAACACTGAACTTAATACATGAGGAAAATGCCTTTTCTTATTCAAAAACATTTTATTTTATCAAAATGCCATGAAATTTAAAAATTTAAAAATTTAGTTTAAAATAAACATGAAATATCATATATGAAGCTTCATAGAAATAAGGCATCATAAAACCATAAGAATCTATTCTCGATGTATATTTTAAAAAAAATTATCATTCTACTTTTACGGGAAAATTCTAATGTACATCAAATCGAATAACTCAAAAGATTCCTTTCTTAACATTTAATAAAAGTTCACTAAACGGAGAAAATTAACAATAAAAATTTTTAAAATAAAATAAATAATATTACATACTTAGGTGACATGGTTGTGAATGGTAAATATACCCTAGAAAAAACTTATGTATAAAAAATCTCAGATAATACAGAGATTGCAAAAAAATCTCTTACCTTAGGTCCAATACGCTTTGTATGTATCCAAACCTCAAATAATAATCATTTAATCTATCAAACATTTTTTGACTTGATATTCTTGATAATTTTATATAGATTGTGATTTACTTAGTTCCATAATTAAAAACATTATTTAAATATCATATATATTCATTATATAAATATACATAATAGAAATATAAATGAAATATAATACAACTTTCCAGGAGATGGTAGGGTGCACGTAAGCATGAATGTTGATTCTGTTTCCTTATTGAATTGAATGGATGCATGTAAATGAAAAACACATATATTCATTGATCTAGAAGAATTATTATTTCATATAATTCATGATTATTTATTATATATAAATTATAATCATTGTTGAATGTTTCACGTCGATAATGAATCACATCGCTTCGTAGAGAAGGTAGGTCGTACGTACGTACGAGCAACGATATCACTCACTTGATGGATAAATGGTATGGAATTTGATGGTATATTAATTATAAAGATTAATTATCGTGTTATTTTAATTATTTAAATCCATTATATTCATCATTATACCCATCCAAATTATGTATTATTTAATAAAAAATTACACCATGATGTGGAGACAGGAAGCCATACGTACGCTCACAAGGTGATATTATTATACATAGGATAGATAAAATGAGGTATAAGGTAGTCACATAATTATAATAAAATATAATCATGAAAAATATATTGTATTTTTTACTTTATATAGGTAACAACATAAGAAGTGGAAGTAGAAGAATAAAATAATTTGGAAAAAGGTAATAAAATAATGACCACTTTTTCAAGTATCTCCTTTTGATTTTCCCAAAAGGTCTCCCTATGATAAAATTATTCACAATTTTTTTCCTATAAGTAGATTCTAGTGATATTAGGAAGATATTGTCGAAGGTCTTCTCCTAACCAAAGGGCTTTGGAGGTGTGAATAAATGAGAAGGAGAAGTTCCCTTTTATAAGAGAGGTAAGGGGAACTTTAAGAAAGTCTTGACATATTAATTTATTATAAATTTATTTTCATTTTATAATGGTTATAAACTCATTTATTTTGATGATATAATAAGAATGTGTCATAATAATCTCAAAAAATAAAACTAAGACATGTTTTCATTTTATATTAATCATAATCATTTTGAATTATTCATATTTAATAAATTTAATTTCATTTGTGGTAATACTATTCAAAATATTAAATGGTTACTTATAATTAATTATGTGATATAAATTTTCATTAATTGGATAATTTATTATATTTTAGACCTTATAATTTTGACATTGTAATTTTAAAATATTTTTGTGATGTTTAAATAATATTATACTACGTTATTTTTCTAAAATATCAATAGTGTCAATTTTGACACAATTCATTTATTTGAAATTAATTAAAATCCAAATAGAAGATAAATTAGAAAAAAAATATTTAATACCCTCATAACATGTCATATTAACCTTCACAATTATTGGATCACATTGATTAGTTCATAATATATTTATTTTAATATTTTTAAATATATTTATTTGATATTTCTATTAATAAAATATTTTCTACATCACTATTATGTAATCATTAATGGTAATTATTTAATCTCCTAAAATTCATAATAAATTTACATGATGAAAATAATTCCATGATATTTCTTTAGAGTATTTATTTTCCACGTTTTATCAATTTTATCCCTACATAAAAATTATTATACATATAAAACATAAGAGAGTGACATGTTGTCACTTTCTTTTGTTTTAATAATAATTACATCGTATTAATGGAAAAAAACTATTAAATGAATAAATTTATACCTATAAGTTAAATGGGTCTACTTTTATTAGTCCAATATGATTTTGGAATGTTTTAGGGTAATTTGATTATCTTTATCATATTCCTGGTAACCCTAATTTACCTGATTTACCATCAACTGTGGTAAATTAAACAATTTCTAAGGTTTCTATTCATAATATCTGAAAAGAAAAGGTGAATATTTACCAAGTATGGACCTTATGATTCCAAATATGGAATCCATTTTTCTAAATTCAAAAGACAGAAATGGAATAAATTAAAATTAATTCTCATTGTCAAAATGAGAAAGTAGGTTTTTAAGAAGTAAAAAACATTCAAAAGATTGACATGTGTGTATGTCCAATTTAAAGGTGAAATTACTTCCAATGACCCAAATTAGATTAAATAATAAAAACATTATCCAATTATACATAAGAACCAATTATAATTATAATCAAAATCTATAAATAAATTTAATGAAATGGCAGTTTTGAATAAAAATATAGTATTTTTTACTATTCATTAGAATAAGAATTTTATACATAAAAATTACCAAAATGAATACCAAATAAATTTTTATTTCCCGATTCCAAATAATAAGATTATTATGTAAAATATAACTTATTAAACTTTCAACAACTATATTTAAAATGTGTTATTCATTAAACGGTGGTAAGATTTTATTTTTTTTAAAATACTTTTCTATCTGCAAAATTAATTTTGTTGTTATATAATTACTATAAAATATATAATATTAACATAAAACATTAAATATAATATATCAAATATATATTTAACTAATAAAATCCATAAATAATGATTTTATTAATTTTATAGAATCACTTATTTCTATAAGAATTATATTTTAGAAAGAAGTTAATACTATTCATACTATCCATTATAAAGACTAGGTTATAATATTTAGTTATCAATAATAATTGGTCATGCATGAAATTAATTTTATCAGAATAACTTGAAATTGTGTGTAATAAAAGCGAAGAATAATGTTTCATATACTGTAAGCTTATACAGTGTTGCTTATAGCTCAAGCTAATCGTGGAGTAGCGTACAACAAAATACATTAAAGAAATTTAAAAAAATCTATCTCATAATATCTCAGGGTGTTACATATATCATATCATGTGATATATTAAAACCAAATGGGTTATATTAAATCACTAAATATGATATCCCATTTTGGATGAAATGGTCCAATTATAGATAATGATATCAAATATTGTATAAAAATCTATAAAAAATATATTTAAATCCTTTTTTATGATAGAGAATATGATAATAAAAAATATAATATATTTTCATTTAAAATCAAGTTTTTTTATTCCAAGTTAATGTTATGTTTTTAATATCACAATTTTTAAAGACCCAGAATATCCATGTATTTTTTTAAATATATGGGAATTTTACGAGTCTGAGAAATCGGACAAAGCGTTATTCCGAGGCCCAGAGTGCCTGAAATGATCCATCAATTTTTTGTTAAGCAAATGTTAACGCCCCTAAGTAGTTTTCTTGAAAATGTGGAATAACTCTTAAACAGTAACTCAGATTAGAAATCTGGGGGCACAATTGTGCTCAAGATGACGGGTTTACTATAGGCACGACTTAAGAATAGTCTGTGCGGGCATCCTTTGAAAAAACCAAAAAATGGCATAATCATAAATAAAATAAATAAACAAATTATTTTATTTTTCAATTTCTTATAACTCACAAATGGTAGCTCAGATTAAAAAACTGATACAACTGCTAAACTTGTGAGGGTATGCTTTATTTAAGCCAAAACTAACTCTGGTTAGCAAGGGCCACCAGAGAAACTTATTTTTTGGCCACAAATAAAATAATTAATTGACAATTATTTTATTGTAAAATTCGTAAATTTTAAACGGTAACTCAGATTGAAAATATGAGAGTACCATTGAGTTTTTTGGGGTGTGTTTCTCCTAGGCAGAGCCTAACCTTGACAAGCACAGGTCGAGGGTGACTGATAATAATTTTCCAAATTTTTTTCATGTATGTTTAGTAAATGTGCAACCGACATTTTTTAACTTTTGAACCAGTGCTCAGAATTGAAATTTGAGGGCACCGTTGAACTCACAGCTTCGGTATTCTCTTATGGAGACATTCACCTCGATTGCAGTTGGTCATGGATGAATGTTTGTTTTTGGGTTTTTCGTGGAATTAATTAAATAAAAATAAACATCCTTTTATTTTATTTTTGGGAATCCATGTGGATATTTTAGGTGGGGTCCACTAGAACTAAACCTTCAGGTGGAAGTTGGAAGTGGTGACCACCAGACCTTAACCTCACATGAAAGGTTATGGTGGTGGGGATCAACTGAACCATAACCTCCCATATGAGGTTATGGTGGTGGGGACCACACGGGGTTTTAAACCCCTTCAAACCTCCCATTAATTGGAAGAAACCTCTCAAGTCCCTATTAAATGTTTGGGAAGCCTCTTGGTATCCTCCAAATAATTATATCCAATGAACCTCTTAAATTGCTCTCACATAATTTAATTATCTTGCTCCTTTTAAATTTAAATAACCACATCATTGAAATTTATGAAGGTTCCTAATAAATGAACTGTCATAAATTACAACAATAGTTACCTACCTCCCTCCCTCACCTATATATAGGAATCTTGGGGAGTCAGCACTAGTGGGACCAGAGATGGTAGGGGCTAGCACAAAGGTGGTGCAGATTATTGAGGAGCAAATGAAGACTACACAGAGCAGGCAGAAGTCGTATGCTGACAGGAGATGGAGACCTCTAGAGTTCGAGGATGGAGACCACATCTTTCGGCAGGTCTCACCTCGATGAGGTTTGTAAAGATTTGGCCGAGGTGGAAAATTATATATGAGTTTCATTGGACCTTTTCAGGTTCTCAACAGGGTTGGAGAGGTGGCATACCACTTTTCTCTTCCACCTCAGTTGCACCGGGTGCACGACGTCATCCACGTATCCCAGATGAGGAGATACATGAATGACCGTTCTCACATCATCGACATGGAGAGCTGGAAGTCAATGATTGGGCAACTTTTATAGAGTTTTCAGTAGAGATTGAGGATCAAAAAGAGTGGTTCCAACATCGATGGTCGATATCTATTGTGCACATTCACTGGTAGCATGGGAACCTCCTAGAGAGCACATAGGAGAGGGAGTATTAGATGTGTGCTGAGTACCCCCACTTGATCCCTTAGTAAGAGTTGTGGCACATAGGTACATAGAGCCCTCGGGTGGGGAGAATGTAAAGACCTAGAATTTCCATGTAATGTTCTTAAATATATGGGAATTTTACGAGTCCACAAAATCTGATGGCACGCGATTCTGTGGCCTACAGTGCCCGGAATGATCGGTCGAAGTTTTGTTATGATTATGTTAACCCGTGTAAGCAGTTTTCCTGAAAAACTGGAATAACTGTTAAACAGTAACTCAGATCAGAAATCTAGTGGAACCATTGCACTTCGGAAGGCAGTTTTACCCTAGGCGCGACTTAAGATTAGTCGGCAGAAGCCTCTTGTGAGAAAACCAAAAATGGAATAATTTTGAATAAAATAATTAAATATATTATTTTATTTTTCAATTGATTATAACCCCCAAATGGTATCTCGGATGAAAAATCTGATACCACCTCTAAAATCGTGAGGGTATGTTTTTTTAAGTAGATACTGACATTGGCCGACACGTGCCACAAGAGAAAGTTAATTTTTAACTGCAAATAAAATAATTAAGTGACAATTATTTTACTGTAATAGTCATAACATCTAAATGGTAACTCGGATTGAAAATCCGAGAGTAAGGTTGGGTTCAATTAAGTGTTTTTCACATAGCTAGATCCTAACCTCAACTAGTGTGGGTCGAGGGTGACTGATAATAATATTCTGATCTTTTTTTCAGGTACGTTCATTAAATGTGCGATCAGTGTTTTGTACCTTTTCAACAGGTTCTCAAAATTGAAATCTAAGGGCACCGTTGAACTCGCAGTGCTGGTATTATCTTAACGATACTTTCACCTCGATGGTAGTTGGTCAAGGTTAAAAGATAGTGTTTGGGGTTTTTGTGGAATTAATAAAATAAAATAGAGTACTTTTTATTTAATTTTGAGCATCCATGTGGATATGTAAGGTGGGATCCACCAGAACTAAACCTCTAGGATGAAGTTGAATGTGGGTACCACCACACCTTAACCTCCCTTGAGAGGTTATGTTGGTGGGGACTACCCGAACCATAACCTCCCATTAGAGGTTATGGTGGTGGGGACCACTCGGGTTTTTAAACCCCATGAAACCTCCCATTAATTGGGAGAAACCACTCATGTACCTATTAAAAGTGGGGGAAGCCTCTTGGTATCCTCTCAATAAATATAGCCAATGCACCTCTTAAAGTGTGCCAGCATAATTTAATTATCTTTCTCCTTTAAAATTTAAATAATCGCATCGTTGGAATTTAGGAAGGTTACTAATAGATGAACCATAATAAATTCCAACGATCGTTACCTACCTTCCTACCACTCCTATATATAGGAAGCATGGGAGGAGGTCTTGGGATGGATTTACAAAGAGACAAAGCACTGGTAAAGTGACATGACACCCAACACTTGGAGGAATACACTTCCTCCATGAAGAACACATTCTTCAAATGAACAACACTGGAGAAAAGCGACGTTGACCTTCTTCCTCAAACTTCTACCCACGTGGGACGTCTTCCACAACTGATGTGTGATCTCGGGATTGGATGTGTGTGGCAGACGCGATGAACGATGACAACTCAGTCTTCTTCCAAGAAACTCCATCGATGAACAACAACCAAGGTAGGGGGTTAATTTCATTTATGTACCATGTTCTTCCTTTCGTTCACAATGAAGAAATAAGGTGCTTTCTTTTTTTTTCGAGTGGGTTGTTGCACTTCGTTCATATGAACTGATTTCTATCACCCTGAACACTGAGGGTGCAGACAAAAATAACATGGCCCGACTCCCTCCATCGATCACTTTTGGGATGTTTTTTTCTCATGGCGATGAAACGATGAGGAACCGAAGGTGACGGGAGTGACTACACTCCTCGTGGTCTCTGGAACCAGTGCCACCACTCATGGTTCTACGACCAATCCAGCTCCGCCGCCCAGGGCCAAACCGTGATGGCCCACGCCTACCAGCTCTCGTCCGCCCACCGGCCTCCCGTGCACCCGAGTCGAAGAACGTTGTCCCGAGCTGTGCCCTCGTGCTGTCCTGTACCTCGCAGTCGCCCGACCTCCCAAACTCCCAGCCTCCTAGCCGCCTGGCATCCCTACCGCCCACGCCTCTCAAACGCCCTGGCCGAATCGTGCCACCCTCCGGCCCAGCCATGCTATGCCCTGGCCAAACTGGCACCCAGCCGACCTGTGGCCTCCCGTCCGAACCGGCATCAGCCGCAGCACCTCGGCCTCCTGGCCGAGCTTCCCCAAACAGGGCCCTCGCGGTACCCTCCAGGCTTATCCACCCTCGCACTGAACATCGGTTGGTCTACGCCCTCGTGGCCGGTCCACACCTTAGCAGCCCTCCACGGCCCCTCGCGGCCTTCTCGATTGGGACCAGCAGGAAGGACCGAACCCAACGGGTCGGCCCAGATTAAGACGGGCCGAGTCTGTCCTAATGGGTCAGACCATACCCAGGCCTACTACAGACCCTTTACTCTCTTTTGGACATATCTTTGGCAACATACGTCCGTTTGAAGAACTGGTAGCGGTGCTGGTAATATTGGAGCTTGATGGTCCCTTAGAGTATACCCTACTAGAGCTTGGGTTATTGTTGAGATATGGTCAGGTTGGATCGCTCACGAGTCCAACCATGCCTCAAGGACTAAAAAGCTAATAACTCAAGGATCGGTCATCCGATTGAGGCGATGTTTGTTGCATTGAGACCTCTATGATGTGGCAGACCTCTGAGATACTCCTTCTAGGGACATCGTGGAAGTTCTTATATCAACACTTGGAAAGAGGAGCGGACCCTCCCAGAATCAAGAATGCTTTGTGCTGGGTCATGTGTGGGTTCGACAGCTCTGACTACTGTTCCGGGATCGTGTGTGGGTTCGACAGGTCTGACTACTATTCCTAGATCCTGTGTGGGTTCGACAGCTCTGACTACTCTTCCGGGATCCGGTATGGGTTCCATAGTTCTGACTACTATACCTAGATCATGTTTGGGTTCGACAGTTCTGACTGCTATTCCTGGATCCTGTGTGGGTTCGACAGTTCAGATTGTTGTTCCTTGATCCTGTGTGGGTTTGACAGTTCTGACTACTATTCACGGATCCTGTGTGTGTTTGACAGCTCTGACTACAGTTCTTGGAACCTACGTGGGTTTGACAGCTCTGACTACTCTTCCTGGACCCTATGTGGGTTCAACAGAATATATGATTAAGTGGATATATCTAATCATCTCTATGTCTATACAAAAGTTTTATACCTGTGTGAGGCGAGTCAGTAACTTTTGTGTTTTCCTTATGATTGAGATTGATTATATGAATCATTATGTATATATTTGGGCATATACCTGAGTAGGGTTATCTGTTGATTTCCTACTTTTTGGTTTATCCTTGTTGGATTTTGTGATACCTTGAAGGTCTCGAGGCCCATACTGAGTAACTTTATACTCACCCCTGCACGGGATATGCTCGCACCTCATTGTGGTGGATGCAGATGATGGACAATACTGACTGAGGCTGAGAGTACCGGGACTGGACTGTACCCGGAGGTGGACCTTACGATGAGTCGGTACACGGAGGAGACAAACACATGTGGAGTACTGAGGAGGAAATCTATACCTATACTTCCGGTAGGAATCCCAGAGGACTACCCAATAGCTATTTTTCCTTACATTAGTTGTACTTGTATTTCCAGTTCCTTGTACATTACTTTTGGGCTTGTATTTCTGGCCCTTTTTACATTTCAGCACTCATTTTTTGTACAGTTTACCTAGTGTTTTGTATCCATCTATGTGCTCTATTATGATTTTTATAATTTATAAAGGCAATCACTTCCCGGTTTTATCAAATTACACCTTTGGTGCTAGTCTCCAGCCCCAGTCCTATGGAAGGCGAGCTTGGGGTAGTCACGGCATGGGCCCTGGGGGACGGGTCGTGACGCTATTACTCTAGGAACACCTTCTCATATATGAAAACATCCAACCTAAAATCTATATAAACCTATAAAATTTCACAATTTTCCAAACTATTAGTCTATGAAACTCTTTAAATAAATAATTAAGCTAATGGGTTGAGATAATAATTTTTCCACTATTCATGAATGTGAGTTCCAATGAATTGGTCAACCGATTAACCATTCTCTAGATAACACTATTAGGTTTATAATCATTGAATGAGACAAATTCAATGTAATGAAATAAATTAGAAACCTCATTCCCATGATCATTTATGTATGAAACAATACCCATTCATATAAAATAATAAAAATTATGTACCATACAATATGGATGCCTAAAATAAAAATAATTCATTATATGCATGAAAAATAACATGGAAACAAACACTAAAATACCTCCTACATGGTGTACCTATAAGTTGTGTTATATCTTTAAAAACTTGGTTTAGATATTCCTTGCATTATAAGTTTGGTAGTACCTCACTATGGTGGAAAGGATAAAAACATAAGATGAATTCTTAAGAATTAGATGACTGTTTTTTTATATAGGCTCAAACAATATAATATAAATGGATATAACCCCTTATATAACCCTATTGATATGACCATGTGATCATGATGAATATAACCTAGTTGTTAAAAAGGGAATTATTAATAAGAATAAAAAAAATTTAAATTATGTATAATGGGTTTAGATTAATAAAATACATTGATAAATAGTTAATTATTTTTTGAAAAAGTCATTATATACATTAAAAATGTATTTTTTACCAAAAAATTATTTTCATTTATTTTTGTGAAAGAAATAAATAATTTTAGGAAAATTTTTGGGTTTTTTAAATGAAAATCATTTTTTATAGAACATGTTGAAATTTTCTTATGGTTAATTTGTAATAATTTTACAAAAGGATCAAATTTTTATGAATAGTGATAAAAACTAAATTTTATTAAATAAATTCCACTCTGTTTGAAGTATTTACAAAGTTAGATATTGTATAAAAATGATTTAAATGTAAAATGAGTGAAATTATATAATTATTCACAAAATTTCGGTAGTTTAAATAAATTATTTATTGAATTTTTATATAAAATATTTTTATACTTTTGAAAGTATATTCATTAGAAAACCATATTTGCATCACATTTATTGGGTTAATTTAAAAATAAATTCTACTACTTTTTTTAATTGAATCTAAAAAAGGATTTAATATTTGGAATCAGAATAAATAATATTAAATAATAATGTTATCATAATTTTTGTTCAAAACTTATAGTGAAAATAATAAAAAGTAATTATTGTGGTTAATGTTAAAACAGGTTTAAATGTTGTTAAACTAAATATATAAGGGTAAAAATAACATAAAAACTATATAATTCTTATTTGATGTCCATATTTAGTCTTTATATCACCAATTTTATTATGATCAATTTTTAAAAATATTTGGCATGTGTAAAATGTGGGTATCTATTTTTCAGTCCATGTGTGTCCTCTCCCTAACTTATAAAAGGGAACTCCCTCTCCTACACTATTAACAATTTAAATGTATTTTTTCATCCCATAACAACACAAATAACATAATTATTTCCACCTTAACATCATAATGTAATTTTTTTATATTTAATCCATCCTATGATGGATTTTGGTGAAAATAAAAGGAGGTATTCTGAATAAGATGTATCATTCTTAACCTCACATATTTGTTTAATTTTTTGCACTTCCTCAATTTCCCCTTCATCTATATTGACATAAAAACATAATTATCTACAATACAATGAAATTTTATTCGTTGAATTTATTAACCTATGTCAATCTCCTCTTCCATTTAATGGGAAACAAAATTATTGATCATGTGTACGGCTGACCAACACCTTAGGAACCCAAGCAATTCATTTTCCATAATGGGAACTCACATGTGGATATAATGATGGATTTAAAGAATATATATTTGTTTTTATTATTAAAAAGTTAAATTTTTTATTATAATATCACTTCCAACTTTTTACCTTCCAATCCATTAGAAAAAAATGATTTCTCTTGTCTGTATGTGTGGAATATCACCTCCATGAAGCATTGTTGAACATTATTCATTTTATTTTTTAATTTATGGTAATAAAGATAGATTTAATGAATATATATGATATATATAAAATAAAAATAATAATGAAAAGTGAATTCTTATTTATATTTATTTTGTTCCATTAATTTAAAAAATGTTGTCAACGTTCATGCGTACAAAAAACATATCATCTCCATGAATGGTGTAATTCATTTTTCCATATATAAATTTTATGATTGAATATATATATATATAATGAAAATATATCATATTATATAATGATTAATATTATATAAATTGTGGAGCCATTATAAAATTATAAGGAAGAGAACTACAGAACTAGAACAGACATGAAAAATTAAATATTTATCACCAAATACAATTACTTTAGTAATGATTTTTTATTGAATATGTGGTTAAAGGATATATTTAAATCATATATGGTATGATATATATGATTATATTTTTTTAATATTTCTATAATAAATCAATTTTTACTATAAACGATGTTCAAACATGTATGAATAAATTCAAGACTTATGGTAATGAATTTTCATATCACTTTAATTTCAAAGGGACAATCTATATATTAAAACTTGTTTATTTTATGTGGAGTATATAATTCCCCTGATTTTATTTTATGAATCTTATTATGAATGTTATAGTCCTTTAAATATTAATATAAGGTTATTTAGTTCATGGGAATTTTGATTCAAAAGTTTTCAAAATGGTAATGCTTTTATGTTAAAATTTCATTGTTTATTAGGATTGGTTTTGATTAGGCTTCCAATAATTAAATATTATGATCTTTATTTCCAGAAACTATGTGAATATCTAATCATACACATAATTATGTAAATTTAATTTTTTCATTTCATTTTCCACTTTTTATGTACTCGAGATACCAAAATAATGTTTTAAAAGAAAACTCAAAATTATTTGTCTTTTTTGTTGAAAATCATTTTCATTCAATGGACATGTTTTATAAAAATACATTGAAGAATTTTTTTCCTAATATAAATTGATTTATTAAATAAATTTTTTCACTTTTTTAATTTTTTAAAAAAGGGTATAAAAGGAATTTTCTCTATTTTCTATAACAAGAAACTTCTACATATTAAAGAAAATGGGAATGAATAATTTATTTAACATATAACACATGAATCTTATTTTCCATAATCATTCACAATAATTGATTTAAATATTTATTATAGGTTTTAAAGATTATTTTCAAATAATTATTTTTATAATTTTTTTAATATAATTTTCTTTAAATGTGATTTTTATGCGGAATATATATTTTTTTCATTATATATTTCAATAATATTGTAATAGATTTTTATTTTATGATTACATCCATTGATGTTAATTGTTATTTATAGTGGACAAGATCCAATGATACCATCCTTATTCATTCTCTATATGGTTTATTTTTATTATAGTTATGATTATAGGTTTTTGAAACCCGTTTATCATGAATGGGTTATGATAAGATGAAATATACAAATGCATATTAAACCAATTACTTTTCCATAGGTTACAATTGTAGTGAATGTTTTGTGTCAGTTATATGAAATGGTTATGATTATGTGAAGGTTTTGTTCATTAAATCCTTCTAATGCAATCGGTAAGTATGGATAACTCATGAGTTAATTAAGTTATGCGTGAACCTGATTTCATGTTCACAGTGATATTTATAGATGCTGTTTCATGTCTATAAAGTTATATATGGACCTAGTTTCATGTTTATATGGTTATGTGTGGAGCTAGTTTCATGTCCAAATAGTTATTTTTGGACATTGTTTCATGTATATAAGTTTATGAGTGGTCATGATTTCACATTAATAACTTAAAGTGTTAACATGTTTCTATTTATATATGTTCACAATGTTATATGCTAACATTTTTTTCCACATTTTTATATTATGTTTTACTGTCATTTTTTATATTCATTTATTTCCTTTATGATTCATGCCTCCTGAACATCCATGATTTTTTCCACAACACTGGGATATGATTCTGGTTATGAAAGTTATAGGTTTTTAACGTTAATCTCATGTTTTGAATTCTTATGTTCATGTTACAATTAGTTTATTAGTGATATCTCTTGAGATTACCCATACTAGGAATATAGGATCACCCTTCCTTATGTTTTCCTTATTCGTGTCTAAAATAAGGGTTTTAAGTAGGATAGTTGTATAGAGATGTTATTTATGATATAAATTTTATATATTTCACGAAATAATAAGATTGTGTATCTGGACTACAAAGACACAAACCATTACAGTCTTTGGGATTATATTTACAAAATGAATTGAATATTCATCTATGAAAAAGTAATATTTAGGTGTAAAAATCCTAGGATATTATATTTGGTAAAAAAGGAATTGTATAGTCAATCTATATAGATTATGGCTATAAAACATTAGTAATTACACTAAGGATGAGTCAAAGTATATGAAACGATCCTAGAAATTTGGTCAAGGATATAGAGGGTGGTTTCAAATATATTACATCCTTTTATGGATACTACAAGTCGATGTGGATATAACATTTTCTACTTAGGGTTAATTACATTGAAAAGGGTGTATTGTCAGTGACAAGATCATCACCTAGTGCATGAAAATTGTATATGATGCACACTTTTATTGATACTCCTTGGGGATATTTCTATGAAATTTAATAAATCTTTATGAACCACTATGAAGAATTTAAATAAACTATGAACATGAATGAAATATGTTAAACATAATCTATCTATCATGAACTATCCTAGTGGGGCATGTGTCATGTCTATCCCAAGCCTTCATTCCATAGGTCAGAGGATGAGTACTAGTACCGATTGTGCATATCCGACAATTGGGGGTCATTTTCCTAAGTTCCTATAAACACACACACACACACACACACATCGCCAAGAAAAAGTGATGAAATTGAAAACACTAAGTAAAAAATAGGCATACAACTAAGATACCAACAAACAATATACTAGTATAAAAACAAAATGCAGAAAAATTTCAGAATACCATCCCACCAAAGAGAAAATGTAAAAAATGTACCAGTCCCTAGAACTCCTCTATAGAAAAACCTGTCTACAGGGTTTGTGCAGAATATCTGTATGAAGCCGTAAAAGAAAACCTCATCTGTTGGGACTCTTTAAGCACCACATGTCCCCAGTCCACCAATGATCCTATCATAGCATCGATCTTCTACACAAGACATGACACATGGATGAAAAACCCGTCTAGGGGAGAGTAGAACAATACATAGTAGGAAACCCCAAAAAACGATGTAATGGACCACAAAGGAAACATCACGATGAGGATACAGTCATATCAACACTTGTATATGCCTACAACACATATAATATAAACATTCTGGTATACTCATAATGGATTCCAAGACACAATGTTCCCCCCTCTTCCACCTATATGTTTTTTCAAGTAGCATGATCATTCTGAGAGGTCTCACTCCTCAAAACATATGATAGTCAGCACATAGAACATGTCTACCAAAATTATCTGAGAGAACAACTGGTCTTGATACATCCTGATGTTACAATGAGACATCTGATCTCTCTAAGACATAGAGTCTTGGTATCACAACCAAAAATTAGATACATGATTCTAGGAAAAATCATCCCATTATAACATACTCCTCGTGTTATGATGTCATCAAAGAATCTAATAAAGTTGTCCCACAAATTTGTACCCCTCCAAAAGTGAACATACTGGTCAAAGTCCATTATATACAAAGAGGGTATCCTTTCCAGAGAATACCAACAACCCAATATGTATCATCCCCAAAAGTTGGGGATCCTCCCCATAGAATACCGAACACCCTACCAATCTAGATCATAACACAGGGTATCCTCTACAGAGGATACTGATAAGCCTACCCATATGGCCCATTGGATGGATAAATAACTCCCTACGCTCGTAGGTTATGTTAATTACAAAAAAACTCCATCATGAGTGAGAGAGGATCCCTCCAGTCCTAAGGAGGGAAACCAAAACTCTCTCTAAGACTCAGACTCTATAGGGGATTACTATCCAGTGAATTAGATGTAATTCCATACTGATCCCTCATAGAACGAACCAAGGGAAACTCTCCACCCACACTTTTATATATGAAAAGGTCTTCAAACTCTATAAAAATGACTCCATCGTCACAAGGGTATTAACACCATAGATGGATCACTAAATGGACCTTCAGTTTGAAGGATATGGTTAATTTAGTGAAAATAGGTCTGAACCAGTCTGAACCGACCCGGTTGATCTAGGTTAGCCCGTTAGAAAATTGGACCACGAGATCCAGCACATATGGCTGCCTGGGTGGCATGGTTTCTTCAACCAGTTCTGCGTCTCATTGGCTGACCCTGCTTTACCAAATGTGGCTTGCCCTGGCCACGATCGCTGCTAGCTCACGCGGTCACCTGATCATTAGCCATGTGGCTCCCCTCGATCAACCTGGATATCCCAAATTTCGAGCACACATTTCGAGATCCATTATAGGTTCTTTCTCTAATGCGGTTTGATCAACATCATCAACTCTATCATGGCCTCCTATCATAGCTTCCAAATCTCCACACATAGATCTGCTGCCACATTCCCTTCACTGTAGCAATCCCTTTGGACCACATCCCACCACCACCATGGTCCCACCTGGACTATGTGTTTCACCCACTGTCAGCCTCCCTACTAGTGTCCATTCTTCAACCTCTGTTGGTGGTCATCCTGCCTCATTTTCCAAGCCCAACCGCACTACCGGGCTAGTGCCTCCTCCACCCCAGGCCTCACTTCATCATGCTCCACCTAAAATGATTGGAGTTACAACCTCTTACCAATGTGTTGCGCTAACACTACCTTACACTTATACAAGGATGGATCTC
Organism: Viscum album; assembly: GCA_963277665.1. NCBI lineage: Eukaryota > Viridiplantae > Streptophyta > Magnoliopsida > Santalales > Viscaceae > Viscum > Viscum album. The sequence goes on along the minus strand of OY728128.1, from coordinate 1,127,087,953 downwards.
AATTCAAATCCTTGCTCCACAAATCGAAGGTGCAATAATCATCTGATTCTGAAAATGTCAGAATTGAATAATGAGGTGGGGATGAAGGAAAATCACATGAATGAAAAAAATGGATGGATCGTGGCCGTTTTCATATTATATATGATCTATCCATGTTGTAATTTAATGAATGAAGTTGGGATAATTAAATTCTAACATATATCAATCTAATAACAACTCGTGCAATAGAATAAACCCACCCCAAAATATGCATGACTCATGCGTTAGTTCGTTCGTTAAGTAATTCTCATTAATTATAGGGATAAAAACTCAACAATGGTAAAAAATGCCCTTGATTTTTAGGGAAACTCCATGTTTATGGAGATGAACATGGATTTATAAAAAGTATTATTAAAATTAGAAATATCCACTGCATCATCATATAATGTTAAATATAATATATCTATTAAAATATTTTAATGACATTCACTTCTAAAAACTATCATTCATAGTTGGCCCGTAACTTCTGAGGTTAGGCGTCACCTAAGGAAAACACCCCCTAAAAAACTCAACAATGGTAACAAGTTTCCAATTTGATTTATTTTTAGGAGTTATTAGGATTTTAAAAAGAAAATTATTTAATTTAAAAAAATTATTTATGGTTAATTTTTTTTGATGTTTTTTCATAGATTACTCACGCAGACTAAAGTTAAGTCATGCCTGGAGTAATGCCACAAAAATGAGATAAAAAATGCCCTTGATTTTTAGATCTTGGAACCTGATTAAAATTTATTAAAATTGTTCAATAAAATCACTCACGAGTGTGATTTAAAATATTACATTTTTCTCAAAACTGTTTCTGGAACACCGGACTTCGGAATCGCACACTGTCTCAGCGCCTGGTCATGAAATTATCCCTAAATTTTTATAAAAACAAAATCAGGAAAATCAGATTCGTCACATTCTCCCCACCTCAAGGATTTATGTCCCTGAAATCCTAAATAAGGATACCCAATAAAGATATGGTATGGATCACGAATTTGAGCCTCTAACTCCAACATTCTCTCCCAATGAATCTTGTAATAACACCGAACATGCACTAGAGGAATCAACCACCCACAAAGGATACTCTCATGTAAATCATCAATCCTTACCCAGTACACTACAAAAGTCTCCCTCGTCAATGATGTGGGATGAATCATGCACATATATCCATAGTTGAGACTTGTTGAAGACATCATGTACCTGGTCAACTGTGGGGTTTGAGCCAAGGAGTACACCAACTTGGTAACTCTACACAGTATCAGGAAAGGGCCATTGAACATTAGATATATCTTTCCTTCCCAGAAAATTCTATATATCCTGCATCAAGGAGATATATGAATGAACACATGGTCACCTTACACAAACACCAAGGGAAACCATGTCTAAGCATCATAATATTTTAGACAACTCAGTATAGTCTTCATCTGCTACTGTATAACCAAAACCTTCTCTGTAGTATCCTACACAATCTCTTGACCCATGAGTACTGTAACTTGTGATTTAGTCCAAGAGTTTGTTGTTTGGAAGTGTTTCCCATTCAAAGGCTTGAATCGTTCCCTACAAATTGTGGTGTGCTAGATTTTGTTGTATTAAAACTCCACCAGATGTAGGTGATCCTCCAAACTATGACCTGAACAATAACATGAATGTTCATAGAATGCACTATAGAACCTGAATGGTCCAATCAGTCTAGTTGTCCATCTGTGGCTAAAACACCGAGATAAAGGGTAGCTGAGTCCCAAAGGCTCCCTATAATCCCTTATACAACCGGGTTTTAAGGTGAGCATCATGATCTAAAACTATCATTGATGGGGCTCCATGGAGTCAAAAAATCTCTGGCACATTGAGGTGTCTCAATATGTATTCTGAACTCTACTCCTGAAAATATTTGAAGTGGGCCATCATGGTGAGTTAGTCAATGATCACCCAGATGGAATTTCTTCCCCTAGAAATATGTGGAAAACCCATCACAATGTGAGTCGATAACCCATTACACTTCCACTATGGATCCTCAAGGGGATGAGTTAAACCCAATGACACATGGTGCTCAACCTTAACATGTCATAATTTAAGGCATCATGACGTAATATCATCAACTTCCTTTTTATCCATTGCCACTAAACTGACGTTGGAGGTCCTAGTACATCATTTCCACCGCTTGATGTACCATTAAAGGGGATTCATGAACTCTCTTAGAACCTCGAATCACAGCCCCACTAGTATAATTGTGTGGCATCTGAAAAAAATGTGATCCATATCTTCATAATTCCAATTAGGGTGATTCCCCATTTACATTTGAGTATCTAGAGCCTGATATTCTATAACCATATTTTGTGACTCCCTGTCTCACCATAATAGTGGACGGGTGACAACAATCAACTAGATGTAATATTCATCGATTACTTTTATAGAAACTATGATTTGGATCTCCTGATAAGAGCATCTGGTCCCATTTTTCCATTCTTAGTAGCATAGATAATCTCCAATTCCTAGTCCTGGAGGAACCCTAACCATCTCCTCTTTCTGATGTGATCGATGTGTTCATCGATCATTAATAGTGGATACTCATTCTCCATGGTCACTTGGTTAAATTACTAGTAATATACACATAACATCAAAAATTGTGTCTTATTAAGTTCTTCTTATTCATTTCCTCAAACATCACCCTCAGCTCACGAAGCTCTGCAAAATACATCTGATATGCTGATGCTGATATCAGTGCAATTCTGGGGTGTTAAACAATGAAAAAGTATATCTCCCTATTGGGGATAATCCTAATCATCTTTAGGTATGACATCATCATACTCATCCACTACTATTAGAAAATTGAAAACTCAGAACATATAATACTCCAACGGTAAGTCTAGCTGACTCATGAGTGATGGACTATACCCTCCTATGAATGAGTCTATCCCATGCCGCTTAGGATTCCTTTTTCACTGAACAAGAAAAAACTTCATTCCATATCTACATACATACCAAACCCTTTTACTAAATTAGTCATCCTAAACATGGTGTGTCGTTGACCACTCCATACTAATAATGATTTCATAAGGCCTCGACACAGCAACAAAGAGACTCCAACAGAATCTATCACCACTAGGGTCAGATCACACAATTGGTATAAGTGTGATTATATGTCATCTCCCATATATATTTCCATACATATGGGTCATTTAAATAGTTTAATCAGAAACTATAGGGCTTGAACATGAATTGTGATACGAAATAATGATTAACACCTGTTCCTATTAATACAATAGATAATATTAGAGACATATCATACATCAAATCATTACTAGAGCCATTGGGTCCTATTCCTTGACCTTTTGAAGCTATTACCTCCATTTTCCTCCTAATCCCTAATACTATTGTTGACCACATGGGGGTGGTGGTGGCAACATGTCAAAATGTTCACCACCTCCTCATGCTCTCCCAACTCCTCTACCACATCTACCACCCTACAGATCCATCCATTCCTGTCACTATATTTACTTTGGTGGCCCATCCACCATTTACCTACCAGCAGTATGATGGGATGGAAAATCTTTAGTGAGAGTCCCCAACCATCACATGAAAAGAATTTCCTCTCTCCAAGTGGAATGGACTGAATCTATGAGCCCTGTTATAGGGACTTGATCCTTTTACATAAAACATTTCATGATTTTAAGAATAATTAATCATCATATTACAAGCCAAGGATTGTTATGTATAGTGTCTTGAAAGACTAGGTACATATAACATAAAACTTGGGGATAAAAAAATCTTCTTTATTTATTCTCTATAAAGAGCGTCTAACTTCCTTTGAGCCCTTACATATGAATAGGGTACCCTAGGGAATTTATGAACAAAGGGATGATCTAAAAAGCCCTGTAAGGGAATGAATATAAAGATACATCTCAACCACAGGAGTTAGGAGGCATGCCATAATAATATCGAATGAATTAATCTCATAAAATCATATAATATAAGAATGGGATCATATAAACATGGAATAATATAAATGTGGTAGAATCATAAATCATATCTTTAGTATGGGTTAAGGCTAACCGCCAATCTCGTTTCCCATTTTAGTATGGGTCAAGGTTAACCGCCAATCCCGTTTCACATCGCATATCATGAGACTTAACCTTACCCAATACATTGGAACACTATATGGGCACACCCATCTCGAAATTTTCATGAATATTCTTTCCACAAAAATATTCTTACCACATATACAATCATACATAATCAACCAAACACAAACATAAGGGTACCCATGGAAAGAATTGGGTACCACAATCATGACATCAATCATAATCAATGGGAGTATCATGAAAGTGTCCATGTAAGGAAAGATGTAGAATATAAATAGACGTTCATAGGGTAAAATAGGCATATAACATGGTAACTGGTGTCCAACATAAGTGAAAACATATGAAAAATGTATTTTAGAAACATTAGAATTAAAAACATTTTGTGCGGTTTTAAGTAAAATACTATAGAGCTTTTAAAATAGTAAAGAAGACATTCTTTTATATAAAACATGAATTTAACCAAGAAGGTTTTCATAATAAAAATAAATAATCTACAAAGGAAATGGTGTCTTAAAATAGAAGATAGAGTGTAATTAAAATTGGGTAAAAGTTCGGGAAGTTCCTTTAAAATGAAAGTGCCTATTGGGAAGTATCAAATAGAGATTCAATTAAAATCATGTATATCCCCAAAATTGAATGATATATGGATCTTGGAACATTATTTTGGAGCATATAAACATAATTTTAAGGTTCTATATAAAATAATAGACAACAAAATTTTGTAAAAAGAAAGATAGAGCAACCCGAAGGAATAAAGGATGTTCGGGTGGAATCCATCATGGATTATTTCCGTGGAACCGAGTGTAACTAAGAGGGATTGATGAGAGAGATAAGGGGTTTCTAATCACTTATAAAACATTAGGGAAGTATGTGTAATTTTTATAAACATACCCCATCACTTGGTATTACACAAAAACACATATCATAGAGAAAAATATTGATTAAGAGTGAAAAAAGAGGACCCCTCACCTTAAATCTGTTGATGTGCTCCAATTGTTATTAAAAAACTGAATATACTAATTAGGATTATTAATTAATAAGTCTAGAACCTCTTCTATATTCAATTAATTTATTATAAACCTTTTTAGTTCATTCAAATCCTTTTTGATTACTTACAGGGTTCAATTTCTTTGTTCGTGCTCGTTTGGTTACTTGGCTTTAAAATATAAGTTCACTTATATTCAAGTTTGGATTATAAGAAAGATGAAAGTGGTTCTCCATAATTTAAGTTATATTATTCAGTTCATTTCCATGAGATTACATGGTTTTAATTTTAATTAGGTTACTTAGAGTGTAGTCGAATTATTATATGTATAACCATAGTGATAACCGTTTTTGTTAATCAGTGGATTTGATTACAAAAAATGTGTTTTTCTTTGTAACTTAATTCCATTTGTACCAAAGGATTACAAAACCAAAAATACAACATATTACATATATAATAATCTGGTTCAACATAACACAAATGGTTTCATGACTAGACATAAAGATAATAATAGAAATTGATAAACTGTTATCCTTGAATGTGCTAAATTAGCACATCTCAAACGGTGAATTCATTTATTTCAAATAAAAGGGTGGTGAAAGGAGAGAAGACAATGAAATATACCACTAGCATGAGGAAATTCCATTAAATGTATGTTATTGGATTTATCACACTACTATTTTGAAGGGAGGAGAGGAAAGAAATAAAAAAGAAAGGAACTTAAAATAAAAGAAGAAATTATGAAGAGGAATTTACCTCTTCAGACTTCCTCCTTTGATAACATCTTAAGGGGAGAGGTTTGAGAAGAATAATGTCAAGGCACAAGGCTTCAGATTAGGTGAGAGAAGACGGAGTGAATGGGGGGTTTTATGGTGTGGGAGAGGTGGGATTTCATGATATTATAATCCTTAATTTATTATTTCTTCACAAGACAAAGAATAGTAAGTAGTTCCTGAAAAAGAATAGTAAATGAGTCATGTGAATTCAAACCATAAGTGGCGATGTCAGCCATGAAGCTAGGAATATTTTATTTAGCTTATAATGTATATATATGGTAAATTCTATATTTTATTATTCATCAAAATTTCAAGTATTTTAGAAAAATCCCAAAATTTCACCCTGAACATTTTTCAACGTGTAGAATCCAAAACTGAAGTCCATTTTTCAAAAATAATTTTCTAAATATGATTATTTTAATATTTAATTAAAATCATAATATATTATCAAAAACCAGTTTTAAAACACAAATTAACTCATTCTAAAATATAGGTATATTGTACTTACAACATGAATATTATTTTTCTACTAACATAGGTGAGGTTACTATTCATTAGGGTATATCACTAATCATAAAGGGTATATTACTATTCATAAGGGTAGGTTACTATTCACCAAAAATTAAGTTTTCTTATCGGACTCCAAAAAGCATCTTGAACACAACCGTGTATGTCAGAATTTCAAAATTGTAAACACAGAAGTGACAAACTTATGTTTAAAGGTCACTTATCACTTAGTAGTTCATTATGTTGTGATTTATGGCATATTTAAAATAAGATAATTTTCATTAAAAACATTGGGTCGTTACATTCTCCCCCCCTACAAATTTTCTCTCTCAAAATTTCATTTTACGATATAGGGAAAAAAATAGATGTGGGTAGTTTTCTTCATTGCTTCCTCCAGTTTCCCTGTTGCCTCTTCGTACTTCTGTTTTTGCCATAGTACATTGACCAGATGAGTAGTCTTGTTGTGTAGAACATTGTCTCTATGATCCAAGATCTTCACTGGCTACTCCTCGTAAACGAGATCTTCCTCCAACTGTACCACCTCTGAAGAGAGTACATGTTAAGGGTCTCGTATGTTTTTCCTTAAGAGGGATACATGAAAGACATCATGAACTCGAGCCATATTCCGTAAAAGTGAAAGACGATAGGCCACGGCTCCTATGTGGTCAAGGATCATAAAGGGGACAATATACCTTGGGCTTAGCTTCCCTTTCTTCCTGAATCACATGACTCTCTTCATGGAGATATTCGAAGGAAGACTTTATCTCCACCGTCGAACTCCAAGACCCTTTGACGGTTGTCAGCATAGCTCGTTTGAAAACATTGAGCCGATTTGATATGTTTCTAAATGACATGAACCTTATCTAGCATCTCTTGAACAAGATTGGGTCCAAGTAGCTTTCTTTCTCCAACATAATCCCAACAGGTTGGAGTTCTACATCACTTTCCATACAGAGCTTCATATAGTTCCATCTGAATACTTGAGTGGAAGCTATTGTTGTATGATAACTCAACCAATGGAAGATGCTGATCCCATCCATCGTTGAATTCTAGACAGAAGGCTTTAAGAATATCTTCAAGTGTCTGAATAGTTCTTTTAGACTGGCCATCAGTTTGTGGGTGATAGGTAATGCAGAAATTTAATTCAGTACTCAAAGAATGTTGACAAATCTTCCAGAATATAGATGTGAACCATGGATCACGTTCAGAGACAATTGAGAGTGGAACACCGTGCAGTCTCACCACTTCCTTCACATATATATTTGCAATTTGTTCAAGTGATAGATCTTCCCTAATAGCGATGAAATGGGATGTCTTGGTGAGTCGGTCAACCACAACCCATATCGCATTATTTCCCATCGATGTCTTCTGGAGACCCGTGAAAAAGTCCATAGTATCATTTTCCCATTTCCCTATGGGTATAGGTAATGGCTGCATGATACCTTTTGACTTTTGTCGCTCAACATTAACATGCTGACATACCAAGCACCATGATATATCTTCCACAATCTCCTTCATCATTTTATCCCACCAGAAGTGTTATCGGAGATAACAGTACATTTTGGTACTCCCAGGATGGATAGAGAAGGTCGAGCTATGTAATTCATTCAATAGCTCCTTCTTTATCATTGGATCAGATGGTACACAAAATTGTGTCCCAAATATTACAACTCCTTCCTCACCTTTAGTTGGTGATATCCTGACTGAAGGTCCACCTTAGAGAAATAATTTGCCCCATGAAGCTGATCGAACAAGTCATCTATCTGTGGATTGGGATACTTTCTCTTTATGGTGATTTGATTGAGCTCACGATAATTAATGAAGAGGCTCATTGATCCATCCTTCTTCTTGATGAAAAGGACTGGAGCACCCAAAGGTGAAGCACTCGGGCGTATAAAACCCTTCTCTATATTCTCCTGTAACTACTTCCTCAGCTCTTCTAGCTCCAGAGTGGCAATTCTGTAAGGTTTCTTTGAGATTGGCGGATATCCATGGATAGGTTCAATTGATAACTCAACCACTGGGTTAGGAGTAAGACCAAGATAGTCTTTGGGGAATACATCAGTGTAATCTCCCACGATGGGCATGTATTCAAGAATGATTCTATCCTTTGTCCCAATCATTTGAGCTAGATATGATTCCTCATGAGGAAGTAGTATCCAAACTTGAGATGAAGATTCTAAAAGAGACTCATCTTCATTCTTACACTTTTAAAGAATAAAAGGATGCTTCGGGATGTGAAAAGTGATCTCCGTTTCCCGACAATTGATGTTGGCCTTATACAACGATATCCAATCAATGCCCAAGATAGTTTCGAACTCCACTAATCGATGTATGATAGGATTTGCTGGGTGTTTCAGAACACAAACATTAACCGGGGAGGAGTTATAAAACATGGATGAAATACATTCCCCCTTTACTATTCTCACATATATCTTTTCCTCAAAATTTTGTGGTGGTGTTTGAATAGATCTACTAAACATGAATGATATGAAAGAATGCGTAGAACTGGAATCAAATAGTACATTCACTATTATTGAATGAATAACAAGAGTACCTATAACCACATATTTTTTCATCTCCACCATAGTATTAGTGATAGCATAACCCCTTACTAGTTTCCTTGGTGGTTGTTGATGATTTCCTCCAACAACCCTCATCCTAGGGAAATTGTTCGCATAATGCTCAATATCCTTGTTGTTATAGCACTACACTTTAGGATGAGTGTTGATCTAAACCTTCGTTTCTTCTTCAACATTAGTGGAATTTTTCATATCCCTATAGTAGTTCTTGGCTAGATGACCAAACTTTCCGTATTTGATGAAAATCTTTGTTCCCTTGAGACAGTCACGAAGATGCTTATTTCCACAATTTTTTTGCAGAGGGGAAATTGAGGCTTATTTCTATCATGGGATTTGTTTGATGAACCACCCATGTTGTTATCCATTTTTCACTTCTTTTCTCTAGGTCCATGAGACCATTGAGAGTCTCCAATATTCATTTCATCCTTGAGGGCACAACAGACAATATCCTCATAGCTGTTAAAGTCTCGAACCACCAACAATTTTCGTAGACTCGGCTTTAGTCTTCTAAAGAAGCGATCCACCTTGCATTTAGTGTTCATGAAAAAGCCAGAGGCATACTTTGAAATCCTTGTAAATTAAGCTTCATACTACCCGATGGACTCTACATCCTTCTGCTTGATCCAGGGAACTCCCTTTCCCTCTTGATATAGAGGTTTTGAGGAAAATATTTATTGAAACACATCCTCTTGAATTCATCCCACTCTATGGAATCAATATCCTCTTAGGAATTTGTATTCTTGATCAGTGTCCACCACTGATCAGATTTCCCATCAAAACAATAGGCTGCCAGTAGAACTTTTTCTTCTTCCGAGCACTAGAGGATATGGAAAATCTTTTCAATGGAGTTAATCCATGGTTCTGCGAGGAGGGGATTGGAAGACCCACTAAACATTTGAGGCCTTTTCCACATGAAGGATTCTACAACAACTTACTCTTTCCTTGGAGGAGGGGAACATTCCACCTGATTCAAGTTATTATTCGTAACTCGAGCCGGCAGAGCAAGTACTACCAGGATGTTTTGAGCACCCGCTTCCATCACATCATTCATGCCATTAGGGAAATCATCACATTGCCTATCACATTGGTTGTTGGAACTTTTTCTTCTATTTCCCTCCATTAACTAAGAAAACCAATTTATAATTAGAGCTCCTGAATACTTAGCTATTGAGCATAAAAAGAAACTTTGAACATTAAAGTATGAACTTATAATAAAGAAGTATATCCTGACTTGTGATTCCTTAGTTTTATATCTAGGTTATCCTCTATCTATCTCTTAACTTATATTATTATGGGCTTCTTTTTGTCCCTTAACAATGGTTTGTACTGAGATTGTGAATCTACAGAAGCATATCCCCAGGGAGTGTCGTAACCAAGAGTGCAGTAAGGACCATTGTCGTGCACCTAGTCACATTCGAGTGAAGCTCAAAGTGGTGTTTTTAGGTTTTACCCCTAGATACATCTATGCTAGAGCCACCTCTACCGGAACTATCTTTACAGGGATTTATTTTTTTGATAAAACCCTTACTCTATACTCACCAAAATTTAGGACTGTTTTATTATTCTTAGTATCACCCTTACAGTTCTCACTAAGGTGCTCTATTCATAATATCCAAAAATAACTAGGCCATCCTTTGATACCAACTATAGAAACCCGAGCCTTTTAAATAAAACATTTTTTGATTTTAAGCATAATTAATCATCAGAGAACAAGCCAAGGATCGTTACGTCTGGTGTCTTGGAATACTAGGTACATATAACATAAAACATGGGGCTAAATAAACATTATTATTTATTCTCCATAAAGAGCTTCTAACTTCATTTGGGCCCTTACATCTGCATATGGTACCCTGGGTAACACATGAACAAAGGGATGATCTAAAAAGCCAAGTAAGGGAATGAACATAAAGATACATCTCAAGAACATGAGTTAGTAGGCATGACATAATGATATCCAAAGCCCGAAACTCATAAAATCTTTTAATATAAGCATGGGATCATTTTGACATAGAATCATACAAATGTGGAAGAATCATAAATCATATATTTAGTATGGGTCAAGGCTGACTGCCAATCTCGTTTCCCATTTTAGTATAGGTCAAGGCTAACCGCCAATCCCGGTTCACATCACATCTCATTAGACTTCACCTTACCCAATGTATTGGAGCCCTATCTGGGCACAACCATCTAAAAATTTTCATGAATATTCTTTCCAAAAAAATATTCTTACCACATATACAATCATACATAACCAACCATACACAAACATAAGGGTACTCATGTATAGAATTGGGTACCACAATGATGACATCAATCATAACCAATGGGTGTATCATGAATGTGTCCATGTAAGGAAATAATTAGAAAATACATGGATGATAATATGGTAAAATAGGAATATAACATGGTATGTGGTGTCAAAAATATGTGAAAACATATGAGAAATGTATTTTAGAAACATTAGCATTAAATCATTTTAGTGTTGTTTTAAGGAAAATACTATATAGCATTTAAAATAGTAAAGAAGGCATTCATTTATATAAAATCATAATTGAACCAAGAATGTTTTCATAATAAAAATACAGAACTTACAAAGAAAATGGTGTCTTAAAATAGAAGATAGAGTGCACTTGAAATTGGGTAAAAGTTAGGAAGTTCCTTTAAAACGAGTGTGATTATTGGGAAGTATCGAAGATTGATTCACTTAAAAGCATGTATATCCCCGAAATTGAATGAGAGATGGATCTTGGATCATGAGTTTAGAGAATATAAACATAATGTTGAAGTTCCATATAAAAGAAAAGACAACAAAATTTTGGTAAAAATAAATATAGTGCAACCCGAAGGAATAAATGAAGTTCAGGTAAAATCCATCATGGTCTATTGGCATGGTACCAGGTGTACCTAAGGAGGCTTGATGAGAGAGATAATGGGTTTCTAATCACATATAAAACATTAGGGAAGTATGTGGAGGGCGTATAAACATACCCCATCACTTGGAATTAAACAAAAAGGCATTTCATAGAGAACAATCTTGATTAAGAGTGAAAAAGGGGAGGATCCCTTACCTTAAATTTGTTGGTGTTATCCACTTGTTATTAATGACCTGAATAAATAAATTAGGGTTATTAATTAATATTTCCATAACGTCTTCTATATTCAATTTATTTCTTATAACCCTTTTTAGTTCATACAAATCCTTTTTGATTAGTTACACAGTTCAATTTCATTGTTCAGGATCATTTGTTTATTTGGCTTTAAAATATTTGATCAGTTATATTCTAGTTTGGATTATAATCAAGATTAATGTGGTTTTACAGAATTGAAGTTATATTCTTTAGTTCATATCTAGAAGATTTCATGGTTTTAATTTTAATTAGATTACTTAGTGTGAAGTTCAATTATTATATGTATAACCATAGGGATAATCGTTTTGGTTAATCAGTGGATTTGGTTACAAAGAATGTGTTTTTATTTATAACATAATTCCATTTGTACCAAAGGATTAAAGAACCAATAAATGGATATATTACATATATAATAATCTGGTTCAACATAACACAAATTGATTAATGACTATACAAAAAGATAATAATATAATTTGATAAATCGTTGTCCTTGAATTTTCAAAATTAGCACATCTCATACAGTGCTTTAATTTTTTTAAATAAAAGGGTGGGGAAAGGAGAGAATACATTGAAATATTCAAATAGCATGAGGACATTCCAGTACATTTATGTTACTGTATTTATCATACTATTATGGTTAAGGGAGGCGAGGAAAGAAATAAAAAAGAAAAGAACTTAAATGAAAAGAATAAATTGGGAAAAGGTATTTACCTCTTGAGACTTCCTCCTTTGAGAACCTCTTAAGTGGAGAGTTTTGGGAAGAATAATGACAAGGCACAAGGATTGATAGGAGGGGAGAGAAGAGAGAGTGAAAGGGGGGGTCTATAGTGGAGGAGAGGAGGTATTTCATGATATTATAATCCTTAATTTATTATTTATTCACAAGACAACGAATAGTATGTATTCCAAGAACAAGAATAGTTAATGGCTCATGTGAATTCAAACCATGGGTGGTGACATCATCCATGTTCCTAGGAATAGTCTATTTAGCATATAATGTATATATACGGTAAATTACCTTATTTTACTATTCATAAAAAATTCGAGTATTTCTGAAAAATCTCAAAATTTCACCATGACCATTTTTCGACATGTCGAATCCAAAAATGAAGTCCATTTTTCAGAAATAATTTTCTAAATATGATTATTTTAATATTTAATTAAAATCATAATTTATTATCAAAAACCAGTTTTAAAACACACATTAACTCATTCTAAAATATACGTATATCATACTTCCAACATGAAAATTATTTTTATCCTACCATAGGTGAGGTTACTATTAATCAGGGTATATCACTATTCATAAGGGTATGTTACTATTCAAAATGGTAGGTTACTATTCAGCATAAATTATGTTTTTCTTATCGGTCTCCAAAAAACATCTTGTACACAACCGTGTATGTCAGATTTTCAAAATTGCAAACACAGAAGTGACAAAATTATGTTTAAATGCCACTTATCTCTTAGTAGTTCATTATGTTGTGATTTGTGGAATATTTATAATAAGGTAATTTCCATTAAAAACATTGGGTCTTTACTCATATGCTTTAGATACCCTATTTTGGGACCTCCTCTTTGAATTTATTACACCTATCATCTCTAATACTGACATAAGTTTTTTACTCTTGAGGTATAATCCCTAGCTTTCCCACTGCTCACATTTATTGGTTTTATCTTCTCATCCATTGGAATTTCAACAACAACAGTTTTCTCTAGAACCCTAGCATTAGTTGGATTGAAAAAATTAATAACGCTGGCTAGGATGTTCCTAAACACATCTTTCTCAATGGTATGATCCCTAATTCACTTGTTATGTATCCTATTTATCGAGTACTGAGAATGATCAGTTTGCCACAATTAATACTCAGATACTGATATGTCATCCTACCAGAGTTATAGAATTTCTAGGGTACACAAATCCATTATATTTTTTGATGATAAATCATTCTCTATAAAACATTCACAAGCTCTATCCATGTAAGATTTTCTTTATCGTAATATCATGTAATCTAATCCAGACCATCACCCTAGAAAGCCACATTGAAGGCTGCTGCAAGGACCACTATCTGATCTGCCGGTTCCATGAATTGATGTAAAACTCATTCACCTCCTCACGCCAGTCTACAGACACCTGAGATTTGGCCTCACCTCGGAACCTAAAAGGTATTTTCCAGTGAAACTCATGAATTTTACTCCATCTGTGTAACTCATACTCTGGTACTAAGGGTGTAGTTTCTAGTCTATTGGTGGTGGTATTACTTTTACACCACCTAGTGGTGATGTATCTGGTTCAAATCTATGTACTAACATCTCATTAACCCATCGATTATCCGTGGGATCATGCGGTGGAATCTAGTTTATTTGTCTACATGGAAGCATCTTGAAGTAAAACAACATTTACCACAATCAATTGAGAATTCATGGTGAGCTGACTCAAGAAGGATCTGGATGACACAAAAAATTCCTATATATTGCATGAACCATCATTTTTCTCCTACAACTAGTGTTTTTATGTTCCGAGTCGAAAATAAGAATTCGGGGTCTTGGTATATGGATGTTCCGGCTGCCGCACCAACACTGGATTCCATTAACTAAAGTAAGAACTCAAAAGAATTTAACACTATTTACCCAATCCAAAACACATAGACTCTTAGTACATAAGATATATCAGACCTACTATAATACCAAAATATCACAACATGTCCTAGTGGGGCCCATTCCATGACTACCCAAAGCCCGCTTCCTAGAGGCTAGAGGGTAGAGATTTGCACCAAGTAGGCATATACCTCAAATTGGAGGAATTTTCCTATGTACCTACACACACACACAAACATCTCTAAGGAAATATCTTGAAACTGAAAACACTATGTAAACAAAAAAGTATAAAACTAAGACACCAAAAATGAGTATATTAGTAGAAAACTGAAATTAAATGGGTCCAAATTAGTAGACCAATTAAAATGTATAAATAAAAAAGGAACATGTCCATGGAACTCCTCCATAAAAATCACTACTTGAAGGGTGGGTAGAGGGGTGAGTAAAACTAAACTCAGTAAGACACCCCGAAACATGAAGTAAAGGACATCAAAGGAAACATCACTAAGAGGATGCATTCCACTCAATACAAGTATATCACTACAACATATATGACAAAAACATATAGGTATAGACATAAATTAACCCAATAATAAATGTCTCCCCCACTACCATCAATATGGTTTTACATGAGGGGTTCTCATTCCCAGATATCTCACTCCACAATCCATATGATAGTAGGCATGTGGAACATGTCTACAAAATGTATCTGAGATAACACCCGGTCTTGATACCTCATGAAGATTACTTAAGACATCTCTTCTCTCTAATACACTAACTCTAGGTATCACAAGAAAACATTATCAACAGGATTTTGTTCGAGTCAAACTCATTAAGAGAGAACATACTCCTCATTCTATGATGTCAACAAAGACTCTCATAAATAGGTCTTGCTAATTCCCCCCCCCCCCCAATTGAACATACTAGTAAAAGATCTTGATATACATAGAAGGGATACTTCATAGAGAATAACTTCAACCCAATCTATATTATCCCTCAAAATAGGGGTTCCTCTTTAAATAATACCAACAACCCATCCAATCCCACTCATAACATAGGGGATCCTCCATCGAAGATACAAGGAACCCAGTCGATACAGACCACTATCTAGTAAACTAATTACCAGTGCCTAGAGGTCATGTCAAATCCCACAAAACTCCATCAGGGGCGATTGAGGATCGTTCCAATCCAAAGGAGGGATATGATAAATCTATCCAGGAATCGACCATTAGTGGGGATTACTATCCATTGATGTTGACAAAATATCGTACAGAACCCTCAAGTGAACAAATAGGGAAAATCCCCACATACATTAGTCCATACTAAAAACCCATCAAGTCATCCCAAAAGGACCTCCTTTTCACAAGGATCCAAAATCCGTAAATGGATAATTAAAAGGACCATACATTTGAATGTTAAGACCAATTTTGTGAAAATAGTTATGAACTAGTTTGATCTTAGCTAGAGAAAATCTGGTCAACCCAACCTTACCCAGGAGGTCTAGGATGGAATAAACTAACTCGGACCACTAGGCCACTAGGATGAGAAGTCCATCCCTCTAGGCCGCCCAGGGTGCCAAAGTTTCTCTATATCAGCTCGCATCGTGTGATCTGACCTTGCTCCACTGAACGAGGAACACCATGTCTGCACACACCCCTGTCTCAAACGGTTTCCTAATCACATGCCAAACCCCTCAGTAAATGAGGTTTCCCACTACCTTAAATGTGGCCAGCCTGCACCTCCAGCAGACACTCGCGACTCAGCATCAACTTCTCCATCTGACGCAGCTCGAGCCTTGTCGCCATCTCCAATGCAGCCTCTAGAGAGCCACCCGTAGCTCCTCCACTGTAACACCCCAGGTAAATAAAGAATATGACATTTTCTTATTTATCCAAATTTGTGAATCAAACATCAATATTACTTTAAAGTGGATTCTATGCTCGATGGCGTACCCAATACGCAACAACGAGTTTCTTGGGAATCTTACATTTCACTCTAATAAAAAAATAATATTATTTTAAATGGTAGATAACATGTAGCCATTGTGTTGGCGGGAATGGATAGAAATAACTAAAATATGATTGTATCTGTTTTTTTTTAATGTTTTTACATTTATCCAATAAAATATAAAGGCATAAAATATGGAAAGAATTCAATTTTATGCGTATATGCGCTAGTTTTCACTAAAGGTCCACTTATCACCTTTTGATGGCGAACCGTCATTAAATATAGTTTTGTTCACTCTTATAAATTCTATTGGACCAAATAAAACTCTTCTTAAGAATCGGGAAATCAAAATTTACTTTGTGTAAATTTTTTGTATCTTTCCGATAAAGTTGAATTTTTTTTAATGAATAGTGTAAAATGTTGTATTTTAATTCAAAACCTCTTTTTAATCTAATTTATTTATATGATTAGATTATATTTTGAATTGGTTTTGAAGTGTAATTATAATATATTTTTACCATTTAATCCAATGGTGGTCATTGGAATCAATTTCACTTTGAAATTGGACTTAAACTAGTGTCAATCTTTTGATACTTATTGTTTCATAAAAACACGCTATTTGCTTTGACAACGGGAATTAATTATTATATTAATTAATCTGACATATATGTTTTGAATTTTGTAAAATAGATTTCATTTTTGAATTCGGAATATCAAATATAGCTTATGGTGAATTTTTGGGTTTTTTCTGAAAAACATCAATTTTTGATGAATAGTGAAACCACTAAGTGGTACTTATAAAAACTGATTTTTCTGTTTAAATGAAATTTTGCCATCTTTGTGTTTTGAATTTCAAAAATCCGACATACATGGTTGTCATTAAGAAGTAAAATGTGGTTCAATGGGATAAAAATAATTTTTTGGTGAATAGTAACTTATTAAGTTTTTAATCGCGATTAGTGGTAATTAGTGTAGTTTAAGGTAAAAATAATGCTTTAATAAAATAAGATGAGCTTGACACATGTCCTACCCTCATTGGTTTTGTCATGGCCGACCAAGACAAGCCATGGGTCAACTTGGGGACCCCATGGAGCCACTTTGGTTGGGAAATGACAAAATAACTTTTTATTTAATGTAAAAGTAAAAATGACACAAACATAATATGTTTTACGAAAACAATTTTTATATGGGGTTATAAAGATCAGATTTTTTATTATAAATAGTAATTGGAAAGCTAAAAAGATTTAATACATCATAGTAGTTTTTATAAATTTTAGACACTAAATAAATTAAATTATTTATGACATCATAATGATGCAGCGATGACGTCATTATTTAATGATTAAAATAAAATGGAACGATAATGTAAAATCTATGAACTACACATGTCAAAAACTTATTGGATGGGTGGATTTAGAACCCTTAACACATTATCCACGAATTATATCAATGTGGGACCTTTTAAAACCGAAACACATTTTCAAATAATGTAATATTTCTAACTTTCCAAAAGTGCCCCTCCTCTCCTCCTAAAAAAGGCCCCCACATCTATCTCATTTCACACACTCCTCAAGCCATTGGCTCGGCCAACCCCTGCCCATTTTGTCTCTCCACATCCCTCTCCTCATCCTAAAGGATTCCCTTTGGGAAGAATCCTTTTAAAGGAAGCCTTTAGGCTCAAATCAAAAGGAGTTACACTTTTAAAGGTAATTCATTCTCTCATGTTCATTTGTTTTATTTTTGCTTCTCCAACCCCCTAAAATCTTTTTATATAATTCTTTTGTAACAACACCAGTATCTTCAATATACTAGGATGTTTTTATAATATTTATTAGAGCTACACTCTCACACAAATACATCAAATGGTTAAAGAACATACAGTTTCCGTGGATGGAAAAATTCTGCCTCTCGAAACGATGATTGCTCAATACTCATTTAACACCATCAAAGGTGGCCATTATGATGTCACTATTTTTATATATGATATATAATATGTTTATTTTTTACTTTAGCTTCTGTAGTTTTTCATTTGTGGCTTACCTTTATGGCTTCCATTATTGGTATACGCGATATCTTCATTTAAGGAAATGCGGACTACCGCCCCCTCAAAGTGATTTGATTCGTTATTACCATATGTGGTAAGTATAAAGGGTATATTTAATGATATTATACATGATACCATACTGGAATTAAAATACTATTATGTATCATTATGTTTTAATTCCATTAAATATGAAATAGAAATGGAAGTAGTGTTCATGCGTCCGTACAACTTACTGTCTCCATGAACGGTACATTTCATTTCTTATCTCAAAATATTATGTACTATTATAAGTACATATATATATAATCGATATATATTATATATGATACATCTAAATTATTAATATAATTCTGGAATTAAAATATACATACCTTTCATATAGTTTTAATTTCATTAATACGGCATAGAAATGAAAGCAGCGTTCATGCGTACGTACGGCTTACCGTCTCCATGAACGGTGCATTTCATTTCTTTCCTCTAAATGATTATGTGATATTATAAATACATGTATATGATGGATATATATGAAATATATGATATCCAAATCAGGAATGTCATTTTGGATATAAAGAACCTTTGACCACACGAACAACATGTAATTGTAAGAAGTCCACTTTCGACTTAAGAACCAAATATCGACAAAACAATCATTATTAACTTAATGATTACATAATGTTTATAACATGGAAATAAGTGATATAAAAGGAATAATAAGCTTGAAAAAGGTTCTTAATGAAGTAGAAATTAACTCAAGTTTATTATTCAGGATGTTAAAGAATGATCGAGTCAAGTCGGACCCGAGGTAAGGGATCCTACTCCTCTCTTTCTTTTTAAGTACACACTTTTATGTCATTCCTTTTAAAGCTCATATTTCTTGTTATTGGGATGATATTTTATATTACACTTACTGTAATTTTTATGTTCATGTGATGAGAGATCCTATTCTCTCTCATAAATCCATTTTGGAAGTTTTGAGTGGCTCCATTAGGCTGCCGAACTTTCGTAAGAGATCTAACCTCTCTCTTTCTTTTTAAGAACTCTCCTTTATGTCACTTCTTTTAAGATCCTCTTTGTAATGTTGGGGGATGTTATTTTATATTACTATTGCTGTAAATTTTATTGTAATGTGATGATATACCCTATTTTATCTCATCAATTCATATTCGGAAGTTTTATGTGGCGTCGTTAGGCTGCCGAGTTTTCGTAAGGGATTTTTCATCTCACTTTTATTCCCGTGAGATTTATGATACATTTGCCACAAATTCCATTGAGTGGTGTATGTACTGCCCATTATTCTACTCTTTGTGTAATATACTTTCGTTTATGAGTATTTACATCAATGATCTATTGTCCTTCTTTCATGGGGTGTATGTTTTGAAAGATACCCAAGTCGGTAAGGGAACCTTTCACCCTCCTTTTTTTAAAAGACTTCTTTTGTTGGGTCTTTTAATTTATATATTGTTATGTTGGGATATGTTCTCATATATACTTATTGATGTAAATTTTATTTCCAAGTGATGAGATACACTTTTTTATCTCTCATCAACTCATTTTGATGTGATGCCGTTAGGCTGTCAAGGGAACTTTTTAACCCAATTTCGATTTCTTTTGGATCAACATGTAGTCATTGAATATGTCATCCATTGAATATGAGTGAATGACCTTTTATTGTTTTACACTTAATATCCACTTATATTGGGTGTATTTATATTTTTCACACATATTTTTTAGATTGATTTGTCCTTAATTTAAGGATACATTCTTTATAAGGGATTTCATCACATTTGACATTTCTATTGAGGGTTCATTGTTGTTATGCACCAATTCACTATTATATGGTGTATATACTGTCCTTTGGAGTATTATATCATGAATCCATTTATTCTCATGATATTATAACGTTCTGACTAAATGTTATTCCTCAATTATTGTATTCAAGTGTCTCTAATTTTGGTAAAACCCCTTTAACCGAAATATCGTTTTAAATGTTTTAATTATTTGTTCTTATTAATATCCATGTTTTCAAAATGGTTTTAAGGATTTATTTATATGGATATTAATGGTTTAGAATTTTAAGCTTCAAGGTGGTATGGGACACTTTTATTCAAAAATCTCTTTATTAAATGTTTTAAATGGTTTTGGAAATGGTTTCTTTTTTGGATTCATTTTTTCAATATACTAAAATGTTATATTGTGATTGAAATGTGGAAATGTTATGTTTCCTTTATGCATGTTTTATGTGATACATTTATGTTATGGTTCTTGGGCATTGTTATTATAACGGGTGGTTCCGTGATAATCTAAGGGCGGGTGAGCCCGATATAGCTCTCCAATGCATTGGGTAACACGAAGGAGTGAAATGTTAAGGTTTCTCCGAAGTGATTTAGGGAATATACTGTGATGGGTATTCCAAACGGAACCAAGAGGGTTACTCCCTACGTAAGAATGTTATGAATGCCTCAAGTTACCTTTATGTCTTATGATTTCTATGATTTATTCATGGTTTGATGAGGTGTGTTAAATTGCCTTTGTTTTATGGGTAAAGTATTATTTCATTCTTATGTATATATGAACTCATGTTTCCTTTCCATATTTTTATAACTCTTACTGAGCTTTTTATGCTCATCCCAAGTTTTTGAAATGTTTTTCACATGTCAAGGGAAAGTTACATGATGTGATGATAGTGTCAAGGATGTGTCAAGAAAGAATCCGTGTTATATTTTAAATATGTTCCCGTTGATGCGAAGAATGAATACTGTCTTTTATGTAACCACTTTGTTTAAATGTGGAATGTAATGCAAGTTTCATGATATAATTCTCTAAAACTCTAAACCTGAAAATATCCTCAATGTGTAATCTTTTAATAAATCAAGACTAAGTAAGGTTTAAGGCTGAGGCCTTATAGTTGGTATCAAAGTTCGGTTTAGATAACTTTAGAGGTTAGGGTATTCTTTTAGCATAAGTGACACTACCATAATGGTTAGGATTTTAGAAAGAGTCCTAGTTTTAGATAAAGTGAACGAGTAAGTATATCTTAGTTTTTACCTTCCTCATTTGTACATGATGGTTTTTTTGATATACTCACACTGACATTTCTGTTTCTTGTGAATGGATGGATCTAGCAGCCACCAAAGAGACAATAGGTTTGAAGGAAACTGTGGTGGTTCTATGATTAAGATACTAGATAAAATGGGGGATTCAATGAGGAAACACATGTTTGTTCTAAACCAACTATCAAGGATTCATGATCAACCACTTGAACCTTGGTATGATCTTTAATGCATCATGTACGAGATGACCAATCGATGTGGAAGTTCAGGTAATAATTATAAAGGTAACCATTAGTGTTTATATGATCCTTACTTTTGAGGTAATTATGGGTTATTATATGTTATGATGGAAAATGAAAGGCATGAGATAAACTTGAGGTTAAAATATATTATGATCATTTTTGATGATTTTATCTCTTTTTGGGGAATGATTTGAGAATTATATAGTTTTGGAAAAAGGACAACACACAGACCGTGTGACTACCTGTCACGTCGGACAAAGCTATGGGAATCAAACCCACAACCAAAGTGTGACTGGTATTTATCGCCTACCACTGGACTACGTGAATTCCCTGGTTAGTTTGACTCATTCTTTTTAGTTATATGATTTTATGAATTAAGAGTAAGTTGTTTTTGGGTTATTTATGAAAATGATTAACCTGTCATGGAGGATATGTGATTAGGTTAATTACTTTTCAATACGAGACTTTAGGAGCAACTGATGTTGTTTGGAAATAAATGTTACGATTTAACTTAGAAGACTATGTGACTAAATCCTTCAAATATTTGGGTTTCAATCTTATATTTTTTTACTTTGAAGAATTTTATGGACAAATTGTTTATCGGATGGTCCTCGTTGAACTTTGGGTTTTGTTGGTCAAATTTTTGAGATTGAGCATAGATTTTCTTTTTAATGGGTTATCCTTTTCTGGATTTTCTGATCTTGTAGTAACCTTTTTGGTTTTAGTTTTGGTTAAGGTTTGAAGACATGGAAATTGTATAGTTCTCTTTTGTGGATTAGGTGATTCTCTAGAAGTTGATTATAATACTCTTAATGTGAACAAGTCTTCCTAAATACTCGCCTTTTGGAGAAAATATGAGTTTGTGCAAGGAATCTAATAAAAGTTGAAAGTCAACATGATAAGTGATTATGTTTCCTTATGAATAAATTCCTCAATAAAAAGTAACTTAAAACAAAAATGTTTTCTATTAACTTTTCCTACTGGGGAATCGAATACCATTTAACCCATCACAAGTTTGTGATTTTATCATGGTTAACTTTCTCCTATACATGTTTTCTATCACTCTCCATCAGAACATGACCCTTTTCTCTTTCTTCCATGTCAATGTTTTCCTACACAGAATCCTATTATGGGTTAACTCGGGTGACCTTTGTACTTATCTTTCTTTATTTTAAAGTGATTGTTTTACCGACTCTTGTTCCGATGTGGGACATTCAAGGATGTTTCCAAGCTCAATTTTAAAAAAATTGCGAGGATGCAATTCCCAAAAGGGGGGAAGGATGTAACACCCCAGGTAAATAAAGAATATGACATTTTCTTATTTATCCAAATTTGTGAATCAAACATTAATATTACTTTAAAGGGGATGCTATGCTTGATGGCGTACCCAATACGCAACAACGAGTTTCTTGGGAATCTTACATTACACTCTAATAATAAAATAAGACTATTTTAAATGGTAGTTAACATGTAGCCATTGTGTTGGCGGGAATGGATATAAATAACTAAAATATGATTGTATCAGTTTTTTTAAATGTTTTTACATTTATCCAATAAAAGATAAAGGCATAAAATACGGAAAGAATTCAATTTTAGGCGTATATGCCCTAGTTTTCACTAAAGGTTCACTTATCACCTTTTGATGGAAAACTGTCATTAAATATAGTTTTGTTCACTCTTATAAATTCTATTGGACCAAATAAAACTCTTCTTAAGAATCAGGACATCAAAATTTACTTTGTGTAAATTTTTGGTATCTTTCCGATAAAGTTCATTTTTTTAATGAATAGTGTAAAATGTTGTATTTTAATTCAAAACCTCTTTTTAATCTAATTTATTTATATGATTAGATTATATTTTGAATTGGTTTTTAAGTGGAATTATAATATATTTTTACCATTTAATCCAATGGTGGTCATTGGAATCAATTTCACTTTCAAATTGGACTTAAACTAGTGTCAATCTTTTGATACTTATTCTTTCATAAAAACACGCTATTTGCTTTGACAGCGGGAATTAATTATTAAATTAATTAATCTGACTTATTTGTTTTGAATTTTGTAAAATAGACTTCATTTTTTAATTCAGAATATCAAATATAGCTTATGGTGAATTTTTGGGATTTTTCTGAAAAACTTCAATTTTTAATGAATAGTGAAACCACTAAGTGGTATTTATAAAAACTGATTTTTCAGTTTAAATAAAATTTTTCCATCTTTGTGTTTTGAATTTCAAAAATCCTACATACATGGTTGTCATTAAGAAGTAAAATGTGGTTCAATGGGATAAAAATAATTTTTTGGTGAATAGTAACTTATTAAGTTTTTAATCGCGATTAGTGGCAATTACTGTAGTTTAAGGTAAAAATAATGCTTTAATAAAATAAGATGAACTTGACACATGTACTACCCTCATTGGTTGTGTCATGGCCGTCCAAGACAAGTCATGGGTCAACTTGGGGACCCCATGGAGCCACATTGGTTGGAAAATGACATAAATAACTTTTTATTTAATGTAAAAGTAAAAATGACACAAACATAATATGTTTTACGAAAACAATTTTTACATGGGGTTATAAAGATCAGATTTTTGATTATAAATAATCATTAGAAAGATAAAACGATTTCCTACATCATAGTATTTTGTTTATAATTTTTAGACACTATATAAATTAAATTATTTATGACATCATAATGATGCAGCGATGACATCATTATTTAACGATTAAAATAAAATGGAAATATAATGTAAAATCTATGAACTAAACATGTACAAAACTTATTGTATGGGTGGATTTCGAACCCTTAACACCTTATCCACGAATTATATCAATGTGGGTCCTTTTAAAACCGAAACACATTTTCAAATAATGTAATATTTCTTACTTTCCAAAAGTGCCCCTCCTCTCCTCTTATAAAAGGCCCCCACCTCTACCTCATTTCACACACTCCTCAAGCCTTTGGCTCGGCCAAAACCTACCCATTTTGTCTCTCCACTTCCCTCTCCTCATCCTAGAGGATTCCCTTTGGGAAGAATCCTTTCAAAGGAATCCTTTAGGCTCAAATCAAAAGGAGTTACACTTTTAAAGGTAATTCATTCTCTCATGTTCATTTGTTTTATTTTTGCTTCTCCAACCCCCTAAACTATTTTTATATAATTCTTTTGTAAAAACACCAGTATCTTCAATATACTAGGATGTTGTTATAAGATTTATTCGAGCTACACTCTCACACAACTACATCAAATGGTTAAAGAACATACGGTTTCCGTGGATGGAAAAATTCTGCCTCTCGAAACGATGATTGTTCAATACTCATTTAACACCTTCAAAGGTGGCCATTATGATGCCACTATTTTTATATATGATATATAATATGTTTATGTTTTACTTTAGCTTCTGTATTTTTCATTTGTGGCTTACCTTTATTGCTTCCATTATGGGTATACGCGATATCTTCATTTAAGGAAGTGCGGACTACCGCCCCCCCAAAGTGATTTGATTCGTTATTACCATATGTGGTACGTATAAAGGGTATATTTAATGATATTATATATGATAACATACTGGAATTAAAATAATATTATTTATCATTATGTTTTAATTCTCTTAAATATGAAATAGAAATGGAAGTAGCGTTCATGCGTACGTACGGCTTACCGTCTCCATGAACGGTATATTTCATTTCTTATCTCAAAATATTATGTACTATTATAAGTACATATATATAATGGATATATATGATGTATGATACATCTAAATGATTAATATAATTCTGGAATTAAAATATACATACCTTTCATATAGTTTTAATTCCATTAATACGACATAGAAATGAAAGCAGCGTTCATGCGTACGTACGGCTTACCGTCTCCATGAACGATGCATTTCATTTCTTTCCTCTAAATTATTATTTGATATTATAAATAAATGTATATTCTGGATATATATTACATATATGATATCCAAATCAGGAATGTCATTTTGGATATAAAGAACCATTGACCAAACGAACAACATGTAATTGTAAGAAGTCCACTTTCGACTTAAGAACCATATATCGACAAAACAATCATTATTAACTTAATGATTACATAATGTTTATAACATAGAAATAAGTGATATAAAAGGAATAATAAGCTTGAAAAAGGTTCTTAATCAAGTATAAATTAACTCAAGTTTATTATTCAGGTCGTTAAAGAATGATCGAGTCAATTCGGACCCGAGGTAAGGGATCCTACTCCTTTCTTTCTTTTTAAGTACACACTTTTATGTCATTCCTTTTAAAGCTCATATTTCTTGTTATTGGGATGATATTTTATATTACACTTACTGTAATTTTTATTTTCATGTGATGAGAGACCCTATTCTCTCTCATCAATCCATTTTGGAAGTTTTGAGTGGCGCCGTTAGGCTGCCGAACTTTCGTAAGAGATCTAACCTCTCTCTTTCTTTTTAAGTACTCTCCTTTATGTCATTTATTTTAAGCTCCTATTTGTAATGTTGGGGGATGTTATTTTATATTCCTCTTGCTGTAAATTTTATTGTAATGTGATGAGATACCCTATTTGATCTCATCAATTCATATTCAGAAGTATTATGTGGCGCCGTTAGGCTGCCGAGTTTTCGTAAGGGATTTTTCATCTCACTTTTATTCCCGTGAGATTTATGCTACATTTGCCACAAATTCCATTGAGTGGTGTATGTACAGCCCATTATTCTACTCTTTGTGTAATATAATTTCGTTTATGAGTATTTACATCAATGATCTATTTTCCTTCATTCATGGGGTGTATGTTTTGAAAGATACCCAAGTCGGCAAGGGAACCTTTCACCCTCCTTTTTTTAAAAGACTTCTTTTTTTGGGTCTTTTAATTTACATATTGTTATTTTGGGATATGTTATGATACATACTTATTGATGTAAATTTTATTTCCAAGTGATGAGATACACTTTTTTATCTCTCATCAACTCATTTTGATGTGATGCCGTTAGGCTGTCAAGGGAACTTTTTAACCCAATTTCGATTTCTTTGGGTTCAACATGTAGTCATTGAATATGTCATCCATGGAATATGTGTGAATGACCTTTTATTGTTTTACACATAATATCCACTTATATTGGGTGTATTTATATTTTTCACACATATTTTTGAGATTGATTTGTCCTTAATTTAAGGATACCTTCTTTATAAGGGATTTCATCACATTTGACATTTCTATTGAGGGTTCATTTTTGTTATGCACCAATTCACTATTATATGGTGTATATACTGTCCTTTGGAGTATTATATCTTGAATCCATTTATTCTCATGATATTATAAAGTTCTGACTAAATGTTATTCCTCAATTATTGTATTCAAGTGTCTCTAATTTTGGTAAAACCCCTTTAACCGAAATATCGTTTTAAATGTTTTAATTATTTGTTCTTATTAATATCCATGTTTTCAAAATGGTTTTAAGGATTTATTTATATGGATATTAATGGTTTAAAATTTTAAGCTTCAAGGTGGTATGGGACACTTTGATTCAAAAATCTCTTTATTAAATGTTTTAAATGGTTTTGGAAATGGTATATTTTTTGTATTCATTATTTCAATATACTAAAATGTTATATTGTGATTGAAATGAGGAAATGTTATGTTTCTTTTATGCATGTTTTATGTGATACATTTATGTTATGGTTCTTGGGCATTGTTATGAGAACGGGTGGTTCCGTGATAAACTAAGGGCGGGTGAGCCTGATATAGCTCTCCAATGCATTGGGTAACGCGAAGGAGTGAAACGTTAAGGCTTCTCCGAAGAGATTTAGGGAATATACTGTGATGGGTATTCCAAATGTAACCAATAGGGTTACTCCCTACGTAAGAATGTTATGAATGCATCAAGTTACCTTTATGTCTTATGATTTCTATGATTTATTCATGGTTTGATGAGGTATGTTAAAGTGCATTTGTTTTATGGGTAATGTACGATTTCATTCTTATGTCTATATGAACTCATGTTTCCTTTCCATATTTTTATAACTCTTACTGAGCTTTTTATGCTCATCCCAAGTTTTTGAAATGTTTTTCACAGGTCAAGGGAAAGGTACATGATGTGATGATAGTGTCAAGGATGTGTCAAGAAAGAATCCGTGTTATATTTTAAATATGTTCCCGTTGATGGGAAGAATGAATACTGTCTTTTATGTAACCACTTTGTTTAAATGTGGAATGTAATGCATGTTTCATGATCTAATTCTCTAAAACTATAAACCGGAAAAGATCCTCAATGTGTAATCTTGTAATAACTCAAGATTAAGTAAGGTTTAAGGATGGGGCCTTATATCCACTATGTTACATTCACCGACATGGTCCTGCTGGAAAACATCATGTCACCACCATGGTACCACCTGGACCACAGTTTTCTGCCAGTCCCGGCTGCCCTATCGGCATATGTGCTGCCACTTCCACCATTGGCCACCCTATTGATGGTCATCATGCTGCATTTCCCTGGCCTTTTCATCCTACCTATACGGTACATACTTCATCATTTTCCACCTCGTACGTAGCCCCACCTCTTCTTGATCCACTTGAAATAGTCTGAGGTATTTCCTCTGACCACTACCTCACACAACCGCCACATTGTGTCACCACTAGCTCGGATCCCAACCTAGATCATTGCCCCATGGATTGAATGAGAAACGATCCTTTGGTCATGAAAATGCAAGAATGAATGAACAAAAAATGGATAATGGAATGACCCATGAATTCCCAAAATCGATATATCTTTGCCTTTTTCTTGTCGGCTTTGTCCTTTCATGTTGGAATTTAATGAATGATTATGGAATAATTAAATCTGAACATTTATCAATCTGATAACAACTCCCACAATTGCATAACCCCAACATTAAATATTCACAACCCATGGATTATTCATTTAATTAAATAATCCAGGTTTATCGTAGGGAAAAATAACAAGGGAGAAAAATAAAAAAAATCTCACACCCTACCTAGGGTTTGGATCAACTGATGACAAAGAATGAATCCGTATAGTCATCATTAGTTGATGTTTGATTCAGGTTCTGATATCTAATCTGTCATCCCTGGTAAGAGGTACTCCTTCTCCATGAATTAGGGAAAATCCATAGTTATGGTGATAATCATATATTTCTTACTATGATTATAAAAAATGGAAATCTAAACTATGACGTCACAAAATGTTAAATAAAATATTTTAATGACATTCACATCCAAAAATTATCTTTCACAAATGGCATGTGTCAGTTGAGGTTAGGCCTCACTTAATGAAAAAACCCACTTACGAACTCAATGATGGTCTTATATATGCAATACGAGTTATTTTTTAAGATTTATTACTATTTAAAAAATAAAATAAAATAATTTAATTATTTTATTAATGGTGATTCCATTTTCGTGATTTTCCACAGAAGACCCACGCCAACTAATGTGAATTCATGCTTTGGCTAAAGAAACTTATCTATACTCAATGGTACCATCATATTTCTAATCCAGCCGCCCAATTTGAATTTATTTCACTTTTTTAAAAAAATCACTCATGTGCAGTATTAAAAATATAACATTTTTTCTAAACTGTGCCAAGTACACTGGGCCCCATAATCATGTGTCTTCTCCACACCAGGTCTCAGATTTTTCTGAGAATTTTTTTTAAAATAAAATCAGGGAAATCAGAGTAATTAGACTATATACAATGACCCATGATTTTCATACCTGGAGATTAAATTATTTTTTTAAGAATAGAAATTTCATTGCATATATACATCTGAGATAACAATAATAGTTTACTGCCTTTGGAACATTGAAATGTAAAAATTGGTCTATTAGTGATCTATATCATCTCCCACAATGTTATTTATAACTAGAATCCTTATTAGACATATCAAACATAATATATATCTTCATAACATGTGGAAAGGAAACATAAGAAAGGGATAGATCATATGCTCAGTAAGTGTTAACAAGTGGGATACATAAGCATAAAATAAACATAATTTTATGAGAACATGAGTATAAAATTTGAAAATATTACCTTGAATATCAGTTATCATAAGAATTAGTCCTGGAATAAAGATTGGTTGTTCATAAGACATGAGCAAAATGGAATAAAACAACATAATCCATTGGAGTATATGACATGGAGTTTGTGGTATAAAGAAAATGATTTCCTTATTATTCAACACACATTTTCAAGATCATCACAATAGAGAATGTCCTCTACTGAACCAATTTTACTCCCCGTTCCAGCCTAGTAGTACTGTACCAGGAGAACATCATGTTCTAGCCCTATTGTACTTAATTGAGTTTACTCCCTATTCTATTCTTGTATTATTGAACTACGTTCACTCTCCATTATAGTAATGACTATCTCAATATATATAAATCACGAGCCAATTCATTAGAGGGAGATATAGTCTTCCCCTGTCACATAATGAAATCATACATATGTGTCCCATAAGATCATAAAAATTCATCATATCATAACCCATTAAATTAAATGTGTCTCATTAAACTTTTATTATATCATAATATTATGTAAAGATATGGGTTTAAAAATCATTTATTCATAGTATAACCAATGAAATGAATTTGGTTTGATAAGTGTTTTTTCATGGTATAACAAGTGGAAGGGAAAAATTTTTCATAAAAATCATGACCTAAAATTAGAAAATTAATAAAAACAACATTAATGGTATTCTTGCATAATATCCATTATAAGGAATAGATAAAAACAACATATTTCAACTTAGATAAAAAAACATTAAAATATCTTTTAAAACATTTTATGAGGTTAATACCCTTTCCTATTTGAAATATAATTTTAAGAAATAATATTTTATAAAATAGTTTTATTTTAAAATAAATTTGTTAAATTATAAAGTATTGTTTGAAGAAATGATTTTTAATGAATTTTTAAAATTCTATTCATGATATACA
The DNA here is from genome assembly GCA_963277665.1 of Viscum album. Lineage (NCBI taxonomy): Eukaryota > Viridiplantae > Streptophyta > Magnoliopsida > Santalales > Viscaceae > Viscum > Viscum album. Next base: position 1,127,057,036 of record OY728128.1, on the reverse strand, counting down.
CATTAAAATGGCAGTTCATTCCACATTTTCAGTAATGAAAAAGGGGAATTGTTTTCGAAAATGACATGAAGATTCATTTAAATTTTTTTTAAAAATTTAATACTTGGTTAAAAAATTATTTTATAATTAATTATAAAATATTATGTTATTTCTGATATCATTTTTAAAAAACATTGTTTTGGAAGACAAAATATTTTTCACTAATGAAAAAAAATGTTGGCTTTAAAAAACCATTTTAATAATTAAATTAAATAAAAATAGAAGAATAATGGTACCATTAAATGATGATATCTAAAATAAATTATAGAAAAATATAATATATTTATTAATATACGGATTATAAAATTATTTCTATGGAAGCATAATCACGAACAATCCCGATAAACAATGAGATTTTAGTTGTAAACTCTTTCCACATTGGTTACTCTGAATCATAATCCACATGAAATAATAACATCACATGATGCTTAAAATATAATGAAAATAAAGATATAAATTTTATAACATATAAAAGTGGTTCTAAATACCCGTCACAAAAGTGTATAAGTACATGACATGAAATATTCTCAAAGAAATAAAATTGTGACAAAATTCCCTCAATATAAGTATTTACTTTTGACATACTCTCTAAAAAATTCTGTATAATAAAAATAAGATTATTATAAATATATTAGAAAATAATATCAGTATCTATCATTCTATATATTATTTTATTACTAACTTTTATCAGCATTTTATTAACTCTTCCATGTTAATGTTTTGTTTTGGGTAATACCCGCTTTTTTCATAAATTATATGATTCATTAAATATTTTTTTATTATTATATTAATAATGATTTAATAATATAAAAAATTATACCCATGATATTAAAATAATATATATTAATTATATATTTATTTATTATAATTTATAATAGTTATAAAAAGGAAACGAAATACACTATTCATTGAGAGAGTAGGTTGCATGTATGCATGAGTGATGTTTCAATTTTCTTTTAAGATTAAAATAAAGAAAAATATATGATATATTATCAGTATAGAATATTTTTTATTTCATCTGTGTCAAATATTTTTTAAAACCCTTCCTTTATACTTTTAATATAAAGAGTGACTAAATCACATCATTTCACAAGGTAATAGTCCTCTATACATTTGAAGGACATTATTGTATACCCAATAAAGGGAAAGAATAAAGGTATGTGTGATATACAAATAAAGGAATAATAATAACATCATAAAAATTATAAATTTAATATATATAATATACCAATCATTATTCCTAACTATAATAGTTTGTAATTAAAAAATGAATGACATTAGTATGTGATACGGTAGCCCGCCGTACACATGAATGTTGATTTTGTAACCCATTTGATGGAAGTGTGTGTCCTTATAGGTAATATAAATTACATCAAGGAATATAATTATAAATAATATATTGATTATATCATATAATCATTATATAAAAATATATAATGGGGTTTTAGGAAGAAATTAAAAAATGTATATTGATGAATGATACCTTTTCTTCAAGTAACTCTTTTTATTTCCCACCAAATTCATTAATTTGTTGTATTTATGAACAAATAAAAGGTTATAGGATGATTTTATGGAATTTTAGAAGAGATTTTGTTAGATATTTTCCTATCTAATTGGATTTTAAGGTTTGAAGAGAGGTGAAGATGGGGTTTCCAGGGATAAGGGAGGTCAGGGAAACTCTTATAATTTTTTGAAAGAGTGAATTCAGCAAAATTTTTTACATGTAAAGTGGATCCAATAATAGACCAATATATATTATATTAGGTATAATATCTAATTATTCCAATCCAATGGGTTTTGAAAACTTTTATAGGTCATTTACGTATTAATATTAATGTTTAGTCCCTTTGTAAACTCATTTTTCTCTTATTCATAGTGATTTATTTTAACTGTTTTCACTAATGACATTGGTAAAAAAATATTTTGGAATTTTTAAAAATTATTAATTAAGCTAATTACAAATATAAAATATATTTTTTGAAATTCTAATCACATAAGGGGAAATTAATAATTTCAAATTAATCTTGCAGACGTGATGAGAAATTGGGTATTTGAATAAAAAAAATAAAATGTTTACAATGTTTTAATCTTAAAAATCAACAAGAAATTGATTATAATTTTATTAATTGGATAAAAAATGTATAATTTTACTAATGATACATTAAAAAATTAAAATATAATTTATATAAATAAATAATTCAGATAAAAAATGATGTTTTCAATAAATATGTATTATTTCCACTATTCTTAAGAAAATGATACTTTTCAGAGAAATCCAAAAAATACATCCATATTAAGATATTTAAATTATCTGTTATTTTTTTTATTTTATAAAATTAATTTTCTAAATGATTTACAATTGTTTTTCAAGAAAAAATAAAAATTAGTTTTTTAAGAATATAGTATTTTAAAAACATATATAAACATTATAGATAATTATTTATTTTATTATAAATATGTTTCCATGGTATATAAATATTATAAATTATATTTAAATTATTTTTATTACTTTTCATTTTTTTTAAATCTAACGACTATGTTCTAATGGTTATGCAAAGATAACTATTTTTATAATATACCAATGTTTTTTTATTAAAACTCAGTGTTGTACGTAACAAAAGATAAGCTATTTTTTACTGTATCACAAAATTAACAAGGTCTAGTCAAAAAAATTTATTCAATAAAATTAAATTTATTTTAAAAAATTTCTTAATAACATGGTATATTAAATTCTACCCCCCTAAAATGTATTTCACCCCCAAAATTTATCATCCTGATACAAAAAATGAGGATTCTTCTGAGTCATCCTATCATAATGTTCCAACTTATCTCCCTCTAAAAAATACAGCTTCGATTTTATTAAGGATGGAACAAATTCATAGTTCTTGAACATTATCATTCCATCGTGATCAATATTAAACACAGTAATATTTCTATCCTTCTTGTGTAGCCCTATATCATCCATGTATGCCTTGTTAATCTTCACATAGATACATAGTAAAACATTAAATTGATAAAGATAAGATTTTTCCACTTCTATCATGAGTTCCACATCCATATTTTGAAAACTATGAAATATTATATCAATTTTGATCCACATCATGAATAATCATGCATGATCCTTTTAACTCAAAGCATTAAAAAACTTTTTCTCTTCCCTATGGTGATAATGTATTGAGTAGTCACAATCCTTAATCTTCTCAAATAATATTCTCCAGAACATGCTCATCTAAATCTTTTTGAGTGCATACTTCAAACATTTATGATCCGTTTATACATTATATGTTTATCCATATATATTATTCATCCATATCATTAATTAAAAAAATTACCCATACTAAATAAAAATCATTGGTTATGTAATTTTTCTTATGAATATTCAATTATCATGAGGCATAAGATATAGATATGAACACAAAAAATATCATGTTAATCCATAAATACTCTATTCATGAAATTCATTAATATAATAGGGGAATTACTAAATGTAAAAGTCATAAATATATAGTGATAGTCTTGATACCTTGTACTTATTGTATTCATCGATGTATCTTCCTTTTGACACGCAAATGATGATATCTATAATGAAGGATACTTTTGAAATGTATTGAGTTCTGTAATGTTTATCAAACAAGTAATCAATACGGGTAAGTGGATACCTATTCATATTTATTATTTTTTTCAGCTTCTGATAATCAATGTATAGTCACATTAATCCATAATTAGTTTATAAAAAAAATAATTCGTGAACCCCAAGGTGACACACTTGGATGAATAAAGCCCTTAGAATTGTTTTCATTGAGTTCCTTCGTAATGTCATCCAACAACATTAGAGTCATTCTATAGGGAGAAATTAAAATTGGTGTGGCACCATGTAAGAGTTCTATTGAGAACTCAACTTCACTTTTTGTGGAATTGTAGGACCCACTTTATTAATTATATAAAAAAAATTTGAACTACATTAATATCATCTATGTCATGTTTCTATCCCTCCAGTTTAGATAAAAAATCCTTCTAAATGGGAATTAAAACCCATAAATTGGTTGTAATCTCCATCAAAAGTTCATACATATTAAAAAATTAACATAGAATAATAGGTTTGTTGGGAACATGAAATGTAACATTCCATCCCCAAAAATTGATTTAGGATTTATGTATATAAATTAAATTCATGCCTAGCATGTGAACATATTCATCCAATGGAATAATGACATGATTTTCTTGAATCACATTCCCACCATCATTATCCAGATAAGAATCATAGACTATAGAAGATTTCTTAAAACCATTAATGTTTTTTACCAATAATTACACAAGTAATAATTTGAGTAGAATTATGATACTATTTTAAAATTCCTTATATATGAATGTATGGGTAGATCTAGACATAAATCAGACAATAGAAATTTTATAATGGATGGTATGTGTGTCTTTCAACATGTTGTTATCGCACTCCAGATCATAAATACTAATATAATTATATTTCCCCCTTCACCTCATCTTAAGAATTTTGTGACATTGACCATCATCATTAACCCTTTGGTTTGGTCACTAGCTTGAATAATTATTGTTCTCTTTACACTTGAACAAATGAAGTTTGTGGGGTTCTTTCTATGCATATTTCTATCTATTCACGTCATTATCTATCTTCATCCTATCACATTGAAAATAAATTTCATAATGAACATAAATATCACACATAAAACAATTTCTTTCCCCCCTAAGAAAATATCCTCTCTAAATATTCCTAGGCATAGAGCATAAAGTAAATATCATCTTCTTATCTCCATGGCTATTAGATTTATTTTAAAAATCAATATTCCTATTCCTTTGAAATCTATGACATTGATATATAACTCCAACACCCATTTCCACCTTGATGGAACATCCATATATCACTACACATATATGGAAGTCTCTTTTGTATAAAAAACATTAGAGAATTCAGTTTTATCCACTAATGAATCGATCAACCATACATTTAGGATGGATGATAATACCAGAAGAGTACCTCAAATGTATTGTAAAATTTTCCTCAAAGGTACCAACAAATTTAACTTCCTTTTATCATAGCTTTGTGAACTCTTTCACAATTTTCATATGAATAATATAATGAAATTACTCATCAAAAAAATATTTTATTAAACTCATTCAAATCAATGGATTCAATTCCTACATGTTGCTTCATATTGTTGATAAGAGTCCACCATTTATATTCTTCAACTTCCAAATGACAGAAAAATAAAATGAAATTTTTAGGTTAAAAAAATTGGATAAAAGAAAATATCTTAACCATTTTCAGCAATAATTGGATGAAAGGATCCACTTAAAGAAGGTGGATGTTTCCTCTTGGATGATTCAACAGAACATTTTCCCCCCTTTTTTCATTTGGTATTCTATCATTATTCACACATAGAGAAGGTTGTGTTATAATTTAAATTACATGTTTCATTAAATCTCTATAACAGATGGATTCTCAAAAGTACAATCATTATAATTTTCATCGCACTCAATATTAATGTGGCTCCATTGAGTTACAACCATTGATGAAAACCAAAAAAAGTATTGTAAGAAACAATAATCTGACTGGGAAACCAATTAATCATTAATATAACATATATGATTTCTAAATTATGATACCATATTTAATATATGACTTCATAGGATAGTCCTAAATCATTCATATCCATATTATATAAAAGTCCTTCATGCTGGTTTATAAATAGTTTGTGGATTTCTAAAGCATACCCCCCTTGATTATAAAAGTAGGTGTGTAGAAAGGATCATTGTCATGAACCAGTTCCCAATCCATTATGCACAACATAGTGTTTTTAGACTATATCACAAAGTTAAATCTTAGTTATATCTATATCCACTTGTAGTATCTAAATAAGGATGTATTTCTTGGTAACCACTCAGTGTATCATTACCAAATTTCAGGACATTTTACTATTCATTAAATCCATATTAGAATTATAATTACACATGTCTTAATTAAAATCACTAAGGTTTTCTCAGACATGTTTCCAATGGTTAAATAATAAATTTTTATAATATAATACATAGAGACCCAGTACATTCATACATAGACATCACACTATTTTTTGGAATATTGTTTTCATTGTATATATACATTCCTGAGAGCTATAATAGTTTAGTGCCTTTGGAAACATGGAATGATAAACACTGTTCAATTAGTTAGATTTTTTATCTCCCAAACATTCTTCATTTATAAAACCCTTATAAGTCCTATCAAACATAATTAATATATTTCTCACCTTGGTGATGTAAAAAAAGAAAGGGTGATTTCATATGCTCAGTAAGGGTAGACAAGGAAGATACGTAAGAATAACTTTGACATTATAGTATGAGAACATGAGCATAAAATTTGGAAACCATAATATACATATCAATGATCAACATCATTAGTTGCGGGCGAAATATTTTTAGTTCCTAAGACATCAGTCAAAAGGGAACCAATGAACATGATCCATGAGATCATAAGACATAGAATTTTTAGAATACATGTAATAATAGAAAATCCTTTCCATATTAGTCAAAGATCACTAACTCGACTATTATATAAGACAATATCCTTTACTAAACATGGTTGAATTCCCATTACGGATAGGCATTATTGAACCAAGTTGAATTCTTATTCTAGATTTATCTTACTATTCCATGTTCACTCCCCATTCTAGTCTTGTATTATTGAATAGTGTACACTCTACATTACATTCATGTATATCTCGTGAGATATAAATCTTTACCCAATCCATTAGAGGAATATATAGGTCCCACACATCACATAATGAATAAAACCATATTTCTTATAAAATATTATATAAAATAATCGTATCAAAACCAATGAAATGAAATGGGAACCATAAAAATTTTATCATATCATAACCTCTCTAAAAGATACGAGTTTCATAATCATTTCATCTTATTATAACAAATTAATAGAACCATATTTAATACGAATTTTACCATGGTATAAACCATGGAATTCTAAATGGTTTGATATAAATTATTCCATAAAACCCTAGACTCTTTAGATCAGGAATTTGAATGGAATTATTGGATCATATCCCCATTTAGTAATATCTAGCACTAATGGATCTAATCTAATATGGAATATAATTTTAAAATATCATTTTAAAAAATATCTTGAGAAAAATATCCTTTCCAATTTGAAAAAATAAGATATAAAACTTTTTTAAAACAATTTTCATTGAAAATATCTTAGAAATATTATAACTTATGCATAAATAAAATGATTGTTCTTGATGTCTTAATTTTTTTCATTCAATACATTTTATAATGAATGTTCAATCTACATTTGGGTTAAAATCCAAATGGGAATTATTTTTGGAAAATGGTGTTAATATTCCATCAAAAAAATTGTAAAAATTGAATCATTTCCAAATGCATATTTTAAATATCATAAGATAGTAATAATACATTTTTTATAATATTTTTACAAATCAATGTTTAGGAAGAAGAAAATTTTTTGAATAAGGAGAGAAAGAAAGATGATAAAAAACATTACCTTAATTATCTTATGCTCCAAGGAGTGAAAAAATGGTACCATTACAAGAATATATTAGGAATAAATATAGGATAAGAATCCTCATGAGAATTATTAGGAGATGGATCATAATATTTCAAAAAAGGAAAAATAATCATAAATAATTTTAATGAATAATGAGACTGTAGAAATAAACTATTACCTCTCTAGTTACATTAAATCATAATCCACATGAATGAATAAAATCACCTAATTATTAATATATCATAAAAATAATGAAATTATTGATATAAAATGTCAAAGGGATAGTATATGCACATCGTAAAAGATTGTAGGAGCACAACATATTATGTGTCACTACTGGAAATCTTACCTTTCCCAATGCTTCTATACCAACGGTTCGTAAAAACCGTTGGTATAGGTTCCATTTCCCAACGGTTTGGCCAAACTATTGGGAAATCCCACTTTCAGGCCACCTTTCCCAACTGTTTGGCCAAAATGTTGGGAAAGGGTATGGCTTTCCCAACGGTTTGGGAAAACTGCTGGGAAATTCCACATTTTAGCCACCTTTCCCAACGGTTTGGCCAAACCGTTGGGAAAAGTCCAATTTGTGGACACATTTCCCAACGGTTTGGGCAAACCTTTGGGAAAGGGTATACCTATCCCAACTATTTTCCAAAACCGTTGGGAAAGGTCCCCCAGAAATCTACCTTCCATACAGAAACAAAATCTAGAATCAAAATCTATACCAACGGTTTTGACAACCGTTGGTATAGATCCTTTGATTTTTTATCATTTCTTCTTACCCATAAGATTATATAAATCAAAATTTAAAATAATTATGAGCATACATATATATATTTATTTATTTATATTGACAAAATTCATTTTAGGTTAGTGGTGAAGTCGTTCAATAATAAACTAGGGGTCCTGAGATCAAACCCCAGTGAATATTTTTTTTTTGAAATACATATACCAACGGTTCCATAACCGTTGGTGTAAATTTTCATATTATTTATACCAATGGTTTCCAAAACCGTTGGAATAGGTCTATACCAACGGTTTTGAAAAAACTGTTGGTATAGACCTATCCCAACGGCTTACTTGGAAACGGTTCTCCAAACTGTTGGTATAGGTTAGTTTTCCAGTAGTGTGTCTAAATGAAGGAAATTTTTGATAAAATTCCCTTACCCGAAGTCTTGACTTGTATCACAATCATTAAAACCTCATGTATATTAAATAAAATTTTATTTTATATATATTAATGATTAATATTCATATATATCATACTAAATATGCTTTTTATTTTTTCTTTTATTACCCATTTTTTAATGATTCTATTTTAATGTAATGTTTAAGGTAATAACTACTATGTTTTTTGTAAATATTTTGATTATATATTTTTTCTATTATCTTAATTAAGAATTATTCATCACTAGAATAATAAACATGATAAAATATTTGGAAAAGATCAAAATAAAAATCATGGACAAGTATCATATTCCCTATATTTAGGACTTTTTTGATCTACTACACAGATCTAAATAATTTTTTATGATTTAACTTCATTATATATATAATAAATTGAGGGTAAAAGTGGCGGATATTCCCAATATTGAATTTTTTACATGGAATAGACACAATGAATATGTCGTGATTCCATTTGATCTTACTAATTACCCCTCTATCTTAATGTATTTAATGAAAAATGTATTCAAATATTATCCTGATTAGATTATTGAAGACTTTATCAATGATAAATTTATATATAAAATGTTTAATGAACAAAATGAATATAACTTGAGGACAATACTAAAGACACTATATAATGGGGAAATGTATAAAAATTTACAAATAGTGAGTTTTATCCACAAAATTCATCCTTTTTGGGACATATCATCTCTAGAGAAGATATATTTATGGGTCAATAAAAGGAAAATGTTATTTAACATTGGTTCTGACTGTCCATTGTGACTAACATAAAAAAAGTTTTATTTGTTTTGATAGATATTTTCAATAGTTTTTTTAGTGTTTTCCATGGATATCTGATCAAATAGACAATTTTTCGTGGAATGTATCCAATTTCATTTGGTAAAATGAATGTGAAAAAATATTAAATGATATAAAAGAAGTTTATTTAGAGAACATATTCTTAAATTAAACTATTTTAGAGAGGGGTTTTTAATATATATTGATACATCAAATAATGAATTAGTATCCACTCTCATGTATAATGATATGGTTATATTTTGTTCTAGGTGAAGAGTTATGTTTCAGAGAAAAATTTTGCAACTCAAGATTTGGAGTTACCTTCAGTAATTTTTCATTAAAGATATAAAGGAATTATATTTTTGGTGAATGACATGATATATATATATATATATATCGATCCTAAATTTTTAATTCATATATTCACACTGAAAGAATTTAATATTCTATAGAGAATATTATTGGAGATAATTAATGATTTTTCATTACCAATACATTACCTCCATACAAAGGTGAACAAGGTGGTCGATTCATTATGTCAAAAGGATCATGCTAGTTTATCCATGATAGGGATAACTAAGGATATAGTATTTATGAATTTTAAAAGGATGGATTCCAAAATCTTGAATGATGGGTATAAATATTATCTTTAAAATGATAATTTAACTACATATACAGGTGAATATTAATGTTTCAAATAATGTATATTTAATGATATAGAATAATATAATAAATTTTCAGTATTTTTACATAGATTATGATGGAATGATAATGGTCAAAAACCATATTTATGTTTTGTCTCTAACAAATTTGAAGAGGAAAGTGTTGAAGGAATCACATAGTTCTTAATTTTATATTTATCTTGAATGTACAAAGATGTATAGATATTTGAAATATTATTTTTGAAGGTTTGGAATGAAGAGATATATTGTAGAGTTTGTATTTTTTGATGATTTATATATTAGAAAATAAAAAATGAGAGACAAAAGTCTAATGGGGTGTTACAACCATTAACAATACCATAATTGAAATGAAAAAACATCACTATGGATTTTGTCATCGAACTCCCCAAAATGTATAATGTTCATAATACTATATGGTTTTTAGTCAATCACCTAATGAATTTTGAACAATTCATTACTATTAAATAGCGTTTCTCTTTGGACATCCTTTATATGTTATACATTAAGGGAGTTCTAACATTTCATGAAATACAACATTATATTGTATTTGAATTAGATATGAGGTTTATAATTTTTTTTGGATATTTCTTTAGCCGGATCAGTAAATGAAGTTAGGTTTTAGAAATGCATATCATCCTAAAGCAGATGTTTATTCTGGGATAACGATTCAAACCATAAAAGATATTCTAAGATCATGTTCTATGGATTTTAATGTTCTTTGTGGTCAACAACTTCCCCAAGTTGATTTCTTTTACCAAAATATATTTGACTCAAGCATTTAGATGGATCCTTGGGAATCCACTATAGAAAAGTAGTTTAGAACTCCAATATTCATGGTTGATATTAGATAAATAAACCTATTGGGACATATGATAGATGATTAAATGGTAGATAATGTTATGTCTATTTAGAAACACATCATGGTTGTTCATAATCAATGAAATATTTATTCTGATAATCATTGGGATTATTTGGAATTTCATGTTGGTGAAGTGTCTTACCTTTTAATTAACCCATGGGAGAAGGATATGAGATTCATAATGAAAGGAATGTTGTACCCTTTTAATATTGTCTCTTTTCAATATTATTGAATGAGTAGGTATGGTAGGATATCAATTGTAAATTCCACCGAACCTCTCAAAGGGTCAGGGTATGTTCTGAGTATCTCTCTTATGGATGTATTACATGAAAATTCAAATGAAATGAACTCCAAGGTCATACGACTAGATAATGATCATTCTTATTGACAATATATAGAAGATATTCTAGACTATAGAGAGAATATTCTATGAAATAATACCACACACCCGATCAATTTTTTTGAAAAAACTCTAAATTTTTAAAAGAAATATAGAAACATAAGAATATGATGAGGCATAAAAATCCTCAATTTTTTATCAGGGTGATGAATATCATACGAAAATTTTATTTTATGGAAGTTATAATATAAAACCGTAATATTTTATGATTTTTTTTTGAAATAAATTTAATTTCTTCAATATCTTTTGTTACACAAAATACGAGTTCTAACAAATCACAATATACTATTAATATTATTATTTAAACATGATTGTTATAACCTAGCCATTATACTTGGAGGATTGAATAGGATTAAATAAAATTTTATTATTAATTATAATTGGTTTAGATAAATAAAATATATTAATAAATAAGCACATAACTTTTTATTATTCTATATATAAACATTGCTAATATATTTCATCTAAAATAATGATATAATTTTTTTGTGAAAAATAATAACATAAAAAATTTCCAGTTGTATAATTTTTTTGAAAATATTTTGATTTTTTTTCATCATCATATAAAAATTATCTTAGGGAAATTTTTTATAATTTTATTTAAATAATTTTTTTTCGATTAACAGTTACCCACAATGATTTTTAGAAAAAACATGCCATTAAAGTTTATGTATTTTTAAAGATACATCTTATTATAATGTATTTTAAAAGTAAAATTAGTAAGAATTTATTATTTTTAATCTAATTTATGTAATTTAAATTACTTTCATCTTGAATTTTGATATATGAGATTTTAATACTTTTAAATATTTTTCTTTTAAAATACATTTTTTCACAAACATGGGGATAATTTTCTTTTAAACTCTAAAGATTTTGTGGATAGAATATAAAAAAAGTCCCACATTTTGAATAAAAATTATAAATATTACGTAAAACTATGGAATTAAATTTTTTCTAATGAATAGTAAAAACAGTAAAAATTAATTATCTTGGTTAAGGTTTAAACTAGTTTACTAGGGGTAAATGAAAAACAAAAGGGTTTAAATAAATTAAAACATGTCAAAATTCTCTTTTAAATAATCATTATGACATTATTTCATATAATTTTCATTAATTTTAACATGAGAATAATTTAAAATATTTATCTTTTGATAATAAATTTAATTTCCTTGATTTCTTGTGAAGTACGTAGTGAAGGGATTAATCAAAATGAGATAATCAATAAAAATATTATTTAAACATGTCCATAAAGACATGTTTATTAAATTAGAGGTTATTAATAAAAATATCTATATGATGAAAAATATATTGTATACACATTTTCATTTTTATCTATAAACTACGAATAAAAATATGAACATTTTCAATGAATATGAATTGTTTTTACCGAATATAATTTTTTTAAAGCGAGTATAGTCACGCTTTGCACACCTAATTTAAATTTAATTACTATAACCTATAAAAAATTATAGGATATAATTTTCATAAATTATTATGTTATCATATCAAAATTACCTTAGGGTAAATTATTGGGTTTATTTAAATGTTTCATTTTTCGATTAATAATGAGAAATACTGAATTCTAATAGTCAAGAGCCTTTTAATTTAATTATTTATAATGTAAAATTATATTTTAAATTAGTTTTAATGTTCAATAAGTAAAATTATATATCTATTATTCAAATTTATGTCATTAAAATAATTTTCATATTCAATTTTGATATAACAACATTGTAACCTTTTTTCATTTTCTATTTGCAATATCACTTTCCCATCATCCCTTTGGGGTTATTTTTAAATTAATATTTTCCAATTATGTGAATGGAATTTTTAAAAACGGTTTAAATATGACTAATAAATACGACACCAAATGAATGTCAGTAGATTAATTTTTTTTATACTAATGATCCAATTTGGTTCCTTTTAGCACATGTAAAACACATGTGTATCTATTTATTTTAAAAAATTAAAATTGTTTCCCCTCCATAACATATAAAATGGAATGACGTGCCCCTGAAATTTACCCTTACAATGACTTTATGATCCACTAATTCCTACCCAAATCACTTCATTTTTCCCCCCTCGCATTATATAGGAGTTAGTTTGATTATCAACCCATATTAATAATAATTTTTATGGAAAACTGAAGAGGATGTCTGAAAAAGAGGAATCGATATTAACCAAGCATTTGTGGTTTTATTTCTTCTCTCAATTCATTAAAACATACTTAAACTCTAACAATATAATAAAATTAGTATATAACACATACTTGTATGATATTTTTATAATGGTATAACCAACATCTATCTCATCTCTAATAAAATGGGAAACAAAACCATCGCTCATGCATACATATAGACTACCACAACCACAAAGCAATGCGATATGGTTTTAATTTTATTTCCACATGGACGGTAGTAAATATATATATAATTATTATATACAATATTTATTATATGAAAAAATATTTTTGAAATATTAATTCATATTTATCTTTATTTAATTACATTAATCAAAAAATTGAAATAACATTCAAGCATACATACGATATACCATCTCGATAAATGGTGTAATTCATTTTTATATCTAAAACATTTATTGGTTAATATAGATATGTATATAATTAATATATTTGATATAATATCATTAATAAAAGTAAGAAAATTATTGAACCATAATACAATTGCAAGGACCATGACTTTTAAACCTGAACACATATGAAAAATAATGTAGTTATCACCCAAAACTGTAATTCCATAAAATTTGTTAATGAAATGATGGTAAAAGGATAAATTTAAACCATATATGGTATGATATATATGGTTATTGATAAAAAATATAATTATAATATATATATATATATATATATTATAATAGTTTCGGATTTGTATGAAGAATGTCTTGCTATGAGGTATGGGATTTTCAGCTGAATTTTACCTTTGTGGGACACATGCCATGTTCACCAACAATTTCATTTATTTGGTGTATGTAATTCACCTAAATGTATATAATTCTTTTTATTATAAAATTTATGGGTACTTTCATATCAATATATGGTTATTTATTAAATGGGGCTTATTATTAGGAAGTTACCAATGTGGGAAATGTTTTATATTACAATCTCAATGTTCTTCAGTATTTATTATGTTTATACTTATATTGATGAAATTTTATGAACTATGTATGTATCCAAGCATAAAAATTATATATTATAGTGTTTTGAACCAGAAAATATATTTACGAATATTTTCAACAAGGAGTTTTAGAGAATGAGGATAATATCTTATAATGTATACCCATACATTACTAGTGGACGGTTCTATATAGTATCCAATATTTTATAAATAAAATTCATTAAAATATTATTTAGTTTGATGATAAATCTTCACAATCCCCTTGATCTAACCCCTATAACTACTATTATTTAAACCCTAAAAAATCATTTTAAAATATGGAATGAACGTAGAATCTCATTAAGGTATAATCAAAGAACAAAAAGTTTTAGTCATGTGAAAAACATTCATACCCATGAGAAATTTATTATAAAGCAATACATTCCACCCTTACGAATTATTAAATACATTCCCTTCAAAATAAGCTCATTGCTTAACCATTTTGTATCACAATATTACCATAACACCCATAGAAGGAATAGATAAAACATAAAGGTATCATGGAACCTAATTTAACTTTTATTTCATATAAATATATTAACATTGATGTGGAATTACATATATGTTACTCTTACTAAATAGAATAACCATACGGTTGAAATCCATACCCAGTTCATTGGAATACAATCACAGATCCCCCCATCATTAGTATATCATAGAACCAACCATCATTGGATTATCACATAACTACTTATTAAATTTACAAGCAACATTCTATAATAAAAACAAATATGTTTATTAAATTTTAAACATGTATATATTAAAATTTCATTTTCAATCAATGAAAAAATTACCAGTCATTGAAATAATCTATCCATTCTTAAATCACATTTCAATCATATAAAATATCATTTTTTAATCAAATTATCCCATGAAACATTTAAAAAATTACTTAAAATTTGATTAAATAAATTTTTGACATTATATTTCTTTGAGGCTGTATATATACCACATAAAAGAAGGTGGGTGTGTAGCATCAAAATATCTCTATGTGAAAAGATATTGAGAATAAATCTGTTAAAATATGATAAAATTTATAAATAATAAATGGTTATGTGTATTAACAATAAGAACAAATAAAACTATAGGAAATAAAAAATAATATAATAAAAATTCTTTTAACATATTAATTTATCTTGATATAATCAATGAATTAGAATTTTTCAGTCTATGAGAGGAAATTGAATTAAGAATTTCACTATATTGAATCTTAGTCATGGAATATGATCTTTATATTCCTGAATAATAAAATTAGGACAATTATTTACATCATTTGGAACATTTTTCATTATTATAATTCCTTTTATATCACTTATTATCATGTTATAACAATTACCTAATTATATAACTCCTCATCATATGTTTTGAAATTATTCGATACGTGTGTCCAAAATTAAAATTTTAAGTTGTCTATAGTATATTTTTTAATTATTAAACAATAAATAGAAAAATAATCACAAAATTATTATCATTTTTATACAATGATTTTAATTTTTAATGAATCCATTAAATATGGATATGATAAATGAACAATGTTAAAATCCTAGTGATGGTAAGTCATACGTATGCGTGAGTAACATTTACAATTTTCAATGATCATTATAGAAATAAGGTAAATATATTTTGTTTTTAAATAATTATAATAATATCATAAATATCATATTAATGATTTATGTTTTCTTATATATGTCATCCATGTGATTGGGTGATTAAAAATGAATCACATCGCATCATGGAGGTGATAATTCATATGTACACATAAATGAAGTTATCATTTTTCTATGTATGGAAATATAATAAAATAAATGATATATTATCATTTCATAATGATAAATATGTCATTAAAATCATATATAATAATTAAATCTATCATAATAAATAATATTTAGAGATGGTTATGGAAAAATAATTTCATTGGTTTGCGAGGTGGTAGTCTGTCGTACACACAAATGATAATTTATTCTATCATTTAATGTAAGTGTAGATTCATATGGGTCGTTAAAGATACATAATAATATATAGGTATATATAATGTAATTTATTTATTATTTTATCATTATTTAATATTTTTTTTAAAAAGTTGATGAACTAGTAAATTAGAGACAATTAATTAAAAATGATACCCCTTCTTTAGAAATCCACTATTTATTAACATCTTAAGACCACTAAGGTGGTGTTATTTAAAAAATAAGACCAATATAATGTGAAGAGGTATTATATGAATATATTTTAAAAGATATTTTTTGATCAAATTAATTTTTTATTTGTCATGAATTACAAAGAAGATGTGCCATTTTTTAAGAGAGATGAGGGCACACTTGGAATTTATTTAATCATTAAATTATTAAATATTATTTTTCAATTATGAATGGTTAAAAACATACTTAAATCATATATATTATTATTTATGTCTAAATACTATTATAAAATAAAAATTATAATTTTTTTTCATTTTTTAATCCTTATCTATTTATTTTAACCCTTATTTAACCCATTTAAATCTTACTATGAAAACATTGATTTTACTTGTTAAAAATTAATATATTGACTATAAAATGAATAATACCCATAAATTAATAATTTGTGACATTTTAAACATTTTACCAATCATTTTTATAAATTTTATATTTTTTGAATCTTTAAATCATTTAATAAAATATTATTTATATTAAATTATCATTAATTTCATTTTTGACACTACTAATTACATTTACTTTTATATATATATATATATATATATATAACTTCTAAAAAACTCTCATAATACGTCAATATCATGTTAAAGACATCTATCAAATTTTTTTATTCCATTAATTATCTCAAAATATATTTATATTAATATTATTAATATTATTAATTTGATATTTCACTTAATTAAGTAATTATTTCAATATCATTGTGAGAGCATTGAAAGTAATTATTTTGTCGATAAAAATTGAAAATAAATTACCTTGAATAATATAAATATTTTATCCTTACAAAAAATATTTATGGTCTATTAAATCTTCTGTATGACCACATATTAAATATTTTATACTTATTAAAAACATTAGTGTTAAAAGTTAGACTTTTCTTATAGTAAAATACTATAAGGGGATTAAATTAATCAATGTGGATAAAATATGTCAAAAATTAAACCCATTTTTAGTTTTTATGAAATCATAAACATCCAATAAAATTGGGATATGTGTTGTGGTAATTTGAAAATTTATATAATATTAACTTTACCCTTTACTATGTAATTTTTCCCTTAAGTATGGTAATAAACAATTCAATGTTTTATATTCATATTTTATAAATATAAAAGGGTCCAATGTACTAAATTTGAATCCTATTGTTTGAAATATTTAATATATTTTTTGAAATACAAAACATAGAACTAGCTATAATTAATTGAAAATTAATCTCGTAGATGGGTGAAAAGTAATGTTTTTTATGTAATTTATTTTAAAATTTGCTAATTTTTTCATTTCTAAATTAAATAAAAAAATTAGTTCAATGACATAAATCTAAATAATAAATATATAATTTAAATAATTTTACTTTGAAACTAATTTAACATATAATAAATATTATAAATTATTTAGATGAAAGGTCATTTTTCAATTAAAATGCAATATTTTTCCCAATTCATCAAAAGATTCAACCTTTCACAAAAATAAAAAAATCAAAAATAAAAGTATTTTTAAATTACAATTTAAAAATATTTTTTTTAAATAAAATTTTTTAAAATGTGAAAAATTATTTTTAAAACAAGTACGCCATCAAAAGGTTGTAAAAGTGCCTTTGGAAAAATTAAGTTTTTTATAAAATTCGAATTTTTTTATATTATCTAAAATACACAAAGGATGAATATTAAACATCCTATTATAAATATATATATATAAATATATATATATATATATATATATATATGTATATGTAATTAATATGATACAAAAGGGTGATTTTTTTATTTTCCAGTTTAAAAAATGTATGAGCACATTTAAAGAGTTTTTTAGAAAATGATTTTCTTTTTTTCAAAAGGGATTTGGTTCATTTTTAATTAATTAAACACCAAATAATAAATTATATATACATCTTTAAATAGTGTTTTAATAATTTAGTCAAACATGTTAAGACCCTACATTCTAATGGTTAGGTTATAATGATAACATTTAAAATAATCATAACTAATTGTTTATTTAAGCTCGATGTTGCATATTTTTTTATGTTAACAGGAATAGTGTTTCTTTCATAAAATCTTGTGATGTTAAATCATAACATCAATTTTAATAAATTTCATCCCCATATTCTTATCTTGGGCTTGGTAACCATGGTTTGACTATTCTAAATTCTATTATTGAAATCCCACATTAGAAAAAGGATTAATAAAACATTATTTGGAAAAGAGAGAGTGGATAATACAATAGTCTGCAGAGATAACACATA
Source organism: Viscum album (assembly GCA_963277665.1). Classification (NCBI taxonomy): domain Eukaryota; kingdom Viridiplantae; phylum Streptophyta; class Magnoliopsida; order Santalales; family Viscaceae; genus Viscum; species Viscum album. The sequence goes on along the minus strand of OY728128.1, from coordinate 1,127,037,931 downwards.
CTGGGGTTTAGTTTAATAAAAAAATGTACATGTAATAGAAAAATAACTATCATGTTCTTAAGTATATTGATAGTGAAGAAGGTTATGAGAAATTTAATAATCATAAAACCTTTAATCTATGATGGGATAAAAGATCATTAATATCTTATTAAAAAAAGTAAATGGATAATGTTTTTTTTTCTGGATCCTTTTAATAGAGTTCAAGAATTATTTTACTAACTGGACAGAGAACATATGCAAATATAAATACATGAAAATTATAGTTTTATTCGTTAATTAATTTCTTTTCCAAACTCATTTTTTCTTTGAATGATGAGTATTTATGATTTATTTTTCACACCTAACATAATAGAATCAACTTTTAGAGAGTCATATAATACAAAAAAGAGTAAATATCTATTTATCATGTCTTAAAAAATTAACAAAAATATTTTTGAGACAAAATAAGATAATTCCGCAAAATTAATAAATATTTATATAATGAAAAATTATTTTAATTTCGAAAATATAACTATCCCACCCAATGTTCAATAATGATAATTAACCATCCGTAAAATTCCTCAAAAAATGCACTAAAATTATAACCCAATAATCATAAGGATTTGATCTCATAGACATAAAAGATAGTATTAACATTTATTACTAAATAAAATCATTGAATTTTAAATTATTATACCAAAATTTAATTTCCCTAATAAAATAGTCTCCATGTATGCTAATATATTTCCTAAATAACATCAATCACCATAAATCCACAGTAAAATCACATATGAATTCAACTAAAAATTCATCATTTATTCCGCAAATATTAACTCATTAATTTAATTTTATATCCCAAAAATGTAATAACCCACAAGTAACTCAAAATCATAGGTCACATAAACTATAACAGATTCCAATAACATTACAAATATTCCACCAAAAGTAAAGGAATTCTTCCTCAATCAACGTTTTTCGTACCATAAACATATGGGCTACAAAAACCACAAATGTTTATCAAACCCCAAATATTGACTCCCAAAAAATTGATGAAAATACGTTATATTTTTTTTATACATAAACAAATAATTTGTCTTATTCAATTAACATGATATGGAATACACCCATATTATTTGTCAATATCACATAGGAAATAATTATTTCATTAAATCACAAATCAGGGACTTCCTTTAGACTATTAATGTCCCCGATATCTTCCAACATGTATTTTAGATCTCCAAAATCAAAATAGTTATGTCCATGGTTGATTTCATATTGTTTTATAACATGTATGTCTCTATTATTTGTAAGAAAATAATAGAAATTCTACAATCCATTGAATTTTTTTATAAATGGAATGGTGTTGGGTAGATTAATTAGTTTCTTGCACGTGAACTGGATTCTGAAAAGCTGGTATGGAATTAATGAAGAATATTTTTCCATAATAGTTATGAATAAATAATTCTGTATAGATAAGATGTTTGTGTGAGATATTTATCATTCATGATAGGAAAATGATCTTTAGTATGTATAGAAGAACAAAATTAAAACATTAAATAAATTATTTCGTCTTAAAATAAAGAAAATAAAAATTGAAAATCTATGATACATTGAAATTTAAATCTATTATAACTAATTGAATTAACCATATAAATCCAATATAAAAAAAATAACATTATTCACCTTATGATCTCATAAAATAAAACCTTAATAGGTATTTCTAAAACAATAAAATTTTGACCAACATGAATATTATAAACCCATGATGAAATCCATAACTCTTAAGAGGACATCCTAATATCTAATGTTATCAAAAAAAATTATGATACCATCTATAAGGAACAAAACATAAACATTACATAATCTAGTGTTTTTAAAATTAATTCACATTTATGATCTTGTCATTCTATATATTTATTGAACTAGGAAAATCTCTAACAAAGTAAAATCATACATTACAAGTGGAATCTTCTATATATAATCAGTTGTTTTATAAGATAAAAGTCTTTATAACATGATTAATTTCCATGATATATCATCACAATTTACCCCTTGATCTCATCCTTTCCACTAAAATTCCAGAAAACCTCTAAAAAGTATTTAATAACATATAATGAGAATAAAATATCATCAAGGGATACATGAAGACAGAAAAACGTTATTCCAATGATAAACATGAAAACCAATTAAAAATTTAACATAAATTAATACTTTTCACATTTTTAAAGTAGGAAATACTATCCCTTTAAAATAATTTAACTGCATACCCTTTTTGTATCACAGGATTTCCAAAAAACAAAAATAATGAATTGATAACACATAATAGTATCATGGAACATAATTTTACATTTCATTCTTATAAAGAGAATAATAAAGTGGTTGAAATACATACATGTAACACAAGAAAATGTAATAACCATATGGTCAACTCTTGAACCCATTGCATTAGAGGGATACCATGGACCCACTAATGTTTAGGTAATCACAGTACCACCCACCATTGGTATATAATGTAACCACACATAAAATTGACAAGTACAATTTTATAATCAAAAAACAAAAAGAATTAAATTTTCAACATGTCATTGGTAAAATTTCATTTTCACTCAAAAGAAATAATTTCAAGTCATTGAAATAATCAATCCATTTTCAAAAACCATTTTAAAAATTAAAAAAAAATTAAATAAAAGTGTCTCATACCACTTTTAAAATGTTTAATTTAATGATAAATAATAAATTTATTTTATTTATCTGTCAAATGGTCTATTATACACCTCATAAAACAATGTATGTTTGTAAAATATCACAATATGCTTAAATGAATTTCGAGTGAGACAAAATCCATTACAAGTATCATATCATTTAGGAAAAATAATAGATTAAATATATTTCCTATAATCCCAAATATATATTTTGGAAATATAAAGTAATAAAATAAAAAGTAATTTCACATATAATCATATCATGACATAGTTAATTTAGTTTATGTTTTACTCAAATAAAGGAAATTGAGTTAAGAATTCCATTACCTTGATTAAAACTCGTCACATACAAAATTTATATTCATGAATATTAAAAATATTTTAATTATTTAATTTCGTAATTTCTAATTTCTTTTTTATTATTCCTTTAATATAACTTATTATCATGTTAGAACTATTTTATATTTATTTATCTTCACAGTGGATCTTTTCACAATATTTGGTACATTACTCCAAAATTACTTTTTTTGTTATATATATATATTCAAATTGGTCATTAGTCTATCATATATAGAATAATAATCATGTCCAAATTATCATCTTATTTATAAATTATACTTCTAAATCCTTCCATTAAATATGGAAATGAAACATGAACTATGTTGAATTCATGGAGACTATATGTTGTACGTACACATCGGTAACATTTAAATTTTTCAATATTCATTATGGAAATAAGTTGTGTTTAAAATTATCATTATGGAGTTATAATAATTTCATTAATATCATATTAATAATTTCAATATTCTTATATAAATCATCCATGTGATGTGGTGGGGAAAAAATAATCACATCGCTTTATGGAGGTGATAATTCACACACATGGATAAACACTGTTATCATTTTTTGTGGATGGTTAGTTAAAAATTAAAAGATATATTATCATTTAATAATTATAAATGTGTCATTAAAATTATTTATAGAAATTAATTCCATCGTTATATCCATTCTTTATATATGGTTATGGGAAATGAATTTAATTAGTATGTAAGGTGGTAGTTTATCGTACACATGAACGGTAACTTCATTTTCCCATTTGATAAAAGTGGATATAGACATGAGTAATTACTGAAACATAATAAATTATTTTTATATTTATGATACTGGAGTTATTATTTTAGAATAATTCAATAATATTTGAAGGAAGTGAGAGATTAAATAAAACAATGACACTTAATTAAAAAAACACATCTTATTTAAAAGTAAACCATTTATTAACACCATAAGACCACTAAGGGTGGTGTTATACCTAAAATAAGACATCTAGAAAATGGGGAGGGATTATAAAAATATATTCACATAGATATTGGAGAACACAATTAAGGTCATCAGTGTGATGAAAATTGAATAAGATGTCCCCTTTTATAAAAGAGGGATGGAGTACTCAAAGTATTTCATAAAACAATAAATTAATATAAATTAATATTCTATTGAATATGTCTAAAAATGATTTATTTACATTTTAATATTATTTTTTGGATAAATATTCTAATCCAAAAAATATAATAAATGTTTTTTCTATTTATTAATCCTCACATTTTTGTTTTAACACTATTTTAACAGCTTTAACTCATAATGTGAAAATATAGATTTTACTCATTAAGGATTATTATAGTTACTATAAAATTCCAAATGATCAGAAATTGAATAGTATGAAATTTTAATCCTTATCCAGGTATTTCATCAGAAATTTTATATTCTTAATAATTTTATATCAATTAATATAATATTATATATTTTAAAATATCAATAATGTCTATCTTGACACTATTCATTACTTGGACATTTATAAATAATAATAAGATAGTATAAATTCAAAAAAAAAAACTTCTAAAAAAATAAACAAATGTCATATAAAACTATAAAATTCTTTTATGAAATTCATTATCTCACATTATCTTTATTTTTATATGATTAATATTATTTATTTGACATTTCCATAAATTAAACAATTAGTGCATCATGGTTGTGAAATCCTTTAAGGAAATTTCTTACGCTCTAAAAATTATAAATAAATTACCATGATGAAGATAGTTATTTTATCTTTAATAATATTTTTTATGGTAAAATATATATTCCAAATGGCGTAATATTGAAAGTGTTATCATTATTAAAAATATTGTGTGATATGTTTGACATTTCTTAAAATAAAATTCTATAAGGGGCAAAAATTCATCTATGTGACTCCAAGTGGTAATAAACCAAAAATATGGATTTTTTTAGAAGAATACTCATTCATTAAAATTGGAATAAGTGATATGGTAATTATTAAATTTTTATATTATTGTTTCTACCCTTAATTACATGATTTACCCTAAAGTGTGGTAATAAAAATATCTTGGATTAATTTTCATATTGTTAAAACTAAAAGGGACCTACATATTAAAAGTATTCCTTTATTCAAAATATTGAATCAATTTTTTAAAATTAAAAGGATTTTTGTGGATAATATTAATTTTAAATTAATCCCATAGATGGGGTGAGAAAGAAGGTTTTTAAAAATTAAATATTCGAAAGATTATGAGGTTTTTTTGTCTAAATTTTATATGAATATTACTTAAATGAATTAAATTGGATTAATATACATATTATTGAACTAGTTTTACTTTTAACCTAATTTAAAATATAATTTATATTGAAAAATTATTTATTTGATAATTCTGTTTTCAATTAAAATGAAGTATTTTACATTATTCATCAAAAAAATTATCAGAAATATATAAAAATAACCCTAATATAATTTTGAAATTAAAATATAGAAAAATTATTTTTATTTTTTAAAATAAAAGTTATGAAATTTTCAACATTTATTTCAAAAAAAGTGCCTCATCAAAAGGTGGAAAAACTGCCTTTAGAAAAATATGACTTTTTATTCACAAAAATGTATTTATTTCTATATATCTTGTATAGAAATCCCATGTGATTAATTTTTAACCATATATTAAAATATTATATATATAATTAATATAATTCAAAAAGATTTATTTTTTATTTAATAGTAGAAAAGTCACTTTTTCACATTTTAATTTTTTTTAAAAAGAATTAATTTTTTTCAAAAAGGATTTATTTGCAATGGAAATTAATTTTTCAAAAAATAGTTCATTATATTTAAATGTGTAAAAAATTTTCATAATTCATTTAATTATTTTCATACTCTCTAATTGAACTGCAAGGTTATAATGGTGACATTTAAAAAATAATATTTAATTCTTTGTTTAAGTTGTCTTATTATATTATATACTCTATCAAACATATTGTTTACTTCATCAAATATCATCTTGTTAAAATATATCTTTAAATAAACTATATAATTTTATTTTCCTCTATTTATATATTTAAATTATATTTTTTTCTTTCATTTTTTCTTTTTATATATTCAATGGACGAAAACAGGGTTTTTAAAAAAATCGAGTTTATTTATCTCTTTGGTTGAAATTTTTTTTTCCTTTAACATGATTTTTTAAACAATCTCAAGATTTTTTAAATATAAAATTATATATTAAATTAATGTTTACCATTTTTTCCTATTTTATTACAATATGGTTTAAAAAAATTCTTGTTGTTGTTTTTGAAGTAGGTACATTTGACGTTTCCTAAAAATATGGAAGGATAATTTTTTAACATGTATGGGATGAATGATATTTCCCTGTTACATGAACAAAAAATTATTTAAATAATAATTTATATGTTTTGAATTTAATTTTAAATGAAAAAAATTCCATAATATATTTTGATATACTTATATTTTGAAGGTTTTTTAACGTGTAAGGGATTTTTTTATTCAAGAAATAGATTTGTGAGTTCTAAAAGAAATTTCTGATATGATAACATCCAATGATTTAAATTATTCTTTACTTGGGATATGTTCCAATGATACCATACTTATTATTTCCCTGTATGGTTATTTTTTATCATTACGATGATGATAAGTTCATGGAACCTCTTTATTTTTAATCAGTTATTCATTAATTAAATGATGAAATATTTATAAAATTCATTCATTTTCAATTTTTTTTTATTATAATGAATATTGTATTTGGATTTATGTGAATGGATTATGATTATATTATGGTTGGGTATGTTAAATCTCTTAAATAAATGGGGTAAATATATATAACTTGTGAGTTAATTATGTTTTTCATGAACCTGATTTCATTTTCATACTATTATGTGTAGACTTGGGTTTATGTAAAAAGGTTATGTGTAGACCTGGTATCATGTATATATGTTTATGTGTGGAACGTGTCATGCGGAAAATGTTATCCACTAACCTGATTTCATTTCCAAAAGTTTATATGAGGGTTTTGTTTCATGTCCATATCATAATGAGTGAACCTACTTCTATTTATACATGTTCACAATGATATAATCTTACTTTCTTCAATATTCCTAAGTCTATGTTATGGTCACATGATATATATTCCTCTATTTCCTTCATGATTCATTTCTTATTAACTTCCATGATTTATTCAATAACTCATTGTTATGACCTATGTTATATAGGGTATGTTTGTAAAATTTTAATCTATTGTTCTCATACCCTTATGATTATATTAATCTAGGTGGCTAATGATATCTCACATTCATACCCTTATTGAACATATCAACTCACACTTTCTAATGATTCCATTACTGGGTTCATAAATAAAGGTTTTATGTTGGGTTTGTATAAAGATAATATATTTATGGGAGATATTGAAGATAATTCATAAATTTGAAAGGGTTTTTATCTAGCAACCACAGAGACTAAACCTTTACAGTCCTTAGGCGTGTATTTCTGAAATGTATTGAATATCCTCTAAAAATATGTAATATTTATGTATAAATGTCCTGGGTTGTTATAATATCTTTTTCAACAAACAGACACACACACTCATATATATATATACATATATATATGTTATTTAGGTATATATATACATATAGTGAATATATATTACTTATATATATATATATGTATATGTTTATGTTTATATGTATAATTATATATATGTATATGTATATGTATGTAAATGTATTTATTTAATTTTAGATATTTATATGTGTGTGTATATATATATATCAAGCATGTCGGTTTTTTCTTATATATATATATACTAGGTTAATGATTTATAAAAATATATACCTATAATAAAATAATGGAAAATCAATTTTGATCAACAAATTTATGGTTTCTAATTCAAATCATCAAATAAAAATGAATTTTCTTTTAGTAATTTTATAGTTTAATGTTTATCGCCCCGAACCAAATTTCTACATGAAAAGTTTAGTAGAACGAGTACTACTAGGCCTTGATAACACCTCACTGAATGTAAACATCTACTAACAAGTAGTGAGGGTGTAAATAGGGGATAGTGGGGAGACAATACCCTTTGGTTATGATATAATAACAGTCTATGTAAATATCATAGTGGTAAAAATATATGATTAGACTCAATCTAGTTACCCTCCCTTGGACCAAACCCAATAAATGTCATAAAATACAGTATATAATATCTAAACAATAGAGGATGAATAAATAATCAATACAGACATGGAATTTAATGAAAATAAATAGAGCATGCATACATATCAGGTCATATAATATAATAATAGAAAAGAAGTCACTCATGGTCGACCATCAATATATACATACAAGTTGCATGTTGATAAATGAGGAAAATAAAATAGATCTACACCAAAGAAAAAAACCAATTTTTCCTTTCCTTCTATCATATTACAAAGAAATACTATGATAAATCTCTTGATCCCATGACTTTACTTGAATACAAATTTTTAAAGTCCACACGCGTTTGGAAGGGCTAGTGTAGGGTTTGAGAACGAGCCTCAATATAGTACCAGAAACATGAATATACCATTAATTTTTTGATAAAGAATTTGGGTAATGGAAATGAATAAATATAGTACATGAATTATGTAGAAATAATATTTTCTAGTTCTCAACATCCACTGGGTATCTATCACTAACTTCGTCCATCACCGGATGTCTGAAGAGGATAGGATCGTTACCCCATGGCCCAAGGCATCCCTTAATGTCATATAGTCCCAAGTTAACTCTCATGTTCCACCTCCAATATCACCTAACACCACATGACATCAACCAAGTACCCAATTTCTGGAAGTCATGCCTAATCAATACATATCTGGTCTCTAGACCACTACTCCAAACCACTCAACCACTCAAATCCCAGTGTTCGGAGGCACAATAATACACGTCCTCAATTAGTAACCTAAAAAAATCTACAAATGTTGTCCCAATGAATATATATTCCCATACTCTAAAATTATATTAACATCCCAAGATTCCACGATATTCTTCTATTTGATTAATACAATAGCTTGCACGTTACAGAACTCTGAGTTCAAGCACACCACAACCAATCAAACTAGACGATTAAAAAGAGGCTATAAATAGTAATAACCACATTCAAAATATTATAATTTATATTTTTCAAGACATACTTAATTTTTTGGATTTGGAATATCAAAATTATCTTAGGGTGAATTTTTGGTATTTTTCTGAAAACATTCAATTTTTTATGAATAGTGAAAACACTCCATTATTGTATAAAACCAAATTTTTATTTAAACAAGTATTTTAATTTTAATTTTATTTAAATGAAAAAATAGTTAAATACTACCTATATTAGTCTAATTTAATTCATTGTATTTATTTTATAATAAGATTTGACATATAAAATTTAATTGAATTTTTTAACGTCTTTTACCCACCTTCAATGCACATTTTCCAATTTTCTTTAAATGTAATTTTATAGATTCTTTGAATTGAATTTCAAAAATGAAAAATAAAAGGGTTTTATATGTATGTAAAATTTGGTTAAATAGGGAGAATATTATTTTTGGTGAATAATAACTTTTTGATTTTTATTTATCAAGGTTACGAGTGAATAGTGTAATTAAAGGTAAAAATAATATTTTAATATTACAAAATTACCCCAAGACATGTCCTAATTCTTTTGGGTAAGTGTTTATAGACCAAAATAAACCTCAGAAAAAATATCCTTTTTGATCTATTTGGGTTATATAGGAACATTAATTATATTTTACTTAATGAATAGTTAAAAGATTTAAATTCAAGCTTTAATAACTAACCAATTTTTAATATAGAGTTATAAATAAGATAAATTTGACTATAAATATTAATTATAAATATAAAAATATTTACTAAATTGTGTTATATTATTTATAATTTTTGTGCATTAAATACTTAAATTTATTTATGACACAATGATGATGCACTTATTACATTATTAATGAATGATTATAATAATTGTTATTATAAATATTAAATTGAATTTAAATTGAATTTTTTCATTCCATAAAAGAATTTTATAGGATTATATGACATTTTAGTGTTGATTTGAGTAAATTCTTTCAATGTAATAATTTTTTTCTGAATATCATAAGAACCAAATAATAAATAGTGTCAAAATTGATGTAAATGAGTTTTTAAAACAAATACTATTTTATAAAATTATATAATAATCCTAAAATTATACTATTTGGAAAAAAGAATTAGATAATGTTATATATATCATTAATGAACTACTTGAGGTTCTCAAGTCATTTTATTGAAACTATGTTAGCCATGTAGTATAAAAATACAAGAAGTCATGGTAAAAGTTATTCTATTTAACTAAGTGTTAAATCTAAAATATAAGGATAATATAGTGACCTAATGTTGTATAAAACATATTAGATGATATTATTTCGACACATAACTACATTATCCCCCAAATGAATTCATTTTGAGCTATTAGAAACCGAAAATAATTTTATAATAAATTAATATTTCATGTTTTTTTGTAAAGTGCCCCTCACCTCTCTTATAATAGGGTACTTCCCCTTCTCATAAATTCACACCTCCAAAGCCATTTTCCTCATAAAAACCCTTATAAAATAACTTCCCAACTACCCTTAAATCAACTTAGAGGCTTTAAATTTCTCCTAAATCCATCCTATGTATTCCTTTTATTCAAGTCAAAAGAAAGCACCCGATGAAGAGGTAATTATTTTGTCACCTCTTTCAAAATTCATTTTCTCTTGAACCTCCTCTTTCTATGTTGTTTACATACTAAAATATTAACTCAAGTACCTTATATATAAATATATATTTATGTTATTATAGATATGGTACTACCATATTGATAATTTTATCCATCCTATGAATGAAAAAGTCACCATATGTACGTACGTATAGCTTACCATCTCCACATCATGGTGGTGTTTGGTATAATATACATCCTTATTTCGATGGGTATAATAATGAGTATAATTGATTTAAATAATAAATATAACATTTTAATGATTCTTTATATAAAATATACCATCCAATTATATAAAATTTCACTATCAATATAATGATATTGCCAATCGTGCGTACGTATGACTTACCGTCTCCACGATGCAATGAGATTATATTCCCCATTATAACCATTCAAGAGTACTTTTCATTTGATAATTTTTAAGAACATAATATCATTTAAGATGTGAATTATAATACATACTTTAAATAAAAAACATGATTTACATAACAAAACATATAATGGAAAATGAATCAGTTAACACTCGAAACTATGATACTACTAAAATATTATTAACAAAGAAATATTAAAGGATAATATATGATATAATATTTATGTATGTGGTACTTGTTTAATTTCATAGAATCATTTAAACATTATACATGAGGTAAATGTACCCTCAACTAAGGAAAAGTATATGTTAAGGGTATATTTTACAATATCGTTATTATTTGAGGTTGTTTATTTGTAAGTATCTATTGTGACATCTTTATCATCCATATCCTTGTTTCTTAAAAATTTATTCCAAATCATTTTTACTCTTTATTAGAATATGGTATAGAGTCATTTATACCCTTGTTTTAATTTTTTATAATTTTTTTTTGAAATAGATGTTTCTATTATTTTCAAAATAAACTACTTTACGAACATTTCAACAAATTAAGAAAATAATGTTTTTTAACTTATACTGCTGGTGATACTATTTTATGCTGTTATAACTCCTTTAAATCATTCCTTACAACATTATATGAATATTTTAAAAATAAACGTCTTATTCTATAAATATGCGACTTTTAAATGATTTCAAAGTAGAAGTATTTATTTCTCTCAAATGGTTTTTGGATTTATTTCATCATTTTCAACATATATTGTTGGATTTTATTTTTAAATGAATATGATTTATTATGGTACAATATTCCAAATTGTATTGACAGTTTTATGATATATTAGACTATTGATAAGTTATTTTTATTTCAGCAATGGTTTATGGTTAAAGTATTAACATTTCATATGTTAGTTTAATAGGAATTTTTAGGTTATGTTTCACATTTTTCTTAAGAGTAATGCATTGGACGTAGTAAGTGACGGGCGAGGCCCAATATAGCCCTCGATGCATTTTTAGGTCTCATTAGTCAATATAATATCTTGGCATAAATCCCTGACAATATTTTTATTCGTATTCCTGGCACATGTCCTTGAATATATGGTTATAAGGTTTGACAGTATGCATTCCATCATTTTGAGATTAGCTATTGATATCACATGTGATTATTTGTCAACTACAATATTAATTTGAATATTTAAATGGTATTATTTGATTTATCATTTCCATATTATACTAAGTTTTATATTTAAAAGGCTTATTTTTAGTCTTATCTATTGCCTTAAATGTTTATGCTTATTTATGATAACTTCTGCTATATTGTTATTCTTACTGAGCATCTGAGCTTAGAGATTTCTTATGTTCTATTTTTCCCAGGATGCGAAGAATTATTTTATGACTAACCTATAGGGATAGGATATGGGATATGAGTGTGTTTTAATGGAGTCAGAATGTTGTTGTTTTTCATTTCATAATGTAATGTAAGACTTGGGTATGTTTCTAGTATATCGAAGGCTACTAAACTGATTGGTATTTTTGGATTTGATCTCTTGTGATAATTCCAATATTATGTAATAATTTTCTGAGTCTGGGTAACTAGGGTCGGGGTGTTAAAGTTTGCATCCGAGGAAGTTTAGTACAAACCATATAAACTGTATTTAGATAAACTCTGATTTTAGAACATTTCCCTAAGATCAATTTGGAGGATTAGTATATAATAATATCAAAAAAATTATTCATATAGATAATATGTGTGTTTTCCAAGAAATAAATCCATTTATGGATACAAGTAGACATGGTTCTGGCAGAAATGTACCTAGGAGTGAAAACACTGACAAGGAGTTCTGGGACTGACCTCGGGTATTTTGGTACACAAGAATAGGTCTTACTGTGAATTTGATTTGACACTCCTGGGAGATGTTCTTAGGATACTTTACAAATTATTTACAATCAATTATAATGTATTTATGTGTAGATACTTCCCCAAAGAATAAATTTTTATGATTATAGACTATATGGATACACTGTTGAATTTATGTTATGTATTTTACATGTTTGTAATTGTGCATTGTGATTTGTAATATAATATTGTGGATGCCATTATTTAGAAATGATATTAGTGGAAGTAATAGAAACCATAGAAACGCACAAGAATTAAATGGTTCTTAGTAGAAGGAATGTTAACCATAGATAATTATAGTACAACTGGTGATAAAGCAGGTGCTGAACAACTTATAACCATACTGGGACAACTGACTCTTATTATGAATTATAACCTTACCCATATGGAGCACCCTAATCCATAATAGGGATGATCAATGTTATACTTCTTCATGAAGAAACAACCACCAATATTACATGGGACTACAAATCAATTTGTAACTAAGAAACAAATAAGATAATTAGATAAAATATATCATTATTTGGGGAGTAGAAAAATGGAAAAGGTTTTCATTGCAGTTTATCTCCTCTAAGAAGATGTAGATCAGTGGTGTTAGGTAATTCAAAACAAAAAGGTGGATGAAAAAGTATCAAATATGGAATGGAGGGTGTTTAAAGATATTTTCATAGAAAAATACTTTCCTCGTGAACATTGAAAAAATATGGAAAGAAAATTTCTGAGTCTGAGGAATAATGATGATGAAAATGTCACAATGTATGGGGAAAAAAATACAAGATTATAATGGCATGTTACAGATTATATACGTAACCCAAGAACTTATATTTATTGATTATCTTATGGGTTTAAATCATTCCGTCATTGAGAAGTAGTCTCCCAATCCTTCTCATCGTACAGATATATAGTTTCATGTGTTACTAAGAATAAATGGAATTATCTATGTCACTTGAATTTAATGTAATGAAAGAAAAGAAAAGATCAACTAAACACTATAAAAATTGAAATAATGGAAATAATGGAAAATTTGACATTCCATCTTGCCGTAATTGTGGGTATAAACACCCTCGTACTGCCCTAAAGGGTATGAGAGTCTTTTTTTATTGTGTGGATAAAAGGACACCAAGGACATTATTGTAAGGGAAAAAAGGATCTAAATGTTCAATGATACAATTGTAATGATATGGGGAATTAATAAAATGAATGTCCAATGAATTAGGGGAACATACCTCAAACAATACAAATGGAGCAAGGCAAAGCTTATATGATCACTACTACTGAGGTTGATGTTCTGTATGATGTGGTTATAGGTACTTTCATCATTTCCTTAAAATTATCCAATACTTTATTTGATTCTAGATCATCTCATTCTTTTATTTCTTTTGAATTTACCATGAAATTAAGATATTTCCAATTTGATATAACAAGGGTGTTTTAAGTAAAAACACATAATGTAAGTATCATAAGAAAAATTTTTGTCAATCAGTTGACATTATGGAATAAACCTACTTTATCTTCTAATCTTATATTCATACACATGGCTGAATTTGATATAATCCTTGGTACAAATTTCCTTTCCAACCATGATATGAAAATTTGTTGATAGAAAAATTTGGATACAATTTTTGATGATAATGAAGAATCCATTAACTTTGGTGTTGAAACATCACCGTATGATTCACAACTAGATCAATGTCTAATAGCTCTACTGAATTAAACTATTGGGAGTAAAGGGAGTGAAATAACTATGGGTGATAAAATGAATGATTAAATAGATGATATACCTATTGTTCAAGAATATTTTTATGTGTTTCCAAAAGAATTACCTCGACAACCTCCTGAATGAGAAATTGTGTTTTCGATTGACTAAATTCCTAGTTCAAGGCCCATTATAATACCGCATATAGAATAGCCACTGTGTTATTAGTGTAACTAAAGAAACAACTAGTGTAATTGAGTAATAAATGATTTATTTTCCCTATTGTTTCTATATAAGAAGCCCTTGATCTTTTTGTTAAGAATAAAAAAAATATATATGATGTTGTGAATTGACTATAGGGAGATCAATGCTATAACAATAAAGAAAAATTATCCCCTACCACGCATTGATGATTTATTTGATCAACTTCATGGAGCTCAATATTTTTCAAAGATTGATCTTTGATCTAGATACTATATGTTGTGTATGAAGAAGGAATACTTTCCAAAGATATCATTTCAAACTAGGTATGGGAATTATGAGTTTACAGTAATGACTTTTGGGCTAACTAATGCACCCTCGGTTTTCATGGATTTAATGAATAGAGTATTCAAGGAATTTCTTGATGACATTATAGTGGTACATATTGATGATATATTGGTATTCTCCAAAATCTACGAAGATCATGAAAATAAATTGTTCACTATTCTAAAAACTCTCATAAGAAATGAATTATCTGGGATGATTAAAAATTTAGAATTTTGTTTCAAGAAAATTATTTTCATGGCCATGTTTTCTATAAGGATAGAATACATATTGATCCTTCAAAGACAAGGGTAATCCATGAATTTCCAACACTAATGATTATAACTGTGTTACTCAATTTTATGGTTTTATTATGTTATTATTTGTGTTTCGTCCAAAATTTTGCTTGATTAGCTAACCTGTTAACCAAGTTCAGACGTAAAGGGGATAAAATTTTTTGGGAAAAATGTGTGAAGAATGTTTTGAAGAATTTAAGAGTAGATTATTCAATGCTATTATCAAGGCTCTACCATTAATGAATCATGGGTTCATTATTTATAGTGTTTCTTTAAAGAAAGGACATGGTTGTGTCCTTATAAATAACGGTATAGTTGTTGCCTATACATCAGGACATCTAAAAATTAATGAACAAAACTATCCTACTCATGATATTGAGATAGCAGTATTAATATATTCTCTAAAGATATGGGGACACTATCTCTATGGTGAAAAATGTGAGATATATTCTGATCACGAGAGTTTGAAGTATATTTTGTCTTAGAAATAACTCAACATGTGCTAAAGGCGATGGCTTGAACTACTCAAGGATTAAGATTTCACAATACACAAGAAATCGGGGAAGGAAAATATGGTGGAAGATTCTTTGAGAAGAAATGATCATAGAGTTATGAAAGATATGAGTGTTTAAATGGATCCTATGTTCATGGATCTAGTAATGATGGATATGGAAATAATCATGGAATGTGAAACAACAATACTTTTTTAAATGGATTCCAAAACATATATACTAGAAAATATAAAAAGTTCTCCTACTGAAGATGAGGAGTTTCAAAAGAAAATTAAAGATTTTAATGATGGGAGATTGGTCGAATTTTTATATGACGATGTAATTTTGAATTTTGGGAACAATATTTGTGTTATTGAAATACCTGTTCTAAAAAGGGAATTGTTGGATGATTACCATATCTCTAATTTCTATATAAACCCTAGTAGCAATAAGATGTATAAGGATTTTAAGGAACTCTATTGGTGGGATAAAATGAAGAAATAGATTGGTTATTATGTTTCAAGATATATAGTTTTTCAACAGGTGAAGGCTGGAAGACAACATCCTTGAGGAGTCATGCAACTTATTCACATACCTAAGTGGAAATGGGATGATATTACAATGGAATATTCTTGTGGGATACCAAAGACTCATAAAAGGAATGATGTAATATGGTTCATTGTCGATCATCTTACAATGTCAACACATTTTCATCCTATAAGAGAATATTTACCACTTGAACGTTTAGAAATACTATATATTAACAAAGTTGTAAGGCTTTAAGGTGTACCCATAACAATTGTTTAAGATTGTGATCCCCATTTCACATCTAGATTGAAGAAAAGTCTTCAGATAGCCCGGTATACTGAACTTATTTTTAGAACTGCCTACCAACCGCAAAATAATGGAAAATCCGAATGGACTATTCCAACCTCAGAAGGAAATTTGAGATATTTCTCACATGACATTCAAGGTATGTGGGACTAGTATTTACCGATGGTATAATTGTCCTATAAAAATCTCTTCCATTAATGTATTCGGATGGCACCATGCGAAGTGTTATATGGAAAAAGATGTCACAAACAAACTCGATGAGATGATATCGGTGAAAGAAAAATTGTTGGCATAATACTTGTTCAGTAAGCAATTAACAAGGTGAAGATTATACAATCCCA
This sequence comes from Viscum album, assembly GCA_963277665.1. Lineage (NCBI taxonomy): Eukaryota > Viridiplantae > Streptophyta > Magnoliopsida > Santalales > Viscaceae > Viscum > Viscum album. The sequence goes on along the minus strand of OY728128.1, from coordinate 1,127,020,680 downwards.
AATCAAAATAGGTCAATGTAGGAAAAATAACTATGCAGATAACCGAAGGAAGGAATAGGAATTTAACGTAGGAGATCATGATTTCTTGAAGGTATCCCCTTGGATGGGAGTTATAGGATTCTGTAAGAATGGTAAATTAAGTCCCTGTTACATCGGACCTTTCAAAATTATTAAAGGAACCATATTTATAGCTTATTGTTTGAAAATGCCGCCTAGTCTCACCAATGTTCATGATGTGTTCCACGTATCACTATTGAGAAATTCATTCCTAACCCAACACATGTAATTACCTATGAATAAATAGAACTAGAACCTGATCTATCTTATTGTGAAGAGACCGCCAAAATTATTAATACCATTGAACATGTTTTGAGAATCAAAACGACTCATCTGGTAAATTTTCTTTGGAGAAACCATAAAATGGAAGAGGCAATGTGGGAACCTGAGGAAGTTATGATGAAGAACCACCTGAATATTTTTACATAGTAATATAATAGAAATTTTAAGAATGAAATTATTTGAAGGAGTAAAGAATCTAATACACCATGCTTCCACGATACACTTCATTCTGAATAATATAATAACATACATTGTGCACAACTCCAAGTTCTAGCACACAACCACCAATTATACAATTTGTTTAAAAAAGAAATTTTGAATAGTAATGCATACTTTTTGAAATTTTAAAAATTTAAATTTTAAAAATTTACTTTTTTTGGGATTCAGAATATCAAAATAAGCATAGGGTGATTTTTTTTTATTTTTCTGAACACATTTAATTTTTTATGAATAGTGAAAACACTAAATTATTGTTTGAAACCAATGTTTTATTTAAATATATATTTTTATTTTAAATTTATTTTAAATAAAAGTAGATACATAATACCCATATTAGTACAAATTAATTTATTGGATTTATTTTATAATAATATTATAAATATATAATTTTATTGAACTTTTTAATTCTTTTTACCCACCTTCTAGGCACATTTGCAAATTTTTATAATACGTAATTTTACTACTTATATGAATTGAATTTCAAAAATATAACAGAATTGGTTTTAATCATTATTTAATATTTTGTTTAATAAGATGAAAATATTTTTTGTGAAGTAATTACTTTTAAATTTTATTTTCCATGATTAAAAATAAATAGGGTAATTAAAGGTCAAAATAAAATTATAATATTATTAAATTAACCCAACACATTTATAATTATATTGGAAAAATGTCTTTTGACCGAAACAATCCTTAGGACTAAAATAAGATCTTTTTTGATATATTTGGGTTAGATTAGGACATGTATTATATTTTATTTAAAGAAGAGTTAAATGTGTTAAATTCAAACATTAATGACTAAACCATTTTAATATAGAGTTATACATACAAAAATTTAAACTTTAAATATTAATTAGAAAGATAAAAATATTTCCTATATCAAGGTATTTTATTTATAGTTTTTAAAAATTAAATAATTAAATTTATTTATGACACAATGATTATGCAGTAATTACTATATTAATGAAAGATTAAAATAATTAATATTATAAATATTAAATTAAATGCTTATTGTAACTTAAAATTCCATACACGAATTTTCATGGGGAATATGACATGTTTGGGTTGATTCAATGTACTTTTATCTAACTAATCAAGTCTTTCTAACTTTTATAAAAACCAAATACTAAATACTGTCAAAATTGACATAAATGAGTTTTTTAAAAAAATATTATTTTATTAAATAATATTATATTCCTAAAAATATAAAATTATTTAAAAGGAAAAATATAATTTTAAATATAAAATTAATTAACCACATGATGTCATCTTGTAAATTTATAGTAACTATATTAGCCATGTAGTATAAAAATACAAGAAGGCATGGTAAAAGTTAAACTATTTAACTAAGAGTTAAATCTAAAATACATGGTTAATATCATGACCTTAAGTTTTATAAAACCTATAGTATGAGATGATTTAGACCCATCCTCACATTATTATCTATTTATAGCTATAATAATCCTTGAATAAGTTTTTAATAAATTAGTATTTCATGGTTTTTCATAAAAGTACCTCTCTGCTCTCTTATAAAAGGGTATTTCCCCTTCTCCTAAATTCACACCTCCAAATCCATTTGTCTCAACCAAAACATACTAAAATATCCTCCCAAATAACCTCGTATTAACATATTGTCCTTACTTTTGTTATAATTCCATTCTATAGATCACTATTGTTCAAATTAAAAGGAAGCACCTGTAGAAGAGGTGATTATTTTATAACCTCTTTCAAAGTTATTTTCTTTTTCTACTTCCTCTTTCATTGTTGTTTATTTAAAAAAATAATAAATCTAGTAGATTATAAATACTATGATGTTATTTTAAATATTGTACAACCATATTCATTATTCTATCCACCCTACAAATGACAAAGTCACCATACGTGCGTACGTGCGGCTTACCATCTTCTCGTCATGGTGTAGTTTTCTATTCAATACTTAATTATTTATATGGGTATAATAATGATTATAATTGATGTAAATAATAAATATAACATGTTAATGATTCTATATGTATAATATAACATCCAATTACATAAAATATCACCATCAATATAATGATATTGTCGTGCGTGCATACGTACGGCTTACCATCTCTACGACATGATGAGATCTTGTTCCCCATCGTAACCATTCAAGAATAATTTTCATTTGATAATTTTTAACAACTGTATATCATTCTTTATATTAATCAAAGAAAGTATTTCCATAAAAAACATTATTTACGTAACGAAACATATAAATGAAAATAAATCTGTTAACACCCAAAACAATGGTACTATTGAAATATCATTAACAAAGCAATATTATAGGATCATAGATGATAGCATATTAATGTATGTGATACTTTTATATTTTAATAAAAAATATTTAACCATTATACAAGAGGTTAACGTACCCTTATCTAATGAAAAGTATAAGGTGAGGGTTAATTTTACAAACTCTTTATTATATGAGCTTGCTTATACGTAAGTATCTACCAGGACTTCTTTATCACACACATCTATGATTCTTAAAAATGAATTTCCAAAAATTATTATTATTTCCTAGAATATGGGTTAAATTCATTTATAACCTATTTTAACTTTTTAAAAAACAAATTTTAAGGAAATATTTTTGTCTTTTTCCAATCAAGTTATTTTTTGATGTTTTCCACATATTAAGGAAATAATGCTTTTTAATTTATACAGAAGGTGCATATATTTTCCACCGTTATAACACCTTGGAAGAGTCCCTTAAAATATTATAATAATATTTTCAAAATAAATGTTTCTTTTATGATTATACAACTTCTAAATGATTTCAACGTAAAAAAAGATATTTCCCTTAAATAGTTTTCAGATTGATTTCATCAATGTGTACATAAAATTTTGGATTTTATGATTAAATGAAGATGTTTTATTATGATACTAATATTTAATATTTTATTTATAGTTTTATGATATGTTTGACTGTGGATGTGTTATCGTTATTTCAATCATGGTTTATGGTTAAAGTATTAACATTTCGTATGATAGTTTAACACAAATATTTATCTCTTGTTTCGCCCTTTACAAATGAAGAATGAATTGGGCGTAGTAAGTGACGGTTGGGGCCAGGTATATCCACTAGATGCATCTAAAGGTCTCATGTGACAAACTAGTGTCTTGTAAAAGGCCTTGACAATAATTTTATCTGTAGTCTTTCCACGAGGCCTTCACTATGTGGTTATAAAGTCTGGAATTATGCATTCTATCATTATGATATTAGCTATTGATATTACATGTGATTATTCGACTAGTAGAATAGACATGTCAATAAGTAAATGGATTAATTTATTTATAATTACCATATTATGATGAAGTTTATGTTTAAAAGTCTTGTGTTTTTGTCTTAAATTTTACCTTAAATTTTTAAACTTATTTCTGATAGCTTCTGCTATATTTTTATCTTTCATGAGCATCTGAGCTCAGCCATTTTTTATGTTTTATTTTTCATAGGATGAAAAGAGGGATTTTATGACTAACCTAAAGGGATAAGCTAAGGGATATAAGTATGTTTAATTGAGACATAATGTAGTTTTGTGATTTCATAATGTAATGTAACACTTATGTATGTATCTATTACATATAAGGCTACTAAACTGGTCAGTCTTTCAGGACATGATCTCTTGTGATCATTCCAATGTTATGTAGTAATAAAAAAAACTATAGGTAATTGGGATCCCGACATTACAATGATCACGACCCAAAGGACACAATCATGAAAAGTGTCATCCCCTAGACAACAACCTCAATGATGTCCTTTAATGTATCATCACCATCCTCTTGGATTTATATTACCAGAACCCCCAACCATTTATCTAAGTTGCAATTATCATGGCCTCTACCCATCCAAGTGGTAAAACCCACCCCATCATTGGGTCAACCTTTGTGCACATGTCTACAAATGGATCTTTGGACAATACAGGTGAGCGAAAATCACCAAATAGTTCCTATGCCACAAAATCCTAACACCTAGTTCCCCTGTGACCACATCACTCAAATCTGATGTACATTCTATCCCATAGAACATTATAATTTCTTGTAAACTAATTTACTATCAAAATTATATGAAGACCTATTTTTCCAATCATAGGTGCAAACAACCAAAAATGCCTTAGGAAAATCACATCCTGATGATCACATCACCTCAAACAGATAATCATCACTATCTCAATCCTCAGGACATACCCGTCACAATACCTTGGATCTCAATTAAATTCATAATAATATATCATTATATATAAAATTTTAAATAAACTAAATCATTCAATGTAATTTTATTGAACATCTCGTATTAAATAATCAATTCAATTTAACATAAGCAATAAACCCATCCCAACAACCCAAAGTCTAAGCCTCCTACATTGGTCAAACTATTTATAGTCTCATGAAATAATTCCAATTGGAATCTAAAAAAGTTCAACATAATAAATTAAAAGAAACCATTAATTATAAAGGGTATATCTCAGTCAACTCGATGACGTGCTAAAATAGGTGCCCCAAACTCTAAAAAAATAACAAAAAAAATATAAGAACCACCCACCTCATAGTCATAGATTTTGGAATGACTTATCATAGCCTCTAAATCTAAATGTTTTGAGAGAAATTTACATTTATGATTAAAACCGTGAATATATGAGAGAACAAATAAATTTTATTTAGAGTTCTATGTGGAAAGAGAAAAGATGAAAAGAATTATGATTTTTAAATTTCATATTTATATGGATCCAATAAAACCATTGGTAATCAAAATAGATCATGGATGTAAGAGATAACTCACAACCAGGAGGAGGAGAAAAAAAGGGAAACCCTACTATTGCACATGACCCATGGAGGTGAAGATAGGAGGAAATTAGATTAATGGATGGAGGGTAAAATAGTAATTTCACCCAATTAAGAGTCCTCAAAGTTAGCTCAAATGGTGTCATAAATCATGAGGTAACCACGATGATCCTATTATATAGGATCCTAGCCTGATATAGTTATCCAACATCATTAGTCCAAATAGTGTGCAAACCATACACCTAAAGAGAATAGGTACTTCCCAGATGGTACTAACCATGCAGCTCACACACAATTTTACCTAACCATGTCCAAACCTTGTGAAATCCCTCTGAAAAACTATAGAGGTTCTTGGGTGGAAATGAATCCCCTCATTCATACTTTCCTTAAACCGTTTTTAGTGAAACAAATGGAGTGCACAATGTTCACTAGGAGGCCAAATTGTTAAATATTACCACCTGTCTTATCCTCTACTTCTCCAAAACTCAAACGTGGAGCCTCTGACACGCCCAAAATTCTTCCGAACTCCCAAGGCATTCTCGAAACACCAATACCCATCAAGAAAAAAAGTTTCCAGTCAATTTAAATTTGTAATTAGGTTTTGTTGTTTAAAACAAATTAGTTCACCCATAAAACACCAAAATCCAAAATAGTAGAGAATTTCGACATGCTCCATATACTAGGCATGTTACAATATCTCAACAAAAAATAGCTTATCAAAAAACTATAAAACAAAACCCATAGATTGTACCGAAAATACCCATCACATTAAAATCAACCCATACTACCTCAGTAAATTATTTATAGTTCAACTAAATCAAGGGATGTCTCAACCATAGGAGTGACCTACCCCAGTTTCATCCCGACCTAAGGTGCAAATCAAAATGATGGTCTATTGACCATCCAAAATCTCAAATTTACTCTAGTGATGCATCATCACTCCTACACCTCATAAGGTACCCAATATAATACCATGAACCCATAATAATTATATGCCAAATCATTTCCCACCTCATTCCCATATCACACATAGCACCTATGAGGCCCCACATCTCATTAGATTCTCCAAATCAAACATGGGGCCTTACACATTGAAAAGTTATAGATATAAGTGTTGAAAATATTATAAATCACCTATTGTAAAAAAACATATTATTGATGCCATATATCCAATGTACCTCAATAATCATACATCCAGAAATTCTCAAATTAGAAACCCAGTGCCACAAACCTCACACACACACACACAAACACACAAACACACACATAATGCATCAGAAATGATTCCAACCTATTAACCAGTACTTGGTTATTCTATACAAACCACAAGTGCGCCTCATTCACCAGAAATGGAAATACCCTTAAAATTCCATTCTAAAAAAACATAACAAAACCCTTGTCACTCCCATGGTGCACAACCGATTGTTATGAACTGACCATTCAACGCAGAACCCAGCATCCCCATGACATCCACTTTTACTAAAGATTTAATTCCTAAATAGTGACCTCTCTATGGTGATACACCAGCCACAAGACAGTTCCCACACTTCTAGGTCCCTCAATATCTTCCTTGACCATTGTGTGCAGTTTAATCTCAGCTATAATCACCTGTTACCACTCCTAGTCTGATCTCAGAACCTTGATTCTACCCTTGTTCATGACAGCTGGCTATCGAGGAACGATTCTTACAGAACCTATCATGATTCCTGACCTATCCACATGTATAATATTCCTTTGGTGGCCACTCATAATGATTCTGAACATGTCATGTATGCCCACAGTAGAAGCCTGCCATTGACTATACACTCTGAGGTGGTTTACCCAAGTCCTTGGCTTGATGTCCCTCCTACAACTCATCCCAACATCACTTCCTACTATATAAAGTGTCACCATTGAAAACGCCTTTAACAATCACTTTACTCGAGTAATACCCATCATTATAGATACCCTAAGATATGATCACCCAATTCACCACATATGAGAATGTTTCAAACCTAATTATGCTCACCTACACCCAAATGGAGTGTTGTAAACCATTCTTAAAATAGTTCACCCTTGAGGTGTCATATCTCACTATGTCTGGTGAAAATAGATACATTTTAGTGAAGGTCATTTCATATTCCATTACGGACATGTAGACCCTTTCAATTGACAAGAAATCCCAATCTCTATTTTCTCTCAGTATCTTTAGGAATAAGTTCATGAAGAACCTGGCCTTAAAGTCCTTCCTAAATAGACCCTCATGTCCTCCTGCATAAACCTGAATGTCCAACCATTTCATTTATGGTCTTCCGAAAAATTACATCTTCATCCCCACCCTATTCCCTAGAGGTGTCTCTAGCTACTCGAATACCATCATCATGGACCCGATCTAGTTATTGCATACCTATGGAAAACCCCCACCCTAAAAAAGTGGAGGGTGATGTGAATGGAACTCCCACGTCTATTATTACATCAAATGATTTGATCTCATTTCTCTACTATCAATCCCATGAGTGAAATTTGTTATGCTCTCTCTAAACTAACCATCATTCCATGGACCCAAATATACTATATTTGATGGTTTCCCTACTTGCACCTGAGGCAGCACTACTGGATCGTGCTCTTCTTGACCCTCAGGGGTCTCAACTAGTGTCTGCTCTCATGGAACCATATCCTCACCTACCTAATGATCCATTGGATATCATCTAGGTTGAATACTAGTGAATACCATTACATGGTATGAAATTCTAGATAACACACACACACATATCACATATAGAGAAAGTAGTAACATGCAACATCAACTCACTAACCATAGACTTTCCCATTGCAACCATGTATCAAGATATCCAGGCTTCATCGACTCCTTAGTCCCCCATAACGGATCCATGTATCACATATAACTTATGTTATGAACCAGTCAATGATGTCATCTTACTAGACACCTAGCCTGATTCATGGCATGGCCCAAATGGTGTTCATAATCCCAAAAGTCTGGAAACCCATTCCGATGTATAAACAAAAACCAATTGGTAACAATTTCACCCATTTAGGTAATCATAATCAAACAACAATAATAAACATCATAATAACTAATATCCATAACCAAAAAAGGTAAAATAATTTTTAGATTCAATGTTCACAGCATTAATCATGGTAAAATTTGCAACAAAATAAATGGTAAACAAAAACTATCTCAAAAACTCCATGAAAATAGTGGGATATCACTCTCAATCCACATCTAACAACACATAAATGAAGTAAAACACTGACATCTAGGTCTACTATCACCACCACAATACAAATTTCCTTTACCTAGGTCATACATAACAAATTCTATAAAAACCCAAAAAATGTATATAAGGTGTAAGCCAAATCCCAGTAGGTTTTTACCCAAAATATATATACCATACTATAAAATTGGAAGAAAATTCCACATTGAAATTTTCAAAAGGATATTTGAAACATTCTCAAGAGAACATATTAAGAAAAACATTCTGAAGAAAATTTTCTATGGAATTTTTTTTGGCCAAATAGATTTATTGCAATAAAAGTAAACAAAAGGACTACTAAATACCCAAGTATGTCACTACATAGTATAAGTGTCATGAAATAGGATAGGACCATGGGTAAACCCCTATAGGATAGTAGTATAATTTTAACTCTTGAAACATCATACCTAAGTTAACAAAATCATCTAACTCAACAAACAACATCATTCTTCTCCACTAGCCACTAGAGAGGACCTCATCCAATGTTCTATTAGTCCAAAAGAATTATCATGAATGGACCACAAGATTTGAATAATCCAATGATCTAGTGGTATTTGATAGTATCACATTATTAGTTAGTGTTATAATTTTAAATCCTAATAGATGAATCTGGTCCATAGCAATTTTTGAATCCAATAGATTACTAGTTCAAGATCACCAACCTATATACTCGGGATTCCCTTTATGCTACACTCATTTGATATATCACATACACAAACACATTCAAATAACCATAACAACCATCACAAGAACACAATTAAATCACCATTTTTTTATTTCACACAGACACACCAAAACAATTTTGGAACACATTTTGCACTACTTTAAATATTTATAAAATCCATTCGGTAAAACAAATTATAGTACACAAGTTCAAATAAATCATTTACATGTTATAATCCCCTTTAAAAATTTGCCTTTACATCTATCCCATTTTTATAACATGCATAAAATTTCAAAGACACAATTATGGTTTACGCCATGAAAAATAATATTCAACAAAAAACATTTCACTTGAGGAAATCCATTTTCATTAATTTTTTATGTTTTAATTTCTTTGAAAACCAATTTTCACCTACCACACTAAAAATAAAATATATTCAAGGAACACCACAATGAAAGAACACAATAAATATAGCCAATTTCATTTCAAACCAATATTCAATCACATATACATCACAAACCACATTAAAAACAACTTTTCACCACATAAATATTTATCAGAACATATTTAATCACTCAAGAAAGAAATTCAAAATCTTTTAATAATGTAAAATCATTGAACTACCTACCTAACACTTGGAAATTTCTTAAATCATTTTGAAACCACAATTTAACTACCAAAAGACCTTAAAAAGAAATATTAAATAATCAACATCAGGATCTCAATCATAAATATAATATCCAAATCTTTTTAGTTCGTTCTATCTGATAGAAAATAAAAACTCAAGAAAGTGGGAAGAAAATTTTAGAAAGGGGACAACATCAAGTGTAAAGGTATATCATGATGTTTCCATGAAGAACCATGGTGAATGTCTCCTAATTATAATGGTAAAATAGATTATAGAATTCTTTGAATGAGATCTCATGGCTGAAAATCCAAAATGGGGTGGATCGGATGTATTTTACAGTAATCATTTAAGAGGCAAGAAAGGTAATTTTCAACTTTAAATAACCTAGATTAGTCACATGGTTCTTACACATGGTTTTCCAAACCATGATACAATCATGTTGTCCTCACTATCCAATAGGACATCTGACATTATTATCCCCCAATGTTATAAAAGCCTTTGTAAACCATGTTGTTACCAATGTGTAAATATGCAATGGAAAGCACAGTTTCTTGGGAAAGGGTGGGTGGTTTCCCCTAACTGTGTACCACCTGATTTGAAACCAAAATTATCCATTTATCTCAAAAAAAATCAAGATAAACACAGGGGACAACACTATTATTTTAACAAAGAAATTAATTCCTGAAAATAGAATCAGAGATGTAACAATTCTCCCCACCATGAATACTTTCCACCCCTAGAAAGTCATCTGGAGGCTTGATTGTAGAAAAAATGACATTCCTTCTCTACCCAAAACAACCTCTCCCATGTGTCGTTATAATAAGTACCATTCATCAACATTGCACAAAAAATGGAATATACTTCCTATAAAGAAATTCATATTGATAATCCATAATATACAATGGTCATTCAAACATAGAATAATTGGGCTTCAATTTCTACTATTTCGAATTCAACACATGGGAAGGATTTGGGTTAACATTTTTAGATGAGAGACATAAGACACATCATGAATTGATGTAAAATATGAAGGATATGATAACCTATATGTTACCTTACTAACTCTCTCAGTGATGATATTCCTTGGATTTATCTTCCTTTTCATACCCAATCGATGATGGCCCATGTGAGGTTCCACTTTTAGGAAGACCAGATTACCCAAAGAAAACTCCAAAACGTGGTGCCTCTGATCAACATAGAATTTATTTTGAATCTTAGTTGTCAATAGCCCCAGCAAGATCAACATAACTTTATCAGAATATTCTTTTAGAAGACTCCATCCCAACAACATGGTCTCACCCACCTGAGCCTAACACAAATATGACCAACATGGTCAAACATAATGTCCCTTGAAAGGAACCATTCAAATTGAATATTGGTAAATATTATTATATAAAAAATCAACTAATACCAAATTGAAATCTCAAGAATATCCAAATTCTAAAACACATTCCTCAAGCATGTATTCAAAAACATGATTCGTTTTCTCCATCTGAACCTCCGTTTGGGAATGGTATGTCATGCACATCTTGACTTGCAACCCCATCAGCATTTGAAGGCCTTACCAAATTGGGGTTCCTATAAAAAAAATCACTGATAGCACAACATGAAGCCTCACCACCACTTGAACATATAACACACCAAACTCTTACAATTTGGATCAATCTATAATCAGAATGAAATGGGTTTATTTGATCAGATGATCGATTACAACCCAAATTGAATTACACCCCCATATTATATGAGAAATGTGGAAAAATGTCCATGGTGATCTCATATAACATACAGGTAAGAATGATTAGAAAATGAAGCAAACCATAGGGCCAGTAGTGGTTTACTTTAACCATCTATAAAGTATAACATCATGATAAAAATTCATCAATGTCTTGCCTCATGCCTGGCCACCATAACATCTCACACACATCATAAAGCATCATGGTGGCACCATGATGAATTTTCCATTTACACTGGTGACTATCCAACATCACTACCTTCCTCGTAGACAATAACACCGCAAAGAGACCTCTAAAGCATAAAACCCCCTCAGTATACAAAAAACACTCGCAAGGTGTCTACCCACCATTAAGAAAATGCATATACTTCTGGAATAACTCAAAACCAAGATTATTATGTATAATTAGGTCGAGAATGGAAGGTTTTAGCTACACACTAACCAAGAACACACCTTCACTATCCTCCTGAGTCTCTAAGTACATATGATAAAATACCATAAGCAACAGCCACCAATCCCTGGACTCCCTCAAATCATGTTGTGACACTATCCATCTCAACGAATATTCACCACATAATATTTTCTATGGTTATATACTATATCGAAATCGAACCCCTTAAGGTATTCAACCTAGTGAAATTTCCTCAAATTCAAATATTTATGAAAAAATGTAGGATAAACTCATATGATCCGAATAAAATGAAAATATCACCCCCAAAAAGATAATGGAACTACATAATTAGGAAATGAATCACCGCTACTAACTGCACCTCTTGGGTGAGGTAATTATTTGATGTGGCCAGAGAAGGAGAGAACCATAAGACACCATAAGGCCCTCCTACATCAACACACACCAAAGACCTGTACCTAAAGCATCATAATAGAACAAATATCCCACTACATATTTTGGAATGAAAAAATTAGGGGATGTGTTCAATGGAAATTTAGCCTCCTAAAAAGATGATTGACACATAAAACTCCACTAAAACTTTATCCATTTTCGGGGAAGCACTGTCATGGATAGAGAAAAGTAAGAGATGAACTGAGAAAACTGACTGTAATATGCTATCATGCCCAAAAATATCCTAATCTAAAATAATCTTTGAATTTTCTCATGAAATATCTTCTATACTCTTCTTAGGATCAACCAGTACCCCTCCCTCCAAGATGAAATGACCTAGAAACATCCCCTCTCTAATCTAGAAGGTTTATTTTGAATGATTCTTAGAGAGATGATTATTATGAAGGTTGCATAAAAATTTATCAAATTCCACTCATGATCCTCCTAAATCATATAATATACTTGTAATTAAACCAAAAATATCAAAACAATTAAATTGAGACACTTATAGAACACCCCATTCATGAGAACCATGAATACCGTTTGATCGGTTGTTAATCCAAAAGGCCTGACCAAGTACTAAAAGTGGTTGTACCTACACCGAAATGATTTTTTAGGACATCTACCACTCTAAATCTTACATGGGGATACCCAGAACACAATTCAATATTGGAAAACCACATTTTTCACTTATATTGGTCAATAAGATCATCATTGGGAGGCAAAGAGTATTTTTTCTGGATCATTACATTGTATATCATCTAGTAATCAACGAAAAACCATAGATATCCATTGGAATTATTCACAAACATAACCGAGGCAGACTAATGCGAGACTCCTGGGAAAATGAATCCTTTTGATTCAAAATAATCCAATTGTACATCTAATTACTTCAACTCAGAGGAGTCCATATAATATGAGGGAATAGATATTGATTGTGATACTGATGCCTAATCAATTGAGAACTCCCCATCTCATTTAATAGGAAAACATAAAAATAATTTTAGAAATGACTTTGAGAACACATCAACCATTGAAGTTAATCTACCCTCGGAAACACCATCATCTTCCAACAATGTGAGCTAGGAGATCTGAAAAATGAGATTTCCATATTTCAGAAGTAGAGGTCTAGTACATCTTGAACGAGGATCCCATTTACCTTGAAAAAATTGGTCACTTCTATTAGGTACCAAAAATCTCACCCAGTGCCTATAACAATAGATGTTTTCATAGAAACACACCATCCAATCCATACAGAGAATTACACTAAAGAGTTCCATCTCCAAAACCAGAAAATTCCACTCTATCTCAACCCCTAACATGGTGACTGCATACGACAAGCACCTAGAACCCTACACTCACATATTAAAAAGTGGCATTATCAACTCCATAACATATGGAATAAGATCATTTGAAAAATTAAACACATAATAAGGAGGTAAAAATAAAATAAACTGTGGCACCCATATCAAATAGTATAATAGCTTAAGGTGAAGTAATAAGAATGATAGCTCTAACTGTTGCAGGCCCTGCGTCTGACCCCACTACTGATCGATCCACCGTATGGTGTTTCCTTATTTCAGAATAGACCTAAGAATAACCCATAGCCCATGGATCTTATAAGAACAGACTCTGCATTGAATATGATCCATTACTACAACCATGACCTCCAAAATCTTATCTCACTATAATGGATAGTTCCGAATAGGTTGATATCCATTTAGAATCCATGGATAATTTACCACTATGGTATGGCTACGCCATCCTTCAGAATATCTACAGGTACCCTATGACACTACATCATTTAAAATGTTTTGGTGGTGAAGAACATATAATTTTTATTTTCCCTGCATTCCCACACATGTGGCACATGATAGATCTAGCATTATAATCTATATAAAAAGACATTTTAGATGGATTGCCAAAACTTCCACCTCCCTTACATCATCCCTCATCTCGATTCCTCTTATTCTTAGAAAAATTTCTACTACCCACTACTAATACTACTACAGAGAAACAAGGTTTATTCAAGGATTAATTTACACCATCATGGCATAATCAACCACCTTAGTGAATGTTTTCATATTGAACAAGAATTCCTCAGCACAGATTTAATTCCATAAACCCATATTGAACATTTGAGCCTTCATCATATCATTATAAATGAACTTAGCTGCATACATAACTAGATTAGTGAAGTTGTTAGCGTAATCCATCACATCTCTATATCATTGAATACGCTCTATAAACTCTTAGGACTTAGTGAATTCCAACACCTCATGACAATACTACTCATTAAAAATGACCTTTAATTCATTCCAAACCATCATATCATGCTTTCCTACTTACACGATTGAGTCCCACCATATCTGATTGGGACATTCCAAAATGAAAGAGGTACATTTCACCCTAAATTCCTTATGAGTATCAAGAATCATGGACATCCTCTCTATATTTTCAAACTTCTCTTCATCCTGAGGTTCTGAGCTACAATGTAAAGAAGGAGGCTTGTTTTTTCACAACTCCAAAGCATTATCATTTCAAAAATCTAGTTTAACATCTCTAACATGAGTAGGACTAGTACATTCTCATTGTACCAAATCAGGGATAGCCCTAACTACTTATTTAACCAACCTTAGATCAATTGGTGATAGATAACTCTCTCTATCCACTTCATATGGTTTCATTAGAATTTTCCAATGATAAATATTTCTACAACAAGAAATAATCACAAGGAAAAATATCAATATAAATATTAATAATGTTTCCAATAATAAAAACACTTCCCAAAAGTCATATAAATAAAATTCTTACCAAATACATCAAAATAATAAGACAAACCAACCAAAACCAACCCCAACTAGTGGCTCTATACAGTACGCAGATTGTACGCATCACCTGGAGGAGAAGTAAAAAAATACAACATCCCATGGAGACTTGAATCATTTCACGGGATGTGATGGATATACACCCCCACTCAAAACCAGAACATCATTCCATGAAAATCCATGATCCAGAAAATCTAGACACTTTTCAAAACAGTTTGCCCGAAAATAGTGTGACCTGATCTGCTACCATTTTATCATGAACAAACTGGGATTTCACCCAACCTGACTCGGATCCCGATTCATGACAAAGAAAAAAAGTAATTACCTATCCCCATGAGCCAAAAAGCAGTGGATGGTTAGTAAAAATACACATTTCGAATGATTTTACACAATTATTTAATCATAAACAACCCACGAAAATAAAAAACCTAATAACTAATAACTATAACAAAATGAGTCACACCAATTTTTAGAATCAATCTTTACAATATTAAACATGTTCAAAAGTTCAACAATAGAATGAAAACAAAAAACTATCCCAAAAACCTCCATTAAAGGAGAGGGAAATGTCCCTTTATCCCACTCCAATAACATATTCATGAAGTGGAATGGTAGTAGCTAGATCCACCATAAACACCATGATACATCTTGACTTTACCTCAGTCATACATAAAAAATCTATATACTGCATAATGTATGTATCGGGTGTGAGATAATGCCCAATATCACTCCACAAAAAATAAATATTCCATAATATAACACATGAAGAAAAGTAAACACGAACATTTCAAAAAGGATATTTGAAACATTTTAATGAAAACATCTTAAGGAAAACATTCTCATGAAAAACATTTCATGATAAAATATTTCAACCAATAATCATTCATATAATAAAAATAAACACAATTTATATCCTATGTCAATTTATATCACCAAATCACATAGAAATCATTTCATAGGAGATCACCATTTTAAATCACAATGGTAACTAGTACAATTAGAACTTTAGAACACTATAACTCAGTGATCAAAATCATCCAACTCAACTACCTACTTTTTTCCCTTACAAGATCTACTAGAGTGGGTCATATCAAATATTATTATGAACGAAAAATTTGATAATGCATGAGAGACATGAGAGGAATCATCCAATGTTCTAGTGTTCTCTAATCATATCACATTATTAGTTAATATTTCTTACTTCAATCCTGCTGGATGAATCTGGACATTAGCAACTTTTGAATCAACTAGTGTACTGGTTTTAGTTTTCCGACATAGATTCCTGATATTCCCTTTCTACTAAAAATCACATTATATATCACATAAATCATAACATTCATATAATAATGACAAGAATCATAAGAATACAAAGAAATCAACATTTTCCATTTCACATTCTCACAAAAACCATTTGGAAATACACTTTGCGCCAATTTATGAATTTATAAAATCCCTTTGGGATCAAAAAATGGATTCCACATGTGAAAATAAATCATTTCCATGGAAAAACCCGCATTCAAAATTTATATTCACTGCAAACCCATTTTTATAACATACTTAATGTTTAAAAGAAACATTTAATGTGAAAAACAAGAAAATAAATATTCAAAAAAAATCTATTTTTAAGGGGGAAATCCTCAGTTATTACCTTTTCACCTTTCAATATATTTGAAACCCCATTTGTAACCTTCCTCCCAAGGCACAAAATATATTTTCGAAATGCCACAGTGAAGCTCAAAATAAATATAGAGAATTTATTTTTAAAAACCAACTTCTATTAAAATGCATCACAAACCCCATTAAAAAATGTATTTCTCAACAAAAAAATAATCCATAGAACATATTTATGTAATCATGAAATAATATCAAAATCATCTAATAATGCAATGAATGGAACAACCTACATCACACTTGGAAGTTCCGGAAATTAGTGTGAGGCCATACCTCCACAACCACAAGACACTAAAAAGGTAATTATAAACAATATTCATCACGAAATCACTCAATAACATAATATTGAGTACTATTATGTTCATATAACCCACTATAAAATAGAATCTCCAGAAAGGGGGAAAACCCCAAAAAAAGGGAGAAATCAAGAGAAAAGGACGTAATTCATGATTCCTTTAAGAAAGAGGGTAATACCCTCCTAGGTATTGAAGTAAAAGGGCTTAAATAATGATTTTATAGAGATCCCATATATGAATATATCAAACAGTGAAAATATGAGTTATTTTAGGATAAAAAAATATGGAAAAAGGCAATTTCCCACTTTTTAGTTACTAGGAGAAGGAACATGGTTTTCCTGCATAGTTTACAAAACTATAAGGCAACCGTGAATCCCTATATATCCAATTGGACATGTTTCATGGTAATATTACATGTTTATACAAGTGGTGTGGTCACTACTATCTGAAAATGCAATTAATCGCATGGTTTCCTAGGAATGGGTGCCCGTTTCCCATAACCGTGCACCGATCACCCACCACCTGATTCCAAGACCAAATTCTATAATTAAAACATAAGATAAAGGGAAAACTAAGGGAAAATAGTAGAATTAAATTAAAAAATTTAATATCTCAAATTAAAATCATAGATGTGACACCCTAGGTCACACCCATCCTGACAAACCATGTCACCTCAATATGACGACCTCGTCAACCAAATTGGTGATCAACATCACCCCATGACATTGTACCTATATTATCATATAAGATCTAGGAACATATGAACACACACACACACACACACACACACATATATATATATATCAAATCACAACTAGATTTCATTGGGTTCAAATTACTATGAAGGTAGAGCAAGATGCCATCAATGAAATTCTATGAAGGAAAATGCAACTTAACATCCTTTATCGACAATTTAAACAACCCAACCCCACATTGATCAATCCAGGTCCTCAAAGGAAATCAAAAACATTTTATAATTTAAACACATGGATATATATAATTAAAACATCCTATGCTTCTATCAAAAGCATAGAATTGCATAACAAACATAACAAATACAACATATTATACTAGGCCACAGATCCAATAACTACTTCCTTTCTATACCATGCTATGGATTAAATGTCATAATAGGTCCAAATTAACACATATAAGTTCTCCATTAAAGGTTGAAATAATATAAAATATAAATTATGAAAAAAATAATAGTAACTCTTACCCCTAGAAATATGGTCCACCCCTTGTGAATGGGGCTATAAGAACCCATACATGAGCTAAAACCCAGTCAGAACAATTTAATAATCTACAGTCTACAATAACCCAATTTTCAGCACCGCCACCCAAATTTTGATCTAAAAAGTACAATAGGATGAGTTCCACTAGGCCTTAAGAATGCCCCCCCACTCCAAAGGAAACCGACTAGTAGTTAGGCTGTTAAGAGGAGATAGTGGGCGCAGTATGCCCTCTAGTTATGATATAATGATGGTCAATATGAATATTTATGTAAAAGAAAAATACTATAATACGTGAACCAATAACCCCCCTTGGGGGATCACATTAAATATATTCAAATAGAAAAAGCAATAACTAAACAACCGAATCCAAAAAATAAACAAGCCTTGCATTCCATTTTTAGAAACAAAAGAGGACATTCATACATAACAAGTCTTATAGTACAACAACGTAAAAATGGTTTCCTAGAGCCAGCCATAAATATACACATACATGTATAATGGTGATAATAGAGGAATATAAAAAAAATTCTAGTTTAGGAAAGAACCGTTGGTCCCTTTCCTAACATCTCAGGCTAAACATCCACTAAGATCCATTGCCTGATCCAAGCCCATTAACATAGTAAAATAGAATAAATTCTAAATGCATCCTGATGGGCTAATGTAGGGTGTAAGAATGAGTCTTAGTATGATACCACACACATGTTAATACCCTAAATTTGTTACTAATAATGATTGCAAGGAAAATAAAAAAATAAAACACATGAATTATGTAAACTCATGCTACCCTAGATCTTACCAACCACCAAGAATCTATCACATACTTCACCCAATCACGAATGTCTGTAGAAGAGTATACCTTGGACCATGGACCAAATAATACCCTAATTTAATATAGTTCTAGGTGAACCATCAGGTTCTAGCTCCATTGTCCCCCTACATCTTGTGTCATCTAT
This sequence comes from Viscum album, assembly GCA_963277665.1. NCBI lineage: Eukaryota > Viridiplantae > Streptophyta > Magnoliopsida > Santalales > Viscaceae > Viscum > Viscum album. The sequence continues at coordinate 1,127,001,217 of OY728128.1, read as the reverse complement.
AATGTACTTGACATCATGAAGGAACAAAAAATTAATTCATATATAATTCCTTATACCCCTATTCAATAGAACCTTTCATTTCAAATCCCAACATCCAGAGACTAATCAATACATATCCTTAATTAGTAACCATTATAATCTTAACAACCACTATCCCAATGAATACATATTTTTATCCTTTGAAATGATCTTGACCTAAATGCCTCAATAAAAGTGAGCCTCAGCCTCTAACTGAATACTTCTACGCTATCCACTAATAGATCCTCACCATAATGGTGGATTTTTATTGAAATCAAAACCAAACTTTTACCTATTTCACAACTACTAGGGGCCTCTAACCAAATGAGTGGTAAAAAACACCTCATTACTGAGTCATCCTCTATGAACATGTCTCCCAATGGTGATTTTTCCAATGTAGGTAAGTGAAAATCACAAAATAGTACATAACCCATTGCAAAGCAGAAACCTCATACCCAAATGACCACATCTATAAAATATTATTTCCATGCCATCCCATATCACATGATCCTCAATAGTAACCAAATGACATATCTACCTTATCTGATGTATGAGTCTCCCAACTTATAGTCACCACCACCCAAATTCCTTGAGCCAAACTCTTTCTGACTATTACATCTCCTAAAATAGATAGCCATCAATATCTCAGACCATATTCCATTCCCTTCATGATCCCATCAATCTCATTAGAAATTCACACTAATTTTACATTGTTTATATATCAATTAAAATCAACTAAATTTTTTATGCAATTTAATTGAACATATAGAAATAAATAAATAATTCAACTTACCATAAGAAACACACCATGCCAAAATAACCAAGGTCCAACACTCATGAATATCTCAGAAATTTTATAGTCTAGAGAAAACAATCCTTTTGGCATTTCAATATGTTCAATTTATCAAATTAAAATCAACCATTAATTGTCAAGTGTATTGCTAGGTCATCTAGAAGAGGTGCTAAAAGCCCCCTACCCGAAATTCATGAAAACAAAAAGAAAAGAATTCACCACCTTCTTAGTATTAAAAGATTTTGGAATGTTTGATATTATCTTCTAACTTAGGTTGATCTAGGATAAATTGAAAATATAGATGAATTCCCTGAAAATATAGAAAAATGACTTGAGAATATTTACCAGCCTATGAGGTGAGAAATAAAAATAAATGGAGTAAGAGGTAAGAAATCCTTACCAATACAGATCTAAAACAACTTAAGATGATAAAAATAGTAAAAGACAGAAGAGATAGAACACATCCTAGAGGAGAAGAAAAGGTCAAGAAACCCCAATACTACACATGATCCACAAAGGTGAAGAAAGAAAGAAATTATATTTAATGAGAAAAGTGAATATTCGTAATTTCACTACGTTGAGATGCCGCATGGAAACCTCGCATGGTATGAAAAATCTTGCAGAACACATTTAGATCCTATTTATTAGGAGAAAAGTCAAGCAATGTTATCCAGAATGGTAAGTCCTAACGATGAACAAATCAAGTGGATACGGTGCATAGGTACTTCCCAAATGGCACTAAATGTGTGGATTGTGCACAGTTTTCCCTAACCATGAACATGTTGTGAGAAATCCTGGGGTTAAAACTATAGAGGTCCATACATAGCCATGTACCCCCTCTTTCCATGTTTCCCCAAACTATGCTCATTGGAAAATGGGTTGCACAGTTTTTACTAAGAGGTCGCACAACTAAATCTTACCATGTGCCTTAGCCTATACATCTCCTAAACAAGACCTTTTGGCCTTTAAAAAACGTGAAACCATTTTGAACACTAGAGAAATTAAAAAAATCTATAAACTCATATAAGTACATGGTTTTCAGTTAATGAAAACAATCAAAATTATGTTTTGATTATTAAAATAGAAATTGGCTCACCAACCAAACTGCAATATCCAATATATTAATTTTTAATATATTAATTTGTTTATATATTTTATATATTTCTTTCTATTGTTTGTATTAAAATATATACAATCAATAATATTTTATTATATTACTATTAATTTTCATAAATCTATATTTTTAATGTTGAAATTATATATATATATATATATATTTCTGTGTGTTCATGTATTTCTATGTGTGTCTTTACTTATATAGTAAATATATTATAAATTAGTTGAGTATAATTTCATTTATTCATTATTTTTTGGTGTGTATGTATTTTTTTCTATGCATTTTATTTGTATATGTACATTATATTTATATACATAAATAATCAATGTATATATAGTCAGTATATTTTAAATTAATTAAATATATATTAAATTTATATAAAATAATATATAGAAATATATTTACATATATATAAAATACAGTATAAATATATATAAACATTAAAATTAATTTACATATATATTATGAATTTTATTTATGTAAATTATATATATCAGTGTGCGTGTGTGTGTATAATGTTCTAATCTCAATTATCCAGAGTCGTTGCATTATTACATCAAATTGGCATGATACATGGTATCATGTTCGTAATGACTGATCATTTTAATTGCCTTGGAAGTACTAGATACATACAAAAGTTATACATTACATGATGAATGGAAAAACAACATTGTATCTTTCTTGAACACACTCATATCCCTTAGCCAATCCTTATAGGTCCGTCATAATATAATTTTTCATATCCTTGGGAAAATAAAACATAAGAAAGGGGTGAGCTCATATTCTCAAAATGGATAACAATATTGCTAAAACTTTTATAAATAAGCATTAAAATTTAAGAAAATGTATAAGTATTAAACAAAAGACTTTTAAATATAAACTTCAGTATAATATATCTATGATAAATCAAATAATTCCATTTAATTATTCACTTTGATATTCTACAAGTGGAATAATCTAATGCAATATCAATATCCAATTTCATAATTATGGAATTCATAATGCTGACCATCATTATCACATCGTCATGTCCCCGTGCCAAGACAACAAATAATATTTTGTCAAGGCCTTTTTCCAAGACACTAGTTTGTCTCATGATACCCACCAATGCATCAAGGAGCTATAGTAGGCTCCACCCGTCACATAAAAGTCTAATTCATTCCTCATATAAAAAGGATGAAACATATAATAAACATTCGTATTAAAAATAGAATATGAAATGATAATATTGTTACCATAAACTATGAAAGTTATAGAAAAACACATCCATAGTCAATCATGTCACAAAAAATTAAATATAATATGGAATATTGTAACATAATAAATAAACACCAAACAAATGTAAAATCCATCAAAGGATGTTGACATAGATGAAATCAAAACTATTTAATTTAAATATCTCTTTATATTTGGATATAATTTTAAAGTCACGTAATTATAAAAGAAAAAAAACATAAAATATTTTTATAATCTTGTAAGGGATTATTTTAAGGTATTATAACGGCGGAAGATAGCTCCACCCACCGTATAAGTTAAAAAAACATTTTTACCTTAATTTGTCAAAAATGACATAAAGTACCTTTTTTGGAATACAACGGAAGGATTCCTTTCTATAAAATTTATATAAATTAAAAAAAGGGTATAAATTAATTTAAACCATATTATAGAAATTAGTAAAAATGGTTTGAAATAAATTTTTAACAAACACAAATGTGGATGATAAATAGGTCCTAGTAGATAATCATGTATAAATAACCTCGGATAATAAATAGATTGTGAAATTAAACATTACCATGTACTTTTCCTTAATATAGGGTACATTAACCTCCTGTGTAATAGTTAAATCATTTTTATTAAATTATACAAGAACCACATACATAAATATGATATTATATATGATTTTCTAATATTGCACCGTTTATAATATTTTAGAAGTATCATTGTTTCCAGTGTTAACTGGTTCGTTTTCCTTTATATATTTTTTTAAGTAATGTTTGTTATGGATATGATGTATTTGATTCATATACAAAATAATATTAATTTCTTAAACATTAGTTTTAATCATAAAATAAAAATTATTCATGAATGATTACGACGGGGAATGAATCTCATCACATTCGTGGAGATGGTAATCCATACGTATGCCTCAGTGACAATATCATTCTATTGATGGTGAGATTTAATATAATTGGATGGTATATAGTATATATTGATTCATTAAGAAGATATATTTATTATTTACATAAATTATACTTATTATTATACACATCCAAATAATGAATTTTTGAATGAAAAACTATACCATGACGTGGAGACAGTAAGTCATATGTACGCACATATGGTGACTTTTTCATTCATAAGATGGATAGAATAATGAATACAGTTATACGATAATTATAATAACATCATAGTATGTATAAGGTACTAAAGTTATTATTTTGGTACATAAACAACAAAGAAAGTGAAATTTGAAGAAGAAAATAACTATGAAGAGGTGACAAAATTATTAACTCTTCTTCAGGTTCTTCCTTTTGATTTGATCAAAAGGGATCCATAGGATATAATATAATAATAAAAATGCCTCTAGGTTTAAGTAAGGGAATTTGGGAAGATATTTGAACAAGGTTTGTGAAGCCAAATTTCTTTTTAGGTGTGATTTTGAGAGAAGGGGATGTACCCTTATATAAGAGAGGTGAGGGTCACCTAAGGAAAAGGATGAAATATTATTTATTTATACAATCATATTCAGTTTATAATGTTTCTAAAAGAATTTATTTCAAGGATAAGTTGTTTTTGGGTCTAAAACATTTAAACCAATATATTTTATATAGGATTAGGTCACCATATTAACCTTATCTTTTAGATTTAACTCTTAATTAAATTGTTAAACTTATACCATGTATTCTTGTATTATTATAATAAATGTCTAATAAACATACTATAAAAATAAAATCGAACCCCAAGTGGTTCATTATTGATATATATAACCTTATATATGTTCTTTGGCCAAGCCTTTGATTTTTAGGAATTTTATATCAATTAATAATATAGATTTTGTTTTAAACAAAATATTTATGTTAATTTTTGACACTATTTTGTATATTTTTTAAAGTCATAACTACTTTATTACTACAAAAAAATTATCTAATCAACCCAAAATGTAATATAAACCTAGAAATTTGTTTTGAATATATCAAAAGTATCAATTTATAATTATATTAATATTTATAATATCCATTATTTTAATCATTAAATAATAAGGATATTACTACATTGTCATTGTGTAATAAATAATGTTAATTATTTAATGTCTAAAAATTATAAATAATATACAATTTTGTAAGAAAAATATTATTTCTATAATTAATTTTTATAGTTGAATTTATCTTATGTATAACCCTATATTAAAAATATTTTAGTTTTTAAACATTGATTTCAACAGTTTTAACTCTTCATTAAATTAAATAATAATAATTTTCATAATCGAATCTATGTTGACCAAAAGGGTCATATTTTATTCCCAAGGTGGATTTTGGTCAAAATAAAATTATCCAATAAAATTATAACATGTTTTAGGGTAATTTTAATATCATTTTTACCTTTAATTACCCTATTTAATTTTAATCGTGTTATATAAAATTCAAAAGTTACAATTCACCAAAAATTATTTTCATCATATTGAACCACATTTTACTTACTGATATCAACCGTGTCTCTTGGATTTTTGAAATTAAATTCATAGAAGCGGTAAAATAACGTTTTATGAAAATTTACTAATGTTCCTAGATGGTGGTTAAAGGTCGTTAGAAATTCGAGAAACTTTTATACATCTAATTTTATTATAAAATTACTCCAAATAATTACATTGTATTAATAAAGGTATTATGTATCTATATTTACATAAAATAAAATTCAACAAAAGAATTAATTATTTAAATAAAAATCATGTTTTAAAAAATAACGTAGTGTTTTTCAAAATTCATCAAAAATTTAAAGATTTATGAAAAATACAAAAAACCACCCTCAAAATTTTTGATATTCCAAATACAAAAACAAACCACATTTTGAATAATAAAATGTATAAATATTCAAAAAAATTGGTATTACGTATTCATAACGCTTAATTTGATTGGTCATGGTGTGTTATAACTCAAAGTTGCATAAATCGCAAGCAATTATAATATTCAATGGGAAACATACTATGGAATCTTGGGGTGTTACATTCTTCACACATTCAAATAATTTTTCCCTAAAAATTTCTATAATACTACTGTGTAAAATGATTTGGGTGGTTCTTTATCAAAAGTTCCTCAGGTTCCCATGTTGCCTCTTCAAACTAATGGTTTCTGCATAGATATTTTACCAGGAGAGTCATCCATGTTCTCAACACTTGTTCTCTAGTATCAAGAATCATGATTGGTTCTTAAAAATATGACAGATCATGTTCAAGACCTAATTTTTCATAGGTGTGTACATGCATTGGTTAATGGATGTATTTTGTCAATATTGATACTTGGAACCCATCATGATCTTTGGAGAGACTTGGCGGAATTGCAAAATGATAAGCTACAAATCCAATTCGTTCTAGAATTTTAAAATGTCTAATGTACTTGGGACTTCAATTTTCCCTTCTTACTGAATCTTTTATCACCCTACAATGGAGATACCATTAAGAAAACATAATCTTCTAGGTTAAATTCAAGATCCTTCCTTTGGTTGTCAGAATATCACTTTTTCCAATTTGAGCTTCTTTTTTGTGGGTATGGATAATCTTCACCATTTCCATTGTTTCCTCAACAATTTCATGGCCAACGAGTTTTCTTTCACCAACATCATCCCTACAAGTTGGTGTGTGACATCTCTTCACATATAATTCTTCATATGGTGCCATCTAAATACTTTAATGAAACTTATTTTTATAGGAAAATTATACCTATGGTTAATACTAAACCCACAAAACTTGAAAGTCAAGTGAGAAAGATCTCAACATGCCTTCTATGGTTTGAGTAGTCCGTTCTGATTGTCCATCAGTTTGAGGGTGGTAGGCAGTGCTCAAATGATGTTCAATATCTAGGTATTTCTGATTAATTTTTTTAGAATCTTTACGTGAATCATGGATCATGATCAGAAACAATCGATAGGGGTACACCATGAAGTCTTACGACTACATTAATATATAGTCTTGTTAAAAGTTCAAGTGGAAAATCTTCTTTTATAGAATAAAAACGTGATAACATGGTAAGACGATCACCAACGACCCATATTTCATCATTCCTTCAAGGAGACTTTGGTAGCCCCATGACAATGCCCATCATAATATCATCCCATTTACACTCAGGTATGGGAAGAGGTTGCACAACTCCTCTGGGATGTTTCCTTCCAACCTTAACTAGTTGAAAAACCATACATACTGACAGATAATTAGCATTACCACTTTTCATGTTGTCCCATAAAAAATGTTCCTTCAAATATAAATACATATTAGTGCTACCATGGTTTATAGAGAAATTGGATCTATGAGCATCATTCAACAATTTCCCTTTTAGATCAGGTATATTTGGTATTCAAATTCTCTTCCCAAATTTCAAAATTCCATCACCATATATGAATTTGATCAATCTACCAACATTCACCAATATAATTTTTTCTTAAACTCCTCATCTTCGGTCTATGAACTTTATATCCTTTCTAGTAAATATGTTTTGACAACAATTTGAAAAAGTATCGAGGTTTCACCTTCCATGATTACTCCCATATCCATTTTTCTTTATCCAAGTAAATAGAATCCCTTTATAATCTCATATTTTTCAGAACACCTAGATATTTTCTTCTCAAATCATCTACCACCTTATTTTCAATCCTCGGGCTATAATGTATAGTTCTATCATAATCTTTGATCAGTTCAAGCTATCGCATTTGCCTCATGTAGAGTTCTTTTTGTGAGAAAATATACATCAAACACTTTTGATCAGTATATATCCCACATTTTTCACTATAGAGATAGTCTCTCCATATTTTTAGATCAATGATTACAACTAAAAAATCTAAATCATGATTGGGATAGTTTTTTTCATGAATTTTTAGCTATCGTGATGCATATGCAATAACCCATTCATTCTGTAAAATGACACAACCATGTATTTTCTTTGAAGCATCACTATAAATAATAAACCCACCATCCCTTGATGGTAGAGTCAATATAAGAGCATTGATTAACATTTTCTCCAATTCATCAAAACATTCTCCACACTCTTTTGTCCAAAAATACTTAACACCTTTACATGTGAGTTTGGTTAATGGGTTATCCAATCGGGAAAATTTTTTGGCGAAGCACCGATAAAAACTTTCTAAATCACTAAAATTGCGTACCTCAGTCATACTCTTTATGGGTGGCCATTCATGAATTGAACTTATCATAGAATGATCAATATAGATTCCCTCCATAGATACAATATGTCCAATAAAAGAAACCTCATAAAGCTCGAATTCACATTTGCTAAAATTGCCATATAACTTATTTCTTCTAAGAGTCTTTAGAATAGTGAACATGTGATTTGCATGATATTTGTAGATTTTGTAGTATAACAAGATATCATAAATAAATACGTCTACAAAGTCATCATGATATTCCTTGAACACACTATTAATTAGATCCATGAAAATGGAGGGCACATTAGTCAGTCCAAAAGGCATTACTATAAACTCGTAATGCCCATACTTGGTACGAAATGATATATTTGGAATGTATTAATTCTTCCAACACAAATTATGATATCTAGATCTTAGGTCAATCATTGAAACATATTGGGGCCGATGAAGCTGATAAAATAAGTCATTAATTCGAGTAAGGGGATACTTGTTCTTCATTTTTATAGCATTGATCTCCCTGTCGTCAATGCACAACCTCATAGATCTATCTTCCTTCATAACAAAATGAATAGGGGATACCTATAGGGAAACACTAGGGTGAATAAATCCTTTATTACTCAATTCCTCTAGTTTTTTCATTAGTTCCACTAATTCCATAGTGTCTATTCTTTAAGGTCTCTTCGATATGGGCCTTGAACCATTAATTAAATCAATAGAAAATACAATTTCAAATTCTAGAGGATTTCTAGGTAAATCCTGTAGAAACAAATCAACATATTCTTGAATAATAGGTACATATTCTATTTGAACATTCCTTTATTCACCAATATTTATCTCACTCTCTTCCTCTCTAATAATAGAATTTCTAGAGCTACTAGGGGTGGATCTAGATAAGAAATAGATAGTGACGTTTCGTCTCTAAAGATACAACATTTATTATCTCCATCGAAAATTGTATCCTCCTTATTAAAATAAATTTTTGCAGAATGGTTTGAAATCCAATCCAAACTAAGTATAATATCAAATTTAATCATGGGTATGACAATGATATCAGAAGATAAAGAACTGTTATATTCTCTAATGGGAATTGATTCACAAAACATTGTTTCCATGATACTTCCCTTAGGATTTTTTAATTACAACTACCTTTTTAATTAAAATTAGAAACATCAAATTTTCATAGAAAACTAGGATGATATGAAACAATGCGATGATCTAGAATCAAATAATTCATTGGCTATAATTGAGGAAACCATTAAATAACCAACCAACATATCATTTAGAGATTCATCCGCATCAGTAGTGGTAATATAATCCTGTCCTTGATCCCTTGTCATTTTATGAGGTATGTTTCCTTGTCACTTAAGACATTGGTTTTCATAATGCCATATTTCTCTACAATTGGAGCATTTAACATAGGCATGCTATTTTTTCCCTTGAAATCCTGATCTTAGTGAACTTTTTCACCACACTTGTAACATACTCCCTTTCCCATCAGGCATGTACCAGTGTGTTTCTTCCCATATTTACTATAGGATAGAAATTGATATTCTACCTTCTTTCCATTATTTCCATTTCCAATGTGTTCAGAAGATATCTTCTTCTCTTTCATTGTATTAAAGTCATAAGACATAGATAATTCTTTTTCTATATTGATAGCACATGATACAATATCTTTTTATGATGAGAAGGATTGTGAGACCAACACTCATCAAGGAAATGGCTTAAACCCATAACTGAATTGATCAATCATACTCTGTGGTTTACGTATATAATATGTTGCATGCCTTGTTAACCTTGTAAAGTTTTCATCATACTTTTCTACATTCTCATCCTCCTTTTTCCTCAGAACAAGAAATTGTATTTTTGTATCCGATCTATGGTCTTGAGGAAAGTATTTTTATTTGAAAATATCATTAAACTCCATCAATTCAATATTTGATACTTCTTCATCCAAATTTGTGTTTTGAACTAATTACCTCCATTGATCTGCATCTCCCGTGAGGCGATAAACTACAGTGAAAACCTTTTCCCTTTCGCTACTCCCCAAAGCATGAAATTTTTTATCTAAGGAACTTATCCATTTCCTAGTTACAAATGGATTTGTAGTCACATTGAATGTTGATGGATTTTTACTCATGATATGGTCTTATAATGATCCTCTATGATGTGGATCATGGTGCTCTATATGGGTAAGTTTATTATTCCTATCCTAAGTGAGTTGTCCCAGTATAGTGATAAGCTGGTTAGAACAAGTTGCATCACCAACTCCACTATAATTTTCTTGAGTATGAGGGAAATCCCTACATGGATTATGTTTGATGATATGGCTTCCATTCCTTCCACTAGTCTCCATTTCTAAATAATGGAATGCACTATAATAGTTTATGCATAAAAATAAACAATTCCAAACCTGTAAAACAATTTACATAAATTGAAGAGCTTATGGATATAATCCATAATCATAAAAATATTTTTTTGAAGGAAGTATTTACTCATAAATCCTTCATAATGCCTTGTAATGAAAATTTTAATTATCCTAAGAATATCCCCCGGGAGTGTCATAACCATGAGTGCAGTAAGGCATGTTTTCATGTACCAGGATACCCCAGGTCAAACCCAAAAATCCGTGTCACAGTTTTCACTCCTTGATACATCTGTTCCAGAGCCGCCTCTACCTACTCGCACCCAGACATGGATGTATTTCTTATAAAACACAAAAAATATCTACATTAACAAAATTCTAGGTATTTCTTCTATAAAAATTCTTATTGTCAAAATTAGGGTAATGTTCTCTAATGAGAGTTCTTCTAAATCTAGTTTCCAGGGTTTGTACTAAAATTCATCCAATACAAACTATAACTCCTTGAACTCAGTTACACAGAGTCAGTACCTTATTACATAACATGGCCATGATACAAAAAATCATGTCATGAAATACATATCAGTTTAGTATCCTTGGAAGTACTAGATTCATACATAAGATTTACATTACATTATTAATAAAAAACAACATTGTGTCTCCTTATAAAACTCTAATATCCCTTAGCCTATCCCTGTATGTCAGTCATAATATAATTCTTCACATCCTAGTAAAATTAAATCATAATAATGGGGTGAGATTAGATTCTCATTAAAGATAACAATATAGCTGAAACATTCATAAATAAGCATAAAAATTTAAGGAAATATATAACACTAAACAAAAATCCTTTTAAACAAAAATTTCAGCATAATATGTTAAAGATAAATCAATTAATTCCATTTAATAATTAACATGGATATTCATATAGTCGAAAAATCCCATGCAATATCAATATCTAATTTCATAATGATGAAATTCATAATGCGGGATATCATAACCACATAGTCAATACCTCATGCCAAGAATACAAATTAGATTATGTCAAGGACTTGTGCCAAGACACTAGTTTTCCTTATGAGGCCTACTGATTCATTGAGGAGCTATAGTGGGCCCCACCTGTCAATTACTAAGTCCAATTCAATCCTTATATGAAAAGGATGAAACATATTATAATCATTCGTATTAAAACAAGAATATGAAATATTAATAATTAAACCATAAACCATGAATTATATAAAAATAGCACATCCATGGTAAAAAATTTCACAAAACCTTCAATATAATATAGATGATTTTAATATAATAAATCTAGTTGAAAAAAGTGTAAAATCTATCAAAGGATGTTGACATAGATGAAATCAATACTATTTGAGAGAAATATCTCTTTCTAGTTTCTAATAATATAAAATTAAAATTATTATAAAAGAAAAAATTTATTTTGAAAATATTTTAATAATAATGTAAGGGATGCATTGATGGTTCTATAATCGTGTAAGATAGTCTTACCCACTATATAAGTTAAAAAAACATTTTTACATTAATTTGTCGAAAAGGTCATAAAGTACCTTGTTCAGAAAACGACGGATAAGATTCATTTAATTTTTTTTATAAAAAGTAAAAAAAGGGTATAAATGAATTTAACCCATATTCTAGGAAATAGTAAAAATGGTTTGAATTTTTTTTTCAAGAACCACATATATCGAGGATAAAGAGGTCCCAATAGATACTCACTTATAAACAACCTCAGATTATAAAGATATTTAAAAATTAACACATACCTTTTAAATTTTCATGATAGAGGGTATGTTAAACTTATGTATAATTATTCAATCATTGTTATTAAATTATACATGATCCACATACATAAATATTATATCTTATATGATCTTCTAATATTTCTTTGTTAATAATATTTCTATAGTATCATTGTTTCGGGTGTTAACTGATTCGTCTTAAATTATTTGTTTTGTAATGTAATTCATATATTTTTGGGATATGATATATTTTATTCATATCCAGAATGATATTAAGTTCTTAAAAATTATTTCTAATCAGAAAATGAAATTTATTCTTGAAGGATTATGATGGGGATTGAATCTCCTCGCGTTCGTGGAGACGGTAATCCGTACGTATGCACAAGAAATAATAAAATTCAATTGATGTTGAAATTTTATGTAATTTGATTTTATATCATATATACTAATTCATTAACATGTTATGTTTTTTATTTACATCAATTATACTCATTAATATAACCATAAAAATATTGAATTGTTCAATAACAATCAAGACGACCTTATGGAGGCGGTAAGCCATATGTACGCACGTATGGAAACATTATCATTCCTAGGATAGATAGAATAATGAATATTGTTGTAAAATATTTATAATAAAATCAAAGTAAGTATATGGTACAAGATTTATTATTTTGGTATGTAAAAAAAAGAGTATGTGGAAGAAGAAAAGAACATTGTAATGGTGCTGCAATTATTACATCTTCATCGAGTGATTCTTTTTGATTTGATCAAATGGGATCCTTATGTTTGATTATGAGAAATGTAATTCCTCTAGGTTGAATTAATTGTAGTTGGGATGATATTTGAGTGGGGTATGGCTGATCCAAATGTCTTGGGAGGTGTGATTTTTAGGGAAGGGGGTGTACACTTTTATAAGAGAGGTGAGGGAACGTTAGGAAAAGCTTTAAATATTATTTAATTATACAATCATATTTGGTTTATAATTGCCGCAAAAATATTTATTTTGATGGTAAGGTGGGTTTGGGTCAAAAAACTCTCAAATAATATGTTTTAGACACGTTTTGGTCACCATATTAACCTTATATTTTAGATTTAACTCTTTATTAAATTGTATAACATTTACCATGTATTCTTATATTATTATAATACATGGTTAAAAATAATACTATAAAAATCCATAAAAACCCCAAGTGGTACATTATTTATATATATAACCTTATCTAAGTCCTTTTGAAGAAAAAATATATTTTTTGGAATATTATATCAATTAATAATATAGTATTTGTTTTAAAAACTTATGTGTGTCAATTTTGACACTATATAGTATTTTGTTTCATTGAAAGTTATAACAACATTATTAATTAGAAAAAAATATTTAATCAACCCTAAAATGTTATATTAACCTAGAAAATTCGTGTAATACATCAAAAGTATTAATTTACAATTATATTAATATTTATAATATCAATTATTTTAATCATTCAATAATAAGGTAATTACTTCATCGTCATTGGGTCATAGATATATTTCAATATTTAATGTCTAAAAATTATAAATAAAATTATGTGGTAAATATTTTTATCTTTATAATTATTATTTATAGTCGAATTTATCTTATGTATAACCCTATATTAGAAATGGTTTTGTTATTAAACATTGAATTTACAACTTTTAACTCTTCTTTAAAGAAAATAATAATAATTGACTTAATCTAATCCATGTAAACGAAAAGGATAATATTTTATTTCAAAGGTTAATTTTGGTTGAAATACATTTATCCAATATAATTAGGAGATGTGTTAGGCTAATTATAATAACACTTTTACCTTTAATTACCTTATTTACTTTTAAGCGTGGTAAATAAAATTCAAGAGTTACTATTCACTATAAATTATTTTCATCCTATTAAACGATATTTTACATACAAATGTCAATAATGGCTCTTGGATTTTGGAAATTCCATTCAATGAAGTGATAAAATTATGTTTTATGCAAATTTCATAACCTGCCTAGAAGGTGGGTAAATGGCGTTAAAAATTTCAATAAAATTTTCTACCTGTTATATTATTATGAAACGACTTCACTAAATTAAATTTAACTAATATATATATTATGTATCAATTTTTACCTAATATAAATTTAAATAAAATAAATAATTATTTAAATAAAAAGTGTGTTTTAAACAATAAGGTAGTGTTTTCACTATTTATCAAAAATTGAACTTTTTTAGAAAAATACCAAAAATTCACCATAATCTAATTTAGATATTCTGAGTCCAAAAATGAAGCCCATTCAAAAAAATTAAAATTATAAATTTTTATAAAGTTGGTATTACTTATTCATAGTGACTAGTTTGGTTGGTTGTATTGTGCTAGAACTCAGAGTATTGTACAACAGAAGCTCTTATATTATTCAAATGGTAATGTATCATGGAAGATTTTAGTGTTACAATATTACTAAATCTATATTTCAATTAAACTTATTTATTTTTAATTTTTATTAGATATTTTTTATGATTTTAATTAAAATTCACTATTTAATTTTTTAATTATTTTTTTATTTTTGTAAAATATTTCAATCAATAATATAAATTTACAAAAAAATATTATCTACTATAAATATATACACATAATTGTAATTTAAATTATTTTTTAATAATTAATATCAATTCAATAAAAATATAGAATAATTTTATCAACTATAAATAATATGCCTCTATTGTGTTTTCATTTAAGTATTATATATATATATATAAGAAATACAAATTATAAGGACTAGAATTTTATTGAAATTTTAACATGCATTAACCATACATTGGTGGTGTTGAGAGGAAGTTTAATGTTGTTCTAGTGGTAGAGTGTTGAGTTTTAGAAATATGAGGATAGAAACACATAATATAGAAGTTTTGGTGTAGATTGTCTAAATACTATGGGTGTGGAGCATTGGTAGTTTTGAAGCATGGTTAAGATGAGGTTTAAAATGACGATTTTGAGAAAGGTTGGCCAGTGGGGGTGATTCATTGAGGGCCAACTCCAGTTTTGATGGTAATAGAGGTGTCATGTTGTAGTGTGAGGGGAATTTTAAGCTCAATAAAATGTATTAGCTATTATATGGAAAAGACATATAGATTATAAAAATATAAATCCCCACACCATGGTGATAGTTTTCTTAGAGACTATGGTGATACTGTGGGAAATGGGGGAGGGAAATGTATTTTTTAGTATTTTTAGTTCTTTTATATTGTATTTATGGTGTTTCATTCCCATAATTTGGTGGTGTGGGTTTGCTCGAAATGAAATGTGAAGTTTATCCATACAATGGAATATCTTTCATGGGAGTCATGGTAAAGGTCATTAAAATTTTTATGGTCACAAAAAAAGTAGTTTTGGTGGATCCTATTTCAAGACGTTTGATAATACTTCCAAGAAGAGGAGGATAACCATTTTGATGAACTGGAGTTTTAGATTACGATTTTATCAATTTTTCCATGATCATTTGGTAAGTCACCATCAAATAGTGGGGTTTGAATTGGATTTCATTGTAATATTGTTTTGTGATCCATTTAGTTTTAATTTCATTCTATTCATTTTTACACGAGCTAGTCTGAAGCATTCTTTTGTTCTCTCTGGTCAGCCAATGATGGATATTTACAACCCTAATCATGTGGGTATTTCTTACTTGATCTATATTCCTTCTTCTTGTCTCTAGATTTTTTTTCTAAAGATGTATTTCATCATAAAGGTGATATTTTTTTGTTTTCTTATAGTCATAGTTTGTATTCGAGTATAATTTGATGATGTTTTATTGTTGGTAAATCTTTTAGTGGTTCTGATCATGTTTGGAAGTGGTTGATTCATAGTTGTTTTATTATTTTGTGGTATTCCTCAATGATTTATTTGAGGTTGGGGATTTATGACATGTCCTATATTGTTATGTGTAAATGTTGGATTAATATGATTTAATTTTGACTGCATAAATTGATCAAATTGGAAAAAGAATATAATAATATTTTGTTATAGAATTATAAGGAAAAATATTTTCAGGTGTATGAATTTATAATTTGTTTTATACTATTTTCTTCGATAATTTCATAGGATGTGTAGTAATAATTGTTTATATTTTAATGTGTTAATATCAAATTTTAATTGATTAAACAATATAATAATTGTAAGGTATAAGGATGGTGATCTTGTGAAACATAATTAATGATGTGATTTTTTGAATATTTTTATTATGATGGCGAATTTCAAGAGTATGTTTACTTGAGTTTTTTTCACATAATAGTGGATTCCAAAATATATTCTTTTTTACCTAAAAACTCTACACAATTCATTGAATTAATAAACATTATAATATATTACAATGTTTTAAAATAAATAATGTTATGTGATTATGTTCATTCATTGTTTTATTTGAGTTATCAGGGATTTAATTAGGCGATATTGATTAATAATTATCATTATTACATTACAAATTACGTTTTTCAACCAAATTTATATATTATGTTATCTTATCGCCTTTTAAGATTTCAACTGAAATCTAAATCTATTTTGGTTGGAAGGGGACAATGAATCTATTATGATATCACTGTGGAGAAGGATCGATGTATCCGATGGTGGGATAATATAGAGTAGGTTTCAATTGTTGGTTTTTGTTGCGAGTGTGAAAAACCAACTAGGAATATAACCTAAAATGATACTTAAGATGATTCACCACAAATCTGAAGAGAATTTCTGATCTCCATAGGCTGGAAACCAGAACCTAGGAATCAAAAAATAACCGTTGTGAATTAATTTTCCCTCATAATATTAAAATAAAAATTTAAATTGTAGAATCATTATCATATTTATATAAATTAATACATACACAACATTTAAAATGAGACGATATAAAACTAAAAAAAATAAACAACCAATAAGCCATATCCTGTAGTCCATAACCACCCACCATGTCACAATTCACCTGGCCTTGGTCACCATTGCTAAATACCATAAAGGAAAGAAAGAGTATGAACACATATTATAAGAAAATAATGGCTGAAAACACAAAATGGAACAATTAGGGTGTGAGATAATGACTTTTATAGGATTTAACCAAAGATTCTATGATGATACAATATAAGGTAATTAAAATATGTTAAAACATGAGTACAAATAAAAGAGTAAAAGGATTGCTTTAAAAATAGATTTGAGACCACTTAAAAATAATTTACCTAACTAAACCTATAAAACAAATCATTTAACCATTTAACGACTAAACATTTTCTTTAAAGTCATTGAAAACCATTTTATATGCTAATGTTAAATAATTAATAAAATATGAGAATATAAACTAGATATAGAAATCTCAAAAAGTGTCAATAAAATAGTGTCACTATGCATAATAATAATAAATAAAGCAATAAAGGAAAATCTAGTTCCAATTAGACACAAAGAACAATGTCCTATATCGATATGATGTATATGGATGTCATGGGTACTAACTAGGAATGATAGTGAGTCCACCTCACAATATCTAATAAAATGACTAATTGTCTGGAATACATATAGTCTCAGGGGTCAAAAGGAAACAAGTTCCAAACACACTCTAACTTTTAGCTATAAGTCCATATCCTAAACCATACTCTTTCTCTATAGATACACTAGAAATTTGTGATTCAACTAGTGAAACATAAATCTATGTCATAACATATAACTATCTAGTTTCCCATGAAATGTCAATTTAGTGGGTTAGATAAACATGTTACGAGGAACACGTACGGATATGTACCAAGAACATCTAACTCTCACCCCAAACTCTCTCATAGTTAATAATCCATTTTTTACCAACAAAAAAATGGTATGTATATGAATAAAAAAGATACAATTAATGGATTATGACATGGGATAATTATCCTAAAGTTCCATATGGTATTTCAAGAATCATCAACTTCATTTCAAAACCTTTTATAAAATTAAATATTCAAAAGATTAAAAATAACAAATTCCTATCACAATTCATTATTAAAACTCTAAACATTCCTTAAAAGATTAATTTATTTCAAAGAAACCACAAATTATTTAAACTAAGTATTATAGTTAAAAAATTAATTAACACATTTAATAACTTGGGTTTACACCCTCCATTCATGTAGATAAATCATTTAGATCAATTAACATAAGAAAAAGAAATCAAAATAATGATAAATTAATTCAAACTGGGTTCTTGGTAATTTAATAAAATCATGTACTTTATACAATTTATAAAACATCAAATATATCAATTAATTTTATTAAAATCAAGGATGTTTATTAAATAAATCCAAACCTGTGATATGAAATCAATTTTTCAAAATCAGCATTTAAAATACCTTTCTAAATTACCCCAAAAAACATGGCATTTAAATAATTTAAAAAAATGATATAGATATAAATATTATATCCACTTAATGAATTCAATATTCATTTCAAAAAAAAAAGTTGAAAGACTATTTTAAAAAATAATTAAATGGAAAATTTTCATAGAACTTGTATTCGTAATTAAGAAACATGTAATTGGGAAGAATAAAAAAATGAATCGTAAAATTAAGGAAATGAAAAGAAAACCCCACATGGAAAATATGTAATCCAACCAAAAGGAATTTGAGATTTTCATCCTTAGATGGTGATCACATAATATAAGAATATAGATCTTAAGAGTTGATAGAATAGATCCTATATCTATAATTCAACAAAAATCAACCAGGATCCAAAAAATGAGAGGCCATGATAAATTCTATGAGGGAAGGAATCAAGATAGGAAGAGAGATACATGATTATAAAGAAAATAAATCACTGAAATAGAGGATCTCCATTTGGATTGGTGCTTCAATCCACCAATATATGATGTTTGGAGATAAAAAAAATAACACTATAGGGATCCAAAGATCTAATGAATCGATTTTGGTTCAATTGGGATGATGTAAGGTTTAATTAATGGGGTGTTTAGACTTTAATTACAATTTTCATAAAATTAATTATATTTCTCAGGATTTCCTAGGCCGAGTCAAATAGTTATTACTTACCAAGTGATAACTGGGAAATAGGTTGCATAGTTAGTTTAAACTATGCGCAAACCATGAAAAACGTTTCACACATTGATTAACTATATGATAAACATGAACAAACCATGAAAAGTACCAGAAACAATCTAAAAAGATTTCAAAAAATTGAAAAAAACAACCTGTAATGAGGTACAATTATTTGGTACTCAAATAAATTTGTCAAAACACTTAAAATATGTAATGGGAAGTAAAAACCATCCCACCATTTGAATTTATGTCCTTAAAAAGTATCCATTCTCAAAGATAAAACAAGATGATAAATGAAGAACTCTATCACTCATTTTTTAAGTGCACGGTCCATGTTCTAGATGTGAGAAAAACCCAATGGTTAATATTACACAAAACTACAAGATAAACACACCACATTATTTTACATCTCTATACATGAAAAATAATAGAGATCAACTATAGGTCTCCTCACGAATTAATGATTCACTAAAATGGTGTGAAATAAGAATCGAATGACCCTTAAACCCAATGAAGATACATAAACTATTTTATAAGGAAAAAAATCTATGATAAAGTATCCAAAATAATGGGAAAGAACAAACATGTATTTCTACTATGAGTAAGTACTCAATGGTAACATAATATTTTCAAAATTAAGCCTCATACCTCCATGATCACAGAAAATAAATTCCATCCCCATTGTGTTCTCAGTCTATAAAAAATACACATCATCCTAGTTAGTAGACTATATTTTCATGGTCTATCCACTTCCAACAAGAATTATCTCACAAATCAAGGTTATTGGACAATAGGGCACAACACTATCACAAGGTATATTATCATATATTTCAAAATTGAGTTCTAATCATCAATTCCAAACAAGAGAACAACCAAGGAATAATAATCAAGATTTCAATAAAAGGAAAGAATAAAAATATCATTAATCCAGAAATGACCTAATACGAGGTTCTCAATATTTCATTCACAAAGATCCAAAGTAAAAAAGGTTTCCAAAAATAGTCAAACCATGAGAAGGAAAAACTCAAACAATTTACACTTCCACACGAGGAAGAAAAATGTGGATCAATGTTAAAAATATCCAGAAACTAACAGTTGACATCAAAAAGATCACCCCCTTTATGAAAATATCTACTCAAATATATATGGTTTGGACCAAATAATTCTGAATCATTCAATTCCCCACCACTAGGAGAAGATATTCTTAAAAAAATTCCCTTTCTAGTAACCCAAAATACAGAACCTCAAAACATTACCTAGATAGTCATGCCATTTAAAAACTTTTGGATCTTTCAAACTCATCATCTTATAATGAATAGTTTAAACTCTTTGTAAACCGTCATTAGTTATATTATATTCACATGGAGAATGAACTTTCACAGTTAGGAATGTGGATTTTAGCCATTCATGTTGCTTTTCTAGATCCACAAAAGCTGAAATGGCCCTTTCAGTCATCTATGGATAAGAGATGAACCATTTAATAGGAATTTCATTTACAATATTTTGTTGAAAACCTTCTCTATAAGAGAAATAATTAATGAATTCATTACCAATAATTCTTGGTAGGAAACATACCAAACAAGAGAACTTCTTATTATAATTCACAACTGATAGATAATATTTATTGAAAATGAAGAACTCTGAACCATTTCCCCTCTTATATTTTGTAGGTTACTTACACTCAATGATGAAGGACATAAAGAATACCCAATAAATTAATTCATAAATTCCAAAGGTAATCAAATCTTCCCACCACTAATGGCGATATCCCTCGAACAAGGATTTGATTGACATAACATATAAAGGTTCAAAAGTCTTAAGATAATCGAAGATCGCTTCCACTTATTCAATACAATGTAATAACTAAATAGAACATTATTTAACATTATAATTTGGTTGATGGAAATTCAAGAATTTAATGATGGGGTTCAATGTCTATAAGGTAATAGTATTCACCACTCGATACGGAGTCTGGGAGGAGCCAATGAAAAAGGATTCTAATTTTGGAAAATGTGATGTACTACCCCGAGGACTATACCATTGGTATGAAATTCTATCTTTTTTGATGGAAATATTTAGAGGCAATATGAAACATAAAAAAAGAAAATCTATATCAAATCAAGCATAATATCACCCTTCAATATTTTACAATTTTTTTTATAAAAATCCCTAACCCAATTTAATTAAAACATTACTAATTTCAAAACACAAAATATTTCACAATTTATAAGACATTACACTTTCCTTTCAAAATGATAAATCTTTCAATAAATTAATTAAAGTTTCAAAAACACATTTCCATCACATGTAAATTATTCTATTGATTCAAAAGCATTAATCCCATTTCCAATTATAAATATCACCTTAATTTTAAATCCATTACAAACCAAATTTTTTTCTTAAATTTTTATTTTATTACTTCATCAAAGAGTTTTTGATAATTTGTTTTTTTTAAACATTACATAAAAATCAATTTTTTCCAATGAAAATATTTCTATAATAACATAAGGAATAGGTTTTAAGACACAATTTATTATTCCAAAGGGATTTAAAATTTTATTAACAAGGCATTGAATATGAAACATCTGAAATAAAGCATAAAAGAACCCACATCTCTAACTCACATAACGGATCTCACCTATGTGAAGTCACTTATAAGGAAATGTTTAAGGTTATATGTTTAGAAACATTATCTAACTAAAAATGGAATGGTAATATGGGATGGTAAACCAAGCTCCAACATCATAACTTCTTATGGTTATATTTCACGATCAGTCACATCAATTCTTAATGATTTACCCAAAAGTGAAAACATAGCGTGATTGTGGTCATCCTTCCATTATTGTTCAGAAATTCATGATTTATTCCAAAAATAAAATATAGTTTCACTGGGAATATAAATATAATTTATATTCGGAAAACCAATTACTCAAAATAAATACTCAAGTCCCAACATTCTGTTAACTCAAGTCTCCTCATGAAGGGGTTATGATCAAGAACTCGGTTATAGAATACCTCTATATTCTAGATATATTATTATTCTAATTTCCAACATGAATCAATATAAATTAATTGGGGATTTAAAATTTATTTATTTCAATTCAATGAAAGACTACCTCTAATATAATTTGTGATTAACCATCCAAGAATACCATCTAAACAGATACCCGAGCGAATTCGCTACTAACCTAAACATCAATTCCTATCTCTATGGGTCGGGAAAAAGAAAATGGGTATAAAAAATTAACCTTTATCAATGATTTCACCATTAATATATTATAATAATAGATTAAAATGGGGAAACATAATCAGATATATATAAATTGATACATATATAACAATTAAAAATATATGATAGAAAACCAAAAATAAAACAAACTACAGACAACCCATCTCCTGGTGGTCCATGACCATCCACCAAGGATCATGTCTCCCACCCATGGCAACCGTAACTCAAAAACACAATAAAATAAAGTGTAAAAACAAGTGATATAATATTAAAAAGGCTAAAAACACCAAATTGTATAAGAACGGTGTGAGCTAAAGAGCCCACTAAAATTCAAAAAAATATTCTATATAGTTATTTTATAAGGTAATTCATTTATTATAGTAGAGGAGTACATGTATGAGATTAAGAGTATTAGTTTTAAATAAGAGTTCTAAAAATTTAATAATAATTTATCAAACCAAACATGTAAAATATTATTTTCCACTATTTAAAAACTAAAAATTTTATTGAAATGATTTGAAAACCATTTTGCAAGATAAAGTAAAATTATCAAGAAAAGATGACAATATTTACCTAGTATAGAAATATGAACAACATTAAATACAACAAGGTTGTGCTGCATATTTTAAGAATAGAAATTGTGGGCCAAATAGTGACAATGAATATTGTCATGTACTAATATCATGAATATTGTTGGCATGGTTACAATATAGGTATGATAGTGAGTCCACCTATGAATAGCTAATAAAATGACTAACATTCAGGCATAAATTGATATTCACATGTATCAAGAAAAACTTCTTCAAACACACTCACTTTCCTACCCTCAAGTCCATAACCTGAATGATTAATATTTTCTATGGATCCACTAAATAAGTGTGAGTCAACTAGTGATGCATAATATAGGTCATCAGATCTAACTATCCTAGTTCGCATGACACGTCAAAAGAACGGGTGAGATAAACATGTTATGAGGATCACACAATGATACTTATAAAAAACATCTCACTCTCATCCTTAAAATCGATCAAATTAAATAATCCTTTTTTCAAACTAACAACAATGGGAAGTACAATAATCAAAAAGGTTACAATTAAGTGATTATCACATTGGATAATTACCATAATGTTCCATCGGGCTGTTAAACACCTTTAATTTAAATTCAAAACCTTTTTTCCAATACAATATTCAAAATTGTAATAATACAACCTTCCTTTCACAATTAATAATTAAAATTTCATGTAGGCCTTTAAAATAGTAATTTAATTAAAAGTAACCCTAAAGAATTCAATAGAAGTATTAAAATTTTAAAATGATTGAATATGATTCAAAACATGGGTTTACACCCTATTTTAATGTGGATAAGTCATTTATTTCATATAACCTAAGAACACCAGTTTCAAAATAATTATAAATTCATTCGAAGGGGGTTCTTGGTAATTTCGTAAATTCAATAATTTTAAACTATTTAGAAAATTCAAATAGTTCAAATAATTTAATTAAAATAAAGGAAGTTCGTTTAATAAATCAAAACCCATTCTAATATCTCAATTTATACAAAACACCCTTTATAAGGTATTTGAAAACGAATCCAGAAAAACCTGGCATTTAAAAAATTAATAATAAGTTTATAGATATCATTATTATTTCTATTCAATAAATTCTATATTCAATTTAGAGAGAATAGGGTTATAAATTATTTTATATGGAATAAAATAGAAACATTTCATAGAACATGTGTTGGAAATTATTAAACATGTATCTATGAATTATCAAGAAAAAAGGAATCAAAAAATTGAGGAATCAATAATTGATGGGATATCGTAGATTAATATTGCAATAACGCACCAAATGATAGGATCTCCACATTTTTGGAACTATGATATTCTATGTTATGATATTTTGGAGGAAAAAAGATTTCTAGTGGTCTCTTAAAAACCAAATAATCAATTTAGGTTTTAGTGGGAGGATTTGAGGATTAATTAAGGGGGTTTATTGACTTCAATTAAAAATTTAGGATCATTAATTACCATTCACATGGTTTCCTAGGATAGAACTTTTTGTTAGTATTAATGATGACCAAACTGTGGAACATGTTATAGAATTTGATTAAACTATGTTCAAACCATGCGTAAACTGGGTAATAGGTTTCACACTTTTTTTAACCATGTCCAAAACATACAAAAAATGTGATTCCTTGGTTTTATAATTTGTTTATCCTTATAAAAACCAAGAACAAACCATGGAAATTCGTAGAAACATTCAAAAAATATCTCTTAAAATTCTGGAAACAACTCGAAAATAGATATAATCATTGGGTACTGAAATAAATGGGTCAGAACACATTAAAAAGTAATTGGATTTTTCAGAGAGCCTTATTTTACCTTTTTATATTTATAACATACGTGTGATTTCTTATTCTGTTTTGGGTCTACATTTCATTGGATTTGGTATTGTTTTGTCTTATTTCATGAAAATATAGTTAGTAAAAGTTGATGAACATATGTGGAGGATGGTTCATTAGGACTTAATACATAAATTCTTATATATTAATGATTACTATAATTGATTTGGAGAATATGATTATAATAGGACTGATTTTGATTTATGTTATATTTGTAAACACTAAACTATAATTAAATATATAATATTAAAGAAATTATTGGTATTTTGTTAATAACAATGATAAGAAAGTATTAGTGATTTTGAGTGAATAATTGTACAATATTCTTATTACATGGTATTGAAAACTAGATTTCCATGCATAATGTTAATTACCATCTAAGTATTAGGTTTTTTATTTTCCCTTATCATGTTGGTAGAAAATATTATTCATTATGTTATGTTATTTCTTGTTTCGAAAAACCAATGTTAGATAACATAATTGATTCCCATTTTTTGGCCTTTAGTTCTGGGTGTTCCTAAAACATATAGCGCATTGAGGAACAAATTGTTGAATAATACCCAAAGCCATATATCCTTTATAAAAAATATTTATATATTAATAATCTAGATATGATGTTTATGTTTATATAAGTTTTACTCATATATCATGTAGTCAATTTTAGTTATGATATACATGTATAACCAAGTAAAGGAAAATCAATTTTATAGTGTGCACATGTATCTTGGTTTCACTAACCTATTATAATTACATGTATATTTAAACATGGGATTTAATGGATAAATGTATATTATGTATTTACATGGGTGATAATAAATTTCTTTCTTTCTATGTGATTATAGGTAGTGTTGATCACATGGTTTTGACCATGTGTATATCATTCTAGTAATTTTTCATTGATGTGTTTTGTGAATTTTGATGTGGATGTGCACATTATGCGATAAGATGTTTGGGACTTAGGAGACTTGTTTGGTGGTAAATAAGAAAGTGAGTACCTTAATTCTGTATATTATATCAATATTATCATACAAAATTTTCTAAATTAATTAGAGACAGATCCTTGGTAAGGATAGGAATATAGTTATCCCAATTTAGGAAATTAGTTGATTTCAGTATTTATTCATTGTGGATTTAGAATTATTATTCAATATTTTCACAAGATGTTTTAACAAATATATTAATGAGTATTATTGTATTATCACTACTATATATATATATATAATATCTATTGAAGGGAGGCAAAGGCCAAACATGACATTACTAGACTATAGATGTTTTTATGAGTATTTGATGTTGATGGTTACATTAATAGGGTTTTTTCATTATATTTCCCTATTTTTGTCCTTAAATTTATGAAGTTACATGTAAATATCTTGTATTATTTATATTTATTGATTGTATTGGTGAATTATACATCATTTATTGAGAATTAAGATGGTAACGACTCCAATAATTATATGATTTATAACCTCAATGCTAGTTGTTAACCCATGGCATGTGGGAAGCTGGATTTTGGGGTATGTCATATAATTAATACCTACCCATGAGGGATACCATAGGGGATGGTTATGATAAATTGGTATCAAATATTATTATTAGGAGATAGGATGGAGATTTGGCTTAGGTACCATTAAAAATTTTGCGGGTTTGTTATGATACCATATTAATTAATCATAGAATATGATGTATCCATTAGAGAATAGATTGGAAAAAAAATTACTATATAACCATGTTATAAAACATGAGGTCCTATATATACTTAATTTCAAAAAATATGTGATGATTCAGACGTGGTATACAATTTAGTAAAGATCATTAATCATAATTGATTATGAAAATTGATTATTAGGTAAATGATGGTAATTAGAATTAATATTATAAAATTAATCTTAACTATTTAATATACAAGGATTTAAAGCTTACCAATATTTTTTATTTAATAAGAATGGATCTTTGTTGAATTCCCCATCATGCTTCTTTCAATTAGGTTCAGCAGGAGGCCTAAGTAGATTTCTATAGTGTTAAGGTTGACGAAGATGAATCTTAGAGGGTGATATTTCCTGATTTTAATTAAGAGGGACTAAAAAATCTAAGAGACCTATTATTTATAAGTATTCAAATTCATTCTAATAGGATTCAGATATTATATTCAGTTTGATCTATACATGGAATGTTCCATGTATTTGGTAATATGTATTTATATTTAGAAGAGATTCATGATAGTTTTTGGATTAATTAAATAGTGATTTTGAGGAGTAATAAGTTTCATGGGAGCGGTTATGAAATATTTTATAGGAAAATTTATTTTCTCTAATTATCCCACAGATTAAAGACTCATTCACTTCCTCAAGAGAGTACCCTTTTCTCAAATTTTTGGGTTCTAAAAAATAACCCTTATAATTGTGCTACAAATAACTTATCACATGGATTTTCTAGAAGAATTCCTTTCAAGGGGGAATTCCATGAATAGATAAAATGGTGGGTAACCGAAATAATGTTTGTGACTGTCTTTGAGATGTGGGGAAAGGATGAGGTAATATATAAGATGGTAAACAAGGCCGTTTCATAATAGGTGGGAAGTCATCATGATATCTCAAGGAGAAGATCTATGAGTAGTGGTTCTCAATTTCCTTGTCAACCAATGTTTCATACTGAGGGGAGTTATCTATAAATATATTCAACTATTTTCTCTAGTGTTGTTAGTTTTTGGACCTCTACATAATGTTCAAAAAGTATTTACCTATCTTGTAGCGGTATTTTCCATTAGAAGTATGGGATTTGGCCTTCTATGGAAGATATCATGGAGATAGGGTACCGATATAGGTTTAGTTATTCTTTTAGTATTATCAAGGGCCACAATAGATGAATTATGTTGTTGGATTAAGTCTGTATAGAGGATATTTGGTGGGCATTGTAACATGCGTATGTTTTTATGAAAACATTTAATTAAATAAATTTTTTCTTAAGTAGCTTCCTTTGCACACAATCATGAGTTTAAACGAACCATGAGACGCACTTATGATAAAAAATAACATTATATAATAGCCATTAGGTTACAGGAATAATTATAATTAACTTATGAAAATTCATTCTGAAATCTTTTGTTATCAATTATTTATGAAAAATATATATAAATTATACAATTTTATTTTTTGAGTTAATTACTTTTATAAATGAAATTAATTATATATATGTGTGTGTGTGTGTTATATACTTAATAGAATATTTTTATATTCATCCAAATGATATTTTAGTCATATGGTATGAATAAAACTCTTGTTTATGTATCAAAACCTATTTTTTAAAAGTTTAATTTTATATTATTGAATTGAGAATCCATTTTAAATTATGATTTTGACACATTAATAATTGTTTTATGAAAACATAACAGGATATTTTAAAACAGGATATAAAAATTTAATTTGGATTAATTTGTGATATTTTCCTGATAACATTCATGTTTTGATGAATACTAAGAATACACTAATGTTTAATTGCAAAAATATTTTTTCATAAATAAATTTGTATGGTTAAATTAAAAGATTAACTTTTTTAAAGAATAAATATAATATATTTTTATCATTAAATATAATTTATGTCCTTATAATTAATTTTACATTGGATTAATAGGTAAAACCAATTCAACCTTTTGTAACGTTTTTACTTTTAAAACCCATTTTCTCATTTCAACAATATAAATAATTTTTAATTAATTACTGCAACTTAAATGTTTTGTATATTTAAAAATGGATTCCATATTTGGAATAAGAGGTTCCAAATTATATTAATATGCTACTTTTATTTTTGGGCATTATGAATATAAACTTTGGTAATTATTTTTATTACCACGGTTAAGGGTAAATCGTGTAACAATGTTTAAAAATAATCGTATAAAATTACCTTAACCCCTATTAAAATCCTATTTGATTACAAATTTAGACCATTATCATCTATTTTTATAAATATAATTACTTAATGTCCACTTACATATGAATATTATATGAATGCAATAAAAGCTAATGAATGTGACAAAATGACACAATCTCATTTTATATAAGTATATAAATTTTAATATATAGATATCTATAAAATAATATCGACTATATATAGTCATATGAAATATAAAATAATTAAATAAATCATATAAAATTATTTATAGTATTCCGATATTAAATAATTACCCTTAATAATGACCCAATAGTGATGTAAAAATTATTTTATTAATTGAAATATCAAAAAATAGATAAAAAATAAAATAAATTAATATAAAATGAACTAATTCATATGATCCAAGAATTTAATAGGATAATATGGAATTTTAGGTGTATATTAATTAATTTGGATTGTATTTAACTTTTTGGGGATTTTATTTCAAATTAGACAAATTAATAGTGTCAAAATTGACAATATTTATAATTTATAAAAATAACAATTTATAAAATTCTTTAAAAATAATAAAAATTCTTAAAAATTATTTATTGATATTTATAAGATCTAATATTTCATAAAATACCCCTTTATGGTGAATTAACACCTTGTCAATTAACACCATATATGTAAATATTTATAGAAATTAAATATTATGAATGTTATTACGATAGTTAGAATTAAATAGAATAACTAAGTGCCAATTGAAATGAAATGGTTTAAATTGAAAAAATCACTTGTAAATAATTTATTGGATGATTATAATACAACCCTATATCTTATCATCTTCTTAAATTGGGTCATATTGGAGGTTTTTGGATAGGGTTTTATATTATTATAAATTATTATTTATGGAGTTTCTAAAAGTACCCTACAACCCAATTATAAGGAGGTAACTCCTCACTAACCTCTTCAAAAACATTGAACCTTAAATATCATCCACACCCTTCACTATTTCCTTATAGACTACCTATTTTCATTTTATATGTTTATTTCATCTTCAAAGACCAACTCTAGTGCTCTAAGAGGAGATTTATAGGAGGCACATCGAGGAAGAGGTAATATCACTTACTGATTCTGTCATACATATTTTTTCTTCTACTTCCTTTTCCTTAGATGTTTTATTTTAGTGTAATAAAATCATTATTAGTTATGTAATGATATTTTAAAATAAATATTAATCATTCATAGTCCACCATATACCCATCCTATGAAAAATTAAATCACCATGTGTGCGTACGTACGACTTACAATCTCCACAATGTGGTGTAATCTGTTTTTCACCACCACCTTACATGGATGGGTACAATGATGGAATTAATAAATATATATATGATTAATATAAAATTATTTTTTTCTAATATACTTTACAATATTTAATTCAACATGATTCATCAATAATCAGAATGATATTTTCGCTTGTGCATATGTACGACTTACCGTCTCCATGGTGCGATTTGATTCATTCTACATAATCATCATTGAAGCATGATTAAATAATTGAAGTGAATTAATAAATATGATATATGTTATACTAAATACATTATTTAAATGATGACCAAAAAATTTTAACAATATCTTATCCTACAAAACATGTATAAGAACATTAACCAGTTAATACCTGAATAACGAGTAACTATGAAATTTAACTATCAAATGGATGAAAATATGATCATAAATTTTATAATAAAAATTATAATTATAATGGAATAAATCATTAAAATTATTTAATTACTTATATAGGAGGTTTTTATACATAGGATGCATATTTATCATCCATGTCCTTGTATCCTAAATATGTATTTAAAAATATTCTTCATATCCTTATATAATAGTTATAAGTCAATTTTACACATTGGTAAATTTTTACTAAATGGTATGAATGCAATATTTTTTCATTTTCAGAACAAGGAAATTTTTAACTTTTCTGGAAAAAATATGAGAAGAATATTTTTTCCCTAGTACAACAGGGAACGTAATTTTTACTCTTTCGTAATGCCTTTTTTCAATGAAGCTTCCTATAAAATATTACAAGGTTATTTTCACAAAAAATTATATCTTTTAAAATTTTGTGGCATTTTGAGGAAGGAAAAAAAATTTGAGGATGAAATGGTATTTTCCTTAGGAATTAATTTCATGTGTTTTTACAAAATTATTTTCCATATAATATGACACTCTTTATGTAGAATTAAATTTATATCCCAATTTTTACTATGATTTTATTGTTTTTAGGATGCAATGTTATTTAGAAAATACATTTGTTTTATATCAGTTATGGTGGAGTGATGTTTAAAAAACCCATTTTGTATCATCAGTTATGCTATGTTAAATTTTTTATGTTTTTGTGAAACATGTGAGAATGGTTTCATGATGATATGGGTGGGACAAATATATCCCTCAAATTATTTGGGTAATGATTTATATCTCATGAGATAGAGAATATTAGAACGAAATGTACATCTAGATCAGTAATTCAGGTCTAGAACGAGGAGTGAACTCGGTTTAGTAATGGGATTTGTCTGCTATGATGGTCTCAGAAACGAGACATGACTAATATGAAATTATTTTCTATGCTTATGTGTGCATTCCACTAAATTTCATGTCTTATGTTATGTCTATTGGGATTACATTTCACATTTATGATTTATCCTATTAAATGATATTATGATATTTTATATGAAGGATAAGATTTTCAAAAGCTATATTCTTATGATAATGATATAAATGATGTATCCCTTGTTTACCCTTACAGATCATTTAAGCTCACCCTTTCATATGTTTCGTTTCATGTATGATGTGTCAAAAAGGAATCTAGTTATAAAGAAATAAGTGGGAGACAATGTGAATGTTTTATGAACCAGTTGGTTTTGTTTCCCAGTTTCTAAAGATACAAAATATATAAGGTCCTAAAGTGAATTTTCTATGTTATGTAATAAATAATCTTCAATGTTGAAGTTATGTCTATTTGAAATGTATGGTCCTTTATTGTTGGTATTGGAGAAAATTTAGAGTAAACCTTTGGAATCTAGGATTAGAGTACCTTAGGAAGAACCCTAAGGATATATCTAAGTATTGGATACAATCCTATAATATAGTTTCTGATATGTTCATGAATAACCTAGGATAAAACCTAAAGTGTCTTAAATTAACATTTAATTCTTGATTATGTGGTTTTCCTGTTATAATTAGTGTTTCTCAGAGAATTCTTCTTGGTTATGGTCAATGGCTAGATCCTGATTGAACAATGTTAATGCTGAATGTGTAGGGGAATGCAATGATTGTCCCACTAAGCAACCAAAGGTTATGGTATATTTAATAAAAATCCATTTTGTCTTTCTCACTCAACTCTCTCATGCTATGAATCATGTAGGACATCCAAACGAGAAAAGTAGGGAGCCACATTATGTTGATTCCTTCATGAGACAACGTCCACCTTTATTTAGCGTGTCTTTTGATTCATTAGTGTATGAACAATGGATCAGTACCACTGAAAAGATATTTTCAGTTCTATAATGTTCTGAACATGATAAAATCATATTAGCTGTCTAATCATTAGGAAGGTGAAGCTGATCAATGGTTGAATCTTATCAAGAATATGAGGTAAAGAGGAGAAATTGAGTCAATGGAATGGGACAAGTTAAATAACTGATTATTAAATAAGTACATTCATTGTGTTCTTCAATAAAATATGGATAAAGAGATACTATAACTTAAGATAAATTATGATTAATCCACTAATACCTATGAAGAATATTTTACAGGACATTCATGGTATGCTTCAAGAATTATTACCCTAACTGAAAGTAAAATTGATCAATTATTTAGTGGCGTAAAACCAAGTCTCTGAAGGGAATTAACCATAAAGCACATCAAGAGCTATGAGGGACTTGTTCGATGTGGTATCAAGGTTTAGATAGAGATTGGAGTAACCCATCAGCCATATGGGTTTGATAAAAAGAGAAAAAGAGAATTCAATGGAAAATATAAAGACACACAGAGAAGAAGATGAGTTTTCCCTTATCCTCAAATTTGGAAATTAAACATTGAGGGAATTTTATTAAAGGAACTAGAAAATTTTTTTATTGTAGAAATGATGGTCTTTGGGAAGTTCAATGCTGATGTGATGGGAAAAATATGTCTAATGATGTAAACAAATACTATGATACACAGAATTTGCCTCCTACACATCAATGTTACAAGTAAAAGAAAATGGGGCATTATGCCAATCAATACCATATTCCAAGGGTTATTGATTATGATTGACATCAAAAAACTTTTAAGGCCAAATACAAAATAATTTTACGAGCAATTACTATCGGTGACGTGGACTACAACAATGAAGTGGTGAAAGGTACACATCTCATCCACTATAATGTTGAAAATGTTTTATTTGATTCTAAATCCACCCACTCATTTATTTATAAATAAATTTCTATGTGTATCACCATATTACCTCAACAATTATATGTTGAGTTACCTATGATTACTGCTAATGGAACAACAGATGTATCAAACGTTTATAATTCTTCTTCACTTGAAGTTTTTGTGAATGTGCATCCTGCAGATCATGAGATCCATCTTATAGTGGAATTGGATGTGATTCATGGAATTTGTGGGCTCTCTCTATATCTAGCTCATATCAATTTCCAAGGAAGGAAAGTCACATTTTATATTCTTCATCAATATATTATCATTTGTTGATGCAGGTATGAATATGACCATCCAGTATAAATGTTTTCCATCTTCTGAGTCTTGATTCCAATAAATTAATGTTATTTACCTCAAATCATTGGAGAGAAACTCGTGATTAAGAATATTCCCATTGTATAGGAGTTTGATGATTTATTTTGGGGGAATGAAAAGGTCTTCCACCAAATCATGAGGTTGATTTTTCAAAAGAACTCATACTGAGTACTATTCATATTTCAAAGACACCTTATATAATGGCCCCAATTAAGGGGAAAGATTGATAATGCAAATACGAGAGAATAATAATAATGGATTCACAAGACCTAGTGCAACATCTTGGGGAGCACCTATTCTGTTTGTTAAGAACAACGATGGGTCAATGAGACTCTGCATTGATTATTAATAGCATAAAGAGATCAATATCAAGAAAAATATCCTCTACCCCACATTAATGACTTATTAGACCAACTACATGGAGATCAACACTTTTCTAGGATTAATATTCATTCAGGATATCATCAATTTGGGGTCAAAAGAAGGATTTACCATAGATGAAATTCTGTACAAGTTATAGACTCTATGAATTTACAGTGATGCATTATGTTCTAACTAATTCCCCCACTATCATTACGGATCTAATTAATAGAGTCTTTAGAGACTATCTTAATAAGTTTGTTGAAGTACTTATAGACGGTATTTTTTTCTATTCAAAGATAAATTAATAACATGAATATCACCTTAGAATTTTACTGAAGACCCTAATAATGGAGAAGATTTATGCCAAATTTACAAAGTGTGAATTTTTACTTCAGAAAGATTCATTTTTGGGCTACATAATATCAAGATAAGTAATATTTATGGATCTAGCAAAAATAAAGGTTATTAAAAGATGGTCGAGACCAAAAATGGTAACTGAGATCTAATATTTTCTAGGATAGGATGGATATTTCCGACATTTTGTGATATATTTTTTCTTTATTATCTAATCCACTCACCATATTGACTTAGAAAAGAGTTAAGTTCATTTTGATGGAGGAATGTGAAGAGAATTTAAAAAATAAAAAAATGTGGTTTGCCAATTCACCTGTTCTCACACTCCCTTGTAGTGTAGAAAAGTTTTTAATCTAAATTGATGCATTAAAGAAGGGTATGGGTTGTGTTGTCATGAAAAATGATATAGTGATATCCTCTTCCTTGCGATAGTTTAATGTTCATGAGAAAAACTTACCAAACTCGTGATTTGGATAAAGCAGCGGTACTCATTGAATTAAAGATATAGAGGCATTATTTTTATGGTTAAAGGTGTGATATTTATACTCACAATAAAATTTTAATGTATATTTTCACACAAAATGATCTGAATATGGATCAAATAAAATGGTTGGAGTTGATGAAACATTACAAATTCTCAATACATTATCACCATTGGAAAGTGAACAAGGCGGATAATGCTTTGAGTCAAAAAGGTCATGATAGATTATCCATGATGAGGATCATGAAAGAACCAATATTTATGGATTTGTAAAGGATGGATCTTGAAATTTTATTGTAAGGGATAAATATTATCTTTATTAAATGAATTTTCAACCTTCTATAAAAGTGAAGCCATAGGAGGTGTAAAAAAAGATGTGGAGTTACAAAAGAAGGTGAGTTCATGAATTCAACCTTGATTGTGATAAAATAATAAGGTCAAGATCCAGGTTTTTATTCCTCCCATACCATAATTAATGAAGGATATATTGGATTAGGATCATATTTCTTCATTATCTATTCACTGTGGAGGTACAAATATGTACAGGGACCTCAAAGAGTACTTCCGGTGTGATGGAATGAAAAGTGATATCATCGAATATGTCTCTCGATGATTGGTTTATAAACAAGTTTAGGCTGAGAGATAGAAGTCTAAGGTTATATTACAACCATTACCCATTCCATAATGGAAATATAAAAACATCACTATCGACTTTGTCATCAGACTTCTCAAAACATCTAAAGGAAATAATGTTATCTGGTTTATAGTTGATCACCTTACGAATTCGACACACTACATTACTATTATAGAGTATTTCCCTCCTGATCTACTTTATAATATATATATAATAGTAGTGGTAATATTTCATGGAGTACCATATTCAATTATATATTATCGAGATTTGAGGTTTACCTCGATGTTCTAGAGAATCATTCAGCATGATCTAGATGCAGAGTTATGCTTCAGTGATACTTATTATCCTCTGACAAATAGTTAGTCAGATAGGACAATTCAAACTCTGTAATACATGTTTATAGATTTCACATTGAATTTCAATGGTTGTTGGTAACAACACCTACCATTGGTAGAATCTTCTTTCAATTATAGCATTCACTCAATTATTCCGATGGAACCTTATGAGGTCCTATATGAAAAGGAGTGCATTACTCCAACTTGTTGGGATGAATATGGGAAAATAAATATATGAGGAAATAATCTTGTTGATGAAATGGAATAAAATGTCAGATCTATTTATCATCACATCAGATAAGTTCAGTTTCAACAAAAATGATATGCTTAAAACCAAAGGAAAGACCATGAGTTTGAAATGGGTGATAAGGTGTCTTTATGAATTTATCCCTGGAAGAGAGTATTTATATTTGGAAATATGGTCATGTTGAGACCTAGTTGTATCAGTCTTTTCGAAATTATAGATCGTGATAGGAAGGTATCTTACCTATTGTAACTTCCACATAATCTCTCTCATGTTTGTGATGTTTTCCATGTATCTCTCTTGAGAATGTACATAGCCGATCCTTCACATGTACTTTTCTTAGAAGACATACTTATAAATCAAAATATTTCTTGTGAATAATAACCAATAGAGATTTTCAATTGTAGCGAAGAAGTTCTACGAAATAAGACCACGTGCCGGGTTAATCTTTTATGGCAGAACCACCAATTTGAAGAATCCCCATGGGGAGTTTAAGATATGATAAGGTATATTTATACTCATATATTTCCTAGTGAAAAATATCGAGGGTTAAATTAAGGTTATGGGGGGTGTAATGTAACACTCAAATGTTTTTAGGAAATATTTTCCTTAAATAATTTTAATTCTTCAGTAGCTTGATTTTCACACAATTTTGAGTTTAATCAAACCACGATATTCCCTATTTATAAAGTAATTGTTATAGCCAATATATTAGGTTGGCAGGAATAATTATAACTATCATATGAAAATTCATTATGAATTCATTGTCTATCAATTAATTATGAAAATATAAATTAATTATATATATTTACTTTTTAGTCAATTACATTCTGTAATAAAATTAAATATATATATATATATTTGTGTTATTTAATTAATAAAGTATTTCTATATTAATTCAATTGATATTTAAGTCATAGAGAATGAATAAAACCCTATTTAATATATAAAATGTTATTTTTTAATTTTAATTTTACAATTTTGAATGGAGATCCCCATTTAAATTAAGATTTTGACACATTAATAATTATTATATGAAAATATAATAATTTTATTTTGAATAAGGATATATAGGTTTACTTTGGATACATTTATTATGTTTATTTGGGAACTTTTATGTTTTTATAAATAGTAAAAATAAGCTAAATTTTAATTAAAAACAAATTTTTTATCGAGATAATTTATATGGTTAAATTATAATATTTTATTATTTTAAAGTAAAAATAGAATATATTTTTATGATTCAATATAATTTAATTCATTAGCATTAAATTTACATTGAGTTCATAGTTAAAAACATTTCAATCTTTTTCTATGTTTTATGTTTTAACACTCATTTTCTCATTACAACAACATGATTAATTTTAAATTAATTACTACAAATTATGTGTTTTGAATTTTAAAAAATTGATTCCATATATGGAATCAGTAGTTCTAAATTATGTTAATAGGCAACTTTTATCTTTGGTAATTATGAATAGTAACAATGATAATTATTTTTATTACCATGGTTAAAGATAAATTTAGTAATTAAGTGTAAAAATAATAGTATAAAATTACATTAACACCTGTAAAAATTCTATTGAATTACTAAATGTGACCATTATCATCTATTTCTGGAAATTGAATCACTAAATGGACAATTAAATATGAATATGACCTGAATGTAGTAAAAACTAATGAATGTGACAAAATGTCATAATCTCCTTTTATATAAGCATTTTTTTATTATATGGATAAATAAAAGAAAATATCGACTGTATATCACCTCTGGAAAGATAATATATTTATCTAAATTATAAAAAATTATTTATAGTTTTCAGATATTAAATATTTACCATTAAAGAAGACACAATAGTGATGTAAAAATTATTCATTAATAAAAATATCAAATAAATGGTTTTAAAAATATTAAAATAAATATCAAAGGAACAAATTAATACTATCCACTTATTTCATAGTTTACTATGACATGTTAAGAGTATATTAAATATTTTGGTTAGAATTTATATTATTTGATGATTTTATTTCTAATATTATAATTTAATAGTGTCAAAATTGACACATTGATATTTTATAGAAATAAAATTTTATTGAATTATTTAAAAATCACAAAAATATTTAAAAGTTATAAATTTATAATTATAACATCTATAATTTCATAAAATACCCATTTATGGTCAATTAAAACAATATATGTAAATACTGTTTTCCATTAATTATTTATAATATTATTACCAAAATTTAAATTAAATAGAATAACTATGGGTCATCTAAAAATATATAGTTTAAAATGACAAAACAACTGGTCCAAAATTTATTGGATTATGATATTACAACCCTATATCCTTAAATATTTTAAATCAGTACATTTTAAGGTTTTTTTATGTTTTTATTTTATTATAAATTATTATCTATGGCGTTTCCAAAAGTGCTCCTCACCTCAATTATAAAAGGGCACCTCCTCCCTAACCTCAAAAAATCATATTTAGCCTTCAAAATTAGCCATTCCATGAACATTTTATTTCTCAACTTACCTATTTTCATTCTAGAGGATCTTGTATTCTCCGAATACCATCTATAAATCTCTAAAATGATATTTATCAGAGGCACATCGAAGAAAATGTAATATCATTTACCGATTATTTCAAAAATCATTCATCTTATACCTACACATTATTAGATTTTTTTTATAATTTAAGAAGATAATTATAACTCATGTACTTATATGTTATTATAAATATGATACAATAATATTCCACCTTCCACTAGTAATATGAAAAATGAAATCAACATGTCTGCGTACGTATGACTTATAGTCTCCACAACATGGTGTAATCCGTTTTTCACCACCACCTTATATGGATGGGTTTAATGATGGAATTAATAAATATATATATGATTGATATAAAATAATTTCGATTCTGAGACACTATAAACCATACACTTCAATACCATTCAACAATCATGGGAATGATATCATCGCTCGTGTGTATGTACATGTTACTATCTCCACGGTGCGATTTGATATGTTCTACATAATATTTATTAAAATATGATTATATAAATGAAGTGAATGAATAAATATGATATATATTATACTATAAGAATTATGTAAATGATATAACTATAACCTAAAATGAGGAATAATAAATTATCCAATAAAAAATGCATAAGAACAGTATGCAGGGAATACCCAAATAACAAGTAACAAGGAAATTTTACTATCAAATGGAGAAAATATGTTCATAAATGATATAATAAAAATCATTAAGATTATTTAATAAATCTATAACATAATTTTAATCATTATAAAAGTGGATAGGATACATACAAATCATTTTGGACCTAAGGTAAGGGATAACATTGAAAATCCAATTGTTATCTGAGATTGATTATTCATAAGTATTTATTGGGGTATATTTGTTGTCCACATACATGTTTCCTAAATATGTATTTAAAAATATTTTTTATATCCTTATATAATTGTTAAATTTCAATTTTACCCATTGGTAAATTTTTTACTAAATTGTATGAATGAAATCTTTTCTCATTTTCGGTACATGGTACTTTTTTACATTTTAGGAAAATGTATGAGAAAATGTTTTTTACCTGTACGAAATGAATGAATTTTTTATGATTTAATAATGCCTTATTTAATTGATTAATACCCTAAAATATTACGAGGTTATTTTCACAGAAAATTATTTTTTCTAAAATTGTATGTCATTTTGATGAAGGAGATCCTTTTTTGAAGAAGAAATGATATTTTTCTCAAGAATAAATTTCAAGTCTTTTCTCAAAATTATTTTACATCTAAGTTGAAACACATTAAATAGAATTATATTTCTATCCCTATTATTTATATTATTTTATTGTGGAATTATGTTTAAGATACCCATTTTATTTCGTGGGTTATATTATGGTATATGCTTTAATGTTTTTTTTTGAAACGCGTAATAATGGATTCATTATGATATGGGTGAGACAAATATCTCCTTCCAATGCATTGGGTAAAGATATATCTCTCATTATATAGTCATGAATGGAATAGAAAGTAAATCTGGTTCGGTAATACAAGGCTAGAATGATAAGTGAACTCGGTTCTGTAATGGAATTTGTCTGCTATGATTGTCTTGGCAATGAGAATTGACTAATATGAAATGGTTTTCTATGATTATGTTTGTATGACAAGATTTTTTTTATTATTTTATGTCTATTATGATTTAATTTCACTTTTTTGACTTATCCCAAGACATGAAATTATGATCTTTTATATGCAGGATAATATTTTCAACTGTTATGTTCTTATGATTATGATATGAATGATGTTTCCATTGTTTACCCTTACTAATAATTTGAGCTCACCATTTATATGATTCTTTTCCCAAGGTCATGAAGAAGGGTATTATTTAATATGTTTCAAAAAGTAATATAGTTGTGATGAAATAAACCGAAGGCGATGTGGATGTTTTATAAAACAGTTGTTTATGTTTCCCAGTTTCTAATGATAGTAATCCTATAGAGTCCTGGTGTGGTTTCATTATGATATGTAATAAGTATTCTTCAATGATTAAGTAATTAATATATGTAATGTATGGTCCATTATAGTTGGTATCGGATAAAATGTATAGTTAACTTTTAGAAACTTGGATGAGAGAACCTTAGTAAGAACCATAAGAATAAGTCTATGCATAGGATACAATCCTATCCTACCGTTTTAGAGATGTTCATGAATAACATATGATAAATCCTAAAGCGTCCTATATTGAAATTTTATTCTTTATTTTGTGGTTTTCCTATTATCATTAGTGTTTCTAACACTATTCTTCTTGGTTTTAGTCAAGGGTTGACACCTAAAGGAACTACGTTAATGTTGAATGCGAAGGATAATGCAATGATTGTCCCCCTGAGCAACAAAGTGTTATAGGAGTTGTAATGAAAAATATTTTATTCATACTCACATGACATTCTCAAACTTTGAATCATGAATCACTTACAAATGATAAAACGATGGAGAAAAATTCTTTTGAGTCCTTTATGAGACAATGTCGTCCATCATTCAGCAGGAATTCTGATAAATTAGTTAATGAACAATGGAACAGTTCCACTAAAAAGATATTTTCTATTATACAAGGTTCTAAACATGATAAAGTCAACTTATCAGTCTATCGTTTGTATGGAGAAGCTAATCAATGGTGGAATCATATCATGATTATGAGACAAAGAGGTGAAATTGAGTCTATGTCATTGGATGAGTTCAAGAACAACTTTTTCAATAATTAAATTCCATTTAATCTTTAAAAAAATATGGAGAATGAGTTCCTTTAACTTAAGAAAAATAATTATTAATCTTTTGGTACCTGTGAAGAAACGTTTTCAAGACTTTCACGGTATGCTTCTGGAATTATTACCCAACCTGAGAGTAAAAACGATCCATTTTTAGTGGCATAAAACCAATTCTCTATTGGGAATTAGCCATAATAGACATCAATAGCTTTGAAGAAATTGGTAGATTTGATCCTAAGGTTGATATGCATATTGGAGTAACCAATTATTCAAATGGGTTTGATAGGAATTGAAAAATGGAATTCAAATTAAAATCTAAAGACCACACTAAAAAAAAGTAGTTTTCCCTTTTGCTCAAATTGTTGAGAGAAACCTGGGGGGTTTTTCTAAAAGGGACTAGTAAATGATATAAGTGTGTAAAAGAAGTTCATCAGGTAGTTGAATGAAGAATTGATGGAAAAAATTTCTACAGATACGAAAAAGAAAAGGTTACACAAAATGCACCTCCTACACTTCAATGATACAAGTTCAAGGAAATGGGGAATTATTCCAATAAAAGCCCTAAACTATGGTTTATGTATGATGATTGATGTAAAAACACTTAAGTCTAAATATTATGAAATTTAACATAAAATAACTGTTGACAATGTGGAGTACAATAATGATATGGTGAAAGGTAAACATACCATCCACCGTAAAGTAGAAAATGTCTAATTTTATTCTGGATCCACAGAATATATTATTTCTGAATAGTTTTCTAATGATATCTCTATATTTCCTCAAAAATTTGATATTGATTTAGTTGTGACAACTCATAATGGAACAACAGTTTCAAAAAAAAGTTAATAATTCTATTTTTTTATGTTTGTGGGAAAGAGATTCCTGAAAATCATGTGATCTTTCCTATAGTGGGTTTTGATGTGCTTCTTATATTAGATTGTCTCTCTCTATATGGATCTCATATGAATTGCCAACAAAGGGAAGTAAAATTTCATATTCCAAATCAATCTATGATCATAAATTTATGTATGGATGAATATAACCTTCTAGTATATGCTTCATCCATCTTATGGGTTTTGATTCTAATCAATTAAGGTTCTTTGTCACAAATTTTTGGGTAGAAACTCGTGATTAAGAATATGCCCATTATATGGGAGTTTGATGATGTCTTTCTAAAGGAATTGAAAGGTCATCCAATAAATCAGGAATTTTATATTTCAATAGGACTCATATTAAGTGATATGCCTATTTCAAAGACACCTTATTGAATGGACACAATTGTGTAGTACAAATGGAAGAAGAAAATTCAAGATAATCATCATAAGGGATTCCCACACACTAGTTTGTCACCTTAGGGAGCACCTGTTCTATTTGGTAAGTAGAAAAATCGATCAATGAGACTTTTTATTGTTT
Source organism: Viscum album (assembly GCA_963277665.1). Taxonomy (NCBI): domain Eukaryota; kingdom Viridiplantae; phylum Streptophyta; class Magnoliopsida; order Santalales; family Viscaceae; genus Viscum; species Viscum album. Next base: position 1,126,958,334 of record OY728128.1, on the reverse strand, counting down.
ATCGATTTCTAAATGAGATCACTCTCATGAAAAAATCTCTTCTTCCCTTAATTGATGACTAATTTAAATAACTATGCGGAGCGAAATATTTTTCCATGAGTGATCTTTATTCCGGATATAATCAATTATGGGTCCAAAGGAGGATATACCAATGAAAAAATTATGTACAAGGTATAGACACTATGAATATATAATTATTCCTTTTGGTCTTACTAATTCCCTTTTTATATTCATGGATATAATGAATAGAGTCTTTAGAGAATATCTTGATCAGTTTGTGGTAGTCTTTATAGATGATATTGTTTTCTACTCAAAGAGAAAGGAAGAACATGAATATTACATGAGAATTGAACTAAATACCCTGATAAAGTAAAACGTTAATGTCAAATTTACCATGTGTGAATTTTAGATTCAAATTGTTTAATTTTATGGTCACATAATCTCAAGATATGGCATATCTATGGATATAAAAAAAGTTGTTATTAAAATATGGTCGAGGAAAAAAATGGTAATCGAGATATGAAGTTTTCATTTTTTTGGCTGGATATTGTCAATTATTTTTGATAGATTTTTCACGACTGTATTATCCACTCACCACGTTGACTTGGAAAGGATTAAAGTTTGGTTGGATTGAGCAATGTGAAGAGAATTTCAACGAGCAAAAAAGATGCTTAGCCAGTTCACCTGTGCTCAAACTACATTATAGTGGAGAAAGGTTTTTGGTCTATAGTGATGCATCCATGAAGGGGTTGGGATGTTTTCTCATGAGAAATTATATGGTGATAGCTTATGCCTAACGATAGTTGAATTTTCATGAGAAAAATTAACCAAGTTATGATTTGTAGTTAGCTGCGGTAATCTTTGCATTAAAGATATAGAGGCATTATCTTTATGGTGAAATGTGTGATATATATACGGAGCAGAAATGTTTAATGTATAATTTCACATAAAAAAATATGAATATGTACCAAAGAATATTGTTGGAGTTGATTCAATATTATGACTGCTCAAATCATTATCACCCTGGGAAAGAAAACAATGTGGAAAATGAATTGAGTCAAAAAGACCATGCTAGCTTATCCGTGATGTGGATCATGAAAGATCCAATATTTATATATTTTAAAAGGATGGATCTTGAAATTTTAATGGAATGGGAGAAATCATTTCTTTATCAAATGAGTGTTCAACAATATATACAAGTGGTGATTAAGAAGGTTCAAAAGGAAGATGTTCAGTTACAAAAGATGGTGAGAAATGTTCCTGAATTCAACCTTGATTATGGTGAAATAACAAGGTTTAGAAACCATTTTTGTATTCATCTCACACCATAATTAAAGAAGGATATATGGGATGACTCTCATAGTTCTTCGTTATCTATTCACCCTAGAAGCACAAATATGTACAGAGACCTAAAATAGTACTTTTTGTGGGATGGTATAAAAAGAGATGTCGCAAAAATATGTCTCTTGATTCCTGGTTTTTCAAGAAGTTAAGGCTAAGAGACATAAATATAAGGGGATGTTACAAATATTACCCATACTAGAATAGAAATGGTGAAACATCATTACAGACTTTTTCATAGGATGTCCCAAAACATCCAAAGGAAATAATGCTATCTGGTTTATTGTTGATCACCATAAAAAATCATCACACTTCATTTTTATTAGAGAGGATTTTTTTATTTATCTTCTAGACATGATATATGTAAAGTAAATAGTAAAATTGTATGGAGTACCAATTTATATTATATATTATCAAGATATGAGGTTTAATCGAGGTTCTGGTGAAGCCTTCAATATGCTCTGCATACATATTTGTGTTTCATCACTTCTTATCATCCCCATCCAGGTCAGTCTGAGAGGAACAGTCAAACTCTTGACGCCATGTTGAGTTCTTGATCTTTCTATTTAGAAGGTGTTTGGGATCATCACCTACCATTGGTAGAATTTTCATATAACAATAGATTTCACTCTATTATTCAGATGGATCTTTATGAAGCCCACTATGGAAAGAAATTCAGAAATCCAACTTGTTGGGATGAAATTTGGAAATAAAAACTGTATGGACATGATCTTGTTGTTGACATGACAGAAAAGGTAAGACATATTCAACATCACATAAGAGCAGCTTGGTTTCAAAAAAAAGTTAAGGTGACAACCGAAGAATGACCTAGAGTTTGAAGGGGGTGATAAGGTGTTCTTACAAATATCTCCCTTGAAGAGGGTATTGGGATTTGGAAAGAAGGTCAAGCATAGCCCATGGTATATCAGTCCTTTTGAAATTCCATATAGTGTTCGGTAGGTAGCTTATTGATTGACACTTCCACTTTATCTCTCACAAGTTAATGGTGTGTTTCATGTATCTCTCCTGAGAATGTACAAACCTAATCCTTCATATGTACTATGCTTAGAAGTCGTACAGCTGGAGAAATACTTTTCTTATGAAGAAGAACCGATAGAGATTATGGATCGTAGTGAAAAAGTTCTATGAAAAAAGACCACTAATATAGTTAAAGTTTTATGGATAAACCACCAATTTGAAGTATCCACATTGGATCTTGAGTTAATGGTAAGGGATAAGTATCCTCATCTATTTCTGAGTGTAAAATATTTATGGCAAAATTCATTCTAAGGGGGGTCGAATGTAACACCCAGATGTTTTTATGAAATTTTTTATTTAAATAGTTCTTATTCATAAGTAGCTTGAATTTAATGAAATATTGAGTTTAAAGAAACCACAAGATTCCTTTATTATGAAATTAATATTATAGCCAAGCCATTACGTTAGTAGAAATAATTATAACAAACTAATGAAATTTCATTTTGAATACATTGGCTATCAATTATTTATGAAAATATAAATCATTTAGATATTTTAATTTTTTTGTAAATTACTTTTTTTAATGAAATTAATGAGATATATGTTTGTTATATACATAATAAATTTATTTATATTCATCTATGGGATATTTTAATCATATTGTAATAATAAAACCATATTTGATGTATAAAAACAAAATTTTTATGATTAATTCTACACCATTGAATGGTGAACCCATATTAAATAATGTTTTCGAAACATTAAAAAAAATTTAAATGAAAAATTAGAAATTTGATTTTGATGTTGGATATAAAAATATTCTTTTGATACATTTCTGATATTTTTTTGATAACTTTCATGATTTGATGAATTGTAAAATTATGCAAAATTTTATTTAAAAAAATATTTTTTCTTAAGGATAATTTATATTGTTAATTATAATATTGAATGATTTTAAATTATTAATAGAATATATATTTATCATTCAATATAATTTATGTCATTTTCATTAATTTTATATTGAATTCATAAGTAAAAATATTTCAATCTTTCGCAATATTTTAACTTTTCAAACTCATTTTATCATATCAACAATGAAATTAATTTTAAATTAATTACTCTAATATTGGTGTTTTTAATTGTGAAAAAAGGATTCCATATTAAGAATCTGTGCTTCCTAATTATTTTAATATGCTACTTTTATTTTTGGTCATTAGGAATACTAACTTTGGTAATTATTTTTATTACTACGGTTAATGGTAAATCGTGTAATTATGTGTAAAAATAAGAGTATAAAATTACAATAACTCCAGTAATAATCCTATTAGCTGACTAAATTTTACCATTCAATTATATTTTTTAATATTTAATAATATAATGGACACTTTCCTATGAATATGACATGAATGAAATAAAAACTAATTTATGTGACAAAATGTCACAATCTCATTTTATATAAGTATATTAATTTTAATATATATATAACAAGGAGATAATATAGAATATATATAGTATATGGAAAGATAAAATAATTAAATATATAATATAAATTTATTTATAATATTTATATATTAAAAAATTAACATTAATGATGACACAATAGTGAGGTAAAATTATTTTATTTATAGAAATATCTAATAAATGGGTTTAAAATTATCAAAATTAATATCATATGAAGTAATTACTGTGATCCTAAAATTTCACAGGTTACTATGACATTTTTAGAGTGTATTAGATATTTTTTTGACTTTATCCTTTTTGAGGATTTTATTTCAAATCAAGTAAATGAAAAAGTGTCAAAATTGACACTATTGATATTTTTATAAAAATTACATTTTATTAAATTTTTAAAAATTCATAAAATTATTTAAAATTTTCAATGTTATAATTATATGATCTAAAATTTTATAAAATAACCATTTCTATTTAATCAACACCATATATGTAAATATTTATAACCATTGATGATTTATAATGTTATTAGCGCAATTAAAATTGAATAGAACAACTAAGTGTCAATTAATAAGATATAGATAAAATTGGATCAATAACATGTCTGAAGTTTATTTTCTGATTATATTAAAACCCTATATCATCTAATATTTTAAATTGGGACATTTTGGTGGTTTTTGTGAAGGGTTTTATTTTATTATAAATTATTATTTATGGAGTTTCCCAAAGCGCTCCTCACATCAATTGTAAAAGGACACCTCCTCCCTCCACTATTCACTTCATTTTTAGGCTTCATGCTCAGCCATCCCCTGACCGATTTCCTTCTCAAATTACCTATTTTTCATTATACTTGTAATTTTATTCTTCAATGACCAAGTCTTGTGCTCTAAGAATAGATTTATTGGAGGCACATCGAATAAGAGGTAATATCATTTACCGATTTGTTCAAACTTATTTCTTCCTCGACATACACTCCATTATTTGATTCATTATAAAGTAATAACACCATTATCAGTCATGTAATGATATTTTATTATAAATATGAAACAACTATAGTCCACAATCTACCCATCCTATGAAAAATGAAATCACCACGCGTGCATACCTAAACCTTATGGTCTCCACACCGTGGTGTAATCTGTTTTTTACCACCAACATACATTGGTGGGTATAATGATGGAATTAATATATATATATATATTAATGATATAGAATTATTTTGATTCTATGTTACTATTCACTATACACTTCAATACCATCCAACAATTATGTGAACGATATCATCGTGTGTGCGTACGTACGACTTACCGTCTCCATGGTGCGATGTGATTCATTCTACAAAATCTTCATTAAAGCATGATTATATAAATGAATTGAATGAATAAATATGATATATATTATAATAACAAAATTATGTAAATCATATAACTATAACCTAAAAATATGAATAAGAACTTATTCGAAAATACATGCATTAGAATATAGAGATGTCAATACCCAAATAACGAATAAAACTGAAACGTTACTAACATATGGATGAAATTAGGATCATAAAAGTTAACATAAATTTTTTATGATTATGGAACAAGTCAATTAAGTTATTTAAATCATTATACTAGATTATTGGATACATATGAAGAATATTGGACCTAAGGTAAAGGATAACGATTCAGATCTCATTTTTATCTGAGATTGTTTATTCATAATTATTTATATAGGTATATTTATTATCCACATTAATGTTTCAAAAATATATAATTTTAAATATTATTCATATCCTTCTATATATATTAAAATTAAATTCTTCACATTGGATAATTTTTACTAAATGGTCTGAATGGAATCTGTAGTCATTTTTGTTTCAAGGCACTTTTTGACTTTTCCTGCAAAAGTACGAGAAAAATGTTTTTTAACTTGTATAGCATGAATATATTTTATAAACTTCCATAATGACATATTTACTCAATTATTAACCAATAAGATAGTAATGCTATTTTCACAGAGATGATTTATTTTAAATATTTTGGAATTTTGAGGAAGGAAATTTTTTTTGAAGAAGAAAGGATATTTTCCTCAAGAATTTATTTGAAGTGTTTATAAAAATTATTTTCTATCGAATATGAAACTCTTAAAATAGTGTTATATTTATATATATATTATTTCTATTATTTTATTATGTTTATGATGGAATTTTATTTTCAATATCCATATGTTTTATATCAGGTGTAATGGAATGATTTTTATAAAACCCATTTTATTTCATGGGTTAGGCTATGGTAAAGGGTATTATGTTTTTGTGGCCCAAGTAAGTATGGTTTCATTATGAGATGGGTGGGACCTTTCACTTCCTAAAATGCATTAGGTAATGATTTATATCTCATGAAATATACATGACTCGAATGGAATGTAAATCTAGTTGTGTAATAAAGGGCTCAAACGATGAGTGAACTCAATTCAGTAATGGAATTTTTTCGCTATGATGGTCTCATTAATGATCCTAGACTAATATGAAATTATTTTCTATTCATATGTGTGTAGGAAAAAAAATTAATGTCTTAGGTTATGTCTATTGGGATTAATTATCACATTTATGATTTATCCCATGACATGAAATCAAGACCTCTTATATAAAAGAAATGATTTTCAGATTTTATGTTATTATGATTATGATATGAATGTAATTTCCCATTTTTACCGTTACTGAGAATTTGAGATCACCCTTTCATATGTTTCTTTTACCCAAGTCATGAAGAAGGGTATTATGTATGATGTGTCAAAAAAGGTGTCTTGTTATGAATAAATAAGCAGGAGACAATGTGGATTTTGTGGACTAGTTGTTTATGTTTCCAAGTTTCTAAAGACACTAATCATATACGGCCTTGGAATGGATTTGTAATGTTATATAAATAATATTATTTAATTTTGATGTAATATATATATGTAAAGTATGGGAAGTTATAAATATACAATATAAAAATTATACCCCCATTCCCTAGGAATATAAAGTAATGTCTGATCATATAGTTTATCAAAATTTGGGCCTGAGAGGTTGTAGAGAATGATGCAGTCATATACATTCCCTATAGTATCCATTTCTACGTGATCCAGAATATCATACAATGTTCCACCGATCTGTTTTATTTTTAAATATTTGAATTTTTTGGATTTTAAAGTAAAAACTCTTTGGTCCTATCTATTATCTTCCATGATCTTGTAAATATAGTAGAGAGGATTCTCATTCCCATAGTCTTTACTGTTCTAAACAGATTTATTATTACCATGAATGATGTGTAATGAGATTGTGAGTTGATGTTAGGAAATCATCAATTATCAGGATACAATATATATTTTTGGGTAAATCTATATGATTACATCCTTAATATATATTCGTTATATTAAGTAAAGGAAATCATTGATTGGTTCATAAAGAGATTTATATACATTGATATGGACTATGAGCATGCCATGTTCAATGGTTATCATGGCCATGGGACATTTTAGGTACATGTAATATCTTTATCCATTATAACAAATTAAATAATGCTTAATTTTGTTATAGTTTTTCCAGTGGGTTTTTTGTGATTGTGAAAGTGTAACAAGATGGTTCATCTGAAATGGTTATGACACTACCTATGTTCCTAAAATAATGTTTGGGGTATAATTAAATATGAGTGTCTCTGTAATTATGATGTATTTATATAGGATGAAAACATTTATGCTGTTAAATATTGTAATTCCTATTAATTAACTTATATAAATTGGTTTTATTTGACCAAATTTATAATTACAGGTTGACCTAGTCTTGTTTGTGAAGAAGGATGAAGAATTTTAGAAACATTGGATCAATTATGATTACATGAATTAGGTGATTATAAATAAACACTACCCCTTCCATCGATTAACTATCAATTAGATCTACTGAATGAACCATGATAATATTAAAATATATATTTATGGTCATGTTTTCATTTGACGAGGTTCGGAGATGAGGATTTTGAGAATTCAACATTTCTGTGTTATTATAAACCCTAATAGATCATCTTAATTTCTTTCAGTGTCTTTAATTCAAAATATGTTTTCATGGGACTCATGAAATTATTTTAAATGAGCTTCTATAATTGTCAGTAGTGATATTGATTGATGACATCCTGGTTTAATCAAAGGAGGATGAGAAACATACCTAGCACATGTGCACTATTTTAGTTTTTTTTTAATATCATCAACTGTCTGGGAAACTATATTAGGTTAGGTTATTAGATGGTAAGGTGAATTCTATGGGTAAAGTATAATATCAAAGGGGAGTACCATAGGAACCTCCAACGATCATGGAAATTATTTTTTGGGTATCCCCCATGATTTGTTTGGACGTTCAGAGTTTCCTTGGTCTCACTAGATATTATATGATGTTTTTCTTTACTTTCCTTCAAATTGCCACTCCCATGACATACTCCTCTAAGGAGAATCTAAATTTCATGTGGACTAACTAATTTTAGGGTATATTTTATTATTAAATGGATAGTCTTATAAGTTCACTTATTCTCTATTTTCTAATTAAAGGTGTTAAGATTGGGTTTTCCTATGATGCTTTGTTCCTTAAATTGGGTTATGTTATTGTGAAATAGAGGGAATTTATCTTATATATTTATCGATATTAATTTCCCCATTAATTTACTTATGTTAAACTTGATCAAGATCTTTCTATATGTGTATTTTCCTTCATTTATTTCAGATATAATCTCATCATTAAGTTCATTATTGTCTTTACAGATCATAATAGTTTGAGATATATATACTCCCATAATTTTTTTTAACTTTATGTGGTATTAGTGGAAAAAATTATTATCATATTATTATATTTATATTTAATTTAATCAATATAATGGAATCTTTTTTAATGATTTATCGAATATGGATTTACATGGTGTTTTTTTTTCATGATTCTATAGATTTTTAGAGAGTTATGGAGGAGAATACAAAATATAACCTTGATATAAGAGACGTTTATTGTAGAGGATGTATATAAAATATTATTGTCCAATTATTCATGGTGAACCAGGTGGAAGAATCTTAGATGGGGTTTTTTGAAGTGTATATTTAGAGGGATTGTGTTGTTTGTTAGATATTACCACGAGTGATTCAATAAGGGTAATCAATGATAGGTTTAATTCTTGAGGATTCTATTTTCCCTCAGTGATGTCTGAGGTGATTCTCCATAAAGACCATAGCTCTCCATTAGAAATTAATATTTTGGGATAAGATATATCATTCCTTGAGGTTTCAATTTTTTCTTAAGGGGTGATTTGGTTGGCAGAACAAATCATGTATAGTGGTTGAATTTTCCAAAATTTTTAGACCAGAAATCATGTACTCTAGTAGGTTTCTTCAGCAAATTAATGTCCCATAGTTGAGATATGGGGAAATTTTGAGGGATTCTATGATTATATTACATCAGTATTAGGGATAATTCGTTACAATCTTGGTGAATGTGGGTTATTTTAAAAGGTTATATCACTTCATGGTAATTAAGGAGCTGGGTGAAGGGAAAGCCTAATAAAGGATGTATTTGGAGGAGATTATGAGGATCCATAGAGTTACATGGTTTATCATCTATATTCACGGTCTTCATTTTACCACAATAGTGTTGGAAGGTCTCTTTCATTCATTAAATTCTAAATGATGAATTAATTATGATTTTAATCTATATACAATTAATCAGATTATAATTCCCCAAAAATCTAATGTAAGGACATTTTACTCAACAGTGTGTATGACCCACAACACCAAGTGTAGAAGGGAACATAAAATCTGAAGACATTATAATATATTAACTTTTTAAAAATAAATTCAATATATTTTATAACATTTTCATCTCATTTTTTGAAATAGTAAAATTATATTTTAATTTGTATTTTATGTATATTCAATTAAATTATAAATAAATTCATAAAATTTAGGTTATAGGACTTAATTTCTTCTTGATACTGAATATAAAAAAATTCAAGCATTTGAACAATTTATTTTAAAAAACCAACTTTCTCATCCAATCAATGGGATTAAATTTCAATTAATTTCTACCACTAATATAATTTCAAATTTTAAAATTTCATTTTATATTTGGAATCGTAAAAATTCATAATTTTTAGTAAGGTCGGATTATTTTTTACCAAAATTATTTTTGAATGTAATCAAAATTAATTATAGCGATTAAGATAAAAAAAGCATAACATGGGATGAAATTATAATCATAAGATATAAAATTACTTATAAATATTTCCAAACACTCTTTTATTGAAATTTATTGTCCATATCCTCCCTTGGATAAAATTTGATTCATTATGGGTGTTTGAAACCCATATTTATTAACTCCGATTTAGTGATTACTTCATTAAATTTGCATTAAATACAACAAATCACATCCTGAGGGAAGGAATAGTTTATTAGCTTTGGAGAAAAATATATATACATTTAAACCTTGTTACATTTTTATTAAAAACATATAAAATAACTAAGAAAATTAGTTTTTATTCTTGAGCTCATTCTAAAATTTTATCTTCAGCTTCTAGGGAAAAGATAATAAATAAAAGGATGAGAGAAGATGCCCAGTAAGAATTTCATACCAAGGAAGCTATCTTGAAATTAGCAATGCATAATCAATATGGAAAACTAAAATAATTAAACACATTTTTCATATAATTTAATAACTTTTTCAAAATTTGCATTCATAGATAATATCATAGTGAAAATATCATTAATAAAAATAATTGAAATATTAATGAATGTAATGATTAATTATTAGAAATCATGTTTCATAGGAAGATAATGAATTTACCAACAATACCTTTCACAATACGGTTTAATCATTATAGTAAAACCCATTTAATATGGAGAACATTGTCGTTGCATTAGACTACCGATGCATCGAGTTTATTTTCTATATAAGGTCCCCAACCATTCTTACATGTCCAAGTTATTCCTCACATATACAAATTCTCAATTTAATTCATTAATAAACATTCCTTATCAACATGTTTTAGTATTTAGTAAAAGATACATATTTAACATTACATCACCATAAATTAAAATAATGTTCAATATAGACACCATATGTAAAAATAGTATAATGGTTAGGCAATATTCATATTAATCACTTATGTGTATAAACTATAAATGAAAATAGTAAAACCTAAGATAATAAAATTTCATTTCACACAAAATCATAACATGACATAATCAATAGAATAATAGTTTAACCAAAAGAATTGAAATTGGGTTATGAAATCTCATACCTCATATAATCAGTAGAATCATATTCCCCCAAAAATTAATAATTATCAAATGAAATAATTAATACAAAAAAATAATAATGAGATTCATGATATGATATATCAAATTTTATTATATACACTAGATACATGAAATAAGTTGTGAATAAGGTATGTATCTCACATAAGTGAATGTTACATGATAAACTCTTACGTCACACATAGTTTTGATTGTACGTCCTTTAACCTCTTTTGTAATGGTTTAACTAATTTTAGTAATTTATAAAAAAATTTAACATTTATTAAATCTTATATGATCCTATTATATAATTTTATCAATATCTTGTTAATAATATTTCATTATATCCCATATTTTAGTTTTTAACTGCTTCATTTTCTTATGCAATGATTATAGTGTAAGTCCCAATTCGTGTGCATACAATATAGTTCCATCATCTCAAAATGATATTAAATTTATATGTATCATATTTAATCATAAAATATAGTTTTATAATCATTATTTATTGTTGATCATAGAAAATGATTCACTTTCCGTCGTGGAGATGGTGGGCCAACACATTAGTGACGGATCATCCAGTTAATAATAAAAGAGTATGGAATTTTAGGGGATATTAATTTTCCAGATTTAATATAATTTCATAATTACCGTATATATCCGTTATTTACATCCTTATACCAATCCATGTAATGTGGTGGTGAAAAAATACACCACGGTGTTGAGATAGTAAGTTGTATGTACGCACTTGTGATGATTTTATTTATCATAGGATGGATAAATCATAGAATATGATTGTACCATATTCTTAATAACATATTCTAATATATATGATATTATAGTTATTAATTTACTTTTGAAACAACTCACTAATAAGAAGTATAAGAATAATGATTTTTGGGAAAGTCGGGAAATGTGATTACCTCTTTTATAGAGGATCACATTTTTAACGTATCATAAAGGAGATACGATAATTTTTTTTAAAAGACCCATCCCAAAAAAAACATTGAAAAGGAATTTGGGAAGATAAAATTGTAGTTTTCTGTTAATCTAGAAGGCTCCATGTGGTGTGAATAAGTGAGGAAGGAGGTTCCCTTTTATAATTGTCGTTTAGAGAAAATTTGGATACTTTGAATATAATAAATTACTATAAATTAATTTTTTTATTCAATTGGTAAAAAAAGTTAGTTATTTTAATGATAATTTGATTATGGGGATACCTTATCTCAACTGATAAATTTTTATACATTTTTATGTTACATTAGTACCCTTATCTTTTGTATTTTACCCTAGTTATATCCCTTTAACTCTTACCATGATATCATCCATTTTTACTCTTTCTGTGTTAATATCATTACTATATAATACCAAAAGAACCATAAATGGATCATTGATGAAATATTGAACTTTATAAAAATCAGGTATCCAAATTTTTTATTTTTAGAATTTTTATATCAGGTAATAAAATATTATTTATTCCCAAATACAACTAATGTCAATTTTGTTAATATTCACTACCTGACTTTTTAAAAATATCCTAACAACATGATATTTTTAAAAAAATGCTTTTTAATATCATGAACAAGTCAATGTTATCTATAAAATTCTTTTATGACCTTAATTATATAAAGTTTTTTGTATTTTAGTATTTTTAATAAAAAAATTTTGATACATCCAATAATTAAGACATGATTAAATCATCATTGTTCTATTCTTTAATTTAATTATTTTTGATATAAAATTTAAAAATAAATTATGATGATTAATATAAGAATTTTAAAATTCAAATTACTATTTATAGTTGAATATATATTCTAAATGACCATATATTAAAATTTTAATATATATTAAAACCAAGAGAATGAGATATTTGAATATCCTTAAAAGAAAATATTATAAAAGTAATAAAGTGGTAAAACTATCTCTAAGAATCCATTAAATAATCCCAAGGATTTTTTTTTAAATTCACTAATCCAATAAAATTAAGATAAGTGTTATGATAATTTTATAATACTTATAATATTTTTTGTCTTTAATTACCTAATTTAAACTTATCGATGGTAATTAAAAAAATACTAAAGATATTATTCATATTATCAAGATATAAAATCCTAATATTTTTTAAATTTATAAATTTCTACTTAAAATATGGAATCCATTATTCAGATTAAAAATACATAATTAGAAAAAATAATTTAAAATCAATCTCGTTGATGGTGTGAGAATATTGGTTATTGAAGAAAAAAGTTTAAAAAAAATAAAAAAAATAATATCCAAATTCAAAGTGAAATTTATTATAATGAAAGTCATTGGATTAAATTATATAAAATTGATCTAATTAAACATTAAATAATTAAAAATTTATAATTTAACACTATAAATTATTTATAAGAATAATAAATTTTCAATTAAAATTCAGCATTTCTATCTGTTAATCAAAACATAAAACTTATCAGAAATATACCAAATCATCATCCAAATTTTTTAATTAATATTTCAAATAACAAGTACAGTTTTTTCAATATAATTTATAAAAATATCAAAAACTATATTTAAAAAAAGTGGTCTATCAAAAGGTGGCATAAATTCCTTTATAAAATATATATTCTCATACAAGTCATTTGATTTTTTTCTTATCTTATGCCTATAAAATATAATATATTAATTTTAAAAAATCAATATATATAAATTTCATAATGTGGTTAATAATACTCATTCCCACAAATCTAACAGCTAGGTTATGATAATATTTTATTATGCAGTTAAGCTGGGTGTCTCATGAAATGTTAGATGTCGAAGAAATTGAATTTATTTAAGAAGAAACATAGGGTAAAATATTGTGGTGTTAAAATATTCATAAATATTACCTTATAAATAGATAAGGATGGTCCTTCTTCAAAAAATCATCAGGTTTCTATGTTTCTTCTTCCATTTTATGGTTTCTATAAGTATCCTTTACATGTCATGTTTTATTAATCCTCAACAGTTGCTCTATAGTGTTAACAATATCTAAATAATCTTCCCAGTATGATATATTATGTCCCTGTTCTATTTCATTAAAGGTTCATACATCTTTTGGGACTATCATGTACTTCTTTAACAAAGATATGTGAACCAAAACATGAAACCTGGGCAGACTTGGTGGAATTTATAATTGATGAGATATAACACAAATTAATTAAAGAAATTTGAATGGTCAGAAATACATGGAAATCAATTTCCTTTTCATACTAAAATTTATGACACCATCCATTATAGGTAATTTTATGAAAACATGATCTCCCAATTTAAATTCTGAATCCTTTCTCGGGTAATAAACATAACTCTTTTTCTTACATTGGGATTCTTTATTATAATCCCGAATTTCCATTACCATTCTAATTGTATATTTAATAGGTTCAAGTAATATAAGTTTCCTTTCACTAAAATCATCCCAACATGTTGGAATATGATATCTCTTTCAATATAATTCTTAATAAGATTCCATTCATATACTTGAATGGGAAATATTATAGTAGGATAACTATATCACATATAAATCATGATCCCATAGACATATAAAGTCAATTGATCATGATATCAACTTGTATTATAATGTTTGAGTAGTACTTTTAGACAGTCCATCAGTTTAAGGAGGGTATGTGGTGCTGAAATGAAGCTCAGTATCTCGATCCTTCTAAATATTCATCAAGAATATTCATGTAATGTGGGGGACTCAATCATATATAATCGATAGAGGTTCACCATCAAGTATTACATGTTCATTAATATAGAGTCCTTATAGGTATTCAAGAGTTCAATATTCTCTTATAGTAATAAAATGTGATGAATTTGAAGGTGTTTAACATTAACCCATATCACATCAATCATTCATGGAGTCCCTAGTAGTCCTATGACAAATTAAAAGATAATGTCTTCACATTTACTCACAGGTATAGGAATAGGATTCATGAATAATCAAGGATATTTTCTACCAGCCTTCACTTATTCAAAAACTAGATATATTGACCAAGAGTCAGCAATTTCCTACTTCATATTAACCAAAAAAAATATTCCTTCTGATCCTTATACATCACAGTACTACCAGGTTGTATTGATAAATTTTAGTTATGAGCATCATGTAATAGTTCTTATTTTAGATCAAGTATTTTTGGAAAACCATAACATTTTTCCAAATATTAAAACACTATATTTAAAAATAATGCCTTTCAATTTTAATTCCTTCACATATTTAATTTTATTATTAAAATTCTCATCATTATATTGAGATATTTTTATCTTTTCCAAAAAAATATGGTTTCATATTCATTTTATAAAGGAGTGGTGTCTCCCCTTATATAGTAATTCCCATATCTATCTTTACTAATTAAATGAATAAAGGATCACTCTCAATCATCATTTGGTTCAAAACTCCATGATCAATCATGATTAATGCATCATATACCTTATTTTTTTCTTGGTTCATAATGTATCGATCAATAATAATCCTTGAGTAACTCGAGCCATCATATTTGAAACATTTTGTTCCCTATCTATGAGAATATGTATTTAAAACTTTTTTGATCTATATATATCTTATATATTTGACTATATTGATTTGGTCTTCATATATTTCGATAAAATATTATGTCTTCAAACTCATGATCATGATTTGGATACATTTGTTTATGATTCTTTAACTTCCTTGATGCATTTGAAATAAGTTTTTCATTTTGAATATAAAAAACCAATTCTGTTCTCTGATTCATCACTATATATCAAAAAATCGTCATTTCATGTAGGTATAGTCAAAATTAGATCCTTGAACAATCCCATATTAAATCATTCAGAAAATTATTCACATTCTTTTTTCCATATAAACTAAAACCCATCATCTGTAATATGGGTTAACTATTAAGACAATCAAGAAAAATTCATATCAAATATTCGATAGTAATCTAATAAACCAATGAAACTACTTACCTTATTTATATTTATTGGTGTAGGCCATTATAGGATTGTATTTGTATTTTCAAGGACAACTATAATCTCATCATTATAATCAATGTGGCCATGAAAAGAAATTTTATAAATCCAGAATTCAAACATTCTAAATTTACCATATAACTCTTTTCTTCTAATAGTACCGAGAAGGATTCTTCATGGTATTTTATCTTTTATATTACACTCGGATATCATAAATAAATACCAAAAAAATTATCAATGTTATTCCTAGAATACATTATTCATTAGATCCCTAAAAAGATGGTGAATTAGTGAGTCTAAATGGAATTATCATAAACCCTTAATATCAATACATCATTTAAAAAGTTCTCACATGAATATCTTCGTTCTTTACTAGTAATTTATGATACCGAAAACAAGTACAATCTTCAAAAAAATACTGATCACCATGATTTTTTTCAATTAAATAATCAATGCGAGGAAGAGGATACTTGTTATTTATCACAATAAGAGTGATTTATCTAAAATAAATGCACATCCTCATGATTTGTCTTTCTTCTTAAAAAATGCAATAGTGGCTCCCCATGGAGAAACACTTGGGAGATTAAAGAACATATTACTCAACTCCTCTAATTGTTTCTTAAGTTATAATAATTACACAATGTTCATTATATAGGGAGTCTTTTATATTTACTCTGCATAAAGGATTAAATCAATGGAAAACTCAACTTCTTTATCTGGGGGTGTCTAGGTAATTCCTCATTAAATACATTACTTTATTCATACAAAATATGTATTCCCATGAGTTTATGATTACCTCATTCATACCTAGATTTTTACTCTTCCTCCCCAAGAATATAATTTTTTATATCTAGGGGTGGATCTAGATAACAATCATATGATGAAGTTTGATGCTATAAATCTAGAGAATTATACTTTTTCCTCACATTTTATAACTTATTTCTTCTTGCTGTAAATTTTCTTATCAAATTTTTCAATCCATTAGATAGAAATTATTTTATCAAATTCAACCATAGGTATGATTATATGGTCAATAAATAAATTATGTTTATATTTTACAATATCTATTTCCTAATACATATTTGTTGCAATGAGAATTCCATTATAAGTTATAACTGAAAACTCCCTTATTAAATCAAAGTGGAAATGTCTAATTTTCGTGGAAAATTGGATAGATTTAAAAGAGTGCAATTATTATGAATCAAATAAAGAATAATATAATATTTAATATTGGACTAATGTACCTTCCACCACATTAATGGGTACTTTGATGTCAATTATAGTGATTTCATAAGCTTGGTCTTCCCCCCATGGACTCTTCTATGGTATATTCCCCAAATTATTGGGAAGTTGATTTTAATAAAGGTCCATTTCATTATAGTTGAAACACTCAATATCATTGGTTTGGTTATCCACCTTGTAATCATGATATAGATAACCCTTTTCTCTATAATTTTAACATACTTTTATTCCCACGTGGCATTTCCCTAGATGTTTCCTCCCACAATTTTCATTGGACTAAAATATATTTATCCACTAAATATTCATTGGTTATTTACATTTCTAATATTTCTTAGCTGACCTATTCTTCTATTCATTTACCTTAAAGATGTAGGATCTTGTGAATTCCTTCTCCGTTTATATGGAACATAAAACTATTCCTTCATATGATGAAAATGATTGAGAAGTTAAATCCTTTATGAGAATATTCTTAAGACCACAAAAAATTATCAATATTGCACTCTGGATAATTAATATATTCTGTTGCACACTTGGATAGTCTTGTAAAAGTAGACTAACATTCTCCAATAATTTCTTCCTCCTATTTCTTTAAGGTAAGGAATATCTCTTCATCTCAGTTCATTATTTGTGAGGGAAATATTTTTATAATAACATTTCTCTAAAAGATCTCCATTCCATGTTCTCTTTTACATCTTCATACCTATTATTCTAGTTCAATGACCACCATTGATCAGTATCGGTTATGAAGCAATATGCTTTCAGTACTACCTTTTCATTTTCAGTGCGTCTCAGTGTTAGATATATTTTTTGAAGTGACATAATCCCTTTATAAGCTACCATGGGATTAGTAATCCCACTAAATGATAAGTGATTATGCTATATAAAATGATCGATCATAGGTATATCATGGTTATTTTTCATATCATGGGTATGTTTTCATAATATGGGCATTATATAATCAACTCTAACACCAACTATGTTGGATTCCTCAATGGGAAAATGACTACATTGTTTGTGGGTATTGATCCAATCCTTCCATTAAGAACCATTACTAAATAATGGAACACATTAAGTTAGCCTCTAATCATCAAGGGTATTGAGGAAAAAAATAAAAATTCCTTTAATGGTAAATTTATTTAAATACTATAATGAATTATCATAGTTTTCACATTGGTTATGTTTTTCTTAAAATTTATTTCATAATGTTTTTGCAAAACATACTCTAATACCAACTTTAAAATCCCCCACTCTAGTAACCCAGAGTCATTGGTTACTTCATTACAATGAAATTAAATTCAAGGAGTCACGTCCCTAAGGACCTAATAGTTATATAATTTTATAGAACAAAAAAATACATGGCACCCTTATTACATTGGTAATTAAATATATAACATAATGAAAGAAATTAAATTTCATACTTATGATCATTATGACATTTCCTCTTCAGATATAATGTAAAAGCGAAAAAATAAAAGGGTGATATCAAATTATCATTAAGAATTACATACAATAGAAGCTATTTGATATCAATAATTTATAACATATATGATAAGGTAGAATAATTGAACACACATGGCATTTAATTAAATAACATTTTCTAAATCCCAATCCATGGATAATATCGCAGTTAAAATCTCATGTATAAAATTAACTAAGATCTTAACGAAATAAATGCATAATTATTAGACACCATGTTTCCCTGGAACATAATATCTTTACCATCAATTCATTTCATAAAAAAATTAATTATTATGGATAAAACCCATTAAATTTGGTCATCTTTGTCGTCTCATGGACTACTGATGCATCAACTGGGGTTTATATATACATCCCCACCCATTATTACATGTCCAAAGTATTTATTGAATATGAAAAGAATTTATTTAATGGTTTAATCAAAAATCCTTACAATAAAAATATGTATTTATTAAAATATATGAATTTTACATTATCTCCCTACCAATTCAAATAACATTCAATGAATACACCATATATAAAAATGGTATATGGTTTAAGAAATAATAAAATTAATAAATTATGTGTATAAACATTAAATATACATTAAAAAAGTGTATATACAATAAAATATAATAAAATTTCATTTCACACATAATCATATCGTGAAATAATCAATGGACTAGAAAGTTTATCCCAAAGAATGGAAATTGGGTTATGAAATCCCATACCATATGTAATCAGAAGAATTGTATGCCCCCAAAAATTAATAATTATAAAATTAAACACTAAATACCATGAAAATAGTGACATTTGTGATATGATATATCAAAGTGTATTATATAAACCACACAAAGGAAATGAGTGGTTAATAAGGCATTTTCTCACAGAACTAAAAGTGAGATGAGAAACCCATACCTCACACTTACTGTTGGTTTTATTTGATTTAAACACTTATATAATGGTTTTAATCAATTTATTAATTTATAAAAGAACCAATTTCATATTTAAGATATATTATGTGATCATGTTATTTTATTTTATCACCTTATTGTTAAGAATATTTCATTGTTACATTTTTTTGCGTGTTAACTATTTCATTTTCTTGTGTATGTTTTCTTATGTAAGTCTCTGTTCCGTTACGTATGATATAGTTAGTTCATCTCTAACATGATAATAATTTTATTAATATCACATTTAATCATTATTTAATGTTTAATAATCTTTCATTAATTTTGAACATAGAAATTGAATTTCATCACATGATAAAGACGGTAGACCGTATGTACAAGTGACAGTATCATTACATTCATGTTATTAGAGTGTGGAATTTCATAGAATATTAATTAAAAAGAATAAAAATAGTATCATAAGTATAATATATATGAATTATTTCAATCATTATACCCATCTAGGTAACATGGTGATGAAAAAATACACCACGATGTGGAGATGGTAAACTGTACGTACGTACACACGATGATTTCATTTTTCATAGGATGGATAAATCATTGAATATTGCTATCCCATATTAATTATAAAATATAATAACATATAATAAAATTTATTTATTAAATAATCATAGATACTACTCATGATGATGAAGTAGAAGTGTAATTTTATTTGGGTATTTTAGTAAATTTGATTAGCTCTTATATTAAAGGGAACCTTTATAACTTCACTAAAAGGACCTAGGGTAGGTCTTTTAGAATGATCAATACCTCCAGAACTTCTTTATGAATTTTGGTAAGATAAAAAGGTTGGTTTTGGTAGATAAATATGTCTCAAAAAGGTGTGAATATGTTACATAAGAGGTTCTCTTTTATTATTGTGGTGAGGGGTAATTTTGGAAATTCCTAAAATAATAAATTAATATAAATTTATTATCAACTACCAATTTTTCCAAAGTGAGTTATTTATAAGATAATATGAGGATATACTAAAATCCACGAAAAAAATTTAGTAGAGTATAGGTTACATTTCAATACATAGTGTTTGTCTTTAACCCTTATTTATGTTGTTTGACAATTACCGTGACAACATGTGTTTTTACTCTTTTATAGTTAATATAGTTACTATTAAATGATAAATGAACCGTAAATAGGTTATTAATGAAATTTTGATCCTTTTAAAATTATTTTTCTGAATCAAATATTTAAATTAATTTTATGTTATTTATTAAAATATTATTTATTTTAAAATGTCATTAATGTCAATTTTGATATTATTCATTACATGAATTTTTAAAAATTTCATAAAAATGATATATCTTTGAAAATAAAATAAAATATAAATAACATGTCAATTTTATAAATAAATTTTTTATGTGATATTAATTATGTCAAATTATATTTATTTTTATAGTTTCAATAATATTTATTCGATATGTCCATTAATTCAAAACATAATGGGCCATCAATATACAATCATTTAATTTAATAATTTGTTCTCTAAAAATTATATAAAAATTATAATGATTAATATAAAATTTTATCTTTTAAATAAATATTTATATTTTATGATATATTTTAAACAACCACATAATAATAATGTAACACTAACTAAACACATGGGTATGTTATATTTTACTTTCCTTAAAATAAAATACAATAAAGGATTAAAGTCTTCCAAGTGGCTTGAAGTGGCAGTAAAATCGTATCTTGGATGATTTTGGTCTACACTCACCAATCCAATAAAATTATGAACATTTTTAGTGTAATTATATAATACTTTTAATATTCTTTTTACCTTTAATTACTCGATCTACCCTTAACTGTTGCATTAAAAAAAATTAAATGTTAATATTCATGAGGTCCAAATATAAAATAAACGATTCAATAAATTTGAAAATTATGATTATAAATATGGAATCTATTTTTCATTCCTAAAAACATAAAACTATATAAAATTAATATGAAATTAATCTTGTTGATGGGTGAGAATATGGGTTATTAATGTTAAAATGTTAAATATATTGAAATGTTTATATATTCAAATTAAATTTGAAATTTTTTAAAATGATCTATATTGAATTAAAAAAAATTATATCTATTAAAGTATACTTTAAAACCAATCATATATATACGTTAACACTATAAATTTTTTAGATGAAATATTTTTTTATTAAAATTTTATATTTTTCACTATTCATCAAAACCTGAAACTTATCATAAAAATAAAAATAATAAACCAATTTAAATTTTTATATTTTGATTTATAATATAATGTTTATATTGTAAAAAAGAAATTATTAATGTTTATAGTCTAGATTAATGACAAGTGTTCCATCAAAAGGTAGAAAATATTTCTTTCAAAAAATATAGATTTTTATAAGTAACATTGGATTTATTCTTTTATGATGAATATAAAATGTATTATATTGATTTAAATTTTTTCAAATATATTTAAATTTCATAATGTTGTAAATTATATTCAATCTCTCCAATTTAATGACTCGGTAATAATAATATTTTATTATGTGGTAATGATTGGTGTCACGTAAAACATAAGATATAAAAGAAATTGAATTATTTTTATAATATACATATCATAAAATCATGGGTTTTCATAATTAGATTCCTGTGAAAAAGAAAAAAACGTGGGTGTAATCCCCTCTTTCAAAAATTTACATAAATGCCTCTCCTCCTCCAATATAAAAAGGCACTCAGCCCAACCACTTATTCACGCCTCTTAATCCCTATGGCTCATCAAAACCCTATCTAAATAAGCTTAAAAATTCCATACCCTCAAAATATAAGACTCAATTTTGGTATAGGTAAAACTATTTAATACTTTTGATATAATTGATAACTAGTTACCCAAATTAGAGGTCAATCTTTTCAACGATCACTTCTGTATTTTTTACTTATCATCCCATTCAATTATTATTATACCATTCTTATAAAATAAAATGATTATATAATATATCAATAAAATTTATATGACAAAGTTAAGACCAAAACTCTGACACACTTCCATCAAATGGGATACACAATCATCTTTCACGTGTATGACGGACTACCACCACAAAAACTGATATTGTTCTTTATTCCATTACCACCACTCAATGTTGAAAATAATGAAGGATTTATAGTTTATATATGATATATATTATATTTGAAATGTATTTATGATTCTTAATTGTTGTATAATATACTCCTCCATGTGTTCTATTTTGTGGGAATACGATAACATCATTTGTGGAGATGTGGACTATTGCTTCCTTCAAATGATATGATGCATTCATGATTTAAATGGAATGTTTTAATGATGATTTAAACAAGAAATAGATGATTTATATGAATTAAATATGATAATTAAATTAAAATAAAAATATATATCATTTTATTTTTGTTCATTTAATGCAACTAGAGAATGGAAAAAAACATGTATTCATGTATATGACTTGCTCTCACCCTGAATTGTTTATTTCAATTCCTATCTACAAATTTTATGCATCTTTTTAAACACATATATAATGAATATATATGATATTTATATAATTTATTACTTCCTTTATATATTAAAATCATGATCTACATAAGAATAATTAAAATAAAAAGTTGTAACATACTTGTAAAACATGACAATTAACACACAAACAATGAAAATAATGTATAATTGTTAACAAGTTGGTAATAAGATATTATAAAAAGATGAAATATGAAATTATAAATATAATTATGGTTCTATTAGATGTTAATAACATGATTAAAACCATTATACATGAGGTTTAAAGATGTTCAACAAAATGTAAACACATGGTAGTTATTTGTTTTTTCGATTTCATTTCATTGATGCATATTATAATGTTATACACCTAGTTTCATTTATATGGTGAATATAATTCTCCATTTAGATTTTATATCATTAATAATGCATTATTCATGTATCTTTGAGTTTCAATGTGAACAATTTCATTTAAGGGGGCCTTATCATAAACTTACTATCTGTTATCAAAATTTCTGAACTCAATTCATTTTCATTGGATTGTATTACTTCCTCATTGTCGCAAATATTTAGTTTTTATGTGTATAATGACACTGAGTATATATTTTTGTATTTACCATTATTATATATGTATTTAATTTTTTATCAATAATCTATTCATTGATTAGTTCTCACATCAATGTTATGATCAATTTTAGTGTTTATTTCACAATATCTCTCTAATCAAGATTCCTTATTCTTGAAATTAAATTAAAATAATTTAAAAGATATTTTATCAGTAAAAACATTCATTTTATTATACTATGGTAATTAAATACATATTTATTTAATATTCCAATTTTCCCACTCTTTGGAAGTAAAAATGTTTTCAAAAATGTTTTCAAGAAAACTATACTTCATTTCCATCTTCAGAAGAAAATCTATTTTCCCTCAAACCCTTATTTTATAAACATGTTTTAAATTTTTTTAAACTTTTTATAAATTAATTATTAAATAAAATTTTACCCATTTTTTCTTTTAATACTATTTTGAAATTAATATTCTTGTCTCTTTCTAAATAATTATCATTTATAACCTATTTACAATGAAAAAGGAATGTTATTTTTAACTTGTACAACATGTACGAAATTTCCTACCATAATTTCATTATAGATTCCTTTGAAAATTTTAAAATTTATATTTAATGGAATGGTTTTTAAATATTATTTTAAACTAAAATGGATTTTGATAATGATTTTCAAAATGAAAAGGGTATTTTCCTCAAGAAATTTTAAAAGATACATTTCTTTTTTTTCTATTCATCAACAACAACAACCCTTGTTTTTACTCCAATTGGTATATTTAATATTGATACCATCCTTATTATACCTCTATATTCCTTATTAAAAATTTTACCATGGATAGTATTGATATTCATATCTTTGATTCATTTTTCAAGTTATTAATTCCCCCTTCAGTTATTCACTATTCAGTGACCATTGAACATTAAATTTCCTTAAATATCTATATAATTTATTTAGTTGGGGGTTTGGATTAGTGGTAATCACCTTATAATTCCACATCTAATTTTGGGGGGTTTAAATCCCATGGAATCAATTTACTATAGTAGTATTGTAGTAGTGGGAGGAACTACAGTAGTGGAAGAACTATAGAGGTGGAATCACTATAGCGAAGGTGGAACTGTACCAGGTACATTAGTAGTACAATTCACAGAATGGGAGTGGGCTAAACATTAACTATATTGGCTAGGTAATGGGCTTCATACCCACTGGGCCTTCTAGTTAAGAAATATGCAATGTTGTAAAGCAGATGGTTGGGTGGGTTATCCATTGGGGGTATATGACCTTTCATTCAGGACTATGTGTGTGTGGTGTGTGTGTGTGCTGAATGTAATTGTACCCCCAAGAACCTAATATAATATCTATATCATTTATCATGGATATGATTATTTTTTAAACTATATATCATTTTTATATATTATTTTTACTTTTATATTTATTTTATTAAATGGAGAGATATTGATAGATTTGTATCTTTTACTCAACACAAATATTGGATACGACACAATGTTTCTAAATTAAATCCATTATTTTATATATAAGGAATTTTTTAGACATGCAAGACACAGTTTAGTGACCGGTTAATATAATAGACTCAATCCAATGGGAGTGTCATGGGATAAATCTGTTTGCTAGCCTCAGCTAATGAATTTTAACTATTATTTTTTAAACTATCATGAGAATATATATTGATGGTAATTGTATCATGTTCATGGGTAGGATGCAATCCTATAATTAATCATTTCCCTCATTTTGATTTAGTTTTTACGATCCCTGAGATATTCCTTATGAAAACAAACTACGTATTCATTTTTATTCATAGTTTATTTATATAATGGACTATTATTTAGTTGTTTATCTTTTCATAATGATTATGACTTATCAAATTGTTGAAATGGAATGTGTTTTCACTTATTTTATTTTCAATATTTTTTACAAACTTCATTCTTAGTTTATTGATTATATAAAATTTGTGATTAGTCATTTATCGTTATATACTGATTATCCTCATTTATTCATTATTACATCTATTATACATTACCCGTACTGAGAATTAAATATAACCTTTATTTTTTTCATTTCCCCAAGACTCCATGAATTTTACTGATAATTATATGCAAGGATATACTAAATGGAATGATGTTATTGTTATAAAAAATGATTTTATTTTTGTATTGATTTTTTATACAAGACTCGTGTATGTATCTAGATACCAAGACTAATAAAATTCTTGGTCATTAGGGATCTTATTTACTTGTATCTTATTCCAATGTAATGGTATTAGACACCATAATCGAGATGAGTGGGGTTGGGTCACAACACAAATAGATTGAAATTTCCAGACCTTTCAAGACATGATGTACCTATGTATTTTTTAATTTAATAGTACATAGATGAAGAACCCACCTAGTTTCATGTTTTTATTATAATAATACATATCACATACGAATTTTTATGGACTCATTAAATGTTTTGAATGTCTGACTATATAAATCATAATTGTTTTGGACTAAGGTTAGGGAGTCAATATTTTTTATTAGTAATTGATGCATAGAATGATAGAGAAGGGAACAATGCTTCACAAGTTTCTAAATGTTTGATCAAATAGTTATAACTATTATGATGATTATAAGAGGATCCTATAGATTTTTAAATTCTGGATAATGTATTCTTGTAGTTATCAAAATGATATAGAAAATAGTTGTTTGGTATTGGTATTAATCATTATCTCAAAATCATTGGACCCTAATAGGTGTCAGTGATTATTGGTGATTTTTTGTATCGAAGGTCAATACTTCCATAGATAGATCAAGAATGTGATGGTTTCCATATATTCCATGTTTTTTGGTATCTTGATGTTGATTCCCAAGTCAATAAATGGGGATAATTTTAGGTGGAAGATAATGTGACATCAGAGAAATAGCCATTCGTGATTCATTACTATTAAAACAATGTATTATATAAATGTATAATTCTTTTTGTGTTAATTATATAGAGGAACAATTCCTTATAAGAGTATAAATGGAAATGTGAGTCATAGATGTGTTTTCAATTCCTTATGTTTTTCTATGGATTTTTTATTGAGATAATATGTAACACCAGCACTTGAATGTTGAAATCATTGGCGATTTTATGTGATTTTTATGTACCCTTATAAATAATTGTTCATTCCATTAACAAAGTGTGATCTATGTTTGAGAGGTATATTATATGTTATTTTCTTTATAACTAACATTTTTTAATTTTTTTAAAATTTTTTGGGTATTGATTATTGAGAAGTAGAATCATTTAAGAGGTATCTAATATAATGGTCTAAAATTTTTTACTCTATGAATTTTTTGTTTTTTAGGATTATGGGGTGTTTAATGAATGTTTTAATATGATTTGGAGGTAAATAGTTTAGTTATTTATCTTTGGATTCTAATAATCAAATTTTTTTACAGTGATTTAGCTGATTCCAAGGATGTGGGAATAGAGAAGTGTCTGTTTTAAAGCATGGTCGACCCAATTACTAAAACACTAATGATGATGGATTTTAGAATTTTTTTGGGAAATAATGAGGGGTAAAATAAATGTTAGATACTTTTTAGGTGTAAAATAATTATTCAATTGGTCTTTCTCACAATTTAAATTATCTTACAATTTAAGGGAAAAACCATATGTGTGAATTAAAAATGTTAAATATTTCATTATCCTGGTGATATCAATTTTCATGATTATATTGAGAATATTGTTTTTCTATGCTTAATGATTAAGGAAAAAAATTCATTTCAAAATTCATGATGGAGCTAATCGATGGAAATAAAATCTTTTCAGCATGGTCAGGTTTTGTTGGTATTTTTAAAATGGTGCAGATAGTTCCTCCATTCCATGTGGACCTTTGAAAACAGTTATAGTTGAGATCAATACCACCATTTTGGGTTACAAAAAACTATTATATTGGTCAAACCTATTTTAAAACTATTTTGACAACCTCTTCAAAAGGGGTTACTCTTATTGGAAACATGGAGATTCAAACCAGGATATGAAAAAGGCCACCTATGATGTTTTTAAAGTACTTATGTGACGATGTTTTTATGTTTTGATTTATATATTAATATGGGACAAGATCCCTTAGTTAACCATATATTTTATTTCATCGAACACTATATAAACCAATGACTTTTTTTAGAGATAAGACTACAGTGAGACTTAGGGTTATATGATATAGTCTCTTAGTGTATTTGTTATTTAGTTTTGTGTAGTTTATAATCATCCTAATGGTTGATTCTTATTAATTTATGTTATAGATGACCTATATAGTATCTTTTGATATACTATTAATATTTATTTATTTTTCCTGTTTTTTTAGTGTTTAAATTCCATATTTCTACACAAATATTATTTATTGTTGATGATTTCACTATATAAATATTATCTTTAAGTACTAGATTTTCTCCAGCATATGGAATATTCGTTTATTGATTAAATTATTTTATTTTTCCTAATAATGTTTCATAATGGATTCAATGTTATTTTTGGGGTTCCTGGGGCTCGTCCATCTCCAAGATCCCCGAAAAATGAAGAGGAAAACTGAATTACACAGTTAGTTAAAAATGTCTCACCCAACCCACATAGTCCACACTAAACCACGAAGTTACAAAAAAAATGGGCTGACAGGGGGCACACAGTGTTTCTAGAACAGTTCATCCTAGTCGCACACTAATGATATTTTGTAGTGGTTTGGGATAGAGCGGGTTTTCATGGTTTGTGAGAAGTTAAATAAATTGTGCACCTTACCACGTGGGGACCCTAGAATAAGTCGATTGGCATGTGATTTGAATTTGAAATGTCCATCCATATGGTCAAATAATGAGACCCTATAATTGAAGGTGAATTTAAAAAATTTCCCATCTTAAATGATTGTAACCATTCTTATTACATCATGTGGTTTTCTACTAGAAGATACATCTTCTCTCACAAATGAATCTCCTCCTCCTCATTTGTAGTCTTTTGATAACTCCTCTATATGGACTCTAAATGACTAAACTTTGGAACCATGAGGAATTTATAGGTGAGTTATTAAATCCTTGCCACTCTATTTTATGTTTATTCTATAATCTGTTATTATATCTCAGTGAAAGATCATTGTCTCAAATTTTAGTTAATTTTATGGATTCATAGATTTCATCCATTCTATATCGAATAAAATTTTCACATTAGGAGTGGGATTCCCTACAAGGATGTTGTATGGGTTCTAGTATATTACCCCTTAATTCATTTTTTATATAAAATTTGATCTTGTGTCAATTTACGGACATTTTCAGCAGCACATTATAATTTATTTTTAAAATCAATAGATAGTTTTTTCATGCCACATGTGACTTGATATATGATAAATTAACCCCTTTTATGGATCTCCTTGACCCACTCCACCCCAATGAGAATTACTTACCTTTATGTCTTAATTTACCTACTTACATAGCTTCTTGATAACCCTTATAGGGTCTTTGATCAAAATGATTACATTTATTTTTAAATTAATTTGAAATGGGTGATAAATATTGAGTCAATCCCTCACACCATATGCCATAAAGGATTGGAATTTTTGACTAAGTGAACTGGTCATGTTCTTATAAAGTTAACACATTCCTCTATGGATAGTTAATTTAATGAAAATTCCAACATGTTAAATTATGAGATAAATTATTTTTTAATGTTTTCACCTTAGTGAAGAGGGTGAAATACAGAATTACAAAATGATGACCCCTTAGATGGACTCTCGTACATTCTTGTTCGAATTGTTTATGCTTTGAAAAGATGCTTGGGGTTGAACTAGTTATTAAATTTACCATGTTAGGATCCAAGTATCACTGTGAGGTGGACGGGGTGAATGAGTGATATATTTTCATTTTAATTTTTTGTACAAATGAAACAACCTTCGTCTCCTATTAAGGATATCCAAACTTACTGAACATAATCCAAACACTCATCCATAAGAACAAAAGAATTTACATGTCTCACTACTCAATGAGAGTAGCTAATCCTTGGAATAGTAATGAGATAATCATGTACCACACAATAAAATAAATTTATGATACTTTAATTTTGAATACAACTAGTAGGATATGACCTTTAACTTTTTTAGTACTTGAGAGATAATCCTTATGTGCGTGTGCACCATATTAGCACCAATAGGGTAATGCAATATATCTGTTATTCATGAAAACCTTTTAGAAATATAATATTTGAAAAAAAAATTATCATTCCTATATAGAAGCTGATAGGAAGAACATGGGATTTGTAATAATACTTATTCATATACCCCCTTCATATCCTAATCCACAAGAATACAATTCTAACATAATTTGGGTACTCAAATCTTTTTCTCATAGAGATATTCACCGAGCTCCTCTATGATCATCCCAGCATTGTAGAGAACTATAGTTCAAAGATCCTTCTATTTTTCATATCTATCTAAATCATAGAGCTCAATATTTCACTGAGCACAAATTGTTCTTTTTAAATTTTACTAATATCGCAAATCTCAATGGCTCTCTACGATGCTCCTTTCCTTAGTAGATCTTACTACCTTCGAATATATCTTTTTATTCGTCAACATATTCAAAATGTTGGATATATTAAATTCTCATTAAGTCTCCCAACATGTCTCAAGGGGTTCAAGGCCTATTTATAGGTGGTTCCCACCAATTCTAGAACCTTCCATTCACATCAGTGCCTTTTCATCCCCAAATCACATAGCTCCAAAATCTCTACATAAATTTTCTCTATTTCACAATGATCCAAGGATATTTTCTAGATCCCAAAGCTATTGGTAATCACAAAACATTATGTAAAATACCTTAATCCACCAAGAATATATTTCTTCCATTGCTCCACTACAATTCACACATGCGTAGGTCCATTTCTCTATCATTGAAAACATTTATTCTCTCTATTTCCTTGATAAATCTTGAATCACAGGTTCTCCAACCATGTTATGATCGTTGTGATATACAAAAAATCAAATCATCATCAGGTTTACTGTGTAATGTATTGTAACTTTCCTGTCATTCCTCACCCACTTATACAAGGTGAATTGATTTCCTTTTTTCTCAAATATCCTAGAAAAAAAAGACAATTCCTCATGCATCCAAAAACATCATCAGCCAACTTGGTCCCAACATCTATTCTTGTGATGGGATCACCATGTTTTTTTTGTTTTACCATTAGATTACTGACATTAATTATCTTTGGGAGACCCCTTGGACATGCTTGATGGGGATATGTTTGTGCCATTCCATGGGAGAGACTCGAACCCCTTTGTGGGATACAAGGTATGGACTTGGAGGATAGTTCATCACATTATCACACCATGCATATAGTTACACTTGGTACATCATTATTAGGTCAACTTATATATCTTCTATAGTAATTGGACATATTTCGAGCCCCTCGAGCAATACTTTGAAATTCTATTTGAAATTCCATGGATGCGCTTAGGCTGAATCTCTAATTTATGAAGAGGTTCTTAAATAATTTAAAAAAAAATTGTGGTTTCTTAAGAGGAATTCGCCATTTATTTTGGAAAATTTTTGGATGTTGACTCCAATCCCATTCACATGCTTGGGGACATCCCAACTTATCTCACATAATCCCAATCACTTCACCTATAGTGACCCTTTCTTTAGAAACATTGACTTTACATAAATTTTTCAGAATACGTAATCATTATAAAAACCAACTCTCAAAGACCATAGTTGGTATAGTTTCTTTGGAAACATACAAACATAAAAATTGGTACATATGTGAGCTACATCATCTCCCACTAGGTTCATCTTGTCAAGAACCCTTCTTACTGATAACAAACATGGTATATATCATCATAACCTATAGAAAAGGACACATAAAAGTGGTGAGCTCAATTTCTCAGTAAGTGTGAAAAGGGGATACATGTAAGCATGAACATTAGTATAAGGGAATGGGAATGTGACCTTGTAAATCTAAAATCATACCCTCCAAATCAAAGATAATAACTAAAATCATGGCATAAAGATTGTTTGTTAATAAGACATGAATCATATGAAATAAAGATCATAATCCCTAAAATTAAAAGATAGGAATAATTATATACTTATCATATTTCCAGAATTCCATGAATTATTCATATAAAAAATGTTATAGGATTCATAATAATTTCAGAAAAATAATAACCCATAAAAGATGAATATATTTTATATACATATTTCCCATGAAGAATAAATGGTTTCACAAACACCAGGAAATTAAGCATAACTCATTAATAGAAAGGATATGAATTGAAACTTTATATTATTTCCTAGAAATGCATGATTAATATCAATAGATGTCATCTTAGATAGAAAATAATTTTGCAATGCCCTCTAAAAACATTTCTTGAGGAAAATATAATTTCCTATTTGAAAAATAATTTTTAATACATAAAACCATTTGAGAATAATTATGTCATAAAATACCCTGAAAACTTATAAAGAATACATGAAATAATTTTGAAAACCAATTTCCTTGATAACATTTAAAATAAGATTTAAAAAATTTTAACAACCTATTTATTTTCAAACATAAGAAAACATTTAAAATACATGAATATTTTTTGAACCCCATTTCATTGAATATAATTTGAAAAATTATATATATTACTTGAAGGAATTTTTAAAATTGTTTTCCATGAAACCATATAAAAGAAATTTGAATGAATTCTGAAAACAATTTTCCTTGAAAATCTTTTCTAAAAACATTTTCTTAAAGATTAACATTTTTAAAAATAAAAATGTAGCTTCAAATAAATGATGGTGGGTAAATCTATACATGTCGTACGAGGTCAAAAGAACATTCATTTTTCGCAGTAAAAAGGATAGAAAAACTCCCTGTTAAAAAAGAGAGAAGAAGATTACCTTGAATATAATGGTGAAATAAAAAATGGAAAAAATTTCATTTAGATATTATAGGGGAATTATGACAACCATTCTTTTTATTACAACTTAAACATGATTTATTACATAAAACATAACTTGATACAACAAAGAAGATCGAGAGGTTTAGTTTCTTTGGGACTTAGGATCATTACATAAAAACTTAAAACATAAAATACAACATCTTAATTGAAAACATCCTTTACATGACCACTACATTTTGTCATACTTAGCATTGCATGGGATAACATGAGGACATGCATAAGAAAAGGGTGAGCTATAAAGCCCGGTAAGGGAGTACACATGGAATAACATGAGGAGTAAAATACATGTTTGAAAATAGTAATATCAATAGAGCATAAGAAAAACATGAACATAAAGGCATGATAAAGCATGATAATCATAACATGGAAATGTGGCAACAACACTTACCATGGAATTAGCATGAGCCAAGGCTCATTGCACATAGAGCATGAGTAAATCCTCATTGCACATAAAGAATGAGTAAACCCTTGTTGCACTTGAATTAGAATGAGTCAACACTCATTTCACATGACGTATCATGATACTATACTTTACCCAATGCATTGGAGCGCTATAAGGGTGCAGCCTTCTTAAACATTTCATTTCATGCATAAGTGTGCCACATGGATCATAAAACATGGATTCATAAAACATAATCTTTTATTCCACGATAAAGGAATGTGGAATTAACACATGTAAAATTAAAATCAATATGTAAATGTGCATAATGGTGAATACCCTTGATGGAGAAATGGGCATGGTATTCACTACACAATGACATTGGCTTATAAAATCGGTGCGATTTCGGCAGCGTAACGGCGTGACATAAGAATTCATAAAAATAGTTGATGAGAGATAAATGGGTTACTTATAATATTTACATGTAATGGAGAGTAAGGAGGTCATATAGATACATGTCCCAATAATTATAATGGAATTTAGATTCATGATACAAAATTATTACTTGAATGTAAAAGAAGAGAGAGAAGTTCCTTTCGGAATTTCGGCAAAGTAACGAGTGTACATGGGGGGGATTTAATGAGAGATAAATGGGTATCCCATAATTCAAACAATAATAGGGTAGTATGGGGGAGGTGAGAAACCATACCCCAATATTCATATTTGAAATTAAAAGTGCAATACAACTTAATGAAAATTGACAAAAATGATAAAGTAAGAAAAAAAACCTTACATGGAAGTGTGCTTCCAAAGGCTAGAGAGAGGTTTGTGAGAGGCTTATTGGGAGCTTAGGAACCATGTGAGGATTATATAGAGAGTATTGTAGAGGTTGGATGAACTCCAAAGGCTTTTAGTGAGGAGGAAGTGGGAGCTTGGGTGGGTTTATATAGGAAAGGTGAGGGAATTGTTTATTATTTAGGTTTGGGACCCCTTATGTTAAATTAATCCAAACCACAAACCAGACCATGGTTATTTCCCATGGTTTTTGGAAAAGGGAAGAGTAAAATAACATTTTATAAGTCCAAAGTCCGAAATTCTTAAAATATTAGGGTTTCTTATGTGGAGGTGAGTCACACTCCCATGAAAATTAATTTAAAAAGGAAAAGTGTTGAATAAGTCTTGAGTGGTCAATTTAAGCTTTGAAAAGTAAGTCAAACAAACCCAAAATTAAATTATTTTAATGTTAAAACATATATTGGACGAACATAATGATTATAGTATTTTATTACATCACTATTGGGTCATTATGATGTCATAAAACACATTGTATATTTAAACGGTATTTAATTTTTACCCAAAAATTTGACTGTCTAAGAAAACTATGAAAAATTCACAGTTGGATAATTTCGACGTCCTGATTTCAAAAATAACATTTATTTTATCTAAATAATTTTCTAAATATGTGAATATTCACTTTTAAAATAAAAACCGTCATTTATAAAAAATTCACGGGTTTTGACAGAAATGACTTTCAAACCTTAATAAAAATTTTAATTGCATTCATAAAATTATAAGATCATTTATATTTAATAAAAATTAATTTAATAAAAATAATATTATTTTATTAAAATATAATTTAATTCAAAAATACATTAATTTAATAAAATATTTTTCTTAATTAAATAATAACTAAAAACACCATTTGTACTTTAAAAACTATTTATAATGTATCAAAAATGACTAGAAATTATATTCATTATTATATACAAAAAAAATAATGTACATGAACATAATAATACTTTTTTTAACATAACCCCTTAAAATATCCACATAAGACCTAAGGGTAAGGTGTGCGATGGTGACAGAATCTTGGGGTGTCTCGGATAACATCGCTCGAGTGGTAATTTCAATTAAAATCCAATTTTCTCATAGACGATCACGTTCAAGCTTGACATGGTGAAGCTCAGCTTGGGCTTGGTCAAGAGTGAATCCCAAGGATGCCACCATTTTTTTGTGCTCCGACAAATGGGCTACGTATGG
This sequence comes from Viscum album, assembly GCA_963277665.1. Taxonomy (NCBI): domain Eukaryota; kingdom Viridiplantae; phylum Streptophyta; class Magnoliopsida; order Santalales; family Viscaceae; genus Viscum; species Viscum album. The sequence continues at coordinate 1,126,923,221 of OY728128.1, read as the reverse complement.
AGCAATACTACTGGAGGAGACCATCGCTTCTTTTTTCTGAGTAAATTGGATTTGTTAAAGTCATATATTTATACTAATCATTTGATCACTGTTCAACAACTATATTAGCAATGGTCAAAATTCATAACATAAAACCAATGAAGATGACATCTTATAAAAACATTTTTCATAAAGAGAAATTTAACTGGATTGAGAGGGATTTTCCATTAATGAAACTTTGGGTCGTTACAATATTCTCCCCTTAAGAAATTTCGCCCTCGAAATTTTCCTTTTACCACACTAAAACAAATGTGGTTAACTCAACTTCATCATATCCTCCGATTCCCAAGTTGCTTCTTCAATCTTGTGGTTTCTCCACAACACCTTGACAAGGGGCATTTTATTATTTTGTAGAACGTTTTCTCTACTATCTATGATCTTCACTGGTTGCTCCTCATAAGAAAGATCATCTTCCAATTGTTCCACCTCAGAAGAGAGTACATGTGAAGGGTCTGGTATGTACTTTCTTAAGAGGGATACATGAAAGACATCATGTACTTTGGCCATAGTAGGTGGAGGTGCTAGTCGATAGGCCACAACCCCAACACGATCAAGAATCTCGAAGGGGCCGATGTACCTTGGACTTAACATCCCTTTCTTTCCAAACCTCATGACCTTTTTCAATGGAGAAATGAGTAGAAAGACCATGTCTCCAACTTTAAACTCAAGGTCTCATCGATGATTATATGCATAACTCTTCTGTCAACTCTGGGCTACCTTGATATGCTGCTGAATGGTTTTCACCTTCTCCACCATTTCTTTGACCATTTCTGGTCCAAGCAGCTTACGTTCACCGACCTCATCCTAACATTCCGGTGTTATGCACCTTTTCTCATATAGGGCTTCATATGGTGCCATTTGGATGCTCTAGTGGAAACTATTATTATAATAGAACTCAACCAGAGGAAGATGTGGATCCCATCCTCCGTTAAAGTCCATTGAGTAGGCTCTCAACATATCCTCACATGTTTGGATAGTCCGCTCGGATTAGCCATCAGTTTGAGGATGATAGGCCATACTAATGTTCAGTTCAGTATTCAGAGCATGTTGAAGACTCTTCGAAAACATAGAGGCAAATCTTGGATCTCAGTCAGACACAATATATAGTGGTACTCCATGCAACCTTAACACTTCTCTGATATATATCAGTGCTAGTTGATCCAATAAGAAATCCTCCCGAATAGAAATGAAGTGTGCAGTCTTTGTAAGACGATCCACTACAACCCAGATTTCATTATTGCCTTTGGATGTCCTTGGATGTTTGTTGAAAATTCTATGGTGATGTTCTCCCATTTCCATTCTGGTATGGGCAATGGTTGCATCATCCCCTTAGACTTCTGCCTCTCTGCCTTCACTTTCTGACACACCAGGCACTTTGATGTATATTCAATGATCTCCTTATTCATATTATCCCACCAAAAGTTTTCTTAGAGATCTCGATACATCTTTATTCTCCCTGGGTGAATAGAGAAATTTGAACTATTTGCATCATCTAAAAGTTCCTTCTTCAGCTCTGGACTTGATGGAACACATAGTATTTTCCCAAACCGCACAATTCCTTCTTCATTAACATTAAACTCCGAGGATTTCCCCTTTTTGAAAGCTTCCACTTTTTCATGAATTCCCACATCATCCTTTTGAGCATCCTTTAACATTTCTAAAGGAGATTGTTGAGCAATCATTTGTGAAAGAATTGATGATGTTCCCTTCTTTATGATTCCCAAATCCATCTTCATCAAGTCTATGAAGATTGGATCCTTTTCAATTCTCATCATTGATAGAATTGCTCGGTCCTTTCTACTTAGGGCATCTACCACCTTTTTCGCTTTCCCAGGGTGGTAATGTATTCAACATTCATAATCCTTTATTAGATATATCCATCTGTTCTGGCGCATATTAAGCTCTTTATGTGTGAATATATATTTAAGGCTCTTGTGATCAGTATATATCTCACATTTCTCTCCATAGAGATAATGCCGCCATATTTTCAGGGCAACGATCATAGCCGCCAACTCCAGATCATGCGTTGGATAGTTTCGCTAATGGATTTTCAACTACCTTGAGGCATAGGATATCACTTTATCATTCTGCATCATCAAACATCCTAAGACCTTCTTCGAAGCATCACTGAATACCACAAAAAGCTCCTCACTTGTGGGTAAAGTGAGAACGGGTGCAGTGATAAGCCTCCTTTTCAACTCCTTGAAGCTTTCTTCACATTCATCACTCCAAGAAAACTTTACTCCCATTCGAGTTAGCTTGGTAAGAGGGTTGGACAATCATGAGAAATTACTCACAAATCATCGATAATATCCATCTAACCCCAAGAAGCTACGAATATCCGTTACCAATGTTGGCCTCGGCCATCCCTCAATTGCATCTGTTTTGGAGGGGTCCACAGATATCCCATTGCTTGTGATGATATGTACCAAGAATGAGACCTCCTTCAACCATAACTCACACTTTTTGTACTTTTCATAGAGATTCTCCTTACGCAAAGTCTCTAGTACAGTTCTTAAGTGCTCCTCATGATCCTCCTTGGTTTTGAAGTATATTAGAATATAATCTATAAAGACTACCACAAATTTGTCAAGGTAATCTCTAAAGACTCTATTCATCAAGTCCATGAATATTGTTGAAGAGTTGGTGAGTCTGAAACGCATTACTATGATTTCATAGTGCCCGTACTTCGTACGAAAAGCAGTCTTGGGGACATCTTCCTTCTTTGCCCTTACTTGATAATATCCCAACCGCAAATCCACCTTGGAGAAGTATTGTGCTCCACGCCGCTGATCAAACAAGTCATCAATTCTTTGGAGATGATACTTGTTCATTATCGTGATTTTGTTAAGTTCATGACAATCGATGCAAAGCCGCATTGACCCATCCTTCTTCTTGACGAAGAGGACTGGTGCACCCCATGGTGAAGCACTTGGGTGTATAAACCCTCTATCCAGATTCTCTTGTAGTTGTTTCTTTAGTTCTTCAAGCTCTAAAACAACTATTATATATGGGGTCTTGGATATTGGTAGCGCCCAAGGTATAAGTCCAATTGAGAACTCCATATATCTTCTTGGAGGAAGACCAGGCAGTTCCTCGGGAAACACTTCAGTGAATTCCCTCACAATAGGCATTTCTTCAAGGATGGTTTCTTCCTTGGACTCAATCATCTGAGCCAAATACGCATGCTCATAAGGTAGTAATATCCATTCTTGAGATGATGGTGCTAAAAGATATTCATCTTCCTCCTGACACTTGTAAAGAATCGGGAGTTGATTCTCTATATGGAGTGTGATTTCCCTCTCCCGACAATTTATATTGGCTCTATATAAGGAAAGCCAATCCATGCCATGAATTGCATCAAATTCCACTAGAGGGAGTATGCCGAGGTTCATAGGGAAATTCAATCCACAGATTATAATAGGGGAGGACTTATATTCATGGGATTAAATGATTGCCCTATTTTCCGTACTCACTGACATCTTTACTTCCATGATTTGTGGTGGTGCTGGGATTGTTCTACTAAACATTCGAGATATAAAAAAATGCGTAGAACCTGAATCAAAAAGTACATTTTCTATTCTTGAATGAATAACTGGTGTACCTGTCACCACTTCGTTGTCGAAGTTCGCTTCGGCAGAAGTGATGGAAAAAGCTCTTCCTTGCTGTCTTGGAGGTTGTTGGTTGCCTCTGAAAACCCTTGTATTAGGGCAATGATTTTCAAAATGACCTGATTATTTGAATTTATAGCATTGAACAATGTGTTGAGGTTTGAATGGAGCATTCCCCTCCTATGTCACAGCCGCAGGTCCTTCTTGCCGACAGTTGACAGCTAGGTGCCCTTCTCTTCCACACCTGAAGCATTTTCTCATCCCCTTATGAAAATTTTTAGGGTGCTTCATTCCGCACATTTGGAAAGTGGGGTGCTGGATCTTCTTAGCACTGTTGGATTTATCCATCGGACCACCATCATTTAAGTCCACCTTACGCTTCTTTTCCCCATGATACCCCTGTGATTCCCCGATCTACATTTCGACATTGAGGGCACATCGGACAATTTCCGCATAGCTATCGAAGTCAAGGATCGCTAATGATTTCAGCAAGCTAGGCTTCAGCCCACCAAAGAAGCGGTCAACCTTGCATTCGGGGGTAAAGAAAAAGCCGGAAGCATATCATGCAAGCCTTGTGAAGTTTTCCTCGTACGCTCCAACAGATTCTTCATCTTTTTTCTTGAGGGAAAGGATGTCCCTCTCCATCTTAAGACGGAGGGTGCGCGAAAAATATTTATCAAAAAACATCTTTCGGAAATCCTTCCATTCCAACACCTCGATCTACTCCTCATGCTTCGTATTTTTGATCAATGTCCACCATCGATCAGGTTCACCCTCCATATGATAAGAATCCAGGAGAACCTTGTATTGTTCAGAACATTGAAGGATGGAGAAGATATTTTCAATGGATTTGATCCACTGTTCAGCGATCGTGGGATCAGATGATCCACTAAAAGTAGAAGGCCTTTGTCTCATGAAGCTCTCGATAACAACTTGTTCTTTATTAGGGGGGGGGGGGTTCAACGTTCCTCTTGAACCGTGTTTCTATTCAAAACTTGAGTTATCTGAGAGAGAAGCGTGGCAAAGTTCACGATTCTCGCTCCCATTGGTTTTGGCATCTCATTAGTACAGTCATCACACTGATCTTCACAACTGTTGTTAGCACAAGTCCTCCTATTACCATACATTGGCTGGAATAAAAGGAAAGTTAGGGCTAACACATATTGGGTAATCCAAAGGCAAAAGTTGATGACTTATAAATAAACATTTATTTCCTTACTCAAGAGTCTATAGGCTTCAATCTAGGGTTTCATGATCTACTTTCTAACATATATTCTTAGGGGCATTTTTTTATTCCCTTAATAAGGGTTCATACTAAGATTGTGAATTTATCAAAACATATCCCCCAGGAGTGTCATAACCAAGAGTGCAGAAAGGCCCGTTGATGTGCACCAGTTGCCGTTCGAGTCTAGCTCAAAGCGGTGTTTCGGGTTTTACCCCTAGGATACATCTGTGCCAGAGCCGCCTCAACCTGATCGTATCCATACCGGGATGTATTTTTTTGATAAAACACTTACTCAGTACTTACCAAAACTTAGGTATGTTTTTATTATACTTAGTCTTGTATCTAAGGCTTTACTAGGGTTTCATAATCCCAAAAATAATTAAACTTATCCTCTAATACCAACTATGACAACCCTGATTTTTATTACAACTTAAACATGATTTATTACATAATACATCACTTGATACAACAAAGAAGATCGAGAGGTTTTGTGTATTTGGGGCTTATGATCATTACATAAAAACTTAAAACATGAAATACAACATATTTATGGAAAACATCCTTTACATCACCACTACATTCCTTCGTACTTATCATTTCATGGGATAACCTGAGGACATGCATAAGAAAATGGTCAGCTATAAAGCCCAGTAAGGGAGTACACATTGAATAACATGAGGAGTACAATAAATGTTAGAAAATAGGCATATCAATATAGCATAAGAAAAACATGAATATAAAGGCCCGATAAATCATGATAATCATAACATGGAAATGTGGCAACAACACTTAACATGGAATTAGCATGAGCCAAGGCTCATTACACATGGAGCATGATTAAATCCTCATTACACATAAAGCATGAGTAAACCATCATTTCACTTGAATTAGCAAGATTCAACACTCATTGCACATGACGTATCATGATACTATACTTTACCCAATGCATTGGAGCGCTATAAGGGTGCACCCTTTTCAAACATTTCTTTTCATGCATAAGTGTGGCACATGGATCATAAAAAATGGATTCATAAAACATAATAATTTATTCCAAGATAAAGGAATCTGGAATTAATACATGGAACTTTACAATAAATAAGTTAATGTGCATAAAGTTGAATACCCTTGAAGGAGAAATGAGCATGGTATTCAATACACAATGACATTGGCTTATAAAATCGGTGCGATTTCGGCAGCGTAACGACGTGACATAAGAATTCATAAAAATGGTTTATGAGAGAGAGAGGGGTTACTCGTCATATTTACATGTAATGTACATTGAGGAGGTCATATATATACATGTCCCAAAAATTGTAATGGATTTTAGATTCAGGATATAAAATTATTGCTTGAATGTAAAAGAAGAGAGATAAGTTCCTTTTAGAATTTCGGCATAGTAACGGGTGTACATGGGAGGCTTTTAATGAGAGATAAAGGTGTCTCCCTTCATTAAAACAATAAATGTAAAGTATGGGGGAGGTGGGAAACCATACCCCACCATTCATAATTGAAATTAAAAGGGAAATACAACTTAAAGAAAATTGAAAAAAATGTGAAAAGAAGAAAAAACTCTTACTTGGAAGTGTGCTTCCAAAGGCTTGAGAGAGGCTTGTGAGAGGATTCTTGGGAGCTTGGGGCACCTTGGAATGATTATAGAGAGAGTAGGGAAGAGGTTGGAAGAACTCAAAAGGCTTTTAGTGAGGATTATGTGGGAGCTTGGGTGGGTTTATATAGGAAAGGTGATGGAATTCTTTATTATTTAGTTTTGGGACCCCTTATATTAAATTAATCCAAACCACAAACCATATCATGGTTTTTTCCCATAGTTTTTGGAAAAGGGAATAGGAAAACAATATTTTATAAGGCAAAAATCCGAACTTATTAAAATATTAGGTTTGCTTATGTGGAGGTGAGTCACACTCCCATGAAAATTAATTTAAAAAGGCAAAGTGTTGAATAAGTCCTGAGGGGTCCATTAATGTTTTGAAAAGTAAGTCCAACAAACCCAAAATCACATTATTTTAATGTTAAAACATATATTAGCCGAACATAAATATTATAGTATTTATTAAATCACTATTGGGTCATTATGATGTCATAAAACACATTATATATTTAAACGGTATTTAATTTTTACCCAAAAATTTGACTGTCTCAGAAAATTATGAAAAATTCATTGTTCGATAATTTCGACGACCTGATTCCAAAAATTACATTTATTTTATCTAAATAATTTTCTAAATATGTGAATTTTCACTTTTAAAATAAAAACCGACATTTATCGAAAATTCAAGGGTTTTGAGAGAAATGGCTTTCAAACGTTAATAAAAATTTTAATTGCATTCATAAAATTATAAGATCATTTATATTTAATAAAAATTAATTTAATAATAATATTATTATTTTATTAAAATATTATTTAATTCAAAAATCCCTTAATTTAATAAAATATAGTTCTTAATTAAATAATAACTAAAAACACCATTTGTACTTTAAGAACTATTTACAAGGTATCAAATATGACTAGAAATTATATTCATTATTATATACAAAAAAAATAATGTACATGAACATAGTACTACTTATTTTTTTTAAAACCCCTTAGAATAGAAGCATAAGACCTAAGAGTATGGTGTGCAATGGTGACAGACTCTTGGGGTGGCTCAGATAACATCACTCGAGTGGTAATTTCAATCAACTTCCACTTTTCCCGTAGACGGTCACGTTTGAGCTTGACATGATGAAGCTCAGCTTGGGCTTGGTCAAGAGCGTAGCCAAAGGATGGCACCTATATTCTGAGCTCTGACAAATGGGCTTCATATGGAGAAATTCTACTAGACGAGGCCATCGCTTCTTTTTTCTGAGTAAATTCGATTTGTTAAAGTTGTATATTTATACTAATCATGTGATCACTGTTCAACGACTATATTAGCAACGGTCAAAATTCTTAACATAAAACCAAAGAAGTTGACATCTTATAAAAACATTTTTCATAAAGAGACATTTAACTGGATGAAGAGGGATTTTCCATTAATGAACCTTTGGGTCATTACAGGAATGGTACAATATTCTTGGAAACTCTTTTTAGAAAAAATAGATTTCCTATTGAAGATAGGGTAATGTTTGGATTTCTTGAACAAAAATTCGTAACTATCTTATGTAACTATGATTATATAATGGTACCAATACTTGAGTGTATCATCATATAATATAGGATAAGGAAACATAGGAATATTCTTGAGATACGGATCATATGATTTCATCAATGGAAGCATCAACATATACAATCTCTAAAAGCAACGATATTGCCTCAATTAACTATTATAACAAGGTATCTAGGGATCATGCTCTACATGTATGTAATGGAAATTAAATAATGGATATAATATCATGAAATGATTATGAATATTTTTAATTCATGTAAAATTGAGTTATATGAACCCTAGAAAAGAGTTTAGGAGTATAAAAAACATGAGTCTCAAAGATTGAAAATTGAGACAAAACATTTTTACCAATTAGTTAACTTTTGAAACATAAACCCCATAATATAAGAATAGTAAAATGTTCATGTGAATACCCATAAAAAAAGTAAAAGTTATATATAATTAAATCATTGGCAGTATATACACCATACAGATGGAAAGAGTGGCAAACATAGCCTGTATCTTACAGAAATGAAAAGTGTGATGAAATCCCCTTACCTTGTGTCTTGACTCTCTCTGTACTCATTCATCATTCCTGTATAATAAATATAAGTTTTTATACATATATATTATCAAATAATATTCTAATATATATTACCATATATTATTTTATTATGACCTTATAGTACCCTCTAGATAACGACCTTATGTTAATGTTTATTTCGGGTAATATTCGCTCTTTTCTTCACACGTGTCTTAATTTATTATATCATTGATCCTTATACTTATATAATTATTCCATAATATGAAAAAATGTTATAAATATCAGTTATATATACTATATTTATATTATAATAATCTATATCATAATGATGTATGTAATGGAATACACCGTTCCTGGAAACGGTATGTCATACGTACGCGTAAACACTATTTCCAATTTTTTGTCATATTTAATGAAAGAATGTAAATGAAATATATATATATATATATATATAATTATTATATTATAATTACTATATTAAAGAAAACATATAATTTAATTAAAAAACATTAATACATTCCAAGTGTTGTTTGAACGAATCAAATCACTTTGAGGGGCGGTAGTCCACATGTCCTAAAACATAATTATCATATTAACATCAAATGGATTGTAAAGAGATGTGTGTTATAAAAAGGAATGAAGAAACTAACATTGTAATTCACCTACCCCAGTTACCTAGATTTGGTGCATTATTTTAATACTTGTGCATGATTACAAGGAATAATGTTTTGAAGGACTAATCAATTTAGCAGTCTTGGAAAATAGATAACATATATGAACATTATAATAAAATTAAGAAAATAAAACACACAAAAAATAATACAGTGATAATTCTATTATTACCCTAGATTAACCCTTCATATCAATCATAATACACTTCTTCTCATCCTAGGAAAAAATAAAACATAACAAATGGGTGAGCTCAGATTCTCAGTAAGGAAAATAATATAGCGGAAACTATCCTAAATAAGCATAAACATAAAAAGGAAATGTATTAGAATAAAACAAAATACTTTTAAAAATAATGATTAGCTTAATATGGTAAAGATAAATCAAATATTTACATTTAATTATTCACATGTACATTCTACTAGTCGAATTATCACATGAAATATCAATAGCCAATATCATAATGATAGAATGCATAATTTCAGACATCATAACCACATATTAAAGGCCTCGTTTCATGAAAACAAATAAGATATTATCAAGGCCCTTTGATAAGACATTATTTTGTCTCAAAAGACCTACTGATGTATTGAGGAGATATAGAGGGCTCTACCCATCACTTACTAAGTCTAATTCATTTCTTATACAAAAAGGATAAAACACAATATAAACATTCGTATTAAAAATAGAAAATGAAATGTAAATACATTAACTATAAACCGTGAATGGTATAAAAATAGAACATCCACATTCAAAAAAATCATAACTCATTAAATACAATATAGAATATTTTATTATTATAAATCAACCAAAATCAAGAATAATATCCAGTAAATGATGTTGACATTGTTTAAAATGATCAGTAAAACTCTTTGAGAGAAATATCCCTTTTTGTTAAATCATTTAAAAGTCATCCATTTATAAAGGTAGTCATTTTAAATAGATTTTTTAATTAAATTGTTCTATACCATTTTGAAACTTTTGAATGGAATTAACATTTTAAAACAATAATTTCCATATAAATAAATCCTTAAAATCATTTTTAAAACAAGGACATTAATTAAAAAAAATATAGATACATAAATATTTAAAACATTTAAAATGATGATATTTCTAAATATTACCTTCCATAAAATCCTTAAAATATTCATTTTGAAATTTTTTTATGAAACATGAATATGGATGCTAAAAATTTCCACATAAATACTTACACATAAACAGTCTCGGATAATAATGAGATTGAGGAATTTACCCTTACCCTGATCTTTCCTTTGGTTGAGGGTATGTTTTACCTGATATATAGTGACTATAGTATGTTATTAAATAATAAAAGAACCATAATAATATTAATTATATCATGCTTGATTCATTTATGGCTTTATACTACTAATTTAATAATAATTTTCATGTTAAAGTAACATTTCGAGTAATAATCGCTTTCTTTATTGTACGTGTTTTCGCCTGTTATTCTTGATCACATCACGTAGATAAGGATTCATATACTTATAGAATATAAAATATTAATTAAATATCATATATATTTATAATATAAATTTGTTTAATATATATATATATGAAATGGAAACACCATTTGTGGAGATGGTAGTCTATACAAACGAATGAACGTTGTAGCTGTTTTCATATTTTATATTATGGAAGTAAGTAAAAAAAATATTTTTCTACATAAATATATATAATTAATGTAGTGATATTATTTCATATAAATAATAATTAATAAATTTATTTATTTTTATAAAAATTCTTGAAGGGTGATCGGTGAAGATGAACTCATCATGCCGTGGAGACGGTAAGCTGTAGGTATGCATGAGCGATAATATCATTCTATTGATGGTGAAATGGTTTTTAATTAGATGGAATGTAACATATAAATAATCATTACCATGTTATATTAATTATTTAAATTAAATATAATCATTATTATGCACACCCAAATAATGTAGTGTTGAATAACAAACTACACCACGACGGGGAGACGACAAGTCGTACGTACACATGTATGGAGACATTGTCATTCATAGGATGGATTGAATAATGAATGTGGTTGTAACATATCTATAATAACATCATTGTCTGTATAGGGTACTTGAGTTATTATTTTAGTTTCGAAACAACAACGAAAGAGGAAGTGAAAGAAGAAATGAACCTGGAATGTGGTGATGAAATATTTACCGGTGTTTCCTTTTGATTTGAACAAAAGGGCTCCATAGGTTGTATTTTTTATAACAGTAAGACTCTAGGTTGAAGTTAGGATAGCTGGGAGAATGATTGAAAATGGTATGGCTGATCCAAATGGATTTTGGAGGTGTGAAATTAAGAAAAGGGAAGTACCCTTTTATAAGAGGTAAGGGTCAGTTTAGGAAAATCTTGATATATTATTTTTTTATAAAATCATTTTTGGATAATAATGGCTCCAAATGGAATTATTTATAGGATAAGGTTTTTATGGGTCGTCATCATCTCATCTACTAGGATTTAGACATGTTTATTTCACTATATTAACCTATACATTTAGATTTAACCATTTTTAAAATAGTTTAGCTTTTACAATGTCTTCTTGTATTATTATAATACATGGTTAATAAACATAATATAAAATGACAGTAGAACCTATAGTGGTTCATTAATAACATATATATCATTAAGTAAATTCTTATGGCCAAACCATAGTTTTTTAGAAATATTATATCATTTTATATTACAGTTTTTGTTTGAAAAACACATATATGTCAATTTTGACACTATTTAGTAATTGATTTTTTTAAAATTCATAAATACATGATGACATTAAAAAAATACATTTATTCATCCCTATAATGACATATGCGTCTATAAAATTTATGGATGGATTCAACAGTTTCAATTTGAATTTACTTTAATATTTATAATATCAATTATTTGAATATTTCATTTATAAGGTAATTACTACATCATCACTATGTCATAAATAAATTTTGTTATATGATGTATAAAAATTGTAAATAAAATACCAAGATGCAGAGAATCATTTTTTATTTATAATGAATATGTGTAGTCTTATTTATCTTATAGTTAACTCTATATTAAAAATGTTTTATTTATTAAACATTGAATTTAACACTTTTAAATTTTCTTCAAATATAATATAATAAATATCCTAATATAACCCAAATGGATCAAAAGGATATTAGTTTTTTCCTATGGTTGATTTTGGTCAAAATATGCTTATCCAATAGAATTAGGACATGTGTTGGGGTAATTTTAATATTATTTTTACTTTTAATTACCTTATATACTTTCAACTGTGGAAAATAAAATTCAAAAGTTACTATTTATAAAAAAAATTATTGTCATCCAATTAAACCACATTCTACTTACTGATGTCAACCATGTCTCTTGGATTTTTGCAATTCAATTCATAGAAGCTGTAAAATTACGGTTATGCAAATTTGTAAAAGTGCCTAGAAAGTGGGTAAAAGACGTTAAAAAAGTTCAATAAAATTTTATATGTCTAATATTATTATTAAATGAATCAAATCAATTACATTGGACAAATATAGGTATTCTATATATATTTTTACTTTAGGATTAATTTTTAATTAAAAATAATTATTTAAATTAAAATGTCAGTTTTTATCTATAAGGCAATGTTTTTCACTATTCATCAAAAATTGAATGTTTTAATAAAAGTATCAAAAAACACCCCAATATATTTTTGATATTTCATAATAAAAAATTATTTTTATTTTACCAAATTAAAAACTGAGAACATTGATTAATTGATTTAAAATTAATTCATGTTGTCAAAACTAGAAAGGGGGTTTTTACGAAGTAAAAACTATCAAAAGATTGAAATGTGTTTATGTCCAATTTAAATATGAAACTACATAAAATAACCTAAATTATATTAAATGATAAAAATATAATCGAATTATATTTTAAAACAACTAAAGTGAATAATTCAAAACTTTAAATTATTTCAATTAAAAAAATTCAATTAAAATTTAGTATTATTTTATTGTTAATAAATAATTGAAAGTTATCAGAAAAGTACCAAAAAATTATCCAAACTAAATTTTTATTTCTTGATTATAAACAATAATTAAATTTTATTATGTTGAATGAATTAAGTTGTAAATATTTTATTTAAAAAAGGTTCACCACTAAAAGGCGGTAAAATTTCATTTTTTGAAAAATAATTATTTTATCTAAAAAATTGAATTTGTTCTTATATTATGTCTAATAAACTCATTATATGGATGTTAAAAATATGTAGAGTATATAAAATTCAAAATATTGTTAATACTATTCATAACATCTTTTTGAACGACTAGTTTGGTAAGTCATGGTGGGCTCGAACTCGGTGTTATGGGTAGCGTATGATATTGAATTACTTTATAGAGATAACATTCTATGAAATCATTGGGTGTTACATTCTCCCCTTCTTCAATAAATTGAGTCCCTGTAATTTGAAATTGTTCTTAGAAAATAAAAAATTGAATATTGAAAATACCATTGTGGAAAACCCACATCCAAAATTGGATTAATAAAATTTAGTCTTAATAAGAGGGAAAGGGAAATGAAAAAGTCACAACCAAATTTGGATTTAAAATAGGAGAATATCGGTGGAAATTATAATTGGAAGAAAAATGTAAATATTTATAGGGAGTGATTGGGGGCATCAATTACAAACAAGTTAATGGGAAATTGAGGGCCTCAAAGCCATAAATCGATAATGATTTAAAATTTCATCATTTTAACAAAACATAAGGTATTATGATAGAAAATTTATGGTTTTATGATCCTTTCTCTAATTTTTATGTATTAATTTCATCATAGAATAAGAAAAAAATAATAGTTCAAAAATAGAGTCCCATCATTTAACTAATTTTACCACAAACTCATCTTATAACTCAAAAATATTCTATTTATTCTAAAAATATAGGGTTCCAAAAAAATGAATTTATAATTCATATGTAAATCCATTTTTAAAAAAACTACATTATACAAACCAGGACATCACGTAGGCCAGTGGTTGGTGATTCATCCTTGTTGACCTTTAGTTGCGGGTTCAAGTTTTGCGGCCTTGCCGGATGTGACAGTTTTTCACCGGACCACTAGGTTGTTGTTTTTTTAAATCCCAAAATAATATTAAGAAATATTTTATCATTAAAAAATATTATCCAATCTCCAACTTAATCCATTCCAACCTATAGTCTTATCCAAAATACTTCTTTCCAAACTCACAGTCCAAAATTTATAAAGGAGGTAAACATAATGAAGATATCTTTTTTCTGAATAAGAACATGTGAATACATTAATCATGTATTCTATTAAAACATTTTAACACATGAATTAACATAAAACTATACCTAATATATTCATTCTTCCTTTTTCCTTATAGAATATTGGATATACTCCTTAAATCCAAAAATATTGAATACTCCAAAAATGATGGAAGAAACAAACCATTAATTAGTTCCAAGAATGTCTATAATACCCAATATACCATATCCAACTCAATTATATCTTATTCCAAAATACCTACCTCAATATCTAGACTATATTATGGTTTATCTTACTCTCAACCATATATTTTCCAAAATTTTTAACTTGAAACTATGTCACTTTACTTGGTGCCATAAAATCTCAAATCCTTGATGAAAATGTACTGCGGTATAATACTTATATACTTTATAATTTTTATAGCATGTACATCATTAATAAAATACTCAAATAACACAATTCATTAATAAAAAAAATAAGAACACTAATCAATCGTATTCATCTGCAGTAATATCATAACTTGATTATTATGGAATATCATCATTTAGGGTATACTTTGATGATCAGGACATTGATTCACATAGTGTCCCATCTCCATGAAGATGAAGCATTGTACTATTGAAAATTTTTTCTTACATTTACAATCATGAACATGTTGTCATTTTCCCCATACATATAACAAAATCCAATTCCTTTCAATCACTTACCTGGGTGATTCTTTCCACAGGTATCACATATGTAAAAAATCTTCTTGTCCATCTTCCCTTTATTTATCCTTATCTTTACCATCCTTTACGTCTTTGGATTTCCATTAATCCCATAAAAATCAGAGAATGTTTTACTTATCTTATGAAAACATGATATTATTTCTTAAAATGACATGAATACATGGGATAAAACTTCCCTTCTAAATATTGGCTTAATACCATGAAATATATGATCCTTATTAAACTTTGGATCATGCGAATTGCTTAAGTTTTCATTCCTTCTACTGGGTGCCATTTAAAAATGACTAAATACACTATGTTAGATCATATCAGATTGTATAATCCAAAAACAAGAAAAATACTCAACAGTAATTGAATATTTTCACTCATCTATTCTCATAATCCTAAAAATGGTTTCTTTATGGAAATATTTACTCATAAATCATTCATAATGTTTTATAACAAAAATGTGAATTATCCTAAGAATATCACCAAGGAGTGTTGTAACCAATAGTACAGTAAGGCCTGTTGTCGAGCACTACTTCCCATTTGAGTCTATCTCAATGCGGTATTTTCAGGGTTTACCCCTAGATACATATGTTCTAGAGCCGCCTCAACCTACTCATATCTAGAGAGGAATGTATTTCTTGGAAAATTCACTAAATCTCTACATTACCAAAATTTAATGAAGATATTCTATAATAATCCTCAACGTTTATCTTAGGGTAATGTTCTCTAATCAAAGATTATCTAAATCTATTTCCAAGGTCATTGCTAAAATTCCTCTGATAACAAATGAAATTCCTCGACCCCAATTACCTAAGGTTGGTGCATTATTTTAATACAATGGCATGATTAGATGTAATTAAGTCCTGAAGGACCAATCAATTTATTTGTCATAGAAAATAGATTATATATATGAATGTTATATTATAATTTAAAAAATATAAAACAACAAAAATAATCCTTTGAGAATTCCATTATCACCCTAGCATAAACCTGCCTATCAACCATAGTACACTAATTCAAATCCTGGGAAAAATGAAATAGAAGATGGGGTGAGATCAGATGCTCGGTAGGGATAACAATATGGAGGAAACTATTATAAATAAGCATAAACATTTAAAGCAACATTAAACACAATAACAGAAGACATTATACATTAAATTCATCATAATATAGAAAAGATAAATCAAATAATTCCATTTACATATTCACATGGATATTCTACAAGTCGAATAATCACATGCAATATCAATAGCCAATTTTATAATGATGGAATGCATAATGCCAGACATCATAACCACATAGTCAAGGCCATGTGCCAAGACTATAAATAAGATTTTTTTCAAGGCCTATTTACAAGACACTAGATTAGCTCCTGAGACCTACTGATGCATCAAGGAGCTTGAGCAGGATCCACCCATCACTTATTAAGTCCAATACATTCCTCATATAAAAAGGCTGAAACATAATATAAACATTCGTATTAAAACTAGCATAGGAAATGTCAATACATTTACCATAAATAATGAATAGATTCAAAATAGAATATCCACAAACAAACATATCATAACTAATTAAATAAAAAGAGGAATATTGTGTTATTATAAATAAAACCAAAATCAAGATTAATATCCAGTAAATGATGTTGACATAGTTGAAAATGATCAAAAAAATTCATTGATAGAAATATCCCTTTTTGTGATATAATTTAAAAGTCCCACATTTATAAAGAAAGATTTTAAAAGTGATTTTTGAATGAATTTTTCCCATAACACATTGAAACTTTTGAAATGAATCATCATTTTAAAACAATCGTGTCCATATACCAAAATCTTGAAATTCATTTTTAAACATGGATATTAATTAAAACAATTTAGAAAAATAAATCATGAAAATATATAAAATGATGATATTTCTAAATAGTACCTTCTATAAAACCATAAAATATTCATTAAGAAAACATTTTTATGAAACACAGACATGTTTGATAAAAATTACCCAATAAATACTTACACAA
Source organism: Viscum album (assembly GCA_963277665.1). NCBI lineage: Eukaryota > Viridiplantae > Streptophyta > Magnoliopsida > Santalales > Viscaceae > Viscum > Viscum album. The sequence continues at coordinate 1,126,905,977 of OY728128.1, read as the reverse complement.
AAACAATCTCCGATAATAATGAGATTGAGGAATTAAATCTTACATTGTACTTTTCTCTGATCGAGAGTACATTTAACCTCTTGTGTAATGGCCATAGTATGTTATAAAGTAATAACAGAACAATATTAATTTTTATAATATCATACTTGATTAATTTATGGCTTTGATCTACACATTTAATAATAATTTCCTTGTTAAAGTATCATTTTTGGGTAATAATTTCTCTCTTTATTGTACATGTTTAGCTTTTTATTCTTGATCATATCACTGAGATCATGATTTAAATACTTCCAAAACATTAAATATTATTTATATATCATATATATTCAGAATATAAATATGTATAATATATAGATACATGAAATTGAAACACCGTTCGTGGAGACGGTAGTCCGTACGTACGCATGAATGTTGTTTTCGATTTCTTATCATATAATATGAATGTAAGTAAACAAAAAATATTTATCTTCTTAAATATATTTTATTCCATTAGGGATATTATTTAATATACTACATAATTAATCAATTTATTGATTTTTATAAAAATTCTTGAAGGGCGATCGTTGAAGATGAATCTCATCCCGTCGTGGAGACAGTAAGTCATACATATGCACAAACGATTATATCATTCTATTGATGGAGAAATGGAGTTAAACTGAATGGTATATTAAAAATATAGAATCATTACCATGATGTATTTACTATTGAAATTAATTGTACTCATTATTATTCCCATCCAATTAATGTACAGTTGAATAAAAAACAACACCATGTCGTGGAGACAGTAAGCTGTACGTACGCACGTATGGTGACTTTTTCATTCATAGGATGGATAAAATAATGAATATGGTTGTACCATATTTATAATGACATAACAATATGTATATGGTACTATAGTTATTATTTTTGTATTTTAACAATAATGAATGATGAAGTATAAGATGAAAAGAAAATTGAAAGAGGTGATGAAATAATTACCTCTTCTTTGGGTGTATCCTTTTGATTTGAACAAAAGTGATACATAGATTGGATTTTGGATCAATGTATGGACTATAGGTTGAAGTGAGGATAGTTGGTAGAATGTTTGAGTAGGTTTTGGCTGAGACAAATGGCTTTTCAGGTGTGAAATAAAGAGAAGGGGAAGTACCCTTTTATAAGAGAGGTGAGGGTCACTATAGAAAAAGAATGAAATATTATTTAATTATAAATTTTTTTCAGTTTATAATGGCTCCATGTAGAGTTAGTTCGAGGATAAGGTGTGTAAGGGTTGAAATCCTTTTAACCAATATGTTTTAAACATATTTAGGTCACCATATTAGCCTTATATTTTAGATTTAACCATTAGTTATATTATTTAACATTTACCATGTATTCTTGTATGATTATAATACATGGTTACTAAAATTACTATAAAATTTCAAGAAAACATAAATTGGTTCATTAATAACATATATATCATTATATAAGTCTTTCGGCCAAAACATTGTTTTTTTGGAATATGATATCATTTAATAATATAGTAATTAATTTTTAAAACACATTTATGTCAATTTTGACAGTATTTTGTAATTTAATTTTGTTAAATTAATAACAACATCATGACTTTGAAGAAAATACAATTAATCATCACTAAAATTTCATATACACTAAAAGAATTAGTGTATGGATTCAAAATATTAAATTTCATTTATTTTAATATTTATAATATCAATTTTTTAATATTTCACTAAGAAGGTAATTACTGCATCGTCATTGTGATATAAAAAAATTAATTATCTGATGTATAAAAATTACAAATAAAATACCATGATGTAGTAAATCTTTATGGATTTATAATTAATAGTTATAGTCTATTTTATCTTATCTTTACCCATATATTAAAAATAGTTTAGTTATTATTCTTTGAATTTAACACTTTTGACTCTTCTTTAAATAAAATATAATAATTATTCAAATCTTGCATTAATGGATAAAAAGAATATTATTTTCATCCTAATGTTTATTTTTGACAAAATACACTTATCCAGTAGAATTATGACATGTTTTGGGTTAATTTGAATATTATTTTTACCTTTAATTACCTAATTTACTTTTAACAATGGTAAATAAAATTCAAAAGTTACTTTTCACCAAAAAATATTTTCATCATATTGAACCAAATTTTACTTACTTATGTGAATTGTTTCTCTCATATTTTCGAAATTCAATTCACAGAAGTTGTAAAATTACATTTTATGAAAATTTGTAAATGTGTCTAGATGTTGGGTAAAAGACATCAAAAAAGTTCAATACAATTTTATATGAATAATCTTATTATAAAATGATTCCAATGAATTAAATTTCACTGATATATGTATTATGTATTTATTTTGACTTTAAGATAAATTTTTAATTAAAAATGGTTATTTAAATTAAAATTTCAAGTTTTATCTATAACATATTGTTTTTCACTATTCATCCAAAATTGTATGTTTTCAGAAAAATACAAAATATTCAACCAAATATAATTTTGAAATTCCAAATTAAATAATGCTGTCTTTTTTACCCTGTTCAAAATTTAGAAGTTGCATTAATTAATCTAAAATTAATTCCCATTTAAAAAACTAGAAAGCTGGTTTTTAAAAAGTATAATCTATTTAAAGATTGACATTTGCTTATGTCCACTTTAAATGTGAAATTACATACAATGACTTAAATTATATTAAATGATAAACATATAATCTAATTATCTTTAAAACTTCAAATATGAATAATTTATCTCTTTAAATTATTTCGATTCAAAAAAATTCAATTAAAATTTATTAATTTTTTATTCATCAAAATATGAAAGTTATCAAAAAATTACCAAAAATTTATCCAAGCTAAATTTTTATGTCTTGATTATGAATAAAAAAGTAAATTTCATTACATTGAATATATAAAAGTGTAAATATTTGATTTAAGAAAAATGTTCTCCCTTAAAAGGTGGTAAAATTGCATTTTTTGAAAAAAAAGTTCTTTTATATGAAAAAAATGAATTTGTTCTTATATTATGTATAATCAAAACATAATATGGATGTTAAACTTATATAGATTTTATAAAATTCAAAATTTAGTTAATACTATTTAAAACCGCTTTTATGACTATTATGGTAAGTCATGGTGCACTCGAACTCAGTATTGCGTGTAACACAAGCTATTGAATTACATTAAATAGATAATGTATTATAAAATAATTGGGTGTTACAGACATACATATTAAATATAATATATTACTTATGTAATTATATGTTCCATCATAATAGCCACTATGATTGGTGGAAATGGATAAATGAACAATCATCCTTTTATGAGGTAGTTGTTCGTCGTACATAGTATCAATATGTTCAACATCGATTAGATGGAGGTTTCCCTGATTTTAGGTAATAACCATTGAAAAAAAATCTTAGTATATGGATGAAACTTCTTTTTTCACACAATAAGCTAATAAATACAGTGGAGTGGGTGGAGAAGTAAAATAATTGGAAGGAGCTTAAGAGAATATGTTACCTCTAAATTAGGTAACTACCTTTGGTTTATGAAAAAATGGTTCCATGAAATGTTTTATAGTGAAAGAGAGGATTCAAGGTATAAAGGATTATTTTTTTGAGTCTAATTGTTCATATCATGGATGAACATAAAAGGTTTGATAGGTGTGATGAATGGGTAGAGGTGGTTCCTTTTTTAGGGAATGAAAATGACTCACTTGGAATTTCTAAAAATAAGTTAGGTGTGAAAATTTTATTAACTAAAATAGTATTAAAAACCCAAAGAACACATAATAATGGATGTTTTATGGCCTAAATATTGACATGTAATGGGTTTTGGGAAAGTTTCATGGTAATTTGTGCATATAATATTAAGGTTTAGTCCTAAATTTATCTTAATTTTCCCTTAACTATCGTGATTAATTTTATTCACTTTTCTGGTAAATTAGGTCAAAAATTAACATAGTCATATTATAATATAAATATTAGACTGAATAAAATGTTTCATTTATTATTTTATAAATTGAAATCCTAGAAGAAGAAAAATTAAAATTAGCGTTAATCTCGTCGACAAGGTGAAATAAGAAGGTTTTAAAGTATGAAAAAGATCAAAAGTTTGATAAGATTTTAGATTCATATTCAATGTGAAATTGATTCAATGAATTATAGTTTCTTAATTGATGTAATAATTATCTTATGTGACCTTAAAACATATTTATAATATCATTTATCATTAATAATTAATTAGATAAAAAAACAATTTTTAACTAAAAAATAGTATTATTCACTATTCATCAAAAAATGTAGATTCTTAGAAAAATTAAAAAAAATAAACCTAGGATTATTTATACATTATGAATTAAAAAATTATTTTTATTTTATAAAAATAAATTTCTAAATGTTTCTAATATCACTTTCATTATTAGAAGTGGTTTATTCGAGAGAACAGTATAAAAGGACTTTACCAAAAATAATTTCACTCCTTATCAATATTTTTTATTTATATAAAACAGTTATAAACAATATTTGGAAATTAGTTTTTACTATAACTATAATTTTTTTTAATTTTAATTTTATAATTATATGATTTAATTAATTATATATATATATATCTGTGTTTCATAGAAACATAGTGTTGTTTGTATCATTCGCCAAGTCGGTGTTACTTGTAGTACAAGACAAGTTGGTATTTCTTGTAGCACATGAAAAGTTGGAATTACATATGAAAGGAATGTTTGAATTAGTGTTTTAATTTACATATATATATAACTATATCCAGAGTCATGTGAAATGAAAAATATTGAAAAGATAAATTAATTCAAAAAAATCTCAAAATCTCAGGGTGTTACATTCTACCCCCCGTAAAATAATTTTTTCCCTAAAAGTTTATCTGGGTAATCAAAGGTTTAATATATTATTGATTCATTAATAGAAACCCACATAATAATAATGGATACTAAAACTTCACTTAAAAAGGGAAATTTGGAACCATAATGGTTACTAAAAGTAACAAATAATCGAGTTTTCACATCAAAGAACATATGTTGGGAGTAAAGATTGTACATGGGGGAAAAGACATAATATTTATAGGGAGTTATTGAGGTCATAAATAACAAACAATTGGATGGTCAAAGGAATTTTGATAGACTCAAATTCATAAATATGTGATGATTTAAAAGGACATGAGATCAATGAAAATTAATGTATTGGGACAATAATTTTATTTTGATCACTTTAATAACATTGATTAATTCTTGAAAAATTTCTATAAAAAAATTCCAATCTTGATTTGTGCTTTTACCAATTTCTAATACATCCATTAACTCATGTAATGAATGTCTATAAATTAAAATTGATAAATAGAGCACTAAAATATGATTTTAACTTATCTTAAGGCCTATAAATAATAAAAAAACTAACTATTTTTCATCAAAAAATTACATGCATTAATATATAAAAAAGAAAAAGTAATAATAATAGTTCATTATAAATATTTATTCATTACATATAATTACACATTAAATGGGTCATCGTGTAGGCCACTAGTAGGCGTGAAACCCTTATCGTACTTTGGTCATGGGTTCACAACCCAAAACCTTGATGGTTATGATTAGTTTCCACCTGATATACATTATGTCATTTTTTCTAAACTGAAATAATATAAATTTAAATCCATGAAAAAAGGAAAATAACTATTTGGAATTTTAACCATGTTTTTCAACACCATCTCAGTGCATAAATACATTGATGTAAGATTAAATTAGTATTTCCATGAACGATTAACCATATAACCCTTTTCAAAGGTGAGAAACCCAAAAATTTTGAAAGAGATTCACAAAATTAGATTAACATTGATTCCACTATATATCAAAAAGTAGCTATTAGATTTCACATTCTAAACATGTGAATACCCCCCATCATATGTTTTCCTGAAATATGGGAATAGCCGGAATTACCATAAATCCTTTTAGATTATATGACTGCTTCATCATTCCATGGTATATTGGATATATTCATTAAATTCAAAAATAATGTATAGCATAGAAAACCCTTTAACAAGTCCTTATTTAGTTCCAAGGTAATCAAAACTATCTAATTTGATTTTTCATTTCCAACATATAATTGTCCATAAAAATATTGTATTAACATAAAGAACATATTAAGGATTACCTTCCCATAATCATAACATAATATTGTCATTAAATCGCTTCACTAGTCTAATATATACATTTAAATACTGAGAGAAAAACATAAGTTGATCAATCCTTATATATTTTATCATTCAGAACTTTTGAATCAAAAAATATAAATACCTCAAATAATTCATCCATAATCCACTGTCAATAATACATCATTCCATTCAAATGACTTCTATAGTCTCTTCAACTTCTGTAATGTAATCATTACTCTTACCACCCTGTTTATTATCTTATGGAACATTCCTCTTGGGACATTGAGTTGTATAGTGATCATTTTCTCCACACATGAAACACTTATCCTTTGATGAGGACATAGGAAGGCCAAAATTCCCATCCATATCATTAACAAAAGTCTTCAATTTTCCCTTGTAGTAACTTGCTTTGTTTCCTTATTTTCCACAGTCAAACCTCCTTGTTTCTCTAAGACATTCAATTAGGTAATTATTTCAACATTCTTGACACAAAGGAAACTGAATCTTCTTTCTTATATTGTCTCCATTTCCCGAACTCTCAGAAAAATCCTTCTCTATATTCCTTGGTGAGTTCGGGAGTTGGTTAAGGTAAACATTGTCAATCTTGTTTCGTGGAACTGATTAGGAATGATTATGATATCATTCACCCAAGTAATTATCCCACTTCACTACTCATCAAAAAATCTTCAATTGCCTTCAACCTTAATCAAGTTCCTTCTTGTTCCTTCCATTAACTAAAACCAGAATCATAGTGTGAGCATTACTTGTCATAGAATAAAACCATAATGTCCTAAAAATAATTACTTATAGAATATATAAATCATTAAACCATCCTTAATCAATGAAACACTAGGTTAAACCTAGGGCATTCATAATTATCTTATATCTAAATCCATCATGATGGTTCGTGAATAGTTTTTGAATTCTAAATTAATATCCCCCAGGAGTGTCAAACTAGGTGTGAAGTAATGCCCCTTATCGTGTACCATATTACCCCAAGTCAATATCAAAACATCTTGTCAGAGCTGTTACCCCTAGGTACATGTTTTCCAGTTCCATGTCCATTTGATATATCTAGACAAATATGTATTTCTAGGAATCCAATCTCTCAATCCTTTACCAAAATTCTTGGGCATTTTCCAAAACATTTACTTATTCTTATACTTATATTTAGAGAAATACCTAGACATACACATACAAAAATACCTACGGATAACAATAATTTTTTCCCTTTCTATTTTTCAAAAGTTAACTATACTGCTTCTGGAGCAGACAAATCATTAACAGAGATGAGAGTTGCATGTTTATTCCGTCTTCGTGCAACTCAAACAGGGTGGCCAGGATGGGCAGCATGCTGGGAATGGGGAGAGGATCCTTTCCTATGAGGTATATCAGTACCCCTCTCTCGGTGGTTCGAACAAAGATTAGGGACTTTGATAAGGTGGTGAACAGGATCTCGGATCATAATTTGAATTGGAAAAACCACTTTCTGTCCTTCGGAGGTCGGATCACCCTGGTGAATAGCATGCTATCTGCGATCCTGGTGCATGCATTGGCCTCCTCGTGCGTGCCGAAGGGGGTTATCAGGCGTATTGATAGGATGCTTGCGCGCTTCATCTGGGATGCTGTAGGTGAGGGTAAGAGACAGTGGGTGTCGTGGGATAAAATGGTCAGACCCACGAGTTAAGGGGGAATCAATGTTAAGAGCATGGTGGACACGATCCATTGTATGCATGCGGGGATTTCATGGGACACCATTGAGGATCGAACCTTGTGGGTGACACAAAAGTATCATAAGTATTAGGATGATAAAGCCCATGGCGCGGAAAGGGGCTCAGCGTTATGGTCCTCAGTGTTTAATATCATTCTGACTCTTTTACTGCACTCGCAATGGATTATCAGGGATGGTAGCATATCCTTTTGGCACCACAACTAGGTGGGTGAAGGGCTAGGCTATCTAGGATGCCTAGCCCAGACCATCTCATTTAGGGAGGCGTGAATGTACCCCCTGTTTTTTAGTTTGGTCCTTGACTGCCCACAGAAAGAAGTTTTTGACTCTGTGGTTCTTAATACAGAGCAAGATAGATGCATCTACACTCCATCTACCTTGGGGAGGTTTAATGCTAAGGATTTTTGCATCAGGAGTGCCCCGCATGGTCAACGTGAACGGGGGCACAACATGGCTTGGTGTAATAAGATACCTGGAAAACTCAACTTCCTTACTTGGAGGATCTGGAAGAAAGCAATTCCCTCCGATGATCAAATTAAACGGATCGGTATCAGTCTATCGCCATGTTGCCAGTGTTGTGGGGAGAAAAGCGAGGAGAGTATGAATCATATCTTTTTTAGGGGAGAATGGGATCGACATGTTTGGAGTTTCTTCAGCTCCCTTACAGGCTTCCTTCCGCGTGAGGGAACGACGGGGATGGATATAGAACATTGGTTTCAGGAGGATAGTGGGACAGAGGAGGAGAAGAATGTGTGAGCCATTATTTTCCATGCGTCCTTTTGGTGCCTTTGGCAAGTGAGGAACCGAGCCAGGTACTAGGGGAGTAGTTTCACAGGTTTTTCCGTGGTGGAAAATATCCACTGCTTGCTGGTTGACTTGCTTGGCACTGCGAGCTTCGGGAGGGGGGCGTTCTCTCTTGGGGTGGTGCAAAATACCCAAAGGAGGGGTAGTCGATGCGGTGAAGAGGTGCAGGGAAGGTGGGTTCAGTGGTCCCCCCCCCCCCCCCGAGCTGGACTTAAACTCACCTCGTATGGATCTTTTGTGTTGGGTGACATGCGTGGAGGAGGACTCATTCGAGACTCCAAAGGAAACTTGGTACTTGCCTTCACGGCGCATTACGGAAGCGGTTCTTCGATACAACCGGAAGCTATGGAAGTCCAATCCAGACTATCCTTAAGAAATAACAGGGGAATTTCTATTGACCACATTGAAATAGACTCAATGTAGATCCATGACGCTCTCCAGGATAAAGGCATTACCCCATGGTCTATCACCTACATAATTAGACAATACAAGGCTCTCATTAAAGAAAATGTCATAATATCACATACTTGGCATGAGGGGAACAAATTGGCAGACTATATGGCCACAACTGCGGTACCAGGCTCTCTGATGGTGTGGTTTAATAATGTGTCCTAGCCGAAGCCAGAAGCTGTGAATCTTATTCAGGGAGATGCTATTGGATTGCATTATTTCAGTCCCCTGTAATATTGGGGTGCCACGTCGTTGTTTGGCCCTTTTGGGCCCCACCCTTTTTTGAATAAAAATGCTAATGTTGGATAAAATAAACATTGGCTATTAATAAGACCTGAATCATATGAAATAAAGAGAATAACCCATGAAATCATAAGCTTGGAATAATAAAAGGAATTGGGAAAAAACATAAGCATATAATGATTTCCATAGTTTCCCAGACATCACTTCTAATACCATCAAAGTAGTTTGGGTTCAATCCCAAAAACATTATTGTAGTCATTGTTTACTCCCATGTCCATCATAGTAGCATGAGTTCACTCCTAATACCCTCTTAGTAGTCATCGTTCACTCTCATGGCCATCATAGTATTCAAGGTTCACTCCCAGAACCATATTTACTTATCTCATGATACATAAAACATTGCCCAATGCATTGGAGGGAGATATAGGTCCCAGAAAAAACATAATTAAATCATATGTACATGTTCTACATGATTATAAATAAACATATCCTAACCCATGAAATGAAATGGGTATCATAAGAATATAAATATATAATAACATATTTAAAGATTATAAGTTTCATAATCATTTAATCAAATTAATAACTCGTAAAAGAGAAATGTATTTCATATAGTTATAACTCATGAGTGTTAAATGGGTTTCATAAAGACTATGAAATTAAGCATAACTCATTCATAGAAAGGATATTAATGAATCCTTTAGATAATTTCTTAGAAAGGAATGAGTAACAATAATAGATTTCATCTTATATGAAAAATACTTTTCAAATATCCTCTAAAAATGTTTCTTAATGAAAATATCTTTTTTTAATGGATTTTCAATACATAAAACCATTTGGAAATCATTTTTTTAGAAAATAACATTGAAACATATAAATAATATATGAAATAATTTTGAAAACAATTATCCTTGAAAACATTTAAAAGAAGAATCATAACATTTTACATACCTCTTTATTTTTAAACATTATAAATCTTTTAAAAAAACATGTAAATGTGTTTAAAACCATTTCTTTGAATTTTTTTTTGAAAACCTATAAATAAATCTAGAAAATATTTTGAAATTTGTTTTCAATGAAAATATATAAAAGAATTTTGAAACTATTTTGAAAATAATTATACTAGAAATTTTAAAAAAACATTTTCTTAAAGATTAAACTTTTTAACAATGTAAAGGTATATTCAAAGAAATGATGGTAGGTAAATCCATACATTTCATACGTGGTTAAAAGAACATTCTTATTTTATAGTAAAAAGTATAGAGAAGTTCCATATTTATAAAAAACAAGAATATTCCCTTAAAGATAATGGTGATTAAAAAAAGGGTAAAAATTTAATTTATATATTATAGGGGATGATATAATAATTTTGAAAACTCTTTTTAGTAAAAATTGATTTATGACTGAATAGAGGGAAAAGTCGGGCTTTCCTAAGCACACTTCTATATCTATCTTATATACAAAAGAATGGAAAATTGTACTAATACATGATTATATAAATAAATAATATTTAATAGCCAATGTCCTAAATATTCTTGATATATAGATCATAATATTTCATCAAATGAGATATAAACATAAACAATTGCGAAAAGTAATGATATTGTCTCAATAAACTCTTATAAAATGTTATCATGGGATCATACTCCCTATGTACGAAAATAAAATGAAATTAATCAAATAATATCATGAAAATATTTATATTCATGATATTTTATGTAAAATGGATGTATATAAACCCCATAAAAGTGTTTAGGTGAATCATAAAACATGAGTCTCAATGAAAGATAATTGAGACAAAACATTTTTACCTATTTGGTAACTTTTGAAATGAAAATCCCATGATATAAGTATCATAAAATGGGAATGTGAATAACTATACATTTAATTAAACTATAAATATAATACATTCATTGGAAGTTTATACAACACACAAAAGAAAATATTGGAGAACATATCTTGTTTCTCACAAAAACTAAAAGTGAGATGAAATCCATTTACCTTATGTCTTGACCCTCTTTGTAATCATATAAAATTCCTATATAATAAATAAATGTTTAGTATAATTATTTTACAGAATAATATTCTTCTATCTATTACCATATATGAATTTATTATTACCTTATATTACCCTCTTGTTAACGATCCTATGTTAAGGTTTCACTTCAGGTAATATTCTCTATATTTTTCGCATGTGTTTTAATTTATTATATCATTGATCATTATAATTATATAAAAATTATAGAATGTATAAAATTATATAAATATAATATATATCTAGTATATTTAAATTATAATAATCTATATCATAATGAAGTACGTAATGGAATACACCATTCATGGAGACGGTGAGTCATACGTACGCATGAACGTTGTTTTCCATTTTTATTTCCGTATTTAAAGAATGTATGTAAATGAAAATATATATATATATATATGTCATTATTAAATTAGAATTTATATATTATATATAACATATATGTTCATTAAAACCATCCTTAATACATTCCATGTTGTGTGTAAATGAATCACATCGCATAGAGGGTGTGGTAGTCCGCACTACCTCAAATGAGATTATAATATTAACACCAAATGGAAAGTAAGGATATGTGTGTTATCAAAAGGAATAAATAAGATTAAATACATATTAAATATAATATATTACCTATATAAACATTGTTTCAATCATTATAGAATCCATGATTGGTGGTAATGGAGAACTAAACAATCTTCGTTTCGTGAGGCAGTAGTTCACCGTACACAGAAACAGTATGTTCAACATCCTTTATATGGACGTGTTTGTAAGTTTAGGTCATAAAATTTGAATAAATAAATTCATATGATATGGATAATACTGTTGTTTCAATAAATATGTGAACAAAGAGAGTTTAAGGGTGGAGAAGGAAAATAAATGGAAGGAGTTTGAGAGAAGATGTTACCTCTAAATTGGGTAACTAATTTTGGATTATGCCAAAAGGATTCCTTGAGAATATTTCTAACAAAATGGAGGGTTCATGGTAAAAGGATGTGTTTTTTGGAGGATAATTGGGAAGATATTTGACTTACATAAATTTTTTGAGATGTGTGAGTAACGGATAGAGTTGGTGGGATTTTATAGGGAATAAAAAATACTCACTTGGAATTTCAAAAAACAAGTTAGGTGATCACATGTTATTACCAAAAAGAAATATTAAAAAACCAAACAAACACAATAATGGAATTTTTATGGAAGAAATATAAATATCTATTGGGGTTGGGAATGTTTTTAGGTGATTTGGGCCATTAAATTTAAAGATTAGTACCTAATTAAGCTTAATTTCGCATTAACCACTGTGATTAATTTCATTCACTTTTACTTATAATTTTTGTAAATTATTAACATGGTATTATTATAATATAAATATTATACTGAATATAATGGTGAATTCCAGCCTTTTTATATTACAATCATATAAGTGGGAAAATTATGATTGGTGCTAATCTCGCAGACATGACGAAATAACAAGGTTTTAAGGTTGGAAATAGTTAAAAAGTTTGTCAACATTTTATATTTAGTTTCAAAGTGAAATTTATCATAATGAATTAAATTGTGTTAATATATTTATTAATTATTTAATTATTACAAAAAAAATTATAATATCTTTAATGATTAATAATTAATAAAAAATAGTATTTTTTCAACTAAAAAGTAATATTTTCACTATTTATCAAAAAGAAAGTTTCTCAGAAAACCCACAACAAATTACCCTAGGATAATTTCAACATTAAGAATTCAAAAATGATTTTTATTTTATAAAAATAAATTTCTAAAGTGTATAAAATTTCTTTCATTATTAGATGTTTTTCATTAGAGAGAGATGTATAAAAGGACTTCAACAAAAATCTTTTCCTTCATTATAAATTTATTTTATTTATATAAAAATTTATATAACCAATATTTGAAAATTAGTTATTACTTTTAATATAACTATTTTTAATGGTATGGTTAAAATTATGTATTTTATTTAATTATATATATATATATATTTCATAAAAACTCAGTGTTGTGTAAATCGTACGCCAAGTCGGTGTTTCTTGTAGTGTAAGACAAGTTAGTGTTGTGTGTAACCCAAGAAACTTTTTTATTATGTGTGGAATTAATTTTTGACTTATTTTTTAAATATATATATATATATATATATATATATTTAATGACATGTGAAATGAAAAATATTGAAATGATAAATTAATTCAGAAAAGAAATTCTCAAAATATCATTGTCTTTCATTACCTTTGTAAGATCCCTTGATTTAGACTCCCCAACATAGACTGAAGCAAGCAAGTAGGTTAATTGTCCAATTTTATCCCATTCCATTGCACTTATTTATTTATTTCTTATTTTCATTTATTCACTATGGTACAATGCTAATTTTATGCTCCATGAATGAATTAATCTAGAAACTATTGGTGGTGGTCAACTAAGATTGTATCTCTCTCCATACTCATGATAGCTTTGGTACCCAAGTATAATTTAGGGTTGTAGTGATAGATAAAGGGTGGAAACTCTTTATTTATGTTTTACTTGTAGTTTCTAGAGGGATCATTTGAGTATGGGACTGAGCCTATGCTTGAGATGCTAGTTGCACTAGGTTGTTGAATTTTTTTATATTTTTTTGCATGTGGTATATTCATGTATCTCCTTACCCTTGCATAATTACTTTTTTATAGATCCATGTCATGTCATCATAATAAACTTCTATATCAATTATTTTTTAGCTTGTTCTATATATTTTTATATTGTTTTCATATGGTTATTCATTATTCTATTGTTTTTATTATTGATATTATGTATATATTACTACACTACACTTTTACCTAAGAGGTAATAGTCTCCCCATAAATAGCCATATCCCACTACAACTAGTAGGAATCTTCAGGAATTTGGTGCGGTGTGCTTCAGGTATTATGGCCCACTATCTCGAGGTATTGTTAAGATGCATCTGGGGGGATGCTGCAAGGTGGTATCAGAGAATCTTTTTTCCTTTTTTCTTATAATGTGGGATAATTAAGAGACTATGATATTGTGATTTGGTTATAAACATATTCCTCTAAGTGCCTAACCCACATACATGGGAAACCCTAATTTCATGGGTAGGGTAAATGTGGTTATTTTTTTCCTTGTTACAGTTTCATGGATTTCATAATAGATAGATGCACTAGATTTTCATTTTTATTATCTCTATGTGATATCTATTATTTTTTATGATGAAATAAGGGAACGTAGAAGCTTTAATTATACTTGGAACTCTAGGATTTAAATATATATAATTATTCCATGTTACATCTATTTATTAGCGTGCATTGCCAATTCTTAATGGGATTGTTGTTTGTTTCATATTTAGTATTCTATTCATTTCTTTCATTCTTATAGATATAAATTTGAAATCATTACTTATAATATTGATAATAATAACTAACACATAATGTCCCTACCCTAAATTAATAGTGTTCTCCAATATATGTTAAACCGGACACCTTAATTCGTCGGTTATGACCCATTGATCCATGGAACATCAACCACATGGGATGGAATAGGTTATTGTTAGGATTTTGTGGACAACACCATTCAATTTATAAGGTTTATGAGCCCTTATAAATTTTAAATAGTGATACATATAATCCAACCATTTAAAAGGAATTTAAATATATAAATAATTTAAAATGAATTCAGACATTAAAATAAAAGGAACTACATTTTGATGTGCGGCGTGAGGGCTTCACATGACCCAAACCTAGTAGTGGGAAGTGTTCCATTTCTCCTATAATAATTCCATGACTATATCATATAACATAGACATGGATCCTGGAGACGGATAGGGGTTGAAGAATTCTTATTGGTAGGTATTTAACCTATCTTTTTTATCTCTTTACATTTATATTATAAAACCTATCAATGGTGTGCATTTGGATGTTTTAGAATTGTTCCTCCATGATGAACTCATGTTATATGCCATGAGATTTGTGAAGGGAATACTGTATAGGTGGTGGGTCCTAAACCTCCCATAATACCTCAACTAGTGCCACCTGAGTCACCTCCTATAGATATTTCACTGGGTTTTTATTCCCAGTTTAATCATAGATTCTTTCGGTTCAAGATTAACTTTTAGGGTGATCTTTAACCTACACCTTATATAGTATAGATGACCTCCATATTTCTTCAGTGACATCCCCCCACCACCTCAAGGGATGGAAGACCTCAAGATGCTGAATTGTGGCTAGAGTCCATGTTGTCCATATTTGAAAGTATTGAGAATCCACCATAGTGGAGGGTCAAGATCGTGACCAGTATCTTGCGTGACACCATCAAGCGATGGTTGGAAGTTCTGACTCAGGCTTGTCGACATCAATGTATCATCTCGGCACACATCTAGAAATCATTCTTAGACTACCTCTTTTCTAATTCCATGATAATATATTGTGTTCAATATTTCATGCACCTTAAATAAGGTAACAATTCAATGATGGAATACTCAACTCCCACAGCAAATTACAGTGTTTTCTACAACCTTGATCGTTGATGAGTTGACTAATGTGGGGAGTTTCAAGTATGACATTTCCTATTCCATGTGCCCATAGGTGAATGTCTTTTTCATGATCATCATTTCAGAGATAGTGAACTGGGACCTCATCCCTGAGTGGAACCAAAAATAATCACGAGATGTAAAAAAGGGAATTTCATCTTCAAGACAGCGTAGTGGTTTACCCAATTGTAGGAAGTGTCCTCCCAAGGGTACACATGGGGGGATGTACTCGCAAGGTGGTAAACACCAAAATATATGGGGTGTGTCACTAGTTTGTAAATCCAGAATATAAAAATCCCTAGTGTATAAGAATCCCAATAGGTAACGACCAATACATTTTGGATGATAATTGTTTCTTGAAAATGTGTGTTAAATTATTTTTCGTACACAACAAAAACATATATCCTTAATGAAAAGGGAGTATAAATGGAAATGTGACCATCTATATTCAATACTTATATTACCATTGGTCAATTAAAAATGTTGTATAATATTACCATTGGGAACTATAATCTTTATCATATTTTTAACATTATAATTTGTGTTTACATGTAAAATTTTAATAAAGGATACTTGATAGAGAAAAAATATTTTACAGCCTCAACCAGTAGAGTGATGTCATATGAAGAAAATTTATCATAGGTTGGGAAGGAAGGAGAATAACTAGGGTTAACCCTTGAAAAATATTAAAATGATCTTCAATAATTGAATTTGGAACAAAATCACCTACGAGAGAAGTTCATGTTAGTGGAAATTACCAATCGGTCAATAGTAAATGATCCGCCCCATGAGTCTATCATCATCACAAAATAAACCATTAGGTCTTATATGGGATTTAGAAGAGATTATATATTGAGTCTTGATTTGTTTAATGTTTAATTATCTTTTAAATAAATAAAATTGTTTCCATTAATTCTAGTTTATGAATAGTCTTCATAGTATAAAAAATATTATGAATTTGAAAAATTGATTTTTTGGACAAAATTTTTCCTTTTCAAAAAAATATTAATTATTATATTAAAATATTGTCTTATTACTAATTTTTATTTTAATTAAATTTTAGAATAAAATACTATTTTTTTATTATAAATAAAAAAACTTTATTTTAGTAAGTTTCGGAAATTTTACAATGCATTTTCAATCCACTAATATTTTTATTAAATAAGAAGTTTTTATATTTAAAGGTAAAAATTATCATATTTAGATATTCATTAGGATAATATAATTATCTTTTTTGTAATAATAATTTAAATATTAGGTTAAAGGTTATTTATGATAATTTTCTATAATACATTAATGTTTTCAGGAATAATAAAAATATAATTGGGGTTTTCAGTATAATTAATTTCCTCAGAATTATGTCATAATCATGTAATATGTAATATAATATTTTGGTAGACTCTTTTGGATTAAAATATCATAATAGGTGACCCAAGTATCTAATACCATGTTTAAATACCATGATCAAGACCGTAGTTTTTCATTTACCACAACCTATGTGTCGAATGAAATTAAGAAACGATTCCTCTCCTTTTACTATAATTAACCACACATATGTCCTTTTTCAATTATAAAAATTCATTTTAAATTAATATATAATATAATTACCCCCATTTACTCTTCCCAAGGTTTTCTCAATCCCCCAAGGTCTCTATCCTTACTTTTTAGGAGCTACTCATCAAGGTA
Source organism: Viscum album (assembly GCA_963277665.1). NCBI lineage: Eukaryota > Viridiplantae > Streptophyta > Magnoliopsida > Santalales > Viscaceae > Viscum > Viscum album. The sequence goes on along the minus strand of OY728128.1, from coordinate 1,126,888,328 downwards.
AGGGAAATATCAACTTCTATTTTCCATTCAAGTTCAATTTTTATGTGGTATGTCTTCAAAATTTATAATATATTTTATACAGTACAATTTATTCAATACATTTACTTTATTACGATTCTTTTATGATGGTATACCCTTTTTCTTTCTCTTTTTACCATTTTATAAAACCATGTTTTATACTATAACTATATGAAATTTACTTCTAAAACTTTCACTCTTCTCTTCAACAACTTCAATTTTATATTATTTTTGTGAATAAAAAAATAATTTATTTTCATGGAGTATTCATAATCTTTTAAAAAATTATTTATCTTATTTTGGGATTAACATACATAAAACATTTATTCCCTTTCTAGGGTTTAAAAATTACATAATTATCATGTTCACTAAGCTCATTTTAAAACTTCATGAATTTGATATGAAACCGATTTATTTTATTCCTTAAAGGTTATATATAAATTTTTTATATTATGACATGTTTTACAATACCATGGTCAGTGGCTTGGGAAATTTTTATGAATCCTTAGTGAAAACCCATGGTGATATGTTTTTGAAAGTATCAATTAAATGTTTTATCTACAATTCCATGTTATGATTCATGTTTTTTTATTATATTCACCCTTTTCCTTTTCTTATTTCTTTATTATAGTTCTAATGTTATTATTAATACTTCTCAAGATAACATGTAAACTATTTCCATTTCTTTCCCTTACTGGGCTTTAAGCATTCCCTTTCCATTGATGTATATCCATAGGCTATGAGTGATTTGAATTTAATTAGTCTAAAACTATTATTTGGTAATTTAATTAGATTAGAATAATGTTTTTTATGTTTTATGTAACTTATTTTCAATAAATAAAACTTTAAAAGGTCCTCTATATTTAATAAACTAATGAAAAGTTACATAATAAAAAAGAGGGATACCATAGTTTGTATCAACGGATGGATTAGTTGTTTAGGGAAATTTGGATTAAAAAAATAGGAATAAACCTAGAGAAAAGATTAAATATATGAATATATTCTCGTATTTTGGTAAAATATTATGTAAGTGGTTTCTGAGAAAGTAAATCCATGTTTTTATATGAACAAGTGGAGGTCGATCTAGAACAGATATATCTAAGGGTAAAACCGTAAAACACGGCTTTGCTATAAACTATTATTGAAACATGTTTATGAAAACATGCCTTTCTATATTCATTATTTGAGACTCTTGGGGGATATGTATGGTTAATAAAATGGCTTTTTTGAACAATTATTAAGGATATATGGAAAATGTGTTTATCGATAAATAATTACATACTTATTAATTACATTTTAAAAAATAAAATTCCTTTTGAATTATAATATTATTAAAAGATACACATTTATCAATATATTTTTTCTTTTTTTTTTGAAAATGGTGTGAAAAATGTGGAATCATATAAATGATGAGTGCAATAGATTATGTGCTGATAACCCTATGATGGAATCGGAAATATAAACCATAATAAGAATGATAAGTCATCTAACTCTGGTGATGAGAAATAACATGAATCAAGGTGAGTGACTGAATTCACCTCTAATGGAATATCCTTATATTGATTCATTTATACTTTAATGACCACCTTCTTTCAGTGTATCTATTGACCTATTGATTATTGGAAAATGTATGAGCTCTATTGAAAATATTTTTTATGTACTCCATTGTTCAGAACATAAGAAAGTCACCCACGTTGTGTATTACATAGAGTGAGAAACTGATCAGTGGTGGAAATTGATTAAAAAAACAAATACAAGTAGGGATATTGAAGCTATGGTGTATGAAGAGTTTAGGGTAACCTTTTTCATAAAATATTTCCCGTGATTTATGTTAATGAAAATGCAGAAAGAACTCCTAAAGCTAAAGACGAAGGAAAATTAATCTGTGGGAAACTATGAGATGAAATTTACATGACTTTTTTACTACACCTCTATCTCAGTCATGGATCCTAATGAATTATTTAGATATTATTCGTTATAATAATATCCCATATAGATAATAATATTTCCAATCGAGACTATAACCTCTATGGGAATATAGTAGAAACCACTATGAAGGTTGAACTGGTTTTTGGAGAGATGAAGTGCTTCTACAGATCGATTGAAAAGTATAGATCAATGGAGATAAGATTAGGGAGTAACTCTGATCACATAATAGGTGGAAAGATATTGAAAAATTCATATGCTACAATTTTGGGATGAATTATTCAGGGAACTACTTACTTGGGAGAGGGAAATGTTACAAGTGTGGATGAGATAGCCATATTTTTTAGAATGGTCTTACTGAGGTGATGGCTCACTGTATCAAAACTAATGAAAAAGGGATAATGGTGTTGTCCATGCCTACTATCTATTACTTCTTATGTGGATATCTTAGTCAATTTTACCATCAGTCTTGAAATACAAAGCTTATCTAGGGGAATCACTGTCATCCACATCAATGGCCAATGGTGCGGGGATAGGATTTTGTTATCATGATGGCCAAAGTAGATGCAGTACCCCCAATTTCTATTATGTAACCCTTTCTTGATGCTTTTTGTGGTTTTAATGTTATGGGTGATGAATGGGAGAGTCGGGAGAACCTTAAATGTTGTTTTGAGGAAAAGGGGAAGTCGCACGGGTGGCGAACGGTTTTTCTAAACCGTGCGGCCAAACTTTGCACAGTGGGTCCTAGAGGCAGTAGCTCCTGCATGGTCGGTTCATGGTTTGTCTAACCGTGCGGCCAAACCATGCGAGAAGGGCGGTCGAGGTAGTATCTAATGCATGGTTAGCACACGGTTTGTCAGACCATGCTAACAAACTATGTGGCCACTTAAACGATATCCTATAAAGGGGGATCTCACGAGTTTTTGCCTTTATGTACCTTGTTTTTCCTCCTAAGTGGCCCTAACTTGGGATTTTTCTTCTCCTAATGACAAGGAGGGTTCTCCCATCGTTCAAAAGGCGATCAAACGGCTTCTCTTGGCAAATTGAAGCCGGATTATTGAGGTATGTGATCGTTCTTGTTTAGTTTTTTGGATCTACTTAGATCTACTTCTCATATTCTCTCGGTTTCTTAGATCTATGCCTATTATGGGTAGATCTAATTGTGTGGATGAAAAATATGACGAAATTTGGTCTTGGTTGTGTTAGTAGAAGAGATTTAAGGAGGATCCTTGGAGAATAGACCCAGTTTTCTTGTGCACTCTCCAGTTGTTAGGGTTTTCATCAAAACCTTTGAGGTTGGAGGCTTTACTCTTGACTAATCTTGTTAGAATTGATTAGATTAGTTTTAAATTAGGTTATTTTAATTAAATTGATTTTGAAAAGCATGTAATAAATCTTTTTTAGTGATGATTTATGGTTTTAATCAAATTGTGAAATCTTGGTGAATTGTAGTGAAATGTGATTTGGCTTATTGAATTTAAAATGTTGATTTTAAATTAGGGATTTTCAGAAATTGTGGATCGTTTGATGAAAAATGGGTCTTAAATAAAAAGGGATTTCGTGAAATGGTTTTAAATCATGATTGGATATATTTTTGGAAAAATGACTGGTTGGAAAACTGGTTTCAATTTCTCTTGGATGTTTTTTGTTTCGAATGGTTTTGGAAACTTTTTTATATTTAGTTATAAACTGCTATTGAGAAAAAACTTTATAAAAAATGTTTTATATTATTGTTGATAAATCTTTTATCCTAGTGGCAAGAGTAGGGAAGTCATTAGGGAAAACCTACTGAGTTTTATAATCACCCCTTCTTTGGCACTTTGATGCCTTTGCAGATGTCATATTTCGAGACACAGGTAAAGGTAAGGCATCTCATTACTAGTGGTTCATGGTGATGCTTGTGAGATGTGGTGGTGCTTGGAGCATAGAGCATGGTGTGAAGTCATGGAGCATGTCTTGGTATGTTTTGGTCTTTTTTTAGTCTTCTTCTTGGTACATTGATATTGTGTTGGTTGTATTGGTTTGGGGAATAGTGTATTTCTCTTTTGGTAATGCATGAGTTGGTTTTTTCATTAACATGCATCATATAGTGGTTTTTAGTGATGTTTTGGATGGTTTATTTCTCAAAGGGTAAATCATCTCCCAGTCGCATTAAAATCCATCAGCATTTATTTCCAAACTTTGGAATCTTGGGGATGTCTCTTAAGGACTAGTAATGACTCGTTGTACTCTCAAGAAAATGAGAATTGGTGGGTCATTACAAATGGTATCAGTTTGTTTGGTCCTTGCCTAACAAGTGGTCACCGATGTTATTGGTCGTGTAGTTGAAATTCATTCTTTTCTATTCCTTGGGTCAAAATCTTAGACATGAGTAGGATTTTTGGGACCTAAAATGTATAGTATAAAAGGACGTAGCTAACCCGTATATGATGAACTTCAAGTTACTAGGGTTTTGGGTACATATGTGTTTTGGATACACTTCAAGAATGTTGGAAATCTCATTGTCATGGGTTTAGCTAATTATATGAGCATGACATGCATTGTAGAGGAATGACATCTCACTAGGATTTCATATCAAATTGTGAGTAATGAGTACAAAATTTGCGCAAGTTGTGATTGTTTTAAAATTTTAGAAATTTTTTTCAAGTGAATGATTATGAAAACAGGGTAGTTGGTGTATTTTGAAAATTGGTTGATTTTAAAAAAGCATGCTGAATGTTTTCAAAAATGGATGAACATTGAAAAATGTTGTTTTTGGAAAAAAATTATGTGATAGATGATATGATATAATTTTAATATTGAGCCATCATTTTCTAGAGAGTGAGATTGACAGAGTCTATTGTTGGTTTAGAAAATGGCACCCGGTAGGCATCGTCGGAACCAACCCGAAGAGGCTATGGAGAATGTGGTTGAACCAGAACTAGGGGTGAATCAAGATCTAGTTCAGTGTATTGTCCATGCATTTCAAGTTGTTGATACGGGGAACCATAGGAATGAGCCACGACATGTGGAACATACCATCCAGTTCAGGAAGCATAATCCACCGATCTTTTAGGGTGATGTTGAACCTGAAAAGGCAGAGGTGTGGCTAAGTAGGATGAATCTTATCATCGATTTCTTTGGAACACCATCAGAGATCAAGGAAAAGTTGGCGACATATATTCTATATTATCTTGCACGTCAATGGTGAGATTTTAGTGATTCATGCTAAATTGGATGAAGCCCTTACATGGGAGTATTTTGAAGAATTTTTCAACAAACTATTCTATCCTCACACGTTAAAGATCTAGAATACAACAGAATTCTTCAGCTTCAAACAAGATAGTCTCTCTGTCATAGAGTATGAGGATAAATTCATGAAATTAGTATGTTTTTCACTAGAGGTTGCAGAAAGTACGACATTGAAGGCACGCATCATTGAATCAGGGCTAAAGTAGGAGATTCGATCAAAGATTGTAGTGCTATGTATTACGAATTATGCAGAGTTGGTGAACAGAGAGACTGTTGATAAACATGATATCTTGGGATCGATGGGAGGAGGAATTATTACACATATGGGAAACAGTGGGAACTCAACTACTGGGAACAAAAGGAAAAGGGATACCTATTTCCATGGTGCGAGTACACATCAGAACTAGACAGCGGGATCAGTGAACCTTCATCCATGACCCCAAATCAAAGAAGGTTGCTTCCAATATGGTTCGACTAACTACATAAAGTGAGAGTGTATGGTGAAACCTATATCATGTGATAATTGTAGTGTGATGGGACATCTACAGTGCTATTGTCGCAGTGCTCCTAGGTCAGGTGCTCGGGACACTTCTCAGGCATCACAAGCATCGTATGCTTCAACAGGAAGAGGACAGTAGAGTCAATCTCATCAGCATAATAGAACAATCTATGGTGGTTCAAAAAATACCATGACTCCTCAACTAGGTAAATTTAAACAAGGTAACAAGGAAAGCAGTGCAGTGACAAAGAAATTGTATGGAGCTGAGCACATGATGGTCGATGATCAGGTTGGACCATCTACGGAAGGAGATTCTATTCTTTTGAATTCTACCCTTGTGCAAGTGCACTTTGATACTATTGCATCATATTCCTTCATTGATTCTAGTGTTTTTGACTTTCTATGTTTACAACAGGAAATGATGCCTTCTGTTTTGAAACTGAAAACTCATCTTGTTGAAAGAGAACGTCAAGCCTTTGTGTGTAGAGCATGTGCTATAACTATTGATGGGGCTGAGTTAAAATGGTACTTCTCAATGTTGGACATGGATGTCTATGATGTAATCCTGGGTATGGATTGTTTGACAATTTTTAAGTCCCACATCGACTGTTATAGGAGAACATTTAGTTTCACAACTGAGGACGACATCGACCATCTCTTTAGTGGATAGAGGATGCAAAAGAAATGTGCAAAGAGCTCATTGGAACCAATGGTGGGAACGATCTCTTACAAACTGGCAGTGTTTACTTTGAAATCAATGGAAGAGATTGAGGAAAATAGTTTTGTAGCCGTTGTGTATCAATTTCCAGATGTCTTTCCCAATAACTTCTCAGGGATACCACCTCTAATGGAAGTGGTGTTTATGATTGATCTCCTTCCGGGGACTAGTCCTATTTATCTTCTATATTATAGGATGACACCAACTGAGTTACGAGAATTGAAAGTGCAGTTAGAGGAGCTAGAAAGCAAGGGTTTCATTTGAACAAGTACTTCTTCATGGGCAGCACCAGTGTTGTTTTTTGATGAAGGCGGATGTAAGTCTTCGGCTGTGTGTTGATTGTCATAAGCTTAACCAAGTTACAATAAGGAATAAATATCCACTTCCATGGATTGCTGATATGTTCAATCAATTAAGGGGAGATCAGTGGTTCTCCAAGATTAACTTTCAATCAAGATATCACCAATTGCGATTTTGGAAGGAGGATATTCTAAAGATAGCTTTCAGAAGCATATATGGCCACTACGAATATAATTTCATGACATTCGGTCTAACGAATGCACTAGCAATCTTCATGGATTTAATGAATCAGATAATTCAGCGATATCAGGATTCTTTTGTTGTGGTGTTTGTGGATGATATCTTGGTGTATTCAAAGACAAGGGATGATCATGAGGTTCACCTAGAAACAGTGTTACAAATCTTGAGAGATTATCATTTGTATGAAAAATTATCAAAGTGTGATTTTTGGATACGGGAAGTACGTTTCCTTGGCCATGTCATTTTAGAGAAAAGCGTTTCTATTGACCCTAAAAAGATAGAAGTCGTTATCTCTTAGAAACCACCGAAGAATGTATTTGAGATACATTGTTTTCTTGGTCTAAATTGTTACTACCGACGCTATGTGCGTGATTTCCAATGACTAGCATCACCAATGACAGAACTGACAAAGATGAATGCTCGATTCCAATGGACAAAATAATGTCAGAAGTCTTTCTTGGAACTGAAGGTTTGTCTTACATTGGCACCCATCATGATCTTACCGGAATCAGGATAGGGGTATGTGGTGTATTGTGATGCTTTGGGAATAGGGTTGGGTTGTGTTCTCATGAAAGGATACCATGTGGATGCTTATGGATCAAGGTAGTTGAGGGTGCATGGGAAAAATTACACAACACATGAATTTGTGTTGGCTGCAGTTGTCCATGCATTAAAAACATCGAGACATTATCTCTTTGGTGAGAACTTTACTGTGTTTAGAGATCACAAAATATTGAAAAAAAATTTCTCACAGCGAGATTTGAATCTGAGGAAAAGGAGGTGGATGGAGTATCTACAGATATTTGACTTTGACATGATGTACACACAAGGAAAATGAAATTTTGTGGTGGATTCATTGATTAGAAAGTCATATGATCAGTTAGCAATAGTATCTTCAGATGAAAGGCAGATGATGTCGGTCTTCGCCAACATACATGTAGAATATGAAAACTGAGGTGATGTAGTAGTTTTCTTTTCAGCTATGCTTGTTCCTGATTTGGTAAGGATGATCAAAGAAGCACAAACATCTGATGCAGAATGTCTGGTTGTTAGTTCAAAACTCAATGGTGGGGAGACCATTGATGGCTGGAAACTTGATGCAGGTTCAGTTTTTTGTTTCAGAGATTGGATGTTTGTACCCATGTTTCATAAGGAACAACTCCTTCATTATTACCACCATTAGAGATGGGCCGTACACCCATGTACATAGAAGATGTATTAGGCATTGAAGGTACAGTTTTGGTGGAGCATCATTAAAAAGAAGGTGGTCGAGTTCATCTCACGGTGCTTAACATTTCACTAGGTTAAAGCAGGGAATTAGAGATCGGCTGGTATGTTACAGTATTTACCTATCCCAGTCTGGAAATGGGATCAAATAGCAATGAATTTTGTTACAGGTCTTCCAAGAATAGTTTGGAAACACGATGTCATTTGGGTGATAGTGGATCGTCTAACCAAGTCGACCCATTTCATCCCTATTCGTGAAACTCATATGGTGGAAGATCTTTCAAAAATATATATATGAGAAGTGATAAAGAGGCATGGTGTACCAGTGTCTATAGTCTCAGATAGAGATATGAGGTTCACATCTCATTTCTAGAAATCATTATAGCAATCCCATGGGACTCAATTGACTATGATCTCAACATATCTTCCTCAGACGGATGGGAAACCAGAGCGAACGATACCAACATTGGAAGAAATGTTGCGGGATTATGTAAGGGATTTTGGTGGCTCATGGGAGGATAATATACCCTTAGTGTAGTTTGCATAAAATAATAACTATCATGTCTCGATACGCATGACTTCATTTTAAGCAATGTATGGGTGTCCTTGTAGTTCTCCACTATGCTGTGTGGAAACTGGTGAAACATCACTAGTCGGGCCATACCTTTTCCAAGAGACAATAGAGAAGATTTAGTTGATTATAATGAAGATTAAGATGGATCAGAGTCGTCAAAAATATTATGCAGATCACGGTCGAAGACCATTGTCGTTCTTTATGGGTGATCATGTCTTCTTGAAGATCTCTCCAAGAATTGGACATCGTCATTTCAGGAAGCAGGGCAAGTTATCTCCTAGATACGTTGGTCTTTTTGAGTTACTGGAAGGGGTTGGAGAGGTGTCATATCAGTTGTCATTACCAACATGGTTTAGTTTGGGGCATAATGAGTTCCATGTATCTTAGTTGAAAAAGTATCAGCCTGATCCTGACCATTTGATCAGATGGGATCACATTGACCTAGAGCCAGATGCATCGTTGATACATATCCCGGTACGGATTGTTTATAGGAAATATAAAGTCTTGCGTGGAAAAATAATTGGTATAGTGCTGTTTTTATGTCATCATTGTCAGATTCAGGAAGAGACTAGGGAATATGAAAAGGAAATGAAAGAGTAGTTGTTGGCACTCTTTCAGTTGGCTGAAGGTTTTGTACTTTCTGAGGATAGAAAGACCAATGGTGGGGAGACTGTAGTACCCCCGGTTTCTAGTATGTAACCCTTTATGGAGGATTTTAGTGGTTTTAATGTTAATGGTGATGAATGGGAGAGTTGAGAGAACATTAAATTATGTTTTTAGTGGAAGGGGAAGTCGCACGGGTGGCGCACGGTTTGTTTAAACCGTGCGGCCAAACCATGCACAGTGGGTCTTGGAGTCAATAGCTCTGGCACGTTCAGCGCACAGCTTCTCTAACAGTGTGGGAAAACCGTGTAAGAAGGGCGGTCGAGGCAGTATCTAACACACGGTTAGTGCACGGTTTGTCAAACCGCGCGAACTAACCATGGGGCACCTTAAACGAGATCCTATAAAGGTGGATCTCATGTATTTTTCCTCTTTGTAGCTCGTTCTTTCTCCTAAGTGGCCCTAACTCATCATTTTGGTTCTCCTAAGGTTGAGGAGGGTTCTCCCATCATTACAATGTTGATATGAAGTCTTATCATGGTGAATCGAATCCCGATTCTTTAGGTATATGATTGTTCTTGTTTGGTTTCTTGGATCTACTTAGATGTATCTATCATCTTCTCTCAGTTACGTAGATTTATGATTTTTATGGGTAGATATTTGTGTGTGGATGCCAAATATGACGATATTTGTTCTTGGTTGTGTTAGGAGAAGATATCTAAGGAGTATCCTTGGCGAATCAGCCCGGTTTTCTTGTGCATTCTCCGGTTGTTGGGGTTTTCGTCAAAACCATTGAGGTAGGAGGATTCAATCATGACTCCTCTTGTTAGAATTTATTGGATTAGTTTCAAATTAGGTTATTTGATGAAATTTATTGTTCAAAGCATGGAATAATTCTTCTTTAGTGATGATTTATGGTTTTAATGAAATTGTGAAATCTTGGTGAATTGTTGTGCAAAGTGATTGGGCTTATTGAATTTAAAATGTTGATTTTAAATTATGGATTTTCGGAAATGTTAAATGGTTTTCTGAAAAATGGATTTTCAATAAAATTCGATTTTGTGAAATGGTTCTAATGCTTGATTGGTTATATTGCGAGAAAAATGACATGTTGGAAAACTGGTTTCAATTTCTCTTGAATGCTTTTGGTTACGAATGGTTTTGGAAACTTGTTTATATTTTGTTATAAATTGATTTTGAGAAAATGTTTTATATAAAATACTTTTATATAATTATTGATAACTATTCTATCCTAGTGTAATGATTTGGGAAGTCATTGGGGGGGGGAACCAACTGAGTTTTATACTCACCCCTACTTTGGCACTGTGGTGATTTTTTAGATGTCGTGTTCTAAGAAACAAGTAAAGGTAAGACATCTCATTACTAGTTGTTTGTGGTGATTCTTGGGAGATGTGGTGGTGCTTGGATCATAAAGCATGGTGTGGAGTCGTGGAGCATGTCTTGGTTTTTTTGGTCTTTTGATAGTCTTCTGCTATGTACACTAATATTGTGTTGGTTGTATTGGTTTGTGGAATAGTGTAGTTCTATTTTGGTAATGCATGATTTTGTTTTTTCATTAACATGAATCATATAATGGTTTTTAGTGATGTTTTGGTTGGTTTATTTAACAAAGGGTAAATCGTCCCCCACTCACATTGAAACCCTTGGGAGTTTATTGCCAGCCTTTGGATTCTTGGGGGTGTCTATTAAGGCCTAGTAATGACTCATTGTACTCTCAAGAAAATTAGAATTGGCGGGTCATTATAGTAGATGATTCAAATAATGTGGGGGTAAGTACTCTTGTTGTTTAATAAAATATATCAAATACATTTTTTTATTTTTTTTAAATATTCCTTTATTATTTCCATGTATGAAAACAATATATAATCAATCCCATAAATTATAAATGTAGAGTTACTAATCAAGACTCTTGGAGGGATTTTCCAAAAATCAATAGGGTATAGAAACCCTATTAATTTCTTTGGTGAGAATAATAACAACATAAATATATTATCCATTTATATGTTTGTATTTGGCACTATTCTAGGGATAGAGTAGCTCTCAATTTATAATACAATGATCAACTAAAGAATAAATAAAATTTCTAGAGTCTTGATTGGACAACCTAGAGTGTCTTCACTGGAGATATATCTCAACCCGATCATTTTCTAATAGCACAACCCATAGCCTTATTTTGGAAATTATCAGTGAAGATGAAGAAATTAATTGAAAGTACAAAAATATAAAATGTCCCCATTATTCAATGATACGTTGATTTATTTCTTGTAGAGTTTTATGGTCCTCCACCAGAAAGAGAGGTAATGTTATCCATTGAAATGATGACCAGATCAAAGACAATATCAATGACCCTATATATAATGGAAATTGGGGAGAAAGGAGAATTAGATAAATAACATAAATATTATTTGTAGAAGGGATTTATCTGGGGAAGTGTGTCTCTTTGGGGAACACCTTTTCTCTTTGGGAAGAAGAAGGAGTTATAAACAATGATATACATATATGATAGAGAACATAATGAGATCAAAGTGAATAAAAATTACCCTCTTCCATGGATTGGTGATTTATTTTACCGGCTTCATTGGGATCAATTCCTCCAAAATATTGATCTTTTATCTATTTATCATAAATTAAATGTGAAAAAATATTTCAAATACTCACTTTCAATAAAGATATGGGAATTATGAGTTTTTTGTTATGTCCTTTGGCTCAGCTAATCCTCTTTCTATATTTATGGATTTAATTAATAGAGTATTTACAGAATAAATTGAAAATTTTTTGGTAGTTTATATTGATGATTTTGTAGAATATTTTAAAATTGTTGGAGAGCATAAGGATCATCTACGGGTTGTATTAGAAACTATGAAGAAGGAGAGACTATTTTTAAATTTCAAAAAATGTGAATTTTGGTTACAAAAAATATCCTTTTATGGAAACATTATAATAAATGATGGAATCTCAGTTGATCCTATAATGAAATTGGTAGTGGAGGAGTGGCCTCATTTTACAACAGTATCTATGATTCATATTTTCATTGGCATAGTAGGATATCATAAGATGTTTTTGAAAATATTTTCAGAACATTATAATCAACTAACCAAGTTAACATAGAAAGTGGATAAGCTCATATAGATAGAAATGTGTAAATAATTTTTCAAAGATATGAATAAGAGATTGTTTAATGTATATGTATTAAATCTACCCTATATCGAAGAACGATTCATTATATTTAGTGATTTATCTGTGAAAGGGCTTGGGTTTATCCTCATGGGAAATGACTTGGTGATTTATTAGGCATCAAGACAATTAAATCCTCATGAGTATAAATATCTTATATATGATCTGGATATGGATGTGGTTTTTATTCTCTGCATATATGGATAAACTATATTTATCGAGTTAAATGTGATATATACATAGACCATCGATGTTTGAAGTTTATTTTCATGAAAAAGTAATTGAAGATGATATAGAGGAGATGGTTGGAGCTTCTTAAATAATGTGATTGTTCGATTCGCAATCAACTTGGAAGAGAAAATAAGGTTGTTGATGCATTAAGTAGAAAAGACACTGTTGGGCCAGTAGTTATGGGGATTGAAGGAGATCTATTGAATAAAGACCTATTAATACTGTTCCTGGGAATCATAAATAATGGAACCTAATAAATCCTATCCCAATTTATTTCTCAACAATACATACTCTATAATATTATGATATCTCAAATAAAATATTTGTTGTTATATAATATAATAGTTGATATGAAGAAAATGATGTTTCTTGGGTTCAATATTAATCACAAAGGTGTGCTAATATTTTGAAAAGGCTATCTGTTCGATATATTCTAGAAATAGAGATGGATCTGATAGATGAAGCTCATATATATACATTCTTTATTCATCTCAGAGGCACTATAATTTATAGGTAACATCATGGTCATTATTGGTGGGATACTATGAAAAGGTATATATCTTACTACACTATAAGGTAATTGGTGCATCAACAGGTGAAGGCAGAGCCACAACTTTCTAAAGGGTTAATTCAACCACTACCCATGTGAACATGGAAGTGGGGTAATATCACTATGGACTTTTTAATTGGTATCCTAATAACATCGAAAGGAAACAATATAATATGGTTTATGGTGTATCATCACATCAAGACTACCCATTGTATCATAATTCAGAAAGATTTATATCTTCACCAAATTTATATGATTTATGTTAAGAAAGTGGTGGGATTTCATAGAGTTCCGCATTATATATTTTTAAATTATGATACAAGTTTCACATCAAAATTATACAGAATTATTTAACTTTCTATGAGTAACGAATTGAATTTTAGTAAGGCCGATTATCCCCAAACTGATAGAAAATATGAAACGAGTATTCAAAAACATGATGACATGCTCAGAACATGCTCAATGATATTTAATGGTGAATAGGATAAAAATATATGATTACTTGAGTTCCGTTACAACAACAGATTCTATTCGAGTACTCTAATGGCACCCAATGATGCTCTATATGGGAAGCGACACTGGACTCCTACATGTTGGGATTAATTTTGTGAGAGAATGTTTCTTAGGCCTGATCTTGTGCAAGATATGATTGAAATGGTCCATGCTATCAAACAACACAGAATGGCTAATCAATTTCAGAAGAATAGCAATGATGAACAACATTGATGGGACTTGGAGTTTGATATCGGGGAATAATTCTTCCTTAGAATTTCACCTTGGAAGAGAGTCATGTGGTTTGGAAAGAATGGGGATCTTATCCACAGTTACATTATCTCTTATGAAATCCATGATCACATAATATTAGTGTCATATTTGATTTAGCTTCCTCCAAATATATCTCATTTTCTAGATATATTCCAAGTATTCCTATTGAGGGAGTACATACTTGACCCATAACATGTACTGAATATAGAGGTGGTTCAAATGGAACTTGAACTCTTTTATGAGGAGCAGCTGTTGGAGATATTGGACGATATAGTTAAAAATAAATGCAACAACACTACCCACCTTATCAAAGTGTTATGGAAGAACTATAAATACGAATAAGCAAATTGAAACCAAAGGATACAATGAGGTAGAAGAAAAAATATCTTTTTTTACTAATATAATGAGATGAAATTTTAGGGAATAAAATTATTTAGAGGGAAATAATTTAATGACCCATCATTTTTAGGTGGTAATTGTTTTTTTAAAATATGTGTTATTTTACTTTTTGTAAAAAAAACAAATATATCCTTAAAAAAGAAGATATTTTAAATAGAAATGTGACCATAAATATTCCTTAATTATATAACAATTGTTCAATTATGATCTTTTCCCAATATGACCACTGGGAACTATACTCTTGATAAAAATGTTAACATTAAACATAGTGTTTATAAGTAACATTTTGATAAAGGATAATTGATATAGAAAAAAGAGTTGATGGCGTCAACCGGTAGAGACATGCCATATAAATCCCATTTGTTAGAGAATGGGAAGGAGGTAGCATCCCTAGGGTGATCATGTGATCATGTCCAATCAAATATTTAATAATTAAAACATTAATGATATTTCTTATGGGAGATGTTCATGTTAGTGGAAATTACCACTTCGGCGATTATAGACGAGTTGCTCTATGAGTCTATAACCATCGTATACCTTACCCTTAGGTCATGTATGGGTCTTATAAGAGTTTATGTGTAAATACCATCATTTTTTAACATTCAATTTCATTTTGTAAATAAATATTTGTCCATGAATTCCATTTTATGAATAGTTTTTCTTAATATAAAAAAATATAACACATTTGATAAAATTTTTACTTCAAAAAAAAATTACTTTTTAGACAATATAAATTATTATATTTAACTAAGGAATTATTATTAATGTTTATTTTAAAAAATGGTATAATAAAAAACTCTTATTAAATTATAAGTGTTAAAAACAATTTATTTTATTTAAGTGTCAGAAATTTTATTATGCATTTTCAATCCGCTATTATTTTTATTAAATAGGTATTTTTATATTTAAAATTGAAATTAGCATATTTAGAGAATTATTATGATGAAATAAATATAATTTCAGAAATCATAAAATAAAAATTTGGTTGGGGTGTATTTATGAGAACATTCTATAACACTTTAGTTCTTTTGGGAAAAGTAAAGTTTCTGTTTGAGTTTTTGGTAGGATTAATTGCTACATAATTATTTCATAATGATGTAATAAGTAATATAAATTGATGGTATAATATTGTAAATTAAAATATCATAATAGGTGTCCCATGAGTCCAATACCATGGGAAAATACCATGGGATAGCCTATGTTTTTTCATTTACCACTAACTAGGTGTCCAATGAAATTAATAAAAAAATTCATATTTTTCTATAAATAGCCTACAATTTCTCCATTTTATTTAATTAGCAATTTATTATCCACAAATATATTCTAATTTCACCCCAATGGATATCTCACAAGGTTCCATAAATCCCCCAAGGTACCAATCTTAATGTTTTAGGAACTACTCTTCAATATAAAGGAAATATCAACTTCTTTTTTTCTTTCATGTTCCCTTTTTATGGGGTATGTATTTAAAATTTAAAAAAACATTTTTTCCTTTTTATTATATAACTTTAAAATATTAAGAGTCTTTTATGATTGGTATACCCATGTCCAATCACTTTTTACCATTTTATAAAACCATGTTTTATACCCTTTTTGCTGTCTATGTTACTTCTAAACATTTCTTTCGTCTCTTTAATAAATTATCTATTATTTTCATTTTGTGAATAAAAAAACCAATTTCATTTCCAGGTGAATTAAAAAATATATAAAAATGACTTATTCTATTCCAGGAATGACACACATAAAACCCTTATTCCCTTTCTGTGGGTTAGAAATGACATAATTATCATGTTCTTTAATAAATTTTTACACAACCACATTTTAAAATGAAAACCTTTAATTTTATACTCCATGAGTTATATATGAAATGGTTTATTATGATCTATGTGGATAAAAATAATTAATACATATTTTTTTATTTATAGTGATCCTGTGCATTGGGTAAATAATTTAATCTATAGAGATGATAAGTTTTACGATACCTTGGTAAATAACCTTGGTAAATTTTAGGACACCTCAGAGACCAACCTTGGTGATATGTTTATGAATGTATTATTTAAATAATATATACACAATTCCATGTTATAATTAATTTTATATTTATTATTATATGAACCATTTACTTTTGTTATATCTTTATTACATTCCTCGATGTATTATTGATATTTATCAAGATCACATGTAAACTATATTCCTTTTATTCCCTTACTGGGATTTATGCCCAGCCATTCCATTGATTTATATAACTAGGTTACGAGATGTAGTACATGTAGAAAGGATGAACCTATGACGAATCCTTTAATGTGGATTACAAGGAAGTTCATGGTTTCATGTATTATATACCGTATTTCAAAAAACTAAACATTAAAAGATACGCTATTTGTATCATGAAAATAAAAAGTTATGTAATAAAAAGATAAGAGGCCATGAAGTTTTGTGTCAGTGTTGTGGAAATATCCGTAACCTCTAGTGATTATTTTGGTATTTTCCTCTAGTTCCATGTGATATGGTTTTTGGGCCCGCATCACATTTAGGCGAAGGATCAGTGAATCCTTGTTCGGAAAAAAGATGGATTCTTCACTCTGTTCGGGCCGATCATGTGGTCATGGATTAGGCAGTCATGCCTTAGTGTTCCAATGGAAGGAGAGTGGACCTACTCAGGATACTCAAGAAGAATATCATGGCCATGGTTCAAGTCACATTTATTTTATATATCCAACTATATAAGAGTAGTTTCCATGGCCATCTATAGTAATATATACTATCCTGGTATCCTCCACCTTAGTATCTTCCTTATGGGATATCTAGGCAAGTCGAACTAAACCCATGCATACAGGGCTAGGGGGAGTAACAACCCAGATGGACACTATCTTTTTTAGTGAATAGGTAATGCATCTTGTGGAATTCCCTCCTATGGTGGATCATCTCAAGGATGTATACCCTGATGGTTTCTCAATATTACCTCCTAATATAGGGGTAAATTTCACTATTGAGCTTGTTCCAATTGCGGCACTAGTGTCCATTGCTCAGTATAAGTTTCTTCCTATAGTTCATTAAGAACTCAAAAATATTATTGATTATCTAGATTATAAGGGTGTAACACCCCAAGCTTTCATGGTATGTTTCCTTTCGAATAATGCAATGGCGTGCATTGTACGCAACTTCTAGATTTTAACACACCATAACCAATCAAACAAGCCGTTATGAATAGTAATACATAATTTTTAAAATTTTATAAATTATATATCTCAAAATGGACTTCATTTTTTGATTCGGAATATCGAAATTAGCCTAGGAGAAATTTTGGTACTTTTCGGATAACTTTCATATGTTGATGAATAGTGAAAATTACTAAATTTTAATTAAAAACAACTTTTTTAATCAAAATAATTAATAGTGATAAATTATGAATTTGAGTGGTTTTAATGTATATTTAGAATATATTTTTACCATGTAATACAATATGGGTCATTGAACATAATTTCACATTTAAACCAGACATAAACAAGTGCCAATCTTTTGATAGTTATTATCTCTTAAAAACACGCTTTTTGTTTTAACAACGGGAATTAATTTTAAATTAATTTCTGCCACTTCTGTGTTTTGAATTTGGAAAAATGGATTCCATATTTGGAATCAGGATTTTCAAATTCTGTAAATAGGTAACTTTTATTTTTAGACATTTTGGATAATTACTTCGGTAAATATTTTATTTACCATGGTTAAAGGGTAAATCCAGTAAACAAGGGTTACCAAAATAATATTATAATAATAATAAATTAACCTAAAACGTGTCTTAAACCTATATTTTGATACATGTTAGACCATGGGAATCTTTGGGTCGATTTTGGGACCCCATGGATCCACTTGTAAGTGATAATGACACTTTATTTTAATTATGTTAAAATAAATACAAAAATGACACAAGCATATATCTTTTAGCAAACCAATTGTTACATAAGGTTATATATGTTGGAATTTAGCCTATAAATATTCATTATAATGATAAAAATATTTCCTACATAATGATATTTTATTTATATTTTTTAGACATTAAAAAAGTTAATTTATTTGTGAACACAATGGTGATGCAGTAATTACCATAATAGTGAAAATTAGAATAATTGATATTATAAATACCCAAAAAAATATAATTGTATACTTTTATTTAATTAAACTAATTTACTAGGATAAAATGACATATTATTATTGATTTATGTAACTTTTATCTAAGTAATCATTCTGTTATGTGTTTCACAAAAATCAACTATTGAATAGTGTCAAAATTGACATAAAAGAGTTTTTTAAAAAAAATATTATATTATTAATTGATATTAAATTACTAAAAATCTAAGGTTCGGCCAAGAGACTTATATCATGATAGTTATATAATTAATGGACCACTTGGGGGTCTCTTGGATGTATATAGTAAGTTTAGTAACTATATAATATAAAAATACAAAGTGACATCGTAAATGTCAAACTAATTAACTAAGAGTTAAAACTAAAATATAAGGTTAATATAGTGAACCAAACCTGTCTAAATTATATTGGATGCATTTTTTTCAACCTATCACCACCTTAACCTTTGAATAATCAACTTTTGAGCCATTAGAAACTGAATATGAATTTATTATAAATTAATATTTCAAGCTTTTCCAAAGGTGCCCCTCACCCCTCTTATAAAAGGGCACTCCTCCTTATAATTTATTCACACCTCAAAAGCCTTTTGGTTCAGCCAAACCCTGACCAAATACTCTCTCAACTTCCCTCAATACATCCTAGAGGCCTTAGTTTGATCAGAAAGCCAACCTACGGAGCCCTTTTGATCAAATCAAAAGGAAGAACCCGAATAAGAGGTAATGTTTTCACCACCCCTTTTCAAGTTCCTTTCTTCTTCCACTTCTTCTTTCTTGGTTATTACTATTATAAAATAATAACTCCAGTATAATATATATACTGTGATGTTATTATAAATATGGTACAACCACATTCAGTATTCTATCCATCCTTTGAATAACATGTCGTCATACGTGCGTACGTACGGCTTACCGTCTCCACGTCGTGGTGTAATTGTTATTCAATATATTATTATTTAGATGGGTATAATAATGATGTGTAACTCATGTAAATAATAAATATAACATGATAATGATTCTGTATATATGATATACCATCCAATTATATATTATTTTAATATCAAAAGAATGATATTTTCCCTCATGTGTACGTACGGACTACCGTCTCCACGAACGCGATGAGATTCATTCTCCATCATATCCATTCAAGTATAAATATAATTTTATGATTAAAAAATAGTATCTAAGGACTTGATATCATTCTGGATATGAATAATATGCATCCCATTAATAACGAATATGGCTCACATAATAATGAATATAAAGTAAAATGAACCCGTTAACACCCGAAATGACGATAATTCTAAGATATTATTATCAAATCAATGTTAAAAGATCATATATGATATCATATTAAAGTAAATGATTATTGTATAATTCAAGAACAATTATTTCACCATTATACATGAGGTTAACCTATCGTCGACCAAGTAAAAAGTATAAAGTAAGGGGTTTCTAATCTCACTTTTAATTTCGTGAGATTTCCATTATTCACCACTTATTTATTGCATGTGGTGTGTGTACTGCCCATGATTGTATTCATTGTGTAATATACTATAATTTATGGATATTTACATCATCATTTTATGATCCTTCTTTCATGGGTGTATGTTTCGTAAGTTACCAAATTGATAAGGGATTTTGATATTTCAATTTCCACTCATTCGGCTTTACGCATACTTCATTGATTATTTTACTCCAAGATTATGTGTGGAATTACTATTCATTTTATTATGTCATATTTTCCACTCTCCTTTCTGTGGATATAATTTTGATACACATAATCAATCCATTGATAAATTCTCAAGTGATCGGTATGAACTTGATAATAGTAATTTTAACTCAATCTCTATTTGTTGAGTTAAATATCCAATTCATTGGTGTTGTTTTTACAAGAATATGTGTGAATGTCATCTGATTGATTTACACTAAATATCCAATCATATTGAGTGAATTTATATTTTTCACACATAATTATGTCGTAGATTTATTCTTAACCTAAGGATACGGCCTTTGTGAGAGATTTCATCTCAATTTAAATTCCATTGAGACTTCTTTGTTGTTATACACCAAATCACTTTTATGTATTGTATATAATGTACTTTGACATAGTTTATCATGAATCCATTTATTCTCATGATATTACAATGTTTTGATTACCTCAATTATTTGTATTCCAGTGTCTCTCTTTTGGTTATAATCTCTAACTAAAATACCATTTTTAAATGTTTTAAAGACTTATTCTTATAAATCTTGCTCATTAATGTCCATGTTTTAAAAATGGTTTTAAGGATTTATTTATATGGACATTAAAGTTTTAAAATTAAAAATCCTTTTAAATGTTTCTAAGTGGTATGGGACACTTTGATTCAAAAATCTATTATTAAACGGCTTCTTGAAAAATAGTGTGACTTTTAAATGTTTTCAAGAAAAGGGGGATATTTATCTCAAATAGTTTTGATGGTTAATTTCATCTATGTAAATATCATTCATTATTATCGATTGAGGTACAATACAATCTTCCATATTGTATCGAATGAGTTATGTTTGACTATGGATGTGCTATTTTTTTTATACCATTCATGGTTTGTGGTTAAAGTATTGACATTTCGTATGCTAGTTTTTATACGAATTTTTATGTTATGTTTAAACCTGTTCATAAGAGGAATGCATTGGACTTAATAAGTGACGGGTGGAGCCCGCTATAACTCCTCGATGCATCGGTAGGTCTCATGAGACAAACTAGTGTCTTGGCACAAGGCCTTGGAAAAATCTTATTTGTCGTCTTGGCACGAGGCCTTGGCTATGTGGTTATGATAGTTTGGCATTATGCATTCCATCATTATGAAAGTTGTTATTGATATTGCATGGGATTGTTCGACTAGTAGAATATCCATGTGAGTAAGTAAATGGCATTATTTTATTTTATCTTTGCCATTTTATGCTGAAGTTCAAGTTTAAAAGGCTTTTGTTTTAGTTATAAACTGCCTTAAGTGTTTATGCATATCTATGAAAGCTTCTGCTATAATGTTATCCTCACTGAGCATCTGAGCTCACCCTTTTCAATGTTTTATTTTTCCTGGGATTATGAAGAAGTAATTTATGAATGACCTGCAGGGATAGTATGAGGGGATATGAAGACAAAATTTTTTTTTATGATGTAATGTAAAACTTTTTGGATGTATCTAGTTATTACAAGGCTACTAAACTAATCGGTCTTTCGAGACTTGATCTTTCTTGTGATCATTCTAATGTTATGTAATAATGCACCGACTCTGGGTAACTGGGGTCGGGGCGTTACAATTGGTATCAGAAGAAGTTTAGTACAAACCTTGGATGCAAGATTTAGATAAACTCTGATTAGAGCACGTAGACGAAAGATGAACATTGAGGATTAGTATAGAAGAACTTCCTAGAATTTTGGTATTGTAGAGATTTTGTGAGTTTTCCGAGCAATACATCCCTGTTTGGATACGAGCAGGTAGAGGTGGCTCTGGCACAGATGTACCTAGGGGTAAAACCCAAAAACACCGCTTTGAGCTAGACTCGAACAAGAACTGGTGCACGAAAACGGGCCTTGCTGCACTCTTGGTTACGACATTCCCGGGGGATATGCTTAGGATAATTTATATTTTCTTTACAAACCAATTTAAGTAATATATAAATAAGATGAGAATAAATGACCTTGGTTAATTCTAAAATGTTTCAAATTGAGAATATGGTGACATGTTAATCTCTAACTGATTTTACGACTACTGTTACTCACACAATGCTTTCTGGTTTTAGTCAATGGCTGGATTCCACGGAAGTCATAGTGAATTTGAGAATGATGTACAAGGTGGAAACGGTGGTGGAAATGAGTAACAAAATGGAATGTTGATAGGCGTAAAAGATATCGTCTTTAGGCCAAATCAGGTTTCCAAAAATATGATCAACAACAAATATATTAACCAACTCCCAGACTCAACAAGGAAGATAAAGGTGGTGAATGATAAGAGTTCTAGCAATGGAGACCATGGAGAAAAGAACCCTCAATTTTCATCATGCAAGAAATGTAGAAGGAGACACCCAGGAAAGTGTCTCAATGGGACAACGAAATGCTTTACATGCGGGAAGGAAGGTTATAAAGTGAAGAATTGCCGAAAAAATGAAGAGTACTATGGAAGAAGATAAAAATGGACCCAAGAGTCCATTTACAGTCATTTGCCGTAAATGTGGGGGGCCTGTCCATTACCCGAGTGAATGTCCTATTCTATAGGATATTTTCTTGGTAAATGAAGAAGCTATGTGGAAATAAATGGTTGGAGAAATGTTTAAAAATTATTAGCACTCCTTGATGATGGGTTTACTTTGGAATAATTTTCTCTTGTATTTGTAACCCCGCAGTTTTCCATGTGAGAATGATATTTGAGGAAGAATTGTCTCTTCTCTTGTGGATATAGGTATAAATAACCATTTGGTCTTATATGATCATTGGGGTTTGAGAGAATTATAAGTTATTATAATTTGGGATGAAAATTCGTGGTATGATATAACATTTGTGGTTAAATTATGTTATTTTGAGGAATTTATCTCATTTTGTTAATATTATAAAATATAGTTTTTGAAAAAGGACAACACGTAGACTGTGTGACAACCCGTCGCGTTGGACAAAGCTATGGGAATCGAACCCACAACCAAAGTGCGATTGGGATTTATCACCTACCACTGGACTATGTGAATTCCCTGGTTAGTGTGACTATTTTTTTAGTCAAATGATTTTATTGATCAATAATATGTTGATTTGTGTTCTTATGTCTTATCAAATGAATCACCTTAGTATAGGAAAATGATTTGGTCATTAAGTGGTAAATGTTATTTTGGAAGATGTTCAATTTGTTTAGAACACTATATGTCCAAGGAAAATAGAATACTATGGGATGTCATTAGAGGAGTAATGGTGGATTTTTATCTATGTTTTTATTGTGGATCTATAGTGATTTGGGTTATTTATGGAAATGATTAACCTATAATAAAGAATATGTGATTAGGTTAATTACTTTTAAGTATGTGACTTTAAGAGTTGATGATGTCATTTGGAGATACAATTTAACATGGAAGACTACATTCTTATAAGTTTTGGGTTTCAATATTAGTTTGGATTATATTGAAGGATTTTAAGGAGAATTTATTATTGAATGGTATTTATTTATCTTTGGGGTATTGTTGGTTTAATTTTAGAAATTAAGATTAGTATTTTTTTCTCTAATGGAATATACATTTGGGGGACCATCAGATCTTATACTAACCATTTTGGTTTTGATTAATCTCTAAAGACAATTTAAATATATAGTTTATCCTACATGGATCATGTATTTCTATAGAAGTTTATTCTAGCTCTTTTATTGTGACCAAATCTTCTTGAATACTCATTGTTCAAAAAAAATAAGTTAGTGGTAAAAAGTTATTAAATAATGAAACTATACATAAAAAGTAAGTATATCTCTTTATGTTTTTAGTCAATATCATAAATGAATTCCTCGTCCTTATGTAATGTAACTTAAAACAAAAAAAAAGTTGTTCGTTTACTTTCCTACTAGGAGACTAATGGTCGTTTGTCCCAACACAAGTTTGTGGTTTTCTTATTGTTAACTTTATACTAATCATGATATCTATCCCTCTCTATCAGAACATGACACTTATTTTATCATCCATATCCATGTTTTCCAACATGGAATCCGAGTATGGGTTATCTTGGATGACCTTTATACCTCTCTTTCTTTCTTTTAAAGTGATAGTTTTATTGACTCTTTTTCCGATGTGGGACTTTCCATTATATTCCCAAGCACAATTTTAAAAATTTCAAGGACGCAATTTATTGAAGGAGGGGAGAATGTAACACCCCAAGCATTCACGATACGTTTCCTTTCTAATAATTCAATGGCGTGCATTGTACGCAACTTCGAGATTTTAACACACCATAACCAATGAAACTAGCCGTTATGAATAGTAATACCTACCTTTTGAAATTTTATAAATTCTAACTCTCAAAATGGACTTCATTTTTGGATTTGGAAAATCGAAATTAGCCTAGGGTGAAATTTTGGTACTTTTCGGATAACTTTCATATTTTGATGAATATTGAAAATTAATAAATTTTAATTAAAAACAACTTTTTTAATCACAATAATTAATAGTGATAAATTATGAATTTGAGTGGTTTTAAATTATATTTATAATATATTTTTACCATGTAATACAATTTGGGTCATTGAACATAATTTCACATTTAAACCAGACATAAACAAGTGCTAATCTTTTGATAGTTATTATATCTTAAAAACACGCTTTTTGTTTTAACAACGGGAATTAATTTTAAATTAATTTCGGCCACTTCTGTGTTTTGAATTTGGAAAAATGGATTCCATATTTGGAATCAGTATGTTCAAATTATATAAATAGGAAACTTTTATTTTTAGACATTTTGGATAATTACTTCGGTAAATATTTTATTTACCATGGTTAAAGGGTAAATCCGGTAAACAAGGGTTAAACAAATAATATTATAATAATACTAAATTACCCTAAAACGTTTCTTAACCCTATTGGTTGATACATGGTCTACCATGGGCATCTTTGGGTCTATTTCGGGACACCATGGATCCACTTGTAAGTGATAATGACACTTTATTTTAATTAAGTTAAAATAAATACAAAAATGACACAAGCATATATCTTTTAGAAAAACAATTGTTACATAGGGTTATATATGTTTTATTTTAGACTATAAATATTAATTAGAAATCTGAAAAAATTTCCTACATAATTATATTTTATTTATAATTTTTAGACAATAAATAAGTTAATTTATTTATGAACACAATGGTGATGCAGTAATTACCATAATAGTGAAAAATTAGAATAATTGATATTATAAATCCCCAAATAAATATAATTTGATACTTTTATTGAATTACACTAATTTTATAGGGGTACATGACATATTAGGATTCAGTTAATTAACTGTTTTCGAAGTAATCATTCTGTTATGTGTTTCAAAAAAATCAACTATTGAATACTGTCAAAATTGACATAAAAGAGTTTTTAAAACAAATATTATATTATTAATTGATATTAAATTCCTAAAAATATAAGGTACGACCAAGAGACTTATATCATGATAGTTATATCATTAATGGACAATTTTTGGGTCTATTGGATGTATATATTAAGTTTATTAACTATATAATATAAAAATACAAAGTGACATCGTAAATGTCAAACTAATTAACTAAGAGTTAAAACTAAAAGATAAGGTTAATATAGTGACCCAAACCTGTCTAAATTATATTGGATGAATGTTTTTCAACCTATCACCAACTTAACCTTTGAATAATAAAATTTTGAGCTATTAGAAACCGAATATGAATTTATTATAAATTAATATTTATAGCTTTTCCAAAGGTGCCCCTCACCCCTCTTATAAAAGGGCACTCCTCCTTATAATTTATTCACACCTCCAAAGCCTTTTGGTTCAGCCAAACCCTGCCCAAATACTCTCTCAACTTCCCTCACTACATCCTAGAGGCCTTAGTTTGATCAGAAAGCCAACCTAAGGAGCCCTTTTGATCAAATCAAAAGGAAGAACCCGAAGAAGAGGTAATGTTTTCACCACCCCTTTTCAAGTTCCTTTCTTCTTCCACTTATTCTTTCTTGGTTATTAATATTATAAAATAGTAACTCCAGTATAATATATATACTGTGATGTTTTTATAAATATGGTACAACCATATTCAGTATTCTATCCATCCTTTGAATAACATGTCGCCATACGTGCGTACGTACGGCTTACCGTCTCCACGTCGTGGTGTAATTGTTATTCAATATATTATTATTTAGATGGGTATAATAATGATGTGTAACTCTTGTAAAAAATAAATATAACATGATAATGATTCTGTATATATGATATACCATCCAATTATATATTATTTTAATATCAAAATAATGATATTGTCGCTCGTGCGTACGTACGGACTACCGTCTCCACGAACGCGATGAGATTCATTCTCCATCATATCCATTCAAGTATAAATATAATTTGATGATTAAAAAATAGTATCTAAGGACTTGATATCATTCTGGATATGAATAATATACATCCCATTAATAACTATTATGGCTCACATAACAAAGAATATAAAGTAAAATGAACCCGTTAAAACCCGAAATGACGATAATTCTAAGATATTATTATCAAATCAATGTTAAAAGATCATATATGATATCATATTAAAGTAAATGATTCTTGTATAATTCAAGAACAATTATTTAAACATTATACATGAGGTTAACCTATCGTCGACCAAGGAAAAAGTACAAAGTAAGGGGTTTCTAATCTCACTTTTAATTTCGTGAGATTTCCATTATTCACCACTTATTTATTGCATGTGGTGTGTGTACTGCCCATGATTGTATTCATTGTGTAATATACTATAATTTATGGATATTTACATCATCATTGTATGATCCTTATTTCATGGGTGTATTTTCGTAAGTTACCAAATTGATAAGGGATTTTGATATTTCAATTTCCACTCATTCGGCTTTACGCATACTTCATTGATTATTTTACTCCAAGATTATGTGTGGAATTACTATTCATTTTCTTATGTCATATTTTCCACTCTCCTTTATGTGGATATACTTTTGATACACATAATCACTCCATTGATAAATTCACAAGTGATCGGTATGAACTTGATAAGAGTAATTTTAACTCAATCTCCATTTGTTGAGTTAAATATCCAATTCATTGGTGTTTTTTTACAAGAATATGTGTGAATGTCATCTGATTGATTTACACTAAATATCCAATCATATTGAGTGTATTTATATTTTTCACACATAATTATGTCATTGATTTATTCTAAACCTAAGGATACAACCTTTATGAGAGATTTCATCTCAATTTAAATTCCATTAAGACATCTTTGTTGTTATACACCAAATCACTTTTATGTGGTGTATATAATGTACTTTGACATAGTATATCATGAATCCCTTTATTCTCATGATATTACAAAGTTTTGATTACCTCAATTATTTGTATTCAAGTGTCGCTCTTTTGGGTAGAATCTATAGCTAAAATACCATTTTTAAATGTTTTAAAGAATTATTCTTCTAAATCTTGCTCATTAATGTCCATGTTTTAAAAATGGTTTTAAGGATTTATTTATATGGACATTAATTTTTTAAAATTAAAGCTCCTTTTAAATGTTTCAAAGTGGTATGGGACACTTTGATTCAACAATCTATTATTTAACGGCTTCTTGAAAAATAGTGTGACTTTTAAATGTTTTCAAGAAAAGGGGGATATTTATCTCAAATAGTTTTGATGGTTAATTTCATCTATGTCAATATCATTCATTATTATCGATTGAGTTACAATACAATCTTCCATATTGTATCTAATGAGTTATGTTTGACTGTGGATGTGCTATTTTTTTATACCATTCATGGTTTGTGGTTAATGTATTGACATTTCGTATGCCAGTTTTAATACAATTGTTTATGTTATGTTTAAACATGTCCATATGAGGAATGCATTGGACTTAATAAGTGACGGGTGGAGCCTGCTATAGCTCCTCGATGCATCGGTAGGTCTCATGAGACAAACTAGTGTCTTGGCACAAGGCCTTGGAAAAATCTTATTTGTAGTCTTGGCACGAGGCCTTGGCTAGGTGGTTATGATCGTCTGGCATTATGCATTCCATCATTATGAAAGTGGTTATTGATATTGAATGGGATTGTTCGACTAGTAGAATATCCATTTGAGTAAGTAAATGGCATTATTTTATTTTATCATTGCCATTTTATGCTGAAGTTCAAGTTTAAAAGGATTTTGTTTTAGTTATAAACTGCCTTAAGTGTTTATGCGTATCTATGAAAGCTTCTGCTATAATGCTATCCTTACTGAGCATCTAAGATCACCCCTTTAAAGGTTTTATTTTTCCCAGGATTATGAAGAAGTAATTTATGAATGACCTGCAGGGATAGTATGAGGGGATATGAAGGCAAGATGTTTTTTTATGATGTAATGTAATACTTTTTGGATGTATCTAGTTATTCCAAGGCTACTAAACTAATCGGTCTTTCGAGACTTGATATTTCTTGTGATCATGCCAATGTTATGTAATAATGCACCGACTCTGGGTAACTAGGGTCGGGGTGTTACAATGGGTCTTATCTAACCTATAATAACGTTATGGGGTTCACTAATCCTTTCATATAAGAAGGTGTCTAGTACACATATATTCTGAATGTATTACTGAAAACTGAACAAACTTATGAAGAAGAAAAAATATCCACTTCCTTATATAGATGACTTCATTGACTAGCTCTGAGGATCAAGAGTTTTCTATAAAATTGAGCTAAGGTCTGGCTAAAAATAGGTTCAATTGAGGGCATTAGACAAACCACATAAAATTTTCTAATGTAGGTAAGTCTTGTAAAAGTATCTGGTCATGTCGTTTATCTTGAAGTATATGCCAAAAATCATCATGGATTTGATGAATTAGGTGTCCCACTAGTATCTTAATTATTGTGGTGGTCTTCATCGATAAAATATTAGTTTATTTGTGCACCATAAAAGACCATTCCAACCATCTTTATATTATGTTAACTACACTAAGAGAGAAATAGATATACAAAAATAATAGTAAACACCCACTATAAAAAAAGTGTCAGTTACAAATAGAAAATTTCTGACAGATAATATATATGTTGGTAAATATGATTAATTCCAACAGATATTAAATCATGTAGATATTGGTTATAGATACCAACAATTATTTTTAGTAATAGAAATATCTGTTAATATTAGTTGTTCAATACCAACAAATATTTTACCAACATTCAAATCTGTTTTCTTATCATAATAATATCCACAATTCATTTTTCGATAACTGAATCTGTTGTTATTAGTTATTATTACTAATAAATTTTTTTCCATTAAAAACATACATTACCACTAAATTATTCAATAACATAAAATATTTAACCAAAAATTGATTATATAGATATATATTTTACACATTACAAGCATATAATTTTGATAAAAAAAATATAGTTAATTAAAATATCCATAATATAGTAATATTTATTGGTATATATTGATACATACATATGTAATCCTTATACAATATAATATTTATATAAATTCCTAACTTTTTTCATTATTTATATATAAATAAATAATTAAATTATAAAATATGAAAGAAAAATCCTAATATTTCCCAAAAGGACACCCCACCCTGTCCCACCATCCCACCCACCACCCTTCGTCGATCCTCACGACCTCACTCCCCCAACCCTACATATCTATTCCCTACGACCAGTGTTACCCGCTTCCAGCAATCCCCACGGACATCATTTACTATGGACGATGTTCCCCACACCCAGCATTCCTCGTGGATGGTTTTCCCTCCAGATAGCATTTGTTGCAAACCTCAGAAGAACCCCTTCACTATTCCTAGACAACATCACCCACATACATCATCGCGCGAACCCCACCATGTTCCTGAACAACTTCCTCATAAGAAATACATGATTTTTAGTTGTCTTTGGGGTGACTCCGAGTGGCGATGAAGCCGGTCTAACAACACTGGATACTGGTTGGGGCTATGGTGCTCGACGGTGTTTGCGGCATTCGGTGGCAACGGTGTTGCTGGGGGTCTGCATTCGATGTGTCATCCATGGTGTTGGATTGCTGACTTTATCGGTGGATTTTAATTCGAAGTTGGAGGTTCCAGTTTTCACCCACTGTTCTGCTATATCTATTCTTTTGTTACAATGAATCTTTTTGTGTAATTGAATCATTATTTTAGGTCCTTGAATCGATGGTAGTGGAACACTCTACTTGAATGACAAATCACTGTGATACACTATTTTAGTAACGCAATTAGTTCTTGCAAAACGAAATAGTGGAATGTTTTCACCAGTATCAATGATTCATTTATTAGCAGCAATGTTATACATCTTAATAACTATTCAATTATAATTTTTCATGCATTTCTTTGCAGATCCTGCAATTGTTACTACAAAATTGAATGCTAAAAAATTAATGTTCAATCCTTGCACTCCATTTGAGGAAATTTTCAAATCCAGGTGATTTATTCTATAAAAATTCCATACTTGTATACATTATAGATACCATCTATTTTGTTATTCCTGTTCTTCAGATTTAGTTCAATGATAGATGTAACGTCCCGACCTAGATCACCACTAAATTAGAGGCCAGACCAGTCGCCAGATGACCTCAAATGCACCTCCCCGTACGCCAGAGGCTGCCGACTAGCAGTGAGGGTCTAAGGATAGTCAGTGGGGAGTCTATACCATAATTATAGTGTTCAAAAATAGACAATGGAAATAAATAGTGGAAAAGGTATAATTAATGATTATGCAGCGGAAAGTAGATTTTATAAATCTCATACAAAACAAATTTCCAACGCCAAATTATACAGCGGATGCATGCATGACATGCTAATGATACAAAAGTATAAAATAGTGAACAAAACAGCATGCATTACATTTCAATTCATAAATAAATAAATAACGACTCAACGCCCCTAGGGCGATCTCTTCAAGCATAACGAGCCTCCGCTCGATCCTATGCCCCTAACTCCCAAGTAAATGCAAACAGTATAGTCCTGCAACCAAATAGAATCTACTCAGGTACCCAGTGCAATGGCGGCCCGAGTAGGGTGTGAGATATAAATCTCAATAGGCCGGGACCACCAGTGTCTACCCCAAACTAGACATTTAATAAATAACTTATAACATGTGAAAGCATGCATAAATTATGTAAATGGTACAATGTAACTATATACCCAAGTACCTACTTCAGCCCACATCTAGTGTCTGAACCTCCATTATACATTTTCATAAATACTCAATATTCATTACATAATCATTCATCGGTTATTAATTATTCCAATCTTAATAAATTATGAAGGTCTTGAGATTTGGCCTACACCCAACATCTCCCATATAAGTCACTCACCACAGATGTCTCTAAAGACCATCTAAGTAATCAATGTAAAGACTAATTCCAAGATTGGGCTTTTGCTTGGATAACGCATCATAAGTTATTCAATTCATCCTTTCATATACGATGTTTGATCCCGCCCAGTAAAATTGGTTCACCCAATTCATAAATAAGTCTGAAAACTTCCTCATAAACAATTCAAAAATCATCATGTCTCAACAGCCTTCATTAACCATTAACTCATTTCATGCACGAACAATTGCACCCACAGTCCAATGTTAATTAATGGGTGTAGAACATCATGTCTAGCACTCTCGTGAATATTGGGAGCATCAGTACTTGTCTCAAAACCCATGGGTATTTGGAGCATCAGTCACTGACCCTTAAAAGAATATTTGCTTGCAAGCTGGGTGTAGAACGCCATGTCTAGCACACCGTGAGTATTTGGAGCTTTAGTCATTGTCTCGCAACCCATTAATCAATCATACGTATATATTTATCGTCGGTGTAGAACACCATGTCTATCACCCTGTGAGTATTTGGAGCTTCAGTCCTTGTCTCACAACCCGTTTATCAATCATACATATATATTTGTCGCTGGTGTAGAACACCATGTCTAACACCCCAAAACCATCCATTAATTAATTCATAAATTAATTAATTCAATCCGTTAATTAATTCAATAACTAATTAACAACATAAATCAACCGTGAAAAGTCAACCCTTAATTAACCATTCAACATATCAATAGTAAATAATTAATTAACAATTAATTGTTTTTAGCAATCCAAATAATTAGTTAACTCAAAATTTAATTATCCAAATTCGTTAACAAGTCTGAACCCATCCACTCAAACAGTGATTCGTCCAGGACTATAACAATTTACATGCACGTCATAATCATCAAAAAATATGCTGAACAAGCCTGTATATTTAGCATCCATCTCACAAATCATCTCATAATATAGAACAACTCCATCCAAGACAAAATAATTCATGGAAATCTAACAAGTATCAAAAAGTACCCTTGGCCAACAGTCGTAACAAACAATCAATTCACAATCTTAATTTAATGCATGAAAATTAATTAATTAAAAAATTAATTAATTTAATATTATCTCTTAAAACAATCAAAAAGTAATTAGCCATTTATCATTTAACATGTAATAATTAATCCATCCATTAATTATTACCAATTTCCAATTTATACTTTTGAAAATGTCAAATATTCAATATTCCCAATCATCATTAAAAGCCACATATTTTATTCCAACTCATGACTTGATAATTAATTCTACAATTAATTACCCTATTATAAATTCTGCCCATTCAAATCATTTAACTGTTTAATCATATCACTATAACCAAATTAGCCAAACATGCTTAAAAACAACACAAGTTGAAGACCTCATTTATCTCACATAGGAGACATCATTTAATAACTTCAAAAGTGTCATGCATCGACATATCATAATCAAGGAAACTTACATTCTCAATTTATTTAATGAAGCTATAATTCTTAAAATAATGTGTTATGTATTTGAGACCCTACCTCAGGGTGGCACCATTTTAAATCCAAAGTGCTTTAATGTACTTGGTAGCAACCAGTCCAGAACTTGTCCGTAATCACATGTGCGCACACATTTATATATATATATATATATATATATATATATATCTGTGCACATTGTCTACATTGAGCAATAAAAATTAAATATATTAAACTGTTAACCAGAATCAATGTTTTAATGAACAACTCACCTCTATCTTGTTACCAGTAACTCATAAAAAAATAACAGGCCTTAATATAACCAGTGTGAAGCCAAACCATGGGTTTAGAAACTTACCCAAACCAACGACAGTTATAAAAATAGAGACCATCCACCACTCCCTTGGTAGCAGATGTCAGATTATGGATTAATGGGTCCCGAGTCAACATTCATACATCCTAAAAAATAGAGGAAAGTAATGATTGGATTTAACCCGAACCTTTGGGTTTTAGCTGAGAAAACAAGACGAGAGAGAGGAGTCAAATGATCGACATGAATCACAAGTTATACACAGACTGACTCACCTTGGTGAGGTGGACATGATTCGTGAAGAGTTCAAAGGTAATCCTCACATGCAAAGTGGTGTCCATGAGAGGGGTGGTGCGCCTCTAGGTATTGCCTGGAGGGGGGTTGCGCCATGGAGGTCGCACGCTGCAGGAGCTCTACCTCGGTGTCACGTGCCTCGTGGTCGCACTGTGGGAAGGAGCTCATGCCGAGAAGGGATCTTGAAGGAGGGAGTAAGGGGCCACATCATGGGGTGTGCTGCTGCGTGCATGTTGCACCTTTTGCGTAGGGAGGAAGAAGAGGGGAATTCTATTCCCTTTATTTTCTTTTTCAAACCCCTAAATTAATTTCCATTAATAATTGTTATTATTAAACTCTTAAAACCCAATAATAATACTACCATTAATGTTATAATAATAATAATAAAAGATAATAATAATACTCATTTTATTATTATTATTATAAATATTAAACACTTATCTAAAAAGTAAAAAACTCCCCAATTAATTCTTCTTAAAGGAAACATTTCATTTGAGAAAATCAAACTCCTCTTTACTCAATAATTAAATTAAAATCTCTTTGACTTCAAAGTAAAAAAATAACAATTCCTTTCCCACAATTAATAAAATTAGTTTTCCTTGAATTTAATTAATTAACAAAATAATAATAATAATAATAAAATCATCATTATAATTATTATTTTTAAAACATTCATTTTTTAAAAAATTCCATAAAAACTCCCCAATTCATTACTATTATTATTTATAATAATAATGTTCATAACGATCAATAATTATGACACTTGTAAAACCATAATAATAAAAATATAATTTTTATTACTCACACCTTTGATATAACCCAAAAAATATATTAAATAACCACACTCCTTCATTAAATTTGAAACTACTTATTTAATTAAATGTTTCATCAAGATACCCAACAACCTCATTAAATTCACCTAAATATTACACCCTATTAAATAAAAACAGAACTTTGACAAACCCCATAATTAAATTACATTAAAAGTAATAATAAAATGCCCATTTTAATTATATCCAACCTCATTATTTAAATCCACAGTAATTATCCAATTCATTTTTAAACTTCATTTATTATTATTGTAATAAATGTTTCGTAATTTATTATAAAACTCCATATTTATAATTAAATTATTATAACATTTATTTAACTAGGTATCCACAAAAATAATAATAACATCACTATTATTATTATTCAAAATTTCATTTATTTAAAAACACAAACCCCCAATTTATTACAATATTATTTATATGATAAAAACTCGAACCCATAACCCCTCATTTAATTAAAAGTTACTTTGAGAAGCTCAAACGACACATTTAATTCTAATAAAAGATACACTCATTTAACAAGAAATTAAAATCTCAAAGTATCTGTAAAGTCCCGTAAAAATCAAGGAAATTTTTTTCTTTATATTCTTGGGAATTTTACAAGAATGCAGTTTCTGACAGCACCTAATTCAGAGGCCTGGTGTGCCTGGAATCATATTCCAAAGTTTAGCTCGAGTACATTCAGTGAACGAACGAGCGGGTTTTCCTAATTCTTGAACCGGTGCTCGAAATCGAAATCCAAAGACATAGATGGAATCACAACGCCATTAATTGCTTATAAACACCTTTTCCGGAGTTGAATTTGCTCAGGTGTGGTTTTTTAAATTTTGGGGGTAAATAAAGGAATAAAATAAAAGTGGTGAAACCAATTTTATTTTATTTTTGTTTAACCAAAGATATGTGGATGAAGTGGGACCCACAATATCCTACCCACTAGGTAGGATAATTTTGAGGTGGGACCCACACGAGCCCCACCATTTCTTTTCTTCCTAAACCCCCACCTTAAATAAGGTAACACACCCGCACCCCCATTAATTGGAAGTCCACCCTTGCGTTTATCTGTTTATGAAACACCTCTATTAATTGGGTGGTTTAAACATTGCAAATAAATTCAATTAATTGATTGATTCGTTTTTGAATTTCAAAATGCTTTTCTTAAGAAATAAAATAAGACAAACTCATATTTTATTAGAGTGGTTGGGTTGTGAGAGGATTGGGGATAATTCGCTCAAGTTCTCTAAGTTCTTCTTCCTCGAAGAAGAACACGAAGAACGCGAAGAACGCCGAACTCCGATGATGGATGGTTGTGAGAGATGCCTTCCTTGGAGATGGACGATCTGACACTCACAGTTTCGTTCCTCCTTCCCACATCAAAGGAAGGGAGACATCGTTCCTCCGCGACGGGATGATCCGCCTTCTTTCCGCGACGTCCCTTTCCGCGACAACCTCGTTCGACGACTACGCTCGAGGTAAGGGTTTATTTTAATTGTTTGTTCAGGATTACTTCCATCGTTTTCTTCTTTTTAATTTGAGCCCCCTGATATCGCAATAAAGGAAGGAGGTCGGACTGCACGAACACAGCAGACCCTCCTCACCCATGTTTGTTTGATTTTTTTGCAGAACGCGAGAGGCGGCGCGATGTCGATGCACCGCGCGGAAGCTATGAGTTCGGGCGAAGAAGCGCGGTGTCGTCGTTCCATGCTGTTGAAGTCGAACAAGCCGTGGCGCCGTTGCACTCTGCCGGAGAACCTGGAGGAGACCGCAGCCGGAGCGGGGTCGCGGTGCCGTTGTACCGCGCCGGACGGACCAAGGCCATGGCCTATGGCCGCGGAGGAGCAGGAGGCAGCGGCAGGCTTCCGGCCGCTGGCGTCGGAGCAGGGGGACGAGACTGCCCCGGTCCCGTGGAGACAGGATCCGGCCGACCGGTGCGGGCCGGCCAGTCAGATGGAAAAGCCGGGGGTCGTAACCCCCAGCTGGCCAGCAGGAGTGGCCCCCCTCATGGTGGCCATGGTTTCATATAGGGGGGGGGGGGGTGGCAGCGCGCTCTCCGCCCCCAAACGCTCGGCCATTTCGGCCAAGCCACCTAGCCAGCGCCAGCGCGCTGGGCCAAGCCGCTAGGCCGGGCCGTGCCCATGTCGGGCCGGGCCGACCCGGGGGGGGGGGGTATCGGGCCGGATCGGTCCGCGCCCAAAACACACACTTCCGGACCTCTTTCAGTCTTCTTCCCATAACTTGGTCTACGAACATCCGATCGACGCACCGTTAGCTGTGATACGATCTTTCAAACAAGACGGTCGTTTCGGTATATTACACACAATGTTTCAGAGAACTTTGGGTTCAGCAGGGTTGGTTCGTACACGAAACCAACCAGGTCCTCGGAGCAGAAACGCTTATAACATGAGCTCCAGACGTCCGATTGATGTGCCGTCAACTTTAATGGATTCATCTTAGTGAGACGGACCATTTGGCTTACTCCGCCCGAGGTTTGGACACAATTTGAGTATGGTCGGGTTGGTTTTGACTTAAAAACCAATTGGGCCCCTAGAATAAAAAAGCCAATAACACTCAGACCGGGTGTCCGATTGACGTGCCGTCTGTGACATTGAGTTCCTGTTGTCGATATGAAACTTTTGGATACATAAACGTAGGACTACATACGTTTCCATTGATGTATCAGCACCTCATCTCGTGGAGAAGACCCTCCCGAACGAGTCTGATGTGTGCGTGAACCCCAGTGTTGGATGCGACTGTGACGACGATGACGACTGTACAGAAATCCTCCATGGATTCGACAGCGACGACTATAACACTCAGCAATCCTACGTGAATTAGTGTTACTGATCCTATGTGGGAAAAATCCACTGCGGGTTAGCGCTCAGCGGTCCTGTGTGGGCCTGTGCCTACAGATCCTGTGTGGGTCTGATCCTGTGTGGGTCATTGTGGGGGTTAGTACATATAGATCCTTTGTGGGTCATTTCGGGGGTTAGTACCTATCAATCCTTTGTGGGTCATTGCGGGGGTTAGTATCTATCGATCCTGTATGGGTTCGACGGATTAGATGAATCAGTGGCTACATCTGATCATCTCTGTTGTCATACGAAGAAGTATACCTTTGTGAGTTGTATCTTGATTTGCTTTCCTACGTGGATTGTGTTGTGATATCCTGTGTGTACATGATCGAATTTGGTCTCGGATGTTGGAGCCATACTAGAATTGAATACTTAGGTATATGTATGGGCATAAAGCTAAGTAGTGTCGGATGTTACTTCGTGATTGTATCTTCCCATTTTGGACTATCCTTTGTGGATTCTGGGATGCCTTCGGGGGTCTCGGGGTCCCTACTGAGTAGCTTATACTCACTCCTGCACGGGCTATGCCCGCACTACATTGTGTTGTTTGCAGATGACGGACAACACTGGTCGTGTTGAGGCTTGTGGGGAGAGACTGTACCTGGAGGTGGACCACTTGGCGGGACATACACGGAGCGGATGGATGGACCCGAGGAGATGTGGAGGCTATCTGTACCCACCCTTCAGGTGGGACTTCTAGTGGACGGCTCGACGTTTCAGCTTTACTTTTTTAGTTGTTATAATTTCTTTCCAGTTGTACTTTACTTTCAGTTTGGGTTTGTATTCTGGCCCATTTAATTTCCGCACTTACTTGTACTCAGTTTACTTAATGT
This sequence comes from Viscum album, assembly GCA_963277665.1. Classification (NCBI taxonomy): domain Eukaryota; kingdom Viridiplantae; phylum Streptophyta; class Magnoliopsida; order Santalales; family Viscaceae; genus Viscum; species Viscum album. The sequence continues at coordinate 1,126,850,081 of OY728128.1, read as the reverse complement.
TTACTTCTACTGGCTTACTCTGTGGTGTTTGTTTACTTTTAAAGGCAATGTCTTCCCTTTTTGTTGGGATTTACGCCTTGGTGCTAGTCGCCAACCCCTGGCCTATAGAAGGCGTGCTTGGGGTAGTCACGGCATGGGCCTCGAGGACATGTCTTGAAAAATTGGTCACGACTCCATTTGGGTGATTGTCGACCGACTCACCATGTCGGCTCACTTCTTACCCATCAGAGAGTAGGGATCAGTGCAGAGCTTGGTACATCTCTATGTTCAGGAGATTGTACGGCTTCATGGTGTGCCATCATCTATCGTCTCCGTTCGAGATGCTCGCTTTACTTCCTGGCTTTGGAAGGGGTTATAGGAGGCATTCGGGACGCAGCTACGTTTGAGTACCGCCTTTCAACCTCAGACATATGGTCAGATGGAGAGGAACATTCAGACTCTCGAGGACATGCTCCACGCATGTGTCCTCGACTTTGGTCACATCTGGGAGGACCACCTACCCTTGGTGGAGTTTGCGTACAACAATAGCTACCACTCCACAATCGGGATGGCACCATATGAGGCATTGTACGGCTGACCTTGTAGATATATTCTGTGCTAGACAGACCATGGGGAGTCAGCACTTGTGGGAACGGAGATAGTCCAGGCCATGACGGAGAAGGTACAGGTCATCCATGAGCGCATGAGGACAGCTCAGAGTTGGCAGAAGTCTTATGATGATAGGAGGCGGAGGCCACTGGAGTTCGAAGATGGCGACCGCGTCTTCTTGCGGTTCTCACCTTGATGTGGAATACAGAGATTTGGCCGAGGCGGCTTATTGTCTGCACACTTCATCGGACCATTCTAGGTCCTCAGCAGGATTGGATAGGTGGCTTATCTCCTAGCTCTACCACCTCAGTTGCACCGGGTGCACGACATCTTCCACATATCCCGGCTGAGGAGATACGTGCACGACCCGACACATATCATTGACCATGGGGAGCTGTATGTTGATGATGGGGCGACATTTGCGGAGGTCCCAGTGTAGATTGAGGATCGACATGAGCGGGTCCTATGTGGATGGTCGATTCCCCTAGTGCGCATGATATGGAAGCACGAGAACCTCCAGGAGAGTACTTGGGAGTGGGAGGCTCAGATGTGTGCTCAGTACCCACATTTGTTTACCTAGTTTATGATGTGTCTTTATGGGGATGTAAAGCCCTGAGGAGGGAGTGATGTAAAGACTTGTAAAATTCAAGGAAATTTTTTTCTTAATTTTCTTGGGAATTTTACAATAACGCAGTTTCTAATGGCACCTGATTCTGAGGCCCGGTGTCCCTAGAATCATTTTCCAAAGTTTATCTCGGGTATGTTTAGTGAATGAACGAGCGGGTTTTCCTATTTTTTGAACCGGTGCTCGGAATCAAAATTCGAGGACACCAATGGAATCGCAGTGCCAGTAATTTCATAGAAAAAACTTTTCCAGAGTTGCGTTTTCTCAGGTGTGGTTTTTTAAATATTTGGGGTTAAGTAAAGGAATAAAATAAAAGTGGTGGAACCAATTTTATTTTATTCTTGTTTACCCTAAGCTAAGTGGATGAAGTGGGACCCATAATATCCTACCCACTAGGTAGAATAATTGTTAGGTGGGACCAACACGAGCCTCACTGTTTCTTTTCTTCCTAAACCCCCTCCTTAAATAAGGTAACACACCCACACCCTCATTAATTGGAATTCAACCCTTCCGTTTATCTGTTTATGAAATGACTCTATTAATTGGGCGGTTTAAATGTTGCAATTAAATTCAAATAATTGTTTGATTCGTTTTTGAATTTAAAAATGCTTGTCTTGTGAAATAAAATAAGTCAAACTCTTATTTTATTCGAGTGGTTGGGCTGTGAGAGGATTGGGGAGAATTCGCTCAGGTTCTTGAAGTTATTCTTCCTCGACGAAGAACGTGAAGAACGCGAAGAACGCCGACCTCCGACGATGGACGACGGTGAGAGACGCCTTCTTTGGAGATCGATGATCCGACGCTCACCTTTTTGTTCCTCCTTGCCACATAAAAGGAAGAGAGAAATTGTTCCTCTGCAACATGACGATCTTCCATTTTTCCACGATGTCCCTTTCTACGAAAACCTCGTTCGAAGACTACGCTCGAGGTAGGGTTTTATTTTAATTGTTTGTTCATGATTACTTCCGTCATTTTCTTCTTTTTAATTTTAGCTTTCTGATATCGCAATAATGGAAGGAGGTCGAACCACACGAACATGACTGACCCTACCTCCCCTTGTTTGTTTGATTTTGTTTGCGGCACGTGTGAGGCGGCGCGGGGCCGTTGCACCGCGCGGAAGCTATGAGTTCCGGCGAAGAAGCGCGGCGCTGTCGCGCCGTGCCGTTGAAGTCAAACAAGTCGGGGCGCCATCGCGCAACGCTGGAGAACGTGGAGGAGACCTCGGCCAGAGCGGGGCTGCGGAGGAGGGGCACAGTGCCATCGCGGCACGCCGAACAGACCAAGGCCACGACCTTTGGCTGCGGCGAAGTAGGAGGCGGCGGCCGGCTTCCGACCACTGGCGTCAGAGCAGGGGGACGGGACCGCCCCGGTCCCGTGGCGGCAACAGCCGGCAGGCCGGTGTGGGCCGGCCGGTCAGAGGGAAATGCTGAGGGTCGTAACCCCGGCTGGCTAGCAGAAGCGGCACCCCTCATTGGGGCCGCAGTTTCACATGGGGGGGGGGGCAGCGCACCCCCCACCCTCAAACGCTCAGATGTTTCGGCTGAGCCACCTGGCTAGCACCAGCGCACCGGGACGAGCCGCCAGGCCGGGCCAGATTCAGACCAGGGTCAGGTCGACCTGGTTTGGGCCGACCCAGGGGGGGGTCTTGGGCCGGATCGGTTCAGGCCCGAAACACCCACTTCCGGACAACTTTCGGTCTTGTACCCACAAATGGGATATAGACCTACGATCGACGCACCATCAGCTGCAATGTGATCCTTGGATCGAGATAGTCATTATGATATATTACACTCATGGTTTCAGAGAACTTTGGGTTCTGCTTGGTTGGTTCGTACACGAAACCAACCAGGCCCTCGGAGCGGAAACGCTTATAACATGAGCTCCGGACGTTCGATTGACGTGCCGTCGACTTTGATGGATTCCTCTTAGTGAGACGGACCTTTTGGCTTACTTCGCTCGAGGATTCGATGTAGTTGGAGTACGGTCAGTTTGGTTTTGACTTAAAAACCAACCGGGGCCCTGGGACGAAAAATCCAATAACTCTCAGACCCGGCGTCCGATTGACGCGCCGTCTGTGACGTTGAGTTCCTGTTGTCGATACAGAAATTTTGGATATATCAACTTTGGACTACGTGTCATTTGATGTATAATCCCCTAGGCTCGTAGAGCGGACCCTCCCGAATGAGCGTGCTGTGTGCGGGAACCCTAGAGCTGGCTGCGACTGCGATGACGATGACGACTGTACAGAAATCCTCCGTGGATTCAATGATGATGACTACAGCACTCAGCGATCCTACAGGGATCAGTGCTACCGATCCTGTGTGGGTCAGATCCTATGTGGGTATACGCTTAGCAGTCCTATGTGGGCCAACGCCTACAGATCCTGTGTGGGTCATTGTGGAGGTTAGTACCTATCGATCCTTTGTGGGTCATTCCGGGGTTTAGTACCTATCGATCCTATGTGGGTCAGACGGCTTAGATGAATCAGTGGCTACATCTGATCATCTCTATCATCATACAAAGAAGTATACCTGTGTGAGATGAATCTTGATTTTCTTTCCTACGTGGATTGTGTTGTGCTATCATGTGTGGACGTGATCGAATTTGGGCTCAGATGCTGGAACCAAACTGGAATTGATGACTTAGGTATATGTATGGGCATATACATAAGTAGTGTCGGATGTTACTTCGTGATTGTATCTTTCCTTTTTGGACTATCCTTTGTGGATTCTGGGAGACCTTCGGGGGTCTCGGGGTCCCTACTGAGTAGCTTATACTCACCCCTGCATGGGTTATGACCGCACTACGTTGTGCTGGTTGCAGACGACAGACAACACTAATCATGTTGAGGCTTGTGGGGCGAGACGGTACCTGGAGGTGGACCACTGGGCGGGACGTACACGGAGCGGACTGCTGGACCCGAGGAGCTGTGGAGGCTATCTTTACCCACCCTTCAGGTTGGACATCTAGTGGACGGCTCGACGTTGCAGCTTTACTTTTTCAGTTGTTGTACTTTCTTTCCAGTTGTACTTTACTTTCAGTTTGGGTTTCTATTTTGGACCATTTACTTTCCACACTTACTTGTACTCAGTTTACTTAGTGTTTACTTCTGCTGGCTTACTCTGCGGTGTTTGTTTACTTTTAAAGGTAATGCCTTCCCTTTTTGTTGGGATTTACAACTTGGTGCTAGTCGCCAACCCCTGGCCTATGGAAGGCGGGCATGGGGTTGTCAGGGCACGGGCCCCGAGGACGGGTTGTGACAGTATCAAAATAATTTAGGACTCCTTAATAATAACAATGACATTATTTTTATTAGCACAACACTCCATTTAATAAAAATGGTCCTTTAATAATTCTGAAACACTTCATTTAAATAAAACGATTCTTTGATAAACCCAAAAGCCATGTCAATACCTTCAACTACCATTTAATTAATTCTTTAATATTCAATAAATCTCACAACCACAAAAATAGTAATAATAACTTCATTATTATTATTATTATTATTAAAACATTATTTTAATTAATCTAAAACTCTCGTATAATCACATTTAATAAAAATAATAATAATAATTTATTAAATAAGATAAATTGCACAGGTTGGACCACAACCATGCACTGCCCTTGCAGATCCATTAAAGTGGATTTTTCTGGATTTGGTACGCCTAAGACTCATTGGGACACCCGCTAAAATTTATCGGGTAGTTACGCAATTCCATTAATGACACCATTAGGTGTTCCAACACTCATAATAAAATTCTAGAGCTCTGTTTAAAAAAAAATAACCGTTGATAAATCAAATTCTTTTTTGAAAACATTCGTATTTTAACCCAGTTCATAAACACAAGGCTTTACAATATACCCACCTTAAAAACTTATCGTCTTCGAGAAGCCATCGGGAACCACTACTAAATCAACAGAACTACCAAGGCCATTTAATAAGATCAGTCAAAAATTACTGGACAACTCCATTCTAAAAGTTCGACATCACCTGCTGACACATTTATCAAGAATGATGCAACAATACCCAGCTTAAGATTTTCTGTGACGTCTCATGAAAAGATTATCCGCTCACCAGCGCGTGTTTTAGAAAACATTAATGCATGTGTGTGACATTTCTCGAACCATGTTTACCACATCAAAAATTGATCATAAAAATCCTTAACATAAACCAATCGGCATTCCAAAACAACTGAGTCCCAAGAAGTCCTCCCGAGTAGTGGGACAAACTTATTTTACTAGCCTAGAACATTCTATGGGTACTACCTACCATGGGTAGACCCCTTACAAAACATAAACATTAACCCTCTCTCTTTGTCATGAAAAACTAAAATCACATGATTTAAAAACCACATTTTCATCTAGGAATTTGAATTAATTCATTTCAACCTTTTAACATTTGAATGAATTTCAGCATACACACAAGTACATATTCACAACTAGTCACTTGGTTTTCAAAAAAACAACCTATGGAAAAAATAAGCATGTTATCACAAACATACTCTTTAATTATCATTCAAAGTTATTCAAATATAAATAGTAAATTTAGCATCTAAATTCCTTTTACGAAAAAGGAAACCTCCAAAGTTCTCATTTATTCAATCTGGGTTCTTCCAAAAGCATCCCAACAACAGTTCATTGTAATCAAAACTCATCAGTTTTACATTCATAACCATTTGGAAACATAGTATGGTTGTATAAGGTTCGAACACATGGGTGGTTATCTACCAATCGATAAGGCGCCCATACACCTTATCGAAGGAATTTGGCTCCCATTTATCAAAATCAACATTTATTTAACATTTTCTCTTTATCACCCTTTTCACATATCCAAAACATCTCTAACAAGTTATCATAAGAAGTAATACAACAACAAAACATGATAATAACTAAAATAGTATGTAATATTATCACTCAGGCATGTTAAATCTGTTACTGAAACAAGCTATCTAGAGAGGCATGCCAAATCAAGTCAAAACATGACATTTCACCCAAGGAACACATTCCAAATTAGCAAGCATCCTACTAATGAAACTACATGGCATGTTATATGCATGACATGTGATACTCTAAGTGACTAAGATGATGCATGTATGAAACTTCCTTGCCATATCAGGCCAAGACAATTATTTTTCAAAATTCTCAAAATCAATAAACAGCTAAAAATACACCAGTCACTCAAGGTGATATCATAACAACTGTAACCTCTAATAGTACAAAAATCAATTCCCATCCCTAGCCACTTGGTCATTTCTCGTACATGAGGTGATCAGTCTCAAGCACGGCAATTAACCCAAGCACTGACACATTCTGAATCTCATGTCTACCAACCCCAAAACAGAAAGAAAAAGGAAAAGAATGAAAACCTAAGCTCTGATACAACTTTGTAATGTCCCGACCCGGCTCACTACTAAACCGGAGGCCGGACCGGTCACCACATGAACTCAAGTGCGCCTCCCCGTATAGAAGAGGATGCCGACTAGTAGAAAGGGTCTAAGGATAGTCAGTGGTGACACTATACCCTCATATTAGTGTTCAAAAAAAGACAAAGGAAATAAATAGTGCAAATGGTATAATAAATGAATAATCAGCATAAATAAAATTTTATAAATCTTGTTCAATACAAATGGGAAACGCCAAATTATACAACGGATGCATGCATGACATGATAATGATACAAAAGTATAAAATAGTTAATAAAACAACATGCTTTACATTTCAGTGCATAAAAAATAAATAATGACTCAACTCCCCAAAGGTGATCTCCTCGAGCATCCCGAGCCTCCACTTGATCCTGGGCTCCTAACTCCCAAGTAATAGAAAACAGCATAGTCTTGCAACCAAATAGAATCTGCCCAGGTACCCAGTGCAATGGCGGCCCGAGTAGGGTGTGAGATATAAATCTCAATAGGCCAGGACCACTGGTGTCTACCCCAAACTAGACATTTAATAAATAACTTATAACATGTCAATGCATGCATAAAATATGTAAATGGTATAATGTAACTATATACCCATGTACCTGCTTCAGCCCATAGCTGGTGTCTGAACCTGCATTATTCATTTTTCATACATACTCAATATTCATTACATAATCATTCATCAGTTATAAATTATCCTAATCTTAATAAATTATAAAGGTCTTGAGATTTGGCCTATGCCAAACATCTCCCATATAAGTCACTCACCACATCTTTCTCTAAAGACCATCAAATTAATCAAAGTAATGATTAATTCCATGCTTGTGCTTTGGCTTTGATAACACGTCATAATTTATTCAATTCAACCTTTCATATACTAAGTCTGAGTCCGCCCACTAAAAGTGGTTAACCCAGTTCATAAATAAGTATGAAACCTTCCTCATAAACAATTCATAAATCATCATGTCTCAACAGCCTTCATTAACCATTAACTCATTTCATGAATGAACAAATGGACCCACAGTCCAATGTTAATTAGTGGGTGTAGAACATCATGTCTATCACTCTTGTGAGTATTTGGAGCGTCAATCATTGTATCACCACCCATGGGTATTTTAAGCATCAGTCCCTTACCAAAAAAAATTATTTTCTTGCAAGCTGGGTGTAGAACACCATGTTTAGCACCCCATGAGTATTTGGAGCTTCAGTCCTTTTCTCAAAACCCATTTATCAATCATATGCATATATTTATCATTGGTTTAGAACACCATTTCTATACCCCGTGAGTATTTGGAGCATCAGTCCTTGTCTCACAAAGCGTTTATCAATCATACATTTATATTTATCGTTGGTGTAGAACCCCATGTCTAACACCCCAAAACCATCCATTAATTAATTCAGAAATTAATTAATTCAATCCGTTAATTAATTCAACAACTAATTAATGACATAAATAGCCCGTAAAATGTCAACCCTTAATTAACCATTCAAAATCTAAATAGTAAATAATTAATTAACAATTAATTGTTCTTAGTAATCCAAATAAATAGTTAACTCAACATTTAATTATCCAAATTTGTTAACATGTCTGAACCTGTCCACTCAAATAGTGATTTATCTAGGACTTTAACAATTTACATGCACATCATAATCATAACAAAACATACTGAACAAGCCCATATATTTAGCAACCATCTCACGCATCATCTCATAATATATAAAAACTCCATCCAAGACAACATAATGCATGGAAATAAAACAAGTATAAAAAAAGTACCCTTTTCCAATAGTCATAACAAACAATCAATTCACAATATTAATTTAATGAATGAAAATTAATTAATTCAAAAATTAATTAATTTAATATTATCTCTTAAAACAATAAAAAATTAATTAACCATTTAACATTTAACATGTAATAATTAATCCATCCATTAATTATTACCAATTTCCAATTTATTCTTTTTAACGTGTCAAATATTCAATATTCCCAATTATCATTAAAAGCCACAAATTTTATTCCAACTCATGACTTGATAATTAATTCTATAATTAATTACCCTATTATACATTCTGCCCATTCAAATCATTTAACTATTTAATCATATCACTTTAACATAATTAGAAAAAAATACTTAAAAACAACACAAGTTCAAGCCCTCATTTATCTCACGTGGGCGACATCATTTAATAACTTCAAAAGTGTCATGCATTGAAATATCATAATCAAGGAATCTTACATTCTCAATTTATTTAAAGAATCTATAATTCTTAAAATAAAGTGTTAAGTATTTGAGACCCTACCTCGGGGTGGCACCATTTTAAATCTGAATCGCTTTAATGTACTTTGCAACAACCAGTCCAGAAATGGTTTGTAATCGCATGTGCGCACACCTTTATATATATATATTTATATTTATATCTATGTGTGTTGTCAACATTGATCAATGAAAATTACATATATTAAATCGGTAACCAGAATCAAAGTGGTAATGAAAAACGCACCTCTAAATGGTACCAGGAACTCAAAAAAAAATAACATGCCTTAATATAACCGGTGAAAATCCAAACCGTGGGTTTAGAAACTAACCCCAACCAAAGGTGGCAAGAAAAATTGAGACCATCCACCTTGCCCTTGGTGGAAGATGTCAGATTATGGACCAATGGGTCCTGAGACATCATTCTGATATCCCAAAAAATAGAGGAATGTAATGATTGGATTAAACCTGAACCTTTGGGTTTTAGCTAAGAAAATAAGGTGAGAGAGAGGAGTCAAATGATAGATGTGAATCACCAGTTATACACAGATAGACTCACCTTGGAGAGGCTAACAAGATTCATGAAGATCTCGAGGGGAATCGCCGCATGCAATGTGGAGTCCGGGAGAGGGGTGGTGTGCCTCTAGGTATTTCCCAGAGGGGGGTTGCGCCATGGTGGTCGCGGGCTTCAGGAAAGCTGCCCGGGTGTCGTGTGCCTCTTGGTCGCACCACGGGAAGGATCTCACACCGATGAGGGATCTCGAAGGAGGGAGGAAGGGGTTGCATCATGGGGTGTGATGATGCGTGCGTGTTCTACCTTGTGCGTAGGGAGGAAGGAAAGGGGAATTCGATTCCCTTTATTTTCTTTTTCAAACCCCTAAATTAATTTCCATTAATAATTGTTATTATTAAACTATTAAAACCCAATAATAATACTACCATTAATGCAATATTAATAATAATAAAAGATAATAATAATAATAATTTTATTATTATTATTATACATATTAAACACTTATCTAAAAAGTAAAAAACTCCCCAAATAATTCTTCTTAAAGGAAACATTTCATTTGAGAAAATCAAACTCCCCGTTACTCCACAATTAAATTAAAATCTCTTTGACTTCAAAGTAAAAAAAATAATTCCTTTTCCACAATTAATAAAAAAAAATTCAATGAATTTAATTATTTAAAAAATAATAAAAATAATAATAAAATCATCATTATTATTAAAAATTTCATTTTTTAAAATTCCAACAAAAACTCCCCAATTCATTACTATTATTTTTTATAATAATAATGTCCATAATGTTCAATAATTATTACACTCGTAAAACCATAATAATAAAAATATAATTATTATTACTCAAAACTTTGATAAAACCCAACAAATATGTTAAATAACCACACTCCTTCATTAAATTCGAAACTACATATTTAATTAAACATTTCATCGAGATACCCAACAGCATCATTAAATTCACCTAAATATTACACCCCATTAAATAAAAACAGAACTTTGACAAACCCCATAATTTAATTGTATTAAAATAAATAATAAAATGCCCATTTTAATTATGTCCAACAACGGCATTTAAATCCACATTAATTATCCAATTCATTTTTAACCTTCATTTATTATTCTTGTAATAAATGTTTCATAATTAATTATAAAACTCCATATTGATCATTAAATTATTTTAACATTTATTTAACTATGTAACCAAAAAAATAATAAAAACATCATGATTATTATAATTCAAACATTCATTTATTTAAAAACCCAAACCCCTAATATATTACAATATCATTAATATGATAAAAAATACGACCCATAACCCCTCATTTAATTAAAAGTTCTTTTAAGTAGCTCAAAAGCCACATTTAATTCTAATAAATGATACACTCCTTTAACAAGCAATTAAAATCACAAAGTATCAAAATAATTTATGACTCTATAATAATAACAATGAGGTTATTATTATTAGCACATTCCTCCATTTAATAAAAAATAGTCCTTTAATAATTCTGAAAATCTTCATTTAAATATAACGATTCATTGATAAACCCAAAATCCACGTCAATACCTTCAACTGCCATTTAATTAATTCCTTAACATTCAATAAATTTAACAGCCACAATAATAGTAATAATAACTTCATTATTATTATTATTAAAACTTTATTTTAATTAATCCAAAATTCTCATATAATCATATGTAATAATAATAAAAATAATAATTTATTCAATAAGATAAACCACACAGGTTGGACCAGAACCATGCGCTGCCCATGAAGATCCATTAAAGTGGATTTTTCCAGATCTGGTGCACCCGAGACTCATCGGGACACCCGCTAAAATTTATCAGGTAATTACGCCATTCTAGAAATGACACCATTAGGTTTTCTAACACTCAGAATAAAATTCTAGAGCTCATATTAAAAAAAGAACCGTTGATAAATCAAAAAAAATCAAAAAAATTTGTATTTTAACTCGATTCAACTACATGGGACTTTACAATAGAATACAATTTACATAATCAATTTTCTTATATTTGTTTATTAATGATCTTATTCTTTAGGTCAACTCTAGTGTTTTCTTCCCAGCTTATCAAACCGATATCTACCGACATCTACCAACATCTGAATCAATTGTTCGACTCCACAAATATTTCATAAGAACAAAAAAACTCCACTTCATATCAATGAATGTTTAGAGGTATCTACAATGTTCGTGAGATTTTAAATAATTATAGAAAATTAACATTCTTCTATTATTTATCCTTCTATTTTTTTTACAAAAATTAGTTTACTATATCAACTTAAAAATTAATTATCCAAATTGGTCTCTACTACTATAGTAATTAGAAGTATATATATGATTTTACGAAGAAATATATAGTTCTGGAGTTGAGGCTGAAAAATGGTTGTGTACTATTGACTAATGATATCAAAATTTGAAAAATAAAGAGTTTTAAAAGGGTGACACAGGACTTCAGGAGAGTAAACTAACACTTTGTAAGTGTAATCATCACAGGAAAAACCCTTTCTATTCTTGGCCAAAGTCCCCCTCTGGCATCGTTGTGGGAACCCCCTCCATGTTCCTGGCCTGCATCCTCATGTAAAACCCCTCACTGGACCTTGTCGTCCCGCGTTTTCCAAGTCGTTGTACCCGCTCTCGACAACCGTCATCCACAGTGTTTTATACTGATCAAATGAGCTGGAATATTTAGTGATTTGGGATTGTAATATGTAGGTGTTCATAGGTGATTGGTTTTCTTCTATGATATCCTCTTCGCATTTTCATATTGGTTCACGGACAAGATTTGGATTTTGTGGCTATTTTTAATTATATAACATATTTCTCTAAAATAATTGGATATGGTTTTACAAACTAAATTTAGGGTTGTTTTCTACCATGTTTATTCAATAATTATTCTCTATAGAGGTAGAACATCCATCTTGATGGCACTCACAAATAGAGTAAATGCTGAACACGGTGGAGCTTGGAGGAAAATAGAAGGTGGGTTGTGCTTCTGGTAGGTTTGGTTCAAGGTTTTGTTTTTTTGGTTCTTTTACATATCATGGATTTTTTTGTTTCTAGGTGTTTCTTCCACATCAATTTCTAGTTTTTTGGTTTATGTACTATATTGGTGGTTGTCTATGAGTTTTAATGATGGTGGTGATATTGTATTGCTTTCTAAGGCATCAAATTGTCAGTGATCTAGTCCCCACGGGTAGGGAGTTAATGTGTTAATGTGTTCATGGTGTGGTTTTAGTTAGGTTGGAATTCTATATATATCATGTTGGTGTGATCTTTTCTCTCATGATAATGGTGTCAGTGAGGATGATGATGAGAAAACATTGGGTAATGCAACTAGAAAATCGATTCTTTTACTCAAATTACTTATTTAAGGAATATAAAATTTGATATTTCAAGTTTATATTAGTGTAAATATTTGATTTTGAGGCCACATTGTTTATCATTAAATAGTAAGAATTTTAAATGTCAGTTCCAAACATAGGACCCATCAACGACATGAGTTTATAGGGGGTTGAGTAAGTGTTTTATTTCATACTTGTTCAATGATGTCAAATATATATTGTTTCAGTTTACTATTATTCTTATTTGATTATAGGATAGTTATTAATCCTATATAAATGACTTCAAATTCCACGAAGTACCATTGTTTGAAATTTGTATTAATTTGGAATGGAAATTCATGCCAAGACAAAATACTCTCATTTGTTGTTTTATAGTTTTTAGTTTTTGTTTCACATGCCTTTTTAAAATGATATTATTTTATAATGATTCTTATTTATGAATGATTATTAATATTATCTTTGGTTTTTTGTTTCAAAGACTTTGATATGACATATGAAGGTTCCTCAAGTTATTATTTCACCTCATCACTGATCATACTTCCTAGAGATGTAATGTATTTCTATGTTTTGCTAGTTATTTCTTATTTTCTATATATAGTTTTAAAATACATTTTATGTTTTTCAAGTATGTGTGTTTTATGTAAATTTTTAAGTAGTTGTGTTTAATTGATTAAACTATTTAGAAGGTGTTAGAGAAAAATATGTGAAGGTTGGTGTCCATCTATTTTGGGTTTTTTTGCTTATGATTTTCGGACATAAACATGTAATATATGTTTACAAAAATATCCCAAGTTATACTCTAAGATTATATGGGTATTCTATTTATGATATTAGAAAATATACATGTTTTATATGTTTCTTATAGAGACTTTTAGAAAATTGGTTGACGTTACGGAGAAAATATTTCTTCATTGTGGGGATCATTAAATCCACACATAAACAATGCATTAACAATAACATGAAAAAGTGAATTGGTTATTTAATATATTTTCACACTAGGAGTTTGATCATTAAATCCAAACATGAAAAATGATAAAAACTATCATCGTTCTTTTCTTCTCAAGATCAAATTTCATTGTGGTATGGTCTTTTTATATCTGTCCATTTAGTTTTCTGTTCTCATGAGTCCCCAATGAATTTTAAAATTATGAATTTCCGTGGGATGTTTGTTTATTACTTTCAAATTTACATTTCATTTGTATTTACACAATGCTTTCATAACCTAAACAATATGTTTTCAGTCACCTGGAATCAACTATAGATTTTGTGAAATCATGGATTATATTTATATGAAATATGGTTGGTAAATTATAGGTGGTTTTTTAGTTTTTTTGGTCTATCATCTCAAAACTAACCAGTTGAGCAACACTAAAAGGGTTAATTTTCTTCTTCAAGTCATATGGTTTCAATGATGGATGACTTCACCTTGAAATTTCTATACTTGATTATCACCTTGCAGTTTGTCGATTTTTATATTGGTCTCAATGAATTACATTGGACATTGGTTGGTCAATTACTAATTGAATCCTCAATTGTTGAAGAGTGGACTCCTCTGAAGGATTTTTTGTATTTGATACTTTATGGAGAGGACTTGGGATGATGATTATATTGGTATGGGACTTACATTTGATGTTATTTTTTCCTTGAATTTGTGATGCTTGGATGTCATGGTTTCTATTTCAGGTATGATGGGAGTTATTTAATGTCCAAAGGAGTAGATGTTACTATCCAGTTCTAGAGAGGAATACATTGCCTTCTTTTTCATTTAGGTAGTAGGAACATGGTTTTTACCAATTATCCTCTTTGGATTTGGTTATGATCCCCATATCTTTCAATGAGGATTGACTAAAAGTTATTGCTCGACTCTGGTTTTGGATGCTTCCTTGAAAATTGGGGCTCAAAGTGTTATTTCTTGTAGAATGTGTTCTACTTGTTCACTTCATTTGATGTACTTGAAGGGTTTTTTATTTCACTTTTATCTGGAGACTCTGATGTTAAGTCTACACTTGTTATGATCCCAATGAATTGTCTGTTGCCCTGAGGATCTGGTTTGCTCTGTTTCAGGCACTACAACAACATCTGTTCACATGATCTTCAGCAAACTAAATAATTTTGTCTTATCTGTTATTAGGTTCCCTAATCACTCATATTTTTTGTTCTGTTCCATTAATGTTTCTGAGGAAACACAAATGTTTCAACCAGACGAAGACGGTTCAATGCATGGAGCAGATGAGATATGTGCTGATGCGAACCTCCTTTGCATGTTTGTTTTCTCTTTAAATTTATTCTTGAGTCTCAGCACATTGAATCTTATACTTTGGTGTTTCCACAATGTTTTTCTCTTGGATGTTATTTACATGATGGTGGATGAAATTATTCTTTCCAGGTTACATGACTATGGGTTACGGCAGGTCCATGCTTATGAGGGGTTTTATTCCACATGGAGATGCTATCATTTTTAATTTCAGTGACTTTTAAGAAGAATTCACTCCATTTATGATAGGTCTCTTGCAATGTGTGTTTTTTGATGTGTTTTTTATGTCTCTCAAAAAACATATTGCATAACACATTTTCCTTGTATTTTAAATTAGCTATTAAAAAGACTATTGTTTTTCTTTTCCATTGCTATTTAAAAGTAATATTTCCAAACATTGCCTACTAATTTTTGGGTTTGTTAACATTGGAACAACCATGGTTTATGCAGATATTTTCACTAATTTGAGTTGGTGTTGGCTCGCTTGTCCCAAGGCATGGATGAGTTCCTGGTGATTTATTTTTCCTAGGGTGGCATGGTTGAGCTGGAGTTGACTAACGGGTCATGAGGAATGGATGGTTTGTTGTTGGCTCACTGGTCCCAGGGTACTCACTGGTTCTTGGTGTGGCATGGATGGGTAGACTACAGGCTCGCTGGCATTGGGTGGGGGGTGTTGTGGGTTGGTGGCGTGTGTTATGGTTCCTTTGGGTGGATGGATTTTTTTTGTGTATTGATTCATTTATATTAAATTTCATTATTAATATAATTAATTTTTTTTTTCAAATTTTGATCATGTGTAAAAATCTCATATGTGATAAATTAATAAATACAATATGAATGTTTACTATAAATTAAAAATTTATAATTTTTATTCAAATATAATTTATAAATAGACATTATATGATGGTAATATTATTACCAACAAAAAAAATTGTCATTATAACATGTTTCTAAATAGTATAACCGACATATATTTCATCTTTTGGTATTATTATAATTGTATGAAAATGATTTTATCTGTCGCAAAAACATTTAGCGACAGTGCATTTACTAACAGTTTAGTGACATGGATATATATATTGGTAAAACATTTTACCAATAGATAATGTACTTTTACCAACAGATATTGTCCCGTTGGAAAAAGTGAAATATTTTTTAGTGACTGCTTTTGAATTATCTAGGATCACTTCATGGTTGTTATCATACTTGAGTCAGGCCAATCTATTGAACCAGAGAAGGTGAGGATCATGGTTTCCTTGGAGTATCCCAAGAATGTGTTTGATATATATACCATCTTATGTCTGGCTATAGGAATTTATTCTATAAACTCTCATGCCTAGAAACACAACTTATGATCATGAATAAGAAGGGTGTGAAATTTGACTGGACTGATGATTCTGAGCTAGTCTTTCAAGATTTAAAGGGAAGACTGACTTCGGCACTTATCCTGAATCTACCAGAGTCGAGAAGAAGCTATACAATAAATTGTGATGCCTTATGAAATTGTATGGGTTCAGTTATGATTTATGGTGAATGAGTTCTTGCATACCGGTCTTACCAACTTAGTCCCCATGAGATGAATTAACCTAGGCACAACCTCAAGATAGAATTCATGGTTCATGATCAATATTGATGGTGGAATTAATTTTCTAGAGTGAAATTTATTAATTTCATGGATCATAAATGTATCAAATACATCTCCACATAGTGATATTTGAATCTAAAGAAGTGAATATGGGTGGAATACCTACAATCATTCATCATTGAGATTTATTACACACTCGAAAAGGGTAATGTTGTAGCTAAAACCAAGATCCAGAAGAATCATATATCATCCATCATGGAGTCTTGTAGTGGGTTGAAGTTGATGGATTTGATCTCTAAGATTAATCATTAGTTTTTGGAACACAATGATATACTATTCTTAATTTCTATAGTGATGAAATTCTACCTTTTAGAGTAGTCTTGAATGAATAATCTATCATATGTTGAGGGCCTCATTTTGAGGAATAGGATCATAGGAGATAACCAATATCGGGGTTGGTTTGTTTATGGAAATGATACATTACTCTTATATGGGAATGTGTGGGTGCCTTTGGATATATGGTAAGAGATAATGTGTGAATCTCAAACATATTTATGGGTAGGTAGCCCGGGTCTCACAAAAATGTACTGAGTCATCAGTCATTTTTTTGTGGATGTCTAAGATGTGGGAGATGGAAGGCATCATCACTTGGTGCTGCACATATTATCAAGTGATGGTACAACACCAGCAACCATCTAAGCCTTTAAATCCTCTATCCATTATTTTTTGGAACTGAAACAACATCACAATGGATTTCATGATTGGATTGTTGAGATCCTGTCAATATAGGGATGCTGGTTGGGTGATCTTCAATAGGTTCACCATGGTTGAAAACTTCTTACCAATTAAAGAGACATTCTCTATTAATTAGTTAGTAGGGATTCATATCAATAAGATAGTGTGACTTCATAGTTCTCCCGATTCTATCATATCAAACTGAGGTGTCTAGTTCACATCAATGTTTTGGAAATGGTTTCAAAATGTATTGGGTTCATAGTATCAACTGAGTAAAATGTATCAGCCTCATAACAATGGTAAATATGAGAGAATGATATTACTGTTCAAGGTTATTCATTGATCTAACATCTTTGATTTCATAGATTCATGCTAAAAGAATATAGCATTGCAAGAGCTTTCTGACAACAACCTCTTTTAGGAAACAATCCAGATGTCTCTATATGTGAACCTTTATGGTAGGTCATTATATTCACCTTTGTGCAGTATAGAGGTAGTTATGGAAGCTATAATATGTCCACATCTCATCTAGAATTCTTTGGATAATGTTTTCATAAGTCATAAAAATATAGAAACACATTAGTCTAAGAAAATGTCTTCTACCAACTTTCCTCGTAGACCTCTAGAGATCGAGGTGGGACATCAGGTGTTTCTTCTTGAATATCTTGGATTAGGTCTTAGATGAATCCAGAGACATGGAAAGTAATAAATTCAAAATATAATTCCTTTTGAGATAGAGGATTGAGTGGGTTTGGTATCCTATCAGATGCATTTACCTCAGATGTCCCATTCCATGCACTATATCTTCCATGTATCTCAACTTCAACAGTACTACCCTTAGTCGTAAATTTATTTGGACGCTAAGGATATTGAAAAAAAAGTGGATGATTCCATCAAGTATTATCTTATACGTATCATTGATCAGAGCAGGAAGGCTCTCTGAGGTAGGTTAGTTCCTCGGGTCCATGTGCTATGAAATCACATGTCAATATAGGATGATATATGGGAGTGGGAGGTTGATGTTCACATGGACTGTACTAAACATATCTTAGAAGACATTATACCACCATCATAAGGTAAAATCATTGGTGAGTTGACTTATGGAGGGGAAATTGTAATGTCCCTACTTTTCTTCAAGGTAAATTACATTCTTTTTCATCATAAATTAATTTCCCCCTAATATAGTTTATTAAGGTATTCAATGTTGTTTTAGTGGAATCCAAGGAGAATTTTTATCCAAGACCCCCCCCCCCCCCGAGAATTCAAGAGGTAGATTGTGCCAAATAGTAAGTAGAAACCATGCATCACATCCCACAAAATTTCCACTAAACTGTGTGGTTTAATAAGTTGGGGTTCTGAGAGCTACATAGTTTTTCATCAACTGTGCAACACCAATACATGACTGTGTATTGCTGTAGTAGTGTTGGACATAACGGCATTTCATAATTTTTAAATGGTTAAAGCAATTTTGTGCCAAACTGTGTGGGGATCCACTTTGAAGCATTATCTTGGTGCACTCCTGCCGCAATTTTTGGACAATCGAATGACTAAATTGTGAACCCCTATAATTATAGGTGAATTTACAAAATTTTATGTCTTTAATGATTTAAAACATTCTTCTTTCGTGCATTTATTTTCTTGTGGCTGATCCCTCTTCTCCCACGAATGAATCTCCTTGTATACCTTCATAGATTTTGTGATAAATACTATATACAGACTCTGAATATCTCACTACCAGGTCCATAAGGATTCTAGAGTTGAGAGGTTAAATACCCTCCCCCAATTTTAAGGTTCTTCCATTCACTATTGGGAAATATTAATACATGCTCATTTTTCCCATTTTAAGGAATTTGACGGATTTTTTTATATCGTCCATTATTTCTCAAATCAAAGGTTGATGAGGTATTAGAAAATCACTAAGAATATAAGGTTGATGTTTTAGTATCATTACCCTCATTTCATTACATTTTATAAAATATTTCATTATGTTGAGATCCAGACCTTTCTGATGATGCCTTAAAATTTTCCAACTAAAATATATGGATAGTCTTGTAATTACATATACAACTCTACTTGTGGGGAATAAACCCATTGGATTGATTGCCTTAACCCATTCCACTCCAATGGGTGTGCCTAATATTTAATTCTTAATTTTCATTATGCCTTAGAATTTTTACCACCCTTAAAGAGTATCACACCATTTTGAAAACCATGATTTGTAAATTCATTTGATTTGGGGTGATGAACAATGAGTTAAGCCCTTACACGTTTTGACCTAAATGAATGAAATTGTTTACTAAGTGTAGTAGCCAAGTGGTTATGTATTTCTCCCAAGCCTCAAATGGATGGAAAATTTAATGACATGGCCAACTTGTTAAATTATCAGGTAAATGATTGTTTAATTATTTTACCTTAGTATCAAAGGTAAAACAAGGGGATCTAAAATATGCAACCCTTGGGAGGACTATTTTATCTTCTTGTTACAATTTCTCCTCTGTCAACATGCTAGGATAAATAGCTTTGTATGGGATAATATTTTAATGCATTTTCTATTTTACCTATACAAGAGTAACACTAGTTCCAAATGGGATCCCCCTTAGATGGCCTCAATGGAAGGATGGTTTTACTATTCCATGAGAGAGACTTTGGCCCCTATATTTGGTTCCAAGTTTGGATTTGAAGGTTAGTTCTTTATATTATTATACCAAACATGGAGTGACTCTCGGGACTTCATTCATGGTTCACCATGGATGGAATCTCTAGGAATTGGAAGTATACCAAGACCATCGAGTGATACATTGAAATTCTCTATGAAGTTATATGGATGGAATTAAGGTTTCCATCTATTATATAAATATGTTCTTCAAAAAATTTAATAGTAAATGAATGTTTTTAAAAGAATACTAAACATTTGATTTTGGATACATATGGACCAATCCTCAAAGTAGAATCAAAATTTTGGGGATAGTCCAGCTTCTCACACATCATCCCACTCACATTAACATTGTAGGATACCTTGGTGATGATTCACCAACTCGTAAATAATTACGTAAATATGACAGGTGTCCAACTAGAAACCAATCTTGTGCAATTTTTTATTTCATTTTTCTTTTAAACTATTCACTATAGAAATCTGCTCATTTTATTTATCATGAATTGATTCATCTAGATACCATTAGAGGTAGCCTAGGGAAATTGTATCTCACGCCCTACTAAGTCCGAATTTGGTAAATGAGAAGATATTATTGTTAGAAGGATAGATAAAGGGATGTAGCTAGCTTCTGATGATGGATTTGTAGTTCTTGGATTAATTTTGGGGAAGATTATCAATCCTATTCTTAATATGATAGACGTATGAGTTTTTATATTGTTTTATATTTGGTTATAATGTTGTATATTCTAATATAACCTATCCCTTGAATAATCACTTTTGTGCAATTTCATGTCATTCCATCACCATCATCTTATGTTTCTGTTATTTTTATTATTATTCAGCCTGTAATTTTGTAATACGTATCTTGAATGATGGTGTCTATTTTTTTGCTGATTTGATCTAGTTTTTTTTCTTCTGATATTTCACTTTTATTATTCTCTATATATTATTGTGATACACTATGAATTATAAGGGAATATTCTCTCCATGGGTACACCATAGGCCCTCACTGTTAGTCAGCAGCCTATGGGGTTTGAGGAGGTGCAATTGAGGTCTTGCATCCCACTGTCTTGGGGGCCCCATTAAGTCGTATCCGGGGATGGAAACAGCATTAATGAAAACCATGATTTTGTTTGTATAGATTCATCAATGGTAATCATATACTCTAAACTCTTTTTTTAAACATTTTAATATTAGAAGGAACAGATGAGGCCATGTAACATCTACCATATTGGTACTATTCAAAAAAATTTATTTAATGAAATGGGTTTCAAGATAAAATTTTTGTGTTTCCTACTAAGTCTATTATTTTGGGTCGTGAGTATAACTAACAAACCAATGGTGGTATCTAGAACCACTCCATGTCCCCTATAGAGAGTGTAAATTGTAACGTCTCGGATCCGGGTACCACTCCATGCGTGACCTGAACCCGGTTGGTAAAATGACCTCAAGCGCATTTTCCCAAACGGAAGAGGCTACCGACTAGCTACGAGGGCCTATGTATGATAGTGGGGAAACTATGCCCTCATTTGTCAAACTGTTGCATAGTGGAATATAAGAAAAAACATACAGAAACAGCGGAATAAGTAAAACATACATAACTGAAAAGAACAACTACACTAAAAAAGAACCAACAGTCATATGTATATCACGATGCAGCATGACACTATTCTTATGAAAACAACCAGAACATGTTGCACAACAATACAACCCAATACAATGGAAGGTACAGGTACAACAGAATAAAACAAAACATCCGGTAGCATCAGTAGCCTGAGCTCGGTCCCATGCTCCCTTACACCTCAGCAACACTCAAGTACCTGTATAGGGACCCTTTCCCTCTTCCACACCTTCAGAAATATAGTCTATTTTGGATGAAGACATAACCCAAATAGGGTGTGAGAAATGAATCTCAGTAGGCACCCACCAAAGATCTGTGCCCAACTGTCAGTGTAAATGTGCAACATCAGTGTGCTGTAATAAAATGCAATATGCTAAGCAGTACTCAAAAGTAACTTACTCTACCAGTCATATTACCATTTTAATATTCATTTTATCATTCAATATAAGGAAACCACCACAGTGTATTTCTAAGTAAATAGTCAGTGTTCTCAGACACATAAAGACTTACCCTAAGGTAAAGAGAATCAAAACCCATAGGAATATTCCCATAGTCATATCGAATAATGCCTACAAGCGTACAAGGTGTCACCCATAGGCACTGAATCTAATGCCCACATGTATGAAAGAAGTTACCCTCAGGCTAAACATAACACTTCTCGGAGGCTAATCACAACAATACCTTAAGGATAAAAAAGTAATCGGGCCATTCCCAACATATAAGCAAGAAGTTTATATACAATTCCTTTCAAGGAAATTTAAGACATGATAAAAATATTGTATACCATGGTGTAACCTGGCCAAACCGCTAAACAGAGGAACGCACACCAATGATGGTCCCGGATCCAAGTAATGATCCCAAACAGTAGTTATACATGTTCATTAAATAACCTACGCAATTCTAGGTATTTAATTATTAAAGGAATCAGCCATACAACACCCCATTCATTGGCGTTTATCACAATAGTATGAAAACTCACCACAATAGTTGGAAATAAACACTATACCACCTGCTTCGATCACCCCTGATCGGTATATCTGAATGACTCGCATCAAAATGCCCAAGAACAACATAGATATGATGTAAAATAAATCTCGTTCAATCTTAGATAAATCCCTTTAGAGGAATAATTTTCAAGATCTACGTAAGACGAAGGAAGAACTCACCCATGCAGTTCCAACGAGATTGACGGAGGAAGAATCAGATTCTTGGTGTTTGATCAGGTGATCTCTAAAGTTCTGGCCTTCCATCCCGATTTCTCCTCTTATTCTTATCCTTCCCTATGAATAGCAGAGGCTACTACCCATTTTAAGAGAAAAAAATAGATTACACGGTGCCTGCTATTGGGTACACAGCGTGTAGTTTTCATTTTTTAACTGTTCCTTCGGCAGCTTCTCGCCAGCGTGGCACTGTTCATCTGTCGAAATGAGTACACAGAGTGTAATACCTTGTTACACGGCGTGTACTGTCGCTCATCTAGCCACCGCCTTATTGTTCATCTACTGACTGACTACACAGTGTGTATATACCCACTACACGGCGTGTAGTCAGTTTTTACACCCATCATCATCGACCGGCCTACACACCCTGTGTAATCCTTCCACACAGACAATGTACATGGCGTGGGGAAAATTACACGGCTTGTAGTCACAAAACAAATTATTTTCCCCACATTTTCCTTTTTTTCTCCAAAACACACATTTAAAAAAACAAAAACATGTACCTCATGAATAAGAACTGGGTTCTTACAAACTTCCCCACTTAAAGCATTTTGATGCCAAATTACCCTTCCAAGGGTGGAGAAGATAAAGCTCAGAACAACTCTGGCCATTGATCACATACGTCGGTCTTCTGCTCCCATGTTTCATCCTACACTCGTCTATGTTTCCATAGCATCCGTACAAGAGGAACTGACCAGCCTCGGAGAACCTTCGTGCTCCTATCAACAATACAAATCAGATGCTTTTCAAAGGATGCATCTATATGAATCACAAACTCCTCTCTCTGAAAGACGTGAGATGAGTCTGAATGATAGCGACACAATTGAGATACATGGAAGAGATCGTGCATGGCTCAGTACATCTATGGTAATTGGAAATGATAGGTAACCAGCCTGACTCTCTCTAGAATCTAAAATGGCCCCACATACCTCAGTGAATGTTTACTCTGTCTCCTGATCTGCCTATGTCCCAACCTTAGTGAAACAAGCAAGAAACCTGATCCCTGACCCCGAACTCTAAGGGTCATCTGCGGTGATCAGCGTAAGATTTCTGAAGAAACTGTTTAGTAGACATCCGCTTCTGAATCAACCGGACCTGCTCAGAAGTCTCCTGCTCGAGACATGGTCCCAATAAAGCTGCCTCACCTACCTCCATCCATCATAAAGGTGATCGGCATGGCCAACCATATAAAGCCTCGTAAGGTTCCATCTCAATAGTTTCCTGAAAAATATTATTATAGGAAAACTAGACTAGGGGTATATGCTTCTCCTAGAAGCCCCCAAATTCTATGACGCATGAACACAACATATCCTTTAGAACCTCTATCGTGTACTCTGACTGACCATCGGTCTGAGGGTGGTAAGCTGTGCTTAGAAGCAGCTGTGTACCCAGGGCCCTTGGAAAACTCTTCCAGAAACGAGACCTAAAACGGGTGTCCCTATCTGAAACGATAGAACGAGGGACCCCATGAAGACTTACAACCTCTCAGATATACATCTTTCTAAGCTCGTCAACAGTGAATGTCTCCTTGATCGGAAAAAAATGAGATACCTTTATGAGTCTTTCCACAATAACCCACATGGAATCATTGCCTCGAGGTGACCTCCGAAACCCATCCACGAAGTCCATTGTGACATCATCCCATTTCTACTACAGATTGGGTAACTACTGTAACAGTCCGGCTGGCCTCTGATGCTCCACCTTCACCTGCTAACAGGTGGAACATCTCGTAACAAAACCGAATACTTCACTCATCATACCCGGCCACCAGTACTAATGTCTCAAGTCATGATACTTCTTGGTAACTCCGGGATGAACTGCCCAAGCTGAAGCATGAAGCTCCCGCATCAGCTCCTCGCGTATATCCCCTAGAACTCATACTCGTTCATTGAAAACCGTACCTCATCATCGCCTATCGTCCATCCAGGAGGACTGTCACCACTTGCCACCGAATCCCATAGGACTAGGCCTTCTGAATCAGATAGTTGTCCCATCCTCACTCTATCTAGGAAGGTAGAACTCACAGCTAATGATGAAAGATATGTTTTCCCCTGAATGTTGTGCACCTACAAATGTATCTCAGAGAACAAATACATAAGCTTCCACTCACCACTGGACTCATAAACTGCCTTTGTCTGAGTCTTCCTGCTTAGTGCATTAGCAACTGTATTACCCTTACCAGGTGTACAGGAAAGCTCAAAAATCAAAGGACTGAAGGCATTCGACACACCTTCACTGCCTCAGATTTATGTCATGCTGAGTGAAGATATACTTGAGACTTTTGTGGTCGGTGAAAACCACACAATTCTCTCCCAGTAGATAATGTCTCCAATAGCATAACACATGAACAACTGCATCCAAATCGAGGTCATACGTCGAGTAATTCCTCTCATGTGGCCTCAACTGCCAAGAACCGTACGCAATAACTCCATCGCCCTGCATCAGTACAGCTCCCAACCTAAAACTTGATTCATCACAGTGAACTCTATAGATATTTCCCTGCTCTGGGAGTATCGGGATTGGTTTTGATGTCAACATTTCCTTCAGCTCCCGGAGGGCTTTCTCGCATGCTTCTGACCAAATGAACTTTACATCCTTCTTAGTCAAACCCGCCAACGGTGCTATGAAATGGGAGAAGCCCTATATAAAACGCATGTAGTAACCAGCCAACCCCATGAAACTCTGTATCTTAAACATGTTATTAGGATGCTCCCAGGAAACTAATACTCTCACTTTCTCGGGGTCTACTGCAACTCCTAACTCTGAAATGATATAACCCCATAAGTGAATCTGGTCCATCCAAAAGTGGCACTTTGTGGGAATAACATATAGATGATTCTATCTTAGTGTACTCTATATGATTTCTAGATGGGTGGAATGGTCATTTTGAGTGTGAGAGTTAACCAAGATATCATCCATGAATACTACCACAAAAGAATCCAGATAAGGATGGAACACACGATTCATCAGCACCATGAAAACTATTGGCGCATTCTTGAGTCTGAATGGCATAACTGAGTAATAAAATAGACCATAACTACTCCTAAAGGCTTTGAGCGGTATGTCTGATGTTCTCATGCGCAGTTGATGATATCCTGATCTCACTTCAATCTTTTAGAACACTCGATCTCCACAAAGTTGATCAAAAAGATCATCAATCCTTGGAAAGGGATATCGGTTCTTAACAGTCAACTGGTTCGGCTTCCGATAATCCACACAGAGTTTGAGGGAACCGTTCTCCTTCGTAAAAATGACAGGATAACCCCAAGGAGAAGTACTGGGTAGGATAAAACCCTTTGACTGTAACTCCTTTAACTATCTCTTGAGCTCCTGTAGCTCAGGTGTATCCATCCTATAAGGAGGAATGGATACCAGTGCCACTCCTGGCACAATATACATAGAGAAATCCACCTCACGCTTTGGAGGTAGACCAGAAAATTCATCCAGGAAGACATCCATGAAATAATTAACCACTAGAGGGAAGTACTTCTGACATGTACCATGATCATCCAGATATAAACTCTCAATCTGGGTTGTGACTCCACCTCATCCACGATGATCTGGTCCATCTCGACTCGCCTGAACATCCAACTCGCCTTTTTATAGAAACTCTCTGACCTCTGGTGACATGAAACACACCCTGCGATGATAGCAGTTAATAAAGCATCAAAAGGGAACAAACCAGTCCATCCTGAGAATGACATCATAGCTCATCATCTCCAAGACATAGAGGTCCAAAAGGAAGTGACACCCACTAAACTCAAGGGGGAACTCCTTGCACTGACACACACCAGTCGTTCTAGTACCCAAAAAAGTGTCTAGAATCATAACATCAGAAGAAGAAGAAACACAAAGCCCAAGGATCTCCAAAATAGTCACCGATACAAAGATATTTGTAGCACCCATATCGAAAAGTAATGAAGATAAGACAGAAGCTACTAGAATAGTACCTCTGATAGTAGAAGGTCCGGGATCCTGCTCATGTTGGGTTTGGGGACCTGCATATGCCTGCCCTGTGTCGCGGCCCTGCCACTCAACCGGGCTACCCTGAGTTGTCCCGCCCTACTGCCTCTGAGATCCTGGTGTCTGGTTACCATGGTCATGACCACCATCCCTGCCTTCACTCCCTGACGTATTCCAATTTCCTGACTGGTAAAAATCTGCTTGTCCTGCTCCCGCACATAGAGTCTGCACAAAACCCCTCTCACTAGACACTGGTGGAAACACCCTGCAAAAGCAATGCAGATGACCCATCCTGCCGCATGCTCGACATTCCATTTGGTCACGTGGACAATACGGTCTCTTGTTCCCCTCTTTAACACACTGGTAGCACATGACCTGACCACCTGATGCATTCCTCTAGCTGGTACTTCCACCATGAGAGAACTCAATCTGTCTCTTCCTCTTGCCTGTAGAAATAGTACCAGAAACTGGAGCTGAACCATCCTAGCCCACACCACTAGAATTCTGCAGATTCAGCTCGGTAATCAGTTTCTGGTTCATAATAGCATGTACAGTAGGAAACCTGAAAACATTGACCAGTGTAAGGATGTCATATCGAAGACCATCCTCAAAGCTTCTAGCTCTCAACATCTCATCACCCACTAGAACAGGTGAAAAACGCTGAAGCTCGGTGAAACGAGCAGAATAATCCATCACCGAAATAGTACCCTGCTGTAGATTCATGAACTCTCAAGCTCTATCTACCCTCAGTATCTATGGGAAGAATAATTCATAAAAATATATCTGAAAATCTTCCCACGCCATGTCCTTGTGATTCTCGGACTGGGTGGTAACATCCCACCACATCTTGGCGGAATCACGTAGCATATAAGTCATGAGCTTGACTGTAACGACCCGTATCTTGACGTACATTGACATTACATTACTTTTGCGGAATACTTAGTACATAACAAAAACACACACACAAGGATCGTAATAGTTTAGTGTCTTTGGAAACTCGGAATAAAATCTTCTAATCGTGGGGAAAGATCTTCAACATCTCCTATAAAGATCTTTTTTTTTTTTACCTAAAACCTTTCTTTATATCCTGGGGAAAAGAAAACATAAAAGGGTGAGCTCGAATGCTCAGTAAGGGTAAACAAAAGAAATATCAATCACATCATATACATAAGAACATAGCTTTTGGAAATCTTAACCTGCAAAAGAGCTCATAATATCATAACATGGGATAAATCATAGAAGTGAAAATGAGATCCCCATAATCATAACGTATAACTTGAAACTTTGTGGCATGCACACATAATCATGGAAAATCATTTCTTGTTAGTCATGACTCATTTCCAAGACTATCTTAGTGGACAAAGTCCCTTTCTGAACCGAGTTCACTCCTCGTTTCAGTCCTGTATCACTGAACCAAAATAACCTTCCGTTCCAGCCATGTCTATCTCATGAGATATAAAATCATTACCCAATGCATTGGAGGGAGATATAGGTCCCACCAATCTTATAATGAATCCTTTCTTATGTGTGCCACATAATCATAAAACATACATCATCGCATAACACATGTAACAAAAATGGGATTCTTGAAACATCATGACATCATAAATCAATTCATATAAGATAAAGGAATTCATAAACATAATTCCATCACAACATAGTCAAATCAATGTAAAAATATGGATAGAAACAGAACCCTTTATTATCTTAGATGGAAAATAATTTTGATAAAACACTTGAATTGAATTCTTGAGGAAAATATCCTTTCTTCTTCAAAATCAATTTCTTTTCACAAAACATCATGCAATTTTAAAAGAAAGAGATTTTATTGAAAATAGTCATGAAATCTTTTAGAGGAAGCTTCATGAAAATAAGGCTTTATAAAACAGTAGAAATCTGTTCGTTCCGTATAAGTTAAAAAAAACATTCTTCGTACTTTTGTCGGAAAAGTCAAAAAGTACCTCGTACGAAAAACGACAAAAGATTCCTTTCATACGTATTACTAAAAACTCACCGAAGGGTAAAAATGGATTTAAACAATTTTAGGTGGATGGAAATAATATTACATATTGAGTAAACATGGATGTGGATGATAAAATACACCCCAGTAAATACTTACGAATAAACAATCTCGGATAAAAATGAGATTGTGATATTTCCCTTACCTTAAGTCCAATTTGCTTTGTACGTGTCCGAAGATCCTGTATAATGGTTTAAATAATGTTATTGACTTATTCCAGAATCATACATATTGATATGATATCATATATGTTCATATTCTTAGCTTCTTGATAGTAATATTTCATGGTTACTTGTTGCTCGGGTCTTTATTGCCTTTTGTTCTTTTTGTCGAATACATTCTTATTCTTATTTTAAGGTTATAGATTCCTTATATACAGAATGGTATTAGTGTAACATATATCATATTTATTCATTCAATTCATTTATATAATCATTATGAAATGAAGATCATGTAGAACGAGTCGCATCACATCGTGGAGACGGTATTCCGTACGTACGCACGAGTGATGATATCGTTCCTATGATCGTGGAATTGTATTGGAGTATATATATATATTATTTCATTATCAATATTACTTCATAATAATCATATATAGTTACTCATTACACCATTATACCCATCCTTATAAGGTGATGGTGGAAAAATAGATTACACCACGGCGTGGAGACGGTATTCCGTACGTACGCACGCGCGGTGATTTAATTTTTCCGTAGGATGGATAGAAGGTGAATTAGGGTTGTTTCATATTTATAATAACATATCAGTATGTAAGTAATACTGATGTTATTACTTTATCATGAAACAACTAAAGGAGAAGAAGTTGAAGAAGAAAGAAATTGAAAAGATCGGTAATGGATATTACCTCTTCTTTGGAACACCTCTTTGAATCCTCCACTAAGGGAACTAAGATTGGTCTTTGAAGAAGACCAGGACCTCTAGAATTATTCTAGGGAAGTGTAGAGGAGAAAATGGCAGGGGTTGGCCGAGCATGAGTGCTCAAATTGGTCTGAGGAGGAGGGGGAGGAGGTGCCCTTTTATAAGGGAGGAGAGGGGCACCTTAGGAATATCTCAAAATATTATTTTATATTAAAGTCAAAATCGGTTTATAATGGTTCCAAAGGGTCTTATTTCGAAGATAAGGTGGGGAGGGGTCGAAATCCTATCAACCAATAGGATTTAGACAAGTTTAGGGTATTATTTTAACCTTATCAATTAGATTTAACTCTAAGTTAAATAATTTAACTTTTACCGTGTCTTTTTGTTTTCTTTCACTATATGGTAAATAAACTTACAATAACATGCCAAACGAACCCCAAATTGTATATTATTAATACATATATCCTTATCTAAGTCATTTGGCCGAACCTTAGATTTTTAGGAATAAAATAACAATTAATAATATAATATTTGATTTAAAAACTATTTTGTGTCAATTTTGACACTATTTGATATATGATTTTTATGAAAGTCATAACAGAATTATATGTTCGAAAAAAGTTGATTAAATCAACACTAATATATCATAGTAACCTATAAAATTAGTGTAATTCATAAAAAGTCTCAAATTACATTTACTTTGGTATTTATATTATCAATTTTGTCAATATTTCATTAATAAGATAATTACTGCATCATCTTTGTGTCATAAATAAATTACATTATTTGATGTCTAAAAATTACAAATAAAATACCATCATGTAGGAAATCTTTTTAGCTTTCTAATGAATATTTACAATCGAATTTATCTTATGTATAACCCTATATTAAAAATGATTTACTTATTAAACTTTGATTTTAACTATTTTAACCCTTCTTTAAATAAATTAATAATAAATGTCCTAATCTAATCCAAGTGGGCCTAAATGGTCATATTTTATTCCTAAGTTTGTTTTTGGTCGAATTACACTTGTCCAATAGAATTAGGACATGTTTTAGGGTAATATTAATATCATATTTACCCTTAGTTACCCTATTTACTATTAAACGCGGTAAAAAAGTAAAAAGTTACTATTCACCAAAAAATTATTTTCATCTCATTGAACCACATTTTAGTCCTTGATATTAACCGTGTCTCTCGGATTTTCGAAATTCCATTCACAGAAGCAGAAAAATTAAGTTTTATGAAAAATTCGGTTTTTTTAACTACCACTTAGTAGTTTCACTATTCATCAAAAATTGATGTTTTTTAGAACAATGCCAAAATTTCATCCTAAGTTATATTTCATATTCCGAATTCAAAAATGAAATCTATTTTACCAAATTCATAACATAGAAGTTGCATTAATTAATTTTATAATTAAATCCCACTGTTAAAATAAATAGCGTGTTTTTAGGAAACAATATATATCAAAAGATTGACACTTGATTATGTCTTGTTTAAATGTGAAATTACAACCAATGACCAACATTGTATTAAATTGTAAAAATATATTCTAAATATACTTTAAAACCACTCAAATTAATAATTTATCACTATTAATTATTTCGATTAAAAAAGTTGTTTTTAATTATAATTTAGTAATTTTTCACTATTCATCAGAATATGAAAGTTATCCGAAAAGTACCAAAATTTCACCTTAGGCTAAATTCGATACTCCGAATCCAAGAATGAAGTTCATTTTGAAAAATAATATTTACAGAATTTTATAAAGTGGTTATTACTATTCATAACGGCTAGTTTTAATAATATTTTAATATCACATCGTTGTTTAGTGAAACTCGGTATTGCGTATTACACACGCTATTGAGGAAGGTCGCGATTGCGTGTAATGCAAGGCAAGACAAGGATGCGTGTTGTGCAAGCTCCTTTTTGTGTAGCGTACAACACAAGACATTAATAAAATTAATAAGTATATTTTTTTATAAAATCTTGGGCTGTTACATTCTACCCCCCTTAAAATGAATTTTGCCCTCGAAATTCGTCGGGGTTATAAATGGTTTACTATTCGAAAGTTTCTTTAATAGAAACCCACATCGTAAAAAGGAATATCAAAACCAATATTTAAAAACAAAAGTATGAAACGTAACGGTTACCCAAATAAACTAATCATTGGGTTTCCACATAGGTGAAAATATGGATATGGAAGAGAAATCTAACCATCATGTTCTGATGGAGAGTGGTAGAGAACATGGCTATGGAAAAGCCAGTAATCACAAATCCATAGATTTGTGATGATATAAGGTACCATCTGATTCATCAGGTATAAGATCACTAGGACAACATTTTTGGTTTTCAAGATCATTTCCCCTAAAGTTGAAAATTTGAATTAGAATAAATACTTACTTTATTTTGGTACAATCTCACTGTTGTTCGTGCTTTGAACAATTTCCACTTCATCTCTTAAATAAATGAAGTTGAATTTGTTATTCGTGAAGTGTTAGCAGATCATGTGATAGAATGACAGGTCATTCCATCTGTCTCAAACAAAAGGTTAGCAAAACTTATATACAAAAGTCGATCTATAGTGAGATTAATCATATATAGTTCCTAAAATGGACTTATACTTCATATATCATACTGCTTAATATAATAAAACTAGTTTCTACTAAACAGGGACTTCCTGTAGGTCAGTGGTAGGCGATAAAGGCCAGTCGCACTTCGGTTGTGGGTTCGATTCCCACAGCCTTGTCCGAAGCGATGGGTTGTCGCCCGTCCTGCAGGTTGTCCTTTTTATAAAACTATATTACTATAACATCCCATCAATAATATTGAAAAAACTTCTATCCTTAAACAATACTAACTTATGTCCAACATAATCCAGTCTAATCTTTAGGCTTATACATAATACTGCAGTCCACTCTCATAATATAGTGACAACGATTACCAGAGATTTAATACTGTCGTTGATCCCCACATATCAAAAGATATGTCTTGTTGGTCACATTCCAAACATTCAAAGTCCTTAATCGTGTATTCTCTTGAATACCTTAGTGAAAACATGAGTGCAGTTAAAAGTTAACACTTTCCACATACCAAAATCCTCAAAATTCTATATACTCAAACCATGATATCACTTAGTCCTTATATCAATCATGAGCTCATTTCATTTTCTCGTCTTCATTATGCGCATATCATCTTATTTCCAAAAAATATCTCAATCACTTTGAATACCACATTAATAAATATTGCAATACTCAATGATACAACATTATTTTGGAATCCCATTACATAAACACTTAATCATTCCACCACATCGTTGTCATATTCTATATTGCCAATAGTGATCGCATGTGATTTCCCTTTGTCCTTTGCCTTCAGTGGTTGCTCATGTTGATCATCACTAACCCTTGGATTAGGGAAATTATTAGCATAATGCCCCATTTCCTTGCACTTGAAGCATTGAAGTGTTGGTGGTGCGTTCTCTGCAGTGTTTGCTTTATTCACATCATTAGAAACCCTTTTTCCATTACTTCGACACTCAGCTGCTCGATGACCTTCTTTTCCACACCCAAAGCATCTTCCAGTTCCTTTGAAACATTCTCCTTGATGCCTCTTCCCACATGATTTACATAGGGGAAATTGAACTTTCTTTCCTCTATGATCATCATGAAACTCCATCTTTCTCTTATTAGCCGAGTCAGGAAACTTACCAAATTTTACTTTATTGATCATATTATGAGATTGCTGATTCGGCATAATAATTCTCTTTGGACTTCCAAATCCCATTTCATTTGGTTTCTCATGAATAATATCATTCCATTGTCCATCATATCCTCCATTATCGTGAATCATCTTGTTTCCAGCCATTTTCTAAAACCCAAAATGAATAGTGTGAGAGGGAAAAATCATGCTAGGGAAAACAACATAATAAAGGGGGAGTACCCTCAATATCTAACATCTTATGTTAAATTCTATGATCGTTACCGTAGTTCTAGGACTGTATCCTATACGTATACTTATCCTTAGGGACATCCCTAGACATACCTTATAAATATCTCTAGGGATCTCACTAAAGTTCTCGCATCCTAGTTTCCAAAGGTTGACTAAACCTTTCCTCTGATACCAACTGTAGAGGCCCGTATCTTGATGTACATTGACATTACATTACTTTTGCGGAATACTTAGTACATAAAAAAAACACACACACAAAGATCATAATAGTTTAGTGTCTTTGGAAACTCGGAATAAAATCTTCTAATCATGGGGAAAGATCTTCAACATCTCCCATAAAGATCTTCTTTTTTTTTACCTAAAACCTTTCTTTATATCCTGGGGAAAAGAAAACATAAAAGGGTGAGCTCGAATGCTCAGTAAGGGTAAACAAAAGAAATATCAATCACATCATATACATAAGAACATAGCTTTTGGAAATCTTAACCTGCAAAAGAGCTCATAATATCATAACATGGGATAAATCATAGAAGTGAAAATGAGATCCCCATAATCATAACGTAAAACTTGAAACTTTGTGGCATGCACACATAATCATGGAAAATCATTTCTTGTTAGTCATGACTCATTGCCAAGACTATCTTAGTGGACAATGTCCCTTTCTGAACCGAGTTCACTCCTCGTTTCATTCCTGTATCACTGAACCGAAATAACCTTCTGTTCTAGCCATGTCTATCTCATGATATATAAAATCATTACCCAATGCATTGGAGGGAGATATAGGTCCCACCAATCTTATAATGAATCCTTTCTTATGTGTGCCACATAATCATAAAACATACATCATCGCATAACACATGTAACAAAAATGGGATTCTTGAAACATCATGACATCATAAATCAATTCATATAAGATAAAGGAATTCATAAACATAATTCCATCACAACATAGTCAAATCAATGTAAAAATATGGATAGAAACAGAACCCTTTATTATCTTAGATGGAAAATAATTTTGATAAAACACTTGAATTGAATTCTTGAGGAAAATATCCTTTCTTCTTCAAAATCAATTTCTTTTCACAAAACATCATGCAATTTTATAAGAAAGAGATTTTATTGAAAATAGTCATGAAATCTTTTAGAGGAAGCTTCATGAAAATAAGGCTTTATAAAACAGTAGAAATACGTTCGTGCCGTATAAGTTAAAAAAAACATTCTTCGTACTTTTGTCGGAAAAGTCAAAAAGTACCTCGTACGAAAAACGACAAAAGATCCCTTTCATACGTATTACTAAAAACTCACCGAAGGGTAAAAATGGATTTAAACAATTTTAGGTGGATGGAAATAATATTACATATTGAGTAAACATGGATGTGGATGATAAAATACACCCCAGTAAATACTTACGAATAAACAATCTCGGATAAAAATGAGATTGTGATATTTCCCTTACCTTAAGTCCAATTTGCTTTGTACGTGTCCGAAGCTCCTGTATAATGGTTTAAATAATGTTATTGACTTATTCCAGAATCATACATATTGATATGATATCATATATGTTCATATTCTTAGCTTCTTGATAGTAATATTTCATGGTTACTTGTTGCTCGGGTCTTTATTGCCTTTTGTTCTTTTTGCCGAATACATTCTTATTCTTATTTTAAGGTTATAGATTCCTTATATCCAGAATGGTATTAGTGTAACATATATCATATTTATTCGTTCAATTCATTTATATAATCATTATGAAATGAAGATCATGTAGAACGAGTCGCATCACATCGTGGAGACGGTATTCCGTACGTACGCACGAGTGATGATATCGTTCCTATGATCGTGGAATTGTATTGGAGTATATATATATATTATTTCAGTATCAATATTACTTCATAATAATCATATATAGTTACTCATTACACCATTATACCCATCCTTATAAGGTGATGGTGGAAAAATAGATTACACCACGGCGTGGAGACGGTATTCCGTACGTACGCACGCGCGGTGATTTCATTTTTCCGTAGGATGGATAGAAGGTGAATTAGGGTTGTTTCATATTTATAATAACATATCAGTATGTAAGTAATACTGATGTTATTACTTTATCATGAAACAACTAAAGGAGAAGAAGTTGAAGAAGAAAGAAATTGAAAAGATCGGTAATGGATATTACCTCTTCTTTGGAACACCTCTTTGAATCCTCCACTAAGGGAACTAAGATTGGTCTTTGAAGAAGACCAGGACCTCTAGGATTATTCTAGGGAAGTGGAGAGGAGAAAATGTCAGGGGTTGGCCGAGCTTGAGTGCTCAAATTGGTGTGAGGAGGAGGGGGAGGAGGTGCCCTTTTATAAGGGAGGAGAGGGGCACCTTAGGAATATCTCAAAATATTATTTTATATTAAAGTCAAAATCGGTTTATAATGGTTCCAAAGGGTCTTATTTCGAATATAAGGTGGGGAGGGGTCGAAATCCTATCAACCAATAGGATTTAGACAAGTTTAGGGTATTATTTTAACCTTATCAATTAGATTTAACTCTAAGTTAAATAATTTAACTTTTACCGTGTCTTTTTGTTTTCTTTAACTATATGGTTAATAAACTTACTATAACATGCCAAACGAACCCCAAATTGTATTTTATTAATACATATATCCTTATCTAAGTCATTTGGGCGAACCTTAGATTTTTAGGAATAAAATAACAATTAATAATATAATATTTGATTTAAAAACTATTTTTTGTCAATTTTGACACTATTTGATATATGATTTTTATGAAAGTCATAAAAGAATTATATGTTCGAACCAAGTTGATTATATCAACACTAATATATCATAGTAACCTAGAAAATTAGTGGAATTCATAAAAAGTCTCAAATTACATTTATTTTGGTATTTATATTATCAATTTTGTCAATATTTCATTAATAAGATAATTACTGCATCATCTTTGTGTCATAAATAAATTAACTTATTTGATGTCTAAAAATTACAAATAAAATACCATCATTTAGGAAATCTTTTTAGCTTTCTAAGGAATATTTACAATCGAATTTATCTTATGTATAACCCTATATTAAAAATGATTTACTTATTAAACTTTGATTTTAACTATTTTAACCCTTCTTTAAATAAATTAATAATAAATGTCCTAATCTAATCCAAGTGGGCCTAAATGGTCATATTTTATTCCTAAGTTTGTTTTTGGTCGAATTACACTTGTCCAATAAAATTAGGACATGTGTTAGGGTAATATTAATATCATATTTACCCTTAGTTACCCTATTTACTATTAACCGCGGTAAAAAAGTAAAAAGTTACTATTCACCAAAAAATTATTTTCATCTCATTGAACCACATTTTAGTCCTTGATATTAACCGTGTCTCTCGGATTTTCGAAATTCCATTCACAGAAGCGGAAAAATTAAGTTTTATGAAAAATTTAGTTTTTTTAACTACCACTTAGTAGTTTCACTATTCATCAAAAATTGATGTTTTTCAGAACAATGCCAAAATTTCATCCTAAGTTATATTTCATATTCCGAATTCAAAAATGAAATCTTTTTTACCAAATTCATAACATAGAAGTTGCATTAATTAATTTTATAATTAAATCCCGCTGTTAAAATAAATAGCGTGTTTTTAGGAAACAATATATATCAAAAGATTGACACTTGATTATGTCTTGTTTAAATGTGAAATTACAACCAATGACCAACATTGTATTAAATTGTAAAAATATATTCTAAATATACTTTAAAAACACTCAAATTAATAATTTATCACTATTAATTATTTCGATTAAAAAAGTTGTTTTTAATTATAATTTAGTAATTTTTCACTATTCATCACAATATGAAAGTTATCCGAAAAGTACCAAAATTTCACCTTAGGCTAAATTCGATACTCCGAATCCAAGAATGAAGTTCATTTTGAAAAATAATATTTACAGAATTTTAAAAAGTGGTTATTACTATTCATAATGGCTAGTTTTAATAATATTTTAATATCACATCGTTGTTTAGTGAAACTCGGTATTGCGTATTACACACGCTATTGAGGAAGGTCGCGATTGCGTGTAATGCAAGGCAAGACAAGGATGCGTGTTGTGCAAGCTCCTTTTTGTGTAGCGTACAACACAAGACATTAATAAAATTAAAAAGTATATTTTTTTATAAAATCTTATGCTGTTACATTGACCCTCCACCCTGGAGTCATCTCAAGATGCTCGAATATATTCTGCAATGAATCCAGCCAAGACTCTGCAGACTGTGGTCCTCCATCCCCTGAAAACAAAGGTGGCTGCTACTGCTGGAAGATACGTGTCAGCTCAGCCATAGATGTGGCAGCCGGCGGTGCTCCCTGAAATGTCTGCATGAACCGCATGAAGCCTTCACGGAACTGTGCATCCATGCCTATGTCTGGTATAACGGCCGGCACCGCATCTGGATCTGCTGGAGGATCCACTGGTACCCCATGGGCTACCATTTCTGGAGT
This sequence comes from Viscum album, assembly GCA_963277665.1. Lineage (NCBI taxonomy): Eukaryota > Viridiplantae > Streptophyta > Magnoliopsida > Santalales > Viscaceae > Viscum > Viscum album. The sequence continues at coordinate 1,126,811,924 of OY728128.1, read as the reverse complement.
ATAATCATTGCCGCTCTACTGGAGAACAACACATGGTCATCTCGGCGTCATGATTCTACAAGGTCAAACACACACCTTAGATCAAGATTATCAAAGACCTAAAACATAGAGACGGTGATGGAATGTTTTCAAAATTTACAAAACTTCACTACACGGTCTGTATAACACTACACGACGTGTTCTCTCAATCCATTTACATGGGTGTGTACCCCAGCTAAACTGGCCGTGTAATACCACAAACACATGGCTTTCCTTTTAAATACATGGCGTGTACTTAAATCCTTCTTCCCTGCTCGAGTACTTCTACACGGCTAAGCCACCCAGCTCACTTGAACAAGACTATATAGCGTGTATGGAATCTACACAGCATTTATGGTTAAATTTCCAACTACCCGTGTCATTTGTGACACGTCCGACTACTCGTCTGACACCACACGACGTGTTACACCCGTACATGACATGTACAACACCCCATTTCCCTAGCCAGATGGCTAAGTCCACAATGTCTCCAACCAGTAATGACTACATGGCGTGTCCCTCATGTACACAATGTGTTAAAGAAGAGGTAACACCAACCTGTGTTTGTTAGATACACGGCCGGGTCCCCAGGTCAGACTACAGTGCGTGTTCCATGGTGGACATGGTGTGTATGTCTAAAGGTCTCTTCCGTCCATGTTGTTAGTTACACGGGTGGACTCCATGTAAACACAACACGACATGTAAATCTAGTACACGGTGTGTTTTTCCCAAACATTTCCCCAACCCTGTGTCCCCACCCACACGGTCTATGACACAGGATGACACTACACGGCGTGTACTTAAATTTTTTTAATTTCTTCCCAAACAGAAGAACACATGGCGTGTGTCCATAGGACTAAACGGCATGTATCCTAGGTTTTCCTGACAGTAAGCCTCAGAAACTACTCTGTAACCCAGAAAATACTGAAAAACAACACCTAAGTGCCAAATTCTGATCCATGAGGGACCATACTCCCCGAGGATCAAAGCTTGGCATCTTTTATGTGTTATAAATGTGGGAAACAAGTTAATGATCCACCAAATTATGGTAAATAAGGGCCCATAATCCCCAATGACAAAATTTTGGTGTTCATTCTTCAACAACTCACACCAAAATACCCTATCACATAGTAGGTACTTCTCAAAGCATCTATCACAATAGCATTCTTTTCTAGCACAATAACTATCACAACAACTTGCAATTTCTAATGCACCTACATGGCATGGAACTATGCATGTCATGTGATTTCTAGAACGTGCCTTAATGATGCATGAGATGAGATAACCTCATCTCATTAGGTTTCAACTAAATTGAACCCATGGATGACATATAAACAGCACAATTACAATTGCGTCACCCAACGGTAAAAATCAGGTCAAATGTAAAGTGCAAAATCAATTAAATTTCAATATAGGGTAAATTGGATTTTCCCTATACATGGGTTAGATACTCCTGGGTACAAATTATTACCAACTACAATTTCTGTCCTATCCCTAACTAAGGCTCCAAATTGTAAGTCAAAGAAAAGAAACCCCTTTGATACCACTTTGTAACGTCCCGAATCTGGGCACCACTCCACGGGTGCCCCGAACCTGGTTGGTCACTTGACCTCAAGCACATTTTCCCAAATGCCAGAGGCTTCTGACTAGCAGCGAGGGCCTAGGTTTGAAAGTGGGGAAACTATTCCCTCATTCGTCAAAGTGTAGCACAACGGAATATAAGAACAAACATAGAACAATAGCGAAAGAAGTAAAACATACATAACTGAAATGAACAACTGCAGTAAAAAAGAACCAGAAGTCATATGTATATCAAGATGCAACATGTCACTATTCTTATGAAAATAACCAGAACATGTTACACAATAGTACAATATGATACAATGGAAGTTACATGTATAATAGAACAAAAAAAACAGTCGGCAACAGCGCGAGCCTGAGCTCGGTCCTATGCTCCCCTACACCTCAGCAACACTCAAGTACCTATATAGGGACCCTTTCCCTTATCCACACCTGCAGCAATATAGTCCGTTTGGGCTGATGACATGACCCAAACAGGGTGTGAGAAATGAATCCCAATAGGCTGCCACCAAAAAACCATGCCCAACTGTCAGTGTAAATGTGCAACAATAATGTGGAGTAATAAAATGCAATATGCTATTTAGTACTCAAAAGTAACTGACTCTACCAATCATATTTCAATTTTAATATAATTTAATCATTCAATATAAGGAAACCACCATAGTGTATTTCTAAGTAAATAGTCAGTGCCCTCAGGCACGAAAACCCTTTCCCTCAGGTAAACAGAATCCAAACCCACAGGAATCTGCCCAAAGACATATCGAATAATGCCCACAGGTGTACAAGGTGTCTCCCAAAGACACAGAATCTACTTCCCACAGACACGAAAGAAGTTTCCCTCAGGCTAAAAAGAGCACTTCCCACAGGCAAATCACATAACTGCCCTCAGGCTAAATAAGTAATCGGTCCATGCCCAACATATAAACTAGAAATTTATATAAAAATCCAATCAATGCAATTTAAAACATTCTAAAAACATAGTATGCCCTAGGGTAACATGACCAAACGGCTAAAAAGAAGAATGAACCCTAGGGGTGGTCCCAGATCCAAGCAGCAATCCCAAACAATAGTTATACATTTTCATTAAACTACTCATGCAATTATAGGTTTTTTATTATGCAAGGCATCAGCCATAATACACCCCATTATGGGTGTGTATCCCAACGGTACACAAATTCACCACAAAATTTTGAAATAAACACTAGTCCACCTACCTCGATCACCCCTGATCGGTATATGTGAATGACGCTCCTCAAAACACCCAATAACGAATTACATCTGAGGTAAAATAAATCTCATTCAAAAGTAGATAACTCCATTAGAGGAATAATTGGTAAGAGATATTCAAGAAGAAGGAAGAACTCACCCGTGTAGTTCCAATGAGATCGACAGAGGCAGAATCAGATTCTCGGTGTTTGATCAGCTAATCTCAAAAGTTCTAGTCGTCCCTCCTGAGTTCTCCTCTGGTTCTAAGCATTCCCTATGAACAAGGGAGGCTACATCACATTTTAAGATAATAAAACATACTACATGGCGTGTACTATTGGGTACACAGCGTGTAGTTTTCATTTTTTAATTGTTCCATCGGTGGCTTCTCGCCAGCGTGGAAATGTTCCTTTATCGACATGAGTACACAGCATGTAATAACTTAGTACATGGTGTGTACTATCGCTCATCTGGCCACTACCTTACTGTTCTCCTGCCGACTATCTACATGGCGTGTACATACCCACTATATGACGTGTAGTCGGTTTTTTACACCCATCATCGCCGACTGGCCTACACGCCCTGTGTACTCCTTCCACACAGCCAAGGTACACAGCGTGTGGAAAAGTACACGACGTGTAGTCACAAAACTTAGGATTTTCCCACCATTTTCCTTATTTTCTTAAAAAAACTTAAGGAAAAAAGAAAAGAAGAAACTCGTACCTCAAGAATAAGAAATGGGTTCTTACATAATCCTCCTAGAAAATAATTACCATCTTTTGAATGAATACTTTATAATAAAAACATTTGGATGTGAATATTTTATCAACATTTTTGTATACATGATTTTCCATACATTAATGGTGGATTTATCTTTATTTAAAATTATAAAGAAAATATTCCCATGATAACCAAGACCATATATTTACTTCATGAAGGCATAGAGATATCATATCATATAACTGAGATAAAAAACTCATTTAGTTATCATTCGACTTGTATCACTCTATTTATAATTATCTTGATGTATTATACTTCATAATTGGAATATATTCAATGGTTTTCCATATAATTTTTTATAAAATTGATAACATTTTATAAAAATTACCTCATATCAAAATACTATTACACACACTAAATAATATGAATTTCCACTGAAACTATTTACAAAAAAATTCTAACTGAGGTTTTATCCTCATAATCAACTATTCTTGGAGTTAAAAACAGTTTAAATTCATTGGATTATGTCCTAAGAATTATTGTAAAAAGAAAACTCAATATTAGATGATTTCTAAATATTCTTTTAAAGATATATCTACACCACTATGAATAAAATTAAATATATTTTAATACATTCCTAGGATCACCATTTTGTGGAAACTACTATAACCTATCTATGAGACAAATTTTGAAATTAAAATTTTAGAAAAGTAATGCATAAGAGTAAATTGTATGTGGTAATCATAAATCATGTATACCTAAAACTATATATATATATATGGATTGGTAATAACAATTATTATTTAATGTTGTTTCTAGGTTAAAACCCCTAACAATGACAATATAATTAAATTATTAAAATTCACCTTTGTATTTTTATGGAAAAGTTGACATGACTTATGCACTCATTCCATCAAATATTTTTATTGATGATTCCTATTGAAGGAATTGAGGTAAAAATTTACAATGAATAAATAAAAAATTCAACATATATTGATTTTACCTGGGCATTTACATTATTCGTCAATTTGAAAATATACAATGATTTAATTTTATACCCTATAAAATTATCATTCACATGAATGTAATTAATCATTCTGAACAACATGGATGTCAACTTGAATTCATCATTTTTTATAATCATATAAGATTACCCCTCTATATCAGACTAATTTTTAATTAGTAAATAATAATGTGAAACAAATTTCATTGTTGTTTTCAAAATACCATGTAACAGAAGAGATAATACAATTTACTATATAATAACCACGGTGTTAGGTTATAAATAAAAAATTCTACACTAATTTTTTAGTTCTTCTATCATGGTTTAATTGAAAATAAAAAAACATTGTATATAGTGAAAGAAATTATAAAACATATGAAAATAATAAAAAATAAATAATAACAAAAGTAGAATAAAATCACATTTTAAAAGTTTTTATTTTATTTATAATGATAAATTTATGAAGTAATATAATTACTATTATTTAATTAAAAAATTTAAATAATTATCACACAAAACAAAGTAATTGTTATAATAAACATATACATTTTTACATGTGAACTAATAACAGTAGACTAAAAATATCTATTTTAATTATCTTATATACAACCCCAATATCCCATTTTAAAATTTGAAATCATCATAGATATAATTCATAATCATAAACAATGATAAATATTAGAAACATGTTATAAACACCAAAATTAAAATGGGGTTTATATTGATTTAATCTATAAAATCTTTCTTAATAAATTAGTTTTTTATTGAAATAATGATTAACCACAATCCATGAATATTATAAATCTCATATATATTGACACTACTTCTATAATATAGAGTTTATTAAATCTTATTTAATTACATCACATGTAATTATCAAGTATGGTCCATGAACTAATTTAGTAAAAGATCACTTGGGGGAAAAGATGTATGAATAAATAAAATTGGTGAATAAATGATAAATTGGAAAAAAATTAACTTTGTTATGTTAGTATCATACCCAAATACTTCCTAATAATCCATGCTCATAACTTCATTAATATAGGAATCAAAAAATGAAGCATCATAATTTTCCTCCTTTTAAAAAAAATCTTGTTTCCATAGCTAATGTGAAATTTATTATAATGAATGAAATATTTATTATAATCCTTATGTTTCAATTTTAGAAATCCAATTTGAAATTACGACCACAAAATTGTATCTTATTATTAATGAATTATATCTTGATATAATCGATCACAATCATACTGATTTTAATAAATCATTAAAACATATTTTGATAATCATCTATTAACGGTAACTAGGTAATGCATATATGTTAGGTATTGTTATCAAATCACATCCTATGTTTTATAAAAAATACTAAATGATTGACAATTGATTTTCATTTATATATATTAAATGATAAAAAATATGCTTAATTTGAAAAACCATTATTTAGTTCATGGAAAAATGAAAACAATATCCCACAAGAACTAAATATGATCACCCATTAATCTAATTTTATGAGATATAATGTGGATTTATTTATTTTGTTATATATAGGGCCTTTTTGGGTATCCTTGATATAATTCTACATTAATAATCCACACACATATATATCACCCATTTCAATTATATCCAAAATTATTTTAAATAAAAAATTGAAAATTTTTGGATATCTAGTGAAATTTGGTTCTTCATCTTATTAAACTTCTCAAATATTATCATAGTATAGTTTAATTGGATTGATGATTCCTGGGATAACCTATATTGATACAACGAGATTCATTGTATAAATAGTTTCTTTGAAAAAATCATACATTTCAATATATTTATATTATATTTTAGAAAATAAATTAACAACTTATTGGATATTTTTCTATCCTACCACTCCACTATTTTGGAAAAAATCTTAAAGGTGATTTAGAGTCATCATTTTCATATTATAAATAACTATCAATACAACTACTTACAATAAGATCTTCCTCACCACGAAAGACTAACAATAGTTCTTATGTTATTCTAATGTACTTTAGGATATTATTTATTTCCACTTAATGAATTTCAATATGATTTTATTTGTATCTACTAACCAAATATATTTCATATGATACATCAGGATGCTTACACATAATAGAATAAATGAATAATGACACTGCTGGATAATATAGAATTTCAATCATGTGTTCTTATACATCAACCTTATAAGGAAAATATGACTTTTAATGAATAAAACAATTTCATGTTATTAATGAAAATATTTTATGTTTTCCATATTAAATTTTTTTAACACATTACAAAATTTATGTGATTTTAAATTTGCCACACATTCATTTAGATATATCTCCATAATTGTTTTAAATGTTTATATATAATTCGTCATTAAGATTTATTTAAAAGAATAAATTTCCTAAAAAATTACTCACTTATTTGACATTGTAATGTCATTTAAAATAAGAATACTTGCATACATATACAACATAAAAAAAATAAAAACTCTATTTCCATGAATTTTTTTATATTCACAAGGTTTATCTATATTTTTTAAAGTTAAAATTATAGATAGGTTCATTAAAATTAATATTACAACACTGAGAATATTATTTCATCACATAAATGGTTTTTGACTAATACAAATTATATCATCATTTTTAGTATCATTATAACAATTATATTGTATCATATATATATCGTTGAAAAAATTCCCATAAACAAAATAGAATTGACATCCATTTGATATATGTTCATAATAAAAATATATTCCTATGTCTAAAATAATTTTAATTGGATTGATCATTTCCACTGGGTAAATATTTTCATCACAATTAATACAATGAATATTAATAAAACATCTATCTAAATGGAATTATTTATAGATAAAAACATTACGATCGACGAATATAATCTTAGGAAAAAACCCCACTTATATCCAAATAGATACGTCATGTTCCAAATTTGATTAGTGTGCATGAATATTATTTTACATTCCATTTATTTTAACCATATATACATGTTATAATTTCTAATGACTTATTGGAAAGATGTCTTAACAACTTATTTAATAGTTTATTCACCATAATGAAAAATGATAATTCAACTCTGATGTTATTATTAAAATATTCCTAACATTCATTTATATTTTTTATACTGGTTCAGTTTATTTTTCCAAATGAAATTTTGTTTGCAACACATTTATTATAATATTGAAATCATCATATTGATATTGAATATAATCAATTTTCCATTTATACCCACTAATTATTTTTGAAAAACAAAATCCATTTCATTAAATAGAACATGTAATATTATAAACACTATGTTCTCTAATATATTATAGAAAATAATAAAACACTATATCTATTGGATGAAAAACAATAATGAATTTTTTAATTGGATGATTTTTAGTTTATTTAATATGACTCACATATTACTTACATCACCAACTCTTCATAAACAACATGTTGAGATAATTCCTAGACTAAAATTATGGTGATGTAATTTGAATATACATTGATAAAACATGTTTTAGTATTAAAGAATGAGATTATAAAGAATACTACCAAAATGAAATGAAATTATATTCTTGAATCGTTATTTATTGAACCATGTACAATAATTTTATATTCCCCCTTTTAGATAAACCATTTAATTAAGATGCACAAGGTGAAGGGATTTTTCTTATTATACAAAAATATCCAATATAGTCACAAAATTATATAATAAAATAATCTCAACCTCAATTAGATAAAAAAAATTATAACATTTTTCATGTAAATTTTTTACATTATTTTTGAAAACATTAATCATTTAAATGGGTTTTTACTTGTGTTTCAAAAAATATATAAACTAAGAGCTATAAAAAACATCAATATAAGAATTCATTTATAAAATATAACATATGTAATGTTACATATAAAACCACATATTTGTATATGTTATTTATAATGATTCAATCTCTTGTTTTATTAATAATAAAAGAAATTATTTTTCATTTTATGTAATAATAATGATTCACTACATCAAATGATTCAATTCCATTTGAATAATCTGATCCCTCCTTATAGTGTCATTGGATTTGAATCTTATTTCTGCGATCGAGTGAAAATTATAAAGATAACTGCAATTATAGTATTTTTTGAGATTACATCTATTTAGATTATTCATATGATTGTCAATAATCCATTAAACAAGTTAGTAGAACCCTATAACTATGTATTCATAAAAATAGAATGAAAATTATTCCTTATTGAAGATGATAATATTACATTCTCTAGGAATTTTTTTGGAATCATATCTATATTTTTTAAAGAGAAGTGATAATTGTATACTAGTAATAATGAAAATCCCCTATGAATAAGTAAATTAATTATCCCCATTAATATATAAGAAACTCTTTCCCCTATCCCTACACATAGGTCAACCTCTCTATAAATAAATTTCATCAATTCATTGAGATGTTTTGTATGTATATAAATATATTATCTGCATATAGTATATAATATCCTATATTCTATGTTAGTAAAATTTATCTATATAATATATAGTTAATAACACATAAATATTTTTGATTTAAAGTTATTCTATTCAATCACATTGATGGATTCGACATCATTAAACAAATTATAAATCATGCGAAAGATTATCAATTGTTTTATATATATTATATCAAATGAATCCTTATAATATTTTTCATAAGAAAGTTTTTATTCCTACATGTATTAATTATATTTATAATATAATGTGGGTTATTTTAGAATGTATAATTTCCTCACATGTTTGGCACCAATTCATAAATTATGATACAAATTAATGAAATTATTAGATTTAAATTATTCCTTCTTAAGGACCGATCTTAATGAGATATTTGAGTTTCAATTTGATGCTAATAATATCTATAAAAATATGTGTAATTTTTAGTATCATGATTATTATTATTCAATATTTTAATTTATTAAATATACTCCACATAAAATTATAACCAATACTATTTTTAATTAAATATGCTAAAATTGTAATTTTTATATAACATCAATTAGATAATATACTATATTTTTTCCATTTATTATTAGTTGGATATATTTTTCATTATATCAAATAAAATTAATTTGTTTTTTGACATAAAAAACAAAATTCCCAATTCATCAAATTAAAATGCACAACACCAGACGTCAAGCATCCAATATAATCACTTTACATAGTGAAGAGTTTCTCAACGTTCACATTATTATAAATTTTTCTCTTTCCTTAAAACAATATTGATTAATTGAGATTGGATAAGATCAACACCTTTATTTTACTATGTAGTGCCTAGGGAAATTATGTTAATAGTTTAAGGGGATGGGTTGGCAGTGAATCTGTGTTATTGGTTTTTACAATTTATTGTTTAAAAATAAATCATCTTGACATATAATAGTCAAGAAATCCACCAATTAAAATATATTTCCACCCATATTTAAAATGAATTTAATGAAAGATACAATCATAAATTATTTCATGGTTCAACTCCATTGTGGATACCCAGTCCAATTTGGTTATGATTTCTTCTAAGACACATATGAGGTCATTATATAAATATTTAGTGATTAAAAGTGATAAAAATCAAACAAGGTGGTTTTATAAGTATTATAAGATTCTCTTTTTCATTTATTATCCAATTACTTTTAATTTATTTTCACTTATTATCATCTTTTACAAAAACAAAATAAAATAGTGAGAAAAAACATACTAGCTTAGTAGATACTTCAATGAAACATATTGTTATTCTTCATAGCCACTAACATAATATGATATATCACTTTTTCACATTTTCAGTTTCAATAATTTATAAAATAAAAAAAATTATGAATAAATATGACCTTTTAATTTCTAGTGACATATATTTTTTTAAAACTATATATTTTCTCCTTATTCTACTTTAGACAACGAATTTCATGTTCTTGGAGAAAAATTATTAGGACAACTATATGTAGTCTTCCATGAACTGGTTTATTTAGATATTTCATGTAAAAATGATTCATAGACATTATTTTAGGAACTATTATTAATTATTTTATGTAAAACTGTCAATGTATAAACTCATATTGATGAAAATAATGAAGTTCATAGTATGGTATTCTCATAGATCTTTCTTCGTGATGATATAAATCTTTCTATTTACATTGTGTAGATCATATGTTCTATGTGCATATTTCATGTAATAAAAACACAATAAATTAACATAATATAGATCATGGTTTATGATATTATACCCAAGAAGAAAAGAATTTATAAAATCTACATTTTTTTAAAATTCCAACCAGTGAGTCGCCAAATATCTACACTATATTGTACCTCCCTATAATACTAGAAATTATCATTCAATTGATGGATAAATACAGACACATTATTATATTAGAACAATGATCTCTACCTTACACATGATTTCTATATCTCTCAAAAACATGATACAATACAAATGATTAGGCCACATGTGTTTATAGAAAATTGTAATAATCATAATTTCAGAAGACCATAGTGGACTATCCATTCCAAAAACTTTAATTCCATAGATACACCAATGATATTAGTGTCATCCATATACTAAAAAATATACATAAAACCACAATTTATTATGATTTTTCATTCATCTTATCTACAGTAGTCAAGACCTCATATACTAGTTCAAAGTAGATACATCCATGATTTTTTACAAACCCTTATCAATTATCTTTGAGCTCTATATCATCAATTCCCCTATATATTTCATAAAATTCATAGAGGTTATAGAAATAAATAAGTAACCACATGTTAACACTATAATACCATCTACAAATAGGATACATGGAGAAGATAACTAAAATAATGTCATATAAACTAGCATGCCCTAACTTTTTAAATCTATTGAAAATATTTAAATTTCTCTAATCCCGCATTAAAATTAAATATAGGAATTTTCATACTTTATTATTAATGATAATTTTTAATAAAATATGATAATATAGTTTAGTGTAACATCCCCTTGATCTTCTATTCCACCATACAACGTGATTCAAAGCTTATACACTACCCCTTGCTTCTAGCTCTTCATGTGCTAGTATTATACTACACTGGTATTATTCCCCTTTTACAACTTGGAAACATGATGTAGGATTCCAATGAGATCGGTGAGAAAACTTTTTATAATGATGCTCATGTGGCTCGAGTAGGTAGAAAATTTTATTATTTTAACTATGAATGTAATACAAGGTGATTATTTGCAATTACAATTCCATCATCAAAAAAACATTTATTTCCTTATGAATATCTCATATAATAAAATTCATTGTTCATGTTCCACTATATCTAAATCTATTCCATTGAAAATTGTATTAAATTTTATAATCCTCCACTAATATATGTCTAGAATTAAATATATAAATCATTGTACTTAATCATCAACAGATGATATATTTATATCTCATCTAGATTTTAATTTTTTATAAAAAGCTCTTAAATATCCCTATTATCCGTCTAGAAACTCATCATAATGTTTATGTTATTGATAAATTCCTTCTCACAGTAATGGCCACATACCATATACATTATCACTATCACCACAATTGTTAGTTGAAAAATCCATAACAAATATAAAATGGTCTACCATTCCATTAATTATTAAAATTGATCAAGTGCTTGATATTGTAAGTCTTATTAGAAGGTATATAAGAAACATATATTTTATGAATAATTCTATATTCAGCATCACATTTAACATTATTTGTATCAAATATATTCCATACATGATATTATTAAAATTTATTCAATATTGTTTATCTAATATATACACAATACATCTTATGTATTTTAAATACTTAATTAATTTCCCTTTTCATCGTATGTAGTATCTAAGACATACTTATATTTCATTAAAATATTAAATATCATCACATCAGTTATATATTGATATAATGATATACTTGAGACATCCTTCCCCACATAATTATCTTGAGTCGATGCAGAATTACCGTTACGCCTTATGAAACATCTTTAAGGCACAAAAGGATAGAAATAAATTCGAACGGAAACATTACAATTGGGGGATGATTTTCCCTTTGAAAATAAAAACAATCACTACTAAGAATACCATATTCATAAACATTATATTATAAATGATTATAATGTAATAAAACTCAAGGTAATAACAAAATCCAAAAATACCAATCCACAACATAACCTATATCAGAGTACCGATGTGAAATACTAAAGAAAAAAACTAAAAGACTCCTACGATGTGAAATCAACAACTCCCAACAAGCTCCATGATCCAACTCCACAATAAATTACCATTTATAATGAATAATTACTAATTAAATGTGATAAGATGACTTTAACTTTTTCTGTATACACAATATCTACAAGTTCACCCAAGTTCCCAAGTAAGGTGTGATTAATGAAACTCATTACATTTTCCCCAAATGACTTCCCTAATCATTCCCCTATGAGAGAACATGTAAGAAAATTTTTATCAAAAATCCGATGTAATAAAATTTTACAAAAATTAATAGTTTGTATCAAAACCAAGAAATTCACATGAAAATTCATTTACAAACAAAAAAATTTCCACGGAAAACAACCGAACATGTCTTTCAAACCATTTCTCAAATCCCATTTTGGAATAATCCATTCCATTCATCATATCCACACATACATAAATTCATGAAACCATTATATTCATATACTAATTATTGGTGAGTCATCCATTCACTAACCATTAACATAGTGTCCAATTTTTAATGGGGAAAGTTGAAACCCTTATCTATCCCATAAATGATGTGGGAAGCTCCATACCATAGTCAAACCCAATTCATTTGAACAAATGCCAACCATTATTACAAAAATAATTTCAAAATCAACCATTTTAATATTTTAATAAAATTTCTCAATAATTGGAAACCATTCAAAAGACAAATTTCCATATATGGAAACAAAATCACATTTTAAAATAATAATTTTAAAATCCATAAACATATCACATTGCACAACAACAATTTTCACAATTCCAAAAACCATCACTAAGAGGGTTTATGCCGTGATTTTCACATCAATTTAACAATCAATTTCATATAATTCAATCATTTTAAAATAAATAATTCATGTTCTAATAAGAGCATGTGAGAGTGAAGCCATCAACTTTAGAAACTATGTCAAAATAAAGAAGAGAATGAATTATTCAATGAATTGGGTTGAACATAAAAAACAATCCTCCTATCAACTTTTACCCTCTCATAAAAATAATAAAATGACATAATTATTTTCATCCAATATCATAGATCTATCCCCAAAGTAATAAATATAAAAAATTTAGAGATAGAAGGAAGTTACATCAATGAAAATTCACTAAAAACAATGACATTCCAAGAAATCTAGCATTCAATGAACCCTAATTTCCCAAATAACCACTCTTGGATCCTTGTGGAGGGTCTCCATAGATTTTGAGGGAATAGAAAATTCAATTATTGTGAAAAAGAGTGAAAAGGATTTTTATGCGTAAAAAAGTGTGAGATCCATTTTTTAGGATCTAAAAAATAAACCATAAATGGTTGGATCGCACAGTTATGAAAACTCTACCCTAGCCACACCCTCTAAACAACCTTCACATAGTTGGTCTAAAATGTTTGAAAATTTGCGCACCAACCATGTTTTCCCGTTATTCCACTTTTTACAGATACTCCTAGTTGGTCTCTTGGTTTTTCCTAACTATTCACCTAATTGTGTACCTACCCATTATTCTATTTTTCACATTGTATGATTTCTAATAGGTTTTTCATAGTTTTTACTATCCTTTCTCCAATCGTTCACTTCCAAATAATCCTAAAAACGTTTTAAATGTCAATTAAACCCTCCAAAAGATCACACAAAAACATTAAAATCATAAAATAAATAATAATTGGGTTACTTTCTTGAAATCGTGGGTGATACATTCTCCCCACCAATGGACCTTCCATCCTGGAATGGAGGAAAACCACCATCTACCTAAAACATTTCTTCCCATTGTTCAATAATTTCATTATGAAATTCCCATGTCTCTTCCTGAATCTTACTATGTTTCAACAAAACCCACACTATAATGATTCTTTTCCCATGTAATAATTTTTCTTCCCTATCCACAATGTTAGAATAAAATGAACCAGTGAAGAATATAGCTCTAGGTCAATGTGATCCCATCAAATTACATGCTCAGCATCAGGCTGGTACTTTTTAAAATGATATACATGAAACACAATTTTCATTACACTAAAGAATGTTGGAAATTTCGTCTTATATTTCGTCTCCCTGCCTATTAAATTATCTAAAAGGGGAATATGTATTGAGGAGTTAACATTCCATGATTTCAAAAACCCGTATGACCAACCCTTAGAGAGATTCCCAAGGAAACATTATCAGTCACCTCAAATGACTTCGACTATCGTCAATGATAAAAATATGGTTTTTGAAGACATTGAGCCATATTCATTCTCTTACAGGTCAACTAAATACAGTTCATTATATCTTGTTAAAAGCTCATCCCATGTAGTAAAGTCTCACAATTTTCCACCTAATTAATTTAATAATGATAAGGATTCCAATATATTTTCTTCAAAAGGACTCATATATATCACAGAATTATATATTTTGTTATATAAGAACAATACTAATTGTATGTGTAAATACCATGAGCCACAAAAATATATTACAGAAGCTAAAAGCATGTCTTCCAATGTTTTTATAATCCTTTTGAATTTTCCATCTATCTTAGGGATATATATCGTACTCATGGCCCACTGAGTACCATGGTATTTTTATAAGTATTTTAAAAAATTAGATGTAAACTGTGGATGATATTCATGAATATGGATGAAATGGGATAACTTTATGAGAAGATCCACTACCACCCATATGGAATCATGTTTTTGAACCATTCTTGGAAGACCTATTACAAAATCAATGAATATATCCACCTATTTTCAAATAAGAATAGCCAAATACTATACTAATCATGATTGTCAATGGTTCTCTTCCATAACATGCTGATAGGTAAAACCTATTGTATCAAACTCAGTCACATTTAATTTCATGAAAATCCAGAAAAAATATTCTCTAATCACCATATTAATTTTCTATATTCCAGGATGAACATCCCATCTTGAATGTTTTTATTCATGAAGAAATTTTTCATAGAAGACAAATGTATGATTATCTGATTTTAAAATCGCAAAATTGGCCTCTCATCCAGCTTCAAATCATCAATGGTACCCCCACCATTGAGTTTCAACCACATTATAATACATTCAAAATTAGATATATGTACATATCTAATCATGATAACCAAATTAGAGAACAAAGTTATCTAGAAATATAACCACAAAATTTCCTCAGTCTTCACATTCCAAATGCATATCAGCTATCGCTGACATCAACTTCCATTGATCTAAAGCCACTTTTTCCCACTGATATTATGAATTTATTCTAAATGAATCTACCACTGAATAATATTTACATAGTTTATAAATCAAGACAATTTCAAACATTTTGAAATACTCCAACTATCTTCATTGTCTCAGATGCAATTCCCTTTGTGAGAAAATATGTTTCAAACTCCTGTGATCCATAGACATTGTAAATTTCTCTACATAGATGCAATGAAAAAATTTATTAAATGAATAGAGTAATGAAGATAGATCCAAATTTTGTATGGGTTAGTTCTTCTCATGAAACCATAACTTCTATGATCTATAAGTAACAATAGGATCTCCCTACATGGGAACACATCCCAAACTAGATATGGAATCTTCACAATACACCTTGTACCATTGTCATGATTTGGGAAATTTCATGATTTTACCTAGTGTGAGGAATATCTAAATATATTTAAAATAACCTTAAAATTCCTCATTCAATTATAATGGAAACTTTTTATTGTCAAATATTTCATTAGGGAATCTGGTCATGAAAAATCCTAGGCAAAGTGTATGTAATAACCAACTAAAATAAGGAAACTATGCGTCTCAAATACATTCTTTGGTGGGTTTCAAGAGATAAAAACTTCTATCTTTTATGGATATATATAGAAACAACTATCAGATATTACATGGATGGTTAAATATACATATTTTATCCAAAAATATGACTTCAATTATTTTTTATACAAATCAGGAACCAAAAAAATCCTGTCATTTTTTACAGGTGTTCCTCCAGCTCAGCCCTTGTCCTTTAATAAAAAAATATTTTATCCACAAACATCACCAAAAATTAATAAAAATACCTATGAAATATCCATTTAAACATTTGAATAAATAATTTTGGTGTATTCACAATAAATAAAGGCATAACAACAGAATTTTATTTGACATATCTACATCTGAAAGTTATCTTTGGAAAATCCTCTTTCAGAACTCGCAATTGGTGATATCTTGATCAAAAGATAATTTTAGAGAACCACTTTACTTCCCTAAATTGATATAATAGGTTATAAATTATTGTAATTGGATACCTAATATTTATTATATCTTGGTTCATCTTACAATAATCCATACACAATAAAATATTTCCATTCATGTTTTTGAAAAACAAGGCCACTACTTCCCACAGAGACATTTTATATCGAATGAACCCTTTGCTTCCCAGCTCTTCCAAATGAATATTAAATTAGATTAATGGTTTTGGTTCCATCTAATAAAAAGGAAGGGATATACAAATGTCCCCCAAAATGATATAAATTCTTAAAAATCATCAATTTTTGGTAGAAACCCGAAATGTTTTTTGGAAATCATCCAGAAACCGATTAACTACAATTAGAAATCCATTATTCTAGATATAATCCATCCATACTAATGTCAAATTGTCAGAATGGTATGAGATTATTCCAACTCCTAGTTTAAACAAGCACATTTCATGTTCCATTAAATTTTGGGCTCCTTTAAAGAGATTCTTGACACCATCATAAGTCATAAAACATGCATCTCACATAGAAAAATAAACATGATCCTTGAAAATTATCAATCAATCCGTACCAAATATTATCTCATAGACATACATTTTAAGTGCAGATAAATCCCATTTCAATGAAAATCCATCAACAATTATAGAATATTCTCTACACGTAAAGGTTTCACATTCTCATAGACAAATAATAGTTTGAAGTTTCAAAATAGATGGAATAATTTCAACATGTAGACCCACCAAATAAATAGCACGAGGAGAAATTAAAGAATTGGATTCACCCATATCAATAAAATAATTCATAAGGTTATAATTAAATCTAATCATACCTATCACTATAGATTGTCCAGATTGATCATCCAAAATCTTCTGCTTAGCTGCATACAACTATTTACTCACTACAATTTTTTCTTTATTTTCCAATTGGGATTGAACTACCTAGGAATTCGTGGTATTACTAGAATCATGATGTCTTAATATGTTCTTTTGATGAGAGTTATTCTGATTCCTTCATCTCATCTATGCATATGATGTATGTGACGCATGACTTGTGTCTCTAACACCTGACCTTGGTTCACTGCGAAAATAACATTGAAGATGTCCCATAATGTTGATGATATAACATGGTACAGGTTGTACCATAACATATCACAAGATGTGATTCACTAAAACAATATAAAAACATTCCAACTTACTCTTGGATCATAGATAAAGATTTCCTAATCATATGATCTGATTCTATGGTGTCGCACGACTATGGAAGTAGGTGTCCCTCTTCCTATTTCTCATAGTTTTAGAGTTTTCACCTATTATCATGAGGACACAAAAACTTATTCCTATTATATTTCAAGAAGTGGTAGATATCATAAAAAGAGTATTTGGTTATAGTCCTAACTCAATGGTTTCAAAATCTTGAATTATGTTTTGAACCAATTGTTTGTTAACCTGTGGGTGAGGTACAACCACATTCTCACAAGCCATGTCTAGTTAGTTTCTATGATGCCAACCATGTGAAATTTTTTTTAACCAAAACAAAACTACATAAGTTTCATTCTATATAAATTAAATTCTTAATAATTTCAAATTCTACCACATCACAACTTTCACAACTAGACTATCCAAATAACATGACATTCCATTGTCGACTAATTTTTTAAAATTACACCTCGATTGATAAAATCACACTATTTTTATATTACCACTCTCATGTGGCTTTCAAAATATCACATTTGAAAAAAATAAATACATTCCAAAAAGAAACATATTTTAATAAAATGATAAATCATTACATGTTATGAAATATGATATTCTAGTGGGACTTCAATTCTATCAATGCATTTCATGATATCCTCATTTGATAAACCAATAATAATGTCATTAAAACTTATATAAGTGTCTCAAAACCACTTATATACCCAATTACCTGGTAAAATTATGTTTTTCATAAATAGATTAGCTACCTATTTTTATTCTCTTTATTTCATGTCCCAACAATCCTACTTCTTTCTATCATTCCAACTCAAGGACTAAACCATAATGATTTTCAACTTCAAAAATAAAAAACCAATACCATTTTTCGTAAAATTAAAAATAGACATGCTGGTATTGATACAAATAGTTTCTTCTCTCCCATACTCATTGTCTTGAGTCCGGGTAAAATAGATAATTGGCCTTTGACATCATCCAGAATGCACCAAATACTGGAATAAAATCCAAGGGATTCCATGAAATTGGGGGATGATTTTACATTTGAAATTAAAAACAACAACAACCAATAATGCCATATCAAATACCACTATATGATTCATGATAACAATGTAAAACAACTCATTCTAATTCCAAAAGATGAAAATACCGAACAACACCCACACCAATATCATAATAATGAATAACAAGATTAAACCCCAAAACTCAAAGACTCTAAGCACACCAACTCTGAACTATCAAAAAAGTGTAATCTCCAATTCCATAAAACATGTCCATGTATCAAGAAGCACGAATAATGAAATGTGACACTTTTTATTAACCTATGTTCTAATACAAGATATCCACAAAGTCATTAAAGTTCCCATGCAACGGGTGAATAATAAAACTTAGTAGGTTTTCCCCAAATTAATTTCATATTTAGTCTACTAAGATGGTACATGTTATCTCATTTATATAAAATAATATATTTATAACACTTTAAAACATTTTATCTGTTTATATCAAATCCTTCTAGTTCACACCAAAATCATTTTCCAACATTATCATTTTTCATGGAAAACAACCGAACACATCATTCAAACCATTTTTCAAATCCAATTTTTTGCATAATCAATTCCATTCGAAATATCCACAAATCAATCCATGAATGAATCCATAGGCATCCCAATACTAATTATTGGTGATCCATCCTTTCTCTAAGTCATCACTTACTAAACCATTTTTATGGTAGAAAGTTCATACCATTATCCATCTGAAAATGATGTGAGAAACATCATACTATAGTGAAAAAAGATGAACATACATTGATATTACATAATTTTGAATTACTATTTTATACATAACAGAAATACATGCCCGAGAGCCATAATATATTGGATTCTTTAGATACATAGAAACCAAATCTTCTATAATTATGAATGATACTCAAAATCTCCCATAAATTTCTCTGGCATTAGTAATTCTTCCTAAAACCATTCTTCAAAACCTTGTAAATGGAAACCTAATAATGTGGTGAGCTTACATGCCTAGTAAGGCTAATAAATGGAAATTGTGTAAGAATTACATGAGAAAAAGGGTCTGGATCGTGATAATTACATTTAAAGACCATTCCCTTCATATCAGATATCATAATAACGAGTGTAAATTCGTAATACATGAATCATAATTAAATAATAAACCTAATCCATGAAATCAGATTAGGAATAAAATAGGTAATTATTAAAAACAAATAAGAATATAAAAACCCTATATCAAGGAGGCTTACTAAGGGATTTATAACTTGTTAGGCCTTTGATAATAACTTGGGTACCTACTATGGTCTTGGTATTACCTTATGTGTACCCTCTTTCTTCAGGATTTGGTGGTCCTCCCATGTACCCCCTTGTTTTAGGATATTTATTTCCTCCCATTTAACCTCTTATTTAGGGGTTGGGATACCCTCCTATGTACCCATTTATCTCAAAAAAAAGATTTATCAATTCCCAATGCATTCTAGAATGATATAGGTCTTACCAATTAAATAATTAAACAATACATGCTTATTTCAAAAAAAATCCACATGTCATGACTAATGGAAAGAGATGGGTTTTCTAATCCAAAAATCAAATACAATGAAATGAATTGGGAATCATTAACATATCATAAGATCATTGCATATGGATATGATATAAGTTTCATAATCATTTCATCAATTCATAATCCATGAAGAGAAATGAATATCAAAAGCATATAACATGTGAACTGAAACAAGTTTTGAAAAAATTATTACATAAAAAGACAATCTATTTTGGAAAAAAGATGGATATGAACTTTGGATTATTTCTTATAAAGGGTTAAATAACACCAAAAGATATCCTATTATATGGAAAAAAAATTGGAAATATATTTTTAACATGTTTCATGATGAAATTATAGTTTCTTATTTGAAAAATGTCTTTTTAAAGAATAAAACCTTTTTGAAATACAATTTCTTTAAAAATACATAGAAAATTAAAAATAAGGTGTGGATGAAATTTGAAAACGTTTTTCCATAATAACTTATAAAATAATATTGAAAACATGTTAGAAATATTTTCCCATGAAAAATTGTAAAATAATATTCCAAAAATATTAGAAACATTTTTCCTTGAAAGCACATGAAAAATTTTAAACGAAATCTTGAAAAAAATTTAAAACTATTTCCTTGAAATTATTTTGAAAATGAATAATGAATGCATAAAAATTTATTGAAAGAATTTTTACTTGAATAATTGTAAAATAATATTAAAAACATCTTGAAAGAAATTTTATGTTAAAAATAACCTTTAAATATATTTTCTTAAAAAAGATCCTTTTAACATTGAATGGAAGACTCATATAAATAATGGTTGATAAATCAATACATTTTTTATGAGGTAAAAAGAATATTCCTTTTTCATAGTATAATGGTACTGAAAATGGGTAATTCGATATGAGAAAAGATGATTCCTTTGAAAAAATTGGTAAAAGAAAAAAAGGGTAAACATGTCTTAAAAATATTATAAAATAATGTTTCAATATTGTTGGAAACCATTTTTATAAAACATGTGTTAGAAGGAAAATAGATTTCTGACCAAACAGAGAGGTCAATTCAGACATCTTGAAAAAATTATTTATTATATCATATACCATAGAGTGAAATAATGGTACCGATATATGAACATATCATGAATAAAAATATGATAATAAATTTCATTAGTTTTGATGGGATATGGATCATTATATTTCATCAAATGAAACATAATTATAAACAATCTTGAAAGTGATGATATTATTTTAAAAAACACATATCATTTGGTAACGTTGAACCATAATCCATGTTTAATAAAATTAAATTAAATAATGCTTAAAATTTCAGGAATATAAAGTTATTAGTGATATAAAATTTCAATGTTAGTTTGTAAACTTAATAGAAAAATATAGTGTCTTATCATGGAATGAGTCTCAAAGATGGAAAATTGAGACAAAAATAATTTTACCGAATTGGTAACTATTAAAAAATAGTCTCCAGGAAAAAAATATAATAAAATGGATATTTACATATCCATAAATTTAGGTATAATAATCATATAATAAATTCATGTTTAGTATACACAACATATAATAGGAATGGGTGGTGAATAATGCATGTATCTCACAGAAATAAAAAATGAGATGAAATCCCCTTACCATGTGTCCTGACTCTCTTCATACCCATTTAAACCAATTATATAATAAATATAAATTTATTATTAATATATAAATAACAATATTCTTACCTATAATACCATATAGTGTTTCATTATGGCTTTATATTACCCACTTGTTAACAATTCATTGTTAGGGTTTTACTTCGGGTAATGATAATTTTGTTTTTCGCATGTCCCTTAATTTGGTAAATATTTCATCCTTATACTTAAATCATGATTTAAAGAGTTTAAAAACATTATTTAAATATAAAATATATTCATTTTATAATAATCCATAGAATATATAAGTATGAACTGGAATATATTGTTCATAGAGACAGTAAGTCGTACGTACGCATAAATGATGTTCCCAGTTAAATGTAATGTTGAAAAAAAGTAAAAGACATATATGTATATTTTTATGAATATATATTATTATTAAAGTAGATTTATTATGTCATATATATATCATATATATTCACAAAACTCATCCTTAACACATTTAATGTTGTCTATGAACGAATCACTTTTCCTTGATGGGGTGGTTGTCCACACTTCCTCAAACAAAATTATTATATTAACACATAAATAAGAAGTACGAAGACATGAGTTGTAAATGAATTATCGATTCTTAAACACATAATAAATATAATTTAAAACAAATGTAAATATATTTTCTATCATCATTTCTTCCATTTAAGGTAATAATTGAAATATGATGAATCGTCATTTCGTGAGGCGGTACTTCTCTATATATGTAACAAATATGTTTTTCACCCATTAGATATAGGTGTTTGTAAATTTGGGTCAAAAAATAGCCTAAAAATAGAATTTTGTGGATACTATTTTTTTTTATAAAATCATGGAATAAATAGACTGGTTGTGGTGGATAATGAAAATAAAATAAATGAGCTTGATAGAATAGGTTACCTCTTAATCGGGTAACTCATTTTAGTTTGGGTCCAAAGGATTCTATGGATATCTTTATGCCCAAAGTAAGGATTCAAGGATTATGGGGGGTATTTTTGGAACATTATTGGGTATATAATTTCATAACATTAGTGTTTTTAGTTGTGTGATGAAGAGGGATATGTGGAGGCCTTTTGTATGGAAGGAGTGGAACTCTAGTAAATATTTGAAGATATAATTCCACCATTGTTTTTCATGTTAAATATGGATCCAATAATGATCCATAGTACAATAAAGGAATTATATGGATGAAATATTTCCATAAAATGGATATTTTAAAATTTTATAGGTTGTTTTGTGTCTTAAATTTATGTTTTTTTCCTTAGTTATGCGTAATTTTTCCTTCATTGATTTAATTAATTTTAATTTCATTCATTAATAAATTTCAATTTTATCATTAAAAACATCATTACATAACTAAGAGATACTAAGTATATTGTATTTCAATCCATCAACAAAACGTACTTTAGAAACTATAACTGATTTTGAGTCACTAATTTGGTTGAGGCCAATTATTTTTCCTTTGCTATTGTCACCAAAGGTGACATACCCATAATCAATATTTATCAAGTTCTTGAACCATGAGTAATATCATGTCAAGTGTCTTGAAAATCCACTATCCAAGTACCATAATATTTTATAGGAACATTTCAATCAATTTTCTTATAAAACAAATTAGACAAGAAAATATTTTGGTACCCATATTTTTTTGGGTCTATTAACATTAGTAATAAATAATTTTGGAAACCACATTTGCTTCATGGATTTATTATAAGAGGAATGTAATGAATTCTAAAAATAAAAATTATTTTCTCTAGAAAAACATGAAACAGTAGAATATGTTTCACAACTAGAATATGTAGAAAATTTATTATAATTGGGCATAAAACTATATTTTCCTGATTTCATACAAAATGAGTTTTTTTATATTCCTCTTTTCCTAGTTGGTATCTTATACAAGTAGTATAATTAAGGGCTTCTATTTTACAAAGAATGTTAAATAATATTTCTTTTCCATTGATAAATATCTCTAGTTACATTTTCAATTGCGTATTTGATAATTTATGCTCATTGTTCTCTTTAAGCAGTTGAGAATTTTTCCCTTTTTTATAGAATGTTTAGATTTGGTAGTGGTAGTCAAATCATGTAGTTTCTTTAGAGATTTATGTTTATCTTTTAATTCATTAAATGTGACTTCTAGAACTTTTCAATATTCATAAATTTCTTAATTTTTCATATTTTAACAACCACGTTCATCTCCAAATCGATAGAAATTATGTTTAGGATAATTTTTTCATGACCCGTCCTCGGGGCCCGTGTTGTGACTACCCAAATCATGCCTTCCATAGGCCAGGGGTTGAAGACTAGCACCAAAGTTGTAAACCCTAATAGAAAGGGAAGGAATTTCCTTTATACAGTAAACAATCACCACTGAGTATGCAAGTTGAGTAAACATTAAGTAAACAGAGTACAAAAGTAAGTGTTGGAAAGTAAATGGGATAGAATAAAAACCCAACTGAAAGTAAAACACAACTGAAAAGAAAGTACAGATTTAGAAAAGTAAAGCAGCAACTCTGATTCGTCCTCTAGAAATCCCACCTGAAGGGTGGGTACAGATAGTCTCCTATGCTCCTTGGCTCCAGTCGTCCGCTCCATGTACGTCCTGTCCAGTGATACACCTCCAGGTACCATCCAAATCCATGAGCTCCCACCTCGATCAGTGCTGTCTGTCGTCTGCATCCAACACAATGTATTGCGGGTATAGCCCGTGCAGGGGTGAGTATACGCTACTCAGTAGGGCCCCTAGACCCTCAAAGGTCTCCCAGAATCCACGAAGGATAAACCACAAATGAAATATACAATAATGATGTAACAACAAACTCTACATAGTTATATGCCCATACATATACCTAAGTCATCAATTCCAGCTCGGCTCCAGCACACGAGCCCAAATACAACCCAGTCCACTCAGGAAAACATAACCCATTCCACATAGGAATTTACAACCCAATCCACACAGGAAAGCACAATAATCATATCGATGTTAATGATTTTAAGTTAAGACTCACCTCATACAGGTATACTCTTTGTAAAGTGATAGAGATGATCAGATGTAGCCACTGATTAATCTATGCAGTCAGACCCACATAGGATACAAGACCAGCTAAGTTGTCAGACCCACAAAGGATACATGACCAGCTACTTTTTCAGACCCACATAGGATACAAGTACAGAGTCAAATACTACCATACCCACATAGGTTACAGGAACAGTAGTCATCACCGTCGAACCCACGGAGGATTCCTGTACGGTCTTCATCACTGCCGAACCCATGGAGGATCCAAGTACAGTCGTCATCACTGCCAAACCCACGTAGGATTCAAGTACAGTCGTCATCATCTTCGCAGTCACAGCCAGATCTAGGATTCCCGCACACAGCAAACTCGATTTCGAGAGGGTCTGCTCCATGATCCAAAAGTTAGATACATCAACTATCACGAAGTCCATAGTTTATGTATCACAATTTTCCGTCTCGTCGAAAGGAACTCAACACGACAGACGGCGCGTCAATCAGACGCTCGTTCTGAGAGTTATCGGCCTTTTCATCCCAGGGTCCCGGTTGGGTTTTAAGACAAAACCAACCCGACCATACTCCAACTACGTCCAATCCTAGAGTGGAGTAATGTAAAAGAACCGTCTCACTATGTTGAATGCAACAAAGTCAACGACATGTCAATCGAAAGTCCGGAGCTCAAGATATAAGTGTTTCCGCTCCGAGGGGCCAGTTGGTTTCGTGTTCGAACCGACCTAGCCATACCCAAAGTTCTCCAAAACCCTGAGTGTAATATACCGAAACTACCTTCTCGAACCAAGGATCACTACGCGATTTACGGCGCATCGATCGGAGGTCCGTAGCCCAATTTATAGGCGGTTGGACAGATCTGTCTGAAACAGGGGGTTTGGGCCCGGTCTGACCCGGCCCAATAACCCCTGGGTCGGACCGAACTGGGTCGACCTGACCCGGGTCTGGGTCTGGCCTGTTAGGGCACAGCCCTGCCCGGCTGGTGCGGCCTGGCCCAGTGTGGGCGGCCCGGCCCGGCGCGGGCGGTCCGGCCCGGCGCGGGCGGACCGGCCCAGCACGGGTCGTGGCTCGGCTCGAGGCCGAGATGGACGCAGAGGGGGGAGGCTCTGCCTCCCTCATTTTGAAACGGAGGCCCCCCATTTTTGGTGGGGTTCGCCCTAAATAAACTGGGGTTACGCCCCCGGATTCTCATAAACGGCCAGTCCTATTGGCCTGCCTGTGAGCTGCCACGCCCCCCCCCCCCCCCCACCCCTCGTGGGTCCCACCTTCCAACGCACTGATGTCCGGCTGAGTCCGACAGCCTCCTCTGCACCGTTGCGACCTTAGGCCGCAACCCCTGTCCGACCGGCGTGACACGACGGCGCTGTTCCCCTCCGCCGCGGCCCGCCTCGGCCACGGCCTCCTGGAACTCTAGTTCACCACGACGGCTCTGTTCCCCTCTGTCGCGGCCCGCACTTGGCAGCGGCCACATTCGGATTCACCGGCATGGTGCGACGGCGCCACACTCTTTCATCGCGGCCCGCTCCATCTGCGGTTCTCTTGTTCCCACGCAGTGCGAGGGCACCGCGCCGCCCCCATTCCAAACCACAACGAAGACCAACAACAAAGGGGGAGGAGGGTCGGCTGTTCTCGTGCAGTCCAACCTCCTCCAATTATATTGATAACAAGAAACCAAGAAATAACGAAGAACGTCAAAATAATAATACTTGAATGGTGAAACAACCCCTACCTCAAAGTACTAAGCGGAAGCTAGCATCGCGGAAAATGGTGTCATGGGGGGTGGTTCAGTATACGTCGATGGAGGACTTCCAAGGAAGAAATGACGTCTCACACCAGTTGCAGAGAGGAAAAGGAACGGTGTGTCGATATCTTCTTGCGGTGTCGGCATTCTTCGACGAAGATTGTTGTTCTTCGCGGAATTTTTAAGCTCTTCAAAGGAACAACACAAGGGCTCTCTCCTTTTCTTCGCATAGAAAAAGCCAAACAAAAATAAAACAAGGCTTTGCCTTATTTTATTTACTTATTCCAACAATTCAAAACATCAAAATTTGAATTCACCTAATTAATTTTGAGTTGTCAAAATTAATGGTGTGCTAAGTTTGAAACATTAATGTGATGGAGAGTCACATAATATAAGAGGGGAGGTTTAGAGGAGTTCGGGAAATTGAAGGGGTGGGGCTCATGTGGGCCCCACCTCACTAATATCCAATCAAGTGGAGTTAGGATGTGGTGGGTCCAACCCAAAATTCCACACATAGGTTGTAATAACTTAGAGTAGAAATAAAATTTTAACACATATTTTATTTCACTCTTCAAATAATCCATTTATTTAACAACACCTCTCGAGAAAACGCAACTCCAGAAAAGGTCTTCTTATGCAAAAATCGGCGTTGCGGTTTCATCGGTACCCTTGGATTTCGATTACGAGCACCAGTTCAAAAGTTAGAAAAACCCGCTCGTTTGTTCACTGAACGTACCCGAGCTAAAATTAGGAAATTGATTCTGGGAACATAGTGCCTTGGAATCAGGCGCCGTTAGAAACTGCGTACTCATAAAATCCCAGAAAATTTAAGAAAAAAAAATTTTCATTGAAATTTATGAGTCTTTACATTACTCCCACCTTAGGGGTTTACGTCCCCATAAAGATACAACACAAACTAGGGGAATAAATGGGGGTACTGTGCACGCATCTGAGAATCTTGCTCTCAGGTGCTCTCTTGGAGGTTCCCGTGCTGCCACCTGATGCGCACTAGAGGAATCAACCGTCCACGTAGGACCCACTCATGTCGATCTTCGATCTCCACCGGGAACCCCACAAAAGTCACCCCGTCATCGATGTCCAGCTCCCCATGGTCGATGATATGCGTCGGGTGATGCACGTATCTCCTCAGCTGAGATATGTGGAAGATGTCATGTACCCGGTGCAACTGAGGTGGAAGATCCATGTGATAAGCCACCTCACCTATCCTAGTGAGAACCTGGAATGGTCCAATGAAGCGCGGAGATAACTTGCCGCCCCGGCCAAATCTTCGTAATCCACATCGAGCTGAGACCCGTAAGAAAACATGGTCGCCATCCTAAACTCTAGTGGTCTCCACCTCCTGTCAGTATAAGACTTATGTCGGCTCTGAGTTGTCCTCATCCATTCCTGGATGTCTAGCACCTTCTCTATCGTGGCCTCGACCATCTCTGGTACTACAAGTGCTGACTCCCCAGGGTCAGTCCAGCACAGAGGTGATCTGCAAGGTCGGCTGTACAATGCCTCGTATGGTTCCATCCCAATGGTGGTATGGTAGCTGTGGTTTTACGTAAACTCCACCAAAGGTATGTGATCCTCCCAGCTATGACCAAAGTCGAGAACACATGCACGGAACATATCCTCGAGAGTCTGAATGGTCCTCTCTGTCTGGCTATCCGTATGAGGGTGAAAGGCAGTGCTCAGGTGTAAATGCGTTTAGAATACCTCCTATAACCCCTTCCAAAGACAGAAAGTAAAGCGAGCATCTCGATCGGAGACAATAGATGATGACACACCATGAAGTCGTACGATCTCCTGAACATAGAGGCATCCCAAGATGTCCATTGAGCCCTGCTCTCTGATGGGTAAGAAGTGGGCCGACTTGGTGAGTTGATCGACGATCACCCAAATGGAGTTGTGTCCTCTGGAAGTACATGGAATCCAAGTCACAAAATCCATAGATATCTCGTCCCACCTCCACTCCGGGACCTCCAAGGGTTATACCAAGCCTGCTGGTACCTGGTCCTCCACCTTCACCTGCAGGCAGGTGAGGCATCATGAAAGAAACTCTGCCATAGCCTTCATCATACCCGGCCACCATTGTTTTCATATGATATCCTTGTACATCTTCACCACTCCTGGATGTACCGGTAATGGGGAAGTGTGAAACACTCTCAGCACCTCCTCCTGTAAAGCAGCTGGTACCATGGTACGTCCTCTAAAAAGGACGACGTGCTCCCCTCCTATAGAGAATCCATCAGGTGCATGTCCCGAGGATATGTGTGCATGTCTCGTCTCACAGTCATCATCCCCACGTTGTGCCTCTATGACCCGCTGAAGAAGTAGTGGAGTGTTTGTAAGAGACTGTAAAAAGGATACCCCATCTCTATCCATGAAGGATATCTTCAACGCGACTAGCTGCTCTATCGCCTCTACAAGAAGTTGAATGCCCATCCTCCTGCTGAGAGAATCAGCTACTATGTTCCTCTTCCCAAGAGTATAGACTATCTCAAAGTCATAGTCCTGAAGGAACTCGAGCCATCGCCATTGTCTCAAGTTCAGGTCCTTCTGCGAGAAGATGTACCTGAGACTCTGGTGGTCAGTGTAGACTGTAAAGCGCTCTCCCATCAGACAGTGCCGCCAGATCATCAGAGCGAAGACCACTGCTGCTAACTCCAGGTCATGGGTAGCGTACTTCTACTCGTGCTGCCTCCACTGTCATGATCCATAGGCAATCACTGCCCGCTCCTGCATCAGGACACACCCATGTCCGGTCCCTGATGCATCGCAGTAGACTATGTAACCTACTCCCTCCTCTGGTAGCCTCAAGATGGGTGCACTGGTCAATCTATGTGTCAGCTTTTGGAAGCTCTGCTAACATCTATCTGACCACATGAAGGGTTTCCCCTTCTTCTTCAAAGCTAAAAGCAATGCTGAAACTCTGGAGAAGTCTGGCACAAATCTTCGATAGTACCCAGCCAGACCTAGGAAACAATTCACGTCCATCACGCCCCTAGGTGGCTCCCAAGCTAGAAATGCCTCGATCATCGTAGGATCCACTGCAACTCCCGCCTCAAAGATGAGGTGCCCTAAGAAGTGGAATTCTCAAATCTAGAACTGAAACTTCGAGAGCGTACCATAAAGCCGGTGCCCTCAGAGTGTATCCAATACAACCCGCAAGTGGTAGGCGTTCTCCTCCTCATTAGTCAAGTAAATCAAAATATCATCAATGAATACTACGACTAATTGATCAAGGTAGGTCTGGATGATCCTATTCATGAGACTCATGAACACTGCTGGAGCATTGGTTATGCCAAAAGGCATAACCAAGAACTCACAGTGGCCATACCGACACTTGAAGTCCGTCTTCTGCACATCCTTGTCTCGAACTCTGAGTTGATGATAGCCTGACCTGAGGTCTATCTTTGAGAACCACCATGTTCCGTTGAGCTGATTTAAGAGGTCGTCAATCCTCGGAAGTGGATACTTGTTCTTCACGATCATCTGATTCAGGTGACGGTAATCATCACACAGTCGCAAGCTCATGTCTTCTTTTTTGGAGAACAAAATCAGGGAAGTCCAAGGTGAAACTCTAGGTCAGAAGAATCCCTTGCCTTGCAAGCCCTCTAACTGTACTCGTAGCTCTCGAAGCTCAGCGGGAGCCATCCGATATGCTGGAGTAGATATTGGGGCTATATTGGGGTATGGGTCAATATAGAAGTATACATATCTGCGAGGAGGTTGTCCTAGAATGTCTTCAGGAAAGACGTCCACATACTGATCCAACACTACAGGAAAACTCGGACTTCACACGTCCACTGCTCCTAGGATGAGTCTAGCCAACTAATGAGTGATCAGCTGTCCTCTCCTCTACATGAGTCCATCCTGCACTGAAAAGGCTCCCTTCTCATCGGTGAAGGTGAACCTGCTCCCATCGGTGTGGACACACTCCACCTTACGCCTAATACAGTAGATCTGAGAATGGACCATAGATTACCAATCCATGCCCAAGATGATGTCGTAAGGCCTCGATGATGCTACAAAAAGATCCCAACCGAAGCTCTCGCCTCTTAGAGTAAGCTCACACTATCGGCCGCAGTGCGTAATCATCAAGTCTACTCCCATAAGAGTCTCTAGCCATAAGGATTGAGCCAACGACTCCGTCGGAATCTCCGAGCTCCGAACAAGGGCAGTAGAAATGAAAGAATGACTCGCACTTGTGTCTATAGAAAGTATAGTAAGGGTGGATTAGACACAGAGAGTACCTCAAATCAATTCTGGTGCACCGTGGTCATAGGTCTCCAATGCCTAGAGCTGGGTCTGCCTCTGTCTGCCAGCTCCCTATGGTCGGGGTGGACCTCCTGGTGGTGGTGGTGGTAGTAGAGCCTCAAAACATCATCCACCACTTGCCGCTCGGCCATCTCCTCTGCCTCATCCTCCTGCTCCCTGCGGACCACCACGGTTGAACCTCTGCCTCTTCCTGGGTGGTCCCTCAACCGTCTGCTGCTCCTCTACACGGTTGGTCGGGAAATCACGAGCCATGTGGCCTTGCCCTCAGCATGCATAGCACTGTCTTCTCCTTGTAAGGATAGCTATGTGCCGTATTCCCCACACCTTAGAGTTGGGATCTTGAGGACATCCGCCTGATGGTCTGGTCCGCTTGGACCTCTGTGATATACGTCGATTGCCAGCTGCAGAAGACTTTTCTACGTGTCTCCCTACGGTAGGTCTAACTGCCGGTGTAGGCTCAACAAGAAAGCTTCCTACAAGAATGGCTCGCTCCAGTACTCTTGCCTATGTTGGAATGCTAAGGGATACCATCGAATCCCTGATCTCATGCCTCAGTCCCTGCTCAAAGGTTCGGGCCCGGATGAATGGCTCTCGTACCATGTCCGTGGAGTAGTGTGAGAGATCGGTAATTCTCGCCGAGTACTGGGCTACAGTCATGCTGCCTTGACACAGCTGTAGTAGCTCCTGGATGCGCACCGTACGGAGGGTGGCTGGAATGAACTCCGAGTGGAAGAGGCTATTGATGTACGTCCAAAGAAGAGATGCCTCATCGTGCACCTGGAGCATCAGGCTCCACCATCTACCTACTGCCACGTGCAGGAGACTCACCGCAAGGATCACCATGAGGTCATCTGGTGTCCCTTCAAATCTGAAAACTCGAACAACAGCCTCCAGCCAATCCTTAGCTGCCTGAGGGTCCGTCTCCTTGTGGAACATAGGCGGTCTTTAACGCTGAAACTCATGGAGTGCACTAAGGCAATGTTCACTCTCAGCTGCTGGGGCTGGTGGGATCGGTGGCTCGGCAGGTAGAGGTACCGCCGGTTCCTCCGCTGTAAAGGGGCCCTGCAACGAGGCCTCGTCACTCGGTCGGTTGCCGTCTCGCACAAAGATCGAAACCCTAGCTGGATGTCATTATGGGGCCATCCTGAAAAGAAACAGGTGTGTCACGGTCAATACGGTATACGTGGTGAGCTGACACAAAGTAATCACAATGAAAACTTTTGAAACACATATGCAATCAATGTTTTTGTGCATTGAGTCGGAAATCAGAAGTCAGGGTCCTGGTGTATGGATACGTCGGCTGCCACACCAACACTGGACTCCCTGGACTGATAACCACACTCAATACCCTTAACACTATTGCTTCACATAGAATAAAGATTAGAGTCCTGAGTTCTGCAGTAGAACCAAACTCCTTTGATACGAATTTTTCACGACCTGTCTTCAGGGCCCGTGCCGTGACTATCCCAAGCCCGCCTTCCATAGGCCAGGGGCTAGAGACTAGCACCAAATGCATAAACCTCGATAGAAATGGAAGGCATTGCCTTTATAAAGTAAAAAAATCACCACTGAGTACGCAATCTTAGTAAACACTAAGTAAACAGAGATAAAAAGTATGTGCTAGAAAGTAAATGGGCCAGAATACAAACCCAAATGAAAGTAAAGTACAACGGAAAAGAAAGTGCAGTAGCAGAAAAGTAAAGCAGCAACTCCAAGCCGTCCTCTAGAAATCCCACCTGAAGGGTGGGTACAGATAGTCTCCTCTACTCCTCGGCTCCAGCCGTCCACTATGTGTATGTCCCGTCTAGTGATCCAACTCCAGGTACCATCCAGCTCCACGAGCTCCCACCTCGATCAGCGATGTACGTCTTCTGCATCCAACACAACGTAGTGCGGGCATAGCCCATGTAGGGGTGAGTATACACTACTCAGTAGGGACCATGAGACCCTCAAAGGTCTCCGAGAATCCACAAAGGATAAACCATGAAGGAAATATACAATAACGAAGTAACAACCAACTATACTTAGGTATATGACCATACATATACCTAAGTCATAAATTCTAGCTCGGCTCTAGCACACGAGCCCAAGTACAACCCAATCCACTAATGAAAACATAACCCATTCCACATAGGAATTTACAACCCAATCCACACAGGAAAGCACAACAATCATATCGATGATAATGATTGTAAGTTAAGACTTAACTCACACAAGTATACTCTTTGTAAAGCGATAGAGATGATCAGATATATCCACTGATTCATCTAAACTATCGAACCCACATAGGATACAAGACCAGCTATGCTATCGGACCCACAAAGGATACATGACCAGCTAGTCTGGCAGACCCACATAGGATACAAGTACATAGTCAAATACTGCCGGACCCACATAGGATACAAGAACAGTAGTCATCGCAGTCAATCCCAC
The DNA here is from genome assembly GCA_963277665.1 of Viscum album. Lineage (NCBI taxonomy): Eukaryota > Viridiplantae > Streptophyta > Magnoliopsida > Santalales > Viscaceae > Viscum > Viscum album. Next base: position 1,126,778,073 of record OY728128.1, on the reverse strand, counting down.
GGAGGATTCTAGTACAGTCATCATCACTACCGAACCCATGGAGGATCCAAGTACAATCATCATCACTGCCGAACCCATGTAGGATTTAAGTACAGTCGTCATCGTCATCGCAGTCGCAGCCAGCTCTAGGGTTCCCGCACACAGCAAGCTCGATTTTGGGAGGGTCCTCTCCATGAGCCAAGGGTTCAATTCATCAACTATCACGAATCCCAGAGTTGATGTATCACAATGTTCTGCCTCGTCGAAAGGAACTCAACGCAATAGACAACGCGTCTATCGGACGCCCGGTCAGAGAGTTATTGGATTTTTTGTCCTAGGGGCTCTGTTGGTTTTTAAGCCAAAAACAACCCGAAAGTACTCCAAATGCATCCAAACCTCGACCAAAGTAAGACAAAAGAATCTTATCACTAAGAGGAATCCAAAAATGTCGACGGAATGCCAATCGGATGTCCGGAGCTCATGTTATAAGCGTTTCTACTCCGAGGCCCCAGTTGGTTTCGTGTTCGAACCAACCCGGCTCTACCCAAAGTTCACTGAAACCTTGACTGTAATATCCCGAAATGACCGTATTGATCCATGTATCACTACTCAACTGACGGTTCATTGATCGGAGGTCTTCAGCCCATGTTATCGGCGTTTGGATGGATCTGTCCGAAAACAGGGGGTTTGGGCCCGGTCCAACCTGGCCCAATAACCCAGGGGTCGGCACGAATCGGGCAGAACCGACCCGGTTCTGGGTCCACCCTGTTAGGGCATGGCTCGTCCAGGGTGGCGTAGCCCAGCCCGACCCAGTGCGTGTTGCGGCTCGGCTCGAGGCCGAGCTGGACATGGAGGGGGGAGGCACGACCTCCCTCATTTTGAAACTATGGCCCCCCATTTTTGGTGGGGTCCACCCAAAATAAACCGAGGGTTACCCCTCTAGATTCTCGGAAATGGCATGTCTAGTTGGATGGCTGGTGAGCTACCGCGGGACCCCCCCCCCCCCTCCCGTGGTTATTCCATCCGACGCGTCGGCGACTGGCTGAGTCCGGCCGCCTCCTCTGCACCGCCGTGGCTTTAGTCCATGGCCCTTGTCCAACCGGCGCATCGCACCGGTGCCGCGCCCCTCCACCGCACCCCACACTTGGCCGCGGCCACCATCAGTTTCACCAGCGCGACGAAACGGCGCCACGCTCCTTCACTGGGGCCCGCTCCAGCCGCGGTTCTCTCATTCCCGCACGGTGCGACGACACCAAGTCTCCCCCATTCCAAACCACAATGAAGACCAACAACAAAGGGGGAGGTGGGTCGGTCGTGTTCGTGTGGTCCGACCTCCTCCCGTTATATTGATAACAAGCGTCCAATAAATAATGAAGAACGTCAAAATAATAATCCTTGAACGATGAAACAACCCCTACCTCAAAGTAGTTCGTGGAATCTAGCGTTGCGGAAAACGACGTCGTGGGGTGTGGCTCCATATACGTCGACTAAGGACGTCCGAGGAGGAAATGACGTCTCACACCAGCTTCAGAGAGGATAAGGAATGACGTGTCGATATCTTCTTGCGGTGTCAGCATTCTTCAACGAAGAGTGTTGTTCTCCGTGGAAGGTTGAAGCTCTTTAAAGTAACAACACAAGGGCTCTCTTCTTTTCTTTGCACAGCAAAATCCAAAAAAAATCAAATAAGGATTTGCCTTATTTTATTTACTTATGCCATCAATTCAAAACTTCAAAAGTTTAATTCACCTAATTAATTTTGAGTTGTCAAAATTAATGGTGTTCTAAGTTGGCAACATTAAGGTGGGGGAGAGTTACATAAATTAAGAGGGGAGGTTTAGAGGAGCTGGGGAAATTGAAGGGGTGGGGCTCATGTGGGCCCCACCTCACTAATATCATATCAAGTGGAGTTAGGATGTAGTGGGTCCCACCACAACTTCCATACATAGTTTGTAATTACTTAGAGTAGAAATAAAATTGTAAAACATATTTTATTTCACTCTTCAAATAATCCATTTATTTAACAACACCTCCTGAGAAAATGCAACTCCAGAAAAGGTCTTATCAAGAAAAAACTGGCACTGCGGTTTCATCGGTGCCCTCATATTTCAATTCCGATAATTGGTTCAAATGTTAGAAAAACCAACTTGTTTGTTCACTGAACGTACGCAAGCTAAACTTCAGAAATTGTTTATGGGCAAGCCGAGCCTCGGAATCAAGTGCCATCAGAAACTGCGTACTCATAAAATCCCAAAAAATTTAAGAAAAAAAATATCCTTGAAATTTACGGGTCTTTAGAAATTTAGTGTTACCACATATTTGTTTCTCATAAAAAACATATTTTTATTATCATACATTTCATTAGAGGATTCTGAGTCATTTGATCCATCCTTAGAAGCACTCCATGTTCCTTTCATGGAATTTTTATACTTTCTTTCCTTATCATCATACTTCTTCTTGTAATTTATCTTGGGATAGTAATCATTTACATGTTTGTTCCTCTTTCATTCACAACATATTATTTCACTAGAAGTATCACCTCCCTCCCAATCCTTTTTCCAAAGGCCCTTGTGATCATACTTACCTTTTTATTTGGGATTTCTATAGAATATATTATTTCTATAATATTTCTTAATCTTTACAGCTATTTGATCCATCTCCTTGTCACTTTTTACTGATGATTGTTCATCACTTGAACATTCATTTTCATCTTGAACTTTGTCATTCTAATTGGAGGTTTTATATTTGAAAGCAATAGATTTTGTTTTGGGTTAATCATCCTCTTCTTTTTTGATTTTTAGTTCTTTCTCATACATAGTTATATTTTCTATCAGATCCTTTATTGGTATCTTACTGATGCCACAAGATTCTATGATTGATTAAAAAGTTCATCTCCATCAATCTAGTAATCCTCTATGAATTTTCATGATTTTCTCCATTGCTGTAATATCTCTTATTAGAGAGATTATTGTATTCGTAATATGATTATACCTGAGATAAATATCAGAAATAGGCTCAGCAGACATCATATTAATGTTATCATATTTAATAGTAAATTTGTTAAGTATCATTTACTTAACACTATAGTTTCCCTCATGTGAACCAGATAAAGTGTCCCGAATTTCATGGGTTGTTTTACATGCATAAATTCTATTAAACTATGCATCACCTAAAGAACAGTATAAAGAATTCATGGATTTTAAATTTTTATTATAGGAATCATTATTTTGTTCATCCCAAGTATTTTAAGTAGTATTTATAATCTTATATTCATCTATAATTGAAGACCAAATCTCAAAACTCAAACTTTATAAGTGCATTTTCATTTTAATTTTCTATTTTGCATAATTTTATCCAGTAAAGAATGCAGTTATCATAGTAGCAACACATTATAATCTATTATCCATGATAAGTAAATATACATTTAAATAATTATAAATTTAGAAATAAAATAAATTTAATAATCTTTAAAATGCAACTAAAATCACAGTTAAAAAATATTTTAAAATATATTGAAAATTTTGAAAACAGAAACATGAAAAAAAAATTCTCATAAAAAATGTTGGTTGGAGTAGGGCACTCAATAGGGGAAAAATTGAGTTCCTATAGAAATTTATGTTTAAATGTATAATTAAAAGGTTCCCCCAATTTTAAATAAAACTAGCAAATTAAAAAAGTTAGTAAAATTATAATAGGTTAACAGTTTAAATAATTTCATAGAAGATTGATTTCAGTTATAACAACATGATATATTTTTACAACATTTGAAACTACCCTAATAAGGATAGATAGTTATAACTACTTACCAAGAATAACTATCAAAGTAAGATTTATTTTTCCAAAAAATTAATTAAAACAGAGAAAGACAAATTTAAAACACTGCGGATATAAAACAAGTGGTCCATTCTCCATCCAGGACTTAGTCCTCCTTAAATGGTGATCACCTTCAACCAAAAATCTATATAATTAATGATTTTTATCCACACCCTAGATCATGGTTAACATAACAATACACAGACTATCCAGGTCATAAGACCTCTACACTACGTGAAAAAACAATTACAATCCGGTCACACATGACCTCTTCTATAGTTCATCACAGGATAAAGTAGTTTATAAAAATAGTTGTTTGAGGATATCTAGTATAAACCAATTTAGTTCTGGAGAGAGTGTGTGTTTTTTTAACAAACACACACAAATCTATAAAGGTTAGTTAAATAGTACACAATAAAGACAAATATGTTAAGATGCGATCAGAGATGCTCTGATTTTTATTCAATCCATTACTAGAATCTCATATGTAATAGAGTTGATGTTCAAGCCCACTTTTGGAAACAGACACTGAAAAAAATGTGCCGTGGAGTACTGTGTTCTATCTTCCATTAGGGTGAGAGTTTCTTCTTCATCTGTTTATATGGACTATACTATGATAATTTATCATTAATGATCAGTAGTTATTTTTTTTTACCATGAAGGAGTGAATAACTCTTCGTGCATTATTTTTTTTCAGTATGGAGCTTGTGGGAGGTCTTGTTATATTTCATTTTTCATATGTGTATATGAGAGTCTTCCTGTGTATGTATTTAATGCACTCTTATTTGTATATATATATTATTGTAGCCCGACAATGTGAAATTTTAAGGTAGATAAATTACCTAGTATTAATGAGACCCTCATTTAATATGTCTATAAAAATGAATTAAATTAATCAGTCGCATTAAAACACTAAATATATGATAGTTAGAAATAAATTTAAATAAGAGAAATTTCAAACAGTTTTTCAGTGGCTCCTCGGTTGGTATCTCCTTCTATTGGTGACTTGTTCCATTAGTGTGTCATCTTTTCGATTTTACATTCATCGTTGACTCATTGCATCGATAGTTCATCTACATTGGTAGGTAATCTTCATTGGTAGGTCATCTATTGGTGACTTAGTTTATCTTTCAGTATCTCATCTCTTCTGTTGGTGACATAGTTGAGCTTCCATTATCTCCTCTCTTCTGTTTGTGTCACTCTATTACACCCAGAAAATATTTTTTGTAGATTGTCTTACAATATAAATATTAACATAATGAACCTAGTTTATGTGTGATCATAGATAATCATACTTGCATATATTTCTACGGAAATAATTAGGATTGAAATGTAAAGACATGATTAATAGTAGTTGAAAAGATTTGTGATTATTAAAACTATTAATACTAGATAGGATGGCCAATAGACTCCTACGACCCAACAATAATATACATTTTATATTCATATGGTTCTTAGTTTCATTTATAATTAATTGGTAACCAATTAATTAATTTTATATTTATATAAAAAAATATGTTTTCATAAGATAGTTGATAATATTTATAAATACTGATTTAATGACTTGGTTATATCTTATTATATTAAATAATAACATTTGAATAATACATATTTATTTTATAATATTCAGTCTTGCGTGTAGTGTAGGTTATTGAAGAAAATCACTCTTGCAGGTAATGTAATATAACTTAGAGTGGTTTTCAATAATATATATATAATATATTATATTAATTTAAGCTAGAATATTTATTTTAATGTATTAGGTTATTATTTTCTCTTTTACATATGTTTTTAGTGTAATGGATGCTAGTTCAGTGTTTCATGTAACGCAAGACCAGTTGGTGTTATGTAACAAATGATAGTTTTGTGTCATCTAAAAGGAATTTTTGACTTAGTGTAATACCATACCTCAATGTAAATTAATTTATTCAAAAAAAACATTGTTAAAAGAACTAAGTGTCTTATATTCTACCTCAATTCAAAGAATTTCTCCCAAGAAATTCGTATGGGTTTTCAAAGGTTTTATATTTTAATGATCCTTTTATAGAATCCCATTTCCTAAAAATGATTAATAAAAAATACTTTTAAAATAATTGTTGAAATCAAAATGGTTACCCAAAGTAATATATAAATAGGAATCAACATATAATAATATAGTTGGGAAGTGAAAATATGGATATGGAAGAGAAATCAGACTATCATGTTCTGGTATAATGAGTTAGAAAACCTAACCAAAAGGAAGTTAAAAATCAGAAAGCCATAAATCATTAATGAGCTATAGGACCATATAATTCATCAAAAATGGAGGTACTAGGATAACATTTTTTGTTTCAAGATCATTTTTCCAAAAGTTAAATAATCTTCATAAAAAGAAATATGTTCATGAGTTTAATGAAACCTAATCTATTATAGTTCCTTGATCTACATCACCTATTTCTATAATATGGAAGGAGAATTTTTCATTACAAATGTATTAACAAATCATAAGATCCAAGATATTTCATCACATATGTCATCATTTATCATCAACATCACATTTTTATAACTGGTTATGAAATCTGCAAAAATCATAATGTGGAAAGATAATACATTATTCTCACAAACATCATCCAAAGTTTAAAAAAATATTTCTATAAATATGTAACCTCATAACCCTTAATAAATATTAAATTTCAAGGATTAAGAATAAAATTCACAAAATTATCTTAACATTGATCCCCAATGTATCAAAAAGTACCACTTTGTAGCAACATTCCAAACATGTGAATTTTATCATCATATATTCCCTTGAAACATGGTAATAACATTATTTACCATAAATCCTTCTGGAAAACATCAATGCTTCATTATTACAATGATTACAGGATATATTATTTAAATAATAGATTTTGTAAACTTCATCCTTGATTTTATAAACAATTTTTTCAATAATCAGTTCCAGGGTAATTCATACCGTCCAATTTACTCACTCATGTCCAACATATTATTATACAAAGATAATTATATCGATTTTAAGAATTAATTAGGGGTAAACTTCCCTTAATTTAAATATAAACATTCAATGAAATCACTTTTATATTTCTTAATTACCATTCAATGTGTATTTTTCAATCCTTAATGAAAGATTATACTGAAAATAATTATACATTTCATGATTAATATAACAAAATTTTTCAATTCAATTGTAAATATTTCATTAGTCCAACTTTATTATTAAACCATTATTTGGTATCTATAAAATTATTCCTTAATACATTATTCCTTCAATATGAAATATGATTATTTTTCCTATGGTTCCTTATCCTCAATATAATCATGCTCAATATGATCAATGTAAACAATACTAGAAGAACATCATATATCTATCACATTTCGTCTGTTGTCTCATTATCTTCATAAGTATAACCAATACACATACCACCTTATTGATTCTATTTATGAGATTTAAAATTCGAAAATTTATTTTCATAATTATAATTTATTCAACATATGAAACATTCAACATTAACCATGTTTCTTCTATTCTCTCCTTCGACTAAAATGAGTATGAAGGGGGTGAGAAACACATATCATATAAGAAATCCACAAAATAAAAAAAATTACTTATAGGTTGTCTAAATCATGGAACCTACCTATAAATAAAAAAAATTATGTTTATCCTAGTTTATTAATAGTAATATTTCATTCCAATCCATTATAATGAATCATCAAGAGTTTTTTAATTTCGAAGGCTTATCGCTCAGGAGTGTTAATCCAGGTGTGCATCTAGACATATTTTTTTTCACCTAATTTCCCTGAGTCTAGCATAGAACATCATGTTGGAGTTGTTACACCTATGTATACCTATGCTAGAGTGATATCTACTTTTTGTATCTAGGAATGGATGTAGTTCTAGGAAACCACTCTCCCTTTCCATTACCAAAATTCCAGGTCATTTTCCTATATTTTTATATATCATTAGACTTATCTATAGACACATCCCAAGACATTTTATTAAAAATGCACCTTGGAATATCATTATGTTTTCCTAATACTAGCTTCCAAAGTTTGACTAAACATTACCATTGATACAAACTATAGTGACCCGGGATAAACATGCATAGATATTACAGAATTTAGATAACTATTTTGTACATTAAAAAAATACATACCAGAGGACCATAATAGTTTATTACATTAGAAATTATGGAAAGAATTATTTTTTCATCATAAATTATATTCAACATATCCCATAATGATCTAAACCATTATAACTACTAACTAATACCATTCTACATAACATTGGGAAAGGAAGCATAAGAAAGGGTGATCTCTGATGCTCAGTAGGGGTAGATAAAGGAAATGCATAAGTATAACATGAATAAAATGGTATGGAAATTGAGCATAAAATTTAAATATTATACTTTTCATATAAAAGATCATAATAATGATTTCGAATTCATAAGACATGAATCATTAATAAATAAATATCATAATCCAAAAAAAGAATAACATCTGAATAAAACAATTATTTATGGAAAACACATAAGCATATAAATGAATTATGTCAAGGAAGCCTACCAAGGACTTTTTAACATGATAGTCTTGTGTTAATCACCTTTGTACCATCTTCAGGATTGGGATGACCTCTAGTGTACCCTATTGTTTTTGGCTTGGGATTTTGTCCAATGTACCCTCTTGTTTCAGGAGTCGGCTTTCCCCTTATTTACAATCTGGTTTCAGTATCGGTATACCCTCCTGTGTAACCCATGATCTTATAAAACATTTATCATTACCCAATTCATTGGAGGAAGATATAGGTCCCACACAACATAGGATGAAATATTATATACTTATAAAAAAATTATCATTTCATGACCTATGAAAAGTGATGTCTTTATAGAACATAAAATCATAACCCATGAAAATAAATTGTTTTCATTAATATTTCATCACATCATAACCTTTGGGAAATAGATAAGTTTCGTAATAATTACATCAAAGAACAATCCTTGAATAGAAGATGTTTTCAAAATCATATATGTCATGGAAGTGAAAGAGGTTTTATAAGAATTATTCCATCAGAAAATAAACCAATCAATAAAGAATGTGAATGGATCCTTTGGATCATTTCCTAGAAGGGATTTATTAACATCAAAGGATGTCATATTAGATGTAAAATTACATGGAAATATATTTTGAAAACATTTCATGAAGGAAATATCTTTTTGTTATTGGAAAATAATTTTTAATGAATAAAACCTTTTTGAAATCCATTTTATTCGAAAATTCATGGAAAAATTAGAATGATGGTTTAAAATCATTTGGAAAACCTTTTTCATTTAAAACTTGTAAAATAAGCCTAAAAAAAATTAGAAACATATTTCCCTTAAATACATATAAAATAAGCTCTGACCAATTTTTTTTTAAAAAAAAATTCTTCTAAAACACTTTTAAATGTTAAAAAAAATATAGAACATGTTCGGAAAATCATTTTTTTAATAATTTGAAAAAATATTAAAAAACATAGAAAATTTTCAAAACCTATTTACTTGAAAACTTATTAAATAAGTTTGGAAACATTTTGGAAGAAATTTTCCTTGATAATTATTTTTAAAATATTTTCTCAAAATTATCATTTTAAACACATAAAGTAAGCTTCATAGAAATGATAAATGGTAAATCCATATTTGACTAATGAGGTAAAAATAAATATTTATCTTTAATTTTTTAAAGCTAATAAAAATTCCTTATTAAGAATGTTAAAATATGTTTCCATTGAAAAAATTGGTAGAAGCAAAAAGGGTTAAAAATGTATTTTCAATATTCATTGAGAATGTTATAATTTTCTTGGAAATCCTTTTTAGAAAATATTGTTTTGAAAGAACATAGATTTCTAACCGAAGAGAGAGGAAATTTCAAACATCCTTAAAAACACTTTCTTAACAATCTTATGTTCCAAAAAGTGGAAAAATGGTACTAATATATGAATATATCATGAACAACTATAGACTAATAAATTTCATTAGTTCTCTTGAGAGATCGATCATAATATTTATTCAAAGGAAACATAATCATAATAAATTTTAAAGGGTGATGAGATTGTTTCAATAAACTCTTACCACTTAGTAAACATGAACCATACTCCCCCATAAATAAAATGAAATTAAATGATGTATAAAATATAATAAATAAAATTTTATTCATAATATTACATTTTAAATGAATTATGTACACCTCCTAGAGAAATATATGTGTTTAACATGGCATGTGTCATAAATATGAAAAATGAGATAAAAATAATTTTATTGGTTTGGTAAATTTTGAAGCATAATATCTATGAAATAAATATAATTAAATGGATATGTTAATAACCATAAAATTAATTATTATAATCATATATTATATCCATATGCAGTATAAAAACTATAAAATAGTAATGGGTGGTGAATAAAGAATGTATCTCACAGAAATAAAAATTGAGATAAAATCCCCTTACCTTATGTCTTGACCCTCATCATACTCATTAAATACTCCTATAAAATAAATATAAATTAATTATAAATATATCTAATAATCATATTCCTAATTTATCCCCATATAGGTTTTTATTATGGATTAATATTTCCCATTTGTTAACAATTGTATGTTAAGGTTTCACTTCCGGTAATATCCACTTTTATTTTCCCAAGGGTGTTAATTTTTTATATCTATTGTCCTTATACTTATATCATGAAATCATTAATGTAAACCATGATTTAAATATAATTTATATTCATTATATTTCTATTATACTAATCAATCTAATGTTTAATTATGAAACAGAATACACTGTTCATGGAGATGGTAAGTCTTACATACGCATGAACGATATATCCATTTAATTGTCGTCTTGAAAGAATGAATAAAAAAGACATATATATATATATATATATATGAATATATATAAATATTTTATTATCTTAATTATTTCATTTATATACTATATATAATACTAAACCCATCCATAATTCATTTCATTTTGTGTGTGAATGAATCACATCACTTTTAGGTAGTTGTAGTCCATAGTTTCTCAAATTAAATTATCTCTTTAACACAAAATTGAATGTATAAGGACTTGTGTTTTAAAATAATTAAATAATAATAAATAAATAATAAATATAATATATAACATATATAAGTATATCTTCTATAATAATTTCCCTTATGAGAGTCGGTAAAGGAAAAATTAAAAAACATCATTTAGTGAGACAATAGTTCATTGTATATATAAGTAGTGTGCTTATTACCCATTAGATAGAGTTGTGTGTATTTATTGGTAACACCATTAGAATAAAAATATAATATTATATTTATTATAATGTTTTTTAAAATAATGGAATAAATAGATTTTATGGGTGCATAAATAAAACAAAACAAAAGATCTTGAGAGAAGACAATACATCTTAATTGGGTAACACCTTTTGGTTTGTGACCAAAGGCTTCCTTGGATTGATTTATGATAAAACTGAGGAATCAATGAAAAATTATTGTGTGTTTAAAACTGTATTTAGTAATGATTTAGTGATAATAAGTGGTTTGAGAGGTGTGATGAAGTGGGAAAGTTGGTGGCCTTTTATAGGGAAGGTGGAGCGACACTCTCGTAAATTTTTTTAGAGGGAATTCCTCTAACATTTTTCACATTTAAAGTGGATCCAATAATGAAAAAACATTATAGCCTATAGATCATATGGTATAAATATGTCCATAAAATATCTCATGGATAAGCTTATAAATCATTTTGATTCTTAAATTTAAGGTTTGGTCCTTAGTAATGCATAATTTTACCATGATAGAGGTAATTAATTTTAATTCAATTCACTAATATTTTTTGAAAAAAACTAACTTTACCATATAATACATTATAAATTATTATTATTATAAATTTTGATCCCATTTTATTAAATTATAATTACAGAAGTTGTATAAATTACTTGAAAATTAATCTTGTTAATGAGATGACACTTCCTCTTTTAAAAGTAAAAATGTTCAAAAGTATGCAATGTTTTTATATCACATTTCTATATGAAATTGGTTCCAACAACCAAAATTGAATTAATGGATAAAATTATTGTTTATTAAACTTTAAGCCAATTTAAAATTTAATTTATCTTTATAAATAAATTAAATGAAAATAATTTTTTGAATTGGAATCCCATATTTTAAACAATTCATAAAAAAATAAAACCTTACAAAAAGATAAAAAAATATCCCAACCTAATATATATGTTTCAATACCAAATAGGATGTTTATTTTACATATTAATTCAAGAACATGATTAAAATTTGTATTTATAATGGGTTCCCTGTCAAAAGATGGTAAATTTCCTTTATAAAAATATTGGGTTTTATGTCTAAAATTGGGTTTGTGCCTGTCTTATTCCTATAAAACCTAATAGATGAATATAATTTTTTTAATATGTAACTCATATATTTAAATAATATAAACTAATTAATTTTTATTAATTAAGTTTTTCAAGTGAAAAATCCTTTAGAATTATGAAAATAATAATAGTATTTCTTGTTTTTTTCATTTGGTTCATATATTAATTTATAACTAATTGGTGACAAATGAATTCATTTTATATTTATATAAAACATAAATTTTCAAAATTTAGTTAATAAAATTCATAACTACTGATTTAATGGATAAGTAATATGTTACTATATTAAATAATAACTTTTTAATAATATATCGTTGTCCGGTAATATTCAATCTTGCGTGCAACATATGCAATCAAAGAAATCCAGTATTTTCTGAAATACAAGACATATAGGTGTGGTTTTAATTAAAATCCATATGAAATATTTATTTATTTAATTTATATAATATTTTCTGATGTATTAGATAATTATTTTCCCTATTACACTTGAATTTGCATGTAACAAACGCAAAGTAAGTTTTGCATGTAATGAAAGCCATGTTGGTGTCATGTGAGAATTTTTTTTGAATTAGTTTAATACAATACCAAAATTAAAATTTATTTATTCTAAAAAAATTTGTTCACAAAAAATCCAGTGGTTATATATCCCTTATCCTTCCAAATGTTGATCAACACACACCAACCATTGTGCCAAAAATCAATTCAAAAACCACTATTTCTATAAAATTGATAATTTTTTTAAAAACAAATCTATAAAAACCATTTAAATAAATGAAATAAATTAAAATTTTAACATCATCATTTTAAAATCCATAAAAGAGAACATTAAACAAAAACATATTTTCATAATTTTGTAAACCATCACTAAAGAGGGTTTATACCATGATTTTCATATAAACTTCTCAATATATTTCAGGATATTATTAAAATTAAAAATCAAGAATTAAATTTCTAGTAAGAGGGATGGTGAGTGAATCAACCTACCTCATAAAATATGGAAAAAATGAGGAACAACATGAATTATTTATCATAACTACGTTGAATTCCCCAAAGCATGCCTTGGATATCATTCCATATATTCAAAGTAGTAATATATCATCATGATTGGAATACACTATCATATATCTATCCCCAATAGATTATATATATGAATCCAAGATAGGGAAGAAATGTTTACATAATGAAGACTATAAATAATGAGGACATACCATAAAATTCGGCCTTCATCACACCAATATTTTCTATTGGGTCACTCCAAGATCAAAGAGAAGATTCTCTAAATCCTTTGGGGGAGACAAAACTGAGTTACGGTCAAAATAAGTGAAAAAATAACAATTTAGTGTTAAAACTGAGTTATATTGACATTTTTGGGATCTAAAAATTAACCATGTACTTGAGTTGATGCTGAATTCCATCTAGGCCTTTGGTGACATCCACATGATTCCAAAGGCTGGAAATTATTATTAAGGCCTTCAATACAATTGGTGGATGATTTTCCCTTTGAAAAAAAACCACCACAAATAATACAATAACCGAATCCACTATATGATGTATGATAACATCATAATACAATTCAAGTTAATACAAAATGGAAACAATACCAAAATAAACCTTCACAAATATTAGAGTACCAAAGCGTAAGACTAAACCAAATGACTCGATTACTCGAAATCCACCCATTCCAAAACTCCCAAAAATCACATAGATCAACTCCACAGTCCATGCGAATGTATCCTGAATCACCACTAAATAATTTCAATACACTTCCTTTTTTGATATTCAGATACACATTGTCTACAAGCACACCCAAGTTCCCAAGAAGGGTGTGAGTAATGAAACTTAGTAGGTTTTTTCCCAAATGACTTCCATACTCACCCCACATGGATATAACATGTTAGTAAATTACAATAATAAAATTTATATAAAACACTATGAAAAATTACTATTTATATCAAAGAAAAGTAGTTCACAACAAAATGGTTTTCTATCCAAAACTACTTTCAAGGAAAACAACCAAAATATTATTTCAAACCATTTCTCAAAACCCATTTTTTTATACATTCCATTCCACATATCCAAACATACAAACATTCATGAAAACATGGACCTTCATATACTCAAGAGTAGTGATTCATCCATTCACTAAGTCATTACATAGTAAACCATTTTAATGGGTAAAGTTCATGCCCTTATCCATCCCAAAAATCATGGCCGAATCATCATACCCTTATCTATCCCAATGAATATAAACACACACACCGACCATTCTTCCAAAATACAATCCCAAATCAACCATTTCAATCTTATCAATAAAACCATTATTTTATTGAAAATCATTTGGATCATCATATTCATTTTGAAAATATTGATCCATCTCCATTATCATCCAAATCAACTAAATCTTCTTCATTATATCTTGGTCAAAGCTCAGCCAAACTAGTGAGGTTTCACATATTTCCACCTAACTAAGTGGAGAATTATAAGGATTCCCATTAAATGATTCAAAAGGATCCATATGTATCATGGATTTATAGAAAAATTTATACGAACTCCACTAGTGGTATTTGTACTTCCCATGAGCCACAAAAATTCATTACCCAAGCTAGAAGCATGTCTTCCAATGTTGGTATCATCCTTTCCAATTTTACATCCATCTGAGGGTGATATGTCATAATCATGGTCAACTATTCCCTAATGTATCTCTATAAGGATTTCTAAAAATGATATGGAAAACTTGGTTGAGATTCATTAATTGGGATGAAATGGGATGAATTTTTAGCTGGTCTTTTATCACCCATATGGAATCATGTTTCTAAACCGTTCTAGGGAGACCTGTTACAAAATCAATAAATACCTCCTCCCATTTTAAAATAGCAATAGGAAAAGACTACAAAATTCCTATTGGCTATTAGTTCTTTTCTATAACATGTTGACAGGTAAAACATCTTGTAACAAACTCAATCACCTTTCATTTACCAAAAATATTCTTTCAACGCCTTATAAATTTTCTATATTAGAGGATGAAAAACTAATCTTGAATGGTTTTATTCATGAATAATTTGTTCCAAACAAGACAAACATATGATTATCTGATTTCAAAATCCCAAAATTGGTCTCCCATATAGCTTACATCCATCAATGGTACCCCCACCATTGAGTTTCAACCACATCATAATACATTCTAAATCAAATTTATGTGCCTCTCTAACCATGATAACGAAATTAAGAACAAAATTATCTATAAGAAAAACCAAAAAATTTCATCACTCTTCACATTATTAATGCATGGCTTCTATCATTGTATAAACATTAATTGATTTGAATCCACTTTTCCAACTAATCATATGACTTTCTACTTAATGAATCTACCACGGAATTACCATTACCAGGTGTATAAATATAGTCAATGTAAAACATTTCACGATACTATAACTATATTCTTTATCTCAAATTCAATTCCCTTTGTGAGAAAATATTTTTCATGCTCTTGTGATTCATAAACACTGTAAATTTCTCACCAAATATCCAATGAATCAATGTATTCAAAAAATGGACTAGCCAAAATAACTCAAAATCATGTATTTGGTAGTTATTCTCATGAAACCAAAACTTATGTGACCTATAAGAAACACCATGATCTCCCTGCATTGGAACACATCCCAAACTATATCTCAAATCATTATAATAGACCACGACCCTTATCAAGACTCCAAAAAAATCAAGATTAGTGCTCATGTAAGGAAAACATTATGCTTTTTAAAAGACCTATAACAATATTCATTATATTTTAATCAAACATTTTTATTATCAAAGTATACATTGGTGAATCCATTAATGAAAAATCATAGACAAAGTGTTTGTATTAACTAGATAGACGATGAAAAGTGTGTATCTCATATACATTATTTGGTGTTTTTCAAGATATTTTTTTCTCTTTTAAGTATTCACCAAGAAACCTTTTTCTGATATTATGTTGCCAATGAAATGTACCAATTTTATAGAAAAATCACACATTGATAATTTTTCTAATAGATGATGATCCTAAAAAATTTCCAACATTTTCGACATGTGTTGCTCATGCTCATCCCTTGTCCATGAGTAAACAAATATTTCATAAATGAATACCACCAAAATGGAATCAAGATTACTATGATTTATAAAATTAATCAATTCCATGAATTCCACTTGTGTATTAATAATAGATAATTTCATAGACACGTACTTGTAATGGACATATCTACTTCTTAAAACATTCATTAGAATATCCTCTTTAAAAACATGAAATTGGTGATATCTTTATCACAAGTTAATTTTTGTGAACAATTTTACATCCCCCAATTTATCTAATAGATCATAAATGTGTGGAAGTGTATACCGTTTCTTTACTGTATCTTGTTTTATCTTATGATAATCCATACACAGTCGAATATTTCCATTCATGTTTTTGAAAAACACAATTGGTAATTCCCATAGAGACATTTCGGGCCGAATGATCCCTTTTCTTACCAGCTCTTCCAACTGAACATTCAATTACCATAATTTTTTTGGTGCCATCTAATAAGGCGGACGGGAATTAGGACTATCCCCCAGAACGAGATCAATTGTTTACTCCACTTCAATTATGGGTGGAAACCATAGAAATATTTGGGAAAACATCACAAAACTGATTAACAACCATTGGAAAAATGTTCTGCTAGATGTAATCCATCAATGCTATTGTATAATATTACAACTAGTATGTGATTGTTCCAACTAATTGTTCTAACAAGCATGTTGCACATTCTATTACATTGGGGTCTCTAATAAAGTGATGTGTGACTCCATCATGAGTCGTAAAACTAACCTTTCACATATAAAAATCAAGATGATCTGTGAACGTTGTCATCCAATGCATTCCCAGCATTATGTCATAGACATATATTTGAAGCATATAGAAATTCCATATCAACTCAACTACATCAATAGTTATAGAACATGATCTACACATAAAGGCTTCACATTCTCATTTACCTATATGAGTTTGAGGTTTCAAAATAGGGGGAATAATTTCAATATGTAAACCCAACAAATTAATAGGATTAGAAGTAAAAAAATATTGAGATTCACTGATATCAAAATAAAATCATAAGTATATAACTAAAAATAATCATACCCCTCACCATAGATGGTCTAGATTTATCTTCCACAATCACCTACTTAGCACTATATAACTACATACTCACTACACATTTTTCTTTATTTACCTATTATGATTGAACTGCCCATGATGTCCTGTTATTCGTAGAATCACAATTTATTCCTACGTACTTTTGATGAGAGGTATTCTACCTCCTTCATACCATCTATGTATACAAAGTATGAGACACATGAGATGTGTCTCAAATAACCGACCTTAGAGCCCTACGATAATAATGTTGAAGATTTATCATCTTATTGTAGTTAAAATGTGTTATAGTTTTCTCCATAAAATATTACTTTTTTTGATTAATTGAATCATAATAAAAACATTAAGGCTTACATTTGTGTCATAGAATAAGATTTACTAATCTTATGATCAGATTCTATGGTGTCCCACCACTCTGGAATTATGTTTCCCTCTTCCTCCTTCTATTACTGTTAGAGTTTTCACCTATGATCATGAAGACAAAAAAACTTCATCCCCTTATAATTATAGTAGTCAAACATATCATAAAATGAGAAGATGGTTGCAGTCCCCACTCAATGGTTTGAAAATGAACTATGGTTTGAAGCAATTGTTCGTTGACCTCTAGTTAGGTGAAACCACATTCTCATCAGCCATTTCTGGTTAGTTTTTACGACAGCAACTGAGAGAAGTTTTATATAATAAAAATAAAACTACATAAGTATCAATCTCTATAAATAAAAGGCTTAAAAATTTCAAATTATACATTATCATAACTATCATAACAATGACTTCCAAATATCATAACTTTACTTTTTCAACAAATTTTTTAAAATTACACTGTGATTTTTAAAATCAAACCATTTTCAAATTACCACTATCATGTTGTTTTAATAATATTGCAATTCAAAAAAAAATCAATACATTCCAAAAATAAATGTTTTATTCACTAAATGATAATTCATTACTCAATATAAAATTTAAAATCTTAGTGGGAAGTCATTTTTATCAATTCTTGGCATGCTCTCATCATTAGATAAACCTATAATAATGACATTAAAACTCATATAAGTGTCTCCAAAACACAAATATAACCACGTGCCTAGTGACATTATTTTAAGCATAAAAAGGTTAGAAACATATTTTTAGTCTCTTAATTTCATGTCCCAACAATCATAATCATTTCTACAATGCTAACTCCAGGACTAAACGAGAATGATTTTCAACTTCATGACTAAAAAACCAATACCATTTTCCAAAAAAAAATAATAGGGACTATCTAGTATTGATATCACGTGAAAAATATTTACCCTCCTCATTGGATTGAGTCTAGGAAAAAATTATACAAGGCCTTAGACATCATCTGCAAGACAACATATACTGGAAATAAATGCCATGGGATTTAATAAAATTGGGGGATGATTTTCCATTTGGAATTAAAAAAAACAACCACCCATAATACCATAACCAAATCCAATATATGATGCATGATAACAATGTAATACCACCCATGATAATACCAAATGATGAAAATAACAAACTACAACCTAACCTATAATAGAGTACCAATGTTGAAGACTAAACCACAAAACTCAAAGACTTGAATGACACCAACTATAAACTCCCAAAAAGCACTAAGAACCAATTCCAAAATCCATGACCATGTATAAAAAAGCACTACTAATGAAATATGATATATATAATTTTCCAATGACTAGATAAATGACATCTGCAAACTAACCAAAGTTCCCAAGATAGGGGTGAGTAATGAAACTCAGTAGGTTGTCACCAAATAAATTCCCTACATAGTCCATGATGATAATACATGTTAGCTTATTTATATAAAATAATTTATATTAAAAAGTTAAAATATTTTAATAGTTTATATTAAATCAAACCATTTCACCTTTAAATCGTTTTTCAACTAAATTTTTTTCATCGAAATCATCCAAACACGTCTTTGAAACCATTAATAAAATCCCATTTTTCATAATCTATTTCATTCCTAATATCCAAAAATCCAACCATGCATGGAACCATAGACCTCCCTATACTCATGAGTGGTGATTCATCCTTTCACTAAATCGTCACATACTAACCAATTTTGACGCGGTAAAGTTAATACCACTATACATCCAAAAATGATTGGAGAAACATCATAATGTAGTGAACAAGGATTAAAAAACCTGGATATTACATAATTTTAGTGGATTATTTAGTAAATTATAAAAAATACATCCTTGAGGACCAAAATAGTTTAATGCCATTAGAATCCTAGATACAAAATCTTATATACTTATGAAAAATCATCAACATATCCTATAAGGATCTCCACATTTAGAACTTCAACCTAAAAAATTTCTTCATATCTTTAGGAATGTAAACATAAGAAAGGGATGAGATGAAATTTCCATTAAGGGTAAACAATGGAAATTGTGTAAACATAACAAGATAAAAAGGTTAAGGAACTTTACAATAATATTTAATGATCATAACCTGTATATCAGAAATCATAATAACGATTATAAATTCATAAGACATATATCATAATGAAATAATGAACACAATCCATGAAATCATAAGTATGAATAAAATAGGGAATAATGGAAAACACATAAAGAAAAGAATGCACTATATAAAAGAGGAGAACCAAAGACTTTGTAACATGTTAGGCTTGGGTTAATCAACTGTGTATCTACATTGTGATTCAGATGACATCCTACGTAACCTCTTGTTTCGGTCTTTGGATGTTATCCCATATACCCATTTGTTTAAGGATTTGGATTTACTCACATTTTTACTCTTTTTTCAGGCTTGCGATACCCTCCTATGTACCCTTGGGCTCATAAAACATTTATCATTTCCCAATTCATTGGAGGGAGATATAGGTCATACCCATTACATAATGAAATAATACATGCTTGTTCCAAATAAACATCCATCCTGTCATGAATAATGAAAAGAGATGGGTTTTATAAACATAAAATCATATACCATAATATTAAATGGGGATGATTAAAATTTCATAAAATCATATCATATGGAAAAGAGAAAGGTTACATAATCATTTTATAAAAAACATACCTCGTGAAGAGAAGCGATTTCAAAAGCTTATAACTCTTGAAAGTAAAATAGTTGTTTTAAGAATTATCCTATCAAAACACAAATAATTTAAGAAAGAATATGAGTATAACACTTCGATTATTTCTTATAAGGGATTTATTTACATTAATGGATTTCATCATATATTTAATATAAATTGGAAATATGTTTTTAAATCCTTTCATTGGTAAAATATCCTTTATTATTTTAAAAGTTCTTTTTATATAATAAAACATTTATGAATTCCACATTCTTTGAAAATAATATGAAAATAATAAATAATTATTGGAATCATTTAGAAATAATTTTTCCTTGAAAATTTTTAAAAGAGTATTTATAACATTTAGAAAACCTTTTCCCAAAAAAATTATAAAATAATCTTCAAAAAAATTTACAAGAATTTTACATTGAAAACACTTTGGAAATTTTATATTAAATCTTGAAAACTTTTCCAAAACCATTCCATTAGAAATAATTTGAATACTTATAAATAAATTTTTAAAACATTTTGAAGACCTTATTACTTAAAAACATGTTAAAGAAGATTAAAAATATTTTAAAAACAATTTCCATTTAAATTTACCTTTAAAAATATTTTCTTAAAAATTACCTTTTAAATGTTTAATAGAATCCTCACATGTATAAAAGTTGGTAGATCCATACATTCCATATGAGGTAAAAACAATATTCCATTTTCATGGTATAATGGTATAAAAAATGACTTTCTCGTAAAGAGAAAAAAAGATTCCATTGAAAAAATTTGTAAAATACAAAGAGGGTAAACATGTATTATAAATATTATAGGATAATGTTTCAATGTTCATTAAAACCCTTTTTAGAAAACATTGTATTAAAGGAATATATAGTATTGACTAAAGAGATATGTAAATTTATAATTCCTTATAAAAATTATTAAGTATATTATAGACCAAAGAGTATAAAAATTGTACCTAAATATAAACATATCATGAATAAAGATAGTGGAATAAATTGAATTAGTTTTTTTAAGATATGTATCATTGTAGTCCATCAAAGGAAACACAATTATAAAAAATATTGAAAAGTTCTGAGATTATTTCAATAAACTCTTGCTCCTTGGAAAGCTTGACCCTTAATCCCCATTTAATAAAATGAAATTACATTAAGAATAATTTTTAAAGAACATAAATTTATTCATGATGTAAATATTAAAATTTATTATGTACATATCATAGAAAATATATATTTATAACATGGCGTGCGTCTCAAAGAAAGAAATTTGAGACAAATATCATTTTATTGATTTGGTTACATTTGAAGCATAGTCTCCAGGAATGAGATATAATAAGATGGATATGTAAATGACAATAAATATAATTATAATAATCATATAATACATACATGATCATTATACAAACCACAAAATAATAATGGGTGGTGAATAAAGTGTGTATCTCACAGAAATAAAAAGTTAGATAAATCCACTTACATTGTGTCTTTACTCTAGTCATACTCATTCAAACCTCATATATAATAAATATAATATTATTATAAATATTTAAAATAAAAATATTCTTACCTATAATACCATATTGGGTTTTATTATAGCTTTATACTACCCACTTGTTAATAATTCTATGCTAGGGTTTCACTTCATATAATGTTTTCTTTGTTTTTCAAATGCGTCTTAATTTGTTAAATATTTCATCCTTATAGATATATAATTTTTTCCATAATTTGAAAAATTATTTAAATAAAATATATATTCATTATATTCATATTATTATAATCCATATAATTTATAAGTATGAAATGGAATACACCGTTCATGGAGAACGTAAGTCATACGTACACATAAATGCTAATTCCGTTTAATTGTCATTTTAAATGAATGTAAAAGACATATATTTATATTTATATGTATATATATAATTATCAAATTAGATTTATTATACCATGGATATATCATATATATTCACAAAACCCATCTTTAATACATTCCATGTTGTGTATGAACGAATCACATCGCCTTAAGGGGTAGGTAGTCCACACTTTCTCAAATGAAATTTTCATATTACCACAAAATTGAAAATATAAATAAATATGTTATAAAAGAATTAAATATTGTTAATGAAATAATAAATATAATATATAACATATATAAATATATTTTCCATCATAATTTATATCATGATAGGTAGTAATAGAAAAATTAACAATCATCATTTCTGGAGGCGGTACTTCATCGTACACATAAACAGTGTGTTTTTACCCATTAGATGAAGGTGTGTGTAATTTTAGGACAAAAAATTAGACATAAAACTATGATATTTTTATTTTTTAATAAAATCATGGAATAAGGTGATTTGTTTTGGTGGATAATGAAAATAAAAGAAAGGTTCTTGAGAGAAGACGTTGCCTCTTAATCGGGTAACTCCTTTTGGTTTGGGCTAAATGGGTTCTTTGGATTTAATTATGCCCAAAGTATGGATTCAAAGAGGAAAAGAGGTATTTTTGAAAAATTATCAGGTATATATGTTCTGAATCTAAGTGGTTTTAATTGTGTGATGAATAGAGAGAGGTGGTTTCCTTTTATACGGAATGAGGAGTGGCACTAGTGCAGATATTTGAAGAGAGAATTCAACCCCCATTTTTCATATTGATTGTGGATCCAATAATGATCGATATTCAATAAGAGTTATTATAGTGTCAAAAGATTTCCATAAAATGGCTCTTTTAAAACTATATAGTTTTTTTGTGTCCTATAATTTATGGTTTAGTCCTGGGTTATGGTTAATCTTCCCTTTATCGATGTAATTAATTTTAATTACATTCAATAATCATTTTGGTGGAAAACTAAGGTAAAAAATGTTATAAATATTGTATTATTATCATTCCTTATATAGAATCCAATTTTCAAAATTAATATTATTGAAGTGGAAGAAATTAATTTAAAATTAATCATGCTGACAGGACAACACTGCACATTTTGAAAGTATGAATGATCAAAAGTTTTCTTACGTTTTTATGTCCAATTTCAATGTAAAATTTATTACAATGACCATAATTAGAATAATTGATAAAATTATTATCTAATTAAACTATTAAACCAATTTTAAATAAAATTTAACCTTATGAATTAATTAAATGAAAAAGAAGTTTTCAATTAAAATCCAATATTTTTAACTATTCATTAAAAAATGAAACCATACAGAAAAATAAAACAACTTTATCATGAACTTAATTTTATGTTTTTAAACCTAATAATTAGTTTATTTTGAAATATTAAATCTATAAAATTTTCAAATTTTTTATTTAAAATGGGTTCTCCATCTAAAAGCAGTTAATTTTTCATTATAAAAATATAAGTTATTATATACAGAATTGGGTTTGTTTTTATCTTATTATTTTCAAAACTAATGCATGAATTTAAGAAATATTTTATATAACATGTAACATAAAATTTTAATTCAAATTAAACACTTATTGTGATTAATTTAGTTTATCAAGACAAAAACCATTTAGAAGTGTAAAACTAATAACAATATTTTTTTTATATTGATTTGGTTATTAGTTTCATTTATAATTAATTGTTAACTAATGTATTTATTTTATATTTTTATAAACCATATATTTTCATAATTTAGTTTATTATATTCATAAATATAGATTTAATGGATTGGTTATATCTTACTATAATAAATAAAAACATTTTAATAAGACATCATTGTCTTTTAATATTCAGTCTTGTGTTTAGTGTATGTTTTCGAAGAAAGTCACTCTTTCATGTAATGTAAGATACCTATGTGTGGTTTTCATTAAAATACATATAATATATTTAATTTTTTTAATATATTAAATTTATTTTAATGTGTCGGGTTATTATATTCCCTTTTACACTTTTTGTATGGTGTAATAGATGCCAAGTTAGTGTTGTGTGTAACGCAAGCCAATTTGGTGTCGTGTACTACATGACAAGTTGGTGTTCTATAAAAGAAATATCTAACTTAGTTCAATAAAATACCTCAATGAAAATTAATTTATTCAAAAAAATGTTTTCCATAAATACTCAGGGTGTTACATTTAACCCCCATAAAATAATTTTTTCCCAAGAAATTAATGTGAGTTATCGTAGGTTTTATATTTAAATGTTCCTTTCATATAATACCACATCATAAAATGATTTATAAAGCATACATTTAAAAATAATTTTTGGAAACAAAATGGTTACCCAAATTAATATATAAATTGGTTTCAACATTGGAGAATATATATGGGAAATGAAAATATGGATATACAAGAGAAATATGACTATCATGATGTGATATAGAGTGATAAAAAACCATGTTAGGAGAATGTTAACAATATAAAATCCATAAATATATGATGAACTATGTATCCTTATGATTCCATAGAAATGGAGATACAAGGATCAATTTTTTTCACAATCCTTTTTCTAAATTTAAAAAAAAATTATGAAAAAATATGCTTTCATGATTTTAGGACAACCTCACCCATTGTTGTTCCATGATCCACATCACCTATTTCTCCAATAAGGAAGGTGAATTTCTCATTACCAATTTTGTAAAAAATCATGAGATACATGATATTAAATCCCATATATACTCAGTTATCATGAACACAACATTTTTATAACAAGTTATACAATATACATAAATCTTCATGTGGTAATATAATACTTTATTCTCAGAAATTTCATCCAAATTTAAACATAATATCTCTATAAATGGGTTACCACATAACCCTTCTATAAGATTAAAATTCAAACCATTGTAAATTAATTCTTGAAATTAGTTTAATGGTGATCCCCCATGTATCACCAAGTACCACTTAGTTTTCACATTCCAAATATGTGAATAACCTCATCGTATATTCCCTTGAAACATAGTAATAACTTTATTATCCATAAATCCTTTTGTAAGACAAGTATTATTTTTTATTCTAATTATTTCCTTATATAGTATTTAAATCAATGAAGTTTTAAACATAAACCTAGATGACATACACCAATTTTTCAATAATCAGTACCACGTTAATTAATATCGTTCAATTTACATGTTCAAATCCAACATATTATTATCCAAATATTATTATCTCATTTTTTGGCATTAATTAAGGGTTGCCTTTCCTTGACCTATATATCCCGTTTCCATGAAATCACTTTTATATTTCTTCGCCACTATTCACCATGTCCTTTCTAATCCATAATGAAACCTTATACTGAAAGTACATATACATTTCATGATTGGTATAACAAAATCAATTAACTCAAAAATGTAAATACTTTATTAATCCAAATTTATTATTTAACTGTTACATGAGATTCATAAATTTATTATTTAATAACTTTTTACCTAAATATGAAATATGAATTTTTTCTTAAGGATCCTCAACCTCAATCTAATCATGCTTATTATGATCACTGTACACAATACTATAATAACATCAGATAACATTCACATGTTGTTTGTGGTATCATTATATTCATATGTAAAAACAATACACAAAACACCTTCTTGATTCTAATTATGAGATTTTCACATGGTAAATTGATTTTCATAATTCATATTCTTTCGACATCTGAATAATTCAATGTTAACCTTCCTTCTCGTTCTCTCTATTTACTAACACGATAACGTAGGGGATAAGAAACACATATCATATAATAAATATATAAAATAATGGAAAATTATTTATAGTATTTTTAAATCATGACACTTACCAATTAATCAACAAACAAATATGGTTATCCTAGTTTATTAATATCTATATTTTATTTCATTCCCTCAAAATTGTTCATGTAGAGTTTTTTAATTTCCTATGATTATCCCTCAGGAGTGTCAATCTATGTGTGCAGCAAAGCCCATTTTCGTGCACTATATTTTCCTGAATCTAGCCTGTAACATCTTGTTAGTTTTTCTACTCCTAGGTATATATATGCTAGAGCCTTATACGCTTGTAGTATCTAGGCATGGATGTATTTCAATCAAACCACTCTCTCTATCCTATAACAGAATTCTAGGTCATTTTCCATTGTTTTATCTTAATACTTATCCATAGAGGCATCCATGGACATATTCTTTGAAATCCCCTAGGTATCTCAATTTTTTTTCTAATAATAGTTTCCAATGTTTGAATACACCTTTATTTAGATACCAACTATAATTACCCATGGGTAACATGTATTAATATAACCTCATTTAGATGAATATTTTGTACATTACACAAATACACTCCTGAGGATCATAACGGTTTAGTGTATTTGGAAACATGGAAAAAAATTTTTTATCCTCATGAAATATCTTCATAATTTACCATAATGATCTCCACTTTTTATACTTATAACGAAAACATTTCTTCATAACATGGGGAAAGAAATCATAAGAAAGGGGTGAGATCAGATTCTCAGTAATTTAAATTAATGATATGTTTAAGTGTAGCATGAACAAAATGGTATGGAACATGAATATAAAATTTTAATATCATACCATTCATATCAAAGATCATAATAAATTTTGGAAATTAATAAGGAATGAATTGTAAAGAAATAATGATCATAACACACAAAATAATAACATAGGAATAAATAAGTAATTGTAGAAAACACATAATCATATAAAAAACCTATGTAACAGAAGCCTAAAAAATAATTTTTAACATGTTAGGCGTAGTTTAATCACCATTGTACCTAAGTTTGGCTTGGAATGACCTCCCGTGTACCCTATTATTTTCTAGGGATTTCTTCCCTTGTACCCTCTTGTTTCTGTCTTGGGATTTATTCTCATTTACCTTTGTGTTATATTATTGGTATACCGACCTATATATCATTTGAAATAATAAAACATTTATCATTACACAATGCGTTGAGGGAAGATATAGGTCCCACCCATCACATAATGAAGTCATACTTACAGGTTCCAAAAAAAACATTCATCGTGTCATGACCTATGAAAAGAAATTTATTTTATGAACCAAAAATCATAACCCATGAATAGAAATTTTTATCATTCACATTTCATCACCTAATAAACTATAGATAAAATATATGTTTCTTAGTCATCAAATATTATCATATACCATGAAGATAAGCTGGATTCTAAGTCATATAACTCCTTAATGAGAAATTGGTGTTAGGTGAATTATTCCATCAAAAAATAAACCATTAAATAAATAATTTGAATGGATCCATGGGATCAATTACTAGAAGGTATTTATTAACATTAAAGGATTTGATATTAGATGAAAAATAACATTGAAATATATTTTTTAAAAATATCTGGAAGAAAATATCCTTTCTTCATTGAAAAATACTTTTTAGAGACTAATATTTTTTTGAAATCCATTTCCTTCTAAAATACATTGTAAAATCAGAATTAAGGTGTGAAATTATTTTGAAATCCTTTTTCTATTAAATCTTGTAAAAGAATCTTCAAAACATTTAGAAAAACCTTTCCCTAAAAGACATATAAAATAAGCTCTAAAAAATTTTAAATAACATTTTTCTTCAAAAAAACATAGAAAACACTATAATAATTATTTAAAATGAATTGAAAAAAATTCCTTTCAAAATACATTGAAAACATATACAGAAAACATGAAAACATTTTGGAATAACATTTAATTTCAAACATATTAAATAAATTTGAAAACATTTTGAAAACAATATTTTTGGAAAATTACATTTAAAAATATTTTTTAAAATATTTTTCTTTTAAACAAGGAATGAATGCCTCACAGAAATGATGGAGGGTAAATACATAAATTATGTAGGTGGTAAAAATAATATTCCCTCTTCATTTTATTATGGTAAGAAAAATTCCTTGTTATGAATGCGAAAATAGGTTTCCTTTGAAAGAACATGTAAAATAAAACGAGGGTAAAAATATATTTTCAATATTATATGAAAATATTACTATTTTCTTTGATATCCTTTTCAGAAAACCTATTTTCAAAAGAACATAAATTTCTGACCAAAGACGGAGGTAAATTTGGACTTCTATAAAAACACTTTATTAACTATCTTATTCGTTAAAGAGTGGGAAAGTGGTACTAATATATGATGATATCATGAATAACCCAAGAAGAATAAATTTCATTAGTTTTCCTGAGAGATATATCTTAATATTTAATCAATGGAAACATAATCATAAAGAATATTGAAATGTGACGAGATTGTTTCTATAAACACTTAACACTTAGTAACCATCACCCTTAATTAAACATTAGATAAAAATGAAATTAAATGAAGCATAAAATATCATGATTGGAATGTGATTCATGATGTTACATCACAAAGGTATTATATAAAACTCTTGGGGAAATATATATGCATAACATGACATGTGCCTCAATGAAGGGAAATTGAGACATAAATCATTTTTTTGATTTTGTAACTTTTGAAACATAATCTCTATGAATGAAATATAATAAAATGGATATATAAATACATATTAATTTATTTATTATAATCATATATTATATCCTTATTCATAATATACACAATACAATAGGAATGGGTGGGGATTAAATAATTTATCTCCCAGATATAAAAAGTTAGATGAAATCCCCTTTCCCTGTGTCTTGACTCTCATTGTACTCATTCAAAACTCCTATAAAATAAATATAAATCTATTATAAATCTATCAAAGAATCATATTATTATTTTAATACCATATAGGGTTTGATTATGGATTTATATTACCTGTTTGATAACAATTCTGTGTAATGGTTTCACTTTGGGTAATATCCACTTAGTTTTTCACATGTGTCTTAATTTTTTATATCTTTTATCCTTAAACATATGTCATGAATTCCAGAATGTAAACCATGATTTAAATACAAGTTATATTAATCATATTTGTATTATAATTTTCCATTGTATATATATGTAATAAATGGAATACACCATTCATATAGATGGTAAGTTGCACGTATAGATGAATGCAATATTTTTTTAATTTTACTATTGAAATAGTGAATTAAAAAGGCATATATATATATATATGAATATATATAATTATTATTTTATCTTAATTATATCATATATATATCATATATATAGATATATATCATATATATTCACTAAAAACATCTTTGATACATTCCATTTTGTGTATTAATGAATCGCATCTCTTTGAGGGGGTGGTAGTCCACAGCTGCTCAAACGAAATTATCGCATTAACAAAAAATTTAATGTATACAGATATGTGTTATAAAATAATTACAGAATATTAAATAAATATTAATTATAACATATAACATATATAGATTGATTTTTCATCATAATGTCCCCCAAGATATTCGGTAAAGGAAAAGTGAACAATCATTTTTCGTGAGGCAGTAGTTCATTGTACATGTAAATTGTATGTCTATTATGGATTAGATGGAGTTGTGGGTATGTGTAGGTAATACCATTAGCATAAATATATATTAAAAAATTTATTATAATTTATTTTGTTTTAATTCATTGAACAAAAAGAGTTGAGGGGTGTAGAAATAAAATAAAACGATGGAGCTTGAGAGAAGTCGTCACCTCTTAATTAGGTAACTCCTTTTGGTAAATTCCAAAAGGCTTCCATGGAATAATTTCTACTCAAACTGGAAATTAAAAGAATAATTTTTTATGTTGTGAATTGTATTCGGTAGAGATTTAGCTATCCTAAGTGGTTTGAGAGGTGTTAAAAAGAGGGAAAGTTGCTGGCCTTTTATAAGGAATGAGGAGTGCCACTCTTGTAAATATTTGAAGAGAGAATTTGTAGATCATTTTTTATATTTAAATTAGATCCAATAAGGATAAAACTTCTATCAAATATATCATATGGTTAAAATATGTCCATAAAATGTATTGTAGACATGTTTTAGGTTATTTTGTGACATAAATTTAAGGATTAGTCCTTAGTAAAGATTAATTTTACCTTTATCGATGTAATTAATTTTAATTTAATTTACTAAAATATTTGAAAAAAAAGTTGACCATATTATATATTATATATTATATATTATTCTAATTGAAAATATGATAACTATTTTTTGATATTCCAATCCAAGAAGTGGTAAAAATTAATTTAAAATTAATCTCGTTGATGGGATGACACAATTTGTATTAAAAGTAAAAATATTCGAAGTATTGCTATATTTTTATATCAAATTTCAATAGGAAAATGGTTGCAATGAAAAAAATTGAATTAAATTATAAACTGATTTTATAATAGAATATTTAAACTAATTTAAATTATTATTTATCTTTATAAACAATTTAAATGAAAAATTGATTTTAGAATTTAAATCCAGTATTGGTAACGATTCATTAAAAAATGAAACCATAGTGAAAAATAAAAAAAGTATCTTAATGTAATTTCAATGCTTATCATCCAAATATGTAGTTTATTTTTATATATTAAATCTATAAAAGTATTAAATTTTGGATTTAAAATGGTTCTCCTTCAAAAGATGGTAAATTTTCCGTTATAAAAATATTTGTTTTTATGTGTGAAATTCTGGTTTTGCTTATATTATGCCTATAAAATATTATAGATGAATATAAAAAATGATTTTTTAATAATTCAGTATAAGGCACCAGCCTTAAACCTTACATAATCTTGAGTTATCCCAAGATTACACATTTATGATCTTTTCATGTTTAGAGTTTTAGAGAATTAGATCATTAAACTTGCATTACATTCCACATTTAAACAAAGTGGTTACATAAAAGACAGTATTCATTCTTCCCATCAACAAAAACATATTGAAAAAAAAAACATGGATTCTTTCTGGACACATCCTTGACACTATCATAACATCATGTACCTTTCCCTTGACCTGTGAAAAACATTTCAAAAACTTGGGATGAGCATAAAAAGCTCAGTAAGGGTTATAAAAATATGGAAAGGAAACATGAGTTCATATATACATAAGAATGAAATCACACTTTACCCATAAAACAAAGGCACTTTAACTTATCTCATCAAACCATGAATAAATCATAGAAATCATAAGACATAAACGTAACTTGAGACATTCATAACATTCTTATGTAGGGAGTAACCCTCTTGGTTACGTTTGGAATACCCATCACAGTATATTCCCTAAATCTCTTTGGAGAAACCTTAACGTTTCACTCCTTCGCGTTACCCAATGCATTGGAGAGCTATATCGGGCTCACCCACCCTTAGTTTATCACGAAACCGCCCGTTTTCATAACAATTCCCAAGAACCATAACATAAATGTATCACATAAAACATGAATAAAGGAAACATAACATTTACACATTTCAATCACAATATAACATTTTAGTATATTGAAATAATGAATCCATTCAAAAAGAAACCATTTCCAAAACCATTTCAAATATTTAATAAAGAGATTTTTTAATCAAAGTGTCCCATACCACCTTGAAGCTTAAAATTTTAAACCATTAATATCCATATAAATAAATCCTTAAAACCATTTTGAAAACATGGATATTAATAAGAACAAATAATTAAAACATTTAAAATGATATTTTGGTTAAAGGGGTTTTACCAAAATTAGAGACACTTGAATACAATAATTGAGGAATAACATTTAGTCAGAACTTTATAATACCATGAGAATAAATGGATTCATGATATAATACTCCAAAGGATATTATATATACCATATAAGAGTGAATTGGTGCATAACAACAATGAACCCTCAATAGAAATGTCAAATGTGATGAAATCCCTTATAAAGAAGGTATCCTTAAATTAAGGAAAAATCAATCTTAAAAATATGTGTGAAAAATATAAATACACCCAATATAAGTGGATATTAAGTGTAAAACAATAAAATTTCATTCACACATATTCAATGGATGATATATTCAATGACTACATGTTGAACCCAAAGAAATCAAAATTGGGTTAAAAAGTTCCCCTAACAGCCTAACGGTATCACATCAAAATGAGTTGATGAGAGATAAAAAGTGTATCTCATCACTTGTACATAAAATTTACATCAATAAGGATATATGAGAACATATCCCAACATAAAAATATGTAAATTAAAAGACCCAACAAAATAAGTCTTTTAAAAAAGAGGAGGGTGAAAGGTTCCCTTACCGACTTGGGTATCTTTCAAAACATACACCCCATGAAATAATGACAATAGATCATTGATGTAAATACTCATAAACAAAATTATATTACACAAAGAGTAGAATAATGGGCAGTACATACACCACTCAATGGAAATTGTGGCAAATGTAGCATAAATCTCACGGGAATAAATGTTAGATTAAAATCCCTTACGAAAACTCGGCAGCCTAACGGCGCCACATAAAAATTCCAAAAATGGATTGATGAGATCAAATAGGGTATCTAATTACCTTACAAAAAAATTTACAGCAAGAGGAATATAAAAGAACATTCCCCAACATTACAAAGAGGAGATTAAAATAAGTGACATAAAGGAGAGTACTTAAAAAGAAAGAGAGAGGTTAGATCTCTTACGAATGTTCGGCAGCCTAACGACGCCACTCAAAACTTCCAAAAAGGAGTGATGAGAGAGAATAGGGTCTCTCATCACATGAAAATAAAAATTACAGTATGTTTAATATAAAAGATCATCCCAATAACAAGAAAGATGAGCTTTAAAAGGAATGACATAAAAGTGTGTACTTAAAAAAAAGAGGAGTAGGATCCCTTACCTCGGGTCCGACTTGACTGGATCGTTTTTTTAACGTCCGGAATAAGAAACTTGAGTTAATTTCAACTTCCTTAAAAACCTTTTTCAAGTTCATTATTCCTTTTATATCACTTATTACCATGTCATAAACATTATGTAATCATTTAAGTTAATAATATTTGTTTTGCCGATATTTTGTTCTTAAGTCGAAAGTGGACTTCTTACAATTACATGTTGTTCGTGTGGCCAAATGTTTATTATATACATAATTTTATTCATGATTTAGACATCATATATGTCATATATATCCAGTAAATGCATGCATTTATAACATTACATAATCATTTAGAGGTAAGGAATGAAATACACCGTTCATGGAGACGGTAAGCCGTACGTATGCATGAACGCTACTTTCATTTCTATTTCGTATTTTATAGAATGGAATAATAATGATTTATAGGTGTATTATAATTACAGTATAAGATATAATATAATATAATAGTTCCATCATTTATATGTCCCACATATGGTATTTAACGAATCAAATCACTTTGAGGGGGCGGTAGTCCGCACTTCCTTAAATGATGATATCGCGTTTACCCATAATGGAAACCATAAAGGTATGCCCAAAATGAAAAAAATAGAAGATTAAGGAAAACTTAAACATATTATATATCATATATAAAAATAGTGACATCATAATGTCCACCTTTGAAGGTGTTAAATGAGTATTGAACAATCATCGTTTCGGGAGGCAGAATTTCGCCATCCACGGAAACCGTATGTTCTTTAACCATATGATGTAGTTGTGTGAGAGTGTAGCTCGAATAAATCTTATAACAACATCCTAGTATATTTAATATACTGGTTTTGTTACAAAATAAGTAAATAAAAAGAGTTTATGGGGTTGGAGAAGCAAAATAAAACAAATGAACATGAGAGAATGAATTACCTTTAAAAGTGTAACTTTTTTTGATTTGAGCCTAAAGGCTTCATTTGAAAGGATTCTGCCCAAAGGGAATCCTCTAGGATGAGTACAGGGATGTTAAGAGAGTAAATGGTAGGGGTTGGCCGATCCAAAGGCTTGAGGAGTGTGTGAAATGAGGTAGAGGTGGGGGCCTTTTATAAGAGGAGAGGAGGGGCACTTTTGGAAAGTAAGAAATATTACTTTATTTGAAAATGTGTTTCGGTTTTAAAAGGTCCCACATTGATATAATTCGTGGATAAGGTGATAAGGGTTCGAAATCCACCCATCCAATAAGTTTTGGACAGGTTTGGGTCATATATTTTACATTATCTTCTCATTTTATTTAAATCGTCAGATAATGATGTCATCGCTGCATCATTATGATGTCTTAAATAATATAATTTATTTAATGTCTAAAAATTATAAAAAAATTACTATAATGTAGGAAATCGTTTTATCTTTCCAATTACTATTTATAATCAAAAATATGATCTTTATAACCCCATGTAAAAATTATTTTCGTAAAATAACTCAAGTTCGTGTCATTTTTACTTTAACATTAAATAAAAAGTTATTTATGTCATTTCCCAACCAAAGTGGATCCATGGGGTCCCCAAGATGACCCATGGCTTGTATTGGTCGGACATGACACAACCAATGATGGTAGGACATGTGTCAAGTTCATTTCATATTATTAAAACATTATTTTTACCTTAAACTACACTAATTACCTCTAATCGCGATTAAAAACTTAATATGTTACTATTCACCAAAAAATTATTTTTATCCCATTGAACCACATTTTAATTCTTAATTACAACCATGTATGTCGGATTTTTGAAATTAAAAACACAATGATGGAAAAATATCATTTAAACGGAAAAATCAGTTTTTATAAGTACCACTTAGTTGTTTCACTATTCATAAAAAATTAAAGTTTTTCAGAAAATTACCCAAAATTCACCCTAAGCTATATTTGATATTCCAAATTCAAAAATGAAATCTATTTTAAAAAATTCAAAACATATAAGTCACATTAATTAATTTAATAATTAATTCCCACTGTCAAAGCAAATAGCGTGTTTTTATGAAACAATAAGTATCAAAAGATTGACACTAGTTTAAGTCTGATTTCAAAGTGAAATTAATTCCAACGACCACTATTGGATTTAATGGTAACAATATATTCTAATTTCACTTTAAAACCAATTCAAAAGATAATATAATCATATAAATAAATTAAATTAAAAAGTGGTTTTGAATTAAATTACAACATTTTACACTATCATTGAAAAAAATGAACTTTATCGGAAAGATACCAAAAATTTACACAAAGTAAATTTTGATGCCCCGATTATTAAGAAGAGTTTTATTTGGTCCAATAAAATGTATAAGAGTGAACAAAACTATATTTAATTATGGTTCTCCATCAAAAGGCGATAAGTGGACCTTTAGTGAAAACTAGGGCATATACGCCTAAAATTGAATTCTTTCCGTATTTTAAGCCTGTATCCTCTATTGGATAAATGTAAAAACATTTAAAAACATATATAATCATATTTTAGTTATTTCTATCCATTCCCGCCAATACAATGGCTACATGTTAACTACCATTTAAAATAATATTATTTCATTATTAGAGTGCAACGTAAGATTCCCAAGAAACTCATTGTTGCGTGTTGGGTACGCCATCGAGCATAGCATCCCCTTTAAAGTCATATCAATATTTTATTCACAAATATGGATAAATATGAAAATGTCATATTCTTTATTTACCTGGGGTGTTACATCCTTCCCCCCTTTTGGGAATTGCGTCCTCGCAATTTTAAAATTGTGCTTGGAAACATCCTTGAAAGTCCCACATCAGAACAAGAGTCGGTAAAACAATCACATTAAAATAAAGAAAGATAAGCACAGAGGTCACCCGAGTTAACCCATACTAGGATTCCATGTAGAAAAATATGGACATGGAGGAGAAAACATAGGGTCATGTTCTGATGGAGAGTGATAGAAAACATGTTTAGGAGAAAGTTAACAATAAGAAAATCACAAACTTGTGATGGGTTAAACGGTGTTGGGTTCCCCAGTAGGAAAAGTTAATAGACAACATTTTTGTTTTAAGTTACTTTTTATTGAGGAAATTATTCATAAGGAAACATAATCACTTATCATGTTGACTTTCAACTTTTACTAGATTCCTTAGTCAAACTCATATTTTTTTCCAAAAGGCGAGCATTTAGGGAGACTTGTTCACATTAAGAGTACTATAATAAACTTCTAAATAATCACCTAATCCACAAAATAGAACTATATACTTCCCATATCTTTAGACCTTAACCATAACCAAAACCAAAAAGGTTAGTACAAGGTCAGATAATCCAGAAAAGGATAACCCTTTATAAAAAGAAAATCTATTCTTAATCTCCAAAATTTGTCAAACAAAACCCAAAGTTCAACAAGGATCATCCGATAAACAATTTTTCCATAAAATTATTCAAAGTAAACCAATATAAGATTGAAACCCAAATATTTGAAGGATTTAGTCACATAGTCTTCTATGTTAAATCATAACATTTATCTCCAAACGACATCAGTTTCTCCTAAAGTCTTGTATTGAAAAGCAATTAACCTAATCACATATCCTCCATGATAGGTTAATAATTTTCATAAATAACCCAAAATCAACTTACTGTTAATTCATAAAATCATATAACTAGAAAGAATCAGTCAAACTAACCAGGGACTTCATGTAGTCCAGTGGTTGGCGATAAATACCAGTCGCACTTTGGTTGTGGGTTCAATTCCCGCAGCTTTGTCCGACGCGACGGGTAGTCACACGGTCTGCGTGTCGTCCTTTTTCCAAAACTATATAATTCTCAAATCATTCCCCAAAAAGGGATAAAATCATCAAAAATTATCATTACATATTTTAACCTCAAGTTTATCTCATGCCTTTCATTTTCCAGCATATCATATAATAACCCATAATTACCTCAAAAGTAAGGATCATATAAACTCTAATGGTTACCTTTATAATTATTACCTGAACTTCCACATTGATTGGTCATCTAGTACATGATGCATTACAGAACATACCAAGGTTCAAGTGGTTGATCATTACTCCTTGATATTTGGTTTAGGACAACCACGAGTTTCCTCATTGAATCCTCCATTTTATGTTGTATCTTAATCAGAAAACCACAACAGTTTCCTTCAAACCTGTTGTCTCTTTGGTGCCTGCTAGATCCATCCATTCACTAAAAACAGAAATGTCAGTGTGAGTATATCAACAAAACCATCATGTACTAATGAGGAAGATAGACACTAAGATATACTTACTCATTCACTTTATCTAAAAGTAGGACTCTTTCTGAAATCCTAACCATTTTGGTAATGTCACTTATTCTTAGAGAATACCCTAACCTCTAAATTTATCTAAACTGACCTTTGATACCAACTATAACGCCCCAGCCTTAAACCTTACATAATCTTGAGTTATCACAAGATTACACATTGAGGATCTTTTCAGGTTTAGAGTTTTAGAGAATTAGATCATGAAACATTCATTACATTCCACATTTAAACAAAGTGGTTACATAAAATACAGTATTCATTCTTCCCATCAACGAAAACATATTGGAAAAAACATGGATTCTTTCTTGACACATCCTTGACACTATCATCACATCATGTACCTTTCCCTTGACCTGTGAAAAACATTTCAAAAACTTGGGATGAGCATAAAAAGCTCAGTATGGGTTATAAAAATATGGATAGGAAACATGAGTTCATATATACATAAGAATGAAATCACACATTACCCATAAAACAAAGGCACTTTAACTTACCTCATCAAACGATGAATAAATCATAGAAATCATAAGACATAAAGGTAACTTGAGGCATTCATAACATTCTTACGTAGGGAGTAACCCTCTTAGTTACATTTGGAATACCCATCACAGTATATTCCCTAAATCTATTCGGAGAAACCTTAACGTTTCACTCCTTCGTGTTACCCAATGCATTGGAGAGCTATATCGGGCTCACCCGCCCTTAGTTTATCACGGAAACACCCGTTTTCATAACCATGCCCAAGAACCATAACATAAATGTATCACATAAAACATGAATAAAGGAAACATAACATTTCCACATTTCAATCACAATATAACATTTTAGTATATTGAAATAATGAATCCATTCAAAAAGAAACCATTTCCAAAACCATTTAAAACATTTAATAAAGAGATTTTTGAATCAAAGTGTCCCATACCACCTTGAAGCTTAAAATTTTAACCATTAATATCCATATAAATAAATCCTTAAAACCATTTTGAAAACATGGATATTAATAAGAACAAATAATTAAATCATTTAAAACGATATTTTGGTTAAAGGGGTTTTACCAAAATTAGAGACACTTGAATACGATAATTGAGGAATAACATTTAGTCATAACTTTATAATATCATGATAATAAATGGATTCATGATATAATACTCCAAAGGACAGTATATATACGATATAAGAGTTAATTGGTGCATAACAACAATGAACCCTCAATAGAAATGTCAAATGTGATGAAATCCCTTATAAAGAAGGTATCCTTAAATTAAGGACAAATCAATCTTAAAAATATGTGTGAAAAATATAAATACACCCAATATAAGTGGATATTAAGTGTGAAACAATAAAATGTCATTCACACATATTCAATGGATGACATATTCAATGACTACTTGTTGAACCCAAAGAAATCGAAATTGGGTTAAAAAGTTCCCTTGACAGCCTAACGACATCACATCAAAATGAGTTGATGAGAGATAAAAAGTGTATCTCATCACTTGGACATAAAATTTACATCAATAAGGATATATGAGAACATATACCATCATAAAAATATGTAAATTAAAAGACCCAAAAAAAGTCTTTTAAAAAAGAGGAGGGTGAAAGGTTCCCTTACCGACTTGGGTATCTTTCAAAACATACACCCCATGAAAGAAGGACAATAGATCATTGATGTAAATACTCATAAACGAAGTTATATTACACAAATAGTAGAATAATGGGCAGTAAATACACCACTCAATGGAAATTGTGGAAAATGTAGCATAAATCTCACGGGAATAAATGTGAGATTAAAATCTCTTACGAAAACTCGGCAGCCTAACGGCGCCACATAAAACTTCCAAAAATGGATTGATGAGATAAAATAGGGTATCTCATTACATTAAAACAAAATTTACAGCAAGAGGAATATAAAATAACATCCCCCAACATTACAAAGAGGAGCTTAAAAGAAGTGACATAAAGGAGAGTACTTAAAAAGAAAGAGAGAGGTTAGATCTCTTACGAAAGTTCGGCAGCCTAACGGCGCCACTCAAAACATCCAAAAAGGAGTGATGAGAGAGAATAGGGTCTCTCATCACATGAACATAAAAATTACAGTAAGTTTAATATAAAATATCATCCCAATAACAAGAAAGATGAGCTTTAAAAGGAATTACATAAAAGTGTGTACTTAAAAAAAAGAGGAGTATGATCCCTTACCTCGGGTCCGACTTGACTCGATCGTTCTTTAACATCCTGAATAATAAACTTGAGTTAATTTATACTTCCTTAAGAACCTTTTTCATGTTCATTATTTCTTTTATATCATTTATTACCATGTCATAAACATTATGTAATTATTCCTTTTAATAATATTTGTTTAGCCGATATTTTGTTCTTAAGTCGAAAGTGGACTTCTTACAATTACATGTTGTTCGTGTGGCCAAATTTTTATTATATCAAGAATTTTATTCATGATTTAGATATCATATATGTCATATATATCTAGTATATTCATGAATTTATAACATTACATAATCATTTAGAGGTATGAAATGAAATGCACCGTTCATGGAGACGGTAAGCCGTACGTACGCATGAACGCTACTTTCATTTCTATTTCATATTTTATAGAAATGAATAATAATGATATAAAGGTATATTATAATTCCAGTATAATATCATATATAATATCATATTTCCATCATTTATACGTCCCACATATGGTATTTAACGAATCAAATCACTTTGAGAGGGCGGTAGACCGCACTTCCTTAAATGAAGATATCGTGTTTACCCATGATGGAAACCATAAAGGTATGCCCAAAATGAAAAAACACCGAAGCTTAAGGAAAACATAAACATATTATATATCATATATAAAAATATTGACATCATAATGGCCACCTTTGAAGGTGTTAAATGAGTATTGAACAATCATCGTTTCGGGAGGCAGAACTTCACCATCCACGGAAACCGTATGTTCTATAACCATTTGATGTAGTTGTGTGAGATTTTAGCTCAAATAAATCTTATAACAACATCCTAGTATATTGAAGATACTGGTTTTGTTACAAAATAAGTAAATAAAAAGAGTTTAGGGGGTTGGAGAAGCAAAATAAAACAAATGAACATGAGAGAATGAATTACCTTTAAAAGTGTAACTTTTTTTGATTTGAGCCTAAAGGCATCCTTTGAAAGGATTATGCCCAAAGGGAATCCTCTAGGATGAGGAGAGGGATGTGAAGAGAGTAAATGGCAGGGGTTTTCTGAGCCAAAGGCTTGAGGAGTGTGTGAAATTAGGTAGAGGTGGGAGGCTTTTATAAGAGGAGAGGAGGGGCACTTTTGGAAAGTAAGAAATATTACTTTATTTGAAAATGTGTTTCGGTTTTAAAATGTCCCACATTGATATAATTCGTGGATCAGGTGATAAGTGTTCGAAATCCACCCATCCATTAAGTTTTGGACATGTTTAGGTCATAGAGTTTACATTATATTCTCATTTTATTTAAATCGTCAGATAATGATGTCATCGCTACATCATTATGATGTCATAAATAATATAATTTATTTAAAGTCTAAAAATTATAAAAAAATTACTATGATGTAGGAAATCTTTTTATATTTCCAATGACTATTTATAATCAAAAATCAGATCTTTATAACCCCATGTAAAAATTGTTTTCTTAAAATAACTCAAGTTTGTGTCAGTTTTACTTTAACATTAAATAAAAAGTTATTTATGTCATTTCCCAACCAAAGTGGATCCATGGGGTCCCCAAGTTGACCCATGGCTGGTATTGGTCGGCCATGACACGACCAATTTGGGTAGGACATGTGTCAAGATCATTTCATATTATTAAAACATTATTTTTACCTTCAACTACACTAATTACCTCTAATCGCGATTAAAAACTTAAAAAGTTACTATTCACCAAAAAATTATTTTTATCCCATTGAACCACATTTTACTTCTTAATGACAACCATGTATGTCGAATGTTTGAAATTAAAAACACAATGATGGAAAAATTTCATTTAAACGGAAAATTCAGTTTTTATTAGTACCACTTAGTGGTTTCACTATTCATTAAAAATTGAAGTTTTTCAGAAAATTAACAAAAAATCACCCTAAGCTATATTTAATATTCCGAATTCAAAAATTAAGTCTATTTTACAAAATTCAAAACATATAAGTCACATTAATTAATTTAATAATTAATTCCCGCTGTCAAAGCAAATAGCGTGTTTTTATGAAACAATAAGTATCAAAAGATTGACACTAGTTTAAGTCTGATTTCAAAGTGAAATTAATTCCAACGACCACTATTGGATTTAATGGTAAAAATATATTCTAATTTCACTTTAAAACCAATTAAAAAGATATTCTAATCATATAAATATATTATATTAAAAAGAGGTTTTGAATTAAATTACAACATTTTACACTATCATTGAAAAAAATGAACTTTATCGGAAAGATACAAAAAATTTACACAAAGTAAATTTTGATGTCCCGATTCTTAAGAAGAGTTTTATTTGGTCCAATAGAATGTATAAGAGTGAACAAAACTATAATTAATGACGGTTCGCCATCAAAAGGCGATAAGTGAACCTTTAGTGAAAACTAGGGCATATACGCCTAAAATTGAATTCTTTCCGTATTTTAAGACTCTATCCTCTATTGGATAAATGTAAAAACATTTAAAAAAATATATAATCATATTTTAGTTATTTCTATCCATTCCCGCCAATACAATGGCTACATGTTAACTACCATTTCAAATAATATTATTTTATTATTAGAGTGCAACGTAAGATTCCCAAGAAACTCGTTGTTGTGTGTTGGGTACGCCATCGAGCATAGCGTCCCCTTTAAAGACATATCAATATTTTATTCACAAATACGGATAAATATGAAAATGTCATATTCTTTATTTACCTGGGGTGTTACATTCAGTCATATATTAAATTAATATAAATCAATAATTTTTATTAATTTAGTTTACCATTGATAAATCCATTAGAATTATGAAAATAATAAAAATATTTCGTTTTATATCCATTTGGTTCTTATTTTCATTTATAATTAATTGGTAACCAATTAATTCATTATATATTTATATAAGAAATAAATTTTTTATAATTTTGTTAATAAAATTTATAACTATTGATTAAATTTCTAGGTTATATGTCACTTTATTAAATGATAACGTTTTAACAATATATCATGGTCTTGTAATATTCAGTGTTGCATGTAGCATAAGCTATTTAATAATGTCACTATTTCTTGTAACGCAAGATAAATAGGTGTTGTTTAAATTAAAATACATAGAATATATTATATTTATTTAATATATTAAATATATAGAAAATTATCAGGTAATTATAATCCCTTTTTCACTTGGGGTTGTAACATCCCAGGTAAATGAAGAATAGGAAATATTTCATATTTATTAATATTTTTGAATTAAATATTAATTTTACTTTAAATGGGTTACTATGTTCGATAGCGTACCTGATACGCAACAACGGGTTTCTTTGGAATCTTAAGTTGCACACTAATAATATAATATTATTATTTTAAATTGTAGTTAACTCCTAACTGTTATATTGGTGGGAATGATTGAAACCAACTACAATATGATTATACATGATTTTTAAATTTACTTACATTTATCCAATAAAAAGTTAGAGGCTTAAAATATGAATGAGTCTAATTTTAAGCATAATTTACATTGAAAGGCTGATTTACCACCTTTTAAGGGAGAACCCTATTTAAATATAGTTTTGGTCATTTTAATAATTTCTAATTGAAAAAATATAACCCTTCTTTAGATGTGGGACAACAAATTTTACTTTGGGTAATTTTTTTGGTATTTTTCTGATGAAGTTCATTTTTTAATGAATAGGGAAAAATACTTTATTTTAATTCAAAAGTTCCTTTTAATATAATTTATTTATATGGTTAGATTATTATTTTATTTGGTTTTAAAGTTAAATTGAAATATATTTTTACAATTTAATCCAATGTTGGTCATTGGAATTTATTTCACATTAAAATTGGACATAAACAAGTTTCAATCTTTTGATAGTTATTCTTTCTTAAAAAAGGCCATTTGTTTTGATAATGGGAATTAATTTTAAAATTAATTAATTCCACTTCTATGTTTTGAATTTGGAAAAATAGGCCTCATTTTTGAATTCAGAAAATCAAATATAGCTTAGGCTGAATTTTTTGTATTTTTTTGAAAAACATCAATTTTTGATGAATAGTGACACCACTTAGTGGTAGATAAAAAAACTAATTTTTTTTAAATGAAATTTTACCACTTCTGTGAATTAAATTTCAAAAAACCGAAACACATGTTTGTTTTCAAGAAGTAAAATTTGGTTCATTAAGATGAAAATAATTTTTGGTGAATAGTAACTTTTGACTTTTATTTGCCGCGGTTAAAGGTAAATAGGGTAATTCAAGGTTAAAAGAATATTATAATAATTCAAAATTATCATAACACTTTTTCTAACTTTATTGGTTATGTAGTGGCTGACC
This sequence comes from Viscum album, assembly GCA_963277665.1. Taxonomy (NCBI): domain Eukaryota; kingdom Viridiplantae; phylum Streptophyta; class Magnoliopsida; order Santalales; family Viscaceae; genus Viscum; species Viscum album. The sequence goes on along the minus strand of OY728128.1, from coordinate 1,126,734,139 downwards.
ATAGGAATCCTTGGGTCGATTTTGGGACACCATGGAGCCACATATTAAAGATAATGACACTTTAGATTAATTAATTTAATGTAAAGACAAAATTAACAATAACAAAAATCTTTTAGTAAATTAATTTTTATATTGTGTTATATAGGTAATATTTTCAACTATAAAAATTAATTGTAAAGATAAAATGATTTCATATATGACTTTATTTTTTTATATTTTTTAGAGATCGAATAAATTAAATTATTTTTGACACAGTAATGATGCAGTATTTACCTCATTAATAAATGATTTAAATAAATAAGATTATAATGATAAAAATATTATCCAAAACATTTCCAATTCTTATTGGATGATTTTTTTAGACCATGAGTCATCTTATATTTGACTATAATGATTTGTGGACTTTTAGAAACCGAATATCATTATATAATAAAATAATGTTTTCACACTTTCCTAAAGAGCCCCTCCTCTCCATTATAAAAGGAGACCACTTCTAACCAATTCCTCACACCTCTCAAGCCATTTGGATCGTCCAAAATCTGCCCAATTAATCTCCCTAAATCCCTCTCCTCCTGTTATAAGCCTTACCTTAGACATAAGGCACTTCAAGAAGTCCTTTGGTTCAAACCAAAGGGAGTTACTCAAATTAAAGGTAATTGTTTCTCATAAATTGTTTTCTTTTATTTTACTTCTCCAACCCCTAAAATATTTTTATTCCATTATTTTGTAACAACAACAATATCCTAAATATATTATGATGTTTTTATGAGATGAATTTTATCTACACTTACACACACCTCCATCTAATGGATAAAGAACTTAATGTTTCTGTTCATTGCAAACTAAGGCCTCATGAAATGATGATTGTTCAATTACATATTACCACCTATCATGGTGGCCATTATGATGGAACTGTATTTATATATGATATATATTAGGTTTATGATTTATTTATGATTCTATACTTCCCATTTATAGCATGCCTTTATGGTTTCCATCGTGCGTAAATACGATAATCTCATTTGAGGAAGTGCGGATGACCGCCCCCTCAAAGTGATTTGATTCATTAATGCCTTATGTGGGATGTATAAAGGATGGAATTAACGATTTTATATATGATATTATACTGGAATTATAATATACCTTTGTATCATTATGTTTTATTTCCATTAAAATAAGAAAAATAAATGAAAGTAGCGTTCATGTGTACGTACGGCTTACAGTCTCCATGAACGGTGCATTTCATTTCTTGCCTCTAAATGTTATGTATGTTTATAAAAACATTTATATACTAGATATATATGATATATATGATAGCCAAATAATGAATATCATTCTGGATATAAGGAACCTTTGACCACATGGACAACTTGTAAATATAAGGTGTTCATTTTTACTTAAGTACTAAATATCGACAAAATGAACATTATTAACTTAAATGATTGCATAATGTTTATAATATGATAATAAGTGATATAATATGAATAATAAAATTTAATAAGGTTCATATGAAAGTAGAAATTACATTTATTTTATTATAAAGGAGATTAAAGAATGATTTAGTCAAGTTGGACGTGAGATAAGGGACTTCGTCTCAACCTCCTTTCATTGAGGCATATTTTGTTTTAATACAAGACTTTCTTTTATACACTATATAAACACCCTTGACATTTCAAAGGGAATATTTTTCTACAAAGTGGGTTACTAAACTAAAAAAAGGAATGTTTTTTTAACATAAATGGTGATAATGACCTCTCCACCTCCACCAGTATTATTTGATCTTTGGCTTTGATAATACGACATAATGTTTTTAAAAGGAAAAATAAATACCATATACTATTTTTATGTATTTTGGTATTGAAAATGATTTTGACAATGGATTTATTATTTCAGTATATTGGAATGATATTTTTTTATTGAAATGTGGAAATGTTGTCTTTCCTTTATACTTATGTTATGTGTTATGATCATGTTATGGTTCTTGGGAATTATTTACGTATACGGGTGGCTCCGTGATAAACCTAGGGTGGGTGAGCACAACATAGCTCTCAAATGCATTGGGTAACGTGATGGAGGTAAACATTAATGTTTCTCCTAAGAGATTTAGGGAATATATTGTGATGGGTATTCCAAAGTAACTCCATATGTTACAGTGATAGCTACAATGTTTGTATGATATGGATGCCACAAGTTAACATTATTATTAATTATTTCTATGTGTCTTTCATGAATCATATGATTTCATGAGGTAAGTAAAAGATTTCATGTTTTGTATGTATTAATGAAAAAATGTTTTCATTAGTTGTTTTATAACCCTTACTGAGCTTCTTATGCTCATCCCATGTATTGAAATGTTTTCACAGGACTTAAAGATGAATAAGGTCAAGGACGGGATCAAGGAAAAGTCATGCTGTCTAAAACATGGAACTATACATGAATCTATTTTTAAGAGTTTTTATTTTAATAAATAAACTGAAACTTTGTAGATATGTCTACCTTTTTATCTTTTGAGATGTAATAGTTATGTCCTAATTATCTAAAAAACTAAACTTGAAAAGATACTCAATGTGAATTATTCATTTAATTCAATATTATGTATTGTTTAAGGCCGGGTCCTTATAGTTGGTATCAGAGGTCGGTTTAGATAACATTATGAGTTAGGGTATTGTTAAATTAATATCCATAAAGTAATTTATGTTAATATTGATATCATATAGAATTTACAGATTACCATATTGCTTCGCCTAAGATATTTCTATGTTCAGAATGGTTTTCCACAGAGGAAATAGGGCAGTTATGTTTGGACGAAATCAGGTGGAAGAAAACCTTCCAAATCAGTAACCTGGGATGGTTATAATTGGAACTGAACAATTTGTTGCAGTGAAGGCACAGTTGAATCAGGCTATAAATGGCGGTGGCATCCATGCACGAGATCAACCAGATCAACCATAGAGGAACATGTCAGTAGTTGAGCATTTCATAAGGCAACATCCCCCATAATTCAGAGGGTAATTTGACCATGTTCTAGTTGAAAGGTTGATTAATGCATTGGAGAAGATTTTTGATTTCATGGGTTGTTCATAAAATCAAATGTTTAGTCTTGTTGTTTACCATTTGAAGGTGAAGTAGATCAGTGGTGGTCGATGGTGAAAAATATCAGGGATAGTGAGGATATTGATGCTCTCGATTAGGATGAATTCAAAGGTATATTTCTAGAGAAATATATTCCTAAGGTGGTTCATATTAGTATTGAAAAACAATTCCTGGAATTGAGGTAGGAGGATGACTCAGTGGATACTTATGAGGAAAAATTCAATCGACTGGCAAGGTATGCTTCAAATATCATACGAGATCTTGATAGTAAATTCAACCATTTTTACACAGGATTAAATCCAATGTATCGAAGGGCATTAGCTTCTCGTGAGTTAAAAAGTTATGAAAAACATTTTTGTTGTGCGGAGAAGGTGGAAATGGAGTTAGCTGATGATCAGTTATTCTTTGACAAACAACAGAATAAGAGGTCAAGGTGGCAGTTGAAAGGGAAGAACTATTCAAAAAAGTCTGATGGTAAGAAACTTAAGATTAATGTTTGTGAAAATTGTGGTAAAAAGCATGATGGGGAATGTCTTTTTTATTCTAGTAATTTCTACTGATGCGGTAAAATGGGACATAAGGCTCGTAATTGCATTGATAAAGATCAGGGTAATGGTAATACAAAATTTGATTTACAGTCAGTAAAATGTTTTAAGTGAAATTAAATGGTTCATTATTCAAATGAGTGTCCAATAAAGAACTCAACTAAGGGAAAGAAACCATACTACAAACAGAAAGGGTTGGTGAAATCATTTGTAACTACTTCAGTAGATGTTGGGACAACAAATGAAGTTGTGTCAGGTACACTATTTGTTTGTTCAGATTATACCAATGTGTTGTTTGATTTGGGGTCTACACACTCGTTCATTTCTGAGAAGTTTTTTAGTAAATTGGGAATTACATCTCAAGATATGAATACAGAACATACGGTAAAAACACCTGGAGGAAATTTTGAGACAAAAAGAAAACATAAGAACATTCTGGTCCTTCTGTGCAGAAAGAATCTACCTGCAAACCTTATTGTTTTTCCTCTAGTAGAGTTTGATGTTATTTTTGACATGGATTGGCTTTCTGTTTATCATGCTAAGATTTATTACCGAGATAAAGTGGTTTCTTTTCAGAATGATTTTCAGTTTGTATAAAAAAACTAACCCTTGCTGTTGATAACATATCACGAAGCTGAGAAAATAGTAAAAGTTGGAAATGAATGTCACCTTGCACATATTGTTGAAAGAAAAGGAACTGTTCAGATTAATTATGTGCCAATGTTAAATGAGTACCTTGATGTTTTTCTGTATGAGTTTCCTAGTATTATACCTGATCGGGAAGGGGAATTTACAGTTGACTTTGTTCCTAATGCTAAAATAATTTCAAAAACCCCTTATCGAATGGCTCAAATTGAACTTTTAGAGTTAAAGAAGTAATTGCAGAAGTTATTAGATAAAGGTTTCATTCGACCTATCACATCACCATGGGTTGCTCCTATATATTTTGTTAAAAAGAAAGATGTTTCGATGAGACTTTTCATTGATTATAGAGCATTTAATAACATCACTGTTAAAAATAAGTATCCTTTGCCTAATATCAATGATTTGTTTGATTAGCTCTAGGGAGCTCAGTATGTTTCGAAGATTGAATTAAGGTCGGGGTACCATCAATTGAAAGTAAAAGAAGTAGATGTTCCAAAGACTGTGTTTTGTACTATATATGGCCATTATGAATTTGTAGTTATGCCTTTTGGGTTAACTAATGCACCTGCTTTATTCATAGATCTTATTAATAGAATTTTCCATGAGTTCTTGGATAAGTTTGTGGTTGTGTTCATTGATGATATTTTGGTTTATTCCAAAAGTAAAGAGGAACAAGAAATTCATTTAAGGGTTGTATATTAAACCTTAAAAGAAAAGAAACTATATGTGAAATTCAGAAAGTGTGAGTTTTTGTTACAAAAAAATTCTTTTCTTGGTCACCTTGTTTCAAAAAATGGCATAACTGTTGATCCTGCTAAAACAAAAGTTGTTGAAGAATGTCCAAGACCCAAAAATATAATCGAGATTCGTAGTTTTCTTGGTTTATCTGATTATTAATGGAGGTCTGTTGAAAATTTAGCACAGATATCTATTCCAATGACTAAGTTAACTCGAAAAGGTGTTAAGTTCATCTCGGAAAAAGAATATGATGATTGTTTTTAGGAATTTAAAAGAAGATTGGTGAATGATCTAGTTTTCGAACCTCCTTCTAGAAATGGTGAGTTTGTTATCTACAATGATGATTCATTGAAAGGACTGGGTTGTGTCCTAATGAAAAATGAATAGGTAATTTCTTATTCTTCACGTCAGTTGAAACCACATGAGTTAAATTACCCTACACACGATTTGGAATTAACTGATGTTGTTTTTTCTTTAAAAATTTGGAGGCATCATTTGTATGGAGTGAATTGTGAAATATATACTGATCACAAAAGTTTGAAGTATATATTCACTTAGAATAATTGAACATGAGACATAGGAGATGGTTGGAATTAATCAAGGATTATGATTCCACGATCCTTTATCATCTGGCAAAAGAAAATGAAGTGGCTGATGCTTTGAGTTGAAAAAGTAATACTTAATTAACCATTTTACATTTGGAATGAGATCCTTTGGTTTTTGATTTGATGAACTTTGGCATAGAAGTTGTTGTTTCAGGAAATACTTCTGTTTTGTTTCAGGTGTCAGGGAAATCATCTGTATCAGAAAGAATTAAGAAAGCACAGAAGGAAGAGAGTGAGTTACAGAAAAAGGTTGTGTTGGTTCAGAAGGTTATGTTTCCCGATTCTAACATTGATAATGATTGTGTTTTTAGATTTTTAAAGAGATTATGTGTGCCTTGTGATTCACATTTGAAGAATGATTTGTTATGTGAAGCTCATAGTTCTCCGTTTTCAGTTCATCCTGGCAGTACTATGATGTACAGAGATCTTTGGGAGTATTACTGGTGGGGTGGAATGACAAGATATATTGCTGATTTTATTGTTAATTTATGGACTTGTCTGCAGATTAAAGCAGAGTGACAGTTACCGAAAATAATGCTTTAGCCTTTACTGATGCTAGAGTGGAAATGGAAAAATATATCCATGGACTTTGTTGTGGGATTTCCAAAGACATCTTAAGGTAATAATGAAATCTAGGTTATAGTTGACCGATTGAATAAATCTACTCATTTATTTCCTATTAGAGATATTTTGCCTCTAGATCAACTTACTCGGTTGTATGTTAAAGAGATAGTCAGGTTGCATGGAGTTACCCTCTCCATTGTATCTGATCGTTATCACAGGTTCACTTCTAACTTTTTAAAATGACTTCCGAAGTCTTTGGGTTTTGAATTAAATTTGAGTATAGCTTTTTATCCTCAATCAGATGGGCAGTCAGAACGAAAAATTCATAACTTGGAGTATATGTTACATGCTGGCTCGAGGGATTACCAGGAATGTTGGGACCAAAATCTTTCTTTGGTTGAATTTTCTTATAATAACATCTTTCATTCCAGTATATAGATGGCTCCATTTGAGGAATTATATGGAAATCATTGTCGAACTCAAGAATTCTGGGATGAAGTAGGTTAAAGGAAGCTAATGGGACCAGAATTTGTAGAAGAGATGGCAGAGAAAGTTCAATTGATTCAGAAGCACATAAGAATACCTCAGAGGAGACAAAAACGTTTTGCAGAAAACCAGAGGAAGGGTCTTGTTTTTGAGGTAGGTGATGATGTCTTTCTCAATGTTTCTCCATGGAAAAGTGTGATGGATTTTTCTAAGAAGGGAAAGTTGAGTCCGATGTTCATTAGATATTATGAAATTCTGGATAAAGGTGGATTAGTTCCATATAGAGTGACTTTACCTCCAATTTTATCCTAGGTACACAATGTTTTTCATGTTTCAATGTTGAGAAAGTATATGCCAGATCCATCTCATGTTTTGAGCCCAGAGGTAGTTCAGTTGGAAGAGAATCTCTCTTATGAAGAACAACCAGTCCAGATTCTTGACCACAGAGAGTAGGTGTTTCAGAAGAAGGTAATTCACCAGGTAAAGGTGTTGTGGAAAAAACATATGGTTGAAGAGGCAATGTGAGAATCTGAAAATGCTATGAGGGAAAAATACCCCCACTAATTTTGATAAGTGAATAAAAATTGTGGGGACGCCATTCCCAGAAGGGGGGAAGGATATAACATCCCTGGTAAAAAAAGAATAAGACAAATTTCGTATTTATTAATATTTTTGAATTTAATATTAATTTTACTTTAAATGAGTTTCTATGTTCGATAACGTACCCGATACGCAACAACGGGTTTCTTTGGAATCTTATGTTGCACACTAATAATATAATATTATTATTTTAAATTAAAGTTAACTCCTATCCGTTTTATTGGCAGAAATGAATTAAAAAACCTAAAATATGATTATACATGATTGTTAAATGTATTTACATGTATCCAATAAAAGGTTAGAGGCTTAAAATGCGAATGAATCTAATTTTAAGCATAATTTACATTAAAAGGCCGATTTACAGCCTTTTAATGGAGAATTCTCTTTAAATATAGTTTTGGTCACTTTAATACATTCTAATTGACCAAATGTGATCCTTCTCTAGAATGGGGACACCAAATTTTACATTGGGTAATTGTTTTGGTATTTTTCTGATAATGTTCATTTTTTAATGAATAGTGAAAAATACTTAATTCTAATTCAAAAGATCCTTTTAATCTAATTTATTTATGTGGTTAGATTATATTTTAAGTTGGATTTAAAGTTAAATTGAAATATATTTTTACCATTTAATCCAATTTTGGTCATTGGAATTTATTTCACTTTGAAATTGGACATAAACAAGTATCAATCTTTTGATAGTTATTATTTTTTTGAAAAAGTTCATTTGTTTTGATAACGGGAATTAATTTTAAATTTAATTAATTCCACTTCTATGTTTTGAATTTGGAAAAATAGACAACATTTTTTAATTCAAAAAATCAAATATAGTTTAGGGTGAATTTTTTTTATTTTTCTGAAAAACTTCAATTTTTGATGAATAGTGACACCACTTAGTGGTAGTTAAAAAAAAGAATTTTTCTTTTAAATTAAATTATACCACTTCTGTGAATTGAATTTCAAAAATACGACCTACATGTTTTTTATCAGGAAGTAAAATGTGGTTCATTAGATGAAATATTTTTTGGTGAATAGTAACTTTTGACTTTTATTTGTCGCGGTTAAAAAAAATAGGGTAATTCAAGGTTAAAAGAATATTAAAATAATTAAAAATTATCTTAACACTTATCCTAACCTTATTGGTTGAGTAGTGTCCGACCATGGACATCCTTGGGTCGATTTTGGGACCCCATGGATCCACTTATGAAAGATAATGACACTTTAGATTAATTAATTTAATGTAAAGGCAAAATTAACAATAACAAAAAACTTTTAGTAAATTAATTTTTATATGGTGTTATCTAGGAAATATTTTCGACTATAAAATTTCATTGGAAAGATAAAATGATTTACTACATGATTGTATTTTTTTTATAATTTTTGGAGATCGAATAAATTAAATTATTTATGACACAATAATGATGTTGTATTTACCTCATTAATAAATGATTTAAATAAATAAGATTATAATGATTAAAATATTATCCTAAACATTTACAATTCTTATTGGATGATTTTATTTAGACCATGAGTCATCTTATCTTCGACTATAATGATATTTGGACCTTTAGAAACTGAATATCATTATATAATAAAATTATGTTTTCACACTTTCCTAAAGAGCCCCTCCTCTCCCTTATAAAAGGAGACCACTTCTAACCAATTCCTCGCACCTATCTAGCCATTTTTCTCACCCAAAATCTGACCAATTAATCTCCCTACATCCCTCTCCTCCTGTTAGAAGCCTTACCTTAAGCATAAGGCACTTCAAGATGTCCTTTGGTTCAAACCAAAGGGAGTTACTCAATTGAAAGGTAACTGTTTCTCATAAATTGTTTTCTTTTATTTTACTTATCCATCACCTAAACCCTTTTTATGCCATTATTTTGTAACAACAACAGTATCCTCAATATATTATGATGTTTTTATGAGAATAATTTTTATTACACTTACAAAAACCTCCATCTAATGGATGAAGAACTTAATGTTTCTGTGGATTGCAAACTAAGGCCTCATGAAACTATGATTGTTCAATTACATCTTACCACCTCTCATGGTGGCCATTATAATGGAACTGTATTTATATATGATATATATTATGTTTATGATTTCCCTATGCTTCTTTACTTCCCATTTATATCATGCCTTTTTGGTTTCCATAGTGGGTAAATACGATAATCTCATTTGAGGAAGTGCGGACGACCGTCCCCTCAAAGTGATTTGATTCGTTAATGCCTTATGCGGGATGTATAAAGGATGGAGTTAATGATATTATATATTATATTATACTGGATTTATAATATTCCTATGTATCATGATGTTTTATATCCATTAAAATAAGAAATATAAATGAAATTAGCATTCATCCGTACGTACGGCTTACCGTCTCCATGAATGGTGCATTTCATTTCTTACCTCTAAATATTATGTACTATTAAAAAATGAATATAATTAATATATATGATATATATGATATCCAAATTATGAATATCATTCTGGATATAATTACCAATTGACCACATGGACAACTTGAATATATAAGGTGTTCATTTTTACTCTAGTACCCAATATCGAAAAAATGAACGTTATTAATATAAATGATTGCATAATGTTTATAACATGGTATTAAGTGAAATAAAATGAATAATATACTTGAAAAAGGTTCTTAATAAATTATAAATTAACTTTAATTTATTATATGGGATACTAAAGAACAATCGAGTCAAGTCAGACACGAGCTAAGGGACTTTATCTCAATATTCATTCCTTGTGGCATATTTTGTTTTTATACAGGACATTCTTTTATACGCTGTACAAAAACCCTTGACATTTCAAAGATAATATTTTTATACAAAGTGCTTTACTAAATGAAAAAAAGGAATGTTTTTTAACATAATCGGTGACAACGACCTTTCCGCCGCCATGAGTATTATTTGATCTTTGGCTTCCTTAACAAGATGGAATGTTTTTAAAAGGAAAAATAAATACCATATACTCTTTTAATGTATTTTGGTATTGAAAATGATTTTGACAATGGATTTATTATTTCAATATTTTTAAATGATATTTTATTATTGAAATGTGGAAATTTTATCTTTCTTTTATGCTTATTTTATGTGTTATGATCATGTTATGGTTCTTGGGAATTATTTACGTATACGGGTGGTTCCGTGATAAACCATGAGCAGGTGAGCCTGAGATAGATCTCAAATGAATTGGGTAACGTGACGGAGGTAAATATGAATGTTCCCCCTATGAGATTTTGGGAATATACTATGATGGGTATTCCAAAGTAACTTCCTATGTAGCTTTGATAGCTACAATGTACGTATGATATGGATGCCATAAGTTATCTTTATGATTAATTATTTTTATGTGTTTTTGATAAATCTTATGATTTCATGAGGTAAGTAAAAGATTTCATGTTTTGTATGTATTTATGAACAAATGTTTTCATCCTTTTGTTATAACCCTTACTGAGATTTTTATGCTCATCCCATGTTTTGAAATGTTTTGACAGGACTTAATGATGAATAAGGTCAATGATGGGATCAAGGAAACGTCATGCTGTTTAAAACATAGAACTAGACATGACTCTTTTTTTCAAGAGTTTTTATTTTAAGAAAAAAAATGGAAACTATGTAGAAATGTATACCTTGTAATTTTTTGAGATGTAATAGTTATGTTCTAATTCTATAAACCACTAAACCTGAAATGATCCTCAATGTGAATTATTCATTTAATTAAATATTATGTAATGTTTAAGGTCAGGTCCTTATAGGGGTTGTGTGTAACAGACACGAAGTCAGAGTTTCCAGTAACAAAATCCAAGTTGGTGTCGTTTATAGCATGAAAAGATGGTGTCATGTGAAAGGAATTTTTGAATTAGTTACATATAATATCTTAATTAAAATTAATTTATTCAGAAAAAAATTAGTTCACAAAAAATATAGGTGTTACATATACCCTTATCCTTTCAATTGTAGATCAACACATACCAACCAGTATATCAAAATCCAATTCCAAATAAACCATTCAAATAGAACTGATCATTTATTAAAAAAACTGTAAAAACCATTTAAGAAATGAAAAAAATAAAATTTTAAATTAATTATTTTAAAATCCTCAAAAACACTTTATAAAAATGACAATTTTCACAATTCTATAAACCATCACTAAAGAGGGTTTATAATATGAATTTCACATTAATTTCACAATAAATTTCCAGAAACTCTATAAATTGTAAAGAAAGACATAATGTTCTAATAAGAGGAACTGAGAGTGAATACACCTACCTCAGAAACTATGAAAAAAATGAGTAACGACTTGAATTCTTCTACAAAACTAGGCTGAATTTCTAAAACCTCACCTTATATATCATTAAATATCTTCAACATAGTAAAATATCATCATTATTATCATAGAATACCATAAATATATCCCCAAATAGACTATATATATTAATCCAATATAGGGAAGGAATGTTTATATAATAAAGACCATAAATAATGAAGATATAACAAGAAATATGGCCATCAACACACCAATATTTTCAAATAAATCAATCCAGGATCAAAGGGGGTCTCTTTATAGCCTTTGGGAGGAGTGAAATCCATGTTAGGGTCAAAATATTTGAAAAATTAGAGGTTTAGTGATAAAACTGAGTGATGTTTACTTTTTCAGGATCTAAACATTAACCATGAAATTGATTCCATGTGAAATTGCATCTAAGACTTAGGAGACATACCCACAATGCTAATGGCTAGAAATTTAGGCCAAGATAACCAATAAAATTGGGGGATGATTTTCCGATTGAAAATAAAAAAACACCACCAAGAATACCATAATCAAATCCACAATATGATGAATGATAAAAACATAATACAATTCAAGGTAATACCAAGAAGAATAAAATTCCAAACTAAACCATAACCAATATTATAGTACCAAAGTGAAAGTCTAAACCAGAAGACTCATTTACTCAAATGGCACCAACTATACAACTCCCAAAAAGCTATAATATTCAACTCCATAGTCGATGCCCAATTATTAGGATTCACCACTAAAGAATTTTAACACCTTTCCTTTTCCTATTTCTTGATACATGATATCTATAAACAGACCAATGATCCCAAGAAGGGGTGTGTAATGAAACTTAGTAGGTTTTATCTCAAATGACTTCCCTACTAACTCTACATGAATTTAATATGTTATTACATTATATAAAACAATTTATATAAATAAAATTAAACCAAATAACACTTTAAATCCAAGAAGAAAAGTTCACACCAACATATTTTTCTATCCACGGTAGTTTTCAAGTAAAACTACCTAACAATTATTTGAAACCATTTCTAAAATCCCATTTTCCATAATACACTCCATTCTACATAACAAATCATAAACAAATTCATGAAAACATGGACCTCCATATACTCATGAGTGGTTAGTCATCCATTCACTTAGTAATTACATAGTGAACCATTTTGATGAGAAAAAGTACATTCCATTATCCGTCAATTAAATTATGGTGGAAACCTCATACCGTTATTTATCACAATGCATATGAATACACACTGACGATTATATCAAAATCCAATGCCAAATCAACCAATTCATCCATTTTAAAATAAATGCCATTTTATTGAAAACCATTATAACAACCCACTTCCACAAATGAAAAAAAATAAAGTATTAATTTTAAAATACATAAAAAAATCACTTTTCACAATTCCATGTTTTCACAATTCTATAAACCATCAAAAAAGAGAGTTTCTACAATTATTTTAACAGAACTTTTACAATTAGTTTCAAGAAATTATGGCAATTTGAATTCAATATTTCTTGTTCTAATAAGAGTTGTAAATAATGAATCCACCTACCTCAAAAACTATGGTGAAAACAAAGAATCGAATTAATTCTTCATAAAAATTGGGTTGAATTTGAAAAAAAAACCCACCTTAGATATATGTCCATATCATCAACATAGCCAAATGTCATCATGAATGTGATAAAATATCATAGATCTGTCACCTACAAACTAGATATTAGAATATAATTGAGGGAATAAAAATAAGTCCTTGAAAACCCAACAAATAATGGAGACATACAATGAAATATGGCCATCAATGTGTCATGATTTTATAACGTTTCACTACCAGATTGAAGCGAAGAGTGTCCAATGCTATTCTAAGGATTGTGAACCGAGTTATGGTTGAAATGGGTGAAAAAATTGGTTTTGGTTTAAAATCAAGTGAGATCCACATTTATTTATCTTAAAAGTATAGGTACACAGTTTTCTTGCATAAATAGGAAAACCATGATCCAACCATGATCCAGCCACTACCTCAAAACACCCTTTGCATGGTTGGTCCAAACGGTCAGAAAAACCATGAACCTACAGTGTTTTTTCATTATTTAAACTTTTCACAGTTACTCCTAGGAGGGTGCATGGATTGGCCAAATTTTATGGCTAACTTTTCTCCTAACATGCACCCTCCTAGGAGTAACTGTAAAAAGTGTAAATAATGAAAAAACACTGTAGGTTCATGGTTTTTCTAACCGTGTGGACCAACCATGAAAAGGGTGTTTGGAGGTAGTGGTTGGATCATGGTTGTTCTAGGAGGGTGCATGGATTGGCCAAATTTTATGCCTAACTTTTCTCCTAACATGCACCCTCTGTTTCACTTTTCACAGTTTCCTAAAATAGTTTCATTGTTTATACTAACCTTTCTCCAATATTTTATGTCCAAAATATCCCAAAAAACATTTTAAAAAGTCCTCAAAACCCTATCAACCATCAATGAAATGTTTTACATACTTAAAATATATAATTTATTAGTTACTAACATGAAATCGTAAGTGCTACACTACTATTTGTTAGTGGTTCAGAAGACAAGATCACATGGAATGTGATATTTCAAATAGGGTTTGATTGGAACCCAAATAATAATAATATCAATTAAAAATATTGAACAAGTCATAAATATATTTATCAATGATTCATGTCATAATTAAATTAATTTAAAATAGTTTCAATATATCATCAACCTATACAATTTTCATAAATTTTTTGAACACATTTTTTAATTATTGAGTGTATCATATATATAACTACAAGGTTGTGATGACATTATTGATACTAGGTATACCAAACATATATTTATAAATCCTATATAAAATAATAAAAAATAATTAAAATCATTATAATAATATAGAAAATATATCACCTTGTTAAAAAGGTTTAAAATATTTATATCATGATTTAATTTTGTAAAAACAATCCTCCTTTATTATCCCCTATAAACACTAATCATTGGTGACTTGTTGGGATTATCTTGAAAAATAAATAATTATAATCATTTATATAAGGAAAAAATGAAAGGGAAATAGAAATCTACTAGATAACAACTCGATTGAAGAGAATAAAAGTACTATATCAAATGGGGAAAACTAGATAATACTAAGAACCAACATTACTTTACCACTATATATGGACGTCTACATAAATCATCTTTGTTATTTAAATAAATCGGGGCACGAAATAGAATTTAATTAAACTAAATTCATATCAAAATAATTGATGTGAAATAAATTGCCTCAAATTCTCATTTAAGGCATTAAATAACCTATAAATTTGACTTACACCCTAAGCCACCTTGAGGGGGAATTAATTACCTTCAAAAAATTTTAATGTTGTAAAAGGAGGTGCCTAAATTTTATCAATATTACGGATTACAAGAATTAAACATATTATATTCCTTGGAAGCCAATTACAATATCCCAAGCTGAAATCCCCTTTTGGGATTTGTCATTTCCGCATGTTTTATACTAATAATATAAAAAACCCGACATTTTAATTATAATTTTATATGAATAATTATGTAATATATACGTTTTTTGTAAAATATTCTAAATAAACAAAACCAAAATATTATTTTTTAAATAAATATACATTTTTTACATGAACTACTCACATTAGTACAAAATAATCACATAAAAATATCTTATGTGTGACCCCAAGAACCATTTATATAGTTTCCAATTATTATAAATCTTATTCACAATCATAAAAAATGAACTATATCTAGAAACATGTCCTTGATACCAAAAAATAGAGGTATTTCTTTGATCTTATCCATCATATGTTTTTTAGTAAACTTCCATTGTAATTGACATTATAAATTATGTGTGACTCATAGGTAATGTCATTCCTTATCTCTTTTTTTCAATTAAAAAATAAACCAAATATTATATAATTATATCATATGTAATTATCATGGAATTTCCATGCACAAACATAGTAAAAACTAAATTAGTGGCTCTGATTTATTAACTAATAATATTAGTGGAAAATTCCTATTATGGTAAATGATATTCCTCTGATTTACTATTTTAATACCATGTTTCTTTATATTATGACACATTCTGAAATCAATTTCAATAGGTATAAATTTATAAAACAACATAAAATTGGAACTTGTTCTATGACCTCATCACAATGGATCCATATAAGATGTTTACATAAGTAACACCATTGAAATATATATATATATATATATATATATTACAATCTTTCAAGTGTGTTTAAGCGGACTGATCCAAATATCAGTTCACACATTTCTACCCTATTTGAGATTAGTTGTATCTATATGAAAATTATTCTACATATAGTACCCAATAACATGATAATTAAAATGGGATAACCAGTAGTACATATATTTTATGGATTGTTATCATATCATCTTAAATATTAAATGGAACACACATAAATGAATGGAATTTTTTTTGTTAAGATACATTTCATGATAAAAAATGTTCCTAGGACAATAATATATTAAATTATTTAATAAATAGGTAATAACACATCATTTTATACATAAAGGTTGTTTCCATCTATATAAAACTCAAGAAAATTGATTCAAGACTCATATTAATATTGAGGTTACAAATTATCACTTCTTATCCATTAAAGATAATAATTTAGGGACCGATGTTTTGTTTCTTGAATTTATTTATCCACATTTAATGTTAACTTACATGAAGGCTTCAAACATAAATAAAATCAAATAAAACATAAAATTATTTTAAAGTTCCATAAATGTTTTTATGGTCTTCATTAAAAATTCATGTATTCATACTAATAACCATTAAATAATTTTCTATTGGATCAAAATCCTTTTGAAATAATACAAAATCATTATGACATTCATATATTTTTTCATATATTATACACATTGAACATAATATTATTTAATATTTACATATTTTATAATGATTCTCATTATAATTTTTAAAAAAAAATAATTTAAGAAAAAAATAAATTAGTTTAAGTACATGTCTCTCTTTTAATTTCCACTTTAAAATTATATAGTTTTACTGCTATGAATAGTGTTTCATATATCTTAAAACCTTCTTAAAATGGTATCTTTTCCCAGTTATTAAAGTTATCAAATATTTTTAAATAATCATATGGTTTGTATTCGACCAATCTTCTAAATTAATAAAAATAATATTTGTGATTATATATATTTTTATGATATCATATTATCCATAAACTGTTATAGTTATTCAACTAAATATATTCATTTTTTCATTTTTTTTTTGTGAAAAATTTGTCAAAAACATAAATTTTATAAAAGATCATATTTTATTTCTATTATTTGTTCTAATTAGACATGGTAAAAATAACAGAAAAATGGACACAGATTATTTTATGGTTTGTTTTAAATTTTATGAACTCTATGATGCCATCTACAGACAATTTAGTTATAAAAATACGATTTATACATCTTTAGTTTATACCCATCCAAAAATTTTAAATAATACACACACTTCACTGAATAAACAAATTAAAAATATAATTATAGAATATATAAAATTATAAAAACACACATAGATAGAAAAATAAATACCTAAAAAACATATAAAAATAATTCAAACAGACACACACAAACATGTGTACAACACAAACTCATAGAGGCATTCCCATACAAATAAATGTGAAATGTATACATATACATATATATATGTTTATTTTATAAATGTATAAAATTTATAAATTATAAATGTATTATATAATTCAGAAACATATATGATGGGTTTCTATGGATCAAACACCACTTGTTAAAAAATATTTAGACATATTAAAACTTAATCCCCTGATCAGCATTCTATTAAAAACTAAGATTATATATACTATAAATAATGAAAATATTCCTTTCACCATTGATAATTTCTTTACATTTTAATAAATAATGGTGGTTTATGATTATCCCTATGGAGAACCCAATGTTTTCCACAAAAATTTGGGAATCTATAGGGAAATTCGAATCAACCAACAGCTTAGTATGGACCCTCCTCAAAACCATGGTATACATTCATATCCGAGGAAAATTATAAAGATGGAGAGAGATTTATAGGGAATTAATATATTCTTTGGAAATGATCACATGAATAAACACACCCATAAAAATTATCTTGAATTGTTTTATATTTCTATAGGATCCTCCTCGATTCATTATATCATTTACTAATATATTATGAAATTTATGAGTAAATGCCTCCACTTACAAATCTTTATAACCCAAATACACGAACATTAAAATTATTTTCATAAACTTCTCCCATATATTTCATCTAATTAGATGTTTAATCAATAATAACATTTATATTGAAAAGTATGCAGTTGACATTTAGGTATCTCATCATTCAAAAGTTTCCAAAGGAATTGTAATATATGATATAATGCATTATGATATGAATTTCCTTACACAATAACACCATAAAATGTAGTGATAATACAATATCAAAATATTGGAATTAATTATATTCTCAAAAGGAAAAAACATGAATTTTATTTATGGAACTATATAATATGATATCCCATATATCATCTAAAATGATATAGACTAAAACATAAAACACTTGCTCGATTGGCAGAATAACTCTATAAATATCTTAGTTCAAATAAATCATCATATAATTTATATCATTTCACCATAGGTTATATCATATAAATCCACTTTTGAAAACATATCCAAAGATCCATTCAGACATTTTCCATGAAATTTTGTTGATTTTTTTTATAAAATTTACTATGTATCAGATCATATGAAATACCACTTGAATATCCATATAAAACTCTATTGGGGTAAATTGTATTACAATTTTATCAAATATCACCTATATTCATTAAACATAATCCATAGTCACTTAATAATAATTTTTAACTACATGTACATTTGTTTCACATACAAGATATAAGAATTTTGGATCTCATTAATGTATGAAATGTGGTGTTTATAAAAAATCAAAAGTGTTACTCGTGCTACAAAGTGATTTGGTTTGATTTTCATCAAACATATATATATTTATATTGATATCCACATCTTGTATCATATATTGGCATTAAATTTCACATGATAACATTTTTTATGACATCATGTAACCATGATATATTGAGTATGTCAATCCCGTTTGGGTTTTTATACATTCTAGATTGTTTGATTATAGTGTGACCATGTGACTAAATACACAACATATCATTTATATAAGTGGAAAATAACATCACATTATCTTCACATGAATTGATAATCACATTACATGACTTAAATATTTATGATCATACATCATATTATACAATATCTGTTAAGGGGCCTTATATCATACTCAACTGATATAAGAAGAAATCCCATCTTTCTCAATCATTAACCAATAACATGATTACTGACATACCAACCCCCACCATCATGATTGATCAATTATAAAGTATTGTGTATGAGAGGTAAAAAGTATGATTTTTATCATGCTAGGTATACTTACATAATCATATTAATGGGAAATAGAAATTATAAATATCCATACCAAGTATGCCAAATATATTTTATATAACACTCAATGTGGTTTACATAACGAGTCATCTATTTCAAAAAAAACCCTTATGTTTTGCAAGCACATATATCATAACTCAATACAATATCACACCCCTAGAGTCCTTAAAATTTCATCACTACTTAAAATGTATCAGAAGAAACATCAGTTCATAAAATGTAATGTAATTCATTAAGAGGTAAAATTTTTATTTCATTTTACAAAATATATATAACCAATGTATTAAATAATAATTTTGAGACTAAATTTGATATTATATGAAAAAATATATATTCTTAATAAATTTTAAGAATACTATAAATCTATACATAAGATCTATTCAAATCCTATACATATTTCATAGTCTATTTGAGTGAACTTATATTTTCTCTCGTTTAGGTATTTTTTAATCTTATTTCAACTCCATGTAATTCCTACCAAATAAATATTTTACAAACTAATAAAATCCATCCTCAAACCCTTTCATTGACTACATATGTAAAAAAATTATCATGAATAATTTTGAGATATATAAATCATATTTTATTTTTCAAATCCTTGAATTCAAAAATCGAAACATCACAAAACAAATTTTATATTGTTAATAGCATTTTTTATCTACTTATAACTTTTTATGTGTTCATTGTCATCATATTTATTGGAAATATTCCTTAAAAAATTATACAAGGGATAATTTTGGTATATATTTACATTTTACTATAATGAGATATCCTAAACTCAGTTAGGAAATAAAGTGATATTCACATTATTGTGGTAGCTATATAAATCTCTTTTAACATCCCTTGGGTGATATAACATATACCATTGAATCATAATTCCAAATTCACATTTAATTTTAAATTAACATTCATTTATTTATTGAAATTTTTAACTTCGATACGTTTAGATTTACCCCTATTGTCTTTAGAAACAATATTTTATTAAGAATGTCATGCTAAGATAAACAACTCTGTTATGTTGAAGAAAATGAACTCCGTTATTTAATGGGAATATTTATTAAAAGAAATATTTTCATACCAAATATGGTATTCTATGTGTCTCGATCATTTTTTCTAAATAAATATTACTTATGAAAATATATAACTAATGTGTGGTGGGATCATATCCCATCTATTTTTATTATTTGGAAAAACTATTCTATTTTTAAAATAAATATTTATCTGTCTCTTCATTTCAATTATTCTATACAGTTTAATGACTCATAAACCTTTTGAATCATCTCATTTTATTAATAAGAACTATTTATTAACAAATTAGTTCTCTTATTTAGTATTCCATGATTATATATTTATATCATATTTTTTAAACCATGATCATATCAATTATTAAAAAGTAATTTTCATGTGGTTTAAATAATTTCCTAGAAAATTCATTTTTATTTGAAAATTTAAAGTCAATTATTTTAAATGATTCATATTATAAACATAATTTATTTATATTTTTACTTATATTTATATTTATAAAAAAACTATAAATTACACTCATCATTTTAATATAAATATTTTATATCTAAATTATAATTCATTCCATGTAAATCGAATGATGAGTAATATTAAAATTAAATAATATGGATATATTTTTTAAATAATTTTCATAAATTTTTTGATAAATATGTATAAATATTTTATAAATAATTAATTTATAAACACATTATAAATTGAATTAATATCTTAGTGTACTTATTTTTACAATTTATATATATTTTATCAATTATATAAATAAATCCATAATTAAAATTTGAAACAAAAAATGTACACTATGTGAAATGTAATCACATTCTAAAACTGTAATACATGACATTACCATATTATTTATCTTATTTTATAAAAAATAATCTCTGGTTTTGATATAAAATTTGATTCTGGAGTTCCATATTTTATGATAACCATTGATATATCTTAGGAGACATGATGATCAAATTTATAAGAGTGGATCATTGTTGTGACCCCATACAAAATCCAATATCATACGATATGATACGTTGAAAAACATAATAATTATTTTGAATCCCTTAATATGATATCATATATTGGATGGGATAAACATATCATAGATAAAATTTTATAATACCATATGATAATCTGAAATGCGATTTAGAGTTCATTTTTTATTATATAAATTTGACATCTAGTAAGATATAAATTTCAACATGATTTCAATAATCAAGAAGCATAAATCTTTTATCATAATGATGATTTTATATATATCAAGACACACTTGTTTAATGTAGTGGAGTAAATCAGAACAACATTCCCAATAAGTCAATGTTATGAAAAACCTATCCAATTTGTTATATAATTGAATAATTTATTTTTATTTATTCTTATATTCATTTTTCATATTGTTCAATCATAACCGTTTATAAAAATCCATAATAAGAAACCAATGGGTTTCTCTCTTCATGTTGTAACCATGGATATATCTTAATTACCAGACATCATTATTGGGAACCTCTTAATAACCATGGTTTTCTTGTACATATGTAGTAAATGATGGAGGAATAGATATCTTCAAGGAACATAAATATAATCCTGGGTAAGGATCACATGAACTAACAAACTAAATTTAATTCCATTTAATTCATATATATCACTTGGGGGTTATCCTTGATACCTGATAGAATTTACTCATATGTTATGAAATATACATGAAAATTCCACTGAAGAAAATTCATTATAACCCTCATACTTGAACATAACAATTAAGTTCATTCTATTCTTTGAAATTTTTCATCATAAAATACATTAATCATGAATAGATTTAAATGTATGGTGGTTAAAATGTTATCAATTAATGTTTGGATTCCCCATTAATCATAATATTCCACATAAATCAGAAACTGTAATTTATATATAATGGTATGCATTTTATCATACAATACAACTGGCCATGGTAGTGCCATTATGGTATCTTCATATTATAAGTAACAATATACCTAAAAGGTTTAAAATATCCATGTTTACTTTAGGATATTATATAATAGAAGGTCTTTTATATTATCTCATATGATATATCCTAAAAATCACATGAATATATGATTGATGGAGTATCTTCATCAATATAAATTATATAAAATATACATATTAAATAATATGTGTACATCTATAATGTATTATACAAACCATATAAAATATTCAGATAAAGAATACAATTAATAAAATAGAATAAAAAATTATATATAAAATATTGTATATAATATTTATAAAGTCTTTACAAAACATATAAACATAATTCATACATATAAAAAACACACACTCACTCATATAAAGTGACTTAGAGAAAAAATTTCACAATACATAAATATACACACATTGGGTTTCTAAGTATTGAAGAAGGAAATTTCAAGGAATCCTATGAAATTAGTAACCTGTTTATCAAGATGTACCCTATGATAAATGAAACCATGTATATATATATAAAATGAATATAATTATTTGTACCATACACTTTATATATATATCAACAATAAAAATCGTTAATCATAATATTTAAATAGATCACGAAGGGGTTTCCATTATAATTGTTCTTAAGTATTGTATACATGAGATGAAATAAATCCCCAAACACTCAAGTAGGATATTTCTCACATCCATGGTAAACTAGTACCTTTTAAAATATGTGATGATGAAATAAGAGATCTTTAGGAGAATAGAAAAATAAACAGTGGATTAATATGGCTCAAACAACTTCCTCTTAATGGTAGTGACCACTGATATAAGCCGCAAGAAAATTCCAAGTGGTCATGGATCAACTTATACATTATATAAAATAAAATTTCGTGATATGGTCATTCATGAATTCCTCATAAGAATTTATATTTGATTCTTTAATTAATATCATTATATAAAACATTTTTTAATGATAGTTATTATTTGACATATTTAATTATTAAATCATTAACATTAATCATCCATTTCACAATCATAAGGTTATATATGAAGCCTATGTTATGATACATTATGCATTATAATATATCAAGTCACATAGTATGATTAATAAGTAGCATCATGGTATAATATACCATACCAGTTTTTATTACCACATCATTCCATAAAAATAACAAATAATAATTAAAATTTTATAAGATGTAGGGAATATCTTTTTCAATCTCACCCTTGCACTAGATCCTCATATAATATATTTAATTAAATCATATACTATATCATATAAAATTGACATTAATTCTACATAAAAAACTATTCTATATAACATCAAATAGTATTTTGGAAAATCCTTATCAAATTAACCATGCATGAAAAAATGTGTAATACATTGTCAACATTTAATCGTGGCTATGTTTTGATATAAATTACAACACATTTAAAGAGTTTATCTATGTTAAATTCAATGCCACTTTAGACACCCCTTATGTTTTAAAAATTACCAATTTTATCATAGAAAATAAATATGAATTCATATCTTTATAAAGGTATTCCAAGACTGGTCGATGTCAAAGTACTAGTGTTACTCAAAATCTAAAGGGGTTCGGTGTGATCTACATCAGACATGTGTATCACTATGCCAATGTACACTAGTTTTATCATATACAATCATGATTTTGTAGATAATTTATTTGTTTAATAAATCATTTAACAAGTGGACACGATTTGTTTCAATCACATATGTATATTGGTATGTTCTCAGATCTTTGAGTATAGACTAACCAGGAGGATAAATATATCACATGGAATGCACCCATATTGATGAAAAAAATCATATTCCCCTCAAAAAATAGTTAGTAACATTATATTAATTTTCCTTTTATGAAACTTTTATCTCAATCATTGGCCTACCAGTTATGATTATTTTATGGGTTGAAAAATCCCATCTTGGTTGAGATTTAACAGATGATATCAATAGTAACATACCCAATTACCCTCTAATTAGATAATCATGAAAAAATTCACAAAAAATGTATCAATGTATCTAGTTTATTTCTATGAATACATCCAAAATCGAGTATTGGGAAATATATATATAGTAACTATGAACCTCTAGTGTAACAATAATATAGTTTGTGACACTCTATGTGGTATACTTTATTAGTCATCTAGAACAGAAAACCCAATTTATTACACATGAGTATATTTCATATCCTGATAGAAGAATTCATCAAATTACAACCTTAATATATAATCATATAAAATAATACTCTCTGGTAAAAAACCGTTTGGGATAACAAAAAATAGATATTTGGGATGGAAATTAACATTTCACATCAAGAGTATATGAAACGAACATTAAAAATGATAAAGCACATATTATATTTTTCATAAAATGATATATTTTGTATATTTAAACACTATTAATAATTTTAAAAAACCCGTGTATAGGTTCATATCTCATCAAATCTCTTATGACATAACTTTAAATCAGCCATAGGTTTGTTTCACATTTTCATTTTTGTTAAAATCAATATATCTTAATGTAATTCCTGTTACATATATACATTTTCATCTAATAAAAACCTTCTAATTTAACACCTTAGTGAGTATATTATAGGATGTAATCTAGTTTGAGCAATGTTGAGACTTATGAACCATGTTATTAATGTTCAACTCTTTGAACAAAATATTTAAACATATTATCTTCACGTCATCTAATTTTATGATCTTAATGACTCCTATTTTCTATTTAGGACTCTTTTGAAGTTCATTATTATCATCATTTTTGAATCCTATCCCTCAAAATTGTGTGTAATTTTTTTTATTAAATTTAACTATTTTCATTTCATTCTTACAAAAAAAATCATAAACTAATTTTGAATGTAATATAATATTTAATTTTTTTGGGTAACTAATTGTTAATCATTAGGTTTATCGGTACTAAAAAAACCGTTATTTTTTTAGAATTATATGTTAAATTCAAATTTTATTTATTTTTTTGAATAATATTTTTACACATTGAACTTATCAATGTCTAAACATAATCCTAATATATTATTAGTCATTTTATTTTTTATATAATATCATATTGTGATATAAAAAACCATTTCTATCCTAAAATTAAACTTATTTATTATTATCCATGATATTTAACAAATAAACAATTTTATCAAAATATTTCATGGTATTTAGGTTTTTGGGATTTATTTTCAATGGGATACTTTGTTATTTAACATATTATAATGAATATGGGTCTAATACCCTCATATTTTATAAAATATCTAGATAATTACTTTAATCCTTGATAATTGTTTTACACTTATGTTATATTAAAAACTTTTAATAGAATCCATCGAATCAAAAACATTTTTTTTTGAACCCAATATCACATCATGTTTATAAAACCACCTTTTTCAAAAACAACATCCCTTATCATATAAAAGAAATGAGATAATTATACATATCCCTATTAAGATAAATCTAGGTATGATATTCTCCTTTTTATTAAACTCTTTGATATAGAAACTATTTTCTCTATTACCTGAGTAAATATTGTTATATTTTTCAATTATTACCTTCATTTTAACCTCTTTTATATTTATAATATTTAAATTTTTTACATTTGGTATCATGCACACTTAAATGTTTATGAATTTATTTATATAACTCTAATACATAACATGGAATCTTCATTGGTCATTTTAAAATTTGATTGGTATCCTAGATGATTACATTACTTGGAATCAGTGTCCATACCTCTTGACTATACCTTTATGTATCAATTATTATGACAATATATTAAAAATACTTTCTAAAACTAACTTGTATTCGTTATGTATAACCATTTTTCACATCTACAATCAATATAATACCAAAACATGGACATCAAAATCCCTTGATCATCTGTCGTCAACAATTTGAAGCTCATAACACACAAAATTCAAATGTCATTGAAGAAAAAAATCAATTATCATAACTAGTACGTAACAACATATATACTAGTAGGAAATTTTTAATGAATATTAAAACATTAAACTAAAGTATAAACATATTTAAGTACATAAATTATATTCATGGATAATGCACAGAAAAAAATAAATGACCAATTCATATATTTACAAATAAGATAAAATATTTATGTATAATTCATAAATAATATAATTATAAATATTTTATATTTTTATGCATAATGTACATTCTATAATTAAAAAAACATAAAAATATTGTATTTATTGTCAATATGGGATCCTTAATATTCATTTTTATATATAATTTTATTAAAATATATGATATTAAATAAAATATAACATTTTATATTCTAGCCTTATTATATAATCAATTAACATAATCTAAATATATAATTTTTAAAAATTCTTTAAACCTTGATCATCTCATTATCAAAACATTCTTTTTATGTGGTTATAGAAATTTATCAAATGTTTTAATAATAATTTAAAATATTTATAATAACTAATTTTCAAAAATTCACAATATTAAATATAAACTATTTTATATTTTTACATTATTGATTATTTATATAAAAATTATAAACTAACATTATAGTTTACATATTAATATTTAACTTCAAAGTATAATTCATGACATATATTATAGAAATGGTATTTTAATATTTGAAAAGATTATGAGAGAGAGATATATAAAAAAAATTATAAAAATTTAACAGATTAATTATAAACTCTATAATTAAGTTATTTATAAAAAATATTATAAATTAAAACAAATACCAAAATATATTTTTCTTTAATCTATAAAAAAAATTTAATTAAGTTAAATTATAACTAAATCCATGAAAAAAAATCTTCATATATCCAATGTATATATATATATACATGTGCATATTCAAACACTTTTAATGTGTTTTAAATCATAAATTATGGTTAATAATATAGAATGTGTAATATTAAACTAATAAAACGTAGCTTACATTATAATATCTCATAGGGTGTAATGTAATTACGGCTTTCCATAGGCCTTTGTAACATTAAAACATTGCAGAAATATTTATATAGTAACAACCTAGTGGAAAATATATATTGATCATTATTATAGGCCTTAAATAGTATTAACATATAATTATTTTGTAGTATAAATCCATCTATGCCAAACCATTCATTTCTTATAATAGGCCATGATATCTCCATAGATATGTGATAATCTATTTTTCTATCTTACATCAACACCATAATGACATATGAATCCCTATATCATATCATATGATATGTTAAAACAAATGTATTTAAATTTGGATACCTAATAAAATATCATTTATTACATAAAATGATCCAATCATAGATAAAACTATCATAAATCATATATCAATTCACATAATAAATTATTAATCATATTATATGATACATAATAAGAAAAAAGGGTATCCAACTTATTTTTTTTAAATATAATTTTTGTGATTCAAATATCATGGCATGGATCAGATTTAATTGTTGGGAAGGAACACCTTTCCCTATATGAACATGTCTAACATGAAATTCATGTAATCCTACAAATAAACATAATTATCTAAACTCATAGTTTATAAAAATATTCGCATCAATAATGATGATCCTATATGATGACCCACACTTGGTCAATGTGCATGAATGAGTTTTCTTTGGAATTGGATAACATTTAGTACTTTCATTTCATGCCATTTTTTGGTTTAGTGGGGATCGAATGATGCATGTTCAAGGCATGAAAAGAAATTATACTCACCACTCATGAGATCTAAAATGTCTAATACTAAAACCATGTATATACATAAAATGAAGAATATTATATATACTTAACATTGTAGATCTCTATATAAAAATATTCATTTATGTTATATAAAAATATTTCATATATTAAATCATCAAACTTCCTCATCTATGGTTCATCCATGGGTTGAACTGAGGCATCGAACACTCATTCTGGATATTCCACTTATTCAAAATAAGTTAGTACCTCATGAGAATGTGACAATTGGTAGTGTATTAGGGGGGATCAAACAACACCATCTTGATGGTATTGGTCACTTATATAGCACATAGTATAATACAACGTGTTCAATCATTAACTCATATATAATATAAAATATGATTTATTGGTTCAATAATGTATGAATTCTTTATAAAATTTTATTTTTGTTTCTCTAATGAATTTAATAATATGAAACATCTATTTATGATATCAATCTTGTGAGATATCTAAATATTAACTCTTTAATATTAAACTTCCAAAGCTTAATCATACCACGTTATATGGATCATACATTATGATTTATATTTGCTTATAAAAATCAACATTGTACAATACAATTAATTGAATGTGACATGGTATCATATACCATTTCATACTATGCATCCACATCAAACAATATGATATACCTAATTATAACTAACATAAATAAGTCCTTGGGGAATATCACCTTCAATACAGAGACAAACATATTCACACTCAATATCACACACACATACAAACATATATATTTTTTATACATAAATATATCTATGTTTAAATAGTGAACATATATTAGTTATATATTTATGTATATGTATATATGCATTTTTATAGCTGTATATAAATTCATATATTTATTTATTTCAAGTGTGTGAGAATTATTTTTTTAATATATGCATACATATAAAATAAAATAATGATTTATGAATAATATTAGATATGTAATAAATGAAAATAAAAATCAATTTCAATTTATATACTCCGAATTTTTAATTTGAATCATCCCACAAAACTCATGGTTCTTGTAGCAATATCGGTTTGAATCACATAATGGAAACAATATAGGGAGAAATAAGTATATTATCTATGGTTTTAGATTTGAAAATGTGAGTAACATTTCATTTTCATTATAGAATTAACATTAATAATGATACCATTTTATATTAGCAAAAAAATCATTCAGATAAAAAAAATTTCTTTGTATTTTTTATAGTAATGAAAACGATATTAATTATAATGAAACAAAGAGCTGGGTATCTAATTAAGGGTTGAAACTATGTATCTAAGTATTTTGATTGGTTATAAAACTACTCAACCTAGTATACTCTTATATTATATATAAGTACATAAATGTATATATACATATCATTGTTAATAAATATTTATATAAATATATACACATTTAAATTTTATTGTTCATTTTCATGTATATTTACAGATGAACACAAAAAGACACAGATATCCACTATAATATTATAATATATACTTTAATAATCTTTTTTTATATGTTTTATATATTTATTTTTTTTATTTTAAATTGTATCAAAATTCATTAATAGTTAAATTTTATTCATCATTTAAAATTATTTTTTTATAATAATATATATTTGAAAATAAGACAGTATTTCTAATATTGATGGTTTTCTGTGTGTCTATGTGAGTGTTTATGTGTGTTCGTGTGTTTACATATATAGTAATTATATTATAAGTTAGATAATCATAATTTAAATATTTTTTATTCTGGTGTGTATGTGTGTTTATTTATCTATTTTATTTATTTTTGTACATTATATTTAGATATTTAAATAATAATAATATATATAGTCTTTATATAATAAAATAGGTAAATTGAAATTATGTCTATCTAAATAAATATATTAAAATATATTTACCCATATATAAGTATATTATAATATATATATCATATTTATTATATAACTAACTTAAATGTTTTGAATTTCAAGAACATAAATTATATATATGTTACAAAAGTTAAAATTCAATTTCTATTATTTATTTTTTAAATAATTTTTTTAAAATTGAATATTATTTGAATTCGTTTTCCAATTAAATTTTATAAATTCAAACTAAATTTAAACATGTTACAATATTTATGTGAATATTTTAAATTTAGTCAATAAATGTAGATTACATATACACATCGAGAATTTTTATTTAAATAAAATAATTTATTTTAAATATAAAATTAATATGCACATTATAAAATTTAATATATTTAAATAGGAATATCTATATGTATTTTTTAATTAAAATATTTAATATATATATATAATAATTGTAAAGTTTCATACTTTTCTAGACCTTTTACCTTGTTTTTCATAGACATCAGGGGTGTTGATGAGAGGTTTTAGGGTGGTATAGCATTAACGGGATGAGTTTAGGCTCTCTAGGGACGAAAATGATTATTTTGGAAGTTGTGGTGAAGTACCATTTAAGGATATAGGAATGGAGTGTTTTAATTTTTAAACCATTGTTTATCATAAGTGTAAAACACCTTTTGAAGATTTTGTTTCCATTTGAGTGAATACAAGCTTGCATGACATCTGTTTTGGTAGAAATAGAGGTGATTCAATATGGTTTGAATGATTTTTATAAATAAGTAAAATGTATTATATATGAGAGGGAAAATGGTACATATTATTTATAAACCTTACATAAATCAACTTTTTACTGATACTAGTTTGGGTGAGTGTAGTTCCACTTTGGGAAAAAAGGACAGGTGAATCAAATGTTTTAAGAGTTATGATGGTTTTATGTTTTTCTTATATTGTTACTTTAACATGGTTGGGTTTTATGGATATTTTTTAAACAATATGTGTAGTTACTTCATGTCATTATGCATCATATAAGGGTGCCATGATTAGGGTTAATACAATTATTATAAGTACCAATAGACATTGGTGTTAGAAAAACATGACTACATATACATTTTCACTACCTAGACATGGTCATATCGTAACTAGGTACCCGACTAGGCCCGTGACATGTCATTAATGGAAATACCAATCCCCATGGGCTAGTGAAATGTTACTACACATCAATAAATAACCTTGAAAATGATTTTTTCCATAAAAAAACAAATTACCAATAGATGGAGTACATAAATGAAATAAAACATGAAAATACGAGTTAAATAGAGAAAGAGAAATATAATAAAGAAATAATATTTCCAATAAAAAATAGGTTAAATGATGTAGTTGAGATTAATAAAAACCCACAACCATGTGATATGTGGAATAACATCTAACCATGTCACCAAATAACTCACACACCATTCTATCACATATACCCACCACCTCAATTAGGCACCTTTACTTTTCTATCATTATTTAAAACAGTATCAACACTCAATAAAAGATATGTCTAGGGATTGAGAAAAACTAGCATAGTAGGATCCCAAAAAGTGTTTCAGATTTAACATTTATGAAATAAAGAAATAATTTTCATTTAAACAATATAAATGAATTAAATATTTTTTTTATATTAAAAAATCATTTAAATTCATCCTTTCAAATATTTTTATTTAATTTTACCCCACAAGTCCATTTTTTCAAAGCATGGAAACGAAACCATTTCTAATAGGAGAAACATGGAATCTCAATCCTTCATTATATTTGGTTTGTTTTAGCATGAATCATTAATTATTGGTGATAATATTAAAATACGTTCATGAAACCCTAGAATAATAGGCCTATGGATATGTGAACACCCCCAACAATTGAACATTATATCATAACATTATTTTTTATATTAATAGTATATATCCATTGTCGTTACTTGTAAACCATAGTAGAATGATTTTTCTAAATATATCCCTAATTATATACCCTAGGTTCCCATGTTCCATTTTAATTTTACAAAAATCCCACACTTGAAGGATTTTAATTTCACTTATAGACCACCCTTATAGGATTTTATTTAATAGTGCAAATTATTTCAATGGAATATTAGACATTTATTACCGAACTATAGAAATTACAAACAAAATATGCTATGAAATCAATTTTCATCAATAATTACAAAGTTGCAAATAATTTTACAAATAATCCAAAACCAATAAATTTGAATAATAATAAGTCACCCAACAAAAATTTTATAAAACTAATTTAAAATGAGACATAAAGGATAGTTCCAAAAAAATGTATTATCATGAAACCACATACGTTAAACACATCATATAATAAACAAGATATAGTTATCCACAATAAAAAGGGAATGAATGATCTTATAAAAAAATTGAATAACGTAATCAATGATACACTTGCCCTGAAATTTGGATTCTGCATTCCCAAGATGAATGGATCCAATAATAACCACTTACTGAGACAATTCTCAATGTAATGTATAATGATTTTCGTTGATCCAGTTTCTACCTTCCTTTCTCGGAATTGATCTATAAGAATAACCATGAGATCAATATAAAACCCATATATTAGGCTATAACATCCCTTATCCATGGTACCTTTACAAAATATATATTTTCTATAAAAATGATTAGGAAAAATAAAATAACAAACACATATATTTTGTTTCATAGACCGAGCACCTTCAGATCTATCAGAATAGCTCTCTAGCCGGGATAAGATCACTAGAATATCTTTAAAAAATTTCTAGGGTCAAGATAATATTATTTAAGATAAAATATGGAAAAAGAGAGTCATTTCAGATTTTGGTTGGATTTTTTATTAAATTTTTTACATCCCTAGCCCGGTGGCCACTAAAACTATTTGTCATGATCCGTCCCCCGGGGCCCATGCCGTGACTACCACAAGCCCGCCTTCCATAGTTCATGGGTTGGCGATTATCACCAAAATAGTAAATCCCTAAATTGGGAAGGAATATCCCTTATAACTTGAAAACTCACACAATAGAGTACGATCTGGAAACAAAACACTAAATAAAAGTATATACAAAATGAGTGCGGAAAAATAAAGGGGGTCAGAAATACTAGCCCAACTGTAAAGTACAAGGAAACTAAAAAAATGAAAAAGGATCCTGGATCATCCATCAAGAAATATTACATGATGGGTTGGTACAGATAGCCTCCACATCACTCCACATCCGTCCATCTCCTCTATGTACTGTCACACCTTGTGGTCCACCTCCAGGAACTGTCTAGTCCTGGTAAACTCAGACTCGGTCAGCACTGTCTGTCTTCTACATCCAACACAATGAGGTGTGGGAATAGCTTATGCAGGGGTGAGTATAACGATACTTAGTAGGGACCCCGATACCCTCAAGGACTCACAAAACCAAAAAGGATAAACCAAAACGTATGAAATCAATAGATAACCCCACTTAGGTATATTCCCATACATATACCTAAGTTATCATGTAATCCATCTCAATCATGAGTTAAACACGAAAGTTACTGACTCAACTCAAACCAAGAGTTTATTCTAGGGTTTGTATCAATTAACATCCCCAGTCACACTGTCAAAACCTCGACTGCTGGTGAACTCCTCATGTATCAAGTACATTGGGAATGTCACGTCACCATGGCGCTTCCCACTAACCTTGGACTACGGAGGTACTCCTCCTGTCGAGTACCGTGGGTCTGCTGCATCACCGAGGAACTCCCCGCTGTGGGTCTGCCACGTCACCAAGGTGCTCCCCCTCATATCCTGATATGGAACTCCTCATGTCGTGTATTGTGGCTCTGCCGCAACACCAAGGGGCTCACTAGTCTAGTCAAATCACTTTGAGTCGAATCGGTCTACAGTTGTTAGGTCTCAGGCAGCTACTAGGTCTCCACACTATTCTCACTCGTATAAGGGAGGATCCGCTCCACGAGCTACAGGTCGATAATCATACTGTCACGAAGTCCCAATTAGAAGTATCTTAATGTTTTTTCCACATCATAGAGGTCTCAATGCAATAGACGGCGTGTCAATCAGATGCCCGGTCTGTGAGTTGTTAACCTTTTAGTCTAAGGGGCCCGGTTGGATTCGTGCATGATTCAACCTGACCATATCTCAACTATACCCTGAACCCTAGTGGGGTATATTAATGGGACCCTCATGCACCAAGAATACTAACACCACTGATAGTTCGTCAAACGGTCATCCGGTCCCAAAGATATGGCCAAAGAAAGTAAAGGGTCCGTAGTTAGCCCAGGTCCGGTCGGACCCGGTCGGACCGACCGGATCCGACCCCATCTAGGCCAACTTTGTCTGAGTCGACCTAGTCAGACCTATTGGGTCGACCTGGTCATACCAATTTGGTCTGACCCATCCCATTGGGAGGGCCTATCTCTTTGATTTGGCCCGGCCCATTGGGCCCAGCCCAGCCGGCTGCGCGGGCAGTTCGGCCCGAGCTCGGGGCCAGTTTGACTCGGATCGCGTGGGGCGAAACTTGGAGTCTCGTCCCGAATGGATGAGATTAGTTTGTCCAGCACCACGAGGTGTGTGGCTCGGGTGGCACAGGGCACGCAGGGTGCGCGGGCCTGCACGGTTCAACCTAGCACATTGTAGGCGGACGGGAAGCCGGGCAGGCAGGCTGACGGGGCCCTGCCAGACTGGAAGGTGGCCGAGCAGGGTGCCAGGTGGGCCATTGAATACCGGGCAAGGAACCGGGCGGGCAGCCGAGTAGGGCTCATCCAGGCCGGCAGGCAGCTGGGCAGGGCGCCAGGTGGGCCGGTGGGCGGCCGGGTAGGCCGACAGGCGATTGGGAGGCGATAGGGAAGGCATGTAGGTGACCGAGAGGGGGTTGGGTAGGCCAGTGGCGCACAGGATGTCTCCGACCAGTAGCCGGCTCTACGAGCGGCACAATTGGCGGGGTATCGGCTGAGGCCGGATCGGCTAGAGGCAGTGCAGAATGCCGCGAGGGCGACGCGGATCACGAAGTCCGTGGGTAGCACGGCCTTTGTCTTCGCCGCCTTCGTCACCATATTGCTTCATCGCCATGCCGAATATCATCATAAACATGAACGAAAGAGGGTTCAAGCCATGTTGGTTTGTCCCGCACCCTCCGCATTAACGGTGGTAACATTTGGATCAACAACGAGTAAGAAAGATGAACTTCAATTATTTCACAACCTCCACAAAAATTCCTTTGCAACCAATGAAGAGAATAAGGATGGTAATATTACTCAAAATAACCCCATACCATTGTTTGCCATTCGTCGACGGAGTCAAGCGGAAGAATATGGTGTTTTCCCCATTCGTCGAGTCTGCTGCACACTTCCAATCTCGAGTTCGCACATCGATTGTGGAAGACGATCCACGTTGGTAGGATCTAAGGATGGAATTCAAAGTTTCTCTTCACTGGCGTTCTTCGCTGTCGAAGGCATTCTTCATTGGGATATTTCGCTCAATAATATTCCTCTCAAAGCTGCCACCAAAATAAACAATGTCAACCAAAATAATAATAGATTGTGTTAATATATTATTTAATTTGGTGGCACAAAATTTAAAATGTTGAATTAATTAACTTTGCTCCCCCTTAATTAATGAGGAGGATTTGGAAACATTAAATTAAGGGAGTTGGTACTAATAAAGGAGGGGGTGTGGAGATGCACCCCCTCATTAATGAGTGGAGTTGAGAGGTTTTCCTCTCCCCCTCATTAATATGGGGGTTTAGTCCCGTCTTGTCCCCACATTGTATCCTCTCATGGGAGGTTATGTTCGGTTGCGCCCCACCCTCATAACCTCTAATGGGAGGTTAAGGTGTGATGGTCCCACCTCCAACTTCCATGAGGAGGTTTTAAACAAAAAATAAAAATTAAGCCACACACTTAATATTTATTTAATTCATTCTCTAAAAACCCAAAAACTGTCTTTTAATCTCAACCCACTGCCATTGAGATGATAGTATTCTTAAGTGAAAATCGGCGCTGTGAGTTCAATGGTTCCCTCATATTTAAATTTAGAGCACCAGTTTAAATTTTATAAAAACCCACTCATATGTTTACTAAACGTACCTGAAAAAAAACATCATAATTTTAATTTGGGAGCACCGGGCCTCAGAATCATGCGTTGTCAATTTTTATGGACTCGTAAAATTCATATGTATTTAAGAAAAATAATTCAATGGAATTTACAGGTATTCACATTCTGCCCGCATTAGGGATTTATGTCCCCATAAGCTACATCTCGAACAAAGGGAATAAGTGGGGGTATTGAGCATGCATCTGATCCTCCCACACTCATGTGCTCTCTTGGAGGTTCCCATGCTGCCAACAAACGTGCATCGGAGTTTTCGACCACCCATGTAGGACCTGCTATTGTCGATCCTCAATATCCACTGGAACCACCATGAAAGTCGCCCGATAGTCGATGTCCAGATCTTCAAGGTCGATGATGTGAGAAGGGTTGTGCACGTATCTCCTCAACTGAGATACCTGGAAGACGTCGTTCACCCGGTGCAATTGAGGTGGAAGACCTAGGTGATAAGCCACCTCCCCACTCTATTGAGGACCTAGAATGGTCTAATGAATCACAAAGATAACATGCCGCCTCAGCCAAATATCCATCTTCCTCATCGTGGTGAAACCCGTAGAAATATGTGGTCGCCATCCTCGAATTCCAGAGGTCTCCATCTCCTGTCAGTTTATGAATTCTGTCTATTCTGTGCAGTCTTCATCCTCTTGTGGATGATCTGCACCTTCTCTGAGGTATCCCATACCATCTTTGGTCCCACTAGTGCTAACTTCCCAGGGTCAGTCCATTATAAAGGTGATCTGCATGGTCGTCCGTAAAACACCTCAAAAGGTGTCATCCAAATGGTGGAGTGATAGCTGTTGTTGGATGAAAACTCCATCAAAGGTATGTGATCCTCATAGCTGTGACCGAAGTCGGTGACATAAGCACGTAGCATGTCCTTGAGGTTATGAATGGTCTGCTCAGTCTGGCCATCTGTTTGAGGATTGAAGGCACTGCTCAGACAAAGATGCATCCCGAAAGCCTCTTACAACCCCTTCAATAGCCGAGAAGTAAACCGCGCATTACGATCGAAGACAATATATGAAGGTACTCCATGTAGCCACACAATATCTTGCACATAGAGGCGTCCCAAGCTCTCTACTGAACCCTTCTCTCTGATCGGTAGGAAGTGGGCTCATTTGGTGAGTCGATAAATGATCACCCAATTCGAGTCATGAACCCTAGATTTACGTGGAATCCCTATCATGAAGTCCATAAGTATCTCATAAAACTTCCACCCTAGGTCCTCGAAAGGATGAAGCAAGACTGCTGGTCCCTGGTGCTCTGCTTTTACTTGCTGAAAAGTGAGGTATAGAGAGACAAACTCTGCTACTGCCTTCTTTATACCGACCACAAGTGATGTCATCAAAGGTCCTCGTACATCTTCACCACTCCTGGATGTACCTCTAGATGGTATGTGTGAAACCCCCTCAACACTTCCTCCTGAAGTGACACTGGCACTATAGTACGTCCTCTAAAGAGGATGACATGCTCCCCACCTTCAGGAAATCCATTAGGTGCCTGCCCGGTGGATATCTGAGAATATCATGTCTTGCAGTCAGCATCTCCACATTGTGCCTCCCTGACTCACTAAATAATTGGAGGAGTGACTATATGATACTGAAGTAAAGCTGCTCCATCTTGGTCTACAAAGGATATCTAAAAAGTAGCGAGCTGCTCTTTCGCCTCACCTAGTAGCTGTATACCAGATCTTCTACTGAGTACATCTTCTACAACATTCCCCTTTCCAAGAGTATAGACTATCTCAAAGTTATAATCCTGGAAGAATTCAAGCCATCGCCACTGTCTTAGGTTCTGGCCCTTCTGAGTGAAGATATACATGAGACTCTTGTAAATTGTGTACACGGTAAAATGTTATCCCATCAGATAGTGTCGCCACATTTTCAAGGAAAATACCACTACTACTAACTCCAAGTCATGGGTATCATAGTTCTGCTCAATCTTTCTCAACTACCAAGAACCATATGAGATCACTTTTCTATCTTGGTTTAGGACACACCCATGTCCATTCCGTGATGCATCACAGAAGACTATGTACCCTACGGCTTCCTCTGGAAGCCTTAAGATGGGGGCACTAGTCAGACTTTGCCTCAGCTATTGAAAGCTCTTCTATCATCTCTCCGATCACATGAAGGGTTTCCCCTTATTTTTCAAGGATGATTGTGGTGTTGCATGTCTAGAGAAGTGTGGAAAGAACCTCCGGTAGTAACCAACCAAACCCAGGAAACTTTGTACCTCTGTCACACTACTGGGTGGCTCCCAAGAAATTACCACCTAAATCATTACTGTATACACTACAAATCTAGACTCTAAGATGACGTTTCCCAAAAAGTGAACCTCTCAGATCCAAAATGGGAACTTCTAGAGATTAATATAAAGCTGGTGCTCTCAGAGTGTGTTCAGTACTACCTGCAAATGGTAGGCATGCTCTTCCTTAGTAGTCGAGTAGATCAGTATGTCGTCGATGAAGACTATGAAAAAGAAATAGATGTATGGCTTGAAAAATCATGTTCATGAGTCCCATGAACACTGCTAGGGCGTTAGTTACACCAAAAGGCAAAACCAAGAACTCATAGTGGTCATACCGACATCAGAAGGTCATCTTCTGCATATCCTCATCTCGAACTCTGAGTGGGTGATATCCTGATCTGAGTTATATCTTCAAGAACCACCGTGCTCCCTTCAACTGATCAAATATGTAGTCAATCCGCAGGAGTGGGTACTCGTTCTTCACCGTCACCTGGTTTAGGCGACGGTAGTCAACACAAATCCTCAACCATCCATCCAGATTCTTAACGAACAGAATCAGGGCTTCCCAGGGAGAAACTCTGGGCCGGATGAATCCATTCTCCTGCAATTCCTCAATTTGTACCCACAACTCATGATGCTTTATGAGATCCATCTGATACACTGGTATAGATATCTGCACCGTCCCTGGGTATAGGTTAATGTTGAATTCCATCTCTCTGTGTAAAGGTAGACCGGGGACGTCATGAGGAAAAACATTAACGTACTGTTCCACCACTACAGGATAAGTCAGACTCTCCACATCAACTTCTCTAAGGGTAAGGCAAGACAACTTATGAGTGATTAGTTATATTCTCCTCCGGGAAAGTCCATCCTACACTGCAAAGGCTCCCTTCTTGCTGGTGAAGGTGAACCTAGTCCCATCCGTGTGGACACACTTCACATTCCACCTAATACAGTCGATCTGAGCATGTACTGTAGATAACGAGTCCATACCCAAGATGACGTCATAAGGCCTTGATGCTATTACAAGGAGATCCCAGCTAAAGCTCTCACCTCCTAGAGTAAGCCCACACTACCATCACCAGTGTGTAATCATCGAGTCTACACCAGTAGGAGTCTCTATCAGTAAGGATCTAGCCAATGGCTCTGTCAGAATCTCCAAGCTCCAAACGAGGGTAGTGGAAATGAAAGAGTGACTGGAACCTGTGTCTATATGTACTTCAACTATGATGGAGTAGACACAGATCGTACCTCGAATCATCT
Organism: Viscum album; assembly: GCA_963277665.1. Classification (NCBI taxonomy): domain Eukaryota; kingdom Viridiplantae; phylum Streptophyta; class Magnoliopsida; order Santalales; family Viscaceae; genus Viscum; species Viscum album. Next base: position 1,126,694,873 of record OY728128.1, on the reverse strand, counting down.
CTAGAGAACCACAATCATAATCCTCATCTTCCTAGTGCTGAGATCTTGCCTATCCACCTACTCCCTATCATCAGTGTGGAACTCCTGGTGGTGGTGGCAGTAACACCTCGAAACGTTTCCCACCTACAGATACTCGACGATATCCCCTTCCTTGTCCGCATATGCCCTGCAGACCGCCTCGATCAAATATTTGTCTCTTCCTAGGCGGTCCTTCAACCATATGTTGATCATCTGAATGGAGGGTCGGATAGTCACGAGCCATGTGACCCTGCCCACCACATTAGTAACACTGCCCGATCATGGCATGTATGCCTCTGCTTTGGGTGCTCCACACAGCCAATCCTGAGTCATGCTGTTGTCCACATGTATGTCTATTCCTCTTGAAAATCATCGAAGTCTTTCTACTGCCACCTACGTAAGACTACTATTTGTGTTGACTTCTGGTAGATCTCGCTGCTAGAGACTGCTCAGCAAGGAAACCCTACTCTAGGAGGGCTCTCTCTAACACCCATTCCTATGTCAGGATGCTGAGTGAGATCATCAGAGCTCTAATCTCCCACCTGAGTCCCTTATCAAAGGTTCATGCCTTGAAAAATGGGTACCATACTATATTAGTGGAGTACCGTGAGAGGTCTGCGAACCTCGCTGAGTACTGATCTACAGTCATGATGCCCTACTGCAGACAAAATAGCTATTGTATGTGCACTGTGCGAAGAGTATCTAGGACAAACTCTACCTGGAACAGGCACTCATTGTTTTCCCAGAGAAGAATCATCTCATCGTGGGCCTAGAGCATCAAGCTCCACCATCTGCCCGCTACTGCTTATAGAAGGATGAAAGAAAGTATCACCATAAGGTCTGCTGGTGTCCCTACCAATCGAAACACTCTCACCATAGCCTCCAGCCAATTCTCAATTTCCTGTGGGTCCATTTTTCCCCTGATCTAGGGAGGCCTCTAGTGCTAGAACTTGGGCATCATTCCCAAGCAGAGAGCACCGTCTTCTGCTGGGGCTGGTGGAATCCATGGCCCAATAGGGAGTGGTAACACAGGTGCCTCTTCTAGAAATGGTCCCTGAACCGAAGCCTCATTTCTTGGTGGGATATCGATATGTAGAAATCTCGGGAATATCATTTTACTTCCACGGGGTGGCATCCTGAAAGAAATAGATGTGACACAGTTAAAATATTATACGTGATGAGCTGACCTGGTTGATCTTAATTGAAGAAAACATTTGAAAACACACCTGCAATCAGTGTTTTTGTGCACTGAGTCTGAAAATAGTAGTCAGGGTCCTGGTGTATAGATACGTCAGACGCTGCACCAACACGGGACTCCCTGAACTATAAACCACACTTAGTACCCTTAACACTATTTCTTCACAAAATATATCAGATTCATAAGTTCTACAGTAGAACTGAATCCTCTGATACCAATTTTTCACGAACCATCTCCTAGGACCCGTGCCATGACTACCCCAAGCCCACCTTCCATAATCTAGGGGCTGACGTCTACCACCAAAGGTGTAAATCCCAAAAGTATGATTCTATTGCCTTTATAACATGAAAATGCAGACAAAAGATTACGTTCTAGAAACAAAACACTAAATAAAACAATATACAAAAGGAGTGATGAAAATTAATGGGGGGGTAGAAATACAAGCCCGACTATAAAGTACAAGGAAACTAATAAAAGGAAAACAGATCATGGATCATCCACTGAGAAATCCTACCTGAAGGGTAGGTACAGATAGCCACCACAACACTGCACGTTCGTCCATCTCTTCCATGTACCATCATGTCGTGTGGTCCAACTCTGGGTACCATCCAGTCCTTGTACACTCAGACTCGATCAGCGATGCTCATTGTCTGCATCCAACACAATGAGGTGCGGTCATATCCAATGCAAGGGTGCGTATAAAAATACTCAGTAGGGGCCCTGAGACCCTCAAGGTCTCACAAAACCTACAAGGATAAACCACAAAGTATGAAATCAATAGACAACCCTACATAGGTATATGCCTATGCATATACCTACGTTATCAAGTAATCCATATCAATCCTGAGGTAAACAGAGAAGGTACTAAATTATCTCAGACCAAGATTTTATTCTAGGGGTAATATCAAGTAACATCCCCAGTCACAGTGTCGAAACATCAGCTACTGGTGAAATCCACCTCTATCGAGTATAGTGGTCCTGCCATGTGACCAAGGTGCTTCCCACTTACCTTGGACAGCTGAGGTACTCCTCCTATTGAGAACCATTGGTCAACTACACCACCAAGGAACTCCCCACCGTGGGTTTGCCATGTCACCAAGGTGCTCCCCCTTGTTGCCTGTTGAGGTACTCCTCTTATCGAGTACTGAGGGTCTGTCGTGACAACAAGGCGATCACCATTGGGGGTCTTCCATGACACCAAGGCCCTCCCCACTGGGCTAGTCGAATCACTCTGAGTGGAATCAGTCAGAAATCATCAGGTTTCATCCAGCAACAAAGTCTATGAACTATGCTGACTCATCTCTCGGAGGATCCACTCGATGAGTTATAGGTCGATACACCAACTACCATGAAGTCCAATGTATAAGTATCTAAATGGTCCCCCACATCATAGAGGCCTCAATTCAATAGAAAACACATCAATTGGACGCCTGGTATGTAAGTTATTAGCCTTTCAGTCTCAGGGACCTAGTTGGATTCGTGCACGATCCAACCTAACCATATCACAACTATATCTCGAATTCTAGTGGGGTATACTCAAAGGGACCATCGCACTCCATGAATTACAGTGCCACTGATAGCTCATCAAATGGTATTCTGGTGCCAATGATATGACCAAAGAAAGTAAAGGGTTGGTAGTGGGCCCAGGTCTGGTCTGACCCGGTCTGACCGAATGGGTCCCACCCATTCTGGGTCGACTCGGTCAGACCTGTTCGGTCTGACCCGACCAATTGGGCGGGACAACCAGTTAGGTTCGGCCGAACCCACTGGGCCCAGCCCAGCAAGACGAGTTGGCGATTCGGTTTGGGATCGGGGCCAGTTTGGATGGAGTGCATGGGGTGCAGCTTGGCGTCTCAGCTTGGGTGCAATGGAGCGCGCGGGCTGGTGCAGTTTGGCTGGGTGCACAGGAGGCGGCCGGGAAGGCCGGGGGAAAGAAGGTGTGGGGTGTCCGGGATGGCGGGCGGCCTGGAAGGGCGCCTGACGTGCCAACAGGTAGAAGGGCAGTGTGCCAGGGAGGCCGGCGGGTTGTCGGGTAGGGTGCCAGGTGGGCTGGCGGGCTGCCTGGTAGGGCACCAGGCGAGTTGTAGGGCGGCCGGGTAGGCTGGTAAGTGGAGATGAGGTGGTCGGGCAGGCCAGAAGGTGGCTGAGGGGCGGTCGGGTAGGCCGGCTGGGCGCGTGCATGCTCAGGGCTGCAACTCGGCTCTGCGAGCGGCGTGGACAGAAGGGGCTCGACTGGGGAAGGATCGTCCGGTGGAGGTGAAAAATGCCGCTTGGGTGGCGCAGATCACAGATGCCGTAGGTAGTGAGTCCTTTTTATTTTCCACCTTCATCCCCTCGTTGCTTAGTCACCTTGCCGAAGATCATTGTAAACAAGAATGATAGAGGGGTCAGTCCATGTGGGTTTGGCCCGCTCCCTCTGTGTTATGGGTGGTAACATTTGGCTCATCAATAAGTAAAAAAGATGAACTTCAATTGTTTCACAACCTCCAAAACAGTTCCTTTTCAACCAAAGAATAGAAAAATGAAGGTAATATTACTCAAAATAACCCCTTAACATTGTTCATCATTTGTCGAAAGAGTCACATAGATAATGATGGTGTTGTCGTTGTTCATCGCATCCGCCACAAAATTATAATCATGAGTTCACATGTCAGTTGTGTAAGATGCTCCATGATGGTATGATCCGAGGAAGGAAGTCGAAGTTTCTCTTCACCAGTGTTCTTCATAGTCGAAGCCGTTCTTCATTGGGTGCATTCTCCCAATAATACTCCTCTCAAAGTTTCCAATAAAATGAACAATGATAAAAAAATAGATTATGTTAATCTATTATTTAATTTGTTGGCACAAAATTCAAAATGGTGAATCAACTAACATGGATCTCCCTTAATTAATGTGGAGGATTTGGAACAATTAAATTAGGGGAGTTGTTACCAATAAATAAGGGTGTTTGGAGAGACTCTTCCTCATTAATGAGGGGAGTTGTGAGGTTTTTCTCTCCCTCCATTAATAGGGGGTTTAGTCATGTGTGGTCCCCTTGTCATAACCTCTCGCGGGAGGTTAGGTTTGGGTGGGGCCCATCAGCATAACCTATCAGGGGAGGTTATAGTGTGGTGGTCCAACCTCCAACTTCTAGGAGGAGTCTTTAACCAACAAATAAAAAATAATCCAGACACTTATGTTTTATTTAATTCATTCTCCAAAAACCCAAATACTATCTTTTAATCTTGACCCACTGTCGTCGTGGTGATAGTAATCTTAAGAAAAAATCAGCGCTGTGAGTTCAACGGCGCCCTCAGATTTCAATGTTGAGCACCGATTCAAAATCTATAAAAACCGGCTCATACGTTTACTGAACGTACCTGAACAAAACTTCAGAAATTTATTCTAGGCACACCGGGTCTCATAATCATGCTCCGTCAATTTTTGTGACCTCGTAAAATTCCCATGTATTTAAGAGAAAAACAATTCGATGAAATTTCTGGGTCTTTACACTGGTGCCCCAAGCCGAGTCACCACATGACCTCAAGAATGCCTCCTCATATTCTAGCGGCTACCGACTATCAGGGAGGGAAAAATTTAATATATGGGGAGACTATACCCTCTTTATTTTTGTAATAAAAAGTAAATTACAAGGATAAATAATGTAACCTGTATAACCAATAACCATGCATCACAAATCAATTTCCCAATATTTGGTATAAGACCACAACCAAATTATTAACATGATATGTATGTCATATCGTTCCAAGTGAAATGAAATCCCAAAATAAAGACATAATGAATAATCCCAAAAAGGGTTCCGAATCTATGTTCATATCCCTCATCTACGCACATCCCATTCCCTAATCAAACGTCTAGAATAAAGCCTTTTCCCTTGTCCAGAACTACAAGCATGAAGTCCTATAGGTACCCAATAGTGGCCTGAGTAGGGTGTGTGTACATCTTAGTAGTCCACCCAAATGATGCACAAAAAATATCCAGTCTAAATATATAGTTTTTGCATCTACATAAGTAATTAATAATTAAAGAAAAGCTAAAACATGTTCTATTAGTCAATAACATTCAATTAAACCATTTTTATAATTTGTTCTATGGGTTGGTAATTTTAATCATTTACACTAGGAATGATTCTAGTAAACTAATATGAATTAGGGGATATGTAAATTTATATATCTTCCTAGGGAAAGAATTTCATAATTAATTATATCATACTTACCTTAAAGACCCAATCCAGGAAGTTTCATCAAATGAAACTATTAGGTGCATAGAGTCATAGCCTGACTCCCTAAAAAATTCATTCTATTCATGGGGTTTAGAGACTCAGTCCAACCTTGCCCATGAGCATAGAACCTTAATTCAATTCCCCACATAACACCAAGCATTGTGCACAAGATTATTTAACCTTAACACATTTACCAACAAAAACCATAACCATTCATCACATTTTTCATTTATAATATAACTCATTATGTAAAGACCCGTAAAATTCAAGGGAAATTTTTTATTAATTTTCTTTGGAATTTTACAAGAGCGCGGTTTCTGACGGCACCTGATTCCGAGGCCCGGAGTGCCCGGAATTAATTTCTGAAGTTTGGCTCGGGTACGTTCAGTGAACGAACGAGCGGGATTTCCTAACTTTTGATCCGGTGCTCGGAATTGAAATCTGAGGACACCGATGAACTCGTAGCGCCGATATTCGCGTAAGGAGACCTTTCCCGAAGTTGCGTTTTCCTAGGAGGAGATGTTTAATTTTCTGGATGAAATGAAGAGTAAAATAAATTTGTTATACAATATTTATTTTATTTATCTTCTTAAGTGGTTATATCCTAAGTGTGGAAGTTGTGGTGGAATCACAAGTTCCTAACTAACCAAGTGAGGATTAAGGTGATGTGGGGCCCACACGAGCCCCAACCCTTCACCTTCCACTTAACTCTCTTCTACCCCCTTAAACCCCCTTGCACTTAATGTGCCAAAACCCCTCAAATTCCCTAACACACCTCTCTCCCTCTTAAAGGCTTGACAACTTAACTTTTAATTAATTATACAACTCATGTATAATTAATAAGTGAGTTTAATTTTGAGTTTTTGAAATTCAAACTCTTGAATTCCAAAGGTTGGGTTGTGTTAATAAATTAAGTGTAATCTTGATTTATTTTTGGGTTAGTTCCTTTGTTACTTGAGAGGATTGGGAGAATCGTTGAGAGACTTGAAGATCTTCTTCGTCTTCGACGAAGAACGTGAAGAACGGTTCTTCTCCGACAAAGAACATCGATCCCACGACCATCGAGACTCGGCGTCCCAGATTCTTCCATCTTCATCTTCCTCCTCGACAAGGGAGAAGTCGCCGACCGTGGTAATCATCGCCAACGACAACGTACCTCTCTTCTTCGTCTTAAGCGACAAGTGAAGAGACGTCGTTCCCTCCTCGGACGCACCCTGACGTCCACGGAATCTATGTCCGACGCCGCGACGCCTTCCTCCGCGATAACCGACGTGTGACGTCAATTTTCAAGGTAGGGGGTTTGTCCTTTTTAAATTACGTGTTTTCATTCCCTCGAACATGAATGAATAATCCGTTGGGCGTAGTTCCAAATTTTATTAAAAATTTGTGAAACTTTCATTGTTGTGTTTATACGATTGGCCAACTGATATCGTTATAACGGGAGGAGACCGGACCGCACGAACACGGCCGATTCTCCTCCCCCTTCTATTCTTTCGTGTTAATTTAGCGGAGACAGCGCGGTATCGTCGCAACCGCGTAGGAACAAAAAAATTAATGGCCGGAGCGAGCTGCGACGAATAAACGCGGTGCCGACGCACCGCGTCGTTGTTTACGAAAGAGACCGCGGCCGGAGACGGGCCGCGGCGAAACAAGGAGGCGACCGGCGGCCAGCCGGGCCGCCGGCGCCGGAGATCATGAAGGGCCGCGGCCCTAGGCCGCGGCAGAGCAGCCAGAAGGCGGCCGGCCTCGCCGGCCGCCGGAGATCGGGGAAGAGCCGCGGCGGAGAAGAAGAAGGCGGCCGGCCGCGCCGGCCGCCGGTTTGGTTAAGAGGCGGGACCCGCGGGTCCCGCGTGAGAAAGAAACGGCCAGCCTTAGGCCGGCCGAGATCCGAAAAAAGGGGGGGTTTACCCCCCAGTGTGCGGCACATGCGCGGCCCCCGGGCCGCGCCGCCGCGCCGCCACCGGCCGGGCCGGGTCCAGCGGACCGGGTTGGTCCGACCCGGTTCGGGTCGGATCCGGGTCGGGTCCACCCGGTTCGGGTCAGACCAGGGGGGGTCGGGCCGGGTCGGCCCAGACCCGGACCACCCGTTTTCGAGACGACTTCGGTCTTTTGGCCATAACTTGAGCCACGGACCTCTGATCGATGAACCGTCTGCGACAACGCGATCCTTGGATCGAGACGGTCGTTTCGGTATACTATACTCAAGGCGCACCTTCTTTTTCGGGAGCCTACGTGGTAAAAACTCCGTACTTAAGCGTGCTTGGCTTAGAGTAGTGATCAGGATGGGTGACCTCCTGGGAAGTTTCCCAGGGTGGGTGTGAGACGGAAAGGCTGATATCTTTCAGACTGGACGTCCGATTGACGAACCGTCAGCGGCGATGCGATCCTTGGATCGAGACGGTCATTTCGGTTTATCGCACTCAAGGTTTCGGATTACTTTGAGTTCGGCCGGGTTGGTTCGTTCACGAAACCAACCGGGCCTTCGGAGCGGAAACGCTCATATCTTGAGCTACGAACGTCCGATCGATGTGCCGTCAGCTTTGTTGTGTTCCTCTTAGTGAGACGGATCTTTTGGCATACTCCGCCCGAGGTTTGGACGCAGGTGGAGTACGGTCGGGTTGGTTTTGCCTTAAAAACCAACCGGGCCCCGGGGACGAACATGCCAATAACTCTCAAACCGGGCGTCCGATCGACGCGCCGTCTGTTGCGTTGAGTTCCTGTTGACGATACGGAACTTTTGGATACATCAACTCTGGACTTTGTGACAGTTGATGTATCAGCCTCTCGGCTCGTGGAGCGGACCCTCCGAACGAGCTTGCTGTGTGCGGGAACCCTAGTACTGGCTATGACTGTTACTGTGACTACTACTGCTACTACTGCTACTGTGACTGCGACGACGACAGTACAGAGTTCCTGTGTGGATTCGACGACGATGACTACAGCACTCAGTGATCCTACGTGGATCAGTGCTACAGGTCCTGTGTGGGCCCGATCCTGTGTGGATTCGACGACGACGACTTCAGCACTCAGCGATCCTACGTGGATCAGTGCTACAAGTCCTGTGTGGGCCCGATCCTGTGTGGGTCCGATCCTGTGTGGGTCTTTGCGCTCAGCGGTCCTGTGTGAACCAGCGCCTACAGGTCCTGTGTGGGCCCGATCCTGTGTGGGTCTTTGCGGGGGTTAGTTACCTATCGATCTTTCGTGGGTCCGATGACTTAGATGGATCAGAGATCATATTTATCGTCTTTCGAAGAAGTATACCTGTGTGAGCTGAATCCTGTTGCTATCCTGTGTGCATTGTGTTGTTCAATCCTGTGTGGATTACGTTTTGCTTTCCTGTGTGGAATACGTTTACTTTCCTTTGTGGACTGAGTTGTACTTGGGCTCGGAGGTTGGAGCGTATTTGAAATTGATGACTTAGGTATATGTATGGGCATATACCTAAGCAGTGTCGGTTGTTACTTCGTGATTGTACCTTTCTTCGTGGTTTATCCATGTGGATTTTAGAGACCTTCAGGGGTCTCGGGGTCCCTACTGAGTAGCTTATACTCACCCCTGCACGGGCTTTGCCCGCACTATGTTGTGTTGGTTGCAGACGACGGACATCGTTGATCTTAGCTGAGGCTTGCAGAGCAGGACGGTACCTGGAGGTGGACCACTGGGCGGGACGTGCTCGGAGCGGACGGCGGGACCCGTGGAGCAGTGGAGCTATCTGTACCCACCCTTCAGGTGGGATTTCCAGTGGACAGCTCGGTGTAGCGGCTTTTACTTTTCAGTTGTTGTTTTCCCTTTCGAGTTGTATTTTACTTTCAGTTTGGGTTTGTATACTGGCCTATTTACTTTTCCGCACTTTCAGTTGTACTCTGCTTTCGCTTAGTGTTTACTTTCCGCTTGCTTACTCTGTGGTGTTTGTTTACTTTACAAAGGAAATTTCTTCCCTTTTTACCGGGATTTACGCCTTGGTGCTAGTCGCCAGCCCCTGGCCTATGGAAGGCGGGCTTGGGGTAGTCATGGCACGGACCCCGAGGGCGGGTCGTGACAAATTGGTATCAGAGGAGTTCGGTTCTACCGCGAACTCTGGTCTTTTCTATGTGAAGCAATAATGTTTAGCGTATTGAGTGTGGTTATCAGTCCAGGGAGTCCAGTGTTGGTGCGGCGGCCGACGTATCCGTACACCAGGACCCTGACTTCTGATTTCCGACTTAATGCACGAAAACATTGATTGCGTGTGTGTTTCAAATTTTTCTTTGTGATTTCTTTGTGTCAGCTCACCAGGTATACTGTTTGACCGTGGCGCACCTGTTTCCTTTCAGGATGGCCCCACGACGGCAGCCAGCTAGGGATCCGAGAGTCGAGCGTGACGGCAGCCCACCGAGTGACGAGGCCTCAGTGCAGGGCCCTTTGTCAGCAGTGGCACCGGCGGTAGCACTACCCGCCGAGCCCCCGATGCTTCCAGCGCCAGCCGCTGACGATGCACGTCGTCTCAGCGCACTGCATGAGTTTCAGCGCCAGTGACCACCCAGGTTTCTCGGGGAGACGGATCCCCAGGCAGTAGAGGAATGGCTGGAGGCAGTGGTACGTGTGTTTAGGCTAGTGAGGACGCCAGCAGACTTCATGGTGATCTTTGCTGCCAGCCTCCTTCAGGCAGCAGCAGGCAGGTGGTGGAGCCACTTGTTTCAGTTCTGCGATGGGATGACCTTCGCATGGGAAGACTTCGAGACCTTCTTCAGGGTGGAGTTTGTGCCAGTAGCTCTACACCCCGAGCGTGTACAGGAGCTTCTGCCTTTGCCGCGTGTTTTTCGATCAGTAGCTGAGTCATCTGTGGGCAGTAGACAGATGATGTAGAGGTCCAGGAGGACCAGACTAGCAGTTGGACGATCTCGGGTTTTAGGACCGGTGGTGCGGGGCACCCGAGGTGGGGTCAGAGCCAGGCGTGCCAGAAACGGACAATGTTACTCCTGTGGCGAGAAGGGTCACCTGGCACGCGACTGTCCGACTCCTCGTACGATTGATTAGCGGGTGTTAGAGGAGACACTAAGACAGAAGCAGCGGCGAGTGCTTGAGCAACATCCGAGTGGTGGACAAGGCAGTAGAGCTCCGAGAGTAGGTGGACAGGAGCAGAACTAGTGGATACATCCTTTGTACTTCTGGTTCCTTGTTGCTTTTGTGTAACGTCTTGTTTTATGAACTGCAATAATAAAAGACGCATACCTTTGTGATATTTTCGTTCCTGTCCTCTTTCGTGATGTTACTAAGAGGTTCCAGTTTTGGCTGTTGACTTGACCCTCACTTGTGAGACATCTACTGGAGGAGACCCAATTACCACACACTGATGTCGACAGTGTGACTCAACCCTTGGAGGCGAGAGTAACGGTTGAATCTCTTAGTAGTAGCGTCGAGGCCATACGACGTCATCCTTGGTATGGATTAGTATCATCAATGTTAGGATTGACTGTTTTAGGCGAAGAATGTGGTTCATCCAGGGGATGAGACCAGATTTCTCTTATCGGCAAAGAAGAAATCTTACAGCTCCTGTGGGACCTAAGATGGTCCAGGTCATCCAGGGGCGGATGAGTACAGCTCAGAGCCGGCAGTAGTCTTATTCTAACAGGAAGCGGAGGCCACTGGAGTTCGAGGGTGGCGACCACGTCTTCTTGCGGGTCTCACCTCGACGTGGTATTCGGAGATTTGGCCGAGGCGGCAAGTTATCTCCGCTCTTCATCGGACCCTTCCAGGTCCTCAGCAGGATTGGTGAGGTGGCTTATCGCCTGGCTCTACCACCTCAGTTGCACCGAGTGCACGATGTCTTCCACGTGTCTCAGCTGAGGAGAGACGTGCATGACCCGACGCACATCATTGACCATGGGGAGCTTGACGTTGACGATGGGGCGACTTTTACGGAGGTCCCGGTGGAGATAGAGGATCGACAGGAGCGGGTCCTACGTGGGCGATCGATTCCTCTTGTGCGTATCAGATGGCAGCACGGGAACCTCCAGGAAAGCACATGGGAGCGGGAGGCTCAGATGCGTGCTCAGTACCCTCATTTGTTTCCCTAGTTTTGATGTATCTTTACGGGGACGTAAAGCCCTGAGGTGGGAGTAATGTAAAGACCCGTAAAATTCAAGGTAAATTTTTTCTTAATTTTCTTTGGAATTTTACAAGAGTGCGGTTTCTGACGGCACCTGATTTCGAGGCCCGGAGTGCCCGGAATTAATTTCCGATGTTTGGCTCGGGTACATTCAGTGAACGAACGAGCGGGATTTCCTAACTTATGATCCGTTGCTCGGAATTGAAATCCGATGACACCGATGAACTCGTAGCGCCGATATTCGCTTAAGGAGACCTTTCCCAAAGTTGCATTTGCCTAGGAGGAGATGTTTAATTTTCTGGATGAAATGAAGAGTAAAATAAATTTGTTATACAATATTTATTTTATTTATCTTCTTAAGTGGTTATATCCTAAGTGTGGAAGTTGTGGTGGAATCACAAGTTCCTAACTAACCAAGTGAGGATTAAGGTGAGGTGGGGCCCACACGAGCCCCAACCCTTCACCTTCCCCTTAACTCTCTTCTACCCCCTTAAACTCCCTTGCACTTAATGTGCCAAAACCCCTCAAATTCCCTAACGCCCCTCTCTCCCTCTTAAAGGCTTGACAACTTAACTTTTAATTAATTATACAACTCATGTATAATTAATAAGTGAGTTTAATTTTGAGTTTTTGAAATTCAAACTCTTGAATTCCAAAGGTTGGGTTGTGTTAATAAATTATGTTTAAGCTTGATTTATTTTTGGGTTAGTTCCTTTGTTACTTGAGAGGATAGGGAGAATCGTTGAGAGACTTGAAGATCTTCTTCGTCTTCGACGAAGAACGTGAAGAACGGTTCTTCTCCGACAAAGAACATCGATCCCACGACCATCGAGACTCAGCGTCCCGGATTCTTCCGTCTTCATCTTCCTCCTCGACAAGGGAGAAGTCGCCGACCGTGGTAATCATCGCCAACGACAACGTACCTCTCTTCTTCGTCTTAAGCGACAAGTGAAGAGACGTCGTTCCCTCCTCGGACGCACCCCGACGTCCACGGAATCTACGTCCGACGCCGCGACGCCTTCCTCCGCGAGAACCGACGTGTGATGTCAATTTTCAAGGTAGGGGGTTTGTCCTTTTTAAATTACGTGTTTTCATTCCCTCGAACATGAAAGAATAATCCGTTGGGCATAGTTCCAAATTTTATTAAAAATTTGTGAAACTTTCATTGTTGTGTTTATACAATTGGCCAACTGATATCGTTATAACGGGAGGAGACCAGACCGCACGAACATGGCCGATTCTCCTCCCCCTTCTATTCTTTCGTGTTAATTTAGCGGAGACAGCGCGGTGTCGTCGCAACCGCGCAGGAACAAAAAAATTAATGGACGGAGCGAGCTGCGACGAATAAACGCGGTGCCGACGCACCGCGTCGTTGTTTACGAAAGAGACCGCGGCCGGAGACGGGCCGCGGCGGAATAAGGAGGCGACCGGCGGCCAGCCGGGCCGTCGGCGCCGGAGATCATGTAGGGCCGCGGCGGAGCAGCCAGAAGGCGGCCGGCCTCACCGGCCGCCGGAGATCGGGGAAGAGCCGCGGCTACGGCCGCGACGGAGAAGAAGAAGGCAGCCGGCTGCGCCGGCAGCCGGTTTGGTTAGGAGGCGGGACCCGCGGGTCCCGCGTGAGAAAGAAACGGCCGGCCTTAGGCCGGCCGAGATCCGAAAAAGGGGGGGTTTACCCCCCCGCGTGCGGCACATGCGCGGCCCCCTGGCCGCGCCGCTGCTGGCCGGACCGCGCCGCCACCGGCCGGGCCGGGTCCAGCGGACCGGGTCGGTCCGACCCGGTTCGGGTCGGATCAGGGTCGGGTCCACCCGGCTCGGGTCAGACCAGGGGGGGTCGGGCCGGGTCGGCCCGGACCCGGACCCCCCGTTTTCCAGAGGACTTCGGTCTTTTGGCCATAACTTGAGCCACAGACCTCCGATCGATGAACCGTCAGCGGCAACACGATCCTTGGATCGAGACGGTTGTTTCGGTATACTATACTCAAGGCGCACCTTCTTTTTCGGGAGCCTACGTGGTTAAAACTCCGTAGTTAAGCGTGCTTGGCTTAGAGTAGTGATCAGGATGGGTGACCTCCTGGGAAGTTTCCCAGGGTGGGTGTGAGACGGAAAGGCTGATATCTTTCAGACTGGACGTCTGATTGACGAACCGTCAGCGGCGATGCGATCCTTTGATCGAGACGGTCGTTTCGGTTTATCTCACTCAAGGTTTCGGATTACTTTGAGTTCGGCTGGGTTGGTTCGTTCACGAAACCAACCGGGCCTTCGGAGCGGAAACGCTCATATCTTGAGCTACGAACGTCCGATCGAGGTGTCGTCAGCTTTGTTGTGTTCCTCTTAGTGAGACGGATCTTTTGGCATACTCCGCCCAAGGTTTGGATGCAGGTGGAGTACGGTCGGGTTGGTTTTGCCTTAAAAACCAACCGGGCCCCAGGGAAGAAAATGCCAATAACTCTCAGACCGGGCGTCCGATCGACGCGCCGTCTGTTGCGTTGAGTTCCTGTTGACGATACGGAACTTTTGGATACATCAACTCTGGACTTTGTGACAGTTGATGTATCAGCCTCTCGGCTCGTGGAGCGGACCCTCCGAACGAGCTTGCTGTGTGCGGGAACCCTAGTGCTGGCTGCGACTGTTACTGTGACTACTACTGCTACTACTGCTACTGTGACTGCGACGACGACAGTACAGAGATCCAGTGTGGATTCGACGACGACGACTATAGCACTCAGCGATCCTACGTGGATCAGCGCTACAGGTCCTGTGTGGGCCCGATCCTGTGTGGATTCGACGACGACGACTTCAGCACTCAGCGATCCTACGTGGATCAGTGCTACAGGTCCTGTGTGGGCCCGATCCTGTGTGGGTCCGATCCTGTGTGGGTCTTTGCGCTCAGCGGTCCTGTGTGAACCAGCGCCTACAGGTCCTGTGTGGGCCCGATCCTGTGTGGGTCTTTGCGGGGGTTAGTTACCTATCGATCCTTCGTGGGTCCGACGACTTAGATGGATCAGAGATCATCTTTATCGTCTTTCGAAGAAGTATACCTGTGTGAGCTGAATCCTGTTGCTATCCTGTGTGGATTGTGTTGTGCAATCCTGTGTGGATTACTTTTTTCTTTCCTGTGTGGAATACGTTTACTTTCCTTTGTGGACTGAGTTGTACTTGGGCTCGGAGGTTGGAGCGTATTTGAAATTGATGACTTAGGTATATGTATGGGCATATACCTAAGCAGTGTCGGTTGTTACTTCGTGATTGTACCTTTCTTCGTGGTTTATCCTTGTGGATTTTAGAGACCTTCAGGGGTCTCGGGGTCCCTACTGAGTAGCTTATACTCACCCCTGCACTGGCTTTTCCCGCACTATGTTGTGTTGGTTGCAGACGACGGACAGCGTTGATCTTAGCTGAGGCTTGCAGAGCAGGACGGTACCTGGAGGTGGACCACTGGGCGGGACGTGCTCGGAGCGGACAGAGGGACCTGTGGAGCAGTGGAGCTATCTGTACCCACCCTTCAGGTGGGATTTCTAGTGGACAGCTCGGTGTAGCGGCTTTTACTTTTCAGTTGCTGTTTTCCCTTTCGAGTTGTACTTTACTTTCAGTTTGGGTTTGTATACTGGCCCATTTACTTTTCCGCACTTTCGGTTGTACTCTGCTTTTGCTTAGTGTTTACTTTCCGCTTGCTTACTCTGTGGTGTTTGTTTACTTTACAAAGGCAATGCCTTCCCTTTTTACCGGGATTTACGCCTTGGTGCCAATCGCCAGCCCCTGGCCTATGGAAGGCGGGCTTGGGGTAGTCACGGCACGGACCCCGAGGGCGGGTCGTGACAAATTGGTATCAGAGGAGTTCGGTTCTACCGCGAACTCTGGTCTTTTCTATGTGAAGAAATAATGTTTAGCGTATTGAGTGTGGTTATCAGTCCAGGGAGTCCAGTGTTGGTGCGGCGGCCGACGTATCCGTACACCAGGACCCTGACTTCTGATTTCCGACTTAATGCACGAAAACATTGATTGCGTGTGTGTTTCAAATTTTTCTTTGTGATTTCTTTGTGTCAGCTCACCAGGTATACTGTTTGACCGTGGCGCACCTGTTTCCTTTCAGGATGGCCCCACGACGGCAGCCAGCTAGGGTTCCGAGAGTCAAGCGTGCCGGAAGCCCACCGAGCGACGAGGCCTCGGTGCAGGGCCCTTTGTCAGCAGTGGCACCGGCGGTAGCACTACCCGCCGAGCCCCCGATGCTTCCAGCGCCAGTCGCTGACGATGCCCGTCGCCTCAGCACACTGCAAGAGTTTCAGCGCCAGCGACCACCCAGGTTTCGCGGGGAGACGGATCCCCAGGCAGCAGAGGAATGGCTGGAGGCAGTGGTACGTGTGTTTAGGCTAGTGAGGACGCCAGCAGACTTCATGGTGATCTTTGCTGCCAGCCTCCTTCAGGCAGCAGCAGGCAGGTGGTGGAGCCACTTGTTTCAGTTCTGCGATGGGATGACCTTCGTATGGGAAGACTTCGAGACCTTCTTCAGGGTGGAGTTTGTGCCAGTAGCTCTACACCCCGAGCGTGTACAGGAGCTTCTGCCTTTGCAGCGTGTTTTTCGATCAATAGCCGAGTCATCTGTGGGCAGTAGACAGATGATGCAGAGGTCCAGGAGGACCAGACTAGCAGTTGGACGATCTCGGGTTTTAGGACCGGTGGTGCGGGGCACCCGAGGTGGGGTCAGAGCCAGGCGTGCTAGAAACGGACAATGTTACTCCTGTGGCGGGAAGGGTCACCTGGCACGCGACTGTCCGACTCCTCGTACGATTGATCAGCGGGTGTTAGAGGAGCCACTGAGACAGAAGCAGTGGCGAGTGCTTGAGCAACATCCGAGTAGTGGACAAGGCAGTAGAGCTCCGAGAGCAGGTGGACAGGAGCAGAACTAGTGGATACATCCTTTGTACTTCTGGTTCCTTGTTGCTTTTGTGTAACGGCTTTTTTTATGAACTGCAATAATAAAAGACGCATACCTTTGTGATATTTTCGTTCCTGTCCTCTTTCGTGATGTTACTAAGAGGTTCCAGTTTTTGTTGTTGACTTGACCCTCACTTGTGAGACATCAACTGGAGGAGACCCAGTTACCACACACTGATGCCGACAGTGTGACTCAACCCTTGGAGGCGAGAGTAACGGTTGAATCTCTTAGTAGTAGCGTCGAGGCCTTACGACGTCATCCTTGGTATGAATTAGTATCATCCATGTTAGGATTGACTGTTTTAGGCGAAGAATGTGGTTCATCCAGGGGATGAGACCAGATTTCTCTTATCGGCAAAGAGGAAATCTTGCAGCTCCTGTGGGACCTAAGATGGTCCAGGTCATCCAGGGGCGGATGAGTACAGCTCAGAGCCGACAGAAGTCTTATGCTAACAGGAAGAGGAGGCCACTGGAGTTCGAGGGTGGCGACCACGTCTTCTTGCGGGTCTCACATCGACGTGGTATTCGGAGATTTGGCCGAGGCGGCAAGTTATCTCTGCGCTTCATCGGACCCTTCCAGGTCCTCAGCAGGATTGGTGAGGTGGCTTATCGCCTGACTCTACCACCTCAGTTGCACCGGGTGCACGATTTCTTCCACGTGTCTCAGCTGAGGAGAGACGTGCACGACCCGACGCACATCATTGACCATGGGGAGCTTGACGTTGACGATGGGGCGACTTTTACGGAGGTCCCGGTGGAGATAGAGGATCGACAGGAGCGGGTCCTACGTGGGCAATCGATTCCTCTTGTGCGCATCAGATGGCAGCACGGGAACCTCCAGGAAAGCACATGGGAGCGGGAGGCTCAGATGCGTGCTCAATACCATCATTTGTTTCCCTAGTTTTGATGTATCTTTACGGGGACGTAAAGCCCTGAGGTGGGAGTAATGTAAAGACCCGTAAAATTCAAGGGAAATTTTTTCTTAATTTTCTTTGGAATTTTACAAGAGCGCGGTTTCTGACGGCACCTGATTCCGAGGCCCGGAGTACCCGGAATTAATTTCCGAAGTTTGGCTCGGGTACGTTCAGTGAACGAACGAGCGGGATTTCCTAACTTTTGATCCGGTGCTCGGAATTGAAATCCGAGGACACCGATGAACTCGTAGCGCCGATATTCGCTTAAGGAGACCTTTCCCGAAGTTGCGTTTGCCTAGGAGGAGATGTTTAATTTTCTGGATGAAATGAAGAGTAAAATAAATTTGTTATACAATATTTATTTTATTTATCTTCTTAAGTGGTTATATCCTAAGTGTGGAAGTTGTGGTGGAATCACAAGTTCCTAACTAACCAAGTGAGGATTAAGGTGAGGTGGGGCCCACACGAGCCCCAACCCTTCACCTTCCCCTTAACTCTCTTCTACCCCCTTAAACTCCCTTGCACTTAATGTGCCAAAACCCCTCAAATTCCCTAACGCCCCTCTCTCCCTCTTAAGGGCTTGACAACTTAACTTTTAATTAATTATACAACTCATGTATAATTAATAAGTGAGTTTAATTTTGAGTTTTTGAAATTCAAACTCTTGAATTCCAAAGGTTGGGTTGTGTTAATAAATTAAGTGTAAGCTTGATTTATTTTTGGGTTAGTTCCTTTGTTACTTGAGAGGATTGGGAGAATCGTTGAGAGACTTGAAGATCTTCTTCGTCTTCGACGAAGAACGTGAAGAACGGTTCTTCTCCGACAAAGAACATCAATCCCATGACCATCGAGACTCGGCGTCCCGGATTCTTCCGTCTTCATCTTCCTCCTCGACAAGGGAGAAGTCGCCGACCGTGGTAATCATCGCCAACGACAACGTACCTCTCTTCTTCGTCTTAAGCGACAAGTGAAGAGACGTCGTTCCCTCCTCGGACGCACCCCGACGTCCACAGAATCTACGTCCGACGCCGCGACGCCTTCCTCCGCGATAACCGACGTGTGACGTCAATTTTCAAGGTAGGGGGTTTGTCCTTTTTAAATTACGTGTTTTCATTCCCTCGAACATGAAAGAATAATCCGTTGGGCGTAGTTCCAAATTTTATTAAAAATTTGTGAAACTTTCATTGTTGTGTTTATACGATTGGCCAACTGATATCGTTATAACGGGGGGAGACCGGACCGCACGAACACGGCCGATTCTCCTCCCCCTTCTATTCTTTCGTGTTAATTTAGCGGAGACAGCGTGGTGTCGTCGCAACTGCGCAGGAACAAAAAAATTAATGGCTGGAGCGAGCTGCGACGAATAAACGCGGTGCCGACGCACCGCGTCGTTGTTTACGAAAGAGACCGCGGCCGGAGACGGGCCGCGGCGGAACAAGGAGGCGACCGGCGGCCAGCCGGGCCGCCGGCGCCGGAGATCATGAAGGGCGGCGGCCCTACGGCCGCGGCGGAGTAGCCAGAAGGCGGCCGGCCTCGCCGGCCGCCGGAGATCGGGGAAGAGCCGCGGCTACGGCCGCGGCGGAGAAGAAGAAGGCGGCCGGCCGCGCCGGCCGCCGGTTTGGTTAGGAGGCGGGACCCGCGAGTCCCGTGTGAGAAAGAAACGGCCAGCCTAAGGCCGGCCGAGATCCGAAAAAAGGGGGGGTATACCCCCCGCGTGCGGCACATGCGCGGCCCCCTGGCCGCGCCGCCGCTGGCCGGACCGCCACCGGCCGGGCCGGGTCCAGCGGACCGGGTCGGATCCGGGTCGGGTCCACCCGGTTCGGGTCAGACCAGGGGGGGTCGGGCCGGGTCGGCCCGGACCCGGACCCCCCCGTTTTCGAGACGACTTCGGTCTTTTGGCCATAACTTGAGCCACGGACCTCCGATCGATGAACCGTCTGCGGCAACGCGATCCTTGGATCGAGACGGTCGTTTCGGTATACTATACTCAAGGCGCACCTTCTTTTTCGGGAGCCTACGTGGTTAAAACTCCGTAGTTAAGCGTGCTTGGCATAGAGTAGTGATCAAGATGGGTGACCTCCTGGGAAGTTTCCCAGGGTGGGTGTGAGACGGAAAGGCTGATATCTTTCAGACTGGACGTCCGATTGACGAACCGTCAGTGGCGATACGATCCTTTGATCGAGACGGTCGTTTTAGTTTATCGCACTTAAGGTTTCGGATTACATTGAGTTCGGCCGGGTTGGTTCGTTCACGAAACCAACCGGGCCTTCGGAGCGGAAATGCTCATATCTTGAGCTACGAACGTCCGATCGACGTGCCGTCAGCTTTGTTGTGTTCCTCTTAGTGAGACGGATCTTTTGGCATACTCCGCCCGAGGTTTGGACGCAGGTGGAGTACGGTCGGGTTGGTTTTGCCTTAAAAACCAACCGGGCCTCGGGGACGAAAATGCCAATAACTCTCAGACCGGGCGTCCGATCAACGCACCGTCTGTTGCGTTGAGTTCCTGTTGACGATACGGAACTTTTGGATACATCAACTCTGGACTTTTAGACAGTTGATGTATCAGCCTCTCGGCTCGTGGAGCGAACCCTCCGAACGAGCTTGCTGTGTGCGGGAACCCTGGTGCTGGCTGCGACTGTTACTGTGACTACTACTGCTACTACTGCTACTGTGACTGCGACGACGACAGTACAGAGATCCTGTGTGGATTCGACAACGACGACTACAGCACTCAGCGATCCTACGTGGATCAGTGCGACAGGTCCTGTGTGGGCCTGATCCTGTGTGGATTCGACGACGACGACTTCAGCACTCAGCGATCCTACGTGGATCAGTGCTACAGGTCCTGTGTGGGCCCGATCCTGTGTGGGTCCGATCCTGTGTGGGTCTTTGCGCTCAGCGGTCCTGTGTGAACCAGCGCCTATAGGTCCTGTGTGGGCCTGATCCTGTGTGGGTCTTTGCGGGGGTTAGTTACCTATCGATCCTTCGTGGGTCCGACGACTTAGATGGATCAGAGATCATCTTTATCGTCTTTCGAAGAAGTATACCTGTGTGAGCTGAATCCTGTTTCTATCCTGTGTGGATTGTGTTGTGCAATCCTGTGTGGATTACGTTTTTCTTTCCTGTGTGGAATACGTTTACTTTCCTTTGTGGACTGAGTTGTACTTGGGCTCGGAGGTTGGAGCGTATTTGAAATTGATTACTTAGGTATATGTATGGGCATATACCTAAGCAGTGTCGGTTGTTACTTCGTGATTGTACCTTTCTTCGTGGTTTATCCTTGTGGATTTTTGAGACCTTCAGGGGTCTCGGGGTCCCTACTGAGTAGCTTATACTCACCCCTGCACGGGCTTTGCCCGCACTATGTTGTGTTGGTTGCAGACGACGGACAGCGTTGATCTTAGCTGAGGCTTGCAGAGCAGGATGGTACCTGGAGGTGGACCACTGGGCGGGACGTGCTCGGAGCGGACGGCGGGACCCGTGGAGCAGTGGAGCTATTTGTACCCACCCTTCAGGTGGGATTTCCAGTGGACAGCTCGGTGTAGCGGCTTTTACTTTTCAGTTGCTGTTTTCCCTTTCGAGTTGTACTTTACTTTCAGTTTGGGTTTGTATACTGGCCCATTTACTTTTCCGCACTTTCAGTTGTACTCTGCTTTTGCTTAGTGTTTACTTTCCGCTTGCTTACTCTGTGGTGTTTGTTTACTTTACAAAGGCAATGCCTTCCCTTTTTACCGGGATTTATGCCTTGGTGCTAGTCGCCAGCCCCTGGCCTATGGAAGGCGGGCTTGGGGTAGTCACGGCACGGACCCCGAGGGCGGGTCGTGACACATTAAATACATTTTTCATTATCATACCTTAACCCATTTTCCCATTTTCTCATTCATATCGTAACCCATATAACACATTTTTCATTTACATGCCTTGATTCATTAACACATTTCCATTAAAACCCATAATTCATTTTACACATTCACATTAACACATTTAATCCATTCACATTGATCCAAACACCCCTTAATGTTGTATAAATTATTAGACACAACTACCATTCATTCCATTTTATAATTGAGAATAACATATAATCATATTTGTTCTGTGACATATTTTATAAAAATTTAATTATTTGCTTATCATTATAGATTTCATGTTCAAGAAGGTGGACCACCCCATGGGTTACCTTTAACCGGGTTTAATCAACCTAAATGCATCCTACGGGGGTCATGAGGGGTTCAATTCATACATTATATAATTAAAACATTAAATATACCATTGAAAACCAAAAATACCTAAAAATGACACCAAATCACAACCACTTACACATGAACTAATCATCAAGACTATATGATATAATATTTAGACCACCTACCTAGGTTTCTACGGTGAACACTAACTTAAACATATGCATTGATTCATATTTAAACAAACTTCAAATCCTTAGCCTATGATTCACTAAAACAAGTGGTTATAGGTATTTATAATAAGAAGAGAGACTAAAAAATCTATAATAAAAAGGATGTAAGTGGAGTGTTAAAATCACCTGGTGCATTGATCCACCCACAAAGACACTCCAGACATCATACAAATGATTTATATCAATCCTTGGGTATCTTAGGGTAATTTGGTTTATCACTCTTGCTATTTGAGTAATAATAGTGGATAAAATTGGGTAATGGTTCTTAAATCATGAGTGGGTAAATGGTTAATTACTCCTACTTTAATATGGTCTACTTTTTTTTCACTATGTTCTAACTGTGCCCTACCCTTTATCCTAGATAGGTTCATGACACACGATTTCATAGAAATCCCACACGGCCAAAAAATAACAAGGTAACATGCTGATTGGTTCTAAAAAATTTTGTAAGGTTTCTCATCCCCCATTAAACGATTTCATCATTCGTGTGTTGACCATGTGACATGCACTGTAAGGACTGTTTTATTTATCATTCATGTGTCAAACCCCTGAAACACCCTCGAGCCTCCATATGAACCTAGTAAACAAATAATAAACAAAAACTAACATATTTAAACAAAAATATAAGCAATAACATACTTCCATGATGTTCAAGATCTTACAACCTTCCCACCTTATAACGAATCATCCTCGAGCATCACCCACAAACATCAATGATTTTCGTAGGTGAAAAGATCGGGCCACTTAGCCCTTATATATATCTCCCTATCCCATGTCACTTCTTGAGCATTACTATATTTCCATAAGACCCACACCAATTGAACAATATTTCCACCTAATTTTTTCTCACTACAATTCACAATACTAACTAGATGCTCCTCAAAGATTATATCAATATCATGTTCAACATCATCGACATCAATCACATAAGATGAGTCGAGGAGATACTGTCGATGATGTGACATAGGAAAAATGTCATTCCTTCCCCCATATTATTGTAGACGATCCAATAAATATTCCACCGTTCCTATACTATATATAGACTCAAATATCCCCATATACATGGGTTCCAACATACCATGTTTATGAATCCAACAGTGACCCATCCTTAGTGACACCTAATGGAAAACATGATCACCTACCATAAAGTCAAGAGTTCATTGACACTGATAAACATATGGCTTCTTCTTATTTTTTGATATGTCCACATATTTCTAAATCAATAGAACCAGCACTGATATATCCTACATGTGGATTGGCCTTAAAAAGTATGATTCCAAGCGTCCAACCAACATAATTGTGATATAAACATCCTCTCGTAGAGAACCTCATACATTTACATCTAAATATACTTCTAGTATATGTGGTTATAGGAAAACACCACATGTTCTAAGGATTTTAAAGGGTTCCATCAAAATCTAGTACATATTCTATAATCATTACCTCTAGCACCTTAAAATTATGCTCTAATTTTTCATCTGTCTGTGGGTTAAAAGATGTACTAAAAACACATGGGTACGAAGAGACATTGGAAACCCTTTTCAAAATATTGAATTAAAACACATTTCATGATGTAAAACTGTAGTCTTTAATACCCCAAGAATCCAAACTATCTCCCAAAAATATAGTGTGCCCAAAGAGTCCATGTTAAAGGTCTCTGATTCAGTAAAAATGTGACATCTTGGTTAACTAATCCACATCAACCCATATATTATTGTTCTATTGAGAGTT
Organism: Viscum album; assembly: GCA_963277665.1. Taxonomy (NCBI): domain Eukaryota; kingdom Viridiplantae; phylum Streptophyta; class Magnoliopsida; order Santalales; family Viscaceae; genus Viscum; species Viscum album. The sequence continues at coordinate 1,126,671,359 of OY728128.1, read as the reverse complement.
CCCCTATAGTACTACCACAAAATCCATCATCACATCATCCTACTTCCATTCAAAAATGGGAAAATTCTGTAAAAAACACGAATGCATTGATCCTTGGACTTCACATACTAATAGGTGTAGTATCCCAAACGAAACCATGAACCTATTTCTTCATCTATATCCACCTATAATTCCTATGAAGGTCATAATAAATATCTTTTCAAACTAGTGTTTACATCCCAATTCGAATAATGGAACTCAAGAATCAACTCTTCCTACATGAAATTAGGCATAATGATAGGGCCATAAACATAAATGAACCCATCCTCATAAACAGTCCAAATGGAAGGTGAATCCCCACCTTCAAGACTTTATATCAGAGGTAAACCCTTAGGATCCTCATACTTACTCTCCATGATCTAGAATAGAAGCATGTAATCAACTTACATGTATTTTAGGATAATCTTATATTTACCATTTTGTACCTCCAATGCATCTCAGCAAAAAATGCCAACATACTCTAGTCAGAAAAGGATTCCTGAACCACCTGATTTTGAGTCTTCTGACAAGAGGAATTTGCAACACTATTACACGTTCCTATTGTGTAAAACTACTAAAAATTGAAGGAATACATGTACTCAACCCACCTTCACTCTTTGTGGTTCACGTCACACTGGGAGAAGATGTACATAAGACATTTATGATTTGTATACATGGTGAACCTCTATATTAATTAGTAATTATTAAAAAAATTATGCCATAACCCACCAAGAAAAATTAACAATCATGAGTAGTGTAATTTTTTTCATGATTCCTCAACTGTTGTGACCCATACACCCCAAACCGATCATCCTGCAACAAAATGTCTCCATAACCAACACTGAATACATTTAAAAATGTATATTTTTTTCCTATATAGGGTAGGATTTGAAATTTTGTGGTATTTAACCACTTATATAAATCCTCATAAGCATTCTAACATGTCCCATACCATTTGAACATGATGAGATTTTTTATCAAGTCATATATAGGCACTGAAAAATGGGAAATTTATTTGATGATCCTCCGGTAATAGCCCTGCAATCAAAATAAATCATACTTAAAAAAAATTTCTTAGGATGCTCCCTAGATTCAACAGTTTTCACCTACTCTAGGTGTATAGACACACCATCCTTATAGAATAATTGAACCATGAAATGTACCCGGTTAATCCATAAATGACAATTAGATTGGTTAGAATATATTATATTCTCTCTTAGTGTACTCTTGATGATGTAAAGATAATTGGAATGACATTCCTAAATCATATTGTAAATGATGATGTCATCATTTAAGAAAACTAAAAACTGATCTAGATACAGGTGGAAGATTCAGTTCATTAGGACAAATAAATTGTTGGTTCTTTGGAAAACCTGAAGAGCATCACAAAAAAACTCATATAAAGTATACCTAAAATAAAAAGAATAATGTGGAATATTATAAGTCCTCACCCTCACCTGATGATATCCTTATCTCAAATAAATTTTGAAGAACATAAATTTACCTCTAATTTGGTCAAAAATATAATCAATTTTAGGAAGGAGGTATCAATTTCTAATTGTTATCTGGTTCGACCTTCGATAATCAACAAACAACCATAGTGTCCCATTAGCCTTGTTGAAAAATAGAACTGGTGATCCCCAAGGTGATTTACCTAGAAGAGTGAACCCCTAGTTCCCTAGTTTCTCCAATGGATTTTTATGCTCCTATAGTTCTTTCAGTGAAATTCTATATAGAAGAATAGAAAATGGTTATCCTCCCAAAAGTAACTATATTATAAAATAAACATCTCTCATAGGTGGATCCCATGATAATACCTTTAGAAACACATAATGAATTCGATACACCATATGAGTAAATATATGTTTCTCTAATACCCACTCATCTAGAATAATCCATGACACTTTGTTTTTCGGTTCACCAAACTTCTAATAGACTGGTTATTCATGGCCTTCCCGGATATCCCATTTCCCACGGTGAACATAACTATCTCTCTCAAGAGATGTGAACATTACCCTATAGTAGTAATAATCAATATGAGTTTAGTATAAATCTATACAATCCATTCCTAATATCATATCAATAATCTAAATCTCGATCATAAAAAAATATGGGAGGAATCATACCCTCCAACCTCAAGCATAAATTATTTATAGTTCATGATTTTTTATTAAAATCACCCCTAATGGAGTATCAATATTAATAAACCCATACAAACGTTCCACCTCTATTCCCAAAAAAAACTCCCAAATTGGGAAGATATAAAAGAATGTGATGCAATAGTACCAAATCCGGAACTACAATGCTTGGAAGCTACAAGAATCGTACCTCATAATGTCGATGGTCAAGCCTCAACACCTACAGATATAGGATGAACTACATGAAGCATACATGACCCTATTTTTTGGGCACTGATCAGATTTCCAAGTTTTCCACTACCTTATGGATATGGAAACCCATGTCCCTGATTACCACATCCACTACCCCAACCAGTATGGAAAATAGAGCTCTAATTTTCTGCCTAATGTGGCGTAAATGACACCCTTTTTTCACTATTCATAATCTATGATCCTATATCATTTACCATATTTTGAGGGATCCCATATAACCTCTACACATACCCCGTACTACTGAATTCATAGCACTAAATTGGTGGTGAGGGACACAGAACTCACATGTGTCCTGACATACCACACTGATAGAAAAAAAACTCAATCATTACCCTAAAAGGATATTTATCATCCCTAACTACTATGTCCACATTTTACATGGGGATGAATATCAAATTTTCACTTACTACCATTATAATTCACACCTTTGGATCACCCAACTGGAATTGAAAACCCACCACTTTAATCCTCCCTTATGTTCCCTTCTGAAATAAAGGCCTTATCCACTACTTCAAGGAAGCTCTTTAAATGGAATATATTCACCTAGGAATTAATCCCATGTCTATGTATGTCCTGGAAACATCTCCCTGTGATGAAATAATTATATTCCAATGCTGGAACAAAGGGTTGAAAATTTGTGAGGTGGCCAACATAATCCATCACTGACACAGTCCCCTTAGTCAACCTCATAAAATCTATAGCATTTTCCCATCTCAAGGCCTTTGGATTTAAATTTTTCTGAAATGTTTCTAAGAAGGTATTCTAGAACAAACCATCTACCTACTGAGTCTAAACTAGAATATCAAACCAGTGCTTAGGAATCCTTACAATATATATAAATCCAACATGACTCTTTTTTTGGGGGAGTCTTAGAGTGATCCGCAATATTCTGGATGGAATCTATCTAGAACTCTATAGCATATATTCCATGCACCGTAGAAAATTTTGTAGGGTGATTCCACTAGAACAGTCTATTTTAGTTAAATATACTTCATACGGAGCTCTATGGGCTCCATTACATCATCTTACTTAAATGAGAAAGGATCTCATCGAACCAATCATCTCTTATGTTAAACTATATCACTGAGGATTCTATATCTAATTCAGGAGGAGTATTCTCAGTGATATCTTCTTCTCTCCCAACCAAAACACATCGATGTGGTGGTATTTCTCTACAATTACAAGCACACATCTCAGAACATATAACATAAATCATCCACATTTTGTAAAAACATATATTACTTACTAGACATAAAAAACTAATTTCACATACAAAATCCTAATGGATATAGTCACATATATATCACTTCCATCAACCATCCCTACTACAGGCTATGGTTTTCTTCATAAAACTAACTTATATCATTAAAACCATTCATTAGACACACTTTTTAACCACCTCCACTTTCAAAACAAAAATATTTATTTTTTAGGAACCTTTATATCTCGTATAACTCATAACAACTATATTTTAACCTCCTTATGACTCATCAAATAGTGTTATTCCTTAACTATTTCATTACATTCTTCCCATTTTCCCATTTTCATTATCTTTTTTAGACACTATTTATTTAAAATTCAATGAAAAGAGAAAAAAATGTATCCCTTACATATCGCATGTCCCTTCTATGTGTGCCTTCCATGATGCATGTCATATATATCCGTGGGTACATAAAATGATTAATTTATGCACAATATCATGCGATTTAGTATTCAATGATAAATATAATAAAATTGTCACATCAAACAAAAACTGCATCGCTCAATAGAGGAATAAAATTTAACCACAACAACACACATAATGAAAAAAAATCCCACACTAGTTACTTGGGTTATCCATTATATATGGGTTAGATAATCCAATGTATGAGATCATTTAAAAGGCTCTAAACTTCCAATCCACCCATCTAACTTTCCCATGTTGTAAGAAAACATAAAAAAATTGTCCTTCGATACCAATTTCTAACATCCCAATCCTAGTGGCCACTAAACCCAGTGCACTTATTTCTGTCACCACATGAACATAGAAGAGCCTCCTCATATGATAGCGGATAAAAACAAGCAACTACATTGCAATGTAAATCATGGGATAAAATACTCTCTTTATCATAGTAACCCACATCAAATGAAAAATTGAAATGAATGAGTCAGTAAAACCATTATCCATGTATCACCAATTCATTTATAAAAGATGGGTACAAGCCAAAAAAATAATAAACATGTTTGGTATATCATATGGTTTCAAGTTCCATGAAATCAAAAAATAAAGACAAACTGGAGAATCCAAAAATTGATTCCAAACTCCTTATTCAGGCCCCTCATTCATGAACACCGTATTCAAAAATCAACCATCTGGTATAAGTACATTTCTCTTATACTAACCTAAAAGAGTTTTGTATACCTAGGTACCCAAAAATGTCTTGAGTTGGGTGTGAGTACAAAATAGAAGGCCACCACCAATGATGTCTAATAAAATCAAGTCTAGATGCATAGTGTATTCATGTACTAAATGAATTAGAAGATAAAAAATACAAACAATATTCCATTATTCAACAATATTAACCTAAATCATTTTCATTATTTGTTCCATGGGTTATGAATTCTCATCAACTAATCTAGCATAGCTGATAGCCAATAGCTATGAATAATGGGATAAGCCATGTTCCATATCTTAGTAGTGAAACAATTTCACAAATAATTACATCACACCTACCCTAGAATTTCATTCCATTTTGTTTCATCAAATGCAACTATTAGGTTCATAAAACCTCAGTCTAACTAATGAATCCTTGCATTCTATGGTTGGGGGTTAGAGCCTCAGTCCAACCAAAACCATGGGTTTCGAACCTCAATTCAATACCCCACATACCACAAACCCATGTTCACATGATTCTTTAACCATAACATATTTACAAACACAAATGATAACCATTAATTTCATTCCTCATTTAAAAAATAACTTATTCTATACATTTTCAATTTTCACTCATTAGCCCATTATCCAATTTTCCCTTTCGTATCATAACCCTCTTAATATATTTGTTATTCACATGCCTTAATTAATTTATACATTTCCATTACAAACCATAAGTCATTTAGCACCTTCACATCAACTCATTTAACACATTAAAATTATTTTAAACACCCCATATTCCAAGTCAACAACTAAACAAAACTACCATTTATTCCTCTTAATAACTCATTCTAATATATCAACATATTTCTCATGTGATTTAACTCATAATAAATCAATTCTATGGAAATAATTAAAAATTTCATGTTCTAGAAGGTTTCACACAACAAGAGTGGCCATTAACTAGGTTTAGTCAACCTCAATACATACCACAGGGATCATTAGTGTATTAATCCTTCAATTAATGAATTAAGACATATATTCTACCTTGTAAAACCAAATAAAAATCACATAATCACTAAATAAAAACCACATACACATTAAAAAACCCAAATCACTGTGGTATATAACTTGTAAACCACCTACCTCGGTTTCGAATATAAATGCTCACAAAACCATAAATTGTGATTCAGATTCACTAACCCTTCAATGCCCCAACCTATAATACACTAGAAAATGAAGTTTTTTTGGGATTTAAATGTATAAGAAAAACTATACAAGCCATAATCTAGAAAAATTAAGGAAGGGGAGTGAAATAATTACATAGAGCTTTGATCCACACCCAATGACCCTCCTAGTGGCTTAGAAATGAAGGAGATCAACCCATGGGAAGCTTAGGGAAATTTTGTTTGTCACTCATAATACTAGTGGAATAATAAGGGATAAAATCATGTAAGGGTTCATAATCCTAGTGGAGAAATGGTCAATTTACCCTATATAAATGAGGTTCATGGTTTGGATGCGTGGTTGGACAAACCGTGTGCCAACCGTGCACTGCCATCTATCCAAGAGGGGGCCTGACCACACAGATTCTCAGGGATCATGCAGATTTTGAAAAACTATGTGGTAACCATGTGTCTTGCCTTTGTAAATTCCCACCTATTTTCTTTTCCCCCTTACAATATTTCATCATATATGGGCCACCCCTCTTGGAATTCTTTGTTAGGTCTCGTAGTTACCACTAGCTATGTTCCACCCGTGCGACATGTACGAGATAACCACTTTTAAACCTATTTCATATCCTGAAACCCCAGAACACCCCCGATTCCCCTCATGAACTCGATAAACATATCATTGAACAAATTTAATGGATTTTAAAAAAATAAATAAGGTACCTCAAAATGTTTTGGGATCTTATAAATTAATTATTGTTTCATGGTTTAGTCACATGGTTTGGAATGTTGTGCACCAATTGTGAGATCATTTTTGTAAAATGGATTATCTAGGTGGATGGGTAAGAATTTTTTTCTAACAATACGAGATGTTTGAAAAATACCACTATACCATACCACAAAAAATGCACTGTTTCCTAGGAAATCCACAATTTTTCCCATACATATGTGAAAACAATGCACAGAACCAGAAAACATAAAACTCAATAAAAATACACTCACAGTAAACCAAGAATGGTATTGAATAAAAAATTTTCAAAACAAATGAATATACACATTGAAAATTTTCAACTAGATGTCAAATTTATGTTCTGAAAAAAAAAATCCATGTATGTCCATCCTTTTATATTATGGAAAAATCCTAGTATGTCTACCCTTTTATGTTTTGAAAAATAAAAATATATTGACCCATTAATATTTGGAACAAATTCAATTATTTTCAAGACTTATTATATAATAAGATATATATCCTTATCCAAATCATTGGCGGTTATATAGGACCCCACCTATCATCATCCTTACATATGAGTGACACTTCAAATAAATCATTCAATATATCATAAATAACCCATCGATAGGAAAAAAAATTATATCCTTTTCAAATTGATTCATATAATGAAAACATTTATAATTCAATATTTAATTATAAAATGATATACCTTCCAAAAATAAATGGGTATATATATAAATTCAGTAAATTTGTAGGTAAATAACATCCTATAATGTTTATAGCGAATATAATATTTACACCACATATATATAGGGTATAATGTTAAGAAAATAATTCCACTAATCATTCAATGTATTCCACCTTGGTGAACTCCCTAAAATTATTTAAAAGGAAAACATGGTATTCCTAAAGGAAATTAATTATAAGAAAAGTAATGTCTATTCATAGTGGATGGTGTGGTAAGATAAAGGCATTGATGGATCACTACCAAAATAAAAAAGAACATTTTATAATCCATCCTGAGAATAAAATATGGTTTAATATGAATAATATCATTGTTCAAAAACAAAACTTGTCATTGGGTATTAATTTATAATTAAAAAAATATTAGGGGATTAAAGAAAACAGTGTTCAAAATAAGATATATTCTTAATCATTTTGAATATAATTAATTAAATATAAATATTTTATAATACATGTAAAATAATAATTTATTTTATAAAACATAAAAAAATAATTTGGAATTTTCATATAAAAGAATAAAAATGATGCAAATATATGTTCACGTGATTTTTAAAAAAAAATTCTTATTTACAATAAAGAAAATTACCCTTATAGAAAATGTAAAAAAATAAACCTTTTATAGAAGTTAAATTTAGTAAAATATCATATTAAATAATTATTAAGTCATATGTAATACATTCATGAAATCATCGAATGAATATGGAAATGGTATATGAAAATTTCCTATTGAAAAGAAAAGATATATTTAGTTTTTATATAATGGTTAAATAATGATCCAAGGAGATAAATTAAATAGTGAGAAGTCATATAAATCCCCTCAAATAGTCACAAAAGAGTAAAAAGATTGTGTTTTATAAATAAATATTATAAAAATTTCCTCTATATATTATCATTTAAATACATCCTAATATAATAATACGTTGAACAAGAAACCCTTATGGTAATTATAAAGTGAGAATAAAAATAAAAGAAGGGGGTTATCATGAAATAGAGATTCGAATGTCATAAAATGGATGATATTTATTATATTTTAATTAAATTGTGTAGTTAATAAAATATATAAAATATTAAATTGTGCATAATATGAAACATGTCTCTTGGAATTGTAAATAGGAAAGAATTACCCTTAGAAATTTGGTGTCTTTTTAATTGAGATTCTGTGAAACATTAGATTTGAAATGGGTTTTTAAATTGCATACATTTAATTAAAATTATGGAAAATTTAATCCCTTTCCAATTCATAAATTATAAAAATGAAATAAGTGGCGATCACATATCATTTCTTAGCAAATAAAAATATGGATGGAAAAACCCTTACCTTGTTTCCCCACCAAATTGAATTTTATCTAGCATACTATATGAAACATAAAAATCTTAATATTCTATTTTATAATCATAATTGTATAAATTTTCATTTATATACTTCACTTATAATTCTTTTTTACAAATAAATAATCTTTATATAGATTATTTTTACCATCATGTTTTATAAAAATTAATTGTTTCTTGTTTGATTTATGATATTGATTTATGTACCCATTAATAGATTATATAATGAATCAGGACATAAAAATAATTAATTTCATGATTTATAAACTTTCTTCCAAGCAATGCAATTTTTGGATTTCATGGTCTAGTGTCTTTAAAATATTATATATATAAATTTAACAACATAAACACACTAAACAGATATTTATGTGAAATCCTACATAGTGCTCTTAACTCCCACAGATAATCAAAAATATCATAGGATACCCTAGGGAAATAAATAAAGAAAATATTGGGCCAAAAATACTGTTAAAGTAATAAATATGTAATTAAATCATAAAATGATATTCTAGTGGCACAATGTTATACCATAATGATAATGATAATAATCATGAAAATATATAGTAAGAAAATAAAATCCCAATATCAGGGGACCATAAACATGTGGAATCACTATAAATCATGGCCTCATAATCTTAGGTTAAGGATAACTTCTAAGTAAACACAATATATTCTACCTACTATCATAATCAATAACTTATCCTACTAACTACCATCATATAATAGTGTTCTTAGACTAACCACCTATGCACCATATATAGTTGTGTTAGGAAACCCGCTTGTGAACCATTTATAAAAACTCATGATATATTAAAATTATGTAGTGAATTATATATACTAAAAATACCCTACCTTTACATCATATCATTACTTAAATTATAATATTTACAATAATTTTTGTTCGATAAAAGGAGAAAATTAATAAATCATAAAATATGATAAAACCGATGAGCAGAAAGTTGATTTCTCAATCTTGTGTTAAGAAATAACCATTGGTTATATAATTTATACTATATAAAATTTATGTAAATTAACAAATTTAAAATCCTAATTGAAAAAGGGATATATGTCATGAAAATTGAGTTCAAATTTTTAATTTTCCTGATAATGAATTGAGGAAGAAAAAATTAATGTGAAACAAATGGGTGAAACATTATGAATTAATTATAGAAAATTTTTAATGAAGGGAAGACATTATTGTTTTCCAAAAAACCATAATTGATCTTCTAGGGTTTTTATTGAAATAATTATTCATGACATGAGATAAGAAGAGGTATGTTCTCTTAAATAAATTTTACGTAGAAGAGGAAATTTTAATAGTAACTTAAAACATGAATAATGTCATTAATAAAATTGATATTAAACTAGGTATATAAATAAGTAAAATATATCAATACATATATATATATATATATTTATAATATTATCTAAAATATAATAATATTTCATAAATTAGATAAAAAGAAATACAATGTATAATCCCTCAGTTAATGAGGTTTAGAAGATCCCTTTTATGTTTTAAAACACCTCGAGTAAATTAATACATAATAAAATTAGATAATAAAACATTATTTTGAAAATAAGATAATGTAAATAGGATTTTAAGATCAGATAACATTTAAGAAATTCTATAATTGAAATGGAAAATATTGGCAGGAAGTGAAATCATAGACTAGGAGGGGAAACTATTATTTAAATGGATCTGAATAATTCTAAACATAGTTTAAATTTCAAAAAGAATTAGAACTCACTAGTGATGATAATATGAATAATTGGTGATCTACCATTAAAAAATTAGGTAATACCATATTAAGTTAAATTTAAAACTCATGATGAAATATTAAAACTCAAGAAATAGTATTGATTTTAAAAATAAACTTTTATTGTATGGAAGAAAACAATTGTGGCCCACAATACAGAAGATTATGAGTGAAATATAAATTACCATGATAAAAAATAATCAATGATATTAAGGTTCATTGGTGTAGTAAATACACTTTAAAAATAATTATTGGTTCATAATATCAAAGCATCCCCAATGAAGGGTGGTTGAGATGGAATCTTTACGGCTTAAGAAACATTCTATTAAAAACCCATTTATAGATAGATATAGGAATAGAGAAATTGAATTTGATGTTAAAATAAAATTAATAAAGATAACACATTAAATTAAAATCTCAATTTTCTATAAAAACTATATTTTAACAAAATTTATGGCATAAAATATAATGTCTCACAAAAAAGTAATCTTTTATATGAAACCCTTATGACTATTGAATTTTTTCATCATAAGTTGTTATAATCTTTAAAATAATATGTTTCTATGTATCAAATTAAATAAAACATGAAATATTATAAAAAAAATTCTTGGTAAGTATATAAAACATATAAATAATAAAAATTTCATAATATTAAAACAGGTCTCAGTGGCTTGAAAATTAGATTAGATCACATTCCTTGTGTTTGAAAGAATTTATTACATTCAAAATACATTATGAATAATTAAATTAATTTTATTAGATATATAACCAAAAATCATATTTATCTATATTAAATATTATGGGGTGAAATTCTTTTATTTTTGTAGTTATTTTTAATATAGTATTCTCTTACATCGGTTACTCAGGGTTGTTCGGTTAATATTCATCAAAACACATTCAGTTTTTTTCTATTGACCAAGGTGTCTTAAAATAAAGCATGATTTCCAAAATTATCTAGGTTTAGGTCCCTTGTTATTCCATTAGGAAAGTAATTATATTGTTTACATTTTATTCCTATAATACATCAAAATTGAGACACATTCCAAGATAAGACCACTTAATAAAGTTAATGAAAATATTAACATTTCTTGTAAATAAAAAATATTGAATCCCCAATATTATTATTCTTGTATATTAATGGTGTTAAAAATATAAAATATATTAATTAATGAACTATCCAAGGGACATAGAAATGTTGGACTTAGAGTATTACATCCCCCTTTTAATTTCACCCTTAGGTAACTACATAAGACTCATTAACATTTTCTTTTGGGGAGGAAAAAATAATCATAGGCATGGGGAGGTTTATAAGGAGATATTATGGTGTATTTTTTGTTGATCCAAGTGTATTATCCCAATCCTTTAATCATGTATGTATTTTATTTCATTTTTTAGACCTTATTTAAAATGAATAATGTAACTACACTTGAGTGAAGAAAATGTCTTGGGAGTGTTCTATATGTTAGGGACATGATGAAGAAGGAAAAATGTGTATACCATGAACAACACATAGTTGTATCATGATTATTATTAGCCATGAGATACGGATACGTGGGAGCCCTATTCATCATCCATTCAAGGTATTGAATGGAAATCATGTGAGGCTGCATAGATTTATGCACATATCATTTACATGGTTTTTCAAACCATGCAGGTTCCCTAGTACACTGTGTTACTCGGTTTCCTCATAGAAAATTTAATCTCTATTTTTTATTAATGATTTGGAAAAACATGCGCCTCATTAAAAGTTAGAAATCTAATATTTTTTCCTCCAAACCTTCATATGATTTATACAAATTTCCTCATCATAACTCTTCCAGATGCCAAAGATGAAAAAAAATATCCGGGATCTTCCAAGGATAATTATACATTAATTCAAGAGAGTTTATGGTGTTATTTATTAGGATTTTAATCCCTGTTTATTTCATTGACTCTATTTCTTTATATTTTATAGAATATTCACATCATTATTCTTTCTCTTATTTCATATCTCATAATGCATATTTACATGAAATTATTCAACTTTAAATTAATGGATATTGTATTTTTAATCATGTTTCGAGTTTTGAATAGGGTTGAACTATGAGAATAAGGTAGTTTTTTATAGAATTTATCTTATAGTTCTGATGTTTTTATTTATTATTTGGTTGTTCCATTTTAATTTCATCTTTCATATTTGTGTCCTTGCTAACAAAATTAATTTAGGATTTAAATTAATGTTTGAAACCCTTCAAGTCCATTAATGATTTTATGACTTTCCTTTTTTCCACCAAGCGGTTATACCAATCCTCAAAATTTTGTGAAAGAAGTTATTATATAAATAATTATAGGTTTTATGATATTAATCGTTTTTTTATTGTTTATGGTTTTTTAGTAAAGTATAAGGTGGTTTTTGGCTTATCATGGTAATGTTAGATGGGTAATGAGATAAATAAGGGTTTCATTGATAAATGGTTAATTAGGAAATATTCATGTGGTTAAGTGTCATTAAATAGTGTCCAATGGTTGTGGATATGACTAAATGGTGAAATAAACTAATCATGGAATTATGCTAATTTGTTTTATAGCATACCATGGAAATATGAATAAATGAATAGGTGAAATAATGTTATTTAATATGCTAAATAGGTTAAGAGTTTGACCATTAATATTTGATGTGATTGTAATTTTTTAGTGTGTTGGACATAGCCTTCCACATCGATGAATTTAGTTGTTGAACATGGTGATCCATGCCTCAATGATTAGGATTTTGGGAATGACATCTTGTCCACCATGGTTTAGGATGTTATACATGGAATTCCACATCATTGATTGAGATACTCAGACAAGGAATTTTGTATCCCCAATTCAATTATTAGCCTAATGTTTTTTATGGCATGTGATGCCTATGATATATGGTTAAGATGACTATCATCGGTTAAAGTAGGATTTATTATCTCATGTGTCACTTTGAAACAAAATACCATGTCTCTAATAGAAAATTGATCAATTTTGAATCCTTACTAAATTTTCTACTCTATTAATTATTAATTTATGCTCCTTATAAACTATTATTAGACTATATATTAATTTTAACACCATTCTTGGTGGCCTAATGAGTTTTACTCACACCCTTTTTAATCCTCCATGGTTTTCTGATATGATTTTACGATCAAATTCCATGATAAGGGAAAAGGCATAGTGCTAGATGAATATGTCTGGATTCAGTATGGATCGTGGATGAGGGGACTAAACATGTAATTGAGACCTAATTTAGGGAATCTCTATGTGTCATTAATTTGGGTTTCCTTGGACCTATTACACTTATATGACATGATTTATTTTATATATTAGTATGTGGGAACATACGAATTCTTGGGATCTTATTATGAGATCCATGGTTATTATTATTTCTTTATTTTTATCACTTTGGTTACTATTTATATTGATTTACACTATTGTATTATTCAAGAAAAAATTGGATAGTCCCCCACATTCCTTGTTAGACCCTCATTTTTTTCAATAACCAATTTCTTATAGAATGGCACACTCGAGGTTATGTGGAAAATAATCTTGAGAGACTAGTTTGGGGTCACATGGTTTGGGATGTTACAATGTGGTATCAGAGAACTTACTTTCCAATTTCATTACTATTTGGTAAAGGTATATAAGATACTATGATGTTTGGGGGACTTAGAAATGTTCTCATGTATCGGAGTAGCTTACCCATACATGGGGGGGATCGAAGTCCCCATGGGTGTGATATTGATTCTTGATACTTTATAATTATGGATTAATGTTATTTAACAGTTGGTGAAACACTAACTCGGTTTTACTAATATTTTATGAGATTTTAATTTTTGGTGATATAGAATAGGGGTTTTGTTTTTTTCATCATTTTATGAACATTGGGATCTATGTTAAATGCATAATTTTAGGGACACATGAAAGGGTATGTATTTATTTTCTTAGACATGAAATTAAATCATGATTATTATATAGGTTTGAAGAAATAGTTCCTAAAAAATATGAAATAATTGATTAAAAATTGAAATATTCTAAATTAAAAGGTTAAAATGGTTTTGAAAGAAATAATGTAATTTGGATGTCTGGTTTACCTTGAGATAAGTAACACATAGGATAGGGATAATTTAGGTTATTGAAAGTTTTAGGGTTGTATTATTGGGGATATTTTAAATGGGGTGGCTTGAATATTACTAATTTCAACCACTATTATACCAAATTCTATAAATGTGTGTTATGTTCCCTAAAAAATGTGATTGGAATTTTAAATTGAAGTCAAAATGATGACACCTACAGATAGAGATATTATAGGGTATTACAAATAATCCTCCTTTAGTTGTATGACAATAATTTTTAATTAAATAAAAAGTACAAAAATAGTTTTTATTAGAATTAAAATATTACTTTTTTTATAATGTCAAGTATCTATTTTATAAATGGGAAAAAAATATATTTAACATAAATAATTTTTTCGTTAAATAAAAATTTTATCATAAAAGGTGTTTTTAAAACAGTGATTCTATTATATTTTAATAAATTAATAAATTTCATCACCTTCAAAAATACTTTATTTTTTCACTCTTCATCTAAGACATTATTATTTTAGAAAAATACCAAAAATTAATCCAATGTTAATTTTTACATGATGAATAAAAAATTGAAGTAGTTTTTTTAAATTAAAGTTATTTGTTATGTAAAAAGTAATTTTAACATAACAAATGTATAATTTATTAAAATAATTTTTGATTAATATAACTTATGTTATAAAATGTCAAATATTGGTTTGTAATTTGAAGAAAATAATTTTTTGAAATTATATTCACTTATAAAATACATATTTTGTATAGATAAATGTTTCAAAAATTTCCAATTTATAACAATAATTTAATAAAATTCATGTTATTTATAAATATGGTATTTTGAATTATTGGCCCAAAAATCAACCATCTTATAATAAATCCAAAAATACATATTAAACTAATATTGAAGTTATAAATCTTAAAATGATATTTATGCTATAAAATTAAATTTACAGAATCATATAATGCCCAGATAAATTATTTATGTTGGAAAATAACTTTTTTTAATTATATTTTTCCTCATTTTAAATTTATATGAAACAAAAAATAAAGATATCAATGATAAATAAAAGTTATATCTTACTAAAATAATCATTTCCCTAGAATAACCTAAGTTTTACTTAATGAAATGTATAGAAAATAAAAATATAAATTATTAAAAATAAAAATAAATTATGTAAATTTTTATAAAGTAACCTTTAATTATATATTTTAAAATTCTGTTACTCATTTTAAAAACTACTAATTCATCAACTAGGTTTTAGTGGTCCAAACATATCCTGATTTTGATTTGGATTTTTTAATGTGACACAATAAATTAAAGATAATATTCATTTAATGGATCTAGTATCTCAGTTTTCTACATTCTACCACCATAAGTAAATTTTTTCCTCACAATTTTAATTTTTCTCTATTGAGTAATGTTAGAGAGGCTATTTTTAACATATTTTTTATTTTATAGATGACTTCTAATATAAAATATACCAAAATATAAAAATATATATCAACATACATATCCTTCCAAAAAGTCTATTTTTATAACCTAATCATATATTCTCATGTGTATACTATTCCAAAAAACTACAAAAGTCATCAAATCCATAACCCCAGTGAAATAAGATATTCTTCCAAAAAATCTATATTTAATGAAAAAATTGAATTAACCACTATATCATATGGTCAATAACTAGTAATTATATATCATAATAAAACAATTAGATAAACATCATTGAAAATAGCAGGGATCACATTTCCCAATAATCATTTCCAAGGCCACCAATATAATCTAACAAAATTTTCTTAAGATTAATAAACCCTTTACTACCTCAAAATAAATCTTATATTAATCATATGAGATATACATACCTCAATAATGATCTCTTCAAAAGTTATCCCAAGAAATATTTCCTTATTATAAAATCTATTTTTAATGTTACTATATCATTTTATAATATGTTTCATAACCTTTAAATAATAACTATTAAATAAAAATCCATATATGTTTCAAAAAACACTTTACCTTTTGGAATATTCCAAAAGTCTATCTATAAGTATCACTCAATAGTTATAATAACTATGATAATTTTAATTTATTTTCAATAATGGCATAAACCTCACAATCATAAATAAAACTAATAAAATAAAATTTTCCAGTATGTGAACCATTTATGTATACTCCCATATTAAGTAATAATACATGGTGTTTTTTATACATACCATTATCAAATTTATCCTTGTGGTCCTCTTTGAACTAAATAATAAAACCAAATTGGTTATCATAATATCAAAAATAATAAAATTATATGAATATGAAATCATAATCCTATTATCTCTTCTCTAATGACACCACAATTTAATTATATGATACTTTCATTTCAATTATTTAAATGTTATGTAATCCTATAAGTCTCTTTTTTCCTCGGTTAAATTATTTTGTGTTATCAATATATTATTATCCTTATCCCTTAAATTAATAATAGAGAAATCATATCATAGTTGTTAATAAATATAAATTAATTAATAAAATCATTTCCCTCAGGACGGTATAGTCAGGTCTGCAGAAAAGTTTGTTTATCATCCACCTATTAATAGTTGTGTTAAAACCCAAAATTCCCTCTCTTGTCTTATTAAACCTAGGACAAATATTTATAGATCTTTCATCTGCATGATAATATCTAAACTAATATGTATATTTAGTAAAAGCAATAAAATTATTATTTAAAAATCTACAGCAAGTGATCATATGACAAGTATTATCCCTTAAAAATTTCCATAGGTTTTTCACAAATATTATATAATCCTAATCATTAAAAATTATTAAAACTCAATATTATTCATACTATAGTGACCCAAAACATTGACATACATTACTTTATTATATATAACACAATTTCCATACAATACAATCCAAAATCTATTGGTCCTGTGTCTTTGGGTGAATACATACATAAATAAAACATCATTAAAAAATATATTTTTTAAAACTTAACATAGTGCTCCTAACTCCCATAAAACATCTAAAATTTAATAGTATTATCTAAGTAAAATATGTATGTAAATTATTAGATAAAAATCAGAAAAATGGAATAATGATGTAAATAAATAATAGAATGAGAGACAAGAGGCATAACATTGTATCATAATGAGAATGAGCATAAGTATAAAAATATGAAATAAGGTGATGAAGTCATAAGATAATGGGATCATAAAAATGTGGCAAAAATATAAAGCATAACATCATGAGGATTTGAAAAGTCTATCCGCAAAGAAAAAATAATATATGATACCCACCATTATAATAATTGTATTCTCTTGTAATCATTCCTCATAACATACTTTTCTTATGCTAACCACTCATAAACCATACATATTGTTCTTAGTTTGACCACTCATGCAATATACATGGAATTAGACGAGTCATTAATGTTACCCAACGTGTTAAAGAGATATAACAGACCAATCAATCACAAAATTGTTACCACCATCCTAATATGTATAGGAATATGTTTTCAACAAATATAAAAATCACCAAACATAAAGTATAAACTTGATAAACCCCATTAGGAGACAGTGTGTTTTATGGTCTTGTGATAAGAAATAACTGAAGGATATATCAAATATATTCTAAATAAAAGGAGGAAATAAAAAAATTTAACATTCATATTTGAAAAAGGTGAATTTCTATTCAATAATAATTTCTAATATATAAAATTCATGAGATGTATCGAGTCAATAAATAATGATATAAACAACATTGGTGAAATATTAAGAAATAATTAATGGATTTTTTCATAAGAAAATACCTTATTTGATTCCATAATACAATAATTTATCTATCATTGTACTCTATAAAATAATCCCCGGTTTTAGAAATTATTAATTGTGTAAAATAAATTTTTTGGTGTGATTCTTGACATGAGATTTGGAATAGGAAAGTTCCCTTAAATAAAGTGTACTTGAAAGTCAGAATTTTGAATGGAATTAAAAAATGTTGAACCCCGGAAATGAAAAGGATATTTAACTGGGTATATATATTTTGGAAATATTATGGAAAATAGTTACATTAAAATATTATTTCATAAAAGGTATAAAATATAATATAATGTGTAACCTTGAAGTCTTAATATAGGCACAGATAATTCCTTACATGTTTTAAACCCCCTTTATTAAAATATAAATAAAAAAAAGTAGATTTTTAAAAATAAATTAAGGTAGATATTATTTAAACATGAGTTAAAATGTAATGATGTATCCAATTAAAAATCAGAATAATTATAGGGAGAGAAAATATGGATAAGTATGGGATACTATTATTTGAATGGATGTCAATTTTTCCTAACATAGATTTATTTTAAACAAGGATTGAAACTCATAGGTAAATTATTTTATAAATAAAGGTGATATATCAAGATAAAATTTTTGTATAAAATATTAAATTAAATATTAAACTTAATAAGAAACCATATTACTGAAGAAAGATTTATTTATAAAATATAATTGTACTTTAGGGAAGAAAAAAATCATTTCACACATTAAGGAAGAGCATAGATGGAAGTGAAAATTATAATTTCAATACTAATTTTCAATATTATAGGTCATGAGGGTAGTATATACACCATAAAAGTAATTAATATTTCATAATATCAAATCATACCTCAAAAAACTATTATTGAGATGAAAACTTATGACATATGAAATATTAAAATAAAGACCCCTTAAAATAAAGAGAGATTAAAGTTGATGTTAAAATAGAATGAATTAATTAAATACATTAAATTAAATTTCTAATTGAAATTATAAATATAAATTTCAATAAATTATGTATATAACATAGAATGAATCTAAAAAAAGGAAACGTTGAGATGAAATAGTTACAAATTTAGTAATATTTATTCAAAATTCATTGCAATCGTGAAAATTAAATGTTTCTATAAATACCATGAATTAAATCATGGGGTATTAAAAAATAATTTTTTTTGGTATTATATAAACTCTACAAAAAATAAATTGGTGCATGACCTGTAAATATATCCCAATTAAGATAAATTGAAATGAAATCACATACCTTGTGACCTAAAGCATTTTCTATATCCACTTAACATTCTGAATAATTAAATTTATTACATTAGATATATACTAAAGAAACATATTTTTCTATATTAAATTTGATAACATCCATTTATTATAACATATTTATGTCTAAATTTAGGTAATATTGTCACTTTATATTGACCTTATTTTATTTGAACATTGTCATTGGTTGTTTTTGTTGATTTTTAGATATTTTAAGATGTTAATGGGCCTCTACACAGTTTGTTCATGGTCAACGAAAATCATATCAGTCATCCAAGAAAACATTTATCTTATTTTTTAGTTAAATAGGAGGGTACGTGGTTAGTGAAATATATTAAGACTATTTTTAAAACCACATAGTTTGATGTAGTATATCATACATGTTTGGAACATGTTTTGACCGAATGTGTGGCCAAACCATTTAAAATTAATTCCATTCAATGATTTTTATAATGTTTTTACAAATACCCCTCCCCCCATTGACACCAAATTCATCTTATTCAATTTTTACTACATCCTATGATCTTTAGATAATCTCTATAGTCGATTTGGTATCTAAAAACCATGATTCTTCATGGATATAAGTGATGGTTGATGTGTTTGATCTATTCAGATAACTATGGCCTCAATATGAGTGTAGTTTCTACATTATTACCTATCTCTCTCTTATAAAGTAGTGGATCCTCCTAAATTTTATAGAACTATATATTAATGTGATGAATTATGATTCAATAATTATACTTTCATTGATCATATAATTTCCTCTCTCCATGGTCATGGATTCTATGTTGGATGATCATTGATCTTAGGAACTGCGGTGTGTTGTTTCATAATGAAATATAAATTAATTAAGATATTTGATGTTGGTTTAATTTAAAAAGGATTTCTATTATATTTTTAAACATTTAATATAGGCTCTTAATTATGAATTTTAAATGGAATGGTCTATGTTTTAGGGATGAAATTTCATTATAAATGGATTTTTAAATAATTTGTGATTTTTGGAAAAATGGTCTTGATTTGAAATTTGTTATTTTAATCATGAATTTGATGCTAATTTTTCATATAAAAAGGCCTGATGTGCTTGATTATATGAAATTAAATAAAGTTTTTAAAACTAATTATTTTTTTATAAAACCCATTTTATTTAGTTTTTTGAAATGATATTTCATGTTTTGAAACATTATCAAGGGGTTGAATGAATTGATTGAATTAATATTTGATTATAGTATATGATATCAACAAAATTAATTAAATACCTCTAAGAACATCAGATCCTAGATACTAAGGTGGGAATAATTAATTTTTAGAATGTATTATCTCTACCTAGAAATGTATTGATGATGACAATGTTAATTGAACTATCGTGAGGGGAAGGGGTTTATTATTTTTGATTCACAATTATTCCAAAAAGGCATGGGGTTGATGGAGTGTCTGCACACCTAGATCCATATATTTACTAAAATATATTAGAAACCCTATAATAATCTAACTTCAGGTCTCTTAACCATTGTGTTATGATTTAAAATAATTAAACTTGATACTAATTGATTGAAATGGTTTATTGAAGATAGATTTGATAAAAATTATTATTCATGAATTTTTTTAAAAGATTATTTTATGTAACAAGTTTGATGGAAATTCATTTTGAGACCTGTATTTATAATAATTATTTAACTTTATTTAAATAAATATTTTATGTGAATCATGATAATATTTCAATTCTATTATTTATTTAATGTTTAGAAAAGTAATTTTATTTTTTATAGATTGATTTTGAAATGATTGCTGAAATAATACAAGGATTTTTTTTTTCACCACCTACCATTACCTTTATGTTTTTGAATATTTTCTTATTCCATATCTAGTAAAAGGGAATGAATCACTCAAAGGTGTTGGTGAACATGATTAAAAGGACCATTTGAGTTATTGGAGACTAGTGTAGCATGTGATCCACTTATTTCACAATGATTATGGATTATTTTCTTATTGTATATTCATGATAAATTTGGTGGAAAAACAATTTAAGGCTTCTATATCTCTTATCTTGTTAATTTTTCTTAGATGAGTGTTTGACATACTAATAGTTTATAGTTCTATATCTACTTCTATGACTTGATGTGTTATATTTGTAGAAAAATAATACCCCCTTGTTTGTTTTGATATCCATTCACTAGTCCCTAGACCGTGGTGATTGGGAATGACCTTCAGGACATTTCAAAAATATTTCGCGTACTACATATGTGGGTTATATGGTTGGTTTATGAAAATTGGTATCAAATGCATTCCTTCCTTTTTTGATGTTGGTTTGAAGTTTTAAATGTCATGGTAGATCAGAGAAAATATTATCTGAATATAAGGGGTATGTTATGAGATATTTTAGCTATATGTCATTATAACAAACCTTAATTTACCAATTGGCTATTGATAAAATGTTTCTTAATGATTTTTTTGATCTAATTATAGACACTTTCCAATATAATAAAAATGTTTTTTGTTCCCAAGGAATTCTAATTGATAGAGTTGACGGTGTCATATATCATGACTAAATTATTCATTGTTTTATGTTGATGATATATAGTAACATTCATATAATAAGACATTCCAGTAGATCTCAATGGAAATCATGTGATGTACCTTGTAAAGAAAACCCCTAGTTGATCAAAACGATTTATAGTTTGTCATGTGTAGGTTCCAAGATCTAGTCCATGTATCTACTCTTATTCCCATTAACGTTGAAGATGTTATACAATGTAGGAATGATTGTATTGATTTTCCCTGTAATTTCATTTTCGAAAGACACCATTATTCCAGGTTACCAATATTCCTCGTGAGGTAGAGTATTAGTTGAGAAAGGTTGAACAACTCTTGGAGTTTCTGGATATAACAAATTTAGTTAAGGTAAAATGTGTCATCATTAAACAAGAATGACCTAACAGAGAATGGTGGGATTTAATAGTTATAGAAAGGAAGAATGTGTTCATGGAATGAAAATACATTAGGGAACATTTGTCCAAGAAGTTCAATTTTGTATCGATGGTATAAAATATTTTTATAGAGTTCATTAAAAACCAAAAAGATGATTAGATAGTTTCCCAGTATGCCTTCCATTATTCTGGTCATATTAATTTCTAACTTGTGGTGGTATCGAATAAGATGTTAAAATCTCATACGTCTATTATTGTACATTGGAAATATATCAGATATCATGTTTTCCTACTAAATCTCACCTCATTTGTTGATGTTCAAGATATAAAATTGATGGTGTAACTTATCTTGTCTGGTATGTTAGGTTTTATATTAGCTCTTCATAATCTCAGTGGAATCATGAGTGGTCCCTTTAAAGGGAATAAAAATAATGATGATTCTCATACTGTAAAACATAGTAGATAATAATTTAATTTTTTTTAAAATAATATACGGTATCTTGTAGGTGACTACTAACTTGTTTCTATTTTTGAAAATTAGGTCACTCAATGTATTCATGAATGAAGAAACCAAATATTTGTATCTCTTTTAGATTATCAAGTAACTTTTATATATTTTTTCATATTATTACCACTCCTTATAGGGATATAGTATCCACATTACACTAAGTATCTATTAAACATTTTGATACTTCATTAACTAAGGTGTTCTAGTGACATGTTTTTAGAGTAAATCTTCTCTATGTGGTGGATGAGTCTCTAGGGAATGATAATGTGGTTCTTGTGACTATGAGAGGTACCATGACCATCGATTGTGTTATGGTGGATACTTTATTTGATGATGTTTCGTATCATTATATCATATCTTTCCATGTATTAGAATTATTTAATCATTATATAGAACTCATTCCTTACATGATAAATATTACTAAACCTCATGGAACAATGAGAGAATTGGGTCCTTGATTCCCCTATTTTGAGTTTCTTTATTATAATTTGAGCATCTTTGATACCTTTTAGTTCTAGATATTAATCCTTTATATGTCATTATTTTTCTCTATTGAATGATTACACAAAAATATTGTAATGAATTATATCTTCGATAGATATCATTCACTACCCCTTATGGGTTGTGTAGTTTTTTTAAGAAGAATGGGACCCATGGTAAATTCAAAACATACCTCTTCTTCTAGCGTTGGGTAGGTAGATATGCATGATTTAATTTGAAGTGGACTAGGATTATTCATGTGGTGAATTTACTCCAATATAAGATGAGTTTCTCGATATATTTACATATGAATTTTTTAGTTTTCCAACTATGAGGGAGGTGGAGTTTTTTTGATGATTTTATACCTCGTAGCTGAACAATTTATATTCCATATTATCATGTTGATCTAGCTAATCTAAAGGATATAAATACCCAATTATAAGATATTATATATAAAAGATTCATCTAACCTTATGAGTTTCCTTGGTTAGAAATTGTGATTTTGGATAAGAAGGATAATGATACCATTCAACTTTATATTGAATACTAAAATCTCAATCAGGTCATTGTCAAGAAGAAGTATTTTTTTATGTTGATGGCTTGGTTGATCTACCAAAAGTGGAGAAGTGATTATCAAAGATTGGTCATTGGTATTGTCCCCAAAATCTTAGGATCAAGGAGTCTGATAACCCTAATACCACTTTATTGGATTACGTATGGAAACTATGAGTACCTTGTTAATCATTTTGGTTTTACCAATGCTATAGATATTTTTATTTCCATGATGGAGAGTATATTTCATTAGTCCCTCAATTATTTTGATGATGAGTTTATGGATGAAATCATGGTTTATAATAAAACTGATGTGGATCATGTGTGTCACATGAAATAAATTATGTACATCATGAAAAATCATGAGCATTATGCCAAGATTTTCAAATTGAATTTATAGATTATAAAAGTAAGGTTCATGGGTTATTTGGTTTTGAAACAGTGTATGATGGTCAATTTTGATAAGGTGAAATATATTATGACTTGGGAGGAACCATGGAATGTCACCGAGATTTAGATCTTCTTTGGATTGGCTGTGTATTATCATTATTTTGTGAAGGATTTCACAAAGTTTGATTATACATTTGTAACACCCTGAGATTTTATGAAAAATATTATTTTTAATATCATTAATGTCTTGTATTGTATGCTACACCAAAAGAAGCTTGCACAACATTCATCCTTGAATTTCCTTGCATTACACGCAATCACGACCTTCCTTGACAGCGTGTTTAGTATGAAATACTGAGTTTCACTAAACAACGATATGCTATTAAAATATTATAAAAACTAGCCATTATGAATAGTAATAACCCCCTTTTAAAATTTTAGAAATTTTATCTCTCAAAATGGACTTCATTATTGTATTCGGAGTATCGAATTTAGCCTAAGGTAAAATTTTGGTACTTTTCGGATAACTTTCATATTCTGATGAATCGTGAAAATTACTAAATTTTAATTAAAAACAACTTTTTTAATCAAAATAATTAATAGTGATAAATTATTAATTTTAGTGGTTTTAAAGTATATTTAGAATATATTTATACAATTTAATACAATGTTGTTCATTGGATGTAATTTCACATTTAAACCAGACATAAACAAGTGTCAATCTTTTGATAGTTCTTATCTCTTCAGAACACGCTATTTGTTTTGACGATGGGAATTAATTTTTAAATGAATTAACGCAACTGATATGTTTTGAATTTCGTAAAATAGACATCATTTTTGAGTTCATAATATCAAATATAGATTAGGCCTAATTTTTGGTATTTTTCTGGAAACATTCAATTTTTGATGAATAGTGAAACCACTAAGTGGTAGTTAAAAAAACTGAATTTTTCATAAAACTTAATTTTACCACTTCTGTGAGTGGACTTTCGAAAATCCAAGAGACACGTTTAATATCAAGGACTAAAATATTGTTCAATTAGATGAAAATAATTTTTGGTGAATAGTAACTTTTTGCTTTTTTTACCACAGTTAAAAGTAAATAGGGTAATTAAGGGTAAAAATGATATTATTGTTACCCTAACACATGTCATAATTCTATTGGACAAGTGTAATTAGACCAAAAACAAACTTAGAAATAAAATATGACCATTTAGCCCCACTTGGATTAGATTAGGACATTTATTATTAATTTATTTAAAGAAGGGTTAAAATAGTTAAAATCAATGTTTAATAACTAAATCATTTTTAATATAGGGTTATACATAAGATCAATTCTACTATAAATATTCATTATAAAGCTAAAAATATTTCATACATAATGATATTTTATTTGTAATTTTTAGACTTTAAATAATTTAATTTATTTATGACACAAAGATGATTCAGTAATTATCTTATTAATGAAATATTGACATAATTGTTGTTATAAATACCCAAATAAATATATTTTGAGACTTTTTATGAATTAAAATAATTTTATAGAATAATATAACATGTTAGTATTGATTTAATTAAATTTTTTCGAACTAATAATTCTTTTATTATTTTCACAAAAATCAATTACTAAATAGTGTCAAAATAGACATAAAATAGTTTTAAAAACAAATATTATATTATTAATTGTTATTTTATTCCTAAAAATCTAATGTTAGGCCAAATTACTTATATAAGGTTATATATATTAATAATAAACAACTTGGGGTTCTTTTGGCTCCTTATAGTAAGTTTATTAACCTTATAGTATAAGAACACAAGAAGACACGGTAAAAGTAAAATTATTTTACTTAATGTTAAATCTAAATGATAAGGTTATAATAGGCACCTAAACTTGTCTAAATTCTATTGGATGAGAGGATTTCGACACATACCCACCTTATCTTCGAAATTAATCAATTTGGATCTATTTAAAACCGAATTTGGATTTATAATAAAATAATATTTTTAGTTATTCCAAAGGTGCCTCTCTCCTCCCTTATAAAAGGGCACCTCCTCCATCTCTTCCTCACACCACATTGAGCCTTCAAGCTCGGACAACCCCTGCCAAAGTCCCTTCTCCACTTCCCTAGAAACATCCTATAGGTTCTGGTCTTCCTCAAAGACCAATTTTAGTGCCCTAAAAGGAGATCTCAAAGAGGCGCTTCAAAGAAGAGGTAATGTCCGTTACCGATTCTTTCATCTTTATTTCTTATTCCACTTCTTCTTATTAGATTGTTTCATTATGAAGTAATAACATCAGTATCACTTATATACTGATATGTTATTATAATTATGAAACAACCTTATTTCACCATCTATCCATCCTACGGAAAACGAAATCATCGCGCGTGCGTACGTACGGAATACCGTCTCCACGCCGTGGTGTAATCTATTTTCCACCACCACCTTAGTTGGATGGGTATAATGGTGTAAATAATGACTATATATGACTATTATAAAGTGATATTGTTTCTGAAATAGTTTACATACACTCCAATACAATTCCACGATCATGAGAATGATATCATCGCTCGTGCGTACGTACGGACTACCGTCTCCACGACGCGATGAGATTCATTCTCCACATTAACCATTAATGAATGATTATAAAGTATATATATAATAAGTAATCATGAAATATATTACATAATAATGATACTGTATTTATGTGTATATATATGTATGTCGTCTACTTAATTCCATTCAACTCAATAAGGAAACGAAAACATCGTTCATGCGTACGTACAGTCTACCGTCTCCATAAACGGTGTATTTCATTCCATTTAATGATCTATTATATATATATATATATTCTGAATATATATTATAAATAAATCATGTTTTATATTCTGGAATTAAGTAATAATGATCTAAGTAATCATATGAATAATTACAAGTCAAAACACGGACGACAAATGAAACGATTTTACCCAAAACACCCTTTAACATGGAATTTAAAAAAGAACGGGTAATATAAAGCCATAAGTGAACAATATATGTTATCATAACAATGAGTATGATTCTGGAATAAGTCAATGACATTATTTAAATCAATATATAGGAGGTTCGGACACATACAAAGCAAATCGGACCTAAGGTAGGGGAAATATCACAATCTCATTTTTATCCGAGATTGTTTATACTTTGGTATTTACTGGGGTGTATTTTATCATACAAATCCATGTTTCCTCAATATGTAATATTATTTCCATCCACCTACAATTGTTTAAATCCAATTTTACCCTTCGGTGAGTTTTTAGTAATGGATATGAAAGGAATCTCTTGTCGTTTTTCATACGAGGTACTTTTTGACTTTTCTGACAAAAGTACGAAGATTGTTTTTTAACTTATACGACATGAATGGATTTTTAAAACATTATTTCCAAGAAGCTTCCTTTACACGTTTTCATGTTTATTTTTAATCAACTTCTTTTACTTTAAAATTGTATGCCATGTTAAGAAAGAAAAAATGTTTTTGAAGTAGAAATGATATTTTCTTCAAGAATGGAGTTCAAGTGTTTTATCAAAATTATTTTCCATATAAGATAATAAAGGGTTCTGTTTCTATACCTATTATTACATAGATTTGATTTTTTTGTGATGGAAATATTTTTTTTATGAATTCTTTTATCTTATATGAATTGTTTTATGATGTCACGATGTTTAATGATTCCCATTTTTATTACATGGGTTATGTTATGATGTATGGTTTATGATTTTGTGGCATACATACGAATGGTATCATTATGAGATGGGTGGGACCTATATCTCCCTCCAATATATTGGGTAAAAATTTCATATCTCATGAGATAGACATGGCTGGAACGGTAGGTTATACCAGTTCAGTGAAACAGGACTGAAACGAGGAGTGAACATGGATCAGAAATGGACTTTTTCCACTAAGATAGTCTTGGCAATGAGTCTTGGCTAATAAGAAATGATTCTCTATGATTATTTGTGTATGCCACAAAGTTTCATGTTTTATGTTATGATTATTGGGATTACATTTCACTACTATGATTTATCCCATGTTATGATATTATGATCTCTTTTGCATGTTAAGATTTCCAAAATGTTATGTTCTTATGAATATGATGTGATTGATATTCTTTTGTTTACCCTTTCTGAGCATTTGAGCTCACCCTTTTATGTTTTCTTTTCCCCAGGATATAAAGAAAGGTCTTAGATAAAAAAAATAAGATCTTTATGGGATATGTTGAAGATCGTTCACCACGATTAGAAGATTATATTCCGAGTTTCCAAATACACTAAACTATTACGTTCCTTGTGTGTGTGTTTTTGTTATGTATTAAGTATTACTAAAATGTAATGTAATGTCCATGTACGTTAAGCTTCTGGTCTCTACAGTTGGTATCAGAGGAAAGGTTTAGTCAACCTTTGGAAACTAGGATGAAAAAACGTTAGTGAGATCTCTAGAGATATTTCTAAGGTATGTCTAGGGATGTCCCTAAGGATAAGTATACGTATAGGATATAGTCCTAGAAATTTGGTTACGATCTTAGAATTTAACCTAAGATGTTAGATATTGAAGTTACTACCCCTTTATTATGATTTTTTCCTCTCACACTATTCTTTTTTGGGTTTTAGAAAATGGCTAGAAACAAGATGATTCACGATAATGGAGGATATGATGGATAATGGAATGATATTATTCATGAGTAACCCAATGAAATGGGATTTATAAGTCCAAACATTATTATTATGTCGAATCAGCAATCTCATAATATGATAAATAAAGTAAAATTTGGTAAGTTTCCGGACTCGGCTAATAAGAGAAAGATGGAGTTTCATGATGATCATAGAGGAAAGAAAGTTCAATTTCCCCTATTTAAATAATGTGGGAAGAGGCATCAAGGAGAATGTTTCAAAGGAACTGGAAGATGCTTTGGGTGTGGAAAATAAGGACACAAATCCAGTAAGTGCAAAAGAAAAGGTTATGTTAACACCATAGATGAGGATAATGGTATTGCTACGACATCAACAATGGTTAAATGTTGAAAATATGGAATGTACGGGCATTATGCAAACCAATGCCCTAAGGAAATTTCTCGTGAAGAGAATCAGTATGGTCGTATGGGTAGTATTTATGTTGATGATGATGAAGAGACTATAAATGATATGTGAGATGAAAGAATTCTTGAATCTCGGTCAATGGTTTAAGAACGTAGTGGAATAATTACTTGTTTATCATGTGTAATGTTGTATAAGTAATCTCATGGTACTATGGAATAAAGAGACATCTAAGGATTGTTACACTGTTGACTTTCCTTGAGTTATGAATGTGTATGATTAATGGTACCAGTATCCATGAAAGGTTATTCAGATATTTTTGGAATGTAGATGATATGCGCATAATGAAGGGATAAGGAGAAAATTAAATGTTTGATAGTATTCATGAGCTCATGACTGATATAAGGATAAGGTTATGTAATGGATTGAGTATATAATTTTTTTTGGATTTTGGTATGTGGAAAGTGTTAACTTTTAACATCATTCATTTTTTCACTAAGGTTTAATGGGTATTCAAGAGAACACATGATTAAGGCCTTTGAATGTTTGGAATGTGACCAACAAGACATATCTTATGATATATGGGGATCAATGATGGTATTAAATCTCTGGTAATCTTTTTCACTATATTATGAGATTGGACTGCAGTATTATGGATAAGCCTAAAGATTGGAATGGACTATGTTGGACATAAGTTAGTATTGTTTAAGGATAAAAGTTTTTTAGATATTATTGATGGGATTTTATAGTAATATAGTTTTAGAAAAAGGACAACCTACAGGATGGGCGACAGCCCATCGCGTCGGACAAGGCCGTGGGAATCGAACCCACAACCGAAGTGCAACTGGCCTTTATCACCTACCAATGGCCTACATGAAGTCCCTGTTTAGTAGAAACTAGTTTTATTATATTAATCAATATGATAAATGAAGTATAAGTCCATTTTAGGAACCATATATGATAAATATCACTATAGATGGACTTATGTATGTTTTGATAACTTTTCTAACCTTATTTTCGAGACAGATGGAATGACCCATCATTCTATCACATGATCTGCTAACACATCATGAATGCTAAATTCAACTTCATTTCTTTAAGAGATAAAGTGTAAATTGTCCAAAGAACGACCAACGGTGATACAATACCGAAATCACAAAAGTATTTCTTCTAATTCCAATTTCATCAACTTTAGGGAAACGATCTTGAAAACCAAAAATGTTGTCCAAGTGCTATTATATCTGATGAATCAGATGGTACCTTAGATCATCACAAATTTATGGATTTGTGATTATTGTCTTTTCCATAGACATGTTCTCTACCACTCTCCATCAGAAAATGATGGTTAGATTTCTCTTCCATATCCATATTTTCACCTATGTGGAAACCCAGTGATTAGTTTAGTTGGGTAACAGTTACGTTTCATACTTTTGTTTTTAAAGATTGGTTTTGGTATTCCTTTTTACGATGTGGGTTTCTATCAAAGAAACATTCGAGTAGTAAACCATTTATAACCCTGATGAATTTCGAGGGAGAAATTCTTTTTAAGGGGGGTAGAATGTAACACCTCGAGATTTTATGAAAAATATTCTTTTCAATTTCATTAATGTCTTGTGTTTTATGCTACACCAAAAGAAGCTTACACAACCCACATCCTTGACTTTCCTTGCATTACACGCAATCACGACCTTCCTCGATAGCGTGTGTAGTAAGAAATACCGAGTTTCACTAAACAACGATATGCTATTAAAATATTATTAAAACTAGCCGTTATGAATAGTAATAACCACCTTTTAAAATTTTAGAAATTTTATCTCTCTAAATGGACTTCATTTTTGGATTCGGAGTATCGAATTTAGCCTAAGGTAAAATTTTGGTACTTTTTGGATAACTTTCATATTCTTGATTAATAGTGAAAATTACTAAATTTTAATTAAAAACAACTTTTTTAATCAAAATAATTAATAGTGACAAATTATTAATTTGAGTGGTCTTAAAGTATATTTAGAATATATTTATACAATTTAATAAAATGTTGTTCATTGGACGTAATTTCACATTTAAACCAGACATAAACAATTGTCAATCTTTTGATAGTTATTATCTCTTAAGAACACGCTATTTGTTTTGATGACGAGAATTAATTTTTAAATGAATTAATGCAACTGATATGTTTTGAATTTGGTAAAATAGACATCATTTTTGAGTTCATAATATCAAATATTGCTTAGGCCTAATTTTTGGTATTTTTCTGGAAACTTTCAATTTTTGATAAATAATGAAACCACTAAGTTGTAGTTAAAAAAACTGAATTTTTCATAAAAAATAATTTTACTGCTTCTATGAGTGGAATTTCGAAAATCCGAGAGACACGGTTAATATCAAGGACTAAAATGTTGTTCAATGAGATGGAAATAATTTTTGGTGAATAGTATCTTTTTTCTTTTTTTTACCGTGGTTAAAAGTAAATAGGGTAATTAAGGGTAAAAATGATATTATTATTACCCTAACACATGTCCTAATTCTATTGGAAAAGTGTAATTCGACCAAAAACAAACTTCTAAATAAAATATGACCATTTAGGCCCACTTGGATTAGATTAGGACATTTATTATTAATTTATTTAAAGAAGGGTTAAAATAGTTAAAATCAAAGTTTAATAACTAAATCATTTTTAATATAGGGTGATACATAAGATCAATTCGACTATAAATACTCATTATAAATCTCAAAATATTTCCTACATAATGATATTTTATTTGTAATTTTTATACTTTAAATAATTTAATTTATTTATGACACAATGATGATGCAGTAATTATCTTATTAATGAAATATTGACATAATTGATGTTATAAATACCCAAATAAATATAATTTGAGACTTTTTATGAATTCCACTAATTTTATAGATTAATATGACATGTTAGTATGGATTTAAATAACTTTTTTAGAACTAATAATTCTGTTATGAATTTCACAAAAATCAATTACTAAATAGTGTCAAAATTGACAAAAAATAGTTTTTAAAACAAATATTATATTATTAATTGTTATTTTATTCCTAAAAATATAATGTTCGGCCAAATGACTTAGATAAGGTTATATATATTAATAATAAACAACTTGGGGTTCGTTTGGCTGCTTATAGTATGTTTATTAACCTTATAGTATAAGAACTCAAGAAGACACAGTAAAATTAAGATTATTTTACTTAATGTTAAATCTAAATGATAAGGTTAAAATAGGAACCTAAACTTGTATAAATCCTATTGGATGAGAGGTTTTAGACCCATCCCCACCTTATCTTTGAAATGAATCAATTTGGAGCTATTTAAAACCGAATTTGGATTTATAATAAAATAATATTTCTAGTTATTCCAAAGGTGCCCCTCTCCTCCCTTATAAAAGGGCACCACCTCCCTCTCTTCCTCACACCACATTGAGCCTTCAATCTCGGCCAACCCCTGCCAAATTCCCTTCTCCACTTCCCTAGAAATATCCTAGAAGTTCTAGGTTCCTCAAATACTTATTTTAGTTCCCTAAAAGGAGATCTCAAATAGGCGCTTCAAAGAGGAGGTAATGTCCGTTAACGATTCTTTCATCTTTATTTCTTCTTCCACTTATTATTCTTAGGTTGTTCCATTATTAAGTAATAACATCAGTATCACTTATATACTGATATGTTATTATAATTATGAAACAACCTTATTTCACCATCTATCCATCCTACGGGAAATGAAATCGTCGCGCGTGCGTACGTACGGAATACCGTCTCCACGCCGTGGTGTAATCTATTTTCCACCACCACCTTACTTGGATGGGTATAATGGTGTAAATAATGACTATATATGACTATTATAAAGTGATATTGATTCTGAAATAGTATACATACACTCCAATACAATTCCACGATCATGAGAACGATATCATCGCTCATGCGTACGTACGGACTACCGTCTCCACGACGCGATGAGATTCATTCTCCACATTAACCATTCATGAATGATTATAAAGTATATATATAATAAGTAATCATGAAATATATTACATAATAATGATACTGGATTTATGTTTATATATATGTATGTCTTCTACTTAATTCCATTCAACTCAATAAGGAAACGAAAACAGTGTTCTTGCGTACGTACGGTCTACCGTCTCCATAAACAGTGTATTTCGTTCCATTTACTGATCTATTATATATATATATTCTGAATATATATTATATATAAATCATGTTTTATATTTTGGAATTATGTAATCATGATATAAGTAATCATATAAATAATTACAAGTCAAAACACGGACGACAAATGAAACGATTTTACCCAAAATGCTCTTTAACATGGAATTTACAAAAGAACGGGTAATATAAAGCCATAAGTGAACCATATATGATATCATAACAATGATTATGATTCTGGAATAAGTCAATGACATTATTTAAATCATTATACAGGAGGTTCGGACACATACGAAGCAAATCGGACCTAAGGTAAGGGAAATATCACAATCTCATTTTTATCCGTGATTGTTTATACTTTGGTATTTACTGGGGTGTATTTTATCATCCAAATCCATGTTTCCTCAATATGTAATAATATTTCCATCCACCTAAAATTTTATAAATCCAATTTTACCCTTCGGTGAGTTTTTATTAATGGATATGAAAGGAATATTTTGTCATTTTTCATACGAGGTACTTTTTGACTTTTCCGAAAAAAGTATGAAGAATGTTTTTTTAACTTATACGGCATGAATGGATTTTTAAAAAAATATTTCCAAGAAGCTTCCTTTACAAGTTTTCATGTTTATTTTTAATCAACTTCTTTTAGTTTAAAATTGTATGACATGTAAAGAAACAAAAAAAAATTTTGAAGTAGAAAGGATATTTTCCTCAAGAATGGAGTTCAAGTGTTTTATCAAAATTATTTTCCATCTAAGATAATAAAGGGTTATGTTTCTATCTCTATTATTACAAGGATTTGATTATGTTGTTATGGAAATATTTTTTTATGAATTATTATATCTTATATGAATTGTTTTATGGTGTCACGATGTTTAAAGATTCCCATTTTATTACATGGGTTATGTTATGATGTATGGTTTATGATTTTGTGGCACACATAAGAATGGTATCATTATGAGATGGGTGGGACCTATATCTCCCTCCAATGCATTGGGTAAAGATGTTATATCTCATGAGATGGACATGTCTGGAACGGTAGGTTATACCGGTTCAGTGAAATAGGACTGAAATGAGGAGTGAACTCGGTTTAGAAATGGACTTTGTCCACTAATATAGTCTTGGCAATGAGTCTTGGCTAATTAGAAATGATTCTCTATGATTATGTGTGTATGTCACAAAGTTTCATGTTATAAGTTATTATTATTGGGATTACATTTCACTAATATGATTTATCTCATGTTATGATATTATGATCTCTTTTGCAGGTTAAGATTTCCAAAATGTTATGTTCTTATGAATATGATGTGATTGATATTCTTTTGTTTACCCTTACTGAGCATTTGAGCTCACCCTTTTATGTTTTCTTTTCCCCAGGATATAAAGAAAGGTCTTAGGTAAAAAAAAATAAGATCTTTATGGGAGATGTTGATGATCTTTCACCACGATTAGAAGATTATATTCCGAGTTTCCAATGACACTAAACTATTACGATCCTTGTGTGTGTGTTTTTTTATGTATCAAGTATTCCGCAAAAGTAATGTAATGTCCATGTACGTTAAGCTTTGGATCTCTACACATTGATCATTATTTCTAATAATGAAGTAAATATTATATGTGATTTCAAATTTCATGTTTCATATGATGAGTTTAAGCACAATATCAATTATTATTCTATGTTGACTCTTCCAGAACCCTCTTAAGGATATGTGGTATTTCCTCATTCATCGAGTTTATCTTTAGGTTGAATTATTTTTTAGGGTTATCATATAGTGAAATATGGTTCTCATAATCTATGACTTAATAAGAATGTTTATCCCAAAATATATCTCAAACATCTTGTTGTGATGTACAGTCTAATTATTTGGTGAAATAAACTATTTTGAAATAGTATACCAAATAAATTGATTTATAAATATTAATTTATATTTTCAAAAAAAAAAATTAACCTTCAATAGAGGTAAGGGGTGGAGTACCTGTATTTTCTTGAAATTTACATTACCTATAACCCTTATATGTGAAATGTTATCACTAATGATATAAGATGGAAGATTTCGTCCCATCCAATGAAAAAAGCATATGATGAGGGACATTTTTTGGCTCCCTTTTCTCGTATTCAATTGAGAGTTCATAAGTATGAGACTGAGGTTGTTTTTATGAGGGTTTATTTAAAAACTGTACTTCATGAGATGATTCTCTAAGAATATTCACTTCATGATCCGTTCGGAGGAATTGGAGATTATTTTAATGGTTGGGAGACCATCAATGAATGACCTATAACTTCAGAGGCTATCCTTTAATTTATGAACTAGTTTTTTGTTTTGTTACCTATGAGGAAGGTTGAAATGGGAGATAGTCATAACTCTCAGTGGGTTGTACACCCTTTAACCTGGAGGATGTTTTATGATGTGATGTGACATTTCTTCTATGATGGTATAAAATGAGGAATTTTATATTTATATTATCATTATTATACTTCACATAATATTAATACAAAACATAATATTTCATTAGGACTGTTTCAGGCTCTTTCTATGTCTGCATGGATATAGGAAAGGATATCAATGAAATTTGTGGATGAGTTTCTGCATACAACTCAAGGATAGAATAGAATTTGGGTAGTGGTTCACCAATTGGCCCAATCAGCTCATTTTATTCCCCTTTTTATAAAAAAATTGAGGACATACAAAATTTTCATGTGTAGAATATCATATGATTATATAAAGTTATTTTTTCCTATATTTTCATATAGGCCCTTGATTGAGTTATTTTTTATAGTGTCTTCTAGGTGTTTATGGAATCCCAGGTAATAATGACAACAACATACTACCCTCATATATATAGTCTGACAGAACTAGGTACACGTATTCTAGAGAACATGCTCAGAGGTTATGTCTATAACATTGGATGATCATGAGAGTTCAACTAGAGACTAGATTAGTTTCCCTATAACAATAGCTTCTATTCATCCATTAAGATGTCACCCTATGATGAATTTTATGGACAACCCTGAAAATCCTTGTTCTGATGGTTGTATATTGATGAATATTCCCTAGTTACACCAATTTAATTCCATTATATAACAATATATATTCATTTGATTAATCAATGAATAGTAAAAACACAAATCGTGTATAAATATTATGATTATTTTCATCAATACCCTTTATAGTTCTTTGTACAGGACTAGGTTTTTTTGGAGTATCACCTTGTTTGGGACATTAGGTTATAAGAAGAAAGGGTTGGTTGGAAGCAATATATACATATGTGACCATTTTAAGCTATTGAGAGGATGGTAAAGGTTTCATGATTATTTTATTTTCCTATGCATATGAAATTAATCCACACTAATATTCACATGTCATGCCTCATGATGTATCATTCAAACACATCTAAAATCTTATGATGGGATTCCCTTTATGTGGTACCCATTATGACTACGACTGAGCAACCGGTTTTTATAATCAATTCTCATATAAACTTTTTTCATTGAAATTTTATACCCTTAGAAAATTTTCTATGGAGGTAAGGTATATATTTTAATAAAACATGGGAGCATGGGTCCATAATGAGAGAGCAGCATCCTCACCACTTTACAATATAGTGTTTTTTATATGATTTATAGGGGAAGAAATCATTTGAGATGGGAAGAATTAAAACATCATTAAACCCACATTCTATTAATCTTATCCCAATTTTTATTTTCATTGGTTGAGACCTTTTAGTGTTTATATTGGGATAATTTTATGTATTTTAGAAGTTTATGGTCCTATACATGGTTGTTACATGGTTAGGGAATATTGTATTGGTGATCCTAGGAAACCATGTGCCTTATTTTGGAGTTCCGTTGGATAGTGCATTGTTTGGCACATGGTTAGTTAAAATGATGAGGACTAACATTTAAACAATGTGGTTTGGGTATGTATAGTATTCATGGTTATGGAATATTTTTTCAATCCGTGTCGTTAAACACTGAATCCCTCTCCTGTATCATCGGAGGGAAATCTTGGTTGGCGCATGGTTTGAAAAACCATACGACCAAACCATTTGATGAGAATTTGTTTCTTCAATCATCATAATTTAATTATTCATACCCCCTGTTTTAACTCTAAAATATTTTAATTCAATCCAAACTCAATCCTTGGGTCCTTGGAGGATTTTTAGAGGTGTTGTTCTCTCTCCCAACAATGACTCATCATATATTAAAGTGTTTTTTCAGTTTATTTTATCTCTTCTAGTATTTTTGATCTCAATATTATTTTGGATTCACATCTCATAACCTCTATACCTCTTCACGATAGGTGTATCCTAATGTATTTTGTGGATTTATATCTTCAATTGATGAATTTTTCTATAATTCTCCTTTTATAAATCCCTCCCTTTCTTCTCCTCCTCTAAGTTGTGGATGTCATGTTAGGTGATCATTGATCACATTAATTGATGTGGGTGTTTTAATTAGTAAATATCAATTAATTTAATCCTTTTATGATTGTTTAATTTAAATTTGTTTTCAAAATTATATCCAAATATTAAATTGATTATCTTGATAAATTATTTAAAAATTAATAGTGTGTCTTTTATGATGAAATTACATTAGAAATTGATTTTTAAATAATGTGTTATTTCCAAAAATATGATCTTGAGTAAAAATGTATAATTTGAATAATTAATTTGATAAGGAAATTTGAGGGGAAAAGGGATAAAATGTTTGACAATTTAAATGAAATGATTTGACTTGAAAGGAAGGAGTAATTGAAAAAAAAAATTAATGTTGTTTTTTTGAAATGATATAGTATGATTTGAAGTTGAGTTTGGTTATGAATAAATTTATTGATTGAATAACTAATTATATTGATTTATATTCTCATGTTTGATCAATAGATTGAAGAACTTGGGTTCCTAGATAGTTAGTAGAAAAAATATATATGCATGTGTTAGATATAACTAGAAATAGATTGACGATGATGACACTAACTGATCTATCTTGAGGGTATATATTTTATTCTTTGAAATTCGATCCTATCCCCCTAGGATTGAGATATCAGTTATAGGTTTACACCAATATACATATATTTATTGATATGTGTGAGAATCAATATATTAATCTAACCTCAGGTCTCATAACCATCGATCTATGATTGAAAATGATTATACATTCCAATTAATGATTGAAATGATTTACTCATGATTTTTTTAATAGAAATGGTTATCAATTATTTTTTTTTGAAAAAGTTGATTTTGTATACATCTTTTGATGGAATATAGCTTTTAAACTAATATTGATAAAAAATATTTTTTTTTCAAATCATGTTTATATATGGATTGTGAAAATATTTCCCTGCTATATATTATTTAAAATATGGAAAATTTGGTTAATTTTTTATAGATTACTTATGAAATACATTAATATATCCTATAGGAATGTATTTCTCAGAATGTAACATTTTCTTCGAGAATTTTTAAATTAACTTAGTTCATGTCTCTTGAATTTGGGGATACCACATAGGGGAGGTGAGTGGACATGATTAATAAGACCTTGGTATTTTGTAGTGACTAGTGGAGCTTATTATCCACTTTTAACATAAAGATTATGGATTATTGACTTTATGGTTTAACATGTTGACTTTTTTTGAAAAATAATTTTATACATATACCTTCCTTTATGTGGTACATTTTTTCTTATGGAGTGTTTGGTATAATTATTATTTTCCAATTCATATGTGTTTCTTTATCTTAATGTTTTATCTTTGTGGTGAAATCATTCCTTTTTGTTTTTATTCTTAGGTTTTTTGTGAGCCCATAGGGATTGAAAATTCTATTTGGGCCATATTTGAAGATATTTAGTTAAAAATTAAGAGGGTTATTCTGGTTTTTATGTAACATAAGATATCTTTTGGTATGTATTTTTAATATAGTTTTCACTTACTTTGGAAAAATGATGTCTTTTGTTGAAATTTTTTTAAACTTTTTTGGCTTGTTGATCATGTAAAAGGGTTTATAAAATAATTTCATGACCTCCAAATTTGTATTGACTTAGGTCCTTTATTATTCAATTAAGGAAATACTTATACAGTTTCAATGTTTATCCAAATAAATTTACAAATTAAGAAATAAAAATTGATAATTCTATAAAAGGCGGTTAATGTTATTATAATCATTTATTGATAATCACAAAAATTGAAAACATAATATTATTTTTTGAGAATATTAATTATGTGATAGATATAAAATTATTTAATTAAATAACACTTTTAGACCTACCATTTGCGGTGGAAATGGAAAATTCAATTTTTTGTTCATGGTAGCGGTAGTCCGTGAACATAGATGATAATTTTTTCCTTTTTCATAATTATTTTTGAAGATACTATAAATAAATATTAAATTATTATAATAAAATTACATCATAGTAACATTTTAGTGTAATCATACCCTTAGAGATCTATGGGATTTGATGGGAGTATAAAATGAAAATAATTTAGAAGAGTTTTGTTGAGAGTATTAATATTCCCTTCAAATTTATCACTTGGAAACTTCTTAAGTGTCTTTAGATTTTCATTTTTTATGAGAGAGCACATTAAAAGTAATGGGAAGGGTTTTTGTAGACACTAGGGTAGATTTTCAGTTGAGACAGTACCTTGTTATGGGAGGTTAAATGGTGAGGATGTGGTATCATTCTAATAGTTTAGAAAAGGGATCTTTTGTAAAAACTCAATATTTATCAGTGGTGTCACCACATTGTTTAGGTAAAATGGCTTAGAAATTTCCAATAATTTTTTAGGGATAGAGACAAGCCCAGTGATCCCTCCACCATAAAAAATTACACATTTTTTGGTTTAATAATAATGCTTTTTCAAAATATTTCATGTACTTTGTGTTTTTATGGTCACAAA
Organism: Viscum album; assembly: GCA_963277665.1. Lineage (NCBI taxonomy): Eukaryota > Viridiplantae > Streptophyta > Magnoliopsida > Santalales > Viscaceae > Viscum > Viscum album. Next base: position 1,126,630,703 of record OY728128.1, on the reverse strand, counting down.
TATCATTCATATATTAAAGACGATCTTATTTTTAAGTATGTTCATCAGGCTTTACCTTTAATTAAGTTTTTTCCCTATTAAATTCATTAAGTTTACAATTATGAACACTTTTGAATAAATTTTTCTAAGTGTATAAAAAATGGCTATGTGAGAATTTTTATATACAAATTCTATATGTGAAGGAATCCCCATTGTGAAATGGTTATATCACAAAATCAGATACTCTAAAATATCGTATATCAATAGATCACTTGCATGATAAATCAACTATATAGAGAAAAAATCTATATTAATCAATTACATAGAGTAATCAGCTACATAAATTGGATAAATTGTGAAATCATCTATATGGGTCAATGGTTTTAATGATTCCTTCGACTACATAAAATTTGGATAAAAGATCAACAATCTCACATGAATCAAATCAGCTACATGAAGAACACCTATGAATATTTGGGTATGCAGATAAATTATATACGTAATAATCGACTATGCTGATATGTTCAACTACATGAATTTAAATGTGTATTATTTGGCTATGTGGTGATCATTAATTAGCAACGTCGATCTATAATCTAGTATTTATTTTTGTTGAAGCACCTGAGTGATCTACTAATGCTTCCGTTTATTCTACAATTTTTTCGCCTTTATTGAATAAATTAATATAATCAAAAGAATATACTATAAAAGTAAAAAAATTACAAAGATAATGTATTGTAAATTACTATTATTGAGGTATTCACAAGAAAATGATGTGATTTTTTAAATTTAGATGTTTTGGATTTTATGATTCTGCATTAGTTAAACTAAAAGTGAAATTCTATAGGCTTTTTTGATACACCTAAATTGAAAAAATTATATATTGAAAATAACATAAGTGACTTCTCTATTAGAAAAGTATAAATTCAATAAAATCTGTTATGTTTTCTAGTATATTTCATGAGAGATAAAGATAAATCTTCACAATCTATCGATATAATCTCTCATTTATCCCTTCTTTGTTTTTGAATAAAATCCTTGATCTTCTATATTTTCTAATCATATATCCTAGAGATTTATTCTTCCTCTCAGTTTAATTTTATAACTATGTGTTCAATATGTAAACTCTTTATTTATCCTCTCTTTCATAGTAAATTTTCCTTAAAAAATAACAATTATGTTTTTTTTGTATGGCCATGATGGATCTTAGTTGAAAAATATTGTGATGATGAAAGAAGTATCAGTTACTTACACACTGTCATGATGTCCCTAGATAAAAGGTTTAGTAGTCCTTGAAAAAAGTACGAGACTATTCCAAATTTCTAAACTCATTAAGAAGTGTGTTTGTTGAGTGTAATAGGGTATTAAATTCCTTGAACCACTATAAATCTATGTGTCAGGATTCATTATTTTTATCATTTTATTTTCATTTCAAATTATGTTAAAAAAAGATTTTATTTTTTTCATATGTAAAAGAGGGTATTTTTTTTCAAGAGAATTAAATTTCAATGAACTCAATTATCCATACTCTTTAGTCAAAGTCTTCTCAGGAAAAATATCATATCAAAGAAACTAACTCTTCAGTTATCAGCTATCCAAGGCTAACATCGAAAAATCATCTTGAATATAACTAAAATGATTGAAAATATGGAAGGTATGTCAACAATAAGAGAACCCTAATTTAATGGTGAAAATTATGGTTATTGGTTGGTTCAGATGACCATCTATCTAAATAACTTTTGTCAGGGTTTATCGTAAACCTGTAAATCCTTATATATTTCCATAAACAAAACCTAAAACATGGGATGATGATATTGAATCTAGTTATGATCTAAACTCTAAAGACATGAGTGAGATAATATTTGGACTATGTCTATATTAATTTAAATTATTTTCTCAATGCCAAATATCCCAAAAATGGGGACTACTATAGAATATTCTTATAAATGTATAGATAAAGTGTGAGCTCTCATCAAGGAGGATATTGAGAGAAATATTTCCTTTGATGAATTAGATTCTCAATAAACACAAGACATGGTATAAGAGTATATTTCATCAGTTCCAATGGAATATTTTGTTCCTAAAATACAAATACGATATAAGAGTACAATAGAGAATGTTGAAGTAGAATGATATGGTTTTCTTTTCACAGAAGATGATTACTCATTTTTTATAGTCAATAACGATCCATTTTCTATCTTGGACATAATAGAGTGATGAATAGTTTAAATATGGTAGAATTACATGAATTATAAAATGGATTCTATGTATCAAAACCTTGTCTGTGTTCTCTTCAATCCATTGGTTGATGAAAATCCTATTGGATGAAAATATGTATTCATGAGAAAACTATATATGGATGGTAAAGTGAGAACCTATAAATCATGGGTAGGGGCTAAAGGGTTTTAAAATCTAGGAATTTATATAATTAAACTTTTTCTCTAATAACTAGTTTTAAATCCAAAAAAATTTACTTTTCATTCCTATATTCAAAAACTATGAGATTTTACAGATAACATTTTAAATATATTTCATTCATAAAAACAATCTGAAAGATGTCTATATTACACAAACTTGAGGTCATTTGTCTCTAAAAAACACTCAAAAGATATTAATGTTATATTGGTACGCTTACAATTTAATGAAGAAATATATATCATGAAACATATGGTTTGATGAATCAATAATATAATTTGGATTATTGTAGAAGGATTTTGAACCATGTATTTACTAAATTTCTACTACGAATGCTATTGTATTTCTAGTGTTGTATGGTGATGAAATATTTATTTATTGAATTTATATATCGTTCTTACAGTCGTTTAACTATTAGTTAAAAATGTGTTTCTATATTAAGTACATAGATGAATTAGAATATGTAATTAGAATAGAGGTTATGTATGAAAAATCCAAAATGCTTGTTGGAATATGTCATGCTTAATTTTTTGAAAAGATACTAAAAAGATTTAGTGAGGAATAATCCAATTATGGATTGGTTATTATATCACATTGTATATATATCTCCAATGAAATTTCTCCTCAGACACAACATGGGAGAGAGTGAGAGATAATTAGAATTTATCCAAAAACATTTACAACAGGTTCTGTCATGTATTCCATGTTATATACTATGTTTGATATAGCCTCTGAATTAAGCATGGTAGGTATATATCAAGATCAATTGGTAGAATAACATTGGTATGTTTCTTTGTTTATCCTTATATATATGAGGTGTACTACTGATATTTTCCTAGTATGTAATATACATTAGGAACTAGTCATTAGATTATAAACTAAATCTGGTTTCTAAAAAGATCAAAATGGCATGAAGTCATAGTATGTATTTTTCTTCAGTCACATTAGAAGAGTTTTGAAATTTAATATTTCAATGGAGAAATTTTTTTACAATTATATATTGAATTCTGGGTATATAGAATCTTTTGATACAACTAAATTAGTTTTTTAGAATTTTAACATTGTATAAGATATTGATGTGATACCTAGAAATAGAGATAATATCACATTATTTTGTAATAATACAATAGTGGTGGCTCTCAAAAAAGATCCAGTTCACATTAAAATATCAATAAAACACTATAAAAATATCAACAATAGAAGGGATTTTATCAAATGGGTGAAGTATATATGAACATAGTTTTGATAGAGGAAAATTTGGTTGACTGGTTGAATGAATCCTTATTTCAGAAGAAGCAAGAATGTCATGTGAGTGCTAGCAGACTGAAGGTAGTTTTTAGTAGGCTCTTCTGTTAGTAGGATTTTTTTATATTTAGTACCATATAAATAACTTCTATGTACCTTAGGATTACCTATATTCATGTTTATTAATATTAATAAAAATACTAACACATCATCAGTGATCTTATGCATGGTATAATATGTGATAATTTCATATAAACACTTCTCTCACTGAAAGGTCAAAGCAGTTCCCAATTATCACAAGAACCTATAAGTTCCATGATAGTATTTATAAATATAAATTCTATATTATAATGATATAACTTTATAGGATAAACATGATATATGCTATTAGGGGTGAAAACTCATAGGAATTTGAGACACATTCTCATGGTGTATTCCATTAGTAATATTCAGTGAAAAAGATTTTTATAACATGAAATACTAACAATAAACCCACATTAATATTTTTCATTGATTATTAATACATGTTGACATGTGTAATTATTCTTAAATTTTAATTTTATTAATAATACATTTCATGAGTTTCATAATTTGTTTTATTATTGAGAAATGTGACATCATATGATCGCGATAATGTTTGATGCTTTGGGTCACTACTGAAAAATGGGTCTACAATGACAATTATCATGGATTGTGGGTATATGTGACATTTTCTAACCTCTAACCATAGTTCTAGTGAAACTGTGGTTATAGTGTACTCGTGTAAGCGTGGGAAGACAAAACATTGTACGAGAATTCCATGGGAAAACCTATACTTGTGGTTTACATTGAACCATGGGTATATGTGTCTTCTATACTCATTGTTTTCATGAATTGTGGGTACAACCATCAGTATATAAGCTTATACCCATGGTTTATGAAAACCGTGGGTATAGATGTCACCTATACCCACAGTTCAGTAGAACTGTGGGTATAGGGTCCCTTAATTTTTGAGAGAGATAAAATATACATAACATAATATGTGTATATATAATCACAATTACAATTGGTGTAGTGGTACGGGGGGTTATATAATGGAATAAGGGTGCATGTTCAATACTCTTTCATGACATGTTATTTATACCATGTTATATATATATATATATATATATATTATAGATATATAAGAAATTAATTAGCATATTGGTGATGGAATTTAGAGGCAGAGCAACATGAATGAAACTTTCTACAACCATTTTTCTAATATTTATGCACACTATTCTAAAACCATAGGTATAAGGTCATGACACGGTGGAACCTTTGTATATGACATGGTGGAAAAAAACTATACCCATGGTATGGAAAACCATGGGTATAGGCAATGGAGCTATACCGACACCTCGGTTTCCCATGGTTCTAAAATCATGCGTATAGGTCATTTTTAAGTAGTGTATGTGTCTTTAGTGATGTTGCATTAATAAATAATGAGAGAAAGGATTTATCCATTATATTTTTTAATTTATGTAGATATTTATATCCCATTGATGGGAATATATTTTCTTGATTAGGTCTATGGACATAGACATGTTGTTGGTATATTCATTTCTAGAATTTAAATGATTGAGACATTGAGCATACAGGTTGATGACCCCAATATGCAACCTACTTGAATGGACATATTGAGGTAAAATTATTACATTAAATTGTTCACATATGTAAGATATTACATGTTTTTGTTACAATAACATATTTCTCTATAGGAGTTTTGGGGTATTTCTAGACACTAACCATGTGATTTAGGTGGTCTAGAATAATTCCACTGAAAAATCGTCCTAGACGGTAACACACTAAGTATATTCAGAATATATGTTAAATTCAATAAGAAGATAATTTTTTTGGATAAATATCATTCCCATAAATGGTTTCATAACTTTTCATTTTGGTTTTATTACAGCTATAAAATCACTAGTCATTATAGGGAATATATGTTTTATTTTAATATCTAATAAATTTTTATTCACTAGGTATTTTTTATTTAATTTCGAGAATATAAAATGTTTATTTATTTGGGATTATTCTAATGAAAACAATAATATTTTTAATTTTAGTTATGTGAATATTTATTAAATATGTATTCATTATTTATGTGAAAATAATATATATTAATTTATTTTTGAATTATGCAGTGACATGTATTTAATTAATAAATAGTCATTATTTCAAGCTTAATAAATACTGAGGGGGATTAGAGGACCAAGATTGTATTTCAGATGAGAAATTTTACATTAAATATCATTTCACTAAATATTAATTTATTTATTCATGAAAAAAAAATATTTATTTTATCCATGAGTTTAGTGCATATTAATAAATATCAATAATTCTATTATTATTGTACACGGGGTTTTTGAGAATTAAGAAAATATCAATTTTCCATGAATAATTAATTATTTTCCAATTATAGAACTGTATATTAACAGTTATGACATTTTAATGGATGTAAAAACTTCATTCTATCATTCTGCACAATGATTTTTAGAGAGAATAATTTCTAGTCTTAGAGAGATCCCTCCCTGTAATGCTATAAAGAGTGGAGATAAATTTTCTTTTTCCATAAGGGAATATCAATTCTCCCTTGAAGGATTTAGTTTATAAAAACCCATGATTTTCATATATATATATATTACATCTTAATATATGAATGTCCAATATATTTAAAAAATAAATTAATGAAGACTATAAAATTTTGGTGTCTATGGAGACTAGATAAACAATCTTTTTATTTCCTGAAATATCATCAATATCTCCCACAAATATATTCCCATAGTTAAAACTTCTATGATATACCCTACTTAAAACAATTATTCAAAACCTTGGGAATGATCAAAATAATAAAGTGGGCACCCATATTCTCATTAAGGGTAATAATATGAGAAAACTTTGATCACATAAGCTTAACATCAATATAAGGTTATGAGAACATGATATTTACATTTGAAAAAAATACCAATCACATCACAGATCATAATTTTGATTCATGAAATAATTATTGAAAATTCATAAGACCTAGTTAATAAATGAATCAATAAATTTGAGTCATTAGAGAAGAATAAATACATTTTAATTCTGAAGAAACTTTATCTTAAATCATTATAATCATGTATAAACCAAATCATGTACACTCATTTGGGTATGGAAATAAAATCAAGACCTCTCATAAAATAATGGAAAAGAAACTAGGTCCACATAAGATATTGTGAGAATATATAGAAATATATCAAAATCACACATATTAAAGTGAAAAAAATATATTTTCTATCCTTTCCACACATATTACTTTCACTGTATCCAGAACGTAATCATACTCTTGTATAGGTAAAAGAACAAAGCTATTCGAAATCATTTCCATACTTATTACTATAATACCACGAGATATAAACAACCTATAACCCAATTCATTGAATGGATATATCATTTACAACCATAAAATAATTATAATCCATTAACATGTGTTCCATAATATCATTAACCATTCATCACATATTGTAACCTGTGGAAAATAAATGTATTTTATAAACATTTAAACATTTAATTATATATTAAAAAATAGAAAATAAAAAAGTTTCACAAACATCTCATCATAATAATCATATAAAATCCAGATAATTGTTAAGGATGGTATCAATTCATCATATCTACAGTAAAGAATATATAAAATCATAGGATGTCATCATAGATGAAAATGTATTTAAAAGATCATATGGATTATTTGGAAAATAATGAGTCACTTCATTAAAATCTAAATATTTACAAAATATTATTAAAACAAATTTATTTGAAAGGATCCCGGGAAACATATAAAGGGTGCTTCAAAGAAATTATTATTCATAATGGTATTAAATTCCATTAATTATGTGTAAGTTAAACCAAATATTCCTTTAATATTTTTGGTAAAAAGTAAAATTTTTATCATTTGAAAATTGGAATGAAGGTTCCGTTGAAATATTAATATAATAATTCAGTAATCTGTAAACATTAAATTAAATAATCATAATATAATATTAAATCATTCTTGAAAACATTTTTAGAGAAATATGGTCATTGAAGAAAAGGAATTTCTACTGAAATAGAAATTATGGTAGATTTTGATAAAAAAACTTCTTCAAGGATTTGAATACAGAAAGAGAAGGGAATAAAATGAATATATGTAATGTCTATAATTAACCATAGGATAATAAATTACATGGAATTATTGACATATATGTTATAAAATTCCATCATCAAAATCTTATTTAAAATCAAACTCATAAACAATGAGATCATAACAAAAATCTTGAACATCTTTGGTAATATCTGTATGAAAATACCCTGAAAGGTAGAAACACAAATGGTTTTCTAAAATACGAAAATTTAAATGAGAAAAATAAAAAAATAAATTCATGGGAATTATATTCCACATTTAAACAAAATAAGAGGTGAATATTGAATAAATCTCAAATAAATATAAGTGAACTGAGAAAACCTACCCTCAAGTTCGACATTCCTAAAAAGCGCACTACACTTGATTATATTGAATATAAATTTTTAGTAAATCTATACCATAATAATTTACATGCTTATAATATAATATATTATCCATTTATAACATTTTAACAACCATTTATTAATAATTATTTGTTAAAATCATCATTTATGGGTATTGACTATTTTATTTTTCTATAGAATTTCATTTTAATTGTTCTAGTGCTTTTAAATTTTTCACTATACAATTCTATTGATAACATTAATCATGTTATAAATATATTATAAATATTTATTATATATATATAGTCATCCATAAAATATATAGGTTAAGAAATGAAGTACAATGTTCATGGAGGTGGTAGGTTGAAGATACGCATGAATGATGTTTTCACCTTTCAATGGATGGAATAAAAAAAGTTAAATAATAATTAACCTATAAAGATTAACTTTTAAATCATATATGTATATATTATTATTTCATTATTTATTACCATCCAAGAAAATTGATAATGAAAAACAAATCACAATGCTTCGTGGATGTGGTAGTCCACTCATATGCATGAAACATGTTATCTTTTTCCAATGGATTGGAAGGTATGTAGTTAGTTATGATATTATAAATACAGAAGTTAAATTATGTTTTAAATTTAATATATAAAAACTAAACCGTCATAATAACCATCCATGAAATGTAGTGATGGAAAATTAATCGAATCGGTATGTGGAGACAGTAAGTTATACAAATGCACGAGCAATATGATAACTTCCCATTTTATGGAAAAGAAAGTGAATAAATTTTCATAATTTTAATACTAATAAAATTTAACTATAATTAGGATAATAAAATTAAATTTATTAATAATATCATATATTTTGATGATGTATAAAATGAAATAAATTGAAAGGGTTCTAGTAAGGCGAATACCTTATCTTCAGTAGATCATCGTTAGATCCATCCTTAAAGACCCATGAAATAGTCATTTAGGAAATATTACTTCATCAATTAATTTATATGGATTTTAGAAATCCATTTTTATGTTTTGTTCTATATTTATGGCTCAATTTAGTATGAATAATAGAAAGGAGGGGTGCTTTTTTATATATGAGGAGAGGGGAACTCTTTCAATTTCTAAAAACACATAAATATATTGAAGTCATACGCTACAAAAAATGCTTCCAAATGGAAATATATTTGAGGATATGTTATGACGTGTTTGAAATCACATAATCCCATAAAATTTTTATTGGTTTATGTTTTTTTGAATTTATATTTTTTTAACCCCTTAGTTATCCTATTTTAACCATAACCGTATAAATGACTTATTCACTCTTAAGAGTTATAATATTACAAATAAGACTACAATTGATTAATTAAATGAAAATGATTGATATTTTCAATTATTTATCATTATATATTTACTATTTCATTTTTTTTATTTTTTTTAATAATTAAATAAAATATTATTGAACATAAAATATAATTATTCTTATTTTTTTCGCTATTTATTGAATTTTACATTAATGATCAGAATAAAAAAGATGGAATTAAAATATAATAATTTAAAATAATCCCAATAAGTCTTATTTATATTAAAAATCAATTAAATCAATAATTCATCCAAATTATAATACATTAAACAATTTTAAAATCATTTAATTTTTTCTATTATAGAATAAATATTGTTCTCATGTTGTGTAAGAATATAAAGTAACTATTTTCGTCACTAAAATATCATAATAAATTTTTATGAAAATAACAATTAATTCATATTTCAATTAATACTTTACAAATGTGAATAACATATTTTTCCAATATAAAAAATATGATAGTTATTAAAGTCAAGAGGGATAAATTTTAGAATATTATTTATTTAAAATAATATAAATTTCATTATTATAAAAAAATGAACTAAAATGAAATATATTTGAATTTTGTAAGACCAGGGACGAATTTATCTTATTATATTAAATAATTTCATGATTTGGGATGATTTTTAAACCATGGCACATTATAACTAACCCTAACCAACACATTTTACATTCTATGTGTTAGTTAAAAAGGGTTATGTTTACTATTCCTATTGACAAAAAACAAAATGTACCTATTAAGAAAATTTGGAACCCATAATTACAAAGAAGGAATCCAATTTTTTAAATTAAATTTCTAGAAGTAAAAAAAAATTATAATAAAAATATATAACACATAAATTTTTTTTTTTAGAAAAATACCATATAAGTATAAATAAACATTTATACCAAATTCACCCAAAAATTTAATTCCAATTAACTTATTTAGATTATACAAAATATAAGAGAACTAACATTACATTTAATCCACATTAAATCCAACTTGATATTTTAAAAGTCTGGAATAAAGAATTACATTTTTCAATAAGATTTTGTATTTTATAATATTAATGATAAAATCATTGTTTTCAAAAAAATACCTAAAATATCACTATAAGATAATTTTTATATGATGATTTAAAAATGGATTCCATTTTATCAAATACATTTCATAATCATGCAAAAAATTAAATGTAACATTTTTTCGTAAAAATCATTTAAAATCATGATTGGAAGAAACCTTTTTTAAGATTAAAATAAGTTTACTAAAAAATTGAATGCTAATTTCCTATGTGATAATAATTTTTTTATTAATTATGATCTTAATAAATATTTCATAATGTTTTTATTGCTATTTAAACTCTATAATTCAATTGTTATGTTCTAACAAACAGGTTTAAATAATTATATTTCATCAAATTTATAAACTCGGTGTTTCATGTTGTATATGCTATCGAATAGAATGTCATTATATTAAAATATATATGAGATAGTTTACCTCTTCTATAAACTACATCCTCACAATTTTAACTTGTTTCAGTTATCATGTGTTTTATATTTCAAAAATCTTTTTTGTAAAACCCACATCATAAAACTTGTTAATAAAACATCATTTTAAACCAAGGGAATTGGAAATATGGAGGTCGTCTAGAATAAAACTAAACTTCATTTCTAAATAATTTATCATTAGTGGGAAGTAAAATTATGTACATGTAGGAGGAACCTAACACCCAAGGGTAATATGTAGTTACATAGAACATGGTCATGATAAAAGTGATTACTAAACAAACATATATCATTGATGGGTGCAAAGATAATCAGTACATTCAAAATGAAGGTTAATGTATAACATTTTATTTCAAGATACATCTCAAAATGTTGGAAGATTATATTACAATAAGGATAAAGAACACAATAAAATATAATTATATTATTTATTTCTATATGATATGAATAATTTAATCTTTTGGATGTACTTCAATAACTTTAAAAAATATCTCTTACTCTATGAAATAAATATTCAAGTTGAATATTTCATGCGTGAATTTCTAAAATTAACTTTTAATAGATCATATGATCCATAAAATAATGAAAAGGAATTATCCTTGCCTCTATATTTACCAAAACTAATATTATTATCATAGGTTTTACAATATGATTAATAATACTTTAACATAAATCAATAATACATGAATTTCAACATAAACCATTCCATATGTAGTTAACCTTAAATCCCTTCCAAATTATGTATGAATAAATTATAAATACAAATATTCATAAATTAGTTTACTAAGTTTCAAAAATTAAGACAAAATTTATCATGAAAACAATATAATGTTTATCTAAATGTCATATACCAAATAATTTAATACCTTAATGATATATTCTCTTAAAAACATATAAATAATTTAAATACCATAAAACATCAAAAAAATGCTTGAAAAATATTTCTCACTCCTCGTTACGTAAATAAAATTAGATATTATAAAATATATTCCATAAATAAATAATGATGTTAACTCCAAATAAGATACCATAAACCACATTTTCTTCAAATAGGTAATCATTTCCCTGTTGATAAATATTATCCCATTTACATTATAAATAATCTATTTATCTCAAATTAGAATTATTATTTCATCATTGGGTGTCTGTTATAGGTTGTATTCTCATGGATCATTTGTTTTTCCTTGAAATATCACCTTAAAATAAAATCAATTTTTTGTTAATTAGTACCATTCAACATATTCTTGAAAAAATATAATGAAAAATATATACAAAACAATCCTTAAATGTTTAATTACACTTAAGACCAGAATACCATTGATAAAATTAATTATACCACAAATTTTTTACTTCCAGTACATAAACAACTCGTTCATTTACCTTCCTTCCTAAACCATTAACTAGGATTATTCTTCTTATTCCTTGACACTTTAATCCCTTTAAATGTTATTTTTCGACTCATCATCGTCAGTAGTAAATCATTTACTCATACAAACTTATTGAACCACTTTTTTATCATTACCCTTAGGATATTGATTTTAATAATGACCATATTTTCTACATTTAAAACATTCAGACTTTGATGAAACTATATAGAAAAAATTATTTTTTCTATTTTATAAAATAGATTACTCATTTCACATCAACAATTACATCCTATATGTAATTCCTTTCATCAAATAAACCGTATTTACCTTCCTTTGAGATATTTACATAGGTGATTCTTCTAATATACATGAAATGTAAAAAACTAAATACATATTCCATCCATGGTTTTCATTAAACTCCATATTTATATTACTAGGTGTGTTAGGAAAATCACCCAAGTATATATTTTTTATCTTATAATGAGATATATGATTAGGCATAATAACAAGGTTTCAACTTCTTGTTCTGATATTGTATTTTTTCTCACGAGGACTATCATTCCACTATATATCATATTCACTATTAACATGAATCATCATAACAACAATGGTTTTCTAAAAACATAAAACATTATGTGAGAAATAATAATCATAATAGGAGATCATATAAATAAATTATAGATTGTCTAAATCATGACACATTGTTCCCAATCTATGATACCTTAGGTTAATACTAGGTAGTAATTTGTTTCCTTATATTAATTTCCTTCAAAATGGTTAATAATAGAAATGTGAGTTAACCAAGGAATATACCTTCAGATTGTCAAATATAGTGTTTTGTGATGGAACACTCACCATTCACCAAAATGATTGTCATGATATACTCAACATATTATTTTTAGGGTTATAAATGTGAGATGTATCTATGCTAAAACTAAACCCACTTATAGTAATCATATAGGGATGTATAATTAGTAAAACAAAATATTATCTTCCATAAAAAAGTTTTATGATGTTATCATATACATTGACTTATCACTATGGTTTTCCTAAAAGTTCTCTAATCATTATATCTAAAGACTCACTAACCCTTGTATAATAATATATATAACTACACAATATTTGTTTGTAATTAGGTATTAATTATGTTACATATCTTTTAATTTTTGATAAATTACACATCATAACATTTAATTAAATTTAATTTTGTTTTAAAAATATAATTTATTTATAATATGGTTTAATATTTTATCATGATTTTGGGATCAAATATTATTTATATATTTTTTTACAAAAAATATTGTTTCTAATGAAATAAAACAAGGTGAACCTCAACCAAATTTACCCTAAGGACAACACTCATGGGAGGTCTAGAACCTGAGGCTCAAATAGAGCAATGTTTCAAGCTTACATATTGCACACTCTAAACTTGTGATCCCATGTATAAGGCCCAAGAGTGATCCCGCATATGTTAGGACTTGATCACTAGCTAAGTGTGTGTGGTTTTTTTATTATGATCCAAGTATGATTATGGAATCACTGATATACCACAAAACTTCCTTAATTTTATTTCTATGTGGGAATAAATTATTAGACCATGATCCAATATCAACCATTGGATGTACTCTTCATATCTCTCAAATGATCGATCTATTCTCAAAAAGGACTCTATGCCTTCCTTCTATCACATGGTTATTTTTTTTAAATCCCAATTTTTTTTCCAATCCTACTCATCTTCAGCCATAGAGAACCATCTAGAAATAATATCTCTCAAGCATTCATCTTTTCTCTAATTCAACACAATTGGCTCCATCGTTTATTCTTCCTTCTAATTTCCTTTTTTATTTCATCTCTTTTGTCTTTCTTCATGTTTTTCACATACAAGCATGTATCCTTATTTTATCCGTGTGGCCCTTGAACTCTAGGAGCGGGCAGTCATCAACAGCATCATTCCCAATTCGGATCCCGATCGACTGGTCTTAACCACCTCCTCCTCTGGGCTCTTTTTAATAAAATTTTATCAGCAGTTTATTCATAGGGTTTCTGGGATTGATATGTGGGACGAATTCCTATGGTGCAACGAAATTCCAATGAAGCACTCTTTTTTTGCTTTTTCACATCCATAATAATGCATTTATGACTGATGATCTGGTGCAATGTCAAGTTATCTCACTGGCCTCACAATGCGGCTATAGTCACTTTCATAGTGAGGAGACTCTCAACCATCTTTTCTTCAAGGGGGAATGGGTGGCCACTGTGTGGAATGGTCTTGGAACTTTCAGAAAAATGGTTGATCATGAATGTTCACTGGTAATAATTTTTTCCATTTATTATTTCACAACTCACAGGCCAACACTAAAGAGAGCATGGCACGGATGATGTTCATGGATGTAGGTTACCAGACTTTATGGAATCCCCGCAACAAGTAGCGAAACAAGGGGGGAATAGATCGAATCTATCTATTGTCATTCGGGGTCATTAAATATCCATAGACTTAGCTCCACTATTTAAGAACTGGAATACATAACCTTCCCTCCGTCAAATATTCCAAGGTAAATCCTCACCTATATTCACTCACAGATCTTCTTCACAGGGCAAATGGGTGCAACGTTTTCCTCCTGCTTCTGGTCTCAAAATGAAAATAGATGGTTCCTGCATCAATTTTATGATGATAGGGGGAGCAGTTTTTCGCAACTAGGACATCTCAATTATCTTCTCCTTTATTGTTTTTTTTCATTGGTGACTCTCTCCGCGCTGATGTGTTTTCTATGAATAGGAGACTATAATTGTGTCTTTCTCACAATATCTCACTTACATGAGTGGAGACAGAATCCTCTATTATCCAAGGGTCTATCCCAAAGGCTACTCCAATCCCATGGTCTATTATCTATATTTTTATCAGATGTAGAAACATGATTTCCAGTCACATGGCTATTTCCCACACATGGCTAGTGGGTAAAATGGTTAAAAACATCATAGACTCCCGTGTCTCTCTAATCATTTCATGTACTATTTTTACCACCATTAGGTCCCCTCCCCTTGAATGTGTACATCTTTTAACATTCAATTCTCTTAGACATCACTATTTTTGCCCCTCGTGACTTTTTCGGGCTTTGGCCCCATTTATCAATAAAATCAATTAATGTTGGATGTATGGAGAATAATTTTACTCACCATTGTAACCCAATGGTGGGTCACTTACCCACTTAAGGTTGTCAATAATGAGTAAATTTACTGACCGTTTGACCTCAATGGTAGGTAAATTTACCAACCGTTGAACATCAATTGCGATATATTTGTTTTTCTTTCATTTGTTTCATCTTAAATTTCTTTCTTTTTATTGTATGTTCTTCAAGGAAAGTCAAGAGCCCTTACATCTTATCTCAGTATCTTTATTTTTTTTATTCCTTCTTCTGAAATTATCTTTTCTATTCAAATCATTGTTCTTAATGAAAAAAGTTATTTTATGTTTGTTTCCTTTTATTCATTAGTGAATTTAGTTTTTTAAAACTTGTTGTATGTCCTTTTATACTAGATAATTTGTTTTTATTTTAGTTTATTTGATCATCCTCGATTTATCTTCTATTATTTTCATTTTTCTTTACTGATCCACCATTAGAACCCAATGGTGCGTAATTTACTCACCATTGGACATCCAATGGTATGTAATTTTTTACTATTCTCTTAAATACGTTTGGTGTTAATATGTGTTGATCTTCTTTTAGTTATTTTTAATAAATTTTATTTTGAATAAAAAAAGAAATGGTAGGTAATACTCTATTTTTCTATTTTTGGACATTTCCAAAGGTGATTAATATCTCACTGCACTCAATTTTCAATGATAGTTAATGGTTCACTATTAGATAAAAAAAATTTTCCATTTTTTTTACTTAATTTTAGTTAATGTTGTTAAATAAATCAAATTTTCACATGTTTATTATTTTATATCAAATAAAATCACAACAATGATTAAAAATATATTATTATCATTTTTTGAGTGACATATTATCATATATATTACTTTTATACGATTATTTATTTTTTAAAAAATTCTGTTGTATGTTTAATATGAAAACTTATATCCTTATTTAAATTATTTTTTAATTATTATTTTTCTAATAATTATCATTCTTAATATATTAAATATTACTTTTAGTATTTCATGATTAAATATTAGTCAGATTATGTTTTTTTAGCTCAGATACAAAAAAAGGTAATTGTCATATTATATTATTATTAAAAACTAAAAAGTTTCATGTACACATTGGTTTTCATAACTCACCTATAGAACTCTATTTTAATGTTTTTACAGATTACCTCAATGATAAAAACCCATATACCATCACATATTATATATTTGACAAGGATACGATGATACATTTCATGAGGCACTTGAATTTATCAAAGAAATTATTCAAATTTTTTCCTCCTACAATGATCAATATACATATTCATCGCCTTTATATTTATCCACTAATGTGATCAAATTACAGAAGTTGTTTATAATTTCTACATTATCTTCTCAAATGTTATTTCATTTTTTTTATATTATTTCATAGTTTTAATACTTTATGCTGCTTATTTTTAATCTAGAGTTTTTTTAAGGATTTCTTGTAAAAAATGCTTTATTGGTTTATTCCTCCCATATAAAAGTATTCGTCAGTTGTTCCTACTAGAAACATGGATGGTAGGATGTAAATACTTGAAAATTTAGTGGCCATACCACAATGTGTGAAAAAGATACATTTTTATTTATATTTAATTGGGTTATCACTCCAATTCAAAAGTGATGATATTGTTCTTAAAAATCTCCTTGAAGAGTAGAAGATATTAAAGAGAGGAATATGTTCTTAGTGATTCAAAACTATATAAAACATTATATGTTATCTATTATATTTCCATTATAAACTTTTAACATTACTATAACTCTGATAAATTAGTATTTTTGATAATAAATCAAAAATGAAATTCACCCCCCATTCTAGTTACTTGTTCCATACCAAGGGAACTAATAATTGATATTAGAGGGTGGTTTATTTTTATGTACAATCATTATTTGGAGATTTTAAATCCCATTAGAGGAGCTCACATCAATATAAGTGACAATTTCTATTAAAAACACATAATGAAGGTATTTAATAAAAATATAGGTCTTTATTATTAGGGAATAATATCAAAATCATAAAAATTTCTTGAAGATGATTTAGAAATTCATGCTGGTAATGATGCTATAAAATGTATTTTCAATTAAAAATTTATTAATTATTATATTTATCTCTATGTAAAAATATGTATAGTAATATTTTCTTCTCTAAAAATAAATCTTACATTTGAGGAAATTAAAATTCACACAACAAGGAACTGATAATTTATCATTATCCAGTTTAGGTATATACAAAGATGAGTTTCAAGAATTCTAGATGACAGATCAAGAAATCATAGATGATATGTATAATAGATTCACTAAAATTGTCTGCAATTTGGTTTCTCTCAGAAATACCATGATGAATAATGCTGACGTCAAAATAATGCTCTGAGCTCTACCCAAGATATGGCATTCAAAAAATGATTCTATAGATGAAAGTAAGAATTTTACTAAATATTCCATGGATGATTTAATAGGATCACTACTTCAAAATGATATGGAAATAAATAATGAAAATATTGATGACCGTGATAAAATAAAACATAATTAATTTTAATCAAATATAAATTGTATAGATAATTATTATTATTTTGAGTTATAGAAATGTGATTAGGATGAAATTAACAATTTCACTAAGGTTGTTTACATGTACAAGAAGGGTAAAAGAATATTTAAGTAGATTTCTAAATGCGATTATAAAAAGGATGACTACAAGGGTTTTCAAAGAGGTAATATTAGTAAATATGATGTTTCTAAATTAATATTTTATGAGTTTAGAAAAAAGGGGTATATAAAATCAAACTTTCACGAACTAAAACAAGATATAAAATACAAGCAGTATAATAAGGATCAAATAATGTTATATCATATAGGATGGAGTTTTATATAAGAGTAATACTAATGAGATGTTAGTACTAAAAGTGAAAAATAATATACAAATCTATGATTGATGGATACTACTGTAATTGAGGGACACATGTATTATAATTGTAGTTCTGGTTATGAATCTGATATTAAAAACTAATCTAAAGCATTAAATACTCAATATAAAAAATTTCAAAGTGATATCTTGAGAATGGTTAGACTGTATAAGGAAATACAATGAAAAAATAAGAATATTAACGAAGAAAATAAAAAACCGATTTATTCGGTTATAGGTAATATAGAACATAAAAGGGTTATATGTTATGAACTAATTAAAGTTCAATATGGTAATATAAAAATAAACTATTTCTTATAAAAAATTATAAATATAAATATAAAAGATTTAAACTAGTCTTCTGATCATTTATATAAAATTGAAAAGTAAATCAAGAATAATAAAAAATAAATTATGAAACTAAAAAAATTCATGATCATGATCAAATATGAAAATATGAGACGAATTGGAACTTATTTAGAAAGATAATGAAAACCTAAAAATAGAAATCAATGTTGTATTGGAATTTTTATCTATATTTGTTTGAGGCCAGTTGAAGATTGATAATGTAATTTCTATAAACAATCCCTAATATGAAAAAATGTTTGTGGCAATAATAATAATGTTCCTAATATTTATATTACTACTTTTGTTAAAGGCATAAATTGTAATATTAATGTTTTTTCTACATTAATTGTATCTTGAATGGGTATTATAAAAATTAA
This sequence comes from Viscum album, assembly GCA_963277665.1. Lineage (NCBI taxonomy): Eukaryota > Viridiplantae > Streptophyta > Magnoliopsida > Santalales > Viscaceae > Viscum > Viscum album. The sequence continues at coordinate 1,126,611,551 of OY728128.1, read as the reverse complement.
TGTTCTTTAAATTTTACTCAGTCGTTATTCTATATTAAGACTTACATTTATAAAAAACAGAGTTCTAAATTTCCATAAAATAAATGTCTCAAATCTATATGGGTACCTAAATCTTTTAATACTAATCCTTTTGGACCCAATCATGTCTGGGTACTCCAAAAAAACATTTTCTTGTTTTTTTATGGATGTCGTCCTGAAGAGTTCCCAATTCACATGTTATATGGACAACATGGGCTCTAAAAGTGTGTTTCAAATACATTGAACCTAATATGGTCACCATGTCCAGATAAGCTTATTTTTATCCATTATTTATACCATCTATTAAATAATAATAATATTTATTAGAATACGGTATATATAATATATGTTTATAAAATCATTTTATTTCTGATTTAAGGAATGTTCTTTAATTTATTTTTTTCCTTAGCATCTAAATTTATTACATTTTAAATAGTTAAAAAAATAGATTGAAAATGTGATTATATATTTACTTTTCTCTAATTTTTTCTAATATTATTATTATATAATTCTTGATAGATTTATGAATTTATGTGGATTTACACCTATTTTTTATTTTAAATAATTTACTACTATGTAATTTTTTAATAATAGTTTAAAAAATTGTTTATATAAAATTAAAATTATGTAGCATATTTGAAATTATTTTTCAACAACTAATCCTTGTAATTCATTAAAAAACTTATAAATCTCTTATGTATTTTTAATTTACTTTTTCATAATTATTAGTTGAGATATTTTTGGAATATTGAATATTTTTAAATAATTGATTTTTTAGAAAATTGATTTAATTTTGATAAAAAAATTATTGATATTTTTAAAAAAACATATATATCTATGCATAAATTCATAGAGAGTTTTTTTAAAACTTTAATGAAAATAAAATGTACATATCTTTTTTAATTATTTTGTTTTATCAAATCTATTCATGAAAATTTCTATTTCATTTTGTGTAACAATTATTTTTTATTTTATATGTATCTAAACATAACATGTAAAAATCATAACTATTCGATTTGGTGTAAATTTTCTATTTATTTAAATATTTATGACATTGAATTAATGTTAATTAGATAATTCTTGTTAAAAATTATTTTCTAAAATAATATTGTCTCAATTCTCCTTTCATATAATATTGTACTTTGTTACTTTTACAATGGTTTGTTTTTGTTTAAAAGGGAGTATCAATTTTACATTCTAATATATGTGTTGAATTGGGAATGATGGAATCTTAACCATTTTGTATAATTTATGTATTGATAAATCTATTCAATGTTTTATGTATGTATTCTGTAACTAAATTTCCGTTATTGTACTCTAATTACTTTTTATTATATAACACTGTCTACATGAACAATGCAACTATCTATTATTTTTGTATCTCACTGTTATTTTTCTACAATTATTAAACATAATATTTAACATTGTTTATTTCACTATGTTTAATAATGTAATTTATGATAAAATTCAAAAAATGGGGACAATTTTTTTGAATATTTAATAATTTTCCATTAAAGTTTTTTAAAATTAAATAAATATTGTCTTTTTTATTTTACAAAAATGAATATATTTTTTATAATTTGGTATTAACTATGTTAAATAACTTTTTCTGATAAATTTCTCTCCATAACATTTAAATAAATTTAATTTCGTTTCAGAAATATTATTTCTTAATAATTTATTTTAACACATTGTCATGATTTTTTTCTTCTATTTTGTTTACACATTATTTTTCAAAAAATATTTTTGTTTGTTCCATCACCCAAGGAGAACCTAAACCACTTTTAGGGGTATCTGGAGGTCTACCCTCTTGGAATGTCCATCACTTGAGACTCACACATAGACTATTTTCAATAATTCATAGTGTATGCTTTGAGTATGAGTGTATGTGTTTAAGTCTCATGAGTGTGTCTTTATTTATTGGGCATTGATCTCCATCCATGTGTGAGTGTTGTTTTTTATTATGATCTGAGTATCAGCATAGATTTACTAAAATAATGCATGCATTTCTTCAATTGATATTTATGTGAGATGAAATTTTCACTCCAGGATCCAATATCAGCTTTCATATATCTTCTTCATATCTCTTGGCCACTCGATCTATTATTAGGTAGGAATCTATTCCTTCTTCCAATACCACGTCTACATTTTTTTACTCTCGTGTTTCTTTTCCATAGCGTACCATATGACAACATTTTCCCTACGGAATCATATTATCCAGTTTGATGGTGTTTTCTCCAGTATTTATTATTCCTTTCATGTTCTCCATTACGTCTTCTGGTATGTATTTCTCCTTCATTAAATCTTATAAAATGTTTAACTTCATCATCTTATTTTGGCTCCATGATACTCTAAAATAAAAAAAAATTCATAAAAAAATATCATCCCAGATTTTCTTCTATTATGTTATCCTTCTTCAATGTTTTTTCACTATTAGTTTCATTTTTAGTTACTCTTATTCAACTTGTCATTGTTGGAAAAAACCAAAGTTGAGTAACTTCTCCCCCTTTGTAAAAAACCAATGGTGTTTAACTTTTTACCTTTGAAAAAAATTCCGATGTTGGGTGATTTTATTCGTCGTTGGAACCCTATAGTGGTTCATTGAACCACCACCAGGAGATCAATGATGAGTAAATTTACTCCCCATTAAACCTCAATGGTACAAAAATCTACCCATAGTATAACTTCAGTTGTGAGATGATATTTATTTTCCACCATTTATTTCATTTTACTCTTCATTCATGTATTTTTATTTATGGTAAATCATTTTCCTTTTTCATCTTATTTCATTTGCTCTAATTTTTTTTTATTTCTTATTTGGGAAATATATTTTCTCTTATGTTAATTGTTCTTAATGTATACGTTGATTTTTATGTTTATTGTGTTTTATTCAGTAGTGAATCTATATTTTATAAACATGAATTATTTTAATTCCTTATAAATGATTTTTTAGTTGATTTTATCATTTGTTGTTTATATTTGTTTTTTTTCTATTTCTTGCACTCAGACACAATTTGAACCCAATAGTATGTGATTTACTCACTATTGTACATCAAATAGTAGGTAATGTTTTATTACTATATTGAAACAATATGTTGTTAAGATGAATGGATCCTCTGTTAGTTTTGCTCAAATCATTTTATTTTTTGTTAAAAATGGAAATGGTTGGTAGTACTCTATTTTCCACTATTGGGAATTTCCAATGGTGAGTATTGTCTCACCACTATCTATTTTCATTGGTTGGTAGTGTCTAAATGTGAGTAAAAATTGGTTTTCAAATTTTTTTATTAGTTAATTTAATATTTTTAAAATAAACCACATTGTCCAATATACATTATTTTATGTTGAAATACAATTGAAACAGTGTTTAGAAATATGTAGCATTTTTAGTGACATTTTCTAATGTATATTGTTTTTATATGATGCTATATTTTTTACAAAATTATATTATATAGTTAATAAGAAGATGTATATTGTTATTTACCTTATTTTTGAATTGAGATTTGTCTCAGAATTATTATTCATAATATATTAAATAATCATTTTAGAATTTAATTAATAAATATTAGTATGATTGAGTTTTGTTTTCAGAGAAGATTCAAAAAAATAAGTTAGTGGTCATATTATATTATTATTAGACTCTAACAAGTTTAGTGTAGACATTGGAAAAATAAACTCTCATATATATCTCTATTTTATTTTTTCTAAAAATTTCCTCAAGAAAAAAACACATGTATGAGTGCATATGATACATTCAAAAAGGATAAAGTGATAAATTTTATGATGCTCTTGAATTGATAAAGAAACGTATTCAAATTATATTCTTCTTCTTTTATCACTGTAGATATTTAACTCCTTCATATTCCTCCACTAATGTGATCAAGGAGTATTATTTTCACTACATTTCTACACCATCTTCTCAATAGTTATTTTGTTTGTATTCAAATATTTCTCTACTATAATACTTCATGACACCTGTTTGAACACTAAAATTTTCATTTTTTCGTTTCCCATGCTAAAGATTTCAATGGGTTATTACTCCTATCTAAATGTAGGGATGAGTTTTTCCTCCTAGAAAAAAACAAATATAGGTTTTGACTCCTTCTAAAGTTAGTGGTTATATGACTATGTGTGAGAAAGGTATCTTTATATTTGTATATAACTATGTCATCACTCTCATTAAAAAGTGTGGATTTTGTTAATATAATTAACCTCAAGGAGTATGGTATACCTAAATGTAGACTAGGATATTAGTGATCCAAAACTATATAGAAACATCATATGTTATCTATTTTATTTTCACTGTAAAATTATAACACTATAATAAATCTGATAAGTTATTATTTGTAATAATAAATCCAAAAGGACTATTTAACCACCCTCAAGTCACTTCTTCCATACCTAGGTTCTAAACATGATTTTCATAAATATATATTATTTCATAATAGATTAGTATCCAATATACATAACTAATACATTCTCATAGACATTAATGGTTTAGTTTCTTTAGGGACTATATAAGAAATCTTCTTATTTCTGGATTTTTCTTCAATAACCCCCACAAATAATATCCCACAAAGTAATATTTTTAGATATAACAAACATTATACCTTTATTATTAACCTTTGGATGAAGAAAAATAAGAATAATTTAGCTTTGATGACCAGTAAGGAAAAACATAAGAGATATTTTTGATCACTTAATTTTAACATGAGAATAATATTATGTGAACATGAGCATAACTTTTGAACACCATAAATTTCATATCAGAGATCATAATATTTAATTGTGGAATAAATCATGGATGTTAATATGGAATTAATCGGAATGTATTCACATAACACAACCTATGAGAGTATAACATTGGCATATAAATATGAATAAAACATTAGATTATAACATTGTGAATATATGAAAATTAGAAAAGGTCCACTCATTATGTTAAGGGCATTAAATGTGCTAATCACTAAAAATTAGGGATTAGAAACTAGGTCCTTGTATAATCATTTTAGAATACATTTAAAGCAATAATACTCATTCATAAAAATGAAAGAAATATTTTCTTTATCATTTCCACACATTTTCCTATAAGAATAACAAGAATGAGGGAATACTCACACATAAATATATGAAGAAATCTATTTATAGCTTTGCCAAAAAAGTCAGCATTGTCTCACAAAAAATCATTATCACATTACATAATTCATTAAAGGGTGATAATAAACCCAAACATCACATAATAATAATCCATTTATATGTGTGTCGTATGATCATAAATACAGCATCATATATCTTATCCCATGTAAAAGAAATGGGTCACATAAACATTTCAAAATTTCATCACAACATAACTGATGGAACAAAAACTAGTTTTATAAGCATATTATCATAAAAATTGTAAACCTTCTAGAGAAAGAATAATTAAAGTCTCATTGAATCATATCACCAATAAGGTATAAGTAACATCAACAGATGTCATCTTAAATGAAATTATATTAAAAAATATCAATTGATATATTTATTAGGGAAAATATCCTTTTTTATTTTGAAATCACTTCTATAAAATAAAAAAATATCTGAAATAATATGGAAATAATTTTCATTGAATTTCATAATGTAAACTTGATAGGAATGATTGAAATCATTCAGTGTTCATGGTCGTGGGAATTTTTTATCCTGTCATGTTCTCTAAGAAAATGATTTCTTTCATATTTTTGGTTAAAAGTCCAAGTGGCTCATTCATATAATGGAAAGATGAATAATTTGATATACATTTATAAAAATCCAATAATGAGTTAAAATAAATTTAAATATTCCATGAATAATATTAAACCATTCTTTAGTTTTTTTAATAGAAAATATGTAATGGAAGAAAATATATTTTTGGCCGAAGAGGAAAATAAAATTAGATCCCCTTAAATTATTATTTTGGTATATTGAATATATAAATTATGAAAAAATAAATTAAAACATTCAATATCTTGAGATAACCAAAGGATAATAAAAATTTTGGGATTCTTGAGAGATATCTAATACAATTCCATCATTCACAACTTGATTATAAACAAACTCGATAAATAATTATATTGTAACATTAATCCATTATTCCCTAGGTAATCTCAATATCAAAGCTACATGAAATAAAGAACCATATATATATTTTTAAATTCCCATAATTTCTTTTAAATTACTATAAAATACATTCATGTGTAGTGTATAAGCTATAAAATGGACACAACTTGTGAATATGGCAAAAATCACAATGAAATAAAAGTTAGAATAAAAACCCTTACCACAGGTTTAACCTTCTCCGTAAGTACTATAAAATAATATAAAATAAATTTCAATTTATTATAATTCAATAAAAAAATAATATAAATACTTATAGTATCATATATGATTCATATATAATATTTAGACTCTTATTTATTAATAATTATTTATTTGAATCATCATTTTTGCGTGATAGTTATTTCTTTTTTAATAAGAATTTGATTTCAGTAATTATTGCCCTTGTATATTTTTCATCATTTCTTAATCTATATAATTTTAATAATAATATAAATATAATATATATATTCATTATATATATATATATATCCTCATCCATGATGTAAAGAGATAGATCGATTGAGTACATAGTATATGGTGGTGGTAAGTTGTAAGTACTAATGTATACATTTTTCACTTTTTAGAGGATGGGAAAAATGAAAGTTAAATAATAATTAACATATAAATGATCATTTTTATATCATATATATTTTATATAATCATTAAATCTATCTTTATTACCATCTATGTAAATTTTAAATGAAAAATGAATCACATCTCTTCTTGGGCATAGTAGTCCATATTTACACACAAGCGACATTACCATTTTCCAATAGATTGGAAGTTAAAAAGGTATCTATGGTATTATATTTCTAGAAAATATTAATTTCATAAATATAATATACAAATATTAATCCCGTCAAAATAACCATCCATGAAATATGAATTTGTAATGTTAATTTTATCATAATGTGAAGACAGTAATCCATACATTCTCTTGAATGGCAATGTCACATCCAATTTGATGAAAAAGATGGAGAATAAAGGTTTTTTCATAATCATAATACCATTTTATTATCATTAAGATACTTAATTTATTAATTTATATAGCATATAATAGATTTATATATGGTAGAAGAACGATAAAATTCCATTTGGTCCTGAAAGATGATTACGTCTTCTTCGGTGGTATTCCATCATTTCACTTCTCAAGGACCATTATAGTAGTCTTTTAAAATGAATACAAACTCTAGTTTGTGTATATTAAAATTTATAAGATATTTTTTCAGTATTTGGTTAATCTAGATGGCACAAATTGGTCTAAGGAATATAAATAAGGGGTTCCCTTTTATAAGTGTGGAGAGGAGAACTGTTAGAATTTATTAAAATATTAAAATATAATAAACTCATTATCTAGAAAAGTACTCCTAAATATCCTATGATTCAATGATATGGTAGGATTTGGTTGAAATCCAATAAAATAAAATAAAAATTATAGGTTTAAGTGGTTTTTAAACCATAGATTTTGGTTTAACAACATAGTTAACCTATTTTAACCTTAAACGTAGTAACAATCATTTCACTCTTAACGGTAATAATTATAACTATAAGGATAAAATTTCAAATACATGGAAAATAGATAAAATTTTAAATTGCTTCTAGTAATCATTTTCATGTTTCATGAAATTTATTATTTTTAAATAATTGAAAAAAATATTATTTAATAAAAAATATTGAAAATTTGTTTTTTGATAGTAATAATTTAATCTTGAAAACAAATCACTCTTTTATTTATAATGAAATATAGAAGAGAGAAAATTTTATGGGTAAATTAATATAATACAATAGACTATCCCCTAAATAAATTCATACACACATAAAGTAAGGATCTAGGGTAATGAAAAATAAAAACACTTACATTTGAACATGCATGACTGGATAATGAATAAGTAGAAAAATATCTTTCTCTCAAAATATTTCTGATCTCGATTCCTTGATTCATAATAAACATGAAGTCCTTGATAAGATAAGTGATATCCCATGGACTAGAGGTATTCTTGCAAAGAAACCCAACCCCAATGAGGTATCTGTTTCATACATATTATTATTAAGGTTATACAGGTCAGATAACATGAGACCATTGTGCATGGATCTTGCCTCCTCTCCGATGGATGTACCATGGAAACAAATAATTATGAAGACAATAAGAAAATATTCACTTCCTAAAAAATCATATCATCCCCACACATGTCTCCATGATCATAAGAACCATCCATGTTCATTTTAAGGCCTAAGAAAAGTGTATCCCATCGAACCTGTCTCCCCCGGCCTAGGATTCCATTGTCCATCCAAGGAAGAGAATACAATGACATGATTCCACATAGAGAAACCGAATACCCTCCTCCAGGTATGAGGGACCCAAAATACTTCACCAAATACATGAGGTGGACATTCATCCCATGAATATAGGTATTTCTTTAATTCATCTTGGCATTCTTGGACTCTTAAATGGTCCGAAAAACTATTGCACGAACACAAATTTTCATTCAACCTTGGTAAGAGCCTTAAAATATGAAAGATATGAAAGCATGAACGTTATCCATATGTGATGTAATCACAATTAATTTAGCGATAAAATCCCACAAAAACATCCCAATCCTAATAGAAAAATAATTTCACAATAGTTTTGGAACTAGGTGATGCACAAAACTAGAAATACGCAGCAAGTTAGACTCTTTTTTTTCAATATTTCCATTCATGTGTATCACTTGATTCCTAACTCACCAAACCAAAAAAAATAAATTAATAGGAATATTTGTTTACCAAATTATAGAGGTGGATTCATAATTTTAATCATTTTAATAAAAACTTGTGAAAATGGTTATTTTAAAAAAAATGACCATTACATGAGTTTGAAAAATACACTTCTCAGGTTCTTTCAACAACAGAATATCTATGTGCAAGACTTTCTAATCCTAATTAAGCATTGATTTGATAAAGTATATGTATATTCCTTCCACTCTGTATGAGATATTGTGTACAGGGAACCTTAAGAAGAAAATAGTATGAACAACTACCCAGTTATCATTATAGTACATCACATCCCAATTACTAACCACTCAACAAACTGTCTCTATTGAAATATCCATCCGATCAAGCATAAATCCTACCAACATGGACAGAATTATAGGTACTTTGGGCCAGTATCTTCAATCAAACACATATTTCTACATCATTAATATATCCCAAAGAGTAAATCCAACAAAAAAATTATAGGGAAGCTTATCATGCATGGTTTATATGAAAATAATGAAATTAAAAAAAAAATTATTTCACTCGACATCAATTGGTTTATCCATCTTACTCTAATAGGCCTAATGACGCCACCCTTCTTGATTTTCTTCCAAAATGAAACCCATTAAAATCTTCTCAATCATTCCAATTCTTCCTTTCGGTGGCTTTATTAGAAAAAAATATATTCATGGGGATTGAGGCGAGAACACTATTCACCTACTTTATCGTCCCTCTAAAGTATAGAAATCAATTTCTTTTGTTCATGATATTTAGAGTAATTTTTTATATGTTGTTATATAATATATCCTTCTTGATCCTTCAATCTAGGATTGGAACTCTGATACACTCCATCTGGAAGGAATTCTTGTAGAATCCAATCATGTATTGAATATCATTATTTCACCTAATGGAGAATTTTTTGGATAGATAGACCCAACTTTTATCTTTGTTGACAATATTTCCACTCTAAAAACCATATGAACCCATGAAATTGTAAAATATTTCAATTCACCTAATATTATCATTAAAAAAATTTAATATTTTACCAGAGATTAGTAATTGATGAACTAGTCTATTACCACCCATGAATGGGATGATGGTCTCATCTATGAAGGACTTTTTATTGTTCCATGAGAGGTCCTCCTATGACCAAATAATGAGTATATGGGAAATTGGATTTCCTTGTCTTAAGCCTCCCATAGACTTGATATAGCCAAATATATTACCTGTAATGTGATTATAAATATATATTGATGTATATAATCAAAGATATATGGTATAATAACACTCTAAGAATCCAAACCTTCTAATGATGTTGATTATAAAATTCCACTCAAGAAGATCGTATACCTTGCCCATATATATATTGATCATGATAATAGATCTAGTGACCTTCTTATTGATATCTGAAAATATCGCATTCATTATACCTATGGCTCCTTGTATGCTTTATAAATGAGGAAAACCATGATACTTTTCAAAGATGAGCCTTGGGATGATGTTCCCATGACTTTTATTCATAAATCAAGACATAATTTTGTAATAGAAATTAGAATGATGGATAGGTATATAATATATAAAAGAAGAAGGCTCCCTAACCTTTAAAATGAGAACTATTTATGTATCACACACTAACCTAATAAGTTCCCCTCCCATAAGATATTCCTATAATGATTCAACCACATTTTCCCTAAGGATATCCCTGGAATATATGTGAAATTACCATCAAATACCATCAGTCCTATGATCACTTATGGGTTTAAAGTGTGAATAGACACCATTATCTTCTACTCCCATTGAATAGAACATAAGATATCACTCTAATTTCCATGTAATAAAAAAATATACTACATGAGAAGTCCTCATCTCCATCCATCTGAGAGAACAACCAATTAAAGTAAGTGGTCAGCCCTACAAAAATATTTTCAATGAATTAGAAGATCTATTCAGAGACCATTGGTTTATGTTTTTTTGAAGAACTAGAGTCTATTGGCTAGATGCACCCTAGTTGAGCCATATACCATCAGGTCCCATGATATTGTAACCTTATGTAATAACCCCTCAAACCTACTCCAATTTAATGAATTGAAAAATCCTTTTGGTATATGATCTCCCATCTATATGGAAACTAATAAATGTGTATGATTTTAAAGATATATATTTTGATGTTTGATAAGGTTTTGAGGAAACAGATCAACACATTGGTGGTTCAAAAATTAACAGTCATGTCTGCTCTAAATCTCATTCCTTCCATTATGATTATTGCACTACGTATATTTTTTTTTCCAAAAAACCCATTCCCAGGAGTCCATTTAATGATATAAAATATCTAAAATCTTATATGGCCCTACCTAAAAAAACTAAGCCCCCTTTCTTCTCATTATGATCATCAAATGTGTTGAAATATCTATTCACAAACCAATCCATTATACCTTCTGAAAAGTATTAGAAATGTTCCCCAAGTTCCACTCCTTATAAAATATCACACATATCATAAAAAATGGGAATTTAATTATATTATTACATGATGTTACCTTTGTTGTGATGTATTGACCAGAAGAATCCAAAATTTCTATGACTGAGATCTTTCCCAAGAAAATAATAATCTATTTACTGTATGAGGATACATCAATGATGTTAGGAAAACCAATACTATGAGATGTTGATCCTATACGACCAGCCTAAATCTTTAGTTCCATAACTGCTACTATAGAAATGTAAACCCTATGAGTTTCATTAGTGAGAATATCACACTTCATCCGAGACAATAGTCCTCATAAATTACATATGATAATGGAATACATTTAACAAATAATCATGGAGGCCTTATGGCCACATATTTCGGTTGAATTTGGAGCTGATGATGATGAAAAACCATCTTTGGAATTTTCCTGAGTAATACAAGAACCTTTAAATGAGGAATATAATGATAGAGTCTAAGGAACTTGTTTTAATATCAAGAAACTCCTTTCCTAATCATAAACGCCAAAATCATTAAACAGAGTAAAATAACTAACCTCCCCTGATACTGAGGTAATAGAGACTGATCTTTTCAACCCCTATAAAGGTTGAGGAACTATAGAGACATCCTCTATCAACTCTTCTAAAGAAATTAACTTTTGGGGGAAGTACTGATGCACTCAATCATCACCTCAATCTATATCATAAGGATTACAAGGTTCTGATCCATGAGAAAGAATATTATTCTATAAGACCAATGCTACTTCCCTAGACAGATGCAGGAGGACATTGACCCCATCCAAAAGTGGAGGTAGGGAATGGGATGAAACTAGGGAAGGGGTGTAGAACCAACTGATCATGGAATATGGATTTTTACCTCCACTGGAATTGTTGGAATGCTTGGATTTGAATGAGAAAACATGGGTGTTGGATCTAGTGCAGTTACTTATCTGTGAGGTGCATGGTTTCACTCTGAAAAAGGGAGGGGGTTCTAGGAATAGAGAGGTGAGCTATATAAGAAACATCATTAAAAAACAAGGACCCTCACCAGCAAGCTAAGACGAAGCTATCACCTCCACCATGGTCATTATCTTGGATGGTGGATGATTGTATCTACAAAACTAGGACATATTTCCATGGATGTGACATTATAAATAGAAGTTATGGATTTTATAAACAAAAAAATTCATTTCCACCATGAAAATACCTCTTTGACATGAACTAAAACCCATGAAGGAATAGGTGATGTTGGATTCAGTTCTACCCAAATCTGTGGTGTGGTTACTTAAGGAATTTTTGTGTATCCTCATCCAAAAAAAGGTAGGAACCTAGGGAGTCACAAATATCCTATAGAATAATTTTTTTGTATAATGGGTGAGGAATATTGTGAAGCTTAACCCACACAGCAGGTGAGTGAGAATCCTTCATATAAGGAACTTTCCAAAACCACCTATAAAGGGAGAACCTCTATCTCTCATAGCATCACACATACCTAGACAAGAAATTCATAGAATACTCCTTGGAGAAGTAGTGAAGGATAATGGAGAACATGAGTGATCCAAAACTATGAGTTGATGAAGATTTCCCCCCCAAGCTCGAAAAAGAATGAAATAAAGGGAGTGAGGGATTGTGATTTCTAAAGGCCGCTACCAGTTTACTTCGATGAAATTCTGTGGAATCTTTTAGATCCATCAAAAAAATCTTGATTCAGACACCCATAGAATTGATCCAAATAGTAGGGATCCAATGGGATGTCTGGGAAGTTCAATGGAGGGTAGGAGTGAGCCTTCAGCAACCTGCTAGAGAGTACTCCCTTGAAATATGCCTTCTTCATAATCCTGAACCCATATGGAAACGACCCCAAGAGAAATTAACATTATAAATTTTTTTACTAATATTTCAATAATAATGAATTAAACATAACCTCTTTTTACCCTTATTATAAAATATTAGAGTTAATAATGTTAAGGGAGTGACATTTTAGAATTTTCTTTATGTAAAATAATCTAATTTTAATTATCAAGTGACATTGGACACAAAATTCTACATATTATAATTTGGGATAACTAGGGTCAAATATATCCCATCCAATGAAATAAAGTCTTATTTTTGTTGATTTTGGGACTGTATCACATTGGTTTCAACCATAATTATCTCTTTTTACTTTCACTGTGGTAACATAAATTTACTTTGGTTACTTTTCATATTAAAAAAATTATTATCCAAATTTGGACATATTGATTATAAATATGGAATCTATTTTTTATGATAATATTTCAAGATGTGTAGGAAATTAATTTCAGATGGAAACAATGAATGAAAAGAAAATCACTTTTAATTGAAATTATTTTTTAAGTATAAAATTTTTTTATAAAAAATTCTTAAATAAAAGTGATTCTAATTAACTTAATTGGATTATTAATAATATAAGAGAACTAATTTTAGTTTGATTACATTTTAAAAAACTGGAACGTATTAAATTATCTAAACTAAAATATAGTTTTCATTTGAAATATTTATTTTATTACTATTCATCAAAAATAATTCTTTTCTTAAAATGTTTAAAAAATACATCTAAGATAATTTTAACACGTGGATTTAATTTTTTTTATTTTATCATTTAATTGTTTTAAAATTATATAAAATTAAATTCAATATTTTCTTACAGAAATAAATATAAAACATGTTAGTATGAAACATATTTTCTAACTGTAACATAGTATTACTTGAAAAATTGATTTCTTATTTCTGGGTAATTAACAAACAAATTTTATAGTAGTATCATTATATATATTTCATTATATTTATTTCTATTCATACCATCATATTTGATTAATTTTTTATAAGATTCATATTTAAATAATATTATTTTTTGGTTCATTTAACCTCAGTGTTGCGTGCCATATGCGCTATCGAATATAACGTTATTATTTTTAATTTTTTGGGTTAAACAAAATTTTCGAAGTCAATTATCATCAAAATAATTAGAATTTTTTTTATCACCAAAATAATTTTATGGTGATGATTGGAGGTTCACAAAGAACATGTAGATCACTACTATAGGTAATATAACCATGATTCCTTTTTTCATTATGATAGTATGAAAAGAGAGTTATATTATTCATTGATGATTAATATTTTAAACCAAATTAAATTGTTTAATTAAATAAATTAATTATTAATTATATGACAAAATATCGTCTATTTGTCGATCCTATGAATGAATTTAAATCATGTTTTCCTGATAAAACCTATGAAATTGATGGAAAAATTTTTGTAGGACCACCCAAAATGTATCCATTGTGCCCCATAATCCTTAAATACATCATATAATTGTTATAAGAATATGAATAAATTTTTTTAACAAACATAAGAATAATAAAATAGAGTTAAGAAATATAATAGTATCCCCACTTTTATATTTTAAACAATTCCTAGTGTTCCAACCCAAAAATCCCAGTATGCCCACCTTTTTATGTTATGACGAAAATCCATATATGACCAACCTATTATATTGTGAAGAAAATAGATGGATTTCCAAAATTTTATACAATGAAAAATATCAACTATGATAAAAAATCATTTTCTTATAAGATATAAATCCTTAAAAATGAATTGGAGAGTGATATATTACCCCACCCATTATCACCCTTATATTTGAGATCTTGTTAAATGAAATAATTCATCTTATCATAAATGAACCATGTAAATAAAATGGGTTTAATATAATTCTCATTTTTAAACATATAATGAAAACATTCATAATTCCATCTATAAATATAACATGATATACCCATGAAAAATAAACGAGTATAGAAGTATATTCAGTAACTTTCTCAATAAATCCCCTTCAATAAAAATGATAGATAATATAGTATTTCAATCATATATATTGAGGGTATATATTTATGTAAATAATTACCCCAATAAATTGATGTATGGTATCAAGTTGGACACCCTTCAGTCAATGAAATGGAAAATTGGGTTTTGAAAAATGAATTTCATGGGATGCAAAGTTAGGATTTTTTATAATGTATGGTTTGATAAGATAAATGTGTTAATAGATCACTACTTAGATAAAAATTACATTTTTAAGTTATGATATAAATAATGTGTATGGTATCAATTTATATATATTATTTATAAATAATAAAATATAGCAAAGGACATTGACATAGATGAAAATAAAAGTTTTTTAAAAACACAAAGTATATAATTTTGGAAATAATAAAAAATATTGAAATTTTTTAAGACATTTATTTATGTATAAAAAATTTGATAAAACCAAGAGAATAGTTTTTTTGGAAAACATTAAATATTAGATATTATGTTTTAAAGAAATATACCAAAATAACAGATTGATGTGTTCACATTGAAAACATTTAAAAGTTATTCTTTTCAAAAATCGATTAAAATGACCCCAATAAAACATATTAAAAAATATCATTATATAATTAAAAGAAGATAAAATAATGAGATTATTACCATAAGTAATTATAAATTCATTGATAATAATGTTGAAAAAATAAGCTAATGAATAATTCTATGGAATAGGGAGATTCCTGACTGAAAAGAATAAGTAGTGCTGGTTTCCTTACTACTGGTAAATAATGAGCCAAGGGTGGAAATGAAATACTGTGAAGTAATTGAAAATAGGAAAAAATTATTATTATCAGAGGATAATGATTTTAGGATTTAGAAATATATCACATAAAATTTCACTAAATGTATTATCATTAAAATATCTTACTGTTTTGAAATTGAGATTGAAGAAGAATCCCTTTCAGTAATGTTATGTAAGAATAAAAAGAACCTAAGATGGTTACCATGAAATGGAAATTAAAATAACATGACGTGAAATATATTCATTATAATTTATGGTAATATGTAATTGAATACATTATATAAAATAAATTATTATGTGTAATATGAAAAAAGTCTCATTGGATTGAAAATATAGACAAATAACCTTTGCACCTTTAATAAATTTTCAATCGAAATACCATGAAAGAAAATTTTAGACGGATTTTTAAATTCAATGCATTTAATGAAAAATAAGATAATATAAATATATTTCTAATATTTGGACTACAAAAAATTAAATATGTGGTAATTATTCAAAATATCTTAATGAAGCAAAATTGATATGAAAAAACCATTTTCCCCATTTCTCAAATTAATAGAATGCAAACTAAAATAATATAAAACATACTTAACAGTGAAAATATTATATTTAAAAACCATAATCATATAAGTTTACTATTATATAATTCATTTATATTAATTTATTTTAAATATATTAGTTCGTTACATCTTATTTTCTCTATTGGGTGCAAACAAAATTAATTGTTTCGTGGTTGATTTATTATGTAAATTTCATCACCCATTATAAGATAATAAGATTATATATTTTGAATTATTTTTTATTATAATATATAGTTTATATGTATTTATAAATATCATACATAATTCCATAAGTATTTTAGTTACAATATGTGAAAGTTCCATCTTATTCAAGTAATTTGAGAAATCCAATATGATATTTTAAGAATAAGTTAAATACATAATATATTGTTTTTATAAGCATATAAAATAATTAAGTAATCAATAAATTATAATAATATTACTATTTATGTTAAAACAGTCTTCTAGATAACGTTTCATAGTGTCGTTCTTATAGGATGATAAACTATTCCAAACAAGAACGCACTATAAATCGATGGGTGAGTATGCTTAAGGAATTGTAGAATATCATTAAAATAGAATAATAATTTTTTAATTTTTAATTTTCAATGAAGTTGAATCATAATAAAATTGGTTTGGATAAATAAAGAAAATTGATGTTGAAAAAATGATACATCGTGGTGGTGGTGGTGTGCACATACAAAATTGATGTTATTTGGTTTATTTTGGATGATGGAAGGGAAATATGATGGTTTATCAAATAGTATAATAATAACTAGGTATAAAACATATAATTAATTCCTTATATTACTATGGTTAATATTTTTTCTGAAGATTAATATTATGAATAAAATATAAAAAATTATGTAATACACATTTTGAGGGCATGAAAATTCTCATAAAAGAATAATTTAAATTTAAGCGATTAGAATAACCACTAGGGAATAAATGATTTATAATGTTCATGGGAAATTTCTGGATAAAAAAATCATATATATATTCAATGTAATGTTTGAAAATATTTTTTATCATTAAAAGGGTATAAGTGATTCCCTCTTATAAGTGAAGAAAATGGATCTTTTGTGAATACCCATTATTTTTTAATAATGAAATTATACAATTCAATATGAAATGGGTCCAAAAGTGAAAAAACTAGAGTGTCTAGTGAGATAGCATATAACAAACCTCAACAAAAAATTTATAAAAATTATGTAAACATGTTTCTATTCATTTTTTCTTAGATTTTTTACTCTGACGGTTGCTTTACTATGGTAACTCGTTTTCACCAAAATAATTTTGGATTTAATAAAATTATAAAAAATATATATTATAAAATTATGATGTTATGAATAATAATTTACTCTTCATTTAATTCAATTAAATTCCTAGATATTATAAAATTAACTATAAAATTAAGATAGATAATGTATAGAAAGAATGTTTTTTATAAACAAATACTTCATTTTCAATTAGTCTTCCTATCATTATTTATTTTTGATTTAAAATTTAATTTTTATTAATATAATTATATATGTCTTGAAATTTTTTTTTCATTTTTTAAAATATATTAATTAAATTAATTAGATTAAAATTCCATTAGGTTAATAAAATAATTTTTTAAGGATTTTAGTTTCATCATTATTGATGTAATCAACATTAATTCTAGTGTTATTATATTTATGCTTAAAATTGAATTTTAAATTCCATAATAATATCAAAATTTTGATCGAAAATTTTAAATCCATTTTTTTTAAATTTAGTTTGTATAAGCGAAGAAAACAAAATTTTAATATAAGTAAAATATATAGTTTTTATAGAAAAATATTACTCATGTTCCCAAAATGATAAACATGTTTTCAAGAAATTTTAAATTTTGTTTTTGAATTATTTATTGGAAATTTTTTATTAGAATTTATGTGTTTAATAAATTATTATAATTTCATAAAAGGGCATGTTTTTAGTAAAATTGGTATTTTAACTATTCACATGAAATCTATTATTAGATAAGAGTACAAAAACATTATACTAAGATAATTTTTATATTATAAAATAAAATATGTTTATAATTTAACTAATTATAATTCTAAAAATTATATATTTTTATTTTAATTGTAACTAAATAAATATAAAGATATATTTCTTTCGTTGAAAAAACATACATTTTTACACAATTGGCATTCTTAGTATTATTTCATACCAATTTCTAATTTAATGAATGTTAATACATATTAGTAATTTTATAATTCAACTTTATAATCATTATGAAATTGATTTATTTGGATATAATATACAATACTTTTAATAAAAAAGTTATTTGAACAACAATCCTTTTGAATGATATTAATTTCTTTCTTTAATTATTTTTCATTGATATTTGCCTATTTGTTTTCAAGAGGTTTTATTATAATATTAATTTTCAAAAAAAAATTAATATAATGTTTCATGGATTGTTTTTGTTTATTGTTACAAGTGGAATAATATATCCAACACATTTGGTTTCAAAGGAAAAGATATATACTAAAATCTTGGGATGTTATAATGTGCCCCTCCTTCTATTCTATAGTTTACAAATTAGCGAGGAGAGTTAATGATAACTACTGAGGATAATATACTCTCAATATTATATCAATAAATATAAAATTAATAACATAACTTTACTTTTAACTAATATCAGGGTGTGCATATATGAGTATAGAATGATGATACCATTGCAAAATAACATATCTCATGGTATAAAAAATGAATGTGAAATTCATAAAATCTTACAACCCATAATTTTATCCCATTGGTTCGATCATATATGATATAAAATAATGAAAATAAAAATAATACAGTCTCAAATACAACCATGAGCCACGCCTCAAACTTCCTTTATCCAGGTTGAGAAAAGCTGGCCTCATTACCTGATAAACATGTAACTATAAATTTATATAAACATAAGGTATAAAAATAAAATTTGTTTCATATTAAAGGAAGGATAATTACATATCAGAATGGAAACACCAACAGGGCCCCTATTATAAACTATCATAATCTAGTGAATGCATGAAAAAATAAATATACCTGAACAGACATTATAATCATACATATATTATCAGTCGTCATGCCCTAGCTATTCCACCACAACACCTGAGCTTACCGAGTTTGATCATTTCATGTGAACTTATAAAATTCATTTCAATTTCCTAAAGAATATAAAATTATGTATTTAACTAACATGAAGTATCACTATAGATAATAAATTCATAATGTCATCCTTGTCTCTCAGTTGGTCTAACCATGGGTTTAAAATGAATAATGTTATCATTGTAACTCAATTGATCTAACAAATCCTATAAAATAACATATGGTGTCCTTATTTTTCCATCAATTACATATTAGGTACAAAATTATAACTTCATATTAGGTTTTAGATTAGTCTATCCATATATTCAAAATTATAAATAGAATCTCAAACTCTTTACAAGTGTAACTGTCGGAAGTAAAAACTAGATGGTTTCCTTGGATCTCAGTTGGTCCAAAAACGCAAAATAAATAATGGATGGTTTTCCAGACTCATGTTTGATCTGACCATGTGATCTAAAATGAGAAATTTCTACCAAAAAATAATCCATAACTTTTGTTCCAACCCTCAGATTTTTCTAGTGGTTAGGCCACCCCTGATGATAAATTTTACCCCACAAAAAAATTAAACCACATGAAATTTAGGATAAAAAGCAAAACACATCAAGGAATAAACATCCTATTTCCTTGAATGTTGTTATATTTTTTCATCCTAATCACATCTCATCCTAAAGTATAATCATTATATAATCCACCTATGAACGTTCCCAATTACTTAAGTAATATATCTTTATCTACAAAGCCACATATGAATGAATATCTTTTCCAAGACCTATCACATTAGGTATGAAAAGATATATAAATTATCCTTAAATTAAAAATATAAAAAAAAGATAAATTATTGGGTTCTAATGCCCACTAGTTCTTGACTCATAATACCCACTAACACACATCAACCTGGGATGATAAAATAGAGAAAAAAAGAAATACTTGAACCTGGACGTAGAAATCCTATTATCCCAATACATCCAATTACAAATGACATTTCTTTTTCCAAAATGAAAAAAAAATCATCCAAATCCATGAAAACCCACAGCCCAGTGCAAACTCATTTCCATGACACAGACAATTCTTGTTAGCACACATTAATCAAATCAATAACAAAAAAACTCATTTGAACTATTCCCATGCTTCAATCTATTCATAAACACTATTGTACATAGTGTAATTTATTTACCCAAAACATAATTCTTGTTTCCAACATATTGCTTAATTAACTCAATCTATTCCTAAAAAATCATAAAAAACAACCCAAATACTACAAATCTAGAATATCTTTGGTTCAATAAAGATCTATCTGAACACCCATAATCCCCCCTTTAGAATGACTATTCCATCAATTAAAAACTACTCACCTACATACATTCTTTATAAAAAATAAAAAATACGCTCATCCATGAACTATCATGATTTTATATGGTATTAGATATCCAAAACATATTTTTTTGTATCATAGGGTCTAACTACCTCATTATCATAGTTACAATGAATTACCCAATCTCAATTATCAATGTTCATGCCTTTAAATACCACACCAATAACTTGATCCCCTATTTAATCGAAAAAAGATCCAAAAATTAGTTATAAATTTGTGCGATCCATTTACTATAATTACTCATTTGTTAGAAAATAATAAAATAACATTAAAAAGTTTTTACTCAACAAATCTGTGGTGATGGAATGTCGAAGTTGAATGGATTAACCATGGCTTCTCTATGAGAGTAAGTCTCATCCACCAACAACCAATTAATTTAAAATTTAAAATTCAATTTTAAAATAATAGGGAAAATCATTATCTATAATTTCTATTAAAGATGATTCAAGACATTCATTTTTCCCCCTTCGCCAAACTCTATCTACTAGATACAAAATCCATTTTTTACTATTTTTATCCCACCATATTCTGATTTAATTACTCCCAAATCCTAAATTGGTATATTTTAAATTACAAAAGATGGTGGAATATAAAAATGGCATATGGGAGAGGAGTATCCTCAATAAAATAAGAATGATGAAACACCTCAAAACACCTATATTCAATGGGGTATGAAGGGGAAGAATAAAGGGGTGTCTCCACCATTCATGAGGCCTATTATAAGAAATGAAAAGAAAATATTCTATATGTTTTGAAGCATTTTATTAAGATTATTCAAAATAGAAAAAAACATGTTCATGTTGAAGTGTGATTATATTTATCATAGAACAATGATCTTTCTTTAGGATATTTAAAAAACACTTGGCCAATGTGGTCACATAACTACAAGTGTCACAATACAGCTTCCCAGTTAAAGAAAGAATAAAAATCAGAATCACCCACTCTATCATAACTATAAGGTTCGTAATGAAACCTCCCATGATTCTCCATGACACATATAGAAACTCTGAAATAAATATTTATAAAGAAAACTACCAATGTGATTCTTTACTATTGTAGTGAAATCCTCTCGCTCCTGTTGATTCTCCCACAATTTTGGAATAATAGTTAACCCAATAGAATTTAATCTTACAAAGACTCTACGGAAAACCTAGATTACTGACATCATGGTACAATATATCATATACACAAAAAAATTATATTACCCATTGACATCACCAATATTTTAGATTTAGTCTAGTTCAAACTCCCCATAAAATAGATTATCTTTAATGACGAGTAGACATAAATATTATTTATAACAAATCCATTTTTCATAATCCTTTAAATATTATCAAGTTTTATTCCAAAATTGGTTTGATTACACAACCTCAGTACCCATTTTTTAATTATTCATTATAACTTCTCACCCTCTTTTTTATTCCTTTAAATGTACAGCTCCTCTTTCCATTATTAGATATCCTATGTAAGAACCCATCATTTCATGTTCTAGCTATGCCACCACAACACTTGAGCTTACCTGGTTTGATCATGTCATGTGAACTAATAAAATTCACCTCAAATTCCTAAAGAATGTAAAAATATATTTTTAACTAACATGAAGTATCACTATAGATAATAAATTCATAATGTCATCCTTATCTCTCAGTTGGTCTAACCATGGGTTTAAAATGACTAATGTTATCATGGTAACTCAATTGATCTAAAAAATCCTATAAAATACAAATGGTGTCCTTATTTATCCATCAATTACATATTAGGTACACAATTATAGTTTCATATTATGTTCTATATTGGTCTATCCATAGATTCAAAATTATAAATGGCATTTCACACTCTTCACAAGTCTAGCTATGGGATGTAAAAATTATATGGTTTCCTTGGATATCAGTTGGTCCAACAACGCATAATAAATAATATATGGTTTCCCAGACTCTCGGTTGGTCTGACCATGTGATATAAAATGATATATTTCTATAAAAATATAATCCAAAACTTTTGTTCCAACCCTCAGATTCTTCTAGTGGCTAGGCCACCCCTGATGGTAATTTTTACGCCACAAACACATTAAACCACATAAAATTTTGGATAAAAATCAACAAACATCAAGTAATAAACATCTTATTCCCATTAATTTTGTTTTATTTTTCATCTTAATCACATCTCACACTAAAAAATAATCATTATATAATCCACCTATGAACGTTTCCAATTACTCAAGTAACATATCTTTATCTACCAAGCAACGCATGAATGAATATCTTTTCCAAGACCTATCACATTAGGTATGAAAAGATATACAAATTATCCTTAAATTCCAAACATAAAAAAGATAAATTATTGGGTTCTTATGCCCACTAGTTCTTGACTCATAATACCCACTAACACCCATCACCCTGGGATGATAAAATTGAGAAAAAAAAAGAATTACTTGAACTTGGACTTAGAAAGCCTATCATCCCCATTAATCTAATTACATATGACATTTCTATGTCCAAAATAAAAAAATATTCATCCAAATCCAGGAAAACCCACAGCCCAGTGCAAACTCATTTCCATGACACAGCCAATTCTTGTTATCACACATTAATCAAATCAGTAACAAAAAAACTCATTTGAACTATTCCCATGCTTCAATCTATTCTTAAACAGTACTGTACATAGTGTAATTTATTTTCCCAAAACATAATTCTTGTTTCCAACATATAGCTTAATTAACTCAATGTATTCCAAAAAAATCATAAAAAACAACCCCAATACTACTAATCTAGAATATCTTTGGTTCAATAAAGCCCTATCCGAACACCCATAATCCCCCCTTTAGAATTACTATTCCATCAATTAAAACTACTCACCTACATACATTCTTTGTAAAAAAGAAAAAATACGCTCATCCATGAACTATCATGATTTTATATGGTATCAGATATCCAAAACATATGTTTTTGTATCATAGGGTCTAACTAACTCATTATCATATTTATACTGAATTACCCAATCTCAATTATCTAAGTTCAAGCCTTTAAATACCACACCAAGAACTTTATCCCTTATTTAATTTAACAAATATCAATAAATTAGTTATAAAATTGTATGATCAATTTACTATAATTATTCATTTGTTAAAAAAAATCACATTAAATAGTTTTTACTCAACAAATATGTGGTGATGACATGTCGAAGTTAATGGATTAACCATGGATTCTATATGAGAGTAATTCTCATGCACCAACAAACAATTAATTTCAAATTTCAAATTTAATTTTAAAATCATTGGGAAAATAATTATCTCTAATTTCTATTAAAAATGATTCCAGGCAATCATTTTTCTCCCTTCACCAAACTCTATCGACTAGATACAAAATCCCTTTTGTACTATTTTGATCCAAACATGCTCTGATGTAATTACACCCAAATACTAAATTGGTATATGTTAAAATACAAAAGATGGGGGAATATAAAAATGGCAGATGGGAGAGCAGTATCTTAACCAAAATAAGAATGATGAAACACCTCAAAAACACCTATATTCAAGGGGGTATAAAGGGTAATAATCAAGGGGTACTCCACCATTCCAAAGGACTTGTTTAAGAAATGAAAAGAAAATATTCTATAGGTTTGGAAGCATGTTAATAAGATTATTCACAATATAAAAAATGTTCATGATGAAGTGTGATTATATTTATCAAAGAACAATGCTCTTTATTTATGATATTTAAAAAACACTTGGCCAATGTGGTCACATAACTACATGTGTCACAATACAGGTTCCTAGTTGACAGAAAGAGTAAAAATCATAATTTCCCACTATATCATAACTATAAGCTTCATGATGAAACCTCCCATGATTCTCCATGACACATATAGAAACTCTGAAATAAATATTTATAGAGAAAACTACCAATGTGATTCTTTAATATTGTAGTGAAATCCTCTCTCTCATGTTGATTCTCCCACAATTTTGGAATAATACTTGACCCAATAGAATTTAATCTTACAAAGACTCAATGGAAAACCCAGATTTCTGATGTCATATTACAATATATCATATACACAAAAAATTATATTCCCCATTGACATCACCAATATTTTATGATTTAGTTTGGTTCAAACTCCCCATAAAATAGATTATCTTTCTTGACAAGAAGACATAACTATTTTTTATAACAAATCCATTTGTTATAATCATTTAAAACTTCTCAAGTATTATTCCAAAATAGGTTTGATTACACTTCCTCAGTACCCATTTTCCAATTAGTCAGTATAACTTCTCACCCTCCTTTTTATTCCTTTAAATGTATAGCTCCTCTTTCCATTATTAGATATCCTATGCAACAACCCGTCATTTCATGTTCTAGCTATGCCACCACAACACCTGAGCTTACCTGGTTTGATCATGTATTGTGAACTAATAAAATTCATTTCAAATTCCTAAAGAATATAAAATTATGTATTTAACTAACATGAAGTATCACTATAGATAATAAATTCATAATTTCATCCTTGTCTCTCAGTTGATCTAACCATGGGTTTAAAATGACTAATTTTATCATGGTAACTCAATTGATAAAAAAAATCCTATATACCTACATGTGTAACAAAACGGGTTTGATTACACAACCTCAGTAAACATTTTCCAATTAGTCATTATAACTTTTCACACTCTTTTTTATTCCTTTAAATGTGCAAATCCACTTTCCTTTATTAGATATCCTATGTAACAACCCATCATTTCATGTTATAGCTATGCCACCACAACACATGAGCTTACCTGGTTTGATCATGTCATTCGAACTAATAAAATTCAACTGAAATTCATAAAGAATGTAAAATTATGCATTTAACTTACATGAAGTATCACTATAGAAAATAAATTCATAATTTCATCCTTCTCTCTAAGTTGGTCTAACTATGGGTTTAAAATGACTAATGTTATCATGGTAACTCAATTGATCTAACAAATCCTATAAAATAACAGATAGTGTCCTTATTTATCCATCTATTACATATTATGTACACAATTATAGTTTCATATTAGGTTCCAAATTGGTCTATCCATAGATTAAAAATTATAAATGGCATCTCAAACTCTATACAAGTCTAGCTGTGGGATGTAAAAACTAGATGGTTTCCTTGGATCTCGGTTGGTCCAACAACGTATAATAAATAATGGATGGTTTCCCAGACTCTTCGTAGGTCTAACCATGTGATCTAAAATGAGATATTCCTACAAAAATATAATCCATAACTTTTGTTCCAACCCTCAGATTCTTCTAGTGCTTAGGTCACCCCTGATGATAAATTTTACCCTACAAACACATTAATCCACAATAAATTTTGGATAAAAAGAAACCCACATCAAAGAATAAACATCATATTCCCTTGAATGTTGTTATATTTTTTCATCCTAATCACATATCACCCTAAAATATAACCATTATATAGTCCACCTCTTAATGTTCCAAATTACTCAAGTAACATATCATTATCTACCAAGCCATGTATGAATGAATATATTTTCCAAGACCTATCACATTAGGTATGAAAAGATATACAGATTATCCTTAAATTCCAAACATAAAAAAAGATAAATTATTGGGTTCTTATGCCCACTAGTTCTTGACTCATAATACCCACTAACACCCATCACCCTGGGATGATAAAATAGAGAAAAAAAGAAATACCTGAACCTGGACTTAGAAAGCCTATCATCCCCATTCATCCAATTACTTACGACATTTCTATGTCCAAAATAAAAAAATATTCATCCAAATCCATGAAAACCCACATCCCAGTGCGAACTCATTTCCATGATATAGCCAATTCTTGTTGGGACACATTAATCAAATCAATAACAAAAAAACACATGCGAACTATTCCCATGCTTCAATCTATTCATAAACAGTATTGTACATAGTGTATTTTATTTACCCAAAACATAATTCTTGTTTCCAACATATAGCTTAATTTACTCAATATATTCCTAAAAATCTTAAAAAACAACCGCATTACTACTAATCGAGAATATCTTTGGTTCAATAAATCTCTATCCTTACACTAATAATCCCCCCTTTAGAATGACTATTCCAACAATTAAAAACTACTCACCTACATACAATATTTATAAAAAAATGTTCATCCATGAACTATCGTGATTTTATATGGTATCAGATATCCAAAACATATGTTTTTGTATCATAGGGTCTAACTACCTCATTATCATAGTAATACTAAATTACCCAATCTCAATTATCTATGTTCAAGCCTTTAAATACCACATGAAGAACTTGATACCCTATTTAGTTGAACAAAGGTAAATAAATTAGTTATAAAATTGTTTGATCAATTAACTATAATTATTCATTTGTTAGGAAACAATAAAAGCACATTAAGAAGTTTTTACACAACAAATATGTGGTGATGACATGTTGAAGTTGAATGGCTTAACCATGGATTCACTATGAGAGTAAGTCTCATCCACCAAAAACCAAATAATTTAAAATTTCAATTTAAATTTTAAAATCATATAGAAAATAATTATTTATAATTCCTATTAAAAATGATTCGAGAAATTCATTTTTCTCCCTTCGCCAAACTCTATCTACTAAATACAAAATCGCTTTTGTAACATTTTGATCCAACCATTCTCTGATGTAATTACACCCAAATCCTAAATTGGTATATGTTAAATTACAAAAGATGGGGGAATATAAAAATGGCAGATGGGATAGGAGTATATTTACCAAAATAAGAATGATGAAACACCTCAAAAACACTTAAATTCATGGGGGTATGAAGGGGAAGAATCATGGGGTGTCTCCACCATTCATGAGGCCTATTTTAAGAAAAGAAAAGAAAATATTCTATATGTTTGGAAGCATGTTAATAAGATTATTCACAATATAAAAAAATATGTTTATGTTGAATTTTGATTATATTTATCATATAAAAATTCTCATTCTTTAGGATATTTAAAAAACACTTGGCCAATGTGGTCACATAACTACATGTGTCACAATACATCTTCCCAGTTGATAGAAATAATAAAATTCATAATCTCCCACTATATCAAAACTATAAGCTTCATGATGAAACCACCCATGATTCTCCATTACACATTTAGAAACTCTGAAATAAATATTAATAAAGAAAACTACCAATGTGATTCTTTACTATTGTAGTGAAATCCTCTCTCTCATGTTGATTCTCCCAAAATTTTGGAATAATACATGACCCAATAGAATTTAATCTTACAAAGGCTCTATGGAAAACCTAGATTTCTGACGTCATGGTACAAGATATCATATACAAAAAAGATTATATTCCCCATTGAAATCACCAATATTTTATGATTTAGTTTTGTTCAAACTCCCCATAAAATAGATTATCTTTCTTGACAAGAATACATAATTATTTTTTTTTAACAAATCCATTTGTCATAATACTTTAAAACTTCTCAATTAATATTCCAAAATGGGTTTTATTACACAACCTCAGTACTGATTTTCCAATTAGTCATTATAACTTCTCACCCTCTTTTTTATTCCTTTAAATGTACAGCTCCTCTTTCCTTTATTAGATATCCTGTATACCAAGCAATAATTTCATGTTCTAGTTATGACACCACAACACCTGAGCTTACCTTGTTTGAACATGTCATGTGAACTAATAAAATTCAACTCAAATTTCTGAAGAATGTAAAATTATGTATTTAACTAACATGAAGTATCACTATAGATAATAAATTCATAATTCCATATTTCTCTCTAATTTGGTCTAACCATGGGTTTAAAATGACTAATGTTATCATGGTAACTCAATTGATCAAACAAATCCGATAAAATAACAGATGGTATCCTTATTTATCCATCAATTACATATTAGGTACACAAATATAGTTTCATATTAGCTTCTAGATTGGTCTATCCATATATTCAAAATTATAAATGGCATCTCAAACTCTTTACAATTCTAACAGTGGGAAGTAAAAACTAGATGGTTTCCTTGGATCTCAGTTGGTCGAACAACGCATAAAAAATAATTGATGGTTTCCCAGACTCTTGGTTGGTCTGACCATGTGATCTAAAATGAGATATTTCTACAAAAATATAATCCATAAAATTTGTTCCAACCCTCAGATTCATTTAGAGGTTAGGCCACCCCTAATGATAAATTTTACCCCACAAATACATTAAACCAAATTAAATTTTGGATAAAAAGAAACACACATAAAGGAATAAACATCCAATTCCTTTTAATGTTGTTATATTTTTTCATCCTAATCACATCTCACCCTATAATATAACCATTATATAATCCGCCTATGAACATTACCAATTACTCAAGTAACATATCTTTATATACCAAGCCACGTATGAATGAATATCCTTTCCCAGACCTATCACATTAGGTATGAAAAGATATACAAATTATCCTTAAATTACAAACATAAAAAAAGATATATTATTTGGTTCTTATGCCCACTAGTTCTTGACTCATAATACCCACTAACACCCATCACCCTGGGATGATAAAATAGAGAAAAAAAATAAAAACTTGAACCTGGACATAGAAAGACGATCATCCCCATTCATCCAATTACATACGATATTTCTATGTCCAAAATAAAAAAAATATTCATCCAAATCCATGAAAACCCACAGCCCAGTAAAAACTCATTTCATGAAACAAACAATTCTTGTTGGCACACATTAATCAAATCAATAACAAAAAAACTCATGTGAACTATTCCCATGCTTCAATAAATTCTTAAACAGTATTGTACATAGTGTATTTTATTTACCCAAAACATAATTCTTGTTTCCAACATATATCTAAATTAACTCAATATATTCCTAAAAAATATTAAAAAACAACACCAATACTACAAATCTAGAATATATTTGGTTCAATAAAGATCTATCAAAACCCCCATAATCCCCCCTTTATAATGACTACTCCATCAATTAAAAACTACTCACCTACATTCATTCTTTATAAAAAATAAAAAATAAAATCATCAATGAATTATCATGATGTTATATTGTATCAGATATCCAAAACATATGTTTTTATATCATAGGGTCTAAATACATCATTATCATAGTTATACTGAGTTACCCAATCTTAATTATCTATGTTTAAGACATTAAATACCCTACCATGAACTTGATCCCCTATTTAATCGAAAAAATATCGAAAATTTATTTATAAAGTTGTGTGATCAATTTACTATAATTATTAATTTTTTAAGAAACAATAAAATCACATTAAGAATTTTTTACTCAACAAATCTGTGGTGATGACATGTCAAAGTTGAATGGATTAACCATGGCTTCTCTATGAGATTAAGTCTTATCCACCAACAACCAATTAATTTAAAATTTTAAATTCAATTTTAAAATCATAGGGAAAATCATTATCTATAATTTCTATTAAAAATGATTCAAGACATTCATTTTTCTCCCATTTCCAAACACTATCTTCTAGATACAAAATCCCATTTGTACTATTTTGATCCAACCATGCTCTGATGTAATTACACCGAAATCCTAATTTGGTATATGTTAAATTAAAAAAGATGGGGGAATATAAAAATGACAGATGGGAGAGGAGTATCTTAACCAAAATAAGAATGATGAAACACCTCAAAAACACCTAAATTCAAGGGGGTTATGAAAGGGAAGAATCAAGGGGTGTCTTTACCATTCATGAGGCCTATTTTAAGAAAATAAAAGAAAATATTCTATATGTTTTGAAGCATGTAAATAATATTATTCACAACATAAAAAAACATGTCTATGTTGATGTGTGATTATATTTATCATATAACAATGCTCTTTCTTTCAGATATTTAAAAAACACTTGGCCAATGTGGTCACATAACTACATGTGTCACAATACAGCTTCCCAGTTGACAGAAAGAATAAAAATCATAATCTCCCTCTATATCATAACTATATGATTTATGAGAAATCTCCCATGATTCTCCATGACACATATAGAAACTATGAAATAAATAATTATAGAGAAAACTACCGATGTGATTCATTAATATTGTAGTGAAATACTCTCTCCCATGTTGATTCTCCCAAAATTTTGGAATAATACTTGACCCAATAGAATTTAATTTTACAAAGACTCAATATAAAACCTAGATTTCAAACATCATGGTACAATATATCAAATACCCAAAAAATTATATTCCCCATTTACATCACCAATATCTTATGATTTAGATTGGTTAAAACTCCCCATAAAATAGATTATCTTTCTTGGCAACCAGACTTAACTATTTTTTATAACAAATCCATTTGTCTTCATCCTTTAAAAATTCTAAAGTATTATTCCAAAATGGGTTTGATTACACAACCTCAGTACCCATTTTCCAATTAGTCATTACAACTTCTCACCCTCTTTTTTATTCCTTTAAATTTACAGCTCCTCTTTCCTTTATTAGATATCCTATGTAAAAACCCTTCATTTCATGTTCTATCTATGCCACCACAACACCTGATATTACCTAGTTTGATCATGTCATGTGAACTCATAAAATTCAACTCAAATTACTAATGAATGTAAAATTATGTATTTAACTAACATGAAGTATCACTATTGATAATAAATTCATAATGTCATCCTTCTCTCTCAGTTGGTCTAACCATGGGTTTAAAATGACTAATGTTGTCATGGTAACTAAATTGATCTAACAAATCCTATAAAATAACAGATGGTGTCCTTATTTATCCATCAATTACATATTAGGTACACAATTATAGTTTTTTTAAGTTCTAGATTGGTATATCCATAGATTCAAAATTATAAATGGAATCTCAAACTCTTTACAAGTATAACTGTGGGATGTAAAAACTAGATGGTTTCCTCGGATCTCCATTGGTCCAACAACACATAATAAATAATGGATGGTTTCCTAGACTCTTGGTTGGTCTGACCATGTGATCTAAAATGATATATTTGTACAAAAATATATTCCACAACTTTTTTTCCAACCCTCAGATTATTTTAGTGGTTAGGCCACCCCTGATGATAAATTTTACCCCACAAACACATTAAACCACATTAAATTTTGAATAAAAAGAAACACACATCAAGGAATAAACATCATATTCTCTTGAATGTTGTTATATTTTTCATCCTAATCACATCTCCCTCTAACATATAACCATTATATAATCCACCAATGAACGTTCCCAATTACTCAAGTAACATATCTTTATCTACCATGCCACATATCAATGAATATCTTTTCCAAGACCTATCAATTTAGGTATGAAAATATATAAAATTATCCTAAAATACCAAACATAAAAAGAGATAAATTATTGAGTTCTTATGCCCTCTAGTTCTTGACTCATAATACCCACTAACTCTCATCACCCTAGGATGATAAAATAGATAAAAAAAAGAAATATGTGATCCTAGACTTAGAAATCCTATCATCCCCATTCATCGAATTACATATGACATTTTTATGTCCGAAATAAAAAAAATTATTCGTCCAAATCGATGAAAACACACAGCCCAGTGCAAACCCATTTCCATGACACAGAAAATTCTTGTTGGAACACATTAATCAAATAAATAACAAAAAAACTCATGTGAAATATTCCCATGCTTCAATCTATTCTTAAACAGTACTGTACATAGTGTAATTTATTTACCCAAAACATAATTCTTGTTTCCAACATATAGCTTAATTAACTCAATATATTCCTAAAAAATATTAAAAAACAACCCCAATACTATTAATCTAGAATATCTTTGGTTCAATAAAGCTCTATCTGAACACCCATAATCCCCACTTTAGAATTACTATTCCATCAATTAATAACTAATCACCTATATACATTATTTATAAAAAATAAAAAATACGCTCATCCATGAACAATCATGATTTAATATGGTGTCAGATATCCAAAATATATGATTTTTATCATAGGGTCTAACTACCACCTTATCATAGTTATACTGAATTACCCAATCTCAATTATCTATGTTCAAGCCTTTATAAACCACACCACGAACTTGATCCCCTATTTAATTGAACGATGATCAAAAAATTAGTTATAAAATTGTGTGATCAATTTACTATAATTATTCATTTGTTAAGAAACAGTAAAATCACATTACGGAGTTTTTACTCAACAAATATGTGGTGATGAAATGTCAAAGTAGAATGGCTTAACCATGGATTCTCTATGAGAGTAAGTACCATCCACCAACAACCAATTAATTTAAAATTTAAAATTCAATTTTAAATTCATAGGGAAAATCCTTATCTATAATTTCTATTAAAAACGATTCTAGACATTTATTTTTTGCCCTTCACCAAACACTATCTACTAGATACAAAATCCTTTTTTACTATTTTGATCCAACCATGCTCTGATATAATTACACCGAAATCTTAAATTGGTATATTCTAACTTACAAAAGATGGGGGAATATAAAAATGGAAGATGGGAGAGGAGCATATTAACCAATATAAGAATGATGAAACACCTCAAAAACACCTATATTCAAGGGGGTATAAAGGGGAATAATCAAGGGGTTTCTCCACCATTTATGAGGCCAATTTTTAGAAATGAAAATAAAATATTCTATATGACTTGAAGAATGTTAATAATATTATTCACAATATAAAAAACATGTTCATTTTGAAGTGTAATTATATTTATCATATAAAATTTCTCTTTCTTTAGGATATTTAAAAAAACATTTCCAATGTGGTCACATAACTACATGTGTCACAATACAGCTTCCTAGTTGACAGAAAGAGTAAAAATCATAATCTCCAACTACATAATAACTATAATCTTCAAGATGAAACCTCTCATGATTCTCCATGACATATATAGAAACTCTGAAATAAATATTTATAGAGAAAACTACCAATGTGATTCTTTACTATTGTAGTGAAATGCTCTCGCTCATGTTGATTCTCCCACAATTTTGAAAAAATACTTGACCCAATAGAATTTAATCTTACAAAGATTTTATGGAAAACCCGGGTTTATGACGTCATGATACAATATATTATATACACAAAAAAAATTATATTCCCCATTGACATCACCAATATTTTATATTTAAGTTTGGTTAAAACTCCCCATAAAATAGATTATCTTTCTTGACAAGAAGACATAACTTTTTTTATAACAAATCCATTTGTCATAAACCTTTAAAAATTCTGAGGTATTATTCCAAAACGGGTTTGATTACACAACCTCAGTAACAATTTTCCAATTAGTCATTATAACTTCTCACCCTCTTTTTTTATTCCTTTAAATGTACAAATACTCTTTCCTTTATTATATATCCTATGTAACAACCCATCATTTCATGTTCTAGCTATGCCACCACAACACATGAGCTTACCTGGTTTGATCATGTCATGTAAACTAATAAAATTCAACTCAAATTCCAAAAGAATGTAAAATTATGTATTTAACTAACATGAAGTATCACTATAGATAATAAATTCATAATGTCATCCTTCTCTCTCATTTGGTATAACCATGGGGTTAACATGACTACTGTTATCATGGTATCTTAGTTGATCTAACAAATCCTATAATATAACAGATTGTTTCCTTGTTTATCCATCAATTACATATTAGGTACACAATTATTGTTTCATATTAGGTCCTATATTGGTCTATCCATAGATTCAAAATTATAAATCGCATCTCAAAGTCTTTACAAGTCTAAAAGTGTGAAGAAAAAACTAGATGTTTTCATTGGATCTCTGTTGGTCCAACAATGTATAATAAATAATGGATGGTTTCCTAGACTCTTGGTTGGTCTGACCATGTGATCTAAAATGAGATATTTCGACAAAAATATAATCCACAACATTTGATCCAACCCTCATATTCTTCTAGTGGTTAGTCCACCCCTGATGATAAATTTTACCCCAAAAACACATTAAACCACATTAAATTTGTGATTAAAAGAAACACACATAAAGGAATAAATATCATATTCCCTTGAATGTTTTTATATTTTTTAATCCTAATCACATGTCACCCAAACATATAAAAATTATATAATCCACTTAAGAAAGTTCCCTATTAATCGAGTAACATATCATTATCTACTAAGCCACGTATGAGTGAATATCTTTTCCAATACCAATCACTTTAGGTATGAAAAGATATAAAAATTATCCATAAATTCCAATCATAAAAAAAGATAAATTATTGGGTTCTTATCCCACTAGTTCTTGACTCATAATACCCACTAACACCCATCACCCTGGGAGGATAAAATAAAGAAAAAAAGAAATACTTGAACCTAGATTAGATATCCTATCATCCCCATTCATCCAATTACATATCAAATTTCTATGTCCAAAATAAAAAAATATTCATCCAAATCCATGAAAACCCACAGCTCAGTGCAAAAAAATTTCCATGACACAGAAAATTATTGTTGGCACACATTAATAAAATGAATAAAAAAACTCATGTGAACTATTCCCATGATTTAATATATTTTTAAATATTACTGTACATAGTTTATTTTATTTACCCAAAACATAATTCTTGTTTCAAACATATAGCTTAATTAACTCAATATATTCCTAAAAAATCATAAAAAACAACCACAATACTACTAATATAAAATATCTTTGGTTCAATAAATCTCTATCCGAACACCCATAATCCACCCTTTATAATGGCTATTCCATCAATTAAAAACTACTCACCTACATAAATTCTTTATAAAAAATAGAAAATATGATCATCCATGAACTATAATGATTTTATATGGTATCAGATATCCCAAACATATGTTTTTGTATCATAGGGTCTAACTACCTCATTATCATAGGTATACTGAATTACCTAATCTCAATTATCTACATTCAAGCCTTTAAATACCACCCCAGGAACTTGATCCCTTATTTAATAGAAAAAAGATCAAAACAATTAGTTATAAAATTGTGTGATCAATTTACTATAATTATTCATTTGTTAAGAAACAATAAAATCACATTAAGAAGTTTTTACTCAACAAATCTGTGGTGATGACATGTCGAAGTTGAATGGCTTTACCATGGCTTCTCTATGAGAGTATGTCTCATCCAACAACAACCAATTAATTTAAAATTTCCAATTCAATTTTAAAATCATGGGGAAAATACTTATCTATAATTTCTATTAAAAATGATTCAAGACATTAATTTTTCTCCGTTCGCCAAACTCTATATACTAGATACAAAATCCCTTTTGTACTATTTTGATCCAAAAATGCTCTGATGTAATTACACCCAAATCCTAAATTGGTATATGTTAAATTACAAAAGATGGGGGAATATAAAAATGGAGGATTGGAGAGGAGTATTTTAACCAAAATAAGAATGATGAAACACATCAAAACACCTATATTCAAGGGGGTATGAAGGTGAAGAATCAATGGGTGTCTCCACCATTCATGAGGCCTATTTTAAGAAATGAAAAGAAAATATTCTATATGTTTTAAAGCATATTAATAATATTATTCACAATATAAAAAAATAAAACATGTTCATGTTGAAGTGTGATTATATTTATCATAGAATAATGATCATTCTTTAGGATATTTAAAAAAGACTTGGCCAATGTGGTCACACGACTACATGTGTCACAATACAGCTTCCCAGTTTACAGAAAGAATAAAAATCATAATGGCCCACTATATAATAACTATAAGCTTCATGATGAAACCTCCCATGATTCTCCATGAAACATATAGAAACTATGAAATAAATATTTATAGAGAAAACTACCAATGTGAGTCTTTACTGTCTTAGTGAAATCCTCTCTTTCATGTTGATTATCCCACAATTTTGGAATAATACTTGACCCAATATAATTTAATCTCACAAAGACTCTATGGAAAACCCCAATTTCTGGCGTCATGGTACAATATATCCTATACACAGAAAATTATATTCCCCATTGACATCACCAATATTTTATGATTTAGTTTGGTTCAAACTCACCATAAAATAGATTATCTTTCTTGATAAGAAAACATAACTATTTTTTATAACAAATCCATTAGTCATAATCCTTTAAAACTTCTCAAGTATTATTCCAAAACAGGTTTGATTACACAACATCAGTACCCATTTTCCAATTAGTCATTATAACTTCTCACCCTCTTTTTTATTCCTTTAAATGTATAGTTCCTCTTTCCATTATTATAGATTTTATGTAATAACCCATCATTTCAGGAAGGTACATATCATTTGTTTTTCAATTTAAATAAATTATAAGAACCTAAAATTGAATTCCAATCAATTCAAGGTGGTAATGGGAGAATTGGGGGATCGTTCGATGCCTGGAGCCCGAAAATGTGGAGAAATGATTGGGCCATATGGTTAGAATAAATTCTGCTACCCAACCTACATGGTCTGCCTAAACCATGAAAATGAAGACATTTAGCATCTATGGGCCACAAACTTTTTCTACAACCATGATCCCAAGGTTCATGTCCATGCAAGGAACTATAGATTATTTCCATTGGTATTTCACATAGTTTACATATATTTTGTGAAATTGTGTTCCTGTACATGCAGGGATAATACATAAGTAGTGGATTGTCAATGTTTGGATCACAGT
This sequence comes from Viscum album, assembly GCA_963277665.1. NCBI lineage: Eukaryota > Viridiplantae > Streptophyta > Magnoliopsida > Santalales > Viscaceae > Viscum > Viscum album. The sequence continues at coordinate 1,126,573,916 of OY728128.1, read as the reverse complement.
TTGGTAAAAAATGTGCCTGAACCATGAACCATTATATTTTTTAGATGAAAATTTATTTTCCCTCTTTAATTATATTAAAAAAATTCATTTTTCTAGTCCTCCCGTCTAGTGAATAAAATATAGCTCCTTCCTCCTAGAGCGATCATTTTAGAAAAATTTAGGTTTTGAGTTAAATCACACGTCTAGACTCTAAATCACGATTTTTTGGAAGTATCAGGTTGGTCTTAGTAATCTCTCCTTTTATATTACCATCGATCTATGTTAGCATCTGGATCGAATGTGCTATTTAGGATCAATCCCATTGGCCCTATTTTCAGGGCATCAGACTATTTATTAGAATTCTCCCAACCTACCCTAAAATTGAGGTTATTATATAGTGAGGAGTCATCTACCGACTTGAGTTAGGTGGTCTTTTTGTTTTCCCATTGAGTTTTGTTGCATCATAGCTATGTCAATGTTCCATGAACCAAATTTGTCTGAGAATTCCCTTTTAATTGAGTTGTTCATTCCAAATTGATCATTGGTCCCTGATACATGTCCCTTGATTCTTGTTTTGTTTTTATTGGTTGCTGACCTCATATATGGACACCCCTTGGGTGTGACAATTTGGGATTTTCCCCTTTTGATTATTTTTCCAATACCAAGAACTCATATTTAGCTATCATCTTTACTTAAATGAAATTTTCCTTAATTAAAGAATGGTTATGGAATGTAAGGCACCTCTTAGGAGTTTGGATCAACATATAATTTGAACACACCATTTAGGAAATTGACTTATTAACCATGTACACTTATAAATGGCTCTTTAAACATATAAATTGTATTTATTTGACTAAGTGAATTATATAGAATATAAATATGGAATGGATAATGTATGATGGTTTCTTTCCATAAATGAGTCAAATGTCTAAAATGAAATGATTTACATATAATGGTAAGGTCATATATTATGATTATTCTTAATTAAATGATTATTATAAATTGTATTTCCTTGAATGGAATTGGAGTTGACTGAAGAGACATATGTGAGGTATTTTCTCATGTGTTGTATTATAAAAAACGATATTCCTTATATACATGGTATTGGTGAACAAGTAATGACTGGTACTTTCTCATGCTTAATATTATAAATTAATGTACTCTTTGTAAGAGTATATGGTATGATAGCATGGGTTCTGTTGAGAATGATGATATCACTCTCCCTTATATTATGTGTCCAGCATGACATCTAACCCAATTGACACTAGTTTGTTGTTTGGACTTAGGTGTTGCATCCCTTGTTTGAGTGTTGACATGATAGAACACTCACCATCTATAGTGATGATCATGATGTATTACAATCATTATTAGATGCAAAGCATGTACCAAATTTCATGCGCTTATAAGATTGTTATACTGCTCATGGATGTCTCAGATATGCCCTGGTCTTTCTAGAAACTATTATTCCATGTATATGGCCACATATGTTCGCACATACTTGGTTCATATATATGGATGAAATATATAACAATACTATATATAAAAATTATTAATATATATATATAGTAAATGATCAAACATTACTTAGGTCCATGACCAAAAATTGGTACAACCACCAAGTGTCCTTTCAGAACCTGAGAAGGTAGTTACTTATTTATTCAGAATTTTTAATTAGTTATTTATGTATACACACTATTTAGTTTCATGAACTACTTGGATTACATGTAGAAACCATTGGTGGAGTCCTATTCAGATTTTTATCTCACACCATACTTGGGATGCCTTTGGTGTCTGAGAATATTATCTTAATATATGTACAAATAAGGGAAAGGGCCCTATTAGAGTTTTTTGATATGCTTCACTTATAGATAATGATTAAAACCATAGGGTCAGGAATTCACTCTAGGATCAAGTGGGGATTTTTTTTCATTTTGTAGTTTTTAAAACATTTATGTATATTCAAATTCCATGTTCCCATTTTGTATTTCATCTTTCCATGAATCCATGTATATGACACCATCTTGGTGCATTTTGACTATTATAATCAGTTATTCTATCTTTTTCTATTTTATTTATTCTGTCTATTTTTATATGCTTCTAATATTGAATGTTTATTATTGTATCAGATGTGAAAGTCTGATAAGAAGTCATAATATCCCCATTGTACCACCTTTACACCCTCATTACTATTCTGAACCATCTGTAGAATGAGGATGTGTGCTTTAGGTCATGTGACCAACCGACTCGTAAAAAGGGATAGATGGATCTTGGTTTAGTACGTTAAAAAGATGTATTAGAGGAGGTTTTCCTTTGACTTGATATTTGAGAATTAAAAAGAATTCTATGAATTAATGGTATTTGGAATTGAAACTGTGTTTGGACGTAGTAAACCCATGTACGGGGGAAACCCAAATTCATGAGATGGAAAATGTTTATTGTTTATTATGGAATATACAGTTGATATGATTTCACTGTTTGGTGATGCACATGTATTATGATTTTATTGATATTGGTATTATTTAAATGACATTTATTTCCCATGGCCTGATGAAATGAGGAATTTTCATTAGAGCATGCAACATTATTAGGCACACTATGACCAATATGTCATGGATTTTTTAAGGTCACATCAATTTTAAGCATGCATTTGCATGTTACATATTGCTATTGCCTTGAATATGTATCAAATTTTTCTGAAACATCTCATAGTGATTGAAAAACTTCATTGATATTTAAAGTGTCTACCTTAATCGAATAGTTTATTAATAAATAGGTTAAAATAGACATGTTAAGTAGTCAATTATGGCACGTTGAGCCACGGACCATTGGTCGCACGGGCTGGAACCTGTTATGTGTGGGTTAAGTAGATTTTATATTTTGGTTCATAAGGAGTATGGGCCCTTATAGATCAAAAATCGTAATCCTACAAATTCATCAAATTAAAGTGATTTACATAATTGAACAAGAATATATTTTAACTATTAATTACTTCTATAGTGAAATTAGATAACCTATATATGTGAAATATAGACTTAGGCCAAAAAACATCCTTATTAGTGGATAGTGGGGTATCTATTTTGGTCAGATGGCAACTTATGGTCTCTTTCTATCATCTAGACCGAGCTTGTTGAGAAGGAAAAGATGTATTATCATTATAAAAATTGTATTTATACCTTTCATAGTTTCTATCTTAAATATTTTTAATTTTTAAATCTCTTTTGAGGAATATGTTTGGCGATGTAGTATCATTCCGGCATGACGTCCTATTGTTGCACACCTTGAAGGCAATGAAGACCATGCACCTGAGGTGGTGGGCCCTGAGTCACCAATGATTCCTCATATAGTTCCACCTATATAACCTCTTCATATTTTTGATATGCACAAAGAACCCCAGTTTTGAGATGTATGTCTCTATATTCTACCGAATGTGCATAAAATATCTTGACCTACTTTGAGTTTGGATGAGTTTACCCAATAATTCTAACAGAATCAAACTCTCACCTACTCTACGGATGAAGAACCTCAATCTTCTGATTCATGGATCTATGAAATTCTAACTATAATCAATAATCTATAGACACCTATATAGGGTAGGGTCAAGATTTTATTAAATATTATAAATGACTCTATTAAGCGGTGTTGAGAGGTGATCGCCCATGTAAATCAATACTAAAACATGTTCAAGGTTGAATTCTATATGATCTTCTATAACATTTTTTCCCTATACTCTGATGGCTGACAGAGAAAGAGAATTCATAAACATGCACTATGTAAGAATGTTTTTTATGGAATACTATGCTTGTTTCATGTATCTATACATGTTTTATCCGACTCTAGTAGGATATGATCTTATGAGTTCAAGGAGATTCAAGGATGGGATGGTGTATTCCATTCAGCCACGAGTCAATGTGTTCAGGTTGACCACTATTTTTGAAATTGTTACCCAACCCCTTACCATAGAGTAAAATTTTTGAGAAGCTTATGGTGTGATTCCGAGAGGTTCGACACCAAGAGATAAAAGTGGGTTGCCTTTGGGGACAAATAGATGTTTTTAGGTTTCTCATGTAGGGATAAGAAGTCAGGTTACACACACTAACAAATTCCAAATTTTTCACCAGTGTGGGAAGCTGGGGCATAAAAACCAAATTTAATGTGTGGTTCATTTGAATGTAGAGGTTGTTGTAGGATGGGGTATATCCAGCACTTCTATATAATGTTTCCATCAGTTCCTAGTAAGTGGGGATTTACTGCTACTCCATGCTCTAGAGTGGGGACTATGGTATCATGACTGGAAGATATCTAGAATACCACTAGATGATTAGGACAAGGGGGTGGTTGAGATAGAGTCAGTCAATCTCACAATTCTCAATTCCAGCAATGAGAGATTGATCTGGGTAATCAGTTAGTGAATCAAGGTCACGATATTGGACAATCACATGCAGTCTATCCTTTGCTATAGGAGAAGAGCACTGGACCTTATACTGTTATATGTTCTATTCTAGTAGCCTCCACCTTAGTGACTATTTTATTTGACACATGCACTACTCACTCTTTTATTTCTAATACTATTATTAAATGTTTGGGCATTAACATCAGGCACTTATATAGATTTATGATGATAGATACCCCATTTAGTATCTGGTCTGAGGTTATATGAAGATGTAAGGACATCCCCTTGTTATATGTGGTTACCTATTAATTTGTAATCTTGTTATCTTTGACATGGAGGGATTCAACATAATAATTGAGATGTAATGGTTAGTTCTCTATCAAGACCATATCGACAACTATCATTTTAGGGTGATGTTTACATCACCAAAGGGTGTTGGGACATGTCAAAGGGTGAATAGGATGTCAGTGCATCTTGAACAATACCCATGTAGTGGAGGCTGGTAAATGTGATAGCTTATAATGACAGTCTTTTCCTATTCGAACATGGGTTATGACTTATAGTTTTCCCTCTGGTATTGAATAATTTCATGGATATATTTCCTGAAAACATCTGTGGTCCACACCAAGTGTGAGAGGTGGAGTTCACCAATGACCTTCTTCCAAGAGAAATGTCAGTGACCATTCTTCATTATAAGATTACACATATGGAGCTTCTAGAACTCAATAAGAAATTAGAGGATATCGAGGGTAAATTATTTATATTCCCCATAACTTCTAATTTGGTTTAACTAGTCCATTTTTCAATTAATGGGGAATGTACCGTCAGTATTTGCATGGATTACCTTTCATTATACCTGATCACGGTAAATAATCGGTATCCACTATATAGAATAGATGACCTATTTGATCATATATGTGGATAAAAAGTATATTTTTTAATATATATTTGAGTTTAGTATATAATTAGGTGTGTGTTAAAAAATATGGCATACTTCACATAGACTTCAGGGGAAGGTATGGTCAATATGAGTACCTGGTCATGCTATTTGGACTCACAAATGCAACTACAATTTTTATGGATCTTTTGAATCTGTTTTTTTCTCCCATATATAAATTCATTCATTTTACAATTTTTTGAGGATATCATAGTGTATTAACACTCCATACAAGACCATTAAACCAATCTTGATATCATGATGAATACAGTGAGAGAGCACCAACTCTATGCTAATCTCATTAAATTACACATTTGGGCTGACAAAGTCCACTTCCTTGGTCACATAATCTTGGAGATAGGAGTTTCAGTAGACCTAGAGAAAGTGAGAGTTTATGTCACCTAGGATAATCCAAATAATTTATTTGACATTTGGATTTTATTGGGGATTTATGGATGTTATAGGCTCTTCATTCATGATTTCTCATGTCTTCCAGTTCTTCTTACAATATTGACACATAAATGTGTGAAATTCATACGGTCAGATGCTTGTAAAGCTACAATTCATAACTTGAATGGTCGTTTTATTTCATCACATATATTTGTTATTATAGATAAAAGAAGGAGTTATATTATACGTTGGGATTCATTAGGTATCAGTCTTGGATATGTTCTAATACAAGACAAGCGAATAATTGCATGTGGGTTTTATTAGTTGAAACCTTACAAGTGTAATTACCCAATGAAAGACTTAAAGCTCTCTACTTTTATGCCTAATTTTTGATATTGGAGACACTGTGTACATGGATAGAGTTTTATGGTGTTAAATGATCACAAAATTCTCAAGTACATATTCAAATAGTTTGATCTAAATATCAGATAACACAGGTTGGTTGAGTACCTATAGTCCCTTGATTTCTATCTTTCTAACACGCCTGGTAAAGGAAATGTTGTTGCCAATGCTCTGATCCAAAATACTCAGACACATGAAGTTTAGGAATCCAGTTGAGAATGGATCCTTATGGCCTGATTATTATAGATAAACATTATGGTTCTAGGGGGATCATGGTTAGACTATCATATTAAACTCAACAGTAACTTATTCTCTTCTAGAACGCGTGAGAATTAGATATTTATCCAATCCTAAAGGCTGTATCCTAAGGAAAATAATCTCAGATGAAAATACATCATCAGGTTAGACCATGGATGGGGATGATAATATATTGACTAATGGGGTTTTATGGGTATATAAAAACATCAGAGAAGAGATGGTATGGGAAATCCATGCCTTGGTTTAGGAAGTTCAGCCTGGAGTCAGAAAAATGTATCAAGAACTAAGGTGCCAGTACTGGTGGCCTAGTATGAAGTGATATATTTATGGATTTATCACATGGAATTTCAACTATCAGCAGGTTAAGGTAGAGCATTAGTGACTAGAAGAGATTATATAGTCATTGTCCATTCTTGATAGAAAATGGTATGATGTTTTATGTACTTTATGACAGCTCTTCCCAAATCAACTCATGTCAATGAAGTAATATGGGTCATAGTTGATTGTTTAATGATGTTTTAACACCTCTTACCTATAAAAGGGTCCATATTAGTAGAATATTTATTAAATTTGTGAATCATGGAAGTTGTACGTATTTATGGATCACCTTTTTCTATCATTTCTAATAGAGATTCTCATTTTACATAACAGTTCTATAATGGGTTACAGAAAAAATTGGGTACGCATGTGCATTGATCATGGAAATCAACCACAGACCATTGGATAGACAAAGCATACTATTTAGGATATATATGAAATGCACCATGCATGTGTCCTAGGCTTTGGGGGTTGTTGGGAGAAACACATTTCCATCATTGAGTTCACTTATGAAAATGTCTTTCAGGATACCATCAAGATGGATCTTTATGAATCCCTATATGGTAGGATTTTCTGATCAACTCTTTACTAGCTAGATGGAGTGGAGGAGCCTATGCATGGGTCACATCTTATGCAGGATACATCATAGAAGGGCCAATTGATTAGAACATGCATGTTGAAAACTCATTTCTGACAACAGTCCTATGCCAACTGATTTTGGTGATCTCTCATGATTGAGGATAGATATTGGGTTTTCTTGTGAGTCTCACCTAGGTTGGGACATGGACATATTCGAAGTGAGGGTAATCTCTCACCAAGGTTTTTTTGGACCCTTAGAGGTTTTAATAGTGATCATACCATTGGATTACCTGTTAGAACTTACTCATAAGTATCATTCAATACATAATGTATTTCATAAATATAAGTGTCCCCAATATCATACTATCCTATCACATGTATTTTATCATGATGAGGTTTAATTGAATGTTAATTCTTCGTTCGAGGGGAATATAGTTTTTATTATGGATTGGAGTGTTAGGATAATCCATGGTATGTATGTTCTCTTGGTATAAGTGTTATGGTAGCAAGACTGGGTACAGGATGAGACCTGGGAATGAGAAGCTGATAGATGAGATCAATAGCTAGAATACATTCAAGATGAGGCCTCTTTACACTGATAAGGTTAAATAGGGGATGAGTCCTTTAAAAAGTTGAGGTTGTAACGACCCATCCTTTCATGAAGGTATGACTCATTGTTTTAAATTTTAATTTCTTAAAAGTCCCAAAAATTGATGTTTAATCAAGTCAAGGAAGTCATTGGAGCATATGGGGCTCGATCAAAGATCAAATCCCTGAAATAGAGAGAAAAGACTTGGTTTCACGGTTAAAATAAATTGTACATCCCATCCAGCATGGTTTCCCTAAACCGTGTGATTGTAAACAGTGGGCACCTGTATGCTGCACGGTTTTTCGATAACCATGTGTACCAAGGTGCATTACCGTGTGAGGAAGTACAAGTTTTCGATAGTGGGATTTTTTATTGGGTACCCTTGGCTTGGAAAACCATGAACCTTAATCATGTTGGATAAACACATAAGTAGTTGTTTATGGATGGTTTGTGCAGGGTTTGGTAAACCATTCGACCATATATTTTTTAGGTGAATTTTTGTTGTTTCCAATATTTAATTATTTTTACCTGTTTCATTTTTCTTCTATTCCCTTAAAACTAGTGAAATTGAGATCTTTCCTCCCATAGCTCTCCTTTTATCAAAATCTATGCTCTATGATAACTCATACGTCCAAACTCCAAATCGTGATCCATCAGAACCATAAAATCCATCTCAAGAAATCTCTCCTCAAAACATACCTTCGATCTAAGTTTATTTCTAGATCCATTTCAATATTTAGGTGTAATACATTTCTACCTATTTTCGGGGAGTTGGATTATTTCTTAGATTTCTACCAACCTACTCTAAATCTCAGGTTGATATCAAGTGAAGAGTTGTCTATATCCTTGAGGTATTTGGTGTCATCATTCTCCACTTGAGTTTTAATTTTGATTAGATATTTTATTATTTCATAAGCTGAATTATTCATTTTTTCCATTTAAATTTATTCCCTCATATCAAATTGACCAATGATACATGATGCACATTCCTAGAATGATGTTTAGTTTTTTATAGGTAATTAAACTCATATATAGACACCCCTTGGGTGTGCCAATTTTTAATTTTCCTCTTCTTTTATTTGTACCAATACCCAAAAATCCTATTTAGTTTTCATCATTGGACATTAATGAGATTTACCTTGATTAAAAAATTCCTATGGATCCTGAGGAGCCTCCTTGGTGTTTAGCTCAACGTGTAATTGGAATTGCTCATGTACGCAATTTCCTTGTTGACCATGTGACCTTTTAAATATATCTTTGAGACTTATAAATTGAATTTATTTAACTATGTGAATAAAATGTAATATATATATGGAATTTTTAATTCTCGATGGTTCTATTTCTATAAATTAATAAAAATTTTAAAATTAAATTATTTAGAAATAGTGGTAATTTCTTGTCTTTATCTTATTCATAATAAAATGATTATTAGTAATCTTATTTCCTTAAATGGAATTGAACTTGAATAAAGATACATATTGGAGGTATTTTCCGATGTGTTGTATTATAAACATAAATATTTCATATATAGATATATGGTCTTCATGAACATGAAATGTGAGGTATGGCCTCATGCTTAATATTGTAAATGTAAGTAAGACTTGTTATAGGATGTGGTACAATGGTAAGGGTTTAGTTGAGAAGGATGGTATGATTCTCCCTTACATTAGGTATTTTTTATGATATCTCAAACTATTGACACTAGTTGAACATTGGGATTTACATGCCATGTCCCTTTTTTGAGTGCTCAGATGATGGTACACTCACCATCTCAGGTGACGAGAAGTACTTTTCCCACTCATTATGAGATGTAGGGAATGAACCATGTTTCTTGAGCTTATAGTTTCTTGAGAAAGGTCATGTATGTCTATGTTATGCCCCGGCCATGCCAGAAACTATTATTCCATGAATTGGGCCACTTACATCCATGTGTACTTGGTTTATATAAGAGTATTAAATATATAAATATACTATATATATTATCTATATACATATAGTTATTTCTCCGAAATTCCTTTCATATATGAGATGAATCAGGTAGAGCCGTCAGGTGTTGTTTCAAAGCCTGATCGGGTGGTTATTTATTCAGCATTTCAAATTATTTATTTATGCAGAAACAATATTTTGTTATGAGAACTACACAGATTATGTGTATAAACTAATGGGGGTGGCCTAATATGATATTTATATTACACCCTACTCAGGATTCCTTGGTACCAGATAATATTATTTTTATACATGTACAAATAAGGGAAAGAGACTTGATAAAGGTTTTTGATAATATTCACTTATAGATAGATCTTAGCATCAAATGACTGATCAATCACTTGAGATGCATGTGGAGATGTTTTTTATTATTTTTTGTAGTTTTGTATAGAAATATTGTGTCTTCATGTTCTATATTCCCCTTTTTGTATTTCTATATTCCATGACTCCATGTATAAGTCAATTCCTTGGTGTATTTTTACTATTATTATCAATTATATAGTCCTCCACATTTTTATTTATTCCATCTATTTATACATGCTTTTGTTGTTGCATGATTATAAATGTATGCATTGTTCCACTGTGATAAGAAGTTATATTCTCTCCATTGTGACACATTCAAACCCACAATACTATTTATAATTCACTAACATAATGTGAGGAACGCTAGAATCCTTGTGACATAGTGGATCAACACATGGGTTTAGTGGATATTGGGTCGAGGCATTATATCCTCTATAGTAAAAATCTAGGCATAAAAGCCTCTCCCTCATCTGGACACAAATTGAACCAAAATCTATCATGATGGTTATTCGATGGTAATTTATTCGATTCCTTACAATCCTTTATTTCTTAATCTCTATTTCTTAAGATATTTTTCTATGCAACATTATATACCCTATTTTTTTGTATTTTTTCTATTTTTATGATTTCTTCAATTCCATCCCAAATCAAAAGTTGATACAGAATAAGGGTTCATCAACCACAATAAGGGTGGTGGTATATACTTTCACCTTTGGTATTATTATTCATATTTTTCATCATTGTTACACACATCCGTTTAACCCTCACTTTACCCTAAAATTCAATCTTCCTTAATTTGGTGGCTTAGTTTGGAACTAAAACATCCTAACATATTCCCATTATATCATTTGAGGAAAATTATATCAATATGAGACACCCCTTGGGTGTTCAATTTATATGACTATATGACCCTCTTAATATTATATACCAATACACCCATATGTGTGTTTGGTTTGGATTTCAAAAGGGTTTTATTTAATTATAATAGATTAACTGAAACATTATGATTGGGAAAGTTTATTTTACATGGGTATTATTAATTTTTAATAAAATTTTAAATGGGATAGAACCTCTTATAACCATTTTACACATTGTAATGAAAATTAAATTATTTAAACTATATAATGTGAATGAAGTGACATGGTTTTCACAAGGCTAATAAATGTTTATAGATGGGAGGATCTTATAGTTACTATAGAAATTATTACTATTAAAGGAGTGGAGAGAGATGATATAACCTTTTATTCATGAAGAAACACCTTAAGAAATTAGATCATGTATCCTTGATTTATCAAGATAGTTATCAAGGGATATACCCACTTTTGAATTCATTATTTGCCTAATTATTATGTTATTTCCTTAATGCAGTATAAACAATTATCTTTCTTCATATACTTAAATTATAATTCCATGGAAAAGCTCCATTGATTTTTCTCGATGTCATCAGACAAAAAATTCCCTGGATTCTCTCCTTGGGATCAAATCATGATTTTCTTGAGTTTTTTTGTGAATGTGTTAAATGAACTCGGTTAGGTATTTTAGAGTGTAATTCTGATTGTGTTACCCTTAGATTACACGGAGTCCCCTATAGCTAGGTTATGTAGTTTATTATTCTGAGCTACTGTGGCCTTCTAAGGTCAATAATTCCTTGGTTTCAACATTGTATATATCATCATATTATCACTTTTAGGAATCCTTGGTTTCTCCTGGGTTCCCATTTCATATATTGTTTCATGTTGGACAATTTGGTTAGGTTTCGTAGACCTTTCCAAAAACATGTCATCCATTCATATGTATATACCTTAGGAAAATGTAAGTTTGGTTGGTCTATCATCCCATGAGGATCCTGATCAAAACATGGTTATTATTTAATTAATTTTTATTTTACTTCTTAATCATATACCACACACTATAACATATATATTAAGAGACTAGAATTGTTCTACACATTGTTGGTGGTGTCCTATTGATAATATATTAGAACCTATTTGGGATAACGATTGGTACCTAAATAGAATTTATGGATTAAACAAGGTAAAATAGAATATTCATTTTCATGGAGGATTGATTTACTTATAACATTAGATCATGGTGCAGAGGACAGAGATTAGGATTGCGATGTTGTTGGAGATAGTTTTGGTCTATTTTTCATTTTTAGACACATGTGTTGTATGTATTACCACTACCATATATGTATGTTTCTTATTCTATATTGTCATTAAATTGATATAATTATATATAAAGTTTTTGTTGTTATTATGCAGTCTAGTTATCTCATATGGATGTTATTCTCTTCCATGATTATTGTTAATCATTATTACCCATTTTAATTTCTACATATTTTTATATTATTACATTGTGTTCAACTCTGGTCGTTGGGGTATTTAATCCCCAATATACCACATTATACCCTCATAGATAGTTTTAATCCTTTGGCATATGGGGTGGCACTCTTGAGGAATTATGGCCATTTTAGTTTAGGTAATTATGAGTGATCTAGGTTTGGGACATCACAAAATTTTATCAGAACTATTTTCTACATTTCTTACAATTTGGTTTATTAGATATGGTACTAAGAATGTGTCATAATTTGGTAATATGTCTTTTTTTGGGAGTTTTTAACCCATGTATAAAAAAATTCCAAATTTCATGTGATGGGATTTGATGTTATTGATTATTCCTATTATAGTTGTACTGATTTCACCATTAGGTTACACACATTAATTGTGTTATTTATTACTATTTTTTAATTTAACTATACCCTTGACCCATTATAGAAAAGAGACAGTGTCTCATGCTTCATTATAGGAACTTGAGGATTCACATGCAATAAATTGTCACATTCCATGTTTACTTAATATGTTAATCATCTGTTGTATATTCTATGTTTCTTGGAAGTTATATGGAGTTGTGTAAATTTTTATTTTAGGGATAAAATAATTTCATTAATTATTGTTTATTCATATATTGAAATGGTTATTTTCTATATATTTCATAGAATCTCGTTGAATATCAAGTTATATAGTATGTATCATCCATAGAATATTGATCTCATGAGCTGAAACATTATTTTGTTACAAATATATGGATTCCATATGTAATTTAAAGAGTATGTGAACTTTTATAAATTTTTAATAGGGATCAATATAATTGAAAAATCATAAAATCCTAGTTGTAGTTACAAGTTGTAACATTTAAAAATATTAATGAATGTGGCTTTATAACTAGGGAATAAAAGACGCATCAAACTAGTCCTAAATATATATAAATATTTAAACACAAACATATATGCACTTATGAAATATTAATTTCAAAATATTAAATATAACTTTTTCCATGAAATAGGGATTACAATTATAATTTAAATATTGTTTTTCAGTATAACATGTAATTAAAACATAATATACCATAACCTATGATTTAAAACCTCTAATCTGACAAATAACCCAAGCTTAGATCATGGGTAGTTGGGTTAGTGTATTATTGGTAGTAATACCTTATACTTATTCTTATTCTATGAGAACATCCATTCCATTCTTACTGAGTCCTAAAAAAGGTGCTAAAAATTTATAGATATATTTCTCAATGATAGACCGTGGTTGAACACTAGGAAGTTGGTGATGACCATGATCTTGATGTAGTGTGACCTAATATACCAGTAGTCTCACCTATATAAAATCTAGTTATAATTAAAATTTCTTCCAATTCCTAGTTTTGAGGTGGGTTTTATGGATTATGATGACTATTCAGGGAGCCCCATAATCAACCACTACTATGGAAGAGGTTACACTTGAAATCTAGCAACATCAGCTACCTTGTTTTCAGGGGGACAATGTTCCCAAGGATTCAAGTACATGGATATATTTCATTTTTTTTATCTTTTATCATCTCGAGAGGCCTCTGGAATAGTGGGTCAATCTTGAAACTTATATAATTCAGGGCTCTACAATAAATTGTTGGTACATTATTACTCAGGTAGATCATTGTCGAGATATGGAAAAAAGAGTTTTCTAGGATTATTTATATGAATGTTTCATTTTTTGACTCCAAGGGATGATTGGGAAAGGGAATTTAAGAAACTGGAGCATCGATTCAGACTAGTTATGGAATATTCTACTGACATTACTAGGCTTCATCATTTTTCTCCTTCCTTTTCTAGTTATTAATTTTTTATAAAGAGAATCATTGAGGATTGGATCATTTATACCATCTAAACATAGTTAAATGTATTCTCTTTTACTTTTTTATGGGTATTATGAACCAAGAAAAAATTAATTGGTGCAATATAGGGGAATCTGACATTACGTGGCATAGTGATTCAGTACCAATGAAGGTATTAGTTCATCCAGTAGAAGGAAATATCTTTTGGAGGGTGTTTGATGGAGTTGTGGTAGCTATAGTTTCAGAAATGGTATTTGTATTATATTCCATTAGCATGGATGATAAGGTCATGTAAATTATCAATATGACTCGTACCTATTTGAGATATCAGGGTGCACTTGAATGGTTAAACTTTAGATATTTTTCAGATCTATCTATATATTTATATTAGAATAGGATCCACACCACCTCTACCTTCTCGTTTCAGATTCGCAGCTCCAAACTAAGTATGAAAATGGAATAACACTGGTCATATAGGGAAATGATGTGGATGTGGTCAAGGATGTCAGATCTAGGATATGAAGTACTAGATTAGTGGAACCACTCTTAGTAGTCATTTTTTATATTAGGGTCATGAATCATGCTAGTTATATGTAGTATATCCTATAACTATAGAGTATGGTTTCTGGACATTTCCATTATGTTGTATAGTTTTATTATACTCTATATTAGAATCATCCCTTTTTTATATAGTTTCTTCACAATTTTTTATATCTATGAATATCATGAAAATCATTGGTCATGAAATTTAGTATTTCTATGGAGTGATTAATTTTGATACTTCATTAAGAGTATGAACAGAAAGTGTATCTGAATAAGGGTAGTATCACCTTGAAGTTGGACATTACTGATTCCTATGGGACTTATTCATCCTCAAGATAAAGAGATCTGATATCATTCTTATGATACAATGGTTGGTTTTCATTCATGACTATATTTACAAAGATCATCGTAGTGTTTATTTCTCATCACTAGAGGGAGGTATCTAAGTGTATAAAAGTTAATGAAATGTCAAGTAGAGTTGAGATGGACTTGAGAATCCGTAAACACCCAGAGAATTCAAGTAAATTTTTTTACTTAAATACTTTGGAGTTTTACGAGTCCATGGCTTCTGACGGCACATGATTCCGAGGCACGGTGTGCCTGGAATCAGTTTCCAAAGTTTATCTTGGGTATGTTCAGTAAACGAACGAGCGAGTTTTTCTCTCTTTTGAACCGGTGCACGGAATCGAAATCCGAGGGCACCAGTGAACTCACAGCGCCAGTAATTACTTAGTAGGACCATTAACTGTAAAGACCCTTAAAATTCAAGGGAAAATTTTTTCTTAATTTTCTTTAGAATTTTATAAGAGCGTGGTTTCTGACGGCACCTGATTCCGAGGCCCGGTGTGCCCGGTATCAATTTCCGAAGTTTGGCTCGGGTACGTTCAGTGAACGAATGAGCTGGTTTTTCTAACTTTTGATCCGGTGCTCGAAATTGAAATCTGAGGGCACCGATGAACTCGCAACGCCGATATTCGCTTAAGGAGACCTTTTCTGAAGTTGCGTTTTCCTAGGAGGAGATGTTTCATTTTTCTGGATGAAATGAAGAGTAAAATAAATTTGTTATACAATATTTATTTTATTTTTTAAAGGTGGTTATAATCTTTTGTTGGAAGTTGGATGGTTTAACCACCTAAGAGAGGATTAATGTGAGGAGGGGCCCACCCGAGCCCCACCTTTTCAAATTCCCTAACTCCCCTCTCTCCCTCTTAAAGTCTTGACAACTTAACTTTTAATTAATTATACAACTCATGTATAATTAATAAGTGAGTTTAATTTTGAGTTTTTGAAATTCAAACTCTTGAATTTCAAAGGTTGGGTTGTGTTAATAAATTAAGTGTAAGCTTAATTTATTATTGGGTTAGTTCCTTTGTTACTTGAAAGGATTGGGAGAATCGTTGAGAGACATGAAGATCTTCTTCATCTTCGACGAAGAACGTGAAGAACGGTTCTTCTTCGACAAAGAACATTGATCCCACGACCTTCGAGACTTGGCGTCCCATATTCTTCCGTCTTCATCTTCCTCCTCGACAAGGGAGAAGTCGCCGACCGTGGTGATCATCGCCAACGACAAGTACCTCTCTTCTTCCTCTTAGTGACAAGTGAAGAGACGTCGTTTCCTCCTCGGACGCACCCCGACGTCCACGGAATCTACGTCCGACGCCGCGATGCCTTTCTCAGCGATAACCGACGTGCGACGTCAATTTTCAAGGTAGGGGTTGTTGTTATTTGTTTATTTATTTGTCCTTGTTCGTGGTTCTAGCATGACTAACGTGAGGATTTTAAATTTGTATTATCATCTAACGTGAGGGGGCCGGACCGCATGAACACGGCCGAACCCCCTCCTTGTTCTTGATGATTTATCTTGCGGGTGGAAACAAGGTGGCGTGGTGCCGTCACACCACGCGGATAATCGTACGATTATATTGCGCGGCGCCGTCGTGCCACACCGTGGAAGAATCATCAAGAATGCGACGCCGTCGCGCCGCGTCAAGGGGAATCGAAGGCGCGATGGAGGGGCGAGGTGACGTCGCACCGCGCCGGACGACGAACACCACGGCCAGTTCCGGGCCGCGTCGAGACGCGGAGACCGGCGGCAGCCGGGCCGCGGCGAGACGGGAAGACCGGCGGCAGCCGGGCCACTGGCGCCGGAGATCAAGAAGGACTGCGGCCCTACGGCTGCGGCGGAGCAGCCAGGGGCGGCCGGCCTCGCCGGCCGCCGGTTCGGTCAGAAGGCGGGACCTGCGGGTCCCGTGTGTTTAATAAAAACGGCCGGCAAAAGCCGGTCGTGATCCGAAAAAAGGGGGGTTTCACCCCCCGCGTGCGGCTCATGCGCGGCACCCTGGCCGCGCCGCCGCGCCGCCACCGGCCGGGCCGGTTCCAGCGGACCGGGTCGGTCCGACCTGGTTCGGGTCGGATCCGGGTCAGGTTGACCCGGTTCGGGTCAGACCAGGGGGGGATCGGGCCGGGTCGGCCCGGACCCAGACCCCCCGTTTTCGAGACTGTTTCGGTCTTTTGGCCATAACATGATCCACAGACCTCCGATTGACGAACCGTCTACGGCAACGTGATACTTGGATCGAGACGGTCGTTTCGGTATATCGTACTCAAGGTTTCGGAACACTTTGAGTTCGGCCGGGTTGGTTCGTTCACGAAACCAACCGGGCCTTCGGAGCGGAAACACTCATATCTTGAGCTACGGACGTCTGATTGACGTGCCGTCAGCTTTGTTGTGTTCCTCTTAGTGAGACAGATCTTTTGGCATACTCCGCCCGAGGTTTGGACGCAGGTGGAGCACTGTCGGGTTCGTTTTGCCTTAAAAACCAACCGGGCCCCGGGGACGAAAATGCCAATAACTCTCAGACCGGGCGTCCGATCGACGCGCCGTCTGTTGCGTTGAGTTCTTGTTGACGATATGGAACTTTTGGATACATCAACTCGGGACTTTGTGACAGTTGATGTATCAGCCTCTCGGCTCGTGGAGCGGACCCTCCAAACGAGCTTGCTGTGTGCGGGAACCCTAGTGCTGGCTGCGATTGTTACTATGACTACTACTGCTACTACTGCTACTGTGATTGCGACGACGACAGTACATAGATCCTGTGTGGATTCGACGACGAAGACTTCAGCACTCAGCGATCCTACGTGGATCAGTGCTACAGGTCCTGTGTGGGCCCGATCCTGTGTGGGTCCGATCCTGTGTGGGTCTTTGCGCTCAGCGGTCCTGTGTGAACCAGCACCTACAGGTCCTATGTGAGCCCGATCCTGTGTGGGTCTTTTGCCGGGGTTAGTTACCTATCGATCCTTCATGGGTCCGACGACTTAGATGGATCAGAGATCATCTTTATCGTCCTTTGAAGATGTATACATGTGTGAGCTGAATCCTGTTGCTTTCCTGTGTGGATTGTGTTGTGCTATCCTGTGTGGATTACGTTTTTCTTTCCTGTGTGGAATACGTTTACTTTCATGTGTGGACTGAGTTGTACTTGGGCTCGGAGGTTGGAGCGTATTTGAATTTGATGACTTAGGTATATGTATGGGCATATACCTAAGCAGTGTCGATTGTGACTTCGTGATTGTACCTTTCTTTGTGGTTTATCCTTTGTGGATTTGGGAGTCCTTCTGGGGTCTCGGGGTCCCTACTGAGTAGCTTATACTCACCCCTGCACGGGCTTTGCCCGCACTACGTTGTGTTGGTTGTAGACGACGGACAGCGTTGATCTTAGCTGAGGCTTGCAGAGCAGGACGGTACCTGGAGGTGGACCACTGGACGGGACGTGCTCGGAGCGGACGGCGGGACTCGTGGAGCAGTGGAGCTATCTGTACCCACCCTTCAGGTGGGATTTCTAGTGGACAGCTCGGTGCAGCGGGTTTTACCTTTCAGTTGCTGTTTTCCCTTTCGATTTGTACTTTACTTTCAGTTTGGGTTTGTATACTGGCCCATTTACTTTTCCTCACTTTCAGTTGTACTCTGTTTTTGTTTAGTGTTTACTTTCCTCTTGCTTACTCTGTGGTGTTTGTTTACTTTACAAAGGCAATGCCTTCCCTTTTTACCGGGATTTACGCCTTGGTGCTAGTCGCCAGCCCCTGGCCTATGGAAGGCGGGCTTGGGGTAGTCACAGCACGGACCCCGAGGGCGGGTCGTGAAAATTGGTATCAGAGGAGATCGGTTCTACCGTGAACTCTGGTCTTTTCTATGTGAAGAAATAATGTTTAGCGTATTGAGTGTGGTTATCAGTCCAGGGAGTCCAGTGTTGGTGCGGCGGCCAACGTATCCGTACACCAGGACCCTGACTTCTGATTTCCAACTTAATGCACGAAAACATTGATTGCGTGTGTGTTCCAAAGGTTTCTTTGTGATCTCTTTGTGTCAGCTCACCAGGTATACTGTTTGACCGTGGCGCACCTGTTCCTTTTCAGGATGGCCCCACGATGGCAGCCAGCTAGGGTTTCGAGAGTCGAGCGTGACGACAGTCCACCGAGTGACGAGGCCTCGGTGCAGGGCCCTTTGTCAGCAGTGGCACCGGTGGTAGCACTACCCACCGAACCCCCGATGCTTCCAACACCAGCCGCTGACGATGCACGTCGCCTCAGCGCACTGCATGAGTTTCAGCGCCAGCGACCGCCCATGTTTCGCAGGGAGACGGATCCCCAGGCAGCCGAGGACTGGCTGGAGGCAGTAGTACGTGTGTTTAGGCTAGTGAGGACACCAGCAGACCTCATGGTGATCCTCGCTGCGAGCCTACTACACGCAGCAGTAGGACGATGGTGGAGCTTGATGCTCCAGGTGCACGATGAGGCATCTCTTCTATGGACGGACTTTGAGAGCCTCTTCCGCTCGGAGTTCGTCCCAGCCACCCTTCGTGCGGTGCGTATCCAGGAGCTTCTTCAGCTGCGGCAGGGCAGCATGACGGTCGCTCAGTACTCGACGAGATTTACTGATCTCTCGCGCTACTCGACCGACATGGTACGGGACCCATTATTCCGGGCCCGGACCTTCGAGCAGGGTTTGAGACACGAGATCAGGGCATCGCTGATCTCCCTCAGCATACCGACTCAGACAGGAGTACTGGAGCGGGCCCTTCTGATTGAGAGCTTCCTTGCTGAGTCTACACCAGCGCAGCGACCCACCGCAGGGCGGCACGTGGCAGAGTCATCTGCAGCTGGCAGTCGACGGATGACTCAGGGGTCCAGTCAGACCAGACCTTCAGGCAGACGACCTCAGGTCACTAGCTCAGCAGTGCAGGGCACACAGCGCGGAGCCAGTCTTTCGAGTGGAAGACAGTTCTATGCATGCGGCGGGCAAGGCCACATGGCTCGTGACTGCCCGACTCGCCATGCGGAGGAGCAGCAGACGGTTGAGGAACCACCTAGGCAGAGGCATAGGTTCGACCGTGGCGGTCCGCAGGGAGGAGGCGGACGAGGCAGAGGAGCTGGCCGAGCAGCAGGTGGTGGGCGACGTTTTGAGGCTCTACCACCACCACCACCAGGAGGTCCACCCCGACCTCAGGGGAGAGCACAACTTCAGGCAGCTGAAGCTTACGATCATGGATCTCCAGAAGCGGGTGGACTAGTGCGGGACTAGCTCCAAGCATAGAGGCCTTTTCCCATAATGCCTCTACCTTCGTAGTTTATGTTGCTTGTGACCTTGTTCTTTAAGTTGAAATATTAAAAGACACTTGCCTTGGTGAATTTTGTTATCTTGTCTTTTGTTTGTTTTTACTAAGTGGTGCCGGTTAAAAACTGTTGACTTGACCCTCACTAGCGATATTTCTACTGGGGGAAACCCAGTGACCACACACTGATGCCTACAGTGTGACTCAACCCTAGGAGGCGAGAGTAATGGTTGGATCTCTTGGTAGCAGCGTCGAGGCCTTACGACGTCATCCATGCCATGAATTAACTAATCATGACGGGATTGACTGTATTAGGCAAGGAACGTGGTTCATCCAGAGGATGAGACCGGATTTCACTTTTCGGCAAAGGAGAAATCATTGCAGCTAGCCTCTTTGCAGATATCCTTCGTGGATGGAGATGGAGCAGCCTTCCTTCAGTCTCTCACAGTCACTCCTCCAATACTGCAGCGAGTCAGGGAGGCACAACGTGGGGACGCTGACTGTGAGACACGGCGTGCACAGATATCCTCGGGATAGGCACCTGATGGTTTCTCCCTTGGAGCAGAGCACGAAATCCTTTTCAGAGGACGTACCATGGTACCAGTCGCTTTGCGAGAGGAAGTGCTGAGAGAGTTTCACACTTCTCCTTTGGCGGTACATCCTGAGGTGGCAAAGATGTACCAGGACCTCATACGACAACACTGGTGGCCGGGCATGAAGAAGGCTGTAGCAGAGTTCGTTTCTCGATGCCTCACCTGCCAACAGGTGATGACAGAACATCAGGTACCAGCAGGCTTGGTACAGCCCGACTTCGTGACTGGACTTCCACGCACTTCCAGAGGCCACGACTCCATCTGGGTGATTGTTGACCGACTCACCAAGTCGGCACACTTCTTACCCATCAGAGAGCATGGCTCAGTGGAGAGCATGGGACGTCTCTACGTTCAGAAGATTGTGCGGCTCCATGGTGTGCCATCATCTATCGTCTCCGATCGAGATGCTCGCTTTACTTCCCGGCTTTGGAAGGGGTTACAGGAGGCGTTCGGGACGCAGCTACGTCTGAGCACAGCCTTTCACCCACAAACGGATGGTCAGACGGAGAGGACCATTCAGACTCTCGAGGACATTCTCCGCGCATGTTTCCTCGACTTGGGTCGTAGCTGGGAGGACCACCTACCCTTGGTGGAGTTTGCGTACAACAACAGCTACCACTCCACCATCGGAATGGCACCGTACGAGGCGTTGTACGGCCGACCTTGTAGATCTCCTTTGTGCTGGACAGACCCTGGGGAGTCAGCACATGTGCGACCGGAGATGGTCTAGGCCACGACAGAAAAGGTCCAGGTCATCCAGGAGCGGATGAAGACAGCTCAGAGCCGGCAGAAGTCATATGCTGACAGGAGGCGGAGGCCACTGGAGTTCGAGGATGGCGACCACGTCTTCTTGCGGGTCTCACCTCGACGTGGTATTCGGAGATTTGGCCGAGTCGGCAAGTTATCTCCGCGCTTCATCGGACCCTTCCAGGTCCTCAGAAGGGTTGACGAGGTGGCTTATCGCCTGGCTCTGCCACCTCAGTTGCACCGGGTGCACGATGTCTTCCACGTATCCCAGCTTAGGAGATACGTGCACGAACCGATGCACATCATTGACCATGGAGAGCTTGACGTTGACGATGGGGCGACTTTTTTGGAGGTCCCGGTGGAGATAGAGGATCGACAGGAGAGGGTCCTGCGTGGGCGATCGATTTCTCTTGTGCGCATCAGATGGCAGCACGGGAATCTCCAGGAGAGCACATGGGAGCGGGAGGCTCAGATGCGTGCTCAGTACCCTCATTTGTTTCCCTAGTTTTTGATGTATCTTTATGGGGACGTAATGCCCTGAGGTGGGAGTAATGTAAAGACCCGTAAAATTCAAGGGAAATTTTTTTCTTAATTTTCTTTGGAATTTTACAAGAGCGCTATTTCTGACGGCACCTGATTCCGAGGCCCGGTGTGCCCGGTATCAATTTCCGAAGTTTGGATCGGGTACGTTCAGTGAACGAACGAGCGGGTTTTTCTAACTTTTGATCCGGTGCTCGGAATTGAAATCCGAGGGAACCGATGAACTCGCAGCGTCGATATTCTCTTAAGGAGACCTTTTCCGAAGTTGCGTTTGCCTAGGAGGAGATGTTTAATTTTTCTGGATGAAATGAAGAGTAAAATAAATTTGTTATACAATATTTATTTTTTATCTTAAAGGTGGTTATAATCTTTTGTTGGAAGTTGGATGGTTTAACCACCTAAGAGAGGATTAAGGTGAGGAGGGGCCCACCCGAGCCCCACCTTTTCAAATTCCCTAACTCCCCTCTCTCCCTTTTAAAGGCTTGACAACTTAACTTTTAATTAATTATACAACTCATGTATAATTCATAAGTGAGTTTAATTTTGAGTTTTTTAAATTCAAACTCATGAATTTCAAAGGTTGGGTTGTGTTAATAAATTAAGTGTAAGATTAATTTATTTTTGGGTTAGTTCCTTTGTTACTTGAGAGGATTGGGAGAATCGTTGAGAGACTTGAAGATCTTCTTCGTCTTCAACGAAGAACGTGAAGAAAGGTTCTTCTTCGACAAAGAACATCGATCCCACGACCTTAGAGACTTGGCGTCCCGGATTCTTCCGTCTTCATCTTCCTCCTCGACAAGGGAGAAGTCGCCGACCGTGGTGATCATCGCCAACGACAAGTACCTCTCTTCTTCGTCTTAGCGACAAGTGAAGAGACGTCGTTTCCTCCTCGGACGCACCCCGACGTCCACAGAATCTACGTCCGACGCCGCGATGCCTTTCTCCGTGATAACTGACGTGCGGCGTCAATTTTCAAGGTAGGGTTTGTTGTTATTTGTTTATTTATTTATCCTTGTTCGTGGTTCTAGCATGACTAACGTGAGGATTTTAAATTTGTATTATCATCTAACGTGAGGGGGCCGGACTGCATCAACACGGCCGAACCCCCTCCTTGTTCTTGTTGATTTATCTTGTGGGTGGAATCAAGGTGGCGTGGTGCCGTCGCACCACGCGGATAATCGTACGATTATATTGCGCGGCGCCGTCGCGCCGCGCCATCGAAGAATCATCAAGAACGCGACACCGTCGTGCCGCGTCAAGGGGAATCGAAGGCGCGGCGGAGGGGCGCGGTGCCGTCGCACCGTGCCGGACGACGAACACCGCGGCCGGTTCCGGGCCGCGGCGAGACGGGGAGACCAACGACAGCCGGGCCGCAGCGAGATGGGAAGACCGGCGGCAGCCGGGCCGCCGGCGCCGGAGATCAAGAAGGGCCGCGGCCCTACGGCCGCGACGGAGCAGCCAGGGGCGGCCGGCTTCGCCGGCCGCCGGAGTTCGGATGAGCCGCGGCGGAGAGGGGGAAGGCGTCCGGCTGTGCCGGCCGCCAGTTCGGTCAAAAGGCGGGACCCGCGGGTCCCGTGTGTTTAATAAAAACGGCCGGCAAAAGCCGGCCGTGATCTGAAAAAAAGGGGGGTTTCACCCCCGCGTGCGGCGCATGTGCGGCACCCTGGCCGCGCCACCGCTGGTCGGGCCGCGCCGCCACCAGCCGGGCCGGTTCCAGCGGACCGAGTCGGGTCGACCCGTTCCGGGTCGACCCGGTTCGGGTCAGACCAGGGGGGGATCGGGCCGGGTCGGCCCGGACCCGGACCCCCCGTTTTCGAGACTGTTTCGGTCTTTTGGCCATAACTTGAGCCACAGACCTCCGATTTAAGAACAGTCTGCGGCAACGCGATACTAGGATCGAGACGGTCGTTTCGGTATATCGCACTCAAGGTTTCGGAACACTTTGAGTTCGTCCGGGTTTGTTCGTTCACGAAACCAACCGGGCCTTCGGAGCGGAAATGCTCATATCTTGAGCTATAGACGTCCGATTGACGTGCCGTCAGCTTTGTTCTGTTCCTCTTAGTGAGACGGATCTTTTGGAATACTCCGCCCGAGGTTTGGACGCAGGTGGAGTACGGTCGGGTTGGTTTTTCCTTAAAAACCAACCGGGCCCCGGGGACGAAAATGCCAATAACTCTCAGACCGGGCGTCTGATCGACGCGCCATCTGTTGTGTTGAGTTCTTGTTGACGATACGGAACTTTTGGATACATCAACTCTGGACTTTGTGACAGTTGATGTATCAGCCTCTCGGCTCGTGGAGCGGACCCTCCGAACGAGCTTGCTGTGTGCGGGAACCCTAGTGCTGGCTGCGACTGTTACTGTGACTACTACTACTACTACTGCTACTGTGACTACGACGACGACAGTATAGAGATCCTGTGTGGATTCGACGATGACGACTTCAGCACTCAGCGATCCTACGTGGATCAGTGCTACAGGACCTGTGTGGGCCCGATCCTGTGTGGGTCCGATCCTGTGTGGGTCTTTGCGCTCAGCGGTCCTGTGTGAACCAGCGCCTACAGGTCCTACGTGGGCCCGATCCTGTGTGGGTCTTTTGCGGGAGTTAGTTACCTATCGATCCTTCGTGGGTCCGACGACTTAGATGGATCAGAGATCATCTTTATCGTCCTTTGAAGATGTATACCTGTGTGAGCTGAATCCTGTTTCTTTCCTGTGTGGATTGTGTTGTGCTATCCTGTGTGGATTACGTTTTGCTTTCCTGTGTGGAATACGTTTACTTTCCTGTGTGGACTGAGTTGTACTTGGGGTCGGAGGTTGGAGCGTATTTGAATTTGATGACTTAGGTATATGTATGGGCATATACCTAAGCAGTGTCGATTGTTACTTCGTGATTGTACCTTTCTTTGTGGTTTATCCTTTGTGGATTTGGGAGACCTTATGGGGTCTTGGGGTCCCTACTGAGTAGCTTATACTCACCCCTGCACGGGCTTTGCCCGCACTACGTTGTGTTGGTTGCAGACGACGGACAACGTTGATCTTAGCTGAGGCTTGCAGAGCAGGACGGTACCTGGAGGTGGACCACTGGACGGGACGTGCTCGGAGCGGACGGCGGGACTCGTGGAGCAGTGGAGCTATCTGTACCCACCCTTCAGGTGGGATTTCCAGTGGACAGCTCGGTGCAACGGCTTTTAACTTTCAGTTGCTGTTTTCCCTTTCGAGTTGTACTTTACTTTCAGTTTGGGTTTGTATACTGGCCCATTTACTTTCCCTCACTTTCAGTTGTACTCTGCTTTTTCTTAGTGTTTACTTTCCGCTTGCTTACTCTGTGGTTTTTGTTTACTTTACAAAGGCAATGCCTTCCCTTTTTACCGGGATTTACGCCTTGGTGCTAGTCGCCAGCCCCTGGCCTATGGAAGGCGGGCTTGGGGTAGTCACGGCACGGACCCCGAGGGCGGGTCATGACATTAACGAAGATGCATTTCCTTGGGAGGAGAAGTTAAAAATTTTTCGATTAAATGAGAAATGAATAAAATTGTGGGGCATTTTTATTGTTATATATATAGTTGTTAAATCCTACATGAGGGAGTTGGGATGGGACCCAAAAGCTTCTAACTACCCATGTAAGGATATTTGTGAGGTGGGGCCCACACTAGCCCTGACCTTTCACATTCCCATAACTCTCATAAACTCCCCCTTTAATCTTGAAAACTCCCCTAAATTAAAGAGGACCCTTCCTCTCCCTCTCTCACTTCGTTAAAACATGCCAACCTATCACTTAATTAATTAAACAAATCTGGATTTAATTAATTATGTGAAATGGATTTTGAATTTTTGAATGCTTGGGAATATTAAATAAAATAAGGATAAGCCTTATTTTATTTGGGGATTGGCAATTGTGGTGTAGGGGAGAAATTGGAAGAGCTCTTGAGCATTGATGAACGTTTATTCTCCTTAGTTGAAGAATGACAACTCTCTGATGAAGAACATCGACTCGGCGATCCCAGTTTCTCCATACTCTTCTTCCTTCATGTAAAGGGAGGAGACACCGATGCGGGAACTCTCTAGTGATGGAACGTATTCTATTATTCTCTCCATTACAAAAGAGGAGACGACACTTTCTTTGGTGCACACCCATGATGATGGAAATGACACCGTCATCCGACACTTGTCAACTGTGAACCTTATATAAGGTAGGGTGAATTGTTCCATTTTTATTTGAATAAAATTGTTCATTGTGCTTTGTGAATCCTGGTTCATCTTCAGCCGATTGTTATCGCCTAACGCGGAGGGCGCGACCCGAACAAACATGGCCTGATGACCCTCTATCGTTTCTTGATTTTTATTGAATTGGAATCTGGAGGTGGGGATAGAACGGTGTCGTCGCGCTGTGCCGGAAAAAAGGCAAAGGAAGCTGGCACCGTCATGCCAGCTATGCAGGAGGAACCGCGGCCCGCATCGCAGGCCGCTTCGGGGGATGAACCGGCGGGACCATCGGCCGGCCGGGAGGAGGTAAACCGCAGTGCCAGGAGGGCACCACCTTGAGGAACCGGTTGGCTGGGCGGAGATGGACCGCGACGCTAGGAGGGCACCGCGCTAGAAGACAGGCGGCCAGCCCGTGCATGCCGTGTGTTCCAGAAGGCCAGCCGACCTAGCCGGCTAGTTTGGGAGGGCGGTGCCATAAGGTGCCACTAGTTTCGGTAGCCGGGGGCCACACCCCCCCCCCCCATTGGACTGCTCGGCCTAAGGGCCGAGCTGCTCGGTCGATTGGTCGAGCCAGCCAGGCCACGCACCCAGCCGAGCCACGCCCCACCGGGCTTCGCCGAACCGGGCCGATCCGGGCCGCACCCTACCGGGCCGGGAAGCGCCACTTTGGGCCAGGTCACGCCCCTCGGGCCAGGCCGTGCAACTCACCGGGCCAGTCCGACCCCTTTGTCAAGTCAGACCTTCCAAAATCGAGTCCACCAGATCCATCAGCACATCGGGCCTAACGGACCGGGCCCGTTATTCACTTAAACGTGAATAACTTAAGGACAGCGTGTCCGATCGACGCGTCGTCTGCGGCATTGGGACTCTTTCGACGAGACGGTCCTTTTGCGATACTCTAAGTGAGTTTCAGATGAATTTGTGTAAAGCCTTGACCCCAGTTACCTAGAGTCGCTGCATTATTACATAACATTGGCATGATCACAAGAAAGATCAAATCTCGAAAGACCGATTGGTTTAGTAGCCTTGGAAACACTAAATATATTTATAAAGTTTTACATTACATCATAAAGTGAAAAACTACTACAACAACATATTGTCTCCATATTCCACACTATTATCCCCTCATAATATCCATGTAGGTCATTCATAATTTACTTTTTCAAATCCTGGGAAAAATAAAACATAGAAAAGGGGTGAGCTCCAATGCCCAGTAAGGATAACAATATAGAGGAAACTTTCATATATAAGAATAAACATTTAAGGCAATGTATAACTAAAGCATAAGCCTATTAAACTTGAACTTCAACATAGTATGGCAAAATAAAATGAAATAATTCCATTTACTTATTCACATTGATATTCTCCTAATCGAATAATCACATGCAATATCAATAACCACTTTCATAATGATGGAATGCATAATTCCAGACTATCATAACAACATAGCCAAGGCCTCATGCCAAGACTATGAATAAGATTTTTCCAAGGCCTTGTGCCAAGACAATAGTTTGTCTCATGAGACCTACCGATGCATCGAGGAGGTATAGTGGGCTCCACCCATCACATATTAAGTCCAATGCATTCCCATATGAAAAGGTTTAAACATAACATAAACATTCGTATTAAAACTAGCATACGAAATGTCAAATACTTCATCCATAAACCATGAATGGTATAAAAATAACACATCCACAGTCAAACATATCACAAAACCTTCAATACAATATAGAAGTTTTGTATCATAATAAATCGACTTCAAATAAGCGTAAAATTCATCAAAGGATGTTGACATAGATGAAATCAAAACTCTTTTTAGAGAAATATCTCTTCTATTTTGAATTCATTTAAAAGTCATATAAAATAAAACATTTTATTTGAAAATATTCTTATAAGCTTGTTAGGGAATCTTCGACGATTTTATAATGGTGCAAAATAGCCGCACCCGCCGTATAAGTTAAAAAAACATTCTTACCTTAATTCTGTCGAAAAGGTTAAAAAGCACCTTGTTTGGAAAATGACATAAAGATTCCTTTATAAACCTCTTATAAAAAGTCAAAAAAGTGTATAAATGACTTTAACCCATATTTTTCAAAATAGTAATAATGTTTTAAAAAATGTTTTTCAGAAACATGGATGTGGATGATAAAGAGATCCCAGTAGATTATTACGTATAAACAACCTGAGATAATGAAGAGACTTAGAAATAAACCCTTACCTTGTACTTTTCCTTGGTTGGGGGTAGGTTAACCTCTTTTATAATGTTGAAATAATTGTTATTAAATTATACAAGAATCATATACATCAATATTATATCATATACGATCTTTTAACATTCATTTGTTAATAATATCATAGTATTATCATTGTTTCGGGTGTTAACTTACTCGTTTTCTTTTATATGTTTTGTTACGTAAGACATGTTTATCATGGATAGGTTGTATATTATTCATATCTAGAATGATATCAAGTCCTTAGATACTATTATTAATCATCAAATGAGATTTAGACTTGAATGGATATGATGGAGAATGAATCTCATCGCGTTCGTGGAGACGGTAGTCCATACGTACGCACAAGGGACAATATCATTCTTTTGATATTAAAAAAATATATAATTGGATGGTATATCATATATATAGAATCATTATCATTTTAAATTTATTATTTACATGAATTACACATCATTATTATACCCATCCAAATAATAATTTATTAAATAACAATTACACCACGATATGGAGACGGTAAGCCGTACGTACGCACGTATGGTGATATGTTATTCAAAGGATGGATAGAATAATGAATATGATTGTACCATATATATAATAACATCACAATATATATATTATACTGGAGTTATTATTTTAGAATGGTAATAACAAAGAAATAAGAGGTGGAATAAGAAAAGAATTTGAAAAAGGGTGGTAAAAACCTTACCTCTTTTTCGGGTTCTTCCATTTGATTTGATCAAAATGGCTCCTTAGGATGACTTTCTGATCAAACTAAGGCCTATAAAATTTAGTTAATGAAGTTTAGAGAGTATTTGGGTAGGGTTTGGCCGAACCAAAAGGCTTTGAAGGTGTGAAGTAATGAGAAGGGGGAGTGCCCTTTTATAAGAGGGGTGAGGGGCACCTTTGGAAATGTTAATAATATTATTTTATAATAAATTCATATGCAGTTTATAATGGCTACAAAGTGGATTATTTAATCTTTAAGGTGGGGATAGGTATAAAACCACTCAAACAATATAATTTAGATAATTTTGGGTCATTATATTAACCTTATATTTAAGTATTAACTCTTAGTTAATTAATTTCACTTTTTAATGTCTCTTTGTATTTTTATATTATATGGTTAATAAGAATACTATATACAAACAATAGACCCCCAAGTGGTCCATTAATGATACACCTATCATGATATATGTCTCTTGGCCGAACCGTATATTTTTAAAATTTTAATATCAATTAATAATATAATATTTGTTTTAAAAACTCTTTTATGTCAATTTTGACACTATTCAATAATTTATTTTTTTAAAAATCATAACAGAATTATTACTTCAAAAAAAGTTAGTTAAATAATTCCTAACATGTCATATTGACCTATAAAATTAGTTTAATTCATAAAAAGTCTCAAATTATATTTATTTGGGTATCTACAATATCAATCATTTTAATTTATCACTATTATGTTAATTACTGCATCACCATTGTGTCATAAATAAATTGAATTATTTAATGTCAAAAAATTATAAATAAATTTCCATTATTTAGGAAATATTTTTATATTTCTAATGAATATTTATAGTCTAAAATCCAACATATATAAGTCTATGTAAAAAATGTTTTTCTAGAAGATATATGCTTGTGTCATTTTTGTATTCATTTTAACTTAATTACAATAATGTGTCCCTGTCACTTACAAGTGGAACCATGGGGTCCCAAAATCGACCCAAAGATGCCCATGTTCGGAAATGTATCAACCTATAAGGTTAGGACATGTTTTAGGGTAATTTGGTATGATTATAATATTATTTTTTAACCCTTATTTAAAAGATTTACCCTTTAACCATGGTAAATAAAATATTTACCGAAGTAATTATTCAAAATGTCTAAAAATAAAAGTTACCAATTTATGCAATTTGAACATCCGGATTCCAAATATGGAATCCATTTATCCAAATTCAAAACACAGAAGTGGAAGAAATTAATTTAAAATTAATTCCCGCTGTCAAAACAAAATGCGTGTTTTTAAGATAAAATAACTATCAAAAGATTGATACTTTTTTAAGTTCGGTTTAATTGTGAAATTATGTCCAATGAACAAAATTGTATAAAATGGTAAAAATATATTCTAAATATACTTTAAAAAAACTCAAATTCATAATTTATCACTATTAATTATTTTGATTAAAAAAGTTGTTTTTAATTAAAATTTAGTAATTTTCACTACTCATCAAAATATTAAAGTTATCCGAAAAGTACCAAAATTTCACCTTAGGCTAAATTCGATACTAAAAAACCAAAAATGAAGTCCATTTTGAAACATAAAATTTATAAAATTTCATAAATTATGCATTACTATTCATAACGGCTAGTTTGATTGGTTGTGGTGTGTTAGAATCTCGAAGTTGCATACAATGCACGCCATTGCATTATTGAGAGGGAAACTTACTGTGGAAGCATCAGATGTTTCATTGTAAATTTTTTATGTCCCCATTCTCAAAATTAAATTTATTTAGTCAAATCGAATATATAAAAGTTTAAAATATTGGATTTAAAAAGGGTTCACTATTAAAAGTTTGTAAAAGTGCAATACTGAAAATGAATTTGTTCTTAAATTATGTCTAAGAAACTCATAATATGGATTCTAAAATTATAAGGATTATATAAAGTTTAAGATTAAGTTAATTATATTCATAACCACTTTTTAACGGCTTGTTTAGTAAGTAATGGTGAATTTGAACTTGGTGTTGTGTGTAGTGCAAGTTATTGAATTATTTTGAAGAAATAACACACTATGAAATATTTGGGTGTTACATTCTACCCTCCTTCAATTAATTGTGTCCTAAAAATTTGAAATTGTTCCTTGAAAATAAAAAGGTTGAATATAGAAAATATCTTTGTGGGAAAACCCACATTAGAAATTGGGTTAATAAAATTTAGTCTTTATAATAGGAAAAGAGAAATGAAAGGGTCACCACCAAATTATGACCTCTATTCGGAGAACATTGGTGGAAATTAGAGACATATAATTAGAGGAAAAACGTAAATATTTATAGGTAGTGATTGAGGTCATCAATCACAAACAAGTGTAAAATTGAGGGCCTTAAACTCATCAATCTATGATGATTTAAAATACCATCAGTTCAGCAAAACATATGGTATTAGGATAACACATTTTTTGTTTTACGATCCCTTCAATACAGTATACGAATTAATTTATTCATTGAATAAGAAAATAAGAAAAATATATACTTGACAAGTAGAGTCTCATCCTTTAACTAAGTTCTACCACAAACTCATCTTTCACTCTATAAGATAATAGAACTTAAAAATAATATTCTATTTATCCCATTCATATAGGGTTAAAAATGAATTTATAATTCATCTAGAAGAACCATTAAAAAAACAACATTATTAAATCCAGGACATCACATGGGTCAGTGGTAGGTGATACACCCTTGTCGCCCTTCGGTTGTGGGTTCAAGTCTCGCGGCCTTGCCGGACGCGACGGGTTGCCGCCCGACTTCCGGGTTGTCCTTTTATGGAAATCCAAAATAATCCAAACTAGAACTATCCAAAATACTTTAGTCCAAAAATGAAGATCTTTTTTGCTGCGTAATAACATGTGAACACCTTCATCATGTATTATTTTAAAACACTGCAACATCCTGAATTACCATAAAACCTTATTGATTACATTCATGATCCCTTATTCCTTAAAGAATAATAGATATACTCCTTCAATACAAAAATGTTGTAAACCCAAACAATGATAGAATATAGAAATCATTAATTAGTTTCAATGTAGTCAAGTATATCCAATATATTTTATCCAAATCAATCATGTATTATTCTAAAATCACTACCTCAATATCATAACCATAATATGGTTTATCTTTCTCTCAACCATATATTTTCCAAAAATTTAACCTGTTTTGAGTCACTTTTCTTTGTTCCACACAATCTCAAGTCCTTAATGAAATAATACTGTAGTACAATCCTTATATACTCCATAATTATTATAACAAGTACATTTTTGACACAACACTAAAATAAAATAATCATCATAAGAACTCTAATCATTACTCTTTATCTGTGGTAGTATCATAAGTTGATTATTATCCAACAGCATCATTTGCGGCATAGTCTGATGACTGGGACAGAGGTTTGAGTAGTGTCCAAACTCCTTGCAAATGAAGCATTGTACATTTGAAACCATTTTCTTACCCCTGTAATCACGTACTTTGTGCCCTTTTCTCCACACTTATAACAAACTTCCATTCCTTTCAGGAAAGTTCCAGGGTGTTTCTTCCCACAGTTATCACATATGGGAAAATTATTCTTTTCCATCTTCCCTTTATCCATCTTTCCCTCTTCCATCCTTTTCTTCTCTTGCTTCCCTTCAAAGCCGTAGGACTCAGCAAACACTTTACATATCTTATCAACACATGATATTATTTCTTCATATGATGATAATAAATGGGAGACTATTTCTCTTATAAATTCTAGCTTAAGAGCATGAAATATATGATCCTAATTTCTCTTTTGATCATGTGCATTGCTGGAGTTCTCATTCCTTCTACTGGGCGCCATTTCTAAACAATAGCATAAACTAGGTCAGTTTATGAATTGCAATAAATATTTCCTAATGAAAATTGAATAGTTTATGGATATAATCCATAATCATAAAAATGTTTTCTTTGAAGGAAGTATATACTAATAAACCCTTCATAATGATTTTTAAAGAAAATGAGAGTTATCCTAATCATATCCTCCGGGAGTGTCGTAACCAACAGTGCAGCAAGGCCCGTTGTCGTGCACCAGTTCCCATTCGAGTCTAGCTCAAATCAGTTTTTTCGGGTTTTACCCCTAGGTACATCTGTGCTAGAGCCGCCTCTACCTACTCGTATCCAGAAAGGGATGTATTTCTCAGAAAAATCACAAAATCTATACAATACCAAAATTCTAGGAAGTTCTTCTATACTAATCCTCAATGTTCATCTTAGGTCTATGTGCTCTAATCAGAGTTTATCTAAATCTAACATCTAACGTTTGTACTAAACTTCCTCTGATACCAACTGTAACGCCCCAACCCCAGTTACCTAGAGTCGGTGCATTATTACATAACATTGTCATGATCACAAGAAATATCAAATCTCGAAATACCGATTGGTTTATTAGCCTTAGAAACACTAAATATATTCATAATGTTTTACAATACATCATAAAGTGAAAAACTTCTACAATAACATATTGTCTCCATATTCCACACTATTATCCCCTCATAATATCCCTAAAAGTCATTCATAATTTACTTTTTCACATCTTGGGAAAAATAAATCATAGAAAAGGGGTGATCTCAAATTCCCAGTAAGGATAACAATATAGAGGAAACTTTCATAAATAAGAATAAACATTTAAGGCAATGTATAACCAAAAAAAATCCTTTTAAACTTGAAATTAAACATTGTATGGAAAAATAAAATTAAATAATGCCATTTACTTATTCACATGGATATTCTACTAATCGAATAATCACATGCAATATCAATAACAACTTTCATAATAACGGAATGCATAATGCTAGACTATCATAACTACATATCCAAGGCCTCATGCCAAGACTCCAAATAAGATTTTTCCAAGGCCTTGTTCCAAGACACTAGTTTGTATCATGAGACCTACAGATGCATCGAGGAGCTATAGAGGGCTCCACCCGTCACATATAAAGTCCAATGCATTCCCATATGAAAAGTTTTAAACATAACATAAACATTCATATTAAAACTAGCATACGAAATGTCAAATACTTCATCCATAAACCATGAATGGTATAAAAATAACACATCCACAGTCAAACATATCACAAAACCTTCAATACAATATAGATGTTTTGTAACATAATAAATCAACTTCAAATAAGCATAAAATTCATCAAAGGATGTTGACATAGATGAAATCAAAAATCTTTTTAGAGAAATATCTCTTTCTATTTTGAAATAATTTAAAGGTCATATATAATAAAACATTTTCTTTGAAAATATTCTTATAATCTTGTAAGGGAAGCTTTGAATATTTTATAATGGTGGAAAATAGCTGCACCTGCCGTATAAGTAAAAAAACATTTTTACCTTAATTCCGTCGAAATGGTTAAAAAGCACCTTGTTTGGAAAACGATGGAAAGATTCCTTTATAAACCTCTCATAAAAAGTCAAAAAAGGGTATAAATGACATTAACCCATATTCTGTAAAATAGTAATAATGTTTTGAAAAACGTTTTTAAGAAACAAGGATTTGGATGATAAAGAGATCCCATTAGATTATTATGTATAAACAACCTCAGATAATGAAGAGATTGCGAAATAAAACCTTACCTTGTACTCTTCCTTGGTTGGGGGGTAGGTTAAACTCCTGTATAATGGTAAAATAATTGTTATTAAATTATACAAGAATCATATACATCAATATGATATCATATATGATCTTTTAACATTGATTTGTAAATAATATCTTAGTATTATCATTGTTTCAGGTGTTAACTTAATCATTTTATTTTATATGTTTTGTTATGTAAGACATGTTTATCATGGATAGGATGTATATTATTCATATCCAGATTTATATAAAGTCCTTAGATACTATTATTAATCATCAAATGATATTTTGACTTGAATGGATACGATAGAGATTGAATCTCATCACGTTCGTGGAGACGGTAGTCCGTACGTATGCACGAGCGACAATATCATTATTTTGATATTATAATAACATATAATTGGATGGTATATAATATATACAGAATCATTATCATGTTACATATGTTATTTAAATGAATTACACATCATTATTATACCCATACAAATAATAATTTATTGAATAACAATTACACCACGACGTGGAGACGGTATGTCGTACGTACACACGTATGGTGACATGTTATTCAAAGGATGGATAGAATACTGAATATGATTGTACCATATTTATAATAACATCATAGTATATATAAGATACAAGATTTATTATTTTAGAATGGTAATAAATAAGAAAAAATAAGTGAAGAAGAAAAGAATTTGAAAAAGGGTGGTAAAAACATTACATATTCTTTGGGTTCTTCCTTTTGATTTGATCAAAAGGGATCCATAGGATGGCTTTATGATCCAAGTAAGGCCACTATGATGTAGTGAGGGAAGTTTAGAGAGTATTTGGGAAGGGTTTTTCCGAAACAAAAGGCTTTGAAGGTGTGAAGTAATGGGAACGGGGAGTGCCCTTTTATAAGAGGGGTGAGGGGCACCTTTGGAAAAGCTAACAATGTTATTTTAGAATAAATTCATATTCGGTTTCTAATGGATCAAAAGTGAATTATTTAAATGTTAAGGTGGGTATAGGTTGAAAACCACTCAACCAATAGAATTTAGATAGGTTTGGGTCATTATATTAACCTTATCTTTAAGTATTAACTCTTAATTAATTAGTTTCACTTTTACAATGCCTCTTTGTATTTTTATATTATGTGGTTACTAAACTTACTATATACATCCAAGCGACCCCCAAGTGGTTCATTAATGATACACATATCCTGATATAAGTCTTTTGGCCGAACCTTAGATTTTTATGAATTTAATGTCAATTAATAATATAATATTTGTTTTAAAAACTCTTTTATGTTAATTTTGAAACCATTCAATAATTTATTTTTTTAAAAATCATAACAGAATTATTACTTAGAAAAACGTTAATTACATAATTCCTAACTTGTCATATTAACCTATAAAATTAGTTTAATTCATAAAAAGTCTCAAATTATATTTATTTGGGTGTCTACAATATCAATCATATTAATTTATCACTATTATGGTAATTACTGCATCACCATTGTGTCATAAATAAATTAAACTATTTAATGTCTAAAACTTATAAATAAATTACCATTATGTAGGAAAGAGTTTTATCTTTCTAATTAATATTTATAGTCTGAAATCGAACATATATAACTCTATGTAAAAATTGTTTTTCTAAAAGATATATGCTTGTGTCATTTTTATATTCATCTTAACTTAATTAAAATAAAGTGTCCCTATCACTTACAAGTGGCACCATGGGGTCCCAAAATAGACCCAAAGATGCCCATGGTTGGAAATGTATCAACCAATAAGGTTAGGACATGTCTTAGGGTAATTTATTATTATTATAATATTATTTTTTAACCCTTATTTACCGGATTTACCCATTAACCATGGTAAATAAAATATTTACCGAAGTAATTATTCAAAATTTCTAAAAAAAACAAGTAACCTATTTACACAATTTGAACATCCTGATTCCAATTATGGAATCCATTTTACCAAATTCAAAACACAGAAGTGGCAGAAATTAATTTAAAATTAAGTCCCGCTATCAAAACAAAAAGCGTGTTTTTAAGATATAATAACTATCAAAAGAATGATACTTGTTTATGTTCAGTTTAATTATGAAATTATGTCAAATGACCAACATTGTATTAAATGGTAAAAATATACTCTAAATATACTTTAAAACCACTCAAATTCCTAATTTATCACTATTATTTATTTTGATTAAAAAGGTTGATTTTAATTAAAATTTAGTAATTTTCACTATTCATCAAAATATTAAAGTTATCCGAAAAGTACCAAAATTTCACCATAGGATAAATTCGATACTACGAATCCAAAAATGAAGTCCATTTTGAAAGATAAAATTTATAAAATTTCAAAAAGTAGGTATTACTATTCATAACGGCAAGTTTGATTGGTTGTGGTGTGTTAGAATCTCGAAGTTGCATACAATGCACACCATTGCATTATTCGGAGGGAAACTTACCATGGAATCGTGGGATGTTTCATTGTAAATTTTTGATGTCCCCATTCTAAAAATTAAATTAAATTATTCAAATTGAATATATAAATGTTTAAAATATTGGATTTAAAGAGGGTTCACTATTAAAAGTTTGTAAAAGTGCAATACTGAAAATGAATTTGTTCTTACATTATGTCTAAGAAACTCATAATATGGATTCTAAAATTATAAGGATTATATAAAGTTTAAAATTTAGTTAATAATATTCATAACCTCTTTTGAACGGCTTGTTTAGTAAGTCATGGTGCACTTGAACTTGGTGTTTCGTGTAGTGCAAGTTATTGAATTATTTTGAAGAAATAACACACTATGAAATCTTGGGGTGTTACAATTTGGATATCGGACGGATTTGGAATGATCATATTTCCAACCAGGCCCCTAGAACGAGAAAGCCAATATCTCTCAAACTGGGCGTCCGATTGACGCGTCGTCTGTTGCGTTGAGTTCCTATTTGCGAGACAAAATATTGGGATACATCAACTCTGGAATTCGTGACAGTTGATGTATCAACCCCTTTACTGGAGGAGCGGACCCTCCTGGAATCGAGTACGCTATGTGCATGTACCCTAGAGTTGGCTACGACTGCGACGACTACCGTGCTAGGGATCATCCATGGCTTTGATGACGAAGATGACTGTACTTGGATCCTACATGGGTTCGGAAGAAAGGATGAATGTACTTGGATCCTCCCTGGTTTTAGTAGTGATGACAACTGTACTTGGATCCTACATGGGTTCGGCAGCGATGGTTACTGTACTTGGATCCTATGTGGGTTCGACATCGACGACTTCTGTACTTGGATCCTATATGGGTTCGGTAGAGGAGATGATTCAGAGGCTACATCTAATCATCTCCACCCAGCTTCATGAGTAGTATACCTGTGTGAGCTGAGTCTTGAATTTCAATCATTATCATTGAAGTGATTGACTTGCTTTCCTGTGTGGACTGTGTTGTGCTTTCCTATGTGGACTGGGTTGTACTTGAGCTCGTGAGTTGGAGCTGAACTGGAATTGATGACTTAGGTATATTTATGGTCATATACCTAAGTAGAGTTAGTTGATACTTCATGGTTGTATCTTTCCTTTATGGTTTATCCTTTGTAAATTCTGGGAGACCTTCAGGGGTCTCGGGGTCCCTACTGAGTATCGTATACTCACCACTACATGGGAAATGACTGCACTACGTTGTGTTGGTTGTAGACAACAAACATCACTGATCGTGGTCGAGGTTTGTGGATTTGGATGGTATCCGGAGGTGGACCACCTTGCGGGACATGCACAGAGCGGACAGATGGACCTGAGGTACCGACTAGACTATCTGTACACACCCTTCAAGTGGGATTCCCGGAGTACAACTTGGTGGTTGGTGCTTTACTATTTAGTTGTTGTACTTTCTTTCTAAGTTGTAATGTACATTCAGTTGGGTTTGTGTACCGGCCCATTTACATTCTAGCACATACTTTTGTACACAGTTTACTTTGTGTTTACTCTAGTTTTCATACTATGTTGTGTTTGTTTACTTATATAAAGTAAATTACTTACCTTTTAACGGGATTTATGCCTTTAGAGCTAGTCACCAGCCCCTGGCCTATGGAATGTGGGTTTGGGGTAGTCATGGCATGGGCCCCGAGGACAGGTCGTGACAAATTAGTATCAGAGGATTTGGTTCTACCCTAGAACTCAGGACACAAATAATTTCTTTCTTTCGAGCAATAGTGTTAAGGGTATTAAGTGTGGTTTTCAGTTCAGGGAGTCCAGTGTTGGTGTGGTGGATGGTGTATCTATACACTAGGACCTTGACTTCTAATTTCTAACTCAGTGCATGAAAACATTGATTGCATGAGTGTTTCGAAGGTTTTCATTGTGATTAATTTGTGTCAACTCACCAAGTATAATGTACTAACTATGTCGCACCTATTACTTTTTAGGATGGCCCCACGAAGGCAGCCATCTAGGGTTCGGAGCTACGTGCGAGATGGAAGCCCACCGTGCGACGAGGCCTCGGTGTAGGGGCCCATTACAGTAGAGGCACCAACGATACCTCTACCCGCTGGGCCACTGATACCACCAGCCCCAACAGCGGAGAGGGCACACCACCTGAGTGCGCTACACGAGTTTCAGAGATAGAGGCCGCCCAGGTTCTACAGAGAGACAGACCCTCAGGTAGCCGAGGACTGGCTGGAGGCAATCATCCGAGTCTTCAGATTAGTAGGAACACCAACGGACCTTATGGTGATCCTTGAGGCAAATATCTTGTACGCAGCAGCAGGTAAATAGTGGAAATTGATGCTCTAGGAGCACAACGAGGAATCACATCTTTGGATGGACTTCGAGAGCCTCTTCCACTCAGAGTTCGTTCCAACCACCCTCCGTGTGGTGTGCATTCAGGAGTTACTACAACTGCGGTAGGGAAGCATGACAGTAGCCCAGTACTCAGAGAGATTTAGCGACCTCTCGCGCAACTCCACGGACATGGTACGAGACCCATTCTTCCAGGCCCGTACCTTCGAGTAGGGACTGAGGCATGAGATCAGGGCTTATATGATCTCCATCACTATTCTGACGCATGCAGGAGTACTCGAGCGAGCCCTTCTTGTGGAGATCTTCCTTGCTGAGCCTATGCCAGCAACGGGACCTACCATAGGGCGACATGTGGAGGAGTCTTCTGCATTCGGCAGTAGACAGATGTCACAGAGGTCCAAGCGGAACAGGCCATCAGGTGGGCGACCTCAGGACACTGGTTCGGATGTGTGGGGCACATGCAGTAGAGACAGTCATACGAGAGGTAGGCAGTGCTATGCAAGTGGTGGTCATGGCCACATGGCTCGTGACTACCTGACCCTCCATGCAGAAGAGCACCATCCGGTTGAAGGACCACCCAGGGAGATGTAGAGGTTCGACCGTGGCGGTCCATAGGGAGTAGGCAGACAAGGTAGAGTAGCTGGCTGAGAAATAGGTGGTGGAAGACGCTTCGAGGCTCTACCACCCCCACAACCAAGAGGTCCACCCCGACCATAGGGAGATGGAGGACAGAGGCAGGCTCGACTCTAGGTGGTGGAGGCTTATGACCACGACACACCTGAGATGATTCTAGGTACTATCTGTGTCTACACCACCATTGCTGTAGTTCTTATAGACACATGAAAGAGTCATTCATTCATTGCCGCTACCCTTGTTTGGATCTCGGAGATTCAGACGGAGTCGTTGGCTCAATCCATACATGTAAAGACTCCTACGGGAGAAGATTCGATGATTACGCACTGGTTCCAGTAGTGTGAGCTTACTGTAGGAGGTGAGATCTTCGGTTGGGATCTTATTGTAGTGGTTTTGATGCCTTACGATGTCATCATGGGTATGGATTGTTTATCTGCAGTACATGCCTAGATTGAATGTATTAGGCACAATGTGTGGTGTGTCTTCACAGATGGGAGAAAATTCACCTTCACCGGTGAGAAGGGAGCCTTTGCAGCGCAGGATGGACTTATGCAGAGGAGAGGGAATCCGATCACCAATTAGTTGACTAGTCTAATCCTAGGAGCAGTTGATGTGCGGAGTCCGAGTTTTCCTGTTGTGGTGGATCAGTATACGGATTTGTTTCCTGATGACGTTCCAGGACTACCTCCTCACAGAGTGGTAGATTTCTACATTGACCAGTACCCCGGGACCGCCCCAATATCTACTCTAGCATATTGGATGGCTTCTACTGAGAATCGTGAGCTGCAGGTATAGTTGGAGGATTTGCAGGGAATGGGATTCATCTGACCCGATGTTTCACCCCGGGCTTCTCTGATTTTATTCGCCAAGAAGGCGGATGGGAGCTTACGACTATTTGTCGACAACCATCGCCTGAATCAGGTGACCGTGAAGAACGAGTATCCACTATTAAAGACCTATTTGATCATCTCAAGGGAGAACGATGGTTCTTGAAGATAATGCTCAGGTCATGTTATCATCATCTCAGAGTTCGAGAAGAGGATATGCAGAAGATGGCCCTCAGGTGTCGGTATGGCCACTACGAGTTCTTGGTTATTCACTTCGGCATAACCAATGCACCATCAGTGTTCATGAGTCTCATGAACATGATCTTCTATCCTTACCTTGATCGTTTTTACGTTGTCTTCATCGACGACATCCTGATTTACTCAACTACTGAGGAGGAGAACGGCTACCACTTGCCGGTTGTGATGGACACACTCTGTGAGAACCAGTATTATGGTAAGGTCTCAAAGTTCTAGTTCTGTATTCGAGAGGTTCACTTCTTAGGAACGTCATCTCGGAGGTGGGATTTGATATGGATCCTGCAATGATCGAGGCATTACTTGCTTTGGAGCCACCCAGGAGCGTGACGTAGGTGCGGAGTTTCCTAGGTCTGGTTGGGTACTATCAGATATTTGTGCTAGACATCTCCAAAGTTGCAGCACTGCTTTCAGCTTTGACGAAGAATGAGAAACCCTTAGTGTGGTCAGATAGATGTCTGCAGACCTTCCTGGAGCTGAGACAGAGATTTCCTAATGCACCCATCTTGAGGCTACCGGAGGAGGGCGTAGGGTATGTAGTTTACTGCAATGCATCAGGGACCAGACTCGAGTGTGTCCTGATACAGGAGCGGGCAGTGATCGCCTATAGTTCACGACAGTTGCGGCAGCACGAGTAGAACTATGCTACCCATGACCTGGAGTTAGCAGCAGTGGACTTCTCCTTGATGATGTGGTAGCACAACCTGATGGGTGAGTGCTTTACAGTCTACTCCGACCACGAGAGTCTCAGGTACAGCTTCTCATAGAAGGACCATAACCTGAGAAATCGGCGAAGGATAGAGTTTCTCCAGGACTATGACTTTGAGATATTCTATACTCCTTGGAAGGGGAACGTAGTAGCTGATGCTCTCAGTAGGAGATCGGGCATTCAACTACTTGGAGAGGTGATTGAGCAGCTAGCCGCGTTGCAGATATCCTTCATGGATAGAGATGGAGCAGCCTTTATACAGTCACTCACAGCCACTCCTTGAGTACTTCAGCGGGTCAGAGAGGCACAACGTGGGGGCGTTGACTGTGATATGGGACGTGCACCGAAATCCACAAGACAGGCACCAGATGGATTTTCTATAGGAGGAGAGCACGTCATCCTCTTCATGGTACATACCATGGTACCAGTTGCATTACCGGAGGAGGTTTTGAGGGAGTTTCACACTTCCCCATTGGCGGTACATCCAGGAGTAGTGATGATGTACTAGGATCTCATACGACAGCACTAGTGTCTTGGTATAAAGAAGATTGTGGTAGAGTTCGTTTAACAATGCCTCACCTGCCAGCAGGTGAAGGCAGATCACCAGGTTTCAGTAGGCTTGGTGAAAACCTTAGAGGTCCCGGAGTAGAAGTGGGATGGGATATCCATGGATTTCGTGATGGGGATTCAATGTACTTCTAGATGGCACGACTCCATTCAGGTGATCATCTACCGACTCACCAAGTTGGCCCACGTCCTACATATTATAGAGCAGGGCTCAGTGGAGAGCCTGGGACGCCTCTACGTTCATGAGATCATACGGATTCATGGTGTACCATCTACTATCATCTCTGATCGAGATGCTCTCTTTACTTCCCGGATTTGGAAGGGGTTTAAGAAGGCTTTTGAGACACAAATACACCTGAGAACTACCTTTCATCCTCAAACAGATGGCCAGATGGAGAGGACCATTCAGACTCTCGAGAACATGATCCATGCAAGTGTCCTCGAATTTGGTCGAAGTTGGGAGGATCACCTATCTTTGGTGGAGTTTGCATACAACAAAACCTACCACTCCACCATCGGAATAGCACCATATGAGGCATTTTATGGTCGACTATGCAGATCACCTATGTGCTAGACTGACCCTGGGGAGCCAGCACTTGTATGACGAGAGATGGTTCAGGCTACGATGGAGAAGGTTCATAACATCCAGAAGTGGATGAGGACTGCACAGAGTAGACAGAAGTCCTATGATGACAGGAGACGAAGACCACTGGAGTTCAAGGATGGCGACCACATTTTCTTATAGGTCTCACCTCGACG
This sequence comes from Viscum album, assembly GCA_963277665.1. Taxonomy (NCBI): domain Eukaryota; kingdom Viridiplantae; phylum Streptophyta; class Magnoliopsida; order Santalales; family Viscaceae; genus Viscum; species Viscum album. The sequence continues at coordinate 1,126,530,226 of OY728128.1, read as the reverse complement.
TGGATTACAGAGATTTGGCCGGGAAGGCAAGTTATCTCCGTGCTTCATCAAACAATTCCAGGTCCTCAGCATGGTAGGTGATGTGGGTTACCTTCTGGCCCTTCCACCTCAGTTGCACCAGGTGCATGACGTCTTCCACATATCTCAACTGAGGAGATATGTGCACGACCCGATGCATATCATCGACCACGGGGAGCTGGACATCGATGAAGAGGCTACATTCATAGAGGTCCCGATGGAGGTCGAGGATCGATAGGAGCAGGTCCTACGTGGAGAGTCGATTCCTCTATTGTGCATTCGTTGGCAGCATAGGAACCTCCTTAAGTGCACATGGGAGCGGTAGACTCAGATGTGTGCCCAGTACCTCCATTTGTTCCCCTAGTTTATGTTGTAGCTTTATAGGGACGTAAACCTGTGAGGGTTGAGTAATGTATAGACCCGGAAATTTCAATGAAAATTAATTTCTTAAATAATTTAAAATTTTATGAGTTTGTGGATTCTGACGGAACTTGATTCCGAGGCCCGGTGTTCCCGGAATCAATTTTTAAAGTTTATCTCAGGTACGTTTAGTAAACGAACTAGCGGGTTTTTCTATATTTTGAACAGGTGCTCAGAATCGAAATATGAGGGCACTAGTGATCTCACTGTGCCGGTAATTGCTTAAGAGTACCTTTACCCAAGATGCGTTTTCTCGGGAGGAGAAGTTAAAATTTTGTGGATTAAATGAGAAGTGAATAAAATTGTGGGGAAATTTTATTTTTATATCTAAAGTGGTTAAATCATACATGGGGGAGTTGGTATGGGACCCACAAGCATCTAACTACCCATGTAAGGTCATTTGTGAGGTGGGGCCCACACGATACCCAACATTTCACATTCCCATAACTCTCATAAAATCCCCCTTTAATCTTGAAAACTCCCCCAAATTAAATAGGATCCTTCCTCTCCCTCTCTCACTTCATTAAAACTTTCCATCCTATCACTTAATTAATTAAACAACTCTTGATTTAATTAATTAAGTGAAATTGATTTTGAATTTTTGAATTCTTGGAAAGATTAAATAAAACAAGGATAAGCCTTATTTTATTTGGGTATTGTAAATTGTGATGTTGGGGAGAAATTGGGAGAGCTTTTGGGTTTCGAAGAACGGTTCATATCCTTAGATGAAGAATGCCAACTCTCCGACGAAGAACATCGACTCATCGACCCAGGTTTCTCCATCATTTTTTCAATCTGTGGAAAGGGAGGAGACACTGACATGGGAACTCACTAGTGATGGAGCGTCTTCTATTCTTCACTCCATGACAAAAGAGGATATGACACTTCCTTAGGTGCACACCGATGACGACGGAAACTGAACCGTCATCCGATGCTTGTCAATTATGAACCTTATACGAGGTAGGGTTAATTGTTCTAATTTTATTTGAATAAAATTGTTCGTTGTGATTCGTGAAGCCCTATTCTTCGTCTGAAGATTGTTACCGCCTAACGTGGAGGGCCTGGGCTGAACAAACATGGCCCAATGACCCTCCGTCATTTCTTGATATTTTTGGAATTGGTAACTAGAGGCGGAGAAAGAACGACGTCGTCACCCCGTGCCGGAAACATGGAAAATGAAGCCGATGTCGTCACGATGGCTATGTAGGAGGAACTGTGGCCCGCATCACAGGCCGCTTCGGTGGAAGAACCGACCGGACCATCGGCCGGCTGGGCGGAGGTGAATCGCGGCACCAAGAGGGCGCCGCGGTGAGGAACCGACCGACCCGTTGGACGGCCGGGTGGAGCTAGACCCCGGAACCCGGAGGGTACCCCGCTAAAGATCGGTAGCCCGCCCATGTGGGCCGTATGTGCCAGATGGCCGGGCAACCTAGCCTAATTGTTTGGGAGGGTAGCGCCATAAGGCGCTGCTGGTTTGGGCAGCCGGGGGTCGTGTCCCCGCCTCGGACCACTCGACCAGCTGGCCGAGCCAGCCCGGCCGCATGCCCCATCGGGCCGCGCCCCTCCGGTCTGCGTCGGACCAGGCCGAATCGGGCTGGGTCGTGCCCCTCGGGCCAGGCCATGCAACTCACTGGGATGGTCCGACCCCTTTGCTGGGTCGGACCTGCCAAAACCGAGTCGACCCGATCCGTCAGCCCATCGGGCCTAACGGACCGGGCCCATTATTCACTTAAACGTGAATAACTTAAGGACCGTGCATCTGATCGACATTCCATTTGCAGCACTGATACTATTTCGATGAGATAGTCCTTTTTCGATTCTATAAGTGAGTTTCAGATGAATTCGGATATCACTCGGGTTTGGAAGTAGCATATTTCCAACCGGGCCCCTTAAACCAAAAGGCCAATATCTCTCAGACCGGGCATCCGATTGACGCGTCGTCTGTCACGTTGAGTTACTATTGGAAATACAGAACTTTGGGATACATCAACTCTGGAATTCATGATGGTTGATGTATCAACCCCTTTACTCTAGGAGTGGACCCTCCCAGAATTGAGTATGCTGTGTGCGGAAACTCTTGAGCTAGCTGCGACTGCGACGAATACCATTTTAGGGATCCTCCATGGGTTCGACGATGAAGATGACAGTACTTGGATCCTACGTGGGTTCGGTAGGGAGGATGACTGTACTTGGATCCTCTATGGGTTCGGCAGCGATTACGATTGTACATGGATCCTATGTGGGTTCGGGAGCGATGGTTACTGTACTTGGATCCAACGTGGGTTTGGCAGCGACGACTTCTGTACTTGGATCCTACATGGGTTTGATAGAGGAGACGATTCAGAGGTTACATCTAATCATCTCCACCCCACGTGGAGATTAGTATACATGTGTGAGGTGAGTCTTGACTTTCAATCATTATCATCGAAGTGATTGACTTGCTTTCTTGTGTAGACTGGGTTGTGCTTTCCTGTGTGGACTGGGTTGTACATGGGCTCGTGAGTTGGAGCCGAATTGGAATTGATGACTTAGGTATATGTATGGGCATATACCTAAGTACATTTTCTTGATACTTCGTGTTTGTATCTTTCCTTTGTGGTTTATACTTTGTGGATTCTAGGAGACCTTCGGGGGGTCTCGGTGTCCCTACTGAGTATCTTATACTCACCCCTGCACGGGAAATGCCTGTACTACATCGTGTTGGTTGCAAATGATGGACATCACTGATCATGGTCAAGGCTTGTGGAGCGGGATGGTATCCGGAGGTGGACCACCTAGCAGGACGTACACGGAGCGGACGCACGGACCCGATGTACCGACTAGACTATCTGTACCCACCCTTCATGTGGGATTCTCGGAGGACGACTTGGTGGTTGCTGCTTTACTTTTCAGTTGTTGTACTTTCTTTCTCAGTTTTACTGTAATTTCATTTGGTTTTGTATACTGGCCCATTTACTTTCCATCACTTAATTTTGTACTCAGTTTACTTTGTGTTTACTCCATCTTGCGTACTATATTGTGTTTGTTCACTTATATAAGGACAATGCCTTCCCTTTTATTGGGATTTACGCCTTTGGTGCTAGTCACTAGCCCCTAGCCTATGGAAAGCGGGCTTAGGGTAGTCACGGCACGGGCCCTGAGGACTGGTCATGACATCATCATGGGATGAGAGGAGTAAAATACAGAATATAATGTCTTCTTCTAGCTAATCAGAGAATGTGATGCGTAGACTCAACATTAGTGGTGGTGTGATTCAAGGAAGTCTTCCTGGGAAAATTTTCTAAGATACCTCCAATGATATAGATAGATTATATAATAGAGGTAGTTACTAGAATAGAACTATTATATATTCCACTATATAGGATCGATCCTACCAAGATTTAGTAACTCTAGACGTAATTAGAGGACATGTAATCCAAGGGGTTAATATGACTTAGTACTTCTCCTTGGGGTTCACCAATGCTTTTATCTAGGTATATAGATGGTACCCTTAGACATTACATGGATTAAAATAAATTAAATTAAATTATGGCCAAGAATATATTTTACATACCTCATATAAATGACCTCATTGACTAGCTCCAAGTAGAATAGGTTTTCTAATTGATTTTTTTTAGTTCATTCTATCATTAGGTACGAGGTAGGACTTTGTACATACCTCATATAGTTCTTCAAATAATATATTTTTTTATGAGTATTTGGTCTTGTTTTTCAGTGTAACTAATGTGCTAGTTATATTCAGGTATATGATTAATTAGTTTTTTCACCTGTATCTAGACTCAATTACAGTGGGCTTTGTCAATGGCATCTTGGTGTACTTTCATACTGTAACAAACCTAAATCTAATAACCTAGATCCATTTTCTACTTTATTACAGTGGCATAAGATAACATTAATAGAATATATAATTACTGAATATTTTGGTGGTTTTAGTAAACTAGATACCTACTTGAAATTTACATCCCAAATGAAAACATAAAATAAACAATTTGTTTCCTTTTAGAATGAAATTATTCCTCAGTGTGTATCCCTTTGTATCAATCATAATATAGTTTATTGTATAATGGGGAAAATAAAACATAAGAAATTAGTGATATCGGATGCTCAGTAACTATAATCTTATAACCAATGCTATCATGAATAAATAATCATTTTCAAAATGGAAATAGAAATGAATAAAACACATGCAATTTAATCAATAAACTGAGCATAATATGGATAAAATAAATGGAATTCAAATAAATCCATATAAATAATTACATTATCTTGAAACTTATCCAAGAATATTCAATCTAATAGAATAATCTCATGGAAATAAATAACTAATATCATAATAAGGGAATTCATAATATCATACATCTTAAACTATCAAGATCTTTCACAACAAAATTTAAATATGCGGGTAAAAACCAGTCTAATTTGGCTAAATAGTTTTTCTCTAAACACCTATTGATACATTGATGGGTTCTCAATAACCAATCCCCAACCATCACATTCTAATTCCAATGCATTCCTTAGATAAAAGGGGTGACATTTTATCATGATAAACACTCGTATTGGAAAAACTAACATAGGAAAGGTTAATATTTTCCATAATAAATTATACTTAATCATAAACCATACAGTATATTATGGTGAATGGTAATAAAATTGTACATATATTTTCAAATTAATCATAAAAAATCCAAAGATATAATAAGTATTTTATAAGTACAACATATTCTTATTGGATCATAAGTGCAATAAAGTCTTTATGTCATCGATGAATATATATAACATAAATAATGTCACTTAAATCATTCTTGAGGAAAATAACATTTTCACTTCGAAAATGACATTTTATAAGAAAAATTTCAAAAAATATTTAAACAATAATTTTCATTGGAAATAAACATTGAAACTTTTAAAATAATATTTAAAACATTGTGTATCGGTAATATTAAGAAATTATGTTTATGTCATACACATTACCACAAATATTCCATTAATATTTTTACTAAAATCCAAAAGGACATTGTATTGTATACAACAAGAAGATTCCTTTCAAAACATTTTTAACAAATCAAAAATGGGTAAAAATATATTTTTAATGTTTAAAATTATTTTTCAAACAAGTTTTAGGAATGATATATTTTTATGATTTATTTTTTACCAAAGAGACTAATAAAATATGTTTTTCTTTAAAAAAATTCAAAATCATTTATAGTGCTAAACATTAGAAAAAATGAATTATTTTACAGAATATATCATGAAGAAAAATTTGACATGGAATTATATTTATTTTAATAATAAAATATTAAATAATTCTTCAAAGGGTTATATAAACAAAAAATAATTATGAATAATTTTGAGTTTGTGAAATAAACCCTTACAACATTGGGAAATTTTGAATCCAAATACATATGAATAAAATCACATAAACATAAATAATAAATTCCAAGAATAGATATCTATTCATTATATAAAAAAACATTATATACACCACACAAGGGATTAAGTGGTGGATATTGTGTATATCTCACAGAAGAAAAAGTGAGACGAGAAGCCCTTAACATAAGTCTCGACTTCCATCATACACATTAGAAATTCTTTTATAATAAATTTAAATTTATTATAAATATATTACATAATAATAATTTTATTTTTCATCCTATATATGACTTAATTATGACATTTTATTTCCTATTTACTAAAACATCCATGTTAATGAAATATTTTGGCTAATAAATGCTCTGTTTTTCGTGTATGTTTTGATATGGTATTTATAATCCTATTGCATTAATCGTGGTAAAATCACCAACATAATTTTAACCATGAAAAAATATATAATTTATATTAATTATATATGTATTTATAGTAATACATAAAATTCAGATATAGAAAATGAAACAAACCATTCATAGAGACGGTAGGTCATATGTATGAATGAATGATGATTCCATTTTCTTGACATATGAAATGAACGAAAGGTAAATAATATGTAACCATTAAAATTAACTTTTATTTCATATATATTAATCTTATTAATTAGTTTTGGCCAAATTTAATTCAATTAAAATAATTTCTAAATATTATTTACATCACTTCGTGAGGTATTCGACCACTGTACACATGAACAATGTTATTGTATCCCCCATAGAATAGAAATTTAGAAGGTATATGTGACATGAAAATTTTATAAGTATAAATATGTTAACTATATAATATATATTCATTTAATATATCCATATTACCATCAATGTAAAACAAAAATGAAAAAACATCACATCGTTTCGCGAGGTAATTGTCTGCCATACACACGATCCAAACTATTGTTTTCCAATAGGTTTGGAAGGATGATGGTAGATATAGTGTTATAATTAAATACATATAATTATACCAAAAATATATTATATTCAATTTTAATCCATTTTTATATCCATCTATGGTAATTAGTGATGGAAATCGAATAACATCATGTCACAAGGTGGTAATCTACCGTACACAATAATGATGATTTTATATCCCATTTGATGGAAGTGATGAATGATACGGTTTATGAAATTTACATAAGGAAATATAATTATATAATATAAAATTTTTTTATTATGTTATTTTAGTTGGACAATATTTTAATGAGTTAGAGGATGAAGTAAAAATAAAATGTGTAGATTCATACTTTACTTCTTCTTCAAACAATCTTTTGAGGTTTAACATAAAACCTTCCTAGATTGCCATTATGATCTCACCAAGGAAAATATTATGTGGGAAAATAATTAAGGAGGAAATAATTTCTGTAATTTTATAATACAAATGGGATTTTATGTGTGAATAAGAGTGGAGAGGGGGTTTCCTTTTATAAGTGAGGTGATAGGCACACTTATAATTTTTGAAAATAAAAATGTGTTTCTATGTTTTCATATGAAACATTTTTCCTAAATGAATCATTATTGAACCTTTTATTTTATAAGGTTGATATATATCAAACCAATGGCTGTTTTACAAGTTTATAGGTCTTTTTACCAATTATATTTTTAGGTTAATACGAGATAAAACCTATTTCACCTTAACCATTATAATTAATTATAACTGTTTGAACAATTCAGTATGGTAAAAATTTATTTTTAACTTACTAGATAATATAATTTATTCTTATTAAAAATATGAATTTTATTATTCCAAATTATATATAATTAAATGAAAAATTTCAATTTAATATTAATCTTGAAAACGCATCAAAAAAGGTTTTTCCCAAGAGAAAAGATTCAAAAGTTTAAAAAGTTTTTATACAAAAAATAAATATGTAATTAATTCCAATTACATAAATTAAATTAATATTTATATAAATTATATATTTATAATTTTAAATCATTTTTTTAACAATTATTCTTTTTTAAAATTATTTAAATTAAATAATAATTCTTAATAAAACCATTATTTTTACTATTTAACGAAAAAACAATTTCCAAAAAATTCATAAAAATTAACTTCATGATAATTTTTAAATGATATATTTAAAAATGATTTTTATTTTCTAAAATAAAATTTTCAATATTCAAAAAATATAATTTTGAAATAATTTTTGAAAAAGCGACAAAACAGTTTTTTAGAACTAAACTGTTTCTAAACATAAAATTGGATTTATTCTTATCTCCAATCTAGAAAACAAATATGATGAATGTTAAATTTTTATTGAATATATAAAACATAATTTTCATTAAAATTATTCACAAATAGTTATGTGTTTAATTTATTGAGTTAAATCACGTTTGTGCAAAGAAAATATATATTTTTCCAAAAATACATTTACATTATTTGGAAAATGTTTTTTATTTTAATTTATATTTAATTTGTCACCAAATAAATAATTTTTTTATATCTATAAAACATATAATTCCATAATTTAAGTAATATTATTGATACCACAATTCCAAGATCTAGGTGATAAATAACGTATTAAAAAATAATATATTAATAGAATGTAATGATTTGTTGGAACTCAGTGTCATATGTAATGTAAGATACACTCAATATTTGATTTATTCTATGCTAAAATAAGCGTTTCATCAATTGAAATCTAGAAAATAGATATATTTTATTTGAAAATGAATGTATCAAAAAGTATTATGGTGTTACATTCATTTCATAGATTGGTTTTTTGTGTCATATACATTATCGAATATTATCTTCCTCTTTTAAAATATTGGGGTGTTACATTATAACACATTAAATAAATTGATTATTTATAATTTAATTTGGATCCCCATAATCCTGGGTTTTATATTTTAAAATAAACATATAGAAATCCAACAACATAAAAAGGTTTAACAAAACATCATCTTGATAAGAGAGGAAGACATGAATGAATTTTATCTCAAATAAAACATAATAAGTTTCCAAATAGGATATCAGTAGTGGAATTTTATGATATGGTAATGGAAGAAAAGTGTAAATAATTATTGATATTGGTAGAGATCATTGATCACAATAAAGTTATTTATATTGTAAATTTAATTAATAATAATCCATAAATCAATTATGGATGAAAAGACCATCGGATCAATACAAATTAAAGTATTATGATAAATTTTTTGTTTCAATTTAATTTTCCTAGAGTTGAGGATTTCTTTTACCATCTATAATGTGAACATATGAAAATTTTCCTAATTAATATATTTAAATTTCATAGGAAAAATTTAACCCTTTAGTTGCACTAATGGAAAAACAACCTACACCCTCATTTTTAAAACATAGCTATAGCCATTAAAACCATGGGTATAGGATATACCCATTGTTTTAAAAACCATGGAATGTAGAGTAGTGGTAATCGGTTACTGAGATTCCATAATACCCATGGTTCGAAAACCCATGAGGATATATTTTCTGGTAGAGAACCTAAACCCATTGTTTGGAGAACTGTGGGAATACATGGCTTCCTACATTTGGCAGAAGCAGCACCACCACATATTCCTCTAGCACAAGAACCAATAAATCAAATAAAACACAACATATACATTATATTTTATACAAATGTCGTATATTTATCATTCAACCATCTTTTTTTAATAATTTAAAACCCTTATATAATACTAAAACATACATAAACATCTATAAAATTAATCAATTCAAGTTATTTAAGAACATACACAAGTCTCTTTCCTACTAAGTAAAAAATAGATGGAATCAATATCTCCCCCTCGAAAACATCCACATTACAATTGACAACATCATCATCACCATCAGTAACATCATAATCATCATCACTAATGTCCTCATCACCAATTAAATCATCTATAGTAATAAATGAATCATGTGGAGTGTCAACATCATCAACAGCATCATCGCCATCGTATTCATCTAGATCTTCAATAGGTACCTCATTTTCATCAGTTAGGGCGTCATTTAAAGTGAAAATTTATTCCATATATGAATCAATATTATTAACAACCTCTTATAGAAGTTATTCAATTATAATAGAAAATTATTTCCATATTTTTTTGGTGATCATATTACTAATTTTGTGCTCATGTTTATTTATTTTTCACTTCTCTAAAGATATATTGTTTTTCTCGGATTCTTATCCATGAAACATTATACCTTGAGGATGTGAGATGATTGAGACAATCCTGATGAGGACCAATACTTATAAGGGATGATATTTTTCGTTTGAAAACATTGGAATCTCCCCTATTTCTTTGCATCTAGCGAATGACTCATATAATGATTTGGGAAAAATTTTACATCTTCTTTATCAGAGATGGAATATAGGGTTTACTATTGAAAAAATAAAAAAGATATTTTATTATGAATTTCATATAAATATTTTAAATATAATTAATAGAAAAATGAAATATTTTTTGGTTTTTTTTATTTTCTGCACTTTTATATTTTTTCTTCCTATTCATGGAATATAAATTTTATCGGGGTACAAAACCTTCGATTCCCAATAGAATGTGTTAAAAATAACATTTATTAGTATACACATATTAAAAATATAAACATTTTGTAATATTTAAAAATAATAAAAGAGAATAAATTTTAAATTAATGAGAAATTAATAAATTTAGATATTTGATAAGCATTGATGATAATGCCAAATGTTCAATTGACTAATAGGCATAATCTCCAATACACCTATTAGCCTATATTTCAATTGGACATTATGAATAGAGGCCAATTTTCCTTTAATCCCACAGTCCATATTTTTATGAGGCCTATAAGTCAAATTTCCATTAGTCCTAGAGGCCAATTGACCATTAGGAATATTTGATAATTGTTGATTATGCCTATAGTCTAATTAGTTATTAGGCCTATAGGACAATTATTCATTAATAATAGAGCCCTATTATACAATAGGTCTACAGAAAAATTTTCCTAATGGCCAAATGGACTCTTGGACTATAATCCTAATGGCCAATTTCTCTATAGGCCTAATGGAAAATTGTCTTATAGGCCTAGTTGCCAATTGAATTCTAGGCCTAATGGATAGTTGGAATTTTGGCCTATAGAACTAATTTCCAATTAGTATATATTCCTAATAGTCAATCGACCTATTTTTTTACTATCCAATTAGTCTATTAGTCATATTTTCCAACATTTCATTAGGCCTATAGGCCAATCAATGATTAGTCCTGGAGGCCAATCATCCATTAGGCATATAGGGAAATTGGACATTAGGCCTATAGGCCAGTTGTCAATTAGCCATATAGGCCAATTGGCCTCTAGGACATAAGGACATTTGATATTACTATTTTTATCCTTATATAAAAGATATTAATGATAATAAAATATAAAATTGAGAATGAAAAGATAACTAAGTAACAATATAAATTATGATATTATATCAATTTTGAATAAAGTACATGGTGCTTCTCATTCTCAGGCATTGTAGTGTGCCACAATTTGTGTGGATATCTCATTGAATCATTTAATCCCTAAAAATTACGATAAACAAAAATTAAATTCATGTAATAAGAATAAAATTTTATATGAAAACCATTAAATATTTGGAATACCTTAAACTCATCAATCTTCTAATATGCAATCATTTTTTGGTATTGAGTTTTGGGAAAGTCAGTGAATATGGGTACACCCTCTAAATTTTACCCAACTCTTCTCCTCCAACCAACATATATTTTTTCTTGTATAATTTACATAACTCCCCAAGATCCATAAACCTCTCAGCCTTAGTAGCTCCACCATTGGTAATGTTAAAGTAACCCTGAACTAACATGTTAATTAATATAAATAATATATATATATATATATATATATATTATTTTCTTACCCATATATGTGTCTGTGATTTTTCCCTAATTTCATTTCCAAGATTTCTCCATGAGACCGGTTCTGTCAGAATGTTATCATGTAGCTTGGAAATAGTATTCATAACACATCTACACTAGTTGGAATTTTTATCTATTATCTAATTTTATTCATTGTAATCCACCATTATCTGTGTTTGTTGATTCCAAGATTCATACGTATGATTGTTCCCACATAACCAACTAGAATATTCCAATGAATAAAGTTTGAGGGAAAAAAGAAGAATTAATTCATTTTACAACATGAAAAAATTAATTCATAAATTTTTACATAGGTTAAAAAAAACATTATGTACATAGGTCAATGGGATTTGATGGATCCATAAAATTTTGAGGATCAGTATCCACTGAAGGAAGTGTCTATTACAGTGCATTTTTTGGGTGATCTTCATGGAATGGATATGGAGATGAAGGAACATACGTATCATATGTTGGATAGATGGTAGGAAATGGAGTGGGAAAAGACATGGAAGCATATGGGTGGTAGGTTTGTGGATACACCAAATTATATGGATATTTTAAGGTGGGAAAATCTTTTTTGGTGGTGTAAAAATGGTAAGGGAAGAATAAGCTAAATGATATGATGATGGATTCATGAGTGGGAATATCCATGGAGGCAGTGTAAATGTGGTATATAAATAATAGGTTAAATGAGATACTAATGAAGGTAAGGATGGGAACATCCCTAGATAATCTAGCAAATGATGGAATGGTGTGTTAGATGGGGTGTCCGCTGGTGGGTTAGTGTATGAATAGGTATGACGGATTCTCCTTCTAGGTCAAGGAGAATCCTTGATTAGACCAGTTCTAGTAGTTTGGGGAATCAACTCGGGTAGAACTGAATTTCCCTAAAAAAATTGAAAAATATTATTAACATAACATTATATATAATTTAAAAGAAAAATATTAAAATTATTATACTCAATAAGGTAAGAAAATGATTAAAACCATGCTCGTGTATTTATCAGTTGAGATCAAATAATTACTTCCATCAAATTTCTGAAGTATTTCTTATAATCTGCATAAAAATGAAAAGTGAATTTTTTTTAAAAAAAAAATAAAAAAACATTCATACAGCATAGACATAAATAAAAAAATAAAAAATTTCATAACATCTTTTAGTAACAATAAATTAAAACCATGTTTTATTTTTTTTTAATAACCCATTTTAATACAAATTTTCTGAATTGAAAAAAATCAAAATAAATGAAAAAAAACAAAAAAATAATAAAACAAACATATCCTTCCAAAGTAAATCTAATTTAATGTAATTACCATTATAAAAACCTAAGAAATACATGTCAAGGTAAATTTAATGAACTCTAAATAAATTTGGTTTCTTTTATATATTACCCATCAATCCTTCAGGTTCAACAAAAACTATCACATATGGGGAAATTTGTGTCATCAAAGTTAAAATTTTGGTCAACACCAATGGGGGCAACAATGATGGAAATTGCATCCCCAGTATCATGAAAAATATGTCTTGGGAATTCATTATTAATAATACCATAATCAGGTCTCAAATGATCTTTCAAATAAAAAACATTGGTTTTCTGTTGAAACCAAAATGCATAGTTTATTAGTATATAGTAATTGACTCATATAAATAAATCTAAACCCATTATCATCTATAATGTTACCCCATTACATCATGGAATCAACACATTATTATTTCATCATAGTAAATAAACATTGAGAGTAGTATTATAGTGAAAATATTTTCTCAATAAGTCCATAATGATCCATATCATCATATTGGGGTCGACTATCTTATGCATTGGCATGAAAACAAGTTGTGGAAGTTAACCTAATTCCACAATGTTGTGTTATCATTTTCACCACATGATCATTTGTAACAAATTTTTAGCCATTGATTTTTAATTATTTTCAATAAAAAATAAATGACTTGGGACCAAAATCCAACACTCTTAATTGAGGAGAAACAATGTAAATATATAACCTTAATACCTAATATATATAAATGAATAATTCTATTAAATTGATGTCTATAGTAAATCTAATTAAAGTAATGGTCATACCAGTTATAGCAACCCAACCTTTTCTTACATTACTATTACATAATTTTAATGATAAAAAAGTAATAGTATTACACATAGAGGATCTAAAGGTTTAGTGTCTTGGGAAAACTAGGACCATACATAACAAAAATAATATCAATCATAAACATTTATTTAATTTCTTATTCTCTAGATTCTTATTGGAACTTCTCCTCTACTTAGTACATGTATCCACCTGAAAATATACATCAAAAGGGAAAATCTAGATGCCCAGTAAGAGGATAGATAAGAACAATATAGCATGGGGTGATCATAATCATAACATGGGAAAAAGATCATGAACAAGATAGGAATCATAAATATAAGACTTTGAATGTGGCAATGCATAAAAATGAAACATCATGTCTTAGTGGTTAACAATGACACATACTTGTGAACCAAGCTAGCATCTTGTTCACACATCATTTCACATTTAGTCATGAGATTCATCACATTACACAATGAATTGGACTGCTGTACAATTCCGAGCGCACTCGTCACATTTAGATATTCATACTGCGCTATATAATTCTGGTCGCACCCGTCACATCATAACATTATCATTTATCATGAATGACACAATTAACATATAGAATAAATGAACCTAAATAACCAATTAAATGTAATGGGTTTTATATCATAATAAAACTTTCATAAACTTTGGGTTCCCAAAATAAAGAGGGAATAACATACTTGATAAAAGAACTGCAAATCATGAATGAGAAGTAAAAGGTGAGTTCTTAAAAGAGGAGTTCTTTTGGAAAACATTTTGTTTGACATAAATAGTAGTGGTAAACATGTATATCTTATAAAATGAAAGAAAATCATGAAAAAATGATCCTTAATGAGTAATCATATAAAAAATGGAGTGAAAGAGGGATAACCCGAAGGGCGAAATTTGGGTTTGAGAATTTCCCCTTACCTTGAACTCGAATGCCTCCTTCTCTTTAATGTCCTCTTAAATCCTTCTCTTGAAAACCTCATTAAGGGCCTAATAATGGTCCTTTGATGATACCAACAACTCTTGGACCTAGGGGAGGGGTTAGGGAAGGTTTTTGGTCATAGTTTAGAGAAGGCTAGGAGCTTGAGAGGTTGAGGAAATGAGGGTGTGAAGGGTGGCTTTTATAGTGGAGGGGAGAAGGGTTTCCTTAATATAAAATTCAATAGTTTATTAATTTCCCCTAACACAAGTAATAGTGAGTCTTATATGACCAATAATATTATTTTTATCATGTGATCCCGAACCAAGTGGGCCTGCATCAGTAGAGAATCATCAATGACTCAATTAATCCATTGTTTAGCATTTATTGTAAATTATCGGATTCTACTATTCATCAAAAATTCATGTATCTCAGAAAAATCCCAAAAACTTACCCCAACCATTTTTATACATATATAATCCAAAAATGAAGTCCATTTTTAATAAATAATTTTCTATTTATTATTAATTTATGATTTAATTAAAATCATAATTTACTTAAAAAACTGTTTTTAAGATTAAAACTGATTTTATAGTGCATTCAAAAATTACGTAGGGTATTATAAAATTATCTAAAAAATATAAGACATTGATTTGATAAATAATGAATAAATTCTAAGAAAAAAATTACTTTAAATTAATTAATAAGTTATAATTAATTATTTATGACTTAAAAATTCCAAAACGTTTACTAAGGTCAAATTGTCACTTTATAAGATGTATATAATTTATTTAATTATTCATGTGTATAGTTAATCTTATTTGGGATGATTTAATATTTATAAGGGTTATATTACTATTCATAAGGGTAGGTTACTTTTCCTAAGGATATGTTACTATTCACTGAAAATTATTTTTGTTTCATTAGACTCCAAAAATCATCTTGAGCACAATAGTGTATGTCGACTTTTTAAAATTGCAAACACAAAAGTGAAAACCTTATTTCTAAAGGTCACTTATCACATAGTAGTTCATTATGTTGTGTTTTCATGTTATTTTATAATGGAAATATAAGAAGGGAATTTCCATTGAAAAACATTGGGTCATTACATTCTTCCCCCCTTAAAAAATTTTTCCCTTGAAATTTCACTCTACACAAAAATGTGAGGGTGTTTCTCCTTCATTTCCACTTCTAGTTCCCAAGTTTCTTCCTAAAATTTATGGTTCCTCCAGAACAATTTGATAATAATGGTTGTCTTGATGTGTAGAACCTTATCTCTCCGATCCAGAATCTTTACTAGTTGCTTCTCATAAGATAGATCATCTTCAAGCTGCACCACCTCTGAGTTTACTACATGTGAGGGGTCTGGTATGTAATTCCTCAGTAGTGATACATGAAACAAATCATGAACATGATCCATATTTGGTTAAAGTTCAAGATGATAGGCCACAATTCTTATATGGTCAAGGATATCAAAGGGGCCAATATACCTTGGGCTTAGCTTCCCTTTCTTCCCAAATCACATGACTCTCTTCCGTGGAGATATTTGAAAGAAGGCTTTATCTCCAACGTCGAACTACAAGTCTCTTCTACGGTTGTCAGCATTTCTCTTTTTCCAACGTTAAGAAGCATTGATGTGTTTCTAGATTACTTGAACCTTCTCTATCATCTCTTGAACACGATCGGGTCCATGTAGCTTTCTTTCTCCAACTTCACCCCAACAGGTTGGAGTTCTACATCGCTTTCTATACAGAGCTTCATATGGAGCCATCTACATACTCTAGTGGAAGCTATTGTAGTATGATAATTAAAACAAATCTGAGATGCTAATACCAACCACCTTTGAATTCAATAGAGCGGTCTCTTAGCATATCTTCAACTATCTGAATAGTCCTTTCATACTGGCCATCAGTTTGGGGGTGGTAGTCCATGCTAAAATTTAATTCATTACTCAAATCAAGTTAAAGAATCCTCCAGAACATAGTTGTAAACCTTGGATCATGGTCAGATACAATTGGGAGTGGAACACCGTTCAGTCTCACCACTTCCTTCACATATATCGTTCCAAGTTGTTCAAGTGAGAGATCTTCACAAATAGCAATAAAATGGCGAGTCTTGGTGAGTCGATCAACCACAATCCATATCACATTATTTCCCTTTGACGTCTTCGGGAGACCCATGACAATGTTCATAGTAACATTTTCCCATTTCCACACGGGTATTGGCAATGGCCGCATCATACCCTTGGACTTTTTTTGCTCAGCTTTAACTTGTTGACATACCAAGCACCATGATATATATTCCACAATCTCCTTCTTAATGTTATCATACCAGAAGTAATATTGGAGGTCACAGTACATCATGGTACTCCTAAGATATATAGAGAATGTTGAGCTATGTGCATTATCCAATTTCTCTTTCTTTATCCCTAGTGATGAAGGCACACAAAGCTGCATTCCAAACTGAATCACACCATCATCATCGATATGGAACTATGGCAGCTTCCCTTCCTTTACAACATTCACCCTCTTTTATATCTCTACATCATTGCTTTGTGCATCCTCAATCTTCTCCTGGATATATGGTTGCACAATCATTTTGGAAAGAGAGGATGTATCCCCTACACTTATGATTTCCAAATCATTCCTTTTCATATCTAAGAAGATAAGGTCTTTCTCAATCCACAACATTGATAGAGTTTCAGGTTCTTTTTATCTTAGAGCATCATCTACCTTGTTCACCTTTCCATAATGATAGTGAAGAGAGCAATCGTAATCCTTGATTAGCTCCAAACATCTCTTTTGACGCATGTTGAGCTTGTTTTGTGTGAATATATACATTAGGCTCTTATGATCTGTGTATATGTCAAACTTCTCTCCATAAAAGTAGTGCCACCATATTTTCAAGGAAAAAATCTTGTCTTCTAGCTCTATATCGTGCATTGGGTAGTTCTTCACATGGATATTCAACTGTCGTCAGGTGTAGGCTATCATATTATCATTTTTCATGAGTACACAACCCAAGCCTTTCATTGAAGAATCACTGTATATCACAAAATTTTCTCCACTTTATGGTAGTGTGAGTATAGGTGCAGTGATCAGCCTTATCGTCACCCCCTTAATGCTTCCCTCACATTCTTCTGTTCAGACATACTTTACCCCTTTCCTTGTTATCATAGTTATATGGATTTACAATCGTGACAAGTTTCTCACAAAACGTCAGTAATACCCAGCTAATACAAGAAAACTACATATTTTTGGGACACTAGAGGGCCTGGGCCATTCCTCAATCCCCTTTGTCATTGAATGATCCACAAAAATTCGTTCACTTGTGATCACACGCCCCAATAACATGACTTGCTTCATCCAAAAGTCACACTTACTGAACTTGGCATACAACTCCTCCTTTCTCAATGTGGCCAACACAAGTCTTAGATGTTCTTCATTTTCCTCCTTACACATGGAGTAGAGGAGAATATCATCGATAAACACTACCAAAAATTTGACGAGGTAATGTCTAAAGAATCTATTTATAAAATCCATGAATATTGCAGGGTCATTAGTAAGTCTTAAGGGAATCACCAAAAACACATATTTCCCATACCTTGTATGAAAGGCAGACTTTTGAATATCTTCCTTTTTCACCATTACATGATGATATCCAAAATGATGACCCCCCTTTGAGAGGTATTGATCTCGTCTTAAATGATCGAACAAGTCATCAATCCTTGTAAGAGGATACTGGTTCTTTATAGTGATCTTGTTGAGTTCCCGATAATCAATACACAACCGCATTGTTCCATCCTTCTTCGTCACAAAGAGCACAAGTGCACCCCAAGGTGATAAACCAGGTAATATGAACCCTTTTTCTAGATGATCTTGCAACTAATTCTTTAACTCCTCGAGTTCGATAGGAGCCATCATATAGGGACACTTTGATATTGGAGTAGCTTCGGGCATGAGTTCAATTGAGAACTCTACCTCATTATCCGGGGGAATTCTTGGTAACTCTTCGGGAAACACATCATCGTAGTCCACCACGATGGATGTTTCCTCAAGGTTGGAACTTTCATTTGACTAAACCATTTGGGAAAGGTATTCTTCTTCAAAGGGAATCAACACCCACACCGTTGAAGGATTTTTCAAAGGAGATTCATGATCTTCCTTGCATTTGTAGTGGAGGATGGGATGGTTCAGAATATGAAAAGATATTTCTTTTTAATGACAGTTGATATGTGATCTAAATAACAAGAGCCAATCCATTCCCATTATAACGTCTAATTCCACCAAGGGAAGTATTACGAGATTTTCCGGAAGAATCTTCCCACGTATGCCAGTTGGAGAAGATTCAAACAAATGGGTTTCAATGATTTCACCACGCTGTGTTTTTACAAGTTTCTCTACTTTAATGTTTCAGGGCTTCGATTCTATAGTTCTTGCAAACATGAAAGATATAAAGGAATGCGTAGAACCAGAATCAAATAAGAATTTTTCCCTTATTGGGTGAATAAAAAGTGTACCTTGTACGTCTTCATTATCATGCTCCACCTTTGTAGTAGTGATGGCATAATCCTTCCCTTGCTCCTTTGGAATTGGTAGCTACTGACGCTGAATACCCTCAAGAGCTTGAGGTTTAGTGCACTGGTTTGCATAGTGCCATAGCTCCTTACAGTTGTAGCATTGAACCATGAGTGGTTCTCTCCTTTCATTAGCTATATTATCTTTAATTTTCGTGTCTTTTCAACAGTCTTGATCATGGTGTGCTTCTTTCCCACACATGAAGCATTTCCCCATCCCTTTGAGTCAGTTCCCATGATACAACTTCCCACATTTTTGGCATGTGGGTCGTTGATTTTTCTTCCGGCCTTTTTCATTAGATCCACCATCTTGAAACTCCGTATTTCTTTTCTTATCACTATAACCATGAGACCATTCTCCAAAATCCATCAACACTTTGGGAGCACACCGAACAACTTCTTCATAACTCTCAAATTCTCGAATTTCAAGAGTCTTTCAAAGGTTTGGTTTTAATCCACTAAAGAATATATCAATCATGATATCAATGTTGATAACAAAACCTTAAGCGTACCTTGTGAGCCCTGTGAAATGTTCTTCTTAGGTTGTGATAGATTCGACTTATTTTTTCTTGATATCTATAAATTATCTCTCCATATTTGTGTGAAGAGTTCGTGAGAAGTACTTATTAAGAAACATTATCTTAAAGTCTTATCATTCTATCTATTAAATTTCCTCCCTTGGCTTGGTGTTATTAATCAAATCCCACAATTGATCAACTTCTTTATCTAGATGATCAACGGATAGTGTCACCTTATCAATCTCAGAACAGTGATAAATGGAAAATATCTTCTCCAAGGAGTTGACCCACTGTTCCGCAACTAGTGGATCAGAAGATCAACTAAAATTTGGTGGTCGTTGCCGCATAAAACATTCGATTGCTAGTTGCTATCTATTTGGTGAGGAGGACGTTCCCCATTATTATTGTTATTGTTCATAACATGATATAATTGGGTAAGAATCTCCATGAAGTTTTGAACTCCACCTCCCAAATCGTTGGGGATGTCGTTCGAGCAATCGGTGCATTGGCCCTCACAAGAGTTGTTGGCCTAATTTCTCCGGATTCCATCCTTTTTCTAAAATAGGAAAGGTTATAACAAAACATAAGTAAGCAAGTCATGAATACATAAATTATTATTTTGAACAATTTATAATAAAAGCATAATATATGGGATCCCTGTGTAAATACTCTTTTGTGCATATTTGTACTCAATCTCATACTAGAAGTTTTCTCTAGGGTTCACTAATGCTAATTCCCAAATTAGCTAAACCTTGCATATGATACCAACTATAGTGACCCGGCCATTTATTACATTACTATTACATCATTTTAAAGATAAACAACAAAATATTATTGCACATAGAGTATCCAAAGGTTTAGTGTCTTGGGAAAAATAGGACCGTAAATAACAATTACAACATCAAGATTAAAAATTTATTTAATTTCTTATACTCTAGCTTCTTATTGGCACTTGTCCTCTCCTTAGTACATGTAGCCACCCAAGGATATACATCAAAACGGGTGAACTAGAAGACCAATAAGAGGATAGATAGGAAAAATATAGAATGGGGTGATCATAATCATAACATGGGAAAAAGATCATGAACATTAGAGGAAGCATAAATATAAGACTTGGAAGGTGGAAATGCATAAAAATGAAACATCATGTCATAGTGGTTAACTACCACACATACTTGTGAACCAAGAGGGATCTTGTTAACAAATCATTTCACATTTACTAATGAGATTCATCACTTTACCCAATGAATTGGAGTGCTAAATAATTCCAGGAACACCCGTCACATTTAGATATTCATATTGCACTATATAATTCCGGGTGCACCCGTCACATCATAACATTATCATTTATCATGAATGCCACAATGAACATATAGAATAAATGAACATAACTAACCCATGAAAAGGAATGGGTTTAATATCATAAGAAAACAATAATAATCCGTGGGTTCCCAAAATAAATAGGGAATAACATACTTGATTCAAGAACCGTAAATCTTTAATGAGATGTAAAAGGTGTGTTCTTAAAAGAAGAGTTCTTTTGGAGAACATTTTGTTTGACATAAACTGTAGTGGTAAACATATATATCCAAGAAAAGGAAATAAAATGATGAAAAATTGATCCTTAAGGAGTAACCATATCAAAAATTGAGTGAAAGAGGGAGAACCCAAAGGACGAAATTTGGGTTCGAGAATTTCCCCTTACCTTGTACCCGAATGCTTCCTTCTCTTCAGTGTCCTCCGGAATCCTTCTCTTGAGAACCTCTTTAAGGGATTATTCGTGGTACTTTGATGAGACAATCAGCTCTTGGACTTGGGGGAGGGGCTAGGGAAGGTTTTTGGGTAATGTTTAGATAAGGCTTGGAGATTAAGAGGTGTGAGAAAATGAGGGTGGGAAGGGAGGATTTTATAGTGGAGGGGAGAGGGGTTTCCTTAATATAAAATTCATTAGTTGATTAATTTCCCCTAAGACAAGGAATAGTGAGTCTTGTAAGACCAAGAATAGTAAGTTTATCATGTTATTCCGAACCAAGTGGGCTTACATCAGCAGAGCATCATCAATGACTCAATTAATCCATTATTTAGCATTTATTGTAAATTATCGGATTCTACTATTCATCAAAAATTTATGTATCTTAGAAAAATCCCAAATATTTACCGCAATAATTTCTTGACATGTAGAATCCAAAAATGAAGTCCATTTTTCAAAAATAATTTTCTAAATATTATTAATTTAATATTCAATTAAAATCATAATTTACAAAAATAACAGTTTTTAAGATTAAAACTGATTTTATAGTAATTTCATAAATTACATAGGGTCTTATAAAATAATCTAAAAACTATAAGAAATTTATTTGATAAATATTGAATAAATTCTAAGAAAATAAATTTTCCTTTAAATTAATTATTTATGACTTACAAAATTCAAAAACGTTTACTAAGGTCAGATTATCACTTTCTAAGATGTATAAATTTTATTTAATTATTCACGGGTAAGGTTAATATTAAGTTGGATGATTTACTATTAATAAGGTTAATATTTCTATTCATAAGGTTATGTTACTATTCCTAAGGGTACATTACTATTCACCAAATATTATTTCTGTTTCATTAGACTCCAAAAATCAATTTGAGCACAACCGTGTATGTTGGATTTTTAAAATTCCAAACACAAAAGTGAAAAACTTATGTTTAATGGTAACTTCTCACTTAGTTGTTCATTATTTTGTGTTTTCATGTTGTTTTATGATTGGAATATAATAAAGGAAATTCCATTGAAAAACATCGGGTCGTTACACCAGTGATTTCAACCAAGCATGAAACTATTGGCTATGAAAAACCTCTCTCTTTATCAAAGGAAAATATCAATGAATTATACTTATAATATATTTAATTTCCCTATATAAAATGATAAAAATAGTCAATGATATATTAAAAATAAAATTTTATGAGATAACATATAAATTTCAAAATTATTGACCTGATATAGTCATCAAACAAACCACAGTTAAAAAAGACTGTGTGATTTTCCATATCTCGCTCTTTAATCCTCAATGTATCCAATATATATGACCTAGAATTTGATCTTGTTTGGGGAATATATGGAAAAAAGGGCTCAATTATTCCATACAACTCATCTTTATTTCTCATTGGCTATTTGTGACTTCTATTCAAATCTGGAAAATACATTGTGAAAAATCCCTCCATTCATGAGACAGAAAACCTATCATAGTGGAACCTTCTGGGTAATTCTCGTTTCATACATAAAATTTATTTTTTTACATATTTATTTCTATTGGATATGTATACAAGAAAATAAATAGGTTCTCCAAAAATTTTCTAGTTTGGAAGATGAACTGTTAAATGAATCATGCAGGTGAAAATGATAGAAGATACAAATTTCCAACTCACACAAAATTAATGGCGAATCTTGCTGCATTTTTTTTAAGAATGACTTGGAAAAACTTTTCGTAGAATTGTCTATAAATAAATAGAACAATAGAATTAATATCACCTTTAAAATATTGGATAGAAATTTTTTAATTTTTATTGGAATAAATTTCTGAATATGGATGTCATAATCATCATTTTTTAGGGATTTTAGTATCAAATCCCTTTTTTACTCATTTAGATATGTTTTTGGAATATCCATTAGGAACCATGATCTTATCCAATACTACTATAAATATATAATTCTTTTACCTTTTCATTACATAAGAAGCATGAGGAACTTTCCATTTGTTTTCACTGATACACACCGTATGAAATTCTTGTCGAATACCCCAAACCAACAAGTTCTAACAGGATCAGAAGTCATATTAGATCATCCCATATATATATAGATGACTTGAAAGAATAAATTCACTTATTTTTTCTAAATGTGCATTACATATAATCAATGATGTAAAAAATTGGTAGACCAATACAGATGCTCAAAAAGGATACTTCTCTTTCTCTAATTGTCAGTTCCATCGATGTTAACATTATTCCTCTTTTTAGATTTCAATTGACCACTCCTTAATGAAAAAATAAAATATTTCAATTCATTAATCACAACACATTGGGAAGTACATTGAGGTGGTTTTTCAGTGTTAATAGTATTATAAAACCTCAAAATATTCTTATTATATTGGTGATCCATTGGAAATAATTTTTGAAGCCCCATGAAACTGAAACTATGACGATATTAAATCCTTATAGATCATATATTCTTCATTAAAATAGGACATGATTGTTTTCCCTTTGTGTTCAAACCACACATCATTTCATATATAGGAAAATAATTTATAGTCCATAGAAGGGTAGCAAAAATATGAAATATATTTTAGAATGATGCACCGAATGTGCACAAAACCATATCCCATAGTTACTTAAACTATCTTATTAAACGATTCAAGTAGACGTATATATCATTATCGAGATTAGATGTTTGTTCTATCAGTATACTCAAGAATGTGAATTTTTTTTCATACACATCCACATGGTACGATTATAGATGTGAATAAAAACTGGACATGTAATGTGAGTAGTAAGCATCTGACCAGGCCTATTATAACCATTATAGGATAGACCCAAAATGACATTATGAACCTCATATACAAAATAAATTTTTTAATGCAATGGTTTTCATGCTAATATATTTTCAGAATGAAATAACTCATCATTAACATTAATTCTCTAAGTATCATCCCATCACATATTTGATGATATTTTTACAAACATGTATATATTTTTATGATTGTAAATCAATGGAAAGTTCCACATGAATTTATATGGCACACAACATGGTGTTGTATCTGCATTAGCTTACATCAAAATGTATGACATTATTTATAGTCATTACAGTCAGTTTATTCCTACTAAAATAAACTGTAATATTTTGGACAACCATCAACATAATTACTGGAAAATTAAATATTTTTAATTAACCTTATTGTATTATAATGATTTATGGAAATATCTACACCATCATAAAGAAGTCCGTCAAAATTTTAAGAATGTAATCAATGGAGGTATATAAATTAAATACATGGTTTTTCTATGATATAACCACATTAATTTTTTCAAGTGGTTTATTTTATTTAATTCTTGATATATTGGATTTTTGGAATCATCATTTAATTTTTTCACTCTCTCAACATCATCATCTTAATAATTTACTCTTGTGTATTGATATCATCACCTTATTTCACAAGAATACTTTCTCTCTCATCATGATACACAAATAGATGTTGATTAAGTATCAAATTTTCCATTCCACTTATTTATTTCCATTCATGAATAGTAACATTTTATCACATCTCTCAATGGTTATACCAAACATAATAGTTTATTTGAAATATGACTTTCTTTATATGGCAGCTAACTTAGTCATGACAAATCCATGGTCTTCCAACGCATTTATAGCAAGGAATCTATATAAAACCTCCATCTAAAGCATTGTTAAATGAAAAATCTAAAATAATTTACAAATTCTTTTGAAACTAATTTGATATCTATTTGGTATGATACATCCAGATTCTATCCATTCTATTATATGGAAAATTTTATGTTCCAATCAATCATATAAACCATAATTAAAAAATTCTTTACAGAATATTTTAATATGAAAGTCATCAAATCATACTAGTGGCTATAAAAATAAATTATAAGATAATTAAATCATGTTATAATCAATGAACAATATGTATTGTAGAACTATATTCATAAGTGTAAGTTTGGGTAATTATATTTATCAATTAAATTGATTGATTTAATTAAGGCTATATTTTTTTCTTTGAAATTAATGAGTCAATATAAATATCTAATTTTTGTGATAATTAATAAAAATTTTTGGTGGGATTAATGTTTATTTTTTAAGAAATTTTCTATAATATTTTATCTATTGCTTGAGGGACTTATTTTAATTTTATAAGATTATTTTCAAGGGTATACAAACTTGTATAATTCATTGAGAGATAAATTATCACTTTCAAAAAGATTTTTTTTAGATTATAATATTAGTTAAAAGAAATTATTAAGATCCACAAATATTAGCTATATAATTTTAATCATAAATCATATTTAGATATAGTTCATATTAGGAATAACCAAATATAATATGTTCAAAAATATGACAATCATTTTTTTTAAAAATATCATCATTTAGAATTTCATTATGTAAATACCATCTATCTCATTTATTTATTTTCAAAAAAATACATAACACATTTAAATTAAGTGGGGATTATGACTATTATAATTTCATTTTAATAAAATATATTAAATTACCATGAATTTTTTAACTAATTATTTTATGGTTCTTATACATAGCTGTTACGATACATGGTTGAAAGTATTTTACAATTAAACTGATCATACTCATATTTAGTATTACTAGATTTGAAAAGGGGATTATATAGGTAACCCTAAATCTATATAAACCCCCTTGTATACTATAAAACATTGAATTAATTTAATTTTTTATATATAAAATTTAAATTTAATCAATATACATTTAAAAATGTATGTTTTATTTGAAAATACATAAATTATAATGTTATTAGTTTATCATCATCTTAAACTATTTTATTATTTGGTACAAAAAACCCCTAAATTTAACTAAGATGTTCTAAAATTATAATAATTTGTAAATGTGTTAAAATAAACTTTAGAAAAGTAGATCAATTATTAAAAAGTTGAATGAAGTAAAATAAAATCTTATGAAGTGGAATTTAACAAATCCAAGAAAAAGTTAATTAATCCCTATCAAACTAATCCATGTTGAACTAAAAAAATATAATCTAATAGGGTTAAATTATTATATAAAATTTAATAGATGAAAAAAATATACATATAGTAATGTTACTAGAATAATTATGTTTATTTGAAATTATATAAATGAACAAAATCTAATCAATGTTACTTCAATGAAAATGAATAAATATAAATAATATCAAACAAAGGATAGTCAAAACCAAATGAACATAATAATGTCACAATGAATATATATAAACAAAAAAATAAACCAAATAAAATGAATATATATATATATATATTTTTCAATCATCCCAAACTAAACTAAATCTGATTGAAAAAAATATATCTAAACTTATTTTAATTAAACCTAAACATTAAAAATTGATCCAAAAAAACAAAACCAAACATAAAGAAATTGAATTGAACCAAAATCCCTTGAAACGAATATTATAAAACCAAACCATATAAATAAAATAAAAAATCATTTTCTAATAAAAAACTAACCAAATAATATTTAATAAACCAAATTCAAGATAATATAACTAAAAACCCAAACTAAATATATTCAATTCGTAGATAGGGAAGCCAAGTTGAACTGAGAAAATTGAATAGGATAGAAATAAACTGTGTCGAATAAAAATAGATCACATAGAATTAGAATGAAAAGTGATAAATCAAAACTAACAAAAACTAAACAAAACTATTCCAAAGTGAACCCAGCTACATTGACATGAATATATCTGTACAAAATAGAACTGAAATAGTTTCCTAAAAATAATTAAAACCTAAACTACACCAAAAAAAATTAATTCCAACATAATAATTCCAAAAAATGGATCTAGAATAACATAAATAACTATAAACCAATCCAATATCAGTAAAAAAATAAAAATAAACCAAATTTAAAAATAAAAAACCAAATATATAACAAAAAATAAGTAAAAAAATTATCAAACTAGTTTAACTAAGCTTGAAACAATATATGATAAAATTCATCTAAAATAAATTTACCTAAACAATAATAAATCGATAAAAATAAAATAAAAATAAAAAACGATCCAAAAAAATTGAATTGAATAAATATTATTCCAATATAATTAAACCAAACAAAAATTCCTAGAATATAAGTGGGCCAAACCTACCCAATCTAATCGAAACTAAATGAAACTAAATAAAAAAATTGAATAGAAACAAAATAATAAATCCTTACTTATATGAGAAAAAATGATTGATATATAGGAGAGGAGATGTGAGATCATCCCTCATTCGTGTGATTGTGAAATTAGGGATGGGGAGGGGGAGTCGAACATCACCTGAGGACGGAAGGGGGAATGTGTGAGGTCTCTAGAAAAGGTGGGGTTCACTGGAGGAGGATAGGGGGCATGTGTGAGGTCACTAGAGGAAGAGAGGGGGGAATCTGAGGGCATTTAGGAGAGGTGGTCGGGCTTTGAATAAGGTGGTTGCGGAGAAGCTTGAGCTAGGGTCCTATCTTAAAAATCTATAACCCATGCATTTTAAAAAAAGTTGTTATAGCTCAACCTATACAAATAGTTTTTTTGAAAATCATCTTTATAGGTTTGGTCAGACACTATATACCCAAGGTTTATATAAATTGTGGGAATAGATCTGTTGGTATATATTGGTTTTCCAATAGTGTTGTGAATTGATCAATTCCCATTTCGTTTCTTACTCTAAGAACTAAATAAAAAAATAAAATTTTATGCATGATGAATATTTAATTGATCATTATAATGAAAATTCATTCCTCCTATCAATAGATATTTCATAATAATAAAATGTTTTAGATAAGTTATATAATAACAATAATGGTTCAAATAAATCCTTTCAATATATAGTTAACCTTAACACTCATTCAAAATATATCTATCTAATTTCAGTACCTAAAATTATTGATGGAAGGTCACTAAATCAACATTATATTCTCTAGTAATTATAAAGAGTTTCATAATGTCACATTATAAATATGTGAATAAATTTATCACCATAAAACCTTAATGAAAACATTGTTTCTTTAAAAATTAATATCTCAGGTATTTTAATATATTCAATAGATCAATATTTTTAGTAAACATCAAAATAGATTAAATAAAAAAATCATAACGCTAACCAATTTTATCATCACTAACACTATCTGATAAACATATAATTATTATCTAAAAATCAATTATATATTAATGGTTATCCTCCATTAATCATGTTTTTTTAAAAGAGGATAAAATTGTCACTGAATCATTTTTCCTCTTCATGATTATCATTCAACATATGCTATCAAATACTTTAAGAAATAGTACTAAAGTTCAATCCTTATACATTTCATGATAATTTTAATAGTAATATGCTTTATAAATTGATCTTAAAAAATAATTATTGAATCCAATAAAAAGAAATCATTCCACTTATTCTATGGTAATATCATATTTCGGAACATGATCCCTTGGCTTTTTTGAGGTATATTCCATTGAATCAGGGGGGATTCAATTGTTTGATTCCCCATATAATTATATTTGAAGAATTGAACATTGGAAATTTATTTCTTTCCCTTAGAATCATGATCATATTGGAAATCTCTTAGTACTTTTATAAAACACTCATTCCATTCATGTAAGTGCTTGAGTGTTTCTTTCAGCAATTATCACTTGGGTTAGACCCTTATTTCTCTTCTTCCTCTTATAAATTTTTTTTCTATGTCGTACACTAATTCTATTAATTTCCATGAAATAAATAATACATAATATAATTATATACTTATTTTGATATTTTATGATATTATTTCCATGTACGATGAGAATATTTTTAACAGTTATTTCATTTGAAGTATTGGTTTAATCCCATCAAATAAATGATCATTTTACTCATTCGATTATTTGAGTTGATACAATTCTCATTCCTTCCAATATGATCGATTTATAAGAAAATTCATACATTGGATTATATCCAAACATTATGAAACATGATGTATAATCCAATAACTAGTCAAACACTGAAAATAAAATGAAAATATTACACATGACTTATCTAATAATAATATAAATTGTTTCTTTGGGAAATTTTACAATTTATAAACATATTTCTAAACCATTCATAATTGTTTTTAAATAAATGAAAATTAGCCAAATAATATCCCATAGGATTTTCAAAACAGGTGCAAAATAAGGCTGGTATTCATGTACCAGGTAAGTCTTGAGTCAAGAACAGCACACATTTTTCAGAGTTATTACCCCTTGGTACATCTATTCTAGAACCAATTCTACTTGTAGTATCATGATAGGTTTGTATTGAGAGGTAAACCACATAATCTATACCTTAATTAATATTTCATATGTTATTATATACTTCCAATAAATTTATATCAAAGTGTTATATTCCATAATCTATTTTTTCCTATGTCTACTCCCCATGGATTCTTTAAAACTTATTCTAGTACCAACTACAACAACCCCAAATCTAGTAACCTGGAGCCAGTTTCAAATTAATTTCATTGGATAAAGATACACTGAACCACATTATGAATTATTTAATGATTTTTAATCATGGTAAACTAACTACATTTTTTAAACTCATATCACTATTTAAAACATAAAATACACAAAGTCTTTTCTTTAAGAACTCTGTGATTCCCCATAGCATATCCCTGTATAATAATCGTAGAACAAATCCTATAATCCTGGGGAAAATAAAACATAAGGAAGGGTTGAGATAAGATGTTAATTAATGGTAAGTGTATAGTGGAATATATCATAAATAAATAATTATTATCAATATGGAATGTAAAATAACTGAAATACATTTTATTTGACAATTAAAATGAGCATGATACGGTAGATATAAATTACAATAATATAAATACATATAAATAATCACAAGATATTTCTACTTATCAATGAAAAGTACAACTTATGGAATAATCACGTCTATATCAATAACTGACCTGATTATGATGTAATTCATAATGTAAGATATCTAAAATTGTCATGACCATCCACTAGATAGTTTAATTATATGTGTAGAAACCCAACTAATTTTTTGAACTCATTTTTCTCATGATACCAATTGATGAATCAAGAGGTTATCTATAACAAGAACCCTAGTATTACAAACTATGAGCAATTAATTAATAATATGAATTGTGATAAATACAAAATAATAAATATTCATATTAACAAATTGTTATACTAAATATTAATACTTACCCTAAAAAAGGAGTATAATCATAAACAATCCTGAATCATTCAGTGAATATTAATAAAATTAAACATCCTCAATCAAATTGATCATGAAAACCCAAAAATAATAATAAGGAATATATCAATACAACATATCCTGAGTGGATCATATGTAAAATAATTATTTGATATTATTCATTAATAGAAATATGATAAAAATGTCACTCAAAACACTCTTGAGGAAAATAACCTTTAAACTTAAAAAATCACCTTTTAAAAAATCACACAACATTTACCCAATCATTTGTTTTTGAAAATAACCATTTAAACAAATAAAATAATATTAAAAACATTTGGTGGTCATGGTAGAGAAAAATTCAATTCAATTCATACACATTAAAAACAATATTCCTTTTTTATTTTTTTTGTCAAAGAAAAATGGGCCTTGTTTTGAAAATGACATGATGATTCATTTAAAAATGTTTTTTAAAAAGTTAAAATGGTAAAACAAATCTACGGTAAATCATTTCTAACATATTAATAAAATTTTACAAATCATTTTTGTAATTCATGGATTTTAGTGAGAAACTATTTTCAACCCAAGAGAAAAATAGATTTTTATTTTCTTAAAAACATTTTCAAAATAATGTAAGTACAAAATTATATAAAAATCATATTATTACATGATATAAATACTATATAAATATAATAGAATTAATTATATTGATTTTATGATATAAATATAACATAATTCCCCCAAGGGAGACTTAAAGAAAAACAGTCCTAAATAATGATGAGATTGTGAAATAAACTTGAACCACTTTAGTAAATTTGGAGTCATAATACCATAAAAAAAATTAAATAAAAATGAATATTTAATAAAATTAATAAAAAAATTAATAATATAACACATAAAAAGGGTCATTATATACACCATAGAAAGGAATATGTGGTGAATATTGCATATGTCTCATGAATGTTAAAGAGAGATGAGAAACCTTTACCTTAAGTCTCGACTTCCTTCATACATGTTTGAACGTCCTTTATAATAGATATTAATTTATTATACATCTATTAAATAACAATAATTATATCAATCATACCATATATGATTTACTTATGACGTTTTATTTCCATTTATTAACAATTCTATGTTTCTAAAACATTTCGGGTCACTGGTACTTGATCTTTTGAGATTTATTTACTGTTAAGTGTGTTTATAGAGTTCCCTAGTAATGGGTGTTAAAACATGGAGTTTTGGGGAAACATATTATGGTTAATGATAAGTGCATGGTATCTTTAAACTATGTGGTAATCATGTGAGGGATGTTATCAGTTTTGATAGTACAGTTTCACACGGTTTAATCATGGTTTGTCAAACTGTAAGACACCCCATATAAAACTGTGAAGCTTATTTTGGATGTAAAGTGGAACCACATGGTTGTTTCATGGTTTTCTTAACCATTTACCATTTCCAGTTCATAAAAAGTGTTTTATTTACCCATTTTTTCATATCAATTTCATATGGTTTAGGGTTTCTTTATTTATTCTCTATGCATGCATCCCATCCTCCATGGTAGTGGGGCTCTTCCTTTCCTTACTAAGAAGATTTTGTCCTCCTTTAATGGTGTTTTATCTTAAAGTAGTTGTATTTATGCACAATTTACTCCTATATTCCCTCTTTAAGCCTCATTCGTCTATTTCTTGGAGTTATGGAACCCTAGTTGTGGTTTTGGAAGAATATATGGTTTGAGATGGATGTTATGGTTTATTTCATATTTTTAATGTGTGTGATTATTGGTTATACCAATTTTGTGTGGTATTCATCGAGGATTACTATATTTATATTTAATCTAAGGGAGGTGTCTCTATTTAAGTGTGTTTTCCTTGAAATAACATTAAATTTCTAATCTCATTAATTTTTTATTTTTTAAATAAACATTTTAACCATTTATTAATTGTGTGTATTCAAAATTTAATGTTTTTCATGGGTTGGTTTAGAAATTTGGTTCTTAAATTGGGGTTATCCAAAAGGGTTTTTCTTGTATTCCCACAAACTGTTTGATAAAATTTACAAAATATTTTTCGCTAGTATGAAATTGATTTATAAAGTGTTTGTAGAAATTTTTTAACCTTAGAAAGTGTGATTTACAAAATTTTTAAAGATTGGTTTATGATATGGATTACGGTATTTCATGATTGATGTGTCAATGTTCTTGTGATGTGTTTGAATGGAGATTCATGCTGGTTAATGGGGGTGTGAGCATTAGGTTTGTATAAGAGACCTTGTGATTATTTAGAGGGAGGATCAGGTGAGCCTCTTTCAAAGTGACCAAGAGAGCCACTGTATTGGAATACTATGTGATATTCTATAGTTTTCTCTGAGAGATTGTGTAATATATTTGAGTTTGGACTGTGGAAGTCCTTTGGAGCTTCCATTACTTAATGATCTAGGAAACATTTTTACTCACTCTTGTTAGAACTGATGGTCAATTCCCTTATATACACATTATTCCTGTTGTATTTTATTATATGATTTATTCATTTTATTGCTGCCTTTTTATGTGATGATATATATTATTCCCATTTTTTTAATTTCCAATTTATATGGTTATATGATTTTGATGATGTGATAACTTTTATTTATCCTTTTTGGTTATGTTAGAGCATGTTCTGGCCTTTTTTTATTTATTTACAAAAGACATGTAGGAAAGTACTTTTGGAAAACCATGTTTTTGTTCTAAAAAGTAAAACAAAGGGGATTTTAATGTTTTATTTTAAAATTTAATATTTTCAAACCTGTATTAGATTTTAAAATATTTTAAAACTATTTTAGATGTTTTAATGGGGAAAAAATTAATGGATTCATGATGGTATTCTACTGGGCTTCATACCTCACACTTAGCTTGAGACCCTTTGGAAATTTTCATATTTCATTTTTTAAGACATAGATAAGAGAAAGGGAACCATGTTCCAAGGTGGAAGTTATGTATTACTGATTTCTCTTGTTTTGTGGAAGAGATTTGATCTCATAGGGATGGACTCATGTGGATTCATTTTTTGTATTTTGTAACCATTTGGTTTTCTTTGGACCTTGTTTAGTATTTCACAATTTTTTGAGTATGATTTTTGTTTTTTTGAGATTCCATTTTTATATATTTTTATTTAATTCCTGGTATTTTATGTACATAGTTCTTATGTTATATTTTTTCTTTAAATATTGACTCAAATGATATTGGTGTATCCATCCAGTTTTAGGGACGGGTCATGCCCATTTTCCAATGACGAAATCATTCCCATTTTCTATTTGTCTAATCATAATTATTTTATCATACCCATCATAATCATAAATATTATTTTTTTTGTGCATTGGGTAAGTTTGTGTGACATGTTGGGTTAACCCGGGTTGGTTCTCTATATTTTTAACTTCATGTTTCGGGTAATAATTGTTAAATTTTTCATGTCTTTTTTTATTTGATATTTATTATCCAATTACTTTTATCCTGGTAACAACATCTATAAAATTAAAACAATGAGTTAAATATCATAAATATTTATCATATATGTATTTACAGTAATCTATAAAACTTTGATGTAGAAAATAAAATATTCCATTCATAGTGATGGTAGGTCATACGTATGTATGAACATTGTTTCCATTTTATCAATAGTTGAAATAAGAAAATTAAATATTCAATTAAAATTATTGAATTATTTTATGTCATATATGTCACATATAATCACTAAATTTACCCTAATTACCATCCATGCAAAGCGTTAGCTAAAAATAAATCACATCATTTCACGATGCGGTAGTCTTCCATACACACGTGCGATGTTATCGTATCCCACAAGAAATGAAATGTAATAATATATATGTGATATAATTATTCCAAAATATTAATTATATTCAAAATATCATATGTATTTATTTAATCAATCTTTATTATCATTCATGTAAATAGAAATGAAAAAACATCACATCGGATTGTGAGAAGGTAGTTCGTTGTAAACATGATCAATGTTATTGTTTTACAATGGATTGGGAGATAATATGGTAGATGTGGTATTATATTTATGGAAAAATAATAACATAATAAATATAATATATAAAAATAAATCCTTCATTATATCCAATTGTTAGAAGTGGTGATGGGAAATGACTAACATTGATTCACAAGGCGATGGTCCTCCATACACATGAAAGATGTGTTCTTATTCCATTTGATGAAGTGGATATGGATATAGGTTATTCCATAAGCATAATAACATCCTAGAATATATTATATACTTTTTTATTATTTTATCATATTTTGGAAACATTTTATGGAGATTGAAGAATAATTAATAAAAAAAATTCATAGTTAAAGAAAATTCCCCATCTTCGTACCTCCTCACTATGTTTGAAAGAATACCTTCTTATATTTGATTTATAATCTCTCCATGGACTCTATGATTTAAAGAGGTATGAAATGAATACATTTTAGTAGTTCTTGGAGAATCCAAAGGTTTCAGATGTGTGGATAATAGAGGAGATGTGGTGGCCTCTTATTAGTGAGGTGAAAGGTTTATTTTTAGTTTCTGGATGAAAATGGTGTACCCATGTTTTTTATCATACAAAATTCCCCAAAATGGGCCATTAATAAAATAATAGAGTTGATAAGGTTTCAATATATATATTAATTTCGGGTTTTAGAAGATTTTATTTCATTTTACCCATTATCTTTTTATTTTAACCGTCAAGTAAACTCATATTGACCTAAACAATGGTAATTAATATTTACAGGTTTCACTATTCATTATAGAAAAGGGTTATGTTTACAATATTATATAATATAAATTATTTTGATTAAAAAATGTGAATAAATTTTTTCAACTTCCATTCACATAAGTGGAAAATTTTAATTTGAAATTATTCCCAATTACGTGATGACAAATTTATTTTCAAAGAAGAAATGTTTCAAATGCATAAAAAATATTTAAGTAAATTTAAATATTTAATTTAGTAATATAAACTAATTCTTTTTAATATATATAATTAATCCAATAATATTTTTAATTCCATCTTAAAATAATTTATAGGTTTTCAAATTATTTAAATGAAATGAGAAATCTTAATAAAACCTTTTATTTTCAGTACTCATTGAAAATTTTATCATTTACAAAATTATAAAAAAGTTACCCCAAGTAAATTTTTATATAATGATTTAAAATATTAAATATATTTTTTAAAATAAATTATTTATAGTTGGAAAAAAATATCTTAAAATAAGTGCACAAAATGTGAAAAAATGATTTTTCAAATATATAGTTTGTATGCATAAAATTGGAATTATTTTTATCAAATTTATATAAAACACATAAGAATAATGTCATATATTTAAATGAATATTTAATATATAAATTTCATTAAAATAATTCAATAAAATTTATTTATAATTTTTATTAATGTAAAATTTATTTGTTCATGGAATAATAGATTTCCATATCAATGATTTTCTTCTTTTTAGAATTGTTCTTTTTTTATTTATATCTAATTTCTGGCAAAAGAATTTATTTTATATAGATTATTAAACGATAAATTTTTATAATTTAAATATTATTTTTCATACCTACTATTCCAACAACATCATGATAAATGTAATATTAAATAAAAATATTTTTATAGTATGTCACTTTTCTTTTAAACTTGGTATTGTGTCTAATAAAATATAAACATAGTGTTGTGAGAAATGAAAGATAAATATGGTGTATCATGAATTGATATCTACTAATGATTTTGGGATTAATTAAAATGAAATTTTTTATAATTTTTTGGGGTGTTACATTCATTTATATGCATGTTTTTTTATGTCATATGTGCTATTGAATATGATGTTCCCTTTTTAAAATCATCGACTATTACACATACTCAACATGAACAATCCACTTATCATGATATCATTTTGAGCATAATGAGATAGAACTAGATATATGATAATCTCATTAATTGAAACTTTTGGATCTCTAAGTCCTAATTAATAAGTCACATTATCTAATAGATCATATTATCAGTTGACCTAGATAATGTGAGATTCATAGTGTCCTTCGAACATCCCAAGAATATTTTTATCATGTGTTTTTTCATGGAGTTATATAGATATTACATGTGTTTTATTTAGAAATTGTCTTTCCTAAGAGAACCTCTTATGGTATTGACTAATAAGGGTGTCATATATTTAGGGTTTGAGGCATGTGAGAGGGATTTCATTTGGTTTTAAGGATATTTGACTTTAACACCTATCTTGATTCTGCTAGATCCAAGAAGAAGATATATGGTTTGACGAAATTCATCTAGAATTGATCAAGGATCCATTCAAATGTTGGTATATTGAGTCAAAGCATATGGGTATCATAATTTGGGGCCACAAGAGAGTAATTATATGAAACAAAACCTATATTTAGAATCTATTTACATTCCTTACATTATTGGTGGTTCTACTAGTTGGGAGAGAGTTGTTTGGTGTATACGAACCAAAAAACCCTTAAATAAATAATTTTACATCCTGAAATAAGTATCATACCATGAAGGTAGATTTAGTAATTTTTGTCCTTTGATTTTTAATATGGTTATATGACTAGGAATTTTGATGATATGTAAATGATCTGAGAAGGAACACTCCAAAATAGGCATTTCAAAGGGCTACTAGTGAGTGGAAATTGATGGACAGATTTTCTGACATGAACTAGAGGTTTAGGAGCACAATGTGAAGTATATCAATATATCTTTAAAAGTGACTACATCACTTATGGATAGAGTTAAGAGGATAAAACTCATAGACCTGGTAGAATTTGTCCTACGAAAGAGTGTTAATATAAAGGAAACATCGTCAGGCTCGATCATTGATGGGGGTGATATTTTTGTAGTCATAGATGTGTATGGGTTCTTAGAGACATGGAAGATGAATTTATGTGAGATTATCATGATTATTCTTTGTTAGTAAACCTATACTATACAAATATGTACCATGTATTACACTTCTAGTATTAGTGGTCAGAGATTAAAATATATATATCTAGATTTATTACACAGTGTTCCACCTATCAGAAGGTGGAGGAAGAACACCATTGACCATTAGGATTCTTGTAATGACCCGAAATTTTGAATAAATCTTATTTCCTAATTTTATGTGTTATTTTATTTTATTTTTATACTCAACAAAAATGTTTCATTTGATAACATGAGTATAATTAAAATGATACCATTGGTTTTTGACTGTTATATGACCATTGGTCAATATGACTACTGGAAACTAAACGTTTGGATTATTGTCTCTAAATACAAGTAATCTTGGTTAATTAATATAGAAAGAAGATTCGATGGCCTCACCCAGTAGTCTTAGACCAATCGAAGCCCATCTAACAGAACTTGGGAAGGAGGTAGCACCACTAGGCTTTGCTCTGGACCAAACCCAAGCTGATCTTCATCGTGTAAAGTTGGAACGGGATCGCCTTCGCGAGAAGTTCAAACTGATAGAAATTACTACTCGTGCGATGTTGGCCAAGCCTCCCTCGGATTCTCTAACCTTAGCACACCTTACACTTAGGTCCTATGCTGGTGTGATAAGGGGCTATGTAAGGAGACCGTAACTGCCTTGTGTAATCCTTTGTTTTAAATAAAAATTGGGATTTCTTCTTATGATGAAGTTTATTAATTTTCAAATGACCGGATAAATATAGTATTCATATTTTTGATGAATTTTAGAGAAAGGATATTTTAGAAATGTTTATGTAAACCTTAAGTAAATAAAAATGTGTAATGATTTTCAAAAAATGATCTTCTACAATTATGTTGATTACGAAATTTCGAGTCTAATAAGATCATCTTGATTTTTGATGAATAGTAAATTATGAATAGTGATTTTATGCTTAGGATTAGTAATGTGACCAAATGGATTAGTAATTTCACTCAACGAAAGATTTAATATAATTTAGACTCCTAAATTAAGAAGTAAGATTCAATAAAATGGGTAAATAATAGTTTCATAAATTATTATTCAAGTATTAGTTTTTTTCGGGTGAATATTGTTTTTAATTAAAAATTAAATTAAAAATATTTAGAAAATTATTTTTATAAAATGGATTTCATTTTTTAACTCAGAGCATCGATATTATGTTAAGCTAATTTTTGGGGATTTTTCTGAAAAAATGAATTTTCAGTGAATAGTGTGTTTATTTAAAAAATGAATTAAAAATATTTAGTAATATATTTTTATAAAATCGAATTCATTTTTTTAAATCAGAGCATTGATATTTGGTTAATGTGAAATTTTGGGATTTTTCTGAGAAAGTTGAATTTTCAATGAATAGTAAAAATACAGTTTTAGGGTTTCGGTATGTTTAATGACATCATAACTGTATCATAATGATGTCATGATATATGTTTAGGGATGGTCGACTAAAGAGGATGAATTATTGTGTGCGGGTCCCCATGTGGCCTAACTCTATGGGAAGTACCATGGGAGGGCTCATGCTTTTGAGAAAACCACTTTTGAGGTGTCCCTTGGCCATTAATGCCTTCTCCCCTCACTTTCCCTATAAATACCAAGCCCTCCTCTCATCTTTTCGACTCCAAAACCATCCTCAACAATGTTATGGTCTTCGTACCTCCCAAGGAGTCCTCCCAAGGTGCCCCCAAGCCCTCAAGGTCCCAACCTTTGAGTTTTAAGAGTTACGTTTTAAGGTAAGGGGTCTGATCTCTCTCTTTCTTTTCAAGAAATCTCTTTTATGTAATTTCTTTTATGATCCATGTTCTTATGATAAAGGGTGTTATTTTATACTCCTCTTAATTCCCTTTCCATGTTAACATAATGAGAGATCCCATCTTCCTCTCATTATTTCGTTTTATGAAGTTTTAAGTGGCGTCGTTAGGCTGCCGAAAGTTTTGTAACTGATTCTTTTTCCCTTCTCATTTGTCAAGATCTATTTTCATGTAAAGTATTTCAAGTTCCTTTTTGTTATTTTGGGGTATAATATCAAAACTTATCATACTTATAGTTTATGATCATATGATGAGAGACCCCATTTGATCTCTTCAATTTAGTATTTTGATGTTTTAAGTGGCGCCATTAGGCTGCCGAATTTTTAAGTGGTTCTTCACCCTTCTCGTTTTGAAGTTCTACTTTCATGTCAATTCTTTCAAGTTCATTTTTGTTATGTTGGGTTATGATATCTATATATATCATTCTGATATTTTATGACCATATGATGAGAGACCCCATTTGATCTCTTCAATTCAGTATTTTGAAGTTTAAGTGGCGTCGTTAGGCTGCTAAAGTTTTAAGTGGTCCTTGTACCATTCTCCCTTTTCAAAGTTCTAATTCCATGTAAAGTCATGAAAGTTCCTTCTTATTATGTTGGGGTATTATCTCTATATATATCATGCTGATATTTTATGTTCATATGATGAGAGACCCTATTTGATCTCATCAATTCATTTTTTGTTGAAGTTTATGTAACGCTGTTAGGCTGCCGAATTTTCATAAGAGAAATCTTATTTTTGTCTTCCTTCCATGTTTTTCATTTCAAATGGTATTTCCATGAAATTTCATTACCATGTTCATGTATGCTTATTATTCTGTCCCTCTACTGTTTTATGGGTCATTTATAAATGTCTGACCCATGTCCCCTCTCTTTTAAATGTTTTCTAAAACCCCGACACATAGTCGTTATGTTGCAGAATTTTCATCTCAAAATGCCCCTATTTTTTCCCAAAATTATTTTATGTTATAAAGTTAAGACTAAAATCTATTATTTCTATAGGGGTATTCACATATATTCCAAAATGTTCTATTTTAAATTCTGGGATTTAAAAACATGAAACCCGCTCTCCCCTTATGTGGGTTTAAAGTGACGTAAAGATCATGTCTTTAAAGATGTTTTTAAAACATTATGATTATGAAATGAAACCCATTTATTTTATGCTATATGGAATATTTATGAAATATTTGATGATGATATATGTGGCTCACATGATAACAAAGGGAAATTTAATGGTGCACCCTGATAGCGCTCCAATGCATTGGGTAATGATGTAACCACTAGAGATTACAATTTTCATGATATCTTGGTGAATAACCTTGGTAATTTTCAAATAACACCTTGGGGATGGACCTTGGTGATATGTTCATGATTTTATATGTTAAATGATGTATCCACATCTTAAATTTATGAAAAATGTTATTTTTATTATGATATATCTCATGATTTATTTCTCATGCCTTAGAGTTCTTCTCATGACCTTATTGATGTATCTCAAGTTCACATGTAAAATGTTTCTCTTGTTTCCCTTACTGGGCCTTATGCTCACCCTTTCTTTTGATGTATGTCCCCAGGTTATGAGATGCAGTAATGAAACTAGGATGAACATGAGGATAATCCTTTCAAGTGTTTAAGAATAATGTTTTATGTTTTCATGTTTTTATGTTCTTGGTTTCCAAGACACTAAACCTTAATGATCCTCAGTTTTGTGTGATGTAATGAATGTTTATGTGATAAAAAGGCGGGATGCTAAAGTTGGTATCAAAGGATGGTTTTGTTATTTGTGAAAATTAGGATATGAAAACTCTAGGAAGAACCCTATAGAAAAGTTTAAATATAGGAAATCTTCCTGGTATTTTGGTGAGTATCGAGTAAGGGGTTTCCAAGAAAATACATCCCTGTCTGGATACGAGAAGGTAGAGGTGGCTCTGGCACAGATGTATATAGGGGTAAAACCCGAAAACACTACTTTGTGCTAGACTCGAATGGGAACTGGTACACGACAACGGGCCTTGCAGCACTCTTGGTTACGACACTCTCGGGGGATATTCTTTGGTAAATTCATAAGCTTATTAAGAACCATTATTAAAGGAACAAAGATAAAATAAAATAAAGATTCACATAAGAATATATGATCATGTATAACCGAGATTGGAACCTAGGGGATTGCAAGTTAGGATATACATTCATTCTACAAGTTTATCTTTTTTATGCTTAAAGTTTCCTTTTCATGATTATTGGCGAAGTATTTAAGCCCCTAATTATACATTATCTTCTTAGTTAATGGTGGGAAATGGAAGAACATGTCCCAACAACCAATGTGATAGAAAATGCGATGATTTCCGTAATAATATGACAGATATGATTAGGGGATTAAAAGATGATTATTATTTTGGAAGACGTTCACTATTTTGGGGACCCTATATGATCGAGGTAAATAGATTACTATGGTATTCTCATTGAGGAGTAAGGTTGACTTATATTGTTGAAGAATCGATGAATTTAAGGTGGACTTATAGTAATTTAGGTTACTTATGGGAATGATTAACCTATCTTGGGTAAAATATGTTTATGTTAGGTACTTTTGTTATAAGATGTTAGGTGTGGTTGATGTTGTTTGGAGATGAACAATGAAGTTTATTTTGGAAGAATATGTTATCAAATCCCTCTTGTATTTGGGTTTCAGTCTTAGTTTGGTTTATTTTGAGGAATTTTAAGGACCGTTATTTACAGAATGGATTATGATGAAATATGTGTAGTACCATGGAATTTTGAAGATTTAAAATTAGTTTCCATTCCTATGGGATTATTTCTTTTTGAAGAGTTGTTTACCTTACACTTTCTGTTTTTGGGATAATGTTTAAAGATATAAGAAATAGATGGTTAATCATTTGTGGATTATGTGATTATCTAGAATATGATTCTTGTGTTTTCATGAGACCAAGTGTTTTTGAATGCTCATCGTTTGGGGAAAAGATTATGTTTGGGTAGAAACTTATTAAAGGATGAAACTCTACATGAAGTTAGGTATATTTTCTTATGTTTTTGTTCTATGAAGTAAATGAATTCCTCAAAATTATGAAACGAAATGTAAAACAAAAATGTTGTTGGTTTACATTTCCTACTAGGTAATCAAAGACCGTTTACACACATCATAAGTTTGGGATTTTATTATGGTTAAATTTCTCTTAATCATGTTCTCTATCACTCTCCCTTAGAACTTGACCCTTTTTTTCTTCCATGTCTATGTTTTCCTACATGGAATCCTAGTGTGGGATAACTCGGGTGACCTTCGTACTTCCCTTTCTTTCTTTTAATGTAATAGTTTTACTGACTCCTTTTCTGATGTGGGACTTTCAATGAAATTTCAAATCCTAATTTTAAAAATTGTGAGGACGCAATTTCTTAAGGGGGGAAGATTGTAACGACCCGAAATTTTGAATAAATCTTGTTTCCTAATTTTATGTGTTATTTTATTTTATTTTTATACTCAACAAAATGATTCATTTGATAACATGAGTATAATTAAAATGATACCATTGGTTTTTGACTGTTATATGACCATTGGTCAATATGACCGCTGGAAACTAAACGTTTTGATTATTGTCTCTAAATACAAGTAATATTGGTTAATTAATATAGAAAGAAGATTTGATGGCCTCACCCAGTAGTCTTGGACTGATCGAAGCCCATCTAACAGAACTTGGGAAGGAGGTAGCACCACTGGGCTTTGCTCTGGACCAAACCCAAGCTGAACTTCATCGTGTGAAGCTAGAACGGGATCGCCTTTGCGAGAATTTCAAACTGATAGAAATTACTACTCGTGCGATGTTGGCCGAGCATCCCTCAGATTCTCTAACCTTAGCACACCTTACACTTAGATCTTATGCTGGTGTGATAAGGGGCTATGTAAGGAGACCGTAACTTCCTTGTGTAATCCTTTGTTTTAAATAAAAATCAGGATTTCTTCTTATGATGAAGTTTATGATTTTTCAAATGACCGGATAAATATAGTATGAATATTTTTGATGAATTTTAGAGAAAGGATATTTTAAAAATGTTTATGTAAACCGTAAATAAATAAAAATGTGTAATGATTTTCAAAAAATGGTCTTCTACAATTATGTTCATTACAAAATATCAAGTCTAATAAGATCAACTTGATTTTTGATGAATAGTAAATTATGAATAGTGATTTTACGCTTAGGATTAGTAATGTGACCAAATGGATTTGTAATTTCACTCAACGAATGTTTTAATATAATTTAGACTCCTAAATTAAGTAATGAGATTCAATAAAATGGGTAAATAACAGTTTCATAAATTATTATTCAAGTATTAGTTTTTTAAGGGTGAATAGTGTTTTTTAATTAAAAATTAAATTAAAAATATTTAGAAAATTATTTTTATAAAATGGATTTCATTTTTGAACACAGAGCATCGATATTATGTTAAGGTAATTTTTGGGGATTTTTCTGAAAAAAATGAATTTTCGGTGAATAGTGTGTTTATTTAAAAAATGAATTAAAAATATTTAGAAAAATATTTTTATAAAATAGAGTTCATTTTTGAAATTAGAACATTGATATTTGGTTAATGTGAAATTTTGGGATTTTTCTGAGAAAGTTGAATTTTCAGTGAATAGTAAAAATACAGTTTTAGGGTTTCAGTATGTTTAATGACATCATAAATGTATCATGATGATGTCATGAGATATTTTAAGGGATGGTCGACTAAAGAGGATGAATTATTTTTTGGGGGTCCCCATGTGGCCTAACTCTATGGGAAGTACCATGGGAGGGCCCATGCTTTTGAGAAAACCACTTTTGAGGTGTCCCTTGGCCATTAATCCCTTGTCCCCTCACTTTCTCTATAAATACCAAGCCATCCTCTCATCTTTTCGACTCCAAAACCATCCTCAACGAATTTCGGGTCTCCTTACCTCCCAAGGA
The DNA here is from genome assembly GCA_963277665.1 of Viscum album. Taxonomy (NCBI): domain Eukaryota; kingdom Viridiplantae; phylum Streptophyta; class Magnoliopsida; order Santalales; family Viscaceae; genus Viscum; species Viscum album. Next base: position 1,126,485,735 of record OY728128.1, on the reverse strand, counting down.
GTCCTCCCAAGGTGCCCCCAAGCCCTCAAGGTCCCAACCATTGAGTTTTAAGAGTTACGTTTTAAGGTAAGGGATCTGATCTCTCTCTTTCATTTCAAGAAATCTCTTTTATGTAATTTATTTTATGCTCCATGTTCTTATGTTAAAGGGCGTTCTTTTATACTCCTCTTAATTCCCTTTTCATGTTCACATAATGAGAGATCCCCTCTTACTATCATTATTTCGTTTTATGAAGTTTTAAGTGGCGTCGTTACGCTGTGGAAATTTTTGTAACAGATTGTTTTTCCCTTCTCATTTTTCAAGATATATTTTCATGTAAAGTATTTCAAGTTCCTTTTTGTTATGTTGGGGTATGATATCTAAATTTATCATACTGATATTTTATGATCATATGTTGAGAGACCCCATTTTATCTCTTCAATTCAGTATTTTTAAGTTTTAAGTGGTGCCATTAGGCTGCCGAATTTTTAAGTGGTTCTTCACCGTTCTCGTTTTGAAGTTCTACTTTCATGTCAATTATTTAAAGTTTCTTTTTGTTATGTTGGGTTATGATCTCTATATCTATAATACTGATCTTTTATGACCATATGATTAGAGACCCCATTTTATCTCTTCAATTCAGTATTTTGAAGTTTAAGTGGCGTCGTTAGGCTGCTAAATTTTTAAGTGGTCCTTGCACCTTTCTCCCTTTTCAAAGTTATAATTCCATGTCAAGTCTTGAAATTTACTTTTTATTATGTTGGGGTATGATATCTATATCTATCATATTGATCTTTTATGTTCATATTATGAGAGACCCTATTTGATCTCATCATTTCATTTTTTGTTGAAGTGTATGTAACACTGTTAGGCTGCCGAATTTTCATAAGATAAATCTTATTTTTGTCTTCCTTCCATGTTTTTAATTTCAAATGGTATGTCCTTGAAATTTCATTACCATGTTCATGTATGATTTTTATTCTGTCCCTCTAATGTTTTATGGGTTATTTATGAATGTCTGACCCATGTCCCCTCTCTTTTCAATGTTTTTTAAAACCCCGAAACATAGTCGTTATGCTGCAGAATTTTCATCTCAAAATGCCCCTATCTTTTCCCAAAATTATTTTATGTTATAAAGTGAAGACTCAAAGATATTATTTCTATTGGGGTATTCACATATATAACAAAATGTTCTATTTTAAATTCTGGGATTTACATACATGAAACCGACTCTCCCCTTCCGTGGGTTTAAAGTGACGTAAAGATCATGTCTTTAAAGCAATTTTTAAACCGTTATGATTATGAAATGAAACACATTTATTTTATTCTATATGGGTTATTTATGAAATGTTTGATGATGATATATGTGGCTCACATTATAACAAAGTCAAATTTAAGGGTGCACCCTGATAGCGCTCCAATGCATTGGGTAATGATGTAACCACTAGAGATTACAATTTTCACGATATCTTGGTGAATAACCTTGGTAATTTTCAAATGACACCTTGGGGATGGACCTTGGTGATATGTTCATGATTGTATTTGTTAAATGATGTAGCCACATCTTAATGTTATGAAAAATTTTATTTTTTTTATGATATATCTCATGATTTATTTCTCATGCCTTAGAGTTCTTTTCATGACCTTATTGAAGTATCTCAAGTTCACATGTAAAATGTTTCTCTTGTTTCCCTTACTAGGCCATCTTCTCACCCTTTCTTTTGATGTATGTCCCCAGGTTATGAGATTCAGTAATGAAACTAGGATGAACATGAGGATAATCCTTTCAAGTGTTTAAGAAGAATGTTTTATGTTTTCATGTTTTTATGTTCTTGGTTTCTAAGACACTAAACCTTAAAGATCCTCAGTTTTGTGTAATGTAATGAAAGTTTATGTGATAAAAAGGAGGGATTCTATACTTCTTATACCCATTTATCATTCCATAGTGGAAAAGAGATTATGTAACCATAGATATTATGACTAGAATACTAATATAACCTTAAGGTAGTGATATAGTATGGGTGATCACTGACAAGAAAACTAAGGTCTCCAACTTACAACCCATTAGATAGACGTTTTTAGTGGATGATCATCAGAGTATTTATGTTTGATATATTATATTCCTTAATGTATTCCAATAATATTATATTATATATTGATACTCATTTTAAATATTGTTTCATGAAATGGTTTTATAGGGTTTTAGGTTCACTTGTACATTTGAGTATTGTATGTCACCCTCACACAAAGGTCGTTCTGTGTGTTCAATTCTTGTTTTAGAGGACATGATTAGATAATGTGTCATAGATTCTATACGTTCATAATAAATTCACATTCCTATTTTAAAAATCTCTTAAAATAAAATATTTCATGTGAAAATACAGATGGATCCTTATGATTCATTATATGGTAATTCATTCCAATCATCGATGTGGTTGTTATAGGTAGGATGGGATGCACTTCTTGGACCATGTCTTATTCATGAGACATTAGATTAGGTAAAATTTATCATAAATACCATAGAATTAGTTCAATATAAAAACAAGTGTTATGTCAATCATCATTGAAAACCTCTAGAGTTCAACATTGGAGATTTTGTGTTCTTACATGTTTCTATGAAGCTGGGACATCAATGAATTTTGAGAAAAGGGAAGATGGAAAATTGATTTGTTATAATTTTTTAGATTTTAGGGAAAGTTAAAAAATAACCTATCAGTTTTAGTTACTGTAAAGGTACCATGCCATGCATGGAATCGTTGATGTATCCCAGCTTTTTTGATATCATTCTAACCCATCTCACACACTTTATTCTAATGAAATTGTACTGGAATATGATACTTCTTCTGAGGAGTATCATATGCATATAATTGACTAGAGTATAAAGGTTATGTGAAGGAGGTTAGTTCATTTAGTTTGGGTGCTATGAAAAAATGGATCCATATCGGATGAAACCATGTATAAGGATTATAATGTATGTGTTAAGTGTTTGGATTTATTCTTTGATGATGCTTTACCAATATAATAAAAGAATATCAATGTAACGCCCCAACCCCAGTTACCCAGAGTCGGTGCATTATTACATAACATTGGCATGATCACCAAAGATAATGTCTCGAAAGACTGATTAGTTTAGTATCCTTGGAATAACTAGATACATTCATAATGTTTACAATACATCACAAAATGAAAACTACAACAACATAATCTCCATAGTCCACACACATATCCCCTCATACTATCCATACAAGTAATTCATAAAATACTTCTTCACATCATTGGAAAAATAAAACATAGAAAGGGGTGAGCTCAAATGCCCAGTAATGATAACAATATAACAGAAAGCTTCATAAATAAGAATAAACATTTAAGGCAATGTATAACTAAAACAAAAGCATTTTAAACTTGAACTTTATCATAATATGGTAGAAATAAAATGAAATAATTCCATTTATGTATTCACATGGATATTCTACTAGTCGAATAATCACATGAAATATCAATAACCCCTTTCATAATGATGGAATGCATAATGCCAGACTATCATAGCCACATAGTCAAGGCCTCGTGCCAAGACTACAAATAAGATTTTGTCATGGCCTTGTTCCAAGACACTAGTTTGTCTCATGAGACCAACCGATGCATTGAGAAGCTATAGCAGGCTCCACCCATCACATATTAAGTCCAATGCGTTCATCATATGTACAGTTTTGAACATAATATAAACATTCGTATTAAAAATAGCATTGGAAATGTCAATACTTTCCCCATAACCCATGAATGGTATGAAAATAACACATCCACAGTCAAACAAATCACAAAACCTTCAATAAAATATGGAAGTTTTGTATTATAATAAATCCACACCAAATAAGATTAAAATCCATCAATTTATGTTGACATATATGGAATCAAAACTATTTGAGGGAAATATCTCTTTTTTTGAAATCATTCAAAAGTCATACATTTATAAAGGAATTAATTTAAAAGATATTTTTTAATCAAAGTGTCCCATACCAATTTGAATCGTTTAGAAATAAATATCATTTCAAAACATTCATGTCCATATAAATAAATCCTTAAAACTATTTTGAAAACATGGACATTAATTAAAAATATTTAGAAAGATAAATTTTTAAATATTTAAAATTCTGATCCTGATAAAGAGTACCTTTCACAAATTCTTAAATTATTCATTTTGAAATCATTTAAAAGTAACATAATTATAAAATAAAACAATTAATCTCAAAATATTATTATAAGAATATAAGGGAAGCTTAGAAAATTTAATAATGGCAGAAAATAGCCACACCCACCATATAAGTTAAAAAAAGACATTCTTACCTTAATTTTTTCGAAAAATACAAAAAGGACTTTGTTTGGAAAAATATAGAAAGATTCCTTTATAAAATTCATATAAAAACTCAACAAGGGTATAAATAACATTAACCCATAGTCTGTAAAATAGTAATAATGATTTGAAATACATTTTTATGAAACATGATTGTGGATGATAAAGAGGTCCCAGTAGACAATTATGTATAAACAAACTCGGATAATGATAAGATTGTGAAATAAACCCTTACCATGTACTTTTCCATGGTTGAGGGTAGATTAACCTCCTGTATAATGGTGAAATAATTTTTATTAAATTACACAAGAATCATATACATTATTATGATATCATATATGATCTTTTAACAATTCTTTGTTATTAATATCTTAATATTATCGTCATTTTGGGTGTAAACTTACTCATTTTATTTTATATGTTTTGCTACCTAAGCCATGTTTGTTATAGATAGGTTTTATATTATTCATATCCAGAATGATATCAAGTCCTTAAACATTATTTTTAACCATCAAATGAAAATTATTCTTGAATGGATACGATGGAGAATGAATCCCATCGTGTTCATGGAGACGGTAGTCCGTACGTACGCACGAGCGACAATATCATTATTTTGATATTAAAGTAATATATAATTGGATGGTATATAATATATAAAGAATCATTATAATTTTTTATTTTTTATTTTCTTCAATTACACATCATTATCATACCCATACAAATAATAATGTTTTGAATAACAATTACACCATGGCGTGGAGATGGTAAGTCGTATGTACGCATATATAGTGACATGTCATTAAAAGGATGGGTAGAATACTAAATATGGTTGTACCATATTTATAATAACATCACAGTATATAGAAGATACTGGATATATTATTTTAGAATGGAAATAACAAAGAAAGAAGAAGTTGAAGAAGAAAGAAACTTGAAAGAGGGTGGTGAAAACATTACCTCTTCTTCAGGTTCGTCCTTTTTATTTGATCAAAAGGGCTCCTTAGGTTGGCTTTCTGATCAAACTAAGGCCTCTAGGTTTGATTGAGGGATGTTGGGAGGATATTTGATTAGGGGTTGGCCTATAAAAAGGCTTTTAATGTATGAAGAATTGGTTTGAAGTGGTGTCCTTTTATAAGGGGTTCTCTTTTTGAAAAACTTAAAGAATTAATTTATAATAAATTCATATTCTGTTTCTAGTGGCTCTAATGTAGATTATTCATAGTCTAAGGTCTGGATGGGTGGAAATCCTTTCAACCAACATATTTTAGATAGGGTTGGGTCATTATATTAACCTTATCTTTTAGTTTTAACTCTTAGTTAATTAGTTTGACATTTACCATGTCACATTGTATTTTTATATTATATAGTTAGTAAACATACTATATACATCCAAGAAACCCCCAAGTGGTACATTAATGATACACCAATAATTATATAAGTCTTTTCTGCGATCATTAGTTTTTTAGGAATTTAATATCAATTAATAATATAATATTTGTTTTAAAAACTCTTTTATGTCAATTTTGACACTATTTGGTATTTTGTTTTTTTCTAAATTTATAAAAGCATTATTATTTCGAACCAAATTCATTTAATCTACCCTAACATATCATAGTAACCTATAAAATTCGTGGAATTCCTTAAAAGTCTCAAAATATATTTATACTGATATTTATAATATCAATTATTTTAATATTTCACTAATAAGGTAATTATTGCATCATCATTGTATCATAAAAATATTAAATTATTTAATGTAGAAAAATTATAAATAAAATAACATTGTTTAGGAAATATTTTTATCTTTATAAGGAATATTTATAATCGAATCTATCTTATGTATAATCCTATATTAAAAATGTTTCATTTATTAAACTTTTATTTTAACACTTTTAACTTTTCATTGAATTAAATAATAATAAATATCCAAATCTATTCCATGTGGACCTAAATGATAATATTTTATTCCTAAGGTTGTTTTTGGTCGAGATAAAGATGTCCCATAAAATTAGGATATGTGTTAGTGTAACACCCGAGATTTTTATGAGTAATATTTTGTTCAAAGGAATCTTTCACTACACACTTGCTTGGCTTACTTTACACGCAATCGCGACCTTCCTCGATAGCTTGCATCGTACGCAATACCTAGTTTCACTAAACAAAGATATGCTATTAAAATATTATTAAAACTAGCCGTTATGAATAGTAATAACCACTTTTTTGAAATTTTATAAATTTTATTTTTCAAAATGGACTTCATATTTGGATTCGGAATACCGAAATTAGCCTAGGGTAAAATTTTGATATTTTTCTGAAAACTTTCAATTTTTGATGAATAGTGAAACCACTAAGTGGTAGGTTAAAAACTGAATTTTGCATAAAACATAATTTTACCGCTTCTGTGAATGGAATTTCGAAAATCCGACAGACACGGTTGATATCAGTATGTAAAATGTGGTTCAATGAGATAAAAATAATTTTTTGGTGAATAGTAACTTTTTACTTTTTTTTACCGCGGTTAATAGTAAATAGGGTAACTAAGGGTAAATATGATATTACTATTACCCTAACACGTGTCCTAATTCTATTGGATAAGTGTAATTCGACCAAAAACAACCTTATGAATAAAATATGACCATTTAGGCCAACTTGAGTTAGATTAGGACATTTATTATTAATTTATTTAAAGAAGGGTTAAAATAGTTAAAATCAAAGTTTAATAAGTAAATCAATTTTAATTTGGGGTTATACATAAGATAAATTCGACAATAAATATTCATTAGAAATCTAAAAAGATTTCCTACATAATGATATTTTATTTATAATTTTTAGACATTAAAAAAATTAATTTATTTATGACACAATGATGATGCAGTAATTATCTTATTAATGAAATATTGACATAATTGATGTTATAAATACCCAAATAGATCTAATTTGAGACTTTTTATGAATTCCACTAATTTTCTTGGTTACTATGATATATTAGTGTTGATTTAATCAAATTTTTTCGAACATATAATTCTGTTATGACTTTCACAAAAATCATATATCAAATAGTGTCAAAATTGACACAAAATAGTTTTTAAATCAAATATTATATTATTAATTGTTATTTTATTCCTAAAAATCTAAGGTTCGGCCAAATGACTTAGATAAGGATATATATATTAATAATAAACAATTTGGGGTTCTTTTGGCATGTTATAGTAAGTGTATTAACCATATAGTGTAAGAAATCAAAAAGACACGGTAAAAGTTAAATTATTTAACTTAAAGTTAAATCTAATTGATAAGGTTAAAATAATAACCTAAACTTGTCTAAATCCTATTGGTTGATACGATTTCGACCCATCCCCACATTAGCTTCTAAATAAGACCCATTGGAACCATTATAAACCGATTTTGACTTTAATATAAAATAATATTTTGAGATATTCCTAAGGTGCCCCTCTCCTCCCTGATAAAAGGGCACCTCCTCCCACTCCTCCTCACACCAATTTGAGCACTCAAGCTCGGCAAACCCCTGACACATTATCCTCTCCACTTACCTAGAATAATCCTAGAGGTCCTGGTCTTCTTCAAAGACCAATCTTAGTTCCCTAAGTGGAGGATTCAAAGAGGCGTTTCAAAGAAGAGGTAATATCCATTACCGATCATTTCAATTTCTTTCTTCGTCAACTTCTTCTTATTTAGTTGTTTCGTGAAAAAGTAATAACATCAGTATTACTTACATACTGATATGTTATTATAAATATGAAACAACCCTAATTCACCTTCTATCCATCCTATGGAAAAATGAAATCACCGCACGTGTGTACGTACGGAATACCGTCTCCACGCCGTGGTGTAATCGATTTTCCACCACCACCTTAATAGGATGGGTATAATGGTGTAATGAGTAACTATAAATGATTATTATAAATTGATATTGATACTGAAATATTCTACATACACTTCAACACAATTCCACGACCATGGGAACGATATCATCGCTCGTGCGTACGTACGGACTATCGTCTCCACGACGCGATGAGATTCATTCTCAATAATTAACCATTAATGAATGATTATAAAGTATATATAATAATTACTAATGAATTATATTACATAATAATGATACTGGACTTATGTAAATTTATATGTATGTCATCTACTTAATTCCATTCACTTCAATAAGGAAACGAAAACAGCGTCCATGCGTACGTACGGACTACCGTCTCCATGAACGATGTATTTCATTCAATTTATCAATATATTATATATATATATATATATTCTGAATATATATTATATATAAATCATGTTTTACATTCTGGATATAAGTAATCATGATCCAAGTAATCATATTAATAATTACAAGTTAAAAACACGAACGACAAATGAGACGATTTTACCCAAAACGCTACTTTAACATGGAATTTACAAAAGAACGGGTAATATAAAGTCATAAGTGAACCATATATGATATAATAACATTGAATATGATTCTGTAATAAGTCAATGACATTATTTAAATCATTATACAGAAGGTTCGGATACTTACGAAGCAAATCGGACCTAAGGTAAGGGAAAATATCACAATCTCACTTTTATCCAAGATTGTTTTTACTTTGGTAATTACTATGGTGTATTTTATCATCCACATCCATGTTCCCTCAATATGTAATATTATTTCCATCCTTCTACAATAGTTTACATCCAATTTTACCCTTCGGTGTGTTTTTAGTATAAGATATGAAAGAAATATTTTGCGTTTTTCATACGAGGTACTTTTTGACTTTTCCGACAAAAGTACGAAGAATGTTTTTTTAACTTATACGAAATGAATGGATTTTTAAAACATTATTTCCAAGAAGCTTCCTTTACAGGTTTTCAAGTTTATTTTTAATCAACTTCTTTTAGTTTAAATTTGTATGACATGTTAAGAAAGGAAAAAAAATGTTTTTGAAGAAGAAAGGATATTTTCCTCAAGAATGGAGTTCAAGTGTTTTATCAAAATTATTTTACATCTAATATAATAAAGGGATCTGATTTTATCCCTATTATTACATTGATTTAATTATGTTTTGATGGAATTATTTTTATTAAGTCATTGACCTTATATGATTTGTTTTATGATGTCATGATGTTTCAAGAATCCCATTTTTGTTACATGTGTTATGCGATGATGTATGATTTATGATTATGTGGCACACATAAGAAAGGATTCATTATAAGATGGGTGGGACCTATATCTCCCTCCAATGCATTGGGTAAAGATTTTATATCTCATGAGATAGACATGGCTGGAATGGTAGGTTATACTGGTTCAGTGAAACAGGACTGAAACGGGGGTGACTCGGTTCAGAAAGGGACTTTTTCCACTAAGATAGTCTTGGTAATGAGTCTTGACTAACAAGAAATGATTCTCTATGATTATTTGTCTATGCCACAAAGTTTCATGTTTTATGTTATGATTATTGTGATTACATTTCACTGCCATGATTTATCCCATGTTATGAAATTATGATCTCTTTTGCAGGTTAAGATTTCCAAAAGTTATGTGCTTGTGTATACGATGAGATTGATATTTCTTTTTGTTTACCCTTACTGAGAATTTGAGCTCACCCTTTTATGTTTTCTTTTCCCCAGAATATAAAGAATGGTTTTAGGTAAAAAAAGGAAGATCTTTATGGGAGATGTTGATGATCTTTCACCACGATTAGAAGATTATATTCCGAGTTTCCAAAGACACTAAACTATTACGGTCCTTGTGTGTGTGTTTTTGTAATGTACTAAGTATTCCTCAAAAGTAATGTAATGTACATGTATGTCAGGCTTAGGGTCTCTACAGTTGGTATCAGAGGAAAGGTATAGTCAACCTTTGAAAACTAGGATGTGAAAGACTTAGTAAGAACCCTAAGGATAAGTCTAAGCATAGAACACAATCTTAGTGTTTTAGAAATCGCCATGAATACCCTAGGAAAAGACCTTAAGTGTGAAATTTTCTCCTTGATTATGTGGTTTTCCTATTATAATTAGTGTTGCTCACACTATTCTTCGTGGTTTTAGTCAATGGCTGGAACCCGAAGGAACCGTGTTAATGCGAAATGCGATGGGCAATGCAATGATTGTCCCCCTGAGCAACCAAACGATATGGGAGCTGGAATGCAAAATCTTGTAGCCATGCTCACACAACTTTCTCAAGCTATGAATCATGCAGGACATCAAACGAGCAAAATAAGGAGCAACATTCTGTTGAATCCTTCATGAGGCAGCGTCCACCTTCTTTCAGCGGGTCTACGGATCCATTAGTTGCTGAACAATGGATTAATACTACTGAAAAGATATTTTCAGTTCTTCAATGTTCTAAACATGATAAAGTCATCCTAGCAGTGTATCGTTTGGAAGGAGATGCTGATCAATGGTGGAATCTTATTAAGAATACGAGGCAAAGGGATGAAATTGAGTCTATGGAATGGGATGAGTTCAAGAACTTATTTTTTAATAAGTACTTCCCTCGTATTCTCCGAACAAAGATGGAGAAAGAGTTTCTTGAACTGAAGAAAAGGGATGATGAATCTGTTGGTACCTATGAAGCAAATTTTACAAGACTTGCAAGGTACGCTTCTGGTATTATTATCCAACCTGAGAGTAAGATCGATCGATTCTTTAGTGGATTAAAACCAAGTCTTCGAAGGGCGTTAGCCATATGGGACTTCAATAGCTATGAGGAAATCGTTCGATGTGCTCTCAAAGTCGAGATGGAGATTGGAGTAACCCATCAGTCACATGGGTTTGATAAGAAGAGGAAGATGGAATTCAAAGGAAAATCTAAAGAGAACACTGAAAAGAAGATGAGGTTTCCCTTATGCTCAAAGTGTGGAAAGAAACATGGAGGGAGTTTTCTTAAAGGGACAAGTAAATGTTTCAAATGTGGAAAGGAAGGTCATCGGGCATTTGAATGCCGCAATAATGGGAAGAAGATGTCTAATGATGCAAACAAAGGAAGGGATACACAGAATGAACCTACTACACTTCAATGTTTCAAGTGCAAGGAGATGGGGAATTATGCCAATCAATTCCCAAATCCAAGGGTTGATGATGATGGTCGACGTCAACAAAATCTTAAGGCTAAAGACAAAGGAAAGTCATATGCAATTTCTATCACCGATGTGGAGTACGATAACTAAGTTGTGAAAGGTACACTTAACATCCACTCTAAATTGGAAAATGTTTTATTTGATTCTGGATCCACCAACTCATTTATTTCTAAAGAATTTTCTAAGTGTATCACCGTATTACCTCAACAATTAGATGTTGAGTTAGCTGTGACAACACCTAATGGCACAACAGTCGCATCAAAAGTTTATAATTCTTCTCCGATCGAAGTTTGTGGGAAAGTGCTTCCTGCAAATCTTGTGATCCTCCCTTTAGTGGAATTTGATGTGATTCTTGGCATGGATTGGCTTTCTCTACATGGAGCTCATATCAACTTCCAAAGAAGTGAAGTCACATTTCATATTCCAGATCAATCTACGATCGTCTATCGATGTAAGGATGAATATAACCTTCCAGTGGAAATTCCTTCCATCTTATGGGTCTTGATTCCACTAAATGAAGGTTATTTATCTCAAATGGTTGGTGAGAAACTTACGATTAAGAATATTCCCATCGTACGAGAGTTTGATGATGTCTTTCCGTAGGAATTACCAGGTCTTCCACCAAATCGCGAAGTTGATTTTTCAATAGAACTCATAGCAGGTGCTTTCCTATTTCAAAGACACCTTATAGAATGGCCCCAATTGAGTTGCAGGAATTGAAGAAGCAACTCCAAGAGAATCTTGATAAGGGATTCATATGCCCTAGTGCGTCACCTTGGGGAGCACCTGTTCTATTTGTTAAGAAGAAAGATGGATCAATGAGACTCTGCATTGATTATCGATAACTTAACAAGATCACTTTCAAGAACTAATATCCTCTCCCACGCATTGATGACTTATTTGACCAACAACGCGGAGCTCAATACTTTTCCAAGATTGATTTTCGTTCAGGGTATCATCAATTAAGGGTCAAAAGGGAGGATATACCAAAGACGGCTTTCTGTACAAGGTATGGACACTATGAATTTATAGTGATGCCATTTGGTCTTACTAATGCCCCTGCTATCTTCATGGATCTAATGAATAGAGTCTTTAGAGACTATCTTGATGAATTTGTGGTAGTCTTTATAGATGATATTATTGTCTATTCAAAGAGAAAGGAAGAGCATGAAGATCACTTGAGAATTATATTGAAGACCCTGAGAAAGGAGATGCTTTATGCCAAATTTACCAAGTGTGAATTTTGGCTTCAAAAAGTTGCATTTTTGGGTCACATAATCTCAAAAGAGGGGATATCTGTGGATCCAGCAAAAACAGAGGTTATCGAAAGATGGTCAAGACCAACAACAGTAACTGAGATCCAAAGTTTTCTTGGTTTGGCTGGATATTATCGACGTTTTGTAAAAGATTTTTCACGATTATCTAATCCACTCACCAAGTTGACTCGGAAAGGAGTTAAGTTTGTCTGGACGGAAGAATGTGAAGATAATTTCAAGGATTTGAAAAGAAGGTTATCCAGTGCACCTGTACTCACACTGCCTTGTAGTGGAGAAAGGTTTGTGATCTATAGTGATGCATCCAAGAAGGGATTAGGGTGTGTTCTTATGAAAAATGATATGGTGATAGCTTATGCCTCACGACAGTTGAAAATCCATGAGAAAAATTACCCAAGACATGATTTGGAGTTGGCTGCGGTAATCTTTGCATTAAAGATTTGGAGGCATTACCTTTATGGTGAATGGTGTGATATTTATACTGATCATAAAAGTGTAAAGTATATTTTCACACAAAAGGAGTTGAATATGCGTCAAAGAAGATGGTTGGAGCTGATTAAGGATTATGACTGCTCAATCAATTACCACCCTGGGAAAGCAAACAAGGTGACAGATGCATTAAGTCAACAAGAACATGCTAGTTTATCCATGATGAGGATCACAAATATCCAATATTTATGGATTTACAAATGATGGATCTTGGAATTATAATGGAAGGGGAAAAATCTTATCTTTATCAAATGAATGTTCAACCATCTATACATGTGAAGATTAAAGAGTCACAGAAAGAAGATGTCGAGTTACAAAAGAAGGTGAGAAATGTTCCTGAATTCAACCTTGATTGTGATGGGATAATAATGTTCAGGAATCGGGTTTGTGTTCCTCCCATCCCCGAATTAAAGAAGGAGCGGCTGGATGAGGCTCATAGTTCTTCATTCTCTATTCATCCAGGAAGCACGAAGATGTATAGGGACCTGAAAGAGTACTTCTGGTGGGTTGGCATGAAAAGAGATGTTGCTGAATATGTCTCTCAATGCTTGGTTTGTCAACAAGTTAAAGCTGAGAGACAGAAGTCTAAGGGGATGTTACAACCATTACCCATACCCGAATGGAAATGGGAAAACATCACTATAGACTTTGTCACAAGACTTCCAAAAACATCCAAAGGCAATAATGTTATCTGGGTCATAGTTGATCGTCTTACAAAGTCTGCACACTTCATTCTATTAGAGAGGATTTCTCTCTAGATCAGATTGCCAGGATATATGTAAAGGAAGTGGTAAGATTTCATGGAGTACCACTTTCTATTATATCTGATCGGGATCCGAGATTTACCTCGAAGTTCTGGCGAAGTCTTCAGCATACTCTGGATACAGAGTTGAGTTTCAGCACTGCTTATCATCCCCAGACAGATGGTCAGTCTGAGAGAACAATTCAAACCCTAGAAGATATGTTGAGAGCTTGCTCTATGGATTTCAAAGGAGGTTGGGATCAACACCTACCTTTGGTGGAATTTTCTTATAATAATAGCTTTCACTCCAGTATTCAGATGGCTCCTTATGAAGCTCTCCATGGAAAGAAATACAGGACTCCAACTTGCTGGGATGAAGTTGGGGAAAGAATGCTATTAGGACCTGATCTCGTTGATGAAATGGCAGAAAAGGTCAGATCTATTCAACAACACATAAGAGCAGCTCAGAGTCGACAGAAAAGTTATGCCGACAACTAAAGAAAAGACCTAGAGTTTGAAGTGGGTGATAAAGTGTTCTTAAGAATATCTCCCTGGAAGAGGGTTATGAGATTTGGAATGAAGGGGAAGTTGAGCCCTAGATATATCGGTCCTTTCGAAATACTGGATCATGTTGGAAAGGTAGCTTACCGATTGGCGCTTCCACCGAATCTCTCTCAAGTTCACGATGTGTTCCATGTATCTCTCCTGAGAAAGTACATACCTGATCCTTCACATGTACTCAACTCAGAAGTTGTACCGCTGGAGCAAGATCTTTCTTATGAAGAACAGCCGATAGACATTCTGGATCGTAGCGAAAAAGTCCTACAAAACAAGACCACTCGATTGGTGAATGTTTTATGGAGGAACCACCAATTAGAAGAAGCTACATGGGAGCTTGAGGATATGATGAGGGAGAAGTATCCTCATCTGTTTGATACAAAGTGACGAATTTCGAGGGCGAAATTCTTTTTAAGGGGGGTAGAATGTAACACCTGAGATTTTTATGAGTAATATTTTGTTCAAAGGAATCTTTCACTACACACTTTCTTGGCTTAATTTACACGCAATCGCGACCTTCCTCGATAGCATGCGTCGTACGCAATACCGAGTTTCACTAAACAATGATATGCTTTTAAAATATTATTAAAACTAGCCGTTATGAATAGTAATAACCACTTTTTGAAATTTTATAAATTTTATTTTTCAAAATGGACTTCATTTTTGGATTCAGAATACCGAAATTATCCTAGGGTAAAATTTTGGTATTTTTCTGAAAACTTTCAATTTTTGATGAATAGTAAAACCACTAAGTGGTAGGTTAAAAACTGAATTTTGCATAAAACATAATTTTACCGCTTCTGTGAATGTAATTTCGAAAATCCAACAGACACGGTTGTTATCAGTATGTAAAATGTGGTTCAATGAGATAGAAATAATTTTTTGGTGAATAGTAACTTTTTACTTTTTTTACCGCGGTTAATAGTAAATAGGGTAACTAAGGGTAAATATGATATTACTATTACCCTAACACATGTCCTAATTCTATTGGATAAGTTTAATTCGACCAAAAACAACCTTATGAATAAAATATGACCATTTAGGCCCACTTGAGTTAGATTAGGACATTTATTATTAATTTATTTAAAGAAGGGTTAAAATAGTTAAAATCAAAGTTTAATAAGTAAATCATTTTTAATATGGGGTTATACAAAAGATAGATTCGACAATAATTATTCATTAGAAAGCTAAAATGATTTCCTACATAATGATATTTTATTTATAATTTTTAGACTTTAAATTAATTAATTTATTTATGATACAATGATGATGCAATAATTATCTTATTAATGAAATATTGACATAATTGATGTTATAAATACCCAAATAGATCTAATTTGAGACTTTTTATGAATTACACTAATTTTCTTGGTTACTATGATATATTAGTGTTGATTTAATCAAATTGTTTCTAACATATAATTCTGTTATGACTTTCACAAAAATCATATATCAAATAGTGTCAAAATTGACACAAAATAGTTTTTAAATCAAATATTATATTATTAATTGTAATTTTATTCCTAAAAATCTAAGGTTCGGCCAAATGACTTAGATAAGGATATATATATTAATAATAAACAATTTGGGGTTCTTTTGGCATGTTATAGTAAGTGTATTAACCATATAGTGTAAGAAATCAAAAAGACACGGTAAAAGTTAAATTATTTAACTTAAAGTTAAATCTAATTGATAAGGTTAAAATAATAACCTAAACTTGTCTAAATCCTATTGGTTGATACGATTTCGACCCATCCCCAAATTAGCTTCTAAATAAGACTGATTGGAACCATTATAACCCGATTTTGACTTTAATATAAAATAATATTTTGAGATATTCCTAAGGTGCCCCTCTCCTCCCTGATAAAAGGGCACCTCCTCCCCCTCCTCCTCACACCAATTTGAGCACTCAAGCTCGGCAAACCCCTGACACATTATCCTCTCCACTTGCCTAGAATAATCCTAGAGGTCCTGGTCTTCTTCAAAGACCAATCTTAGTTCCCTAAGTGGAGGATTCAAAGAGGTGTTTCAAAGAAGAGGTAATATCCATTACCGATCTGTTCAATTTCTTTCTTCTTCAACTTCTTCTTATTTAGTTGTTTCATGAAAAAGTAATAACATCAGTATTACTTACATACTGATATGTTATTATAAATATGAAACAACCCTAATTCACCTTCTATCCATCCTACGGAAAAATGAAATCACCGCGCGTGTGTACGTACGAAATATCGTCTCCACGCCGTGGTGTAATCTATTTTCCACCACCACCTTAATAGGATGGGTATAATGGTGTAATGAGTAACTATATATGATTATTATAAATTGATATTGATACTGAAATAGTCTACATACACTTTAACACAATTCCACGACCATGGGAACGATATCATCGCTCGTGCGTACGTACGGACTACCGTCTCCACGATGCGATGAGATTCATTCTCAATAATTAACCATTCATGAATGATTATAAAGTATATATAATAAGTACTAATGAATTATATTACATAATAATGATACTGGACTTATGTAAATTTATATGTATGTCATCTACTTAATTCCATTCACTTCAATAAGGAAACGAAAACAGTGTCCATGCGTACGTACGGACTACCGTCTCCATGAACGATGTATTTCATTCCATTTATCAATATATTATATATATATATATATTCTGAATATATATTATATATAAATCATGTTTTACATTCTGGATATAAGTAATCACAATCCAAGTAATCATATTAATAATTACAAGTTAAAAACACGAACGACAAATGAGACGATTTTACCCAAAACGCTACTTTAACATGGAATTTACAAAAGAACGGGTAATATAAAGTCATAAGTGAACCATATATGATATCATAACATTCAATATGATTCTTTAATAAGTCAATGAAATTATTTGAATCATTATACAGAAGGTTCGGATACTTACGAAGCAAATCGGACCTACGGTAAGGGAAAATATCACAATCTCACTTTTATCCGAGATTGTTTTAACTTTGGTAATTACTGTGGTGTATTTTATCATCCACATCCATGTTCCCTCAATATGTAATATTATTTCCATCCTTATACAATAGTTTACATCCACTTTTACCCTTCGGTGTGTTTTTAGTAAAAGATATGAAGGAAATATTTTGTCTTTTTTCATACGAGGTACTTTTTGACTTTTCCGACAAAAGTACAAAGAATGTTTTTTTAACTTATACGGCATGAATGGATTTTTAAAACATTATTTCCAAGAAGATTACTTTACAAGTTTTCAAGTTTATTTTTAATCAAATTCTTTTAGTTTAAATTTGTATGACATGTTAAGAGTGGAAAAAAATGTTTTTGAAGAAGAAAGGATATTTTCCTCAAGAATGGAGTTCAAGTGTTTTATCAAATTTATTTTACATCTAAGATAATAAAGAGTTCTGATTTTATCCCTATTATTACATTGATTTAATTATGTTTTGATGGAATTATTTTTATGAAGTCATTGACCTTATATGATTTGTTTTATGATGTCATGATGTTTCAAGAATCCCATTTTTGTTACATGTGTTATGCGATGATGTATGATTTATGATTATGTGGAACACATAAGAAAGGATTCATTATAAGATGGGTGGGACATATTTCTCCCTCCAATGAATTGGGTAAAGATTTTATATCGCATGAGATAGACATGGCTGGAATGGTAGGTTATACTCGTTCAGTGAAACAGGACTGAAACGAGGGTGACTCAGTTCAGAAAGGGACTTTGTCCACTAAGATAGTCTTGGCAATGAGTCTTCACTAACAAGAAATGATTCTCTATGATTATGTGTGTATGCCACAAAGTTTCATGTTTTAAGTTATGATTATTGTGATTACATTTCACTGCCATGATTTATCACATGTTATGAAATTATGATCTCTTTTGCAGGTTAAGATTTCCAAAAGTTATGTGCTTGTGTATACGATGAGATTGATATTTCTTTTTGTTTACCCTTAATGAGCATTTGAGCTCACCCTTTTATGTTTTCTTTTCCCCAGAATATAAAGAATGGTTTTAGGTAAAAAAAAGGAAGATCTTTATGGGAGATGTTGAAGATCTTTCACCACGATTAGAAGATTATATTCCAAGTTTCCAAAGACACTAAACTATTAAGGTCCTTGTGTGTGTGTTTTTGTAATGTACTAAGTATTCCTCAAAAGTAATGTAATGTACATGTACGTCAGGCTTAGGGTCTCTACAGTTAGGGTAATATTAATATCTGTTTTACCCTTAATTACCCTATTTACTTTTAACTGTGGTAAATAAAAGGAAAAAGTTACTATTCCCCAAAAATTATTTTTATCTTATTGAACCAAATTTTACTCCTTGATACAAACCATGTCTCTGTGATTTTTGAAATTCCACTCACAAAATAAGTAAAATTATGTTTTATGTGAATTTTAAAATTCTCCTAGGAGGTGGGTAAAAGACGGAAAAAGTTCAATAAATTTTTTATATATCTAAAATTATTATAAACTGACTCCAATAAATTTCATTGAAATTATATAGGTATTATGTATCTATTTTTACATAAATTATATTTGAATTATTAAAATAATTATTTAAATAAAAATTTTGTTTTAAACTATTATCAGTGTTTTTCACTATTCATCAAAAATTGTATATTTTCATAAAAATACAAAAAATCCACCCTAGGCTAATTTCGATATTCCAAATCCAAAAATGAAGTACTGTTTACAAAATTCAAAACATATAAATTTCATTTATTGATTTAAAATTAATTCCCGTTGTCAAAACCAAAAGCCGTATTTTTAAGAAATAATAACTATCAAAATATTGACACTTATTTTTGTCCAATTTCAAAGTGAAATTACTTACAATGACTAGCATTTGATTAAATGGTAAAAATATAATCTATTTTTATTTATAAACCATTAAAATCTATAATTTAACACTATAAATTATTTTGATTAAAAAAGTTGTTTTCGGTTAAAATATAGTATTTTTCACTATTCACCCAAATATGAAAGTTATCAGAAAAACACCAAATATTTATTGAAACTAAATTATTATGTCCTGATACTAAAGAATATGTTTATTTTTTTAAATTTAATATATAAATGCTTCAAATATTGGATTTAAAAATGGTTCACCATTAAAAGATTGTAAAAGTGCATTTCTTTAAAAATACTTCTTTTATCTGAAAAGAATGAATTAGTTCTTAAATTATGTCTAATAAACTCATAATATGGATTCTAAAATTATAAAGACTATATAATGTTCAAAATTCAGTCAATACTATTCATAACCGCTTTTGAACGACTTGTTTGGTAATCTTGTGGTGCGCTTGAACTCGGTGTTGGGTGTAGTGCACGTTATTGAATTACATTGAAGAAATAATGTACTATGAAATCCTGGGGTGTTATATTCTTTCCTCCATAAATAAATTGCATCCTCGCAATTTGAAATTGTTCTTTGAAAATAAATGGTTGAAAATAGAAAATACCATTTTGGGGAAACCCATATCGAAAATTGGGTTAATAAAATTTTGTCTTAATAAAAGGAAAATGGGAATGAAAAAGTCACCATAAAATTATGATCTCGATTAGGAGAACATTGGTGGAAATTAGAGACACATAATTGGAGGAAAATGTAAATATTTATAGGGATTCATTGAGGTCATCGATCACAAACAATTTTAGAATTTTGGGCCTCAAAGCCACCAATCTATAATGATTTAAAATACCATCAGTTCAAAAAAACGCAAGGTATTAGGATAACACATTTTTTATTTTTAAGATGCCTTACCTAATGTTTAATAATTTATTTATTCATAGAATAAGGTAAGAAAAAAGTATACTTGCCATGTAGAGTTCCATCCTTTATCTAATTTCTTCAACAAACTCATCTTTCACTCTCAAAGATAATAGAACATAAAAAAATATTCTATTTATCCTATTAGTATAGGTTTCAGAAAAAATAAATATATAATTCATCTACTAGACCCTAAAAACTTCATTATTCAATCTCGGACATCACTTGGGTTAGTGTAGGTGATAAACCTTAGTCGCCCTTCACTTGCAGGTTCAAGTCTCACGGCCTTGTCGGACGCGACGGGTTGTCAACCGACCTCTGGGTTGTCATTTTTATATCAATCCAAAAATAATCTTCATAAATTCATTAACCTTATAAATTTTATTAAATTTCAAATATAATCCATTCTAACCTTCATACTTATCCAAATTACTTCTATCCAAATTCACAGTCCAAAATTTATAAGGAAGGTAAATATAATGGTGATATTTTTTTTCACATAATAACATGTGAATACCATCATAATGTATTCTTTTAAAATATGGTAACACCTTGAATTACCATAAAACCGTATTGATTACATTCATGATCCCGTATACCTTATATAAAACTATATATACTAATTATATCCAAAAACTTTTAATATTTCAACAATGATGAAATTGACAAACCATTTATCAGTGCTAATGTAGTCAAGAATATCCAATATAATTTATCCAAATCAACCATCTCTTATTCCAAAATTACTACCTCAGTATCTAGAAAATATTAAGTCTAACCTTTCCTTCAACCATGTATTTTCAAATAAAAAGTTTAACATATTTTTGAGTCACTTTTAATAGTACCATATAATCTCAAATACTCAATGAAATAGTACTACAGTACAATCCTTAATCATATAACCAGTGCATTTTTGATACAACACTCAAATGAAATAATTCATTAATAAAAACCTAAGAACACAAGTCATTCCTCTTCATCTATGGTAGTATCATAACATTAATATTATCTAATAGTATCATTTGAGGCATACTATAATGATTTGAACATTGATTCGTGTAGTGTCCCCATTCTTTGTAGATGAAGCATTGTACATTTGAAACCTTTTTCTTACCCTTGCAATCACGAACGTGGTGTCCTTTTTTCCACACTTATAACATACTCCCATTCCCTTCAAGAATTTTCCATGATTATTCTTTCCACAGTTATCACATATGGGAGAATCCTTCTTTACCTTCTCTGCTTTATCTGTCTTTCTCTCTACCATCCTTTTCTTCTCTGGCTTCCCTTCAAATCAATAGGACTCTGAAAAATCATTACTTATCTTATCAACACATGATACTATTTCTTCATATGATAATAATACATGGGAGACTATTTCCCTTCTAAATTCTGGCATAAGTCCATGAAATATATGATCATTCTTACTGTTTGGATCATGCGGATTGCTAGGGTTCTCATTCTTATACTGGGAACCATTTCTATACAATGGCATACACTACATTAGTTTATGAATATAAATAACTAATCCCAGACTTGTAAAACACTTAACATAAATTAAACAATTTATGGATATAATCCATATTCATAAAAATGTCCTCTTTGAGGAAGTATATACTCATAAACCCTGCATAATGGTTTGTAAAGAAAATGAAAATTATCCTATGAATATCCCCCGGGAGTGTTGTAACCAAGAGTGTAGCAAGGAACGTTGTCATGCACTAGTTCCCATTTGAGTCTAGCTCAAAGTGGTGTTTTTGGGTTTTACCCCTAGGTACATTTATGCCAGAGCCGCCTCTACCTGCTCGTATCCCAAGAGGGATGTATTTCTTGGAAAATTCACAAAATCTCTACAATACCAAAATTCTAGGATGTTCGTCTATACTAATCCTCAATGTGTATCTTAGGGCTATGATCTCTAATCAGAGTTTATCTAAATCTAGCTTCCATGGTTTGTATTAAACTTCCTCTAATACCAACTGTAACGCCCCGACCCCAGTTACCTAGAGTTGGTGCATTATTACGTAACATTGGCATGATCACAAAAGATCAAGTCTCCAAATACCAATTAGTTTAGTAGCCTTGGAATAACTAGATACATTCATAATGTTTACATTAAATAATAAGATGAAAACTACAACAACATAGTCTCCATAGTCCACACTCGTATCCCCTCATACTATCCCTACAGGTCATTCATAGAAAACTTCTTCACATCCTGGGAAAAATAAAACACAGAAAGGGGTGAGCTCAAATGCAAAGTAAGGATAACAATATAGTGGAATCTTTCATAAATAAACATAAACATTTAAGGCAATGTAAAACTAAAATAAAAGAATTTTAAACTTAAACATCATCCTAATATGGCAGAAATAAAATGAAATAATAACATTTAATTATTTACATGGATATTCTACTAGTCGAATAATCAAATGAAATATCAATAACCACTTTCATAATGATGGAATGCATAATGATTGACTATCATAACCACATCGTCAAGGCCTCGTGCTAAGACGAAAAATATGATTTTGTCAAGGCCTTGTTCCAAGACACTAGTTTGTCTCATGAGACCAAATGATGCATCGAGAAGCTATAGAGGTCTCCACATGTCACTTATTAAGTCCAATGAATTCCTCATATGAAAAGGTTTAAACATAACATAAACATTCATATTAAAACTAGCATACGAAATCTCAATACTTTCTCCATAAACCATGAATCGTATAAAAATAACACATGAACAGTCAAACATATCACAAAAACTTCAATAAAATATGGAAGTTTTGTATCATAATAAATCAACACCAAAAAATATTGAAATAAATCAAAGGATGTTGGCATAGATGAAATCAAAACTCTTTGAGGGAAATATCTCTTTTTATGAAATCATTGAAAAGTCAAACATTTATAAAGGAATTAATTTAAAAGATATTTTTGAATCAAAGTGTCTCATACCACTTTGAAACTTTTGAAAATAAATATCATTTCAAAACATTCTTGTCCATATAAATAAATCCTTAAAACCGTTTTTAAAGCATGGAAATTAATTAAAAAGATTTAGAAAGATAAATCTTTTACACATTTAAAATTCTGATCTTGTTAAAGAGTACCTTTCACAAATTCTTAAATTATTCATTTTGAAATCATTTAAAAGTCACATAATTATAAAATAAAACATTTAATTTCAAAATATTCTTATGAGCTTGTAAGGGAAGCTTCAACGATTTTATAATTGCAGAAAATAACCGAACCCGCCGTATAAGTTAAAAAAAGACATTCTTACCTTAATTTTGTCGAAAAGGTTAAAAAGGACCTTGTTTGGAAAATGAAAAAAATATTCCTTTATAATCTTCTTATAAAAAGACAACAACGGTATAAATAACTTTAACCCATTGTCTGTAAAATAGTATGAATGATTTGAAATACATTTTTATGAAACATGGATGTGGATGATAAAGAGGTCCCAGTAGATAATTACATATAAACAACCTCGGAGAATGAAAATATTGTGAAAAAAAACCTTACCATGTACTTTTCTAGGGTTGAGGGTAGATTAACCTCTTATATAATGGTGAAAGAGTTGTTATTAAATTATAAAATAATCGTATACATTAATATGATATCATATATGCTCTTATAACATTTCTTTGTTAATAATATCTTAGTATTATCACCATTTTGGGTGTTAACTTAATCATTTTATTTTATATGTTTTGTTACATAAGCCATGTTTGTTATGGATAGGATGTATCTTATTCATATCCAGAATGATATCATGTCCTTAAACATAATTTTTATCCATCAAATGAAAATTATTCATGAATGGATACGATGGAGATTGAATTTCATCGCGTTCATGGAGACAGTAGTCCGTACGTATGCACGAGCGACAATATAATTTTTTGATATTAAAATAATATTTAACTAATAGTATATCATATATATAGAATCATTATAATGTTATATTTTTTATTTATTTCAATTACACATTATTATCATACCCATCCAAATAATAATGTTTTGAATAACAATTACACCACGTCATGGAGACGGTAAGCCTTATGTACGCACGTATGGTGACATTTCATTCAAAGGATGGATATAATACTAAATATGTTTGTACCGTATTTATAATAACATCACAGTATATAGAAGATACTAGAGTTATTATTTTAGAAAAGAAATAACAAAGAAAGAAGAAGTTGAAGAAGAAAGGAAGTTGAAAGAGGGTGATGAAAACATTACCTCTTCTTGAGGTTATTCCTTTTGATTTGATCAAAAGGGATTCTTAGGTTGGCTTTCTGATCAAACTAAGGCATCTAGGTTGAAGTGAGGGAATTTGGGAGGATATTTGGGTAGGGGTTGTCTGAGAAAAAAGCCTTTGAATGTATGAATAATTGGTTAGAAGTGATGTCCTTTTATAAGGGGGAAGGGGATCATTCGAAAAAACTTAAAATATTAATTTACAATAAATTCATATTCAGTTTTTAATGGATGGAAAGTGTATTATTCAATGTCTATGGTGTTTATTGGTTGAAATCCTTTCTAAAAATAGATTTTAGACAGGTTTGGGTCATTATATTAACCTTATATTTTATTTTTAACTCTTAGTTAATTAGTTTGGCATTTACCATGTCACTTAGTATTTTTATATTATATAGTTAATAAACATATTATATATATCAATGTGACCCCCATGTGTTCCATTAATGATAAACCTATCATTATATAAGTCTCTTGGACTAACCATATATTTTTTGGAATTTAAAACCAATTAATAATATTATATTTTTTTTAAACTCTTTTATGTCAATTTTGACACTATTTGATATTTTGTTTTTTTCAAAATTTATAACAGAATTATTACTTCGAACCTATTTCATTTAATCAACCATAACATGTCATATTAAGCAATAAAATTCTTTTAATTCATTAAATGTCTCAAATTAATTTTATTTGGATATTTATAATATAAATTATTTAAATATTTTACTAATAAGGTAATTACTGCATCATCATTGGGTCATAAATAAATTAAATTATTTAATATAGAAAAATTATAAATAAAATACAATTATGTATGAGATCTTTTTATCTTTCTAATGAATATTTATAATCTAATTTATCTTATTTATAACCCTATATTAAAAATGTTTTAGTTATTAAACTTTGATTTTAACTCTTTTAACTTTTCTTTGAATTAAATAATAACAAATGTTCTAATCTATTCCTAGTGGACCTAAATGATAATATTTAATTAATAAGGGTTTTTTTGGTCGAGATAAACTTGTCCAATAGAATTAGAACATGTGTTAGGGTAATATTAATATCATTTTTACCCTTAATTACCCTATTTACTTTAAACCGTGGTAAATAAAAGTAAAAACTTACTATTCACAAAATATTATTTTTATCTTCTTTAACCACATTTTAATCCTTGAAATTAACAATGTCTCTAAGATTTTTTATATTCCACTCACAGATATAGTAAAATTATGTTTTATGTGAATTTTAAAATTCTCTTATGAGGTGGGTAAAAGACGGTGAAAAGTTAAATAAAATTTTTATATTTCGAAAATTATTATAAACCGACTCCAATGAATTAAATTGAAATTATATAGGTATTATGTATATATTGTGACCTAAAGTATATTTGAATTAGAGAAATAATTATTTAAATAAAAATTTGGTTTTAAACTATAACTTAGTGTTTTTCACTATTCATAAAAAATTGAATGTTTTTAGAAAAATACCAAAAATTCACCCTAGGCTAATTTTGATATTTCGATTCAAAAAATGAAGCCTGTTTTACCAAATTCAAAACAGATAACATTCATTTATTAATTTAATATTAATTCTTATTGTCAAAACCAAAAGGCGTATTTTTATGAAATAATAATTATCAAAAGATTGACACTTGTTTATGTCCAATTTCAAAGTGAAGTTACTTACAATGACCACCATTAGATTAAATCGTAAAAATATAATCTATTTGTACTTAAAAACTATTAAAATTTATAATTTAACATTATATATTATTTTTATGAAAAAAGATTCTTTCGGTTAAAATATATTATTTTCACTACTCACCCAAATATGAAAGTTATTAGAAAAACAACAAAAATTTATTGAAACTAAATTCTTATGTCCTGATTCTAAAGAAGAAGTTTATTTTTTTAAATTGAATATATAAATGTTTCAAATATTGGATTTAAAAAGGGTTCACCGTTAAAAGATGGTAAAAGTCCATTTTTTGAAAAATACTTCTTTTATCTAAATAAATGAATTAGTTCTTATATTATGTCAAAGATACTCATAATATGGATTCCAAAATTATAAATATTATATAATGTTCAAGATTCAGTTAATAATTTTCATAACCTCTTTTGAATGGCTAGTTTGGTAATATTGTGGTGCGCTAGAACTCGGTGTTGCCTGTAGTGAAAGTTATTGAATTACTTTGAATAAATTATGTACTATGAAATCATGGGGTGTTATAATCAAGGTTGAGTAGTCTTATATTGGTGAGGTTTTATGATCTTTGATTTTCTCATGGGGAATAAATCCTTTAAATTTTGGTTAAAACCATTCATTTTATTCTTATATAATTTATTTTTTTTGTAGTTAAGGGTCTTTGAGAATATTTATATTTTTATGATAATAGAGCTCCAATTTTTTGAAAATTAGAATCACGTACATGGTTGGCACACGGTTAGTAGAAACCATGTGGCTCATCCATGAAATAAATATATAATAGAGCATGCTTTAATAAACCATGTTACGGAGGACATATATCAATGCAGAAAACTATATACTTGTTTCTCAAGGGACTTGTATGCGGTGTTCATGATTTAGAAACCCATGAACCTAACTTGCACGGATTGTGCCACCTAAGAAGTATGACTGCAAAGTTTTCACATTGTTTCAATAAATAATGGGACCAAACCATGAACCCCATTAAATAAGGGTAAAATTATTCCTTTTCCCAAATTTTATTATTACTTATCAACCTCTTTTTCTTTACTTCCTAGTCGCAGGTCCTCCTTCTCAATTGTAGTTCCTCCTTGGAATCAAGTAATGTTTTAATGTATCTCCCTCATGAAAACTCTAATTAGATATCCATCTATCACATTAGTTAACCAACTGTAAGTGGATCAATCATTTACCTTCCTTTATTGGTTTATATCACCATCATAGGTGCTTTTTTCTATGAAATATAATAGGCCTTATATTCCAGTCCTTCCTATACTTCTTTGTTTTCATTCATTCCAACCCAAATTGGATGCTGATACTAGAAAATGTTTCAATAACTATAATAAGGTTGGTCATATATTACTTTCCCTCAGGTTTAATTATTTAAAATTTTCATGTTTTGTATCATGCATTGGTTATACTTGTGATTTACCCCAAAAAAACCAATCTATTGAAATTTATTTCTCTAGTTTGGAACTGAAACACCCAAATAGATTCCCCTTATATCATTAGAGGTCAATGTTCACAATTTTATCCACCTACTTGGGTGGTCCATGTATATACCTATATTAACCTTTGTATATTATTAGTAAAACTGCCCTTTGCTATGTATCAATTATATTTTAAAAAGGTTATTTAATTAAATTAAATGTTTCAACTGATAATTTATGATTATGAAAGTATGCTTCACTTAGAACTTATTAATTTTAATGTAATTTTAAATGGTATGGAACCTATTATAACTCTTTATAACTTCTGAATGAAAAAGAAATGGTTTCGCCCAAATAGAGTGAATGATTTGGCATGGTTATCACATAGAAATTTAATGTTTATAAATTTAAAGATTTTATAGTTACTATATAGAATTTTCATATTAAAGGAGTGGTAAACTGGATCTAGTCTTGGAATACCATTAAAATTATTTGATCCCTATAAGAACACAACCATAATTCATTGATCCAATTTCAAAGGGGTATATCTAACTTTGAATCTCATATGAGTAATTAGAATGTGAATTCCATAGAATTTTACTAGTTATTCACTCACTTCATATACATAAATAAGAATTCTTAGGATACACTCCTTTGATTCTTATTGATATCCTTGGAAACATGAAGTTTTCAAGTATCTCCTTAGTCTCTAGTCAATATTATAATGGGATTTATTGTGGATGTGTACCATGGACTTGTTTTGTCACATTTCTTGTGTAATGTTGTGGGTTTTCCCCGTGGATTAAATTTAGAACCATATAGTTATACTAAACCATCCGATATTGTAAAATTTCTTGACTATCTCAAGTCAAGGATGTTTTGGTTTCACCTTGGGTCATATCCTCCTATCATCAAAATTAGGATACCTTGGTTTCACCTTGTGTCACATCTCATATATACATTTTACTTGGACATGTGGGTTATGTATCTTAATCCTTAACCACTTACAGTTTACCCATCTATATATATCTATCTTAAGATGATGTTATTCTGGCTAGTTGATCATCCCATCAAGAACACAATCCCAACATGTTTATTATTTCACTCACTTAATTCTACAACTTACTCTTATACCTCACACTATTACATTTATATTCACATACGAGAATTGTTGTGTACACTATTGGTTGTGGTCTACTGAGTATATCTCACAGTATGTTCAAGCTATCTATTGGTAACCCTGAAAAACTTCAGGGGTTGAATTATGGAATAGGGAAATCTTCTAGACAATGATTCTTGATTTACTTATATCATAAGAGCATGAAGTAAAATAATGAGATTCTTCTCATGATATAATTGGATATAGTTTTGGTATTTTTTTCCATTTTAAAATAAATTTATTGTATATATTCCTACTACTATGTATCTATTTTTCTTATTAGATAACATCATGACATTAATATCATTTTTATACAATTATTATTATTATTATTGTTCAGTCTATTTATCCCATATAGATGTTTGTCTCTTCCAATTTTATAGGTGATAATTATTACCCTTTTCCCATATTTATCTATTGTTTCCATTTTGTTCCATTTTAATTACGAGGGTATAGTCTCCCTACATTTCCACTTTAGACCCTCACTATTAATCAGAAGCCTCTAGTGTAAGGTGAGGCACTTGGGGACATGTGGACAACGAGGTCTGATTTCTTATGAGTGAACTAGGTCGAGGATGTCACATTCACAGATAGTTTTATGGGGTCATATTTAATTTAATTTTTAATTCTAGGATCACTAAAGGATTAAACATTGAATATATTAAGTATGTGTCTCTGTCTATATTTGTTTTTATTCACTAGTTTATTCCCACTAGAGTGCCACTTAGGCCATCAGTAATTGTCAGAAGCCTTAAACATAGAGGGTGGATGACATGAGGTCATGGGGGACCTCATACAGAACATAGTGGTTCTTGTTCTGGAATTACATATAGTCCTATGATTTCATCAACAGGTGGAATATTCTGTATATTTTTATTTTTTCTATTTATATTCACTTGGAAAGGGAAACATTGTTGATGATACCCATAGTAGGAGGAATGAATAATAAAATATTCATGTGGTAAAATAATAATGAATTATTATGAGATTATTTTATGATTATTTTTTTATATGTTACTGAGTATTGGGATTATATGCATCTATTTCCTATTTATTGGACATTATCTCATTTGAAACAACTCATGGACTTAAATCTACAATCAATATTTTTTATTTATTTGAAAAATAATCAAACATATGCATGTTTTTAATGCTTGATCTTGGGAATATTATTCATTCAACTATTTTCATGGTATGATAGAATTTTCAACATGAAATATGGAAGGGGGGATGAAACCAAATCACTCATTTAATATGTATACTTTTCATTGGGTAATAAAGAGGTATAATGATATTCAAATTTATTTTTTATGGTCTAAAATGAAAGGAGTAATATATAGGTATTTTTAATTATTTCTCCTACTAGAATGAAAATGATAACACCAATGATATGATAGTATATTGAAATCACTTCATTTACTTATATATTAGATGGATGAAATTATGATTTGAATTGTGACTATTTTTCCTATATCTCTAAAAGTATATGATTTGGTGCAGGTGGTCGTTTATCACATAATGAAGATAAAAAATTTTATTATTATATATTAATTATAGAATATAGATAAACTAGGTAATTTTTATATTTAATACAACAATCTGATTTATAGTGAAACTTCTTATATTTTTTCAGATCATGATGAATTATTTATGTCGCGACTCAGGAAAGGGTTTCTAAATGATCTTAAAATATATATTAAGCATTGTATAGTATATATAAATATTTATAATCTGATTTCATTCTTAACATTAGTGGCTCTTTGGAGAATCAATATATTTTGTTAGATTTATTAGAAAATAAAACTTATCAATCATTTTTTAAAATTTTTCCATTTGATGCCATTAGAAAAATGACTTTTTCACACCTTTATATTGGACTAGAATTAATAAATTTTAAAATATTCAGACTGTTATTTTTTTGAATTAATAGAAAAATTATTTATGTTTTGAAAGTATTTTACCACTAATTATATGCATTTTAAGTACTACACTGACCATAGTGTACGACCTTTGGAATTAAAGTGTGTGAAATGTTTTTTATTCAATTCTCTACCTCATTAGGTAACTAATTCATATATAATAAAACGAAATTGGCTATTTTATTTACTATTAATTTTGAGATCTTTAATAGAGTTAAAGAAAAATCCTAAATTCATTCTTTACCACTAAAATATAGTGTAATACATAATGTCTAACATGATTCATATTTGAGGAGGTATGATACTTGATCTTATACAAGTTATCTAGTTTAGTGATATGTATTTCAAAGTGAATATTTCTTATATTAATAATCTTATGTGATTTATTTATTAGGGAAATAAAATAAAATAAGTGATGATTATACCTCTTCTTTGATAAGGATGAAAACATATAAAACGTCAAGATGAGATGTAGAAGTACATGGAAAAAATAAATATATAGTGGAAAATTTTATTTCCTTGAGAGTCTAATTAAATGTTCTTATATATAAGAATTAATATCATAAGAAGTTTTATATGACATTTATCTAATGTGATAATAATCTAAATTAATTTTTCAATTTCATTTTGTAAAATATGGTATTAGAATGTGGGGATAAATTGAAGTTTAACTTGAAAGGAATTAGAGGAAGATAGTGGAGGAAAAAAAATGGGGCATGGTATATCTAGGGAAGTGAAACCTAAGAGGTTAAACACCTAAACTTTAGAAGCCCATTTGTGAGCATTAGTATTCAATAAGTACCCATATGAGTTATGTTGGGTTGATAATACTTTCTTTAAAAGGGTATGATTTTTAATTGTATCAATAAATTCATAAAATCACAAAATATTTAGACCCAATCATAATATTTCCATACTCATAGATACTATGATGACTCAATTAAATACTCCCACATATATTATTTTTTTTTTATGGATTCATTATCTAGGGTGATCCAACATATCCTCTTGCATGTGTGTAAGCTTCTAGTTAGAGAATCTTTAGGAAGATCTCCCTAAATAAATGATTTTTGAAGTGTATTTTTTGGAAAACAGTTCCATAAATCCTATGTGGAACTAGGTTTAAAATCAATTTAATCTCTTTTTCTACTCCTTCATGGAATATTCATGTGTTATTATTAGTGTTTATGATGATAAATAGTATGTACTGGATAATGTGTTTTGTTTTCTAATATAAAAGTGGTTAGAAATCTAATTTTCTCATACATAAGTTTTCTAAGAATAGTATGATATATAATATTTATTTTTATTTAATGTTTAAATTTGCCTTAAAATATTTTTTGCATGTTACCCCTGGTATTTGGTTATACCATTTAATTGTATGGCATAGTAGATTAATTGGGAAGGGTATGGATGAATATGAAATCTACCATTAAAGATACATTATTTTTCATTATGTTAAATATTTAAGTATTTATTTTGGAAATGGAAAAGACATATACTTATGTTTATGATTGTATAATTCTATTTAATTATGACATTAAAGTTGATATATTAATAATGTTTAAATTTTTTTAAAATCATGGACTGAATATTGAGTAGTTATAATATCATTAATACTTTCATAGAGTTCCAGAGAACTTCAAATTACCATTACAATATAAACTGTGGTTTTCCTGAACACTATAATAAATTAAGAGGTGTAATGTATATATTTATCTATACATTATGGTAAGTTAGAATGGGTGAAATAATGGTTGGGAATGGGAACCCTAATACCCATGAAAATGCTTACCCTAACAACATGTTATGAAATTGTATAATATTTTGGGGGTATAATCCATGACCTGCCCTTCTATTTTTGATATGATATCAGGGCTATATTGGCATGGGATATTATTTTTCTACTATCTCTTATATGAGATATATGATGTTATAATCTAATCTGTAGAATTCCCTACATCCAGTAATAACATTTTTGATATATCAATTATTATCTATGATTTGTTTCAAACATGAAAATATATTCATAGGTGTAGATTTGTATACATAATGTTTTATTTTGTTCTTAAAAAATGGTTCAAATAATGTTTGTATGATCTATGTTATGGAATTATTAGTGTGTTAGTAAAGTGTTATTAAACTGTTTTCCTAGATAATTAATTAATAAATTAGTCTATTATTTACTTTTTCCTTTAAAATTATATCTACGTATTGTACAAATATAGTTTTATGATTAGTTGGTAGTGGTCAGGTGGTGAAGGCCTACTTGGTATAAAATACTCACACCCTATATGTGTCCCTTTTATTATGGATATATATTGTATTATGTGTGATCTAAGAAAGGGTAATACTTTTTTGGTATTTTATAAAATGAATTCATTATGTATTCTTATGATTATCAACACAGTTCCATGATGGTTATCCCCACCTTATTAGATACACATAGCATGTAGTTTTTTAATTTTTTTACCCAATACTGAATATTATTATTTTTGTATCTCTCATGTACCATGATATAATTATGTTTTATATTGAATAATATTGTTTTATTCACACATGAAATGGTTTTTTTATATTATTACATATGTAAATTAGGTATTGATATGGTGTATAGATCACCTCCCATTGTGAACAATTGTTTATTTTTTTCAATTATTTTCTATAAAAATCTCAACTTATAATAAATTTTTAACTAATGAAATCCTTATTAATTTTTTCTACAAAAGACCCTTTTAATAAAAATTATGATATTATAAATTATTGTTTATAATATCCTAGATTGTATTGTAAGAGATCATGAATTATTCATATAACCCGGTTTGGGGAGTGGTATATTTTACATATTTAGGATGTTAAATGATATCATTTCAGTAGGATTGTTTCTAAATAAATTATATTATTTTCATGTGAGTAATGGTTTTAAATTTTTAATAATATATTTTAGTATAAATTAGATATATTTTAAAAAATAATATGAGTCCATAAGGTTATTTATAATGGGTTGATGATAACATTAATGAAATCGTTGACAATGAAAGTTTACAAAATCATATATTTGTTTCAATGTGTATAAATTCATATATAGGATAATTATTAAATTCTTTAAACAAAAAAATTTAATCAGGTAAAGTTGTCAAAAATAAATTATATATGAACTATAAAATTTTAGCAATCAAGAAGTACTGCTTCTAATTTAAAAAAACAATAGTAAAATTCTCAGAATAATGAATATTCTCTATTAATTTATAATTAAATAAATATCATGTTATTGAGAAATATTTCGTTGAAAATTAAAAATGACTTTTTTAAATTGATATATCTTATTTAATTAAAATTTTATAAATTCTTTTAAGGAAAATTTCATCATAATTGAATAAAAATGATGGAAAATTTTTAATTAATAAAACTTTTAACAAAAATGGTGAGTTAAAATTTTTCATCTATAGAATTATATTGATTCTTGAAAAAAAATAATGATAGAAAATAATAACTAAATTTTTTTTATAGGATAAAAAAAGGAAATATTTAGAAAAGGGGAAAAAAATTGATAGATGTGAGAATAAAGAAATATCACATCATTAATTAAAATAATAGCATTTCTAAAGATAAAAAATTAAGGGAGGATTGGGTACAAGGGATCTAGGTTATAAAAAATATTATGACAAAACAATTTATTATTACATTTCCATATCAATTAGTAGAAACAAAAAAAATTCAATGATTTTGTTTCAAATAATAAGATACTTTTCTATAGGGTAATAATTTATTTCATTATAGATTATATAAATATTGTTTCAAGGAATTTATCAATGAACTGGGAAAATATAGTTTTTTTCTTCCAAATATCTAATTTCGGATCTGGTGATGTTAGATGATCTTTCTATGATCTAGGTGTGTTTTCATAACATGTAATACTTAAAATCTAAAATATTAATTTTGAATATATAAAACCTATAATAATTTATCATGAAAATAGAATCCATACAATAATATTTTCACAATAGTTGAATAAATATATTTTTATAACGTTGGGTAATGTTTTATTTTATTATAACATTTCTTATGGCTATTATGATAGAGGAAAAAAATAACTCCTCATACTTGAAAAAATATTTTTGAAAGTGTATAGGACCTTGATTAATATTCAAAAAGAGAAAATTTCATTCTATGTTATTAATGGTAAAGTAAAAAAAATGAATATCATTTAAGTAATGAAATGTGATGATAATGTATAAAATAAAAAAGAGTGTGAATAGAAATAATTTTTTAAAAAATCTCATGAGAAAAATTTTATAATAAATTTGAGGAAAAATAATATTCGTGGAAAATATGAAAGGAAAGAAAATATTATTGAATATTATAGTATTAAAGATGATAATGTTGAATCAAATAGAGATAATTGATTGAATCAATGTTGTATAGTGTTTTATTTATATGAAAAGGCTTATAATTAATGTTAAACTCTGATATATAATCATGATGGAAGAATGAGAAATCATTTATTTGGATTCAGATAATTTGTAGAGGCTTTTAGTGAATTGAATATAACAACAACATAATAGATCAAACCATGTCTTGGTTTTCCAAAAAAATATCAATTTAATAAATTTTACATTTAATGGTATTTATAAAGATGTAATGAATAAATAGTTTAAACTATAAATAAAACTATTAGGAATAAAAATATCATCATGTATCCAACTGCATTATAATCTAGAAAACACCACAATACAAGAATATATATTTGTGGAAGTATGTTTAAAAATGTTTTTTAAAAACTAGGTACTAAACCACATCACTATTTATTTCATTGTTAAATAGAAAATTTTATAATGCCCTTTATCATAGTTTGAATATATAATTATTTTTCTTATGTTTAGTGGGAACACAATGAGACATATAAGTATTCTCCATGGTGTTAGCCATTTCATGATGATTAAAATTAATTGGAATTATTATAAATATGTAATAATGTCATTAAAGGATTTATTAAATAATTTTTATAAAATTTGGTAGTTCATAATTCTTGTGTGCATAGTTATTATTAGATGTTTTATAAACTACATTAATTTTGGAAAACATTATCATTTTTATTTTGATGAATTCCACACTGTTGTGAAATATAGATATAAATATTTAAATTTGGAAATGGTTAGATCAAGTAGTTGATATAATTTAAAAGACATGGGTTTTCTATTTGATACTTTAAATTCGGAAACAATGTTGTGAATTAAATTCCCATGGCAATGTTAAGAGGCTTTGTATTGATTTTCTAGATTTCTTCAGATTTAATTTTTTAAAATGCAGATTCCTTTTATTAATACTTTAACAAATCCATGAAAGGTTATTTTTTAAGATAATACATATTTTACTATTATCATATTAACTGAGAAAAATTTAAAGAAAAATTTAAAAATTATAAAATTAATTTTTTTAATGATATAGAAGAAGAGAGTAGAATAGTATAGTTAAATAGGATTTTAATACATTTATATATTTTTGACAAATAACTACTATGAATAACTTAATTAATTATCTGATTTTTTATCAATATGTAGAATTTAATATGAGAACCCTCAATGTCATAGTGATTTGAATATTCTTTGAAATTTATTTTTTGTTATTTATGTCATTAATTTTACTTGAATATCCTTCGTGAATCACTCAGTGGATAAGAATAAAAGTACAGAAACCCTTGGATTAGTAGTTTATCTCACCCAAACTCTCTATTCAAAAATAAATAAGTTGTTTTCCTTGGGATATCAACACATCATTATTGTATTCTCTTTGGATATTGTAATTTTAGATAAACCAAGTAAAATTTTTGTTCAATAAAATTAACGTTTGTTATTTTCAATATTGAGGATTATATATTTGTTTTAAAAAGATCATGATTTTATTTCCAACATGAAAAATAAATGCATTTAAAAAATTATTTTTTGGCACCAAAATTTACCCCTCCCCCCTCGTGCAGACACATAGGGTGTTTTTGGACTTTTGATTTCAATAATTTATATTGAATCTTAATGATAGAATCCTAGATATTCTATACAAATTATATCATGAACATCAATAAAATTTTCAAACAAATATTTTATTCTCAATCATTTATTATTAAAATTACTAAATATATATGAACTATAAGTGATCAAATATATGGTCACTTATATGTGCTTTTAATCAACTATCATCCACTGAATACACCTGACTGGTCCTATTATGAATTACTTGACATAAATGGACAAGAAGAAATTAAATATGATTAGAAGACATACATTTAAATATATAGTTATTTATAAAAAATTAAATACTAAAAATTGATGATTTTATATATCTATAAATCCATTTGTGTCATGTTATTCCTGATTTATGTTTTTTATGGAATGGATAAGTACTAAAATTTACAAGTATAGTAAAATAATTTCTACTAAATAGTGATGTATTAAAATTAAAAAACTGATGGTTTCTTCAAAAAATATTTTGGTTTCTTTAGTCATTTCATGTACTTTGTGATAATATAATGGATCTAATAATTTTTGGGAAGTATAAAAAATATTTCCATAATTGTATATTTTAATAGATTTAACTCTTGAAGGAAAATGTTTTCTTGATCTAATAATTGATGAGTTTCAAATTAGTTTGGTTACAAGTGAGATACTTGTGAAACAATAAAGTATAACAATCCATTAATACAATGGTATATAATTAAAACTATTAAATAATTTTCATATAAATCAATGTTTAATATGGATAATACGATATTAGTGATTAATTCACATCATGAGGCCTTTCCCTAGGGGGTGACTAAGGTCTAGAGCCCACAGAAAGCAAACCCATGCGGGTTAGGTCCATAGAGGGAAATATCATTGTCAGGGGATAGACTGGGCCCTTAAAAAGTCATGGAAATAATGTATTTGGAATAGTTAAAATATCTAAAATTAATAAAAATAGACTTGTCTTGTAAAAGGAAGCATATAGGTGATGATCATTAGCCTAATTACTCTGTAAATCGGTAATTCAAATTCCCATAAATAAGATATAACATAAATAAATACATTTAAAATAATGATTTAGTTGAATAATTTTAGTTTAAAATAGGAATAAGATTATGAAGTATACAATGAGGAAAGTGAAAAAAAATAATACTTCAAATAAACTAACATAGTCATGGAAGAAAAATTCTAAAGTGAAACATTATTGGAGAAAAATCAATAAGTTGTTTTAAAACTCACGTTTGAATTAAAATATATACAAGGGGAGATACAAATATAAATGTATAATAATGTGATAATTAATGGATTGTCAAAGGCTTTGTCTAAGTATATAAATTAAATAGATTCAAATATCAAAAAATTTAGAAGGTTATGTAAGAATAAGAATCTATATTTTAAATATGATGATAAGTTATATAATTCAAGATGAAAATTAAAAATTAAGCTAATATAAATAATAAAATTAATTCTCATAATAAATATTGGGAGATTAAGATTAAATATCTAAAGGAATATTTGGAATTTAAGATGAAATGGTTAAAATATGAATTAAATTCTATGATGTTTTGAAAATAAACTCTTGTATAAAAATAAATTTAATGAATATTTAAATGTTTGGGTTAAGTGATGCTACATAATTATTAAAAAATATTTGATAGATCAGTTACCTAATAACAAAGTTAAAATTTGAATTCTAATTTAACATGAATCATTGAAGTATAAGGAAACAAATATAATGGATAAAAGATATAAATTTTTTGGAATTGACTCAAAATCAATAGGGGTTAGTAAAACAAGTGTTATTCATAGGTTCAAAACATATGAAGATAAGGTGAAATAATGATTCCCATAATAAAGAGATGATTATATGTCAGTTTCTAATCAAATGAATAATGTGAAGAAAAATAAATCTCTCATAAATGTGAATAGATAATGAACATAAAAAGGTTATTGAGATCAAATCGCTTACACCGACATATAATTTATTTTAATGGGTATTTTTTATTTATAAGAACTCATAATAAATTATGACTATTGTAGGAAAATATAAATAAAGATAGATCCATTGGATAGTCTAGGATAATGTATAGGTGGTCACTAAACCCAATTAAATCATTTAAAAAATACTCCTATAATAATAAAATGATGAGTAGTTTAGTGATCATGATGATGTGAATGAAGATAAAACCTCCTATAACTCGACTCATTCTCAAAATTAATTTATATAAAATATTAAAAATGGAATGATTATCTTAGCCAAAAAAAATTCCCAATGTAATGAATAAAAATATTATAAATATTGTTGATAATGGGAGTCCATATCACATGAACATGAATATTTATTATTAAAAATTAATGTGTGGATTCAATTAATTGAAAGGAAAAATTTATTAATAGAGGATACATGGAAAACAAAGGGAATTTTTTAAATTTATACTAATTGTAATTGAACTAAATAATGAATGTTCCCTATATAGATAAACTTAATTTTAATCATTTTAATGTAAGAAAAAAATTTATTCCATACTTAAAATAAAATCCAATATCAAGTGATTCAATGACAAAGAAAATATTAAAACTCAGTAATTTATGGATTTTGAAAATAAAAAATTCCTTTTAAAGTAGATAATAAATAGAATTTGTGTCTCCTTATTGTAATATAGGATTATAGATTTTCTCAATTGAAGGCATGAACACAATTCTCAACAACTATTAGAAAATATATCAAACATTAATGATATAATTAATATTCCAAAACTTTTTTTGATAATTAAAAGTTATGTGAATTGAGAAAAATATAGAAGATAATGAGAAATATGTATATGATGAAGTGAATAAGGGTATAAAACATATTGGATTGCCTCACACAAACATCTGTTATCAAATAAAATGTCCAATGACTCATGAAATATCGTATTTCATACTATGATTGAATTATTACCACAATTTGGGATTCATTATATTTAATATAATGAAAATGGAAGATATTTAATGAAGTAAAATTTTTTAATTGAAATTTGATAATGAGACCAATAGTTAAATGAAGATAGAAATATTAGATAGTAAAATGGAATAAACTTTACATGAGATAGGGAACTATCATTACATGCATTATATCAAATATAAATACTTATCAAATAATCATAGAAAAATATATTGACTATAT
Source organism: Viscum album (assembly GCA_963277665.1). NCBI lineage: Eukaryota > Viridiplantae > Streptophyta > Magnoliopsida > Santalales > Viscaceae > Viscum > Viscum album. The sequence goes on along the minus strand of OY728128.1, from coordinate 1,126,445,805 downwards.
TTTAAACTTGATAGTGAACAATATAGAGAAGAAATGAATTATTGAATGAATTATTTCAAGTAATTATTATATATAATTAGTAAAAGTAGTTATGTATACTCAAACTAAGAATTTGATAAATCTTGGTGAAAATTTAATATCATATATGATGTGGTATAGAAGGAATACAACATTAAAAACATTAATGTCAATGGAAATATATGATACATAAAAAATTGAAAGAAATTTAAAAAAAATATATAGTGATATAGTTGATTAAGGAATGTCCCATAGTTATTTACCAAAGATAATTTTTTGTATGTTCCCCAACAATTATCTATTCAATAACATGGGGAGAAATGACATCAAACTGATTATGAAAAATATAGATATATTTATATATATTAAAATCATGAGAAAATTAATGTGGATGATTATATTTTGTAATAAAAATTTTACATAACCATAATTGATCTCACATGAATATGATTATAATATTGAATAACAAAGATGAATCAGGTGTCACAGAGTATTAAAAACTAACTAATATGTGGAATAAGAAAACCAAAATTTATTAATATAATTTTATTAGTAATTATAGAGGTCTAGTAAAAACACGAAGGATAAGTTTCATTGTGAAGATTAATATATAAATTTATATTGTTTTTATAACATTTTAAAAAATAAAAAAAGATTATTTAAGGGATATAACCGTGACAAATTTTTTTTATCAATTAGATAAACATTAATAATAGAATATTATGAAAATACTGAGTGGTCAAAAAATTATTGGAATAAGATATTTTATTAAAAATAAAAATAATGATAATTGTAATATAATATTTTAAACATATAGATTTTTATGTAAAGGTTTAACTCCAATTGAACGCATGGACTTGAAAGAGTCATTTTTACAAGTTCATATCCTTGAGACAACATAAATTTCCATGTAAATTTATATTGAAAGTATTTTTATAATATTTATAATGTATGTGACGTTTAAATTCATAAATTGAGTACTAAAGGGGTAGGTATAGATTAAAATACTAGGGGAATTTGAAATTGATGGTTCCAATGAAAAGGTATGTAGATTAATGGAATATTTATAAGGTTTGAAACAGGAAACAAGATATATTTATGGTCATATAGATACATATTTAAGGAATATAGAATTCATTATTGGATGATATAATTATAGTTTTATGATTTATCATGGATTGAATTGTGTTTATGGAATTTTCATATATCACGGATATCATATTTAGTGGAAGTAACATGAATTCGATGTATTTTTTTAAAAAAACTGAGTAAATCATAGCTTAAAATGTCAATGAATGGTTAACTCATTTAATTTCATATTATACATTACAATTTAAATGGTTATAATACATTTATTTTTAAAAAAAATCAAGGTTTTTGTTAAAATATCATCATGCATGGTTTCAGACTTCTTTCAACCCCAGTAACAACTGATAAGAATATGTGGAAGAAAAGGGTGAATATGTTTACATATCATAATTTATTTTAGATAATAATTTGAATCACAATATAAATTTCAATCAAAAAGATGCATATTTTTTATTTCACATGACATTATGGGAGGATTTAATGTAATTATAAATAAGAAAATCTTATATAAATTAAAAATACGTTGAGTTATGATGATGGAATCCTTTATTATGTATTCATATTTTTTGTAAGAAAATATCATGATTTAATTAAATATTTTGATATGGATTCAGATTAAGACATTCAATATGACAATAAATATGTGATAGTGAATTATTTATTAAGGAATTGTCATATGGATATGAAAAAAATAAGAAACCACTTCAATGAGAACTATAAAAGAAGATTTAATTTCAGTGATGAAGGAATTAAATAAATTGATTATGATGAAAAAATAATTTTATTTTCCTAGAGACAAAGTATAAGAGTTTATGGTTGTATTTTGTTATAAAAAAAGTGTTATTGAGATAAAAAATAAATTATTACAACATTCACATTGAATCATATTGAATTATAAATTTTCATTATAATGCAAACTATAGATCATTGTGATTACATGGTGGAAGATATTGGAATATAAAATAATGTAGAAAACATGTATATAAAACCACTAAAAAGTTTAGAGTTTATAAAACAACTATTGAAAAATCAAAATTAACTACCTTTGAAACCCTAACACGGTTTCTAATACGCCCTCTTATAACCTTTTTTTACTTATATCTTTTAAATATATACGAATTTTTTCTTCAGTGTTTTCACAATAGTGGGAAAAATTAGTTAATTTAAAAAATCAGTGATGAATTGCACATGATCACATATTTCCTAAAATATTTTGGAAGACAACAAGTGTTATTGAAGAATAATTTTTATAAATAATGATATAGACTAAAATTAATAAATGGAATTACATTTATTCTCTCATATAATGTTAGTAAGGTTATTCAGACTTTTCAGCATGGGTTTTTAGGTAACAAACAAGAAAATTGATATTATTCAATAAGAGTAACATAATCGATGAATAAATATAGCAGATTTCATATTTTAGTAAATGAAAAAAGTGATATAACTAATAACAAGTGGATAATGAGAGATTAAAGACAGTTTTATGTATAGAATCATAAAATTATCAATTAAACTCATATTTTCTATATCTATAATTTCTCATGATCATTAAAATTAAAGGTGGATATATAATATTTATATTTAGTTTTGATAAAGATTAAATATTCAAATGTTTATTCATAAATAGCTTGATTATTGAATTATTTTTAAAATGTATTGTTTTTATTTTCAAAGGAAGAAATTTAATGTAATAGGATGATATATGATTTTGATAAACACTTCTATTAAATAAGACATAACATAGAAAATTTTAAGTATGTTTTTTATAAATTAAAAAATATTATTCAATAATAGAGTTATCTATTCCCTAATTATTTATACACAAATAAAATTTCAAAAAAAATAGGAGATGGTATATATGGATAAGTAATGAAAGGGGAGTTTGAGTTTTGAGGGAGACTGTTGGGAATAAAAATATTGTAATGTATCAATATTCATAGTAATTAAGAAACTAAATTCAGGGTTGAATCTATTTTAATGGATAGTTTTCTGTAAAATCACAAAAATCTGTCTGTTAATAGAAAACATCAGGGTATATATCATGGTTCAATAGAAAATAGTGAGTATGTAAGGGTCTTAGTTAGAGGAGATGATCAGGGTTTACGTGTGAGATTTAATCATTAAGAGATAAAGAATTTTATTTCATAGTTTTATGTTTATTGAGATGATGATCATTATGGATATTTTATATAAATTACCAACTAACCAATAATGGGGTTTCTAAAACAATTTCTTTCACGAAAATAGAGATGTAGTCATAGAGGAATCTATCATTTTGAATTTTTCCTAGGTAGATGTTTTGGAAGATACATTATTTGTATAAAACCCGCAAAATTTTGTTATAGAACACCAAATAAAGGTGAAATTAAATTTTAATATTTGCTGATGTAAATGGAAATACTAGTATACTGATATGATTTTATAGGTTTTTCTTTTTGAACATAGCTTCTTGACTTATGAAACAAAACCGTCATGGTCATAGACACTCCCTGGTTTGGATAATTTTGGATTATTTTTCATTGTCTATAAGATTAAATGTTATGGAACGATTTTATTTTTTATTTTTTAATTTTACATGACCATTAATAAGGGTTTTAGAGGATAATGACTAATCAATAAGCTTTATTTAAATAATTAAATTTAATTAAGTGTATATAGGTTATTAAGATAAAATTTTTGTAGATATAGATAAAGAAAGTATCATTTTGAAAGGAATGTATAACTTTGACACAAATTTATATTCTAGAAGAATAATTTCATTGAAAAACACAAGTGAAGATCTAAATATTGATCAATTATCTAGTGTTGATGATAAACACCCTTGATGTCATGGTGTTCCAAAAAAATTATTTGAAATGTTTTGTGAGTGAAAGAATTGTTAATATATTCTTTGGTATTTTTCTTAAAACTATGTGTTTTACATAAACAATGCATTCACATAAACTGTATAGTTATTTCCTTGATACATCACCACATCATCTGTCTGTAATTCATAGAAATTTTCATTTGTGGTTATCTAAGTAAATCCCTCATATCATCACATTCTATATTTATATTTTTCATGTTTTTAAAGCTTGATTTTTTTAATAGGTTCTTGAAATTCACTATAACTTGATAACAATATCAATTTTATATACATTTTAAAAATAAATATTTTGTGACTAATTTCAAAATTTTATTAATAGAATATTATTTTTATTTATAATTAGATAAAAATGTTTTTTTAAATTATTTGTGATAAATATTGATTTTATTTGGGAAATATTATTATTAATAAATTTCATAAGTTTATCATTGTTGTTTTGGTTATAATATGTTTTTCATGTTGATTTGTTTATATTAAAATAAATTTTTATATATACATTTTGATAACTATTTATAGTCGAAATCCAACATATGAATTAATATTATTATTGATTAATTAATATTGCATTAATGGAGAAAAAAATTAATGACATATTATATTACTTTAGTATGTCATTAATGATGTGATTAAATAAAATATTGTTTTCTAAATATAACAATTTCAAAATATATGTGAGAGATTTTTAGAATAATTAATATCAAATTGATTTATTATATAACTTTTAATGTAATTATATATTAAAAATGTAGTTAATGTGAATTATTTTTATAGACATTATTAAAAATTATTATAGATATGTTATTTTTAGTAAATTTTCTTTGACGATTTTTACATGGATCATTGATAAGAAGTTATTTATACTTTTACAATTAATATTATTAAGTCATATTTTTATTTAATTTATTTCAAAATAATAATAAAAAGATGATTTAAAATACTCTCATTTGTATGAATTAATCTTGTATTAAAATCAAATGAGTAATGGAAATTATAATTAAAATGTGTTCAATTTAACATGTTATTATTTAATTATTTTAGTTATACAAGAATAATATTTCGTATAAAATTATTATTATTATTATTATTATATTTTTTCCCGCCATTTGTGGTGGGGAGGTAAGGGTTTGGAGAGTGAGGTGATATTGCAACCCAAGCCTTTATACACATATTATTACTATATTTTTTATATAAATTTATATCAAAATACGAAATAAAGATTGAAAAGGTCTAGAGTATTTAGAATACTATGTACATAACACATTAATATTAAAATAAAATTTATTTATTTTAATATCTATAATGATCTCATAAATCACTTTGATCTCATAAAACTTCATGGGATAACGTAGATAATATATAGACCAAATGGGTGATCTGGAAAACCTAGTAAGGGAATAAACCTGGGAAGGAAGCATAAAAGTTAAGTCAAAGGTGTAGCATGATATCATATATTAGAGGGATCATAAATAATAACATTTTAGAATAAAATAATGAACATCATATCATTTGATCCTGGAAAAAAATGAAATGTGGAAGAAAAAAACACAAGATAAGAATAACTTAACGCTAAATTCCTAGATAACATCACTTTGTGGATAGAGTTTCATCGTTGATTAGGTTTACTCCTTAATCACATACATAACATCAAATGACAAAAATACATAATAAATTATTGATCTATCTATGAAAACACATCAAAAAATTTCATTATTATGTGTTCCATAAAATGAAACCAATAACAAGGATAAATCATAAGTATTACCCATGGAAGGAAATGGGTTGCCTAGTCTTGCCTCATATCAAAATAAAAGGATATTTTATAAAGATTCCAAAGAGAAGAATAAATTTAATATATTATGTTAATATATGATTAAGTAATCATATTTCTCAAAATAATGTGTTCATTATTATATAAAAACATTAATGTATTTTTACTTAATGAATTACTGAATAAAAAATTTCACTTAATCGTGTATTATTTTTAAGACAAAATTTCATAAAATAAATTATAACATCTATTACCCCATAAAAAGAATGTACAATTAGATATTTATATTTTTAAGAGTAATATATTCATAATTTATAAACAATACATAATGCCATTCGGAGATAAAAGTTATTTAGAGAGATAATGTACATTACCCACTGAAATTGGTGGTTTAGATATATACATTATCATGGTGAAAAAATATTTACTAATGTTAATATTAATTACGAAAAAAATAATAAAAAGGACCTATTTAAAAAATTGAACATCTCGATTCAAAATATGGATACAATATTTCATGGTTCAATTTCTACAAGAGAAACAAATTAATTAAACATTACAAACAAAACGCATCAAAACACAAATTTTTTGAAAAATGCATTTTTATTTATAAAAATGATTTTAATGAAAATTCATGTATAATATTCAATATAAATAATATAATTGGGTAAAATTTAAAAAAATGGACTAATTATATTTAAAAACTAATTTAAATTTGAATTTGACGTTGTAAATACGTTAAATTTGAATAAATTTTTCAATAAAAATATATGTTCACACTATTCACTGAAAAAATCAAAAAAAAATTAAAAATATAAAAATTATACCATTAGATATTTTTATATGATGAATTAAAAAATGATATCATTTTTCTAAAATAAATTACCATAATTTTATATTGATTTTGGCTTATATTTTATTTCAAAAATTAATAAATACCATTATTTAATAAAATGTATTTTATGAAAAATAAAATGACATTACTAAAAATTTGGTGATTATTTAAGAATTAGTTATCAATAAATTTATATTTTCTAGGATATTTAAATATATTTCATAAATTAGTTAATCCAATTTGTACAAATCAATTTAACAGTTAGGTTATAACTGTTATATTTAAGATACACTATTTTATTGTTTTTAGGCTTTGTGATGCCTGTTTTATAAAATATAGGACATAGTTTTATTTATAAAATATTATATCATTAAATTATCCCCCCACCATAACAAATTCCATCCTCTAAATTTTAATGTGAACTCATAAATATATGTTTCAATAGTTGAAACTACTTTTTTGTAATCTCACATCATAAAAAGGGTTAATTAAACTTCCTCTTGAAAAAATAGAAATGAAATATGAATGTCATATAGAATAAATAATAAATAGGTTTCCCAATATAATAAAATTTGTAGAAATTGAAAATATGGAAATGGGGGAACAACTTAATATCCACCTAATTTTGGATACTAATAGAGATCATTTATCATAATAAAATGTATAGTCATGAGAATGTTAACGACCATAAAAAAATAAACCAAATAAGATTGAAAAGGACATTGATTAATCATAAATGAAGGTAATATAATAAAATTTATGATTATATGTTCTATTAAATGACTATATTAATTTTATACCATCTAGAATAAGAACATAAGGTCATATACTTACTTGGAATGTATAATTTCATCATTTAATAAATTTCCACTATAAACTCATCTTTTCCTCCAAATGATGAGTGATCAAGATTATGTTTTCATTCTTGATGAACTGAAATAAAATTATAATTGATCTCAATATCCAAAAGTTATTACTAATATATTTATACATTAACCCGAACAAAAATGGTTATCATTAAATAATATAATCTCTAAAAATTAATTAACCACAATATGATGAAATATGACATTAATCTCTAAAACTTCATGAATAACACCAAAAATTCAAAAATAATAGTTTCATATATAATTTTACATAAAAAATCTATTAAATGTCCCCAAATAAGTTCAAAAATAAAAAATATGAAGAAATTTATCACATATTCTTCTGTCATTTATTGAAAATTTATTTCCAATAAACAATAGTCACTCAAAAAGTCAAACACACAAAAATTTGAATATATAGATCATATAATCTCCCAAATCTAAAAATAATTTCTATAAATTATCTTAATCACCATAATTTTATTTTAAAATAATATATCCTTCCAGTAGATAACTCAACCATTATTCAACAAATAAAATCACATAAAATTATTTTTACCTTAATCATATAATGTTTCCAAAAATAATAGTGATCTTATTCTAAAATAACATTAATCACATAATCATTAAATCAATTTAAAATTTATTTATTATTTATATGATAAATATTATATTCAAAAACTGAACATCATTATTTTCTATCAAATAATTTATGTAATGATAAAAAATTTAACAATAACTAGGAAATTACATAGGGTAGTGGTAGGTGGTGCACCATTGTCTCCCTTCAATTGTGGGATCAAGCTCTGTAGCCTTATAAAACACAATAGATTATTACTCGGCCTATAGTTTTCGCTTTTACTCAAATAATATTAATATAATTCTAATAAATCTCCAAAATATTTGAGGAAAAACATCAAAAACAACCAAAATATTTTCAATATTTAATATTTTTTTAACAATAAAGGTTTTTCAGAACATTGATCTTCCATCACAAAATATTTAATAATTTTATTTTAAAATTATCCTTCATGTTAAACTTAATGGTTACATATACCTCAATCCAATAAATATTTTTCCAAAACAACATTACTCACCTTAAAATACTGTCACTTACGAACTCATAAAGGGTTGTTTATTTCTTGAACTATTCATCAACCTTAATCTTCAAAAACCATTGTAGTATCAATAACTTTAAATTTATCCACAAATGAATAAATCTTAATCTCAAAAAATATCAAAATCATTCATGTGATTACAAATATTGGCACTCAAGCTTTTATACACATATTATTACATTTATTATATCATAAATATATATTAAATAGGAAATAATCAATGCAATAATAATGTCTTTAGAACACTAGGTACATAAAAACATAACCTAAAAAACCAAAAAACTTATTTTAGTCTCAATAATATGATCCAAGATACCTTTGAGCTCCAATAAATCATTGAATAACTCAGAGAATACATAGGAAAAAGTGGTGGGCTAAATATTTCAATATATGAATAAACATTCTAACGAAAAATAACATGTTATTCAAACATATAAACTAATATCCTAAAATAGAGTGGTTGTGAGTAATCACATGAGATAATTACATATAGAAAATAGTATCACAATACCATGGAAACATAGTAAATGTGATAGAAATATAAAAACTGGAAATAATAATATGTTTAGGGTATCTTCCAAGAATAAATCACATGGTGGATAAAATCCTATTAATAATTAGGATTACTCCCTAATACCGTACATAATGCCACATCAGACAAAAACATTACCTACTGTATTGGAGTGATATCTGGTCAGACCAATTAAACATGTTCATTATTATGTGTGTGATAAAATCAATCAATCATAATTTATAATCATATGAATTACCCATGAAAAGATATGGATTCCATAATCTTTTCTCATATATTAATCATTGGAAATTTTGTAATTATTCCACAGTAAATAAGGAATAAAATATTATGAGTGTTAATATATGAGTACATAATCATAGGTTTAATTATTAGGTAATAAAAAGGGAGTAAAAACCTTAATATATTTTTTCTAAAATAATTAATGGATATAATGCTCCCCTTAATTGGGTATGATTTTAAAGAATTAATTTATGAAATGAACTTATTTCATGTATTACCCAATAAAAGGAAAGGAGAATAGGATGGTTATATATATATGATAAATATTTACTGAATTTATAGTAAATAAATGACATGAAAGATAAATAAAAATTGAGTTTGGGGGAGAATGGTTATAACCCGGTGAAATGGTTGGGTTAGAGAGATCTATTACCATGGTGGAAAATATTTTCTACGGTTAATATTCATAATCACAAAAAACAGAAGGGTCCAATTTAAAAAAATTGTACATACTGAATCAAAATATGGAACTAATTTTTTAATATAAAATTTCTAAAAGTTGAAGAAATTAATTATTATTAAAAAAAATGAAAAAAACAATTTTAAAGAAAAATACATTTTAATTATAAAAATGTTTTTATATTAAATTCAAGTATAAAATTAAATCCAAAAAAATAAGTGGATTAAATTTATTCAAAAAAAAAAGTAAATAAATTTTAAATATAATCACAAATATAATTTATCATTATAAATAAATTATTAAAAGTATATATTATAATGAAAATCATTATTTTCCACATTTTAATGAAAATAAAAAAAAATCATAAAAATATAAAACATTCAACATAAGAAAATTTGATATGATGATTTCAAAAAAATTATTGTTTTTATAAAATTAAATTTCAAAAATTTCCTTAAATTATTTTTAATATTTTTATATAAAAATAATAAAATCCTTTTGTGATGAAAACTAATTTTTGATAAATAAAATGACATTTATAAAAATTGTATGATTATTTACTAATAATTTTTCAAATAAATTTTTATATATTAAGACTTTTATATATATTTTATAAAGAATTTAGTTATATTCTTTCCTTTTAATTTAATTTCATGGTCTTAATTTTGATATTTAAATAATAATATGGTGTGGTTAGTTTAGGCTTAGTGTTATGTGTCATATATACTATAAAATATAGTTTTTTTAATATCAGGTTGTTATATGGGAATATCATGTAGTCAATTCCACAGTTTTTTATGTTTACTATAATTTTCATATATTAATTGAGTTTTATATTAGTGGGTGTAGTCAACCTATTACTATATTTTTATTATGAATCAGATGAATACATTAGATCAAGATAGATTTATGTCATTTTGAAAGGGAATGGTATCTATAAAAGATAAATTAAAATTATTTCCCATTTACACTCAAATATTATCATGGGATATTCCAGGATTAATTACTAAATTTGAGGGAAATGATTATAATCGAAATTAAAATATGTAATTGATGGAATTATTGAGCATTACTAGGTTTATAAAATTATTTTTGGGTTTAATTTTTTATATTTATTGGGGGTGAAATTAAAGAAACTATATGGGAAGTAAATATTAATAGTCAATTGAAGTATATAGCTAGTATTATAGTAGTGAAAAATATATTTTTTAAATATTTAATAACCAATATTTAATGGTTATGTATAATGAATATTTATGGATTTCGGTGAATATTTTTCCATATATAGAATGATGGATTGGTTATTTATCTAACAATAATAATTTTCTATTCCTTGATGTTTCATTTTATGAATTTATATTTTATGTATTTTTTGGTTTATAAATGTAATGAAGTATACTAAATAATGAATTTTGGTAAATAATGATAATATCTTGGTTTTGGGGGTTTTAAACCTTAAATTCCAATCTCTTTATGAGTAAATATTGATTTTTTTCATAATGGAATATTTAAATCTTGGTTATATAATGAGAATGTGATTAATATACATAATGAAATGAATTTTTTATAATGATATTAATATTCATAGATTTTAATTATAATATGGATAAAAGAAATTTTGTAATTATTTAACATTACAGAAATATTGATTTTATTAATATAGAACTTATTTTTATAGATTAATGTGGTGATTCATAGAATATAAAGGTTTTATGATTTTTTTTAATATTTTAGGTAGTAGTATCAATTTTTTTATTCTAATATATTTCTTAATTTTGAAGGTGGTTGTGTGATATTGTTTGAACATTTACCAAAATATTCCCTAGGATTATATAGTTTCTACAAATGGTGGTGAGAATTTAGAATCATGTTATTCTGAATAGATAGGATAGTGGGCCAAAATATGAAATTAATTAGGATCATAACTCTTCTATATAGGGGTTTCTCATGGGAGAAAAATAAATTTGTGGATATTTATTTTATAAAGGAATAATCTATCATAATTTTTTTCAATATAGGATCTATATGGTTGATTTTTATTTTATAAATTAGTGATGAAATATAATAGTTATTTTCATAATAAAGTGGGTTTTTCGAGTATTAAGTTATGTATATTATCATATTTTGAAATATGAATGGATGGTGTGAGAAATGTGTTGGAAACTATAATATTCTCTGAGGAAATAATGATATTAATGTTATAATGTGTTCAAAATGACTGTTGGAAATTTGTGGATTAATAAATTTTGTGGTTAATAGAAATTATTATGTGTCATGGCCCTATATAGTTTCATAAACTCTATCATCTCCCTTTGGTATAAGGGAACAAATGTGATGTTATGGTTGAAGTGAAAAAAATAAAAGGTTTATGTGTTTAACTATGTATAACATGCAATTTTTTAACACTTAAGGGTAGTTAGGGAATGATATATGGTATCAGGAAGTCTGTCCAGATGGAAAGTTCAAACAATGTAATATATAGTGAAATTCCGAGATCAAAAGTTCATTATCAGATCTTGGTTGGTTGAGGATGCATGGTGTATAGTTTCATGATAGGATTCCTAGATAAAATGATTAACCCTATAAAGAGTGATATTCTGGTTGTGTATGGTGAAACCCCACACAGAGTTAGTATTTATTCCCCACATGTGTTGATGATTAAATATGTTTATTATTAAGTAGATTTATGATCGGGATGAATCATTATATGTTGGGTGGTTTTATGTTTGATAAGATGATAATTTTCATTTATGTTATTAGTGAGGAGAGGATAATTGGATATTTTTGAGGACTAAATAGTTTAACTTTGTTTTTTCATTGAAAATATGATCATAGAGATTTTTTGTGTTTATAGACACCTTTTTGTGTTGATGATACTCATTTTTTATATAATTCTATTGTTCTATTTATTTTATCTCATCGAAGAATTAGTATCCTCTTCACACATTTAAAATTGATGAGTTAGTGTAATAAGTGACTTCGTATGTTTTATCCACTCACATTTATTTATATATATTATTTTTTTCCATAGTATTGGTTTTAGTTTCATGATGAGAGTTCTTATGATATATTTGTAGACTTATTTACCTTACGGATAATGAGTAAGATGTTATTAGATAGAGATAGTGGTGTATATATGATTATATTCATTACTAAGATATTGATAACCTTATATATCTTAAAATATCCAATTTTCATTCATGTAGTTATATGACTTTTTTGATTGTAACATTATTTATGAACATTTATATATATAATATATATGGTCATTGGTTATATTTATTGGTTAAATCATTCAGTTCATGTGCTTAAACCAACAGTTTTATTCATCAATCCATAGACTATTGTAGGTTACCTTCATGGGCCATGACTTTATCTCATTATTATCTCATATAGAGTCCCAAAATTCATGGTTTATGATATATTGACATAAATGATAATGTTATTAGGATGGAGTTCCCAGTTATAATTTGTTAGGATCTCATTAGATAAGTATATGAAAAAAATTTATTAGGGTTGGAAGTAACTACGAAAACATGTAATAGTTATAGTTAACCACTATGATCATTCGTGAGGATCTAGATTGTTTCCTACCTATAAATAAAGGATATATATATTTATTTAATTTTTATAAATAATTTTAGTATTAGGAATCATATTTTCTTATATTGTACATCATGAAATAATGTCTTATTGATTTATGTTTTTACATTAACTTATAAAAAAATTCCTAATTCTTATTTTTTTAGTAGAATAGAAAAATCAATATATATATATATATTATGAATTAATGTTTCATCTAATGAATTTTTTTTTTGTGATAATATAAATATATAAAATAAGTATTGATATTATACATTTTCTAAGTTGGATTTATTCTTTATGTATGTATTGAACTAGTTTGTTGTCGTTGTGAGGATCAATATAAGTTGGTGCAATAAGAACCTCATGATGTGAGTTTAATAATATATATAATGGCTATAAATTCTTGTATGAGATCCTCAAATGCGTTTATAGACCAAAAAAATCAAATTTTATGAATATAATATCTCCATCCACAATACTGAATGTTAGATTCATGAATTAAATATAAAATTTAAATTATTCATGGAATTTGGTGATCATAAAGTACTATTAGTTGTGATTTTATTGCATAAAGTAGCTCAATAATTGTGGAATCTTTTCTTGGGATAACAAGGTATTCCCATGAAATAGTGGGATCAATTTCATAACCAATTTAATAATTAGTTCATATTTGTGCCTCTTGGAGAGGAATTAAAAAATGGAATTATTAAATATTTAGTTTGGAAATCCCATCATACGTGAAATCGGAGTGATATACATGGGATTATTATGTTTTTCTCTTTATTTTCTATCTCATGAAAATATATGAGATTGTTATTTCAAAATAGAATTATGACTATATATTCAATGAAAATTGTCAATCTTTTCACCATGTAACTTGATATAAATTTTAGACAGGGTTGATTAGGAAGAAAACATATTATCTTAAACAAGTTTAATTTTAGTGAGCTCTAAGATGAATAAAATCTGTTTAATTGGAATGGGGATAAGAAAAATTTATTGTTCAATTATACAGTAATTGAGATTTTATAGTATAGTTTTTATAATTTATGAATTCAGGAATTGGAATATTTGGGACATAAGGTTTAAACTGGGGTGTCATATGTAATATTTGTGGAAGTATTGTCCATCTTTAGGTTTTACTCCCATCCCATCTAGACATGAAATAGAGGTTTATGATTTTACGAGTGGTGTATAACTCCCCCCCCCCCATAAAGTTCATAAAACTCCGAAGAATAATCATCCACAATAAACTAGATTTGGGGAACCCCTTTTGGCGCTTTATGGACATAATGAAAACATGATAATTAAAGGAATTGAGGTGTAACATAGAAAGTCCACCAAGGTGAAGGAAAAACTCATAGAACACTTCATGCCATAAGGGTTCTCAGTAAAACTAATATAATATAGTTGTAGGATTATTTAGAGTATGGAAAACATGGATTTTTATATTACCTCTATTATATTGTCTTTAGATATTTAAAATTTATCATTAGATTTTTTTTATACATTCTTATTTGGTTTTAAGATGATTATTTATAGTTTTCTTTATCATGGATAATGAAATAATACATTACTATGTTTTGAAAATCAATGCTTAACAAAATATTTATATGAGTATATCTTTCATGGAAATTAAATATTTATTTATGTTATAATAGATTAAAGTTATTTTTTAACATTATGATTAATCATTTCAAGATGACATGTTTTAAAAGCTGGATTTCATGTACATACCATATAAATATTGGTTCATACATTGTTAAAAAAATTATTGGATTAATTGTAATTTTATTTTTAATAATGTAATTTTATTTTTTTAAACTATTAGAGAGAAGTAATTATTTTATTTTTGTAAAAAATATTATAAATAGATTTATTATTATTAAAAAATTATTTTTTTAATAAATGTCTATCATGTTTATTTAATTGTATTAAATTAAAAAAAATTATATGCATGGTAATTAGTTTATAATATCATAATCTATAATAGATATTAATTTGATTATTTTTTATTTAAAGTTATATCATTATAGTAGAAAATTAACAGCATGTTATATTACATAATATGTTTAACAATTTTGTGATTAAATATAATTCCATTCGAGAAATATACTTATTACATAATATTTAATGTTATAGATTTTTTAAAATATTTATATCATGTTATTTTACTAAATAATTTGAAAAATGTTTAAAAATTAAAAAGGTAACTAATGATAAATATTTCCAACATGGAGTTTACAAGAAGGTATTGTAAATGTGTTATTTTTAATATTTTTATTCAAATATTCTTTCATGGGTTAAATATATGAAATAATTTACATTTTTAAGATAAATATTACTTATTTGAATTTGTTCAAATTATTTTAACGATGTAAAAAAATGGTAATTATAAAGTAAATCTTTATTATTATTTAGTGTGGTTCTAAAATTATATAATAATTATAAGTTACAATAATTTTGTATTTAAACTTTTTGGATTTCTAATGTTGATCCAACAAATCCCATTTACTTTAGTTTATAATGATATCAAATTACCTTCAAACTTTTCTGATGATCATTTCATCAAAGTTTGTTTATCGGGGTATGTCTTATTTTTATATATTCTATGGTTAATTTCATTAATTATTCTTTCTAGATGATTTTGGATGATATTTTCATAAGTAAATAAAATTGAATACATGATGTTTTTTACTATTTGATGAAAAAGGCTACGTCGTTCAATCATCTACATTGTGGAATCACCTACCATGAAATTGACTACATAAACATGATTATATTTGATTATAATTATGTATATGACATTTTGGATACATATAATGGTGACATGGAGTAATCAATTACATGAATCACCTATATGAATAAATCTGAAAAAAAAAATCAATATGGCCTCTGCCTTAAACATTACATAATCATGAGTTTTGATCAATAATTTACATTCTTTCATATTGTGGATCTTTTCAAGTTAATATTTTTATAGAATTAGTCCATAATTATAAAAACATAAAATATAAAAAGTATTCAAATCAACTAACATCACAATTTTTTCACAAAATTAAACTGTTTAAAATAAAACTTGATATCTTTTTATTGACAAACATCTTCTTAATATCTTCCTTTCTCTCACACATCTTTATACCTATTTGAAAACATTTCAAAAACATGTCATGGGTATAAAAAAATTAATAATGAATATAAAATAAGAAGTAAAACCATTTTTCCATGAATATTTAAAACCCCTAAAATCATTTTTAAAAAAATCATAATTTTCACCCATAAATCATTAACTAATTTTCTTACATCGTTTAATCATAAGATTCCTAAAAAATATCATAGAAATCATAAAAAATATAGGTAACCTGTAGAATCTATATTAAAATTACATTATATATTTCACATCTTCATATGGACTAACTTTCATAGTTACATTTGGAAATCCCGTAATAGTATATTCCGTAAATCTCTTAGAATAAAATTTATCGTTTAACTCCACCACGTTACACAATGCAATAGAGAGATATCATGGGCTCATCAGCCATTATTTTATCATTGAACCAAAAATATATGTAATCAATTCCCAAAAAACATAACATAATAACAACAGATAAACCATTAATAAATAAATAAAATTATATTTCTACATCGAAATCATAATATATCATTTAAAGATATTGATATAATCAATTCAACATAAAATAAACATTTTAAACATCTAAAAAAGGATATTTTTTTGAGTCAAAGTGTCACATATGACTCTAAATATTTTAAATGAATAAACATTTTAAAACATTAATTTCCATATAAATAAATCCATGAAACCATTTTGAAAACATTTTTGTTAATGACAATGATTTAAAAGAAGAAATCATTAAAAATTTAAAACAATGTTTTAGTTAAAGAGTTACTTACCAATTAAGAAAATACATGAACAAATAATTAAAGAAAAAAATTAAACAAAACATTTAAAATCACGAGAATAAAGATATTAATGATATAGTATGTCAAAGGTAAGTATATAAATCATATAAAAGTGTATTGGTGCATAACATAAGATAAGTCTCAATAGAATGTAAATTGATACAAATTCTCTTATGAAGATCATATCATTATATTAAATATAATTCCATGAAATAATTATGCGTGAAAAATATAAATACACCCAATATAAGTAGGTATTCATTGTAAAACAATCTGAGTTCATTTATACATACACTAGGAAATCATAATACCAAATACATTGATATTTAACTCAATGAATGTAGATTGAGTTAAGATTTACCTTACAAATTTAATTTTTTCAATAAAATAGATTAATTATGTGTATTCACTATATATCCCCATAAGGCATATATAAATACAAGATAATATATAAAAATTCAATTCTCACATATTCCTATTAATACATTTTCTAGAAGTAGATGGTAAACCTAAAGAATGGAAATTTGGTTAATAAGTTCCCTTACCTCGAATCTGACTTGTCTAGTTCATTCTTTATATTCTAGAATAATAAAAATATGTTAATGTCTACGTTTTTTAGAACCTTTTTCAAGTATATTATTCATTTTATATTACATATTATCATGTTATAAAAATTATATAATTATTTATATCCATATGAGTCATTTTGTCGATATTTGGTACATGAGTCGCAAATGAACTTGTTTTCACATAAATTGTCGACGTTGTCAAAATTCCATCATCTCCAAAATATTATTCATCATTTAAATATCATATATATATATATATATCTAGTATTTGTGTATTTATAATATTCCATTGCCTTTTGGGATATGAAATTAAATGCACCGTTCTTGGAGATGGTAGGTCGTACGTACGCATGAACGCCACTTTCATTTCTTTGCCATATTAAAGAAATAAAAACCAAATAATAAATTGATATATATTAATAATATTATAATATGTATTTTATATATTCTACTTAAGCTCATTAACTCAATTTGATTATAAATTACATTTATGACATGAACGAGTCATATCACTTTAAGGGGGCGGTGGTCCATACTTCCTTAAATGAAATTATCATATTTACACGTTATGGAAGGCATAAATGTATGTTGTTAATAAAAATTATCAAATAATATACACAGTAAAAAATATAATATATTTCATATATAAATAAATTTCCATCATAATGTTCACCATGAGAGGTGGTAGAAGAAAATTGAACAATCATCGTTTTATGAGGAAGTAGTTCACCGTACACAAAAACAATATGTTCATATCCATTATATGGCGGTGTGTGTAAGTTTATTTTGAATAATTATCATAAATACATCCTATTATATTGTTAATATTGGTCTTGTTATATAATTATAAAATAAGAAAAAATATGGACTGAAGAAGGAATGGAACTTGAGAGAAGACGTTAACTCAAAATCGGGTAACTTCTTTTAATTTGAGCCAAAAGGATTTATTGAATTTCCATCTACAAAAGGTAAGGTTTATATGATTAAGGGATGGATTCTAGGAAGATTATTGGATAGATAATTTATGAACAAAATGGAATTTTATGTTTGAGATAAATAGGAGAAGAAGTTTCTTTTTATAGAAGAGGTGTGTGGAACTTTAGGAAAGTCTTGAAATGTGAATTTATAATAAATTAAACATAGATTGAGATGGACCATAATCGTTTAATTAAAATTTAATAAGATATTGGTTCGAATACCCATCGTCCAATAATTTTTATTCATGTTCAGAATATTATATTAACCTTATCTTTTTGGTAAAAACCCTTATTTTACCCTTTTTAATCTTATAGTAATATCATGTTATTTACAAATTCTGGGTTAATGTAATTAAAAAATTACCATTTGGTTTAATCTAAAAAATTTAGAAAATTAATATCATTTAATAAACTATTTTATATTTTATGTTAGGAATTATTTCAAATTTTGTCAGATACATGAATTTTTTTAAAATTCATAACAACCTGATTCCTTCAAAAAAACATTTAATCAATAATAACATGTCATATTAAAATATAAAATTCTTGGAAGATATAAATAATATCAAATAATATTTTTTTAATATTTATATCATCATTTATTTGATCTGTTGTTAATGAAACAATCACTGCATTATCATTATGTTATAATTAATTTTATTTATTTAATATCTAAAAATTATCCATAAAATATCTTAATATAGGAAATATTTTTATATTTTTAAGACTATTTATAGTCTAAGATACCACTTATATAACACCATATAAAAAAATTTAGTAAAAAGATATATTTTTATATTATTTTTCTCTTTACATTCGATTAATTTTTATAACATGTCATTATCACTCCTAAGTGGATCCATGGGGTCCTAAAATCAAACCAAGGGTTCTCATGGTTATAAATATCATATACAATATTATTAGGAAACGTTTTAGAGTAGGTTTATATTATATAATATTATTTTTTACCCTTATTTATCTGATTTACACTGAAACCATGGTAAATAAATATAAGTACTAAAGTTATTATTCATAATTTCCAAAAATAAAATGTACCAATTTACATAATTTGGACCTTAGGATTACAAATATGGAATCAATTTATCTATATTTAAAACCTATAAAATGTAGTAATTAATTTAAAATTAATTACTGTCATCAAAACTAAAAAGCGTGTTTTTAAAAAAGAAAAACTACTAAATGATTAACATGTGTTTAGGTCCAATTTCAATGTAATATTACTTATAATTACAAAAAGTTTATTAAATGATAGAAATATATTACATTTATACTTTAAAAATATTAAATAATCTTATTTAACCATATAAATTATCTCAATGGAAAAGGTTATTTTATATTTAAATTCAGCATATTTTTACTATTAATCAAAACATTATATTTATCAGAAAAATCTCAATAAAGTATATAAAGTAAATTCTGATGTCCCACATATTAATATAAAGATTATTTTTTCAAATATAATATATAATGGTGTCAAAAACGAAATTTAAAAAGGGTTCGCCATCAAAATGTGGTAAAACATCATTTTGATAAAAATAATTTTTTTATCCAAAAATTTGAATTTTTTCTAATATCATATCTAGAAAACATATAAGATGAATTCAAAAACTTAAATTTAATATTTAACATTAATTTTTTATTAAATAAAAATTTATAAAGTGTGATATGATTTTACAAACACAATTTTTTTCTTTTTAAATTGGTTCTCATAATAACACATTCATTATATTCAATTGGTTTTTATTTCGATTACTAATAAATTTGGTAACCAATGAATAATTATTTATACATTTTTAAACCCTATTTTCATAATTTTGTTTATACTATTCATTCCCATCATTCCAACAGCTTGGTGATAATGGTAACATTTAAATAATAATATTTACTTTTTCATTTAAGATCGATATAGCCTATTATGTATGCTATTGAACATAGTGTTTCGTTATTAAAAATGGGATGTTACATCTTTCCCACCTTTTGAAAATTTCATCCTCTAAATTTTAAATGTGGGCTCTGTAACTTCATTAAAAAATCCACATTATAAAAAGGGTTAATAAAACTACAGCTTTTAATGAAAGAAAAAGAAGTACAAAGGTCTCTTGAGATAACACATACCAGGGTTCCATATAGTAAAACATTAATATGGGAGAAAAACTATGTTCAATTTCTTATGAAGAGTGGTAGAAAGCATGATTAAGAGAATGTTAATAACCAGAAACCATAAACTTGTGATGGGTTAGACAGTCTTTCATTTCCCAATAGGAAAAGTAAATGAAAAATGATTTTTTAAGGTCCTTTTAATAATGTTGAGGAATAATTTTACTAAATAGAATAATGAAATAAGGAAATATAATTACATGTCAAGTAGAGTTTCTTCTGTTAATAAATATCTACTACCAACTCATCTTTTCTCCAAAAGATGAGTATTCAAGATGACTTGATCACACCAAAAGTTAAAGAATTAACTTATACAGAATCTCATAATCCATAATAGATGAACTATATATTCTCCATGCCTTTAAACATTAACCCAAAACCAAAATGGTTATATAAATATCATATAACCACCAAAAAGATTAATTTCTTATACAAATAAATACTAATATCAATCTCCAAAAATCAACAAACAATACCCAAAGATAAACAAATACCCTTCAATACACATTTGTCCATAAAATTCTTCAAAATACTCCAAACTAAATTGAAACCCAAAATCAGAGGGATTTTACAACAAAGTATTCCACAATAAATCAAATCATTTATATCTAAATAACATTGACTAATCTTAAAGTCTCATTTTCAAATGTAATTAAACCAATCACATATTCTCCTTTATATGTTAATCATTTCAACAAATAACCTAAATTAACACATGTTCACAGTGAAAACATTGATTCTTTGTAAATAAAAATTCATCCACTACTCCTCAAATGAAAACCCAGAGTATTCTATTTTCCTTGGGTATATAGTGTTCCCAAATGATGGAACTTCTTCCAAAATAACATTTATCACTTAATCCCCAAATCAATTCCCTATACTAATGATATCCATTTGATAAAACATAATTTCTCAAAATCAAATTATTCTTGATCCATAAAATTATTTTTATTAAAAATAATAAGTCATACTAACTAGGGACATCATGTGTGCTAGTGGTAGGTGATAAATCCTAGTTTCACATAGATAGTGGTTTTGATTCCAGTGACATTTTCAAACGTGACAGGTTGGCACACGATATGTGTGTCATCCATTAAAAAAAATATAATTCTTAAAACATTCCCAAAATGAGACAAAATACTCAAAAACTTCCATAACAAAATATAACTTCAATTTTATCTCATACGACACATTTTTTATCCCAAAAATTAATAACCCATAATATCTTAAAAAAAATTTCTCCAATAATATTGTTAATCACCTTAAAGTTTTTGGGGAAAAAGCATCAAAATTGATTTATAAGACGTTTAAAATATGAAAAACCTAATTTTTTATCCCAAAAATTAATAACCCATAATTTCATTAAAAAAAATTTGTCTCTAAAAATATTGTTAATCACCTTAAAATTTTGGGATAAAAAGGGTCAAAATTGATTTATAAGACATTAAAAATATGAAAACCCTAAAAATTATAAACTCATATGATATCCATGTATCTTAATAACACATCGTAATATCTAATTATTTATAAACTGACCTATGATACCATCTATAAATCCCTAGTAATAAACATTACATAATGTTGAGTTTTGATCAAGAATTTAAATTATTTCACATTGTATATCTCTTGGAGATTCAATTTTTTTGCGAATTATACCATAACTATAAAAACATAAAAATTAAAAAGTATTAAAATCCAATCACTATCCATTATTTCATAAAATAAAACTGTTTAAAATAAACCATGGCTTTTTTTAGATAAAATCTTCTTGACTTTTTCTTTCTCTTACCCATCCTTATACCCTGTGGAAATATTTCAAAAACATGGGATGTGCATAAAAATATTAGTAAGGATTATAAAATAATGAATAAAATTGTTAGTCCATGAATATCTAAAACCCATGAAAACATTTTCAAAAAATTATACTTTTCACCGAAAAAACATAAACTACTTTTCTTACGTCATGTAATGATAAGATTCCAAAAAAATTAATATAAATCATAATACATAAAGTTAACTTGTGGCATCCATATAATACGTACATTTTGACATTAATAGCTATATAGGGAGTAACCTTCATGGTTATGTTTAGAATAACCATCACGTTATATTCCTTAAATCACTTAGGGGAAAAATTTTCATTTACCTTTATCACATTACCCAATGAATTAGAGAGCTATCATAGGCTCACCCGCCCTTAGTTTATCATGGAATCACCTGTATAAATAATAAAATCCTAATTTACATAACATATTCATAACACATAAACCATTCATAAAGGAGAAAATAACATTTCCACATTGAAATCATAAGATATCAATTAATTATTTTGATATAATCAATTCATTCTAAAAACACATTTAAAACATTAAAAAAAATATTTTTTTGAATCAATGTGTCCCATTAAACATTGAAACTTCTAGAGGAATTATCATTATATTAAATTAATTTACATAAAAATATATCCTTAAAACCATTTTGATAACAAGGATGTTAATGGGAATGATTTAGAAGAATAAATTTTTAAAATATTTTAAACAGTGTTTTAGTTAAAGTGTGCCTTACCACTTGAGAAAATACTTGAATAAAAATAAGTAATGAATAACATTAAACTGAATTTATAATATCAGGAGATTAAATATATTGATGATGAAATATCTCAAAGGGAATTATATACACTACATAAAAGTGAATTGGTGCATAATAGCAAATAAGTTTCAATGGAATGTAAAATGAGAGAAAATATCTTTCAAAGATTGTATCATTAGATTAAGGATAAATCAATGACATGATTATGTGTGAAAAATATAAATACACCCAATATAAGTGGGTATTCAGTTTAAAAAAATCACAGGTCATTCACAGAGACACTTAGAAAAAAAAACCAATGACATGAATATTTAACTCAATGAATGGAGATTGAGTTAAGATTTACCATACAAAGATATTTTTTTCAATAAAATATAACTATTATGTTTATTCAATATAAGTACCAATAAATAAAGTATAAATACAATATAACATATAAAAATTCATTTCTTATGTAATCCTATCAATATATTGTCTATAATTATAAGATCTACCCAAAGAATAGAAATTGGGTTGAGAAGTTCTCTTACCTCGAATCTGACTTGTCTCTTTCATTATTTATATTCCTGAATAATAAAATTATGCTATTTTATACTTTATTTAGAACCTTTTACATTTTTATTATTAATTTTATATTACTTATTATAACATTATAAAAAATATATAATTATTTTAGTTTATATGGATCATTTTGTCGATATTCAGAACTCAAGTCAAAAGTGAACTTGTTTTGATGTAAATTGTCCGTGTAGTAATAATTTCATCAACTCTAGAATATTATTAATGATATAAATATAATATATATCTATTATATATGTATTTATAGTATTCCATAACATTATATATAATAAATCAAATGCACCTTTCATGCAGATGGTAGGTCATACGTATGCATGAACACTACTTACATTTCATTATCATGTTAAAGGAATGAAAAAAATGATACAGAGGTATATTATAATCCTGGTATAATATATATTTTATATATGTTACATAATTTCATTAACTCAATACATTATAAATTCCATGTATGGCATTGATGACTCATATCACTTTGAGGGTGCAGTTATCTGCACTTCCTCAAATAAAATTATCTTATTTACGCATTATGGAAAGCATAAAGGTATGATATAAATAAAAATTAAAAAATAATGTAGACAATATAAAATATAATATATAATATATATAAATACATTTCCATTATAATGGCCACAATTATAGGTGGTAGTATAAACATGAACAATCATCGTTTCATGAGGTCGTAGTTCGTCGTACAGAGAAATAGTATGTTCGTATCCATTAGATAGAGGTGTGTGTAAGTATAGTTTGAATCCCACTCATAATAAAATACTAGTGTATTTATAATTTTTTTTATTTAATAATATAATAATAAATCATATGGAGTGAATAAAAAAAATATAGGAAAGGAACTTGAGAGAAGACATTACATCATAATTGAGTAACTTCTTTCGATTTGAGCCAAAAGGCTTTCTTGAATTGCCTTTTTCCCAAGGTAAGGATTATATAAGTAATCTAGGGACACAAGTAAGAGTATTGGATAGATATTTTCATATCTAAAAGGCTTTGTACATGTGTGATAAAGAGAAGAAGAGGTTCCCTTTTATATAAGAGGTGAAGGTCACTTTAGGAAAGTCTTCAAATATAAATTTATTATAAATTCGATTTCGATTAAAAATGGTAAAACTAGTTTAATTAGAAGATAATTTAATTTTTTTGAATATCCATCATCCAATAATTTTTATTCAGTTTTTTAATATTTTATTATCCTTATCTTTTTGGTTTAACCCTTATTTTAGCCTTTTTAATCTTATAGTGATATCATGTTATTTACACATTGTTTGTCAATCTAATTACCATATCATGTCAAACGACCCACAAAAAATCTATTTATAAAATTTTTAGACTTATCATAACAATTTGGTCAAATATTATATTTTTAGTAATTTAATATCATTTAATAAAATATTTTATATTTTATGTTATGAAGTATGTCAATTTTGGTCTCTATTCATACTGAACTTTTTAAAAAAATCATAACAACCTGATTCCTTAGATAAAAACATTTAATAAATCCTAAAATATAATATACACATATAAAATTCATATATTACATAAAATATATCAAATAATATTTATTTTAAATTTTATAATATCATTTATTTGATTCCTTTATTAATTAAGCAATCATTACATCATCATCGTGTCATAATTTAATAAATTTATTTAATGTCTAACAATTATAAATAAAATATCATGATGTAAGAAATATTTTTTTATTTATAATGAATATTAATAGTCTAAGAGATCACTTATATAACCCCATATAAAAATTGTTTTAGTTAATAGATATATGTTTATCTTTTTATCATTAATTTAAATTAATTATTATAACATGCCATTATCAATTCAAGTGGATCTATGGGTTCCTAAAATCTACCCTTGGATTAAAATGGTTAGAAATATCTAGTAAAATATGATTAAGATACATTTTTGGATAGTTTAATATTATTATAATATTATTTTTCACCCTTATTTACTATATTTACTCTTTAACCATGGAAAATATAAGTATTTGCTGAAGTTACTATTCACACTGTCCAAAAATAAAATGTACCTACTTATAAAATTTGGAGTTTTTAATTAAAAATACATAATTCATTTATCCAAATTCAAAACACAGAAATTGGTGTAATTAATTTAAAATTAATTCTCTTTGTCAAAACCAGAAACTGTGTTTTTATGAAGTAAAAACTACCAAAATATTAACATATGTTTATGTCCAATTTCAATGTGAAATTACATAAAATGACCAAAATTGGATTTAATGATAAAAATATATTCTATTTATACTTTAAAATTATTAAATAATTTTATTTAACCATATCAAATTTCTAAATGAAAAATATTTTTTAAAATTAAAATTTAGCTTATTTTTTATTCATCAAAACATGAATACTATTGATTTATACATTACAGCTATGAGATTAATGTTTTAAATTTATTAGAGATATTTAATTTTTATTAGTTATATATTACAGCTATGGGATTAATTTTTTAAATTCTATTTCTATTATTATTCATTAAAAAGGTTAACAGTAAAACCAACACTGAATACTATTATTTATAAAGACATTTTGGATCCAGGTTATATGTTCATTTAATTATACCATGTTTCTATTTATTTCACTCAATCATGCAGTCCCAGGAAGAAAGATAAAATGTCTCTTGAAAAAATGACTATTTAAGTATAAATCATCACACTCATAGAGAATATTGATAGTGGATTTGAGTAGGGGACTTTCGCTATCCTAATCACAATAAAGTTATGGTATTTTTATTATCCTTTTATTTTTATTTAATTAATTATTATAGATAACAAAAAAGGTATTTATAAACTAGATATGGTGGTTTTTATATATGAGGAAAATTTTAAAAGGAATCAATTCACCCCCCCCCCCCACCAAACTATTAATACGGTCAATCTCTAATAAAATTCAGTATTAGATATTATGATTCTTGATTTATCATCTATAAAAATTAAAATCTAATAAACTTCTAAATAATAGATTTTGTGATTAGCAACAGTGGATGGATATATATGGTTATAGAACCTTATTTTAATTGGATAATTATGGATTCTAGAAGGTATAAAGGATAATATTTCTAATCAGCCTTGGTATCAACGTTTATCTCAAAGTTGTGAGTCCTTAGAAAATTTTAGAGTTAGAAACTGAAAAATAGGACATTGAAACTAATGAAATATGTGATCTAAATTATAAAACTATGAATTCTATCATATGTGTATTAGGTTCGGATGTGTTTAATATATTTTCTCATCCTTAAACATCCCATGAAATATAGAAAAAAATCTTATTTTCTTATAATGGAATATATAACATCTTCCATCTCAGATATAATACAGCCAAACTAAACATTGAAACTATTTGATAGAGATAGTATCATTTAGTTTAATTTAATACTCAAATAAATTGTAAATGATATTAACCCTTTAAGGAAAACTATTAATGAACAAGATCGAGCTATAAAAGTTATCATAATAATACAACCAATGAAGAAAGAAATTTTGGATACTATTATAAAATCAATAAAGTTAAAAGAAAAAAACAAAAATATCTTGTCTGTACTCTAATGATGTTTGAATCAGAGATTTAACATTATTCTAGAGAAAATATGTTAGTTAAAAAGGATAAATAGTCATTAAATTTATCAGTGTTATAGGATAATAATAATTGTAATAAAATTCAAATAGATGATTCATCTGATGAAAATTCATTAATTAGTTTTTCTTCAGACAGTGAGCCTACTAAATTATCCATAAAATTAAAAAGGTTATATAAAAAGACAAGAGGTTTTAAAAAAACCTTCAAACTAGTATAATAAGTAATATATAAATTATAATGAAGTAAGTTGTTATGATTTCAAGTATCTTTGACACATGATGCCTAATTTTCTATATATTCAAGAAGAAAATGATCCAAATAATAATAATTCAAGATAGTTGGTCAAAAGAATAAAGATAATAAATAGATGAAGTAAACATGTATTTTTAAAGTATTCTAATGATATTTTATATTCAGAACTAGAATCTGAGAATATAAAAAGAATGGAAACAAGTTATTATGGCACATACTGATGACGTGCATTATTTCTATTCTTATTAACACAAAAATAAATATATAAATGGAAATTCTCTCATTTTAGGAAACAAATAACAATTTTTCCATGCTATAGGCCAAGTATTAATATATAAAAAGTAAAAATAATAAAACATGAAAATACCTATGATGATATTTTTAATGAAAAATATGACTAAAATAAATAAATTCTTTTTTTTAAAACAAAACTAGAAAATTGGGATGCATTATGAACTGACCATATATATAAAATTTATAATTTATAATTTATAATCATAATTTCAAGACATCAAAGATAATTCTATTGTATTTTCATACAGTGAACACTTTTTTAAAAAATTATTATTAATAATAAATCCCATAAAAATCTATTTAGAAACTAAATACAAGGTGAAGATGTAAAAAATCATTAATTATTTTATAAATCATTACAGGAATATAAATATTTCAAAAATTAGGTGTTTTTATTATCTTGAGGTAAGCCACTATAAAAATAACATATGTTTGATAAAACCATAGTTTTTTTGGGTTAAATATATATTTATTTATAGAATGTTTTTTAAATTTTAGTACTATATGTTTTGGAAAATATAACCAGATTTGGGTACCTTATTCCTTAGTTTATAACATTGATGGAACCAAGAAAATAAGGATTCAAAAATAATTTCCTATTTAATTTTTCTTTGTAAGTACAATGTTCCAAGATAAGGAATGAAATATGGTATATAGACTGTGGATTCTATGAAATATGAGTTTATATTTTCTTAATTTTCACTACTTATCAATGATATATGGATGTCATATCTCTTTTGGTGAAAAAGATAAAGGATATTTATGAGAGATGGATCTTTTTGTTATCTGAACTCTGTCCTTATCAATAAACTTCTCTATATTGTAGTATTAAATAAAAATATTATAAGTAGATATCATCTTTGTGATGAATGTTATTTTATAAATTTTTCTGATAATTCGTGTTTGTTTTTACGTATAAAACTCTTACATTTAGGTCACTATGAACGGAGAATGGCTACACTCTATATCATAATTACTTGAGTAAAACAGTAACAATTTAAATGATAAAACAACAGATTCATGGATATAGAATATAATATTGTTAAATTTTAATGCTTATTATTTCAAAAAAATCAAAATGGAATTTATTTTTAGAATTACCTCATGATAAATTGAATATATAGAAGCTATGTGATTCATTCCAAATATGAATGAAACAAATGTCATATTTTAAACCAATTAAATATTTTCCAACTTCTGGAGCCTTATAAATTATTCCTATGTATTTTTTGGCCCATCATGGGTTGAATGCCTAATATGAAAATATTTTGATTTTATTTTAGTAAATGATTTATCCATGTTTACATGGTTTTTCATTTTAATTGTTAAAAGTGCTTCTTGTTCTATTTTGATATGTTTTTGAAAACTAGTTCAAAATGATAAATATTCCAAAATTATTTCATTAAGAAGTGTCCATGGAAGGGGATTTGAAAATCGTGATTTCATTGCATATTATTCAAAACAGGGTATCCAGCATACCTTATATACCCCTGAGACACCTCAATAAAATGGTTTTACTGAATATATGAATTATACTTTGCACCAAATTTCTAGTACTATGTTTTATGAATAAAAAATTCCTAATCATTATTGGGTTTTATAAATAAATATGGAATTTTATTCCAAAAACAGATTTATAATTAGTACTTTTTTAAATAAAACACCCTATGTGCTATGGAACAATTGAAAACCAAAATTTGGATACTTTATAGAAATTGGATGATTGTTTTATATTCAAAACACCATGGATAATCTCAGTAAGTTTAATCTAAAAGATGATAAATTAATCTTCCTAGACTATTCTACTAATTGAAAATCATATAGAATTTTAATAAATTTTTGAATATTGTGGAAGGATCAACTCATGTGAAATTTAAATAATGTTATCCTCTTGATCACAACATAGTTGAAATTAATGAACTAAGTGAATATTTTGAAAACATGATATCCAAACCACTCCTTGATGAAAAAAAGGATGAATATTTGGAACTTGTTTTTTCATAACCAAATCATTAATGGTTAGATTCTAGTGAACGTGATAGTTTTCTTCCTATATAACCTATAACCTTTTACATCCATCCTTTACAAATGGTTATATGATGTCCAGATGAAGTCAAAAAAAATATAAATAGTATATTAAAATTTTTAGAGTTTTCTTTAAAAAATTTATCTTATTTTGAACATATATCTATAGAATAATAATTAGTAGATAAAAGTTGGGTTGTTTCAATGAAATATAAATTAAACCTTTTAAAGAGGAAAAAAAGAATGGGAGTCAGTTGATAAATCCTCAGACTATTTAATAATGTAATCAATGTCTTATTTTAGTAATAATCATGATTATCATGGTTTGATAAATATGAATAAGTATAGACTACTACCTAAAGGGTATAATTAGGAATAATGCATAGGTTATTAATTGAACTTTTCCCCAGTAACTATATTAGAATCAATTAGGTTTATTTTAGCTAATGCATCATATATGAATATTAAATAATACAATATAGATATAAAATATAATTTCATAAATGGTTTTATAATAGAGTAATAGTATTTTTAACAACCATTTTCTTTTGGAAATCAATATTTTCCAAATTTAGTTTTGAAATGTGCCAAATCTTATTATGATTTTAAAAAAGAACCTAATTCATGGTATGTATTTTTATGTTATTTTATTTTTTTAAAATATTTCCTTTAGGAATGGAAGATCCTAATGTATTAAAGAAATATAAATAGTCAGAAAATTATTTAGTGAAAATAAATGTTGTTGAGGTAATTTTTTGTTCCACAAATAAAATATTGTTTAATGAATACTCAAAATGTATCAAAAATAAAATAAAATAGGTTGATGTGTGAGTTGAATTATTTTATAGGATCTCAAATATATCAAAATGAATTTTGGATTGAGATAAATCACATAAAAAACTTACGAGACTTACATAAATGGTTGGAATCAAAATTAGTAATGTATATACTACCCCAATTATTTTGAAGGAAAAACAATACTTGGATGAAGTGGGGAAACCAGTTGAAAACAAGATTTAATGAGGGATAATTATGATATTATTATATTTGACTTCTAGTCGAAAAAATACAATGATTTAGATATTTCATTGTGATGGATTTCATGCTAATCATAAATAATCACATTTAATAGATTCCAAAATGATTCTAAGATTTTTAAAAGGAATAATTTCTCTATCATTTATTTTTCCAAAAAAATCTGATTTTAAGTTAATATAATACGGATATACTGAATTTGGAGGTTGTTGACTAGATAGGAATAGTACTTCAAGAACCCTAATTTTGTTAGGTAAATCCCTAGTATCTTGATCTGGAAAGAAGAAACACTCTATTTCATTATCTACTTCTGAAGTAGAATATTCTATTTTTGGTAGTTTTTGTCCACAAGTTATGTGGATGAGACATACATTAATGGTATTTTGATTCAATTATAATAATTTCTCAATTAAACATTATAACACTAGTAATATCAAAATTTCTAATAATCCAATAAATCATTAAATAACAATGCATGTAGACTGAAGGAATAAATTTTACGACATCACGTTTAAAAAAGGTGATATTTATCATAACATTATCAATACAAATAATTAGTTAATAGTTTTTTTTTCTAAACCCATTACGTATGTTGGTTTTTATTTTATTAAAATATAATTAGGCTTATTCATTTCAAAAAAAAATTCATAAATTTTATTTATTATAATTTAAAAGGATTAATTAACTTTGTTATTGTTGAAAATCAAATTTTAGTGTTCCGATATATTATTCAGTTTAATGTTTTTTAAATTACACAATGATATATTGTTTGTTTATTTAAATTTATAAAATTGAAATTATTTTCATTAATTTAGTTATTATTATTATTATTATTTATTTATCAGTCATAATTAACCTTAAACTGAATCAAGGTAAACAAGAAAATTGGGATTAATGTATATGAGAAAATCTAGATTTCCTCACAACCCTTTTTACATTTTCATACGTACCTCCCTTTGATGTTGAACTATCATCTCTAACCTTATGATCCCTATTTGAATTTCAACCAACCTGTTTAAAATGTTAAATAAAAAACTTGTTCACGGTAGAGTATAAGATTATTTAAGAAATCAAAAGAAACCATAATACGATTAATTATAGGAATGGATATATATATATATATAATAGATAAATACCATTGAAATATTGTTAAAATAAGTTCTTGAGTTTCAAGGATGTTATTTTTTTTAATGGGAAAAATATGGATTTTGTTTTTTAGGAAGAAATTGGTCATTTATTGAAGAATTTGTAATATATGTTTAATCAAATAAGGGATATAATATCATCAAATGTTAAAGAAATTATGGTTTTTTTATTCTATAGAAATGTTTGATAGCTTTTTGGTACCCCTAAGGTGGTATTTTTATTTAATATGATTCTTATTGGGACGTTTTCAGTAGGTAAAAATTAATTTCTTAAATTTCTTCTAGAATATCTTCAATAAAAAATTCTAAACGAGCTTCCTACATAATAAATGATGTTGTATATGTTCATTTATATGAGTATATCACAATGATCTATAGAGATGGAGAATTTTATTTTTCAAGATATTTACTTGACATACGTCTTGATTAATAATAATTGTTTTCCTACACAAATGATTAGAGTTTTGTATCATTTTTTAATGAAAATGAAAAGTGAACTACTATCCTTTAGGTAGTTTGATGTATATATTTATGAAGAATAAATAAGTACATTTAAAAGAATGTAATATAGTGAGGTGTTATAAAATTAATACCATATCATCAGTTTATGTAACGACCCAAAATTTTGAATAAATCTTGTTTCTTAATTTTGGGTGTTATTTTATTTTTTATACTCAACAAAATTGTTTCATTTGATAACCTGAGTATAATTAAAATGAGACCTTTGGGTTTTGACTGTCATATGACCATTGGTCAAAATGACCACTGGAAACTAAACATTTCGATTATTGTCTCTAAATACAATTGATCATGGTAAATTAATATAGAAAGAAGATTTGATGGCCTCAACCAGTAGTCATGGAAAGATCGATGCCCATCTAACAGATCTTGGGAACGAGGTGGCACCACTTGGCTTTGCTCTGGACTAAACCCAAGCCGAACTTCATCGTGTGAAGCTAGAACGGAATCGCCTTCGCGAGAAGTTTAAAATGATAGAAATTACTACTCGTGCGATTTTGGTCGAGACTTTCTCAGATTCTCTCAACATAGCACACCTTACACTTAGGTCCTATGCTGGTGTGATAAGGGGCTATGTAAGGAGACCGTAACTTCCTCGTGTAACCCTTTGTTTTAAATAAAAATTTTGTTTTCTTCTTATGATGAAGTTTATGAATTTTGAAATGTTCGGATAAATATAGTATGCATATTTTTACTGAATTTTAGAGAAAGTATATTTTTAAAATGTTTATGTAAACCTTAAGTAAATAATAATGTGTAATGATTTTCAAAAAATGGTCTTCTACAATTATGTTCAGTACGAAATTTAGAGTCTAATAAGGTCAACTTAATTTTTGATGAATAGTAAATTATGAATAGTGATTTTATGATTAGGATTAGTAATGTGTCCAAATGGATTAGTAATCTCACTTAAAGAAAGTATTAATATAATCTAGGCACCTTGATTAAGTAATGTGATTCAATAAAATTATTAAATAACGGTTTCATAAATTATTATTCAAGTATTAGTTTTTTCATGAGAATAGTTTTTTTCAATTAATAATTAAATTAAAAATATTTAGAAAATTATTTTTATAAAATGGATTTCATTTTTGAACTCAAAGCATCGATATTATGTTAATGTAATTTTTGGGGTTTTTTCTGAAAAAATGAATTTTCGATGAATAGTGAAAATACAGTTTTAGGGTTTCGGTATGTTTAATGACATCATAACTATGTCTGGATGATTTCATTAGCTATTTTAAGGTTTTACCAACCAATGGTGATGAATTATTGTATGGGGGGACCCATGTGGCCAATACCATGGGCAAATACCATGGGCAATCCCATTGTTTTGTCAAAACCACCAATGTGGTGACCCTTGGCCATTAATGCCTTGTCCCCTCACTTTCCCAATAAATACCAATCCATACTCTCATCAATTCGACTCCCAACTCTCACCCAAAGAAGAACTGGTATCATTACCTCCCATGAAGTCCTCCCATGGTACCCCAAGCCCTCAAGGTCCCATCCTTTGAGTTTTAACAGTTACGTTTTAAGGTAAGGGATCCGACCCCTCTCTTTCTTTTCAAGTGATCTCTTTTATGTCATTTCTTTTATGCTCCATGTTATTATGTTATAGGAGGTTATTTTATATTCATTATACTTTCCTTTTTATGTTCATATGATGAGATAACCCTCTTACTCTCATCATTTCGTTTTAATAATGTTTAAGTGGCACCGTTAGGCTGCCGAATTTTTAAGGGATTCTTTCACCCTTCCCATTTTTTAAAGTTCCACTTTCATGTCAAGTATTTCAAGTTCCTTTTCATTATGTTGGGGTATTATCTATATATCTATAATACTGAACTTTTATTTTCATATTATTAGAGATGATATTTGATCACATCAATTTATTTTTGTTGAATTCTAAGTGACGCCGTTAGGCTGCTGAATTTTTAAGGGATTCTTTCACCCTTATCATTTTTCAAAGTTCTACTTTAATGTCAAGTCTGTCAAGTTCCTTTTTATTATGTTGGGGTATGATCTATATATCTATCATACTGAACTTGTATGTTAATATGATGAGAGACCCTATTTGTTCTCATCAATTCATTTTCGTTGAAGTTTAAGTGACACCGTTAGGCTGCTGAATTTTTAAGGGATTCTTTTACCCTTCTCATTTTTCAAAGTTATACATTCATGTCAAGTCTTTAAAGTTCATTTTTATTATGTTGGGGTATTATCACTATATCCATCATACATATAGTTTATGATAATATTATTATATACCCTATTTTATCTCATCATTTATTTTTTTATTGAAGTTTAAGTGACATCGTTAGGCTGCTGAATTTTTATAAGAGAAATCTTTTTTTGGTCTTACTTCCATGTTTTTCATTTCAAATGGTATGTCCTTCAAATTTTTTTACCGTGATTCATATCATTTATATTCTGTCCCTATAATATTTTTATATATCATTTATGAGTGGGTGACCCATGTCCGCTCTCTTTTCAACGTTTTCTAAAACCCTGTAACGTACACATTATGCTGTAGAATTTTCGCCTCAAAATGCATCTCTCTTATTCTCAAAATTATTTTATGTTAATAAGTCAATACTAAAATCTATTATTTCTATAGTTGTATTCACATATATATCAAAATATTCTTTTTTAAATTCTGGGATTTATATACATGAAACCCGCTTTCCCTTTCCGTGGGTTTAAAGTGACATAAAGATCATGTCTTTAAAGTAGTTTTTAAAATATCATGATTATGAAATGTAACCCATTTCTTTTATTCTATATGGTTTGTTTATGAAATTATTGATGATGATATATATGGTTCACATGATTATAAATACATGTTGGTCGGAGTGGACACTCAAGAGGGGGGGTGAATTGAGTTCCAATTTAAAATTTCTGTTAAAAACAATTTCTATTAAAATCCCCCAATTTCAAAAACAAATTAAACTGTAGTGAATTTATATAGATTATAAAGGATCAATTAGTTTTTCAAAGATTTATTAGTTCTCAGTTAACTTAATCTTATGATTAAATTAACTTTTGAAACTAACTTACTGATTTATAATAAATATAAACACTTGCGAATTTAATTATCAAAGTAGCTTTGAAGATAAATTATATTTCAAAGTAATAGCAGCGGAATATGAAATAAATATGTATAGTATGGATAAAGTATGTAGCTACAAACACAGAAAATTAACCAAGAGGTTCAGTCTCAAGCCGAGACTTAGTCCTCTCAAAAGTTTATATAAAAATGATCCACACCCTGGATCAGGGTTAACAACAGTGAACACACTGTCCAGGTCACAAGACCTCTGCCACAGTTCTACGTGGGAAAACAAACAACAGCAGCCAGCTGTCCAGGTCACAAGACCTCTACCACAGTTCTACGTGGGAAAACAAACAACAGCAGCCAGCTTTCCAGGTCACAAGACCTCTACCACAGTTCTACGTGGGAAAACAAACAACAGCAGCCAGCTGTCCAGGTCACAAGACCTCTACCACTATCCACAGTGGGAAATGAAGTGTAAAAGGTTTGATGAGGATTTACAGATCCTCCAGTGAAAGTACAGGAGTCAGTGTGTGTGTTTAATACAGCAGATAACACACACTGCTCAAAATGTAGAATAAATAAATCACAGAGCAGAGATGTAGAGTTTAGAAATGGCTCTACTGATTTCAGTGTAGCACTGGACTCGTTTTGGAATTGATCAGAAGTGATTCTGAGTCCTCTTCTCGATTTTGTTTGAGAAGTAGAGTGTCGTATGCTTCAGGTTCACAGGCAGTGAGATGTAGTCGATGAAGTTCTTCGATATTCTTTTATATGCACTGAACTCTTCTTGAGTAGGCTTGATTGTATATGTGATTCTGTCTTGCTTGGTTCTTCTTGTATGCACAGAGCTCTTCTTGAGTATGTCGTATGTCTTCCTTGTCTCTGTGTGTGTTGTCTCTGTGTTGTGTGTTGTCTCTGTGTTTTCTTCTTGTGTTCTCTACCTTCCTTCAGCAGAGTCTTCTTCTATTTATATCACGTGCTCCGTAGGACAGAAAAGGTTTCCTTTCCGCAGGTATGAGGTACGGTTTCCTGACATCCGACAACCTTTATTAATTAATTGTCAGGGTATTAAAATATAACTAATATGACCGTTGGTTAGAATAAATAAAGATAAAGATAAAGAAATTCAAACCGTTGTTTATGACTGTTCAAGTGATCGGTAGGTCATCAACATTAGAGTAATGATCGGTGACTCAGATAGATCAGCATCGGTCTGTCATCTGATCAGTGAGTCATTTTGATCAGCATCGGTCTGTCATCTGATCGGTGAGTCATTTGCATCGGTGACTCATTTGCATCGGTGAATCATTTTCATTGGTGAGTCCTTGGATCGGTGACTCATTTGCATCGGTGACTCATTTGCATCAGTGACTCATTTGCATCGGTGAGTCCTTGGATCGGTGACTCATTTGCATCGGTGCGTCTGATGGATCGGTGAGTCTGATGGATCAGTGAGTCTGATGGATCGGTGAGTCTGATGGATCAGTGAGTCTGATGGATCGGTGAGTCTGATGGATCGGTGAGTCTGATGGATCGGTGAGTCTGATGGATCGGTGAGTCTGATGGATCGGTGAGTCTGATGGATCGGTGAGTCATTTGCATCAGTGACTCAGATTGGTCAGCATCGGTGAGTAATTTTGATCAGTGCGACCGTTGCCCTTTGATATTGGATCAGGGCTTCCGATGTATGTTGAATCCAGAAGACTTCCAACATACTTTGTAAGTCAATAAGCATAGAGAAAAACATGATAATAGATTCATTTACATATTGTAATTAAGTTTATGAGAAAACAAACCAGATTAAGCATTAATGGTATGTGATGATTTGTGATTATTAAAACAACAAACATAGACATGAAATCAACAATCTTCCAGAGGGCTCAACAATCTCCCCCTTTTTGATAATCACAAATCTTTATATATATATATATATATATAAATCAATCAATAATAACAACAACAAAAATCACAATGAGAATAAGTATAAAGAGATATAAATCTCCTTCTTAAGTTAACATTCCCATATATATAATATTCAGATTGCTCCCCCTGAGATATGGATCTCCCTCTGAGATATTCACATCTCTCATATATATCGTTCTCCCATTATATATCATATCTTTCTCCCCCTTTGGGATAATCAAAAAGGAGGGAAAACAGATAAGAGAAAGTGAAAGTAAAAGCAGTCAGCAGATAGTAGAGAGAGAAAAAGAAAGAGAAAAAAATGATAAAGTACAAATTATTACAAGTAGCACATTTTTCACCCCATCAAATACAATACACAACTATTTGGTGGGATACAATGGGGCTTTGCCTTTGTCTTTGGGATCAATAGTAGGTAAGGTGGAAGGTTTGGAGACATGCTGGTCTTGGCGAATCTGAAGTGGTGGTAGGACAACTCGGGCAGGTGTAGGAGCAGGTACCACAGAGGGTTGTTGTTGAGAAACAGGAGCTGATTGTGGAGCTTGCTGAGGAACTAGTCTTAATTGAGATAGAACTTGGGCAACAGACAGCTGATTTGGAGCTACATCAGAGGCACTAAGAGGTTCAGAAGTAGGAAGTATAATTGCAGTGGCCGGTGCATCCAAATAAGGCTTCAACAGATGAATGAAGTCCTGAATGACTTCTGCTCCATACTTCATAGATTTTTCAAAATCATCTTTATTCTCCATGAACTGTGCTAAGTAAGGGACAAAATCTTGCAATTGGAGAACTTGAGTTTTGAAGGCCTGAGTGACAGGAGGTAATTTCAGATTCTCTGCTAACACCTTGAAGCTTGCAGTCATCTCATGTTTTGTATAAATCTTGGAAAAGTAAGTATCAACTTTTTCTTTGATCTCTTGCAGGGCTTTCTTTGTATCTGCTGAATATACCAAGGCCATCTTATGACTGTTATCACAGAGCTCTTTCATCTTCCTCAAAGATTCTAAATCAAGAATTTGTCTTACAGCAGCTAACTCTTCACGCACAACTTCTTTTAGAGCTTCTATCTCACGGGTAGTGATTTTGGTTACCTTGCCTGTGCTGGCTTGGCCGACTATGTGAGTTAGTTCAGCTTTCAACTTCCTCAGGTCAGACTTGTTGAGATGTTCAATCAGATTTCTCAAAACTGCCATCATACCAGAGATGGTTGATCGGAATTCGCTTGATAGAGATACCAGGCCGGTGTGAAGATCCTTCATAGTCTGATTCAAAAAGTCTATTTGCCTGCCAATAAGTTCACCAGTATTGGCTAGGTCTGGCTTCACAGCATTAGATACTCTCTGTGAGAAGGCTTCCAAAGAATTTTCAGAAACTTGTAGAGACACTTGAGTAAGAGCATTAGAAACTTCTTCTCTAACTATGGTTCTCACAGCAGTTAGCAATTAAAACTTAAACTTATCAAGATCAGCTTGACTGATTCCAGAACCAGGGAAATTATTATTGGTAGGATCAACAGTAGGAACAGACCTTGCTTCTCGTGGGAGGTTACTCTTCACAGCTGCAGCAGATTCTGGCATTGCTTCTTCATCTTCAGAATATTCTAAGCCCAACACAGCATAACCAGGGTAGTCATCCCAAACGGCAGCACACAGAGTGTATTTTGGTTTTTCATAGCTTGCTGTTCCACTGATTTTTGGTGAGACATCTTTGCCACTGATATGGATTTCTTGTACTGACTGAGGTTGTTCTACTTGATCTACAGCAAGACCATCCACCGGTCTGTTAACATCATCAACAGCAGCTTCAACAACATCAGCATCATCATCATCACCATGATTGTCATTAGCATCACCTTGCTCATTATTACTCTGCTTAGAGGCTTCACTGTGATATTCTTCAGTATCAGAATCTTCTTCATCACCAAGAATAGGTTCTGACTCTGGTAGGATTAAGGGTGGACTAGGAGGTCCAAATTCTATTCTTTTCTTGGGACTAGCAGTGTCAGGGTCAATCCTATCATCAGAAGAAGACACACTTCCTTCTGCAGTAGCAGCTTCTTCTTGCTCATCATCATCAGAATAAACTGGTTCCTCATCTATTTTTAATCCAGGATCTCTCAAATCCTTTGGCCTCTTGCCATGATCTATGGGATTTTAGGCTTCATACAATTTATCTTCATCTGCAACCCAGCACTTCTTCCATGGATTCCAATTTATTTTCATCCTCTTGGAGATCTCTTTGTTAAGACAGAAGGTATGGTCTGTTTCATTAACTTCATCATCTTCATCAAGACAATTTAGATTCTTGAGCATGGTAGATATCATCTTTGAATAAAACAAGGCAGTGGCTTTCTTGGATGGTTTTATCTTTCCAGCTATGTGTACCATCACATATCTACACAAATTGATTTTCTCATGTGTTTTCAGAAGAAACAACAGGAAAACATACTGGTATTTTACAGCAGCAAAATCTCCTCTCCTAGGGCAAAGTTGGTGCTGAATAAACTTGAAAAGAAGTCTGCACTCACCATCTAATTCTGAAGCTGTGATTCTTCGTGACTCTCTATTTCCTGTCAGAAGCTCCAGAGCTAGCTCATAAGAAAAGTAATCAGATGTCGGAGGAATATTCCCAGCATAATCCTCATATCGACCTTCATGAGGTACATTTAAACATTCAGCCCACTGCTTAGATGAGAAGGATATTTTCTTTCCTTTTACCACAGACGACATCCGGGCAGCCTCCACACCATCTAAAGTGATTTCCAGATTCATATAGAACTCATGTACCAGCTTCGGGTAGTCTATTCGAGTGTTGTCAGAAAACCAGTCTATCCATCTTTGCGATTCAAGAACTTGCAGCAACAGTGACTTACTTGACAAAAGCCAGGCAGAGTTTACTTCTTTTTCTATAGCAACAATCTGAGTTTCCAGGTTCGGATTTACTGATAGTTGAGAGGTACTACTCGACTCGCCTCGAGCACGCTTTGAAGGTACAGGGCTATCCGGTCCTTTGCTCGGTCTCTTTTGCTTAGCCATTCGAGGATTTTGAGAAGCCAGGAGTTCGAAGGTTCGAAGTGGAGGGGAAGAGATGTTGAGAGGTTCGGTGGGAAATGAAAGGTCAAAAGGTTTAGGGAAGATAAATAACCGCGTATCATTTATTTTATCATTTAGGGTTTCCATAAAAAGTAATTTACTAATTAATAAAAAATAATTGAAAATAGATCGGTTTGACAGAACAGTGTGACAGATCGGTTCCACAGATCGGTTTCACAGATCAGTTTCACAGATCAGTTTCACAGATCAGTTTCACGGATCAGTTTCACAGATCAGTTTCACAGATCAGTTTCACAGATCAGTTTCACATATCTATTTCACAAATCAGTTTCACGGATCAGTTTCACAGATCAGTTTCACAAATCAGTTTCACAGATCAGTTTTACAGATCAGTTTTACAGATCAGTTTCACAGATCAATCATACACAACTCTTGTTTAATAAATTTTATTCTTTCAGAGCATAAGGGCTTTGTGAAGATATCAGCTAATTGATTTTCAGAACTAACAAATTCTAGAGAAATATCACCTTTCTGATAATGATCTCTTAGAAAGTGATGTATGACATCAATGTGCTTAGTTCTAGAGTGAGACACAGGGTTCTTAGATATATTTATTGCACTAGTATTGTCACAGTTAATTGAAACATGTTTAAAATCAAATCCATAATCCAATAAACTGTGTTTCCTCCACAAAATTTGTGCACAGCAACTACCAGCAGCTATGTATTCTGCCTCGGCAGTAGACAATGCAACTAAATTCTTTTTCTTACTACACCATGATACTAGGGATTTTCCAAGCAAATGACATGTTCCAGATGTGCTCTTCCTATCTAACTTACATCCTGAAAAGTCAGCATCTGAATAACTCATTAAGTCAAAGGATTGTCCTTTTGGGTAAAACAAACCTAAGTTAGCCGTGTGTTTGAGATATTTAAAAAATCTTTTGACAGCAAGCAGATGAGATTCTTTTCGATTAGCTTGAAATCTAGCACACATACACACACTAAACATAATATAAAGTCGACTAGCAGTAAGATAAAGTAAACTACCAATCATACCTCTGTAATTGGTTTGATCAACTGGTTTCCCAGTTTCATCTGCATCCAATTTACAGGTAGTACTCATATGAGTTTCACTTTCCTTGATACTATCCATTCCAAAACATTTTAAAAGATCCTTTGTATATTTACTTTGATTCAAAATAATACCATTTTCATTTTGAAATACATGAAATCCAAGAAAGTACTTAATCTCTCCCATTAAGCTCATTTCAAATTCATTTTTCATACTTTTTGAAAAATCAGTACATAAAGAGTGTTTAGAAGATCCAAAAATAATATCATCAACATATATTTGTACAACTAAAACATCTTTAGAAACTCTTTTAATGAAAAGAGTTGGATCATTAATCCCTTTAGTAAAACCTTTTGAAATAAGGAAATTGCTAAGTCTATCATACCAAACTCTTGGAGCTTGTTTCAAACCATAAAAAGCTTTAGTAAGTTTAAAAACTTGATTTGGAAAATGGGAGTTAGTAAATCCAGGTGGTTGTTCTACAAAAACATCTTCAATTATAAAACCATTTAGAAAAGCACTTTTGATATCCATTTGATATAACTTGAAATCCTGATGTGCAGCATATGCAAGTAAGATCCTAATGGCTTCTAGTCTAGCTACAGGTGCAAAAGTCTCCTAATAGTCTATACCTTCTTCTTGACTATATCCTTGTGCAACTAGTCTAGCTTTGTTTCTAACTATATTTCCATATTCATCTACTTTATTTCTAAAAACCCATTTTGTGCCTATTGTTAAGGTGTCCTTAGGTATGTCAACTAATTCCCAGACATTGTTTCTTTCAAACTGATTTAATTCTTCTTGCATAGCCATTACCCAAAACTCATCATTGATAGCATCATTGATATTTTTTAGGTTCTGACTGTGAAAGAAAGGCTTGATGTTCAACCTGATTTCTTAGAGAAGCTCTAGTATGTGTTTCTCTATCTAGATTTCCTACAACAGCATCTAAAAGATGATTCTTTAGAATCCTCGTTGATCTGGTAAAGGTTGGACTAGAAATTTCTGGTTCATCTAGAGATTGAGGTTCAACAGAAGCAGGTTCTGGAGAATTTCCAGAGCTGGATGTTTTAACTATAGGTCCATTGTATTTATCATTGAGATTCAAACCAGAGAGATCATCTTCAAGAGAGATTTTAGGTTCATGTGGATCAGTTTCATCAAATTTGATGTGAACAGATTCTTCCACGCATTTGGTTCTTTTATTGAAAACTCTATAGGCTTTACTAGAGATAGAATAACCTAGGAAAATTCCTTCATCACTCTTGGATGCAAATTTGTCAAGATTGTATCTAGTATTGAGAATGAAGACTTTGCAGCCAAAAACTTTGAAGTAGTTAACCTTGGGTTTCCTATGGTTCCACAACTCATAAGGGGTCCTCTTAAGAACAGGTCTAATCAAGACTCTATTAATGACATAACAAGCTGTATTAACAGCTTCAGCCCAAAAGTAAATAGGCAGTTCATATTCATTGATCATGGTTCTAGAAATTTCTTGCAGGGTTCCGTTCCTTCTTTCTACTACACCATTCTGTTGGGGTGTCCTAGGGGCAGAAAAGTTATGAGAATAGCCATTGAGTGAGCAGTAAGATTCAAAATCTTGATTTTCAAACTCACGGCCATGATTACTCCTCAAGGTTTTAATCTTAAGTCCACTAAGGTTCTCTACAGACTTGGAATATTTAATAAAGTAAGAACAAGCTTCACTTTTGTGAGCTAGAAAGTATACCCAAGTATATCTAGAAAAATCATCTACGAGAACATAGACATAGTGCTTCCCATTTAGACTAGAAACTCTTGATGGTCCAAACAAATCCATGTGAACCAACTCAAGTGGTTGAGAAGTTGAGACTTCTATCTTTGATTTAAAAGAAACTTTATGTTGCTTTCCCTTTTGACAGGGATTACAAACTTTGTCTGCTGGAAATTCAAGTTTAGGTAAGTCTCTAACTAAGTTCTTCCTAGAAAGTTTTCTAAGTGAGTGTACATTGCAGTGTCCTAATCTTCTGTGCCAAAGCCAAGACTCTTTATGAAATGCATTTAAGCAAGGAATGTT
Organism: Viscum album; assembly: GCA_963277665.1. NCBI lineage: Eukaryota > Viridiplantae > Streptophyta > Magnoliopsida > Santalales > Viscaceae > Viscum > Viscum album. The sequence goes on along the minus strand of OY728128.1, from coordinate 1,126,401,573 downwards.
CTGTTTAGCTAAAGAATCTAAATCAACAACATAAACATTTTCATTTCTTAAAGAAGAAAATACTAAAACTTTTTTAGAGTTAAAAACAATGCAAGAATCATTTTTAAATTTCACATAAAAACCATCATCACACAACTGAGAAATGCATAACAGGTTATATTTAAGTCCATCGACAAATAAGACATTAGAAATTAATACTGAGTCAGTGTTACCAATCTGGCCTAAGCCGATGATTTTTCCTTTTGAATTATCACCAAAAGTGACAAAGCCTCCATAAACTTTTACTAAGCTCTTGAAACATGAAAAGTTTCCTGACATATGTCTTGAACATCCACTGTCTAAGTACCATATCTTCTTGTGACAGCTCTTCAAGCAGGTCTCCAACAAAACAGATTTAGATGGGAGATGATTTTGGTACCCAGATCTTCTTGGGTCCAGAAAGGTTAGCCAATAGCACTTTAGGTACCCATATTTGTCTAATGGGTCTCATATAATTTGTAGAATTATCATTCTTTGAAAGATAAAACTTATTAGATCCATAACTATGAATATAACTAGTTGAGGCATATGAAGTTCCAGAATTAACTATCTTCTGTCCAGATTTAGGAATGAATCTAGTTTTGGAAACTTTCCTTTGTCCAGGTTGGTATCCTATACCAGTAGTATATTTAGGTGAAACTTGCTTTCCTAGCATCTGTGTTAGAGTATTCTTTCCATTTATGAACTTCTCTAAGTCTTTTCTGTGTTGTTCATTAGACAATTTTAGTTCAGTATTTTCTTTAAGCAACTGAGCATTCTTTTCTACTTCTATATCCAGATCAGATTTATGCTTAACACTTAAAGCATACTGTTTCTTTAAACCTTTATATTTATCCTTAAGCTCATTACAAGTTTCTTCTAACATGTCACAGTATTCAAACAATTCAGATTTTGTCATGTTTTCTGAGTCAGAATCTTCTCCAGAATAGTATGAATTAAAAACAGGAGTCTCTGATGTTACCTCAGAAGCGTTTGTCATGAAACACATGTTGGCCCGATTCTTTTCAGAGTCTGAAGATTCAGCTTCACTTGTGCTGTCTTCTGAAGCACTCCAAGTAGCCTTCATGGCTTTCTTGTACTTGTTATCCTTGTATTCATACTTCTTTCTGTATTTCAGTTTTGGACAGTCTGTTTTTATGTGCCCGTTTCTTTTTCATTCATAACAGAAAACTTCATCAGTTCTGTCAGCCTTCTTCCAATCCTTTTTCCATTTTCCTTGTTGGTCATACTTTTCCTTGTAATTTGGTTTCCTAAAGAATTTCTTTTTCCTATAAAACTTTTTGAATCTCCTGGCTATTTGAGCCTTCTCAGCATCACTGTCAGAATTATTCTCACTTTCCTCACTGCTTGAACTTTCATTGATAGCTTGAGGCTTTTCTTTATCCTTATTCTTTGAGGTTGTAGTCTAGAAGGCAATAGACTTCCTTTTAGATTCATCATCTTCTTCTTTATTTACTTTAAGCTCTTCTTCATACATCATCAGTTTACCAATCAATTCCTTGACAGGCAGTGTTCCAATGTCACAGGATTCTCTAACGGAGACAGAGGTTCTTCTCCATCTTTCAGGTAGACATCTCAAAATTCTCATGATTTTCTCCTTTGCTGGAACATCCTTTCCCATAGAAGTCATTGTGTTGACAATTTCATTGAACCTGAGATACATATCAGAAATGGGTTCATCAGGCTTCATCTAAAAATTATCATACTTAATAGTATAGGTATTCAATCTCATTTCCTTAACATTAGTTGTTCCTTCATGAGAAACAGCTAAGGTATCCCAAATTTCATATGCAGTTTGACATGCAGAAATTCTATTAAATTCTTCATCTCCTAGAGCACAGTACAGAGCATTCATAGCTTTACAATTGTTATTATAAGCAGTCTTTGTAGGTTCATCCCAAGTAGATCTAGCAGTAGTGGGAATTTTGTATTCTGATTCAATAGCAGTCCAAATATCAAAACCTATGCTTTCTAGATGAATTTTCATTTTCAGTTTCCACTGAGCATAATTGGTTCCATTGAAGAAAGGCGGCCGGTTAGTAGCAGCACCCTCAAGTCTATTGTCCATAATGAGAGAATTTTAAAGAGATAAAAATTTAGATATAACAGAAATTTTAAGACCTTTAAAATACAACTAAAATCACAGTTCAAAAGCAGAGTACTTTTAGAAAGTGTTTTCAAACCTCTGATACCAAGTGTTGGTCGGAGTGGACACTCAAGTGGGGGGGTGAATTGAGTTCCAATTTAAAATTTCTGTTAAAAACAATTTCTATTAAAATCCCTCAATTTCAAAAACAAATTAAACTGTAGTGAATTTATATAGATTATAAAGGTTCAATTAGTTTCTAAAAGATTGATTAGTTCTCAGTTAACTTAATCTTATGATTAAATTAACTTTTGAAACTAACTTACTGATTTATAATAAATATAAACACTTGCAAATTTAATTATCAAAGTAGCTTTGAAGATAAATTATATTTCAAAGTAATAGTAGCGGAATATGAAATATATATGTATAGTATGGATAAAGTATGTAGCTACAAACACAGAAAATTAACCAAGAGGTTCAGTCTCAAGCCGAGACTTAGAACTCTCAAAAGTTTATATAAAAATGATCCACACCCTGGATCGGGGTTAACAACAGTGAACACACTATCCAGGTCACAAGACCTCTGCCACAGTTCTACGTGGGAAAACAAACAACAGCAGCCAGCTGTCCAGGTCACAAGACCTCTACCACAGTTCTACGTGGGAAAACAAACAACAGCAGCCAGCTGTCCAGGTCACAAGACCTCTACCACAGTTCTACGTGGAAAAAACAAACAACAGCAGCCAGCTATCCAGGTCACAAGACCTCTACCACTATCCATAGTGGGAAATGAAGTGTAAAAGGTTTTCTGAGGATTTACAGATCCTCCAGTGAAAGTACAGGAGTCAGTGTGTGTTTTTAATACAGCAGATAACACACACTGCTCAAAATGTAGAATAAATAAATCACAGAGCAGAGATGTAGAGTTTAGAAATGGCTCTAGTGATTTCAGTGTAGCACTGGACTCGTTTTGGAATTGATCAGAAGTGATTCTGAGTCCTCTTCTCGATTTTGTTTGAGAAGCAGAGTGTCGTATGCTTCAGGTTCACAGGCAGTGAGATGTAGTCGATGAAGCTCTTCGATATTCTTTTGTATGCACTGAACTCTTCTTGAGTAGGCTTGATTGTATATGTGATTCTGTCTTGCTTGGTTCTTCTTGTATGCACAGAGCTCTTCTTGAGTATGTCGTATGTCTTCCTTGTCTCTGTGTGTGTTGTCTCTGTGTTGTGTGTTGTCTCTGTGTTTTCTTCTTGTGTTCTCTACCTTCCTTCGGCAGAGTCTTCTTGTATTTATATCACGTGCTCCGTAGGACAGAAAAGGTTTCCTTTCCACAGGTACGAGGTACGGTTTCCTGACATCTGACAACCTTTATTAATTAATTGTCAGGGTATTAAAATATAACTAATATGACCGTTGGTTAGAATAAATAAAGATAAAGATAAAGAAATTCAAACAGTTGTTTATGACTGTTCAAGTGATCGGTAGGTCATCAGCATTAGAGTAATGATCGGTGACTCAGATAGATCAGCATCGGTCTGTCATCTGATCAGTGAGTCATTTTGATCAGTATCGGTCTGTCATCTGATCGGTGAGTCATTTTCATCGGTGACTCATTTGCATCGGTGACTCATTTGCATCGGTGAGTCCTTGGATCGGTGACTCATTTGCATCGGTGACTCATTTGCATCGGTGACTCATTTGCATCGGTGATTCCTTGGATCGGTGACTCATTTGCATCAGTGAGTCTGATGGATCGGTGAGTCCGATGGATCGGTGAGTCATTTGCATCAGTGACTCAGATTGGTCAGCATCGGTGAGTCATTTTGATCAGTGCGACCGTTGTCCTTTGATATTGGATCAGGGCTTCCGATGTCTGTTGAATCCAGAAGACTTCCAGCATACTTTGTAAGTCAATAAGAATAGACAAAAACATGATAATAGATTCATTTACAGATTGTAATTAAGTTTATGAGAAAACAAACCAGATTAAGCATTAATGGTATGTGATGATTTGTGATTATTAAAACAACAAACATAGACATGAAATCAACAATATTCCGAGGGATCAACAATACATTTCAAGGGTGCGCCCAAATAGCGCTTCAATTCATTGGGTAAAGACTTAATCTCTAGAGATGACCATTTAGACTGATACCTTGGTGAATAACCTGGGTAATTTTTAATGACACCTTGGGGATGGACCTTGGTGAAATGAAATTATTGTCTATATTAAATTTTGTAGAAACAACTTAAAGTTATGAAAAACATTATTTTTATTATGATATGCCTCATGATTTCATTCTTAGGCCTTAAATTTCTTTTTCATGACATTTTTTATGTATCTCAAGTTCACATGTTAAATGTTTCCCCTTCTTTCCCTTACTAGGCATTTTGCTCACCCTTTCTTTTGATGTATGTCCCCAGGTTATGAGATGTAGTAGTGAACCTAGGATGAACATGAGGAGACGCCTTTCAAGTGTTTAAGAATAATGTTTTATGTTTTCATGTTTTATGTTCTGGGTTTCCAAGACACTAAACCATAAAGATCCATAGTTTTGTAAAATGTAATGAATGTTTATGTGATAAAAAGGCGGGATTCTATAGTTTATATAAAAATAATTATATATTCCTAGTATTATGATGAAAAAATATTTAAATGAAGTTCATCTAGAAATAATGACTCGAGATGATTCATCTCAGACCAACTAACTTGTGATGAAATACATGTCAAGACGGTGCTTTCTAGGTGTGGTATATGAGAAAATTTATTTAATAATTGAGTTGTTACTTTTGAAATTTATTTCTACAAATGGTGTGAAATTCAAGAATCCTGAGGGTTTTTCTAATCAAATAAATGTTGTTTGTGAATTTTTATGTTCACTATGTAATATTATCATGCATAAATAATTTTTGATTCAACTGTTTCTTTTCCAGAATATACGATATATAGGACGCAGCCTATGAATTTTCAGGTTCAAAGAAGTAAATAATTTGAATATGTATTTCAATCATATGAACCAATTAATCCTAGATTACTAGATGATAAGGTAAGGTATGTCGATTAGATCATGGAATCTAAAAATTGTGAACATACACAATCGAAACCATAATCACCTTCAACTACTGGGGAAGTATCTCCTTCAAAAGAAAAGAGTTCAAAATTCTTGGAAGAGGAAGTTGTTTCTAATGATGTAATGAAAAAGATCTTATATATGAGAGTATATTATTTTGATTTAAAATTGAAGCCAGTTTCATAAATGTATGAGATCATATAAATCAAATATTCTCCTATCTCCATGTAATAATTTAATATGTCAGTTGGAATCATTTGTTCCCAAACAGTGTTGATCAGTTTTCTTCCAATAGATCCTCCTGCTCTAAAATCCATGTCTAATATAATTAATAAGAAACATGAGTAAATGAACGTCAGCATAAGTGGATGGAAAATTTTTTAACATACAATGTTTTAGTTTAGTGATCTTGGTACATTGGTTTCATCTCAAAGGGAAATGTTTTTGTATATTTCATCAATAAAATTAGGTTTTATCCAGAATTTCTTGATGAGATCAAATATTTTAGAGCTCATGTTAAAAAGACATATCACCCTCTTAAAAATGTTGTGTTCACTTGGTTTGAATAAATAATGAAATTGCATCCCACTACTACCACTTTATTAGAATCTTTAGTTCTTCAAGTTTTCCAAAAATGGATTTATTTAGATACTATTAGATATGAGTTATATTTCTTCTCATATTCAGTGTGTCCAAATAAATATAATTTATCCAGCGATGTTGGATGAGATAGAAATGTTTCTTTTTTTCAATTTAATTATACAAAGAAAGATATTGATAATCATAGTATTATAATAGATAATTTCATAAATGATCATTTTGGTCATCTTGATAAATATTTTGAATATATTCTAGAATTAAATTTGTGTGTTTTAAAAAATGTGAGAGAAATATTTTTATGCTTCCTTGAACCTATCTATTACAACACTCCACTTCCTTTTATGTAGGTAAATAAAATAATGCCATCAGTTAAGGATTCGAATTCTAAGGAAGAATCATGTTCATAATGTGACCAAATTTATGAGTTTTTCGTTCTAGTTAGAGGAAGGGAGTCTCTTATTTGAAAAAATCCAAGTGTGGTTCCTTATTTAAAATCGGATGTTCCAATAGTTTCAACATCTGTTGAACCAAAAATTTCTACCGGTGCTCAAATTTCTAATTATTCTTTTAGTAAAGTGAATAAATATGATAAATGTTTTCTAGAGAGAGTGGAATGCCTGGATTGAAAGGATCATTCGTAGACTAGTGGGATAATATAGGTGTGGATTTTTTTTAATATAATGATGAATAATATTCTTATTTATATTTATTTTGGTATATCAGCTATAGACATTTTACACATTCTTCTTTCTCCTCCTATTAGTGATTCTATGAGTTTCTATTCTTGTAAACTATAAAATATTAATATGTTTATTAGAAATGTATTAGAATATGTATCTTAAATTCATAATTAATAATTACGTTTTATTGTTGAATTTTTTAGGTATAATGTTGTTCATAGGATCGACATGTGTGTTAAATCCCTATTTCAATTGAGATGAAGAAGACATATTGGTCCAAATCCTTCTAGTACTTCTTAGCATACAAGGTTGAGAAAAGAATATTTTATGATCCCTTAGCCCCATCAATGTCAACCCCACCAACCACCATAACCACTAAATCCTTCCAACTACCATCACCTAAACCAAAATATTTATTTTAACCATATTTTAACTCATAGATTCTTTAATTGGTATTTTAACATTTTATTTAGTGGATTTATATTCTTACATCAGCTTAATTAATAAAATAAATCATTATGTATATTTTTATCATGTGTATAATAGAGACTGTTTTCATTTTACATTTATTTATTTCTATCATTATATTATTTCAAGAAAACTCAATCTTTCTATACTTTTATATTCATTCTTCTTAGAAAATTTAAATATTTCATCAATATAATGTGCTAAATTAAACTATGTTTTACCTCTACTTCCCATTATTTTTAATGAAAAAATGGGGAGAAGCATTCTACCATATAAAAGGGGTGTGATGTTTCTTCTTTTCAATCAGATTAGACATAACTAACCATGTAAGAGAACCACTCCATTTTAAATGATATATATTTTATATTTAATTTTTTTTAACCTCTTTAAAATTTGTTGTTTGATATATAATAGAATTTCTAATGGATATTTTGATCATAAAAAAGTGGAGATTATTGACCTACTAATGATGACCCAAAATATATCATTTATATTATTTTTTGATAAACCCAAATAACATTCATAATTTTATTATAATCATTATTTCTAAGTGTATTTATCATTATTAATTTTATTTTTATGTATTTGGTGGTTAATTTAAATAAGTATGAATTCTTAAAGATTTTGGCTAAAATTTTCCTATGTTTGGAAAAATAGCAATGTCATGTTTCTAGATATGTGGTGAAAATGACTATGTTGATCAATTGGATATGTCAAATCGGCTACACTGTAGAATTTCCTACATGAAAATTGCCTATATTTATAATATATATTATATGTGTAATCATCTATGTGATATTATAGCTATGTAAAATAGTAATGTGGAGTAATCAGTTTTGTGAATCACCTACTTGATGAAATCAACTACATCATTTCAATTAGGTATATTAGTTTCATATGCATGAGTAAAAATTGACCATCATTCACTTTCCCTATGTGAAGCAATATCAACTATATGGATTTAATTATATAAATACAAAATTTCATTAATCAAGCTGGTATTTATTATTATTGAACAACTCAACTAACATTTTAATTATTATATGCACCATTGAAAAGTTTATTTACCTCTTTAAGGTAAAATATATTATAATAAGGTCCAAGAAACAAGAAATAAAATCATGTACATGGATAATTTATTTTTCTCTCCAATTTTTGTGGTATTTAATAGAAAAAGGTCATGTCACTGATCCCTAATTCTACAGATTATGTTCTATTCTGTTACATAAGAAGTAGTGTATGCATTTAAAAAAATCATTTACTTTTCAATAAAAAGTGGAGTTCACCAAAAAATAATAAGAATTAATTCTATAAGATAATGAAAATGAAACATTGTATTATTAATAAAATTAAGCATAAGAATTATTATTTCATAAAATATGCTTGTTAATGATTCTTTCACAATTCATAAGACTCTCCTTAAGAATATTTTTCATTAGATCATCTCTCTTGGAGATTTTTTTCTTTCTATTAGTTATACCTTATAGTTGTCAGATGAAATTTTTCAACATTCTATTTTTTATTTTCATGTAATAGTTCCTGGTAAAATAACCTTTTAATTTTATTTTTTTATAGACTTTCAGGAGCCTAGTAGATAGCTACTCGGATTGAACTAGATTTATACTACTTGCATTCAGCAGTGCAGCCTGTAGAAAAAGGACTGGTTGTCCTCAGTAAAAGGACAAGTCTAGTAAAACTTACCATGTACGTAGAGACGAGTGGGGGTGGATGTGACTAGGGTACAGCTAATCCCCGAGCCAAAATAAATATATAAGTTTATTTCTATTCCTTATACTTATATTTCTATTATATTCCATATTAAATAACATAATATATGTTAGTCACAAACTAAAGAGGGTGGTTTTTCAAATTGAATAAAAAATTAAAATAATCTCAACTAACCCACCTCTTATGAGTCTTAATATGGTCAATATATGATAAGAAATAATATTTTATTATTTATTCTTATTTATTGTGAATGAATAATATTTTGGATTTAATAACAATAATAATAATAATATTTTTTATTTCATAGAGAGAGACATTAATGGACGTTATATTTATTTTATTATGGAAAAAATTAGTTATTAAATAGTAATTTAGTGTTATTTTTCTTCGATCTTGGATACCATAATAAAAATAATATGGTTTAATAATGTTATTTAATTAGATTTATTATAAAGGAATTTCAATTTTGTAATTGATAGAATTTTTTACATTACTATTTTTTTCAAAATTTGATATTTGATTGATTGATTTATTTATTTATTTATTTATGTTAGTGATTGAATTAGATATTTTTAAATAGAAAGTATCATCTTCTAAGGGAATTATTTATATGTTATTATGGTTTTTAAATATTTTATTTTTATAAAAAGGGGCTAAAAAATTAATTATGATAAATATAATAATAATTTAATGACATGGGTGAATTATAGAATTTAAATAAAAGAGGATGTATTAATTTTCACTCCACCAAGTTCCTTATATACTCCCATATTTAATTTTGTGAATATATTTTTTATAATTTCCATTTTTTTATTAATAAACCAAAGGAAAATATTCATTTAACTGTGGTAGTGAATAGTTATACCTTAAGGTTGGGGATTAAAAAACCGTCAATATTCAATTATTTATTAGTAATGAATTATATTTTCATTAAACATTGTTTAATTCATGAAATTTTAAGATGAAGATGATTAATATATATAAAGTGGTTAATTATATTTATATTGACAGTGATATTCATGGAATATAATTATACATGGTACTTGAGAATATTTATATTGTATTTTGATGATGTTTTGTTTAAAAATGTGAAAATATATTTTTACTAATTTCATTGTGTATTTTATTTATTGAAGAGTAAAATCATAGTATATAGTCTTGTTTTCGATTATTTTTAATATTATAGGTATTAATTCCAATTTTTCAAAATTAATTATGGTGTTGTTCCAAATTGGAATGAGGGTCATGCCACATTCTATAAAATTTTCTATGAATATTCCAATGACTTGTATGTGGTCCAGCATAGGGTGGATTAAAATTAGTATCGTGTCATGAAAAACTATTAATTTATCAATCCAAATCATTATTGTGTTTTTCTAAAATATTCCATTCATTTGGATCTTTACTATTTTATACAGGGTTTTTTTATGGTAGTAAAATCAAGTAGTGGACCATTGTTTTTAAGGAAAATTGATCCTTAACTAGTTTTCAATAAATACTATATAAGATTTTTTATGAAATTGTTGTTAAATTTTATGGATTCATTAGGAAATATTTAGTCATTATGAAGATATATCTCCCAGTGATCGGTATAGTCAAATAAGTGGGTGATCTAGTGTGAAAAAAAATTTATCTATAATATTTTCTCTTTAAATTAACCCTAATCACATTTGAATAACTTCACCTATTAGTGTTAATGTATATTATTATTAATTCCCAAAAAACCACACCATATAAAGTGATTTAAATAAATAAAATCAGTAGTACACTTTATTTTAGCAAGTTATACCCCTGATGTGGGTGACTATGTCCTCAGTTCATTTTTATAGTGTTTGATACACAGGTGTTTTACTAATAATGTATAGTGAATACACATTAATCCCCTAAAATTTGTATTATCTCTTAAATGGTTCCTTATATTTACACCCTATAGTTTACAATGATTCTTAAATATACCTTATTTTGAAAAATATATTCATGATCTCTTAGATTGATAAATATAAATTGAAAATACCTTCCTCCTCAAACCGTGGCCTTCGATATCCACCAGATTCGTAGAAAAAACAAAAATAAATATTTCTTATTTTTCACACATTTTGAATGATCATTTATTACATTAAAAAATATAATATTCCATTGATTTATTCTACCAAAATAATAGTTTTTATATTGAGGATAATGTGTATATTCTTTCATTAACACTAATAGAAACAAGTCGTAATTAGTGCTCATCATTCTCACGTATTATTCTCTTCCTTTTCCTTTAATTTTTCTTTTCTGAGACACTAATGATCTTTAAAAATAAGTAGTTTGGCCTCTATGAAATTATTATCTCTTAATTATTATTATATTTCCTTCCTTGATGCATAATATCTTTTATATCTGAATATCATAGTTTCTCTATATTTTATCTGATACTAAAAATTACTCATATTATTTACTTTTTATAATCACAATTATCACATGAATATTCCATATTATAAATTATGGAAATTTCGTGCAAATGAATCATGAAATAATATCGTTTATACTAGTCCAATTATCTCATTGTTGTACTCTACAGTTCATTCATCTATAATGATATTCAAATAATGATACTTTGAAATAAAAATATATTATTCAGATATTTTATCAACATATAGCAAATATATCATTTAGGTTTTTCTTTCATGATGCTCAATCCATAAATAATTCTTGAACTATTACTTTGAAAATAACAATTAAAATTAAAATCTACCACTTATAAAAGATTTATATGGAGTATTCTCATCCAAATATAATCTCTATTAATTATATTTAACAATTGGTATTAATTGTCCATTTTTCTTATACTTTTCCACTTTATCAACAATGATAAATGCATTATGATTCTTATATATACATGAAAATATGAAAATTTTATTGTAATGAAACCACTATTTCATAGAACATGTGGATTATCATTTTTCTCAAGGATTGATTGTTGTATAATGAAACTAACTTTTACGACACAATCTATCGCACCATCTCAAAATATAATATATCTGAAATTTAATGAATTGTCTATATATTTAAATAATATCTCGCAACCATCACTCTCACTCATACTACTATGTATCCCTCTTTATGTTATGTGAATATACTAATATATATATATATATATATATAACTATAGTCCACAACCTCAAATATTTTCATTTATCTATAGTTGTTAGTAAGGTGCATTATCCTTCTCCATAGTGCATAGCTCATATCCTTGAAATTAGATTGAATCAGAGTCTCCCTTGAAACAATAGGATATTTAATTCATTAATGATTGATATTTTATCATATAATTTAAATTCGTGTTATTTATCCATAAAATATTTATATTTATATTGAAAAAAACATCCTCAAATTCATCATTTTAATATTTTCTCATTTTAAGATAACCGTCAATAAAATTAGGTTCAATATGTCTTATCATTAGGGTTTTATTTTTATGGAATTAATGGCATGATCCTCATAGTTAATATTTTATAACATCAATTTAGTCTAACAAATCATAAGAAACCATCGAGTTATTTTTTCATAGGTCCAGTGTAATTCTACAATCCCTTCATAACATCTAAATTAATCTTATGTATCTTCATCATAATCAGAATAAGTACTTATTCAATGGATTTATTTATATATGAATCATTATTAACCTATTTAATTTTAAATTATGTTTATTTATCCATGTTATCCTATCTTCTATATCATTTAGTATTCTATAGGTACTGGTAAATCACATTTTTTACTTACATAAATCTAGGTTTTCCATCATTTTAAACAATATTATACTCAAATCACTTTTTTGTTAACATAAAATCAAATCAAGAATCCTTATCCCCAAGAAAACTTCTTAAAATATTCCAAATTAATTTTGAAAATAATAAAACCTTCAAACATAGCCTGATTAATCTAATACATCTCTAATATAAACTGAATAATTACCTATTCTTTGGGTTTGTTCATATGTGATTTATTCTGAACCAATTTAATTTGATATTGTTGTTATTCAATCCATTGTATCATATCTTCCATGTCATTTAGTTTTACATAGTTATTGAATCATTAATATTACTCTTATAATGATATATGTTTCCCAATATTTTGAACAATATTCTACTCAAATCCTTTCCTTGATTACTCAAAATCCATTCAAATATCTCTACCCACTTGAGAAAATCATCAAATAATTGAAATAAAAATTTTAAATTATAAAATCATTATCAAAATTTATCACAATTTACGGATACTTTTAACATTGATAAACTCATATTTAATAAGTTTAATAAATTTTATTTTCCTCAAATAATTCATCATTATGTTATCCAAATATCTTCAACAATAGTTCCATTGTTATTAAATAAAAATGTAGTTCCTATATAAAATAAAGTTCTTGAATAAATATATGGTAATAATGATTCATTAGATCAAAATTCAATATCTCACTTATTGAAAATAAATAAATAATATCTTCTATAAGAGTACTCACACTAATATCATTTTTTATTCACAAATCAAATTTTATCTTCTCCCACATATTGAAAATATATCCTTTGTAATAGGATATATTGTTGGAATCACTATTACAAAAAGAGTTGTGTCATAAATTAATCAACTCTGTGTCTACTTGATCTATATGGGTGTAAAAAACTATAGTGTTTAAACAATAAATAAAAAAATCCCATGGAACTAATTTATATATGATACCAATAGAAATATGCCTTTTTAGGAGTTTTTTAAAATGATTTCACAAAGTAACACATATACCTAACTCAATAAACATCCAAAAAACATTCAATTATAAGTACGGTTATCTAATACTATCAATTTTACTTTCTATGTTTCTAGTTATCACTTAATTTAATTTGTAATCATAAATCAAGAATTAATTATTTCAATACATGATAAAAGAATAAAAAAATATATACCTCATAATATAAATTTCCAATGTTTTTATTAAACTTTATAATCATATGAAATAATTATTTCATCTGGTATATTCCTTTCTTCTCAACTCCCCCTCAAGGGGAACATTCTATCATAACAGTGAGACTTCCATAAAAATAAACATTTAGAATTTTATTATATAAATAGATTAATTCTCACGAAAAATCATGATACCTATTAAAAACAATATAATAGTCAATTATACATTATGTAAATTCATAACTGAATTTAATAATGTCTCTTTTATAATAAAATTAATTTTAATATATCACATATACAATATAATCATAATGTATGGGAATATGGTGGATCTGAAAAAACACATTTGTGATATCCAGAGGGTTGATATTTATTCATCATCATAAATATTACTTCCAATTAATCTACAATAAAATAAACACTCTTATTACATTATCTATATTTTATTTTTCAAACTCAATATTCCTATGAATCATAGCCTTCCTTTTACAATATACTTTCTCAATATATGGAATTTAATTTTTAACATTATAATGAAAGGAATAGATTTTATCTTTTGTATGAATCATTTTAATTTCCAACTCTGACTAGGCATGAAAAATAATCAAACATACTTTAAGATCATGTCTATCATGCTTATATTTTTCACATGACATCAAATTATTATTATTTATACCCTCTTTAAGAAACCATTCATGTTCTTGTTCATGGATGTCTCCTACCAAACCAAAACATTAACAACTCTCTTTGATTTATTATATTTTTTATACTTTAGTTTTTACCCTCCAAAGTTAATTTTCATATCCACCTTGTAATTCTCATTTATATGTATTTTTCTCCAATAATATAAGCATATAATCTTTATAGGATCATCTTTAATATCATTATTTACGGGTTTATTATTCTTTTTCTTATATCTCAAGGATGACTCTCGTTATTTACTACTTTTATTTTTAATCATTTTTTATACTATTCATAAGTATACATCTTCCAGAATTTTCATAGTTGTTTAACTCCAATCTTACAAACTCCATATAAATTCTTAATACTTTCAACACTATTTAATATAATTATATTTTTCTTTTAGTAATTACATTTTCTCTAATCAACATGCATCCCCTTGATTTATCCCATTTTGAATCCTTAATAAATGATATATAATTATAAAAATATATGGATTTATATTTAAACATTTTACAGAACCAATATAAATCTATAAAGCATGATATTTTCCCATTAATTAAAATATATAAAGATTTGTTCCCTTTCTATTTTAGATTAGAAAATTATTCTTTTTAGATTTCTTTATGGATCCATTAATCTTGAATATTCTTTCATCCACCCTAGATGTAGATTTATATTTCATAGAAATTCATTCCACCAATATTGCTTTAAATGTTTAATTATAAATTTCATATTTAATGTATACATCATTAGTGAAAATATAATTTTGTGGGATAAGTTATAACTTTACATTAATATTGAAATTGATATATCTTCATTTTTAAAAAATATTATTTCCATTACATTGAGTGTTTAAGGTGAAAGACTATTATCAAAGGAATTCAAGGAAGAACCACTTCTCTAAGAATCATATTAATATTCACCTTTCCAAACTTCTAGATTTCTAAAATTGACCTAAATGTCAATAAATTCCAAATTTATATTTTAATTATAATTTGTAGTAAATTTAACTCTATATTTACATTCCATTATGATCATTATAATATAAAATTGGTGTATCTTATATTCTTAATATAATTAATTATAATTCTCCTTAATTCTCATAGCTTTTATTTCCAATTGAGCATTTTTGGAAATATATGACAGTTCATTGAGTTTTTTCTAATGCATGGATTCTCTCTTCAAAAATAATTTCTTGTATTGGTTTTATTTTTTAATGATATTTTGAAATAATTATTTACCTAGGGATAATTTTTAATTTCAAATCAATGAGGACTATTCTTTTTATTTAATATGTTTTATGAGAATGTTTTGTTTTTTGAAACTTTTCTACCACTGATTTTCCTATTACATCAGCATCCAACAAAAGATATTTTTTTCTTCCATTAAGCCTCTTATAAACTCAAATATATATATATATATATATATTAAAACTTAAAAAAATGATGTTGTTTAAATAATAATTTATTTAAAACATAAAAGTAACCCTTTGATTCAATTAGAACATATTCATCACAAAATTATTTATATTTTTCAAGAGGATAAATATTTGTTGATATATAAAATAAATTACAACATTTATTACCTCTAACTAGTGTTTAATTCTACTTGTACTTATTCAATTATAAATATTTTATCATCTAGATAGTTTCTAACTTTTTCTATCCCATATAGTTTTTGTATAAAGCATTATATATTTATTTATGGGGAACTCTAAATCTTCATAAAATCTAAACCTCATATATGAAAATAGAAACAATTTTGGAAATTTATTAGAACCAATAAGATATAGATCCTTCACAGAAATACTAGTTATAATAGGATGTGATCTAGGTATACCGATTACGAGTAAGGGTGAATCAGTGTTAGCAAATATCACTAAATTATTTTATCTAAAAATTAAAACTCTTAACATTTAAACCAATGTACCATTTACGGTGAATGGATCTACTTATAAACTACCAACACACTATAACATATACAAATTAGTGAATAAACATGAGGAAAAGAACATGGTATTTTTAGATGGTTTACCTCTAATATTTTTGAATATAAGAATACTACATTTAGTTTGAGAATGAGATGTAAGTGCTTTACTAATAATGTAATTTGATTATAAAATTATATCTAATAAGTTTTAAAATATCCTAACTAGAAATTTATTCATGATCCCACATGTTTGTAATGGTGCTCATATCTCCACTTTCATAATCAAGATCATCTGTAAATCTAGAATGCATAAGTGTTTAGTAAACATGCCTTCTTCCTCAAACCATGGTCTCCATTATCCAATGGATGATCAATATTGGAAACATGTATGTCAAACTCTTATTCTTATATCCAGACTCATAAATGTGTCTATAAAAATATACAATAACATTTTGTCTTTCTCCTTCTCAATGGAAATAATTATTTTTATATAAACATGAATATTCTCTCCACAAAATATAAGCAAAATCGTATTAAAAGGTCCATAATGTTCTCATATCTTCTTCTCTTCATGTTTCTTTTATTTTCATTTCTATGAAACTTATGATATATAATATAAGTAGGTTAGACGATCCTCTATTATTATCTCTTATTTAATTTTCTTATTTATTCTTTTAAATATAGTAAATTTTTTACCATAATATCGTCAACTTCATTCTATTTTTTCTTACATAAAAACATTATTTTCATATTTTATTTTTATACTCAAAATTATCACATGAATATTCCACATTCTGAAATATTAAGATTCCATTTAAATAATTCTTGAAATATTATCTTTTATTTTATATAAATAATCTATCACATATTCTTCCTTCCTCTAATCATCGATAATAACATCCCAATAATTATTCATTGAAATACCATAATTATATTACAAATATACTATCAGTAAACTCCCAAAAATCATATAGGGGTATCCCCAAAGATCATCATTCTATTGAAATTAGTTAAATAACTTCTTATAAATATCCATAAGAATTAATAGTTTCCACTTGAATAGGATATATTCCAAATATTCTCCTTTAAATATCATATATCTTAATTCTTATTATGATTTAATATTAATTATCAATTTGTCTTAGACTATTTCCCTTTATCTCTCATTAAAACTAAATTATAATACCCATATATGCATTAAAACATGAAAAATTATTACAGTACAACATTAATTTCATATTGAAATTGAATTATATTTTATCTATAGGATTTCATGTTTGTGGAATGGAACTTAATATAGTTTAACAATGTATTAAGTTATCTGAAAATAGAACAATGAATAACATTGATAGATTATCATGGTAGTGAAATAAAATCCTAAAAAACCCACAACATCCAAGAATATAATGAGGAATTCGTGAGGAAATGTGATGGTCCCCATCTTTACAAAACCATCATCATTCAACTCATATGTTGTTATTCATTTGAAGATATTAATAAAATGGATGAATTTACCCCATTTTAACATCTTAACTTCTGTAAAAATATCAATATTTATTTTAAAATTTTATTCATGGAATAATGGTGTAGGATCATCTGATTTAAATCATAGATATTTTTCCTCATATTCTCAATTTTAATACTAAAAACATGAGCATCAAAATCATCTATTTATTCTTTTTTTTAAATTTTCAATGACATTATATTAAATAAGAAACATCTTTATGATTTTTTATGTCAATATTATACTGTTGTGATTTTTTGTTGAATTAATCACATATACTTCATATTTATTTTTTAGTATCAATTCAATCCAACATAGACTCTAGAACCACTAATATATTCTTTTCATGTCATGGTTCTTTCTCCACGGCCTTCAAAACTTCAGGGTTAACTTGATGTGGCTCCAACATAATCAGATATGGATCCAGTTTGATAATTTTATTCATACATGAATTATTATTAAAAAATTTAATCAAATATGAGAGATATTTCTTTGTATACAGACATAATCCATTATTTAATCTTACATAGGTACTGTAAAATCCAATTTACTCCCACAAAGTTATGATTCAATATTATTTTAAATAATTTAAATTAAAATATTTTACTAAACAAATCAAAATCCCTTCCACAATATTTTATCATTTCAAAACATCTTCAAATATTCAAAATAACTTTTTTAATTTACTGATCTTTTTGAAAAGTACTAAAATTTTTAATCATATGAGCATGAATAAACTCATTTTTTGTATAATTTTATTTATTATCTTTTTCCTCAAATAATTAAACAAGATATTTAATAGATATCCCCAATTTTATTACCTTCAATATTTTTTTAAAATTTAGAACCTATCTTAAATAAACATATCCACATGTCACCTTCATAAGAAAAATCTATTTTATCTATAATTTTATATACCAAAAACACATAGATAGATACTCAAATAATATTCTCCTGAAAATCTATTCATTGGGATACTTCTTCATCAAACTTTTCAACACTAATTGAAAATCATTACTTAATCAAAATGAAGAAAATAATCATTACAATCCACTAGGATCTTTAAAATATAATGTATGGTTAGGTAGTAAGATTTTATAACCTTGTATATTGATGATATGAGATGAGATGGTGTGGGAACTATATTAGGAACTATAATATTTTTTGTGGATTTTGTAACATATATGTTAATGTATTTTTAAAATGATAATTTTTTCATTATATATTAGTAAATTTTTTCATTGGTGGATATTATGGACTGTGATTTCCCTATATAGTTAAATAATCTTTATTCTCTCCCTTTGGGATAGAGGATTTACATGTGACCTTATGGTAGGAATGAAAAATTATTTATTTATAGTAATTTACTTCTTGCATTGGATAGTTATTACCTCCCAAAGGGTATAGGAGAAAAGATTTATTTTGATGGGTAGTTTTCTAGATATTATGTTTTTGTTAAGGGGTGTATGGTTTAATACCATGATCAAAAGTTATTTATTCCATCGTGATTCATATAGGGGGAATGATGCATGGAACATGAATATAATACATAAATAATATGATTTGACTATAAAAAAAGATATATTTTTATGGTGTACGGTGAAATTCCACTTCTAGTTGGTATTTATTATCTCCATGTGGGTTATATTGTCTTGAATTTTTATATTTGAATATATTACCAAACTAAAGGGATCCACCTTGGTTGGAGTGGTTTTAGTGGTATAAGATGTAGTTTTTAGGGGATTTTATTATTAAGAAAATGATAATGTGATTTCTTATTTAATGAAATGGATAGATTATATCTTTCTATTAAAACTATAGTGAGGATAATTTTTAAAAAGTGTGGTACCTTTTATTATAAATATTTTCCAATTTTTTAGGATAATTATTTTTACCACTAGAAAAATAACCCATTTTACTTTGGTTACTTTTACTTTCTAAAATCAATTAAAATGTTTTTTAAATACAATTAGTGTTAAACGTATAGTATTATCATCAGTTATTAAAACCCAAAATTGAAAAAATATTTCAAAATTATTTATTATAAATATTAAAATTAAAAAATATAATAAAGAGAGATATAGAGAATCTTTTTATGTTGGTCTTCATAAATATGATGTTTAAATTCACTTTCAACATCAGTTTTTATTAAAATTTACATCAAAACCTAATAAATTTTATATAAAATAACTATTTAGATACATTTTCCCACACCCTATTATAAAAAAAATCAATAGTATAAGAAATTGCTAATAAGAGCTAAAAATTCAATGAAAACATTATTATAACATCACTTACCAAGAAAATACATATATGAGAAACAATTAAACCAAAAAGTTAAAATAAATAAATCCTCTAAAATAGTAAATAAAATTATTAAATGTTGGTTTTTCCATCTTTTGAATATTATAAAATACGATAAAAATTATTAAAATAACAACAAAGGATAAAAAATTAACAATACAAAATATTGGTTTAAAATATAAGAGTTTTAATGGAACTATCGTTGAAAAATATAATTTTTGTCTTGATAAAATCAAAAATAAATCAATAAACATAATAACCACATTATAAATTTCTTTTTTGATTATTACATTATGGAAATGAAACAAAACATTGGAAAAAAGAAACACCATATTCGTACGTAAGATAATGAAAGTGTAAATTTTATAAATATAATCATCATAAAAAGGATCAAAAATAAATTCATTTGGATTCATTGTTGAAACGTGTACCATTTTAAACACCTTTTATAACCCAATATATTTTCATTATTTCGATTAATAAATAAAATTTAACATGAAAATTTTAAAATTAACGATCTAATATAATATAATGAAAATCAAAAATTAAATAAATCCTAAAAATAGTGATGAAATTCACCATGTGAAGGTAATAAAAAATAATCTTTGTGTTCTTATTGGTAGAGTACAAATAAAATATAATTATCAATAATATATAAAAAATTCATCATGAATGAAATAATAATTAATATTAGTTCATTATTATATATGTCTTCTTATTGGTCAATGAATGTATAAAACCAATAAAAATTTATGTTATTTTCTAATATTTTAGATATAAATATAACATTTGTAGGAGTTCTTAGGTATTTCACTACTATTGAAATGTATTTTGGATCCATAAAACCACATGTATAAGTCTTATTATTTATTTGGCAATGGTTTTGTGGATAAAAAAATTATATAAGTATTAAATTAAATCAGTATAAGATAAATTTTATTAACGAAATGAAAATTTATATTTAAAATTACATAAATGGAAAAGAAAATAAAAATGGGTATTGAGATCTCCCCATAAATAATAATGACCAATAATTTTTTTAAATTATTGTTAAAATATTCCCACTCCCACCTAAGGAAGAACTCATTGAAAACTAATAGAAAATATCTAACATAATAAAATTAAAGAATAATATTATTAGCCAATGAGAAAGATAATAAATATATAATCAATAAAATATTTTATGTATAGATCACATTGGTTTCTCATCCAAAAGTAGGACTTTGATGACCTGATGGAAATGGAAGATGTATGGGCCCCACACCCTTTGAATAGTGGGGATTCACTTCTGCTCCCTTAGTGGATCACCATAATTATATCACTCCATTCATATAAATGGATAATATTTTATCCTTAAAAATATTCAATTTAACTCCCAAGGTACAATAAACATATTATTTATTTCCTAAAATTCCTGTCTCATTATTTAAGTTCTTTTAAGCTTCACCCTTACTCAATAACTCATTGGTGGCTAGGTTTGAATAGATACCCCCCAATTGACACTATACACTGGTTAATCATTGAATTATTGTATTTTTAATAATTATATGTCATCAAATAAGTTATATTCACCTAAAATCATCAGTTTTATTGTGAATAAAGAAGATATAATTACAACTTGGTCCATTTCACTATGATCCTTTAACGGAATCTGATTCTCACTCTTCTAATATTCATGTGATTTCCATTTGAATATTGATCCCCCAAACTCATATATTTAGGTTATTCTTTAGGTTACATCATCCATATCAAAACCCATTTATCCTTATTATGATTGGAAAAAAATTGGTGAATTTTTTTCTTTGACGTTAGCTATAATCAATATATATATCTATTTATTCATGTATTTATGTTGATGTTCATATGTGGAAACCTCTAGTGTCATATATCTAGATCAAGATATTGAACTAACATCATCATAAGAAAACTATGATATTTGATACTATGGTGGATTTTTTATGTAATTATTTTTTTGTTTATATCCAATAATAATCTCAACACAGATCCACATATCTTAGGACCAAAAAAAAAGTTTTAGTATATGAAGATGGAATATATAATCATGTTGAGAATTATTTCATTCCCTCTATTCAATTACTTAAACATAAGATGTAATCTACTAGTTATCAAGATAATTTTATATCCTACCAAAATGGAAAAAATTATAGAGTTATTACAAAATGAAATATAGAATACTCTCTATTAATTGATAGCACATATTTTTTCTCACTAAATTTTGATTTAGGATTTTCAAGAGTTCTTCCTTTAGAAAATTTGGATGAAAAGGTCTAGAATAATCCTAAATGTAATTCCATCCCCAAGACTTCAAAATATGTTCTAAAATTTATCCTTGAGACTCAAAATTATTTCAGAGAGATAAAGGTGGAATCCCTATTTATGAATAATGAGGGATGATAACCCGTTAGATTTATGAATAAGAAGAAACATCTTTTGGATTTAGGATTAGATCTAGGTTTAGTCTCTTGTGATATTTTAATAATCGAATTATATTTTCATGTTGATGTTAACAAATACATTAATTTTTTCACTCATAACTCAAAATTTAACTAATAAGAGGTGTTGGTTAAAGAATATTTTTGTTCTAAATCAATTTAAACAAAGAGAAATAAGGGTATTTTTTTATTCTGATAATTATATAGTTTTATAATCACAAAATATTAAAACACACAGGGATTATAAAAATTCCCTAATAACGCTAAGGAAACAATAAACAAGTGAATGTTTCTCTCCTAATAAAATCTAGAAATATGTAGTATAGTATATTGGGAGAACCAAAGTTGATGAACTTATTTACCTTTATCAAATTATTAAAATTAAATTGACTAATTAGCTAGTGAAGAAGAATAAACTATAATCATAAATCACTAAAGATGACTTAAAGGCCTATGTATATCTTTATTTATGGTACATATCATTCCCTTCAAATTTTAATAAAATGATAAAGAAGATGTATACTGCATTTATATAAGCATCTTTTTAGGATATGAAAAATATAATAAACAACTCTACTGTCATGTTACATGAGGATCAAGGTAAACCTACTATGGATATACTACCTCTTATTTTTATAAATTTAATAGTAAAATTGATTTAATTTTAATTGGTCTCACTTTTTATGAACAATAGTCATTGTTATTATCTATTAATGATTATTTACGGATTTTGAACATACTTTAATTTATTCTCAAGGGTACTTTAGACATTTACCAGGATTAAAATCGATTATATAGAATGGATATATTGGTGATCCCCCTTTGGTATATATTCTAACTATATTTGACCTCATTTATATTCCTTTTTCTTTGTAGTTATTTTCCCCATGATTTTTATTTTAACTAAGTTTCAATTATCCAAAATTATATTTTTTGAAACGTTATAAAAATGAATTAAATTAAGTTATATGTATCTGAATGTGTTTTTTATAAAAAAAATAATTTCGTTTTTAAATGATTATTTAGATGTCAAATACTTCTATATTATGTAAATTTATGAAAACATTGCATCTAATTTAAAATCAAAATTAATAAAAATTGTATAGAGAAACACATATCTCATATATCAACTAAAAAATAATGATAGCTAGCCAAATTAAAAAATGAACTATACTCTGTCCAATTGGGTCCACATCCTTATAAAGAAAAATCACTAGACTAGTTAGATCAATAATATCATGTATCATTACTCTTAAATGACCCGAATTCATTATATAGTGATGTATATAATCTACTAGATTATATATGATTATGTATGCTAAAATATGTAAATTATGATCCATAGCGTGTAATGAATATTAAAATGTTGGGTATGAATAAGTACATTGTGAAACTGGATAGGTAGGGTGTGCATGATATATCTTTCATGACATTTTCTAAAACATAATCTGTACATATGATTTAATTATATAATTTATTGATCAATTCATCTCTTGAAGATCCATGTTCAAGGATTCTATATCACCCTTGTATTCTTCCTCCTATTATTCCATAAAAGGATGTCTAAAAGAATTTCTCAAACTAACACCTAACTCATGTCCACTTACAAGGATCAGTTGTTATTTATTTCCTAAAGTAGCTACATGAATGTAACTATTACCTATAGGGATAATGGTCCTTTTATGTAACTTATCTAGTAGAGTGTCTAGATATACTATATGTAAATAATATATAAATTACATAGAAAAATACCCATTTTCTATTCTATAACTTTTATATTTTTCATGGAGAGTGGGGGGGTGTATGAATGAACTAAAACTGTTCAGAGATGATACTATATTTAAATATTAATATTATTAATGTTTTCAATTATAATTTCCTACATTGGTAAATGATACCCACTATGTGATAATGTGTGAGAGTATAAAGTTTTCTATTGAATCTCTTATTGAGTTATTTTTCCTGATTGTTTGTTAATAATAATTTAATCTTTCATAAAATAATTAACAATTACTTTAATAAATTGATTTCACAAATAAAAATTACTATACTAAAAGGATAGATGTTTCCAATAAAGAAAAAATTATTTTATGTCTTAGCATCTAAAAATCATATTTAATTAATGTATTTTAATTTTGTAACTTCCCAAATATATAAACAGAAGTCAATAATGATTTAAAATCACTCCATATAATTATTTAAGAAGACAATATCCTTTTTTAACATCATTCATATTAGGGATGCCAAATTTCATTTGTAATTTAATAGATAAAATCTTATACCTATGAAATATATTATATTTTATTCATTTAAAAGATAACTAATATGTTGATATGTTTTATTTCTACACACTCCAACAAATAGTATATTTTAATTTGGTTTATTCACCTCCAGTTAGGATATAATTTTCTAGTTGTACCTTTACTCTGAATAGCCATGAAACTCATAAACCAGTTTTTATTTAGTTCTATTGGGTTATTGTAATCATAGAATTCAATTTCCATAATCTACTTCAGTCCATGACAATGTTATTTTTTTGAAATTGTGTATTCCCATGTCAATTATCATTGGGTATAATATTATATGGAAAATAAAAATGTGTTGTAATTGTTGGCTCATTAGAAGTCCTATAAATTAATTCCCTATGCATTAGTTTAGATTTGTTAAAAAATTAATTATTAGAGACATATATATATAAAGTGATATAAACATACATCATTAAATGTTCATCTTCCTTTTTTCCTATAATTTAAATAGATATATGTTACTTTAATAAAAAATACTTTACGTATATTTTATTAAAAAAAATGTTTAAAAAAATATTGTTCATAATTAAAGTAAATTATATCTATTTTATTAACTATTACATATAAAGAAAAGTTCATACATAAAAATAATTAATATAAATAAATATTCATAGTAAAACTATAAGGTCAAGTTTCATTGTAACACCCCAACCTTCTATGGTACGCTTTCCTTTGAATAATACAGTAGCGTGTGTTGTACGCAACTTCGAGTTCTAACACACACCACAACCAATCAAACTAGCCATTATAAATAGTAATACCCACATTTTGGAAATTTTATAAATTTTATCTTTCAAAATGGACTTCATTTTTGGATTAATAATTTCAAAATTATCCTAGGGTGAAATTTTGGTATTTTTCTAAAAACATTCAATTTTTAATGAATAGTGAAAAAACACTGAGTTATAGTTTAAAACCGAATTTTTATTTAAATAATTAATTATTTTATTTAATATTAATTAAGATAAAAATATATACATAATACCTATATAAGTTCAATGTAATTCATTAGAGTTAGTTTAGAATAATTTTAGATATATAAAACTTTTGTTGAACTTTTCACCGTATTTTACCCACCTCCTAGGAGAATTTGGAAATTCCCATAAAACATAATTTTAATGCTTTTTTGAGTGGAATTTCCAAAATATGAGAGACACGATTAATATCATGGAGTAAAATGTCGTTCAATGAGATGAAAATAATTTTTGGTGAATTGTAACTTTTTACTTTTATTTACCAGGGTTAAAAGTAAATAGGGTAATTAAGGATAAAAATGCTATTAATATTACCCTAACACATGTCTTAATTATATTGGACAAGTGTATCTCGACCAAAAACAATCATAGGAATAAAATATTATCATTTAGGTCTACTTGGATTAGATAAAAACATTTATTATTATTTAATTCAAAGAATAGTTAAAAGAGTTAAAATCAAAGTTTATTTACAAGAACATTTTTAATATAGGGTTATACATAAGATAAATTCTACTATAAAAATTCATTAGAAAGATAAAAATATTTCCTACATAATGGTATTTTATTTATAATTTTTAGACATTAAATAATTTAATTTATTTATGACACAATGGTGATGAAGTAATTACCTAATTAATGAAATATTAAAATAATTGATATTATAAATATCAAAATAAATGTAAATTGAGACTTTTTTTAATTAAAATAAATTTATATGTTAATATGACATATTAGGATTGATTATATAAATTACTTTCAAAGTAATAATGCTGTTATAAATTTATCAAAAATAGAATACCCAATAGTGTCAACATTGACATAAAAGAGTTTTTAAAATAAATATTATATTATTAATTTATATTCAATTACTAAAAATATAAGGTTCGGAAAACGAGTATTATATAATGATAGGTGTATAATTAATGGACCACTTGGGGGTCTCTTGGAGGTATATAGTATGTTTATTAACTATATAATATAAAAATACAAAGTGACATGGTAAGTGTCAAACTAATTAACTAAGATTTAAAACTAAAAGATAAGGTTAATATAAAAACCCAAACCTCTCTAAATTCTATTACATGAGTGATTTTCGACCCATCCTCACATTAAACTTTAAATAATCCACTTTTGAGCCATTAGAAACTGAATATGAATTTATTATATTATAATATATCTAGATTTTCCAAAGGTGCCCCTCACCCCTCTTATAAAAGGGCACTCCACCTTCTCAATAATTAACATTTTAAAATCCCTTTGGCTCGGACAACCCCTACCCAAATACTCTTTAAACTTACCTAACTTCAACATACAGGCCTTATTTTGATCATAAATCCAACCTAAGGAGCCCTTTTGATCAAATCAAAAGGAAGAACCCGAAGAGGAGGTAATGTTTTCACCACCCTCATTCAAGTTCCTTTCTTCTTCAACATCTTCATTCATTGTTATTCCCATTACAAAATAATAAATCCATTATCTTATATATACTGTGATGTTATTATAAATATGGTACAACCATATTGATTATTCTATCCATCCTTTGAATGACATGTCACCATACGTGCGTACGTACGGCTTACTGTCTCCACGTCGTGGTGTAATTGTTATTCAATAAATTATTATTTGGATGGGTATAATAATGATGAGGAATTCATGTAAATATTAATATAACATGATATATTTTCTTTATATATATGATATACCACCCAAATATATATTATTTTACTATCAAAAGAATGATATTGTCGCTCGTGCATACGTACGGACTACTGTATCCACGAACGCGATGAGATTCATTCTCCATCGTATCCATTCAAGTATAATTATCATATGATGATTTAAAAACAATGTTAAAGGACTTGATATCATTCTGTATATGAATAAGATACAACCTATCCATGAAAAACACGATGATATCATATTAATGTATATGATTCCTGTATAATTTAATAATAATTATTTGACCATTATACAAGAGGTTGACCTACCCTTAACCAAGGAAAAGTACAAGGTAAGGGTTTATTTCACAATCTATTCATTATCTGAGGTTGTTTATACGTAATTATCAATTGGGACCTCTTTATCATCCACATCCATGTTTCTTTAAAATGTATTACAAATCATTCTAAATATTTTAAACACTATAGGATAAAGTCATTTATACCCTTGTTGACTTTTTATAATAAGTTTATTAAGTAATCATTCTGTCGTTTTCCAAACAAGTTACTTTTTTAACCTTTTCGACAGAAATAAGGTAAGAATGTTTTTCTAACTTATACAGCAGGTGCGGCTATTTTCCGCCATTATAAAATCATCGCAGCTTCCCTTACAATATTATAAGAATATTTTCAAAGAAAATGTTTTATTTTATAAATATACGACTCTTATATGATTTTAAAATATAAAGATATATTTCTCTAAAAAGTGTTTTCATTTCATCTATGTCAACATCCTTTGATGGATTTTATGTTTATTTGGAGTTGATTTATTATGATACAAAACATCCATATTGTATTGATGGTTTTGTAATATGTTTGACTGTGGATGTGTTATTTTTATACCATTCATGGTTTATGAAGAAAGTATTGAAATTTTGTATGCTAGTTTTAATACGAATGTTTATGTTAGGTTTAAACTTGTTCATATGAGGAATGCATTGGACTTAATAAGTGACGGGTGGAGCCCGCGATAGCTCTTTGATGCATCGGTAGGTCTCATGATACAAACTAGTGTCTTGGCATAAGGTCTTGACAAAATATTATTTGTAATCATGGCACGAGGCCTTGGCTATGTGGTTATGATAGTCTGGCATTATACATTCCATCATTATGAAGGTGGTTATTAATAATGTATGTGATTATTCGACTAGTAGAATATCTATGTGAATAAGTATATGGAATTATTTCGTTTTATTTCTGCCATATTATGTTGTAGTTCAAGTTTTAAAAGGATTTTGTTTTAGTTATACATTGCCGTAAATTTTTATACTTATTTGTGAAAGTTTCTGCTATATTGTTATCCTTACTGGGAATTTCAGCTCACCCCTTTCTATGTTTTATTTTTCCAAGGATTTGAAGAAGTATTTTATGAATGACCTGCAGGGATAGTATGAGGGGATAAGAGTGTGGAAGCTATATTTATATAAACTCTGATTAGAGCACATAGATTTAAGATGGACTTTGAGGATTACTATAGAATAACTTCCTAGAATTTTGGTATTGTATCGATTTTGTGAGTTTCTGAGCAATACATCCCTATCTCGATACGAGCAGGTAGAGGCAGATCTGGTACAGATGTACCTGAGGGTAAAACCTGAAAACTCTGCTTTGAGCTAGAATCGAACGGGAACTGGTACATGACAATGGGTCTTACTGTACTCTTGGATACGACACTGTCGGGGGATATGCTTAGGATAACTCTCATTTTCTTTAAAAATAATTATGAATGGTTTATGAGTATATACAAACTCAAAGAAAACATTTTTATGATTATGGATAATAGCCATAAATAGTTCAATTTATGTTAAGTGTTTTATAAGTATGTAATTATGTATTTTGATTCATAAACTGATCAAGTTTATGCCATTGTTTAGAAATGGCGCCTAGTGGAAGAAATGGAAACTGTATCAATGCACACACTCCATGTAGGGATTTCCCTCCTGCTCAAGATAATTATAGTGGAGCTCGTGATGAAACTGGTGCTGATCAACTAATCACCATACTGCGACAACTCACTCAGGTTATGAATAATAACCTTACCCGTATAGAGCACCATGATCCACAGCCTGGAGGATCAATGTTAGATCACATCATGAGGTAGCAACCACAAACATTCAATGGTTGTAAAAATCCATTAGTATCTGAGCAAAATATAGGTTCCCTAGAGAAAGTATTTCAGGATTTGGGGAGTAGTGAAAGGGAAAAGGTTGTCATGGCAGTTTATCACCTCACTAGAGATGCTGATCAATGGTGGTCATTTATTCAAAACACGAAGGAAGATGATGAAGTATCAAATATGGAGTGGAGGGAGTTCAAAGGTCTGTTTTTAGAAAAATACTTTCCTCATGACCCTCGAGCAGACATGGAAAGACAATTTCGGAGTATGAGACAAAAGGAGGATGAGAATGTCGCAAAGTATGAGGCTAGCTTTACAAGGTTAGCAAGGTATGCTGGAGATTATTTATGTAACCCAAGAAGTAATATTGATCTTTTGTTTGTGGGGTTAAAACCATTTCTCTGTTGAGCATTAGTCTCACAATCCTTCTCATCGTATGAAGGCATTGTCTCATGTGCTTTCAAGACAGAGAAGGAATTATCTATGTCTTATGACTTTAAAGAATAGGAAGAGAAGAAGAGATCTACTGATCAATCTATGAATGGAAATAAGGGGATGAAGGGAAAAGTTGAATATCCATCCTGTAGTAAATGTGGGAATAAACACCCTGGAACTTGCTTAAAAAGAATGATAGTTTGTTACAGGTGTGGTGAAAAAGGCCACCAAGCTCGTGATTTCAAGGGGATGAAGGAATCTACTAATGTCCAATGCTACAATTGCTGGGAGATGGGACATTATGAAAATGAATTTCCTACGATTCAGGGGGAACATACCTCAGAAAAGGCCAAGGGATCAAGGGAAAGCTTATGTTATCACTACTACTAAGGTAGAATCTCCGAAAGACGTGGTGGCAGGTAATGTAATGGTTTCCTCAAGTTTATAAAATGCATTATTTGATTATGGATCATTGCATTGTTTCATATCTTCCCAGTTTTCTATGAAAATTAGATATTTCCAATTTTATTTAACAATGGAGTTTTCAGTTAAAACTCTTAAGGGAAGTATCATTGCAACAATCTTCTGTGAATCAGTCCCCATTAGAGCACATAAATGTTCATTATCCACTAATCTCATCATCATACCTATGATTGAGTTTGATATAATCCTCAGTATGGATTCGATTTCGGACCATGATATAAAGATCTATTGTAAGAATAATGAGGTTACTATTTTTGATGATGATGATAAGGAACACCTTATCTTTCAAGCAGAATTGTCACCACCTAATTATAATCTAGATCCACCCCTAGTATCTCAACTAAATTTATTTTTTGGGGAGGAAGAGAATGAAATGACTGTGGGTGAGTAAAGGAATGTTCAATTAGGGGATGTACCTATTGTAAAAGAATATGTAGATGTGTTTACGGAAGATTTACCTGGAAATCCTCCAGAACGAGAAGTTGAGTTTTCCATTGATTTAATTCCTGGATCAAGGCCTATATCGAAGACCTTTTATAGAATAACCACTGTGTAATTAGTTGAACTAATGAAACAACTAAATAAATTTAGTAATAAGGGATTTATTGGCCCTAGTGTTTCTCCATGGGGTGCCCCTGTTCTTTTTGTTAAAAAGAAAGATCGATCTATGAGGTTATGTATCGACTACAAGGATATCAATGCTATAACAATAAAGAACAAGTATCCCCTACCTCACATTGATGATTTATTTGACCAAATGAATGGAGCTCAATACTTTTCAAAGATTGACCTTCGATCTGGATACCATCAGTTGTGTGTGAAGAAGGAAGACATTCTGAAGATATCATTTCAAACAAGGTACGGGCATTATGAATTTACGGTAATGCATTCTGGGCTGACTAATTCACCCTCTGTATTCATAGATCTAGTGAATATAGTTTTCAAGGAATATCTCGATGATATTTTGGTGGTATTTTTTGATGATATCTTGCTATATTCCAAAAGCAACAAAGATCATGAAAATCACTTGTGCATTATTTTGAAGACTCTAAGAAGACATTAATTATATGGGAAGTTTTGCAAGTATGAATTCTGGCTTCAGGAGATTTTTTTTCATGGCCATATTGTCTCTAAAGATGGAATCTCTGTTTATATTTCTAAGACCAAGGAAATCCATGAATGGCCAGCACCAAGGAGTATAACTGAGGTATGCAGTTTTATTGGTTTAGCTGGTTATTATCGACGTTTCGTCCAGAATTTTCCCCAGTTGGCTAACCCATTAACAAATCTCGCACGTAAAGGGGTTAATTTTGTTTGGAAAAAAGAGTGTGAAGAATGTTTTGAAGAACTGAAGAGAAGATTAGTCAATTATCCTATATCGACTCTACCATCGGGGAATGATGGGTTCGTTATTTATAGTGATGCATCGAAGAAAGGACATGGTTGTGTCCTTATGAAGAATGATAGGGTTATTGGATATGCATCAAGAAAGTTGAAAATTCATGAGAAAAATGATCCTACTCATTATCTTGAGTTAGAAGCTGTGATCTTTGCTTTGATGATATGGAGACACTAGCTCTATGGTGAAAAATGTGAGATTTATACTAATCACAAGAGTTTGATGTATATTTTATCACAAAAAGAACTCAACATGAGGCAAAGGAGATGGCTTGAATTACTCAAGTATTATGATTGTACGATACACGACCACCCGGGGGTGGAAAATTCTCTAAGCAGAAATGATCATGGAGTTTTGAACAATATGAGAATTGAAAGGGATCCAATTTTCATGGATCTAGTGAAGATGGACATGGGAATAACCCTGGAAGGTGAAACATAAATTATTTTTCAAAATGGTTCCCAAACCAACTTTACTAGAAAGGATTAAGAGTTCTCAGACTGATGATGAAGAATTTCAAAAGAAGATTAAAGCTGTGATTTATGGGAGATTGAGAGACATTGTGTATAAAGATGGAATTTTCAAATTTGGGAAGAGACTTTGTGTTCCCGATATACCTGATCTAAAAAGAGAATTGCTAGATGAAGCTCATAGTTCCAATTTCTCTATACACCCTAGGAGCATAAAAATATATAGATATTTGAAGGAACATTTTTGGTGGGACAACATGAAGAGGGAGATTGCTGATTTTGTGTCAAGATGTATGGTTTTTCAACAAGTGAAAGATGGAAGGCAATAGCCTGGAGGAGTCATGCAACCTCTTCCCATACCAGAGTGTAAATGGGACAATATTACGATGGAATTTTTCATGGGACTACCAAAGAATCCTAGAAGGAATGATGAAATATGAGTTATTGTTGATTGTCTTACCAAGTCATCACATTTTCTTGCTATAATTGAAGATTTACCACTTGAATGTCTAGCAATGCTATATATTAATTAAGTGGTGAGACTTATTGTAGTACCCCTATCGATTGTTTCTGATAGTGATCCCTCTTTTACTTCAAGATTATGGAAGAGTGATCAGAAGGGCTTGGATACTGAACTTAGTTTGAGCACTGCCTACCACCCTCAAACAGATGGACAATAAGAACAAAAAATTCAAACCTTAGAAGACATGTTGAGATCCTGGTCACTTGACTTTCAGGGTATGTGGGATCAATATTTACCTCTGGTAGAATTTTCCTATAACAATAGCTTCCATTCGAGTATTCAGATGGCACCATATGAAGCGTTATGTAGAAAGAGATTTCGCACACTAACCTGTTGGGATGATGTTGGTGAATGAAAACATGTAGGCCCAGAACTAGTAGAGGAAACAATGGAAAAGGTAAAGGTAATCCAAAACCACATCAAAGCATCTCAAAGTAGGCATAAGAGTTATGTCGATAACCGAAGGAAGGATTTGGAATTTCACGTAGGAGATCTTGTTTTCTTGAAGGTACCTCCATGGAATGGAGTTATACGTTTCGGCAATAAGGGTGAATTGAGTCCTAGGTACATCGGACCTTTCGAAATTCTAGAACAAATTGGGGTTGTAGCTTACCATTTGGCAATGCCGCCAAGTCTCTCCAAAGCTCATGATGTGTTCCACGTATCAATGTTGAGGAAATACATGCCTGACCCAATGCATGTACTCGCCTATGAGGAATTAGAACTGGAACCCAATCTGCCTTATTGCGAAGAGCTCGTCTGGATTCTTGATACGAGAGAACACGTACTGAGAAACCGGATGATTCGTCTGGTAAAAGTTTTGTGGAGAAACCATAAGATGGAAGAGGCAACGTGGGAACCCGAGAACTTATGATGAAGAACCACTTGAGTCTTTTCATGCAGTAGTATTCTAGAAATTTTGAGGACAAAATTATTTGATAGAGGGGAGAATGTAACACCCCAAGCTTCCATATTACGCTTTCCTTTGAATAATACAGTAGCGTGTGTTGTGTGCAACTTTGAGTTCTAACACACACACCACAACCAATCAAACTAGCTGTTATGAATAGTAATACCCACTTTTTGAAATTTGATAAATTTCATAATTCAAAATGGACTTCATTTTTGGATTCAGAATATCGAAATTAGCCTAGGGTGAAATTTTGGTATTTTTATGAAAACTTTCAATTTTTGATGAATAGTGAAAAAACACTAAGTTATAGTTTAAGACCGAATTTTTATTTAAATAATTATTTATTTTATTTAAATTTAATTAAGGTCAAAATAGATACATAATACTTATATAAGTTCAATTTAATTCATTGATGTTAGTTTAGAATAATTTTAGATATATAAAAATATTATTGAACATTTCACCGTCTTTTAACCACCTCCTAGGAGAATTTGGAAATTGACATAAAACATAATTTTACCACTTCTGTGAGAATAATTTCACAAATCCGAGAGATACGGTTATTATCAAGGAGTAAAATTTGGTTCAATGAGATGAAAATAATTTTTGGTGAATAGTAACTTTTTACTTTTATTTACCACGGTTAAAAGTAAATAGGGTAATTAAGGGTAAAAATGATATTAATATTACCCTAAAACATGTCCTAATTCTATTGGACATGTGTATCTCGACCAAAAACAACCCTAGCAATAAAATATTATCATTTAGGTCCACTTGCATTAGATTAGGACATTTATTATTATTTAATTCAAAGAAGAGTTAAAAGAGTAAAAATCAAAGTTTATTTACTAAAACATTTTAAATATAGGGTTATACATAAGAGAAATTCAATTTTAAATATTCATTAGTAAGATAAAGATATTTCCTACATAATGGTATTTTATTTATAATTTTTAGACATTAAATAGTTTAATTTATTTATGACACAATGGTGATGCAGTAATTACCTAATTAGTGAAATATTAAAATAATTGATATTATAAATATAAAAATAAATGTAAATTGAGATATTTTATGAATTACAATAATTTTCTAGGTTAATATTACATATTGGGATTGATTATATAATTTATTTTCTAAGTAATAATGCTATTATGAATTTATCAAAAACAAAATACCCAATAGTGTCAAAATTGACATAAAAGAGTTTTAAAACAAATATTATATTATTAATTTATATTCAATTCCTAAAATTCTATGGTATGGCCAAGAGACTTATATCATGATATTGGTATCATTAATTGACCACTTGGGGGTCTCTTGGAGGCATATAGTATTTTTATTAACTATATAATATAAAAATACAAAGTGACATGGTAAGTGTCAAACTAATTAACTAAGAGATAAAACTAAAAGATAAGGTTAATATAATGACCCAAACCATTATAAATTCTATTGGTTGAGTGGTTTGCGACCCATCCATACCTTAAACTTTAAATAATCCACTTTGAGGCATTAGAAACTATATATGAATTCATTATAAAATAATATTTCTAGCTTTTTCAAAGGAGCCCCTCACCCCTCTTGTAAAATGGAACTCCCCCTTCTCACTAATTCACATATTCAAAGCCTTTTGGCTCGGCCAACCCCTGCCCAAATACTCTCTCAACATACCTCACTTCATCCTAGAGGCCTTAGTTTGATCATAAATCCAACCTATGGA
Organism: Viscum album; assembly: GCA_963277665.1. Lineage (NCBI taxonomy): Eukaryota > Viridiplantae > Streptophyta > Magnoliopsida > Santalales > Viscaceae > Viscum > Viscum album. Next base: position 1,126,366,023 of record OY728128.1, on the reverse strand, counting down.
TCCCTTTTTATCAAATCAAAATAAAGAACCCGAAGAAGAGGTAATGTTTTCACCACCCTCATTCAAGTTCCTTTCTTCTTCAAATTCTTATTTCATTGTTATTCTCATTCTAAAATAATAAATCCAGTATATTATATACACTGTTATGTTATTATAAATATGGTACAACCATATTAAGTATTCTATCCACCCTTTTAATGACATGTCACCATACGTGCGTACGTACGGCTTACCGTCTCCACGTCGTGGTGTAATTGTTATTCAATAAATTATTACTTGGATGGGTATAATAATGATGTGTAATTCATGTTAATAATAAATATAACATGATAATTATTCTTTATATATGATATACCATCCAATTATTTATTATTTTTATATCAAAAGAATGATATTGTCGCTCGTGCGTACGTACGGACTACCATCTCCACGAACACGATGAGATTCATTCTCTATCGTATCCATTCAAGTATAATTATCATTTTATGATTTAAAAATAATGTTTAATGACTTGATATAATTCTGGATATGAATAATATACAACCTATCAATGACAAACACGACTTACGTAACAAAACATATAAAAGAAAACGAGTAAGCTAACACCCGAAACACCGATAATATTAAGATATTATTAACAAATCAATGTTAAAAGATCATATATGATATCATATTAATGTATATGATTCTTGTATAATTTAATAACAAATATTTAACCATTTTACAGGAGTTTAACCTATCCTCAACCAAGTAAAAGTACATGGTAAGGGTTTATTTCACAATCTCTTCATTATCCGATTTTGTTTATACGTAATTATCTATTGGGACCTCTTTTTCATCCACATCCATGTTTCTTAAAAATGTATTACAAAACATTCTAACTATTTTAAATACTATGGGATAAATTCATTTAAACCCTTGTTTACTTTTTATAAGATGTTTATTAAGGAATCTTTCTTTCATTCTCCAAACAAGGTTCTTTTTAACCTTTTCGACAGAATTAAGGTATGAATTTTTTTTAACTTATACGGCGGGTGCAGCTATTTTCTGCCATTATAAAATAGTCAAAGATACCCTTACATGATTATATGAATATTTTCAAAGAAAATGTTTTATTTTATAAATATATGACTCTTGAATGATTTCAAAATATAAATAGATATTTCTCTAAAAAGAGTTTTGATTTCATCTATGTCAACATCGTTTGATGGATTTTAAGTTTATTTGGGGTTGATTTATTATGATACAAAACTTCCATATTATATTGATGGTTTTGTAATATGGTTGATTGTGGATGTGTTATTTTTATACCATTCATGGTTTATGTTGAAGGTATTGACATTCCGTATGATAATTTTAATGCAAAAGTTTATGTTATGTTTAAACATGTTCATATGAGGAAAAATTTGGACATAATATGTGATGGGTGGAGCTCGCTATAGCTCCTCGATGCATCGCTAGGTCTCCTGAGACAAACTAGTTTCTTGGCACAAGGACCTGACAAAATCTTATTTGCAGTCATGGCACAAGGCATTGGCTATGTTGTTATGATAGTCTGGAATTATGCATTCCATCATTATGAAAGTGGTTATTGATATTGCATGTGATTATTCGACTAGTATAATATCTATGTGAATAAGAATATGGAATTATTTCATTTTATTTCTTCCATATTATGCTTAATTTCATGTTTTAAAAGGATTTCGTTTTAGTTATACATTGCCTTAAATGTTTATGCTTATTTATGAATGTTTCCACTATATTTTTATCCTTACTAGGCATTTGAGCTCACCCTTTTCTATGTTTTATTTTTTCCAGGATGTGAAGAAGTATTTTATGAATGACCTAAAAGGATAGTATGAGAGGATAAGAGTGTGTACTATGGAGACAATATTGTTTTATTTTTTTCATTTTATTATGTAATCTAAACTTTATGAATGTATCTAGTTATTCTAAGGCTACTAAACTAATCGGTCTTTCGAGACTTGATCTTTCTTGTGATCATTCCAATGTTATGTAATAATGCACCGACTCTGGGTAACTGGGGTCAGGGCGTTACCTTAATTAATAAAAAAAAAATAACTAAAATTGATGAAGGTAAAAATTAATTCAAATTCTTGAGAAATGATCAAAATCAATGAATTTTAATATCCATGATTAAAAATATTCTGTTTACATGTATATGTTACACAAAAAAATAAAAAAACCATTTTTTAATAATTACGGTAGTAAGGGAGTGTTTTGACATATCCCTTCTAATTTATCATTCTATATATAATGGACCATGTCTAAATCATAATCATTATTATCGTTATCTACTCATATAATAGACAGAGAAATATCATATAAGTCTATAACATCATTAACATCCTCATTTCCCAAATAAATTTTGTTTCATTGTAAAATGGTATAACACTAATCATTCAATATATCAATAATATAAAAAAAAATTATTTATTTTACTAGGAAAAATGGCTTCACATTGAAAATATATTATTTCAAATCTATAAGTAAAAATCCATAGTAATCATGTATCACACCACTATTACCATATACCCAATTACACTTAAAAATAGTATACTAAATTTAGTATAACAAATTTTATATGTCCTTGACAACTCAGAAATATGTTTCTAATACTGAAATTGACTTTTCATATTTTCCACCTAAAAAATGAATTGGTTAAATGGTTACTATTACCCTACTATTGTATATGGTATAATTTTTGTCTTGAGTTTTTGAGTTAATTCAGTGACTATTAATCTCAAAACCAGATCCTAAGATCCAATTAACAAATAGTACATCATTTATCCAAATTAATTTTTCTAATATATATAATTAGTGTTTAATTTATCCAAAAATATTAAAATAACTATATTTCTAGGCTCATACATCAGCCTCATTTCATTTCATTATAAATATCATACCATTAATCTAGTATATTTCATGATATATGTGGTTGAAACAAACCTTTGTTGTTAAATATGTATTAATGTGCCTAGATCACAAAACAATATAAAATTAACATTAATTTTAATCCCTAGATCCCCTTATATTCTCTATTAACTGTTAGATGTCGATATATAGTGAGATCATTATTCAAGCTAAATATATTTAGTCATTAAAAAATGAAGCGACCTTAATTGATATATATTATTGGATAAAGGAGGACACTATTTGATGCAACTTTTTAACATATCCCTACATAATTTTTATATAACAATCAAAAGGACACATACAATATAAATCAATAGGCCCAAATAACCTTATCTCCCCTGCCAAATAAATAACCAGATGTACCATTATATCAAAAAATGTGTAAAATACAACTTTTTAAAATTAATATATGAAGATAGTATCATTATCCTAGACATTTAATAAATTTCAAATAAAAAATATTTATATAGATTTAATTGAAAAAGTATCAAAACGTGATGATAGGCTTTCTAATATGAATCAATAATATGTCATGGAGTGAAACTTGTTTTTTTCTTTCATAAATACAAGAAAGTCATGTGAATTTATCCCTATTAATAATAATTAATGTTATCATTACAATATTTTTACATTTAAATAATTACATCTTCTAACTTTAATACCATGTAATCCATAACAAAAGTGCATCTTATCACTCTTAAATAACATTTGACATGTTGGTAGTAAATATGTTCTTTATCATTTCTCAGTGGTAGATAACTCTAAATAGATTACCATATATATTATGTCTAATATTCAATTAAATCCATCTTATATATTTCCTTTTATATAATAAAAAACTTCTACCCAGACCGTAACATATGTTTTTATCTAAATTAATAAAATCAATGTTATGTTTTATATATAGAAATATCTAATAAGGTCGATCAAATAAGATGGATTATTCCTTCCATGTAATTTTGTTATGACCAATAACTTTTATCCTCCCAAATATGACATTAACTTTTTTCACCTTATGGTAATATTATTTCATTAAAAAGGTTGTGGGATTAAATCAAACTCCTTTAAAATTTTAAATTGCTTTTTTATCATCAATAAGGGTGAACCTTTGATAATAAAATTTAATGACCTTTGTACACTATCATTCCACTATTCTATAATTTTTATATAAAGTGATTTATATCCCTTAAAAATATATCCAAATAAATTTCAATATGTATCAAATTAATTTATGGTGAACATTATAAAATAATGTAAAATTAAATTCCCTTAATTTTATGCATCAAACTCTTTAACACATTCCCCTCATAGAAATTTCAAATCATCCATTATTGGTGAAATATAAAAATCAATATAATTTCTTGAATATTTTTTCTAGAAATAATCAATCCCATCCTAACATATTTTCCCCCATAATAACTATTGGGTTATGTTCAAAACTACTAGCATAATAATCCATGAATTTTTTCATCTACTGAGTCTTTGATATCTATTAATTCCAGCACAGAAAAATCCCATTTTTATATTTTAAACATAATTTAAAAACACTATATTGATTGTTAAATTTCTACCACTGTTCTGATTCCATAGGGTATCTAAGGTCTCAAATAGATATTCCATAAATTGTATAAAATCATATCCTTTTTCCATTATTTTAATTTTCAAATAAATTATTTAAATGAAGATATATTAAAAGATATTAGCTTTATTTAATTTTTGTTTTGATTTTTACCATTATGAATGAATCATAGTTTGATTTGAAATCCATTAAATATATTCAAGTCCAATATTTTAGTAATTTTTATAAACCTTCATATTCATTCATATATATAAAAAAATAAATGGGAAAATCATGAATTTTATTATACCCCAGACTAATTAGGCATAACTTTTTTTCCTCATAATTGGGATTTAGAAGCTTCTTGGATTTAGGAAGTAACTCTTTAAAATAATAGAGTAATCCTGAGAATCTTTGGTGACTCTATCCATTTCATTAATTTTTGTTATCTAATCTAAACAATACTAATAACACTTTAAATTGTGCACCACCTAGGAATGGTTTCTTTTTAGTATATTTATACAATAATTCAACACTTTTTCTTTTTTTCTTGGTTCCAATACATAAATTGTGAATTAACTCATCAAGATTGTTCTTTTCCAAATACTAAATATTTTAATCATTTCTAAATTTGGATATCTTTGTTATTTCATAGAAAAGGATATACATTTTATAACTATGACTAAAAACATATAATTTTATATATTATTTGATTTCAATGGACCATAATTTTATCATATTCCTGAACATCTTGCCTTAATAATAAAAATGCATCTTTTCTAAGATTTTTTATTGTTAATTATAAGAAATTAGTAACCCCTTTCACATATTTTTTACTTTTTATTCATGTGTTGATATAATTACAATCTATTAATTATCCAAAATAATATTCAAAATTAAAAATATTAAAAAATATTAAAAAATATAAATATATAATCAAATATAAGAATATATATATTTAGAACATATATATAAACTTTTATATAAACATACATACATACAATCATATATATATAACATATGAATATATAAACCCATAAATATAAATTTAGAACATAGAGGAACATATAAAATAAAAATAATAGCCATACACACACACACACACAAACACATATATATAAACATAAAAACATTGAAATTTAAAACCTAATAAATATAAAAATAAATAAAATAAAAATTTATAAATAAAATAAATTATATAAACATTGAATTTTATATTAAAATATATATATTTAAAATATATATATATATATATATAAACATATATACATATAAACTGTTTAATTAAAAAATTATAAACATATAAATAGGAAAAATTCCAAATATATAAATTTAAAAAATATTTAAAATATATAACGAAAAATAAATTGATATTTATTAAAAAATTATTTCATATAAATATATTCAAAATAAAAATTCAAATCATATAAACATATTATCAAATATATCAGAGAATATTTAATTCTATAAAATTATAAATTTATTCTATAAAATTATTAATTTAAATATTAATATAACTATTACCCAAGAAAATATAACCTAAATTACAAAAATTCCAAATCGCACTACAAAATAAATCAAAATTATAGTCCATATTAAATAATTCTAATGTTTGTTCAACCTCTTAATATTCTGAAAAAAAATTACTCTACAAAACTAAAAAATGATGAAACCAATGTAAATATGTTTATATTCATATAAAATAGGGATACCAAGAATGTAAGATGATAGTGATGGAGATCGAGGGAGATGAGAAGTGGATTATGGCTCTAAAATTGGGCTAATTGAGTAAGAAAAGTGAAATGGGGTTAAAAAAGGTTTCTATAGAAAAATATCTTGAGGGTGACTTCCACTGGTTATGATTTTAAATTTTAAAGAGTTGAAAAATAAAAAAGGTTTTGTTCATTCATGTGTATCATTTTTTTAAAATTTTATCTGCACTGGTATAATAAAATATATTGGTAAAGCTAATATTTTTACATTAGTTTTTATAAAACCAGTCATAACATCTATTTTTTTCAAATAATTTAATTAATTTTTCCTTTTAATATGTTTCCCCTCATTTATTTTAATGTTGGTTATTTAATAACCAACATTAAAAGAACTTTTAGTATCGGATATTTGATAATCAATGATAAAGTATTTCCATGGAAATTATCTACACTACTAGTGATTTTATTTTTTATTCCATCACATCAAATCATTTATATAAAATTCTCACTTTTAATCTTGAAGTGTTATAGGAGGAACCTACTATGTATTTATATATACTCACCCCTATTTATTTATCATATTTTGTAATTTAAAATTCTATAAGCTCTAAAGGGAGTGGATGATAGAGGTTGATATATGATATTTGACATGATAAATGGTAGCAATATGTGCTTTTCTATATGGAGAGAGACATTATTGAGATATTTTTTTCATTTCATATCATTTATTTTCTATATATCATTCATAGAGATATATGATTATTTTTATTTTATTTCAATTTATATATATATATATGTTTTCATATCGTTTATATGGATGTTTTAGAGTTAAATTTATATTTTAATGCCTCTAATTCAAATATATAATCCTTTTGTGGTAATTTTAATCACATATTGTATTTGAAGAGCGATTTTTTGAAAAATATATAATCTCATTTATAGATTTTATGGATTCCATAAAAATATTATATATGAAATATTTTATGAGATATATTTCACACCCTAATTCATCCCCTTCAAGTATCTGAAGGTATTTTGGTCATCGTAGTAGAAATATACATAGTTCTGGAATGGGTAAAATTATAAGAAAAATATAATAAAAAATTAAATATATTTAGAATTTTATGTTAGGGAATATTTTTAAGATTTCTCATATGTTTTTGTTATTTCATGATTAAAATTGTTATTTTTAGAGACTCGATCTAATTAAAGTAGATATGGACTACCTCGAGTATTAAAAAATTTGGACTCGTAGAAAGGAACTGGGATAGTTGTTGAGGTAGTAAATAGTTAAACTACTATAAATAAATTATATTATTTGAGAGGTAGAACATATTTTTTAATATTATACAGAATAGTTTACAAATAATTTAATATTTTGGAAATTAATGATTTTTTTTAATTTTAAATGTTTTCGGAACAGAACCATCATTAATTAATATTTACTTTAATGACCTTAGGGAAGAAGAATTAATTAATATAATTATGGATAAAAATATATATGATATAGATATTACATTTAAGGGGCATACAAATTCATATTAAATATTTTTACACATTTCCCATAATTTTTTTAGTGATATAAAATATATGTGTGATGAAACCAATTTTTTTATTGTTTATTTTGTCAAAAAATGGGGTTGCATAAATGTTTTTAATATGATAGGATGAAGGAAACCATTTATAGATAGAAGCATCCAAACATATTAGTTAATTCCATGGTTTACATTGTAATGAAATAGAGTTCTCGGGTCTATATTATTTGATATGGATTGAAGATGAACTACTTTAAATAATTGTCTGTTATTTTAATATTTATATTATAATGTGAGTCCTTAAATTAATTTATCATTGTGATCCATTTTTTTATGGTGATAATGTTCTTAGTACTGTAGTGGAAACCATTGTTTTTATTAATGAATCAAATAATTAATAAAAAACATGTTATATTTTTTATACTACATTGTATTTCACCTATATATTTGGTTCAATTATATCTAATAAAAATTAATGTTCCACCCTTTTGGAGATATAATGGAAATAATGTATGTGAAAATTGAATCTAATTTTGGATAGCGTTGAAGAAATTTTAAAGAAATATGGAAAATTTGATAAGTCATTATCTTATGAAATCAGCAAAACATAATACTTTCTAGAGAAGGTATATCTTTATTTATTAAAGGTAAAATGGATAATAATTCTTCACATGATTAATCTATGATGTGACTTGAAATATATCATTTGGTCCACCCACTGACTGTAGCATTATGTGATTTGTTGAGTTTGATCAAATAGACGCTCTTGTTTATTCATGCGTTAGATCTAAAGGTTCTTCATGTAGTCACTTCACTCTCATTTGATGCACATAATATTTGGATTATATGTCTTCCAATGAATCATTGTCTATCCATTGAGAAATTAAATATTGATTAATTTTTAATTGTATGGTTGACATAATACATAGAGTGATTCTCTTGATTTAACAAAAAATAGGATGAATAGAAAGATGAAATGGATTTAAGATAATGTAGGGGAAATTTTAAAAGGCATGATCATAATGATTTTACTTCTAAATATATTATTTTGGGTACTAATTCTAAAATAAATTTTTTAGCTAACATATAGATTTAATCTCCCTCATAAGTCATTGAGTTGAACGTATGACATTGGGATTTTTCAAAATAATTGAAAAATGAATGTGAATTTTCCTTTAGTGATGCTTATAAGCTGTTAAGCTCGAATGTAGAGCTTCATCATAATTAATTTCTCTAATTGTAAGGATTCAAAAAAATTTAAAATTTATGTTCATGCTGGGTGAAAAATCTGGTGTATATAATTAATTATTTTATGTGCAAATTAATATATATGATTCTTGCATAATGTTCTTCATAAATCAGACATAGTGATCAAATGAAAGATCGTGATTTTTGATTACATGAAAAAGGATGAGTTAGATGAGGAATAGTCTTGCATTACCAGACCATACCTGAGCTCGAGACGAAACTACCACAAGCCCGCCTCCATAGGCCAAGGGCTGGCGACAAGCATCGAAGGATAAACAACTCAGGGAGGCCTTTGCCTAAGAACCTGTACACACACACGCAACCCACTCAATGCAGAAGTGTAGAGTAAAAAATAAAACAAAAGTAAAGTAAAGTTCCAACTGCTATAAACAGTCCACAAAAAGGTGAATCAACCTCTAACCAGTACAAATCAAGTGATGAAGGTAAACTGAAATGAAAAGGGGAAATCAGAAAAGTTCTACAACCCACCAACAGGTAAACGAAATTAAATAGGTGGGAGAGTCCCACACCTGGAACCCGAATATGACAACCATACGCGGTCCAAGCTTCCAAACTCCTGAGCTCCGCTGAAGTCACAACCAACTTGTCTATAGTCTGCAAGGGCACACCAAGTGTGGGCAAAGCCCAAGCAAGGGTGAGTATAAATATACTCAGTAGGATGCCCCAAAGGCTCGAGGGAGAAAGAAAGGAGGTATTGAAGAGGTGATCAGTAGATCGAACAGTGAAAATTAAATGAGTACAACATAGTTTGAAGTAAAGAGTATAATAGAGTAATATCTTAACCCAACAAGAAAAATGAAGTAGACTGATCCAAACACAAGGAGCTAGAAGCTGTGAGAAGATGGACTTCTCATCAAGTCTTCACTACCTATAGCAGGAGATTAGACTCGTCCTACCAAGAGAATCTAGACATGGAAAGCACGTGGCATACCCCACGCGTGTTTGCCTCTCCTGGAAGGAGTGTAACCAAAATCCAAGAAGTGGGTATTAGAACAAGGTATATATATATCCATATTCTCAACATGAAACCCGAAAACGATCATATGGGGATCTCCATTCCGTAGCTTAGCCCAAGAAAGTGAGTAGCCAATAGTCCCAGAAGTAAACACCATCAATGCCTAGCATCCTACCTGTCTGCCCCAAACTACAAGCCAAAGGGGCTCAAATCACCACACCTTGACACTATCTGCTTTGGGCGGCACTAACTCGCCTGTAAAATTTTTGTTCGTGTCTCAGGGACTTGTCTTCATGGGGGAAAGTGTCCCTCGTACTTGAGAGTTAGGGGGAAATTCAAACCACACCACTTCACTATCACATAGTCGAGAGGTCTTCTCAAAGTCAAAGATATCACATCACACCCGTACAACCAAGGGTCCTGCTCTGGTAGTCACGGAGAATAGCTACAGACTAGCCTATTAGAAAGGACTGAGTCTGAAAGAAGTTGTTGGGTAACCCACTGGCCAGCCCCGCTAGAGGGTAAACCCCAGAGGTCATCTGGTAACCCACTGCCCAGTTTCTACTGGAGGGTAATCCCTAAAAGGTCGTCAGGTAACCCACTACCCAGTCTCTGCTGGAGGGTAAACCCTAAGAAATAATTGGGTAACCCACTGCCCAGTCCATGTTGGAGGGTAAACCCTAAGAGGTCATCGAGTAACCCACTGCCCAGTCTCTGATGTATGGTAAACCCTAAGAGGCCGTCGGGTAACCCACTGACCAGTCTCTACTGGAGGGTAAACCCGAAGAGGTCGTTGGGTAACCCACTGCCCAGTCCCTGTTGGAGGATAAACCCTAAGAAGTCATTGAGCACCCGACTTCCCATCCCCAATAGAGGCTAAACCTAAAAAACATGATGATCAACCCACTTCCCAGCCCCACTGGAGGGTAAACTCGGAACTGCTCTGTCCATCCCTACTAGAGGGTACAACACTATCCAATAGAACATGGAGTGGGTATTTCCCAACCACCCATCTCCAGAACAATTCATCTAGTAGAGGTTCAGTGCTCTTGTAGTGTGGGTCACGCTGATACCTAAAACTCTGTCTATGGAAACATGTCATGGTATATCACGGAAGCAAGATATGATCTCGATACTCGGCTATGGAATCTTCACCCAGGCTCACTAGGCTCTATACCCTACTGGAAACAACCTATCGGGTAGAGGATCAATGCCCACATTATGTATTGGTCACACCAAATCCACAAAAACTCTACCAGGGAACACGAAGGGACGTGATACTGAAATCCCACATGGCTAAAGGGGAAAGGAAAAACCACACAACTCCGCCAATCAAACCATCGAGAAAAGAACCTGGGGAAACCACTCAAACATGCTTGTCTAAACCATCATGAACAGGACCAGGGGGAAACCCACTCGACCGTACTGGTGAAAACCATCAAGAACAGAAGGACCCTCTACATCGTGATAGGTCAAAGGAATGTAAAGTAAAACACAGCGCACACATGGGGCCCACACGACATGTGGCCCAATCTCATATCCATACCAAGAGCACAAAATTTCTCAGGTAAAAACTACAACATGTACCTCCAAGCATTCCTATATACTTATAGAGTATTCCACATTTCTAGCCAAAGGGCTATCGTACACACGACACCTAATGTCAACGTAAAAAGGCGCAAACAAAATTTTTCCAAGATGCTTCCTACACGGCCCTAGCATTGGCAACCATATCTCTTAAAACATAAACCTCACTCACACAAAATTGAACGCGATCACACGCCAAGGGTTCGCTTCCAAACACAGTAAGAAGAACCACCATCGGAGCACCTTTCATGCTTCCCCATTTATTGAGATCTTGAATGAGACTCTTCACGTACAAACGGATCGTACGATTGTAATACTCATGGAAAAATATGCGAGATAAACTATATACTCACCTCCAACAGATATTAGACGAAGAAGTCAGCCAACACCGCTTTACACCCGAACAACGTCCTATGGTCCTGAGCCTCGGTCCCGAAAACAGTCAAGCGCATCACACCACTGCGATGCCCTCGGGAAAACACGTCAAAAGGACTGCTCACTTGAGTGGAACGAATATCCCGCGAAAAAGATGCATTTCGTTGTACCGCACACGAGCGGTGCTTCGTGGGATGCAGATCTTGGTCCTGAAGCACAATGAATGGATCACACCGTTGTGATCTTCTTGAAAAAGTACACAAGACTGACTATTCACTTGTCCGAAACAGACACCCGGTGAAGAAGATGAAACTTCACCACCATGGCCCAAAACAACCCTCATGGGTCCCACACCATCATGTAGAATTAATTTCGGAGGATTGCGCCATTACAATGACCATGGAAAAACACCCCGAATCGACTATTCGCATGCCAAAAAACATACATCCAATGAAAAATTTTCTAAACACTGCTCGCAGCTTAAAAGACGGGTCGTGGGGCCCATGCCTCAACTCTGGCATCAATGCCTGAAATCACCCTGGAAATCTCCGCCTTGGTGCCAGGGTCCCAATGCTTCTGACGGCACTCAAATTGGACATTGGATGTGTATGTGCCATCCAAAACAAGAACTCCCAGAAAAATTCCAATCCACTTAACGTACGCGTTGAGGCACCGATCCCCTCATCTCAGGAATTAAAAGTTATTGAGACCATCTCAAAAATTCCATCTCAATCCATGAAATGTGGCACTACTGACGGCACACGAATCCGATTTACGGTTTGAATTTTAGGGGCGTTTAAATATAATTGAAAGAAACGAGGTGGGCTGGGCCGGTTCGGTCAGCCCACCCTGCATGAACTGGCCCGCGGTTCACCGTGCGGGCTGGCCCGTTTCGCCCGGACTGGCTCAGCCAATCCGGCTGTTCCCACAGGACCTGCGAGGTGCAGGTCCTTGTCTGCAGACCTGGGTCACGAGGACCCTGGGTCTCCCGCGTCAACCCGGCAGGCAAAGCTGGCTAGTCTTCCAGCATCGCACGCCCTCGCCAGGGGCCTCCGCTCGCCTGTGAAGCCACCCGCGGCCACCTGCCACATTCCCTCGCCCCACCACCGCCGCCCTCGGCCCTTTGACCATGCCTCACCGCCCCAACGTCTTGGAGCCCCGCTCGCCCGGCCGAAGCGACCCGCTTCCTGAGCCGAAGATGCCCACCGCCTAAGCCGAGCCATCCTCCACTGGACCGGCCAAAACCACTGAAAAACCTCTAAAAACCAACGGATCTTTGGCGGACGACTATGATCACCTAAAAACTCGGATTTTCAATCTGAAATGTGTTTTTGATAGCTCGTAACATATACTACGCAACCAAGGGATTCGATCGAAAAAATAATGGCAAATCGATGCTACAAATCAAGCTCAAAGGTGATGTGGAAATTAAAAATGAAACCGCAATGATCCTACCTCTTTGGCATAACCCGAAGCTTTGATCCTTCATCGCGTCACCACCGTTGTCGCTTCCACTTGGCTCAGGGGAGGAGGAGAGGAGGTTGAGAGTTCTTGGGGGAGGTGGGAGAGTTCTTATGCCATAGGAAACCAAATTGAGAAGAGAAGGGGTGGGTTTGTTTTAAGTAGAGAATTAATTAGACTTTAATTATTGTTTTTTAAACACCCACCTGAAGTCCCATGTCCAAAACTCTTGATGAGGTTGAGGTTAAGCCTCCCATAGGGTAAACACCACATCTCGATAACAATGGAGGTCTTGGAATTTTAATCTGAGGCCCCATAAAAAAGTTATAAAATTTAATGACCGAGGCCGCTAATTTATGAAAATGCCCCTGGTGGAATTTTTCATAGAACGTCCACTCCTGCAAAAATTATACCCCTCCTAGGGTAAATGGTATGCTCCATACTCAATGGTGTTGTCGGTTTTCCAATCCAAGATACCGTTTAAGATTTATTCGATTTTTTGGCGTTCTCATTGTGAACGCACAGAAAATTTAATTCCGGCCACACTGGGGCTCTGAATCGCACGCCGTCTGAAGGCATTGCTCTGGGATAATATCAAGAATATTCCATAGTATTTTATTGAAAAAACCTAGGTTCTTACATCATTCCATCCTCCATGATTTTTTTCCCCAAAAAGAAAAACTATAGGAACAACTCAGGGTCTAAGCCCACACCAGGCTCTCCGTACCCAGAAGAACTCTTGCACAGTTCTGCATCACTGTGCATGGACTAATGGATTTGGTTCGTTCGCATGGGGTCTACCATCGCAGATGAAATACATAGGTGTAGGCACATTTTTTCTTAGGTGAGTCATGTGGGAGAAGTTATGCACCCAAAATAGCCTTTGGTCTTAGGGGAAGGAGGTAGAAAACCTCTCCATCCCTTCACACAGTCTCAAACAGTCCAAAAGCCCTCCGGGGTAGGTTACCTCCCTCGTCAAACCTCTATGTCACACGTCGTGACTAGAGTAACTTCTTGGACCTGGGACAATGCCCGGTGATTTCCTCCTTCAAAATATCCATATGGTCAAACACCCAAGGATATCCGGTCACGCAAGGCTTCATAGTCAGGGTCCCGTGACCAAGAAACTCTTACACGCTCTAAAGGTGAAGGAGATGCCACCATGGACTAAAGAGAAAGGTTTCATGCCTTCTATTCCACTAACAAAGGGTTACACCGACGCCCCTCATCACCCTAGTAAATACTCAAGCAAGGAACATGGAGGAAATAAGTCCACACATAGAGTCTAACAATTCTACTACAAAAATCAGAAGAGATGTAGAGTGTATCTATTATAACCTCATGCTCTGAAGGATTGTAGACATCCAAAGCTCACGACTATCTGTGGTCCCAACTGTCATCTCCTGGAGCCTGACATGGACTACCTGGTGGTAATGGGAAGACCTCATAAGGTCATCCTCCACTTCCAGCTCCTCTCGTTCCACTGCTAGAACCACCTCTCTGGGTACCACTCCGATCTTGGCGCTACCTGTGTCGTGGTGTTTCACCTGCCGCCTGCCCGATATTCTCAGCGTGGCTGGTCGAGGAGTCTCATTCCAAGTGACCTCGATCATCGAAAGAATAACAACGACTCTCTCTGGGCTACACTATTTCTCTCCAATGCCACTATGGAGTACGACCATGCCCCTGAGTCCACTTATCGGAAAGCCACCTACGTTGAGGTTCTGTCAGCCGACGCCCGCTAGCTGCGGCAGACGTCTCGGCTCTGTCATGCCTTATTCCACTACCAACTATAGAATGCGACAGGAAACTCTCTATCACCAGCGCCTGCTCTAGAACCCAGGCATAAGTGAAAATGTCCACGGGTACTATGACATCATGAATCTCTCTGCGGAGATCCTGCATGAAATTCCATGCTCGGATGTTTCCATCATTGACTAAGTTTGGGTAAAAATGTGCACGGTCCGCGAACCTAGCCGCGTATTCAGTCACCGTCATCCCTGTCGGCTGAAATTGTAGAAGCTCCTGGATCCGAACAGAGCATAAGTAGGAGGGGTAAAACTCCTCGTGAAACAGAAGCTGAAAGTCACCCCATGAAAGTGTAGACTCATCGAGTAACTGAGTTACCAGACTCCACCAATGCCTAGTTGCACCGTGGAAAAGGCTGGAAGCAAAAGCCACCATCAGATCTGTCAGTGCCAGTGCAAGCCTGAAGAGGTAAACCACTTCCTCAAGCCAAACCTCTACTACCTGAGGGTCTAGCTCACCACTAAACCTCGGCGGTCTCTGTCACTGGAACTCACGGAGAGCGCTCAAC
This sequence comes from Viscum album, assembly GCA_963277665.1. Lineage (NCBI taxonomy): Eukaryota > Viridiplantae > Streptophyta > Magnoliopsida > Santalales > Viscaceae > Viscum > Viscum album. The sequence goes on along the minus strand of OY728128.1, from coordinate 1,126,350,317 downwards.
CTGCGCTCAAGCTCCATCTACTCTACTGGAGCTGTCTAATACTGACCAGGCTGGGGTGCTGCTACCTGCCCACCCAAAGAAAGGGACTCTCATGGTAGGTCTGGATTGAGGCCTCGTCTCTCACAGGGTCATCGTCACGAACCAAAGCTGGTATCCTAGCTGGCTGTCTCTACGGAGACATCCAGAATGTTATTAAGCAGTTGTGCGGCCAGATGAGCATATATGTATATTACAATAACAACATTGGGGATCTGACTCAAGAAGGACAGTCAAGACTCAATCATATGTGATGCACACAAAAAAATTTCTTGTAACAAATGTCTCAGCATGCCGAGTCGACAAGTCGGTTATCAGGGTCATGGTGAATGGATATGTTGTCCACCGCACCTTCCTTGGACTCCTTGTCCTAAGACCCGCTCTCGAGACACGTTGACATTGTTTCCCTAAATCCCAACCAATTCTTTTTAGGGACATCCAAACAACATCCCAAGGAACAAACCACCTCTGATACAACTTTTTCATGACCCGACCCTACTCGGGATCAAGTCGCAACTACCCCAAGCCCGCCTCCATAGGTTAGGGGTTGGCGACAAGCACTGAAGGCTAAAAAACTCGGGGAGGACTTTTCCTGAGAACATGTACATACAAACGCAACCCACTCAATGAAGAAGTGAAGAGGAAAAAAGAAAAGAAAAGTATGGTAAAGTGACAAATACTATAAAAAACACAAAAATATGCATCAAACTCCAACCAGTACGAAGAAAGTGCTGAAGGTAAACTGAAAAGAAAAGGTGAAAACACATGCTCAACCAGAAAAGTGACACAACCCGGCAACAGGTAAAGAAAAGTAAATACCAAAGAGAGTCCCACAACTGGATCCCGACTACGACCATTGTATGTGGTCCAAGATCTCTAACTCCTAAGATCCGCTGAAGTCATGGCCAACCTATCCATCATCTGTAAGGGGAAACCAAGTGCGGGCAAAACCCAAGCAGGGGTGAGTATAAAAATACTTAGTAGGATGCCCCGAAGGCTCGAGGGAGCAACAAAGGAGGTACTGAAGAGGTGATCAGTAGATCGAAGAGGGAAAATTAAAGGAGTATAACTTAGAGTGTAGTAAAGAGTATAATAGACTTACATCGCAACTCTGCAAGAGAAAGGAAGTAGACATGTCCAATCATAAGGAGCTAGAAGCAGTGAGAAGATTAACTTCTCGTTGAGTCTTCGCTACCTATAGCAGGAGAGTAGACTCATCCAACCACGAGAAGTTAGAAATATAAATCATGTGGCATACCGCGCCCTTCTTCACCTATCTTGGAATTAGAGTAACCAAAACCAAAGAAGTGGGTAATGGAACAAGGTATATACATATCCATATGCTCAACAAGAAACCCGAACAAGATCGTAAGGGGATCTCCATTCCGTAGCTCAGCCCAAGAAAGTTATTAGCCAAAAATACTAGAAGTAAACACCATCAATGCCCAGCATCCTATCCATCTTCCCAGAACTACAAGCCAAAGGGGCTCAAATCACCGCACCTTGACACTATCCGCTTTGGGCGGCACAGACTCGCCCGCATATTTTTAGGTCGCGTCTCAAGGACGAGTCTTGGTGGGGAAAATGTCCCTCGTACTTGAGTGTTCTATGGAAAGTCAAACCACACCTCTTCATTGTCACACAGTTGAGAGGTCTTCTCAAAGTCCAAGCTATCACATCACCCCCGTAAAACCAAGGGTCCCGCTCCAATAGTCACAGATAAAAGCTACACACTAGCCTAGTAGAAAGGACTGAGTCTGAAAGAAGTCGTCGGGTAACCCACTACCCAACCCCATTGGAGGGTAAACCCTAGGAGGTCATCTAGTAACCCAATGCCCAGTCTCTTCTGGAGGGTAAACCTTAAGAGGTCATAGGGTAACACACTGCCCAGGCTCTATTGGATGGTAAACCCTAAGAGGTCTTTGGATAACCCACTACCCAGTCTGTGCTGGAGGGTAAACCCTAAGAAATTGTCGGGTAACCCACTGCCCAGTCTCTGCTGGTGGGTAAACCCTAAGAGGTCATTAGGTAACCCACTGCCCAGTCTCTATTTGAGGGTAAACCCTAAGAGGTCATCGGGTAACCCCCTGTCCAGTCTCTGTTGGAGGGTAAACCCTAAGAGTTCATCAAGTAACCCACTACACAGTCTCTACTAGTGGGTAAACCTAAAAATTCAATGAGAAACACACAACCTAGACCCTATAGAGGGTAAACCTGAAGAAGTTGATGAGAAACCCTCTACCTAGCCCCTCTGGAGGGTAAACACGTAACTTCTCTGGCCATCCCTACTGGATGGTACAACACTGGCCAACAGAACACAGAGAGGGTATCGCGCAACCACCCATCTCTAAAACAATTCATATAATAGACGTCCAGCGCCTGTGTAGTGTGGGTCATGTGATACCTGAAACTCTCTCTAGTGAAACACATCATGATAGATCATGGAAGGAAGATATGATTTCGATACTCAGCTAGGGAATTTCCACCCAGGATCACTGGGCTCCATACCCTTCTGTAAAAAACCACCAGGGTAGTGGATTGGTGCCCGCGTAATGTATTGGTGACACTAAATCTAAAAAAACTCTACCAGGGAACACGAAGGGATGTGATACAGAAATCCCACACGGCTAAAGGATAAAGGGAAAACCCAAACAATTATGCCGATCAAACCGTCGAGAACAGAACCAGGGGAAACCACTCAACCCTACTGGTCTAAACCATCATGAACAGGACCAAGGGGAAACCCACTCGACCCTGTTAGTCGAAACGATCAAGAACAGAAGGACCCTCTACATCGTGAGAAGTTAGAGGAATGTAAAGTGAACATGGCGCGCACATGGGGCCCACAAGACGTGTGTCCCAAACTCATTTTCAAACCATGTTCACAAACGTTCTCAGGTAAAAACTACAACATGTACCTCCAAGAATTCTCTTACACTCTTAGTGTATGCCACATTGCCAGCCCAAGGGCTATCGTGCACACAACACCCAATGTCGACGCAAAAAGGTGTAAACGTAATTTCGCCAACCAGCTTGTTGCACGACCCTAGCATGGAAAACCACATCTCTTCAAACATCAACTTCACTCACACAGAAGTGAACGCGATCACATTATTAGGGTTCTCTTGCAAATACATCATGATGAACCCTCACTAGATCACCTTTCATGCTTCCCCATTTAATGAGATCTCGAATTAGACTTTGCACATCCAAACGGATTGTACTGTTGTAATCCTCATGGAAAAACATGAGAGATTTACTATTTACTCTCCCCTAATAGATATTCGATGAAATGTTGGCCAACACCACTTTATGCCCGAACGACGTCCCATGGTCCCAAGCCTCGGTCCCGAAAATGGTTTAGTGCATCACACAACTGCAATGCCCTCAGGAAAACATGTCAAAAGGACTAATAACTTGAGTGGAATGGATATCCAGAGAAAAAGATGCATTTCACCATACCACACATGAGCGGTGCTTCGTGGTACCCACATCTCATCCCTGAAGCACAATGAATGGATCTCAGCATTGCGATCCTCTCGAAAAAGTACACAAGACTGACTATTCAAATGTCCGAAACGGACACCCGGTGAAGAAGTTGGAACTTCCCCACCAATTCCCAAAACGGCCCTCATGGGGCCCACACCATCATTCCGAATTAAAGCGGGTGGATTTCTCCATTGAAATGCCCTTGGAAAAACACCTTGAATCGACTTCTCGCACGCCCCAAACAGACGTCCGATGAAAAAGTTGCTAAACGCTGCTCGCAGCTTAAAAGACGGGTCATGGGGCCCAAGCCTCAACTCTGGATTCAACACTTAAAACTACCCTAGAAAGATCCTACTTAGGGTCAGGGTCCCAAATCCACTGACAGCGCTCAAGTCATACATCGGATGTGTCTGCACCATCAAAAACAAGAACTCCCGGAAAAACGCCAATCCACATAACGTACGCATCGTGGCACCAAGCCCCTCGTCTTGGGAATTAAAAATTTTCGTGAACATCTCAAAATTTTCTTCTTGATCCAAGGAACACGTCTCCATTAAAGGCATGAAGATCCAATTTATGGTTTGATTTTTAGGGGCGTTTAAATATAATTGGCCGAAACGAGGTGGGTCGTGCTTGTTCGGCCATCCCACCCTACCTGAACTGGCCCGCGGTTCACCACGTAGGCCGGACCATCTTGCCCGGACTGGCTCAGCCGGTCCGGATGTTCTCATAGGACCCATGAGGTGCGGGTCCTTGTCTGCGGACTGGGGTCACGAGCACCCCGGGTCTCCCGCGTCAACCCGTTCGGCAAAGCGGGTCGGTCTTCCCACGTTGCGCGCCCTCGCCCGGAGCCTCCGCTCGACCGTGACACCACCCGCGGCTGCCTACCACTCTCCCTCACCCGGTCGTCGCCAACCTTGGCCCACCGACCGTGCCTCACCGCTCCACCATCCAGGATCCCTGCTCACCCAGCGGAAGCCACCCACCGCCTGAGCCGAAGCCACCCGCCGCCAAAGCCAAGTCGTCTGTCGCCAGACCGGCCAGAACATCCAGAAAACCTCCTAAAACCCACGGATCTTCGGCGGAAATTTCAATCGCCTTAGAACTTGTATTTTCATCCCGAAACATGTGTTAGATAGCTCGAAACATATAATATGCAACCAAGGGATTTGCTCGACACAATAATGAAAATTCGATGCTACAAATCAAGCTGAAATGCAATGCGGGAATTAAAAATGAAACTGCAATGATCCTACCCCTTTGGCGTAGCCTGAAGCTTCGATCCTTCGTCGCGCCACCACCGTTGTCACTTATTCTTGGATCGAGGGAGGAGGAGGGGAGGTTGAGAGGGCTTGACGGAGGTGGGAGAGTTCTTTTTCCAGAGAAAACGAAATGGAGAAGAGAAGGGGTGGGTTTGGTTTAAGTAGAGAATTAATTAGACTTTAATTAGTTTTTCTTAAACACCCACCTGAAGACCTGTGTCCAAAACTCTCGATGGGGTCGAGGTAAAGCCTCCCCTAGGGTAAAAACTACCTCCCAAGTACAACTACAGTCTCAGAAGTTTAATTCGAGGTCCCATCCAAAATTTATAAAATTTAATGACCGAGGCCACTAAATTATGAAAACACCCCTCAGGGCATTTTTCACAGAAGGGTCACGCCTGCAAAAATTACACCCCTTATATGGTAAACGACATGCTCTGGACTCAACGGTGCCCTCGGTTTTCCAATTCAAGTTACCATTTAGGAGTTATTCCATTTATTTGGCTGGCCCATTGTGAACGCACTTACAATTTAATTCTGGCCACACCGGGGATATGAATTGCACGATGTCTGAAGGCACTACTCTGGAATAGTATCAAGATTATTCCAAATTATTTTATATAAAAAACTTAGGTTATTAAAAATATAGTTGTGTTGTGAGAGTTACATTCATATAAAATAAGGTTAATTTCATTTTAACTATGTTTAAATAACAAGTAAATTAAAAGTTGTGTATTTCATGTACTATTTAAAAAAAGATTGTGATATTATAAAGAGTGATCTAAATATATAGAAAAATTTAAAGGAATATTTTACGAAAAATTTTAAACAAAAATTCACAATCATGAAATTTTAGATTAGATAGAGTTTGAATATGATAGAGATCATTTTTTTACATTAATTCACTACATATATAAATATATATTCAGGCCGATTAAAAAATAGATTCTTGATTCGATGAATATCAAAGATATTTTGAAATTCAAAAGATGAAAATAATGAAAAAACTATAAATATAACCACTGTAAAATTTTCATTTCAGGTTAATGAAATAAATTAAATAGATGATATGAAAATTTATTACATATTTTCATTATTGAATAGAAGAAGTTAGTCTCCTTTTAATATTCCAATGCACTAAAGAAGACGGAAGAAAAAAAAAGAACTGAGTGACCACGCTGATGAATTCATCAAAGTTAAAGGTATTGAGAATGTCTTCCCAAAGCTACCATATTGGAAATTTAATAATGTAAAAGTTCAGATGTTCTACTTCTGATTATATTCCAAACCAAAAACATTGAAGAGATATCCTATAATATTATTTTTTATAATATTGAATATCACGGAGCTATCCTATCTAACTCTTTCCAGTGATGTAAGAAAACCAATATAGAGAGTCTAGGAGTGATTCAAACCAACATGAGTGATATTCCATCAATATAGTACAATCCAATTATCTTTTAATAGGGCACTACAAGCCCTCAATTTTTTTCTATTTTTTTATTCCTTGAGAGTAATTTTAATAACATACTCTTTATTGATATTTCATAAATAATAATAAGAATTTTTGTGTTGGGGATAATAATCATGTTTCATTAGGTACGTCGTCATCCTTATATAGGATAACATTTTTAGTAAAATCTAGTTTTCTATTGTGTTTATTTAAAAATATATATCTATATACCGACCAAAGTTGAAATAGAATGATTAAGAGAACTGATCACTGATTAATTGAAAAAGTAATTAAGGTATAAAAGTGAAATTGGTTAAACTCAAACCATGCTATTTCACCCCCCCTCAATGTGTTCATATCCTAAAGTGGTACTAAAAATTAGAATCAAAGTAGTTCAAACCTCTATTTTTATTTTCTTATTTAAAGTTATTAGAATTTAATGTCACATTAAAAATTCTATATGAAGTGCATATTTTAAGAATCCTATGAGTTTTATAAAGAATAATTCATGGAATAAATATATAATAATACATTGATGAAAATGAGTGAAAGGGAATGAAATGGATTGAGAATATCTTCATCAATGAAAGAGGACTCATCAATATTTGAAGGTAATCAAAGTAAAATTATTTATATTACAATTTTTAATGATTTATCTCTTAACTTTTATGGTAAACAAAATACAACACTCTTATAAAAGGAAGATAAATAAATATCTTTCCCATGTAATAATCCCAAAAAAAAATTATGCATGGAATATAAAGATCTGGTGGTAAAATCTTCCACTAAGTAATTATAAGACCTTATGTTCTCATGTATTTTATCATCTCAATATAAAGAATGGGTATGAAAACACTCTTGTTATAACTATCCTTTTGAAGAACCCATAATCTATGGGGATGAACAAAAATCTAATATTTAGAATTTTAATAAATTATTTCTGTAAAATATATCATGTGTAACAACCCTGAATAAATTATATAATATATTTTTGTCATTTTTGGAGTATTTAGTTAGAGATCAGCCAACATGAGGATGAGTATGGATGATTGGACAATGATATAAAATTAATCGTAAAAACCATGTGTTATGACCATTGGACAAGAATTATATAGAGGTTTAATAATTTTTTATATGAAAAAAAGATATACAGGTTGGGAAAATTAATGGCTCATTACCATTTATGAATGGTAGGATTTCAATAATGGTATTCCGGTGAAAATCCATGCATTAAAAGATATTAGTGATATCAAATATATTAAACTAGAGATTAAACACAACATGTTTAATGTTTATGGAGATATTCTTAATGAAAATAAAAAATTCTCTATGATAAATTTGATAAAATTTTAAAGACTTGCGAAAAAAATCTAAAAATATTGGAGTTGATAAATTTTTTTTGAATATGATATTCCTAGGGAATTCTATTAAGTTGAAAAAATCTATAATTAAAACATGTAATGGATTAAAATAAATTTAAAAATAAATTTGTTTCCAAACAATCTTTAAAGTATGAATCTTACACTACACATCCTATGACTGGGGTAAAGAACATAGTATGATCATAAAATGATTACTCTACGATTTCTACAAAAGGAAAGGAACCATAGATATCACAAAACCATAACTTTTAAAATTTTATTTTTATATAATGTGTAGACTCTAATGAAAAATCTAGAAAAATATGGATTAATAAAAGATATTACAAGCCTCTTATAATTATAAGGAATGATATAATATATTTCAATAGATCTAGTTCCCAAAAATAATTTTAACTAGCTAATATAAATGCTAAAAAATTGAAAGAAACCAGAACTGAAAATATAGACAACATGATTTTCAATGAAAGATGCCACCATTTATTTGATATTTATTTTTTATGTACTTTATTTTATAATAGTGAATTGTAATTTTTGTATATTACAATAATTTATAAAATATAATACAATACCATTTAAAGGGGGGAAATTATCAAAAGATTCAAAATCCATAGTAATTGAAAAATAATTAATATACAACAAATAGATTTTAAATACATGAAGAAATTTGGGGTGTTCGAATTGGGAATTTTCATAGTGTAGTGGAATGAAAGGATAAATTATTCAAACATTAAAATAATACAAATGAGTTGAATTGACCGTAAAATTTAATAAATAAAAAAATCCAATCTTGTGAAAGAATCATGATAAATAATCCAAGAGGAAAATACTGAATAGTACGAAAAAATATTTTTTGACTTATCCTTGGGTAACATGTGGAGGAAAAAATTTAAAGTTCACAACAATCCCAAGAAAAAAAGATATATGTTTTACCTAAAGGGAGAGACAATTTATTTTTTCAAAAAAGAGGACATATCATGAAAACATATAAATAATTCATGAATGTAAATGTTTAAAGGAAAATAAAAGAAAAAAGAAAAAAAAAATACATAGCTTTAATGAAATAGATATATTGATAAAGATCATAAATAGAAAGCCATATATAGAAACCATCAAGGATGCGAATATAACCTAAAGTTGGATATTAATATGGACAGCTAATTATAAGAATTAAATTAAAGAAGGAAGCCCAGGAAAAGTAAAGAGAAAAATGGAAGTAAATTATTCCATGTGAATAAGATATCAAAATTCATTATAGGTTATTAGAAAATGATAACTCAGTTATTTCCAAATATTAGTGAGGGAGGTAGAACCAGCTTATAAACAATTTGGATGGTTTTTTAACAATTATTGTTGTCTAATAATAAGTCCTAATAATTTTAGATCTATAAAAAGTAATTCCTATAACCTACAAGATCATGATAAAATTAATATCCAATGTAGTGAACAAACCCTAGAAATCTTAGATCATATTTACACTAAAATTACATTTGAATGATTATAATAAATCAAATCTTGAAGGATCAATGAGTTTTGCAGTATTGGTAAACTAGATATACATATGAGTCATGTATTACAACTAAATAAATTAATTACAGAAAAAAATTATTTATTGAATAATAAAATTATTCTATATAGTTTATCCTTTAATATCTTTCTTACTATAATTCTTGTATTTCTTAGGAAAGTAATCAAAATATGGGTGATCTCAAATTATCAGTAAGGGTTAAGCATATCGTAATCAATAATGAGTCAATGAGAATAGTCAATATGGAAAGGTAATAACTAAAGACACATTCCATGTAATTAATAAAATGAGAAGTGTGTAAACAATATAGAAAGGTAAATAGTTGAATACGTGTTCTATGTAATCAATAAAATGAGAAGGAAGTGTGTCAATAAAATGGATAGTTAAATTAATGAACACACATGTCGTGTTATCAATAAACTGAGAATGAAAGTGAATACATAGATAATGATAAAGAAATAAACTTTTGAATAATAATAATAAATTAATTTTCAATAAATGAAATTCTAAATTATTGGAAATCATGTTTCACATTCACATGAAACCTTTACCATCATGATCAATTCTTAAGACTGATTAAATATTTGGGTAGAATCCTGTCTATTATTCTTGGAAACAAACTCGAAGGGTTTGTCACCAACTAATTTCATCACTTGATACTACCTATGCATTGTATTGATTTATTTAAATGTTCCCTAACTCATACTGTTTGCATTAACTAGTCCCCAACCCGTAGGTTTTCCATTAATTGGTCCCCTACCTGTATAGTGCATGGACTAAGAATTTAAATAAACAAAGTGCCTTATCAAATATATGTATTCAGTAATGTACATATAATTTTAAATATATAACTAGTCAATAAAATAACTATCAAACTAAACATTGTATGTAAAGATGATATATTATTTTGTAAATAAACAAGTTCATGATAAGTCATATAGATAATTAGGGGAAATTCAATTTTTAATGATCATTAGAAATTGAATATTTCAAGGGGAATAAAAGGAATCAAGGTAGTGAATTTAAATACAATCCTTGTTCAAATGAATTATAAACCATCTAAAGGAAGAATAAGGATGTTATCATAACAAAATATCCCTTGAGTAGTATGGATAAAGAGTTCTTATCACTGATGGATGAAAATACTAATAAGATATATTTTAAAAACATTATTGTTGAAAATATCCTTTTTATATTGAAAAACATTTTTAAAGTTATTTTCATTGAAACTTATATTTGAAAACATTTTCCTTTAAAATAATATTTTAAAATTTCAATCATATCGTTGAAGTAGTGACGGTTGCTAAATATGTATGTTATTTAAGAGGTAAAAACAACATTGATTTTATATGGTAAAAGTTAGAAAAAATTACTTGTTTGGAATGATATAAGAATATTAATTTGAAAAAAAAAATTAAATTAAATAGTGTAAAAATAAATATAATAAATCATTTTGGGAATGCTAAAACAATTTTTAAAACTTTTTAGAAAAAAAATCTTTTAGAAGAAAATAGGTTATCTAAATAAAGAGACAAATAAAGTCAATTTTTCATAAAAAACACTAAAACAATTTAACTAAGAAATAGTTTTAAAATGGTATTAATAATTAAAAAAGTCATGAATTACAATAGGAAAATAAAATTAATGTTTTTATTGAAAAATTGTAATATAACTTCCTCAAATTGAAATTCAGGCATAAAGAATTTTGAATAAAATGATATTGTGAAGTAAACACTTAAAAAGACCATAACATTGAATTGAGACAAAACTAGTGAATATATTATGTTTTTCAAATATAAATTCATATAAAAAATAAAAAATAAAAAATAGATATAAATAAAGTTATTTAAAACGTACTCTCATAATATAAATGACAATAAGGAAGTATTATAACCTAAAGAAAAGAAATAGTGTTATGAAATTATTTTCTACTTGGTAACACTTAATTAAAATATTCATAGATGAAATAAATAAAATTAATACTCAAAAGACAATGAATATAAAATAATTCATGATATAATATATCAAAATGGGCAGTAGATACACAACATAAAAAAAGTAAAATGATAATATGACATTTATCTAAGAGATGAAAAAAAGTGTGTTGAAAATCCCATAACTTGAGTTGGACTTGTAACGTGTTTCTTTATCTTCCTTAATAATAAACATTTGAGAATTATTTACATAATTCAAAACCTGTTTCATGTTTATTATTTCTTTTATCTAATTTATTAAAAATTTTTATACAACTACTTAATCATTTATGTTTATGTCGGGTGTTTTGAAAAAATTTGGTTCTTATGTTTAAAATGAATTTTGTAGGTACACTATAGTAAAAGGTGTCATTATATATACATATATAGAATAATAATTATAAAATAATTATAATATCTATAAATAAATTATACTTCTATAACCAATCATGAATTATTTTTAGGAAAAATGAACCAATGTTACAATCTTGGAAACAGAAGGTCGTATGTATGCATAAGTAATGTTATAATTTTTCAATAATCATTATTGAAGGAAGGTAAGTTACATTATATATTTATGAAATGATACTTATCCCATAAATACCATTTTATTTAATAAAAAATATGTATATATATTATTCTTGTGATGTAAAAGTAATCACATCACGGTGAGGGGGAATTAGTCCACACATCCATGAATAACGTTATCACTTTTATAGTGTGTGAAATTAGTAATAAAAAATGATATATTATATTTCCAGAACATTAATTAATTAAATAATATCATACATATATTATTTATGTCATATATTTTAAATTAAAATCATCTTTAATACATTCCATGTAATGTGTGAACGTATCAAATCACTTTGAGGAGGCAGTAGTCGACACGTCCACAAACGATGTTATCTTATTCCCACAAGTAGAGTGCATAAATGTATGTGTCATATAAAAAGTAAATACTTAAAGAGAAATTATAAAAATCATATATATAATATATAAATAGTTATTAAATCATAGTTCCATCCATTAGAGGTGGTAAAGGAAGAACAAAGGACATCATTTTCTGAGGTTATAGTTCATCATACACATAAACAGTAAGTTAGTTAACCATTAGATGAAATTGTGTGTAGGTTTAGGTATAAAACATAGAATAAAAAACTCATTATATTTTTTACATTGATTTTTTATATAGTAAAGGAATAAGAGTAGTTTAATGGATGTATAAGGAAAATAAGACAATGGATCTTGTGGAATAATGTTACCTCTTTTTCGGGTAACTCAATTTGGTTTGCACCAAATGGTTTTCCTTGATATATTTCATCCCAAGTTAATTATTATAGGTTGATGGTGTATATTTTTGGGATCTATTTTGAAAAATATTTTTTGATACAATGTGTCTTGATTGGTGTTAGGAATTGTCAGTGGTGAATGCCTTTTAATAGTGTAAGAGGACTTGCATTCTTTCAAATTATTAAAAAGGGAATTCCACCCACATATTTCAAATAAAAATTGTCTCAAATAATAAAAAAAATATCCAAAGTATTATAGGGTCTAACTATAAACGAAATGTTTTTTTGACATGTTTATATGTCATTTTGGACCTTTAGTTTAAGGTTTAGTCCCATGTTATGATGGTTTTTCCTTAATCATTGTAAGTAATTTTAATTATATTCAATATTATTTTCGGTAAAAAAAATTAATTTTACCATATTATAAATTATAAAATACTATTACTCCAAATATTTAATCAATTTTCCAAAATCCAATCATATATGCAGGATAAATTAATATGAATTTAATCCAGTAGACAGGACACCAAAGCGGGGTTTTAATGTAAAATTTTTAAAAGATTGGAATTTTTTATTGTCAATTTAAATGTGAAATTGAATCCAATGAATTATTGGGTTTATATATAATAAATTTATAGATATTAACTTTAAAATAAATCAAAAATATGATTTATACTTATATATAAATTAGATGAGAAAACAATTTTGTATTTAAATTTTGTATTTTTCATTATTCATATAAATAACTCCTCATAAAAATTACAAAAAATAACCCTAAGTGAATTTTAATGTTACTATATCAAAAATAAAGTTTATTTTTACATATAATACTTATAAAATTTCCCAAAATTGGATTTATAATATGTTCACTATTAAAAAGGTGGTAAAAGTGCCTTTAGAAAATATTGATTTTTATGCGTAATATTGGTTTTGTTCTTATCATATGACTATAGAATATTTTGGATTAATCTAAAAAATATTTTATTTAATATATAATATATATTCCATTAATATATCTCAATAATTTTAATTAATATTATTTACTAATATAAAATATATTTGTGGACATAAAAATGGTTTTATATAAAAACATTCCCTTTATATTCAATTGGTTCGTATATTCATTTAAAATTATTTTTTAACCAATTAATTAATTTTATATATATGTGAAACATATATTTTCATAAGTTCATTAGTTATATTCATAACCACTAATTTAAAATCTAGTTTATATCTTATTATGTTGAATAATAATATTTTAAATAATATATTTTTTCTCAGTAAAACTCGGTCTTGTGTGTAATAAAAGCTATCAAACAAGGTTATTATTGTTTGTAATGAAATATAACATAGGGTTTGTGTGAATTGAAAGATATATCCTAGATTTAATTTATTTAAAAATTTTAATTATGTCTTAATGTCTTGGGATATTATATTTCCTCACACGCTTGGTGTTGTGTGTCATACATGCTATCAGATTCAATGTTCTTACATAAGAATTTTGGGGTACTACACTCTCCCCAAATTAAATAAATTTAATCCACTCAATTTAAACATTATCTTGTCAATATACTGTTTCATATTATAAATGTTTAAATCCCACATCATAAGAATGGTTTATAAAACATTATCGAGAAAATAGAGATTGAGAAGTACAAAGGTTAGGTGGACTAACATATAACTAGGACTGTAAGTAAAAGAAAATTATTGGAAAGTGGAGATACATACATGGAGGTACATAATAAATATATATAGTTATTAACTGATGTCATCAATTAAAAACAATTGAATGATCAATGGATGTTTTGTGGACTCAAATTCGTAAATTTGATATGATTTTAAAGACCATGTGTTCGACAAAAATAATGTTATTAGGACAATATATTTTTAAGATACTCTTCCTAATTTGAGGAATTATTTTATTAGAAAAAATTTATGGAAATATATTTACATGATATTTTTCATTATCATATGAAAAATTCCATCTTTTGGTTCTATATTGATATAATTCTTATTCATCCATTACTCCATGAAATAGATATCCTATAATAAACCACTTTTGATGCACTAAAATTGTATTTTAGAGGATCATAATAGTAATTAATAAAATCATTATATTTGTCTCTAACTATTCCAAAAACCTAATATGGGTAATATATTAATCTATAAACCTAAAAATTGATACCACTAGTTCATCATTAAAATTTAATCCTTATTTTTTACTTAAATTAATTACACATTAACTAGGACATCATATAGTCCAGTGGGAGGCGTAAAACTCTTATTGTCCTTAGGTAATGGGTTCTAGCCAAACCACATTTCCAAATTAGATGGGTTTTCACCCAAAATAAATTTTTTCATTTATCCAAAACCATATTAAATTAATTTCTCAAATATTATTAACATCATTGAAATTTAATCTTTGAATATAATTTTAACTATGGTTTTCAATGAAACCCCAATAAATAATTCATCACCCATTTATTTCCACCATGGTCCTTCCATAGTATAGAGTTTATCCATAATATCATTTTTAGTATTTATAAATCATAAAACCTTATCTTCAATATAAAACACCATAGTTTTAACCTAGTTCATTCATCATTATTATCCATTCAAATATTTCATAATGGTTTGTAAAGAAAATATTAATTATCCTTAGCATATACCCCAAGCGTGTCAATGAAGGTGTGCAATAAGGCTCATTGTCATGTACCAGGATATGCATGAGTTAGGCCCGACAAACATTTTCAGGGTTGTTACCCCTATGTACATTTATATTAGAATTATATCAACTTGTAGTATCCAGAATGGGATTTATTTCTAGGAGAACAAAAATAATATATACCATACCAAAATTCAAGGATTTTCTTCTACAATTATCTTCAAATTCTACCATAGGTATATTTTCCATAATCTATGTTTTCAGAAATATGGTTCCCAGGGATGGTACTAAACTCCCTCTGATATCAAATGTAGTGACTCAGCCCCAAAAAAGACAAGATTTGATGTCTAATACCGTAACATTGAAATGAATACAAATAATTAATTCCTTATAGACTAAAGAGTTTAGTTTCCGTAATAAATTGGATATATACAAGAGTATTTTATTAAAAATAAATACACAAATTATAACATATTTTCTTTTATCTTGGATAATAATTGATTCCATCTAGAATATTCGTGCATATATTTCATAGTATGATTCTTGAATTTCTTGGGAAATGAAATAAAATAAGGGTGTGCTCAAATTCGTAGTAATGGTTATGCATAGTGGCAGCAATAATGAATCAATGGGAATAGTCAACATGGCATGGTTGTAACTGAAGACACATTCCATGTAATTAATAAACTAATAAGGGTGTGTATAAACAATATAGAAATTTAAATAACTAATGACATGTTTCAGGTAATAAATAAAACGATAAGTATATGAGTAAATTATATGGAAAGAAAAATAATTGAACACACATGATAAGAAATAAATAAACCGACAATGAAATTGAATCCATAGATATTTTCAAAGAATTTACCTCATGGATAATAATAATAATTTAATTCTAATTAAAGGAAATTATTAATTATTGGACATCGTGTTTCCTAAGAAGATGATACCTTTATCATCAACACATAATCTTAAGATAGTTTAGATACATGGGAAGAAACCTATCTATTCTGTTTGGAAAAAAAATTGAATGGTTTTTTACAACTAATTTCATCTCATGAGATTAATGATGCATCATGGGGATTACTTTAAATGATCCCTAACCATTAGGGATTTCATTAATTGATCCCAAACCTATAAGGATTTCATAGACAGATTCCCAAAATGTATAGTTCATGTTCAAAGCATTTAAATAAAGAATCTATACTATAAAATATCTGTATTGATTAAAGTATTCATATTTATCAATATTTCCCCAATCGATCAAATCACTATCAGAGTAAACACTGTATATAATAATGATATATGGTCTACAAAATAATCATATCTATGATAAATGATATTGGTAATAATGGGAAACTCAATGTATAATGATCATAGGTAATTGAATATTTCAATGTGTATAAAAGGAATAAAGGCAGTGAATGTCAATACAATCCTTGGTCAAAGGAGTCATGAACCATCCAATGTAAAAAAAAGTATTCTATAAATGAAAAATTACCCATGGGGAGTATGTATAAATGGTTATTATTGTTCATGAATCAAAATAAAATAAATATATATTTTAATAACATTATTGGATTAAAAAATCATATTTATACTGAAAATAATTTTGAAAATAATTTTCATTGAAAATTACTTTTGAAAGAATTTTATTTAAAAATAAAATTTTACAACATCCAATAGAAGAGTCTAGGAAGTGACGGTGGGTAAATTTGTACATGTCATATAAGTTAAAAAGAACATTCCTTTTTCACAGTATAATGTTAGAAAAATTCATTGTTCAGAAAGAGAAAAGAGGATTCCTTTGAGGAATTTTATAAAATAAAAAAGGGTAAAATTGTCTTCAATAAAAAAAATTTGGTTTGTTAAAACATTTTTTAAATGCATTTTTGAAAATAGGATTTTTAGAAGAAAACCGGTTCTCTAACAAAAGAGAGAAATAAAGTATGGTTTTCATAAATTTATATTCAAAAATATATTTCATTGAAATGAGTGGAAATAGGTTATAATAATTGAAAACAATCATGAATAACCAGATAAGAATAAACTTAATGTGTTTATTGAACAATGGTCATATAATTTCTGTGAATGGAAATTCTAGTGTAAATAATCCCAAATAAAATGAAATTGTGAAGTAAACCCTTAAAAATACAATAATGTTGAAGTGATACTCAAAAAATGAATATATTATGTATTTAAAATGTAATTCCACATAAAAAATGTTTAAATAAAACAATATATGGTAAAAATTTATTACACATGTAATCTTACAATATTAAGGACAACGAGGAAGTAATATAACACAAAGAAAAAAAATTGTATTGTGAAATTATTTTCCACATGGTAATGATTAATTAAAATACCATTAAATGAAATAATTAAAATTAAAACCATGATGATAAAATAATTCATTATATAATATATCAAAATTGTAAGTAAATGCACCATAGAAAATAAGTAAGTGGTGAATATAAAATTTAACTCACAGAAATAAAAAGTGAGATGAAAATATTTTACCTTGAGTTATAATTTTCATGTATGTCTTTATATTCTTGAATAATAAACTTATGTTAATTTTTTAATTTCATCATAACCTTTTTCTTTGTTTTTAATTATTTTTATTAAATTATTAAATTTTTATACGAATACTTACTCAATTAATTTTATGTTGGTTTTTTTATCAAATTTGATCAGGTGTTAAAGACGACTTGGGTAGGTCAAATATGGTCAAACGATACATTATATAAACATAAAAAGACTAATAATTACGAAATAATTTTCATATTTCTAAATAACTTTTAATTTTATAACAAAAAATAAATGATGGTTATGAAAAATGAACCAACATTACAATAATGGATATGGTAGGTCATGTGTACGCATGAGTAGCGTTACCATTTTCCCAATGATCATTATAGAAAAAGGGTAAGTAACATTATATATTTCCATAATTATAATTATAACATAGATAAAATTTTCTTTAATCATATATATAATTATATATATATAATTATTTTGATGTAAAATGAACCACATCACATCCAAGAGGTAGTAATCAGCACATCTACGAATGACGATATCGCATTTTTAGTGTGTCAAAAGGGTAATAAAGATGATGGTATATTATTTTTGTAGAAATTTAATTTTTAAATTAATATCATATATATTTCATTTATGTAAAATATTTTAAATAAACCCATACTTAATACATTCTATATAATGTGTTAATGTATCACATCGCTTTGTGGATGTGGTAGTCCACGTGTCTACAAACAATGTTATCGTAATCCCACAAATTTAGATCATATAGTTATGTGTCATATAAAAATTTTAGAAACATAAATATGTTAAAAATAATATACATCTAATATAAATATCATGTCTATCATAACTCCCACAATGAGAGGCGTTAAAGGATTAATAAAAATCATTTTTATATGAGGCGGTTGTTTGTCGTACACAGAAACGGTAAGTTCATTACCCATAAGATGGTGGTGTGTCTAATTTTAGGTTGAAACATTCGGATAAAAACGTATTAGAATATTTATTATACTTATTTTATTATATAATAATTGAATAATAAGAGTTTAATTAGTTTAGAAGGAAAATAAAACAAAGGAGCTTGTAGAAGGATGTTACCTCTTTTCTGGGTAACTCCTTTTGGTTTACACCAAAGGGAATACATAGATGTATTTCTACCCAAGGTGGAGATTCTAGGTTTAGGGTAGGTATTTTGAGGAGTTAATGTTTTAGATATTGGTCTATCCAAAGTGTTTTTAGACGTGTGATGAAGTGGTAGGGGTGAGTTCCTTTTTATAGTGGAAGAGGAGTGGCATTGTTTTATGTTTTTTAAAAGGGAATTCAACACAAGATTTTTTTATAAAAAGTGTCTCAAATAATACACCCAATTATAGAAAATGGAGGATAGGGTCTATATATGAACATTAAATTTCCTTTTTGAAATTTTATATGTCATTTTGTTCCTTAACATTAAGGTATATTCCCTTTAATTTTAATTTTTCTCATTATCATTGTAATTAATTTTAATTACTTTAACAAAAAGTTTTTTTTAAAAAACATAGTTGAAATTATTATAGATTATAAATTAAAAGTATTACAAATATGGAAACATTTTTCCAAATTCTAATCACATAATTCGAAGAAATTACTTTAAATTTAATCTCATAGACAGGATGACAAAGCGGGGTTTTAAAGTAAAATGTTCAAAAGATTGCTATGTTTTTTATATTCATTTTCAAAGTGGGGTTAATTAAAATTACCTAAATTTATTTCATTGATAAAAATTATAAGTCATTATACATTATAATTAATAAAAATATTATTACAACTTATAAATAAATTAGACAAAAATCATTTTTTGATGTAAAACTTAGTAATTTTTACTATTCATCAAAAAAAATAAAATTCCTCAAAAAATACAAAACAATATCCCCCTAAGATAATTTTAACATTACTATTTAAAAAATTAAGTTTATTTTGATATATAATATTTATAAATGTTCCAAAGATTGTATTTAAAATAGGTTCTCTATTAAAATTCATTAAAAGTGCCTTTAGAAAAAGATTGATTTTTATGCGAAATATTATGTTAGCTCTTATCTTATGACTATAGAATCTATTATATAAATGTTAAAAATAATTTATTGAATATAAAATATATATTATCTTAATATCACTCACTAATTTTAATTAATTTAATATATTATGATTAACCATCTTTGTGGGCATAAAATAGTTTTATATAAAAACATTTCCTGTATATTAAATTTGTTCTTATATTCATTTCTAATTAATTAGTATTCAATTAATTAATTATATATTTTTTAAACTATATATTTTAATAATTTATTTATTACAATTCATGACCACTAATTTAACAGCTTTTTTATATATTATTATATTAAATAATAATATTTTTTATAATATACTATTGATTGGAAAAGCTCGGTCTTGCACATAATTCAAGTTATCGAATAAGGTTGTTCTAACATGTAAGGAAATATAAATGGGCTTTTGTGAACATTGAATACTATATCATAAATTTAATTTATTTAAAAATAGTAATTATATCATAAATTCTCAGGATATTATATTCCCTTTTGTGATTGGTGTTCCGTGTCATACATGATATTGAAGACTATGTTCTTACATTATAATTTTGGGACGTTACATCCCACACAAGGAGAAAATAAAAGAACACATATAGGTTAATGAAAAATAAACTTTAATGAATGATTCTAAAAATAATGAATAGAACATATTAACATGGAGTAAAACTGAAAAGGAAAAACTAGATGAGAAGAAATTATCAATCCAACATCTCATATCAATAAATAAAGAGTTTCACAATATTCGATAAATCGTTTATTATTGTATTTATGTGACAAAAAGATGAGTATTAAAGGTGATTATTGTTCTCAAGTGGATAATAAATGAAGAAATGTGAGCTAGAAAATTCATTCTAAATTTGAAAAATGACCTCATCATGGTAGGATTTTCAAAATGGTATTCTAAAAAATATCTAGTGAAAATACCAACCATGATAAAGGTGAAAAGGTAGATAAAATTGATATCAAAATTATAGAATTACACATCTTTAAAATAAAAAAATACAGGATACCATGATGCGTATTTAAATAGTTTAATATATATTAATTAAAAAATGAAGAGTTTTTTTTTCTTACGAATATTTTGACACCAAGAATAAAATATTATATTTTATAATTATATCACTCTTGATGATTTTATAGTTAATTGAATCCCATGAAGTTCAATTACATTAGAATATTATAGGATTATTATATTCTTAAAAATCTATAATTTCTATATACATTTGGTAATGATTAATTGAAAGGGTATGAATTCTTATTCTCTCACCTGGATTTTTTAATTAATTAGTATTCAAATTAAGGGGTATAAATTTAATATAATCAATGATATTAATTTTATCAAAAATAAAGTGCTCTAAAAAATGTTGAAATCATTGCCTTATTGTTGTACTTGAATGATTTAATCTATGTGATTACTATATGTAGGAAATTCCAATGAAAATTGATACAGAATATTTGAAACAAGTGACATCAACAATCAGTACCATCCTAGATACATGTGAAAACCCATATATTAATAGAATTTAAAAACAATGCAATAATGATCATATTTTAATTTATTATAGATAGCCTTATTATCTAAATCAAACTCTCTTATTTTCTACAAAGATCATTGCTCAAGATGACATAGAGAAAAATTTTAAATGGAACATTTATTAAGAATAAATTTATACCATCATCTCATATTCCTTATAAGTATTGTTAATAAGGGGGTGAGAAAATAAAAAAAATTATATATTGAAATGAATTTATCAATAAAGGTACTGATAACAAAAAAAATGTGGAATTGGTAAAAACCATTGTGTTAGAGATGAATTTTTTCAATAAAGGAGGTATCATACATGATGTTATAATTAGATGAAGATGGATATCCTGGATGGAGAGAAGTGTCTAGGAAATTTATTTGTTGTTATGGTAAACGTGGTAAAGAATAAGAGGTATCAAGTACATATAATTCTATTTTATTTGATGATATAAAATATATATGTAATTTTAAGATATTTTCATATTTATAATCGAATTGGAATAATTTTTAATAAATTTTCCTAGAGATTCATTCATTCATGGAACTTATATTTTAAGTATTAGAGATGATGTACATATAACTGTTAAAGAATAATTAACATGGTGAAAAGATGGTCTAAATATTCTTCTACTCAGTATTTCCCACGTATATCTGGTTCAAGTATATCTGGTGAAAAGAATAGTATCATCCTTATGAATATATAATTTTATGAAGGTATTTTAAGGCTGAAGCATAGTTGGGATATTCTGGAATACATTTAAAGTAAATATATAAAATTTCCCAAACAATCATAATTTTAATTTTATTATACAAATTTATTTCATGCTATGATATGTATTTAAAACATAGAGAAAAATTAGAGAGCAATGCATCAAATAGTCAATTTGATATGAGATATATAAGAGATCAGGAATTTGATCGACTCACTATAGCTCCATGTGGTAATTTGAGTTTGATCACATGGTCAATATAGTAATCAAATGCAGTCAATATGAAGGTTGTTCAAGTGGTCCCTTCACTCATGGTCGATCCACAAGTTGTGTGAATTATACATCCTCATGTGTCTCATGGGAGATCCATTTAGAAAGGCATGGTTCATCCAGGACATAATGGGTTTGTTTTTTAGTGTTTAAGAAGACGATGAACATAAATATCATAATACGTAGAGTTCATCTAGAAAAAATATATAAATTGATTGATTGTAACAATTTTACTTCAAAAAATATAACATTGAGTATTTGTAATAAATTCTATAATTTCTCTATATTAAACCTTCATGTTCTATCATAAGACTCAGATATGATCATATAACATTTGGGGGATTCATGAAAATTGAAAAAGTAATGATTTTAAGTATTTTGGGATGATAATAAGTCTTTAAAACATAATTTAAATCCTCAATATAAGCATATACACTGATTAGAAGGCATCAACAATTTATAAAATTTTTATGATCATATTGGGTGAAAAATAAAGGTTCTAAATTTAATTATTTGATGTAATAGTTTATATATAAATATAAGTGTGATTTTCCTCATGAATCAAACATTGTGATTAAACACATGATCATGATTCTTAATGAGATAAATCTGTTTGAATTAAATGGGGAAAAACTGGTTTTATTGAGATAGTTACATGAGTGCACAATGTGATTTCATGTCATCATACTTATATGGAAATATGTATATAACATAATTTCTGGGTTTTTTGGAAGATTGAAATAATAAATAATTCCATAATACATATATTTTATAATAGATTCTTTATATGGATTTATAAAAATATTTGATGGAATATTTGACTCATGTATTTATAAACATGAAGTCTGAGATTTTATAGATCCAAAACACATTCTTTAAGTCAAATGAAAGTAATAAATTAAAGATACAATATAACAATATGTTGTAGATATTTTATATTAAAGAGAACAGAATGTTTTAAAATTTTATTCCTATCTAGTGAAGAAGATTAATGGTAATATAAGAGGAACCCATAAAGATGACTACATTTCACATCCTAGAAGATATGATTAATAAGGATAGCCTTTATCCATCACTTGCAATAGAAAAATAATAAATTTAGAGTTTGGATGCACTATTATTGATTATATTAAAATCCAAGATGATGAGACAAGTATCCTACAACATCCTATTATAGAAGCATGAAGGACATTAAGGTATCAAATATGAATACTAAAAATAAAGAAATAAGAACAATCCAGATAGTCAAAGAGTGACTCAAAACATCACTACTGATCATTATTCAGTAATGTAAAATTCTTTTCCATTCTATGAAGATGTAACTATACATCACATACTTTTTAAATGGATGATTCTTGGATAATGTTTCTATGTTTATTCTCTATCTTAATATTTATTTGAAAAAAGTAAGAATCTTTGTGTTTGGGATAAGAACCATGTGTCACTATGAATGTAATCATCCTTAGGTACATTATCTTAATTAACAATCCTTGTTTTCTTATATATTTCATTAAAAAATATATATTTTCATACCGATCGAATAAGAAACATATAGAGAGATTAATGTGATCACAGAATAAGGGAAGGGATAATTGAGGAATAAAAGTGAAATTTGTAAAGGTCACATCAAAATGATTCCCTCCCTCCCCTGCCACCCACCCCCACCCTCTTTTATTTGGGAATATTCCAAAGTGATCCTAACAGTATTCCCATATTTAGATAATTTTATATATTTATTCTATTGTATATAAAGATTTACATATGAATACTATTGTAACATATATTAAATATAATATTTAACTAATTTAAATGATAAATAATATTCTAGGATAATAGAATAATATATTATGTTATTTGAATGATTTTTCATGTTCTCGGTCTGTTGATTAATTATTATAATAAACATATAATAAAATACAAATTATGTCATAAAAAATTATGGTAACTTCCTATATTATTTTAAATTTGTGACAAATGGATATTCATTTTTTAAATAATATATATAACACATGTGTGTGAGTTCACATTTTTTTTTAAAATTTATATAAAATTGTGTTAAAAATTAAAGAATATCTTTATATTACCCCATGGTAAGTAAACATTCCATATTCATTTCGTGACTATTACAAATAGTAATAAAATGGGATATACAGTTTGGAAAGTGGAATTAATATTTATTTTAATTATAACAATGAAATAGAAATATTTCAATAATGGCTACATATAAAAAAGTAAAATAGTAAAATAGTGAGTGTGTGTTGTTTTTTCATGGCATTAACAAAATGATTGAGGTGTCAACATTTTGAAACAACAATCATATATTTTATCACAACATGGACCAAAATTATTTTATTATATTCTTTATCGTTGGTTTATTTTATGTTTTTTGGGGGACATTTTTGTTCCTATGTGTTTGTGGAGGTTCTATAAAAATTTCATACCTAGGTTAAATTTGGTTACACAGTAGTAGAGAACATGGAATGTAGAATCTCCCCAATCCAGGTGCTCTAAAATGAAATATTGAAGCTATTCCATATAATCCTAGTGGGCGAGACATTTTACACCATGTGTGAGACATTTGTTCTATGGTGACCTACGTGCTTGGTGTGCTACCCTTAACCCACTTATGGTACCCCCCCCCCCCCAAATGATGGATGTTATGTTGTGGATGTTATTCAGTGGTGGACTCCACATTGTTTCATAGAGGCCACAACGACTATGGTCTTGAAGACTGGCCCACCCCATTTGGCTGACACCATGTCATGTCCCCTATGGATATACCATAAGGAATTATTGGGATTTCGACCACAACATATTTAGAATTTTTATTCCACATATTAGTTATTATATGTTTTATAAAAATGGTTTGTAAAATTCTACCCCCTTAATTTTGAATCCTGCATGCCTCACCACACACAACACTTGGTTGATTCACAATACATACCCAGGGAGGGACCTTGGTTGCAACTTCCCCCTTAATCTCTCATCAAATTTACATCATCTCCTTTTATAATTTCATGATGAATCATACCATGTAAGGGTTCTGCCTCACATTTATTCTCCTTACTCTCTTTTATTATTGGTATTTTCCAATACTCTAACTACATAGCACACAAGGTGAAACCCTAAGTTGATTTAGTGCGATAATATCTTTTGGATTCTATTTTTATGGTTGGTGATGTCATATTGGGTACATACACTATGTTTTTTTGGGTTTCACATCATCAATTCTGTTTCATGGTATATATTTCTATGTCTTTATATTTTTATTTACAACCCATATATGTCCATGCTTCTGAAATGCTTTTCCATTTAAATTTTGTCTGTTTTATTTTTTATAAAATTCTTAAAATCTATTTTTAAATAAGTTTCATATTTTAAATGAAATTTAATCAATTTTAAGAGGATTTATTATGGATTTTAATGTGGTTTTGGTTGGGAATTCACTTTATATAAATTTTTCTGGTTTTTTTTGAATAATTTCTTAATTGGTTACTGATTTTTCATGGTTTTAATACTTTTATAATTATTTAATGGGTTTTTTATTCATATTTGTTTTATAGAACTTTTTTATTTAAGTAAAGATTTTATTCTTGATTTAAAATGCATTATTTGTTGTTTCATGCATTCAATTAGGCTTCAAATAGTATATATTTATATATATAAATACATTAATTATGTATGTGTACATATATATATATATGTATATATATATATACATGTACATTTTTTCTCATAATTACATATATGTATAAAATTTAATTTACATATAAAATACTATGTATAAATATTTAATTTAATAGTTATTTGTTTTTAAAGAAAAGGCATGCATTGAACATGAAAGGGGGGATGAAAAATATTGTGTTGATTCAAAAATTGATTTTAAAGAGGGAATATATCAATGAAATATGATTTTAAGGTTTCATTTTTACTAAATATAAATTGAATTGTTGTGATTGGTTGATTAAATACCCCTTTTTAAATAAACATGAAATGATATGAGATGGTATCAAACATGGAAGCCTAGGTATCTAGAAGGGTAAGACTATATTATATATAAATTTGGGTTAAGAAATACTAAAAAATAGACTTGGAATAAGGTTATTGGGTCATGGATTGACATCACCATAATAATATTCCATGTCATATACTCATTAGTGGTCGGTTGGATGTAATTCCATGGATAGATGACATAGTTCCACTATGCCAAGGAATGTTCTCTTTAGTCGCTCACATGAATTGAATGATTGACTGATTAGGTAAGGAGATGATACAAAATTCTAGTATAAGGACCCAGCCTTAATACATTAATTAATCTTGAATTAAATGAATAATTCACATAGAGGATCTTTTCATGTTTAGAGTTTTAGATAATTTGGCTATAACTATTACATTACATCTCAAAAATTACAAAGTAGACACTTCTACTCAGTTTCCATTTTTTCCATGAAATAAAAACTCTTGAAAAAAAGGGTCATGTATTGTTCCATGTTTTAGATAGAATTAATTTTCCTTGATCCCATCCTTGAATTTATTCATCTTTAAGTCATGTTAAAACATTTCAAAAACATGGGATTAGTATAAAAAGCTTAGTAAGGTTGATATAACAAGGAAAGAAAAAATTAGTCCATTTATAAATTCTAAGCATATGATCTTTAACATAACTCATGAAATCATAAGATTTATGAATAACACATAGAAATCACAAATCATAAAGTTAGCTTGTGGAATGCATATCATGCTTTCAATGTAGCTTTCACAGCTATGTAAGGAGTTATGTTGGAGTACCCATCATAGTATATTCTTGAAAATATCTTAGGAAAAACAATAACATTTACCTCTGTCATGTTCCCCAATGCATTGGAAAGAAATATCGGGCTCACCCTCCATAGTATTATCATGGAACCAACCATTTACATAAACATTTTCCAAGAAACAAAACATATTCTTTATACATAAAAAATAAATGAAAGATTACATTTCCACATGTCAATCACAATATATCATTAAAATAATCTTACATAACAAATACATTATCAAAACCATTTTAAATACCAAAATACATAAAACAGTATATGGTATTTATTTTCCTTTTATAAACATTACGTCTTCTGATGGAAGCCAAATGTCAAATAACACTTGTGGCAACGGAAAGGTCATTGTCATCAAGTACATTAAAAAGAAACATTCCTTTTTTCATTTAGTAAAATTATTTATGGAGAAAATATTCCCATTTAATGAAATTAAATGTCAAAGGGGTTTATACACAGTATAAAAGAAAGATGTTTATAAATCAAAATATGCCTCAATGAAAGGAGATTGAGGCGAAGTCCCTTACCTCGTGTCTGACTGGACTCGATCACTCTTTAAACTCATGAATATTAAAATAATGTTAATTTCTACTTTCTTACGAACCTTTTTCAAATTTATTTTTCATTTTATATCACCTATTTGCATGTTATAAATATTATCTAATCATTTAAGTAAATAATGGTTGTTTTGTTGATATTTGGTACTTTAGTCAAAAATGAACTTCTTATAATTACATGTTGTACATGTGGTCAAAAGTTCATTATCTACAGAATTATAATCAAGATTTAGATATCATATATATCATATATATCTAGTATATATATTTATTTATAATTGTGAAAAACAATTTGAGGTAATAAATCAAATGCACAGTTCATGGAGACGGTAAGCCATACGTACGCATGAATGGTACTTTCATTTCTATTTCATATTTAATGGAATGAAAACATAATTATAAAATCATATATTATAATTATAGAATAATATCATATATTATATAATTAACTCTATCCTTTATACATTCCCACTTATGGAATGAACGAGTCATATCACTTTGAGGGGGTAGTATTCTGCACTTCCTCAAATGAAATTATCGTATTTACCCACTATAGAAACCATAAAAGCATTCTATAAATTAAAAATAATTAAGGATATAAACAATATAAATAAAATATAGATAACATATAAATACAGTTCCATCTTAATGGACACCATAAGAGGTGATATAAGATTATTGAACAATCATCGTTTTGTAAGGTAGTAGTTTGTCGTCCATAGAAATAGTAAGTTCTTTACCCATTAGATGGAAAGGTGTGTAAGTGTAGTTAAAATCCTTAAAATAAAAAAACATATTATGTTGATGATAAAATTTTTGTTATAAAAGAAAGTAATAAAAATAGTATAGGGTGTTGGATAATTAAAATAATATAAAATAACTTAAGAGAAGACATTACCTTTAAATCGGGTATCTCCCTTTGGTTTGAAACAAAAGGATTATGTGAAGTGCCTTCTTCCTAAGGTAAGACTTCTAGGGGTAATAGAGGGATGTAGGGATATTATTTATGCAGAGTTTGGATGACCTAAGGGGCTTGGGAGGTGTTATTAATGGGTTATAAGTGAGGTATTTTTATAAGAGGGAGGATGGGCTCTTTAGGAATCCTTAAAAATATTATTTTATTATATAAGGATTTTAACTTTCTATAGGTCCAAAACTCCTTAAAGTAAAATAAAAGATGACTAATGTTCAAAATAAAATCATCCAACAAGAATTTTATAGTTTTTTGATATTGTTTTATTTTTTATAATCTTGTTTATTTAAATCATTCGTTAAAGAGGTAAACATTGAATCATTATTGTGTCATAAATAATATGACATATATGATGTCTAAAAATTATAAAAAAATACCATGATGTAGGAAATATTTTATATTTAAAATTAATATTTATATTTGAAGAGGTAACATATATAACCCTATGTAAAAATTTATTTACTAAAATGTATATGTTTAAGTCATTTTTGTCATTACTATAATTTAATTAATATAAAGTGTCATTATCACTATTAAGTGGCTCCATGGGGTACCAAAATCGACCCAAGGAAACCAATGGTCCAATATTTATCAACCAATAGGATAATTACACATGTTAGGGTAATTTAATATTGTTATAATATTATTTTTTTACCCTTATTTATCTGATTTACCCTTTAACCATGGTATATAAAATATTTACTGAACTAAATATTTAAAATGTCTAAAAATAAAATTTTCCTATTTAAAAAATTTGGACCTCCTGATTCCAAATAGTTTATCCATTTTTCTAAATTTAAAACACTTAAGTGGAAGAAATTAATGAAAAATTAATTCTTGCTGTCAAAACAAAATACGTCTTTTTAAGAAATAATTACTATCAAAAGATTGACACTTGTCTATGTCCAACTTCAAAGTAAAATTATTTCAAATGACCAAAAATGGATTAAAATGAAAAAACATAATCTAATTAAACTTTAAAACCAATTAAAAAGATAATGTATCCATATAAATAAATTAGATGAAAATGTAGTTTGGAATAAATATGCAGTGTTTTTCATTATTCATTAAAAATGAACATTATCAGAAAAATACCAAAATTTCATCCAAATTAAATTTTGATGTCCTAATTCTAAAGAAGAATTTTATTTTGTCAAATAGAATATATAAAAGTGACAAAACCTATATTTAAAAATGGTTCTACATAAGAAGGCGGTAATTATACCTTTAAAAAAAAATTAGAGTATTTATGTTTAAAATCAGATTCTTTCTTATTTTAAGCCTTTAAAATTTGTTGGATAAATTTAAAAACATTAAAAAACATGTATAGTTGTATTGTGGTTAGTTTTGTTCATTCCCACCATTACAATAGCTAAGATTTAACTACCATTCAAAATATTATTATTTTATTTTTAGTGTGCTACGTAAGATTTAAAAGAAACCCATTGTTGCGTATCGGGTACACCATCGAACATAGCATCCCCTTTAAAGTAAAATTAATATTTAATTCACAAATATTAATAAATATGAAAATTTATTATTCTTTATATAATTGGGATGTTAAATCTATGGTGTCCATAAGTTTATATGACTCATGGTTCTCTGATGATACTTGTTTGAAATTATTAATCATATGGGTTTCTCCTTATCTAACTTTACATTATATTTCCACTTATTATATTCTCAATATTTTATGTTGTTCCCTTTTATTTTAGGAATTACAACTTATAATTTATTATTTTTATTTGTTATTACTTGATTAATATAGGTTTTTAATAATTATTGAAAGTTTTTGTTTTTAAAATGGTTTATATAGTGTTTTCAACTAGGGTTTTTATTAATTGAGGTGAAGTTTGATTAACTTTTTTCTAAGTGGTTTTTTACATTTAAATGTGAAATAAAATGAAATTTATGAAGGTTTATAATGTTATATTATCATTTATTATAATGTGTAAAACATATATTCTAATTGTTTTTGTAAACTAAAATGTCATTTAAGATCCTGGAAAATAAATATTTGGATTTTGTGTTACATACCTACTAAGTTGTTTTTGCTCACACCCTATTTTTACCACTATGTTTCAGTAGATTAACTAGATCGGGTAAGCATTGGTTTTTATTATAAAGAGGTCCACTTCATGGTTTATTTATCTCAGCCGCTCTTGGATAATGTATACTTATCTTCTAGATTGAAAATTACTATAGAGTTCACACCATGTATGTCAATTTTTTTTGCCTTATTTTTTTAGGGAACATTAGTGTTTATGATATTTATTTTCAGTTATTCAAGGTGTTTTTTCAGGAGTAGTTATGTTTATTGAATTAAATAGCCCATTTTTTCAAGGGAGTTGGTGGTGAGTTGAAGGAATTTATTTACATTATATCAATTTTATTATTCTCCTATGGATTCATTTGATTATTCTTTTGTAATTTAGCATGGGTGTCTAATGTATGGATGTCTTATGCTAACATTTTTTTTAAAATTTTGTAGTTGTTTTAATTTATTTTCATTAGTGAAATTATTCCCACAAACTCTTATTTGATTCCTCTATACATTCCACCTGCCCATAAGGATGAAGAATCCACCTTGGGTGTTATTACGAACTAGATCGGGTGTCTAGATGTAAGGTAGATTGGGATGGTGGTTAAAATTATAGTATCAGAGCCTAGGTTCTTAAGAGTTCATTAATTTTAGAGCTCCATTTATTAGTTAAGAAATGATTCTATATTGGATTATGAATATCATAACTTGATATGTAGTTATATGAAGATTCTAGACAACACATTCTTATACTGAACCTACAGTTGTCATGGTAAGTCAAACATTGAGTCTTTATTTTTATGTTGGATTTATTTATTTCTATTATTATTTATTGTTTAAATAATTATATGGTCTATATAATGATAATGAGATTTGATATTATGTCACATGGTGAGCTTGTATTTCCATGAAAACCATATTGCGCTGAGTGTATAATTCAGTGTTCCTTCTAGTGGTGATGGTTCAATTACCTTATGTTCTGATAAACTGTGTGGTTATGTCGTGTGTAATGAAAATTCCTTCATAAGGATGTTTTGGTGTTTTTATTTTATTTATGGGGTTTTTGTTGTTTTATGGTAATAAAGATATTTGATTGGAATAAAAATTTATTTGGGATTTGAAAAATTTTATAAAAGAATATTATAAAGAAAAATTAGTTTTAAAAATGAAACATTGAGGTTTAGGAAAGATATTTTATAAGATAAATTAAAAATTAATTTAAATTTTTAAGTGATTAATTTTTTTTAAATGTTTAAAGTTTTTACTGAATTTATTTTATGGGTTTTATAACTAGCAGTTTGTTTATAAATGTATTTTTTTATTATTCCTTGAATGACCTATATTTATGTTAATTAATAGTGGTTTTAGATGCATTAATGAAACTTCATAAATAAACTAAAATGATATTTGTGTTTATAAAATTATAAATGTATTCAATTAATAAAATGGTTTATTTGAATTGGGTTTTCAAGTGCGTATTTATGTTTTCAATTTTTAAGGTTGTTATTTAAATATGGTTTTTAAGGATGTTTTAGAATTGTTCAGTTTTTTAATTTATTGAGAAGTGATTTTGATTAATTTATTTGATTTTTTATGTTTCTTTGTGTATTAATTCGATGAATATTATTTTTATTTAAATATTTATGACTGGACATTATGTTCTCTACATTATTTAAATTACACCTCCTATAAATTCCTCAATCATTTTTGGGTCTAGTTACTCCTCTTTTGTGGGCTTTTAGTTTATTAGGTCTTAGCATGATTCTGGTTTCGTTTGGTTTTTTAGGTTTCACTTTGGATTATTCATAAGGATATAGTATTTTCATTATTTTCTTATGTATTTTCAATATGGTTTGGTTTATTTTAGGATAGTTTGGTATGGTACAAACATTCAGTGTGTTTATTAGGTAACTAGTATGAAAGTTTAATCAATTGAGATTAATGGTTTACATCGATGTGATTTTTTTGGGGTCACTATGAGTTGTGTACCCAGAATATAGTCATGGGATATCCAACCCTGTTCAATAAATCATGATTAGATCCTATGTGTTTTGATGGGGAATTATAATGTTTGATACCACCTTCCTTTTACTCCTAATATGAGGGTGTCAATGTGTGTTTTCAATGTCCATGTTTTGGGATTTTTAGAGTTATTCTATATTCATGTTTTCTTTTTTAATTATTAATTATATATGTTCATTTTATGATTAACCCATCATTTTGTAAAATTTGGAATATTCATTTGGTTGAAGGTTTCGGTTTTGGTATGCTGTCTCATTAGAGTGCCTTTTTCATTTCAGTTCACCATGATACTGAAGCTATTAAATATTGGGGTGACATGATATGGTTCCTTAATTTTTTAAAATTTGGAAGATCATGTGTTATTTTTGAATTGGAGGATGTATCAAATGTTTTTTATATCATTTTGAATGTTTTAAGACCATTTCATGGTTTAATTTTCCTTTTAGAATGAATTTTTCAGATAGGGTCTTATCATTCTTAATGGTCAATTTCTAAGGGAAGAAAGTTTTATGGTGTATAGATCTATCACATCCCAACCATAATTTATTTCATTATTTATTTTAAATTTTTCCATGTTATGTTTTCCAAGGCCCTCGATTGTTTCCATCAGTTTATGGAGGATATAAAAAATTCAAAACTACATTGTAGTATGTTACATCTCACTAGAGAGGCCACACCATAGAATCATCCCAAATATAGTTCTCCATGAAGAAGGCTGGAAGCTATGTCATTGGAACCCAGCTGGGTGAGGTATCGTGTTTCATGGGTAAGATAGTTGTTCCATGGTTACATTGGTGCTTAAGGACCCACCATAATTTCTACTTAAGGTGCACCATGTTGTAGGCTAGAAGTTACATAGAGGAGGGTTCTCAGTATTTTAATCTATATCATAGAGTAGATGCCATTGTTTTTGAGGTTCTTGAAGCTCATCCAATCCCATTTGGAAACTACTACATTGTTTCCCCTAGGTCTATGATGCAAGATGATTCCAGGAGGTTCACTATTATGTATCCATAAAGGAAACACCAAAGTGTTGTATGTTAGGATTTCAAAAAAACATGTTTTTACAATTATACCCCCCCCCCCCCCACTATAATTTTTAATCCCTAACCCCTCACTCCAATTGTATAAATCATTCATCCCACCAAGGAAGGGAACTTTCATGCCCTACCCCCACATTGCCACGCCTCTCATTTTTTAATCTCTCTTTTATAATTTCTTAAAGAATAATTCCATGTATGTAATTTTCTTCCACTTACTCCTCATCATTCCTCTCTTTCCTTATTTTTAATTATCCATCCTCAAAGTACATTTTACACTAGTACGTGGAACATCTCAAATTTTGAGTAAGGTATGTTTCTTTTAGTTTCTTCAAAAACTCATTGAGTTTTCTCTTTTAGAATAAAACCTACTTACCAAGCCCTTAGGTATGTGTATTGTCTTATGAGGAGAAGGATTTTGGAGGGATAGAACTTGGATGCATACCAAATACATGGTGTGTATGTAAATCCACGATGTGTATCAAATACAAGATGTGTATTTAGTTGGCCAGACCATGTTGATGATGTATAGAGGGTTCTTCTAAAGAATTTAATCTTAAGTATAAAATGATGTGAAATTTATTTACATTCCATGTAAATGTAGGGATATTATTTTAAAAATTATAATAGGGAATAATCCCATGTTTTTTATAGGGGCATGTTTCCTTCTCCTGCACAAAGCATCTACATGAGAGAGATATTCCTTCAATGCCTCACATAGGTTCTTATGATCCTCCCCCATCAAGTCTATGTTTCTTTCTTTTTAAGTCATATTGTATCCTCAATTGTATGTTGTCCACTCTTCTTCCATCCTTTCATTTTCTATCATTCTATCTCTTGTTTAATTTTGTTGTGAGATGACATGCCCTATTTGTAGGTTTTTTGTCCTCCTTTCTATTTTCTCCCTATCTATCTCAACTCAAAGGTTAGAAATGAATCAGTGGTAATCTAAAAAACTAAGGTTAGAGGTATATTTTATATTTTAAAGCTTTATTTTATTTATATTCTACAACATTGTGTCTTACATTAGAATTCCCAGAACACACCTCCAAAACCCTTAATAAAACAATTAATTTTTTATGCTTATGATCAACCCATCTAGCAATGAATCAACACCTTATTTGATAACCTTAACATTATCCATAACTCTGGGGGTTCCATCCTTAGAGTCCATGTTTACCCATTTACCTTTAATTTTCTAATAACTGTTTAGAGTGTCATTTCCACTGATACAAATACATATATTTGAATGTGAAATTAAATGGGGAAA
This sequence comes from Viscum album, assembly GCA_963277665.1. Taxonomy (NCBI): domain Eukaryota; kingdom Viridiplantae; phylum Streptophyta; class Magnoliopsida; order Santalales; family Viscaceae; genus Viscum; species Viscum album. The sequence continues at coordinate 1,126,315,387 of OY728128.1, read as the reverse complement.
ATTTGTGTCTATGAGTGGGGCCCTATTCTTTATTCCATCGCTTTCATTAATTTTATTAAATGATATAAAAAAATTAATTTAAAGTGTTATAAGTGAAATTCCATGATAAATACTATGAACAGTGATAGCTAATACATACCTTATACCTTATCCTAGACGTATACTTTCATCCTTATGGGATTCCATGGATGGGACCATCATGTTTAATAATAATTTATTTTATATAAATAATATATATATTCATAGTGTGATACTTAGTATGCCTCGGATGGGCTCACTAGGTGTTTTCCTTACATTTTTATAGGCAATAATGACTCCCTAAGGGAGACACCGTGGATAGGCTCAGTGGCTAGATGGTTATGCCTGGCCATTAGTGATACTATTTCCCCTAAGTGATATATTATGTGTGGGATCTGAGGGTTTTTCTTTACACCATGTTTGGAGTGATACTTGAGATTCCATTTATGGATTGCCTTGGACGAACTCTTATATCATTCTATTTTTTTTTTTCTAGTGTGATACTTGGGTTCCTTAAGTTGGATCTCCTCATATGGTCCTAGGATTAAAATTTTTAATTTAAGAAATGCCTTGTTTATAATTACAATAAAGTAACATATTTAATTAAAAGAGTGCATCCACCAAGAAAATTCACGTTCTCATGCTTAGTCCAAATCTTAATGAATTTTTTATGACCCATTATACCATATATCATTAATTCCCCAATCACTTTGTATCAAAAAAATCCGTCTTATTTTTAACCAGTCAGTTTCATTTGGGTATCGAGAAGGAAACTATATCATGAAGTTTTATTTAATTATTACTTTTATTTACTATTATTAGAATACTGTGTGTTTTATATACAAATACTAGATTAATCTAAATATTGTTGTTTGTTTCCTACTAAGTATATCTCACAGGCATCTTGGTCCACCCTTAGTATCCAAGACGACTTCCTGATTTTTGGTGTAGATAAAGGGAATGATCTAGCTTCTGATGCTTGATTTATAGTACTAGGTTGGATTATAAGAGCTAAGGACTGAGCATATTCTTAGGATTATAGTAGTGGAAGCTTTTTAGCCTTTTTCATTTTTTTAGCATGTGGTATTTTCCTGATTACCCTATATATCATTTACTCATTTTTTATTGCTTCAGGAAATAATAATCATCATCATTTTTTGTATCCCTTTATGATTCATCTTCAACCTACTTATTCATCGGATGTTTATTTATTATTATTATACTTCATACTTATTTTATTTTTTTTATTCTTAATAGTTTTGTTTACTATTGTGTTTCAATCTGATATATGATGGAATATTCTTCCCATGGACACATCCTTATCCCTCGCAGGTTGTCTTAACCATCTGGCATATGGAGAGGCGTGCTAGAGATCATGTGGCCAATCTTCTCGAGGAACTACTTAGTGGATTTTAGGGCAGGATGCTACAAAGTGGTATCAGAGCTCATTTTTCATTTTTTCCATTCTATTAGGGTGTTATACAGGAGATGATGATGTATTAAAATTTGGTAATGGTCTTGTCCATGGGAGTTGTTAACCTGTATATAGGCGAAACCCATATTACTAGGATGGTTTATTATTATTACTGGTTATCCCATTACATTTATACTAATTTCACAATGGGGTGATGCACATGTCATGTGACATTGTTATTATTTTTTATATTATTATTAAGGATTTTAATTTCTTTCTCATTGTACATAAATTATGTATAAAATCATCCATCATTATTCGAACATTAGGACTTATATGCCATTCATTTTATCATGCCATGTTTACATTTTTTTGTAAAATGTCAATTTTTTCATGTGATTGGGTGTGTTCCTTGACTGTTATATGTGTGTATATGTGTCTACAAAAATATCTTACAGGGATAACATTATTGGATTCATTAAATTTCATACATCAATCCATCTCGAATTTTCCTACATGGATTGATGATAAATCCTTATTTAATATATTATTCCATAATAGATCCAAGAACCATAGGTTATATGGGATGAAATAATTCATGATTTTATTTATTAAATTCAATTATAATTTATGATACATGTACTTTTATAAATTTTTAATGGTATTCCATTTAATCAAATCACTATATATGACATGATACATCCTAATACCTTAGGTTAATGTCAGGTTGTTATTATTTGATGATCCAATTTCATTTTACAAAGAGTAAGGGACTTTATAAATTGGAATTGGGGACACATTTAAACTGATAAGGATATCTAGATCCAATATAATTAGAATAAATATAAATAAATCAGTGTATTAAAATTAAATGGTTATAACTTAATGGGGACTCAAATTTAAAAATAAAGGGAGTATCCCCCTATATCATTCAACTAAAAATCTATATACTAGAACCTCTACTACTATTGTATGAGATCGTGACCTTAACCCAACCATGGTAGTAGCATGTAGGTAGTGTCTTTGGAAATATCTATTATCTTCCTTATCACCTATACCTTGGTTTAAGAGTAGGAAGAGATGTATGACTCATTGTAGGAAGGTTTTGTACCTACCCTATTATGATTATTCTTTTCCCAATATGTCTGAAATATTATATAATGTGTACGTATGAATATTTTAGTACAATTTCACCTCAACATCCTCAAGTGTTATGCTAGGAGGGTGACGATAACCATGATCCATAGGTGGTTGGGCCTATTCCACTAGTATTAACTATCATAGTTCCACCTGAGTTACACCCTATTGATCTTACACTGGGTTTGGATTCTTTTTTTTGTGATAACTTCGTCCACATAATGTAATTAATATAGGGAGCTTCATGGCTTGCGTCTACTATGGTAGGCTTGAAATAGAAATTTTAGAAGAAACATCTACCCACATTCTCAGTGGATGGTGGTCCTTAGGCTGATGAGTCATTCCTAGAGGCCATGTTGTCAATATTTGGGAATTTTGAGATGACTCTAGAGTGGAGGTTTAAGCTCACTACCTATATGATTTTTGATTCTTCTTAACATTGGTGGGATGTCATTACCAAGTTCAGATGTCATCAGCGTATAGCATGTGGATGCTTCCAAAAAAATACTATAACTCCTTATTTCCCCTGAAATTGATATCATACCATTATTGATAGTTTATGCACATATAGAAAGTGTTATGTTAGTAATTGAGTATTCAGATCATTTTACCAAGCTCTGTCATTTTTCACTGACTCTGACTGATGATGATCTGATGACTGTGACACATTCTGAGGATTCTCTTGCATACATCATCTGATCACAAGAGAATATTTTCTAACTATCCACGATTTTAGTGATATTAAATCATTCCATCATCATATAGTGGAATCTAATGGAATATAGTAATGTTAGATAGGGAGGATCAACATCGAGGTTGGGAGATGGATTATCAAGCAGCAAGAATTTTCACTTTAACAGTCCAAAAGGGGGTAGTTGGATCCAGATGATATGTATTGATAGTAATGTGGTGTGTCATGAGTGTGAAATGATAGGAAATAAGAAGTTCCATTATACAAGGAACTTGGTCGAGTACTAATCTGGTGGAAGGATGGGTCTCTTCCCACATTTCTGCAGAACATTCCCTATAATACCCAATGAGAAGGGATTTATACCAACACTTGTTTGAGGTACCGAGTCAATGAATCCATGGAATGATAAAAGCTTTTCCAATACCATTAAATCATTCCAAGGAGGTTTTTGTGGCCTATGTATTGATAACTCATTGGTTCAGCACCCGCTGAGTTGACCGACCATGTTTAGTCAGGTTTTATCTCAGAGATATGGTTTGGTCCATATCTATTCAGTGCATCTTACACCTAAGGATGAGAGTCAGGGGCCTTATATGATTAGACATACTATTTTGGAATCCTTTTATTTAGTTTCTACCCTTTTGATATTGGTGTATCACACTCTTTAATATCTTCTACAATTTTGTAATGTCTTTTCCTATATATGAAGTAATTCTATGTAATTATGAATCTTGACACACATATATGGGTCATATCAGAGACTATACATGATTTCAAGGAGTTTCCCTTGAGATACGTTCATATCATTTCATGTGTAATTTTTTTTCCTCAAAATGACTATCTTTAGTGTCCTTATTTCTTTGAACATTCTTATCCCTTATCTTTCCCACGTTGATTTCTAATTTAAAAGGTTTTTGTTTACATCACCCAAGGATAGCATGTATATTCATAAGGGAGAATTGTATATCCATAAAATTCAATCTAGACCCAAGCACATAAGGCTGGGAAGGGTGACATCCTAGTTGGTATGTCACTTTTTAGAGTGATTAAGGAATGTGTCTTGGTGAATTCCATCTTATGGTAGATCATTTCATGGTTGTCTTCCCTAAAACAATTCTATCTTACCACTAATGAGAGAGGTGGATTTCACTATTTTTCTACTTGATGGTGCGAAACTAGTGTCTATTATACATTATATGATGGAACATATAGAGCTTCAGAAACTTAAGATGCAATTAAGAGACTTAGAGAAAAAAATTGTTCTCTAACACATTACTTTTCCATGGGGTACACCTGTGATTTGGGCCAAGAAGGAAAATAAAACCCTCATGTTATGCATGGATTACCAACAGTCGAACTATCTTATGGTTAAGAACTAGAATCCACTACCATATATATATGTCCTCTTAGACTAGGTTCCATGTGCAACGATTTTCTATAAGATCTATTTGAGGTTGGGCTATCATTTTGTTCATGTGAGGCCATCAAACATACCATGTATTGGGTTCTCATGAAAGTATGTCTGGTAAAATAATCTTGTTATTCCATTCATCTTAATGAACATGTTGGTAGTCTTTATAGATTTAATTAAATGGGTTTTCTACCCATACATGGATTCATTGTTGGTAGTCTTCTTTGATGACATATTTGTTTATTCTCACACAAGACATGACCATGTGAACCATCTTGAGATCGTGCTGAATACACTGAGAGAGAACTATCTATATGTGAATATAATAAAATGCCAATTTTGTATCTATAAGTTTCATTTCTTGGGACATATTATTTCAAATCTAGGTGTACCTGTCAATCCATAGAAGGTGAGCATCCATGTTTCTTGGGAGAATCCCAAAAATTTCTTTAACGTAAATAGTTCATGGGGATGGGTGGTTATTAAAATAGATTCTATTGGTATTATTCAATCCTAGAGGAACCTATTATGATCTTTAATAGAAAAAGGGTGTGAAATTTTTATGGTTAGAATATTGTGATACATTCTTTCAGGAGTTGAAGTGAAGACTAACTGTAGCACTGGTCTAAATTCTATGAGAGCTGGGTAAAAGCTATACTATTTATTTTTATGCTTCAAGGATCAAGAAAGAAGGATTTTATATAATGTCAAATCAGGTTCTTGCATGCAGGTCCTAGAAGTTTCTACCTCATGAGCATAATTACTCTACACACTACCTTGAGCCAATAAACAGGGTTCAGACATTATGGTTTTTGAGGAATTATCTTTTGGTTGAGTTGATCTTTATTTACACGGATAGAAAAAGTATAAAATAATACCCACACAACATGACTTGAACCTGAGATGGAACAATTGGGAATAATACCTTCATTCATTCAATTTTGAGCTGGATTATACAACCGGGAAGGGTAATGTGGTAGCTGATGCCTTGATCCAGAAGACTCAGACATGTGACATCTAGGAGTCTAGTGACGAGTGTCAATTGATGGGCCAATTTATTGAGATGCACTTAAAGGTCCCAGAATTTCATGGGAAACATTTTTTATCATCTTTTGTGGTAAAATCCTCCTTTCTAGATTGGGTGTGGATGATATAGCTTGAAATCCCATGGGCCTCATCCTGAGGGAAAATTTATCTAATAAAAACCTGCCGCCAGGATGGGTTGTTTATAGGAATGATATCATGGTCTACAGTGGGCATGTATGGGTTCTTGGTGATATCCATGAAGAGGTTATGTGGGTATATCATGCCTATATTTGTAAAATTCACTCAAAGATTACCATGATATACTAAGGAATACGTCATCATTATTGGTGGCTGTGTATGAAGAGGATGATTACGGTTTCGTCACAAATTGTTCTACTTATCAGCAAGTGAAAGCAAAGCACTAGTGAAATACTTGACATTTAAAACCTATTTAAATTCCTAATTGTGAATGGAATGAATTCACCATGAATTTCATGATAGTTGTTCCTAGATCCAATTGTGGCAGTGATGCATTATAGGTGATCATTTATAGGTTTACCAATTTCTCACACATTCTACCAATCCAATAGACCTTCTCGATTAATGAGCATGGGTGATTTTTCTCCTTTATGTTGTTCCATGTTCTATAATATTGAATCAAGAATCTCATTTTTCATCATGTCTATAACAAGGGTTACAGAAATCACTGTGTTCTCATATTACCCTCAAACCAATGGTAATTCAAATAATACGGTATGGGTGTTATAGGGAATTATCTGGGAATGCATCCATGATTTTAGAGGTTCCTGGGATAAATGTATTTATCTTGTTGAGTTATCCTATAAAAACATCTTTCAGAAAAAAAATCTGATGGATCTCTAGGAGGCCCTTTAATATAGGATATTTTATTTCAAATCTATGATTATTAGAGGAAGTTGAGTCGTAAATACTGGGTCCATATCTCATTCAAGAAACTTTAGGTATAATATAATAATTCAAAAACTTCTGGCTATAGTTCATTACAAGAAAAAGACTTATACTAATCGATGTCGCCTATATCTAATGTTTGAGGTGGGAAATTATGTATTTCATTGAGTTTCACATAGATTGTGTCATTGACATATTCAGTGATAGGGAATGTTATTTCCTCATTATGTTTGGAATTTTGATATCATGGAGAGAGTCAGTTCGATATCCTATTAGTTATAGTTACATTACAGGTATTTTTCAATGTGTAACATCATTCATGTATCGTATCTTCGTCTATACTATTTTGACGAGTATCATTTTTTGGATCCTAAGGATATTGAGCGTTAGACATATTTTTTCATTAAGGACCATACAATACATATCGTTTAATGGAGAAATATGAATCTCTAGGGAATGTCAGTTCCTCTAGTCTGGGTGTTGTGGTAGTATGGCCATGTACATGATTATTAGCCGGATATTTCCTTGATGATGTATTACTATTTTTAGAAGGGAAACTCAAATGTGATTTGTTTCAATGAGAGGATGTTGTAATTTCTCATAATTTCATAGTGGTATGTTTTTATTAGTTTTTGATAAAACCTCATTGAGTTTCCGCTTTTGAAATAGGACTTGGTGACCAGGCCATTGTGTAAGACTATTAGCTTTTGAGGAGAAGGGGACAAGAGGGATGGAATTTGGCTGCATTCTAGATACATGACATGTATTCAAATACAAAGCATGTATTAAATACATATCATGTATTTGGCTTCCCACACCCCATTCATGACATGTAGAGGGCTCTTCTCAATAAATTAAGCCTGAGCATTACATGATGTGTTATGAGTTTACACACAATGTAAATATTGGGAGTAGTTTATAAAAAATCGGACATACCCCCTTCTTTTTTTATAGGGGCTCATTTCCTTCTCCCACACAGATGAGTTGTGTGAGAGATAGCACCCACCAATACCTCACAAATGTTCTTCTACTCTACCTTTATCTAAGATCTATTTCCTTCACCATCACTCATGTTGGATTCACAATTATAATCTCTCAGATATTCTTAATTCAATTTTTTATCTTCCTATATTTTTCACTATTCTGATGGGAGATTATATGCCCTATTTTCGGGGGGGGGGGGGTCATCCATATCATTTTCAACCTTTCTTTCTAGAGTTATAGGTCGGAAATGAAAAACTTCTCATATACAATATTATGTTTGGTGCTCTGGTTATTTTCCGTATATTTCATTGCATTTATATTATGTATCTTCCATCCGCATGCTGGACATCTCAAATGACACCTCTAAAACCCTTAATAAATTAAATTAAATGGATTTTCATGATTATGATGGTTCTAGATAGTGGTGAATCAATACCTTGGTTTATCTTCTTGACATGAACATCTATTATGGGTGTTCCATCCTTAGATTCCAATTTTCCCCTTTTATATATAATTTATTAGAAAACAATTAGGTCGTTCTATCCCTTAAAATAAATATATATATCGGAATGTGAGATTAATTTAAGAATACATTTGGCCATGAGATCAGCCCTATGATTTATGACGTAGCTTGTCATTATTTATGTAAATGTTTTGGAAACCATAATCTAAAATGTTATAAGTCGAATTACTTAATATATGGTGTGAATTGTCATATCTAGGACATTACTCAAACCCAATACGAGAGCGATTCTTGGATCCTTTTTGGAGTCCTTAGACTGATTGTCGATATAAAAAAAATTGTATATTGATAGTATATATACATCAGATGAAATACTTGGTATTCCTTGGATGGGATCCACATGAATTTTCCCTACCTACATATAAGAAATACCAGTTCATTGGGGATGACACCATTGATATTCTTTGTTTCTATATGGTTATACCATGCCACGGGTGATACTCAGTCCCCTATGTGGGATACTAGGGAAGCACTGAGAGGGTTTGTCTTCACAGCATGTCGGGAGTGATGCTTGGGTTCCATTTATGAACCTTCGTGGATGGAATCCTATGGTGCTGAGTATTTATTATGCTCATAGTTCAATACATGGGTTCCTAGATATGGATTTCCTTGGATGGGACCCAGATTACTCTTTTTAAATAAATAGATTCCTTGTGTATAATTACAACCAAGTAACATATTAAGTTATAAGGACACGTCATTCATGCCAAATCACATTCTTGGGCTCAGTCCAAATCATGATACATTTTTTATAACTCATTATACATTATATAATTCTTGTATATTTCACATTTCATTAGATACATATATCTTTGTCCAATGTAGGTAGCATTGGTTGGGTATCCTAGAGGAACCCAATCCATCATGTTTTATTTCATTATTACCTTTCATTTATTATTATTAAAACACTTCTCAATTTATATATACATCCCAGATTGATCTAGACATCATCAGTGGTGTCCTACTGAGTATATCTCATTCCCTTCTTGGTACACCCTTGGTACCCAATAAAACATCATGATTATAGTGGTAGGTAAAGGGTAGTGTTCAGTTTCTGATGCTTGATTTAAGGTACTACGATTGAGTATGGGAGCATAGAACCGAGTTTATGATTTTGATGATAGTAGTGGAAGCTTTTGGACTTTTTTTAGCTAGTGGTATATTCACGATTACATTATATCCTACATACTAATTTTATATAGCTACATGACATGATCATCATTATCATTTCTGTATCCATTTTTGATCTAGCTTCTGCCTAGTTATTCATCAAATTTTAATTTATTATTCCATTACTGCATAGTTATTTCAGTTTCCACTAATTTTTATTATTATTTAACATTTCAATACACTCTGAGTTATTTAAGAATAGTCTTACCACATACACACCCTAGTCCCTCGATTCAATTCAGTAGCCTCTGGAGTATGGTGAGTCACTCTTGAGGTCATGTGGCCAAGTTTCTCGGGGAACCGCTCAGTGGCTTCTCTGGTAGGATGCTACATTAAAACCCAAAACTGTTTTTGTGGTTCAAAAATATTTTTGAATTAATTTTTAGTATGTGTTATCTCATCTTGGGACCCTCTTTTCAATGAATTTGAGTGTTTCTTATCATATTTTCTTATCCCCAATAGTGGTTTCTGTGCGATTTTATTTTTCATCGCAACAATTTTTTATTGTTCTTACTTACCTATTTTCCTTTTTAATTACATATGCTCTATATTTTATCATATTCATAGATGGAGTTTTCAAATAAGTTTCAAATTTAAAATGTAATTCCATAAATATCATTTATATTTCTCATGTTTTTACGGATAATTTTTTATTTTCAATTATATTTTATTATATTTTGGTGTTTGTTTTTAATAAAATATATATAGTTATTAATTTCAAAAGGTTTTTATGATTTTATAAATATTTAATGGGTTTGGGATTAATCCATTATAGTTCTTTTAGACCATATTGGTTCTAAAAAAACGTTTTATTCTTTATTTCAAAAGTGGTTTTGAAGGTTTCATAATTTAAATTGAGTTTCCTATAGTATATATGTATTTTGTTTGTATGCTTGTATGTATGTGTATATATGTTGGTATGTATGTATGTATTTATGTATTTATGTATTAATTTATGTGTGTGTATATGAATATAGAAATCCTTTTACCACTATGTGTATATATATATACATACATATGTATATGTACACAAGTACATGTGTCTTCCTAATTAAAAATATGTACACACATTAATTTACATAATCAATATTATATAAATATTTATACTCATATATATATTCATTTTGAAAGTGAATTCCCACTGGGAACATGAAATAATGGAATTTCAAATGTATTGTTGATTTGGAAATACATTTTAATATAGGTTTAGGAAACTTTCTTATGAGTTTATAAGAATTATTCCTAATGGGAACCTTGATCAAATGGTCATTTATATGTTATACACCCCTTAAGAAAGCCACATAGACTTATATTTGATATTTTATTTCATTATGGATTTAGTGATTGATTGTATATCTCATGGTTTGTTAAAATACATTCCCTATGTTGGAAAAATAAAATGTTTTAAAGTAGAATTTATTGTATAAAAAAATTAAATTGGTGATATATGTTTAAGAAAGGCCCATTTTAATTACATATGAAATTATTTTTGATGGTAAATCACATGGGATGTTGATTATATAATAGGTGAATACAATATTAATTAACACATTGGTTTTCACCACTATAACAAAATAGTTATACTTTGATATATGTCATAGTTCCATGGATGGGTTTCAGTACACTGCGTGGTCGTGGCATGTAATCCTTAGTGGATAATATGATATAGTGACATTGGCACATAAAACCATCCCACTATGACAAGTAATGTCCTATGTAGTGGTTAGTACACTCACTAGATTGTCTATCAATTATATCATGAGATGATCAAAGGATATTGAATGAACATACCCTTAGATAACCTTAGAATCTTCCATGAGGGTTGGTTTAAATTATTTCTCATATAGGCAGCTCTTACTCATGATTTAATTTATATCAAAATTGATTACAAAGGATTAATTTCATGTAATTAACTTATATCTTGGTGATAATTTTTTGTATTTATTAATGTTCTTGGTTCTTGTTGGATTTAGTATTTTTCCTAAAAAAATTAAAAATGATTGTTTATGAAATTATAGAAATAGTGGTTTTCTTGTGGGTATTTTCATTAACAGTACTGAAGGATGATGACATGTTTTTAAAAGTGTTGTTTTCATTCAAAATAGAATGAAAAAATTTATAAAGGTTAATGATGTGATATTGTATTTTTTTATAAAATGGAAAAATATTTTCTAATTGTATTTTTAAACTATCATGTGTGGTTTAATTTGGGAAAGAAAATGTACGGATTATATAGTTTATACCTATTAGTATTTTTATTCGTGTACCCTATATACACCACTCAATGTCTATAAACCGAGTGTCTCTTAAAATATCTAGATCCAATTAAGAAGAGTGTCGATTCAAGTGGCTCTTTTTCGTGACCTCTCTAGGAGTAGGGGTCCTAATTTGTTGGATGGATAGTGCCCATAAGTCACAAAAGGTTTGTCACGTTTATTTTTATTCCATAATATTTTATGCCAAAATAATAATCCTCATTTTACATTCTATTACTAGTGGAATATATACATGAAAATTTATAGATATTAAATTAAAGAAATTGTGGTGTCTGAGGAAGTTGGTGGTGATATGAGGAGATTTATTTTCATAATATCTATTTTATTCTTCTCCTTTTGTTTGATTTTTTACTTATTTAAATTCCTTAGAGAATAAAACATATTGACACATCATACAAGAATTGTTTTATAATTTTTTTGCATTTTTAATTTAATTCCATGAGTGAAACCATTATCAAGAGATCTTGTTTAATTATTTGACACTTATCTCTATCCCAAGAGGATTGGGAACACCACTTGAGTGTTGTTTCAGACCATATTGGGTGCCCAGGTCATAGGAGAACATGAATTTTTGGTTACACGTTTCATTTGAAATTTATATTTATATCAGAAGCAAAAGAAATATTTGATTACATATTTTATTTTTATTCTTTAAATGTAATGATTTGAAAATATATGTTTATGTGATTTGTGAAACTTCTCTATAGATTTATAATTTCATTAACACTATTTTAGAATAATAATTCATATTTTTATTATTAGTACTACTTTTGATGATGTGAATGTTTCTACAATTTAATGAAATATTAAATTTTTCAAAAAAATAATATTTAATCATTACATGAAAAATTTTATTTAGTAATTTATTTTTAAGGATTTGATTCTAACTATATTAAATTATTTATCTTTAATTTTTGAAATAATTTATATAATATTTAATATATTAGATAAAACCAAATAGTTTTGGATTTTAATACACAATGGTTAATTATTATTCAAAATCTTGGTTATTATCTTCCAAAAAAATTGTTCATCAAAATTAATGGAATGAACATATAGAAAAAATATTTTGGTTCTTATTCATGATTGTATTATAATTTAATTGTGTATATGGATATTGATAGTCCTTGATAAGATATGAATGACTACTAAAATAACATTGAATCAATTGTAATTTTATCAATAAAAATGTTTCACTCTTTTTTCCTTTTCTGAAACATTATTCTCTCACTAAAAATTAGTAAACAAATATCTAATCTATCATAGGAATACACACAATTATGATGATGTGAATTAGAATCGGAAATAATGTAAGAACAAAAACTAAATGTATTATATGGTTTAAAACTCTTAATATTAATGGACTGCATCATTTTTATTCTAGATTAGTTAACCTATATAACATGATCATGTTCTATTTTAAAGAAAAAAAGTTGATAGAGAAATGGGATATTCATGACCTCATAAAATTATGAAAAATTAATATAAGGTAATGTGATTAATAATATATTCTTGCTGTCATTTGTAATTCTCTTATGTATTATATTGTTACCTTCAAAACATAATTATTGTGTCCACTATTATTTTCATAACAACAACCAGGTTTAGATTGATATCTACTATCAATCATTTCAAAACTGAATTCCGTGATCAATTCCATTATAATAAATAATGTAATGGATTAATACATGATTTTTTTTCTTCCCCATGGAATAAATAGATTTATGTATCTTTATATTTAATCCCTAAGATAAGCTATAAATTTTTAATCCTAGCTATAATATGGTGATAAAACCATAATTTTCATTACTCCTAATAGAAAATGAGTTTCAAAATTATTATTTAAAATATATATTCGTTTTATTACAAAAAATTAATATGTTTTTTCACATTAGAAAACAATTATGTGTTTTTATAACACTACAATAGCAATAGTTAGTAATTGTATTCATTATCATTTCACTCTTGTGAATGTCTTTGAATTTTTTTATCCTTCCATAGTTTCTATAAGATGGTTCAATATCTAATTTAATTTTAATTGGGTAGGTAAAAATGTTTATTTATCATTGATAGTTATCCTTAAACCATTATTATAACGACCCACACTTTACATACATTGTTAATACTTCAAAATTGAAGCACACTTATTACAACATATGACAAAACCACAAAGGACCGTATAGGTATAGTTTCTTTTGAAACTGGGAAACATAAACAACTGGTTCATAAATCTTCTATAGTGTCTCCCATTTATTTCACCATATCTAGGGTCCCTTTTAGCATATTCTACTTAATATCCATCTTCCTGACCTGGGGAAAAGAAAACATAAAAGGGTGAGCTCAAATGCTCAGCAAGGGCAAATAAAGGAAATAAAAATCATATCATATCTTTTTGAAAATCAAAACCTGCAAAAGAGATCATAATATCTTAACATGGAATAAATCATAGAAGTGAAAATGAGATCCCCATAATCATAACATAAAACTTGAAACTTTGTGGCATGCACACATAATCATGGAAAATCATTTCTTGTTAGTCATGACTCATTGCCAAGACTATCTTAGTGGACAAAGTCCCTTTCTGAACCGAGTTCACTCCTCGTTTCAGTCCTGTATCACTGAACCGAAATAACCTTCCGTTCCAGCCATGTCTATCTCATGAGATATAAATCTTTACCCAATGTATTGGAGGGAGATATAGGTCCCACCCATCTTATAATGAATCCTTTCTTATGTGTGCCACATAATCATAAAACATACATCATCGCACAACACATGTAACAAAAATGGGATTCTTGAAACATCATGACATCATAAAACAATTCATATAAGATAAAGGAATTCATAAAAATATTTCCATCACAACATAATAAAATCCATGTAATAATAGGGATAAAAACAGAACCCTTTTATTATCTTAGATGGAAAATAATTTTGATAAAATACTTGAACTTCATTCTTGAGGAAAATATATTTCTACTTCAAAAACACTTTTCCTTTCTTAACATGTCATAAAATTTTAAACTAAAAAAAGTTGATTAAAAATAAACTTCAATACTTGTAAATGAATCTAATTGGAAATAATGTTTTAGAAATCCATTCATGCCGTATAAGTTAAAAAAACATTCTTCGTACTTTTGTCGGAAAAGTCAAAAAGTACCTCGTACGAAAAAACGACAAAAGATTCCTTTCATATTCTTTACTAAAAACTCACCGAAGGGTAAAATTGGATTTAAACTAGTGTAATTGGATGGAAACAATATTACATATTGAGGGAACATGGATGTGGATGATAAAATACACCCCAATAAATACTTACGAATAAACAATCTCAGATAAAAATGAGATTGTGATATTTCCCTTACCTTAAGTCCAATTTGCTTTGTACGTGTCCGAAGCTCCTGTATAATGGTTTAAATAATGTTATTGACTTATTCCAGAATCATACATATTGATATGATATCATATATGTTCATATTCTTAGCTTCTTGATAGTAATATTTCATGGTTACTTGTTACTCGGGTCTTTATTCCCTTTTGTTCTTATGCGTGTTTTGCCGAATACATTCTTATTCTTATTTTAAGGTTTTAGATTCCTTATATCCAGAATGGTATTAGTGTAACATATATCATATTTATTCATTCAATTCATTTATATAATCATTATGAAATGAAGATCATGTAGAACGAGTCGCATCACATCGTGGAGACGGTATTCCGTATGTACGCACGAGTGATGATATCGTTCCTATGATCGTGGAATTGTATTGGAGTATATATATATATTATTTAGGTATCAATATTAATTCATAATAATCATATATAGTTACTCATTACACCATTATACCCATCCTTGTAAGGTGATGGTGGAAAAATATATTACACCACGGCGTGGAGACGGTATTCCGTACGTACGCACGCACGGTGATTTCATTTTTCCGTAGGATGGATAGAAGGTGAATTAGGGTTGTTTCATATTTATAATAACATATCAGTATGTAATTAATAATAATGTTATTACTTTATCATGAAACAACTAAAGGAGAAGAAGTTGAAGAAGAAAGAAATTGAAAAGATCGGTAATGGATATTACCTCTTCTTTAGAACACCTCTTTGAATCCTCCACTAAGGGAACTAAGATTGGTCTTTGAAGAAGACCAGGACCTCTAGGATTATTCTAGGGAAGTGGAGAGGATAAAATGGCAGGGGTTGGCCGAGCTTGAGTGCTCAAATTGGTGTGATGAGGAGGGGGAGGAGGTGCCCTTTTATAAGGGAAGAGAGGGGCACCTTAGGAATATCTCAAAATATTATTTTATATTAAAGTCAAAATCAGTTTATAATGGTTCCAAAGGGTCTTATTTAGAAGCTAAAGTGGGGATGGGTCGAAATCCTATCAACCAATAGGATTTAGACAAGTTTAGGGTATTATTTTAACCTTATCAATTAGATTTAACTCTAAGTTAATTAATTTAACTTTTACCGTGTCTTTTTGTTTTCTTTCACTATATGGTTAATAAACTTACTATAACATGCCAAACCAACCCCAAATTGTTTATTATTAATATATATATCCTTATCTAAGTCATTTGGCCGAACCTTAGATTTTTAGGAATAAAATAACAATTAATAATATAATATTTGATTTAAAAACTATTTTGTATCAATTTCGACACTATTTGATATATGATTTTTGTAAAAGTCATAACAGAATTATATGTTCAAACCAAGTTGATTAAATCAACACTAATATATCATAGTAACCTAGAAAATTAGTGGAATTCATAAAAAGTCTCAAATTACATTTACTTTGGTGTTTATAACATCAATTATGTCAATATTTCATTAATAAGATAATTACTGCATCATCATTGTGTCATAAATAAATTAAATTATTTAATGTCTAAAAATTACAAATAAAATAACATTATGTAGGAAATATTTTTAGCTTTATAATGAATATTTATAGTCGAATTTATCTTATGTATAACCCCATATTAAAAATGATTTACTTATTAAACTTTGATTTTAACTATTTTAACCCTTCTTTAAATAAATTAATAATAAATGTCCTAATCTAATCCATGTGGGCCTAAATGGTCATATTTTATTCCTAAGTTTGTTTTTGGTCGAATTACACTTGTCCAATAGAATTAGGACATGTGTTAGGGTAATATTAATATCATATTTACCCTTAGTTACCCTATTTACTATTAACCGCGGTAAAAAAAGTAAAAAGTTACTATTCACCAAAAAATTATTTTTATCTCATTGAACCACATTTTACTTACTGATATCAACCGTGTCTGTCGGATTTTTGAAATTCCATTCACAGAAGCGGTAAAATTAAGTTTTATGAAAAATTCAGTTTTTAACCTACCACTTAGTGGTTTCACTATTCATCAAAAATTGAAAGTTTTCAGAAAAATACCAAAATTTCACCCTAGGCTAATTTCGATATTATGAGTCCAAAAATGAATTCCATTTTGAGAAATAAAATTTATAAAATTTCAAAAAGTGGTTATTACTATTCACAACGGCTAGTTTTAATAGCATATTGTTGTTTAGTGAAACTCGGTATTGCGTACGACGCAAGCTATCGAGGAAGGTCGCGATTGCGTGTAAAGCAAGCCAAGCAAGTGTTGTGTAGAAAAAGATTCCTTTGATGATTTATATAACATAAAAGTCTCGGGTGTTACATTCTACCCCCCTTAAAAAGAATTTCGCCCTCGAAATTCGTCACTTTGTAACAAACAGATGAGGATAATTCTCCCTCATCATATCCTCAAGCTCCCATGTAGATTCTTCAAGTTGGTGGTTCCTCCATAAAACCTTCACCAAGCGAGTGGTCTTGTTTCGTAGGACTTTTTCGCTACGATCCAGAATCTCTATCGGCTGTTCTTCATAAGAAAGATCTTGCTCTAGCGGTACAACTTCTGAGCTGAGTACATGTGAAGGATCTGGTATGTACTTTCTCAGGAGAGATACATGGAACACATCGTGAACTTGAGAGAGATTCGGTGGAAGCGCCAATCGGTAAGCTACCTTCCCAACACGGTCCAGTATTTCGAAAGGACCGATATATCTAGGGCTCAACTTCCCCTTCTTTCCAAATCGCATAACCCTCTTCCAGGGAGATATTCATAAGAACACTTTATCACCTACTTCAAACTCTAGGTCTTTTCTTCGGTTGTCGGCATAACTTTTCTGTCGACTCTGAGCTGCTCTTATGTGTTGTTGAATAGATCTAACCTTTTCTGCCATTTCATCAATGAGATCAGGTCCTAATAGCTTTCTTTCCCCAACTTCATCCCAGCAAGTTGGAGTCCTGTATTTCTTTCCATAGAGAGCTTCATAAGGAGCCATCTGAATACTGGAGTGAAAGCTATTATTATAAGAAAATTCCACCAAAGGTAGGTGTTGGTCCCAACCTCCTTTGAAATCCATAGAGCAAGCTCTCAACATATCTTCTAGGGTTTGAATTGTTCTCTCAGACTGACCGTCTGTCTGGGGATGATAAGCAGTGCTGAAACTCAACTCTGTATCCAGAGTATGCTGAAGACTTCGCCAGAACTTCGAGGTAAATCTCGGATCTCGATCAGATATAATAGAAAGTGGTACTCCATGCAATCTTACCACTTCCTTTACATATATCCTGGAAAGATGATCTAGAGAGAAATTCTCTCTAATAGCAATGAAGTGTGCAGACTTTGTAAGACGATCAACTATGACCCAGATAGCATTATTTCCTTTGGATGTTTTAGGAAGTCCTGTGACAAAGTCCATAGTGATGTTTTCCCATTTCCATTCGGGTATGGGTAATGGTTGTAACATCCCCTTAGACTTCTGTCTCTCAGCTTTAACTTGTTGACAAACCAAGCATCGAGAGACATATTCAGCAACATCTCTTTTCATGCCATCCCACCAGAAGTACTCTTTCAGGTCCCTATACATCTTCGTGCTTCCAGGATGAATAGAGAATGAAGAACTATGAGCCTCATCCAGCAGCTCTTTCTTTAATTCGGGGATGGGAGGAACACAAACCCGATTCCTGAACTTTATTATCCCATCACAATCAAGGTTGAATTCAGGAACATTTCTCACCTTCTTTTATAACTCTACATCTTCTTTCTGTGCCTCTTTAATCTTCACATGTATAGATGGTTGAACATTCATTTGAGAAAGATAAGATTTTTCCCCTTCCATTATAATTCCATGATCCATCCTTTGTAAATCCATAAATATTGGATCTTTTGTGATCCTCATCATGGATAAACTAGCATGGTCTTGTCGACTTAATGCATCTTCCACCTTGTTTGCTTTCCCAGGGTGGTAATGGATTGAGCAGTCATAATCCTTAATCAGCTCCAACCATCTTCTTTGGCGCATATTCAGCTCCTTTTGTGTGAAAATATACTTTAAACATTTATGATCAGTATAAATATCACACCTTTCACCATAAAGGTAATGCCTCCAAATCTTTAATGCAAAGATTACCGCAGCCAACTCCAAATCATGTGTTGGGTAATTTTGCTCGTGGATTTTCAACTGTCGTGAGGCATAAGCTATCACCATATCATTTTGCATAAGAACACACCCCAATCCCTTCTTGGATGCATCACTGTAGATCACAAACCTTTCTCCACTACAAGGCAGTGTGAGCACAGGTGCACTGGATAACCTTCTTTTCAACTCCTTCAAATTCTCTTCACATTCCTCTGTCCAGACAAACATAACTCCTTTCCGAGTCAACTTGGTGAGTGGATTAGATAATCGTGAAAAATCTTTTACAAAACGTCGATAATATCCAGCCAAACCAAGAAAACTTCGGATCTCAGTTACTGTTGTTGGTCTTGAACATCTTTCGATAACCTCTGTTTTTGCTGGATCCACAGATATCCCCTCTTTTGAGATTATGTGACCCAAAAATGCAACTTTTTGAAGCCAAAATTCACACTTGGTAAATTTGGCATAAAGCTTCTCCTTTCTCAGGGTCTTCAATATAATTCTCAAGTGATCTTCATGCTCTTCCTTGCTCTTTGAATAGACAAGAATATCGTCTATAAAGACTACCACAAATTGATCAAGATAGTCTCTAAAGACTCTATTCATTAGATCCATGAAGATAGCAGGGGCATTAGTAAGACCAAATGGCATCACTATAAATTCATAGTGTCCATACCTTGTACGGAAAGCCGTCTTTGGTATATCCTCCCTTTTGACCCTTAATTGATGATACCCTGAACGAAGATCAATCTTGGAAAAGTATTGAGCTCCGCGTAGTTGGTCAAATAAGTCATCAATGCGTGGGAGAGGATATTTGTTCTTGATAGTGATCTTGTTAAGTTCTCGATAATCAATTCAGAGTCTCATTGATCCATCTTTCTTCTTAACAAATAGAACAGGTGCTCCCCAAGGTGACGCACTAGGGCGTATGAATCCCTTATCAAGATTCTCTTGGAGTTGCTTCTTCAATTCCTGCAACTCAATTGGGGCCATTCTATAAGGTGTCTTTGAAATAGGCAAAGCACCCGGTACAAGTTCTATTGAAAACTCAACTTCACGATTTGGTGGAAGACCCGGCAATTCCTCCGGAAAGACATCATCAAACTCCCGTACAATGGGCATATTCTTAATCGTGAGTTTCTCACCAACTATTAGAGATAAATAACCTTCATTTAGTGGAATCAATACCCATAAGATGGAAGAAATTTCCACTGGAAGGTTATGTTCATCCTTGCATTGGTATACGATCGTAGATTGATCTAGAATATGAAATGTGACTTCCCTTCTTTGGCAATTGATATGAGCTCCATGTAGAGAAATCCAATCCATGCCAAGAATCACATCAAATTCCACTAAAGGAAGGATCACAAGATTTGCAGGAAGCACTTTCCCACAAACTTCGATCGGAGAAGAATTATAAACTTTTGATGCGATTGATGTGCCATTAGGTGTTGCCACAGCTAACTCAACATCTAATTTTTTAGGTAATACGGTGATACCCTTAGAAAATTTTTCAGAAATAAAAGAGTGGGTGGATCCAGAATCAAATAAAACATTTGCTACTTTAGAGTGGATGGTAAGTGTACCTTTCACCACATCGTTATCGTACTCCACTTCGCTGATAGAAATTGCATGTGACTTTCCTTTGTCTTTAGCCTTAAGAGTTTGTTGACGTCGACCATCATCATCAACCCTTGGATTTGGGCATTGATTGGCATAATGCCCCATCTCCTTGCACTTGAAACATTGAAGTGTAGTAGGTTCATTCTGTGTATCCCTTCCTTTGTTTGCGTCATTAGACATCTTCTTCCCATTATCACGGCATTCAAATGCCCGATGACCTTCTTTTCCACATTTAAAACATTTACTTGTCCCTTTAAGACAACTCCCTCCATGTTTCTTTCCACACTTTGAGCATAAGGAAAAGCTCATCTTCTTTTCTGTGTGCTCTTTAGATTTTTCTTTGAATTCCATCTTCCTCTTCTTATCAAACCCATGTGACTGATGGGTTAATCCAATCTCCATCTCGACTTTGAGAGCACATCGAACGATTTCCTCGTAGCTATTGAAGTCCCTTATGGCTAACGCCCTTCGAAGACTTGGTTTTAAGCCACTAAAGAATCGATCGATATTACTCTCAGGTTGGATAATAATACTAGAAGCGTACCTTGCAAGTCTGGTAAAATTTGTTTCATAGGTACCAACAGATTCATCATCCCTTTGCTTCAGTTCAAGAAACTCTTTCTCCATCTTTGTTCGGAGAATACGAGGGAAGTACTTATTGAAAAAATAAGTTCTTGAACTCGTCCCATTCCATAGACTCAATTTCATCCCTTTGCCTCGTATTCTTAACAAGATTCCACCATTGATCCGCATCTCCTTCCAAACGATACACTGCTAGGATGACTTTATCATGCTCAGAACATTGAAGAACTGAAAATATCTTTTCAGTAGTACTAATCCATTGTTTAGCAACTAATGGATCAGTAGACCCGCTGAAAGAAGGTGGACGCTGCCTCATGAAGGATTCAACAGAATGTTGCTCCCTCCTTTGCTCGTTTGGAAATCCTGCATGATTCATAGCTTGAGAAAGTTGTGTGAGCATGGCTACAAGATTTTGCATTCCAGCTCCCATATCGTTTGGTTGCTCAGGGGGACAATCATTTCATTTCCCATCGCATTCCGCATTAACACGGTTCCTTTGGGTTCCATCCATTGACTAAAACCAAGAAGAATAGTGTGAGCAACACTAATTATAACAGGAAACCACATAATTCAAGAATAAAATTTTCATGCTTATGGTCTTATCCTAGGTTATTCATGGCCATTTCTAAGATTGTGTTCTATGATTAGACTTATCCTTAGGGTTCTTACTAAGGCTTTCACATCCTAGTTTCCAAAGGATGACTATACCTTTCCTCTGATACCAACTATAACGACCCACACTTTACATACATTGTTAATACTTTAAAATTTAAGCACACTTATTACAACATATGACAAAACCACAAAGGACCGTATAGGTATAATGTCTTTAGAAACTGGGAAACATAAACAACTGGTTCATAAATCTTCTACAGTGTCTCCCATTTATTTCATCATATCTAGGGTCCCTTTTAGCATATTCTACTTAATATCCATCTTCCTGACCTGGGGAAAAGAAAACATAAAAGGGTGAGCTCAAATGCTCAGCAAGGGCAAATAAAGGAAATAAAAATCATATCATATCTTTTTGAAAATCAAAACCTGCAAAAGAGATCATAATATCTTAACATGGAATAAATCATAGAAGTGAAAATGAGATCCCCATAATCATAACATAAAACTTGAAACTTTGTGGCATGCACACAGAATCCTGGAAAATCATTTCTTGTTAGTCATGACTCATTTCCAAGACTATCTTAGTGGACAAAGTCCCTTTCTGAACCGAGTTCACTCCTCGTTTCAGTCCTGTATCACTGAACCGAAATAACCTTCCATTCCAGCCATGTCTATCTCATGAGATATAAATATTTACCCAATGCATTGGAGGGAGATATAGGTCCCACCCATCTTATAATGAATCCTTTCTTATGTGTGCCACATAATAATAAAACATACATCATCGCATAACACATGTAACAAAAATGGGATTCTTGAAACATCATGACATCATAAAACAATTCATATAAGATAAAGGAATTAATAAAAATATTTCCATCACAACATAATCAAATCCATGTAATAATAGGGAAAAAAACAGAACCCTTTTATTACCTTAGATGGAAAATAATTTTGATAAAATACTTGAACTTCATTCTTGAGGAAAATATCCTTTCTACTTCAAAAACACTTTTCCTTTCTTAACATGTCATAAAATTTTAAACTAAAAGAAGTTGATTAAAAATAAACTTCAATACTTGTAAAGGAATCTTCTTGGAAATAATGTTTTAGAAATCCATTCATGCCGTATAAGTTAAAAAAAACATTCTTCGTACTTTTGTCGGAAAAGTCAAAAAGTACCTCGTACGAAAAAACGACAAAAGATTCCTTTCATATTCTTTAATAATAACTCACCGAAGGGTAAAATTGGATTTAAACTAGTGTAATTGGATGTAAACAATTTTACATATTGAGGAAACGTGGATGTGGATGATAAAATACACCCCAATAAATACTTACGAATAAACAATCTCGGATAAAAATGAGATTGTGATATTTCCCTTACCTTAAGTCCAATTTGCTTTGTACGTGTCCGAAGCTCCTGTATAATGGTTTAAATAATGTTATTGACTTATTCCAGAATCATACATATTGATATGATATCATATATGTTCATATTATTAGCTTCTTGATAGTAATATTTCATGGTTACTTGTTACTCGGGTCTTTATTGCCTTTTGTTCTTATGCGTGTTTTGCCGAATACATTCTTATTCTTCTTTTAAGGTTATAGATTCCTTATATCCAGAATGGTATTAGTGTAACATATATCATATTTATTCATTCAATTCATTTATATAATCATTATGAAATGAAGATCATGTAGAACGAGTCGCATCGCATCGTGGAGACGGTATTCCGTACGTACGCACGAGTGATGATATCGTTCCTATGATCGTGGAATTGTATTGGAGTATATATATATATTATTTCAGTATCAATATTACTTCATAATAATCATATATAGTTACTCATTACACCATTATACCCATCCTTGTAAGGTGATGGTGAAAAAATAGATTACACCACGGCGTGGAGACGGTATTCCGTACGTACGCACGCGCGGTGATTTCATTTTTCCGTAGGATGGATAGAAGGTGAATTAGGGTTGTTTCATATTTATAATAACATATCAGTATGTAATTAATACTGATTTTATTACTTTATCATGAAACAACTAAAGGAGAAGAAGTTGAAGAAGAAAGAAATTGAAAAGATCGGTAATGGATATTACCTCTTCTTTGGAACACCTCTTTGAATACTCCACTAAGGGAACTAAGATTGGTCTTTGAAGAAGACAAGGACCTCTAGGATTATTCTAGGGAAGTGGAGAGGAGAAAATGTCAGGGTTTGGCCGAGCTTGAGTGCTCAAATTGGTGTGAGGAGGAGGGGGAGGAGGTGCCCTTTTATAAGGGAGGAGAGGGGCACCTTAGGAATATCTCAAAATATTATTTTATATTAAAGTCAAAATCGGTTTATAATGGTTCCAAAGGGTCTTATTTCGAAGCTAAAGTGGGGATGGGTCGAAATCCTATCAACCAATAGGATTTAGACAAGTTTAGGGTATTATTTTAACCTTATCAATTAGATTTAACTCTAGGTTAATTAATTTAACTTTTACCGTGTCTTTTTTTTTTCTTTCACTATATGGTTAATACACTTACTATAACATGCCAAACGAACCCAAAATTGTTTATTATTAATATATATATCCTTATATAAGTCATTTGGCAGAACCTTAGATTTTTAGGAATAAAATAACAATTAATAATATAATATTTGATTTAAAAACTATTTTGTGTCAATTTTGACACTATTTGATATATGATTTTTGTGAAAGTCATAACAGAATTATATGTTCGAACCAAGTTGATTAAATCAACGCTAATATATCATAGTAACCTAGAAAATTAGTGGAATTCATAAAAAGTCTCAAATTACATTTATTTTGGTGTTTATAACATCAATTATGTCAATATTTCATTAATAAGATAATTACTGCATCATCATTGTGTCATAAATAAATTAAATTATTTAATGTCTAAAAATTACAAATAAAATACCATTAAGTAGGAAATCTTTTTAGCTTTCTAATGAATATTTATAGTCGAATTTATCTTATGTATAACCCCATATTAAAAATGATTTACTTATTAAACTTTGATTTTAACTATTTTAACCCTTCTTTAAATAAATTAATAATAAATGTCCTAATCTAATCCAAGTGGGCCTAAATGGTCATATTTTATTCCTAAGTTTGTTTTTGGTCGAATTAAACTTGTCCAATAGAATTAGGACATGTGTTAGGGTAATATTAATATCATATTTACCCTTAGTTACCCTATTTACTATTAACCGCGGTAAAAAAAGTAAAAAGTTACTATTCACCAAAAAATTATTTTTATCTCATTGAACCACATTTTACTTACTGATATCAACCGTGTCTGTCGGATTTTTGAAATTCCATTCACAGAAGCGGTAAAATTAATTTTTATGCAAAATTCAGTTTTTAACCTACCACTTAGTGGTTTCACTATTCATCAAAAATTGAAAGTTTTCAGAAAAATACCAAAATTCCACCCTAGGCTAATTTCGATATTCTGAGTCCAAAAATGAAGTCCATTTTGAGAAATAAAATTTATAAAATTTCAAAAAGTGGTTATTACTATTCATAACGGCTAGTTTTAATAGCATATTGTTGTTTAGTGAAACTCGGTATTGCGTACGACGCAAGCTATCGAGGAAGGTCGCGATTGCGTGTAAAGAAAGCCAAGAAAGTGTTGTGTAGAAAAAGATTCCTTTGATGATTTATATAACATAAAAGTCTCGGGTGTTACAATTATTCAATATAAATGTGGAATTTTTAGGTGTGATTGAATAATTTCCATATAAATCCACTAATATATACACTCAAAATTACCTACAATACACAACTACAGTATGTATCTATTTGTGTGTGTATGTGTGTGTCATATGTTAGTATTTTATGAACTACTCATAATGAAACACTCAGAACATAAACATCATATAATAACATTTTTCTTCTCAAATAATACAATACTAGAATTCCTATGAGATTTATGTTTAATTTTTTATATAATAAGATAATTTTCTATATAACAAATGCCATATCTTCTCATCTAAATTGATATTTTTTCTGTTAAATCAATATTTTAATAGATACACGTTCTTTACTCTTGTCCAATCACCATATTAGTAATTTGACTTAATTTTTATTCTTAATCATCCAAAAACCTTTTAAAATATATAGTTAATATGGAATGATCATATAAATCTCAAAATGCATAAAGAATAGAACAAACTTATTATCCTTATAAATGACTAAAAACTAATTATATGAATAAATTCCATAAGTTGATACCATAAAATCAATAACAAAAAATATTTTAAAATTATTTATTTAGAAATTAATCTTTATTTATTTGATAGATTTCTCTACACGCAACCCTGAGTCTATAAAAACCGTGATATAGTAAACCATTATTACATAGCCATTAAATTGGAAAAAATGAATATTTATAAGGTCCCTAGAATAAGCATTATATAATCTTGAAAATTATTTTACAATTATATTTCTTATATTACAAAATATATTTTTAGTGTAGAGATTTATAAAATTAGGACATAATTCTTACATGTTATCCCAAAATCATGCGTAGTGGGTACTATTAAAACACTATCCATATCTTCTATAATAGAAAAGTTGTTAATAAAATGTTAAAACATTTCATGAACAATATTCACAACATTAAATTGGATTTTTATTTTCTATTTCCCATCCTTAAACCCTATGAAAAAATTTAAAACTTGGTATGAGCACAAAAAGATCAGTAAGGTACATTAAAGAAATGAAATGTTAGTCTTACCAAAATATGAAATCATTTTCAAAAAGACATACTTCTCACCCATAGAGTTTCATTTAAATACATAGTGAAAACATAGAATACATAAATAAACTATTTAGGGAACTTGGGTAATTAATTATATAATATTTTAACCATTGCAACTACAATATTTTTTGTAACCCTCATGTATATGTTACAATGTAACCCTCATGCATAGCTTATGATGTAACCATTGTAGTTACACTAAGAATATCCATTACAACCAACTTCAAACATAAACATGCCCAATTAATTGGAGGGAGATATAGGTCACATGCTTCATCATATAGATTTACAAAGGAAAAAAACATAATAATAAAGCATAAATACTTTCATCATAAAAACATTACTTTTGAAATTTTGTAAAAAATAAATTAATGAGAATTTTAAAAGGAATTCCCTTTACCACGAGTTCATCTTTCTTCAAACATGATCAATCCTCTTATAGAATGGTTTAAAAATTGTTATTAATATATTAAAGAACTTTATTAACATTTATAATACCTTATATGATTTTTTATACTTCCAACCACTTATTGATAATATTTTTTTATTTTTATTGTTCTGGGTGGGTTTATTTCATGGTTTCCATGGCTGTTTTATTACGGATTTTCCTATCGAATGGATGAAATAAATCCATAAGTTGAAATAAATGGTATTATAATGTTTATATAATTTTATATTATACTATATATTATTTTTTTGATATGAGAATGATTCATTAAATTAAACATTAATGAAAGGGATTTAATTTATTTTGGTTGTTTTTATGACAATTATGAACTTATATCATTCTTATATATAGGATCCAAAACATTATATAACATATAATATGTATAATAAAGTATTATTTTACCATTAAATTGGTTTTTAAGTCCATCCTTAAAGGTGGTAATAATATGAGAATATTACTTCTACGAAGTTGGTGAATCAACACGTCATAGATGATGCATTAATTTTAAATAATTAGAGGAGAAGTGGAGAGGTTTGATGATGGATATTCCATTAAAATAATGAAATTATAGTATATTAATGATACTAGAGTAATAATGTCTCTTTGGATAGGTAATTTTAAGAGTTAATAAGAAAATTAATGAAATTAAAATGAAAATAAATGAAAATGAAAGAGGATTTTGCCACATAAATTCTTCTCATTGAGAACATCCTTTAGAAAATTGAATTTGGACTTTTTGTGAGTCTCAAGGCTCCTATATATGGGTGAGATGTTTGTGAAGATTATTTGGTATAATTTTTAGAAGATTAAAGTATTTTGTGGTGTGAGGATAATAGGTGGGGAGGGATGATATTTATAGTGGAGGAGAGGGGTATTTTTTGAATATTTTATACGTTATTTTAATATTTTGTCTCAATATTATGAATAATATGATAATTATCACTAAATATATTAAAATAATTAATAATAGTTCAATAGTATGTGCATATAACATACATACATCATCTATGACTCAGTAATTCATGTATTTGTTATATATCGTAAATTATTGTATTTTACTATTCCCCAAAAATCCAACTATTTTAAAAAATCCAAAAAATTCACCCTCACAATTTTTCAAAGTGTATAATTCAAAAATTAACCTCATGTTTTGAAATAATATTCTAAATATGAGAAATATAATTTTCATTTAAAGTCATCATTTATTCGAAAAATACTAGTTTCAAAATTATAATTACTTTTACGACACATTTAATATTTAATTAAATTCTCATAAAAGATTATATGATCATAAGAAAACAAAATAATATTTTATGAATAATTTTTTTGAGAATAAATTTTTTATAAATAATTATACTAATTATAAAATTGTAATTAAATATTTACAAGTTACAAAAATACCAACACTTAATTTATCATTTCTATAGAGTTTATTTACTTATATACTAAATTAAATATATTATATTTTAATTCATAAGATACCTAAATTTTATTAATTCTTTAATATGTTTGGTTACTATTCTGTTAGTATATATCACGTAATATTGATAAATACCACTTATTTCATTTTATATTTATAATAAATTTTACTATTTAATTTCAAACTAAAAATAAATTATATTATAAGTACCTGGGTACTTAAATTATCTCTCCCTTATGAAAATTGTGCCCTCGTATTTTTTATTAACATATTAAACAAGTGAGGATACCTTTGCCTTATAAAATTTTCTAATTCCCAACTTGTTTCTTCAACTATGTGGCTTCTCCATAAATACTTAACCTGGTGAATTACCTTATTCTACAATACATGAACACTATGATAAAGAATATGAACTAGATTTTTCATATAAGAAAGGTTATCTTATAGCTGAACTAATTCTAGGATCAAAACATATGATGAATTTGGAACATACTTTATTAACATTGAAATATGAAAAAAAGTGTATATGAGATAAAATCTTAGTCAAAGCTACTCGGTGGAAAACTAATAAACTTTATTTTTGATTTAATAAGGTCTAATAAATACTTGGCTTAGCTTTCATTTCTTACCAAAACATATAACACATTTCCACAGTGATATTTTTATGAAAACATGATCACCTACCTAGAAATAAAATTCATTCATCTTATTATATGTAATAAGTTTCTTCCTTCCCTAACATGTCCCCATTTTTTTCTTAATCACTTACACATTCTTGGAAACATCATCTTCTATTTCTAGTACCATGATATTTTTTCCCCTAATTCATCCCAAAATGATGGATTTTGACACCTTTTTCTATATAATGAATCAAAAGGATCCATATATAATGGAATGGAAATTTTTATTATAGGAAAAATCATGTAAAAAGTATGATTAACCCAACTTCCCTAGTAATAAATTGAGCAAGCTCGAAGCATTTCTTCCAAGGTCTGAATTATTTACTCAGTTTGTCTATCAAATTGGTGATGAAAGGCTATGCTAATGTTTAATTAAATTCCAAATGACATATAAAGTCTTTCCAAAAATTTATTAGTAAACCTAGAACAATGGTCATATACAACAGATAGAGGAACTCCATGTAACTTGAAAATATCTATTATATATACATAAAAAAGCTAGTCTAGAGAAAGAGTGTCTTGAATTGGAATGAAATGTGTAGAATTTGTAATTTTTTCAATAATAACCCATATCAAATTATTACCTAAATAATATATTTTTAGTCCTACTATGAAATCCACGGATATATTTTTCCATTTCCACTGGGTCACTAGGAAAGGAAAAATCATCACCTTTGGTAGTTTAAGCTCTCCTTTAACCTACTCATACATCAAAAATATCATAGTATAATATAAAATATATTTTTTAATTCCATCTAACAATTAATACTCTAAAAGTTATCTATACATATTAGTGCTGGCAGGATGAACTAAAAAAAGTGAACTATGAGCTCCACTTTACAATTATTTCTTCAGATAAAGATCACAAGGCACACCTAATTTCTTTCCAAATCTAAAAACACAATCTATATTAATTTTAAATTCAGGAAACATACCATTCTTAAAAAATTATACATTTTCTATAACTCATGGTCTTCCTTCTATGATTACATAATTTTATCTAAGAGAGATGACTATATTGACACAAAAAAACAAAACATAGTAATTTCATGCCACAACAACATCCAGACCAAAATTCAACAGATCATAATCTAAGGGGTCGTGTGCCAATGGTAATGTTGTTAATGTATCATGATTTTTTTAACTCAAGGAATCCATGGTAATTTTTTCTTTTTAATGTGGAAATTTATCGTACAATCATAATCCTTTATCAGTTAAAACCTTCTTCTATGCCTCATGTTCATTTCCATCTATGTAAATATATTTATATAACATTTATGTTTAGTATATATTTCACATTCGGCTCCATATAAATGGTCTCCTTGAATTACTAATGTGATTAACATAAATTCTAATTGAAAATAATGTGTTGCATAATTTAACTCATGAGTGTTTAGTTATCTTGAATTATAAGAAATTACCTGATAATTTTACATTAGAACACAACCAAGATCCTTCAAAGAAGCAATAAACTATATGAAAAATTTACCCTTTTTAGAAGGTAGGTCCAAAAATAAAGAATTCAACAATATTCTCTTCAAATATTAAAAATCACATTCTTTTATCCAAATTAATTTAACCCATTTTTGTCAACATAGTAACTGTGCTAGATAACCGGGCAAAAATTTTAACAAACCTTCAGTAATAGACTGTTAATCGAGGAAAACTATGAATCACTGTAACATTTTTAGATAATTTATATTCATAAATCACTATTGTTTTGGAGAAGTCAATTGTTTTCCCATTATTATTTACAATGTACCCAAGAGAAGAAATTTTTTACAACTAAAAATAACAATGTCAAAAGTTTCCATAAAACTTTTTTTCTATGAGGGTTTGAAAGAGAATCCTTAAATTTTTATCATGATCCTACTAATTTTTTTAAAATACCAGAATATCATTAATAAAAAGAAAAAAAATGTTATCCTAATATTCACATAATGTTCTATTCATAATATCCATAAATATAAAAGGAGTATTTGTAAAACCAAATGGTATAAAAAAAATTATAATGTCCATATCTAGTATATAATTATTTTTTGGAATGTATCCCTCCATCAAATTTAGATAATAGTACCTGAATCTAAAGTCAATCATGCAAAAATACTGAGTTCCCTAGAGTTGATCAGAAAAGTCGTCGATATGAGGAAGTGGACACTTATTCTTAAAAGTAATGTTCTTCAAAGCTCTATAATAAATGGAAAGTCTCATGAAACCATCAGTCTACTTAAAAACCAAAATAGGGGCATCCCATGATGAAGTTATTGGATGAATTAATCCTTTGTCAAGTAACTCTTGAAACTAATTCTTCAATTCAAGAAGTTCCATTATACAAAATGTATAATGGTGTTTTTTAATTAGCTTATAATTAGGAACTATGTCAATGGTAAATTCAACTTCTAGATAAAATATAACACCAACAAACTCATCTGGAAAAACTTCTAGGTATTCATTTACTACCTACACATCATTAATCTGAACAGTTACCTTGTTTTCAAGAACATGTGAATGATAAAATTCATTTCCATATTTTAATAATTTCTCATCTTCTTGATATATTTTCAATGGTATGGGTTGATTCTTGTATAAAAACTAAAAATATTTCTGAAAAAAACATCCTTAGATCTAAAATCATTCTCAGCATGGTAAATATAAATCCAATACATAGCTAGAATAAAATCAAACTCTAATAATGGGGGAACAATATGGTTTTCAAGTAATTTAATTCCATATAAAATTGCAGGATGATTCTTAAAATTTCTTTTTTCCTTCAATATTTCCCGTTGGTGTTTTGACCATAGGTTTTGTGGTAATTTCTTGAGGTTAAATTTCCAATTTTACTAAAATATATTCAGAAATAAAAGAATGTGTAGACCATGTATCCAACAAAAAATTACAAAAATATGAGTAAACAAAAAAACTACATGATAACACTATGTTGAATGGCCCGAAATCTATTGACGTAGTCACAAAGGATTTCATGACACCTTTCTACATATAATTTGGTTATTTTCCATCATTAATACCTTTCTTTGGGTAGGTATTTGTATAATTCCCCATCACACGACATTTATGATACTTTGTAGTTTTCTTATCAAGACAAAATCATAAGATCATTATAATTGAAATCTCGGGCCATATATCCAAACACACCACATCAAAAACACTTTTCAATTTTGTTACGAAATTCCCTAATGTACTTTTTACCAAAATTTTCACAAATTGAAAACTGTATTTCCTTACCAATTGATTTCTTTGATTAATTATTAAACATTTCATGACATTTAGATCATTTATTATGATTGTTCTAATTTTGAATTTTTACATTAGTAAAATCCATTTCTACCCTCTCAAAACATCATACATGTCTCTCATAAATTTTGAATTCATGAGTGGTCAATTCCCTTAGACATCTTGTCTTCAATCCTAAGTAAAAACAATTTATTTTATCAAGATCATAAATAATATTTGGTGCGTACCATGAATATTAAGTAAAGTTTCCTTTATACATGGCCACTGAATCATCCTCATTTTGTTTTATTTCCATGAATTTATTTTGTCATTTAATGTTGAACCGCCATAGGTAAATATTTTTCATGAAATATATTCTTAAATTCATCCCATTCCAGGGCATCAATTTCCTCAATATCCTTGATATTAATTAAAATTGACCACTACTAGTTGGATTCACATTAAAAATGATTAATAGAAAGACTAACCTTCTGATTTTCAAACACCCCGCGATGTCAAATATCATTTCAAGGGCTTTAATCCACCCTTTTGTGACCACTGGGTCTGAAGATCCACTAAAAAATGATGGTCTTTCCACATAAAAAGTTACACTATCACCATGTTACATTATGGTTTTTCTAGGTGTAATATTCCATGGATTACACCTCCATTTATATCTTATGTCAACTAAACTATTACTATCACAAATAGCTTGGTTCCAATTCCAACAATTCCATGTTGCAGATTTGGAAACATATCATCCTCTTGGTGCCTTCCTACTTCAACTTCCCTAATTCTTCTATGGAAAACCATTATGAATAGACATATATTATATGAATAAACTTGGTAATCATTATATACTATATCATTTCAACTTAACGACAAGTTTAAATTAATTTATATTTATTCTATTGACATCATACTAGACTCTAAAGTTTTATAAATCTTCTTATAATACCAACTAAAAGTTCCCTCGATTAAACATTACGTAATATAGAAAAATCATTAAGAATTCACATTTTTACATTCCTAATGATAATTTTTGTTTATAGTTTTATAAAATTAGGACATTTTTTATACATATAAACCGAAAATCATAAACAGTGTGTACTAATAAGATTTTATCCATTTCATCCATTTTACAAAAGTTTTTAATAAAACCTAATACCTTTTCATGAAAAACATCACAACATTTAGATTGAACTATTATTTTATATTACCCATCCTTAAAACCTATATAAAAACATTTTGAAACTTCATATGAAAAGAAAATTCTCCATATAGGATATGAATTAAAGGAAAAATTATTCTTATAAACATAAGAAATCATTTTCACAATGACATACTTCTCACTCATAGAGTATCATATACTTACCCTGTAAAAACATAGAAAACATAAATAAAATATTTAGGTAAGTTGTGGCATTACATAAATAATATTTTGAACCTCATTAAAACCATTTGATTTTTAACCCTCGCGATAACTTTACAACATAAACCACACAGCTACCATATGATATAACCATCATAGTTACACATGGAATAACCATTATGGAAACTTCAAACATAAACATACGAAATGAATTATATGGAGATATAGGTCCCATACTTCTTCATAAAAAATTCACAATATCCAAAAAAACAATCATAAAACATGAATGCATGCATCATTAAAAAATTCTTTATGAAATTTTTTAAAAAGATATATTAAATTGGATTTTA
The DNA here is from genome assembly GCA_963277665.1 of Viscum album. Lineage (NCBI taxonomy): Eukaryota > Viridiplantae > Streptophyta > Magnoliopsida > Santalales > Viscaceae > Viscum > Viscum album. Next base: position 1,126,281,194 of record OY728128.1, on the reverse strand, counting down.
AAAGGAAAATTGCTTACTTTGGGTTTGTCTTACATAAAACTTGTTTAATCCTCCCGAATAATGGTTTATAAAAAAGTATTAATATATTAAATAACTATACTCATATTTATAATACCTTATATTTTATTTTTATAACATATTTTCACCCATTTTTTATAATATTTTATTTAATGTGTTCTTTCAAGTTTGATTATTTTTGGGTTTCTGTGGTTGGTTTATTGTGGTTTTTCGTCTTGAATGAAAGCAACACAACAGAAGTGGAATGAAATTGTATTTATATTTTTCCATTATTTTGAATGATTCCATATAACATTTTTTGATATAATGATGATTAATTAGATAAAAATTTAATTAAAATGATTTAATTAAATTTGGTTGTTTTTACAACCATCATGAACTTATATAATTTTAATTATTATCATGTTTATATATTTGTTAAATAAAATTATATAACATATAATATGTATAATAAAATATTATTTAACCATAATAATAGTTTTCGGTCTAGCATTGGTGGTGGAAAAAGAAAATGAAAATATGATGTCCAAGAAGGTTGTAATCAACATGTCATAGATGATGATTTCATTTTATAGAATAAGAGGAGAATATGAGAGGTTTGATGAAGGATATTCCATTAAAAAATAAAATTATATTATATTTAAGATACTTTAGTTATCATATCTCTTTGGATAGGTTATTTGAGTAGAGTTTAATAAAATAAATTAAATGGTAAAGAAAATAAAATAAAATTAAAGATTGTTTTACTTCTTATATTCTTCTCTTTGAGAACCTCCTTTGAAAAATGTGATTTGGTATTTTCTTGATTACAAGGGAACTAGGACATTATTTTGAGGTTTTGGAAGCATATTGGGAAGAATTTGGACAAGCTTCAAGGATTTAGAGGTGTGATGAGAAGAGGTGATGAGGGGTGATATTTATAGTGGAGGAGAGGGGTTTTATTTGAATATTTTATTCATTAGTGTAATATTTTGTCTCAATACTATGAATAGTTTGAGAATTATCAATAAATATATTGAAATATTGAATTATTGTTCGATTTTTGGATTATATCTTCCAAACATAATCTATGAATCAGTAATTCATGTATTTGTTAAATATCATAAATTATCATATTTCACTTCCATAAAAAAATTATCTATTTTAGAAAAATTCCAAAAATTTCACCTATCTAATTTTCCAATGAGTATAATTAAATAAATATACTATATTTTTTTAAAATAATTTTATAAAGTTGATAAATTTAATTTTTATTTAAAATCATCATTTATTTGAAAAATACCAATTTTAAAATTATATCTTATTTAATGAAACATTGAAAATTTATATATGGTATCATAAAATTGTCGTATAATAATGATAGAAAAATAATAATTTATGAATACATTTTATGAAAATAAATTATATTTTTAATAATTATGTTAATTATAATATTGTATTTAAATATTTATAACTTACAATAATACCAACACTTAATTTATCATTCATAGAACATTTATCTAACTATACCAAGAAATAAATATATTATATTTGCATTCATAAGATATATAAATTTTTCTTATACTCTTCTAATAGAGCTTCTGATTCTATTAGTATATATTCTTTAATTTTGATAAATCAACTTATTTCATTATACATTTATAATGAATTTACCTATTTAATTCCATAATGAAAACAAATGACTTTTTAAGTACCTTGTTTTAAAAATAGTAATAACTAATTTATAAATAATATTTATAACACTTTTTTTGTTTAAATATATTTATTAATAAAAAATAAATAAGTACTCAATTTTCAATAAAGTCGTTTTACACTTTAAAAGTATGATTTCTCTTAATATTGTTTTCATCACATATTTCTTGTGGACATTATAATTAAATTATAATTTTTTTTGAATTTTATCTTAGAAAACTAATATCATTTTTGAAATAATCAGGTCAATATTATCTTAGGGGGAATATTGAGGTTTTTTCTAGGAAAATATATTTTTCATTGAATAATGAAAATACATGTTTTTATAAAACAATGTCATTTATTTTCATGTAAATGTCACAATGTTTTTTAATTTAATTATAATGTATTATAATTATAATTTAATTATAAATAAACTAATTAGTTACATATTAATCATCATTATAGTTTGTTTTGTCATAACATTTTTTTTGAATTTAAAACTACATTTTTCTAAAAATAGTTTCTTTGTGAACATTCTTTTTATAAAAATAACATTATTTAATAATTATTAACTAACAGTTTTATTTATATTTATATATTATATATTTAATACTATATTTTAAAATTATTTTTATAGATTTTACAATGAAAATAATTGATGTAAATTAGGTTTTATGCTTAAAATTTCATTTTTTTTAAAACAGAAGTTCATTGTGGTTTTTGTGCATAATAAAAATTAAATTCTTCCATATATTGAAATAGAATATGGTAAAATTGATTAAATATTTAGAATAATAATAATTAATATAATTTAATGGGGTTAATATAATTTTTCTCATAGTGAATAGTGAAGAATGAAATTTTTTGTTACTAGGTTTAAGGGTAAATGGGTTTACATAGGGTTAATCCTTGATATAAGGGTGGGATTTTCACTGAAACCTGAAAAATTATTATTTTTTAATATATTTAAGTATTATATTATCCTTAATTATAATAAATGGATATTTGGATCCACTGTCACATTAAATTAATATTAAATCACTAGAATCTCTTAAGAATTTAATTATGTGTCACTCCCCTCAAATATATAACTGAACCTCTTTTCCTTGCTTATTCATGCCATTTGACCTTTCTACCTTAAATAATACTTATTAAAAAGCCTTCTTATATTCCTTAATATCATCTTATATCTCATTTTATTCTCATAATACCTATCCTTCAAGGATTAAAGTTAATGCTAAATGATGTCTTTCAAAAAAGTGGTATAGATCTTAACCATGCTCTTTCAATTTTATTTCATATTGTACTTATTCTATATTTATTTTATCAATATAAACATATCCAAATATTATATTAAATATATTTAGATGTTATTATTATTATTTATCAAATATTTAAAACCTTTTATCAATTCAATGGGAGATAAAAGTATCTCTCGTTCGTATGTGTGGACAATCACTTTTACATAGTGATATGACTCATTATCCACCACCATCATTCAGGGATGGCTATTATGATATGTATATAATTTTTATAAATTATATTTATGTTATAATAATAATAATTTAAGTATGAGTTAAAATTTTTGTTGAGTGGCTCTTTTCCAATCACATTTTTATTTAGTTTTGATAATTACTTCAACCCATCAATATTTTTTTCTAATGAATTTGTTAACTGTTTCAAGTTTAATACATCAATGTATTAATTTTATATCTAATGAAATAGTGACATAATTCTTATGGTTTTTATTTTTTTGGGAATATATGTTTATTATCTTCATTTCATCAGTTTATGTCCAATTCCAATTCTCTTTTTTCGATGGTGAAAAAAATTCATCGAAGCTATTATAAGTTGTTCAATTGATATTGGAGTTTTTATCTTAAAGTAAATTTGTAACAATGATGACATCTAAAGATATAATAAAGAGATTAATAGTATCATTATACCATTATATATATAAGGATTATATCTATTCATCATTAGTTTATATGGAAGTTTGAAAATTAAGTGTTGATACTCTAAAAAATCACTGATGTTTCTGAAGTAGTTTTCAACTCTACAGTGAACATATTTGAAATCATATAGTATTTATTTTTCTGAAACATATATAGATGTCAAAATCACTCAGAACATGGGGATATGGAAATATATTAATTTTATCTTGATTTCAATAGTTTTCATAGAATTCTGAAAAATCGGTTTTGATAGTCAATAAATTCTCTGAAAAAACGGAATCTAGTTTTCCTGCTGTAGTTTTCCAGAATGTTCATTCTTCATTTTTTCAAAGATATAAAGAGTTTTTGAAATCATATTGATTATCTTCTTGAATCATTGGAATGATTTTTTTAATTTCTAAAAATATTTCTAGTGGGATTAGGGATGAATCTAATGATAAAGGGCTCAAATATTTTAGTTATGTATGATATTAATTTGTTTAAATTTTCTAAAAACACAATTCATACCATACATTGATAAATGTAACATAAGGAAAAATCCTACATTTATTTTAAACCATATGCTAAATGATCAGGATTTGTGTTTAATAAACCCTATGTTGACAGAAACCTATGAATAAAAAACCATACGTTTGTATGGAACCTTACATTTGGAAAACAAAAAAAAGTATGGTCAATGGAACCTACATAAGTATAAAACCTTACATTTGAGAAGATAATATATTGTTTGTCAAGCTTAATTCAATTATCAACCATATTGTTTCAACCCTACGTTTAGAGAATGGAGGCTACATTATTGAACCTTATGTTTGGTATTTTTTCATTATATTAAGGAACCCTACATTTAAATTTTCAACAATGTTATTTTAAATCTATGATATTTTATTCTATTTTTGAAATGGACTTCTTAATATTAAGGATCGTTATAAGTCTCTTTTATGGAAAATTAAAAGGCTCACATGGAATAGATTAAATAAATCCTATTTATAATGGGTGTTATGAATATCCTTCAATGATTTTATTTAAAAAATTCATGATTTATTATGTAGCTATTTTTCAAGAACAGTTTCAACTATATTTAAATCTGTTTGAATAGATTTTAATGGGAGTTTTAAATTTTTCAACCCAGCTATTATTATGGAGATATTATTGCATAATTTATTCAAATTATATAGAATGCATTTATTAGAGACTTATAATATATGAAAAAATAATTAATAGTGTTATGATATTCATGGGGATATTTATGAAGGCTATTAACTCTATTTATTTTGAGTATCCTTTGGAAGAGGAATGCTATTACAACTGATGGATATTTATTCTATAGATATATCTTTCTTTGGTAGGAAAATAAAATAATAAATAATGAAATGTGGAGATATGAATACATTGTTAAAATAAGGCACTGAAAAAATTCATACAAAATCTTGACACTTTTGAAGAGAGAAATACTTTTTTTTCATTTATATTCTCTCACATTGTAAAGATGAAGAAAGGCCTCATAAACATTTTCTAATATATTTGTTGTTTTTTAAGTAAGAATAATCATTCTCGACATCTATGAATATTTTTTTCAGCTGGTGTTCATTATTGAATATCATATACATCTATCTGTTGTTGTTGCAACTATGAAGTTCAATATGTACCATCAGCAAAACAATCTCATTTAATTAATTTGAGTATTGGATTCTCGGAGTCAGTTGGGGTGGAGTTTCAGCTTCTCATACAATTTTTTGGATATTTTGGTTCATTGTAAAATAACCAGAAGTCCCCTTAATATCCTTGTATGGTGTCCATTTCCTATACTCAGTTGTGGACAGTCTTATGATAAGAGGGCCTATTAGTGAAAATCTCTAATCATGTGGAGTAGAGCATTGATGGAGTTTAATAGGTGGTTTTTCTTCCCCTAACCACTATACATCCTTATTTTCTTTTCCATTATTTATTTCTATTTCTCTCTCTACATTGAGAGAGAAATAAATGATCACTTTATTTGAAGAGGGACATTTTTATATTGTTAATAATTTTAAAAGGACACAATTCACCCCATATTGTGTCTTCTTCATAGCCATCCCATCCTAATAATGTGTATCAAGGGTAGGGAACTATTGATTTATTCTGGATCTTATAAGACCGAGTTAAAGATTTAGATGAAGAAAATTCTCAATGTAAAAATTCAGAGAAGGTATGTCGATGATCCGTGTTCCTTATTCTAATGGTGCTAATTATGGATGATGGAATTTTCACATGACTGTCTATTTAAAGAATGTTTATTTTAATGTTTATATGAATATTTTCAAACCATATGAAATCCGTGGAGAACCAAAAAAGTGGGATGATGCTAAGGAAGATGAGTACGATATTAATTTAAAATCTATGAATGCAGTTATATATGGTCTTGTCCTTGATGAATTTAATCATTTTTCTAATTATTATACTACCTATGATATGTAACTGACTATTGAAGATGCATATGAAGGAACTGAAAATGTTAGACAACTAAGGTAAAATAATTCAAAACATAAAATTTTATACATTCGGGATGCAGGAATATGAGAGCATCACTCAGATTAATGGAAGATTAACAGAAGTTGTTAATGATGTTTCTGGCTTGGGAACTCCAATTTTAGAACTAGATCTGGCATTAAAGGTAGATATAGTTTTACCTTCTAATTTGAATATAATACCATATGCTATTTAAAAATCCACACTAATTAAATAATTAAAGATGAAATAATTGTTTTGATCCTTGATGATGTATGAAGTAGAGAAGCAAGAAGAAGCTTAAAATCATATTTCTATCAAAAACGAAACAACTATACTCAATGTTTCAATGGATGGATTTTCTGATTCTGTTTCTAGCCATTCAGATTCAAGTGAGGATCAACCAAATCATTCCAAAAACATTGGAAAACTATATAAAAGGGGAAAATAGAAATTGAAAATTAATGAAGAGAAGGAATTTAGATGTTACGAGTATAAAAAAATATCATTTAAGACCTGATTTTTCATTGCATAAATATCAAAGGAAATATAAATATAAATACAATCCAAACGGATAGAATTTCATGAAGTATTCTAGTAATGCATATGAATATTCCAACTATGAATCTACTATAATTTCATAAGATGAGAATGAAAATAAAAAGGTTAATCAATGCATTATGGCTCATGCTGATGAGGTAAAATCTTTTTACTCTGAAAGTTCTAATTCTAAATGATTTTCTTATGATGAATATAATAATATTTATTTTATTCTTCGTGATAAATTTTATTCTTTAAAGAAATAACATAAAAATCTTAAAAAATCTTATGATGTTATTTAAATTGATAATAAAATATTGTCAAAAGAGATTACTAACTTAAGTTCAAATACTTCCCAAATTTCTTATGGTCTGCAATAAACTAAAATTAATGAATTATTGGTCGAAGTTGTTAATTTAAATTATGATTCAACTATGCTTATTAAGGGAGATAATTATTTGAATCAAATTCTTGATAAAAATAAAATTCATTAAAGAAAACTCGGTATTGATAGTAATGGAGAAAATCCAAAATTATATTAAAATTATTTTGTTCCTAGTTCAAATAGAAAAATCATATCCACATATAAATGTTTTTATTGTGGTATTAATGGATATTATTCTAATGACTGTTATTTTAGAAAACCTCAATTTTTTGGTGTCAGGTATGTTCATTATTCAAAATCATTATCAGGATTTAATTGTAACATTATTGATCAAAATAATCCTATTTGGTTACCTAAATGATTATTTTTTGACACTACTAGACCCAAATGTATTTAGTTACTAAAAGGCACTTATATTTGATATATTACATGTATGTACCAATGAATTTCATCATTATATCATCATGTTGCTGCTAGAAATTATGAGAATTTATTATATTCTTATTTCATATTATATTAAATAAAAACTTCAATAGAGATAGAACGGTTAATCTAGGAAATATTTTATTTTTAATTTTAATATTCAATTTAAATGTAGTAACTATTTTATATAGGGGGAGAAAATTTTTTAATGTATTATCTCTTATTCCCCTAAATTTAATTATTATTATTGTTCTTAAATAATTAAATCATTTCATGCTATTATTTTATTAAATGAATTACTTTGTTAATTTATTTTATTAATTAATCCCCATCAAAATTTCGATTAAGATTTTATTTAAATGGTTATCTTGAATTTATGCATGAGTTTAATGTTTGACTATTTAAGTTAATTTTATGTGATAAATTAACCTCTTACTGTTTGTGATACATTATTCTATTATTAGTATAAATTTTTTTGGTCATTTGTAACATACGTAAAAAATTTAATTCATTGAAAATATATTAATTAAATTCCTTGAAAATCGGTTAATATTTTTATTATTTTATTTATGTACTGATTTAAAATATTTTAATAATGTTTATTGTAAATTAGATATTTAAATTCATTGAATATCATAAATATTTATTCTTGGTCATAGGGGGAGTTATTTTAAATATTTAGCATGTGTTTAAATGTTTCATTATTGTGGCATTAATTAAATGGTTTAATACATTCATTACAAACCTTTTTTATTAAATTAATAATGTTATATATGTTTTCGTGGATCCTAAATTGTCCATTTTTATCTTTTTTAAGGAAGTATGATTTTAGGGGGAGTTTATATTGATGTATGTATGTAGAACATATTTTTGAAATAATTAATATTTTTAATATATTAAAATAATCATTCAAATTTTAAATATTTTCAAATTTAAAAAAAAATTAAAAAATTCATATTTTTCAAATTTTATATAATTAAAAAAATTATATTTCAGATTTAAAATATTTTAAAAAAAATCAAATTTTATATATGTTAAAAAATTATTGGTATCACGTTTTGAATTTTTTAAAAGGGGGAATAAAATTTATTATTTTAAATTTAATTTAATTTAATTTATTTATTTATTTATTTATTTATACATAAATATTAAATTCCAATTCTTTATAAAAAATGGTATATATATTGTATTATTTAATTTACTCAAAGACCATATCTTTTTTATCCTTAAAAAAAGGGGTAGAAGAAGTTACTAGTGAGTTGGGGTGTTGTAATTATCTAAAAGGGGGATATTTTTTAGTCGCTTTTTTCCAATCTCATTTTGATTTATATTTGATAACTACTTCAACCCGTCAATATTAGTTTTCTTATAAATGTGTTAAGTGTTTTAGATTTAATATGTCAAAGTATTTATTTTATATATAATGACATATTGATTAGATTATTATGATTTGTTTTGGGTTTGTAATATATGAATATTATCTTCATTTCATCTGTTCATGTCAAAATCCAATTCAATTGTTTCTATGGTGAAAAAAAATCACTAAAGGTATTATAAGCTATTGAAGTGATATTGGAGTTTTAAACAACAATTCAATTCAAAATTATGTCAACCTTTCAACCTATATTGATTATATTTCAAGGAGTATTATACCATTGAATAGATAATAAGTTTTTCCAAACATCATTTGTTTATGTGGATATCTTAAAATGATGTTTTGATACTCTAAAAAATAACCGAAGTTTCTGAAAAAAATTGCAACACTATAGTGAAGAGATTTGAAGTCCTATAGTATTTATTTTTTTGAAACTTCTATAGATGTCAAGAAATCTAATAACATTGGGATATGGAAATAAAATAAGTCTATCTTGATTTTAATTGTTTTAATTGACGTCAGAAAAAGTGGTTGGGATGCTTAATAAATTCATAGAAAAATGGGAATGTAGTTTTCCAAATACTGTTTTCCAGAATGTTATTGCTTTAAAATTTCAATGATATTAGGAGATATTAAAATTATATTGATTTTATTTTTGAACCATTAAAAATATATTTAGATTTACTAAAAATAATTATTGTGTGACTAAGGCTGAATCTGATGATAAATAGCTTAAAAATTCAATGAAGTATGTTATTAATTTGTTTACATTTTTTTGGTAACTCTATTCACACCCTATATTGACAAACGTAACATTAGGAACAAACCCTACATTTGTATTAAACCTTATGTTGAATGATAAGAACGTATGGCTGATCAACCCTATGTTGATAGAAATCTATGGATAAGTAACCTTATTTTTGGATGAAACATTACATTTGACAATGCGAGAAAGTATGGTTAAAGAACCCTACGTAATTATAAAACCTTATGTTTGAGAAGAAAACGTATGGATCGTCAACCATAATTTTGTGATCAACCATACTATTTAAACCTTACACTGGAAGAATGAACACTACATAGTTGAACACTACATTTAGTGTTTGGTCGTTACATGAAACAACCCTACATTTATAGGATGTCTAAATCCTGAAATATTTTTTTCAATCTATGAAACCATAGGTTTAAAATATTTCATCCATGGTCATTATCTATTCAAGTCGATCATAATTTATCTTTATAAAATTTTAATTAACCTAAACATATCCCTCAAGAGTTTTAAAATAGTTGCGTAATAAGGGAAAATTCATCATGAACCATAATAATGGCCATGGTATTCATGAAAATTATTTTTGGGGTTATCAACCATATATGAATCATTTTCAAACCCAAATCCCATTGTATTATATTGAAAAGGATTAATTATCTTAGGGAAGTGACACTCCATTATTTACCATATCATAGGATGTTCTCCAATACCCAGGCTTATCTAAATGGTTCAAATTAATGTTTCCTCAACCCTGTTTCTAAAAGTTACTAAAAATTTCTGTTGTTACCAACTATATAATCCCATAATTTTTAAACATTTATACTACATAATTTTACATGAATTTTCAATACATTTGAAAATTATACAAGCTCAAGGACCATATTGGTTTAGTTTTTTTGGAATCTTGGTTTTGAAAACAACTAGAACATAAAAGATCTACAGCATTTATGATTAAGTTCTTCACATCTAGCACCCTTCTTATACATATCATACTTAAAACGTTCTTCATAACATTGGTAAGGGAAACAAAAGAAAGGGTGAGATCAGATGACCAATGAGGGTAAATATAACATATATCAATAAATTATCATAAGTGAGCATAATACAAGTTTAATGGTATGAGAACAATATCAAAACTTACAATAATTATAAACAATCAATCAAAAATCATTATCATGAAACATGGAGTATGTTTTCATTAAAAGAAGTCATAAGTAATAAGAGTGAGAAATAATCAATACATAATCATAGTCCATGAGAACATATCATAATCGAAAGGAATATATTTTTAAAATCCATATAATAATAAAAAATCATTTCCATAGTCAAATATCACTACCAAGTATATCAAAGTGGACTAGGTAACTCCCCATTCAATCATTTCTTTAGTCCAGGTTCACTCCCATGATTATCTTATTAAACAAAGTCCCTTACTAATTTGGACTCACTCCCCATCAAATTACTTATTATCTCATGAGGTATCCATATTTACCAAATTTATTGGAGGGGAGGTATATAATTCTATTCCTACAATTAACATAATGAAAAACAAATATACATGTTCCCTAAGATCATAAAACATTCAATATATCAAAAAATCATAAATTTTAGAAATTATATGGGTATTATAAAAATTTCATCATCATCATAATAAATAGTAAAGATAAATAACAAATATGGTAACACGGTATCATACCCCTACTAAATATCATGGCCATAATTATGGTTCATGATGAATTTTTCCATATTACGCAACTATTTTGAATCTCATGAGGGATATGGTTAGGTTAATTCAAATTTTTTTAAGAAAAATTATGATGGATTTGAATATATAATGGCCATGGATGAAATATTTTTTACCTAAGGATTCATAGATTGAAAAGAATAATTCTGGATTTAGACATCCTATAAATGATATTTGTGGTTATATGATTTCCAAAAATTATTATTGTAGCTCATACTATTTTTTTCATTTAATGGATGGAACTAGAAGTAACTAAGTCAACTCTAAATATGATGGAAAATTAAATTATTTTCTCCCTAAGTAAAAGAAATTTATATAGGCTGTAATGAAAAAAACAATTATACTTACGCAACATTCTCAAGCTATGAATCATGGTGAGATTAAAAATTAGAAAATAAAGGATTAATATAATATTTATTACTTCATGTGAAAAAATCCACCTTCTTTTATTGGGTTATACAAATCATTAAATTTTGAGAAATGGATAGTACCACTAAAAATATATTTTATGTTATCTAGTTCTCTGATCGTGAAAAGGTTATCATAGTTGTTTATAATTTTCAGGTGAAGGAAATATATGGTGGAATCTTACTAAGAATATGTGATTTTTTATGTGGGATGAGTTTAGGAGTTTATTTTTCAATAAAAACGCTCCTCTTATTTTTCATATGAATATGGAGAATTAATTCCTTCAGATTAAGAAGAAGGATGATGAATCAGTTGGTACATAAGAGAAAAATTTTCCAAGACATTTCAATTATGCTTCTATAATTATTAATGAATAAGAATTGTGATTTATTGATTCTTAATTGGATTAGAATAAACTCTCTGAAGGGTGTTTTCCACAAGAGTCATAAAAATCAATAAAAAATGATTCTATGTTCTATCATGGTAGAAATGGTGTCTTGATCTACCCATAAATCTCATTGTTTTTTTATAAAATGAGATATAATTAAAAGAAAATTCTAATGAAAACATCATATAAGAAAATGAGTTTTCATTTATTCCATATGTGTGACAAAAAGTATAGGGTAATTATCTTAAAGGGACTGGAAAATTTTTTTCCATGGAAACTAATGATATCAGGAAAATAAATGCAGGAGTAATTTGAGGAAGTTGGAAAATGATACGAACATATAGAAATCATCACAAAATAAACTACCTACACAATGGTGATATAATTTCTATGAATATGGAATATAGGGTAACAAGTGCTCAAAATATAGGGTTAATTATGATAATTGAATCCAATAACCTATTAATCATAGAGATAAAGAAAAATCCCATCCAATCACTATTATCGTTGTAGGGTGCATCAATGAAGTACTGACATATATAATTACCATATACTCTAGAAATCAAAACATCTTATTTTATTATGGTTCTACCCTATATATATATTTGAGGAATTTTCTAAGGGTGTCACATTATAACCTCAATGATTATATATTTAATTAGTATTAAAAAATGTTAATTGTGTGATGATTTCATCTCAAGTTTATGATTCTTCCATAATTAATTTTTGTGGGAATATGATTCTTTTAAATATTGTTATTTTTAATCTTGTTTGATTTGATGTGATTTTTTGCATATATTAGATTTCATTAAATAAATACTATATAAATTACCAAGGAAGGTAAGTGATATTTGATATTACAAACTAACCTATGGTTTTATTTCAGTTCAATGAAAAATGTGAACTTCTAATTGAAATTGCACCCATTACAAGGGTATTTATACTTATTAAAAGTGTGTATTTATCTTATATGGATGGGTATAAACTCAACATTTAAGATATACCTATTTTATGAGATTTTGTATTTCTTTCTATAATAGGTTCCTAGTATTCATCTAAATCATGAAGATGAGTTTTCAATAGAACTCATACCTGATTCTAAACTTAGTTAAAATGCTCCATATAAAATTGTAGGGATTGACTGGTAGGAATTAAAGAAATGACTCCATTATAATGTTGATATGTGATTCATCTAGCCAAGGGAATCACTATATGAAACACATGTACATTTTCTATGAATAAAAATGGATCAATCTGTCTCTGTGTTGGTTATAATAAATAAAAAAATACCATAATCATGAATAATTATCAACTCTACTATATTGTTGATTTGTATGTTCAATTATGAGGAGATAAATATTTTTCCAAGAATGGTCTTTAATATGGATACTATTATTTGAGGGTAAAAAGTGAATACAAAACTTAGTTAACTTTATTTTAGAGGTATGGACACTATAAATTTATAGTGTTTTCAATTGGTCTTACTATTTCCCCTATTATCTTCATGGATTCAATGAATATAGCCATTATATATTACCCTAATTTATTTATGGTAGTATTTATAAATGGTATTATTATATATTCCAAGATCAAGGAAGAGCATGAAGATCATAAGAGGATTGTACTTAAGGACATACTGAAGGAGTTTCTATATAAAAAATTTGACATGTGTGAATTTTTGCTATAAAAATATTCATTCTTGGGTGACCTAATCTCAAGAGGTTGTATGTTAGTGGTTCCATAAATGATAGAAGTTATTAAACATTATCTCAGACCGACCATTATCACTAAAATATATAGTTTTGTTATATTGTATGTATATTATTGGTTATTTGTGAATTATTTCTAATGGATATCTAATCTATTATCCATGTTAACTAAGAAGAGTCAAATTCCGTTGTACTAATGAGTGTGAAAAAAAATCAATGAACTAAAGAGAAGGTTGGTCAGTGAACCTGGGCTCACACTACCCTATAGTGGAGACTCGTTTGTGAATTATTGTGATGAATCAAATAAGTTTATTGGTTTTTCATTATACATAATTATATGGTGATAGCTTGTGTCTCATTCTAATTAATGATTCATGAGAAAAATTACCCAGCTCATGATTTTATGTCAATAAATATCATATTTTCATTAGATATCTAGAGGTGTAATCATTATGGAGAATCGTGTGAAATATATTACGATAAAAAAAATTCTAAATTATATATTCTCTAAGAAATAGTGGAATATGTTCCAAATAAGATGTTCAGAGTAGATTAAATAATATGGATTCTCAATACACTACCCCGCTGGGAAAGTGAAAAAGGTCCTAGATGGTTCCAGTCCAAAAGATGATGTTGTTTTATCTATTATTATAATCACAAAAATACAGTATTTTTGGATTTAGAAAAGGATTAAACTTTAATTATTAAAGAAACTGGATAAATATTATATTTCATAAATGATCTCTCAACCATATATCCTTGTTAAGATTACAGTGAATAAATGGGAGATATGTAGTTGAAAAAAATGTTGGTAAATGTTCCTAAGTTCAAACTTGATTGTGAATAAATTATATGGTTCCAAAATTGATAATTACTCCAATTAAAACTATAACTATAGAATGAATAATTGGATGAATATCATATCTAATTGTTCTTTATTCATCTTAGATGCATGATTATTTAAAAATACCTTATATATAATTTATATTGTGATAACATGAAGGGGATATTGTTGAGTATGCATCACAATGATTTGTTTGATAGAAAGTTGAGGCTAAGAGATATAAGTCTAAGGGTATGTTATATCTATTACCCATACTATAATGTGAATGAGAGAATATCACCATTTATTTCATGGTTGGACTTTACAAAACATCTAATATATATAATGAAATTTGGGTTGTGGTTAGCTACCTTATGAAGTCACTGCACTTCATTACTATCATATAAGATTTATATATTGATTATATTTCTAGGATATAAATTAGTTAAAAAATAATTATTCATGGGGTACCAAAATCTACTGTATTTGATAAATATCCATGGTTTACCTCATTGTTTGAGAGAATTATTCAGGAAGCTCTACATATTGAGTTTTATTTCAGTACGGCTTATCATCCTAAGAATGATGGATAGTATAAGTGGAATATTTAAATCCTAGAGGATATGTTTTCATCATGCTCTCTATATTTTAAAGGTGGTTGGGATAAAAACTATCCCCTAATAAAGATTTATTAAAATAATTAATTTCAATACATAGTTTAGATGGTCCTTATTAATCCCGTTATATAAATAAGTGTAGTTAATCTAAAATATTTGGATAATGTAGGATAAAAAATTATTTTAAGAGTTGATCTACCAGGGAAAATTTTAAATAATGTTAGATCCATTAATTATCATATCAAGGATGTTTCGAGTCACAGAGGATTCATAAAAAATTATTAGAGAGATTAGGAATTTGATATAGTGAGAAGGTTTACGATGAATTGGTCCATGGAAAAAGGTTCTATGATTTTCAATGAATTGAAATTATATCCATATATGTATTATTCTCTTAGAGAATCTTGATCATGTATGGATTGTATATTATCGCTTGTCACTCCCAGAAAACCACACTAAAGATCACTATATTTTCCATATATCTATTGTGATAAAGTAAAGACCTAGACCTTATCATGTGATGAACTTAGAAGTTTTAACATTGGATCATGATTTTTATTAATAATTAAAAATGATGGAAATATTAGATCATAGATATAAATTTATACAAAATAGGACTAATAACATAATCAATGTTCTTTGAAGGAATCATTAATTTGAGGAAGCTACATGGGATCTTCAGGATGTGATAAAGAACATATAAACTCATTTTTTTTGTATAAATGTGATGAAATTTTGAAGGAGAAAATCATTTTAAGGGGGTAAAATATAAAATCTGAAAATTTTATATGTATTTTGTTTGAAATAGAACATTACGTACTTAATAGCATTCCTTACTCATAACCCCAACTCTATATGAGCCGAAATATAGTAAAATTTTATAACATAGATGTTAAATTGATATTTATGAATATTAATAACCAATTTACGACATATATGTATAAAATATTTTATTAATTCAGATTTATTTATTAATTCATGATAGAAAAGAACATAATTTTCAATAAAGTCATTTTACCCTTAAAATTATTTTTTCTTCAAAAATGGTTTCTAATAAATTATTTCTAATGAAGATTATAATAAATGTAATCCATTTTTATAAATTTTTCTATTTAATTAATATAATATTTTTGTCAAAATTTTATTATTATCTTTGGTAAATTTTTATGTTTTTTCTAAAAATATCATAGCATATAGTGAAAAATATTGATTTTTCTAAAAAAATCCTTTATTTTAAAGTAAATTTCCTATTGTGTTTTAAATGATAAATTAAATTAACCTAAGGCTCATTTAATTATAACTAATATAATTAATTACATATTAATCATCATTATACATGATATTGTTATAAGTTGATTTTTGGTCATAGAAAATTATTTCTCCAAAAAATCCATTTTGTGCATAATCTGTTTTTATAATAAAAAATATATTTATTCCCTTCTGATAAATTTTTTAATTAGATTTATATTATATATACTTAATATGATATTTTAACATTATATTTATGTTTTGTTCAATGAAATTAATGGAGATAAATTATATTTTACGTTTGAAAATTCATTTTTTAAATAGTTTTTCATTTTTGTTTACATGGTTAATTAATATTAAATTATTCAACTTATAGAAATTAAATATATAAAATTGGATCACATATTTGGAATAATCATAATTAATATAACTTAATAGTATAAAATTAATTTTTATCCATATTTAATAATAAAAAATAGCATCATTTCCATACCATGATTAAGGTTAAAACGGGTTTACTAGGGGTGAAACCATTATATAAGTGTAGTATTTCCACCCACCCATATCAAATTATTGTTTTTTGGGATAATTAAACATTATATTTTATTACCTTATAATAACATTATATTTTGAGCCACATTTCCCAAACAATGACCTTAAATCATTGAAATATTTTAACAAAATTAATGTGTCTCCCTCGCCTCATCTATAAAAGGGAACCTCTTCTCATAACTTATTCACACCATTTGATCCTTCTATTTTAAAAAATAACTTATCCAAAAACATTCTACATTACTTAAATTAATCATATAGATTATTTACTTCTCCTAAGACCAATCCTTCAAGGCATAAGGAGTAAAGCAAACGAGGTCTCTCAAAGAATAGGTGTAAAGACCCGAAAATTCCATTTAATTTTACTTAATTATATGGGATTTTTTTTGAGTCTGTGAAAATTGACAATGCGTGATTTTGAGGCCTGTCGTGCCCCGAATGAATTTTTGAACTTTTCTTTGGGTATGTTTATTAATCTTGGGAGCGGGTCTTTATAACATCTGAACCGGTGCTCAGAATTGATGTTTGAGGACACCGCTGAACACAGAGTATCGGTATTCACATAAAGAGACCTTCACCTAGATCGCATTAGGTTGAGGGTGAAAGATAGATTTTTTTGTGGAAATTAAAAATAAAATAAAATAAACTTTTATTTCATTTATATTAATAAAAAACATCCCACATGAATGTTAAAGAGGTTCGGACCACCTGAATTAAAACACCCATATTGAATTCCTAATGGTGAGGACCACCTGAACCCTCTTAATGGGAGAAACCCCTTAAAATCCCTCATTATGAAGAGTTAACCCATGGACATCCTACAATTTTATTATGCCAACCTCATAATTTTTAATGATGCCCATTAATTGTGCCAACATAATTTAATTTTTTAAACTTAAATTAAGAAGTTGGGTATATTTTCATTTTGGTGGAATTGGGGAAAATGGTGGAAAAGGGGAGAACTTTTGGAGGATTATTATTTCGAACAAAGTACACCTTCCAATGAAGATCATTCTCCAACAAAGAACTTCCCCTCCAGAATTGTAAACAGAGGACGATGCACGAGCCCAACTTCGGAAGCGTGTTGCGGAGGCGATGATCATTGGAACCCCCTTTGGCTTCACCATTCATCATCGTGAAACACATCAATGAACCTTTAATGTAGGTTTTGATGTTTAAAATAACTCCCTTACCCGTTCTTTATGTTTTTTGTGATTCAAAAGATGTGAACCGCTTGCTACCTCTCTAACGTGAATGGTGCTGGCCAAATGAACATGGCTCGATCTCTCTACAATCCCTTATGGGTTTTGATGAATTATTTGCGATGGAGGAAGATGAAAACTAGAGGTTGGAAACATGATTGGATGGCATCACATGTCCACGCCACCCAATGAGCAAGGGCTATGGCTTGTGTTGCGGTGACGATGGGGAAGGCAGCCGGCATTCGGCCGGCTGTAGATAGGCGGCGCACAATGCGCCACCGTCGGAGCAAGGGGTCGTGGTGCCCTGTCGTAGTATGGACACCCGCCGTACCGCAGTGCCCCATTGCTCTGTGGCCCCCCACCACACTGCGAATCCCCGCCGCACCGCGAAGAGGTTCAGGCTGGGTCGGTTCGGGTCGGGTCGGCCAAGGATGGCTCGGGTCGGGTCGGACAGGACCCAGACCTGGTTCGACCCTATACGTTCTTTCGGTCAATACTTTGGCATTGGGAGTCATTTTGATGAACCATATATGGGACCAGAAACCTTTTAGATGGACGGTACTTTTAGTATACCCTACATGAGATTGGGATAAAGTTGGGGTACGGTCGGGTTGTATCGAGCACGAATCCAACCAGGTCCTCGGAACTAAAAGGCTAATAACTTACAGACCGGGCGCCTGATTGACACACCGTCTATTGCGTTGAGACCCCTTTTACATGGTTGTTGATTATGATACTTCTTCGTGTAAATTTTTCGCATTTTGAGTATCAACAAGTATCTTTAGGATCAGACTGCCCTAGCTATGAGAATGCATAGTGCGTGTACCCTGTAGCTGGATATAACATGAGAAGGGATCCTTCGTGGGTCTGTGCTTGAAGATCCTAGATGGATCTGCTCTAGGAATCCATGTGGGCCTACTCAAGGATACTGTGTAAATTTGTTGTACTAGGATCTTGTGTGGGTCTGACGATGTACTAGGATCCTGTGTGGGTTTGAGGATGTACAAAAGATGTACTAGGATCATGTGTCGGGCTAATGATGTACTAACGATGAACTAGGATCATGTGTGGGTCTGATGATGTACTGAAAATGTACTAGGATATTCTGTGGGTCTGAAGATGTACTGACGATGTAATAGGATCATGTGTGGGTCTGACGATGTATTGACGATGTACTAGGATCTTGTGCGGGTCTAATGATGTACTAACGATGTAATAGGATATTGTGTGGGTCTGATGATGTACTATGATCCTATGTGGGTCTTTAATTTGGGATCTTTTTTGGGTCAACCTCTTAACAGAGTAAGATGATTCAGTAGTTACATCTAATCATCTCTACTACTGTAACTAAGATATACCTGGTGTTAGGTGAGTCTGTACATGTGTGGTACTTTCCTTCGTGGTAATTCCATGGCAGTATTATTCTGTGTTTCATACCATTGTTGTACTTAAATTCATGGCATTCCTTAGTTTTTGTAACAGTTGACCTTTAGGCTTTTGGGTTAGACCCTATGTTTCTTCATGATTGAGATGGGTATAGTTGATAACTTATGTATATGTATGAGCATATATCTAAGTAGGGTATTGAGTTGTTTCCGTGCTTTGTGGTTTACTCTTTGTGGATCTTGTGATACCTCGGGGGTCTCAGGGTCCCTACTGAGTATCTTTATACTCACCCCTACACGAGCTATGCCCACACCCTATTTTATTTGGTGAAGACGACGGACAACGCTGATAGAGGACAAGGTTACCAGGACTGAAGGTATCTCAGAGGTGGACTTTAGACTAGGCGTACAATAGAGAAAATCGTTTGAGTGTTGTAACTACCCTTTAGATAGGATCCTCGGCGGGTGTTCACAAGAGCTATTTTAGTTTACTTGTACCTTTTATTTTTCTTGTACTTTCCCGTTGGGCTTGTATTCTGGCCCCTTTTTACATATTGTACTCCCTATTTACTATGTAGATTTACTTGGGTTCGTATCTTGTTGTGTGCTTGGATGCATGTGTTTACAGGATATAAAGGCAATGCCTTCCTGGTTTTAGGGGATACGCCTTTCAGTGATAGTCGTCAGCCCCTGGACTATGGAAGGTGGGCTTGGGATAGTCACGACACGTGCCCCTGGGGACGGGTCGTGACAAATCGGTATCAGAGGATTCAGTTCTACCGTAAAACATAGGACTCTGATCTTTTTAATGGAAACAGTTTTAAGTGTTTTGAGTGTGGTTATCAGTTTAGGGAATCCATTGTTGGTGTTACGGCTGCCATATATATACACCGGGACCCTGACATCTGATTTCTAACCCATTACATGAAAACACTGATTGTTTGTGTATGTTTTCAAGAGTTTCTTTGTGATCTCTTTGATTCAGCTCACTGGGTATAACTTATTGATCATGGCGCACCTATTTCTTTTTAGGATGCCTCCATGCAGACATCTATCTAGGGTTCCGAGTATAGTACACATTGATATCCCACCGCGCGAAGATGCCTTGGTGCATGGACCTCTTCCAATAGAGGCACCAGCGGAGGCACCATCGGTACGAATACCCATTGGACCACTAATGCCACCGGCCCTAGCAGCAGAGTGTGCACGCCGCTTGAGCGCATTTCATGAGTTCTAGCACTAGAGGCCACCTAGGTTCTGGGGAGAAATGGGCCCACAAGCTACTAAAGATTAGCAGGAGGTCGTGGTAAGAGTCTTCCAAATGGTAGGGACACCATCTGATCTCATGGTGATCCTTGCCACTTGTCATCTACAAGAAGCAACAGGAATATGGTGGAGTTTGATGCTCCCGGTTCACGATGAGGTGATGCTTCTCTGGTCAGACTCCGAGAGCCTATTTTGGGTAGGGTTTTTTCCAGTGACCCTTTTCATAGTGTGCATTCAAGAACTTCTTCATCTACAGCAGGGCAGCATGACCGTGGCTTAGTACCCATCGGCGTTTACTGACCTCTCACGCTACTCCACTGATACGGTTCGGGACCCATTCTTCTGGGCCTAGACCTTTGAACAGGGACTCAGGTAGAAGATCAGGGCTATGATGATCTCAATCAGCATCTCGATGTAGGCGGAGGTGTTAGATAGATCTCTCTTAGTGGAGAGTTTTTTTACTGAGCAGTCACCAGCAGCGAGACCCACCACAAGTCATCACGTAGAGGAGCCTTCTATAACTGGTAGCTAATAGATGTAATCGAGATCCAAGATGACAAGACCTATAAGAGTAAAACTGCAGGATTTAGGTTTGGTTGTGTGGGGTACCGCAGATAGTTCAAGTCAAGTGAGGAACAGGCAGTGTTTCACATGCGGTAGGCAGGGTCACATGGCTCGAGACTGCCCAACCCGCCATACGGATGATTAGAAGATGGTCAAAGGACCACCCAGGAAAAGATAGTGGCTCGACCAAGGAGGTATATAGGGAGCAGGCGGATGTGGCAGAGGCGCAGGTCATGCAGGTGGAGGTGGGCGTCGATTCAATATGTTACTGCCACCACCACCATGAGGTCCACCCTGACCGCAGGGAGCAGGTGGACAAGGGAGAGCTCACCTTCAGGCAGCTGAGGCCTATGATCACGGTGCTCCGGAGATGAAAAGTGGTACGATCTTTGTCTACTCCACCTTAGCTTCTGAACTCATAGACACAGGTTCCAATCATTCTTTTATTACCACTGCACTCAATTAGAGCTTGGAGATTCTGATGGATCCTTTGGCTTGATCTTTACAGCTAGAGATTCCTACAGCAGCGGATTCGACGATTACGCATTGGTGCCGATAGTTTGAGCTTACTATTGGAGGCGAGAGATTTGGCTAGGATCTCCTAGTAGTGTCATCATCACCTTATGATGTCATCTTGGGTATGGACTGGTTATCTATAGTCCATGCTCAGATTGACTGTATTAGGAAAAAAGTGTGATATTTCTGCACATATGGGACTAGGATTACCTTCACCGATGAGAATGGAGACTTTGCAGCACTGAAGGTACTTACCCATAATAGTGTTCAACTAATCACTCATATGTTGGCTAGCCTTACCCTTGGAGCAGTTGATGTGGAGAGTCTGAGTTATCCTATAGTGGTGGAATAATACATGGATGTCTTCCCTGATGATGTTTCCGGTATAACTCCTCACATAGAGGTAAACTTTTACATTGACTTATACCCCGGGATGGCACTGATATCTAAACCAGCATATCGGATGGCTCCTGCAGAGCTTCGTGTGTTGCAGGTACGGGTGGAGGACTTATAAGAGAATGGGTCCATCCGACCCAGTGTTTCTGGTAGGGAATTCTTGATTTTGTTCACCAAGAAGGCGGATGGGAGCTTAAGACTTTGTGTTGACTATCGGCACCAGAACTAGGTGATCATGAAGAACAAGTACCCACATCCGAGTATTTACGGCCTCTTTGATTAGCTGATGGGAGCACAGTAGTTCTCGAAGATAGAACATAGATCATCCTCTCACCAGCTCAGAGTACGAGATGAGGATGTGTAGAACACGAATTTCAGATGTCAGAATTGCCACTATGTGTTCTTGGTTATGACATTCTATGTGACCAATGCTCCATCAGTGTTCATGGGACTCATAAACATGATCTTTCATCCATACCATGATCACTTTGTATAGTCTTCATCGATGACATTTTGATCTACTCGGCTACTGAAGAGGAGCATACCTATCACTTGCAAGTTGTTCTGGACACACACTGAGAGCACCAACATTATGGTAAGCTCTCGAAGTGCCAGTTTTGGATCCTAGAGGTTCATTTTCTCATCCATGTCATATCATAGGCAATAGTTTCAGTAGATCTAGAGAAGATTGTGGAAGTACTTTCCTAGGATCCACGCAGGAGTGTGACGGAGGTACGGAGTTTCCTGGGTTTGGCTGGATACTATTGGAGGTTTTTGATAGATTTCTCTAGAGTTGCAGCACCTTTATCAACATTGATGAAGAAGGGGAAACTCATCGTTTGGTCGGAGAGATGCCAGCGACGTTTTCAGGAGCTGAGGTAGAGTCTGACTAGTGCCCCCATCTTGAGGCTACCTGAGAAGGGAATAGGGTGTGTAGTCTACTACATTGCATCAGGGACCGGCTCGGATGTGTCCTAATGCAGGAGTGAGTAGTGATCGCATATGGTTCTCAACATCTGAGACAACATTAGAAGAACTATGCTACCCAGGACCTGGATTTAGCAGTAGTGTTCTTTGCCTTGATGATGTGGCAACATTACTTGATGGGAGAGCATTTTATAGTCTACTCAGATCAGAAGAGTCTTAGGTATTTCTACTCACGGAAGGATCTAATCCAAAGACAGCGACGTTGGCTCGAGTTTTTCTAAGACTATGACTTCGAGATAGTTTACACTCCAAGAAAGGTGAACTTTGTAGCAGATGCACTCATCCGGAGATCTGGTATACAGCTGCTAGGTGAGGAGATGGGGAAGCTGGCTACTTTTGCAGATATCCTTTGTGGATCAATATGGAGAAACATTTTTCTTCAGTCTATTACAGTCACTCTCCCACTTATTCAGCGAGTCAGGGAGGAAATGCATGGGGACGCTGACTGCGAGACACGACATGCTCAAGTATCCATTGGACAGGCACCTGGTGGATTTTTTTGAAGGTGGGGACCACATCATCCTTTTCAGAGGATGTACCATGGTTCAGGTGTCACTTCAGGAGGAAGTGTTGAGAGAGTTCCACACATCCCCTCTATCAATAAATCTTGGAGTAGTGAATATGTACCAAGATCTCCGATGACAAAACTGGGGGCTAGGAATGATGAAAACAGTAGCATATTTTTTCTCTCGGTGCCTCACTTGTTAGCAAGTGAAGGCAGAGCATCAGGTACCAGCAGTATTAGTTCAAACTTTAGAGGACCTAGAGTGGAAGTGAGATGAGATATCCATGGAATTCATGACTGTACATCCACGTACAACCAGAGGTTATGATTCTATCTGGGTGATCGTCGACCGACTCACCAACTCAGCCCACTTCCAACCAATCAGAGAGCAGGGTTCAGAAGAGATCTTAGGACGCCTCTATGTGCAGGATATTGTGCAGCTACATGGAGTACCCTCCACGAATTTCTTCAATAATGATGCATGTTTCACTTCCTAGTAATGGAAGGGGTTGCAGGAGGCTTTCGAGACATAGCTTCATTTGAGCACCATCATACAACCTCGTACGGATATCCAGACTGAGTGGACTATTCAAACCCTCAAGGACATGATACGTGCTTGCGTCCTCGACTTCAGTCGTAGCTGGGAGGATAACTTTCCTTTTGTGGAGTTTTCATACAACAAAATATATGACTCAACCATTAGGATGGATCCTTTTGAGGTGTTGTACAGGTGACCATACAGTTTAACATTATGCTAGACTGACCCAGGGGAGACAAAAGTCATGGGACTAGAGATGGTATGGGAAACCACATAGAAAGTGAATATTATCTAGGGGCGGATGAAGACTATACAGAGCATGCAGAAGTCTTATGAAAACAAGAGATAGATACTTCTACAGTTCAAGGATGGCGACCACGTCTTCCTATGGGTCTCACCCGGATGAGGATTGCAGAGATTTTTCCAGGGTGACAAGTTATCTTTGAGGTTCATTGGACCTTTTCAGTTCCTCAGTAGAGTTGTCATGGTGTCTTACAACATAGGACTTCCACCTCAGTTGCACTGGGTGCACGACGTCTTAAACGTATCCTTGCTGAGGAGATACGTGCATTATCTTACCCACCTCATTTACCATGGGGACCAGGACATCGACAATGGAATGAAATTTACAGAGGTTCTAGTGGAGAATGAGGATTGGTAGGAGCGAGTCGTTCGTGGGCAGTCGATACCTTTGGTGCGAGTACGTTGACAGCACGGGAACCCCAAGAGAGCAAAGGGAGTGGGAGGCTCAGATTCTTGCACAGTACCCCAACATTTTTTCCTATTTTTTAGGATATGGATTCTGGTGATACAAATCCTTTAGGTTTGGATAATGTTAAGACCCTTAAATTACATGTAATTTTTTTAATTATATGTGAATTTTATGAGTCCGCGAAAATTGATGGCACGTGATTCCTAGGACCGATGTGCTCGGAATGATTTTTTAAACATTTCTTCTGGTACGTTCAGTAAACGTGTGAGCAGGTTTTTGTAACTTTTGAACTGGTGCGTGGAATTGAAATCTGAGGGCACCTTTGAACTCACATCACCGGTATTCGCTTAAGAAGACCTTCCCCTCAACCATAGTAGGTTGATGATGAAAGATATATTTTGTGTTTTTCGTGGAAATGAAAAATAAAATAAAATAAACTTTTATTTTATTTATATTAATAAAAAACCTCCCACATGAATGGTAAAGAGGTGGGGACCACCCGAATTAAAACCCCCATTTTGAATTCCTAAAGGAGGGGACCACTCGAACCCTCCTAATGGGAGAAACACCTTGAAATCCCTCAGTATGAAGAGTTAACCCATGGAAATGCTCCAATTTTATTATGCCAACCTCATCATTTTTAATGATGACAAATAATTGTGACAACATAATTTAATTTGATAAACATAAATTAAGAAGCTGCCTATATTTTCATTTTGGTGGAATTGGGGAAATGGGTTCGCAAAGGGTAGTGCTTTTGGAGGATTATTCTCTCCAACGAAGAACACCTTCCAACAAAGATAATTCTTCAATGAAGAATGCCCCCACTAGAATCGGAGAAAGAGGACGACGCACTGGCCTGACTTTGGAAGCGTGTTGCGGAGGTGATGATCATTGGAACCTCTTCACCTTCATCTTTCTTCACCATGTGATACATCAACAAACCTTTGAGGTAGGGTTTGATGTTTTAAATACCTCCATTACCCATTCTTTATGTTCTTAATGATTCAAATGTTGTGAACCACTTGCTACCACTCTAACGCGGAGGCTGTGGGCCAAATGAACATGGCCCGACCTCTCCACAATCCCTTGTGGTTTTTGATGAATTCTATGTAACTAAGGAAGATGGAAACTGGAGGCTGGATACACGATGGGATGGCAACCCACGTCCGTGCCGCCCAACGAGCAAGGTTCGCGGCTTGTTCCGCAGCGATGAAGGGGAAGGTGGTGCCCGACACGCCTACATTGGTGCAAGAGTCCATGGTGTCCCACCGCATCGCGGTCGCCCCACCACCCGCGAATACCCCGCCTCTCCGAAGTTCCCCGCCGCACCGCGGCCGCCCCGCCGCCCCGCTTCTCTATGGCACCCCTCCACACCGTGGATGCCCCGCTGCACCGTGGCACCCAGCCGCACCGTGGCACCCAGCCGCACTGCGGGCCGACCACCACGGGCCACCAACTATGGGCTGGTCCTCCCAGTGCAGGCCGAGTCGACCCGAACCAGTATGACCCTGGCCGGGCTGGCCCAAACCCGGCCCAGTTTTGACCCTATATATTCTTTCGGCCATTACTTTTGAACCAGGAATCAGTTTGAAGAACCGTCTACAGCACCAGAAACCATTGAGCGAGAAGGTCCTTTTGTTATACCCCACTCGATATTTGGATAAATATGAGGTACGGTTGGGTTGGTTCGAGCATGAATTAAACCAGGCCCTAGGGACTAAAATGATACTAACTTACAGACCTGGCATCTGATTGACACATTTTCTATTGCGTTGAGACACCTTTTACAAGGCAGATCATTGGGATACTTCTTCATGTGACTTCATCAAAGATGGGGTGTCGACCAATAGCTTGAGGTTCGGACTCTCCTGTAGATGAGCAAGCCTAAAACGGGTACCCTGTAGATGGCTGTAACATGAGAAAGGGATCCTTCGTGCGTCTATGCTCAAGGATCCCACATGGATCCGCTCTACGAATCCTTTTGGGACTACTCAAGTATCCTATGTGGGTCTACTATACTAGGATCCTGTGTGGGTCTGATGATGCACTGATGATGTACTGGGATCATGTGTGGGTTTGATGGTGTTCTGACGATGTACTAGGATCTTGTGTGGGTATGAAAATGTACTTATGATATACTAAGATCATGTGTGGGTTTGATGATGTGCTGACAATGTACTAGGATTTTGTGTGGGTCTGATGATGTACTGAGGATTTACTAGGGGATCTAGTGTGGGTCCGATGATGTATTAGGATCTTATGTGGGTCTATAATTTTTGATCCTCCATGGTTCTTCCTCCTAATAGAGTAAGATGATTCAATAGTTACATCTAATCATCTCTACTACTATAACTAAGATATACCTGGTGGGAGATGAGTTCGTACCTGTGTGGTACTTTACTTCGTGGTAATACCTTGGCGGTATTCTTCTATATGGTGTACATGTGTGGTACTTACTTTTGTGTTATTAATTTCTTTGTGTAATAGTTGAGCTTTTGGATTTTGGGTTGGACCCTATGTTTCCTCATGATTGGGATGGGTATACAAGATAACATAGGTATATGTATGGGCATATACAAAGTAGGGTTTTCAGTTGTTTCGATGATTTGTGTTTTATCATTTGTGAATTTTTTGAGACCTTGAGGGTCTCAGAGTCCCTAACGAGTATCTTTATACTCAACCCTGTAGGGAATATTACTTTACCCTATTGTGTTTGGTGCAGACAAAGGACAACGCTGATAGAGGACGATGGTACCAGGACTGAAGGTTTCTCGGAGGTGGATCTTAGACGAGGTGTACCACAGAGATGACCATTTGAGATCTGTACCTGGTACGATCCTTATCGGGTGTTCATAGGATCTATTTCAGTTTACTTTTACCTTTCATTTTTCTTGTACTTTCCAGTTGGGCTTTTATTCTGGCCCCTTTTACTTACTATTCACCATGTTTACTATATAGTTTTACTTGTGTTTGTATCTTGCTATGTGCTTGGTTGCGTGTGTTTATATGATATAAAGGCCACCCCTTCCGAGAATAAGAGAATACTCTTTTCAGTTCTAGTTGCCAACCCCTGGAATATGGAAGGTGGGCTTGGGGTTGTCACGGCATGGGCCCCGTGGGATGGGTCGTGACAATAGGTATAGATATTAATCGAGCTCTTTGAATTTTATTTCTACATATACATCATATAAACTATTTTTATACATAAAAAATGATTAATAAATTATCATAAATATATTTATATGTTATTATATTGGTGTAATATCCATTCGCCACCTCTTCTAATTCTAATAGGAGACGAATGTATTGCTCCTGCGTACATGTGGGCTACTGCCTCCATGTAGTTATATGGCCCTTTTTACATGAGCATCAGTAATGGTTGGTTATTATGATGGATTGAATGTTTATATATTCTAATTTTATTATAGTAATAATTTTGTAAATATGAATTAATATTTACCTTTCTTTCATTATATCCATTGAAAAATGGAAACGCCACTTCTGTGTACGTACAGACTATCGCCTCCATGTAGTGATGTAATTCAGTTTTCACAAACACATTATATTAATATTTATAAATATTTAAATATTTAAATAATGAATATATTATATATTTATATCATTTTTAATATTATTTATATGAATTAACGATTATCAATGTGTAATAATCATAACCTCTCAACTAAAAAATACACAAAAATGAAGCAGTTCACACCTGAAATACGGATAATAATGAAAGATTGTTATTAAATGGGTGATAATATGTTATAAGTAAACCATTTATGTTATTATAAGTATTATTATTATTTTTAATATAGCTATAATAAATTTAAATTTATTACATAGTAGGTTAGAACGCTTATGAAGCAATATAGACTTAATGATTGGGTTTTTCGTCTCAATTTCACTTCCTTGAGACATGTTTTAATATTATGCACCAATTTATTATCTATATGATATATATAATATCCAATAATTTATTTGGATTAATACATGATTCAATTTAAGGGATTTTTAGATCTAAATTATTTTCAATCATCTAACAAGTTTTGATTCAAAGATTACTAATTTTGTAAGGGTTTCATGTTACAATCTCATTTTTATCGGGATTGTTTATTATAAAATTTTTCAGGGATGAATTTTTATAATCCATGTATCCCAAATATTATTTATTTTATTCCTATATATTTTTTATTGAGTTTTTTTCCTTTAATAATTCTCTCTCTAAGTACTCAAGAGACCAAAAAAATGATAACCGACCATATTTATCATTTCTATCAGGGATATTTTCTTCCATGTATATATTTTTATTCAAAAAAATTCAAGAATTTTTCTACTATTATAAAAATATTATTTAATTTCATTTTATGACTATATTTTACATTACTCACCAATTTAAAATAGAAACTTCCATATCATGTTCCAATTATGTTTCTTTTGACTTTTTACCTAGAATGTAAAAGAAATTTATGTTTTAACAAACACTACATGAAATGATTTCTTCACCATTATGAATATACATTTCTTCTAATATTAGATTATAGTTTTACTTGTTTAATTTTTTTTATCTATTTAATGAGTTAAATATTTTTATGCTATAAATATGTTATTTCAAATATAATAAATTATTTTCCTAAATAAATTTTTTAGTGTCTTTTTAATTTTATTTTTATCAATAACGTTAAACATTGATGTTTATTATGATATATAGTGGATATAAAATAATTTTAAAATGTTTAATATATCTCTAAATGGTTTATTTTTTTTATAGTGAAATTTTTATGAAACTGGTATCCTTTCCACATGTTATGACTTTATGATATGATGAAGATTTTGGGTTCCTATAGCATACATATTATGATTTTAATTATGGGATGTGTGTCCATAGAAATATATATATCTCAAATGAATTGGGTAAATAGGGATATCTCATGAGATAATAAATATTAGATTGGGGAGTGAACCCAAATAAGTAAGTGATCTTGAAAATTAATATATTCATAGGAGTGGACCTTGAATAAGATAATGATGGAATGGGAAGTGAACCCATTCCACTATGATAGTACTGGAAGTGATCCATGACTAAATAAATGATTTTTTATCCTTATTTTCAAGCCAAAAAAATATTTATTATTCCAATGATATGTTTTCATGACTCATAATTGATTACTGATGGTTCAAAACATGTATTTCTTATTCCATTTTTTTAAAAACCCTTATTCCTTATTTCATGATTAAATATTGTTGACTGAGTTGGTACAATTATATTAAGTCTAGATCATGTTCTCATACCATTATTGATATATTATGTTCACTTATGATCATTGATTAATATCTCTTATGTTTACCCTTACTGATCATTTGAGCTTGACCTTTATTATGTTTCCTTTCCCTAGGTTATAAAGAATAGTATTAAGTATGATATGTCTTAGAAGGGTTATATTTGGGAATTAATTTAATGAAAATTATGTAGACATTTTATGTACCCTTTTTTACATATCCATGTTTCCAAATATATTATAACTTTACAATCCTTAGGCATGTATTATAATGAAATTTATTGAAAATTCAGCTAAAAAAATGTTAAATATATGTATGAATTGTATAGGTCATTATAAATTAAAATAAAATCCTAAACCTACATTCAATCATGAAATCAACTAGTTTACTCATCCTAGTATAATTAAAATCGAATAGTAATAATAAATCAGATTCATTATAAAATTGAATATATTATTCATGACGGTTTCTTGGGATAACTTAATCATATCACATGTGATCACTTGTAATCACCGCGAATAGAATAACATAAATAGTTATTTAAAATAACCCGTACTTGAATAACATTACCGGATAATTCCTAAAAAATAGAGAAAAAATCATTATATAATTAATTAGGGGGGTATATCTCTACCCCACTCATCATCATATATAGTTTCTATGAACAATATCATTAATAAAACACATAGAATACTGCAACCCATAACTATAACCATGGAAGCTAATTGGTGAAATGAAAATCAATAGGATAGAATGGGTTCAAAAATTACCAATTGAGAGAAAACATGGAACTGAATTGTAGAATAATTTGTAATATATGAATTAGTAAAATAAGATGATTCTATAATAAAAATTTAAGACCATTCAAGTAAAATATTTTATTGAAAACAAATAAAATGAAAAAAATTTATTAAAAATATCACTTGTATTTTAATTATTTTAGAAGTACAATTATGTGACTACATGGAATATAAAAGAATAATAAATACAATAATAAGTTTTATAAAACTATTCTATAAAAAATCATTGATTGGAATCCATCACATAAAAATAAAATAAATCATGGAGGGAAATATAATAATTGTAAAACATGAAGGATGAGTAAAATAATTCATTTCCAAATATTACCTGTCATCTTTGATAAATGTAAAAAGATAATAGTTCAATAATATTAATAAATGTTAAAATAAATTTTTGGCGTTATTTCAAATGAAAATGAGTTCAATAGCTTATTATATAGCTAAAATTTATAAAACCATTCTCAATAATAAAATTTTGGATGATTAAATTTTACTTTAATAGATTAATTTTTATATCATTATTATCTAGGATATTTCATCATTTAGTAATCACAAAAAATAAATTATATTATCATTAATTTTATATAAAATCATTAAATAACCTTTCAGTGATGTCGTTGAATGAAATACATGAAAGATAAAATATTATAAACCACTTTTATAGCATCAAATCAACCAAAACGAATGATGATATTTATAAAACATATTAAAAGAAAAAAATAATATTTTTTGAGTTTTATGATAAAATTATAGAATAAATTTTTTGAGATTTTGGTGTTGAATTAAATGATTTCTCATATTATGAATGGGTTGTGAGGACAATAGAAAATAAAATACATGGAGTTTGAAACTTGTAATTCATAAAAATAATAACATATGAAAAGAGTTCAATGAGAGGAAATGGGTTATGTCTCAAAAAAATGGTTGAATATAGTCATATTAACATTTTAATTGAATTAATTCAATAAAATAATAGTATATTTAAAATATCATTAAGGTAAAATAATTTTAAATAAAAAATAAATAGTTATTTGGGAACCGTTACCTTTATCTTTGAGTCTCTTAGTTTGGATTATATATAAAGACTTCGAACAAGGGAATTATGGCTAGAATAAAGCCTTTAGAATCTGGATAAATAAGGTAACTAATGGATTTTGGATCAATATAGTGGGAAAATAATAGTCTATTTTTGTTTTGAAAAGTGTATAAAGAGTCCCCTTCTATAAACAAAATTTGATTACATTCTCACAAATATTCATTCCTTAAGGGTTAACAGTGCAATGTTTAAGTGTAATGTGACTCCAAAATGGAAATTAAAATATATGGTATAAAATTACACATCTAAATATAACTTATGACATTGTTTTTTGTGTGTTTTGTTAATTTATATGTCATTTTTAATGAAACAATATCATTTATATTGACTCACTCAAAATCCATTTTTTATTTTGTTTAATAAGCATATAAAGAACCCCAAACTATGGGAGATGGAAGTTATGGTGCCCAACAGTGTTGTATTCTATAAGGTGATAGCATCGGGTTTTTTTAAATGGTTTTTTGAAAAATAAATTTATAGAATAGGGAAAGGGTTTCTACTATTTTTAAAAATGGGTTTGGAGATGCGTGAACCTCGTTCAGGCATCTTTGGCGTGGATAGATGCACCAAACGGGGTTCATGTATCCTTCGCATACTTGATAAAAGATGCATGAAACCCATTGATGCATCCATTATGAATTTTTTAAAGGATGTCTGAATGGGGTTCACGCATCCTACAGAATGGTTAAATAAAAAACCCATCAATTTACTATCGGAATGTTTTTTCTTATGTATTTAATTAATTCAATTACAACCTATTTCTATTCAGTTTATTTTTTCGTTCACAGAGGAAGATAGTTTTATAAAAACCTTCATTATTCAATAAAATTATCTTCTTGATCATTCTACAGTAGTTAGGTTTGATTCTAATTAATATACTAATTCTGGTAGTAATTTCCAATTACTTCATTTACCTCCCCCTCAAGAGAAACACTCATAAACATCATTTTGGAAAACTTATATAACTTCACCAAGGATAATGTTCTTCAATACTTATTCTTGGATATGCTAACACATTCCTAACCCTCTTAAAAAGTGTTTATTATTCCGGAAGAATATGAAATCAATATTTTTCATAATGTCCACAATTTTTTCACTTGATGGATTTATTTGAACAGTAAAATCCTCTAGTAAAGATTTTTTACTAGTAGAACATGTGTCCTTTTATAAAGTCTAAATATGTATCTTATCAAAATTGTAAAAATGAACTTATAATCCCATATATCTCGTATTATGGGTTTTCTTTTCTTCAATCATAATCATCTACTCTTCACAATTATCCTTTATTCATTGAGATTCATCTTTATGAAATTTAATTTTTTAAAAAATGAATAATATTCTATGATTTTTGGATTCAAATCATTAAGATCAATAATATTTTTCAATATTTCTTGATGTTCATAGATCTTATCATTGAGAGTATTAATATTTATTAATGCATGTTAAATAGAAATTATTAATTTTAGAAGATAATTTGATGATAGTAAGACACTTATTAAAATAAAGTATAACTCTATAAATGATAATAGTAATGCACATACAAAATGTATCCTAAATTAAAAAACAACATAATTTCTACCTCTGGTATCAATTCTCCTCTATCCAACAGCCTATTGTATACTAGATGTGTCCACGTCATGGCTGTCTATGTCTATGATCTAGTGTATGTTGTGCGTCATCATTATCAGCCACCTCCACATCCTCATCTGTGACAGGCAGTGGATGTACAATCACACCGTCTGTACCCTTTCCTGCATCTAAGGATAGTGGAGGCTAGCTGGAACTCTCACCCACATGGAAAGAAGATGGCTGTTGTACTGGGGATTTCTATAATAATGAATTCAGCTCAACCCAGTAAACGTTTGTATCTACCTGTGGTTGAGCCTGAGAAGTTGGAGGAACATATTAATGATCACATTTAACACTCTCCTCCTATAGAACAGTAGCATCTGACTAATCAAGTTGAACAACCTCCTCCTATGGAACAACAAGATCCATAATGGGATTTTCACCCCTGTTAGATCTATATGAGGCTCAATAGTCTCCACCACCTCCTCAGTATGTAGTGGATCTAAGAGAATTTCGTGATAAATCTCATCCATCGAAGGAAGAAACTATGTCACAAGGTTGTGAAAATAGGTTGGGTCAAATACGGTTCACTCTTCTGGATCAGAAATGTGAAGTAGATGACAGATACGATCACCCTGCAAAAACAAATTTCGCGGTTAAGTAATATGAATAAAATTTTTACTAAACAATGGAAGGAACAATGTATACCAACTCATGAAAGCCTCGTTTGTGA
Organism: Viscum album; assembly: GCA_963277665.1. Classification (NCBI taxonomy): domain Eukaryota; kingdom Viridiplantae; phylum Streptophyta; class Magnoliopsida; order Santalales; family Viscaceae; genus Viscum; species Viscum album. The sequence continues at coordinate 1,126,246,530 of OY728128.1, read as the reverse complement.
CGTGTCAAAAATTTTACCAGGGACCTACTATACTGGGATGCATAATATATCCGATCCACCAAATGAAAGTGTATTTCCTCTTCCCCTTGCAACTAGGACTCATGTAGTCGTCCCCATAGATCAATATATCAAGCATGGTATCTCCTCCAACCAAAATTACTATTCCATGACATATTTGGGTAATGTAGTGAGTCTAACTAACAGGAAGGGTCAGGAACATGCTGAAAGAATCCAAATTGCCTCATAACATTATCAGTCTGATGCCACTCGACTATATGAAAATTAGTCAATAGAACCCTACAGGAGACAATAGCATGCATCACCATACAATATAGTGGAAGACTGAATAATAGAATCTGTATATGGGGTCCATATAATCTAAAAGTAAAAATAAATAATCAATTAATAAATAAATACATGTACAGTAAAGAATAAATATTTAACAATATAAATAATAATAAATTACATCGTGGGGTCGAATCCTTTCCAACATAAGTTTGTAGGTTTGGATGTCCTTTTTGGGGGAATTTGAATGTCGATGTGCCTGAATCAACCTGTAGATAATTTTGTTATATTTATATTTCATAATAGAAATTTATATAATTAATTTAGACATTATATGGAAGAAATAATATAATAATGTCTACACAGAGCCTCTACTATAGTATCTTCAAGCAATGGCACATGATAATGTTAATATAAACAAGCGATGTGCTCCCATACCCGTATTTGTAGAAGAACAATGCATCTCGTGATCAGCATATTATAGATGTTACATGCACTTCAAAGTTACCTATATGTATATTCAAGACAATAAGACCCTCGTCTATATCAGCATTCCTTATCCAAATCCTCTAAAAACGGTAAATACTTCAGATGTACAAAGTCATGGAGTGATCAATAAAAAAATGTGTCAACGATCATTCTCAAAATATATGCACATGAAAATCATAGCATGATGATCTCATCATCATTCTCTGTTAAATGTGTGAAGTTCTGGTCTACCCAAGACATTTGTAATCTACCACCGATGATGGTCTTACCATCATTGGGGACCTCTATGCCCAATCGTCTATGAACAACATCTGAAAAATCTGCTCCAACTCGGCCTATCATAGCCGCACCATCTCTGGGGAGGCCCAACATAATGGCCACATCCTACACGGTATTAATCATCTCCCCCTCTCTAAAATGGAATGTATGTGACTCTAGCCTCCATCTCTCTACAAGCGTAGCAATGAGATGATGATCAAGAAAGGTGAAGGCACAATTTGTTATGCCATAGAATCCAACACGACAAAGATGAGGGATGATAGCTGAAGGTGGGGCGGTATGATGGAAATTGTGAGATATTTGTACACTCAATGGAGGAATACAAAATCCCTCTGAAAGCAGACATGATACATTAGTAGCCTGGTATGTGAGCAATGGAAAATATGTCATCTACACAAATGATATCATCATTACTTTTTTTTATATTGAATTCAATAAAAATTTAAACTTTTATTTAAAAATTATAGAACAAGAAAATGAAAAATGATTGTGTTAATATTTTCGATTTATACTTGATTTGTGGTTTGTGGATTAGTCTCTGTGTTACATGTGGAAGAAAGATATATTCATTTTCATTCTATATTTATTTTTCTAATATTTTTAGTATCAAAAAATTAATTATTATGGAATCCTAAAATGTGACAAATTGAAACACATTAGAAATGAAGCAAGTTAGAAATAAAAGGATTCAATTCTGAAAAGTCCACATAAAAAACAAAATATACATATTTATGATATAATGAAAAGACTCGATCATGTCTAACAAGATATGGAGCTCTATATTTCCACTTGGGGATATCTCCTATGAATATATCCTTCTATGTGACAAATAATGCATCGTATTCTCCCTCCTCGTTATAGAGGCCAATCCATTTCATTTTTTATTTGAGTTGACTTTGGTCTTCCTCGGGGCTGCAACATAGTAATATGAATCCCATAATTTAAAAAATGAAATACATTGAAAATATCATAAATGAGAACAAAACCAAATTATGAAACTGGGAAATATCAGGGATGATGGTCGGTTGATCAGCAGGCAATGAGTTAGAATTAATGTCACCAACAGGCATCCAAGATGCACCATAATAGTAAACCAAAGTGCTCATGTGATACACTAGGTCAACATATGGATCCCATGAAATATTTACCAAATCAAAATCTACAATATCTTGTTCACATGGATATCTAAATGCCTTAATGGTGCCACAATAATAGCACCTATTATCTAACATCACCACAAACATTTGTCCACTAGTGCATGTAGCCTAGTCGTAGCACTTTCTTACTTGAAAGCTCATCTTTTCCCAATCAAATGAAAAAATAATGTTGAATACTCATTTAGTATCTGATCAATATCACTTTTGAAATGCTGAGTAAAATGCATCCCGTTTTCTATCCTCTCGTATGCTTTTTGAGACTGGTCAAAAAATATTTAACACATATATAAAATGTCTCTTATACAAAACCTGTGATCGGGAGTTTGCATGCACCCTTGAGGACCCCATTTATGCACTCCACTATTTTAGTGGAAATATGGCCATATCTTCTGCCACCATCATATGTTGATGACAATTTTTCCATAGAAATTTGTTTCCAATATTCATACACATCTTCATTAGCTTTTCAAATTTCTTCAAAGTGTCGACCAAACCATTCGTATTGGGACTCTTATTAGAAAACCATAAGAGAATAATGTATTAAAGTGGAGATTAAATTTTGTTAAAAAAATTTAGAAAAACATACCCAACTTTAGGATCACATTTTGTATTGCCTCATCTCTGAAATTCTTGTGTAGATTACTTACAATATGTCTAATGAAATGATGATGATAAGCATTCGGCTCCATCCATGAGACTCCATCACTATCCATGGCCTCTATAATCGCTCGTTGGTGATCAGATATTAGACAGATGCCCTTGTTTTGTGTGACATGAACACATACACATACCAAAAACCACCTCCAACATTCAAAACTCTCCCATTCCAAAACATAAAAAGTAACTGATACAGGAGAACGATTACCATCCAGTGTGGATGCAATGAGTAGAACACTTTTATACTTTCCATATAGGAATGTTCCATATACCTGAATAAATTTCTTATAATAGGTAAAGTCAGTAATGCATGGCCCGAATTCCCAAAAAAGCCTATTGAACTTCAACTATGTTTGATCAACTCGGTGATTGTGGGATACATACTCAACAATGTCCAACTGATAAACAATAAGATTTTTGAGTGGTCACAATTCCAAAATTTGTGGAAACATAGCATAAGATTCATCCCAATCCCCATACAGTTTTACAATTTCCTTCCATTTTTCATTTTATGCTTTCGTGTATGATATATTATAGTTATAAAACTATTGAATTCTTTCCTAAACAAGGGAAACATAAACATCATGACATGCTTGTATCATCTCACAAATAAAATTTGATATAAATTCTAAATCATGGGTATAGTGATCCCACAACATGTTTGGATGCACACAACTGTGTGTCTCTTTTAATTTGGTTATCCTCTAACATGAAAAGAATTTATCAAATATTTCCCTTAATCGAAACATTCATTATTGCCCATATTTTTTTACTACAAACTAGGTATTTTTTCATCTTATAATCATCAACCACAAATGTGAAATTTCGCTCAATGTGGTATTGATTTATCAATTTTTTCATGGCCGATTTACATTCAAACTCCTACCCAACATAAATGGCATTATCATTTAATGCAGACCTATTCCCTATAATTATAGGGAATTTAGAGGTTAGTGTAACGACATCCCAACCAAAATTTTGTTCAAAAGACATTCCTTCAACTAAGGAACTCGATAAAAAGGATGATTTCAACTAACAGGTGGATGTCATTGATGCATGTCTGTCAAAGGAATATAAGAAGGTTCATTCCCCAGATCACCCTAATCCACATCTCTCAAAGGAACCTCAGAAGTTTCATTCCCCACATCACCCTCACCCATATCATCTCCTAATGGCTCCGTAGATTCTTATTCCTCAAATAAACATCCATTCATTATATCATCACACAAAGGGATGTCATCTATATTCCTTCCAAATTTTGATCATATTCTTCATAATTTGCTTTGTTTACTAGGGTCATATGAGAAGTAGGAAATGAAAAAGATTGATGTGAAGGACTAACTTTTACATATCTCAATAAACATGGTTATGTAGTAGTTGGTTTCCCCATATCTATATTTTAAATCACCACATACAAATCCATCAAACCATTAGCACGCTATTTTCTAAATAAGGAAGATGCATCCATCTAGTCATCATCATCATCAGCCAAATGGTACTCGGTGTGCCATAAGTGTTCAAGATGTTGTAGATGTTGATATGTTATTAAAGAAATAGATTAATCAACCCTCAGTTCTAACCAATTATGAATATTATAGAGAACTGTATCCAATGTCATACAACCATGAATATTTACCAATATGACAGGTGGCACACTATTCCTAAATCCATGCTCTGTATAAATGGTCTCATCAATGCAATATATTTGCGCAGACATTATTACCTATAAAAAATAATTAATAGAATATTATATACTACATCAATATTTTATATAATTTAAATTTTTTTTAATAATTTACTTTATCTGGAATTTTTTGTATGTATTTATTTTTCAATATTGAGGTATAGTGATGGTGGTATTATTACCAAAGAGAATTTAATATAACGCTATATATTTTTATTACTTATGAATAAATAATCATGGCCCGATCATGAGACTTACGATTAGTTTATATTTATTTGATAAACTAACAAAATCCTATGGGTAGACTCCCGGAATCTCAATTATTAAATATTTCAACAACAATCATTCTCCTTTCAGACAACAACACCTCTTATCGAATGTTTTTTCTTAAAAACCACTTCAGGGATTCCTCTTTAGGGACACCTCTTTAGGGACACCGCTACAGGGACACCGATTCAGGGATGCCTCTTCGGGGATGCCTCTTGTTAATTGCCTAATAATTATAATTTTACACACATGTAAGTGAGGGGCTCTAGGGGTATGAATTACATATTTTTTTTAAGAGGACATGCATGTCCTTTTGTACTTAGTCAGAGATGACTCACAAGTCATCAATACAGAAAAATAAATGAAATTATTATAAATTAAATAACTATATTCATAAAATAAGACACGCAATTTATATTATGATTGGTTCGTCATCTCAAGACTAGTTATCAAACAAATTACCATGTTTTTGGGTATAATTATAATTACTACTACTTGATGAAAAACATATTAAATATCTATATCTATTTTATATTTAATAAATTTAAGTATAATTAATATAATTTAAAATTATAATTTATTCAAAATTGTTTTTACCATTAACAAAAACGAGTTTTCAAAACATTAACAAAAAGAGATTTCAATATATTTTTTAATAAATTTAAATATGATACACATAACTAATATATTATTCCTAAATTATATAAATAGTGTATAAAATATTATAATTTATTTTAAAATTTCATTCAAAATAACATATTATATAACATATTTAATTTCCATAAACATTCAATATCACTGACTAACTAAACATTAAAATTTTATTATTTTTATAATTTTAAGGAAAATGTGAGAAACAATACATGACTTCACGGATTATGACAATCAAAACACCCTGGTACAAAATTTTAAGCCCAAACAAAACCAATGATACATAGAATATCCCATACCTGGCATCATAAACAATAATATCACCCTCATTCTGCTCCTTGCTGCCCGCTAAATTGTCTCGTGTATGAGTGCACCAGCCTAGAACCGATGGCAATGTCATACCCTCTCAAACATCAAATTCCAGAGAGAAGAACAGATGAAAACTAGCAGTTCGAAACCCCATATAGAGAAAATATTGTTGGGTGTCATCCTATTTGGTGCACCACATAAGGCATCTTCAATGGGAGCACCACACGGTTTCTTTATTTATGTGGTGTTTTAATGTGGGCCAAGGCCGCATGAATTAACTCACATGGTGACATGATTTTGAAATGACGACATTATTTGATATGGATTCTTTTTCATATATAAGGAGGAAGTTGTAATGCATTTCAACACACTTGAATCAACAACACTATGAGAAAATCCCATTTGGTGATCACTTTTCTTCGACGATCATCTTTCCCGCTCTCCATCTTTTATTCACTACTTTTATTCTTGATTATTATTTTTGAGATCCATTCCATTATGGGAAGTCTCTACCGTGTACCTATTGATTTTAGTGGATCCCTCTTTCTGGACTTGGTCTCATGGTTTTTCCCTTTTTTGGGATTTCCACGTAAAAATTTCCAATGTCAACTTTATATTTTGCACATATTTTTGTCACTGCACATCTACATTTTATTTGGGGGGAATGATTTTATTTCCACTACATGTTATCTTTTCAATTGATTGTGTGTTTATCGCTTTCCCGTCTTTCCCAACATCTAGTATTAGAGGGTTTGGATTTTAATTTAATATTTATTATCAAGGACAATTATAGTCAGGTGATTTTTTTGAATGGTACCGACTACCATAAGTGGTAACTTAAAATGAAGGATCTTATTTTTATAAATTTGAATGCATATTCAACTGTTTATTTCTTAGAATACAGAAAGGATGTCAGATGGATAATGGGTGTTCGAGCATGAGATAGTTTTTGGATTCATTCTCTAATGGGTTGAAGACAACACGATGAACGACATTATCAACATATCTCACACTAGAACATTGTGGGAGAAGCTTGAGATGAATTACTCTTCCAATACGGGAAACAATAAATTGTTTATTATCAAAAAAATGATTAATTTTATGTAAAAATAGGTTACGTCTATTTCGTATTACTTAAGTGAATATCAGGGATGTTTTGATTAGTTTTATGACATGGGTATCAATTTTGAAAATGAGGTTTTAAATCTTTTTCTTCTCAACACTTTATCTGATTCATGGGAGAATTTGTGTGTTACTCTAATAGGATATGCTCTTAATGGTTCTGTGATATTTAGTTTTTTCATGTATTCTATTTTAAAATAAGATGTCAGGAAACGTACTCACAAGAAATCTTCTCTAGTGTTTTATTGACAAACAAACAGCGGGAGAATCATGGACCTGGGACAGAGCAGTCGAGGAAAGAGCAGAGGTATAAGGAAATCTAGACCAAATCATGGAGATTTTGAATGTCATAATTGTGGTAAGAAGGGGAATGTTAAGAATAATTGTTATCAGGTAGAAATATAGAATATATTTAAGTGAAATCTATTTAATAAAAATGGGGATGGAGATTATCATTTTTTCGTTGCTACAAGGGTGATCTTGTTATTGTTTATGACTCCATTAACATTGATTCTGATGATTCATGTTGGATTGTTGACAGTGGTTCCTATTTTCACATGACATCACAAAAATAGTTCTTTACATCTTACTGCCCAGGTAATTTAGGGATTTTGAAGATGGTCTGTGATGGTCATTGATGACGTTGTAGGCATCAGGACTGTTTGTATAGAGACAAGTGAAAGAAGTAGGCTATTTTTTAAGAATGTTCGACATGAACCTGAGGTTCACTTGAATCTTATTTCTACCAGAATTCGTTATGATGAAGGGTTTATCATCACTTTTGGTGATCTCCAATGTAATCTTTCCATGGTCTCTTTGATTGTGGCTTTAGGGATGAATCAATTAGGTGTTTATTAGACTTGATCTTTTATTTAATGTGATACTTCTTGCATTGTTGAGTGTAGTGTTTCATCCAAGTTGTGGCATAAGAGGCTTATTCGCATCAGTGAGAAAGGAATTTTTTGTTTGGACAATTGAAATATTATTTCAGATTTGAAGAGTGTCATATTGGACACATGTGATCATTGAATGGATGGGAAATAGAGCATAGTGAGTTTCAGTAGTCATCCTCCATACAAGAGGTCACAGGTACTTGAATTAGTACATTATGACATTTTTGGTCCTTTGAAATATATGAACCTTATTGGTGGTCTTTGTTTTGTAACATTTATTGTTGACTACTCACAATAGCTCTGGGTTAATGTTTTGAAAGCCAAAAGTCATGTGCTCAGTGTTTTTAAGAAATGTCATGTTTATGCTGAGAGGGAATCACGAAAGAAGTTAAAATATATTCTCAATGTAAAAGGGGGAGAGTATTGTGGTTTGTTTCATCAGTATTGTAGGAAGGAAGGTATTAGGCATCATAAGACGCCACCTAAGACACCTCAACTGAATGGTATATCATAATGGATGAACATGACTTTGCTGGAAAGTGTTTGTTGTTTTCTTTTAGATTCAAAGTTATTTGGACATTTTTGGGGTGAGGATTTGCTTACTATTGATTATATTACCAATTTATCACATGTGGTTTCATTAAATACCTGCACTCCCAACAAATTTTGGTATAGAAAAGAGACCAGGTATGATCACTTGCGTGATTTTGGTTAAATTCTTTTGTTCATGTGCCTAGAGATGAGAGATCTAAGAAGGATAGTAAGACATGAAAGTGTATTTTTATTGAATATGGATATGATGAGTTTTGGTACAGGTTCTATTATCTTGTTTTGAAGAAACATGTTATAAGAGGTGATTTTGTGTGTAAGGAGTATAAGACTATTTCAGACCTTAATAGGGGAGAAAATCCTACTTCTATAACTTTTGATGGTTTTTTCAATCTCCATCCAGGTTCTAATTCACATTTACCTCATATTGTAGATTCTGATGATCATGTTGATGTAAAAAATGATTCTCTAGGTGAAAAAGGTTGGATTTGATGTTTTTGATGCACCTTTTGGTTCTAATGATCCGATTTGAGGGGTTATTAATGAACCCATAGTTCCACTCTGTAGGTCATCTTGGCATCACATCGTTTCTACTCTATGTTCACCTAATGAGTATGTGCTCCTCGCTGAAGTGGAAAAACCAGAATCTTTTGATAATTAAATGGAAAGTGAACAGATTGACAGATGGGTTGCAGTCATGGATGATGAGTTGAAATAATTGCCTGAAAACACACTTTTGAGCTGGTGAATTTTCTGATGGGTAAGAGACCTTTGCAAAATTAGTGGATTTATAATACTAAAAATGAAGAATCCAGTTCGGTTCCACAATACAAGGAACATTTAGTTGTTAAAAAATTTCTTCTAAATAATGGTATTGATTTTGATGATATTTTCTCAACTATTGTCAAAATGCATTCAATTTGGGTTGTTCATGGTTTGGCTACTAGTTTGGATTTGCAGATTGATCAAATGGATGTGAAGATAGCTTTCCTCTATGTAGATTTAAAGTATGAGATTTATATAGAGCAGCCAAAGTGTTTTATTAATACAGCTACAAATCATGTATGTTGGTTGAAGAAGAGTTTTTATGGTTTAAAGCATGCTCTGAGGTAGGGGTATAAGAATTTTGAATCTGTTATTTCTCATCAGGGCTTCAGGAAGACATCTTCTGATCATTGTTTTTTTTCTCAAAGATTTACTAATGATGATTTTATTATACTGTTGATTTATGTTGATGATATGCTCATTGTTGGCCATGACACTTCACGAATTGATAGTTTGAAGAAGGATATTTTTTAATCTTATATGATGAAATATGTGGGGCCAACATGACAGATTTTTGGCATCACGATCTCCCATGACAGGAAGGACAATAAATTTTGGTTATCTCAGGAGAGATACATTGAGACGGTTCTTTAGATATTTTCTATGGATAGAGAAAATGTAGTTAGTACCCCTCTTGCTTTACATTTTAAGCTCAGTACCAGTAAGTCACATTCTACTGATTAAGAGAGAGAGGAGATGCAACACATACCTTGTTCATCATCCATTGACTGTTTGATGTATGATAGGGTATGTACTAGACCTTATATAGCTCATGTAGTTGGTTTGGTCAGTTGTATTCTGTCAAATATAGGTAGATTGCATTGTAAAGCAGTGAAGTACATTTTTCGTTATCTTCGTGGTACTTATGATCAATTAGTATGATTTGGAAAGGGGTAATCTAATCATTATAGCTATATAGATTCAGATATGGCAGGAGATATCGATTCGAGGAAGTCTACTTCAGGATTTTTGATCACTTTTGCAGGGGGAGATGTATCTTGGTAGTCTAGATTGGAGAGGTTTCATTCGTTATCTACCACAAATTCAGAGTTTATTGTAGCTACTAAGGTGTGAAAAGAATTTTTGTAGATGAAAAATTTTATTTGGGAGCTCATTTTATATCAGGACAGTTATTTTTTATTTTGTGTTAGTCAGAGTGCTATTTGTTTGGGAATGAATTCCACTTTTCATGGCAGGTCGAAACATATCGATGTTTGATATCATTGGATCTACAATGTCCTTGATTTGTAATAGTCAAATCTTGAAAAGATTCACACCGATGTAAATGGGTTAGACATGTTGACTAGTAGTTTACCCAAAGTAAAATTTGAGACTTGTCGATTGATTTCAGGGTTTTCAGTGATCCCCACTTGATTCGGAGGGAGAGTTTGTTGGGCGCCTTCCTGGTTGGCACATCGTGTAATGCCTCCTCAATTGAAGCACCACACAGTTTCTTTATTTATGAGGTATTTTAATGCTAGCCAGGACCGCGTGAATTAATTCATGTGGTGACACACTTTTGATGTGGAGACATTATTTGAAGCTGATTCTTTTTCCTATATAAGGAGGCAGTGGAAAGGTATCTCAACACACTAGCATCAACAAGACCAAGAGAAAATCCCATTTTGTGATCTCATTTCTTCAGTGATCATCTTTCTTGCTCTCCGTCTTTGATTCACTACTTTTATTCTTGAGTATTACTTTTGATATCCCTTCTGTTTTGGGGAGTCTCTACTGGTACCTCTTGATTTTAGTGGATCCCTCTTTCTAGACTAGGTCACATGGTTTTTCTGTTTTTTTTTTGTTTTCCATGTAAAATTTTCTATTGTAAATTTTATATTATACACTTATTTTTGTCATTGCGCATCTTCCTTTTATTTTGGGGGATGATTTTATTTATGTTGCATGTTCCCTTTTCGATTGTTTGTGCGTTCGTCGTTTTGTCATCGTTCCCAACAAAACCATGTATGATAGATGTAGCGACTCATAAACCTCAAACAATATAGCCACAAAAAACATTCCACCAACTCAATTCATTCAACCAACAACTATACTATTTCATTACATTAAACACAATTTTCAAAAACACCAAATCAGACCTACGAGAAGTCTATTTGCAAACCCCCAATGTTCATTCACAACACCGCTATTAGATCCTTTACAGAACAATTCATTCAACTCTTTGGCCTTCAGCAACTCAGAATCCGCATCAAAAATCAGCAACAAATCACCCACCACCCAAAATTCTAGAAATTTGCAGATTCAGCAACGAACATCACAGATAGAGACTAACTTCATACGGAAGATACTTGATAAAAAATAAATATAAATACATTCTTCGAGGTTTCCTTTGCTTGCTAGTAAGTCTTCTGTATATTTTTTTTCACCGTGGGTACGTCTGACCCTGATACACTGACTTATGAAGGACCATGGCTCTCATTCAAGTAAATAAGATCCCAAAGAAAATGTATCCTTGCCATAAAATAGCCTGACCATTATGATGGATTCTGACTCCACCTCTGCAATGCTAGTATTATAAATGCTGCATGTCGAACAACCAGTTGCAATCGCCCTGACCTCAACACCCGATGAATAACCCAATGCGTAGAAGGTGCAAAACCCCAAGATGGTTGAGATCTTAGTGTCTCTAACAATACCACCACCTCTCATATCCCCATTAATGCAAGAACCATGGATGTTCATTTTTAGTCTTAGATGAGGAGCCTCCCTTTTGATCCATTTACCTGTAATACAGCTACCATCTTCCCCTGAATGCATGAAGTTTCTGGGTAACATCTTACAGCACCCTTAATAAGTCTACCATGCTCTGAAACATAAGACAGTGTGTGGAATTTATGACCAATAATAGAAGGATGATTTCGGCTGATTCTTATAAATAGGTTTTAACAATATATATATATATACAAAGGATAGGGTTTTGATTATTTTTAAAAATAGATCTGAAGATGCGTGAACCCAATTCATGAATCTTTGGCATGGAGAGATGCATGAATGGGGTTCATGAATCCTGTTCAGTCATGATAAAATACGCATGAACCTTGTTCATGCATCTCTCCATGCCAAAGATGTGTGAACAGGGTTCACGCATCCTTTATAAACTTTAAGAAAGATGGGTGAACCTAGTTCACGCATCCTACATAGAGTTTTAATTTTTTTAATTTGTATTTTGAATATTTTTGTTTTTGTTTTTTTATTAATATATATATATATATAACAACAAAATTCAGCAGAATTTATCTGATATTTAATATCTAGAATTACTGCCATTACAGTTGTCTGTATTTTAACAGACACCCTCACCCAGGGCTCTCATTTATAAGAGGGTTTGGCCTGAAAATCATTCTGCATTTTCAATGTGGGATTTATGTTCTCTCTTTCCTGTGCAGAACATTCTGCATTTCCGATGTGGGATTCTATTTCAAGTACGTGACTTTGAAAGACTATAAAATAAAAACTATAAGACCAATATAATTGACACATTCAACATGAATTAAACATATAATAAATTGATGAAAATAAAAAGAATTTCCTAAAAAATGTTGATGAATAATAATTTGTATGCTTTCAAAGACACCGACATGAAACATAAAAATGTTTCAAATTCTTGTCTTTGAAAGGCTATAAAATAAAAACTATAAGACCAATAAGAATGGAACTTAAAACATGGATTAAATATATACAAAATAGTTAAAAATAAAAATAATTTTGTAAAAAATGTTGATGAAAAATAATTTATATGCTTTCAAAACCACCAACTTGAAACTTAAAAACGTTTCTAGTACGTGGCTTAGAAAACCTATAAAATAAAATATACAAGACCAATATAAATGAAAATTAAAACATGGATTAAATGTATAAGAAATAGTCAATAATTAATTAGTTAATTAGTAATATAATTATTAATTAGTTAATAATTAATATATTTATTATTTATCAATTAAAAATTAGTTAATTTGTAAAATAATTATTAATTATATAATAATTAATTAGTCAATTTGTAATATAATTATTAATTATATAATACTTATGTATTTATTTAGACATATAATTTTTAATTATATAATAATTCATTAGTTAATTAGTAAACTACTAATATAATAAATAATTACAGTTATTCATTTCCATTATTAGTTATCAATTATTAATAATTAATTATATAATAATTAATTAGTTAATGAATTATATAATTATTAATTATAAAATAATTAATTGGTTAATATGGAATATAGTTTTCTATTATTATTATAATTTTTAATTATATTAACAAATTAATGATTATATAATTAATAATTACTAATTGTAATTTCTAATTATATTACTATTTAACTAATTAATTATTAAATAATAGATAAATAATAAATAATAATTGTATTGGTAATTAAGTAATTAATTATTATATAATTAATAATTACTAATTATAATTAATAATTAAATTACTAATTATAATTAATAATTATATTTATAATTATAATTAATAATTATATTACTAATTAACTAATTATTTATTATATAGTTAGTAATTATATAAAAAACTAACTAATTAATTATTATATAATTAATATTTAAAAATTAAAAACTAAAAATTCTAATGAATAATTATAATCCTAATTAACTAATTAATTATTATATAATTAATAATTACACATTATAATTAGTAATTATATTACTAATTATAATAAATAATTATATTACTAATAAACTAATTGATTAGTATATAATTAATAATTATAATTAATAATAATATTATTAATTAATTATTGTATAATTAATAATTATATTACTAATTAACTAATTAATTATTATAAAATTTTATTACTAATTATATTTAATAATGATATTACTACTTAACTAATTAATTATTCTATAATTAATAATTATATTACTAATTAACAAATTAATTATTATATATTTAATAATTAATAATTAAGAATTAATAACTAATAATTGTATTGAATAAGTATAATGAATAATTATAATTACCAAATATATTACAAAGTATTTATTTATTTATTTTATAATTAATAATTATATTACAAGAAAACTAATTAATTATTATATAATAAATAATAAATAATTATATTACAAAATAACTAATTAATTATTATATAATTATAATTAATAATTAATAATTAATAATTAATAATTATAATGAATAATTATATTACTAATTTACTAATTAATTATCAATTTATAATTATCTTACTAATTAAATAATTATTATTATTTAATTATATTACTTATTAACTAATTAATTAATGTATATTAGTGATTAATAATTAATAATTCATAATTATTTATTAATAATTAATAAACTTTTTAATTATTAACTAATAAGTAATTATATTACTAATTAACTAATTAATTTTTAACTATTTCTTATATGTTTAATCCATGTTTTAATATTCATTTATATTGGTATTATAGATGTTATTTTATAGTTTTTTTAAGCCACGTACTTGAAATGTTTTTAAGTTTCAAGTTGATAGTTTTCAAAGCTTATAAATTATTTTTCATCAACAATTTTTACAAAATTATTTTTATTTTCAGCTATTATTTATATAATTAATCCATTTTTTAAGTTTCATTCATATTGTTCTTATAGATTCTATTTTATAGTCTTCCAAAGAAACGTATTTGAAATATTTTTATGTTTCAAGTTGGTGGCTTTGAAAACTTAAAATTTATTATTCATCCACATTTTTTATGAAATTATTTCTATTTTCATCAATTTATTCTATGTTTAATTAAAATTTTATGTTTCAGTTATATTGGCCTAATAGTTTGTATTTTATAGTCATTAAAATTCACATACATGAAAAAAAAATCTCACATCGGAAATGCAGAATGTTCTGCGTAAAAAAGAGAGAACCTGAATCCATCATTGAAAATGCAGAATGATTTCCAGGGCAAGCTCTATTATAAAGGAGATCCCTGGGTGAGGGTGTCTGTCAGAATCCAGACTAGTGTAATGATATTACTACTGGATATTAAATTGTAGATAAATTCTGCTGAAAATTTTGGTTCTATATATAAATAGAAACAGAACAAAACAAAAAAATTAAAAAATAAAAACATTATGTACGCTGCCTAAACGGGGTTCCCACATCCTTCTTAATGTTTATAAAGGATGTGTGAACCCCGTTAACGCATCTCTTGATTCCAAAGGTGTGTGAACGAGGTTCACGCATCTTGAGACCCATTTTTATAAATATTCGAAACCCTACCCTTTATATATATATATTTAAAAAAACTATTTATAAAAAAAGCTGTTGATTTCCTTCAATCGCACTATTCCTCACCTCCCAGATAGCCCAACAGACTGCGGTGAAGGTCATGCTACGAACCTTTCACCCAAACCTTGTTGCACCGTACCCTGGAACCATCCCCACAGAATATCGGAATTATAATCAGCAACACCTTTAAATCTTGACTCCTGAGTTATGAAACCCTATAATTCAATTTCCCACTCACTGCCAAAAATGATATTCCAATCTGATTCCAGACTCGATTGAAAAAAAACATCTACACCTTGACATGAAGGTTATGCCCCTCCTTTGCAGATTGAAAAAATTTGGTAAAGAATTATGTCTCGGCCTCAACACCAAAAAAATCATTTTCAGTGGAACCTATTTGCACCAAATTTTTGATGCCCATGCATCGAGCCCTTGAGTGTGATACATGGAGCTCAAATAATCACTCATATTGATGTACCTAGAATTGTGTTTGGAATAAATACATTTGTTAGGTTCTTCATTCATGATAATGTTATCACGAATCGATTTTTGATTGTAGTCCAATGTAGAGTTGAACATACCCGGGTAATTACTTGCTTCCTGGAAGAAAATATCTTGAACTGGACTCCATGGAAAATACAGCGGCTCACCTACACAGTTATCTTCCAAATAGTTCAAATCCCCTCATCACACCACCCACTTGTCATCCCCTCCTAGCCTCCCAAAATGACTGATCATATTCTTGGCCAGGACTGAATGTCTTCCAGCATTCATCACCCATTTGTTCCATTTTTTCTCATACCTATTCCTCTAGACCCTAGCATACATGGTCTTCACCTTAAATATTTACTAGGAA
The DNA here is from genome assembly GCA_963277665.1 of Viscum album. Taxonomy (NCBI): domain Eukaryota; kingdom Viridiplantae; phylum Streptophyta; class Magnoliopsida; order Santalales; family Viscaceae; genus Viscum; species Viscum album. The sequence continues at coordinate 1,126,230,253 of OY728128.1, read as the reverse complement.
AACCTATCTTTCCTACTGTGCATAACCTCCGATACAATATGCATGTCAAACCCATCATCTATGGTAGGTTTATCCATTTTCTTCCAAGATGTCCAATTAGATCTCCTGCTGTGATTGGCATCCCATAAAAATAATGTATGAGTATTTTCAGTCCTCTAGATAGTGCATTTCAATGCCATGATAATATAAAACACATGAATATATATGGAGGTAAGGACCACTATTGCAGACATGGCCTTTACAAGCGCTCAAAATGGTCATTTACGGTGCTAAATCCCACTATTAATCGATACGTTGATAAAAGGGGGTCCCTTTTAACATCGCTAAAAAGGCTTATAAAGACCAATTTTAACGGCTCTAAAAAATGCTAATAAAAAGGGGTTTTTATCACCGCTAAAAAAACTGATAAAAGGGTTGTTTATCATCTCTTTATTTTAGCACTGCTAGAAGATAAAAAAAATTAAAAAAATTAAAAAAATTATACAAATTGGAAGGAGGTTTTAAAAGTGCTTGACCCCCCTACAACCCATGCAAGCCCCACCCCCAACCCTTTAACAGCACGAGCACCCCCCCCCCCCAATAGCGCTAGCACAACCCTTTTCCACCTTGCGTACCCCTACCTCCCCCAGGAATCAAACTCGAGACCGCCCATTCTGTGCCTAGACCCTTTACCACTCCTCTATATTGCTTTTTTGTCCATCTAATTATATATATATATATATATATAAAGTTAGTTAGTTATATTTATTCGTATATTACTATATATTTATATTAACATATATATATATTTATTTATTTATTTTAAAATATATATTTTGTTTTATTAATATATATATATATATATATACATTTATTTATTCTTCTATTAATATATATATATATTCATGTATAGTTATATTTATATACTTATATTTTATATATCGATATATTTATTCGTATATTAATATATATTTATATCTATCTTTTTATATATGTTTAGTTATATTTTTTTATTCATATATTTATTTGTATATTAATATATATTAGTCTGTTAATACAGACACACACCAATACACACACACACACACATTATATTGGTATATAAATATTCATAAATTTTTTATATTAAATAAAATGTATATTAGTTTTTTATTTAGTTAAAGCATATATATTGATAAATATATTTTATAAGTAAATAAGTTAGATTATTTAATTATAAAATTAAATTTTTTATGTGAAAATATATATATAATATATATATATTGTTATATATTTGATTATAAATAATTGTACATTTTGAAAAAATTGAGAAAATTCAAATCCATAATATAAATATGACTATAATCATTTTAAAAAAATTCATTCCCCACTAAAAAAGGGAAAAAGGCTCCTTGAAATTTCGGAGTCTAACCAAAAATGAATTTTGAGTCCATAATACAAAGATATTCACATTCTGTTTTCTATGAATTCGGAACCTGAACACTATAGAATTCCATAGTCTAAATTTCAAGGAAATTCGGAATCTGGATTCATAAGGATTTAGAACTAGAACATACAAATTTTAGAGTCAGAGTTCATGACAATTCGGAGTCAGAACTCATAAAACTTTTGAGACTGTATTCAAAAAACATGGAGTCAGAACATAGAAAAGTTTGTAACCAGAATTCATATTCGGAATTCAGATTCAGAACTCTGAAGAGTTCGTATCCAGAATTCATAATTAGAATTCATAATCAGAATTCATAATCAGAATTCAGAGTCAGAACTCAGAAAAGTTCGTAACCAGATTTCATAATCAGAATTCATAATCAAAACTCGGATTCAGAACTCTTAATAGTTCATAACTATAATTCTAAGAATTAATATTCTAAAACAGAATGCTTCATATCTAGGTATTTATAGGATTCTATGGTTTTGGTTTCAAACCAAATTTTACACATAGAAAAATTATGATTTGAACAATGAAAACATGGTAAGGATAAATTTACCCTAGGAAGTAAATTTTTCCTTATAGAAGTAAAACACAGGATAAAAAGAAATTTTCCTTGAGATAAGGTGTTTGTGATTTTCAAAACAAGAAGGAATGGTAAAGTCATAAGGAACCCTTATTGACATAACAATCTCCCCAAGTATTAAGAAATGGAAAAGTCATAAGGAAAACATTATTGACTCAACATTGGTTCCATTCACATATCATTTAATTAAAAATTCCAATAATTCCATTAATTTAATTCTATAAATGAACCCATTTTTTCCCATAGATTTCTAAAATTCCATTTGTAGATAATTTAATTTATATTCTCCATTTCCTTTCTAAGGGGAATCTCAATCAAAGTAAAAGTAATTCATGGATAAGTGATATGTTCTAACCAAAATTCACCTTCCATTTAATTCAATTATTATTTTCATTTTATTCTATTTAACATCCCACCTACAAGGGGAAAAAGGATGTACCATAATGGTGAATCAATTTCCAAATCTAAATATGGTTATTTTTTAAAATTAAACAATACACTCAAGAGATGGTTTTAATTAATTTTTTCAACCTCCAATATTGTTAATTGGTATAAAGGGTCATATTGGTCAATGCTTATTAATTTAATTAAAGAAACCCCAATTTTAAGAGGTGACACATTGAAGGTATAGTTTATAACACAACGATTCATAATATAAATAGCTATATTTTTAGGGAAAAGAAAAATAACACCAAACATATATAGGTAAAAGACTAAATATCTAGTATCAACTTCTTTTTTGGGATGGAACAAGATAAATTAGATATATAAACATATTTCTGGAAAATAGGGAATGTTATCTTGCACATATATAACATCAAACATGGTGAGATAAAATGTGAAAAGAATGTAGTGGAGTGATAGAATAACTAAGGGTGAAACAACATGATGAAAACATCATGAATTTGATGAAGTAAAGAGGGGATGCAATGAAGCCTATGTTGATGATAAGGAGAGGGATTCGTTATTGTAGTTTTTTGAGAGAATTTGGGGGGAGGAAGAGGGAGAAGATTTAAAAGGAACAAGGTAAAAAATGGAATTTTCCATTTTCCTACACTACCTTCACAAGGTATTTAAGGCATAAATAGCAATTTTGACACTATATTATCCTATCACGGGGTCTCTCAAACTACTTATGATATAAATAGGATTTAGGCCTTAAATTATTAATGTATGGTGTAAACAAGTGATTGATTTTGCATGTTTTTCTATAGATGAACTTATGCTTCCTCTTCTCTATAGACATTCATTCCTCCCAAAAGCACTCAAACATTATATCAAGGATCCATTAATGAGGTTCTATCATACCCAACTGAACCCAACAAAGGTTTAATATGAAACTAATGAAAAATTTTCCCTAAAAAATGGGATATTAAAACCTCCCAGCCTTAAAACAAATCATTGATGAGTTTTGATTATGAGCACTGTTAATCCGAATATAAGAACAATTATAGCCACTAAGAACATATATTGGCCTCCTACACCTAGGTCGCATCTTTTACATGGTCGTGCTTCCATAAAAACCATACTAGGGGAACTTAACTACATTTAATAACCTTCATGATTCAATAAATGAAACAAATAAGGTACTCCTCAAAAGAATAATCAACATATAACTCAAGCTCATTAGAAATAAGGGCTTGAGATAGGTCTAAATGATAAACATTTAATAGAGAAACATGGAAGATGTTGTACATGACATGGTGCTTTTGAGGAAGATCTATCAGATAATCTATTAGTCAGAATCTCTACATTATCTTGAATGTCCCAATGAATCTACATTCTAGTATCTCTTGCCTCTAAATCTATCAATGATCCATATTAGTTGAAACACATAATAAGACATGATCTCCCACCTCAAACATCAATAGTTAGTGTAAATTATTGACATAATACTTCTTACTATACTTCTCATGAAAATACACATCCAACTAAGATTAAATTTATTCAAGCTATCCTAAAATATATGAGGTCCTAATAGTGATGCTTATGCTACCTCTATCCAGCATATGGGTGAAATGAAAATCAAATAGTACAAGGTATCATAATGAGCCATCTATATTGTGTCTTGGAAACTGTTATTGTTGGTGAATTCCACCAGAGTTAAATGTTTCTATGACGAACATCCAAAATAAAGGACACATGGTTGGATTATATACTCTAACACCCATATCATATTCTTAGAGTAATCATCATTACATAGCTAATAGGTTGTGCTCCATAGTACCAATTAACCCATCACCATATATGACCCATGCCGGAAATGTTATGTAAATGATCATCCTTTAAAATAAAATAGTACATGGAAATCCATGAAGACATATGATCTATCTGCCAAATAGCCTCCCTAGATCAAGCTCTAAAAGGACTCTCGAATAGGTAGAAATTGGGGAACCTTTTTCAATTTATCAATTGTCACACATCTTATGTCACTACCACAAGGATATACTTATAATCCCATTACAAAATACATAGTGACATCATAACATTTACACTCAAGAACGAGAAATGGTTGTGAACGTCCCATAGGTCAATGGTGTTCATCTTCCACCAACTGATAGGTGGAATACCTAGTAACAAAACTCATGATCTCCCTTTTCAACCACATCCACCAATACTAGTGGCATATATCATGGTACATATTGGTAAGACTAGGATGTCCTGCCCAAGTAGAGGCTTGATATTACAACATCAACTCCTCTCACACATCTAAATGAAACCAGATGAATCAATGAATGCACAAGATCTCATCCCAATCAATGGAACAACTAGGTTATGAATCCTCACCAAAAACACTATCCCTTAGGACAAAGCCCTTAGGATCCAGCTGATTCATCATTTTCACTCCATCCATGAGTGAAGAGGATACTAATAACGATGCAAGTGTTGAAAGGACCAGTATGGGATATGCCTAACACTGAGAGGGGGGGTAAATCAGTGTTTGGTAATTTTTAACTTTTTAGAAAAAAAAATTATCTCTTCTACCTCATAAACCTATTAGGATCAGGATTTTCAAATTCTTTTTTCCTATTTTGTGATATTATATGAATGTAGTGAAAAATAGTACCTAATATTTTTACAAGGTTTACTACTCAATGTAAGTCGATAGTCCTTGGAATGGTATGGAAATAATACAACAAAACAAATACTATAAATTAATCATTTTAATATGGTTACAATAAGAACAGAATATCCATTAAATTATAATGGACTCTAGTCAATTGACAATCCATGTTTTATAGCACTAGGATGGACTTTAAACTTCTTATGAGGAAATTCGTTTCCTTGCTATATGATCATAACACTAATAGAGTCATCCACATGTTGAGACCTATTAGATATCTTAGTGATACTCTTTTCTTCTACAAACTTCTTCTTCACTTGGTTACCTGTATAGAAATAAGAAAGAAACACTTTCTTACATCTTCCCATTATCAAAATGAAATCATCACTTTTATCTTCTTTGATCAATCTCAATTTTTTTAATGTGTTTTGGACTAATAGACACAAAATTATGTCTAACCCAAATGATAAAAAACTAAATATAGACTATCTGGTGACTTCTTCTTCTACCTTTGATCTTTTACACACAATAATATGAAAATGTGTATAGCAGTGTCCTGATCCCTTTATTCTTTAGTGAAAAACATACTACACAAAATCACATTATTCCAATCCTTATAGAATCACAATAATCCTTCATGATTATCAAAAAATTGAACGCTCATCTTAACATCATCATAATTTAATCCTTCATCTTTGACATAATTTCAATAGTGAATATAGCATCAGTTCACTAATATTTTACACAAGAAATAAATAAATAATGTAAAATATTGGTTTCTGAGTCAACCAAGTGCCCAATTTTTTTTCTTCCTTCTACTAATGAAATATCATCATTACATAAATAACATGAAATCAGTATTGGATGTGATATAATCATCCTGAAATTGTTGAATCAAACTCCTCATGAAAACCCTAGAACATGTTTGATATAACTCTAATATTTTCTTAAAGATGGAGCTTATGTGTTGCATTAAATTCTCAATGCTTTCATGCAATATATTATTTTAAGTTCATGGGTTCACTTCCTTTTTCAATTAAATTAGACTATCTCTTTTTTATAATCCAATTATTTTATTTACATATGTATGCAACACATACACTATATTATCCTCTTCCATTCAACCTTCTTTATCACACAAACTATTCTATTATATCATACATTTGCAAGACATGAGTCTTTTGCTATTTAGTTCACTTTCATAGGACCATCATGCAAGTATATCATAGGGCTGCCTCCTCCTTCACGCAACCCAATAGTGTATAGTTCTTCTCACTAGCTGTTATGTATAAACTGGGTACATGAATGATATTCACTCCACCTAACACAATTGAACATTCTCCACTCGTTCATGAGACTATTTTTTATGAAACACTATGAGAGTGTGACGATAAAACATTTCGATTGTATGTGGTTCTCCTACTATATGAAACTGAAAAACATTGCACAAAACTCCTCACTTTGCATAGCTTAAAAGGATTTCAGAACAATGCATCCATTTCATGTAAGTGAAATCTTAACATGCTTTGTTTTTTCAAAAACAAGCGCTCTTAAATGAAATAGGAGCAATAGCTTCACCTCTTGGTCAAAGGTACCCTACTTCTATTAGAAATGGCCAACACCTCAGCCTCATTCAATAACCGACTCAGAATCCCACAAATAATGTCATACTAAAGACCCATTCAAAGAGACAATGTTATTTGTGTTGAATTTTTCAAATGTGGGTATGTCAAAAAACATGTATGCTGAATTTCATGGTGTTATTTAATATATAAGCTCAACATCATCATTTTAATAAACACCATATCAGCATGCGATCAAGAGAATTTTCATGCATGTGCAAGATCGAGTGTTTGTGAAAGATATGGTAAATATATTTATATCTCAGTGGTGTTATATTATTCAAATGAATCCTTTAATTCGCATCATTTCATGTGTTCATGAAGATTTTTTGGAGTCATATCCATAGAGTCTCGACCATTTGAGCATAGACCAGTGATGATAGTTGTGGCATGAAAAACATCCAGCGTACAGAAACCCAAAAAAGTATGCAAGTTGATAATGATCTCCCATGGTGATCAGAAGGCTGTAATCAATATAATTAGACATCCAAATAAATATCCATGCCTTTTTAAAAAATGTAGGATCTTTTGGTTGCAACACAACCGCATAGGCGGAGATGCAGAACACTGGAGGTGGTCGCAAAAAAACATACATGGAATAAATAAGGGTATATATTTCTTCGACTATAATTAATATTACAACACACAACGTACTCCCTATTTATAGGGTTAAAATCACACAACTAAATACAATGACAAAAACAGAGGAAATAGAAGTCTACAAATATGGTATGGTAGGTGATTCTCAAGAATTACAAGCCAAAAACATTAAGCAGTCTTCATTGAACTCTTTAAGCCTCCATAATTTCTGTGGATGGTATGTTTCATCCATGTAAATAATTTTAATTTTACAACATCCCCCCTTAAACTTGTTTCTCTCATAACCCATTAATTTTCATCATATCCATGTGGCTAACCAATAACTATAATGACTTCATAATAGTTATTAGCTACAAAAAATTCAAAATCACATGCTAAAGTACATAAAAAATCACTAGAGGTGATCTCAAGAACAAAATAACAACACTAAGAAGAAAAATTGATTATATTACATTGATTTGTAATTCGTTCATCTTGTACTCCTATTCTGGGATTAGATTATTTTTCCTAGAATCCTCTTCCTTGGGTTTTTTCTAAATGCCCCCATTGCTGCGGGACTTTACCAAGACTCAGATGCACTTGAAATAGGTGCCACATTTCTTCACTAGGGGAACGAACCTGAGGCTTCCATGCTTCAAGAATCCCAGACCAATAGATAGTTCTCCAAACATTACATCGATAGAGGTCTCTATTTTTGGGAATATATGTGCATTGGATAACAACTCCAATTATTTGATATATTTTAGTGCAAATGAATGATTTATCTTCAAGAGAAGAGATGAAGCCAGGGGGTTTTTTTCATCGTTGTCGATGTCTGGAAATAATTTTAAGGGATTGTCGATGAAATTGAATTCAATATCTAGGAAAATAATTTTTTGGGATACTGTGAATTATAAAAAAAAAATTGGAAATATATATTGTAACAATTTTTTTTGAATTGAAATTTTTTTTTCAGAACTAAAGTCCAATTGTTTTTTTGAATTAGGGAATGAAATTTTTATTTATTACTGAATATTTATTCTTCAGAACACAAATAAATATATTTTTTAATTGGACACTATTTTATTGTGTAATAAAAATGGTGGGGGAATTATTTTTTAAGAGGGTGATGGGGTGGAGGATATGATAAAGGATTGGTTTTTTAATTTTAGAAATGGATGATGAGAGTTCATAAGGGGACAAAAAAGGGTGAAAGGGTGGAGGCACACCTTGGGTGAATGGAAAGGATATTCCACCTTATAACAAAATGGGACATAGGAGGTAACATGGGGAAAAAAGAAAACACCTTTCCCATTATTTTTTTGGATATCTAAAAAATAAAAAATGAGAAAAATGGAGAGAGAAATGAAACTAACCATTCATCATATCTCTGGTTTCTCTACTAAAACAATTCGGTTGCCGATACTGCATGACAAATCGGTTGAAAATTTCATTGATCACTCTCGGTTTAGATCACCTTCAAACACTCTGATAACACTAAAGGTTGTTTTCTGTAGTAAAAGAGGAAGTAGATGAGGATCTCACTGGTCCTTATGCATATATCTCCCTCAAAACTTTCATATAACTGATGGAGGATCATTTTAGGGTAACACAACCATGCAGACACAGATACAGATCACTGAAGCTAATCACAACAAACCAGACGAAGCATAACTATGGGTATATATTTATTCATCTATAATTAATATTAAAATATAAAATATAATCCCTATTTATTGGGTTATAATCACACAACCATAACCAACAATCACAATAGTGGAAATAAAAGTCTAAAAATTAGGTGTGGTAGGTGCCCAAGAAACGCAAGCCAAACATGTTAAGTGGTATTCATATAACTATTCTGGAATCCATACAAGTAGTGGATGGTAGGTTCTGTACAAGGAAACAACTTTAATTTTTCAAAATTAAAAATGGAGGGAAAATATCGCATAAATAATTCCTCCCATATAAATTTTTCATGCAGATGGCATGTGCTATTTCAAATATCTCCTTCCCACTTTCGGTTTGATCTGACACTGAGGTCGACACCCAGATACACAACACACACACCACCAGGAATCATCCAATTAATTCCTTTGGGGGTACACCCTACACTCCTTATACATGGTCCCAAACACACCACTTCTCAAATATACACAACTCAATGCTCCACTTCCACCGTGCAGGCCTATATGGGTTGGACCTCTCACATAGTTGACATTTTGTCCCATATGTGGTTGATGGGATGGTCCACGGGGCTGGTAATTGGTGGACTATTTGTTTCCATCAAATAATAATAATTATAAGTGAAATTATCATCATATAAAAACAAATTCTAGTTAAAATATTATTATATACCATTCCTCATGCAATAAAGGTTATAATGCATAAACTTCTTTTCTCCGTTATGAAAATAATATTTTTTATGTTCCTTATTAAATTCTTCTTCATGAAAATTAATATTTTCATGCTCTTCAAATATTCTCATACATTAAATAAATAATGCATGATCTTTATCAAATTCATATTATTCTCTTTTAATAATATCAATTAGAAATAAGTATTTAACATGAAATCATCCTTCCTTACATCTTATTAATTATTTTAAACAAGGTTTCATATCAAAGCACTGAGTTACACATATATTATGAGAAAAATACCAGTTTAGAATCATCAAATATATAAGTTTAATGTCTAAAAAATAAATTTATTAAGATAATAAGACTTGGGTATCATCACCATCATCCATTCATTCATGTTGTATTCACTTTGATATCAAGAATTGATATATTGGATACTTATTTTCAAGAAATGTATTTCTTTCAAACATATTCAACATATTGATATCAATAAAATCATCATATTTCAATGATTAACATTGACCACCAATAACATCCTTTGAAAAAAAATAAAACTCATACACAAAGTGGTATTTTAAATCTCCCCCTTTGTATTTGTTTCTTAGACCTTTAATGTTCTTTTCAAATGAATATATCAATATGTGTATCTCTAAATTCTCTCCCCCTTACATTTACTAACTCTCATTTCACTTTAACACCCCCTTAGTGATAAAAAATACAAATTTCATGTGAAAAGGTTATCAGTTCAAACATAAACAATGTGTCATCCGTTATTTCACTCTAAGTCTAGTTGAGTAATCCTTCATGTATAAAATAAGAGGACTTCATTTAGATAATAAATATAACAATTTCAAACCGATCTTGATTCCTTATGAAATGAGAACCTGTATACTTTTTTCAATGTTTTTACATTTTTATTCAATACTGAAGATAAAAAACAAGATATGAAATTTTTGATAAACAATTAACCTAAAACTCCTTAAATCACATCAATAAACATATCAAAAACATTCAAGTGAAACAATCAAGATAAATGGACTTGGATCACTTCCATTATTCCACAGTTGTGTATTTCATTGATTAACTCAATTACTCCCCATTTGTGTTATTTTTTTATTTTTGATTACCAGCTATGATAGACTAATAAATGCATACCTTTCATGATGACATGATCTTCATGCACATTTAGGAATAATTAGATTTGATACCTATTTAAGTAATGACTCTATAAACTACTTTATCATTCTGTATTTGTCTCACCCTCAAGGGAAACAGTCCTCAATATCTTTATAATGGTATATCACTTTGAGAATAAATTTAAGGACGTTCCAATATGGTGAATACACCAATGGATCTTCAACATGTGACTGTACAGATTTGAAAACATTCACAAATTCACTATGCATGATCTTCTTCAATACTTGTTATTCAGAATGCCATATATAAGATCAAACTAGTCTAATAACTTATTTATCCTTCTTTTTCTAGGATATGGAATCATATTCTTCATATTTATTAAATATGATCCTCTATTATATTTTTATTTGAATACCAATTGATTAATCATTCAAGGATGGTAAATTCATTAACTTTACTGTCAATAATTGATAACACTTAGAATTTATTATTTTTTACCTTTGATAACATTATTCACCTTCAATTCCATGCTTTATTAGCACAATTAAAATACAAAAAGATTAAGAATATATATTGGATCCTTCCTCACATCATTAGTGTGAAAAACATGGTTGATATGTTCTTATCAACCAATTTTCCCCATTTATTCAAGTATTCATGCTTCAACATCTAATCTTGTGTTCTATTTTATGTAGAGGAGGCAAGGATCTTTTCAAATTCACATCTAATTTTTATAGGTAATTTTTATTCCTAACAGCCTTCAGGGATGTTTCAACTTTAATCCTCTTAAATACGGCTTCTTGTTTTGGTATATTGGTTAAACAAACATTTTTTAATATAACAAGATTTCTTATATATCTCACAAAGATAATATTTATCACAAGAGTTTCCTTTTATTAAACAACTATCACGAACTCTTTCTTCATCATCTGGAATATATTCCTTTGATTTTTCATTAACCTTTTCATATTTATCTTCTATTTTTATCATTATTTCCAAATATTTTATCCAAATGACTAACATATCCTTAGGAATATTTCAAACAAGTTTGTATCTTCCACAGGGACTCTTATGTATACCATCCATCATAGTATTTATTATCAATTATTCACTTTTCTTTGGATTTTGGGATTTAGATTCCATGGACTTCTCACCTTTCTACTTTGTTACCCTCTTAGGAGAATTTTTGTTTATAAATTTTTTCTAATTTCTTCCCAAGGTAGATTATTCATTATTAACCAACTTTTAATGTTTTATTTTCTCATCATTTTGGGATACATGCTCACATGACCTTGTAATATCCTATTGATTACTTCCATTTCATATATTGAAAATATTTTCAATCTTACCAAATTTGATTAATGTATATATATTTTTTTGGACCGATAGATATTTCTTATTATTATTTAGATTTCTCCCCCTTGAGATGGTCTTAATCTATGCCTTTTCATTAGTGGGTTTTACAAAGAGTTTGATTCACAATTCCCAAATATGTTGTCACCCCAAAATTGACCCATAAATATTTATTTCATGATATATTTTGTATAAGGTAGTAGGTTCTTCTTTATGGATTGTCATTCTCTTTGTGGGGAACTATCTTCCATAATATTTTTCCTATATAGCCTATGCATGGTGACCGTATTTTCACCGCCATTATCTATCCATACTTCTACATATTTTGTTTTAAAACATCTACTATTCATGATAATAGGATTAGATACATTAATAAAATTATCTATGGATAGTGCCTATTTCATCACATCTTCTTGATATAAATCAATAATGGATTTCATGATCTTATTATTACATGATTGAGGTCTTTTAACTATAGAATCTTCAAGTGATATCGAGTAGAAGCATGTGAATTCTATTTCTTTTTTGAAGTCTCATTATGTTTATTATTAATATTTTCTAAATGAACATCCAATTATAGATATTTTATATTAAGGGTGTTCTTAAGATCTTCAATCATAATCACCTTCTATTTACAAACCATTAATATTTCAAATTTATCTTCACGCATTTTATCATTTTTCTGAATCAAGGACTCAAGTTAGTTAATCTTTATGGATTTTTCTTCCAATTAAAATCCGTTGAAATTAATTCTATTTTTCAACTTTTCTTCAGTTGTATGGATATTTTCTTCCATAGTCTTGTTGGATCATTATTTCTCGTCATATCCCATGATCAATTTTGAGGAAATTATTTCAAATGACCTCTTAGTATCTTCAAATACCCCAACCTATCTAGAGATCATTAAAAATTCAATAATTTTTACATGTAAGACCTTTTATATAACATTATATTATTCTTCTAGATGTGTGGCGTCTTCCTTCATACTTTTAAAGATGACAAAAATAAGGGAGAGAATTTTTTGGGAATAAAATGCAGGGTATATATTAATATATCAATTAATATATCATGAGATATGGTTGATTGAACATCATCACTACTTTTGATACAATATTCTCTAGTATTTTATTAAAAAGAACTAATACATAACTCTTGATTACATGGGGTAGAAAGGTATTTCTTATCCTTAGTAGTAGCTTGAGTTGCCTACTCATTACACTCCATGACTTATATGGCTTCATTATTATCAAGACATGGAGAAACTGAAACGTCCACTTCTTTATACTATATGGAATTCTTTGTTATATTTATTTTACCTTTAATTATCTTGTTCATCATAGTATTGGTAGAATTATAATTTTTCTCAAAGATAATTGAATCTTCGATAAAACCACAATTAATTTTTTAAAAAGGAAAGAAACTCAAATCTAAAAAAAGAATACCTTCAATGTAAGGAATCCAATAGAGGTGAACATCACTCTGATACTAATTAAAAGGATTAGTTTTGGAAATTAATATCACTGAGAGGGGGGAGAATTAGTGCTAGATAATTTTTTTAACATTATTGGAATTTTATCCCTTTTACCTCTTAGACATGTTAGGATATTTATCCCTTTATTCACTTTTTCTTCTCATGTATTTGTTTATGAAAGTATTAAATTCTATCACACAATATTTTTACAAGGTTCAATTCTTAATGAGAGTAGCTAGTCAATGGCATGGTATGGAAATAATATTTCCTCACAACCTATAGAAAATTATAATTTGATTTTGGTTACATAAAGTAGTGATTATGGTTTTACTTGAAATTCACTTTATTAAATTGAAATTTCAGGTTTCACATCTTCTGTATGGATATTTATACTACCTATGAAGATATAATATTACTTTTTAGAGGTATGTAACACCAAGAGTGTTTTCCACCTATTGAGACCCGTTGGATTTCACATTGCTACATCATTCTTCTAATAACTTATACATAAATTGGTTACTTTCACAACTATAGGAAATGAATAATTATTTCATCTACCCAATAGAAAACTGAAAGCCACACTTTCTTCTTCTTTTATCATTCACATTAATATGAATATGTTGTAGACTGATAAACATAAATTTTTTTATGAACCAAATGATAATAAACTGAATATATATTTTCTAATAACTTCTTCTTCTACATATATTCTTTGTCAAAAAATAATATACAATATTTTATAGAAGTTTCTTTATCTCATTCTTATTCTATGAAAAAAAGTCTCCACTGAGTCAGCATCTTTAAATATTAATAGAAAAAAAACTCTCTTTGTGATTATAAAAATAACAAATCTTAGATCATATTAGCATCAACATAAATAATTTCTACTTCTTCAATAAAATGTCTATATTTAATGCAATATTGGTTCTCTGGTCTTTTACACAATAAATATGAAATAGTTTTCAGTATTGGCTTCTCAGTAAATCATGTTCCCAAAAAATTCGTTCTTCCTTCTTATAATGAAATCTAAGAGTTAATTAATTTATATTAAATAATTATTTCAGGTGATATAAATTTAATACAATTGTTTCATGGAAATATGAATAAAACCCTAGCACACATATGATACAATTCTATGAAATTTTATTCAAAATGTTCTTATACAATTAATTAAAATCCCAATACAAGCATAAACTATATTCTTTTAATAACATGGGTTCAATTCATTTTTTCCTTCACTTAGAAAATATGTTTGTTCTATTCTTGTTATTTTATTCACATATACATACAAAACAAACACCATATTATCCTCTTTATATCTATATAATTTTTACACACATTGTTATGTTATATCATAAATTTGTATGAAATGAGTCTCATAAAATTTAATTCACATTAAAAGTACCTTTGTTCAAGTATATCATCTAGTTAATCCTTTTTTTCACAACACAATAGAGTGAAATTATTCTCACTATCTGTCAAGTAACAATATAGAACATGAATGGTATTCAATTCTTTTAATAAAGTGGGATATTCTCCACTAGTTATCAGGACTATTCTTTAGAAAACACTATGAGATTGTGATTTTAACACATATCAAGTGTTTGTAGTTATTCTTAAACATGAAATAGAGTGTGTGGATGTTCTTCTTCCTAAAAAATAATGTGTGGAACTCCACATGTCACGTAGCCTAGGAGGATCATGGAACACCGATTCATCTTCATTTAAGGTAAATTTGGTGATTCTCTTTTTAGAATACAAGATCTATGGAATAAAACATGAGAAAAAGATTCTCTACTCATTCGAGGGAGCTATCCTTTTATAGGAAAGGTTCACCACCTCTACATCATACAATAACCAGATCAAAATCCAAAAAAAATCATGGTGGAGACCCATTAAAAGTGATCAAGATATCCGCATTGAATTATTTATATGTGGGAATCTCAAATATTGTACCCTAAATTTCATGGTGCTCTTTAGAAATAGAAATCAACTTATATTGCTTTATAAGCACCTCATTATTATGAATTAAAGTGGATCTTCATGCATGTGAAATATGCAGGGTATGTGATGGACACTATAAATTCATTAATATCTCTACAGTTTCATATTCATTAAACCAATCCTTTCAAGAATATTTTTCCACATGTTCATGAAGATCTATGGCCCCATCTCCTTGGATTATTATAAATTCAAGCTTAGATAGATGTTGGATGTTGTGGCATGAAAAAACAATAGTGTATGGAATCCTGATCAAGGATGGATGTTCAAGATAATTTTCTATGAAGATCAGATGGTTGTGATCAATTGAATTGAATGGCTTGAGAAATATCTGTATTTTTAAAACATATAAGAATAGTAAAATATAAACAGTGTCACACATAAATTATTTTCATGTTTTGGATGAACTATATTAAATATCTCATTCCCAATTTCCATTCAAGCCATCACTAGGTTCAGCACCTAGATACACAATGCACACACCATCGAGCTTTGGCCTTGTAGACCTCTGGCCCACCCTATTCTCTACTTTCGATGGTCTCTTTAGGGGCCTTATACTAGGGCCTACCCATGCCATTACACCACTATGTTGTGACCAATGATCCTTTTCCACCGTGCAATCCTATATGGGTTAGAACTCCCACGCAGTACACCATTAGTCCCATTTATGGTTGATGGGCTCACACATGGCTCTTTTAATGGCCGACCCATTTTTCAAAAACAAAATAATTAATATAAGTAAAATTTTCATCATATAAGAATAATATCCAACTTTTAAATTCTCCCCTACCATTCCTAATGTAAGAAAGTTTGTATTGAATGTACTTCTTTTCTCCATTATTAAAAATAGTATTATTCATAATCTTTATTAAAGAATTCATCCTAAGTATTAGTGTTTCCATGCTCTTCAAATAAGTTCATGAAATAATGAAATATTACGTGACATTTATCCAATTAAAATCTTTATCTATTTGGAATATCAATTCCAATTAAATATTCAACATGAAATCATCCTTCTTTAGATATTCTTTATTATTATAAACAATGTGTCATGTCTAAGAACTGAGTGATACATGTCTTATGAACTAAATACCATTTCAACAATCATCAGATTTATAAACTCAATGTATTTAAAGGAAATTTCATAAGATAATAGGACTAGAGTATCATAACCATCATCCATTCATCCAAGTTGTATTCACTTTACCACCAAGGTTATAAAAATAATATTTAAATAATAGAATTCACGAGTTATTTGAGCTCAATATTGTGTGTCGTATACACTATTGAACAAAGTGATATTCTTTTAAAATAATGGGGTGTTACAAAAACCTCCCTTGGTGGATTTAGTAACAGTTAGATCCTAATATACCATGTTTTCCCCATTTTCATTTTTTAAAAAAGTCTTCTACAATGGCCTAAACCATGGGATGCTCTAAGCCATGTGATGTCTCTTTCGATGTCTACCTTGATCAACCATTATGTCAGAGCACTAAATACTTGGTTATTTTCCACTCACCAAACCCAAGGCTACAAATTTGCGAGATCCAAATACATATTTTGAATAGAAGATACCCCAAACAACCATGCCCAGTTCCACACCCCTCATTGGGTGTTTCTATACTGCTAGATTTTTAAGGAACAAGATCCCATCCAACATGACCTTGAACATAGATAGATAAGCCATTTTGAAAGACATGGTACACTAATAACCACATGACCATATCAAGATACATATTTATTGATCACAACCATTCTATAATAGATCAACCCAAACCTCATCTCTAACATATTCATCCCTACACCCATTACCAAAGTGTGGTGACACTCAGAATGGTTCAAAAACCTTTTATAGCCTCAAAACACCCCCTAACACCTCCTCGACACCAATGACCCTTAGGAAACCTCAATGGAAAGGTTGGGAAGGTCTTTACCATTACATACTATGCAGGACACCCTTAAACTATAAATGATAAAATTATTATCAGTAATCAGAAAAAATAAAAAGGGAATAATATACCAGATATGTTTAATGGTAGACCACCCAAGAAGTAGAACAGTCTATCCCATGATTACATAGCCTAATAAGAATCTTTGAATTTGATAAGCTCAAAAATATCAACTTCATAGTTTTCTAAATCTATTTACACTCATTGACTTATTTTTGTGACTCATACCACAATAAAACATTCATATAGATCAAGTTTGTATCAAACCTCGACAGTGGTCCCACTCATCATCGAGAAAGAACATAAAAAAAGGGAGTATTTGAAACCCTAGAATGATGACCCATAACCCATTAAATCATGAATTTTTAATTATATGAGTACCTAACACTATCCAACATGTGTGGTACCTAGACCATTTTGGCCATAAGGGAGTATTGTACCCATTCCCCAATTTTTAGATGAACTATTCCATTATTATATAGATGAGTATCAAAATTCTGAAACCTACATGAGACATGTTCCCTATAATTAACACCAAGTTATGGGACAATAAATCCCTGGGGTATTCTCTTCTTGACACACCCAAACAACAACATCAAACTTCTATAGTTAAAATTTAAATATGCATGTATCACATTGTAAATGTTAACAGTATTTACAAAAGATCACACCACTGCAATATACATATTAATACACTCATGATAGTGTTTATTTTCTTGAAACTAGAATACTATAAAAAAAATTGGAAACAATCCACACTTGAGAAGAGTAACTGATGTGGTATCCTTTGGTTAATTCCATGGTACTATAGGATAGGGGTGGTTTTAGGCCCTATAGAATAGAGTGATTTAAATTATGCCGACACATAGTTGTGTGATTCCCACACATGTCATGCATTCTATAACTTCCCCTATGTTTGGTCTGGAAGACCAAGCCAAGTTTTATCATATTCATTTCCATGAAACACTAACACACAGAGGGATGGGTTAATACACCCAGTCTGGGATCCTTGACTAGAAATAATGATCTAGTGATGTTGGCCTAAATCCTGGTCTGGTGAAATGGTTTTTTATAGAATTGTTTTGTAATGCCCCGACAACATCTACCCAGATTCGGTGCATTACTTCGTAACATTGGCATGATCACAAAAGATCAAGTCTCGAAAGACCGATTAGTTTAGTATCCTTGGAAACACTAGATACATTCATAAGTCTTACATTACATCATAAAGTGAAAAACTAATAAAAAAGTCTTCGTAGTCCACACTCATATCCTCTTCTGACTATCCCTGCAAGTCATTCATAAAATACTTCTTCACATCCTGGAAAATATTAAAACATTGAAAGGGGTGAGCTCAGATGCTCAGTAAGGATAAAAATAAAGCGGAAGCTTTCATCAATAAACATAAACATTTAAGGAAATGTATAACTAAAACAAAATCCTTTTAAACTTGAACTTCAACATAACATGGAAAAAGTAAAATGAGATAATTCCATTCACTTCTTCACATGGATATTCTACTGGTCGAATAATCACATGCAATATCAATAACCACTATCATAATGATGGAATGCATAATGCCAAACTATCATAACCACGTAGCCAAGTCCTCGTGCCAAGACCACAAATAAGATTTTGTCAAGGCCTCGTGCCAAGACACTAGTTTGTCTCATGAGACCTGCCGATGCATCGAGGAGCTATAGCGGGCTCCACCCATCACTTATTAAGTCCAATGCATTCCTCATATGAATAGGTTTAAACATATCATAATCCATAACATAATCTTATCACATAAAACATGCATAAAAGAAACATAAAATTTCCACATTTCAATCACAAGATATCAATACAACACATTGATATAATAAAAACACTTTCAAAACCATTTTCAATACCAAAATAAAATAAAGGTAAAACATGGTCTTTATTTTTCTTTTTTAAAAAAAGTATGGCTTGTAAAGGAAGCCGAAACTCAAATAATGGTCACGGTGGCGGAGAAGTCGTTGTCGCCGCATACATACGACAAAAACATTCCCTTTTTTCGTTTATTAAATGATTCGTATAAAAAATATTCCTTTTGAATAAACATAAAAGTCAAAGGGGTTTATACACTGTATAAAAGAAATTTGTGTATAAAAAAAATATTCCTCAATGAAAAGAGATTGAGACGAAGTCCTTAAAAAGATCATTTTTAAAATAAAATAGATCTATTATGTGTATTCACTATAGGTACACATGAAGAAAGTAAAAATACAAAATAGGACATAATAATATCATGAAATAATTTGAAAGTATAAGATTAACCCAAAGAATGGAAATTGGGTTAAGAAATTCCCTTACCTCGCGTCTTGTCCTGACTCAACTGTTCTTTATCCTCCTGAATAATAAACTAGAGTTAATTTCTATTTACTTAGAAAAGTTCTTCATGTTCATTATTCCTTTTATATCCCTTATTACCACGTTATTAACATTATGTAATTATTAAAGTTTATAACGGTCATTTTTTCGATCTTAGGTACTTGAGTCAACAATAAACTTCATATAATTACAAGTTGTTTATGTGGTATAATATCCATTATCTCCATAATTATATTCATGATTTAGATGTTATATATATCATATATATCCATTATATACATTCATTCATAATATTACGTAACATTTAGAGGTAAGAAATGAAATGCACCGTTCATGGAGACGGTAAGCCGTACGTATGCATGAACGCTACTTTCATTTCTATTTCATATTTAATGGAATGAAATCATAATTATATAAAGGTATAATATAGTTCCAGTATAATTATCATATATAACATCATTTACTCCATCCTTTATAAATTCCAGATATGGCATTAACGATTCACATCACTTTGAGGGGGCGGTAGTCCGCACATCCTAAAATGAAATTATCGCGTTTACCCATAATCGAAATCATAAAGTATGCCATAAATGAGAAATACAGAAGCATAAGGAAAACATAAACATATTATATATCATATATAAATATAGTGACATCTTAATGGCCACCTTTGAAGGTGTTATATGAGTGTTGAACAATCATGGTTTCGTGAGGCAGAAATTCGCCATCCATAGAAACAGTATGTTCTTTAACCATTATATGTAGGTGTGTGTAAGTGTATCTCAAATAAATCTTATAAAAACATCCTAGTATATTGATGATACTGTTTTTGTTACAAAAGAAATTAATAAAAAGATTTTATGGCGTTGGATAAGCAAAATAATACAAAATAACATAAGAGAAGACATTACCTTAAAATCGTGTAACTCTTTTGATTTGAGCCAAAGGCTTCCTTGGGAAGAATTCTGCCCAAAGTGAGGCTTCTAGGAGTAATGGAGGGAAGTTGGGAGAGTATTTGGGCAGAGGTTGGCCGAGCCAAATGGATTGAAAGTGTGAATGAGGTGGTAGAGGTGGGGGCCTTTTATAAGAGGAGAGGAGGGGCACTCTTGGAAAGTAAGGAAATTTTACATTATTATACAATGATTTTAGGATTCTAGAGGTCCCACACTTATATAATTCATGGATAAGGTGATAAGGGTTCGAAATATACCCATCCAATAGTATTTGGACAAGTGTAAGCCTTGTATTGTACATTATCATTTCATTTTATTGAAATCGTTAAATAATGAGGTCATCGCTGCATCATAATGATGTCATAAATAATTTAATTTATATAATGTCGAAACATTATAAAAAAAATACTATGATGTAGGAAATATTTTTATATTTCCAATTATTATTTATAGTCAAAAATATGACTTGTATAACCCCATGTAAAAATTGTTTTAGTAAAACATTTCATGTTTGTGTCATTTTTTACTTTAACATCAAATAAAAGGTATTTATGTCATTTTCCAACTAAAGTGGCTCCATGGGGTCCCCAAGATGACCCATGGATTGTCTTGGTCGGCCATGGCACATCCAATGAGGGTAGGACATGTGTAAAACTCATCTCATATTATTAAAACATTATTTTTACCTTAAACTACACTAATTACCTCTAATCGTGATTAAGAACTTAAAAGTTACTATTCACCAAAGATTATTTTAATCTCATTGAACCACATTTTACTTATTAATGACAACCATGTATGTCGGATTTTTAAAAATCAAATCACAGAAGTGGTAATATTTCATTTAAACGAAAAATCAGTTATTTAACTACCACTTAGTGGTTTCACTATTCATCAAAAATTGAAGTTTTTCAGAACAATGCCAAAATTTCACCCTAAGCTATAATTGATACTCCGAATTCAAAAATGATGTCTATTTTACTAAATTCCAAACATATAAGTTGCATTAATTAATTTTATAATTAATTCCCACTGTCACAACAAATAGCGTGTTTTTAAGAAACAATTTATATCAAAAGATTGGCAATTGTTTATGTCCAATTTCAATGTTAAATTAATTCTAATGACCACCATTGGATAAAATGGTAAAAATATATTCTAATTATACTTTAAAACCACTAAATAGTATAATTTATCACTATAAATTATTTTGATTAAAAAAGTTGTTTTTAAGTATTTTTCACTATTCATAAAAAATTAGAAGTTCTCAGAAAAATACCAAAAATTCAACATAGGCTAATTTCGATATTCTGAATCCAAAAATGAAGTCCATTTTGAAATATAAAATTTCTATAATTTTAAAAAGTGGTTATTACTATTCATAACGGCTACTTTGATTAGTCGCGGTGTTTTAGAACTCATAGTTGTGTACAATGCAAGCAATTGCATTATTGAAAGAGAGGCGTATCGTTAAAGCTCGGGGTGTTACATTCTCCCCTCCTTCAATAAATTGCGTCCTCGTAATTTGAAATTTTTCTTTGAAAATAAAAGGTTGAAAATAGAAAATACCTTTGTGGAAAACCCACATCGGAAATAAGGTTAATAAAATTTGTCCTTAATAAGAGGGAAATTGAAATAAGAAAGTCACCACCAAATTATGATCTCGATAAGGAGAAAATTGGTGGAAATTAGAGACATATAATTGGAGGAAAAATGTAAATATTTATAGGGAGTGATTGAGGTCATCAATCACAATCAACTATCAAATTGAGGGCCTCAAAACCTTCAATCTATGTTGATTTAAAATATCATCAGTTCAACAAGACATAAGGTATTAGGAAAACACATTTTTTTGTTTTAATATCCCTTTACTAAAGTTTAAGAATTAATTTATTCATTGAATAAGAGATAGGTGTATATATATTTATGCTTGACAATTAGAGTTTCGACCTTCAACTCATCTTTCACTCAAAAAGATAATAGAACTCAAAAATATTATACTTATCCTAATTGTATAAGGTTACAAATTTTAACACATACCATTTAGATTAGAAAAACTATTTTGTAATAACTAGGGACTTCACGTAGTCCAGTGGTAGGCGATTAATCCCAATCGCACTATGGTTGTGGGTTCGATTCCAACAGCTTTGTCCGATGTGATGGGTTTTCACTCGGTCTGCGTGTTGCCCATTTTATAAATATCCAAAAATAACCTTAACAATAGTATCCAATGTAAAATATAATCCATTCCAACCATTATAGTTACCCAAAATACTTCTGTCCAACTCACAGTCCAAATTTTATGAGGAAGGTAAACATAATGAAGCTCCTTTTTTTCTGCATAACAACATGTGAACACCTTCATCATGTAATCTTTTAAAACACTGAAACATACTGAATTAACATAAATCCTTATTGATTTCATTCATGATCCCTTATTCCTTATAGAAAACTAGATATACTCCTTCTACCCAAAAATGTATACAAATCATTAATCAGTTTCAAAGATGTTAAGAATATCCAACATAATTTCTCCAAATCAATCATGTATTATTCCAAAATCACTATCTCTGTATCAAAACCATATTATGGTTTATCTTTCTCTCAACCATATATTTTCCAAAAATTTAACCTGACGTGGAGTCACTTTTCTTGGTTCCACACAATCTCAAGTCCTTGATGAAATAGTACTATAGTACAATCCTTATATAATCCATAATTATTATAACCAGTGCATCATTGATACAACACTCAAATGACAAAATTATTTAATAACAACATAAGAACTATAATCATTCCTCCTCAACTGTGTTTGTATCATAACTTGATTATTATCCAATAATATCATTTGGGGCATACTCTGATGATTTGAACATTGGTTTGCATAGTGTCCCCACTCCTTGCAGATGAAGAATTGTATATTTGAAACCTTTTTCTTACCCTTGCAGTCACACACTTGGTGTCCTTTTTCTCCACACTTATAAAAAACTCCCATTCCCTTCAGGAAAATTCCAAGGTGTTTCTTCCCACGATTATCACATATTGGAAAATTCTTCTTTTCCCTCGTCCCTTTATCCATCATTCTCTCTTCCTTCTTTTTCTTCTCTTTCATCCCTTCAAATCCATAAGACGCAGAGAATTCTCTACTTATCTTATTAACACATGATACTATTTCTCCATATGTTGATAACACATGGGAGACTATTTACCTTCTAAATTTTGGCTTAATACCATGAAATATATGATCCTTATTACTCTCTGGATCATACGTATTGATGGAGTTCACATTCCTTCTACTGGGCGCCATTTTTATACAATTCCATAAACTAGGTTTGTTTATGAATCGAAATACATAATAACAAACTTGCAAACACTTAACATAAATTGAACTATTTATGGATATAATCCATAATAATAAAAATGTTTTCTTTCAGGAAGTATATACTCATAACCCTTCATAGTGGTTTTTATAGAAAATGTAAATTATCCTAAGAATATCCCCCATGAGTGTCGTAACCAAGAGTGCAGCAAGGCCCATTGTCGTGCACCAGTTCTCGTTCGAGTCTAGCTCAAAGCGGTGTTTTCGGGTTTTACCCCTAGGTACATCTGTGACAGAGCCGCCTCTACCTGCTCGTGTCCAGACAGGGATGTATTGCTCGGAAAACTCAAAAAATCTCTATGATACCAAAATTCTAGGAAGTTCTTCTATACTAATCCTCAAATTCTATCTTTGGGCTATGTGCTCTAATTGGAGTTTATATAAATCTAGCTTCCAAGGTTAGTAATAAACTGCTTCTGATACCAACTGTAACGCCCCGACCCTGGCTACCCAGAGTCGGTGCATTACTTCGTAACATTGGCATGATCACAAAAGATCAAGTCTCGAAAGACCGATTAGTTTAATAGCCTTGGAAACACTAGATACATTCATAAGTCTTACATTACATCATAAAGTGAAAAACTAATAACAAAGTCTTCATAGTCCACACTCATGTCCTCTTCTGACTATCCCTACAGGTCATTCATAAAATACTTCTTCACATCCTGGAAAATATTAATACATTGAAAGGGGTGAGCTCAGATGCTCAGTAAGGATAACAATATAGCGGAATCTTTCATCAATAAACATAAACATTTAAGGCAATGTATAACAAAAAAAAAGCCTTTTAAACTTGAACATCAACATAATATGGCAAAATTAAAATGAGATAATGCCATTCACTTCTTCACATGGATATTCTACTGGTCGAATAATCACATGCAATATCAATAACCACTTTCATAATGATGGAATGCATAATGCCAGACTATCATAACCACGTAGCGAAGGCCTTGTGCCAAGACCACAAATAAGATTTTGTCAATGCCTCGTGCCAAGACACTAGTTTGTCTCATGAGACCTGCCGATGCATCGAGGAGCTATAGTGGGCTCCACCCGTCACTTATTAAGTCCAATGCATTTCTCATATGAATAGGTTTAAACATATCATAAACCATAACATAATCGTATCACATAAAACATGCATAAAGGAAACATAAAATTTCCACATTTCAATCACAAGATATCAATACAACACATTGATATAATAAAAACACTTTCAAAACCATTTTCAATACCAAAATAAAAGAAAGGTAAAACATGGTCTTTATTTTTCTTTCTTAAAAAAAAGTATGGCTTGTAAAGGAAGCCGAAACTCAAATAATGGTCACGGTGGCGGAGAAGTCATTGTCGCCGCATACGTACGAAAAAAACATTCCCTTTTGTCGTTTAGTAAATGCTTTGTATAAAAAAGATTCATTTTGAATAAACATAAAAGTCAAAGTGGTTTATACACTGTATAAAAGAAATTTGTGTATAAAACAAAATATTCCTCAATGAAATGAGATTGAGACGAAGTCCTTAAAAAGATCATTTTTAAAATAAAATAGATATATTATGTGTATTCACTATAGGTACACATGAATAAATTAAAAATACAAAATAGGACATAATAATATCATGACATAATTTTAAAGTAGGATATTAACCCAAAGAATGGAAATTTGGTTAAGAAATTCCCGTACCTTGCGTCTTGTCCGGACTCGACCATTCTTTAACCTCCTGAATAATAAACTAGAGTTAATTTCTATTTACATAAGATCCTTTTTCATTTTCATTATTCCTTTTATATCCCTTATTACCATGTTATGAACATTATGTAATTATTAAAGTTTATAACGGTCATTTTGTCGATCTTAGGTACTTGAGTCAACAATAAACTTCTTATAATTACAAGTTGTTTATGTGGTATAATATCCATTATCTCCATAATTATATTCATTATTTAGATGTCATATATATCATATATATCCAGTATATACATTCATTCATAATATTACATAATATTTAGAGGTAAGAAATGAAATGCACCGTTCATGGAGACGGTAAGCGGTACGTACGCATGAACGCTACTTTCATTTCTATTTCGTATTTAATGGAATGAAATCATAATTATATAAAGGTATAATATAGTTCCAGTATAATATCATATATAATATCATTTACTCCATCCTTTATACATTCCACATATGGCATTAACGATTCACATCACTTTGAGGGGGCGGTAGTCCGCACTTCCTAAAATGAAATTATCGCGTTTACCCATAATGGAAATCATAAATTATGCCATAAATGAGAAATACAGAAGCATAAGTTAAACATAAATATATTATATATCATATATAAATATATTGACATCTTAATGGGCACCTTTGAAGGTGTTATATGAGTGTTGAACAATCATTGTTTCGTGAGGCAGAAATTCGCCATCCACAGAAACAATATGTTCTTTAACCATTAGATGTAGGTGTGTGTAAGTGTAGCTCTAATACTTCTTATAAAAACTTCCTATTATATTGAGGATACTGGTGTTGTTACAAAATAAATGAATAAAAAGAGTATATGGGGTTGGAGAAGCAAAATAAAACAAAATAACATAAGAGAAGACATTACCTTAAAATCGGGTAACTCTTTTGATTTGAGCCAAAGGCTTCCTTTGGAAGAATTATGCCCAAATATAGGCTTCTAGGAGTAAGGGAGGGAAGTTGGGAGAGTATTTGGGCGGAGGTTGGCCGATCCAAATGGATTGAAAGTGTGAATGAGGTGGTAGAGGTGGGGGCCTTTTATAAGAGGAGAGGAGGGGCACTCTTGGAAAGTAAGGAACTTTTACATTATTATACAATGCCTTTCGGATCCTATAGGTCCCACACTTATATAATTCGTGGATAAGGTGATAATAGTTCTAAATATACCCATCCAATAGTCTTTGGATAACTGTAAGCCTTGGATTTTACATTATCTTTTCATTTTATTAAAATCGTTAAATAGTGAGGTCATCACTGCATCATAATGATTTCATAAATAATTTAATTTATTTAATGTATAAAAATTATAAATAAAAATATTATGATGTAGTAAATATTTTTATCTTTCCAATGACTATTTATAGTCAAAAATATGACTTGTATAACCCCATGTAAAAATTGTTTTAGTAAAACATTTCATGTTTGTGTCATTGTTTACTTTAACATTAAATAAAAGGTATTTATGTCATTTTCCAACTAAAGTGGCTCCATGGGTTCCCCAAGTTGACCCATGGATTTTCTTGGTCGGCCATGTCACATCAAATGGGGGTAGGACATGTTTCAAGATCATCTCATATTATTAAAACATTATTTTTACCTTAAACTACACTAATTACCTCTAATCGTGATTAAGAACTTAAAAGTTACTATTCACCAAAGATTATTTTAATCTCATTGAACAAAATTTTACTTCTTAATGGAAACCATGTATGTTGTATTTTTGAAAATCAAATCACAGAAGTAGTAATATTTCATTTAAATGAAAAATCAGTTATTTAACTACCACTTAGTGGTTTCACTATTCATCAAAAATTGATGTTTTTCAGAACAATGACAAAATTTCACCCTAAGCAATAATTGATATTCCGAATTAAAAAATGATGCATATTTTAAACAATTCCAAACATATAAGTTGCATTAATTAATTTTATAATTAATTCCTGCTGTCACAACAAATAGCATGTTTTTAAGAAACAATTTATATCAAAAGATTGGCAATTGTTTATGTCCAATTTCAATGTTAAATTAATTCTAATGACCACCATTGGATAAAATGGTAAAAATATATTCTAATAATACTTTTAAACCACTAAATAGTATAATTTATCACTATAAATTATTTTGATTTAAAAAGTTGTTTTTAAGTATTTCTCACTATTCATAAAAAATTAGAAGTTCTCAGAAAAAGACCAAAAATTCAACATAGGCTAATTTCGATATTCCGAATCCAAAAATGAAGTCCATTTTGAAATATAAAATTTATATAATTTTACAAAGTGGTTATTACTATTCATAACGGCTACTTTGATTAGTCGCGGTGTTTTAGAACTCGAAGTTGTGTACAATGCCAGCTATTGCATTATTGAAAGAGAGGCGTATCGTTAAAGCTCGGGGTGTTACATTTTTTGCGCAAGTGGGTCAAGCCTAATGGCTCACTACGGTACTACCAACCACATGTTTGGAAAATAGTCATCCTATTAGGAATGGTCACATGGTTAGGGATGTAATACTATCTTCTATAACACATGTGTCTCTTGGTATATAGATTCCTAATCATCCATCACATTCCAACTCCGATGATCACTTCCTAGATGACCTTTATAAAATCACCCCTCTTCAGGAACCTCCGTCTCGCTATGAGGCCACTATAGTTGCCTCATCTTCTTGTAACCTCAAGCCTATGTTATTACAAACAAACCACCATATCCAAAACATCTATCATACCCTGATTCACTCCCCCGCCATCATTAGTGTCAATAATTCCTAATGATTTTGATCCTCCATTATTTTGTATTAGATTGATTAAATGGGGAAGGGGAAAGGGAATCAGTGGATAGAGGGCATAACCACCGACATCTAAATGTTGTTCTAGGATAGTGGTAGTTAACTATGATAAGGGGAACAAATTATAGAGATTAGGGAAATGGTTCAGTATCTTCACCCTCACTATCTTCTGGTATCATTGATCATCGATCCTCCATCCATTTTTCATGAAAATTAAGAAAAAAATTATGTAAATAAATTTATAGATAAAATCTAAGCCATTGAAAATGAGAAATGTCATGAAAATGGTATAAAAATAATAATTATGTCATAAAATCATGAATAAATTGAGATAAAAGAAATAACAATCCCAACCTCAAAATTTAGTTGAATTTTTTAAAGATGAAGATCTTACTAGGTGACGTTAACAATTCCTCATAGGATGCGGTCATCAAATAAACAATTCTCTCTTAACAACTCTATATAATTGAGGGGTTTAAGTGGATGAACCTAATTAGAGATATTAAATAGAGTAAAATTATGTTAATTTGGTTTTTAATTAAAAATTATTGAGATAGATCCAATCCCATTACCTAGGGGTGAGAACAAAAAATATGTCGCCATTAGGGTCACCTATCTTTTCGGACTCAATAGAGGTGTCATAATTCCAATATAAAACTATATTTAAAAGATATATAAAATTTTATAAATTCAATAATTTTTAATCCAAAAATGATATATTATATTTAATATAATATATTTGGGCTTCTAAGATGTTATTTTCATCTAAACTGTTATACAGACTATTTAGAAAATATACATTAAAATATTTAAAATTATAAAAACAAAAAATATAGGGCTCCACCAACACTATTATATAGTTTAAGGTTTAATAATTAAATAATTATTAACTATAATTTTTATCCATCATAATCTTAAATAACTCTAATTAAAATAAACATTATCACATTATATATTTTTAAGTGTCTATTTTGGTCATTTCTTTTGTTGCACAAACAATGTGTCAACACTATGTCTATTTTTTGGTTCATTATACTAATATTTGATTTATAAATATATTATTGAAACACAAAAATTATTATTCATAATTCATATCATATATGACTATATCTAAAATTAGTTATTTCCAATCATATGATGATAATATATTAAAGATAATAATTTTGATTTTTTTTATTTGAAAGCACTTGATAAGCATTTGGAAAATTAAATTTTTTACATAACATTAAAATTAAATAATTAAAATAAAACCAATTCATTACCATTCAAATTTATATATCAATGTTGAAAATATCATTATACATTCATTATTAATAACCCTACAACACCTTTTTTTACTTTTCAAATGTTGTGCAACCATTATGTCAACATCATGTAAGCATTTCCATATTTATCTTGAAATAAAAATAATAATTTATTAATAAAATATATTTATATGATATTTTAATTTAATTATTATTAGATATGTTACATAGGTTTCTGTAATGGTTTATATCAATTTACAAAAAAAACTATATTAATAAGAAGTATAATTTAATTTGATTTCAGATTCTTATTTTAAAATGAGTTCGAATATTTTAATCAATCTAAAAAAACAAATGTTAACTTTGTTAAATTCTTTTTCACATATCATATGTATTTTATGATGCTAAATATCTTCATTTCTTATTTAATAACAATATAAACAAATTTAATAATTTGTTGTATCATTTTATTCAACCATGACTATAAATTTTTAAAGGGAATTTAAATTTATTACTCACCCCCTAATCAAATGTAATTTTAAGTAAACCATTGAATAATATTATTTTATATCCCAAATTCTCTATCATATTTCAAAAATTACTTAATTATTCTAATAAATTCTAGAAAGATATATAATATTATGTAATATAATTCAATATGAATTCAGACTATTAATTTTTAATAGGAATTCAAATTCAAATATATCACTCAATATAATAAAACCTAAAATTAAAATATTTAAATTAAAAAAAATCCTTTAAAGATTTAAAAAACATAAACATAAATTAAAATATTATTCAAAATATTTGACTGATATGTTTTTTTACAAAAACTGGGATTATACATCACTTTTACTATTTTCAGGTATAACATTCTATTTATAATTTTTTATAAAATACATTCTACCATGTTTTTATATATTGACTAAAAATAAAAAATTCATTGGATTAAAAAAATATAGCTCTAAATGATAACATTTAATATAAAGATTATAATATATTAAAATATTGCATATTTTTTTAAAATAATAATAATATCCTTTTAAAAGAAAAAATGTAGTCTTATTTTATATTATAGATTAATTATTTATAAAACTATAATAATAATAAACATTAATATATGTTCATATAATTAACATAATTATAAAAAAATATCTAATAATAATTTTTTAAATGGATCAAAATAATAAAATTTCTTGAGAAAATATATTTAACCATTAAATAAAATATAATTTTTTTTAACAAATAATAGTAATTTTAAATATTTAATTACAATCAAAATAATCAAATAAAATCTTTTGTGAGATGAAATTAATATATATTAATATTATAATATATTTTTTTTGAGTAGATAAAAATTCATAACATGAATATTTATAAAAAATTAAAACTATAAATTATTAAAAACACTCAGGGTGTTACACCTAATAAGAATAATATATATTGAACTCCATTAATATGTCAATGAAACAACATCATAACTTTAAATAGTTTTTGTTCGAGATATGCATCCCTCGGTGAGAAAGAAATATTGTATCTATTGGAAACGTATTCCACGACTTCCAATCCTCACTGATTCTCTCCCATAATCTAATAAATAACTTGCTAATCTTTGATATATTATTTTTGTACCATATATAAATCGTAGAAACCCTCTATAATCACCTTAGATATGATGATATAACATCATTGATTTTATTTAAAAAATAACAACTCATCTCATAGTGTCTTAGAGATATCTCATGACCATCTCATGATAATCCCATCCACAAATATAAAAAATAATATAAATCTATTCTAGAAAAAATTTTAATGACACAATATATTGATAAAAAAACTCTAAAATTCTATTAAAAAATCAACCCATTATGCATGGACATTGACAGTCATCGCATAAGAACATCAATATCCCAAAATAATTTGGGAACATAAATCTCATGCTTGGGATTTTTTTGCAATAATAAATAATTCATAATGATTATAAATACTTATATTATCTTTGAAACATAATTAAAACAATTTAAACAATATAGTTAACAAATATTAATAAATTCCAATATTATCAAAAAACATCATTTCAATGAAAAAATAATAACTTTGGATTTATGAGCCTTTGGTCACCCAATAAAAATATAATCTAATTGTGGGAATAGAGTAAGGAATTTTAAATTTACATATGTATATTCCCCTTGATGGGTTTATTTTTCTCACCATTTTTATATGGGTGAATTTTACCTCATAGTGGAACATATATTTTTATACACATTATAGTTTACTCCCACATAATAAGAAGTAAAAAATTTTCGTTGTAACTTATGAAAATATAAGAGGGGAGGGGTGAATTGGGTGTAAAATTTTTATTTCATTACTAAGTTTCTTATCCCTAAGTTATTAGAATTTTTTTGAAATTATTGTATTTGGTTATAAAATACCACAAACCCAAATTTAGAATATAAAACACATTACGATAATTTTTACATAGTTCACCACTAAGGGATACTGTAAGGATAATAGGACAATGATATATCAGTCATACCATAATCCACTATTATTGATTATAATTTATAGATTAAATTTTTTATACATGGTTACTTCATGAGAGCGATACTACCTTTATAATGAATTTAGTGATACCACAAAACCTCCCTCATATTTTCTCCACTGACTCTTACTTTCTCACTAAATTAGATAAATTATACCTTAGTTTAATGACATGAATATCACCTAAAAATTTGAATATATGTTAATTTGGAATTGAATCATTAAGGTATGAGTTCAATAATCTATTGAATACTTGAACATTATACCACGTTTTTCACCTAAGTCTCTAGATTCTTCTAGGTCACTTTCACCCAAGTCTATTGATTTACCTGAGTATGCTTCTCTAAAGACCCTATCATCATCTGGGTATGATTTTTAAATGTTCCATGCTTCAATAAGTTATTTATTTTCACTATTATGTATCATCTAAGGTCCCTTCACCAAGTTATTTTCAACCAGGTATCTTCAATAGACTATGGGAAATCAAGTTAATTATCTTATGTTTTCACCACATAACTCTATTAATTAAGGTATGTTCACCTAATAATTTCTACTCAACTTAGTTCAATATAATCTCCTTGTGATTTTATCCATATGTTAATCCTTCAACCAAATTATTTTCTCTGGTACAATTATCTCAAATAACACTAACGATATAGGATAGCCTCTTAATCCTTCTCTCAATTCTCATTAAACCTTAAAAATGGAATTATCTAGGTATTTGTATTCAAAAACTCTAATTTACATGTATCCCTAAACTATAAAAATTGTGTCACATCATCAATGAATCTCTAAATATATGGGGACTCTAAATAGAACACAACTCCCTTAAAAGAAAAAAAATAGTTGTGAAACACCCTCATACACTAACATAGATGAATCTGTGAACATCACATAAACTAGTCTACAACTTGAACCCAACATAGTAAAAAGTATCCAATATTTGAGTGAAATACATACCTTTTATCCTAAAAACATATTACATTCCTCTAAAATTCTCAACCAATAGTTTTTAAAAAATTGGGAAATTTCTCCCTTTTAATTTCTCTTTTGGAAAACTATTTCCTTTAAATAATTTCCATTATACATAAAACTAATTGATCATACCATACATTGATTACCAAAAAAGCAACTAAATTTTCAATCTACAATATGAATCACTTTGGTTTCAATAGTTTTATATCTCCCAAGTTAAAATTATTTAATTTTCTAGATGAGGAAAAAAGTATAATAGGAAAGATTATCCACTATTTTATGGGGTAATATATCTAAAGGTCATTCTATAATAATATCATCTACTTGAAATTCCTCAAGAATGGCATAAAGGCTCTTATCTTAAAATAATTGTTAATACAAATATCAAATAATCACTGAAATATTACAAAATAAAATGTATTATAGAAAATAAGAGTAATAAATTATTAATATAATTCAATCCGTAAAAGATACTAAATAAAAGAAATTAGGATCCATGAAAGTATGTAACTAGTTATGATAAAATATATGATCAAAAAATGATACCACAAGAATATTAAAACACAATCTTACGAAATTTTAAGTTCCGATGTGTTGGATTTTTTATTTTTATCCAATATCATAGTTTACCAACTTGATTGGATGTTTTGAATATGTGTTAAAATAGAGTTGAAGAGATTGTCAGTTTTTACCAATATACATTTCAATGAATAATAGAGAAGTTAGAGATGGTTCTTTAAGAACATGTGAAGGAAGATTCATGAAACCATTAATTTTGATGATTTAAGAGTGGGTCTTAAAGTTAAATACAAGTACTATGGATGGATAATTTTCTTTAGTAATTAAATAATGATTTAAGTGATATATAATGTATAACTAACCTAACTATGATTAAAACACATTCAAGATAGGTGATTTAGAGGTTTATGATAGAGAATTCATCTCTAAGTTATGATATATTTTTTCCACTAAAGTCAGTATTGAAAAATATTTTGATTGTGTACTGAAGATGATTTTAGTTGTGTAGTACCCACAGTTTCTGGTATGTAACCCTTAATTTATGATTTTAATGTTCATAAAGTTTAATGGAGATGGTTTGGAGAGTTTGGGGAGATTTAAAAGAGTTTTTTGGGCTAAAGGGGGAGCGCACATGATGTGTAAAGTTTGTTTTAACTGTGAGTAAATATTAGGTTAAATTGTGCACTTTTGTAGAAGTGGAAAATAGATTTGGCACGATGAGTGCATAGTTAAAGAGGCCATTCAAGGAGGATGTGAATGTTTCATCTTAGTCAGTAGGTAACGCATGGTCTGTATAACCGGGCAACTAACCCGTGCATAGGATTTAAGTGAGATCCTAAAAAAGTGGATCTTATATGTTTTTGCCACTAACTCCCTCATATTTTATCATTTTTAGCCTTAATTCTGGTTTCTTCTCCATTGAAGGTAGGATAATCTATCCTTAGAAATTTAGAGTCGATCTGGAGCCCTCCCTTGGTTTTTTAAAGCCAAATTCCTTTTGTAAGTGTCACTCTTCTTCATTCTTTCCATAGTTTCTTAGATATACTTCTATTCATCTCTCGATTTCTTATATGTACAACCTATTTGGTTAGATATAAGATTTTGGAATACAAATAAGTTTTTAGTTTGCCTTTATCTTGTTAGGGGGAGATATAAGGTGGTTTTGTAAAGAATTGACCCTATTTCTTGAGTGTTATTCATCTGTTTTTGGTTTTTGTCAAAATAGGTGAGGTATCTGTCTCCACTCTCGATTAATCTTAGTAAATATAATTTGAATAACTTAAAATTGAATATATTGGGTTGAATTGATTGTGAATTTCCTATTTAGAAATTCTTGCAATCCCTATTTAGTGACTGTTTGGTAAATTGTGGAAATCTGAAATGTTTTTTCCCTTGAATAAAGTGCATTAATTCATGATTTTTAACTGAATATTTTAAATTTGAATTTTTCTAGAATTAGGTTAAATGGAATTGATTTTTTTTCTTTTAATAAAAGTAATGAATTTGTTGAAATTTAATGGTTTATTGGAATTAGTTTGTTCAATGGTATTCTCTAAAATAATTGTTTTATTGAAATGGCTTGAAATGGTAATTTGAAAAAGTTTTGGTATACATTGGATTTTGTGTTTGTTCATGTTCAATGGTCCCTAGATGAGGTATGTGTATCTGTGGGGTATAAGGTGTGTGACCCTAGATCGGGGGAATGCATTAGTGGGATACAATGAAATTGGATAAGAGACCGCTCATGAGTATGGAACTATCAAACAAGAATGCATGTGTGGGTGTTGGGGAAAAATGCAATGGTTATGTCAAAATAAAATTGAGAAATGGTTTTAAGGATTTGTTTGGCTATTTTTCTGAAAATGTGGCATGCTGGAAAATTTGTTAAAATGGGACTTGTGTAATTTTGGTTATAAATGGTTTTGGAAATTTTTTAAATTTAGTTGTACACTATTGTGGGAAATTATTTTATATGAACTTTTTTATATAAATGCTGATAACCATTCTATCATAGTGGCGTGAGTATGGAATTCATTGGGGAAAGCCTACTAAGTTTTATAATCACCCATGTTTGGAACTTTGTTTCTTTTGCAGATTTTATCTTCTGAGAATGAGGATATTGTAAAGTATCACACGTATTTAGCACCACCTCATGATACATGGGATGTTTGGTGATTGATGCATGGAGCATGTGGATCATAATTTCTTTTCATTATGTTTGAGTTAATTAGTTTTCTTTTCACTATTTACTTTGATATTTTATTCATCATCCGCTATAGTACACTTTTGTGTGGTTTTGATATAAATGATGTGGTTGAGTTGTCTTTCATTTATTCATGCATCATATAGTTATTTGTTTGGTTATGGTTTTTTGGGTTAATGGTTTTAGTTCTTAAAGGTAAAATCAATCCCCTCCTACATTTGAAACACATTGTTATTTATTTCCAGCCTTTGGTATATTTAGAATGTCTCTTAAGGCCTAGTAATGATTCGTTGTATTCTCAAGCCAATGATAATAAGTGGTTCAATACGAATAGTATTAACTTGTTCAGTTCTTTCCAAACTAGTGGTCTTCAGTTTTCT
Source organism: Viscum album (assembly GCA_963277665.1). Classification (NCBI taxonomy): domain Eukaryota; kingdom Viridiplantae; phylum Streptophyta; class Magnoliopsida; order Santalales; family Viscaceae; genus Viscum; species Viscum album. The sequence goes on along the minus strand of OY728128.1, from coordinate 1,126,193,642 downwards.
GTTCTTTGGAGTTCAATTCATTCTTACATATTTCTTGAGTTGGAATCTTATAAAAGAGTAGGATTTTTGGGAATTGAAATGTATAGAATAAAAATACATAGCTAAAATTTTTATGATGAAGATCAGGTTTCCAAGGAGTTGGGTACATAAGTGTTTTGGAAACACTTATATGATTTTTGAATCTCATTTTCATGGGTCTAGCCAATGAGATTAGCATGAAATGCATTAGAGGAACCACTTCCCACTAGGATAGAATATTTTATTTAGAGAAATGATATTTTTTTGATTTATTTTGTTTATTTTTAAAAAATATAGAATTTTTTTCAAATGAAAGACTTTGAAAAGATAATGGTTAATATATTTTGAAAATGGATTGATTTTAAAAATTGATAAGAAAATTTTCAAAAATGGTTAAATGTGGAAAAGGTTGTTTTAGGAAATAAATATTTTGATAACTGATGTGACAAATTTTGAAATGCTAATAATTTAGTTTCTAGAGAGTGTACCTTATAGATTTTGTTGTTTTTTTATTAAATGACACTTAGTAGATGTTATAGAAACCATTTAGATGAAGCTATATATAATGTGGTTGCACCTGAATCACAAGTGAACTAAGAGCTGTCTTAGCGTATCTTCTAATATTTTAAATTGGTGGACACTAGAAATCAGAGGAATGAGCCAAGACATATGGATTATTCCTTCCAGTTCATGATGTAGAATCCACTGATTTTTCAGGGTGATTCTGAACGGAAAAAGGTGGAGGTGTGGATGAATTGGATAAATTGTATCTTTGATTTCATCTACACACAAATGGAGGATAAAGTAAAATTGGAAACATATATTCTCGAGGATCTTGAACACCAGTGCTGGGAACTAGTGTTACATCCCAAACTAGATCAAGGACTGAGTTGGGAGGAATTTGAAGAATTTTTCCAAAAACAATTATATCCTCACACATTCATGATCTAGAAAATGATAGATTTATTCATATTGAATCAAGGAAATATATATGTCAAATAATATGAGGCTAAATTCATAAATTTAGTGTTCTTTTCACCAGAGATTGCAGCTAGTGAATCCTTGAATTAACACATCATCAAATGAGGGGAAAGGTAGGATATTCCTCGAAGATTGTGGTGCTCTATATTATGGATTATATAGAATTGGTGAAGAGAGTGATAGTGGTTGAGCATGATATATCATGAGATATCGGAGGATAAAGTATGATGATACCAATGGGAAATGGTGGTAACTCGAATGCTTGGAGAAATCGGAAGATGGATACCTTTTTCCAAGGTGGTAGTGGGACTCAAAATCAGACAGCTAGATCAATGAACCTTCCTCAATGACCCAAGAGCCCAGTGGGATGTTTTAAATGTGGTTCACATAAATAAAAAAAGTGAGACTGTATGGAACTACCTAGATATTGTCATAACTATAGGAAGATGGGCCATCATTAATGCTATTATCATTGTGCTATGAGGTCATATCCTCGAGACACTTCACGGGTGTCATAAGCATCATAAGATTCGACATGGAAAGGATAGATTATTCAGACTTATCAAAAGAGTAAATCTAGTCATGGTGATTATAGGAATATCATGGCTCCTCAGTAAGGGAAATCTTAGCAAGGAAACAAAGAGCAGAGTTTAGTGATGAAGCAATTATACTGAGCTGAGAAATTGATTGTAGATGATCAGGTTGGACCATCTAAATCGAGAGGTATTATTATTTTGAATTCTACCCTCATGAATGTATTGTTTGATACTGGTGAATTGTATTCATTCATTGATTCTCATGTTGTTGATTTTCCAAGTTTAAAACCAAAAATTATTCCTTACTTGTTAAAAATTCAGACTCCTCTTAGTGAAAGATAATTTCGAGCCATTGTGTGTATAGAATGTTCTACAAATATTGATGGAGCTAAGATGAAATGGGTATTATCACTATTAGTGATGAATGTATATGATGTAATCCTATGTATGGATTAGATGAAAATGTTCAAGGCTCACATCGATTGTTATAGCAGGAACGGTTAGTTTCACAAATGATAATGGCATCGAGAATCTCTTTCAAGGAGAGAGGATTGTAAATAAAAGTGAAATTTTCTTTTTGGAACTAGTGGTTTTAAAGATCTCTTATTATTTGGAAGCATTGATTTTAGAATTGATAGAAGAGATCGAGGATAACAATTTCCAGTAGTTGTAGATCAAATTCTTAATTTGTTTCCCAAAAACATCTAAGGGTTACCACATATAAGGGAAGTGGATTTTGTGGTTAATCTCCTTATGGGGACCAGTCATATTTCCATTCCATCGTATAGGATGGAAACAACAAAATTAATGGAATTAAAGGTGTATTTAAAAGAGATGAAAAAAAGAGGTTTCATTCGGCCAAGTAAATCTCTATGTGTAGCACTAATCTTGCTCATGAAGAATACAGATGGAACTCTAAGGATGTGTCTGTATTATTGTAATCTTAACCAAGGTATGATCAAGAATAGGTATCCACTTCCTTGAATTGGTGATTTTTTTGATCAACTGAAGGGAGATCGATGGTTCTCTAAAATTGAACTTTGATCAAGATGTCACCAATTAAAAGTTTGAAAGGAGGGTATTATGATGATAGATTTCAGAAGAAGATACGTCCACTACAAATTTATAGTTAGGTCTTTCAGTCTTACAAATGCACCAATGGTCATTATTTATTGATGAATCAGATAATTAAGAGATATCAAGATTGTTTTGTTGTGGTGTTTGTGGGTAAAAAATTAGTATATTCAAGGGAAAAGGCTGATTAGGATCAACACTTGTTGAAAATGTTGGGAATCTTGAGAGATCACCGATTGTATTCCAAATTTTCAAAGTGTAATTTTTGGATATAGGTGGTATGATTTATTGGGCATGTTGTTTCTAAGAAAGGTGTTTCAGTGAATCCTGAAATGATAGAAGTTCTTATCTACTGGAAACCCTTGAAGAATGTCTTTGAGATAAAAATTTGTCTTGGTCTAGTTGGTTATTACTGATGCATTTTTCATGACTTCTCAAAACTATCTTCACTGATGATAGCTTTGTAAAATAATAATGTTCCATTCTGATGGACTGAGGTGTTCCAGAAACATTTTCAAGAGTTAAAAATTCATCTTAAAAAAAACCCCTAACCTGATTTCTTCAAAAATATGATAAGGTAATGTGGTGTACTGTTATGATTTGGTGTCTGGGTTGGGATATGTTCCCATGCAAGGAGACAATGTGGTAGCTTATGGTTCAAGGAATTTGAGAGTGAATGTGAAGAAATACCCATCACACAATTTAGAGTTAGCTAGGATTGTCCATGCCTTGAAGAAATGGTGTCATTGTCTATTTGGTGAGAAATTTACTATGTTTACATATTATAAGATATTGACACTCATTTTCTCCCAACAGGATTAGAATCTAAGGAAAAATAGTTGGGTGGAGTATCTTTAGATGTATGACATTGACATGATGTATAAACTGAGAAAATCTAATTCATTGGCTGATGCATTAAGCAGAAATCCATATACGTAGCTAGAGAAATAAGCTTCAGATGAGTGGCACATAATTTTAGTCCTAGATGACATGCATGTCAAATGTGAAAACCATAGTGATGTTTTAGTTTTCTTTTCAATCTCTATAGTTTCTGATTTGGTATATTTAGACAAATAACCACAAACATATGATGCAAAATGCCTGGTTATGAGTTCAAAACTCATTAGTCGGGAGACCATTGATGGCTGGAAACTTGATGGGAGTTCAGTTTTGTTGTTCGAAGATCAAATGGTTGTACATATGGCTTGTTAGGAATAAATTCTTCATGCTAAACACCATTAAAGATAGGATGTACATCCAAAAACATAAAGGACATATATGGCATTGAAGGCATAGTTTTGGTGGGCCTATGTGAAGGGAAAAGTGTCATAGTTCATTTCAAAGTGCATAACCTATTAGAAAGTTAAGGAAGAACATCAACAAAAAGTGGGTATGTTGTCGTCTTTACATATACCATTGTTGAAATGGGAGTAGATAGCTATGTATTTTGTTACAAGACTCCCAAGAATGGTTTAGAAACATGATTCCTTATGGGTGACAGTGGATCAGCTAACAAAATCAACCCATTTCATCCTTATTTGTGAAACCCATACAGTGTAGGATCTGTCCAAAATCTATATCCAAGAAGTGGTAAAAAGATATGACATACCCATTTCAATTATGTATGACAATGATTTGAAGCTCACGTCATATTTCTGTAAGTCATTATAGAAATCCCTTGTGGCACAATTGACTATGAGTACGGCGTATCATCCATAGGCAAAAGGGAAATCTGAAAGGATGATACAAACATTGGAAGACATGTTGTAGGCTTATGTAATAGATTCTGGTGTCTCATGGTAGGAGTATATACCATTATTGGAGTTCTCATATAATAACAATTATTATTCCTTGGTATATATGGATCATTTTGAAGCAATTTATGTGCATCCATATAATTTTCCACTTTTTTGGATGGAAATAGGTGAGATTTCACTAGTTGGGCTGATCCTTGTACAACAAAAATTAAGAAGATGTAGATAATAAATAGGATGGAGAAGACATAGAGTCATCAGAAATCATATGTGGATCATCATTGAGGACTGTTTTCTTTCACGATGATTGATCATGTGTTCTTAAGGATCTCTTCATGGATTAGACATCGTTATTTTGGGAATCAGGGAAAATTATATCCATGATAAATATTCCCTTTTGAGATATCGTAATGGGTTGGAAAGGTGGAATATTAGTTGGAATTTCCACTATGGTTTAGTTTCATACATCATGTGTTCCACATATCTAAGTTGATAAAGTATCATTCAGATCCTGACCATGTGATCAGATGGGATCATATTGACCTGGAGATAGATGCTTTGTTGCTACCTATCTTGGTATGGATTGAGGATAGCCAAGAGAATGTATTTCATGATAAAATCATCGATCTATTGTAGGTTTTATGGAATCATGGTCAGATTCAAGATTAGAATTTTGAATGTGAGACGGAAATTAAAGATAAATGGTTGGAACTCTTTCAAGGCAAGGATGATTTTCTACTTTTTGGGGAAGCAAGACCAATGGTGGGGAGAATGTAGTACCCCCAGTTTCTGGTATGTAACCCTAACATTGTTATTTTTAGGATTATAATGTTTAAGGGTGATGTTTGGGAGATTTTTAGTGAGATTTCATGGAGTATTTGGGGATAAATGGGAAGTACATAGGATGCACATAGTTTCTCTAAACCATGCAGAAATCATATGAGAACTGTGAACTTTAGAAGAAGTTGGATAGTAGATTCGACACAGAGAGTGCATAGTTAAGGTGGAAAATCGAGGAGTCCCTACAAGTTTGATCCTTGGAAGTATATAATGCATGATTAGAACATGGTTTTTCTAGCCATGTGAGTTAACCGTGGGTAGGGTTTATGTGAGATCCTAAAAATTTGGATCTCATATGTTTTTCTTTTAACTCCATATTTTTAGATCATTTTCATCCATAATTTGTTATTCTGATCCATTTATGGTAGGATAATCTCTCTCAATCAATTTGGAGTCAATTAGGATCCCTCCCTTGGTGTTTTCAAGATCAATTCTTACAGCCAGTGTTGTTCTTCTTCGTTCTTTCCATAGTCTCATAGATCAACTTCTCCTTTTCCATCAGTGTCTTGGATCGACACAAAATTTGGTTAGATATAAGATTTTAGGGTCCAAATAAGTTTATATTTGTTATTGATAATGTTAGAGAAGATATTTAAGGTGTTTCCATGGATAATCAACCCAGTTTCTAGAGAATTCTTCATCTGTTTTTGGTTTTCATAAAAATGGTTGAGGTAGGTGGATTCACTCTTTACTCCAATTAGTATAATTTATTTGAATGATTTAAAATTGAATATCTTAAATTTAATTGATTTTGAATCGTATATTCAAAAATTTTAGAAAACCCTTTCTAGTGATAGTTTGGTAAATTGTGGATGTTAAGAAAATTGGTTTCCTTGAATAAAGTGATTTATTCTTGATTTTAAAAAGAATATTTTAAAATAGAATTTTTCTGGAATTTGGATAAATGGATTTTATTAAAGCTTTTTCAATAAAATAAATGGTTTTATTGAAATTTAATGGTTGATTGGAATTGTATTGGTTAATAGTTTTCAATAAAATAACGGGATTATTTTAATGGTCTGAAATGGTTATTTGAAGTAGTTTAAGAATACATTGGGTTTTGTGTGAGTTTTTGTTTGACGGGCCTTGGATAAGGGAAATATACCATTGGGGTAAAAGTATTGTAACCCTAGAACAGGGGTGTGTGTTAGTGGAACACAAGATGATTGGACAAGAGACCGCTCATGAGTATGCAGCTTTTAAACAAGATTGCATGTGTGGGTGTGTGTTGAAAAATGGAATGGTTATGAAAAAATTTTATTGATAAATTGTTTTAAGGATTTGTTTGGTTATTTTTATGGAAATGTGACTTGCTAGAAAATTGGTTAAAATGTAACTTTTGTACTTTTGGATATAAATGGTTTTTGAACTTGTTTATATTTAGTTGTAAAAGGTTTTGGGAAAATTCATTATATAAAATGTTTTATTTAAATGTTTCTAACCTTTTTATCCTAGTGAGGTGAGTAGGGAAGTCATTTTGGAAATCCTACTGAGTTTTATACTCACCACGTCTTTAGTACTTTGGTTCTTTTGTATATGTTTTCTTCTGGGACATGGTAAAAGGTAAAGTATCACACGTAGTTAGCACCACCTCGTGATACATGAGATGTTTAGTGATTGTATCATGGATCATGTAGAGAATAGAATCGGGTTGTCATATTTGAGTTGATTAGTATTCTTTTTTCTATTTACTTTGACAGTTTTTTTTCTTTTACTATAGTACACTTTGGTGATCTTTTGATATAAATGATGTGGTTGAGTTGTCTTACATTTATTCATCCATCATATAGTAAGTTGTTTGGTTATAGTTTCATTGGTTAATGGTTTCAGTTCATAAAGGGTAAATCGTCCCCCACTTTCATTTTAAACCCTTCGGCATTTATTGTCTGCCTTTGGTGTCTTGGGAATGTCTCTTAAGGCCTAGTAATGATTTGTTATATTCTCAAGAAAATGAGAATAAGTGGGTAATTAAAAGTTGATTAAAGATGTATTATTATGGATAGATGAGGTTTTTTTTGTTATTTTGAACATTCTAATATTTTTTAAAGGGGAAATAATGTATTAATCCATCCAACACTATGTACAAGTCATTACATGCTACATATGAGTAATTTGAGAATATATTTATGAGTTATTTCATATTTTTAAATTGTTAATACATGAATACATATGACTTATTATTCAAAATATTTATATTGATTTAAATCTACATACGAGTCATTATTTACATGTCCATGAGTCACCTATAGAACTATATGTGTCTAGAGAATAATTTTGGTTATGAATATGACCTTATATTCATGGATATATGATCAAAATGAAATATAATTTTTTATTCAAACTGAGTTATTGAATCAAGATGGAACTTTTTTCAAGTTTAATGGGACCACACTATAACATAGTGAAGAGCTAGAGATATTGAGATGTGAATGTGAGAAAGTCATCTTCGTAATATAGAATTTTTTAATTGCGGACTGAATATGAGACCATGTCCTGGTGAATTTTTAGTTTTTTAGTCACTATAGAGTACTCGCGAGGTGGGTGTTATATAACTAAAGGTGGAATTGGCATCATGACATGGAACAAGTTATTATAATGTGATTTGTAGAAAATATTTTCCCTTATGAGAAAAGATGACTCAATTATGTTGTGATGAAATATTTGGTTTGACTTTTTTTGTCTTGTAAATGAGTTAATGAATATAGATTGAATTTTTTTAGAAAATGACATGGAATATTTTGGATGACCATTTAGATAATCCATTTATGCTATAAATAAACATTTTTCCAGCATAGGGAGATCCATTCCACATGAAATATCACCGTGATATGTGTTTTATAAAATCATCAAATAAATTAAATGTTTTTGATTTTTTGGAGAAGAGGATCCAACAATTCAAATTTCATAAGAATAAAGAAAAATAAATCCTTAACAAAATTTTAATTGGGTTCCTTATGTTGAGTTTAATGAGTTTTGATGATTATCCAAATGAGTAAATTTCATTTCCTATAATCATAGGGTTTGAAAAAATATTATAGAAAGAATATTCAAAAATAAATTTGTGAATTAATATTTTAATGTAAAATAATGATAGATATGTGAGAACATGGTATTGTTGTTGATTCATATTTTCAATGTATGAAATATAGAATAAATATAATGATATTTTGGAACACATAAACATCGAATAAGGAGATGAAATAGAATATGATTACATTGAGAAGTTCATTTTCTTTGAAGAAGAGTAGTGAGAGGTAAAATATCATTTTCTATTGTGTAAATCCATGAGATCCATGAAATAGATGGAAGGATGGATGTGTTTACATGAAAAAAAAACATGGATAAATAACCACTATAAAATGAAATAAAGGATTCAAAGACATAGTTGACGGATGTTTGAGGAAGTAACCATTTAAAGGACTGTGTGAGACAGTCAAATTCTAGTCATTAGGACTACGTTGTGTGAGACAGAAAGAATAACTAGTGGGTGGATGATAACTATGTGATGTTGTGAAAAGATAATTTAGTTAAATGATGATGTAGAAGATAGGATTTCATATAAATATGGTGTGATACTGTAACGCCCGGACCCCAGTTACCCAGAGTCGGTGCATTACTTCGTAACATTGGCATGATCACAAGAAAGATCAAATCTCGAAAGACCGATTGGTTTAGTAGCCTTGGAAACACTAGATATATTCATAAGTTTTACATTACATCATAAAATGAAAAACTACTACAACAACATAATGTTTCCACAATCCACACTATTAACCCCTCATAAAATCCCTACAGGTCATTCATAACTTACTTCTTCCCATCCTGGGAAAAACAAAACATAGAAAAGGGGTGAGGTCAAATGCCCAGTAAGGATAACAATATAGCGGAAACTTTCATCAATAAGAATAAACATTTAAGGCAATGTATAACTAAAACAAAAGCCTTTTAAACATGAACTTACAACATGGTATGGCATAAATAAAATGAAATAATTCCATTTACTTATTCACATGGATATTCTACTAATCGAATAATCACATGAAAAAATCAATAACCACTTTCATAATGTTGGAATGCATAATGCCAGACTATCATAACCACATATCCAAGGCCTCGTGCCAAGACTACAAATAAGATTTTGTCAAGGCCTTGTGCCAAGACACTAGTTTGTCTCATGAGACCTACCGATGTATCGAGGAGCTATAGCGGGCTCCACCCGTCACATATTAAGTCCAATGCATTCCCATATGAAAAGGTTTAAACATAACATAAACATTCGTATTAAAACTAGCATACGAAATGTCAATAATTTCACCATAAACTATGAATGGTATAAAAATAGCACATCCACAGTCAAACATATCACAAAACCTTCAATACAATATATAAGTTTTGTATCATAATAAATCAACTTCAAATAATCTTAAAATCCATCAAAGGATGTTGACATAGATGAAATCAAAATTCTTTTTAAAGAAATGTCTCCTTCTATTTTGAAATAATTTAAGATCCATATAAAATAAAACATTTTCTTTGAAAATATTCTTATAAGCTTGTAAGGGAAGCTTTGAAGATTTTATAACGGCGGAAAATAGCCGCACCCGCCGTATAAGTTAAAAAAAACATTCTTACCTCAATTCTGTCGAAAAGGTTAAAAAGGACCTTGTTTTGAAAACGACGGAAAGATTCCTTTATAAACCTCTTATAAAAAGTAAAACAAGGGTATAAATGACTTTAACCCATATTCTTGTAAATAGTAAAAATGTTTTGAAATACATTTTTAAGAAACATGGATGTGGATGATAAAGATATCCCAGTAGATTATTACGTATAAACAACCTCGGATAATGAAGAGATTGTGAAATAAACCCTTACCAATTTGGTAACTTATGAAACATACAACCCATGAAAGAGGTATCATACAATGAATATGTAAATACACATAAATTAGAGTGTATTACACAAATAATATAATTATGGGCAGTATATACACCACACAAAAGGTGATGGTGGCAATATGGCATGAATCTCACGGAAATAAGGAGTGAGATGAAAACCCCTTACCTTGTACTTTTCCTTGGTTGGGGTAGGTTAACCTCCTGTATAATGGTGAAATAGTTGTTATTAAATTATACAAGAATCATATATATTAATATGATATCATATATGATCTTTTAACATTGATTTGTTAATAATATCTTAGAATTATCGTCGTTTCGGGAGTTAACTTACTCATTTTCTTTTATATGTTTTGTTACATAAGCCATGGTTGTTGTATCTTATTCATATCCAGAATGATATCTAGTCCATAAACATCATTTTTAAATAATCAAATGATAATTATACTTGAATGGATATGATGGAGAATGAATCTCATCGCGTTCGTGGAGACGGTAGTCCGTACGTACGCACGAGCGACAATATCATTCTTTTGATATTAAAATAATATATAAATGGATGGTATATCATATATACAGAATCATTAACATGTTATATTTATTATTTACATGAGTTACACATCATTATTATACCCATCCAAATAATATTATATTGAATAACAATTACACCACGACGTGGAGACGGTAAGCCGTACGTACGCACGTATGGTGACATGTTATTCAAAGGGTGGATAGAATACTGAATATGATTGTACCATATTTATAATAACATCACAGTATATGTGAGATACTAGAGTTATTATTTTAGAATGGTAAGAACAAAGGAAGAAGAAGTGGAAGAAGTAATGAACTTGGAGAAGGGTGGTGAAATCATTACCTCTTCTTCGGGTTCTTCCTTTTGATTTGATCAAAAGGGCTCCTTAGGTTGGCTTTCTGATCAAACTAAGGCCACTAGGTTGTAGTGCGGGATGTTGGGAGAGTATTTGGGCAGAGTTTGGCCGAACCAAAAGGCTTTGAAGGTGTGAAGAAATGAGAAGGATGAGTGCCCTTTTATAAGAGGGGTGAGGGGCATCTTTGGAAAAGCTAGAAATATTAATTTATAATAAATTCATATTCGGTTTCCAATGGCTCCAAAGTTGACTATTCAAAGTCTAAGGTGGGGATAGGTCGAAAAACACTCAACCAATAGAATTTAGATAGGTTTGGGTACTTATATTAACCTTATCTTTAAGTATTAACTCTAAGTTAATTAGTTTCACTTTTACAATGTCTCTTTGTATTTTTATATAATATGGTTAATAAACTTACTATATACATCCAAGAGACCCCCAAGTGGTAAATTAATGATGAACCTATCATGATATAAGTCTCTTGGACGAACCTTATATTTTTAGGAATTTAATATCAATTAATAATATAATATTTGTTTTAAGAACTCTTTTATGTCAATTTTGACACTATTCAATAGTTGATTTTTTTGAAACTTATAACAGATTGATTACTTCGAAAAAAGTCAATTAAATCAATCCTAATATATCTTATTATCCTATAAAATTAGTTTAATTCATTAAAAGTTTCATATTATATTTTTTTGGGTATTTATAATATCAATTATTTTAATTTTTCACTATTATAGTAATTACTGCATCATCATTGTGTCATAAATAAAATAAATTATTTAATGTCTAAAAATTATAAATAAAATATCATTATGTAGGACATCTTTTTATCTTTCTAATTAATATTTATAATCTAAAATCCAACATATATATCCCTATGTAACAATTGTTTTTCTAAACGATATATGCTTTTGTCATTTTTGTATTCATTTTAACTTAATTAAAATAAAGTGTCATTGTCATTTACAAGTGGATCCATGGGGTCCCAAAATTGACACAAAGATGCCCATGGTCGACCATGTATCAACCAATAGGGTTAAGACACGTTTTAGGGTCATTTAGTATTATTATAATATTATTTGTTTAACCTTTATTTACCGGATTTACCCTTAACCATGGTAAATAAAATATTTACCGCAGTAATTATTCAAAATGTCTAAAAATAAAAGTTACCCATTTACACAATTTGAACATACTGATTCCAAATATGGAATCCATTTTCCTAAATTCAAAACACAGAAGTGTCAGATATTAATTTAAAATTAATTCCCGCTGTCAAAACAAAAAGCGTGTTTTTAAGAGATAATAACTATCAAAAGATTGACACTTGTTTATGTTCGGTTTAATTGTAAAATTATGTCCAATGACCAACATTATATTAAATGGTAAAAATATATTCTAAATATACTTTAAAACAACTCAAATTCGTAATTTATAACTATTAATTATTTTGATTAAAAAAGTTTTTTTAATTAAAATTTAGTAATTTTCACTATTCATCAAAATATGAAAGTTATCTGAAATGTACCAAAATTTCACCTTAGGATAAATTTGATATTTCGAATCCAAAAATGAAGTCCATTTTCAAATATAAAATATATATAATTTCAAAAAGTAGGTATTACTATTCATAACGGCTAGTTTGATTAGTTATGGTGTGTTAGAACTCGGTGTTGCGTACAACACACGCTATCACATTATTCAAAGAGAAGCGTACCGTAGAAGCTTGGGGTGTTACATTCTCCCCTCCTTCAATAAATTTCGTCCTCACAATTTGAAATTGTTCTTCGAAAATAAAAGGTTGAAAGTAGAAAATATATTTGTGGGAAAACCCACATCGGAAATTGGGTTACTAAAATTTAGTCTTAGTATGTGGAAAAGAGAAATCAAAGGGTCACCACCAAATTATGATCTCGATTAGGAGAACATTGGTGGAAATTGGAGACATATAATCGGAGGAAAAACGTAAATATTTATAGGTAGTGATTGAGGTCATCAATCACAAACAAGTATAAAATTGAGGTCCTTAAATTCATCAATCTATGATGAATTGAAATACCATCGGTTCAACAAAACATAGGGTATTAGGATAACACATTTTTGACGTTTCAAAATATCTTAGTTGAAATCCCACATCAAAAAATGAATTAATGAGGCCTCTATTTAAAATAATGAGTCGAAAGTATGAAGATTACCGAAAATAACTCATACTAGGGTTCCATGTAGGAAAATATGGATATGGAAGAAAAATATAACCATCAATTATCTGATGGAGAGTGGTAGGGAACATGGCTATGAAAAGGCCAACAATCCCAAATCCATAAATTAGTGATGATTTAAGGTACCATCTAGGAAAACATTTTTGTTCTAAGTTGCTTTTCTTAATATTGAGGAATTTATTTATGAGATTGGCTAAGATCATAAGGAGATATACTTACTTTATAATTAGAGTTTTATCCATTAATAAATTTCTACCACAAACTCATCTTTCACTCTAAAAGATAATAGAATGTAAAAAAAAATCTATTTACACTATTCGTATAGTGTTCCAAAATAAAGGAATTTATAATTCATCTATAAGATCTTTTAATAAAAACTACATTATTTAATCCAGGACATCTCGTGGGCCAGTGGTAGGTGATACACCCTTGTCGCCCTTTGGTTGCGGGTTCAAGTCTCGCAGCCTTGCCGGACGCGACGGGTTGCCGCCCGACCTCCGGGTTGTCCTTTTATGGCAATCCAAAATAATCCAAACTAGAACTATCCAAAATACTTCTGTCCAAACTCACAGTCTAACATTTATAAGGAAGGTAAACATAATATAGATCCTTTTTACCCCGTAATAGCATATGAATACCTTCATCATGTATTACCATATTCCTTATTGATTACATTCATGCTCCCTTATATAGAATGCTGGATATACTTCATCAATCCAAAAATGTTTTAAACCCCAACAATGATGGAATATACAAATCATTAATCAGTTCCAAGGTAGTCAAGAATATCCAATATATTTTTTCCAAAATAATCATGTATTATTCGAAAAGCACTACCTCGGTATCAGAACCATATTATGGTTTATCTTCCTCTCAACCATATATTTTCCAAACATTTAACCTGCTACTGAGTCACTTTTCTTTGTTCCACACCATCTCAAGTCCTTAATGAAATAGTACTGGAGTACAATCCTTATATACTCCATAATTATTATAACAAGTACATTGTTGATACAACACTAAATTGATATAATCAACATAATAACTCTAATCATTCCTCTTCATCTGTGGTAGTATCATAACTTGATTATTATCCAATAGCATCATTTGCGGCATAGTCTGATGACTGGGACATAGGTTCGCGTAGTGTCCAAACTCCTTGCAAATGAAGCATTGTACATTTGAAACCATTTTCTTACCCTTGCAGTCATGTACTTTGTGCCCTTTTCCTCCACACTTATAACAAACTCCCATTCCTTTCAGGCAATTTCCAGGGTGTTTCTTTCCACAGTTACCACATATGGGAAAATTCTTCTTTTCCCTCTTCCCTTTATCCATCTTTCTCTCTTCTATCCTTTTCTTCTCTTGCTTCCCTTCAAAGCCATAGGACTCAGTAATCTCTTTACTTATCTTATCAATACATGTTATTATTTCTTCATATGATGATAATACATGGGAGACTATTTCTCTTATAAATTCTAGCTTAAGACCATGAAAGATATGATCCTTCCTTCTTTTTGGATCATGTGCATTTCCGGAGTTCTCATTCCTTCTACTGGGCACCATTTCTAAACAATGGCATAAACTAGATCAGTTTATGAATCAAAATACATAATCCCATACTTATAAAACACTTAACATAAATTGAACTATTTATGGATATAATCCATAATCATAAGAATGTTTTCTTTAAGGAAGTATATACTTATAAACCCTTCAAAATGATTTGTAAATAAAATGAGAGTTATCCTAAGAATATCCCCCGGGAGTGTCGTAACCAAGAGTGCAGCAAGGCCCGTTGTCGTGCACCAGTTCCCGTTCGAGTCTAGCTCAAAGCGGTGTTTTCGGGTTTTACCCCTAGGTACATCTGTGCCAGAGCCGCCTCTACCTGCTCGTATCCAGACAGGGATGTATTGCTCGGAAAACTCACAAAATCTCTACAATACCAAAATTCTAGGAAGTTCTTCTATACTAATCCTCAAAGTTCATCTTAGGTCTACGTGCTCTAATCAGAGTTTATCTAAATCTAGCTTCCAAGGTTTGTACTAAACTTCCTCTGATACCAACTGTAACGCCCCGACCCCAGTTACCCAGAGTCGGTGCATTACTTTGTAACATTGGCATGATCACAAGAAAGATCAAATCTCGAAAGAACGATTGGTTTAGTAGCCTTGGAAACACTAGATATATTCATAAGTTTTACATTACATCATAAAATGAAAAACTACTACAACAACATAATGTTTCCACAATCCACACTATTAACCCCTCATAAAATCCCTGCAGGTCATTCATAACTTACTTCTTCACATCCTGGGAAAAATAAAACATAGAAAAGGGGTGAGGTCAAATGCCCAGTAAGGATAACAATATAGCGGAAACTTTCATCAATAAGAATAAACATTTAAGGCAATGTATAACTAAAACAAAATCCTTTTAAACATGAACTTTCAACATGGTATGGCATAAATAAAATGAAATAATTCCATTTACTTATTCACATGGATATTCTACTAATCGAATAATCACATGCAAAAATCAATAACCACTTTCATAATGTTGGAATGCATAATGCCAGACTATCATAACCACATAGCCAAGGCCTCGTTCCAAGACTACAATTAAGATTTTGTCAAGGCCTTGTGCCAAGACACTAGTTTGTCTCATAAGACCTACCGATGCATCGAGGAGCTATAGCGGGCTCCACCCGTCACATATTAAGTCCAATGCATTCCCATATGAAAAGGTTTAAACATAACATAAACATTCATATTAAAACTAGCATACGAAATGTCAATAATTTCACCATAAACTATGAATGGTATAAAAATAGCACATCCACAGTCAAACATATCACAAAACCTTCAATACAATATAGAAGTTTTGTATCATAATAAATCAAATTCAAATAATCTTAAAATCCATCAAAGGATGTTGACATAGATGAAATCAAAATTCTTTTTAAAGAAATATCTCCTTTTATTTTGAAATAATTTAAGATCCATATAAAATAAAACATTTTCTTTGAAAATATTCTTATAAGCTTGTAAGAAAATCTTTGAAGATTTTATAACGGCGGAAAATAGCCGCACCCGCCGTATAAGTTAAAAAAACATTCTTACCTCAATTCTGTCGAAAAGGTTAAAAAGGACCTTGTTTTGAAAACGACGGAAAGATTCCTTTATAAACCTCTTATAAAAATTCAAACAAGGGTATAAATGACTTTGACCCATATTCTTGTAAATAGTAAAAATGTTTTGAAATACATTTTTAAGAAACATGGATGTGGATGATAAAGATATCCCAGTAGATTATTACGTATAAACAACCTCGGATAATGAAGAGATTGTGAAATAAACCCTTACCAATTTGGTAACTTATGAAACATACAACCCATGAAAGAGGTATCATACAATTAATATGTAAATACACATAAATTAGAGTGTATTACACAAATAATATAATTATGGGCAGTACATACACCACACAAAAGGTGATGGTGGCAATATGGCATGAATCTCACGGAAATAAGGAGTGAGATGAAAACCCCTTACCTTGTACTTTTCCTTGGTTGGGGTAGGTTAACCTCCTGTATAATGGTGAAATATTTGTTATTAAATTATAAAAGAATCATATATATTAATATGATATCATATATGATCTTTTAACATTGATTTGTTAATAATATCTTAGAATTATCGTCGTTTCGGGAGTTAACTTACTCATTTTCTTTTATATGTTTTGTTACATAATCCATGGTTGTTGTATCTTATTCATATCCAGAATGATATCTAGTCCTTAAACATCATTTTTAAATCATCAAATGATAATTATACTTGAATGGATACGATGGAGAATGAATCTCATCGCGTTCGTGGAGACGGTAGTCCGTACGTACGCACGAGCGACAATATCATTATTTTGATATTAAAATAATATATAAATGGATGTTATATCATATATACAGAATAATTAACATGTTATATTTATTATTTACATGAGTTACACATCATTATTATACCCATCCAAATAATATTATATTGAATAACAATTACACCACGACGTGGAGACGGTAAGCCGTACGTACGCACGTATGGTGACATGTTATTCAAAGGGTGGATAGAATACTGAATATGATTTTACCATATTTATAATAACATCACAGTATATGTGAGATACTGGAGTTATTATTTTAGAATGGTAAGAACAAAGGAAGAAGAAGTGGAAGAAGAAATGAACTTGGAGAAGGGTGGTGAAATCATTACCTCTTCTTCGGGTTCTTCCTTTTGATTTGATCAAAAGGGCTCCTTAGGTTGGCTTTCTGATCAAACTAAGGCCTCTAGGTTGTAGTGAGGGATGTTGGGAGAGTATTTGGGCAGAGTTTGTCCGAACCAAAAGGCTTTGAAGGTGTGAAGAAATGAGAAGGAGGAGTGCCCTTTTATAAGAGGGGTGAGGGGCATCTTTGGAAAATCTAGAAATATTAATTTATAATAAATTCATATTCGGTTTCCAATGGCTCCAAAGTTGACTATTCAAAGTCTAAGGTGGGGATAGGTCGAAAACCACTCAACTAATAGAATTTAGACAGGTTTGGGTACTTATATTAACCTTATCTTTAAGTATTAACTCTAAGTTAATTAGTTTCACTTTTACAATGTCTCTTTGTATTTTTATATAATATGGTTAATAAACTTACTATATACATCCAAGCGACCCCGAAGTGGTACATTAATGATGAACCTATCATGATATAAGTCTCTTGGCCGAACCTTGGATTTTTAGGAATTTAATATCAATTAATAATATAATATTTGTTTTAAGAACTCTTTTATGTCAATTTTGACACTATTCAATAGTTGATTTTTTTGAAACTCATAACAGATTGATTACTTAGAAAACATTCAATTAAATCAATCCTAATATATCATATTATCCTATAAAATTAGTTTAATTCATTAAAAGTTTCATATTATATTTTTTGTGTATTTATAATATCAATTATTTTAATTTTTCACTATTATAGTAATTACTGTATCATCATTGTGTCATAAATAAAATAGATTATTTAATGTCTAAAAATTATAAATAAAATATCATTATGTAGGAAATCGTTTTATCTTTCTAATGAATATTTATAATCTAAAATCCAACATATATAACCCTATGTAACAATTGTTTTTCTAAAAGATATATGCTTGTATCATTTTTGTATTCATTTTAACTTAATTAAAATAAAGTGTCATTATCACTTACAAGTGGATCCATGGGGTCCCAAAATTGAAACAAAGATGCCCATGGTCGACCATGTATCAACCAATAGGGTTAAGACACGTTTTAGGGTAATTTAGTATTATTATAATATTATTTTTTTAACCCTTATTTACCGGATTTACCCTTAACCATGGTAAATAAAATATTTACCGCAGTAATTATTCAAAATGTCTAAACATAAAAGTTACCCATTTACACAATTTGAACATCCTGATTCCAAATATGGAATCCATTTTCCTAAATTCAAAACACAGAAGTGGCAGAAATTAATTTAAAATTAATTCCCGCTGTCAAAACAAAAAGCGTGTTTTTAAGAGATAATAACTATCAAAAGATTGACACTTGTTTAGGTTCGTTTTAATTGTAAAATTATGTCCAATGACCAAAATTATATTAAATGGTAAAAATATATTCTAAATATACTTTAAAACCACTCAAATTCATAATTTATCACTATTAAATATTTTGATTAAAAAAGTTGTTTTTAATTAAAATTTAGTAATTTTCACTATTCATCAAAATATGAAAGTTATCCGAAATGTACCAAAATTTCACCTTAGGATAAATTCGATATTCCAAATCCAAAAATAAAGTCCATTTTCAAATATAAAATATATATAATTTAAAAAAGTAGGTATTACTATTCATAACGGCTAGTTTGATTAGTTATGGTGTGTTAGAAATCGGTGTTGCGTACAACACACGCTATCACATTATTCAAAGAGAAGCGTACCGTAGAAGCTTGGGGTGTTACAGATACTATGTCATTATAACTACTTAGATTATTAGTGGATGAATCTATAGTTAGGATGTACAACCAAATGTAGAAATGAGAAGTCATTGAAGATTGAAACATTCAAATCATTGTGTCTTGTTCCTTTTATTTATAATATATTTGGGTAAGGTAGAGAGGTAATGAAAAAAATGCATTAAGGATTTATCTATGCATAGAGTTTGAATTAATGAAAAAAATCATAAAAAATTTGGTGTTACTAATTTAATCATTCCCATTCGATGTGATATCACTGTATTATGGAACTATAAGTGGTATTAGTACTAACTAGCTTTCCCAGTGAATGTTCAATGTTTTCCTAAAGAATTAAGAAGATATAAATTACTATAAAAGATATGGTTTATATATTTTAATCAAAAAACATTCATATATAGAAGAAATGAATAATTATATATCTATGTACATATAACTTAGAGGTGATTAATAATATTCAAGTGGGATTTACTCCACTTGTAATAGATACTCCCATGATTTATTCTAAGGAAATGATTCTTGAAATGGATTGGAAAGATATAATGTTATTCTATAATATCTGCCTAAAGAGGTATATGACAAGGTAATGGGACTTAAAATAATCATACATATATGTAAGAATCTTAAGAATATATATGAGTGTAATATAAAGATCAAGGAATCCGTACATCAAAATTAGAGGGCCATGATGAAATATATTCGTGTTGGTAATGATTAAAACATAGAATATTACATTAATCAAGTTAAATATATGATAATATGTATTAGATTTTTGGGTAATACTTTGTAAGATTAAACTATAGTGAATACATTGATGAATAATTTCCATGATATATTTAATATAAATAAATATACCCTTCATGAAATTAGAGATCTCACTTTAGATGAGATGTATTGTACATATATTAATTAAAAGATTTGGAAATATCTGTTTTTCAATAATAAATTGATGTAAGAAATTGATTTTAATTAAATAATAAAATTATAGGTTAAATATAATGAATGGGAGGAATATACTGAGTCTAAAAATGAGGAACATGATAAGGATAATGAGAGAATTCTAGCTCATATTTCATAGATATTAAAAGTTTTGTAAGATCAACTTTTAGGGAAAACAATCATTAATGTGTTGTCAATGTAAAGGTGTTCAGTTCTTCAGTAAAAAAACACCAAAGAATAATTTTGAATATGAGTAAGAAGATCAAAGTGATAAAACCTATAGAAGTGATGATGTCACCAGTAGAAGGTTTTGAAAACAATAGAAAACATGACTCTAAATTAAAGAATATATCTTCTTAATATACTAAGAAAAACATGATGAGTAGAGAATGATTTGAATAATCCTTATGTCATGACCCAAACCACCGATTGCTTCCTGGGCGATGGTATGCTAATTGTGACATCCAAATCCCACCTCCATATGGTCAGGGACTTGGTGACTAACATCGAGTAGGCACAACACACACATGAGAGGCCTTAGCCTATGTTACCTATACAAATTTACCCATATCCAAAAACTAATAAAGTGTAGAAAGGAGTGATATACTGCTACTGTAAATGAATCTATTTAAGAAATACCACATTTGAGTATGATAAAATTATGAGAAAAAAATGGCCAAATACAAGGCCATGAAAACTGTAAGAGTCTAACATGCAAGAAAAGGCAACTGTATATGAGATAAAACTCCAAGAAGTGATTGTGGTCCTTCTAGACAAACTAGGATTCACATACTCTTGGACCTCCTTAGAATCTATCGAAAGGTCTATCCAATCCATAATACATGATATATTATGGTAGAGCACATATTGGGTTGTGTACAATCATACCTAGTAGGATTCCCCGAAATCACCAAATGTAAAGCATCAGAGGAGATTCATCTCAACATCACAAAGATGATTCAATTAGAGAGTCAGAAAATAACAACAATGACCAAGATGTTATCAATATAGAAACTATGTCTCAATGTTGGGTCACTCTCTTACTATCATACTATTATTCTGTTCGGGGCTCAAATATGTGTTTTTTCAAGATAACTCACTCATAGGTTCCTGATATTACTAATGGAACTCATTAGAGGTGTCATGCCTATTCAGAATCCCCATGAAGAGGTGTATTATAAAAGTCATAATATACTGAAACACAAGTATGGGATCACACGTAAGGGAAAAGGGGGATACCTAACCCTACAAATTTCATTCCATAATGATTAGAATCAAAAACCCTAGAATTTAAAAATGGGATACCTGACCCAACCTAGGAAATGTTGATATAGAATCACACCCCCAACCATATGGAGCGTTACAGATATTTATCTAACAATAATCTATATAGGGCTTCACTCATCCTATTATTAGTATGGGTTTCTCACTAAATCCTTACAGTGAAAGACCACGAGGGTATACCCTATTGATACTCATCTAGACTGAAGAGAATGGAGGCTTCATACGTCCCCATGGGATGTTAAAAACATGTATAAGGAATAAATGGAATGTTCTAGCTAGAATGGATAACCCTGAGATTATTCATGTGCATGTGTCCTCAAGCATGTTCCCATGTACTATAGTGTTTCCCTAGAATACTAGATGTTCCCATGTAGATTGGATGGGTAAGATTCCACTGGCCATTCCCATGTACATTGGTCGTGTTCATGCCTATGTATGTTAGTCGTGTACTTGCTCAGGTACCCCTAGGTATATGTCGGTCACTAATCTAGGGTAACATACTGTGTGATATAACACACAAAAGGTGATATTTTTACTCATAAACCCCAAATGTCATGGAAGGGTCTCTACACGACATGTGCTTTTTCCAAACTCCATGTCGTGTAATTCAATATTGTCCAAAACACCAAAATTTTCCGCATGTTGCTCCCCCACCAATTTTGAATATGGATCCATAAAAAATGACCCATATAGAAATTATATTTATGGTTGGAAAATCTCAATCTATGGTCAATAGATATATTTTGGCCACCGATCCATTCGAAAGTCAATTCTCGTCACACCACATCACAGAATCGCTAACCGTTGAAAAAATAGCACCAAATCAAAACATATGATCTTATTTCATCATCATTAGACCTTGGTCATTATTTAAATCTTTAATCTAAACCTATAGAAAATATACATTGTTTATAAGAATAATTTCACAATGATATGTTTTTAGGTATTTCCATACTACGAATGAAAATAAATACTGATGATGAGTTCTTGATGAATGAGGGGGTAAATTCATGAATCAAAAAAAATAAGAAATGAATATAGTACATTTTTTGGTTGGATTCAATTCATTAATGAATAAATCATTATGCATGGGGGATAAAATTAATCAATATAATTCCTAGTTTTTGGAATTTCTAAAATTTTATCAACCACTAATCAACATCAACATGTGAATCAATTTTTAATATGATTCATTTTCATTCATAATAGGATAATAGAAACAAGGATTATTATAAAAAAACATCTTACATAGATGATGAATCAATAACATGTAAAGATAAAACCCTACATCATTTTCATTGGTGAGATCCAATGAATATGTTGGAAAAGAAAAAATTCTTGAAACAAATTTCTGATCCATGATATGTTGTCACCCTCCAAGGCTCTCATCCATAGTTATATTTAAACTCTAGGATTATACAACTAACTCTATGATTTTTTTTCATGACCATTTTTTTATAAGAGGGGATTAGGTCACAACCATTTAAAAAATAATAAATTTATTTTATTAATTAATTAATTTTCACTCTTCCTATAATTACTCTTTAACCAAACACCCGACATGCACAAAGGTTATGTTGTGACAAGAGAAAAACCCATATTCATAATTTAATGGAGGTCTATGTTTTTTCATCTATAAAACTATTTAAGAGTTATTCCATTATTTCTCAAAAAACTACACACATGTGATATAATATATTAAATATTTTTTATTACGACAACACCAATTCTCCATATTTCCCAGAACTCGTGCAGACTCCAAACCTAACTCAAAAAATATTTTTTGAAATAGTCTAATGTTTTAAAAGGAAATTCATAGTAGTTATATTCTCCATAGATCAGGGATTCTCATCCCTAAAAGTAAAAAAATCTACTATAAAAGATAAGGATACTAATCTCTTTTCTAGTTTTCCCATTTGCAGGTTATTTACTGATGATTATTATATTGTCATCATACATTCACCAAGGGATTCACTCACCCAAAAAGATATTATCCTTTAAATCCTTGATAAATATATGGTACAATGCGAATATAGATTCATCCTCTATGTATTGATCTACCCAATTGAAAAAATGTGACGGGTTGTAAAAAATTATCCTCAATTATAACAAATGGAAGACAAAATACACTCAGTATAACTATGGTGCTAAGGCTATGTAGTAGACCAAGTCTTCACCATACCCAGTATCTAGAAAGGGTCAATGAATATCAGAGATTACTTGTTATCCCAACCAAATCAATACAACCCTCACCGATGTGATACCTTCAAGAACACATGGTCTCACTCATATAAATCCATAGGCATCCTTCCCCAATAAAAAAATAAATATAATGGATTTTAACAATCCTCATCCACTCTTGGATGATCTCCACCATCTCTATCATTTATAAAAAAAGTCTAGGACCATGAGTGCTGACTCCCCTGGGTTAGTCTATCACAACAGTGAAATGTAGGGTCATCCGTACAGGTCCTCTAATAGTATCATACCAATAGTATAGTGGTATTTTTTGTTTCATTAATCTTTACCAAGGGTAGGTGATACTCAAAACTATAACCAAATTCCATCACGCAAGATCAATGCATGTCCTTTAGAACATGAATGGATTTCCGTTTCTAAACATCCCTATAGGGTCAAATATCAAGATAAAATGAAACTACTTCAAAAAGGAATATATAAATCATCTCCAAAATTGTCATATGAATGAAGTATCACATTATTAAATGATAATCAAGATATCTCCATGAATTTAGGTTATCTTCTACATGTAAATTTATCACAAGCTTTATATTGGACTCTTCTCTTAGATAGCTTGGAAGTTGATTAATGTAGTGAGCCATTATATAATCACCCGGAAAGAATAATGACCTTGAGGATTTTGGAATTAATGTCATGAATTCTATAGAGATACCATCCCACTTCCACTTCATCACCTTAAGAGGTTGAACCAAAACCATAAGAACATGGTTCCCAGTCTTCACCTGCTAAATAGTGAGTCATTGAGAGATAAAATAAACTACCCACATATTCATCTTAGGCCACAAGAATTGAAGAAAAATCCCATGTTTTATGTTTTTGACACTTCTATTTACTGATAATGGGGTTTTATGAAACTACCTCATCACCCCCACTTGTAGTGCGACTTTTACCATCTGCTAGCCTAGAAAAAGGATGACATGATCCCCACCTTCATAAAATCCACTTGGAGCACATCCAGTGGATATCTAAACACAAAAATACTCCTTATAAATATCTCTAACAAGATCTTACCTAACAAGAAGAATAATAAATGGAGTAACAACCACTGACTAGAGGTATGTTGTATCACCCTCTTCCATTAAGGACTCCTGGAAGGAGCCAAAATGCTCTTATGCCTTGATTAAAAATATATAATGTAATATCCAGCTGATAGAAGCTTCCACCACATTCCCCTTTTCATTAGTATAGACTGTATCAAATTTATAATCCAAAAAAACTCCATCACCACCACTATATCAAGATAATATATTTCAATGAAAAGATATCACTACAAAAAAATGACCACTTCAGACGAGGTTATTTTTTTAATTTAGAAGGAATTTTAACCCCGTCTAAAGGCATTCGCAGTAGTTGTGGGAAAATGCCGCTAATGTTCCTACCTACTATTAGTAGAGGCAGTTGTGAGGAAGTTCTACTAAATTCATAGTGAATTTAGTTGTGGTTGCATTAAAGGGGGTTTAAACCCCCTATAATGTTGCCCGAAAAATACCACATTAGTGGCAGTTATAACAGATAGTGCCTCTAATATAGGGATTTAGGGGTGGTTTGAACTACCCTATCATCACACCCCCATACCCACCATGACTCCCGCATGCACCCCTTGTCACGACACCACCCCCTTGACACCCCTTGTCTCCCACCCTTGCCCCCCGCGCCCCCTTGACACCCACACGCACCCCTTGTAACGACACCACCCTCGAAACACCCCCCTTAAAACACACCCTTTCCCCCTGTTGACACCCCTTGACACCCATCCACATGCCTTATCTCCCACCCATGCCCCATGTTGACACCCCCTTACCCCTGAGCCCCCTTGACACCCGCATGGACCCCGTGTCACCTACCCCAGCTGACACAGCGCCCTCTGTTGACATCCCCCTCACCTCGATTGACACCCCCACCCCTATCACCACACACCCTTGTCCGTCGAGCAACTAGCTGTGTGCCCCACTTGACACAGACACACACTGCGTAAAGATGAATCCCACAGCTTTCGAACCCATGATCTGTTCGATACAACGTTGAACACCAAACCACTAGGCTGACCTTTCTTATGTGTATAACATATACTGGATTGTATTTAATTAAATCTCAATGTATTATATTATATGTGTGTGTTTGTGTGTTTAAAAATATAAACAATATAATATATTTGTATATATATAATATATTTCTCTACAATTTAATATATATTTTTGTATATTATTTATATATAATATGTATTTATTTACAATTATATAATATTTGTGTATAATATATATACACATATTTGGATATATTTAATATAAATTAATACATATTTATACATATATTAATAAATATAAATATATTTATGTGTGTGTGTATTTTTTCAATTTATAGATATAATATTACTGTAATATATATTATACATATATTATATGAAATACATTTATATTATATATTATTGTTTGTCATTATATACATTTATATTACATCACCAACACACATATATACACACACAAAATTAAATGCATTCATATAATAGGAAATAAATAATATAATTAAATTATATATATATATGTATTAAATTAATTATTAATTAATATGATACACTATAATATACATAAAATAATTATACAAAACATATAGATTTATTTATAATAAATTATTTATAATAAAAAATGCAATATGAATAAATAATATAATTATAATTATATATATATTTATATTTACATTTACATTTATATTTATATTTATATTTAATTTTTTTCTAAATTATATAAATTAGTATACATAATCTAATATAAATATATTTATACATAATTATACAATACAAATGTATTTATGTATGTGTGTTTGTAACAATAATATTATTAATTATTATATGATATATATATATATACTAAATTAATTTATAATTAATATTGTAAACTAAAATATTCATAAAAAATTTTAAAATACATAACAATTTTTTAACAATAATATATTTATAAATTAATATATAATATAAATAAACAATATATTTATATATATATTTATATTTATATTTTGTCTAAATTATGTAAATTAGTATAAATAATTTAATATACATTTATTTATACATAAGTATATAATATAAATTAATTTATGTACATGTGTGTAGCAATAATATTATTAAAAAATTTATGATATGTTTATCTATTTGTTCTAAAGTGATCTATAATTAAAATGGTATGATACAATATATTTAAAATAATTATGTAATATATATAAATTTATAAATAATTAAATATTTATAATATATATATAATATAATTACATAAAATATGTATGTTTATGTAAATTTATATTTAATGTTGTCTATGTTATATATATTTGTATACATAAAATAATATAAATGTATTTATACAAAAATATACAATAAAAAAGTATTTAATATAAAATATTTATAATATAAATCATAATATAAATTTATAGTATTTATAAAACCATATATAAATTTTATAAATTAGAATAAATATAATTATAATTACATTTATATTATAAATATCAATATTTATATATATGTGTACATTTTTCTTTATATGTATAGGTATTTATTTAAAATATTTATATAATATCCCTATATATGTGTGTTATAATGTATTTAAATACATTTATATAGTGTGTTTATGTAACACACACACACACACGCACTCACCCATATATATATTAAAAAAATTTAATTTAAATGAGATTTATTTTAGAAAATAAAAAAAAATTAGATGGAGTTTAAAACCCCCTCTACTCAGGGATTTTCATCAGTTCATAACCCCCATTAAATTTCATGAATTATAGGGTGTTTAAAACCCCCTCTTATTTCATAAATTAGAGGATGTTAAAAACCCCCTCTAATGTCATCAATTAGAGGGGGTTCCAAACCCCCTATAATTTCATAAATTAGAAGGGGTTAAAGACCCCCTCTAATGTCATGAATTAGAGGGGGTTAAAAGCCCCCTATAATTTCATCAATTAGAGGGGGTTCAAAACAGCTTCTAGTTTCTTAAATTAGAATAGGTTCATAACCCCCTATAATCTAAGTGATTAGCAGCATTTCATGAACCCCCACTAATATGTTAAATTAGAGGGGGTTTTGAACCCCACTATTTCCTTTAAAAATAAATTATATATATATATCCAAACGAATGTTATTTATATCTCTTGTAAAATAAAAAAGAATATATATTTCCACTAATTATTAAATTAGCAGTGGTTATGATATAACTAGTTCTAAAATCATTCCAAATATTAAAAATGAAATGCTAAAAAAATAGAGGGGGTTATGAACCCCCTCTAAATGTGATGATTAGAGGGGGTTGTGCGTAATCCCTCTATATTTTTCATAGAAAATTAATTTATAAGGGGTTTATTACCCCCACTGAATTCGATGATTAGAGGGGCTCGTGGAGAACCCTTCTAATGTTATAGAAAATGAATTTAGAGGGGGTTGCGCAGAACCCCCCCAAAATAACCCCCTCTAATGTTTTGTTTTATTTAGTGTATATCAAAGACTATTCTAGTAAAAATAGACAATAAGTCACTCTCTTATAAGGTGGTTTCACCACATCATCTGTATGAAGACCACTTCCACTAGATCTATATCGTGGTTCATGTAGATCTATTTATGGATTATCACCTTTCATGACCCATAAAAAGATCACTACCTACCTCTATATCATAATGAAACAAAGACTATTCCAAAAGTATCTCAAAACAACACATACTCAAAACCATCCTCTAGTAGTCTCAAGATGGTGGTCCTCATCAACCTTTTCTGAAACTCTGGAAAATCCTATTGGCACCACTTATTCTATAATAAAAGATACCCTTTTTGATTCAAGGTAGTAAAGGGTGACGAAATCCTATATAAATCATTCGTGAATATCTGATAATAACATTTCCACCCAAGAAAACTCTACACTTCAGTCATATTCATGGTTGGCTCCCAAGATAGAACTACCTCAACCATTACAATGTATACTGGTACACTCTAATCTAAAATTCAATTTCTAAAGAAGTGGAACTATTCAATCCATAACTAATACCTCAAGATCTTTCCAGAAATCTGTTTCTATGAGAGTTTGTACAAAATCATCCTCAAATGTCTCTGGTGATCCTCCTTCATTGTTGAGTATAAAAGGATTTCATCGATGATGACAACCCTGAACCGATTCCAAAAGGGATGAAAGATATGTTTCATAATTCCCAAGATTATTGTTGGTGCGTTCTTCATGAAAAAGGTGGTACCAAATATTTATAGTGATTGTAGTTACATATTAATTCACTATTTACTATATCCTCCTCTCGAAATTAGATTTGGTGATAACTTAAACTAATATCGATCTTCTAGAGACACCTCACACCATTAAACAATTCAATGAGGTCATAGAATCCCAAAATTTGGATACTTTTTCTTAGGTTTCACCTGATACATGTGATAATAATTGATAAATAACCTCAATATCTAATCCACCTTCTTGGAAAATAACACTAGGTCTTCCAAAGGGTACACGTTGGGTATGAAAAAACCATTCCTCTATAAATACTCTAAATAAACCTTCATCTCTTGGATATCATTAGGATCCATCTAATATGATGGCACAGATATCGAGGCACCCCATCGGTAAAAATATAAATATAAATTGATCTTTTGGTGGGTAGTTAATCCCAACATATCATATAGGAAGATTTCCTCATACTTCACCACTACTACAGAAAACTAAAAGATCATAACGTCCTATACTCTAAGTGTAATTCTAGATAACTAATGAGTAATCATATAAAACCTGCTACATATGATCACATAATATTCTTCATAAACTTCCTTCTCACCAAAAATGGAAAACTAGGTCCCATCAACTTGAATGTATCACGTTCTCTTCCTAAAATTGTCGACTTTTTCAATAAACATAGAGAGATTGTATATTCTAATAGTGAATCCATAATTACAAATAGTTTATGAAAAATATCCTATAAAAATATCTATCCTCCAAGAGTCAGGTCACAATTTTATCAAAGTGTGTGATTTTTGAATCTCCCCTTGTAGGAGTCTCCAAATATAAGGGTTGATCTAAAGGACCCACCGGGATCTCAGAAGGTCAAAAAAGGGATGTTATAAGGAAATAATGCATCATGACACTGTCTATCAAAACTAAAACTAAATTAGGTAAGATACATTTCATACCTTGAATCATCCCTATAACCTCTAGTCACAAGCCTCCACTACATATATTTTTCTAAGTCCATGACCAATAGTTCTCTATGCATGGAATGCAGCACCTGATGGTGGTAGTGGAAAAAATCAAAAAACCATCCACATCCCATTTCTCTCCCCAATCCTCTCCACATATTCAACCCTATGTACCTCCCTACTCTAACAACTATCTCTACCTTGGTGGTCTATCCATCATCTCACTGTCAGTTGCATGGAGGGTTTGACAACCTCATATGATATGCCCTTTCCCATTGTAGGAGTATAATCACATCTCTCCCTCCAAACTAGAACTATCTTATTATCCCTAAACATTATGACCCCTATCCAGAGATTGTATCAAAAAACACCATGTTCCCCAATATTCCTAATCATGTCATAAACTATTAGCCACTGAAGTATGAACTCCTGGGTTCCCACAAGAAGAACCAACTATCAGCGTATTCACAGGAAGAAATAACTCCAACACTAAGGCATTCTTTCACACTCCAACAAAAGTACATATATATTAATATACCACTACTTTAACTTTTTTATTTTTAAAATAAACCTTTTGTTCTGTGGAATACAAGATACGCAACATCGATCATAAACAAACAATGAAATATTATTATTTAAATGTGATTGTTATAACCTAGAATTTAATTTGGTTGGTATGAATAAGAATAAATAATTTATTAAATAACTATATAGGAATAATCAGTAAGAATTTATTATCATGTTCTTATAATATAATTACATAATTTTTTGTGGTCATTTTATTCTCCAAAAAAATATGTTCACTTTAAAAAAGTTTTTTTGGTTATAATGAATTGATATTATAATTAATTTATGTATGTTTTATAAAATTTATTTGATATAATGAAATTCATTTATTAAATCCTCATATAAAAATTATTCTATGTTGAAATTTTGATAGTTTTTGAAAAAAAGTAAATTATGTTTCTAAATGACAAAAAATGTAGTTTTTTAAATACGGTATCTTTTGGGATATCGTTAAAAAAACTATGATATAAAAACTTTTTAATATTATTTAATGACTAATGTATTATAGTATAATATAATTATCATAAAAAAATAATCCATACACAAAAGTTGTAATTTATTTCATTATAAATATGAAAATCATTTTTTAATGCGGACGCAGAGCCTACGCATCACTGGGAAAGTAATTTTTTCTATGATAAAAAAATAATTGTAATGAGATACGTCCTTGAAGTAATTTACTATTAAATAAAATTTATTATTTACAATATTTATGTTTAGAAACCAATTATATAGTTATATAATTTTTTTATCTAAATTCTTATGTTATGCTTATTCAAGGCCAAAAAAGTCATAATAACACATTAAATGAGTTTTCATGATATATAAGGGAGTTAAAATAAATATTGAATGGATATAAATATATATTTCGATCATATTAAACATATTTTCTTTATATAAATTTATTTATGACCTCTAGGGGTCATTTGGATATAATTATGACTTTAATAGTATTTTATTTAAAAAAAGGAAAACATGTCAGTCTCTTGTTTTTAAAAAGAGTGATATTTTTATATGGTGTTACATAGAGGTCATGTTAGAATATATATATTATTTAGAAATATAAAATTTTTATATTCAGCATGTTGATTTATTTTTAATTTTTAGATAAGTTATAATTACCTTAAATGCTTTTAGAATGCTGATTTAGATATTATTCAATTAATAAAAAATCCAATAAATGATAATAAAAACATTACAATATATATAATTTGATATAATTAACATGATACATGAATTATATATACTTCTATGACATTTTTATGATATTATATATATTTTTGTTTTTAATTTTACTTATTTTTTTGATGATTTTAGAGTCAAAATAATGAATAGTATCAAAAATGACAATAATGATATTTTATGGGATTAATATTTTATTAAATTATTCAAAAATCATTAAAATATTAAATAAGGCAAAACAATAATAATATAAGGTCTAATATTTCATCCCATGTGAATTTATATTCCATTCTGGAAGAATTTTACCTTAGAATAGTGTTATTATATTTTAATATTTTTGAGAAATTCCAAAAGTGCCCCTCACCTCAATTATAAAAAGGCACCCATTACATCACTTAATTACACCACTTTTACCCATAAATATTGACAATACTCTTATCATTACTATTATAAATATACTTATTTAATTAATTTTGGTTCTTTCCCTTCCGAACGACCTACCCTAGGTCCCTTAAGAGAAGTTACAATGGATCTCTTTCATATAAGTGGTAATCGTCTTTACTAACTCTTTGAAATTTATTTATTCTTATACCATCTCTTAATAGGTTTATAACCATCCTAAAATTCTAAATAGAGTGTAATATATTTACTAATATTATATTATGATTATTATACAACCATATTATACCTTGTATCCATCCTATGAAAAATGAAAACAAGACGCATGTGTACATACGGCTTACCGTCTCTATGTATCAGTGTAATTAATTTTTTATCTCCACTATGCATGGATGGTTACAATGATGGAAACAATAAAAATATGTGATAATTATTACATGATATTTATTCATTAAAATTAATACATCACCCTTTTCATTACTTATTAACCATTAAGGTAATGATATCATCGCACGTACGTACGTATGGCCTACAATCACCACAAATCGATGTGACTCATTTTCCAAATCCGATATTAAATAATAATTATAAAAATTTATAAAAAAATTAAATATTTTACTTATATAATTAATAAAATTATGTTTATGATGAATTTATATCCCATTCCCATGAACTATAGCTTATGTGACAAAATATGTATGGAAAATGAAGTATTCAACACTGGAAACAATGGTAATAATGAAATATTATTAATAAGTGGGTTGTAAGAAATTATATATGGATTATATATGATATAATAAATATGAAAATGGGTTTTTATAAATTATTAACATGATTTAAACTATTCTATAGTAGGTTAAATCACATTCAATTAAAGGAATTCTCAATGTAAGTGATCTCTTTGATCCTCCATATTTCCAATGGGTTATGTTTTCTTTATATTTACCTCAAATTATATCCCCATTATTTTTATATAATTCTTTTATATTCAATTTTTATTTACCACAAAAATTTATTATTATCAATTCGTATTTATTTTATAGGAAATTACATGTTTTAATGTTTTCCCTTCTCAATTATTCTTGAAAGGAAATCCTGATTGAAGGGAAATTATTTATTTCTTTCCCATTTTAAAATACGCTCCATAAACTATTTTAATCCAATTTTTTTTAAATCACATAATTTATAATAAAATAAAATTTTATTTCATTTTTGTTTTATGGAAATATTTATACCTTTATATTATTTAATGTCTTTTTCTTATTTTCCCTAATAATATGCTTAAGTGGAAGATTTCTAAAGATACATAGCCACTATTTTTCATGTTTTTTACTTAAATTAGACTTAATTTTTAATTATATATTATTATATGTCCTTTATAAATGTCCAAGAATAATTTAAATCCCTTATTTTATTTACAAAACCAGGATATACCCTTTGGTTTTTACTTATGAAATGACTATTAATCCCATTTCATTCCATGGTTAACCCTTATGATTATTTCTTATGTGTTATTTCTTTATATGTCACAGATATACATGTACATGTTATGATGGGCGAGCCCAGATATCACCCCAATGCATTGGGTAATGATTTAGTCTAATGATACATTATGTATGAGATTAAGGAGTAAACCTAATCCATTATGGGACTCTGTCAACCATGTGTTATAGTCTTGGTTTTTAGCCTTAACTCATGTTTAGGTCAGGATATATGTTGCTATAACAATCCTATTTTTTCCATGATCATATGATTCCATGTTATCCATAGTATTCCTATATGTTATTATTTAAGAAACATTCCTTTTGTGTTATCATGTTATTACTTCTTACTCGTGTTTTATGCTTTACTGCCATGTTTATTCCCTTACTGGGATTTTAGGCTCACCCATATTTTCTATGTATTCCCTAGGTTATCCAATGTAGTTATAAGAACTCAAAAGGAGGGGTCTAATTATAAAAATTATAAGAAATATGTTCTATTATAATTTATGATACTTATTTATGTACCTGGTCTTCCAAAGACATTATAATTTGAAATCCTTGATTTTTATTTAATGGATAATTAAATATAAAATAATGTGATCAATAGTTTAACAGGATTGGGTTTCAATAATTGGTATCAAAACATGGTCTAGTTATTTTTTGTTATCAGGACATGAAAAATTTAGTAATAACCCTAGGGATAATTCATTAACCGTGGATATCTTAGATTGAAACATAGGGAATCATATTGTAGGATATACTTTTAATTTATTTTGTATCCCTCTTGATTCAAAGTTTACATTTAATATTCTCATTACCTAAGTATTAAAGCCTCCCTAATTTTTTTATTCTTTTAGTTAATGGTGGGAATTATGGGAACTTGTGCCAATAACCAATGTGATAGAAAATGTGATGATTTACCTAATGATATTCTAAACATAAATGGAATTGGATTTTAGAACATCATGATAGTACTAGCTCAACTAGATCATATTATGAACAATAACTAGAATCATTTGTAATTCCCTCCTTATCCTAAGAAATAAAAAGTTGTGTCAGAATCATTTATATCAATAAAATCATCATATAATTAAGAGATATTCTAATCCCCTCATTTCATAATAATGGATTAACCCCATTGAGAAGATATTATTTATCCACCAGTGCTCAGAAGAATAAAAATTCATCCTGGTGGTCTATTATTTTTATGGGGAAGATAATCAGTGGTGGACACTAATAAATAATATAAAAACTAAATAAAAAATTGATTTGGTGTAATAGGGAGCATCGAAAAAAATATTTTGTAATAAATATTTTCCCAGAAATCTCTATATTAATATAGAGAGGGAGTTTCTCAAACTGGAGAAAAATGAAGATGTTTCTATTGGGGTGTATGATTAAAATCTCACAAGTGTTTTACAATAGTCCTATTTCAATTTTATGAACACCAAAACCATGGTGGATGACCTATTTAGTGGATTGAAAATGAGTATATGAAAATTCTTGTAGATTTTAGACTTGAAATATATGAGGATATTTTCTATTATACAATTAAGGTTGAAATGAAAATTAGTGGCTCTCAGTGGTCTCGTGGGATCAGAGATAAAAATAAGAAAACTGAGTTTAATATGGGAGGATAATTAGATAAATCCCCTGGATGAATAAAGACCCCACATCTAATGTGTTAAAAGTGTCGGAAGAATCATCTTGATAACTATCTAAAGGTAACTAAGAGATTCTTCAAATGTGTAAAATAGGGGAATCATGTTAATCATTAATGAACGTATATAAAGAATCCCACTAATGTGGAATAAGAAATGAAGTAATATATCAACACTCAACCTAAAATACAATGTGTTAACTATATTGAACATGGTCATTATATGAGATAATTCCCTAAGCCAATGGTTGTTAGATAAATCAACCACAAAAACCTCCATGGTAGAAAGGAATGGAAAATGCTATCACTACTGTAGAGGTGGATTTTGATAATGATATGGTGATAGGCATGGTAGTTATTCATTCAAGAATATAAAACATAATTCTTTATTTGGGTTCAACACATTATTTCATATCCTGAATGTGTTGTAAAAGTATTCAAATGCCACCTCAAAACATAGAGGATGAGTTATTTATGAGAATAGTGAATGGTGAAATAATTTAATATAAAGTATATAAATCCTCCCAGGTAAATGTTTTTGTACTTAACCACCAAGAAAATATTGTATTATCTCCATGGGGAGAAGCATGAGATATTTACTAATCAAAAGTATCTAAAATATATATTCACACCAATGGATTTTAACATTCACCCAAGGAGATGTTTAGAACTCATCAATTATTATGACTAATCAATACACTTCCATCTAGGTAATGAAAATAAATAAGCATATTCTATATGTTGAAATGTTATTGTATCTTTATCAATGATGATAATTGAGAAGGATCAAATATTCTTAGACTTATAATGGATAGACTTGGTAATCATAATGGAATTAAGATTTTCATTACTTTATCATATGATTACTCATCCATATCTTATAGAGAAGATGAATGTTGTTCAAATAAAATATGTGGAAATTCATAAGAAGGTGCAATCCATCAAAAATGGGAAATCCTCAATGTTGAAAATTGATAATAAAGGAGTCGTAAGAAATTTATTATGAATATTTGTACCATAAAATCCTAAGATAAATAGGTTTATTTTTATGGAATCAAATAGATCTATATTCCACATCCACCTAGGGAGTACAAAGTTGCATTAAGAACTCTGAGAGCACTATTGGTGGGACAATATGAAAAAGGAGATTGATGCATATAAATCAATGTTTTTGTTATCTCAACAAGTAAAGGATGAATGTAAAAAATATAAAGGGATGATGAAATAATTACCTATTCCTACATGGAAATGGAACAAAATCACCATAGAATTTATCACTAGACTTTTGAAGACTTCCAGAGGAAATAATGTTATATTGGTTGTTTTGGATTTTCCTATAAGGACAACTCACATTATTATAATTTGATAGGAATTCTCACTTGATCAATGTGCAAGTATATACATCAGATAAGTGGTAAGGATTAATGGAGTACCATTATTGACTATATTCGATCGAGATCTGCGGTTTAACACCATGTTGTGGAAAAGTCCCCAACTTTCTCTAAACAATTAGAAAAAATTTGGTGTGTCTTATCACCCTCAAACTGATGGCTAGTCTGAGCAGACCATTCAGACACTAGAAGACATGTTGATATCATTCTCATTGGACATTAAAAGATTATAGAATCAATATCTTCTGCTATTCATGTTCTCTTACAAAAATAGATTCCAGTCATGTTTCAAAATGGATCCATATGAATCCCTTTATGGGAAGATATGTATAACAAATGCATGGTGGGATGATTTCAGCTAACGTAAGATATTGGGAAATGAGATGGTCGAGGAAATGGTAGAAAAGGATAACACAATTCAATAGAACATTTGGGCTTCCAAATTTTGATAGAAGAGCTATGTTGAAAAACATTGATAGGACATATAGTTTGAGGTTGGTGATAAGGTATACCTATGAATACCTCCATATAAAAGTCCTGAGATTTTAGATGAAGGGAATTATAATTATCAGGTACATCAGACCCTTTTAGATTATTGAGTTCATCATAGTTGTGGAATATTTAGTAGCACTTCTAACAATTATGCCTCAGGTACATGATGTATGCGACATATCCCTCCCGAGTAAGTACAAACCAAATCTTTCACATATACTACATTTAGAGGTGGTATAGCTTGAAAATGAAATCTCTAATGAGGATCAGTTGGTGAAGATCTTGGACTATGTAGATAATGTTATACACAACAATATCAGTAACCTGATTAATGTACTATGGTGCAACCACAAATACAAAGAGCCGACAAGGGAAACAAAGATTGTGATGAAGGAGAAGTACATTCACCTATTTTCACCTTAGTATATAAAATAAAAATTCAGGGCATAATTTTTTTAAGGGGGAAATAATTAAATATACTAATATTTTTTAATGAAACATTATATTTGATAGCATACATGATACACAACATCAAGCTTAAAAGAACACCATAATATTATTACTTAAATGTGATAGTAATAACCTAGAAATTAATTTTGTAGGTATGAATAGGAATAAATAATTTATGATATAAATATATAGTCATAGTCAATATTTATTTATTAGTAATCTCTTAGAAAATAATCACACAATTTTTAGTAAAGTAATTCTATTCTTTAATAAAATACGTTTCTTCAAAAATGATTCTTACTTCTTTTAATGGATGAATATTATAATTAATTTATATAAATGTTATAAAATGTATATTATATAATTAACCTAATTTTTTAAATCATATTATCAAAAATTTTCTAATTTTATATTTTTATATTTTTCAGAAAAAGTTAAATTTTTGGTGAATTTTAAAAAATAAAGGTTTTTAAAATGTTGTATAATTTGGGACATTGTGAATACATAAATATGATACAAAAATTTATGAAAAATATTTAATGAATAATTTATTATATTATAATATATATACCATGAAAAAATAATTCATAACAAGAAAATTATAATTTATTTCATGATAAATATGAAAATCATTTTTCAGTATCGACAGAGAGGCTGCACAGCCCTGGAAAAGTCCAATTTTGGTGTCCCAAAAAATATTAATTGGAAACAGAAAACTAATTTATCAATTTTGATAAAAAAATATATAATATATTATTTATTATATTTTAAATTATAAAAGAATTTTATAGTTATATAAAATGATGGTGGTCCAAATTATTGTGCAATGCATGCACCATTTCAACAAAGTCAATATAACACATTAAATTTGTTTTGATGATATAAATTTGAATAATAATAAATATTTAATGCATATTTAAGGATATGTTTATAATTATAAACTTATATAAATTATATAAATTTATTTTTGACCTATTGGGGAAATTTTGATATAATTATGACCATTATAGTATTTTATTTAAAGAAAAGTCGAACATGTCAAACTCTTATATTTAATAGGTGTAATATTTTTAATGTGGTGTTTTCTAAAGGATATGTTTTTCTATATTTTTATATAGAAATATAATAGATTTATATTAATCAGAATAATTTATTATTAATTTTTAAGGAGGAAATAATTTCCTCAAATTCTTTCACAACGCTGATGTAATAATTATTTAATTAATGAAAAAATCCAATAAATGATACTAAAAATATTAAAATAAAAATAATTTGAGATATTTGAGTTGATAAAAGAATTATATATATGACCATAAAATTTTTAGGATATAATAAAATAGTTTTAATAGATTTTAATTTTTTTTATTTTAAATTCAAAGAGATGAATAATATATTGATTGACAATAATGAAACTTTATGGGATTGATATATTATTATATTATATAAAAATAATAAAAATATTAATGAATCCCAAATGTGATAACATATGGTAAACATTTTCAACCCCTATTCATTTATAGTCCATTTGGATGCATTTGGATCCAGAATAGTCTTATTATATTGTAATATTTTGTGAAATCTCAAAAGTACCCCTTGCCTAAATTATAAAGCAACACTAATTCCTTCACTTAATTACACAACTTTGAGCCATATATATTGATAATAATCTAAAAATTTAAATTATAAACATCCTTATTTATGTTCTTGTGTTTATTTTCCTTTAAAAGGACCTGATGTGGGTCCTTTAAGAGATGTTACAAAGGATGTCCTTCGTAAAAGAGGTATTCATTTTTACCGACTCACTAATTTTTATTATTATTATACCATTTATTAATATTTCATTAAAATAATAAAATAATAAATATAGCATCATATATATATAATATATTATTATTATTATATAACCATATTCCACCTTTTAACAATCCTGTGAAAAATGAAAGTACCACGTGGTGCACATACGGCTTACCGTCTCAACATAACGGGGAAACTCATTTTTCATCATGACTATATTTGGATGGATATAATGATATAAATAATGGATTTATATATTACTTATGACATGATATTTAATCTTTAATACTAATAAATCATCCATTTCTATTCCCATTCACCATTATGGTAATGATATCACCGCTCATGTGTTCGTATGGCCTACCATCTACATGATGCGATGCGACTCATTTTCCTTATCCAATGTTAAATAAATGTTACAAAATAAATTAACTAATTATATATTATACTTATATAATTAATAAAATTTTAGAGATGATGAATCTAAATCTCATGCACATGAAATGGAGCTTATTCCTCAAAACATGCATGAAAAAATGAAGTAGTTAACACCCGAAATAATGGTAAAAATGAAATATTTTTAACAATCAGGTGGTATGTGGTTATATAATGATTATATATGATATAAATAATATGAATGTGGTTATTTTATAAATTATTAAATTTATTTAAAGTATTATACATGTTTCTAAATCGCATTCTACTAATGAAAATTTCAATGTAAGGGGTCTCTTCAGACCTCTATATTTGGTTTGGGTTAACATTCTCTCTATTTACATTAATTTATTTTTTAATTATTATTATATATTTATAATGTATTATATTTATATGTACCATTTATATATATCAATTCATCTTTATGTGATGGTGAATTATATGTTTTTAAAATTTCCCTCCTCAATTCCTCTCGATAGGAAAACCCTATTGAAAGGAAATTCTCTATTTCTTACATTTATTCAAATACACTCCATAAAATATTTTAATCATATAAATATTATTATAAAATATATCAGTTGACCATGAAATAAAATTTTATTCCATTTCTAGTTTTATGAAAAATATTTACACATTTATCCTCTTTAAATACTATTATTCTTTTCCATAAAACTATGCTTAAGTGGAACGTTTATAAAGTTACATAGACACTATTTTTCATTTTTTAACTTTATTTTCTCTTAATTATTCATTATATATTATTATAATTCATTTATTAATGTCCAAGAATAATTTAAATTCATTATTTCATGTAAAAAACTTTGATTCTCCCTTTGGTGTTTCCTTATGAAATGATTATGAAACCCAATTCATTCCATGGTTAACCGCTGTGATTATTCCTTAAGTTTGATTTATTTATTTAACACATATATGCATGTACATGTTATGATGCATGTGCCCATATATCACACCAATGCACTGTTTACTTTTTTAGTCTCGTGAGATTTTATGTATGGGTGATAAAGTAAACCTAATCCTTTATGGGACTTCTTCCACCATGTGATATTATTTTGGAGGTTAGACTTGATTCATTTTTATGTCTAGATATATATTGCTTACACATTCCTATTTTTTCAAGATAATTTTATTACATGTTCTACATTATATCCTATATATTATTATTTAATATCCATGCCTTTTATGTTATCATGTTATGCCTTCAAACTCTTTTTTAGGCTTCTTTTCCATGTTTATTCCCTCACTTGGCTTTTTAGATCAACTATTTTTTTTCTATGAATTTCACATATTATCCATTGAAATTTTAGTATCTTAAAGGGATTTATGAGTTCATTGTGGAAAAATAAAAAAAAATCCGGTTTAATTATTTTAATTTACGTACCTATTCTTCCAAAGAAACATTACATTTTGATCACTCCTTTATCTTTAATGGATAATTATGCCTACAATCCTGTGATAAAATTTATAATATGATTAGATAACTATAAATATAACTCATATATCTTGGTGAATCCCATAATCAATGTTTTTTCTTGAAATAATTTATCATAAACCATGTACATATAGTATCGTGAGAGGTTAGTGGACCTCAATGCAAACTCTTCCACTGATATGTTTCCATGTCGGAGCTCCAGAAGCTCCAAGATATGTCCTTCTCACAATACTATCCAAAAAAATCCTATCTTAAAAGGTTATTGAACTCCATATAACTTATATTCACATCAAAATTCATCTATTAAATATTAATCAATCCTCTCCTTGTAGGGATATAGAGAAGGTTCACTGATAGGAAAACTATCTCATCGGGAGGGGTCCTACCATGTTAGAAAACTCACCAAACTAAATAAAGACAATCCTCTACTTCTTAAGGGTTAATATCAACCCAAAACATGATGGTTATATTACTTTGTAACTCATGAAGTGCTTTCATCCTATAAAAATAATCTTTCGGTACTGTCGGGTCAACCAGAAGTTTAATAGGTAGAGGTTAGATCGGTAAACTACCCTAAGGTTCTATATCCTGAAACAACCGCTGAACTAAATCATCATCACTATTCAGATCATTATCATGGTCCCACTATTTAATCCTAGATGTTTATCATTATTGAGGCATATTTCAATAGTCAAGATTCATTGCAGTCAATGTGCATATATGGGGAACTAACATAAGAAGGATATAAAAACAAAAACATATTCTTATATGATGCATGTACCGATGTTTTCATGAAAAATATTTCCTATATATACCGATCTAATAGGTATGTTATCCGAGACAAAGTGAATTAATATATCGATATTCACACCATCACAGGGTTCCCCGACCTCATATCCTGACACGGGAGGTATTAACATTGTTTCCCTAGTTCCTATTCCAATCCATCCAACTACACTATATATATACTCTTGTCATAAGAAAACATATCCTCTAACCTCAATATTTCATGACCCTACCCAATAAGGCCATATTGGATGGTGGTAATCCATATGTGACACACCAATATCTCCTTCAACAGACTAGGGTCTAAAACCAATATCATGTAGGTGTAACACACATATGAGAGGACTTGTCCTAATATACCTGTAAATAAGAACCCATCTCCAAACACCACTAAAATGAAAAAAATAAATAAATAACCAATACCAAAAATGAATTCATAAAACTAATCCTATATGAGAGTGAAACACATGTACATGAAAGGAAATGATCCAAATACAAGGCCCCAGATATTATAAAAGATTCCAATATACTAGAAAAGGAGAATTTTGGTGAGATTAAACTATAACAAATAACTATGATTCATCTATCCAAAATAGGACCCATATAATTCTAGTCCTACGATGAATCCCTCGAAAGGCCTATATTTTTTCATAAGACATGACATGTGCAGGAAGTTCCCTTGAAAGTGTGAGTATATCTACAAACAATAGTTCACCTCAAAATCAACAAACATGAACTCTGACAATTGATTTGTATAAATATTAGCAATATGAGTCAATTATATAGTGATAAAATAATTAAAAAATCAATATAAGATCAATATAGACACCAAGTTTAAAAATATAGTCATTCCAATATTTCTACCAAATTATTCCTCTTGAGGATCCAAGGTAATGATAATTTAAGAGAACTCGCTCATCAGGTATTATTAACACTGATGGAACTCATCCGAGAGGTTTCTTCCATTGAGGATCTCCATGAATAGGTACAAACTGGTACATATAAGATATTGATACTTTGATATGGGATCACACTGATGGATATGCGGGATACCAACCCTACCAAGAGTATTCCACTGGGATGTGGATCACATGCCTTGGAAGTTCTTAATAGGATACCTAACCCAACCTAGGGAAGAATGATAGAGGATCATACCCCAAGTCATGTGGATGGATTCATGAATCAATCCAAGACTAACCTATAGATGGGATCACTTATCCTATTATCAATATGGGATTCCTTATTTTACCCTCATAGGGGTAGACCAAAGTGATGTAACCTATTGATACTCATCTAGAATAAAAAGAATAGGGGGTTATCCTTCCCTAGAGGAAGTATGTGGGATAAATATGAAATAAATGGCATTTCCTAATTATCCATGACTTTCCTATGTATGTACCCATGATTGGACTATATCACAAGAACATGTACTCTATTTGTTCCCTTGAACACTAGTCATACTATTGTACACTAGATGCATCTGTGTCCACTAGACATGCATGTGTACACTCATCGTGTATGTGCTCATGTACATTGGTCTGGAACTTACCCATGCACCCATGGGTACATTTTGGTTTAATGATCAAGGGTAAAATTGCGTCTGAGAGGCTATATAGCATGAGTTATGTTTCTATATACTTAAAAAATAGTTGTTGAAGAAGGTACTCCACAAGGTGTGTGACATTAAGAGATACTTCATGTTTTTTAGGGATTAATGATAAGTTTATTTTGGAAATTTAGACACCTTGTTTCAAAAAATTTGAATTTTAATTTGCTCAGACTTGGAGTAACCATAAGGTTAACAATTCATAGAATGTATTAAGATGAAATTTATATTTTATTGGATAATATGTAAAAACCATTTGGGTTTTTCTAATATTTATATGCAAAAAAAATTAATTATGGTTATTATGATTATTTTGGTGCTTTAGGAATGATAAAAATTCATCATGAATATACATTTAATGGATAATGTTGAAATTGATCGAAAGAATAGCTGGAGGATAAAAATTTTATTACTATTTAAAGTGATTTTTATACCTATATAGTTGGGTCCCTTTTAATTTTTTGATCATATCAGGATAGTATCTTATCATTTGGAATTTACACCAAATCTCTCTTAAGTTCACGACATGTTCCATGTATATCTCATGAGAAAGTACATACCTGATCCATTACATGTATTGAACTTAGAGGTTGTACCACTAGACCATGATATTTATTATGATGAATAGTGGTGATTATTGATTGTAGAGAGAAAGTTCTACAAAAAAGACCACTCACCTGGTTAATGTTATGTGGTGAACCCACTATCTTGAGAAAGATACGTAGGAACTTAAGGATGTAATAAGGCACAAGAATCTTCTATTATTTACAAAAGTGATGGAATTTTGAGGGACAAATTCATTTTAATGGGGGTATAATATTACACCTTTATATTTTATGAAATATTTATTTCTAACAAATATAATTTCATTGATATCTTACATTACACAAAAACTGAGTTTTGAAGAACCCCGACAAACTACAAATATTATTACTTAAACATGATCATTGTTGCATATATTATAAAAATGGACACATAATTATTAATACCAATAATTTAATAATTAATATTGATAAAAATACACATTTTTTATTAAAATATATATATACTTTATAAAATTCATTTTTCCCAAAATAATTATTTGTATTTCTTTTTGTAAACAAATAAAAATATTTATTTCGAACCTTTTAGAAAAATTATTT
This sequence comes from Viscum album, assembly GCA_963277665.1. Classification (NCBI taxonomy): domain Eukaryota; kingdom Viridiplantae; phylum Streptophyta; class Magnoliopsida; order Santalales; family Viscaceae; genus Viscum; species Viscum album. The sequence continues at coordinate 1,126,148,897 of OY728128.1, read as the reverse complement.
GAAAAAATGAAATACAATTTATTAATTCTCTGGTAAAATTATCTTAGGGTTAATTTTTAGATTTTTTTTTGAAAATTTTAATTTTTCAATGAATAATGAAAAATATGAGTTTTATTGAAAATTAACTTTCTATTTAAAGAATTTATAGCTTCCATTTTATTTTAAAATAGTATAAAAAATAATATTTGATAAATTAAATTATAAAAAATCCAATATAATCAAAGGAATCATTTCCATATTGCATTTTGATATAAAAACTTTTCAAACATTCGAAATATTTCTCTTTGGAAAACTGCCTTTTCATTATGTTTGTGGGTTTAATTTTAAATTAACATTTTTTACTTATGTGAATGGAATTTGGAAAAATTTATTCCATATTCTAAATAATAATAATTAAAATTTTATAAAAAAATTAATCTTTATTTTTGGTCAAAATGAATAGTTAAACCGGTAAAAATTAATTGTCGTTGTTAAAGTTAAAACGGGTTTATTAGGTGGTTAAACTAAAAATATATGGGAAAAAATAACCTAGAATATTTTAAAACACATATTTTATAGCCATGGTTAGACCCATATTTCATTAGGATTTATTTTATGTTCTTTTTGGACACTCATAAATCAAAGTAACCAAGATAATAGTTTAAGTAAATAGAAAGACAAAATGTCACCCTCTTGCTTTTAAATTTAAATATATGTGTTCATATAGAAAAAAATCAATATGTGAATGAATATTTATGGAAAATTTTACTATAATGAAATTAATTTTATGAGTTTAGTTTATATTTTAATTTTTATTAATTATATAATTGATTTAAAATTTTAAGCAACACTGACACATTAGGTATTTAATTAATACGAAAATAAAATAAATGACACTATATAATTTAAAAGTAATATAAATTTAATTAATTATAGTATATCATGAATTTTTTAGATACATATGACCTAATAGACTCGTTTTAAAATTATATAATCGAATTCCATTATTTTTTTGATGTTTTTAAAGTCAAATAAAATGAATAGTTTCAAAATTGACATTAATTGTATTTTATAATAAACAATATGTTTTAAATTGATTTAAAATTCATAAAAATATTATAATTTTTTAATTTGTTGAAATATGTTTAAATATATCAATAATATTCCATTCAAGTGCAAAATATTCTTTTTTTAATAATTATATTGACACATAAATGGTAAAAACAGTATTTCCATGATCAAGGGTAAACGTGGTTTTGTGTGTTCAATGTGTTTGTGTTAAAATTTATTTTTCAAAAATATATTATTTTTATTTTATGAATATTATTTCATATATATAACCATTTGGTATAAATTTGATAATTAGTATCATTTATATATAGTTATAAATGATAAATTACATCGGTAAAAATACTAGTTACCATAGTGAAAACTAAAATGGAAAAAGTAAAAAAACATTAATGTTAAGGAATTTCATGTTAAAAAAATTTGTTTTTTTTTTGTTTTTTGGAGGTTCTTATTTAACATATTTTCCATAAAGTCTATTAATTTTGTTTTTTTAATCACATGGGGTGAGAGTGACTTCCCATTATTGAATAGTTTTGGGTATTTATAAAAATGTCACTCCTCGATTATAAAAGGTCACCTCCTCCCCTCACTTATTCACACCATGAAACCCCTTTGGACCATAAAATCCTACCAAATTATCTCCACATTATAATTTTTAATGTTATAATGTTTCTTTTTTTTCAAAATATCAACCCTATGGTCTTTTATAAGAGATCTAAATGAGGTTTCTCTGAGTGAAGGTAATTATCTTCAATAAACTCTTTCTTTTTATTTCATCTCTTACCACCTTCATTCATGTATTAGTTTTTTACAAAATAATAACACCAACATCTAAAATATTCATATTTTTTATTATTTTTATTGAATAAACTACACCCTTATCTTCATCCATAAAATGGGGAATGAAACTATCGATCGTGTGTACGACAAACTACTGCCTCGTGAACCAATGTTATACGTTTTCCATCACCAACATTAACAGTTGGATAAAATGATGAATTTTATGTTTATATATTATATTAATTATATTATTATTCTTATACAATTATAATATCATATATTCCTTCTTAATTTATATTTTTTTGGATTATAATAATGTCACCCATGTGTGTGGAGGATTACAACCTCACAAAACGATGTGATCACTTTTTCACTTTTTCTTTACATGTAAGTTATTAAGGGTAAAATTATTTTAATATGTGTCATATATAAGACAAGAAAATTATTTTTTAAAGATAATATATTATGTAAATTCCTTTATTCTAGACCGTTGAGAAAATGGAAATAGTGTTCATGCGTACGTACCTCATACCATCCCCAGGAATGATGTAATTCATTTTATATATCTATGTTTAATGGATTACTAAAAATACATATATAATGATTATATAATGATATTAATATGATATTAGAAATTATGTAGATGATGGAACCATTATAAAAATGAAATTCCCAATTATACCAAACCAAAACCTACATGAAAAACAAAATAGATATTACCCAAAACGGAATTTTAATAAAGATTTATTAATAAAATGGTAGTAAAATGTTATAAATAAATAATATATGGTATGATAAATATTATTATGGTTATATTATATATTTATAATAAACTAATATTTTTTATAAAGTAGTTTCTAACTTTTAAGATGTAAGTAGGGACATAAGGTAAGGTATTTTTTCTTAGATTTCATTCTTTGAGATGTATGGTATGTTATGCACCTATCTTATTTCATGAGGTGTATATAATACCCCATTGATATTTTATATAATTAATATAATTCCTTTTATGGTACCTTAATTTTTAATTGATTTTATTCATTCATGGGGATTATGATTCAAAAGTTACCAAAGTGGTAAGGGTTTGATGTTACAAAATCATTTTTTATTGGGATTGTTTATGATTATGATATAATTGAAGAAATATTATGACCTATTTCTCATGAACATAAATAATTTTTTTCTCTTTTTAAAATTTCTTGAGAATTAATTTTCTCATTAATTTACATCTATTTATGTACTCATGATTCAAAAGGTGAGTTTTTATAGAAAATCAACATTATTCCCCACTTCAATAAAAAACCTTCACTTCCACATCCCTATTTTATAAATAATATATAGACTGTTTTAATTTTCATATATGATTTTTTAATTAATTTTTACCAAGTTTTAAATTGTTAAATATTTTTTAAAAGGAATGTTCATGTCATTTTCTAAAAATAAATCATTAATATTTTACCAAAAATGGGAATGGAATCATTGTTTTAATGTGTACAACAGGAACATAATTTCTTTCTATCATGAAAACTCGTTTTTTTAAAACATAAATTGTATATTAAAAGTTTATTTAAAATTTTTTTTTAATTTTTTCTTAATTTCAATTTTTAAAAATGTGATTTTCAATGAAAGGTTATTTTCCTAATTAAATTTTTTATGTGATATTTCAAAATTATTTTAAATATAAGAAAAAATAATTTGATTTTACATTAGATTTTCGGTGGATATTATCCAATGAAACCATTCTTATTCTATCCTTGTATGGTTTATAATTATGATAAAGAGATTTTTATGAAACTCTCTTCTTTTTAATGGGTTATCTGAGGATGAATTGATGAATGTTTTAGGAAACCTACATATTTTCATGGGTACTGTTGTGATGATTGTTTTATGATATTTAGAATACCTATGTATGGATTTAATTAAGTGACAGTGGTTATATTATAACCAAGGATGTCATTTATTTTATATCCCAGGACAGTGTTACATTACAACCAAAGATGGTGGTCATGTTATAACCAAATATGGGTAGGACAAATATCTCCCTCTAATGTATTGACTAATAACTGATATCTCATGAGATAAATTGGATTCGAATGGGGAGTGAACCAAGTTCAATAAGGTACTTATTCCACTACAAATGTATTAGGAGTGAACCTTTAATACGATGGTGGTTTGGGGAGTGACTCTATTCCACAATTATATCCTTTTCAATGAGTCTTAACTACTAAGGAAATAATTCTTTATGCTTATGTGTATTCCACAAGCCTATGTTTTATGCCTATGATATAGACCCATAAATGATGTTCTTTTATTGCATTATGATTCATGTCTTATGCACATCTAATATTAATTATATGACTCAATTTTATGATATATGATATTCAAGGTATGGTTCTCAAATGTTAATCTAGTAACTTCTGGCTCTGTGTCCACTTTTTCGTGCCTCAAAATGGTGGCCAAAAGAGCTCACGCATGCCTCCCTAAATGATAGAGGCTTCCAACAAGCAACGAGGGCCAAGTGTGTGTCCATGGAGAGACTATTCCCTCATAGATTGATGTGTTAACAAGATTAATCAATAAGTAATAATTATTAGAATAATAAATAAGAAACTACAGATGAAGCATAATTATAATAATAATCCATGAAAGAGTAGAAGCAAATAGAGGAATCTGAATAATAAATAGATATAAAATTATGGTGATGAACATGTGGCTATAAAAAATTGGTTCATTCAGAACCTGGGATACATGCATATACCACATGCTATACGAAATACCAAAAGACCAAAAACATCAACAACAATAATCTTGAGAATAGGACCAGCCCTTTTCTCCCTTTACTCCAACCTAATGCAATAAATCAATATATAATTATAAGGCACAATAATCCCTTTTTCAATACGTATAGTCATGAGATCTTATTGGGAACCAAAGGGGGCCTAATCAGTGTGTGAGATAAAATCTCAGTAGGCCACCCCCCACGGTGTCTTGGCTAATCCATTTCGTGTAATAAAAATTAACTTTGTTCCATAAAAGTAATAAACGATATAAATTAATTAAAAAATAATCCCATCATCATGTGCTCATAAATGGATCCCCAACCAAGACCACCTTCTTAGGACTAAGCTTGAATTCTGAATGAAGGTACATGAAAAGTTTATATGGTAAATACAATGGCCATAACAAAATAGTAAACCAATATAGAAATACCTCAAGAATGTTCATTGGATTAGAGGTCACATTCCCATGTCATTATCCAAGAATTTTCTTTATATAAATATGAAACATCATAAGTCATAAACTGTGAAATAATTTAAATCCAATGTTGGATCCATGATCCCACCCAATGTGATATAAAATTTTCCCAAGGGTCTCTATAGGATTCCCCAATATTACTAATACCACTGAGTCTATCCAAGGAATCCCATTGTAGAATCCCTTGTATCACTCATGGTATGGAGACTCTAAGTTCATACCAAGTATCTCACATAGGGGATAAAGTATCACCCATGGAATGGAGTCACCATATTTCAAATGGGTATATCCATAGTTTCTCTCATAGGGGAACAATGTCACTCATGAGTTTTTATAAACCACACTAATATCCCAAACTTGGAAATCCAACAAGTCACTACTGACACGTCGGGGGAATCCAACTGAACAAAGTGTGTCCAACCATGAAATCCTTAAAATGAGACTTCTGTTCTCTCCCAGTCCATAGTAGGTGATCATAACCACCAATAACACATCACAAGGTGTATAATTTATATTTATATTTCATCAACAAGGCACAAAAATGTCTCAAGATAACAGGCCAAGAAAATAATGCTATTCAAGACATCATGCATGGAATAAGCTCAAGGCTACAAGGTATAATCCCAATGTAACATGAAATAAGTATAAGTAATGGAATATAAGCATTATAGAAAGGCATAAGGGTATAAGTAACCAAGATCAACTATCAAACACACAACATGGTATAAATATAAATGCAATATCATAATGCAATAATCAAAGGCATCCAACCAATGTGTATTAGAAATTAAGCATGGTTAAGGAATATAATCTTAAGCATCTAGCGATGTGGGGAAACTCATGTCCCACCAATTTATCTTAATTGAAATTACGGAATTAAGGCATTCAACCAAGGGAATCACACCCACACATGGTGGTCACCAACTCCATGCATGGTAAAATAGGCCATTTAGGAACAGAACACCCAAAGGGGTGCCCAATAATAAAGAGAAAAACCTCCAGTTTGTTTTCACCATCGATTATGTTCACATATGAAATAAAGGACCCATTAAATTAATTTATATAAAAAATTTAAATCATAGTAGTAATCTTCTAGTTAGGGGAATAATAGCACCCTATTGAAAAAGAGACAAAATGAGAGAAAAGGACCTAAAACCACTACCTCGAGGTAGTTTCACTCCACACATCCGTTTTCGAGGATTATATCAACCTAGAATGAGAGAAAACAAAGAAATCATCAAACCTGTAACACCCCAAGCTTCCACGGTACACTTTCCTTTTAATAATACAGTAGCGTGTGTTGTATGCAACATCAAGTTCTAACACACACACCATAAACAATCAAACTAGCCGTTATGAATAGTAATACCCACTTTTTGAAATTTTAAAAATTTTATCGTTCAAAATGGACTTCATTTTTGGATTAGGAATATCTAAATTAACCTAGGGTGAAATTTTGGTATTTTTCTGAAAACTTTCAATTTTTGTTGAATAGTGAAAAACACTGCATTATAGTTTAAAACTGATTTTTTATTTAAATAATTATTTATTTTATTTAAATTTAATTAATGTCAAAATATATACATAATACCTATATAAGTTCAATGTAATTCATTTGAGTTAGTTTAGAATAATTTTAGATATATAAAAATATTATTGAACTTTTCACCGTCTTTTACCGACCTCCTAGGAGAATTTGGAAATTCACATAAAACATAATTTTATCACTTATGTGAGTGGAATTTCTAAAATTTGAGAAAATAAGTTAATATCAAGGAGTAAAATGTGGTTCAGTGAGATGAAAATAATTTTTGTTGAATAGTAACTTTTTACTTTTCTTTACCACGGTTAAAAGTAAATAGGGTAATTAAGCGTAAAAATGATATTAATATTACCCTAACACATGTACTAATTCTATTGGACAAGTTTATCTAGACCAAAAACAACCTTAGGAATAAAATATTATCATTTAGGTACACCTGTATTTGATGAGGACATTTATTATTATTTAATTCAAAGAAGAGTTAAAAGTGTTAAAATCAATGTTTATTTACTAATACATTTTTAATAGAGGGTTATTCATAAGATAATTTCCATTTTAAATATTCATTAGAAAGATAAAGATAGTTCCTACATAATGGTATTTTATTTATAATTTTTAGACATAATATAATTTAATTTATTTATGACACAATGGTCATGTAGTAATTACCTAATTAATGAAATATTAATATAATTGATATTATAAATATCAAAATAAATTTAAATTGAGATTTTTATGCATTAGGCTAATTTTATAGGTTAATATGACATATTAGGATTGATTATATAAATTTTTTTCTAAGTAATAACGCTTTTATCAATTTATCAAAAACAAAATACCCAATAGTGTCAAATTTGACATAAAAGAGTTTTTAAAAAAAATATTATATTATTAATTTATATTCAATTCCTAAAAATATAAGGTTCAACCAGGAGACATATATCATGATATTTGTATCATTAATGGACCAATTTGGGGTCTCTTTGAGGTATGTTGTAAGTTTATTAACTATGTAATATAAAAATACAAAGTGACATGGTAAGTGTCAAACTAATTATCTAAGAGTTATAACTAAAATATAAGGTTAATATAATGACCCAAACCTGTTTAAATTCTATTGGTTGAGTGGTTTCCGACCCATACCAACCATAACCTTTAAATAATAAACTTTGGATCCATTAGAAACTGAATATGAATTTATTATAAAATAATATTTCTAGCTTTTCCAAAGGTGTCCCTCAACCCTCTTATGAAAGGGCACTCCACCTTCTCACTAATTCACACATTCAAAGCCTTTTGGCTTAGCCAACCCCTGTCCAAATACACTCTAAACTTCTCAAAATTCAATATAGAGGCCTTTTTTTGATCAGTTTCCCAACCTATGGAGCTCTTTTGATCAAATCAAAAGGAAGAACCCGAAGAAGAGGTAATGTTTTCACCACCCTCCTTCAAGTTCCTTTCTTCTTCAACTTATTCTTTCCTTTTTATTCCCATTATAAAAAATAACTCCAGTATCATATATATACTGTGATGTTATTATAAATATGGTACAACCATATTCAGTATTCCATCCATCCTTGGAATGACATGTCACCATACGTGCGTACGTACGGCTTACCATCTTTACGTCGTGGTGTAATTGTTATTCAATAAATTATTATTTGGATGGGTATAATAATGATGTGTAATTCATGTAAATAATAAATATAACATGATAATGATTATGTATATATGAAATAACATCAATTATATATTATTTTAATATCAAAATAATGATATTGTCGCTCGCGCGTACGTACGGACTACCGTCTCCACGAACACGATGAGATTCATTCTTCATCGTATCCATTCAAGTATAATTATAATTTTATGATTTAAAATTAATTTTTGAGGACTTGATATAATTCTTGATATGAATAAGATACAACCTATCTATGAGAAACACGGCTTACATAACAAAACATATAAAAGAAAATGAGTAAGTTAATACCCGAAACAACGATAATACTAAGATATTGTTAAGAAATGAATGTTAAAAGATCATATATGATATCTTATTAATGTAAATGATTCTTTTATAATTCAATAACAATTATTTAACCATTATAATGGATTTTAACCTACCCTCAACCAATGAAAATTACAAGGTAAGGGTTTATTTCACAATCTCTTCATTATCCGAGGTTGTTTATACATAATTATCTACTGGGACCTCTTTATCATCCACATCCATGTTTCTTAAATATGAATTAAAAATCATTCTTACTATCTTAAGGACTATGGGATAAAGTCATTTATACCCTTTTTACTTTTTATAAGAATTTCATTAATGAATATTTCTGTCATTTTCCAAAACAAGGTCCTTTTTTAACCTTTTCGACAGAATTAAGGTAAGAATGTTTTTTTAACTTATACGGAGGGTGCGGCTATTTTCCACCGTTATAAAATCGTCGAAGCTTCCCTAAAAATCTTATAAGAATATTTTAAAAGAAAATGTTTTATTTTATAAATATATGACTCGAAAATTATTTCAAAATAGAAAGAGATATTTCTCTAAAAAGAGTTTTGATTTCATCTATGTCAACATCCTTTGATGGATTTTAAGTTTATTTGTAGTTGATTTATTATGATACAAAAATTCCATATTTTATTGATGGTTTTGTAATATTTTTTTACTGTGGATGTGTTATTTTTATACCATTCATGGTTTATGATGAAATTATTGACATTTCGTATGCTAGTTTTAATACGAATGTTTATGTAATGTTTAAACATGTTCATATTAGGAATGCATTGGACTTAATAAGTGATGGGTGGAGCTTACTATAGCTCTTCGATGCATCAGTAGGTCTCATGAGACAAACTAGTGTCTTGACACAATGCCTTGAAAAAATCTTTTTTATAGTCTTGGCACGTGGCCTTCGCTATGTTGTTATGATAGTCTGGCATTATGCATTCCATCATTATGAAAGTGGTTATTAATATTGCATGTGATTATTCGACTAGTATAATATCCATGTGAATAAGTATATGGAATTATTTGATTTTATTTCTGCCATTTATACTGAAGTTCAAGTTTTAAAAGGCTTTTGTTTTATTTATATATTTCCTTAAATGTTTATTCTTATTTATGAATGTTTTTTCTATATTGTTATCCTTACTGGGCATTTGAGCTCCCCCCTATCTATGTTTTATGTTTCCCAGGATTTGAAAAAGTATTTTATGAATGACCTATAGGGATAGTATGAGGGGATAAGAGTGTGGACTATAGAGACTATATTGTTGTAGTTTTTCATTTTATGATATAATGTAAACTTTATGAATGTATCTAGTTATTCCAAGGATACTAATCTAATCGTTCTTTCGAGACTTGATCTTTCTTGTGATCATGCCAATGTTTTGTAATAATGCACCGACTCTGGGTAACTGGGGTCGGGGCATTATAGTTGGTATCAGAGGAAGTTCATTACAAACCTTGGAAGCTAGATTTAGATAAACTTTGATTAGATCACATAGATTTAAGATGGACTTTGAGGATTAGTATAGAAGAACTTCCTAGAATTTTGGTATTGTAGAGATTTTGTGAGTTTTCCAAGTAATACATCCTTGTCTAGATACGAGCAGGTAGAGGCGGCTCTGGCACAGATATACCTAGGGGTAAAACCCAAAAACACTGCTTTAAGCTAGACTCGAACGGGAACTGATGCACGACAACGGGCCTTGCTACACTCTTGGTTAAGACACTCTCGGGGGATATTCTTAGGATAACTCTCATTTTCTTTAAAAATCATTATGAAGGGTTTATGAGTATATACTTACTCAAAGAAAACATTTTTATGATTATGGATTATATCCCTAAATAGTTCATTTTATGTTAAGTGTTTTTTATGTATGAAATTATGTATTTTGACTCATAAAATGATCTAGTTTATGCCATTGTTTAGAAACAATGCCTAGTGGAATAATTGGAAACCATATCAATGCACGCACTCCATGTATGGATTTCCCTCCTACTCAAGATAATTATAGTGGAGCTAGTGATGCAACTGCTACTGAACAAATAATCACCATATTGGGACAACTCACTCAGGTTATGAATAATAACCTTACCTGTATGGAGCACCTTGATCCACGGTGTGGAGGATCAATGTAAGATGGCTTCATTAGGCAACAACCACCAACATTCAATGGGAGTAAAAATCCATTAGTTTCTGAGAAATGGATAAGTTCCTTCGAAAAAATATTTCAGGCTTTGGGGAGAAGTGAAAGGGAAAAAGTTTCCATGGAAGTTTATCACCTCACTGGAGATGCTGATCAATGGTGGTCATTCATTCAAAACACTAAGTAAGATGATTAAGTATAAAATATGGAATGGAGGGAGTTCAATAATCTGTTTTTAGAAAAATACATTCCTCGTGACCATCGAGTAGATATGGAAAGACAATTCCTCAGTCTGATACAAAAGTAGGATGAGAATGTTGAAAAGTATGAGGCTAACTTTACAAGGATAGCAAGGTATGCTGGAGATTATATACGTAACCCAAGAAGTAATATTGATCTTTTCTTTGATGGGTTAAAACCATTTCTCCATCGAGCATTAGTCGCACAATCCTTCTCGTCGTACGAAGACATTGTCTCATGTGCTATCAAGACAGTGAAGGAATTCTCTAAATCTTATGACTTTAAAGCAAAGAAAGAGAAGAAGAGATTTTCTGATCAATCTGGGAATCGAAATAAGGGGAATAAGGGAAAAATTGAATATCCATCCTGCAGTAAATGTGGGAAGACACACCCCGATACTTTCTTAAAAGGAATGGGAGTCTATTACAAGTGTGGTGAAAAAGGCCACCAAGCTTGTCATTGCAAGGCGAATAAGGAAGATAATGATGTCCAACGATACAATTGCAGGGAGATGGGATATTATGCAAATGAATTTGCTAAGAGTCAAGGGAACTTACCTCAGAAAAGGCCAAGGGATCAAGGCCAAGCTTATGTTATCACTACTGCTGAGGTAGAAGCTTCGAAAGACATGGTGGATGGTAATTTAATGGTTTCCTCAAGTTTAGCAAATGCATTATTTGATTTTGGATCATCGCATTGTTTAATATCTTCAAGGTTTTCTAAGAATATTAGATACTTCCAATTTGATTTAACAAGGGAGTTTTCAGTTAAAACTTCCAAGGGAAGTATCATTGCAAAAATGTTTTGTGAATCAGTCCCCATTAGAGCACATAAATGTTCTTTACCCACTGATCTCATCGTCATACTTATGATTGAGTTTGATATAATCCTTGGTATGGATTGGCTTTTGGACCATGATGTGAAGATTTATTGTAAGAAGAAGGAGGTTACGATTTTTGATGATGATGATAAGGAACACCATATCTTTAGAGCAGAATCGTCACCACCTAATTCATATCTAGATCCACCCCCAGTAGCTCAACTAAATTCAATTATTGGGGAGGAAGAGAATGAAATGAATATGGGTGAGGAAATTAATGTTCAATTATAGGATGTACCTGTTGTGAAAGAATATGTAGATGTGTTTCCGGAAGATTTTCCTGGACATCATCCAGAGTGAGAAGTTAAGTTTTCCATTGATTTAATTCCAGGATCAAAGCCTATATCGAATACCCCTTATAGAATGTCCATTGTGGAATTAGTTGAACTAAAGAAACAACTAGAGGAATTGAGTAATAAGGGATTTATTCGCCCTAGTGTTTCTCCATGGGGATCTTCTATTCTTTTTGTTAAAAAAAGATGGATCTATGAGGTTATGTATCGACTATAGGGAGATCAATGCTATAACAATAAAGAAAAAGTATACCCTACCTTGTATTGATGATTTATTTGACCAACTTCATGGAGATAAATACTTTTCAATGATTGACCTTCGGTCTGGATACCATCAGTTTTGTGTGAAGAAGGAAGTCATTCCGAAGACAGTATTTCGAACCAGTTATGGGCATTACGAGTTTAAAGTAATTCCTTTTGGGATGACTAATGCACCCTCTGTATTCATGGATATAATGAATAGATTTTTCAAGGAATATATAGTTGAATTTGTGATGATATATTGGTATAATCCAAAAGCTATAAAGATCATGAAAATCACTTGCGCACTATCCTGAAGTCTCTGAGAAGACATGAATTATATGGGAAGTATAGAAAGTGTGAATCTTGGCTTCAGGAGATTTCTTTTATTGGCCATATTGTCTCTAAATATGGAATCTCTGTTGATCCTTCTAAGTCTAAGTCAATCCAAGAACGTCCTACACTGACGAGTATAACTGAGGTATGCAGTTTTATCGGTTTAACAGGTTATTATCGACATTTCGTCCAGAATTTTTCCCGATTTGCTAACCCATTAACAAAGCTCACACGTAAAGGGGTTAAATTTTTTTGGAGAAAATAATATGAATAATGTTTCGAAGAACTGAATAGAAGATTAGTCAATTCTCTTATATTTACTCTACCATCAGGGAATGATGGGTTCGTTATTTACAGTGATGCATCGAAGAAAGGACTTGGTTGTGTCCTTATGCAGAATGATAGGGTTATTGCATATGCATCACGACAGTTGAAAATTCATGATCAAAACAATCCTACTCATGATCCCGAGTTAGCAGTTGTGATCATTGTTTTGAAGATATGGAGGCACTACCTCTATGGTGAAAAATTAGAGATTTATACTAATCACAAGAGTTTGATGTATATTTTATCACAAAAAGAACTCAACATGAGGCAAAAGAGATGGATTGAACTACTCAATGATTATGATTTCATGATACACTACCACCCGGGGAAGACAAATATGGTGGCATATTCTTTGAGCAGAAAAGATCATGGTGTTTTGAACATGATAAAAATTGAAAGGGATCCTATTTTCATGGATCTAGTAAAGATGGATATTGGAATTACTATGGAAGGTGAAACATCAATACTTTTTTAAATGGTTTCCAAACATCTTTACTAGAAAGGATAAAGAGTTCTCAGACCGGTGATGAAGAGTTTCAAAAGAATATTAAAGCTGTGAATGATGGGAGATTGAATGACTTTGGGTATGAAGATGGAATTTTGAAATTTGGGAAGAGACTTTGTGTTCTCAATATACCTGATCTAAAAAGGGTATTGTTGGATGATGCTCATAGTTCCAATTTCTCTATACACCCTAGGAGCACCAAAATATATAGAGACTTGAAGGAACATTTTTGGTGGGACAACATGAAGAGGGAGATTTCTGATTTTGTGTCAAGATGTATGATTTTTCAACAAGTGAAAGTTGGAAGGTAACAGCCTGGAGGTGTCTTGCAACCTCTTCCCATACCGGAGTGGAAATGGGACAATGTTATGATGGACTATTTCATGGGACTACCAAAGACTCCTAGAAGGAACGATGAAATATGAGTCGTTGTTGTTCATCATACCAAGTCAGTATATTTTCCTGCTATAAGGGAAGATTTACCACTTGAACGTCTAGCAAGACTATATATTAATGAAGTTGTGAGTCTTCATGGAGTACCCCTATCGATTGTTTCTGATTGTGATCCCCGTTTTACTTCAATATTCTGGAAGAGTCTTCCAATGGCCTTGGATACTGAACTTCATTTGAGCACTGCCTACCACCCTCAAACAGATGGACAATCAGAACGGACTATTCAAACCTTATAAGACATGTTGATATCCTGCTCGCTTGACTTTCAGGGTATGCCGGATCAATATTTAACTCTAGTAGAATTTTCCTATAACAATAGCTTCCATTCGAGTATTCAGATGGCACCATATGAAGTGTTATACGGAAAGAGATGTCACACACCAACCTGGTGGGATGACGTTGGTGAACGAAAACTTGTAGGCCCAGAACTGGGGGAGGAAACAATAGAAAAGGTTAAGGTAATCTAAAACCACATCAAAGCATCTCAAAGTAGGGAGAAGTGCTATGCCGATAACTGAATTAAGGATTTAGAATTTCAGGTAGGAGATCATGTTTTCTTGAAGGTATCTCTATGGAAGGGTGTTATACGTTTTTTTAAGAAGGGTAAATTGAGTCCTAGTTACATCGGACCTTTTGAAATTCTAGAACGAATTGGGTTTGTAGCTTACCGTTTGGCAATGCCGCCATGTCTCTCCAAAGTTCACGATGTGTTCCACGTATCACTGTTGAGGAAATACATGCCTAACCCAACGCATGTACGCACCTATTACGAATTAGAACTGGAACCCGATCTATCTTATTGCGAAGATCCCATCAGGATTCTTGATACGAGAGAACGAGTACTGAGAAATTGAATTACTCCTCTGGTAAATGTTTTGTGGAGAAACCATAAGATGGAAGAGGCAACGTGGGAAACTGAGGAACATATGATGAAGAACCACCCGAGTCTTTTCATGCAGTAGTATTCTAGAAATTTCGAGGATGAAATTATTTGAAGGAGGAAAGAATGTAACACCCCAAGCTTCCACGGTACGCTTTCCTTTGAATAATAAAGTAGCGTTTGTTGTACGCAACTTCAAGTTCTAACACACACACCACAACCAATCAAACTAGCTGTTGTGAATAGTAATACCCACTTTTTAAAATTTTATAAATTTTATCATTAAAAATGGACTTCATTTTTGGATTTGGAATATCGAAATTAGCCTCGGGTGAATTTTTTGTATTTTTCTAAAAACTTTCAATTTATGATGAATAGTGAAAAAACACTAAGTTATAGTTTAAAACCGAATTTTTATTTAAATAATTATTTATTTTATTTAAATTTAATTAAGGTAAAAATAGATACATAATACCTATATAAGTTTAATGTAATTCATTGGAGTTATTTTAGAATAATTTTAGATATATAAAAATTTATTGAACCTTTCACCATCTTTTACCCACCTCCAAGGATAATATGGAAATTCACATAAAACATAATTTTACCGCTTTTGTGAGTGGAATTTAGAAAATCTGAGAGACACGGTTAATATTAAGGAGTGAAATGTGGTTCAATGAGATGAAAATAATTTTTGGTGATAGTAACTTTTTACTTTTATTTACCATGGTTAAAAGTAAATAAGGTAATTAATGGTAAAAATGATATTAATATTACCATAACACATATCCTAATTCTATTGGACAAGTGTACCTTGACCAAAAACAATCTTAGGAATAAAATATCATCATTAGGGTCCACTTGGATTAGATTAGGACATTTATTATTATTTAATTCAAAGAAGAGTTAAAAGAGTTAATATCAAAGTTTATTTACTAAAAAATTTTAATACAGGGTTATACATAAGATAAATTCGATTTTTAATATTAATTAGAAAGATAAAATTATTTCTTAAATAATGGTATTTTATTTATAATTTTTAGACATTATATAATTTAATTTATTTATGACACAATGGTGATGTAGTAATTACCTAATTAATGAAATATTAAAATAATTGATATTATAAATATCAAAATAAATATAAATTGAGACTTTTTATGAATTCCACTAATTTTATAGGTTAATATTACATATTAGGATTGATTATATAAATTTTTTTCGAAGTAATAATGCTGTTATGAATTGATTAAAAACAAAATACTCAATAGTGTCAAAATTGACATAAAAGAGTTTTTAAAACAAATATTATATTATTAATTTATATTCAATTCCTAAAAATCTACGGTTAGTCCAAGAGACTTATATCATGATAGGTGTATCATTAATGGACCACTTGGGGGTCTCTTGGAGGTATATAGTACGTTTATTAACTATATAATATAAAAATACAAAGTGACATGGTAAGTGTCAAACTAATTAACTAAGAGTTAAAACTAAAAGATAAGGTTAATATAATGACCCAAACCTGTCTAAATTCTATTTGTTGAGTGGTGTTTGACCCATCCCCAACTTAAACCATATATAATCTAATTTGGAGCCATTAGAAACCGAATATTAATTTCTTATAAAATAATATTTCCATCTTTTTCAAAGGTACCCCTCACCCCTCTTATAAAAGGGAGCTCCCCCTTCTCACTAATTCACACATTAAAAGACTTTGGGCTCAGAAAATACCTACCCAAATACTCTCTCAACTTCCATCACTTCAACCTATAGGCATTATTCTGATCAGAAATCCAACCTAAGGAGCCCTTTTGATCAAATCAAAAGGAAGAACCCAAAGAAGAGGTAATGTTTTCACCACCCTCTTTCAAGTTCCTTTCTTCCTCAACTTCTTCTCTATTTGTTATTACCATTATAAAATAATAACTCCAGTATCTTATGTATTTTGTGATGTTATTATATATATGGTACAACCATATTCAGTATTCTATCCATCCTTTGAATGACATGTCACCATACATGCGTACGTACGACTTACCGTCTCCACGTCGTGGTGTAATTGTTATTCAATAAATTATTATTTGGATGGGTATAATAATGATGTGTATTTAATGTAAATAATAAATATAACATGATAATGATTCTTTATATATGATATAAAATCCAATTATATATTATTTTAATATCAAAAGAATGATATTGTCGCTCGTGCCTACGTACGGACTACCATCTCCACGAACTCAATGAGATTCATTCTCCATCGTATCCATTCCAGTATAATTATCATTTGATGATTTAATAATAATGTTTAAGGATATGATATCATTTTGGATATGAATAATATACAACCTATTCATTACAAACATGGATTACATAACGAAATATATAAAATAAAACGAGTAAGGTAGTACCCGAAACAACTATAATACTAAGATATTATTAAGAAATCAATGTTAAAAGATCATATATGATATCATATTAATGTATATTATTCTTGTATAATTTAATAAAAATTATTTCACCATTATACAGGAGGTTAACCTACCCTCAACCAAGAAAAATTACAAGGTAAGGGTTTATTTTAAAATCTCTTCATTATCTGAGGTTGTTTATACGTAATTATCTTCTGGGAACTCTTTATCATCCACATCCATGTTTCTTAAAAATGTATTACAAATAATTATTACTATTTTAAAGACTATGGGATAAAGTCATTTATACCCTTGTTTACTTTTTATAAGAAGTTTATTAAGGAATATTTATGTCATTTTCAAAACAAGGTCATTTTTAAACTTTTCGACAGAATCAAGGTAAGAATGTTTTTTTAACTTATACGGCGGGTGCTGCTATTTTCTTCCATTATAAAATCATCAAAAATTCCCTTAAAATCTTATAAGAATATTTTCAAGGAAAATGTTTTATATTATAAATATATTACTCTTAAATGTTTTCAAAAAATAAAGAGATATTTCTCTAAAAAGAGTTTTGATTTAATCTATGTCAACATCCTTTGATAGATTTTAAGTTTATTTGGAATTGATTTATTATGATAAAAAACTTCCATATTGTATTAATGGTTTTTTAATAGGTTTGAATATGGATGTGTTATTTTTTTACCATTAATGGTTTATGAAAAAAGTATTGACATTTCGTATGCTAGTTTTAGTACGAATGTTTATGTTATGTTTAAACATGTTCATATGAGGAATGCATTGGACTTAATAAGTGACGGCTGGAGCCCGCTATAGCTCCTCGATGCATCGGTATGTATCATGAGAAAAACTAGTGTCTTGGCATAAGGCCTTCGCAAAATCTTATTTTTATTCTTGGCATGAGGCCTTGGCTATGTGGTTATGATAGTCTGGCATTATAGATTCCATCATTATGAAAGTGGTTATTGATATTACATGTGATTATTAGACTAGTAGAATATCCATGTGAATAAGTATATGGAATTATTTTATTTTATTTTTTCCATATTATTCTGAAGTTTAAGTTTTAAAAGGATTTTTTTTAAGTTATACATTGCCTTAAATATTTATGCTTATTTATAAAAGTTTCTATTATATTGTTATCCTTACTGGGTATTTGATCTCACACCTTTCTATGTTTTATTTTTCCCAAGATGTGAAGAAGTATTTTATGAATGACCTACAGGGATAGTATGAGGGGATAAGAGTGTTGACTATGGCGACTATATTTTGTAGTTTTTCATTTTATGATGTAATGTAAACTTTATGAATGTATCTAGTTATTCCAAGGCTACTAAACTAATCGATCTTTTGAGACTTGATATTTCTTGTGATTGTGCCAATGTTATGTAATAGTGCACCGAATCTGGGTAACTGGGGTCAGGGTGTTACAAACCCGCTATAACTTGGGTGAAAACGGTTGAACTTAGATAACATAAAGATGATGGAAGAAACTCACAATAGAAGGGAGAGGGTGATAGATCATACCGAGTGCTTCCTCTCGATTATGATGGTGGGAGATTCAGTGAAGGAATGAGGGAGATATTATACGATCTAAGGAGGAAGGATATAGATCTCACACATGAGGATGGTGATATGGTCCATTGTAGAGGAAAGGTAGAAAGGAGAAGGTGGATTAAATCATTAAATATGGGATAAAATGTAATTTCACCCTCAAACATAGCGGTTCATAGTTTTTTGACATGGTTGGCCAAACTATGCGCTATGACATGATTTTAATGGGGATACCCGCAGGGTTAGGCACATGGTTTATCTAACGGTACATATTCTGTGAAAAATAAACTATCCAAATAATGAATATGGCTCGTATGGCCATGCACATTTTTCACACTACTGAAGAAAAATTGGGTAGCTTCTAGGTCCCCACTACCTGCAGCTTCACGGTTTAGGAAAACCAAGAAGGATGGGTGGAAATTCTTATAATATTAATGCGGCCAAGTAATTTTTTCAATTTTTGGGACTTTTGGATTTTAAAGAGGCATATGAACACCCTAGTCTTCCGTGACATTACAATGAATCATCATGAAGGTTGTTTGGAGGAATTTAACCCTATAATTAATGGTCTTTACCTTTGAGAAAATTTGGGATGTTATAATCTCTCCTACTTAAAACAATTCTTCCTCGAGTTTCCCTTACTAGTGTGCAAAAACATATTCTATGAAAAGGATCATCCACTACACATGTACATCTCTCTATCAATTCCAAGACTTGTCTTGTACGCTTCTATTCTATTGTAGCACCCGAAATACAAGAACTAACCTTTATCCTAGAACTTTCATGTTGTGATCAAAGATATGTTTTAGATGTTCCAAAAAGGACATATCCACCTCCATCTCAATATCCTTAGGTTCAAAAAAATGACATGGGTCTGGATGATATTGTCGAATTTTTGATACATAGAAGGAATCATTCATGGCATTGTACCTTTGAGTTAACAGAAACTGATAGGCTACTAGCTCAACCCTCTACACTATCTTGACCCAAAGCACTGAGGTGATAACCTTCCAAGTCTCCGAATTCTTCAATAACCCAATCTAAGATATACACAAAAAAATAAATAATTTCCTACATAAAACTCAAGATTTTGGTGATAATGATTGGTATATGTTTTATACCTAGAATAAGTTTCATCCATACTATTATGAATCAGATGGTCTTTCTCTATTGTCTCCTGAATAAGATGAGGACCCAATAGAGCTTCCTCACCAACCTCCAGATAGAAAAGAGGTGAACAAAACACTCTACCATAAAGGGCCTCATACAGAGCCATCTGAATTGTTTTATAAAAGATTTTGTTGTAGAAAAACTCAACCAGGAGAAATTTATTTTCCAACAAACCTCTAAAATCAAGGATTTAGGACCATAGATTTACCTCTGACACCTGTATTGTCCGCTCAGATTTGTCATTGGTGTGACGATGATATGATATACTCAAGAGAACCCATGAACCCAATTATTTTTGAAACCCTTTCCTGAAATATGGTTTAAAATGTGTGTCTCTTTATAAAATGATATAATGTGGTACACCATAGTGTCTCACTATCTCCCGAATATAAAGCCATTCTAACTCATCAACATAGAACGTATCTCTGATTGGTAAAAAGTTGAAACCTTGGTCAACATATCGACAATCACCCATGCTTCATCGCTACCTTGGGAGGATCACAACAATCCTATCATGAAATCCATGGTGATGTCTTTACATTTACACTCATGAATGTATTGATGTTTTAGAACTTCAGAAAGCCATTGGTGCTCTGAATTTACCTGCTACAAGTTGGATTAGTGATTAATGAAACCTAATATCATTATCTAAATACCTGGCCCCCAGTACACACAATGTATGTCTTGGTACATCTTGTTATGACCATGATGAACTTCCCAAATATGGGTATGCTACTACCATTTCTAACATTGTCTTACATTTTGTGTAACCCATTCAAAATAATGAAATAGTAGGGTCTCATTTTTATCCCCAACAGAATTCTTAGGTGGGTTATCTCCCGGGACACACTCTCTCAAGATGAGACCCTTGGAATCAAACAACTGCCTCATACGGACCTTCTTCAGAAGGGAGGATGTCACTACCATAGCTATTAAGACTTGTTTCCCATTATTTTCCTAAACCTCTAAGTGTAACTCAAAAAATATATCCATTATCTAGCACTCACTACTAGTCTCTAGGATGACTTGAGTATGAGACTTATAGATCAAGGAATCATCTATGACATTACCCTTATCGGGTGTGTAACAAGCTAAAAGTCGAATTAATTTTTGTATTCCAACCACCTATAATGACTTGGATTCAAGTATTTATGTGTGTAGATGTATTTGATACTTTTATGATTCATGTAAACAAATAACCACTAACCCAAGAGGTAGTGCCTCCAACATTGTAGATCATGAACCATGATTGCTAGCTCAAGGTCATGAATTGGGTAATTCTGCTCATGAGCCATCAATTTGTGGGACCCATATTTCATGACTTGATCCCTCTACATTAGAACTACACCTATCCTGATTCCTGACGCATCATAATTGAATATATAAATTATTTCTGGTTGAGAAAGAATGATAATCTGTACTAAAGTTAGTCTTCCCATAACTCCTAAAAATATATTTCATAAGTTTTATTCTAGAAAAATTTTACACCCTTCATGGTCATTCCCATGTGAAGATCTTCCAAATGTGAGAAATCATGGATGAATGACCTTTAATATCCATCTAACACAAAGAAACTGTACATGTCAAACAAATTCTTTGGATACTCCTAGGAATTCTTGATTCTAACCTTCACTAGGTCAACATATACATATTCCTAAAATATTATATAAGACAATAGATGAACCTTAATGATAAAAAAGTGGAATCTACTAAGCTTAAAATATATCTGGGGATATCTTAGTGTATTTATCATGATCTCAAGATGATTTTCACAGTTGTTTCTGGTGCATGAATACACTAGGATCTCATCTACGAAGACCCTAATAAAATAATAAATATATAGGTTGAGAAATAGATTCATCAAGGACATGAATATTGCCAACACATTTGTTAGACCAAACAACATGAACACATAATTGTACAATTCAAACCCACTCTGGAACCCTGTATGTGGAATGTCATATGGAATCACATGCACTTGATGGTAGCCTAACCTCAAATCAATCCAGTAGAAAAAAATTTCTCCGTAGAGAATGTTGAAGAGGTTGTCTATATGAGTTACTGGTTATAAGTTCTTTAATATAAGTAAGTTTAACCATCTACAATTCATGAAAAAAATAAGTTTATCATCCAGCTCATTTGAAAAAAAGAATGGTGAATCCCATGTCGATGTGCAGGTTCGGATAAAACCCATGTCCTATAGATCTTCATGATACTTTTTGAAATCTTGGAGATCAGTAAGTTAGATTATAAATAAAGGAATGATCATCGGTTCTTCACATGGAACAATCTATATGGAGAATTTAACCTCTCTCTCAATAGGTAATCTAGATAAATAACCAAGGAAAACAACCTTGAAATGATCTACTACAAGGGGAATTCTACAACCAACATTCCTTGATCACTCATAAGGAGACTCACCAACAGAGATGTCATCCCACCTAGCCCTGTATACTAGGTTCCAGTTAGACTATGTTGGATATCCTATTCTCCCTTATAGATTTACCTATTTCCCTTAGGTGATGTGAAAGAGTCTTAGTGGGGATATAAATCCACTTGGGCGTGATAAAGAACTAGCCAATCCATACCGAGAATGGTATTGAAGTTGGTAATCTTGTGGAATATGAAAATCCAGAAGAAACAAAACCCACCTATTTAAAGGCAGATCTCCAGAAACAGGTGTATTATCTCTTCTTTGACCCCTTATAGTGTGTTGAGAGGCATGACACCACATGAGTACTCTATTGAATGGCTAAGAATTTCCATAACAACAACAGATATAAAATAGTGTGATACACCGATATCAAACAGGGAAGATACTAGAGTATAGTATATCAAAATAATACCTTTAAATGTATATGGACAACAACTCTTCTCCTCGAGAGTAATCAGAACAACATAAATATGTCTTGGATCGCATCTTTGAGATGCATCCTGACTTGACTAAGTCAATCCACTATATTGATGTTGAAGCTTTGAAGAATGAATTCCTTGACCATACCCACTACCACCTCAGCCTGGTTGGTTGATAGAAGAAACAAATCCATGTTTGACATGGATTCATGGACCCCTTACCATATTAATGTTCCAGTACAAATCGCCACTCACTAGATGTTGGAGGAAAGCAATGGATGAATCACCAAAGGAGACCCATCCTAACACATTCTCAACACTCAATTGGATTTCTCATGTACTAAGACTTATAATGGGTGGGACATACATAATAGTTACATGCCATAGAGATAAAATTTCACATTACCCTTATGGAACTTCCCCATATTCACCCTCGAAATAGATATTCATACTGCCAGAAGAACCATAGCCATGCCTCAGAACTATACCACCTTGGCTCACATTTCTATCTTCTCTTAGATTCTATTCTGTAATTAGGGCCCAATTCACTATTTCTATAATGGTATTGAACCTATTTAAGTTCTCCTATGATTAAATACCATACCCAATCCCATCCTCAAAATTCCTCATAGACATAAACTCATCAACAGTCTGAGAAGAAACGAAACACTTAAACTTGGTAATGTGAGCATAATACTCAAGAACGGTTATAGCTCCATTCTAAAGATGCATGAACTCCCTAAAAAATATTTCTTCTGATTATATGCTAATAAGTGACTGTATAAAGTTATCTAGAATACTTCTCATACCATACCCTTATGGCCATAAGTATGAGAGACAAAGTCCCACCAACACTTGTCTGAATCACGTAACATTTAGGTAGCGAGATTGAACTTATTCTCTATAGGTTTCTATATATAGTGAAAGATAAATACCATAGATTATAAACATGACTAATTATCCTATAGTCCATAAAACCATGAGAAATAGTGAGGATGAAACTATTAAAAGTATCGAGCAGATCTTCTATAGTAGGGGACGGACGGTGAGAACCCTGAATACACTGCATGAAATGTATAAAACTATCACAGAACTGAGAATCACTATCCAATGGAATATTATCAGGAGGTGCCTCAGGTGGCACTACATGAGGTGTCATGGGTGGCTCATGGCCCACCACCTTCAAGTGTGCTCATCGACACTCTCTTGACATTCAACATGAGGATTTCATAGTGTCATAACTCTATAATTTCCAAGAAAAATCCTCATAAAATATTTTTAATAGATAGGGACAGCATTTAAGGAAATAAATAAGGAAACTTAAGGTACAAGACCTACCTACCAAAGAAGCACATCCCTCCACCTACTCTAGGGGTGAAGTCTGTGTGATAAGAAAAGGTCACATAAGGATCACATGATTCACAACCTAAAACCCATTATTAATTTCAAGTCAGGGTTAAGGTCTTATATTACTCATATAAAGTGACCATGCCATTTTAAAGATGGTATTCATTTTAATTATTCTATTTAATTAAATTCCCTTAAAATGGTTGAATTAGGTGGATCATAATTTTAATTTATAAGGGCCTATATACCTTATAAATTGAAAATATTCATCTAAATAATCCAAAATATAACACATTCTTACAATAAGTATTGGTAAATTACTATAAATATATCAAATTCAGAACTACTAGGCTCAACATAACAAGGCAGAAAACAATCACAAGAAAAATATGAAATTCAAGCTGAAAAGTAAATATGGCATGGAATAATGAATGAAATTTTAATTCATATTGTTCCTAGTATGATTCATTCATCTCATATTCCCTCAACTCATTGAGTTATTATGAAAGGAATCCCAAAATGATAATAATTTTATCAAAAATTAAAACCTCACAAAGCAGGTGTATCACCCAACAATAAAATTCATGGATCTCTTATATTTCTGGAAATAATAGAATTTACCCATCACATGAAATTTTGGTTTCCCCTGTATGTGAGTTAGCTACTCCCAAGCACAGGTTCATTACCAAAATCTTATATCCTAGTCCCATATAAAAAACCAAATAGTATGAAAAAAAAGGAAAAGTTATCTAATATCACCTTGTATAATTCTTCCCCAAATTCCACATATTGGTTCCCTAAGACGATGGCCCAAAACCTCAAGCATGGCTCCCTAAATGGTAGAGGCTACCGACTAGTAGAGAGGGCCTAGGGTGTGTCTGTTGAAAGACTATTCCCTCATAGATTAGACTAGGAACTGTTGAAAGCTATAAGTAATAAGTAGTGTAAGAAGAAATAAGAAACAATTAAAGCATAGTAATTTTTATAATATCCCATTCAAGAGAATTTAGAAACTGATGGATGCTGAATTATCAATAGATATAAAATGATTTTAATGAACCAGATTCTATATATAAATGAATACATGGGTAATAGAGGATACATACATATACCACATTCTATAAAAATAACAAAAGAAATAAAAACTTCTATGATAAGAATTTCGAGCATAAGATCGGTCTTTTTCTCAATACTCCATACTAATTTAGTAAATAAATAAATCATCGAATGCTACACGCTTCCCTTTTCCAATACCTGTAATCACGAAATCTACATGGATAAAAAAATCTGGTTCAATTAGGGTGTGAGATACAATCTTAGTAGGCTTCCATCCATAGTGTCTTGGGTAATACATTTCTTGCAATAAATAAATGAATTATTATTCATAATAGTAATAAATGAAATAAATGAAAAAATAAATAAACACATAGGCTCAGGCTCCTAAATGGATGTCTGACTGATACCACCTGCTTCTGCTTAATCCATATGTATAAACCAAGGTGATTGTACAAGTGATATGGTAAATATATTGGCCATTACAAAAGTGGAAACCAATTTATAAAGACATCATGCTTGTTCTTGGGCTTAGAGGTCAAATTCCCATGTCATCATTCAATCATTCTATTGATATAAATATGAAACATCACATGTGGACAAGCAATAAATCCATAAATACCAAAGGTGGATCCCTGAGCCCATCCAAGGAGATCTAAAAGAATCTCAAGGATTGGTACAAGAGTCTCCAATATAAACAATACCATTGAGTTCCTCCATGTCAACCCATTAAGGAATCCCTTGTATCACACATGGTATGTTGACTATGAGTACATACCAAATATCTCACATTGGAGTCTATGTATCACCTAAGGTGTGACGTGTCCATCTTTCCAATGGGCCCATCCATTGTTGCTCCGCTAGGGAACCAATGCCACTCACGAGTATGTGTAAACTTTTTGGAGAGCCCATACATGGCCATCCAATGTATCAATACCATCGTTTCAAGGTGAATCCAACTGAACACATCGATTTCATCCATGATGTCCTAAAAAAGGACTGGAGTTCTCTCTTAATCTATATGAGGTAATCATAGAAACCACGAACACATCACATGGAAAAACATTTTCATTTATATTTAATCAGTAAGGAACAAAAATGACTCATGTTGGTAATTGTTCCAAACAATGAAATCCAATCCATCAAACCCGTAAAAAGCTTGAGGATACAAGGCATAATCACTACGTAACATAAAATAATAATAATCAATGGAATAAAATCATAGTCACAGGGCACAAGGGGCTAAGTAATAAATTTAAAGTATTAAACACAAAACATGGTATAAATGTAAAGCTATGACATGTGAAAATAAATAAGGTATCCAACCACTGTTTATATGAAATTAAGAATGGACAAGGAGGATGAACTTATGCATCAATCTATGAGGGGAAACACCTGGCCTACCAATTTATCTCAATTCAAATAATGGAATTTACACATTAAAGCAAGGGGAACACCAAGACACGCACGATGGTCACCAAATCCATGCATGGGAAAAAATGACATTTTAGAATAGAACACCCAAATGGGGGAAAATAATAAGGATAACAACCCCCAGTTGGTTTCCACCGTCGATTATGGTCACATACGACATGAAGCATCAATTAAATTAATTTATTTGAAAAATTTAAAGCATCACTATAAAGGTCTGGTGAGAAAATAAATGGATAAATATTTAAATATATTAAAAATGAGTGTAAAGGACCTAGACCACCTACCTTGAGGTATTAGTACTCCAATTAACCCTTTTAGATTATTTAATAATCCTAGAATGGGAGAAAACAAATAAATTTTCAGACAACCAAAAAATATAGGGAACCCGTTGCACCTAGAGAGTGAAAAAAAAATGATAGAATAAAATCAGAGTAGAAGGTATGGGGTGATAGATCTTACTAAGAGATTACTATTTATTCTGATGGGGAGATATTCAATGAAGGATTGAGGGAGATGCTCCCAGACTTAAGGAGGAGGAAGATGGAACTCACGCATGAGGATGGGGATCTGGTTTGCTTGAGAGGTAATGGAGAAAGGGGGATATGGATTAAATCATTAAACAGATGTGAAGAATTAATTTCACCCTAAACTATATGGGAATAATATTTGGTTACACTGTTTTCCAAACCATGCACCAATAGTATTCCATGCCACTTCTTCAAAGGGGCACCTCGTACAGTTAAGCACATGGTTTGTCTAACCGTGTGAACACCATGAAAAATACACTATCTAAAAACTGCATATGGCTTGCATGACCATAAACCTTGGATCGTGGAATTATAGAAAAACCATGCATCCCCTTCATCCCCACTATTTACAGAAACATGTTTTAGGTAAACCTTTTGGCCCCTAGGTCCCCACTATCTACATCCTCATGGTTTAGAGAAACTGTGTGACCCCGTCTTTTCCTCAATTTTCGAGACTCCAGGCTCTGAACAAGCCCATTACACACCTAGTTCCACCTTGACATGACTAGGAATCCTTATAAGGGATATTTTAAGGAATTTTAACAAAAAATAAATGGTATTTAACTTTGAAAAAATATATATGTTACAAATATCATGTTTTCATACCCTTAGAATCATGTTATACTTATGTGATCAATTATATCTCATTTTTTTACCCTTATTGAGCATCTAAGAACACCCATTCAAATCATTCCTTTCCCCTTGTTATAAAGAATTTTATTATGTATCATATGACTATAAAGGGTTATATTAATGATGGATTAAGTGGGTATGATGTAGGTCTTTTAAGAACAAGTTGTTTATGTGTCTAAGTTTACAAAGGCACTATACCTAAACGACTCTAGCATGGATCGTTATGTTGTGTTATGAATATTCATAAATTATGATTTAATATACATGTATGAGATGTTTGGGTCTTTACCATTCTAGGATCTCATCATTATGAGTAACTATTATGACCTTCTGGTGTGAGAGGTACCCTTATGAATTTATCAAAAACAATTTCATTCATAAGAGAAATGATGATATGATAATATATTTATTAATTCTAAAAATCACGATGAAAATAATAATTATGTATATAATAGGTAGTTCTTTGAAAATAACTCCAACAGTCTCCTATATGAGTTAGAGACAACATCTAACAACTCTCTGTCATGATGATCTCACATAATGTTCATGATTATTCTTATATAAGGACTTATTCATGGGTTATACCACATACTCATCCATGGATACTCTTATCATCATAACCTTACCCCTTTCACAAATAAAAACCATAAGAGGTAATACTTATAAAGTATGTTTTGATTCATTTATGTGATTATGGATCCTGTAGGATCTCAGAACACTTAGAGAGGGGAGGGGTAAATTAGGGTGTTAAATTTTTCTTTAAAACTGACAAATCTTATTCCCATGTTGGTAGGAAACTGTTAAACCTATTTGATGATAATTTCTAGAAAATAAAAAATCACATGCAAAGAGATGACACAACAATCTTTCATGGTTCACCATTAAGGGCTAGTCTAAGGAGCATACACCAAAAGGGTGTCAATCAGAAAAATTCCACTAATCTTTATTAGTTTTAGAGTAGAATAGTTTTGACATCGTCACTCTATGTCAGGCTCACTAACTTAATAATATTTTACGGATAACACATTGCGTCCCTCAAAACACTTCCATCGACTCCACCTTAGTCACTATTGTGGTTGAAATATTACTTAGTTTATCAACATGAAGGTCTCTTCAATATATTGGAATTTAAGTCTTTATCCTTTTCCAATATGATACATTGCATGCATCGAATTCCTAAATTTATTCACTTGAAATCACTGATCAAACAAGCTGGATGTTCAAATCTTACTATAGGTACACACTAGCACTAGCGTGCAATACATACCCCATGCACCAAAGATTTCGGATTTGTCATGAATGATGGATTTTTCACAACCCTTATCTTTTTCTCACTTATTATCTATCACAAAGCCACACCAAAATTCTCACTTGGTCTTTTTAGTCTAAAGGAAAACTTTGTGTGCATGTTACTCTCTCTACTTCTCTTCCATGCACAAGTCTTTCGTGCCATAGAGGAAGCCGATTTTCATTGAAAATCTCTATGTCTTGAATGGGGGTAGCCGCCTATTTATAGGCCTTAGTGACCTTGTGTGTTAGATTATTCCACATCATGCAAGATTCTATTCGTGCGCACAAAAACCCCTTTTGACATCGTTTTGGGCATACATGAATCTTCCACGCAACCTCATATTTCATTCACATTTATATATTTCGCACACTTTTTTCCTTTCCCATATTTTCATGCAATGATCATAACACATGACTTGTGAACATGTTTCTAAACCACCTTCAATCTTGTTTGAATCTCCCTTTTCAAAAAAAATCCCTATTCTCCAATTTTTTGACCCAAAATAAATGTAAAACCCAATGAAGCGGTTCTACCTTCAATACTGTTGTCTTCTTGAACTGTATGATCCCATTCCCTGAAAACATCCTAATATTGTGATGAGGATTTAAGATAAACACAAATTATACAACATATAAAACAATTAACATTATTGGTTCCAACAATTTCCCCGTTTGGGTTTGTTGGCAATCTCTAGGTAAATTTAATAGAGCACCAGCCACTATGAAGACCTGATATACAAGAGTCAACTGAAACAACACTCTATGTTTATGTGAGTAATGTTCAGGGTAGAAAACAAGAGGGGAAGCATGAATTGGGTTCTCAGGTTTTAGAAATCTAATTTTTTTTTCATAACACCGAATTGGTTTCTTCATTATCATTTTCTCCCTTCATTTTCCCACTTTGGAAACTCTTCATCCCCCCTCATAGTATCATTTTTGAATATATCTATTCTCCATATTTTCTACAAATAGAAGAACATTTCATTCTCCTCCTTTTACCCCACTGAGTACCATTTAATTTATCTACTCTCACCAATAATAAATAAACCCAAACATAATATTTTTTTTATTTTTAGAGCTCAAAACACAATCCCATAAATCATATCTCCCTAATAAACCTACATCACTTCCATATATATATATTAAAAAAATTTACATAACTGGGGATAGGGGAATACCCATAACCTCCACATGTACTTGTAGGTGGTTGAGAACTGTGGTTAAACCATTGTTTCTCAAAAACAGTCACTGCCAGTGGCTTAGTGAGAATATCAACCATTTACTCATGAGTTTCCACATTATCCATTTTAACCATTCCTTGGTAAATATTTTCCTTGATGAATTGATATATTATTTCAATATGTTTTTTATGGGAATTATGAACAACATTCTTTGTAAGATCAATTTCGATATTTTTATCACAATGAATCACTATTGTCTTTTTCACTTCCTCGCCAATATTACATAGTTGTTACTTCATCCACAATAGTTGTGTTCAATCCTTTATAGACGATATATACTCTATTTTAGTAGTACTCAAAGAATTACTTTCTTGTTTCTAGTTCAACCATCCCACACATTTCTTTCCAATAAATAATGCTCCACCACTTTTGAATTTTTTATCAATAACATCTCTTACCCATTCAGCATCAGAAAATGTGGAAAAATCACTATTTTTCTAGAAGTAATGTATAATCCATAATTGTGATATCCTTGAATGTACCTCATGATTATTTTCACTACGTCTATAATGTTTTATTTTGGATTAATTTAAAAGTTGTCCACTACGTATATTGAAAAGTAATGATCTGGTAAAGTCTCTATAAAATAAAATAAGCTTCTAATGATTCTCTTGTAAATTGTGTGATCTATAGATGTACTATCCTCATTCTATCTGAGTTGAGTTCCAACCACAATCAGAGTCTATACTCATTTTAAGTCCTAAATATTTAATTTCTTCAGCAACTATCTTTCATACTTTTCCTAATATATATAAATGTTTTCTTTACTATAAATCACTTACAACCCTATGAAATATGTTAGTTCCTTAATCATAGACTTTTCAAATAATTATTTCATGTGATTGGAAAATTCATCCACTGATGTCTGCCCGAGTTGACTTAAAATAATATCATCAACAAACACTAGAACCATGAATAGATCATTATGATAATTATTCACATTGATATTGGGATCCACTCCTCTATTAAATTCAAGATTTTTCAAATAATAATCCCACTAAGTGTACGTTTCCCATGGAGATTTCATCAATACATAGAGATATTTCTTTATTCTTTAGACCATCATTTTAACATTTATAAGAAGAAAACCCACTAGTTTAACTATATTAACTAATTCTTCAAGAACACCATTTATGAAAGAAGTTTTATATCCATTTGATACACTTTTAATTCTATTTGAATTACTATGGCATGAAAAAATATGTTTGACTATATTTTAGCCACATGAGAAAAATTCTCTTTAACATCCACACCTTTAATATATGAATATCCTTTACACACCAACCACACATTATTTCTTATAACATTACAATGCTCATTGTATTTTCCCTTAAGAATCCACTTTGTACCAATCACATTGTGGCCTTCATGTCTCTTGACTAGATCCCATGTTTTTTTCTTATCAATATGGTCCAACTCTTCATTAATGGATTAAACCCATGATTCATCCTTTGCGGCTTCTTCAAATGATGGTTGTTCTAAAAGAAAAGGAAATATATATGGTGTATTATTTCTCATTCTCTTTGTTTGTGTGGGTGTAGTCCAATCCCCAATAATGTTGTATTAATCAATTTTTTCTCTTTGATTTCTCTTGTGAGGTTCAGTATAATTCTCTCCAACCATTGTCTCCTCTTCCAATTCTTCTTCAGAGTCAACATCATGATGTGACTCTTGTGTGTTTTTCAATCCTTCATATACTTCTGTATGTGGAACCATTCCTTAATCACATTCTCCCTCACCTTCTATCACATCATCTTAATAATTACTTGAGGAATTTTTGGTTTTGTCTTCAGTGATATTTACATCACTACATTCCACAATTATTCCAAGATTCTTAGTGAAACATTTTTTTGATTTATTATTCTTTGAATAGCTGAGGAATATTCCTTTATATTCCACATCACTGTACTTTCTTGGATTTCGTTATTTGATTGGGAAAAACATTTACTTCTGAAAATATGAAAATAATTTAAATAGGGAATCCTTTCATAAAATAACTCATAAGGTGTCTTGGTTTCACTCATATAATGTCATTTTTTATTTTAAATATACCCTAAATCTTAAATGACCACTTTCTAGTAATGTAAAGGGATACAACTCTCAATAAGCATCATTTTTTTCCATATTGTCCACCAGACGATTCCTACACTCAACAAATCCATTTTGTTTTGGGGTTCTTACAGCAGCCACCTCATGTTGTATTCCATTCATCTTTAGGTAATTTTCAAACTCAATGGATGTGTATTCCTTTACATTATCATACCATAAAACTTTGATGGTCCGTTCAGTGTCATTCTCATTGATTCAATTATATGTTTTCATACAGTCATGCAATTGAAATTTCCTATGTATAACCATCACATAATCCATTCAACTACAACCATAAATAAAAATAACAAATTACCTCTCTCTATGATTTCCAAAAAAAATTATTTGCCAACATACATCTGTATAGATGAGATCGAGAAGATTTCAATCTCTTTTCTTCTTCAGTCCATATAAACTACAGACCAAATTTCCTCATATGCAACAATCAGATGTATTTTCACATTCATGAATCAGATTGGGGATATGCATAAATATCATTATATTAGATATTTTTCCCCGGTCCTATTGATTATGGTTCCTCAACCATTAGATCCTTAAGTCATTTTATTCTTCAATAGTTTGGCAGAAAATATTCTCTCTACTTTTAACCTTGTATATGTTTCCTTCTGTTCTGTAAAATTTCATGAGATAATTCCATTTCATTCATTTTATAGTTCACCCCTTTGGAATTAACTTCACTATAATCCCTAAGTTGTATATTTGACTCACACTGAGCAGATTATGATGCAGACTGTCCAAATAAATACTTTCATTTTTCTTCATCTCTCCATTAGATAACTCAGTACTTCAACTACCTTTTATCTTCAAAGCACCATCATTACTGAACCATATTGTTCCATAAAACTTTTTTGACATTATTTAGTATGTATTTATTTCCCATCATATGGGATGAGAACCCACTATCATGAATCCATGTGTAGATGTTATTTGTAGATTTGAGAGCTACTTCAACAAGTTTGTAGTTTTCATTTTCCTCTTTTCCTTCTAAGAAATATTATATTATGTGGAGGATTGGGATGGACTTTCAGATATATTTTCCTCATCCATGGGTTCCTAATATTTATACTCTTCTTCCAAATGAGAAGACATGTTTGTAATAGAAATAATATCTGGTTGGTGCATTTAACATGTTTTGAAGTTTTTTATATATTTTTGCCATCATTCCTCTCCCTACAATACATCACTTTATGGACAAAGTTGGAACAATGAAAACAATATCCATAGAAATTATTGATTCTATAAAATGTAGGATATGATTTTTTTCTCCATTTGTTAACTCTTATCCCTTCCCCATTCAAATAGATCATCACCTCTTCGTAATATGACATGTTATAGCCTAGATAGGCATAGAATTGACGTTTCATATGTGTAAATGTATTTTAATTTTGATTCCTCCTCATGTATCCTTCCATACGAATATAGTTTGTCTTAATATCATTTTTTTATTCCCGAGGATAGTTTTTAGTTCTTATTTCTGTTTAAATTGAGGGTTTCTTTTTCAGGACTTTAGGTTATTTTTAAACATGTCAAACATTCATCTTCCCTTTATTCTGACTCACTTTATTTTCATCATTGGATGTTTTGGAATCGCAAATAAGTAAACTATTTCCCATGAATGTGGGTCTTTGATCTCTCAAAACCTTTTTATCTTAATTAGAACCTTGTTTTTCTCTCTCAAGCTACTCAGCATCTATGAACCTTCCAAATTTCATTTTCTTCTTTATTTCATTTGAAATTGATTCACATTCAAGTTTACTTTTAAGGGTGACAACTTATTATTCAAGAGACTCAATGGTGATGGACTTCACTTCTAGTTTTGATTTGAGGTCATTGATGACCTTTTCCTATTCTTCGATTTTCAACTTCAGTTCAACTAAATCTTCTGTGCTTTGAAGGGTTGTTGACTGTAATTTCACTACTTCTTCCAATAATTCAATTTATGATTCAATATGATCAGAAAATTCTGATGATTCTTCCCCAACTTATCTCTATTTTTTTATAAGTTACTTTGATTCTCAAGTTCACTAAGAGAATCTTTATGTTGTAACATTATATCAGCATCAGCACACAACTGATGATATCTACCTTTATCTTTTTTATGATTCTGACTTCTCATGTAACACCCTATAATGAAAATGGGTTAAATTAATAAATGATATAACTCAATTAGACAAGGCGCGCCTTCTTTTTTGGGATCCTACATGATTAGAACTCCATAGTTAAGCGTTCTTAGCCTAGAGTGGTAATCAGGATGGGTGACCTTCTGGGAAGATTCTCAGGGTGTCGGTGAGTGAGGACAAATCACAGTGGAAAGGACATGCGTAGGCATGTGGGAGAAATAATTAGTCATATGACCCATTCGGGCATGTATGTGGGCCCCAGGGTTGGGACCGCATGTCTACGAGGCAACTGGTGGTACCTGGAAAGCCAAAACCTAACAAACATTTTAAGGCGGGGTGTTTGCACTGTCACCGGGACCCAATTGTCATATTTGGTATCAAAGGGAGGTTGTACCTAGCCTTAAGTGCATCGCACTACCTGGGTTGAGATGTTGGGCCCATAATGAGGGCATGGTTCTCTAAAGGAGGGGTGAATGTAACACCCTAGAATGATAAAGGGTTAAAAGACTAAATGATATGACTTATGTCAACAAGGTGCACCATCATTTTCGGGAGCCTACATGATTAGAACTCCATAGTTAAGTGTGATTATCCTGGAGTAGTAATCAGGATGGGTGACCTTCTGGGGATATTCTGAGGGTTTGTGTGAGTGATGACAAAGCACACTCGAAAGGACATGTGTTGTCCTGCAGGAACAATAATTAGTCATATGACCCATCCGTGCATGTGGGTGGGACCTAGGGTGGGGACCACGTGTGTACTTGGAAATTGGTGGTACCTAGTGGGCCAGAACCCGATGACCATTTTACGGTGGGGGGTTTATGGTGTCACCGGGACCCAGTTGTCACATCTCAATAGTAGCCATCATGGACATGTGGTTTCCAGATTTAAAATCTGTTTCTTCTTCCTCCAAGAATTCATTATCATCATTATCTTCTTCACATACCAACACTTTTTCTATTGTTTCGTTCCATATTTGAATTTTACTATAACATCCCAGGTAAATGAAGAATAAATAATTTTCATATTTATTAATATTTGAGAATTAAATATGAATTTTAATTAAAAGGGGTTGCTATGTTCGATAGCGTACCCGATACGCAACGATGAGTTTCTTTGAAACTTACGTAGCACACTAGTAATATAATAATATTATGTTAGTTAACAAGTAGCCGTTGTACTGGCGGGAATGAATAGAAATAACTAAAATATGAATAGATATGTTTTTAGATGTTTTTACATTTACCCAATAAAAGATAAAGGCTTAAAATACGGAAAGAGTTCAATTTTAGGCTTTTATACTCTAATTTTCATTAAGGGTTCACTTATCACCTTTTGACGGTGAACCGTCATTAAATATAGTTTTGATCACTCTTATACTTTCTATTGGACCAAATATAACTCTTCTTTAGAATCGGGACATCAAAATTTACTTTGTGTAAATTTGTGGTACCTTTCTGATAAAGTTCATTTTTTTATGAATAGTGTAAAATGTTGCATTTTAATTCAAAACCTCTTTTTGATCTAATTTATTTATATGATTAGATTATCTTTTGAATTGGTTTTGAAGTAAAATTAGAATATATTTTTACCATTTTATCCAATGGTGGTCATTGGAATCAATTTCACTTTGAAATTAGACTTAAACTGGTGTCAATCTTTTGATACTTATTGTTTTGTAAAAACACGCTATTTTGCTCTGGCAGCGGGAATTAATTATTGAATTAATTAATGTGACTTATATGATTTGAATTTTGTAAAATAGACTTCATTTTTGAATTCGGAATATCAAATATAGCTTAGAGTGAATTTTTGGTAATTTTCTGAAAAACTTCAATTTTTGATGAATAGTGAAACCACTAAGTGGTAATCAAGCAAACTGATTTTTCAGTTAAATGAAAGTTTACCACTAATGTGTATTGAATTTTGAAAATCCGACATACATGTTTGTCATTAAGAAGTAAAATGTGGTTCAATGAGATTAAAATAATTTTTTGGTGAATAGTAACTTATTAAGTTTTTAATCGGGATTAGTGGTAATTAGTGTAGTTTAAGGAATAAATAATGCTTTAATAATATAAAATGACCTAGACACATGTCCCAACCTTATTGGTTGTGTCATGGCCGACCAAGACAAGCCATGTCCTAACTTGGGGACCCCATGGATCCACTTTTGTTGGGAAATGACATAAATTACTTTTTATTTAATGTTAAAGTGAAAATGACACAAACATAATATGTTTTGCGAAAACAATTTTTAAGTGGGGTTATACAAGTCCAAATTTTGATTATAAATATTCAATTGAAAGCTAAAAAGATTTCCTACATCATAGTAATTGTTTTATAATTTTTAGACATTAAATAAATTTAATTATTTATGACATAATAATGATGCAGCGATGACATCCTTATTTGACGATTTAAATAAAATGGAAAGATAATATAAAATCTATGAACTACACATGTCCAAAACCAATTGGATGAATGGATTTCGATGCCTTATCACCTTATCCACGAATTCTATCAATTTGGGACCTTTTAAAACCGAAACACATTTTCAAATAATGTAATGTTTCTTTACTTTCCAAAAGTGCCCTTCCTCTCCCCTTATAAAAGGCCCCCACCTCTACCTCATTTCACACACTCATCAAGCCATTGGCTCGGCCAACCCCTGCCCATTTGCTCTCTCCACATCCCTCTCCTCATCCTAGATGATTCCCTTTGGGCAGAATCCTTTCAAATGAAGCCTTTAGGCTCAAATCAAAAGGAGTTACACTTTTTAAAGGTAATTGTTTCTCTCATGTTAATTTGTTTTATTTTGCTTCTCCAACCCCCTAAAATCTTTTTATTTCCTTATTTTATAACATCACCAGTATCTTCAATATACTAGGATGTTGTTATAAGATTTATTTGAGCCACACTCTCACACAACTACATCAAATGGTTAAAGAACATACGTTTTCCGTGGATGGCGAAATTATGCCTCCCGAAACGATGATTGTTCAATACTCATTTAACACCTTCAAAGGTGGCCATTATGATGTCACTATTTTGATATATAATATGTATATGTTTTCCTTAAGCTTCTGTTTTTCTTCATTTTGGTCATACTTTATGGTTTCCATTATGGGTAAACACGATATCTTCATTTTAGGAAGTGCGGACTACCGCCCCCTGAAAGTGATTTGATTCGTTAATACCATATGTGGGATGTGTAAAGGATAAAGTTAATGATATTATATATGTTATTATACTGGAATTATAATATACTCTTATATCATTATGATTCCATTCCCGAAAATATGAAATAGAAATGGAAGTAGCGTTCATGCGTACGTACGGCTTACCGTCTCCATGAACGGTGCATTTCATTTCTTACCTCTAAATGTGATGTAATATTATAAATGAATGCAGGTACTGGATATATATGACATATATGATATCTACATCATGAATATCATTCTGGTATAATGAACCTTTGACCAAATTAACAACATGTAAGTATAAGAAGTCTATTTTTGACTTAAGAACCAAATACCGACAAAATGAACATTATTAACTTAAATGATTACATGATGTTCATAACATGGTATAAAAGGAATAATGAACTTGAAAAAGATTCATAATCAAGTAGAGATTAACTCAAGTTTATTATTCAGGAGTTTAAAGAACGGTCGGGTCAAGTCGGATACGAGGTATGGGAACTTCTTAACCCAATTTCCATTCTTTGGGTTAATCTCGTACTTTCAAAGTATGTCATTATATTATTATGTCATATCTTGTATTTGTACTTTATTTATGTGTACTTATAGAGAATGCACATAATATATCTATTTTATTTTAAAAAAATTATCTTTGTATGGGACTTCGTCTCAATCTCCTTTCGTTGAGGCATATTTTATTTTATACACAACTTTCTTTTATACGGTGTATAAACCCCTTTGACTTTTACGTTTATTCAAAAGGAATCTTTTTTATACGAAGCGTTTACTAAACGACAAAAGGGAATGTTTTTTTTCGTACGTATGCGGCGACAACGACTTCTCCGCCGTCGTAACCGTTATTTGAGTTTTGGCTTCCTCTACAAGCCATACCTTCTTTTTTAAAAGAAAAATAAATACCATGTTTTACTTTGGTATTGAAAATGGTTTTCATAATGTTTTTATA
The DNA here is from genome assembly GCA_963277665.1 of Viscum album. Lineage (NCBI taxonomy): Eukaryota > Viridiplantae > Streptophyta > Magnoliopsida > Santalales > Viscaceae > Viscum > Viscum album. The sequence goes on along the minus strand of OY728128.1, from coordinate 1,126,110,021 downwards.
TCAATGTGTTGTATTGATATCTCGTGATTGAAATGTGGAAATTTTATGTTTCCTTTATGCATGTTTTATGTGATATGATTATGTTATGGTTCTTGGGCATTATTATGAAAACGGGTGGTTCCGTGATAAACTAAGGGCGGGTGAGCCCGTTATAGCTCTCCAATGCATTGGGTAACGCGAAGGAGTGAAACGTTAAGGTTTCTCCGAAGAGATTTTAGGGAATATACTGTGATGGGTATTCCAAACGTAACCAAGAGGGTTACTCCCTACGTAAGAATGTTATGAATGCCTCAAGTTACCTTTACGTATTATGATTTATATGATTTATTCATGTTTTTATGAGGTATGTTAAAGTGCCTATGTTTTATGGGTAAAGTATGATTTCATTCTTATTTATGTATGAACTCATGCTTCCTTTCCATGTTTTTTTTATAACCCATACTGAGTTTTTATGCTCATCCCAAGTTTTTTGAAATGTTTTTCACAGGTCAAGGGAAAGGTACATGATAAGATGATAGAGTCAAGGATGTGTCAAGAAATAATCCATGTTTTATTTTAAATGTGTTTCCATTGATGGGAATGAAGAATACTATCTTTATGTAACCACTTTGTTTATATGTGGAATGTAATGCAAGTTTTATGATCTAATTCTCTAAAACTCTAAACCCGAAAAGATCCTCAACGTGTAATCTTGTAATAACTCAAGATTAAGTAAGGTATAAGGCTGGGGCCTTATAGTTGGTATCAAAGGTCGGTTTAGACAACTTTAGGAGTTAGAAAAGTGTTAAATTATAATATGATTTAAATGATATAGCATTTACAGATTACCATGTTGCTTCGCCTAAGATATTTCTGTGTTCAGAATGGTTTTCCGCAGAGGAAACAAAGCAGCTATGTTGGGACGACATCAGGAGGAAGATAACCTTCCAAATCAGCAACCTGAGATGGTCGGAATCGGAACTGAACAGTTTGTTGCAGTAATGGCACAGTTGACTCAGGCTATAAATGGTGGTGGTAACCATGCACGAGATCAGCCAGATCAACCGCAGAGGAACATTTCAGTGGTGGAACATTTCATTAGGCAACATCCACCATCATTCAGAGGATCATCTGACCCTGTGCTAGCTGAAGGGTGGATTAAAGCACTGGAGAAGATTTTTGATGTCATGGGGTGTTCAGACAATCAAAAGGTTAGTCTTGCTATTTACCGTTTGGAAGGTGAAGCAGATCAGTGGTGGTCTATGGTTAAAAATATCAGGGATGCCGATGAGATTGATGCTCTTGACTGGGATGAATTCAAAGGTATGTTTCTTGAGAAGTATTTTCCTAAGGCTGTTCGACATAGGATGGAAAAGCAATTCTTGGAATTGAGGCAAGAGGAAGACTCAGTGGCTGCCTATGAAGAAAGGTTCACTCGATTGGCAAGGTATGCTCCAAATTTTATCCGGGACCTTGATAGTAAAATCAATCGTTTTTACTCAGGATTAAAGCCAAAATATCGAAGGGCATTAGCTTCTCGTGAGTTTAAAAGTTATGAAAAGCTTGTTCGATGTGCTGAGAAGGTGGAAATGGAGTTTGCCGATGACCAAGTTTTCTATAACAACCAGCAGAAGAAGAGACCGAGGTGGCAGGAGAAAAGTAAGAATTCTTCAAAAAAGTCTGATGGTAAGAAAACTAAGTTTCCAGTTTGTGATAAATGTGGAAAAAGGCATGCTGGGGAATGTCTTCTGAATTATGGAAAGTGCTACCGATGTGGTAAGATGGGACATAAGGCTCGTGATTGCACTGAAAAGGATCAAGGTGAAGGTAAGAATAAATTTGATTTACAGTTAGTGAAATGTTATAAGTGCAATGAGATGGGTCACTATGCAAACGAGTGTCCGACAAGGAGCTTGAGTGATGGGAAGCAGTTAGACTACAAGCAGAAAGGGGTGGTGAAATCCTTTGCAACTACTTCAGCAGATGTTGGGACATCGAATGAAGTGGTGTCAGCTCCAGGGAGCTCAGTATTTTTCGAAGATTGACTTGAGGTCGGGGTACCATCAGTTGATAGTAAAAGAAGCAGATGTTCCGAAGATTGTGTTCCGTACTAGATATGTCCACTATGAATTTGTAGTAATGCCTTTTGGGTTAACCAATTCACCTGCTGTATTCATGGACCTTATGAATAAAATTTTCCATGAGTTCTTGGATAAGTTTGTGTTTGTGTTTTGAGGTTTGTGAAGAGGTTATGTGTGCCTTGTGATTCACAGTTGAAGAGAGAGTTGTTATGTGAAGCTCATAGTTCTCCGTTTTCAGTTCATCCGTGCAGTACTAAGATGTATAGAGACCTGCGGGAGTATTACTGGTGGGATGGAATGAAAAGAGATATTGCTGATTTTACTGTGAAGTGTTTGACTTGTCAGCAGGTTAAAGCTGAGCGGCAGTTACCGAAAGGGATGCTTCAGCCTTTACCAGTGCCAGAGTGGAAATGGGAGAATATATCCATGGACTTTGTTGTTGGATTACCAAAGACATCTCGAGGTAATAATGCAATCTGGGTTATTGTTGATCACTTGACCAAATCTGCTCATTTCCTTGCTATATGAGATACTTTCTCTCTTGATCAACTTTCCCGTTTGTATCTTAAAGAGATAGTCAGGTTACATGGAGTTCCTCTCTCCATTGTATCGGATCGTGATCCCAGGTTTACTTCTACCTTTTGGAAAGGCCTTCAGAAGTCGTTGGGTACTGAATTAAATTTTAGTACAGCTTTTCATCCTCAATCAGATGTGCAGTCAGAACGAACAATTCAGACATTGGAGGATATGCTACGAGCTTGTTCTATGGATTATCAGGGAAGTTGGGACCAACATATTTCTTTGGTTGAGTTTTCATATAATAACAGTTTTCATTCCAGTATACAGATGGCACCATTTCAGGCATTATATGTGAAGCGGTGTCGAACTCCAGCTTTCTGGGATGAAGTGGGTGAAAGAAAGTTGATGGGACCAGAATTGGTAGAAGAGATGGCAGAAAAAGTTCAGCTGATTCAGAAACACATGAGAACAGCTCAGAGCAGGCAGAAGAGTTATGCGGATAACCGGAGGAAGGATCTATCTTTCGAGGTAGGTGATCATGTTTTTCTCGAGGTTTCTCCTTGGAAAAGTGTGATGAGATTTGGTAAGAAAGGAAAGTTGAGTCCAAGGTTCATTGGACCATACGAAATTCTGGAGAGAGTTGGATCAGTTGCATACCGAGTGGCTTTACCTCCGAGTTTATCTCAGGTACACAATGTTTTTCACGTTTCGATGTTGAGAAAGTATATGCCAGATCCATCTCATGTTTTGAGTCCAGAGGTAGTTCAGCTAGAAGAGAACCTATCTTATGAGGAACAACCGGTCCAGATTCTTGACCACAGGGAGCAAGTGTTACGGAATAAGGTGATTAAGCAGGTAAAGGTTTTGTGGAAAAACCACATGATTGAAGAGGCAACATGGGAATCTGAAAATGCAATGAGGGATAAGTACCCCCATTTATTCGATAAGTAAATAAATTGCGGGGACGCAATTTTCTAAAGGGGGGAAGGATGTAACATCCCAGGTAAATGAAGAATAAATAATTTTCATATTTATTAATATTTGAGAATTAAATATGAATTTTAATTAAAAGGGGTTGCTATGTTCGATAGCGTACCCGATACGCAACGATGAGTTTCTTTGAAACTTACGTAGCACACTAGTAATATAATAATATTATGTTAGTTAACAAGTAGCCGTTGTACTGGCGGTAATGAATATAAATAACTAAAATATGAATAGATATGTTTTTAGATGTTTTTACATTTACCCAATAAAAGATAAAGGCTTAAAATACGGAAAGAGTTCAATTTTAGGCTTTTATACTCTAATTTTCATTAAGGGTTCACTTATCACCTTTTGACGGCGAACCGTCATTAAATATAGTTTTTATCACTCTTATACTTTCTATTGGACCAAATATAACTCTTCTTTAGAATCGGGACATCAAAATTTACTTTGTGTAAATTTGTGGTACCTTTCTGATAAAGTTCATTTTTTTATGAATAGTGTAAAATGTTGCATTTTAATTCAAAACCTCTTTTTGATCTAATTTATTTATATGATTAGATTATCTTTTGAATTGGTTTTGAAGTAAAATTAGAATATATTTTTACCATTTTATCCAATGGTGGTCATTGGAATCAATTTCACTTTGAAATTAGACTTAAACTGGTGTCAATCTTTTGATACTTATTGTTTTGTAAAAACACGCTATTTTGCTCTGGCAGCGGGAATTAATTATTGAATTAATTAATGTGACTTATATGATTTGAATTTTGTAAAATAGACTTCATTTTTGAATTCGGAATATCAAATATAGCTTAGAGTGAATTTTTGGTAATTTTCTGAAAAACTTCAATTTTTGATGAATAGTGAAACCACTAAGTGGTAATCAAGCAAACTGATTTTTCAGTTAAATGAAAGTTTACCACTAATGTGTATTGAATTTTGAAAATCCGACATACATGGTTGTCATTAAGAAGTAAAATGTGGTTCAATGAGATTAAAATAATTTTTTGGTGAATAGTAACTTATTAAGTTTTTAATCGCGATTAGTGGTAATTAGTGTAGTTTAAGGAATAAATAATGCTTTAATAATATAAAATGACCTAGACACATGTCCCAACCTTATTGGTTGTGTCATGGCCGACCAAGACAAGCCATGTCCTAACTTGGGGACCCCATGAATCCACTTTTGTTGGGAAATGACATAAATTACTTTTTATTTAATGTTAAAGTGAAAATGACACAAACATAATATGTTTTGCGAAAACAATTTTTAAGTGGGGTTATACAAGTCCAAATTTTGATTATAAACATTCAATGGAAATCTAAAAAGATTTCCCACATCATAGTAATTTTTTTATAATTTTTAGACATTAAATAAATTTAATTATTTATGACATAATAATGATGCAGCGATGACATCATTATTTGACGATTTAAATAAAATGGAAAGATAATATAAAATCTATGAACTACACATGTCCAAAACCAATTGGATGAATGGATTTCGATGCCTTATCACCTTATCCACGAATTCTATCAATGTGGGACCTTTTAAAACCGAAACAAATTTTCAAATAATGTAATGTTTCTTTACGTTCCAAAAGTGCCCTTCCTCTCCCCTTATAAAAGGCCCCCACCTCTACCTCATTTCACACACTCTTCAAGCCATTGGCTCGGCCAACCCCTGCCCATTTGCTCTCTCCACATCCCTCTCCTCATCCTAGATGATTCCCTTTGGGCAGAATCCTTTCAAAGGAAGCCTTTAGGCTCAAATCAAAAGGAGTTACACTTTTTAAAGGTAATTGTTTCTCTCATGTTCATTTGTTTTATTTTGCTTCTCCAACCCCCTAAAATCTTTTTATTTCCTTCTTTTATAACATCACCAGTATCTTCAATATACTAGGATGTTGTTATAAGATTTATTTGAGCCACACTCTCACACAACTACATCAAATGGTTAAAGAACATACGTTTTCCGTGGATGGCGAAATTATGCCTCCCGAAACGATGATTGTTCAATACTCATTTAACACCTTCAAAGGTGGCCATTATGATGTCACTATTTTGATATATAATATGTATATGTTTTCCTTAAGATTCTGTTTTTCTTCATTTTGGTCATACTTTATGGTTTCCATTATGGGTAAACACGATATCTTCATTTTAGGAAGTGCGGACTACCGCCCCCTGAAAGTGATTTGATTCGTTAATACCATATGTGGGATGTGTAAAGGATAAAGTTAATGATATTATATATGTTATTATACTGGAATTATAATATACTCTTATATAATTATGATTCCATTCCAGAAAATATGAAATAGAAATGGAAGTAGCGTTCATGCGTACGTACGGCTCACCGTCTCCATGAACGGTGCATTTCATTTCTTACCTCTAAATGTGATGTAATATTATAAATGAATGCAGGTACTGGATATATATGACATATATGATATCTACATCATGAATATCATTCTGGTATAACGAACCTTTGACCAAATTAACAACATGTAAGTATAAGAAGTCTATTTTTGACTTAAGAACCAAATACCGACAAAATGAACATTATTAACTTAAATGATTACATGATGTTCATAACATGGTATAAAAGGAATAATGAACTTGAAAAAGATTCATAATCAAGTAGAGATTAACTCAAGTTTATTATTCAGGAGTTTAAAGAACGGTCGGGTCAAGTCGGATACGAGGTATGGGAACTTCTTAACCCAATTTCCATTCTTTGGGTTAATCTCGTACTTTCAAAGTATGTCATTATATTATTATGTCATATCTTGTATTTGTACTTTATTTATGTGTACTTATAGAGAATGCACATAATATATCTATTTTATTTTAAAAAAATTATCTTTGTATGGGACTTCGTCTCAATCTCCTTTCGTTGAGGCATATTTTATTTTATACACAACTTTCTTTTATACGGTGTATAAACCCCTTTGACTTTTACGTTTATTCAAAAGGAATCTTTTTTATACGAAGCGTTTACTAAACGACAAAAGGGAATGTTTTTTTTTCGTACGTATGTGGCGAAAACGACTTCTCTGCCGTCGTAACCGTTATTTGAGTTTTGGCTTCCTCTACAAGCCATACCTTCTTTTTTAAAAGAAAAATAAATACCATGTTTTACTTTGGTATTGAAAATGGTTTTCATAATGTTTTTATATCAATGTGTTGTATTGATATCTCGTGATTGAAATGTGGAAATTTTATGTTTCCTTTATGCATGTTTTATGTGATATGATTATGTTATGGTTCTTGGGCATTATTATGAAAACGGGTGGTTCCGTGATAAACTAAGGGCGGGTGAGCCCGTTATAGCTCTCCAATGCATTGGGTAACGCGAAGGAGTGAAACGTTAAGGTTTCTCCGAAGAGATTTTAGGGAATATACTGTGATGGGTATTCCAAACGTAACCAAGAGGGTTACTCCCTACGTAAGAATGTTATGAATGCCTCAAGTTACCTTTACGTATTATGATTTATATGATTTATTCATGTTTTTATGAGGTATGTTAAAGTGCCTATGTTTTATGGGTAAAGTATGATTTCATTCTTATTTATATATGAACTCATGTTTCCTTTCAATGTTTTTTTTTATAACCCATACTGAGTTTTTATGCTCATCCCAAGTTTTTTGAAATGTTTTTCACAGGTCAAGGGAAAGGTACATGATAAGATGATAGAGTCAAGGATGTGTCAAGAAATAATCCATGTTTTATTTTAAATGTGTTTCCATTGATGGGAATGAAGAATACTATCTTTATGTAACCACTTTGTTTATATGTGGAATGTAATGCAAGTTTTATGATCTAATTATCTAAAACTCTAAACCCGAAAAGATCCTCAACGTGTAATCTTGTAATAACTCAAGATTAAGTAAGGTATAAGGCTGGGGCCTTATAGTTGGTATCAAAGGTCGGTTTAGACAACTTTAGGAGTTAGAAAAGTGTAAAATTATAATATGATTTAAATGATATAGAATTTACAGATTACCATGTTGCTTCGCCTAAGATATTTCTGTGTTCAGAATGGTTTTCCGCAGAGGAAACAAAGCAGCTATGTTGGGACGACATCAGGAGGAAGATAACCTTTCAAATCAGCAACCTGAGATGGTCGGAATCGGAACTGAACAGTTTGTTGCAGTAATGGCACAGTTGACTCAGGCTATAAATGGTGGTGGTAACCATGCACGAGATCAGCCAGATCAACCGCAGAGGAACATGTCAGTGGTGGAACATTTCATTAGGCAACATCCACCATCATTCAGAGGATCATATGACCCTGTGCTAGCTGAAGGGTGGATTAAAGCACTGGAGAAGATTTTTGATGTCATGGGGTGTTCAGACAATCCAAAGGTTAGTCTTGCTATTTACCGTTTGGAAGGTGAAGCAGATCAGTGGTGGTCTATGGTTAAAAATATCAGGGATGCCGATGAGATTGATGCTCTTGACTGGGATGAATTCAAAGGTATGTTTCTTGAGAAGTATTTTCCTAAGGCTGTTCGACATAGGATGGAAAAGCAATTCTTGGAATTGAGGCAAGAGGAAGACTCAGTGGCTGCCTATGAAGAAAGGTTCACTCGATTGGCAAGGTATGCTCCAAATTTTATCCGGGACCTTGATAGTAAAATCAATCGTTTTTACTCAGGATTAAAGCCAAAATATCGAAGGGCATTAGCTTCTCGTGAGTTTAAAAGTTATGAAAAGCTTGTTCGATGTGCTGAGAAGGTGGAAATGGAGTTTGCCAATGACCAAGTTTTCTATAACAACCAGCAGAAGATGAGACCGAGGTGGCAGGAGAAAGGTAAGAATTCTTCAAAAAAGTCTGATGGTAAGAAAACTAAGTTTCCAGTTTGTGATAAATGTGGAAAAAGGCATCCTGGGGAATGTCTTCTGAATTCTGGAAAGTGCTACCGATGTGGTAAGATGGGACATAAGGCTCGTGATTGCACTGAAAAGGATCAAGGTGAAGGTAAGAATAAATTTGATTTACAGTTAGTGAAATGTTATAAGTGCAATGAGATGGGCCACTATGCAAACGAGTGTCCGACAAGGAGCTTGAGTGATGGGAAGCAGTTAGACTACAAGCAGAAAGGGGTGGTGAAATCCTTTGCAACTACTTCAGCAGATGTTGGGACATCGAATGAAGCGGTGTCAGCTCCAGGGAGCTCAGTATTTTTCAAAGATTGACTTGAGGTCGGGGTACCATCAGTTGATAGTAAAAGAAGCAGATGTTCCGAAGATTGTGTTCCGTACTATATATGTCCACTATGAATTTGTAGTAATGCCTTTTGGGTTAACCAATTCACCTGCTGTATTCATGGACCTTATGAATAAAAGTTTCCATGAGTTCTTGGATAAGTTTGTGTTTGTGTTTTGAGGTTTGTGAAGAGGTTATGTGTGCCTTGTGATTCACAGTTGAAGAGAGAGTTGTTATGTGAAGCTCATAGTTCTCCGTTTTCAGTTCATCCGGGAAGTACTAAGATGTATAGAGACCTGCGGGAGTATTACTGGTGGGATGGAATGAAAAGAGATATTGCTGATTTTACTGTGAAGTGTTTGACTTGTCAGCAGGTTAAAGCTGAGCGGCAGTTACCGAAAGGGATGCTTCAGCCTTTAGCAGTGCCAGAGTGGAAATGGGAGAATATATCCATGGATTTTGTTGTTGGATTACCAAAGACATCTCGAGGTAATAATGCAATATGGGTTATTGTTGATCGCTTGACCAAATCTGCTCATTTCCTTGCTATACGAGATACTTTCCCTCTTGATCAACTTTCCCGTTTGTATCTTAAAGAGATAGTCAGGTTACATAGAGTTCCTCTCTCCATTGTATCGGATCGTGATCCCAGGTTTACTTCTAACTTTTGGAAAGGCCTTCAGAAGTCGTTGGGTACTGAATTAAATTTTAGTACAGCTTTTCATCCTCAATCAGATGTGCAGTCAGAACGAACAATTCAGACATTGGAGGATATGCTATGAGCTTGTTCTATGGATTATCAGGGAAGTTGGGACCAACATATTTCTTTGGTTGAGTTTTCATATAATAACAGTTTTCATTCCAGTATACAGATGGCACCATTTCAGGCATTATATGGGAAGCAGTGTCGAACTCCAGCTTTCTGGGATGAAGTGGGTGAAAGAAAGTTGATGGGACCAGAATTGGTAGAAGAGATGGCAGAAAAAGTTCAGCTGATTCAGAAACACATGAGAACAGCTCAGAGCAGGCAGAAGAGTTATGCGGATAACCGGAGGAAGGATCTATCTTTCGAGGTAGGTGATCATGTTTTTCTCGAGGTTTCTCCTTGGAAAAGTGTGATGAGATTTGGTAAGAAAGGAAAGTTGAGTCCAAGGTTCATTGGACCATACGAAATTCTGGAGAGAGTTGGATCAGTTGCATACCGAGTGGCTTTACCTCCGAGTTTATCTCAGGTACACAATGTTTTTCACGTTTCGATGTTGAGAAAGTATATGCCAGATCCATCTCATGTTTTGAGTCCAGAGGTAGTTCAGCTAGAAGAGAACCTATCTTATGAGGAACAACCGGTCCAGATTCTTGACCACAGGGAGCAAGTGTTACGGAATAAGGTGATTAAGCAGGTAAAGGTTTTGTGGAAAAACCACATGATTGAAGAGGCAACATGGGAATCTGAAAATGCAATGAGGGATAAGTACCCCCATTTATTCGATAAGTAAATAAATTGTGGGGACGCAATTTTCTAAAGGGGGGAAGGATGTAACATCCCAGGTAAATGAAGAATAAATAATTTTCATATTTATTAATATTTGAGAATTAAATATGAATTTTAATTAAAAGGGGTTGCTATGTTCGATAGCGTACCCGATACGCAATGATGAGTTTCTTTGAAACTTACGTAGCACACTAGTAATATAATAATATTATGTTAGTTAACAAGTAGCCGTTGTACTGGCGGGAATGAATAGAAATAACTAAAATATGAATAGATATGTTTTTAGATGTTTTTACATTTACCCAATAAAAGATAAAGGCTTAAAATACGGAAAGAGTTCAATTTTAGGCTTTTATACTCTAATTTTCATTAAGGGTTCACTTATCACCTTTTGACGGCGAACCGTCATTAAATATAGTTTTGATCACTCTTATACTTTCTATTGGACCAAATATAACTCTTCTTTAGAATCGGGACATCAAAATTTACTTTGTGTAAATTTGTGGTACCTTTCTGATAAAGTTCATTTTTTTTTATGAATAGTGTAAAATGTTGCATTTTAATTCAAAACCTCTTTTTGATCTAATTTATTTATATGATTAGATTATATTTTGAATTGGTTTTGAAGTAAAATTAGAATATATTTTTACCATTTTATCCAATGGTGGTCATTGGAATCAATTTCACTTTGAAATTAGACTTAAACTGGTGTCAATCTTTTGATACTTATTGTTTTGTAAAAACACGCTATTTTGCTCTGGCAGCGGGAATTAATTATTGAATTAATTAATGTGACTTATATGATTTGAATTTTGTAAAATAGACTTCAATTTTGAATTCGGAATATCAAATATAGCTTAGAGTGAATTTTTGGTAATTTTCTGAAAAAATTCAATTTTTGATGAATAGTGAAACCACTAAGTGGTAATCAAGCAAACTGATTTTTCAGTTAAATGAAAGTTTACCACTAATGTGTATTGAATTTTGAAAATCCGACATACATGGTTGTCATTAAGAAGTAAAATGTGGTTCAATGAGATTAAAATAATTTTTTGGTGAATAGTAACTTATTAAGTTTTTAATCGCGATTAGTGGTAATTAGTGTAGTTTAAGGAATAAATAATGCTTTAATAATATAAAATGACCTAGACACATGTCCCAACCTTATTGTTTGTGTCATGGCCGACCAAGACAAGCCATGTCCTAACTTGGGGACCCCATGGATCCACTTTTGTTGGGAAATGACATAAATTACTTTTTATTTAATGTTAAAGTGAAAATGACAGAAACATAATATGTTTTGCGAAAACAATTTTTAAGTGGGGTTATACAAGTCCAAATTTTGATTATAAACATTCAACGGAAAGCTAAAAAGCTTCCTACATCATAGTAATTTTTTTATAATTTTTAGACATTAAATAAATTTAATTATTTATGACATAATAATGATGCAGCGATGACATCATTATTTGACGATTTAAATAAAATGGAATGATAATATAAAATCTATGAACTACACATGTCCAAAACAAATTGGATGAATGGATTTCGATGCCTTATCACCTTATCCACGAATTATATCAATGTGGGACCTTTTAAAACCGAAACACATTTTCAAATAATGTAATGTTTCTTTACTTTCCAAAAGTGCCCTTCCTCTCCCCTTATAAAAGGCCCCCACCTCTACCTCATTTCACACACTCTTCAAGCCATTGGCTCGGCCAACCCCTGCCCATTTGCTCTCTCCACATCCCTCTCCTCATCCTAGATGATTCCATTTGGGCAGAATCCTTTCAAAGGAAGCCTTTAGGCTCAAATCAAAAGGAGTTACACTTTTTAAAGGTAATTGTTTCTCTCATATTCATTTGTTTTATTTTGCTTCTCCAACCCCCTAAAATCTTTTTATTTCCTTCTTTTATAACATCACCAGTATCTTAAATATACTAGGATGTTGTTATAAGATTTATTTGAGCCACACTCTCACACAACTACATCAAATGGTTAAAGAACATACGTTTTCCGTGGATGGCGAAATTATGCCTCCCGAAACGATGATTGTTCAATACTCATTTAACACCTTCAAAGGTGGCCATTATGATGTCACTATTTTGATATATAATATGTATATGTTTTCCTTAAGCTTCTGTTTTTCTTCATTTTGGTCATACATTATGGTTTCCATTATGGGTAAACACGATATCTTCATTTTAGGAAGTGCGGACTACCGCCCCCTGAAAGTGATTTGATTCGTTAATACCATATGTGGGATGTGTAAAGGATAAAGTTAATGATATTATATATGTTATTATACTGGAATTATAATATACTCTTATATCATTATGATTCCATTCCAGAAAATATGAAATAGAAATGGAAGTAGCGTTCATGCGTACGTACGGCTTACCGTCTCCATGAACGGTGCATTTCATTTCTTACCTCTAAATGTGATGTAATATTATAAATGAATGAAGGTACTGGATATATATGACATATATGATATCTACATCATGAATATCATTCTGGTATAATGAACCGTTGACCAAATTAACAACATGTAAGTATAAGAAGTCTATTTTTGACTTAAGAACCAAATACCGACAAAATGAACATTATTAACTTAAATGATTACATGATGTTCATAACATGGTATAAAAGGAATAATGAACTTGAAAAAGATTCATAATCAAGTAGATATTAACTCAAGTTTATTATTCAGGAGTTTAAAGAACGGTCGGGTCAAGTCGGATACGAGGTATGGGAACTTCTTAACCCAATTTCCATTCTTTGGGTTAATCTCGTACTTTCAAAGTATGTCATTATATTATTATGTCATATCTTGTATTTGTACTTTATTTATGTGTACTTATAGAGAATGCACATAATATATCTATTTTATTTTAAAAAAATTATCTTTGTATGGGACTTCGTCTCAATCTCCTTTCGTTGAGGCATATTTTATTTTATACACAACTTTCTTTTATACGGTGTATAAACCCCTTTGACTTTTACGTTTATTCAAAAGGAATCTTTTTTATACGAAGCGTTTACTAAACGACAAAAGGGAATGTTTTTTTTTCGTACGTATGCGGCGACAACGACTTCTCCGCCGTCGTAACCGTTATTTGAGTTTTGGCTTCCTCTACAAGCCATACCTTCTTTTTTAAAAGAAAAATAAATACCATGTTTTACTTTGGTATTGAAAATGGTTTTCATAATGTTTTTATATCAATGTGTTGTATTGATATCTCGTGATTGAAATGTGGAAATTTTATGTTTCCTTTATGCATGTTTTATGTGATATGATTATGTTATGGTTCTTGGGCATTATTATGAAAACGGGTGGTTCCGTGATAAACTAAGGGCGGGTGAGCCCGTTATAGCTCTCCAATGCATTGGGTAACGCGAAGGAGTGAAACGTTAAGGTTTCTCCGAAGAGATTTTAGGGAATATACTGTGATGGGTATTCCAAACGTAACCAAGAGGGTTACTCCCTACGTAAGAATGTTATGAATGCCTCAAGTTACCTTTACGTATTATGATTTATATGATTTATTCATGTTTTTATGAGGTATGTTAAAGTGCCTATGTTTTATGGGTAAAGTATGATTTCATTCTTATTTATATATGAACTCATGTTTCCTTTCCATGTTTTTTTTATAACCCATACTGAGTTTTTATGCTCATCCCAAGTTTTTTGAAATGTTTTTCACAGGTCAAGGGAAAGGTACATGATAAGATGATAGAGTCAAGGATGTGTCAAGAAATAATCCATGTTTTATTTTAAATGTGTTTCCATTGATGGGAATGAAGAATACTATCTTTATGTAACCACTTTGTTTATATGTGGAATGTAATGCAAGTTTTATGATCTAATTCTCTAAAACTCTAAACCCGAAAAGATCCTCAACGTGTAATCTTGTAATAACTCAAGATTAAGTAAGGTATAAGGCTGGGGCCTTATAGTTGGTATCAAAGGTCGGTTTAGACAACTTTAGGAGTTAGAAAAGTGTTAAATTATAATATGATTTAAATGATATAGCATTTACAGATTACCATGTTGCTTCGCCTAAGATATTTCTGTGTTCAGAATGGTTTTCCGCAGAGGAAACAAAGCAGCTATGTTGGGACGACATCAGGAGGAAGATAACCTTCCAAATCAGCAACCTGAGATGGTCGGAATCGGAACTGAACAGTTTGTTGTAGTAATGGCACAGTTGACTCAGGCTATAAATGGTGGTGGTAACCATGCACGAGATCAGCCAGATCAACCGCAGAGGAACATGTCAGTGCTGGAACATTTCATTAGGCAACATCCACCATCATTCAGAGGATCATCTGACCCTGTGCTAGCTAAAGGGTGGATTAAAGCACTGGAGAAGATTTTTGATGTCATGGGGTGTTCAGACAATCAAAAGGTTAGTCTTGCTATTTACCGTTTGGAAGGTGAAGCAGATCAGTGGTGGTCTATGGTTAAAAATATCAGGGATGCCGATGAGATTGATGCTCTTGACTGGGATGAATTCAAAGGTATGTTTCTTGAGAAGTATTTTCCTAAGGCTGTTCGACATAGGATGGAAAAGAAATTCTTGGAATTGAGGCAAGAGGAAGACTCAGTGGCTGCCTTTGAAGAAAGGTTCACTCGATTGGCAAGGTATGCTCCAAATTTTATCCGGGACCTTGATAGTAAAATCAATCGTTTTTACTCAGGATTAAAGCCAAAATATCGAAGGGCATTAGCTTCTCGTGAGTTTAAAAGTTATGAAAAGCTTGTTCGATGTGCTGAGAAGGTGGAAATGGAGTTTGCCAATGACCAAGTTTTCTATAACAACCAGCAGAAGAAGAGACCGAGGTGGCAGGAGAAAGGTAAGAATTCTTCAAAAAAGTCTGATGGTAAGAAAACTAAGTTTCCAGCTTGTGATAAATGTGGAAAAAGGCATGCTGGGGAATGTCTTCTGAATTCTGGAAAGTGCTACCGATGTGGTAAGATGGGACATAAGGCTCGTGATTGCACTGAAAAGGATCAAGGTGAAGGTAAGAATAAATTTGATTTACAGTTAGTGAAATGTTATAAGTGCAATGAGATGGGTCACTATGCAAACGAGTGTCCGACAAGGAGCTTGAGTGATGGGAAGCAGTTAGACTACAAGCAGAAAGGGGTGGTGAAATCCTTTGCAACTACTTCAGCAGATGTTGGGACATCGAATGAAGTGGTGTCAGCTCCAGGGAGCTCAGTATTTTTCGAAGATTGACTTGAGGTCGGGGTACCATCAGTTGATAGTAAAAGAAGCAGATGTTTCGAAGATTGTGTTCCGTACTAGATATGTCCACTATGAATTTTTAGTAATGCCTTTTGGGTTAACCAATTCACCTGCTGTATTCATGGACCTTATGAATAAAATTTTCCATGAGTTCTTGGATAAGTTTGTGTTTGTGTTTTGAGGTTTGTGAAGAGGTTATGTGTGCCTTGTGATTCAAAGTTGAAGAGAGAGTTGTTATGTGATTCTCATAGTTCTCCGTTTTCAGTTCATCCGGGCAGTACTAAGATGTATAGAGACCTGCGGGAGTATTACTGGTGGGATGGAATGAAAAGAGATATTGCTGATTTTACTGTGAAGTGTTTGACTTGTCAGCAGGTTAAAGCTGAGCGGCAGTTACCGAAAGGGATGCTTCAGCCTTTACCAGTGCCAGAGTGGAAATGGGAGAATATATCCATGGACTTTGTTGTTGGATTACCAAAGACATCTCGAGGTAATAATGCAATCTGGGTTATTGTTGATTGCTTGACCAAATCTGCTCATTTCCTTGCTATACGAGATACTTTCTCTCTTGATCAACTTTCCCGTTTGTATCTTAAAGAGATAGTCAGGTTACATGGAGTTCCTCTCTCCATTGTATCGGATCGTGATCCCAGGTTTACTTCTAACTTTTGGAAAGGCCTTCAGAAGTCGTTGGGTACTGAATTAAATTTTAGTACAGCTTTTCATCCTCAATCAGATGTGCAGTCAGAACGAACAATTCAGACATTGGAGGATATGCTACGAGCTTGTTCTATGGATTATCAGGGAAGTTGGGACCAACATATTTCTTTGGTTGAGTTTTCATATAATAACAGTTTTCATTCCAGTATACAGATGGCACCATTTCAGGCATTATATGGGAAGCGGTGTCGAACTCCAGCTTTCTGGGATGAAGTGGGTGAAAGAAAGTTGATGGGACCAGAATTGGTAGAAGAGATGGCAGAAAAAGTTCAGCTGATTCAGAAACACATGAGAACAGCTCAGAGCAGGCAGAAGAGTTATGCGGATAACCGGAGGAAGGATCTATCTTTCGAGGTAGGTGATCATGTTTTTCTCGAGGTTTCTCCTTGGAAAAGTGTGATGAGATTTGGTAAGAAAGGAAAGTTGAGTCCAAGGTTCATTGGACCATACGAAATTCTGGAGAGAGTTGGATCAGTTGCATACCGAGTGGATTTACCTCCGATTTTATCTCAGGTACACAATGTTTTTCACGTTTCGATGTTGAGAAAGTATATGCCAGATCCATCTCATGTTTTGAGTCCAGAGGTAGTTCAGCTAGAAGAGAACCTATCTTATGAGGAACAACCGGTCCAGATTCTTGACCACAGGGAGCAAGTGTTATGGAATAACGTGATTAAGCAGGTAAAGGTTTTTTGGAAAAACCACATGATTGAAGAGGCAACATGGGAATCTGAAAATGCAATGAGGGGTAAGTACCCCCATTTATTCGATAAGTAAATAAATTGCGGGGACGCAATTTTCTAAAGGGGGGAAGGATGTAACATCCCAGGTAAATGAAGAATAAATAATTTTCATATTTATTAATATTTGAGAATTAAATATGAATTTTAATTAAAAGGGGTTGCTATGTTCGATAGCGTACCCGATACGCAATGATGAGTTTCTTTGAAACTTACGTAGCACACTAGTAATATAATAATATTATGTTAGTTAACAAGTAGCCGTTGTACTGGCGGGAATGAATAGAAATAACTAAAATATGAATAGATATGTTTTTAGATGTTTTTACATTTACCCAATAAAAGATAAAGGCTTAAAATACGGAAAGAGTTCAATTTTAGGCTTTTATACTCTAATTTTCATTAAGGGTTCACTTATCACCTTTTGACGGCGAACCGTCATTAAATATAGTTTTGATCACTCTTATACTTTCTATTGGACCAAATATAACTCTTCTTTAGAATCGGGACATCAAAATTTACTTTGTGTAAATTTGTGGTACCTTTCTGATAAAGTTCATTTTTTATGAATAGTGTAAAATGTTGCATTTTAATTCAAAACCTCTTTTTGATCTAATTTATTTATATGATTAGATTATCTTTTGAATTTGTTTTGAAGTAAAATTAGAATATATTTTTACCATTTTATCCAATGGTGGTCATTGGAATCAATTTCACTTTGAAATTAGACTTAAACTGGTGTCAATCTTTTGATACTTATTGTTTTGTAAAAACACGCTATTTTGCTCTGGCAGCGGGAATTAATTATTGAATTAATTAATGTGACTTATATGATTTGAATTTTGTAAAATAGACTTCATTTTTGAATTCGGAATATCAAATATAGCTTAGAGTGAATTTTTGGTAATTTTCTGAAAAACTTCAATTTTTGATGAATAGTGAAACCACTAAGTGGTAATCAAGCAAACTGATTTTTCAGTTAAATGAAAGTTTACCACTAATGTGTATTGAATTTTGAAAATCCGACATACATGGTTGTCATTAAGAAGTAAAATGTGGTTCAATGAGATTAAAATAATTTTTTGGTGAATAGTAACTTATTAAGTTTTTAATCGCGATTAGTGGTAATTAGTGTAGTTTAAGGAATAAATAATGCTTTAATAATATAAAATGACCTAGACACATGTCCCAACCTTATTGGTTGTGTCATGGCCGACCAAGACAATCCATGACCTAACTTGGGGACCCCATGGATCCACTTTTGTTGGGAAATGACATAAATTACTTTTTATTTAATGTTAAAGTGAAA
The DNA here is from genome assembly GCA_963277665.1 of Viscum album. NCBI lineage: Eukaryota > Viridiplantae > Streptophyta > Magnoliopsida > Santalales > Viscaceae > Viscum > Viscum album. The sequence continues at coordinate 1,126,091,717 of OY728128.1, read as the reverse complement.
ATGACACAAACATAATATGTTTTGCGAAAACAATTTTTAAGTGGGGTTATACAAGTCCAAATTTTGATTATAAATATTAAATGGAAATCTAAAAAGATTTCCTACATCATAGTAATTTTTTTTATAATTTTTATACAATAAATAAATTTAATTATTTATGACATAATAATGATGCAGCGATGACATCATTATTTGACGATTTAAATAAAATGGAAAGATAATATAAAATCTATGAACTACACATGTCCAAAACCAATTGGATGAATGGATTTAGATGCCTTATCACCTTATCCACGAATTCTATCAATGTGGGACCTTTTAAAACCGAAACACATTTTCAAATAATGTAATGTTTCTTTACATTCCAAAAGTGCCCCTCCTCTCCCCTTATAAAAGGCCCCCACCTCTACCTCATTTCACACACTCTTCAAGCCATTGGCTCGGCCAACCCCTGCCCATTTGCTCTCTCCACATCCATCTCCTCATCCTAGAGGATTCCCTTTGGGCATAATCCTTTCAAAGGAAGCCTTTAGGCTCAAATCAAAATGAGTTACACTTTTTAAAGGTAATTGTTTCTCTCATGTTCATTTGTTTTATTTTGCTTCTCCAACCCCCTAAAATCTTTTTATTTCCTTCTTTTATAACATCACCAGTATCTTCAATATACTAGGATGTTGTTATAAGATTTATTTGAGCCACACTCTCACACAACTACATCAAATGGTTAAAGAACATACGTTTTCCGTGGATGGCGAAATTATGCCTCCCGAAACGATGATTGTTCAATACTCATTTAACACCTTCAAATGTGGCCATTATGATGTCACTATTTTGATATATAATATGTATATGTTTTCCTTAAGCTTCTGTTTTTCTTCATTTTGGTCATACTTTATGGTTTCCATTATGGGTAAACACGATATCTTCATTTTAGGAAGTGCGGACTACCGCCCCCTGAAAGTGATTTGATTCGTTAATACCATATGTGGGATGTGTAAAGGATAAAGTTAATGATATTATATATGTTATTATACTGGAATTATAATATACTCTTATATCATTATGATTCCATTCCAGAAAATATGAAATAGAAATGGAAGTAGCGTTCATGCGTACGTACGGCTTACCGTCTCCATGAACGGTGCATTTCATTTCTTACCTCTAAATGTGATGTAATATTATAAATGAATGCAGGTACTGGATATATATGACATATATGATATCTACATCATGAATATCATTCTGGTATAATGAACCTTTGACCAAATTAACAACATGTAAGTATAAGAAGTCTATTTTTGACTTAAGAACCAAATACCGACAAAATGAACATTATTAACTTAAATGATTACATGATGTTCATAACATGGTATAAAAGGAATAATGAACTTGAAAAAGATTCATAATCAAGTAGAGATTAACTCAAGTTTATTATTCAGGAGTTTAAAGAACGGTCGGGTCAAGTCGGATACGAGGTATGGGAACTTCTTAACCCAATTTCCATTCTTTGGGTTAATCTCGTACTTTCAAAGTATGTCATTATATTATTATGTCATATCTTGTATTTGTACTTTATTTATGTGTACTTATAGAGAATGCACATAATATATCTATTTTATTTTAAAAAAATTATCTTTGTATGGGACTTCGTCTCAATCTCCTTTCGTTGAGGCATATTTTATTTTATACACAACTTTCTTTTATACGGTGTATAAACCCCTTTGACTTTTACGTTTATTCAAAAGGAATCTTTTTTATATGAAGCGTTTACTAAACGACAAAAGGGAATGTTTTTTTTTCGTACGTATGCGGCGACAACGACTTCTCCGCCGTCGTAACCGTTATTTGAGTTTTGGCTTCCTCTACAAGCCATACCTTCTTTTTTAAAAGAAAAATAAATACCATGTTTTACTTTGGTATTGAAAATGGTTTTCATAATGTTTTTATATCAATGTGTTGTATTGATATCTCGTGATTGAAATGTGGAAATTTTATGTTTCCTTTATGCATGTTTTATGTGATATGATTATGTTATGGTTCTTGGGCATTATTATGAAAACGGGTGGTTCCGTGATAAACTAAGGGCGGGTGAGCCCGTTGTAGCTCTCCAATGCATTGGGTAACGCGAAGGAGTGAAACGTTAAGGTTTCTCCGAAGAGATTTTAGGGAATATACTGTGATGGGTATTCCAAACGTAACCAAGAGGGTTACTCCCTACGTAAGAATGTTATGAATGCCTCAAGTTACCTTTACGTATTATGATTTATATGATTTATTCATGTTTTTATGAGGTATGTTAAAGTGCCTATGTTTTATGGGTAAAGTATGATTTCATTCTTATTTATATATGAACTCATGTTTCCTTTCCATGTTTTTTTTTATAACCCATACTGAGTTTTTATGCTCATCCCAAGTTTTTTGAAATGTTTTTCACAGGTCAAGGGAAAGGTACATGATAAGATGATAGAGTCAAGGATGTGTCAAGAAATAATCCATATTTTATTTTAAATGTGTTTCCATTGATGGGAATGAAGAATACTATCTTTATGTAACCACTTTGTTTATATGTGGAATGTAATGCAAGTTTTATGATCTAATTCTCTAAAACTCTAAACCCGAAAAGATCCTCAACGTGTAATCTTGTAATAACTCAAGATTAAGTAAGGTATAAGGCTGGGGCCTTATATTTACCTTTTCAAAAAACCTTCTATTAATCTTCTATGAGTTTTCAGTCTCACTTTCATCATCATAGAACTTCCTTGATCACTGAGAAGTAATGTTCCCAGCTCTACCAGAAATAAAATATACCAAGGGAATATTTTCATTGAATCTCTCTTTTCCTCTCTTTAATTTCATGGAAAAGAGGGAAAGGAATTTGTCTTCCTCATTTTCTTTATTCACACTATTTTATGAAATATCAAGTTTTTACATGGATTTGAATGTCATTTCCTTTCCGACCCATTTTGTTACATCACTTGGATCGACACTCATTTCATATGTGACCAAAATACTTAGCAGATAATCCAAATAAAGTTTATACAAGTCCTTTTCCTCAAGGGTTGAAACTTTTTTATTATAGGTAGGTGGAAGCATCAGGCACTCTTGCAAGCATTAGATTCTCAGGAGAGGAACTAATCATTTTTTATAGTTTGTGGTCTCTTCTATAGGAGTGTCGATTTTTTGGGGAAAAATATTCTCTTGGATTACATTATTTTCACCCGCCTTGGGGGTTATTGTAAAGAAGGGACTTGTCCATCCCTTGTTGATAATAAAAAGATTACTTTTTCAGTAAATGTCACTTTATTTTATCCCTTATCCAAGCCCTAAAATTTCTCCTATAACTTCAGTAATTTGATTAAATAAATAATATGAATTTTCATTTTGATGAATCTTTAGATCATCAATCTTATTGTGAAAAACATGGAGTTTAGACTCCTTCACTTTACTGTCTCCATCATAAATATTTTCATGTTTTTCCCACATAGAGGTTGCAAAGGTAAAACTCATTTTCTTCAGATATATCAGATCAGAAAGAGTTGTAGTGAGGGTATTATGCACTTTAGAATCAACATCAATCATTTTCTATCTGAATCAATCATAAACATCCATGAATGATTAGTGACCTGTATTACACGAGTAGTAGAAAAAAGGTCATCCATTATAAGAGATCTTAGAAGAGATCTCATTATAATTTTCCAAATCTAAATGTTACTTCCATCAATTAGGGGTACTCCCCTAAATTTCACTACATTCTCCATGATAGAAAATAAGGACAAATTTAAAACTAGGAACCTTTACCCTTTGATACCACTTGTAAGACCCCAAAACACCCAAAGAGGGGAGGGATGAATTAGCATGTCAATTATTTCATTCAAACTGAAGGATCTTGTTCCCACATTGGTAGAAACATTTTAAACCTATATAATGAGAATGTCCATAAAACAATCACATTCAAAGAGAAGACACAAAAAATTTAATTTTTTCACGACAAAGTGAAAGTCCCAGGAGCATACACCAATAGGTTTTCGATCATACCAAAGTTGAGTAATCTTCACTATTAGTGGTGTACAAGAGTTTAGAGATAGTGACTCTATGTCAGGTGCACATCTTGTGTAATATTTTATGGATAGCCCATTCCATCCCTCGAAATACATCCATCGACTCGCCCTTTTTAACTACTATGGGAGATGTCTTACTCAGTTTATCAACTTCAAGGTCTCTTCAATAGATTTTCATTGAAGTCTTTATCTCTTTCCAGTATGAGACACTACTTATGTCAAAGTCCTAGATTGATTCACTTGAAAGAACTGATTAAACAAGCTATATTTTCAAATCATACAAGAAGCACACACTAGCACATGCACGCAACACCTACCCCTTGCACACATGATTTGGTATTCTTCGTGCAAGATTGATTTAGAGAAACCATTATCTTCCGTGCACTTCATATCATTTTCTCAACAACACCCCAAGGTCTAATTGGTCTTTTTAGACTAAAGGAACACTTTGTGTGGAAGTTTCTCTCTCTACTTCTCTTTTTCACGCAAGTATTTTGCGTGATAGAGGAACCTAATAATTTTTAAAAATTACTATGTTTGAAGTTATGGTAGTTGACTATTGATAGGCCTTAGTGACCCTGTTTATTAGAATATACCCCACTGCATAAGATTCTCTCCATGTGTGCAAAAACCCCCCTTAAAATTTTATTATGTGTGCAAGACTCTTCCATGCTACCTTGTCTTTCGTGCACATTTAAATCTTTCACGCAATTTTTTCCTTTTCCATACTTTTTTGCAGTGATTTTAAAACATTCCCACTACACAAGTTTCTAAACCAACTTAAATCTTGTGCACAACTACCTTAACCAAAAACACTTTTCTCTATTTTCCAATTTTTTGAACCAAAAATATGGAAAAAACTAGGAAGCGACACCACCTTCAATACTGTTGTCTTCTTGAACTGTATGATCCATTTCCTTGAAAAATTCCTAATATCTCAATGAGGATTTAAATCAGACACAAACTATACCCTGCTTATAGCAATGAACAACCTTTAATCCAACAAATCCTTTCTGAGATCCACCACTATAGTATTATCAAAATTTAACATGATAGGTTCTTTAATACTAGGCAATACTCCAAACTCTTAAATGATGTTTTGTGTCAATATTTCATCCTTCGAAGCATTATAAGTAGTACTATACTTAGACTCTTTATAGAATCACCAATAAATGGATACTTTGAGTATTTCCACTACAGTAATATACTATTTATACAAATACATATAATGATGATAAATTTAGATCATTTTTATCTATTTGGATACTAGAATATGTCTATCCTCAAATGAATAGTTCCATAAACTACCATACACCAAGAATATATCCTTAATATGACTTGGATACTTTTGTTTAACCCAAATAGTTGTTTTATATTATTCTCTTAGATTTTCATTATATGTTTCAACCATGCTAAAGGAAAAAAAGAAATATCAATCCTAGTTCATAACATGGCATTCATGATCAATCCTACCACAAAAGTTTATATAATCCTCTGCATCCACTATATAATGTTTTTCTGAGAAAAATTTTTGTTAAAGAGATGTATACCATGTGATGCAGAAACCAATCCCCTCTTGGAATATTTAATTCAGAATATCTTTAGTATCTAGTCAATATATTTTCCATAACTTAGTCTAAGAAGCTTCTTGGATTTATCACAGATTATTTTTTTCTAAATAATGATGTTTAATTCACCTTAGACTTTTATGGAAAAGCACATGTTCATACATTCCGTAACTAATAGTAAGACTACAATATCATTTCTTATAATTAATATTTAATCAATATATACTCAATGTAAAATGTTCATAGTTATACTAAATTACCTTTAGATGCATGGATCACATTTGTTCTTTATGAATTTAAATTGTTTAAGGATTAATCGAAACCATTATTCAATGGCCTAGTTACATTTTCTAATATATAAAAGATATCTAAAAAATACACACCTTATTGGAATTAAATGGACAAATAAATATTTTTGGTTGAATCATGTAGTCATCTATTATAATTTTCTCATTACGAAAAAATTATTTTATCATCCATATATCAAATCCTATAGTCATGTAATATTGTTGTAGACATTAATTTTTTAATTTTTTTATGAATGGAAACTCGGTAAAATGTTTTTATACTCTATGACTCAATACTATTTAATAATTTTATCAAATATCTATGGTTTATATTTAATCAATTTTCCTTACATATCTATTTTTCTCTTAAAAACTCATTTTCACCCAATGGGATTTATATCAACTGGGGTATTAACCAAAACCCATACGTAGTTTTGATATATTGGATCCATTGTTGAATTCATGACTTATTAAATTCTTATAACTTTTTTTCTTTCTACTGACTCCCTATAGGGAACATAGTCATTATTTTAAATGAATAATGTTTCACCATACTCACATACTAGAAAACCATATCTTAATAGATCTCCAACCACTAGGGTTTTTTATGAAGTATTTGTGTCTCAGGTTCATCATATTCTATATGGACTTGTAAAATGGATTCCAAAACAAACGCTTAGGTGTCCTAAGGGTCAAATTAATCATCTAATATCCTTCCCCCGCTATCTATTTTGGATATGTTAACCCTCAAAATAAATATGGTTTGTTTTTTAAAAATTACTTTCTTCCCTAAGATATTGTAAGGGTAACACAACTTGTTTCCATGGGGTATCCAATAAAGATACACATTATTCTACAATGTGATAGTTTTTTGTTAGAATTGGAATTAACAAACTCCACACACCCCCATACATGATTATTTATTATCACATTCTTCTTTCCATGCTAGAACTCAATGAAACCCCATTTTCTGCCTTATTTTTCTCACAGATTTGTGTGTATAACACAGTTTATAATTCCTATCCACAAACTAATTGTGGAATATTTTCATAACCCATCATTGACCTTACAATTAAAGGAATGGTATGTTCCGTTTATTCATTAACACCCTTCCACTGTGGTGTACAAGGATAATTTAATTGTGATAAAATATCATGCTATCAAAAATAGTCATTAAACTATTGTTTAAGATATTCTTCCTCATGATCATATTGATGATTATTTATATTCTTAATAAGTTCATTCTCAAAAAAAATATTGAATTCTTTAAATTTCTCAAAGGATTTATACTTACACATCAAAAAGTATAAATACACATATATACAGAAGTATAAAATTAAAAGTAATAAATTAATAATGTCTGCCTTATTTTTTACGAGAAATGATCTTCACACATAAGTGTGTACCAATTATATAAGCTATATAGCCCTTTCTTCGTACCCATCAAATGGTGACTCAGTTATATTTAGATGTAAATAAGTGATACATATGTCAGGTAGATTTAGTTCAAAATAATATAAATATACCTCTTAATATAGATTTTTTTAATTATTATTGTTTATAGAAAAAAGTATATGATGCTACAACTTGGTGTGATACGAGTCAAGTGAAACTGATTCGTTATCAACTTCCAACACATGGTTTTTGTAATATAATAAATAGTTATAATTATTTAATATGTAATACTGGGACATATATTATCATTGTAAAAAAAACATGTTTTTATAAAGTTTGTAAATAAAATGTTCCATATCTAGGAAGGATATTAAAATTATGAGTTTGGTAACACTGGGTACATGATTTTTTTTCAAAACCATGATCATACTTGTTGGTAATGAAAGGTGGTAAGATATTATATCCAAGGTAGAGAGCTTTTATATATTTTTAGATCAACGAATCACCTATCCTCTAGATATATTTAGAATCTACTTGGGTCCCTACACTTATATATAGATGTGAGTACTTAAAGCTAAATCTATTACCAAATTTGTAAATATAGTAGTATTTCACTTGATAATGAATGTACCAAATGTTTCATAATTATTCTTTACCAACGAATATTTATTCTTCATGCAGTTAAGGTTTCTATATAAAAAACAACCAATATCAATTTTTTTCTACCGTTAGATATTCCACTTCTTGGAAGGAAGGTTGTCATGAGCCTTAAACATGAAATGTGGCTTGGGTCCCTTTTCCTTGTTCTTCCATTTATTTACAATAAGAACTATAAGTTTTTTTATTCCTAATGTACTTATAAACATAGTAAATCAAGTTAATTTAAGAAGTTATTAGAGAGAATTATCCCTATTTATCATATTATAATTTACAATGTAACCAAAGAACATCCGAGGTAATGAGACTAAGATGATATCAATGTGAAAATCATTAGGTAGTTTAAATACTATGATTTATAATCACTCAATGTAGCCAATAATCTTCAATACTTGTGTCCCAATTTATTCTAAATCTCTATGAAACTGGAATAGTTCTTTGGAGATCTCATGTCTCTCTTTTCATGAATTTCCTTGATAAATATCATTAATGTGAGGAAAAAGTCTATATTCATCCATTTCAATGTGTTTTTTTAGGATATTAGTGGTCATAAATGAAAAAATAAAAAACTCTAAATTTATCAAATCATCTATAATTTCCCTAGACCCGCACTCCCATCCTATTCTAGAACATCATATTTACATTTCTGAATTTGATACCAGTAAAGATAACCAAATTTTATTCATCCAAAACATACAACTTTAGAAGTAAATATTTGATAACTTATATATATCTAATCACCTTTTAGGTTTACAGTTATAGATAAATACGATAAGATATTACATAACAAATTTCATACATAGAAAACTGGTTCATAAAAATCTACATATTCTCCATCTATATTTTTTATATCTAATAACCTTCTTAAAAATAGCATACTTAAAACTTCTCTTCACAACATAGGAAAAAAGGAAACATAGGAATGGTGAGCTCAAGTACTAAGTAAGTGTTAACATAAGAAATAATAATTCATTTTCATTGGTGAGAAGAAAATGAGAATAATGGTATGATGGAAAAATCAATGTTTATGAGCATCACATTAAAGGACCCATACCAATTAAAACCTTGATCACTAAACATTTTAAATGGAATACATATTTAATAGTGGAAAGTGTCATATGAATTAATAATCATGAGCCACATGATTCCAATAATGATCAAAGGAATCATTAAAAACCAATATTAAGAATATAGAAAATCATTTTATAAACTTATAGAATCATTTTCATAACCCATGTTAAAGTCAATTAAAAAAACTGGAGACCAGTTAAATCCTTAATAGAAACCACATCAATTAACTCCATCCTAATTTATACTAGATACAATGAACATTACTCAATGAATTAGAGTACTATTTTTGGGCTCACCCACCATATAATCTATATCGGTCTCATACGTTCATCTTAGATAATTATAATGCACCATATCATGAGTAAATTATTTTATTATTTCATAGTTACATCATAAAACCCTTGAAAACAAACACTGTTAATTTATAGCTTGGTTATCTGATGGAAAAGAAGCAAGAATCATGACATTATCTTTAAAATATTCATCATAATTCATCAAGAGAAAGAATAAGGATGGTATAATTAGATCATAATACTAGTAAATAATATGAATAATTATAGGATTTTTATATAGATTAAAATACATTTAAAAGAACATTTAAAATGTTTCTTTGAAAATACCATAAAATGATTTTTTCATTTAGTACATTTAAAAACTAAAAATTTACAAAATACTGAGAAAAATATTTTTTTGAAAGTAACCTTGGAAATTATAAAATAACAATTTAATAAAATATTTTTCATGATGGTGGTAAAATATATTTATAACTCAAAAATTAAAAATAAAAATTAAAATGAAATTTTGTAAAGAGAGTCAAAAGTGACCCATGTGGAAAATGTTAATAAATTTTCTTTTAAAAAAAATAAAAATAAGTTCAAATATAATGGAATGTATAATTCATAAATCATTTATAATTTTAAAATAATATATTTTAATATTTTTATAAAACATGTATATGGAAAAGAATGACTCTCAATCTAAAAGAAGATACAAGATGAGTACTGAATGTAAACAACTTTCATGATATATATTTAATAAATGAGGGGGGAAAATATAAATTAAACATGTAAAAACACATTAATAACCAGTGGTAATAAATGTTGTTTATGAAGTTATTATTATATTATTTCCGCAAAATTAATCTCCAACATTAACAATCTTGAAAAGAAAAGATATTGTAACATAAATACTTTACCAATTGGGCAACATTTGAATCAAAATTAATTAAAATAAAGTGTATGATATGGATTTTTAAATATTATTAATTTCCTGAATTAATATTTCAAAATTCATTCATGAAGAATTATTTACACAAAAATAGAAAATCATGGTGCATGACCTGAATAATTTATACGAAAAATGAGATTGAGACAAAGAAAACCCCTGCAAAGATTGCAACCTTGAATTGATATTTAATCAACAAAGTTATTATGTGTTGAAAAGATAAATAATAAAATAGTAAAAATATAATAAAAATTAAAAAAAATCACTTTATAGATAATCTAAACATAATATAATAAATGAAGTATAAGGATAACCCATTAAAAGAAAATTTAATTTAGATTTCTCTTACCCCTTTGGTAACTTCCCAATCGAAACACCAAGGAAGAAATAATTTGAATTTTAACATAAAATACTAATAAGTATGAGTTATTAATTTTATATCATGTGAAAGAGATATTATTTACACCGTATAAAATAAATTAGGTTCATAAGACTTTAATATGCGTTAATAAAGGGAAATTGAGACGAAATCCCCTACCTTGGGTCCAGACTGTCCATCTATTTCCTTTAAATCATACTTAATAAATTTATATAAATTATATAAATTTTTGAGAAAATTTTATATGATTATAAATTCATCGTTGGATAATTTTTCCTTTATTTTAATAAAAAATTTCTTTACCAAATTGGTTAATCTATGTCGATTATTTTGAAGACATTTGATTCATAATATAATAAATGACTCCAGTATATTTACTATGGTAAAAGAGTAAATTGTTCCATAATATCCATATTAATAATCATTAAATAATTATAAATATTATAAATTAATAATAATTTTAAAATCATCCACTAAAAAAATTATGAAAAATGAATGCAATTAAAATCATGGAGGCGGTAGGTCATATGTACACATGAGTAACATTTCCATTTTTCAAAAATAATGTTAAAAAGAAGTTAATTATTATTTTATACATATATAATTTTTATTATACCATATATATAATATAATATCTTTAAAAAATTATATATATCCTCTATGTGATGCACTAATGAAAAAAATCATATCGTTTCATGGAAGTGGTAATTCACACGTATATATGAACAAAATTATACTATTTCAATGGACTTAATGGTAAGAAAATAGATTATATATTATATTTAAATAATTATAATTATGTAAATAATATCATATATATATATATATTAAATCCATAATTATAATAATCTATGATAACAAATGATGAAAACCAAATTACATCAATTCACGAGGAAGTAGTCTACTATACAAATGAATAATCGATTCATTTCCCATTTGATGGTAGAGGATATGGATATAGGTTACTCCCTAAAAATAAAAACATATAAAATATCTAAGATACTGGTGTAATTATTTCATCATGTTTTGAGAAGGTTTGAATGTTTTTGAAGATGAAATAAAACTAAAATATTTGGTTAAAAGTTATATATCTTCTTCAAAAAATTTACTTTTCTTTACACATTAATCACTTTGAAGTTGGTATTTTTTACAAACAAGAAAAACTCTATAATGTGGGTAGTTATGTTACTATTTGTTTCAATTAGGTAATTTATTATCTAAATAGCTCTTGAAGTGTGTCGATAAGAATATAGGGTTCCCTTTAATAATGTGGGTAGGGGCACATATGGAATTAAGTAAAGTATTAAATTAGTATAAAATAATTTTTATAGAAAAGTGAACCAAAATAATATAATTATAATATAGGATTATTTTAATTTTAAATGATAAAATAAAATTAAAATTCCACATGATTTGATTATTATTTTACCTTTATCAATTAGTTTTAACACATCGTTAATCCTATTGACAATTACTGTGATATTAATGTTTCTAAATATTTATGTGGAAATAAATTTACAATAAAAATAATAGTAACCCATAAATGGATGATGGTTTATATGTTAAACCATATAAAATTCAATTTTATGATGATATGTTTTTTGAGAAATTTATATATTTTAATAAAATATTATTTATTATAAAATATCATTAATTTATTTTTTGGGACTATTCAAATTATTTAACATTGAAAACAACATGATAGAAATGGAATTTGAATATTAAAATTTGAAAAATATCTAATAAATTATATTTATCTTAAAAATAATTGGAAAATTTTAAATCAGCCAAAAAAAATAATTTTAAAGTTTTTAAAATCAACAACTGCTTAGACAAGCACTATGTCGGCATTGAGTAAACATTTAAGGTAATTATTTCATCACTAAAAATTGAAAATATATTACCATGTTAAGAAAATATCTTTAAAATGATCATTTATAATGTAACATAAGTTCTTTATCCCCGATACAAATGTTTGTAGATATAAAAAAATAAAAGCGAGATATTTTTGAATTTATATTTACATAAAATAATATATATGTCATTTCTGAATTAAAATGGGAAAAATTACCATAAATTAAAATTTTTATGGGGATAGTCAAACCTATCTCCAAATATATTTTTAATTAAACTTTTATAGTTATTTATAGTCATTTTCATATTATGTTTAACCTTAATTATCTAATTTACCCTTACTGAGGTGAAACATATTTACTAATGTTACTACTCACAATTACTTACAATAAAAGGAACCTAATAAAAATATTTGGAACTCCTGATTATAAATATGGATACAATTTTTAAATATTCAAATTTTATAAGTGCCAAGAATTAATTTAAGATTAAAATGCCAAATGAAAGGAGAAATAGTTTTTAAAATGAAATGCTTTTTTAAGACTAAAAAGAACTTATACCAAAATCACATTTACTGTTGATTAAAATTTAATTAAATATATTATATCTAATTACATAAGATTTATAATAATTTTATATCAAATTGGAATCATAATGATACCTTTTAATGAAAAATAATTTATAGTTTTATAAAAATTGTTATTTATAATTATTCATTGAAAAAGTAATCATTTCAAAAAAATCCAAAAAATTCACTGAAATATAATTTTGATATGTTGATTTAAAAAATTATATCCGTTTTATCAATTAAAATTTCTAAAATTACCAGAAAATAAGAAAAATATTTTCAAATCAAAGAAATAAAACCCATTAATAATGAAAACATATTTTTGAAGCATAAAATTACTTTACTAAAAATATATTGAATCCTTACTAAGAATTGACAAAAATATTTGTATTGAGTGTGATATTTATATATATTTCATAATGTGTTATTCTTACTCATGCCTTCTAATTCATTGGTTAGGATATAATAGTCATATTTAAAAAATAATTTTTCATGCTTCATTTAAAGTCTGTGTTGTGTCTTGTATATACTATCAATGAAAGTGTTATTTTCAAAATCACAATATATTACATCCCCAATTAAAAAACATAATCCTCTCAATTTATCCTTGGGCTCATTAATTAAGTATTTAAAATTTGAGAAATCACTTTGTAGAAAAACTACATCATAAAAAGGGTTAATACAACTTCTTCTTGAAAATAGAGAAATGGAAATAAGAAGGTCATCAGGGAAAAAACATTCTAGGTCTCCAAATAGGTGACAATTAGTGGGAAGGAAAATATGAAAATCTTGGAAAATAATTCCAAAATAAATATATTTGTAGGTATAGAACATTGATCATAATAAATTGAGTTATCACAATATTTTCAATGACCACAAAAACATAACTTAAAGAGGTGTGAAGATGACCATCGATTCATTAGAAATAATGGTAATAAGATAAAATATTTTTTCATGATTGTTTTCTTATAGTGGATGAATTCCTCTATAATTGTGACTAATAACATAATTAAATACACATACTTGATAGGTATAACATCATCCTTTAATAAATTTCCACATTGATCTTTTCCTTTTATCTAAATAATGATTATTCAAGATGAATTTTTTATTCATGAATCACTACAGTCAACTTCTAATAGGTCACATAATTCCCCAAAATGATAATGAGTTATTCTTCCTCTATTTAGACATTGTAAAAAACTAAAATGGTTAATACAATTTAATGTATATTCCAAAATGAGTAAACCTTCATGTGAAGAAGTAATATATTTAACTTCTACATTTATGCAATAACACCAAATATTCACCTCATATCCTTCCATTAATAAGTAACCCTATATCCTCAATTACCTCAAAATTAATTAAGTTTTAAACCTCAAAGTTTATTTCTTAACTTTATTATTACATCTCAAAAAATGTAATTGCATTCTTTTGAAATAATATTTCACATTACCTAAGGGGTGACATATACCTTAACCAAATAAAATATCTCCCAAAAAATCATTATTCTCCTAAAAATCAAATCAATTAAAACCTAAATGTGGGTTTCAATTATTTTTAAATTATTATCAACCTTAAACTTATAAACTCATTATGGTATAAAAACTCTTAAGATAACATCACATGAAAACATCATAATCTACACAGTTATCTAAACCTTTCCTTTGATAAAAACTACAATATCCTTGAACATGAACTCCCAAATCTGGTTCTAAAACATCATCTAAACATTTTTGGCTTTAACACCAATAAAAATGAACCAAATTTATCCCTCCAAAACATAATACATAGTAAGGAAATATTGGATAACTTAAATGTACAATGACCTTTTGTTTTTATTTTTTTCGATAATTAGGTTAAATTCTAACCCAACAACTTTGATACATAAAAAATGGGTTGATAAAAATATATAGTACCTATTATTATTTTCTTTAAACCTTCTTACCTTTTCAAGAAAATATTACATAAAACTATTCTTCACAACCTAGGTAAAAAGAAAAATAATAAGTGTGAACACAAATGAACTATAAGGTTAAACATTATAATTAAAAATTTAATTTCACTGGTGAGCATAATATGAGAATAAGAGCATGATGAAATAATAAATGTGAATGAGAATAAAATTAATGGACTTAAACCCATAATAAAATGGATCATTAAATATATGAATTGGCATAATTTTTTAAAAAAGGCAAGAGTCATTGGAATCAATAGTCATGATCCATATAATGTAAATCATGATCAAAGGAATCACTAAAAACCTATAGAGATAAAATTTAAATCTTTTTAGAAAGTCCAAGAATATTGTTCATAACCCAAGTTAAACCGAGGTCATAAACATTTAGATCCCAGTTAGATTAGTAATAGAAACCACATCGGTTACGTCCCTCTTACTTTCCATTAGATATAAGAAACATTATCCAATTCAATTGAGAGATATATTGGGCATCACATGACATATTAGATATATTGGGATCACCTTTTCATTATATATAATTATAAAGTACCATAAAATGAGTAAAACATAATTTTCTTGAACATTTTCATCATAGATTCCTTGAAAACAACTATTGTTCCTTTATTCCTTGGTTATCCCATGGAAAAGAAAATATTTTCATGAAAATATAATTAAATAAATCATCATAATACATCCCAAGAAATAATATAGATCATATCATAATATCATAATATTATTAACGTGGGGTAATAATTAGAGTATTTTTACATATATAAAAACACCATTAAAAGGAAATTTAAAATATTTCATTCAAAATAGCAGAAATTAACATTTTCTTTCAATACCATTAAAAAATATAAAATATTTACAAAAAAAATTTTTTACAAATAAATACTACGAAACATATAAAATATAACTTAAACAAAATGTTTGACATTATAGTGAAAAAATATTTCCATAAAAAATAGTAAATATAAAACATTCTTTTCAAACTTTTGTTAAGAAAGTCAGAAGTGTCCCATGAAGAAAATGTTTATAAATTACCATTTAAAAACATTTAAAGAAAGGTAATAGGTCAGGTAAAATAACATTATAAAATTATTTCTTATTAAAAAAATAACATTTTTAAAATATTTTTGAAGACATGGATATGGAATAGAATTATCCTTGTTCTAAAATAAGATTCAAGATTGATATCACTTATAAAAAAGTATCTTGATCTTTCTATAATCAATAATGGTGTAAATAGAAATTAAATTTGAAAAAAAAAACGCATATAACCTATGGATCATAATAGATTTATTTTCATAGATAATAAGAGCATATGATTTTCTCCAATAATACTATGAATATAAATAATTTCAAAAATAAAAGAGAACGTAACGTAAAGCCTTTACAGATTTTAAAACTTTTTAATCAAAAATAATTGAATGAAATAATATAGTATGTATCAATAAATCTCATGAATTTAATGAATTAACATGATAAAATTAATTAATGAGTTATTAATTACTCCAAATAAAGATAAATATGGGTTCATGAAATGAATATTATCTCAAGAAAATGAGATTGTGACAAAAAAACCCATAAAAATGTCATAATAATGAATTAAAATTTAATAAATAGACTTCGTATCTATAACAAAATTTAATCCTCACAAAAAATGTTAAAATAAAATATAAATAAAAAAATTCACTTTACATATAATCTTTACATAATATAATCAATAAAGTAGAAGTAAAAAAATTAAAAAAGGGAATTGAGTTAGTAAACCAATTACCACTTTGGTAACATCCCAGTCAAAACCAATAAGATGAAAAAAATTGTAAATTAAAAAACCTTTAATTATGAAGGATTATTTATATAACATGTAAAATGGTTAATATAGAAACTATTAAAAAATAGGTTCTTAATATTAAAATTTTTCATAAATAAGGGTAATTGAGATGAATTCTCTTTCCATGAGTCCTTATACGTCATGTATGTCCTTTAAATCATGCATAATAAATATATATATATATATATAATTTAATTATTTAGGAAAATTTTCCAGTTTTATTATTTTACTATTAAATAATATGATTAATTTCTTTCGAAAATTTTTTTTGTTACCTATTCATTTAAACTTGTAATAGTTATTTTGAGGATGTTCAGCTCAAAATTTCAAAAATAATTTAATTAGTTGACTATGGTCATAATGGTAATTGTTACATAATATTAAGAATACTAATAACTAAATAACTATATTTTTTTATGGTAACTATAATTTTAAAACCAACCATTAAATATAGTTAGGAAAAATAAACTATGTTACAATCATGGAGATAGTAGGTCATACATATGCATGAGTAACATTTCAATTTTTCAATAATAATAATGAAAATGAGTTTAGAATAATTTTGTGTTTATTGATTGATTATTTTTCCATAAATTCCATATTATCTCTTTAAATAATTTATATATAATATATATATATTGTGGTAAAGAAAAATGAATCACATTGCTCTATGGATGTGGTAATCCAAACGTATACATGAATGATGTTATCATTTTAAAATGAATTATATGATTTGATAATAAATGATATATAATATTTCCAAAATAATAATTATGTCTTTAATATAATTTATATATATACACACATGTTATATCTATCATTATAATCATCCATGATCTGTGGTAATGGAAAATAAATTACATCAATTCATGGGGAGACAGTCTGATGTACACATAAATGATGGGTTCATTTACCATTTTATGGAAGAAGAGATATATTAATATTATTCCATTAACATAAAAAAATATCAGTATAGGAAAATTATAGGTACTATTATTTATTCATGTTTCAAGAAAATTAAAAGGTTATATAAGTACAAATGAAAGTAAAAACTTATGTCAAAATATTATACCTCTTTTTTGGACAACCATTTTTTTATTAGAATGTAATCCCTATAAGGTTGGAATAATGTAGAAATTAAAACATCTAAATTCTAGAATAATGGATTTTTTATAGATTTTCCAAACCAAATATATCTTTAAGTGTGTAGAGATGAGGATACGAGGATCCCTTTTATTATAAGGGGAGGGACAATTTGGGAATTACATACAGTAATATATTAACATAAATTACTTTCCAACAAAAAATGGATAAAATTTTATATAATTTTAAGATAGGATGAGTATAATTAGAAATAATCTCACAAAATAAAAATTTTACATGTTTTTTTATTTTTTACCCTTATCTCTTAGTTTTAACCCTT
The DNA here is from genome assembly GCA_963277665.1 of Viscum album. NCBI lineage: Eukaryota > Viridiplantae > Streptophyta > Magnoliopsida > Santalales > Viscaceae > Viscum > Viscum album. The sequence continues at coordinate 1,126,073,436 of OY728128.1, read as the reverse complement.
TATTAGCCGTTAATAAAAAATTTCATGATATGAAAATTTTTTCTCTTTAAGGGTCAATAAAATTACTATAAATGGAAAAGTGGCCCATAAATGGATTGTGGATGATATTTTAAACCATATAAAATTCACTTTGATGAATATAGGTTTTTATGCATTTTAAATCATTTCATAAAATATTATTTATTATTAAATATCATTAACTTCATTTTTTAAACTATTCACATTATTTGATTTTGAGAAGAATATAAAAGTAGTGATATTAGAACATATACCTTTAAAAATTATATAATAAGTTATATTTATCTTAAAAATTCTTTTAACACTTCAACTAACCAAAACAATATTACTTTTAGAGTTTTGTAATGAATTTATTGGATTTGGTTACTACCAGTACAAACATTTTACTGGTGTTATATAAACATTTAAGATAATTACTTTATGACAAAAAATTTAGAAAAAATAGCATGATAAAAAATCATTTAGCTTTCAAATAACCATTCATAACTAAACATGGTTTTTTTATCCCCATCAAAAAAATTTAAATATTTTAAAACAAATATATTGTCATTTTTAACATTATATTTAATTAAAATAATATATAAGTCATTTTCAAGGAAAATTGAAAACAAATTTCTAAAAATTATATTTTTCAATGAGGATGGACAAATCCAACTAATCCAATATATTAATGGCATGTTTTAGGGGTTTTTTAGCCGGTATAATATTATTTTTAACATTAAATACCTATTTTACCTTTACTGAGGTGATATGTATTTATTATGGTTAATATCAATAATTATTTCAATTAAAATGGATGGGTTTACCATATTTGGACATCATTATTCCAAATATGGGATCTATTTTTCATGATTCAATTTCTATACCTCACAAAAATTAATTTAGGATTAAAAAGAAAATCACATTAAAAAATGTTTTTCAAAAAATGATTTTTTAAGCTAGAAAAGCAACTAATATAAAAATAAGGTATAATGTTGATTCAAATGTAATTAATTATATTATATCTTAGTAAATTATATTTTTATTCCTTCAAGATCAAATTACAACCATAATAAGGCTTTTTAATTGTAATGTCTCAGAATTTCCTTGTAATTTTTTTTAAATTATATATAATTATTTTGAGACCAAATGCTCTAAAAACTCCTAATCTTGAGGCCCGGTGAATGCAGAATGGAATTTTGAAATTGTTTTAGTTGATTTAAAAAAAATTGTGAGTGGGATTTTCTAACATCTAAACTGGTTCTTGAATCAAAAATTGGATGGCACTATTGTGCTCAGAATGAAGGGATTCTCCTAGAATGGACTTAACTTCAACCGGTGAGGGTCGACCCGAAAAGTTAGTTTTCAGAATTTTTGGAAAATAAAAAAATAACTTAGAATGATATTTCCTTTTCTTTTCACATCGTTGAGTGGTTTAACTCCAGTACTATGGTGTATCGATGAGGCAAAGACGATCTCCATTAATGAGACTCCTTAATGGAAGTGAAACAAACACACTGTTTCATTAATGAAACTATGTAAAGACAGGGCGAAAATGCATAATAGAAACACTGCGACATGTTTCTCTATTAATGAGATAACATGTTGGAGAATCAAACAGGGAATTAATCCAATGAACCTTTGGTGAAAATAATCTCCAAAAATGAAGGAAAAATGGTAGGAAATCATTAGCGACATCAACGCACCTGGAAGAACGGAACCTAAATGTGATGGACACTGACAGAAATTAAACCTCTATGGATGGACTGCTTTAATGATGAACACCTTTGAGGTAGGGGTTTGTTTTGTTTTAAGTTTCCCCGTTATTCATTTTAGAAAAAATGAATGTGCATCAACCCATGAACCGGTTGATCCGTGGATTGCTCATTATTTTAGGATGTTGTTTTCTTAGGGTTTATATACCGGGATTAATTATTTTTTGATAGAACCTCAATCCCAAACCTCCCCATGTTTCTATTCCTCCTTACGCCAAGCGTGTGGACTGACCTGAACAAGGCCTATGCCCCTTCGCCTTGTGAATTTTTTTTTCTTCATGGATGAATCATTGAATTGGTGACAAGGAGGATACGAGGCCATCATAGAGAAGATTGCATCCCTCAGAGGTCATAGGTGCAAGAGGCATGATGAACGGACAAATGAAGAGGACCCGATGGCCTTCAGAGGAACACGTCGACGGTGGCCCATGGAGGCAGCCTCGGGTGGGTGGAGGTGAGCCACGATGGAATTCTGGGAGGTGTGCCAGTGATGTCACATAGAGAGCACACAGTCAACCGACCACAAAAGAGGAGGTGACCCTGTGGACGAGCTTCGGGGCATGGGGAGCATACGTGGCCGCCAACAACTTCCTAGCTAGGATGAACCGGTCCGCCTATGGCACACCGGGCAGGGTGTGGGCATCCCCAGTGGGCCAGAACCTCCCCAGCTGGCCGGACATGACCCATCAGGAAAGACACTTCCCATTAGGCTGATTCAGTCCCAGGCTGGGCCAGATCCAGATCAGGTTGGCAGACCCAAACCCAACCAGTCCCTTTTTGAAAAAAAAACTAATATCTTTTATACCAAGAGTCTGATTGAGGATCCATTTTCATTGTTGAAAAACCCAAGATGAGGAAGATATTTTCGTATAATTAAAGGATTCTTTCATGTAATTTGAAATGCAACAAATTTCTTCCAGAGTGGTTCTCCTAGAATCAAGCACACTACGTGTGGAAACCATGATGTTAGCTAAGACCTGAAGACTGATTACAAGAAACCATGTGTGGATAACCTACGATGGCTCGATGGTAAATGACTCTGTGTGAACTAGTAGGCCCATAATGGGGAGCATCTTTGTGTGTCATAGCAGAACTTTGGTACTCAACAGTAGGAGTACCTTAGTATGACTCAGGTGGGAAGAAACTTCTGTGTGACCCGACAAGCCCACGGTGGGGAGCTGCTTCTGTGTGACCCATCATACCCACGATAATCATCAAGGATGAGTACCAAAATGGTTTAAGGTTAGTGGGATGTTACTCTATCTGACCTGACAAACCCACCATACTCATTGAGGAGGAGTTCTTCAGCAGCCCAAGGTGTCCATTGAATTGACTGATAGTCTTACCTTCCTACTCTAGATTATACCTGGTGTGAGTTGTCTTTCTTCATGATCATACTTCATGATCATGATTCATGGTTTGTTTTTGGATTTTTTGTGGTCTTTCCTTGTTGGTTTGGGGTCCCTACTAAGTATATTATTACTCAATCCAGCAAGGGCATCGCCCACACATGTTGTGTCTAGTACAGATAACTACCACCTGGATAAGGGACTTGGTGGCCCAGGACCTGGTGTTTCCCAGTGAGAACAGGTAGGCGGGGCATACTTCTATGGCTTCTAGTGGCTACTCTACAATTACCCGTCAAGTGGGGTTTTCAGCGGGCGACATTCAGAGTTTCCTTCTACTTTCCTGTTTTCAGTTCAAGTTTTTTTGGGTTTGTATTCTGGCCCATTGGACATGATGTTTTTACATTTACTTAGAGATTTTTTAGTGGCATTCATGATTAACTTTCTAGCTTTGGGACATGGTTGTTTGTGCATACATACAGGTACTCAAGAAAATTCCTACCCCTTACAGGTTTATGCCTATGGTGCTAGTCGCCAACCCCTGGCTTTTGGGAGGCTGGCTTGAGGGATGTCACAGCACGAGCCCTGGGTGAAGGGTTGTGAAAAATTAGTTTCATAGATGATCGGTTCTACCACAAAGACTAGGAATCTACGATTATTGGTTTGGGAAATAGTGTTAAATGTTTCTAGTTTAACATTGAAATTCAGTGAGTCCAATGTTGATGCTGAGGCTGACATATCCATACACCATGATCATGAATTCTATTTTTTGACTCTATACAATAAAACACTAGTTTCATGCATGATATATAAATTGAGTGTTTCCTCATGTAATTCTTGAATAAAATTCATCCCACCAAGTATAATATATTAACTATGGTACATGTTGATATATTTTAGAATTCCTCCACACAGAAATCTTACTAGGGTTATGATATGTTGTTGGAAAGAAAATTAACCTAGAGATGTGGCATCAATTCATGGACCAGTGCTAGAGATGGCCCCACTCAGTAGTGAACCAGGTTTACCACCACTCATTGATAAACAGTTACAACTGGACTTACTGGTAGAGGATGCATGGAGGCTCAGTGCCTTTCATGAGTTCCAGAGATAGAGACCTCCTTGGTTCAGGGGAGTGACAGATCCCCAGGCCACTGAGGACTGGTTGGAGGTAGTGACGTGGGTCTTCCACCTAGTGAGGATTCCACTTGATCAGATGTAGATCTTATATGGAATCCCTTTTCATGGCTTGGTAGGAAGATGGTAGAGTTTGATGATTCAGATTCATGATGAGGCGACCCTCTCTAGGTATGACTTCAAGAGGAGTTTTTTGGAGGAGTTCTTCCCTGCGACCTTGTGCTCCGTGCACATATAATAACTCTTTTAGCTATAGCAGGGTATCATGTTAGTGGAAGAGTTATCTATGAGGTTTACAGACCTCTCTCTATATACTCCATAGATATGGTGTGAGACCCTTTCTTTAGGGATCAGATTTTTGATGAGGGACTCAGAGACAAGAGATTAGGGCATCCATTGTCTCTCTTAGAATCCCTACTTAGGATAGGGTGCATGAGTGAGCCATTCTTGTGGAGGGATTCATAGAAAAGTAGGAACTGACAGCTGGAGCCACTAGTAGACATCAAGAGATAGAGTATCTAGTAGTGAGTAGGAAGCAGTCGACGTAGAGACCCAAGATGTTCAAATATTTCAGTGGATGACCCCAAGACTCAGGGTCGGTAGTGCAGGGTTCCCAGAGTAGGGGGATTCAGCAAGGAACCAGGCTGTGTTTCTCATGCAGCGAGCATGTTTACATGGCTCATGACTACCCAACCCGCTGTATAGATGAGCAGAAGATGGTCGAGGGACCACCAAGGCCGAAGTATAGGTTTGTATGAGGAGGTTTTCAGTGCAGCGTTCATGACAGGATAGTGGATGATAGTTTGAGGTGCTACCACCACCACCCCCTAGTGGTCCAGCATGGGCTCAGGGAGACATTGGACAGGGGTGAGGCGATCTTTATGTGATGGAGTCATACGAACACGACGATCCATAGATGATTATAGGTACAACCTATTTCTTCTCCACCTTAGCTGCAGTTCTTACAGACACAAGTGTATGTTATTATTTACTTACCAAACACCTCATTCGTGTCTCGGATATTTCGGTGGAGATGTTGGCTCAATCCTTACAATTAGAGACTCCTTTGTTAGGGGATTAGATGATCACACACTAGTGATGGAAGTGTGATCTTACTCTAAGAGGTAAGAGCTTCATCTGGGATGTCTTAATACCGGTGTCGAGGCCGTACAACATCATCATGGGTATGGACTGGTTATCTACATTCTATTCTCAGATAAACTGTATTAGGAACAATGTGTGGTGTTTCCGCGAGGATGGGACTGGGTTTTCCTTCACCGGTAATAAGGGAACCTTTGTAGCACATGATGGAATTTTTTGGAGGTGGGTGTAGCCAATCACTCACCAATTAGATTTCATCACCCTCAGTGTAGTGGATAACAGGAGTCTAAGATTTCATATAGTGATGGATGAGTCCAAGGATGAATTTCTAGCGGATGTTCCAGGACTACCTCCTTGTATGGAGGTAGACTTCTACATCATCCTGTACCACAGGGTCATGCCAATATAAACATTTGAATAACCAATGTCTCACATAGAGCTTTCTGAATTGATGGTATAGTTATAGGACTTACAGGAGAAGGGATTCGTGAGGCATGATGTATCACCATGGGAAGCCTTAGTGTTGTTTTCCAAGAATGAAGATGGGAGTTTGAGGTTTTTCATGGACTTCTGGTGCCCAAACCCGGTGACCATGAAGAACTAGTATCCACTCCCAAGGGTTGAAAACATCTTCGATCAACTGAAGGGTGTGAGGTGGTTCTCAAAGATTGACCTCAGATCAGTCTATCATTAGATTCAGATATGGGATGAGGTCGTACCAAAAACAACCTTCAGATTCTTGTATGAAAACTATTAGTTTTTTGTGTTTCCTTTAGGCATGACCAATTCCCCAATAGTGTTCATGGGGCTCATGAACAGAATTTTCTAGCCTTACCTCGATCATTTCATGGTGGTCTTCACTGATAACATTGTTGTGTACTTGGCGTCAGAGGAGGATCACGCTATACACCTACAAATAGTCTTGGATACACTCAGAGAGAACCATCTTTAAGATAAGATCTTGGAGTGACAGTTCTGGATTCAAGAAGACTACTTTCTTGGACACATCATATTATAGTCTCAAGTTGTAGTTGATCTAGAGAAGATTGAGGCAGTGCTTTCTTTAGATACACCCATGAGCATGACTGAGGTGATGAGTTACTTGGGGTTGGTCGTATACTACTGGTGGTTTGTGGCCTACTTTTCCAAATTAGAAGAACCTTTATCTTCCTTGAAATGGAATTAAAAACCCTACATGTGGATAGAGAAGTTCCAGTATCGTTTCTAGGATATGATGCGGAGATTGAAGAGTGCCCCCTATCTCGAGACTACCGGAAGAGGGAATTGAGTATATATTTTTCTATGATGCATCAGAGAACAGACTGGGTTTTTTCTTAATGCAGGAGTGAGTGGTGATTGCTTATGTATCGCAGAAGTTGAGGAAGCGTGAACATAACTATGCAACTCATGACCTATAGTTAGCAGTAGTAGTCTTTAATTTGATGATGTGAAGACACAACCTTATGGGTGAATGGTTTACTATTTACTATGACTATAATATTATCTGTTATATATTATTAGATAATGTACTAAACTTGAGAAAATGACGATGAATGAAGTTCCGGCAGGACTATAACTTTGAGATAGTCTATACTCCTGGGAAGGGGAACGTGGTGGCAAACATACTCAGTAAGAGGTTTGGTTTATAACTACTGAGTGAGGTGACAACGTAGTTAGACGGTATTCTGATATCTTTCATGGATGATGAAGGAGCATCTTACCTTAAGGATATCATTTTCACTCCTCCATTCTTACTAGGCATCAAGGAGGCACATCATGTGGATGTTAATTGTGAGGCCTGATATGCATAGTTATCCTCATGATAGGATCCTGATTGATTTTTTTATAGGTGAGGAGAACGTCATCCTTTTTAGAGGATGCCCCGTAATACCAGTGAAGTTGTAGGAGGTGGTGTTGAGTGAGTTCCATATAACCCATATTGGCACTACATCCTTGTGCGGAAAAGATGTACCCAGACCTATGACATCGGTACTAGTGGCTAGGGATGAAGAATTTGGTGATAGTGTTCTTTTCATGATGCCTCACTTGTCCGCAAGTGAAGGCTGATCATCAGGTTCCAGTAGTCTTAGCCTAACCAATTGAGGTACTAGAGTGTAAATGGGATGGTATCTCGATGGATATTGTGACAGGGTTACCACACACGTCCAGGGGACATGATTCTCATTGGGTGATCATTGACAGACTCACCAACCAAGCTCAATTCCTACCCATCTGAGATAAGGGATTACTAGAGGGATTGGGACACCTCTAAATCCTAAAGATAGTGTGGCTACACAGGTTGTATTCGACGATCCACTAAGATTGTGATTTTCTCTTTACATCCCAGTTGTGGAAGGTATTTCATGAGGCGTTTGGGACTCAGTTGCGCTTGAGCATGACCTTTCACCCTTAGATTGATGGTTAGACAAAGTAGACCATACAAATCTCGGAAGACATGCTTCGTTCTTGCATTCTAGATTTTGGTTATAGCTGGTAGGACCACCTACCACTAGTGGAGTTTTCACACAACTAAACCTATCACTCCACCATTGGCATGGCACTGTTTGAGGAATTTTATGGGCGGCCATGAAGATCAACTCTATGATGGACAGAACCAAGGGAGTCTGCACTCATGGGGTACAGAGTTGATATCGGATACCACTAAGAAGGTGATTATCATCCAGGAGAAGATGAGGACTGCACAGAGTATACATAAGTCATATGCTGATAGAAGATGGAGACCCTTGGACTTTGAGAAGAGTGACCATGTGTTTCTTCAGGTCTCACCCTGATGGGGTTTACAGAGATTTGGATGGGGTCGAATGTTATCTCTAAGGTTCATCATACCTTTTAATATTCATATCATAGTTGTAGAGGTGTAGTACCACCTAGATCATCCCCCACAGACACACCTGGTGCATAATGTTTTTCACGTGTTTTAGATGAGGAGGTACGTTCATGATCCATCACACTTAATCTATTGGGGTGATCTAGATATTGACGATGGGGAGATGTTTTCATAGTTTCAAGTGGTGATAGAGGATCTATAGGATAGGGTCCTTCATGGATGGTTGATTCCTCTGGTAAATTTTTTGGAGGTAGCATGGGAACCTCCAAGAGAGAACAAGTGAGCGGGAGGATCATATTAGTTCTCAGTACCCCTATTTTTTAGCCTTGTTTTAACTTATGAGGGTGTAAAACCAAAAAAGGGGGAGTAATGTAATGTTCAATAATTTTCGTGTATTTTTTTTCAAATTATATGGAATTATTCTGACACTAGACACATTGAAGAAACCTCTTTGTTAGGCCTAATGATCCTAGAATGGAATTTTGATCCTTTTTTAGTTCATTTAAATAAATTTTGAAGCGTGTTTTCCTAACTTCTAAACTAGTTCTCAGATAAAAAATTTGAGGGGACCATTGAACTCAGAATGGTGGGACTTACCTAGAATGGAATTAACTTCGACAAGTAGGGGTCAACAGAAAAAGATAGTTTTCGAACATTTCTGAAAATAACAAAATAAATTAAAAAGTTATTTTATTTTATTTTGTCATCATTGAGCAGTGGAACACTAGCACTATGATGCGATGATGAGGTGGTGATGATCCCCTTTAATGAGACTCCTTAATGGAAGAAAGAGAGACACAATATTTCATTAATGAAACAACAAAACGACATGGTGATAAAACGTAACCCAAACGTTGCAATGCGTTTCAAATTTAAGGACATAACATGTTGGGTAATCAAAAGGGGATTTCCTATGAAAAATCTACAACGAAACTCCTCTCCAAAGATGAATGAAGAATGCTGGTGATTCATTAGTGACATTAACGCACATCGAAGAAAGGATTGGAAAGCAACGAACACGAACAAAACATTAACCCCCAGAGACAGACCACTTCAATGATGAACACCTTTGAGGTAGGGGTTTGTTTTGTTTTACATTTCCCTGTTCTTCATTATAAAATGAAGAACACAAATCAACCCACAAACAGGTTGATTTGTAGATCTCTCTTTCTTACAGGAGGCTATTTTTTGGGTTTTCTATACTGGGATTAATTATTTTGTGATAGAACCTCAATCCAAAACCTCTCCATGTTTCTACACCGCTAACACAGAAGTTGTGGGTTGTCATGAAAAAGGCCCTAGACTCTATGCCTTGTACGTTTTGTGTGTTGTTCATGGGTTCAACTTTTAAGTGGTGGAATGGAGGTTCCAAGGATGTAATAGGAAATATGGCTTCCCATGGAGGTCGTAGGCACAAGAAGCACGAAGAACGGACCACCGGAGCAGACCCGGTGGTCCGCGGTAGAACCTGCCTGCACCGACGATCATCAGTGGTGGCCCATGGTGGAATCTGTAGGTGAGTGTTGGAATTCCACGATGGTGTGGAGGGAGGAGTGCCACGGCCAGCTCGGGCTGTAGCGGTGCAGCAAGAGCCGCGAGCCTCTGTGTCGACAGCTGGCGGTGGGTGGACACGACCACCCGTCCACATTGGTGAACACAGAAGTGACACTATGTCATGTCGCATGTGGCACCCCACCATGTCACACATGAAAAGGTTGTTGTCAACTGACCATGGAAGAAGTGGCGTACATGAGAATGACCAATGCGGTAGGGGGAGCAGATGCAACTTCCAACTGCCTCCTGTCCAGGAAGAAAGGGTCTGCACCAGTAGGCCGAACCCATGACTTGAAAGTCCGCACCTAGCCTTGGGTGGATTCAGGTTGGGTTGGCAGACTCAGGTCATGTTAGTGGACCCCGGTCCAGGTCGGTTTAGGTTGGCCCGCCCGGGTTGGACAGGACCCGGACCCCACCCATCCCTTTACGGAAAATGATAATATCTTTCAAATCGGGCATCTGATTGAAAATCTATTTGCGATGTTGTAACCCTCACATAGAATTGAGTCTCTTCCCATTATATGAAGATGATTTAATGGATTTTTAAATGAAATTAATGGCTTAGGGAGGAGTTCTATTTAAATCAAGTGCACTACGTGTGGAAACCCTTCGGTTGGTCGTGACCTAAAGACTACTGACAAGGGAACCTGTGTTGATCAGCTACGATGGCCTAGTGGGAAGTGGTTGTATCTATATTGGAATTCCCATAGTATAGAGAAGCTTTGTGTGACCCAAAAGAAAAATTATAATTGACAAGATCAATACCTCATTATGGACAAGGTGGGAAGCAACTTCTATGTGACCCGACATGCCCACAGTGGGGAGTGGTTTCAGTGTGACCCAATATACCCATGGTACTCATCAAAAATGACTACCACACTAGTATAAGGTTAGTGTAATGTTACTTTGTGTGACCTAGTGGGACTATTGTACTCATTTAGGAGGAGTTCTCTAGCATCCCAAGGTGTTCGGTTAAATGATTGATAGTCTTACTTTCCTACTCAAGATTATACCTAGTGTGAGATGTCTTGCTTTGTGATAATTCATTGTGATCAGGATTAATGGTTTGTTTGTGGATTGATTTATGGTATTTTTATGTTGGTCTGAAGACCCTACTAAGTATATTTTTACTCACCCCTGCATGGGTTTCACCTGCATGTATTTCATATGGTGCGGACGACCACCGCCTTGACAGAGGACTTGGTGGCCCAAGACTCAGTGGTGCTCATTCAGACTAGGCAGTCGGGGGGAATATCTAAAGCTTCCACCAGATACTCTATATTTACCAATCTGGTTGGGTTTTCATTTCACGGCTTTTAGAGTTACCTTGTATTTTCTTGCTTTCAGTTCATCTTTTATTGGGTTTGTATTCTGGACCATTTGTCATATTGTTTGTAATTTTACTCTGTAGTTGTTTACTGGAATGAATTTTTACCTTTCTAGATTTGGTACGTGGTTGTGTGTGCATGCGTACAGGTACTTAGGTAAATGCCTCCCACTTGTAGGATGATGCCTTCGGTTCTAGTCGCCAACCCCTAGCCTTCGGAATGAGGGCTTGGGGGATGTCACGACACGGGTCCCAGAGGATAGTTCATGACAATGTGGTATCATAGGGGATCAGTTCTACATATAAGATAGGGATTCTGTTGTTTTGTGATTGCGAAATAGTGTTAAATGTTTCATGTTCAAATTATAGATTTAGGTAGTCCAGTATTGGTGTGGCGGTTGACGTTTCCAAACACTAGGACCTTGTATTATTCTCTTCAATATCTATACCTAAAAACACTGGTTGCATGAATCATATAGGAATTGTGTGTTTCCTCATGTTATTATAGAATAAGAGTCAGCTTACAAGGTATAATATATTAATTGTGGTACATCTTGATCAGTTTTAGGTTGCCTCCATGCTAACAACTATCTAGGGTTCTGATATGTGGTCATGAGGACAACCCACCTAGCGATGAGGTGTCGGTTTTGGGACCAGTGCTAAATATTGGCCTACTGGGTGGTGCACCAGTGTTACCACCACCTGTTGATCAAAAATTACTATCAGAATTAATGGAAGAGAAGGCGCACAAGATCAGCTCCTTGTATGAGTTCCAGAGATAGAGACCTCCCAGGTTTAGGGGAGAGATAGATTCTCAGGCTTCTGAGGACTAGCTAGAGGTGGTGATGTGGGTCTTCCCCCTAGGGAGGATTCCATTTGATCAGATAAAGATCATATCTGTGAGACTTCTTCAAGGATTGGTAGGGAGATGTTGGAGTTTGATGATTTAGACTCATGATGAGGTGACCCTCTCTTAGGATGACTTTGAGCAGCATTTTGAGGAGTTATTCCCCTCAACCTTGTGCCCGGTGCACATATAGGTGCTACTTCACCTATAGCAGGGTAGAATGTTAGTGGTTGAGTACTCTATGAGGTTTACAGACCTCTCTCACTACTCAATAGACATGGTGTGAGACCATTTATTTACGGTTCAGACCATTGAACAAGGACTTATATGGGAGATCAAGGCATTCATGGTGTCTCTCATCATCCCCACTCAGACTGGGGTGTTGGGGAGATCCCTTATTGTGGAGGGATTCCAAGTAGAGAAAACACCGACAGTCGGATCTAACAACAAACATCAGGAGGGAGAGTCTTTAGTAGTGGGAATCAAGCAGTAGACGTGGGGACCCAAGTTGGTCAAATATTTTTGGGGATCACCCCAGGACTATGGGTGGGTAGTGTGGGGCTCCCAGAGTGGAGGTACTCAGCGTGGAACTAGAATACGATTCTCATGCATTAGGCAGAGACACATGGCTTATGACTGCCAGAACCGCTACGTAGACGATCAACAAATGGTCGAAGGACCGATTATTTAGAACCATAGTTTGGAATGAGGAGGCACACAGGGCGGTAGATGTGGCAGGGAAAAAGGGTGAGCAGCAAGCGGTGGATTAAGGTTCAAGGTCCTACAACGAGAACCCCTAGGTGGTCCACCATTGGCTTAGGGAGCTAGTGTACATGGGCTAGTCTATCTTTAGGTGATGGAGCCGTATGACCACAGCACTCAAGAGATTATTAGAGGTACAATCTATGTCTTCTCCACCTTAGCTGCAGTTCTTATGGACACAAGTTCTAGTCACTCTTTACATTCCATGGACCTCATTCAAGGATTAGAGATTCTTGTAGAGCTATTGTCTCGATTCTTATGATAAGAGTCCCTTACAGGATAATATTCAATGATTATGCAATGGTTTCGGTAGTGTGAGCTTACTCTAGGAGGCAAGATATTCAGTTGGGATCTCCTTGTAGTGTCATTGAGGCCTTATGACATCTTCATGGGTATAGACTGGTTATCTATAGTCCATGATCATATCGACTGTATTAGGAACAATTTATGGTGTTTCTATGAGGATGGGACCACATTTTTCTTCACTGGTGAGAAGGAAACTTTTGCAGCACATGATTAACTTTATCAGAGGAGGTTGCAGCAGATCACTCGCCAATCGGCTAGCCTCACCCTTAGTGTGGTGGATAATATGAGTCCAATATTTTCTATAGTGGTGGAAAAGTATGGGGATGTCTTTCCTAAATATTTTCATAGAGTACCTCATTGCTGGGAGGTAGACTTCAACATCGACATGTACCCCAGGGCGGAACCGATATCCACACAGACATACCAGATTTCTCCCACAGAGCTTCGTGAATTGAGGTTACAATTGGAGGACTTACAGGAGAAGGGATTCCTGAGGCCTATAATTTCACCATGGGAAACCCCATTTTTTCCAAGAAGGTAGATTGGATTTTGAGTTTATGCATTGATTTATGGATCCTAGATCAAGTAAAAATGAATAAAAAGTATCCACTGCCATGGATTTATGACCTATTCGATTTACTAAAGGGAGTGAGGTAGTTCTCGAAGATAGACATCAGATCAAGCTATCATCGGCTTCAGTTACGGGATGAGGATGTACCTAAGACATTATTTAGATACTGGTATGAACACTATAAGTTTTTGGTGATGCCTTTCGACGTGACCAATTTCCTATCTGTGTTCATAGGACTCATGAAGAGGATCTTCCAGCCATGCCTCAATAATTTCATGGTTGTCTTAATTGATGAAATCTTGGATTACTTAGTGTCAGAGGAGGAGCACGCTACACATCTATAGATAGTCCTGGATACAATCCAATAGCACTAGCATTATGATAATATCTCAAAGTTCCAGTTCTAGATTCATGAGGTCCACTTTCTGGGACACATCATCTTGGAGGCTGGAGTTGCAGTGGATCTGAAGAAGATATAGGAAATTATATCTTGGAATCCACCCAGGAGCGTGACTGAGGTGCAGAGTTTCTTGGGGTTGGTCGAATCCTATCGGAGGTTCGTTCCATACATTTCTAGAATTTCATCACCTTTATCATCCTTGAAAAAGAAGGGGAAACACTTTTTTGGATGGATAAGTGTCAGCAGAGTTCCTTCGAGCTGAGGTAGAGACTGATGAGTGACCCTATATTGAGACAACCAGAAGAGGGGATTGGGTATGTAGTTTTCTATGATGTATCAGGGACCCGACTGCATTGTTACCTGATACAGGAGCAAGGATTGATCACCTATGGATCACGGTAGTTGAGGTTGTTTGAGCAGAACTATACGATCCATGACTTGGAGTTAGTAGTAGTGGTATTTTCATTGAAGATGTGTAAAGACTATTTTATGGGTGAATGTTTTACCATCTACTCCAACCACAAGAGTCTCAGGTATATATTCTCACCGAAGTACATGAACATGAGATAGAAATGATGGCTAGAGTTCCTCTAGGAATATAACTTTGAGATAGTCTATACTCTTGGGAAGGGGAATGTGGTGGTATATGCACTCAGGAAGAGTTCTAGTTTACAGGTGAGATGACAGTGCTGTTAGCCATAATGAAGATACCCTTCATAGATGATGATGGAGGAGATTACCTTCAATCGATTATTGTCACTCCTCCACTCTTATAGTGAATCAGGGAGGAATAACTTGTGTATGTTGACTGTGAGGCCCAACATGCTTAGTTATCCTAATGAGAGGCTCCGGATTGATTTTAGATAGGTTGGTAGAACATCATTCTTTTTATAGGAAACTCCATAATACTAGTGAAATTGTGGGGGGAGGTGTTGAGGGAGTTCCATAAATCCCCTTCAGAAGTTCATCCTATTGTGATGAAGATGTACCAGGACATCTGATATTATTACCGGTGGATAGGGATGAAGAAATAAGTGGTAGAGTTAGTTCACTGATGCTTCACTTGTTTGTAAGTAAAGGAAGAGAATCGTGTTCCCACAAACATGACCCAACCACTTGAGGAAAAAGATTGTAAATTGGATGTTATTTTTGATGGGCTTCTTGAATGGGTTATGACGCACATCCAGGGGCCATGATTCTATCTAGGTGATCGTTGAATGACTCACTAAGGTGTCTCACTTCATACCCATCATAGATCAAGGATCAGTATAGGTATTTGAACCCTCTACATCCATGAGATAGTATGGCTACATGGGGTGTCTTTGATGATCATCTCAGACCATGATTCTCTCTTTACATACTGGTTGTGGAAGGGATTATAGGAGATGTTTGGGACTCAGCTACACTTGACCACTACCTTTCATCCTAAGATAAATGGTTTGACGGATCATACCATACAAAACTTGGAGGACACACATAGTTCTTGCATTCTAGATTTTGTCCGTAGTTGGTAGGACTACTAAACACATGTGGAGTTTGCATACAACAACAACTATCACTCCAACATTGGCATGACACTGTTTTAGGCCTTGTATGGGTGGCCATGTTGATCAACTCTATATTGGACAAACCCCAGGGACTCAGCACTCATGGGTCCAGAGTTGGTACAAGATACCATTGAGAAGGTTCAGATCATATAGGAGTGGATGATGACTTCATAGAGCAGACAAAACCATTATGTTGACAGTAGACGAAGACCCTTGGAGTTCATGGAGGGAGACCATGTGTTTCATAGGGTCTCACCCCGAATGGTTTTGTAGAGATTTGGCTTAGCAGAAATTTATCTATGAGGTTCATCGGACATTTTTAGATTCTTAGCAGAGTTGGTGAGTTGGCGTACCACCTAGATCTACCCCCATAGATGCACCGGGTGCACAATATATTTCATGTGTCATAGCTGAGGAGGTAAGTGCATGATTCATCACAAACCTTTGATTGGTTCAAGTTGAAATTTGATGATGGGCGGTGTTTTTGCAGTTTCTAGTAGAGATAGAGGATTGACATGAGCAGGTCCTTCGGGGATGGTAGATTCCTCCAGTGCACATTCTGTGGAATCATAGAAATCTCTAAGAGAGTGCATGGGAGTCTGAGGCTGAGATTTGTGCTCAGTACCCCAATTTGATTGTTTAAACCTGTTTTCGATTACGAGGAAGTGAAGCCCAAAAAATGGGGGATTAATGTAATGTCCAGGAATTTCCATTTTTTTTTTAAAAAATTATATGAAATTATTCAAAGACCAGATGCTCTGGAGAAACCAGATTCTCAGGCCTAGTGAGCCCAAAATAGAATTTTTTAACTTTTTTTATTTAAATTAAATAATTTTATGAGCGGGTTTTTGAAAATTCTAAATTGTTAATTAGATAAAAAATAAAAGGAAACCATTGAATTCAGAATAGCGGGATTCACCTATAATGGACTTTACTTTGACCGGTGAGGGTCGACTGAAAAAGTTAGTCTTTATACTTTTTGGAAAATACTAAAATAACTTAAAAAGTTATTTTATTTTCATTTATTAACATTTATCAATGGAACACCAACACTATGGTGCAGTTATGATCCCATTTAATGAGACTCCTTAATGGAAGCGAAATAGACACACAGTTTCATTAATGAAATAGTCTAACGACATGGCGACACAACATAACAGAAAAATTGCACCATGTTTCTTTATTAATGAGATAACATGTTGGGGAATCAAATGGGGAATTACTATGACGAAACTACAAATAAAATCATCTCCAATGATGAATGAAAAACACTGGAGAATTTCTAGAGTTTTCAACATACCTTGAAGAATGGAACCAAAAAGTGATGAACCCTAATGAGACATGAACCCGGGTGGATGGACCACTTCAACGACGAACACCTTTGAGGTAAGGGTTTGTTTTATTTTTTATTTCCCCATTCTTTTTTCTAAAATGACCAATGAATATCAACCCATGAACAAGTTGATCTGTGGATCTATATTTCTTGCAATAGGTTGTTTTCTTGGGTTTTCGATACCGTGATTAATTATTTGTTACTAAAACCTCAATCCCAAACCTCCCAATGTTTCTACACCTCTATAATGGATGGTGTGGACTGACACAAACAAGTCTCGAGCCCCTCCGCCATGTGCGTGTTGTGTGATCTACATGGCCACATCTTTGAACTTGTGGAAAGGAGGATCTAAGGCCATCACAAGGAAGATTGTATCCATAGGAGGTCATAGGCACAAGTGGAATGAATAACGGACCACCGAGGAAAAGTTCTTTGGCCAGTTCAAGCCACGATGGTGTGGAAGGTGTCACTGGACTCCCTGTCGATGGCTGGTAGCATGCATACATGGGCACCCAGTCATGTCGGTGCACCACGGATGCGACACCTCACCGCATCGCACACAGTAAGGCCACAGTCAATCGACCGCGGTGGAGGAGGCTGCCCCGTGGATGACCCACAGGGTAGGAGGAGAGGACATCGATTCTAGTTGCATCCTGACTAGGAATAACTGGTCCACCTATGGCATACTGGGAATTGCGTGGGAAACCCCAACAGCCGAGACCCACCCAATCGGGCCGAAATCATCCCTTTGAGCTGAGACCAACCTGCGAACCAACAATCCATACCCAGGCCAGGTTAGATCTTGGTCGGGTTGGCAGACCCGGGTCAGGACAGTGGAGATCGATTTGGGTTGGTTAGGGTCAGTTGGATCGAGTTGAACCAGACCCAAACCCCACCAGTCCCTTTTCGAAAAAAACCAATATCTTTTAAACTAGGCGTCTGATTGATGATCCATTTGTGGAATTGTAACCCTCATAATAAGGTGGATTATATGGAGTACTATAAGAAGAGTTTCATGGAATTTAAAATGCAGTTAATGTCATGAAGAGCGGTTCTCTATGAATCAACTACACTACATGGGGAAACCCTCTCCTTGGCTACGACCTAAAGACTACTGACAAGTGACTCTATGTAGATCAACTATGATGGCTTAGTGGGAAGCGGCTCTGTGTGACTTGGTAGGCTCATGATGTAGATTGTCTCTATGTGACTTAGTAGACCCATGGTACTCGATAGGAGGAGTACCTCATTATGGACAAGGTGGGAAGTGACTTTTGTGTGACGCAACATGCCCATAGTGGGGAGAGGATTCTGTATGACGCATCCTATCCATTGTACTCATCATGTAGTAGTACCAAAGTAGTCTATGGTTAGTGGTAAGTGGCTCTATTTTACCCAACAGGCCCACTATATTCATTAAGGAGGAGTTCTCCAAAATCCCAAGGTGTTTGGTGAAATGACTGATAGTCTTACATTCCTACACTAGATTATACATGGTGTGATCTTTATTTCTTCATAATCATGGTTCGCATTTTGTTTTTGGATTTCATTGTGGTCTTTCATTGTTTGTTTGGGTCCCTAATGAGTATATTTTTACTCATCCCTACATGGGATTCACGCGTACATGTTGTGTCTCGTTCAGACGACCACTGCTTTGACAGAGGAATTGATGTCCAAGGACCCAGTGGTGCCCAGTGAGACTAGGCATGTGGGGTGTAATTATTCGGATTCCAATGGCTACTCTTCACTTACCCATATGGTAGAATTTTAAGTAGGTGGATTTCAAAGTTTCCTTGTACTTTCCTATTTTTAGTTCAACTTTTGTTGGGTTTATAGTCTAGCCCATTTGACCTACAGTTTGTACTTTTACTCAGTGGTTGTTTAGTGGAATTCATGTTCACCTTTCTATATTTGGGACGTGGTTATGTGTGTTTGCGTATATGTACTTAGGAAAATGACTTCCACATTCAAGTTGATGCCTTCGATGCTAGTCACAAACCCCTGGCCTTGAGGAGACAGGCTTGGGGGATGTCACAACCTGGCCCTGGGGGACGATTCTCTATAAAAATAGTTATTTTTCTCTTTTCATTGAAAAACAATATTTTAATAAAAATCCCCAAACATCACCTTAATATACTTTTGATATGATAATTTATAAAATAATATATTTTTTATCAAGTAAAATTTTAAGATATTATAGAAATTAATTTTCATATTCACTCACAAAAATTGAGTGAATCAAAAGTATCATAAGTTGAAAATTGAGGAATAAAATTGAGTAATTATTTCATAAGAATTAATCATTAAATTTATATTGAGTATTAAATTCATATGTATTTCTTAATGTGGTTATTCCTATGCATAATCACTCATTCAACTTCCATTTTATATGATCCATATTAAAATAATATTTTCCATGGTTTGTTTAAGCACGATGTTTCATGTTGTATGTTTTATCAAACAATGTGTTATTTTTAATATCCAAGGTTGTTACATAATCCAAGAGTATCAGGAAGATATAGAGTTCTTCCAAACTATCCTCTTAACCAAGATCTTTAGAAAATGGCAGTTTTAGTACATATAATCTCCACTCATGGCGTAATATAATTCACCATTTCTTGTACCACTCCAAGAAATTCAATTCACTAAGAAATCATTATCTAATATATATATATATTTATTTATATATTCAAATTTTTATGACATTCAATTTCTAAAATATATAAAGTTGTAATTTAATACATTATTTTGATTATAAAATTAGAAGGTAAATTTCAATTTATTAGTCTACCGCTAATTTATCAAAACCTAGAAACTCTTCCCATGGGTTATGGAATATTTTGATGCATCGATATCCTAGTATAAATGACCTATATATCCCTTATCATAAATCGAACATGGGACAAAAAATTTATTTTAAGGTATTTAGTGATGTGGTTCCTTCCTAGTGCATTCACTCACACACCTTGATCTACTGAGTAGAATCCCCGATACTAAAATCCTAGACTTTGATTTCCTCAAAACTTTTCCCCTAGTTACACTAAATCCTATTTGGGTAGTCATCCCTTTATGTGAACCAGGTTAAGTCAACCAAAATCTTATCTTAAAACTCATTGATAATTGAAAACACCCTAAAATGGCCCATAAAAGTAATTTGGACTAAGGTTACATATTAATATAAATAATGGAAGGTGATTCCAACTTAATATTTTGAATAATGTATTTTTATATTTATAAAAAAAAATCCCATTTTATCATATTGCCTTCTTGTTTTTATTTAGTGGATTTTAATTATGTTATAAACCATGTCTCCATTAAAATCATTCCTAATCCCATTAAAATTAATTTCATATTCCGTGATTGTTAATTCATATATTTAGTGATGATGATAAAGAATCCATAAATAATTAACCATCAAATTGATAGATACATATTATTACAATTTTTATATTCATAATATTCTTAAAATTATTGTATTATCTAGACTAAGATAAGTCAAACCATAAAAATAGGGAAATAACTCCTATAACTATGCCTAGTTTAAGATGAACCATTCCATATGTGTTGTTATGAATCTACATGGTTTGTTTCACCAAAACTCTAAATTTGGGATGCCTCTAATTATCCAATAAAAACATTTATTTTAATTACATTTTAATGTTATTAAATGTTCACTTTTTGATCTTATGGTCCTGAGTTAGTGCATTTTCATTATGACCATCCATTCTCATCATTTGTGCACATCATGCCTAATATACACCAATTTAGGCCCAATGAGTCATCTGATTATAAGGAATATAATTATTAATATTTTAATTTTATATTTTTTTAACAATATCTACACTTAAATGTGAACATTTTTCATTCAGGGATAAATGGATTATTCATAAATGATGATGGAGATATTTGGAGATGAATGGAAGCAATTCTAGAGAAGGCAGATTGGACACCAGCCCACTTATGAGATTGTGGGGCCCACAATACAAGCCTAGTGAATCCCAATTTTTTTGGGATGATATGAAACATGTTGAGTAAAAAATAACGCTGCATGAGATAATTCTAATTCGTCCTCTATGGTGGTCATTAAGGAGCTCCAAGTTAGAGATACAATTCTGAGCCATATTCTGTGGCCCAGAAACACATCCCACTAATTTGCTCATATCTAGGAATCCTTAACTCCAAATGGGCCCAAATATTACATATGGTTAGAAGACATCCGGATCTCCATTTTCTTCTTCTATGGCGCACTCTGATTCGGCCATCTAGAAGGTCATCGAAACACGTCTGTTCGGTGGATGAAAGCTAGCTTCCACCTCGGGTCAAATGTGGAAAAGTCCAAATTCCACAAGCTTTCCACCACCTATGGCATACCAAAATTAATTTAGATGCTTTGTACTGTTGGAGGCTCGACCCAAGGGCTCAAAAAGGACTATTTAAGGTAGTGGTGTTGGATTATTTAGGAATCTTTGGAGCTTGTTTTCATCTTAATGTTATGCTGCCAATTTCACTTTGTAATGTTCTTCCTTCACATGTAAGTTGTTTTAATTCATCCTTGTTTCTTAATAAAAGTTATTATCCTCTTATTATTCTGTTATTCTCCTTATCACTTTTATACCTTTCTTTCATGGTGTGAACTTGTTCATACCAAACCTTGTGATATTATCACACAATGGTGGAGTGATTGTTACGTTTTTTTACTTCTCCATTTCCTACTTTGTAAGTCTACTTCCCGCTTCCGTTGAAGACATGTCATCAATGGAGGGCTAACTATTTTATGGGTTGATCCAAGGGAGTAGAAAGGGGCTGGATTTGATGTTATTTATCACTCCATTAATGGATAATCACTTCTTTTAAATGAGATTTTTATTTGATGATTTTAAAACATCTTCATCCTTATTGAATGTAAGGTCACACATTTCAAGTGCTAATACGAACCTCTACCTTGGAGTGCTCAAAACTTTGATCCTTCAAGTGTATAGGTGATTAGTATTATGGTGTGTAGGCATTAAACCAGTAAGTTATGATTATGTTTGATCTTCTTAAATGAATCCATCTCAATTATAAGAAATTTAAATCATTAAAAAAGTAATTCATCCAATCCACCCCGAGCGATAACCTAGGAGCAACTCATTCTTTTAAATCTAATTCACTTAAATCTGTTAGTTATCCTTTAAACCCATATAAAATCAACCCAAGTGTGCCACTTCATATCCAAAAACATTCAATAGAATGTACGTTTCTATAGGTTTCTTCTTAGGTCTCTGAGGATTTGATAACCCAAGCTAAACTACAAGGACTGTTCTACCTTCATCTCTTGGGTAAATTTGAGCGAGAATGAAATTTTGGTGCCGTTGCTGGGGACCCAAGTAATTCATCCAAACACCCATTCTATTCTCCCCCATTTCTTCTTTTCTTATCCAAATTCTCTTATCTTTTCCCGTTCTCATTTTTTTTCTTTTGGCGCATGTTCGCCTACAACCGTGATCAATCAAACTGTCTTGTTAGGGTGGATAGTCCTGGGGTTGGGGAGTCAAGTACACCAAGGGAACTCAATCCATTAGATCCTAATATTCCTAATACTCTAGGGTCCAAAATTGATCCTATTTTAATGGAAGGTCGTCAAAGAAACCAACTCATAAACCCGGGTGTAAACCAAAATGGAAACCCAGATGAGGTAGCCCCAAACTTGGGGAATGCAATTGATCAAACCATGAATGACTACCTCACACCTTCATGGACTAATGCCCCCTCATGCATTAGACACAACTCCATAGGAGATTCCAACTACATCTTTATACCCCATGTCCTAAACCATCTTCCCACATTCCATGGAATGGAGTCTGAGATTCCCTACCTTCACATTAAAGAGTTCAATGACATTGTAGAAACCATGTGTCCCCCACATCAACTAGAATCAGATAAGATGAGGATATTTCCTTTTTCTTTAAAGGATCGAGCTAAAAATTGTCTAAACAATTTAAGACCATCATCCATAAACTCTTGGGACCAACTACAAAGATAATTATACAAAAAATACTTTCCCCACCACAAAACAATTGCACTTAAAAAGAGTATCCAAAACATTTTTGAAAAATAGGGAGAGTCATTATATGAAACATGGGAAAGGTTCAAAGACACTCTAAACATGGTTTCACACAATGGTTTTTCTATTCCTGAACAAGGGATAATTTTCTATGAAGGGTTGGGTCAGGGGAAAAAACAATTCATTGACATGATGTGTAATGGAACCTTTAAAAACAAAGCCCCAAATGATGCTTACGATAATCTAGAAAGCCTTTCTGAACAAAAACAAACATGGGGAACTTCACCTTATTCTGAAAAGCCACAAAGATCTACTTGAATTCATACACTTAGAGAAGAGGAAAGCATTAGGGCTAAACTCGTAGCACTCTCTAGGAAGGTTGAAGAGATAGACCTTAAGAAAGTCCATGAAATCCAAACCGTTGACCCTATTTGCACAATTTGTGAAAAACATGACCATAAGGCAGACAACAGTCCAACCATTCCATCCACCAAGGATGTTCTCTTAGGAGGATCCCTAGCAGAAGTAAATGCTTTGAACTTTCAAAAGCCTCAATACCAAAACTCCTTCAACCCAAGGTATAACGACCACCCAGGATTCCGCTGGAAAGATAACCAACAACCTAGCCAACCACAGGGACAAAATCATTACCCCCATCAGAACTACCAAAACCATAACCAGTTCCAAACCCATCCTATCAAATACCAATAGCCACTGGTACATTTTCAACAAACCATCCCACCCCCAAAATATCCCCCTACGATAAGCCAACCTACTCAAGAACCCACCCAAACTATTCCACAAAGCCTACTAGAACAACTGTGCAAACAAATGGAAAGGATGAAATCACAAGTCTCTTCCCTTAAATAAGAACTTCAAACCGTAAAAACTGGAAAGGCACCCATGCCAACTCAGGCGGTTCCATCCTCAACGTCAAGGGTAGATTCAAGTTGTGCTCAAACAACTCATGAACAACTAAAGGCTGTGACTGTTTTAAGAAGTGGGAAATCAATTGAGAAACCTGAACAACTAATTCAGAACCCACCTGAAGATTCAAACATGGATAAAAATTCAAATGAACTACAAGATCAAACTGAGGAAACTGATAACATTGTCAAGGAAACAACTCCTCAACAATTAACCCCACAACCTGCACCATTTTCTCAACGCATGAGGGGGAAACCCAAGCCTGAACTGAGTGAAACATTGAGAGAAATATTTTCACTAGTCAAGTTAAACATACCCCTTCTCGATGCAATCCAAAACATACCTTCCTAATCAAAGTACCTTAAGGACTTGTGCACTTTTAAAAGAAAATTTTTACATAATAACCAAGTCCTTTTGGCTGCTAATGTGAGTACCACCATTCAAGGGATCATTCCTCATAAGTTGAAAGACCCGGGTTGCCCTTACATCAATGTTGAACTAGGAGAGAGCAAAGTTGTCAAGCCCTTGTGTGATCTAGGTGCTAGTTTCAACCTCATCCCATATGCTTTGTACTGCCAGTTAGGCCTAGAAAAACTCCAACCCACATTTGTCACACTTCAACTTGCTGATCGTAGAATTAGGGTTCCAAAGGGAATTTTATAGGACGTTCTTGTAAAGGTTGAAAACTTCATCTACCCTACTGATTTCCTTGTCCTTGACAACCATCCATACATAGAAAATAAGGAACAAACCCCAATCATCCTTAGTCATCCTTTTCTTGCAACAATCAACTCTGTTATTCGAGTTCGAAATGGGAACATGACCATCACCTTTGGGAAAATGAGTCTAGACTTGAACATCTATAATGCAACCTCACAAATAGGGGATGATGAGGACATTCATGAAGTAAATGTGATAGGAAGCATTGATAATGAATCCATGGAACATCAAGGAATATTTGATGAATGTTTAATTCAGGATGAGATTGATTTCCTTTGTTCATATGAAGGAAGTTTATCTCCTTGGCTTGAATCATTTTCAAATTGCTCTTATGATGAAGTCTTAGGTCCAACAATCAGTGAAACCTTTCAGGAATCCACTTTCACGGAGACCACTCCAACTTCCTTCCCTAAATATGATCAAGCCAATCTAGTAGCTGAAACTTCTACATGTGGGGAATCAATCCTATCTGAAAATCTAAAAAAAGAAATTGAACATGATCCAATGTCCCAATATTCTACTGAAATTATGAACCATCCTGATCTTTAATTGAAGGAACTTCCCACTACACTCAAGTATGATATCCTAAGGGACAATCAAACACATCCTATTGTCATTTCTTCTTCTCTTGAATCTAATCATGAGAGGATTCTTATAGATGTCCTTAGGAAAGATAAGAAAGCCATTGGTTGGACCTTGTCTGATATTCCTGGGATTAGCCCACTTATCGGGACTCATATTATTGTTCTGGAATCTGATTCAAAGCCATGTCATCAACCTCAATGGAGAATCAATCCTAATCTCATGGAGGTAGTAAGGAAAGAACTTCTGAAATTATTAAAAGTTGGTATCATCTAACACATAGCTGAGAGTGAGTGGGTGATTCCAATCCAAGTGGTTCCAAAAAGGCTGGAATCACAGTGATAACCAATGAGGATGGAGAGATTCTTCCAACAAGGGTGAGTAATGGATGGAGGGTCTACATTGACTATAGTAAGCTAAACTCATTCACCAAGAAGGACCATTTCCCCTTACTATTCATTGACCAAGTCCTTGAGAGAGCGGCAGGTCATGCCTTCTACTGTTTCTTAGATGGGTACTCAGGGTACAATCAAATTGAGGTCTCCCTAGAGGATCAAGGGAAGACTACATTCACATGTCCATTCGGAACCTTTTCTTTCAAACGCATGCCCTTCGGGTTATGCAATGCCCCTGGAAGCTTCCAACGTTGCATGATGGGAATCTTCTCACACATGATAGGGGATTTTCTTGAGGTCTTCATTGATGACATCTCTGTGTTTGCGGATACTTTTGAGGGATGTCTGGAGAATGTAGAGAGAGTCTTGTCAAGATGTGAAGAAAAGAATCTAGTCCTAAACTGGGAAAAATTCCATTTCATGGTTAAAGAGGGACTTGTTCTAGGCCATCTGGTCTCGAGTAGGGGGATTGAAGTTGATAAAGCAAAGTTTGACATCATTCATCACCTTCCATCACACAAAACTGTCAAGGAAGTGAGGTCCTTCTTAGGACATGCTGGTTTCTATAGAATATTCATCAAATACTTTAGTTCAATATCTCGTCCCCTTTGCGCTCTCTTAGTAAAGGATGCTCCATTTGTTTTGACAGAAAGCTGTGAGGGTTCATTCTCAACCCTCAAATCCTCTCTCACCTCTCCTCCCATTATGAAATCTCCAAATTGGAACCTTCCTTTTGAACTTATGTTTGATGGCAGTGACTTTGTTGTTGGAGCTATGTTAGGACAACGTTGTGATAAAACTCCTTATGTCATTTCTTATGCAAGAAAATCCTTAAATGATGCCCAAATAAACTACACCACTACTGAAAAGGAGTTACTTTCTATTGTGTTTGCTTTAGAGAAGTTTAGGTCCTACCTCTTAGGATCCCCCATCACTGTGTTCACTGACCATTATGTACTAAAATACCTCTTCCCAAAACAAGATTCTAAGGCTATACTGATTAGGTGGGTCCTTATCTTACAAGAATTTGACCTCACAATCAAGGATAAAAAGGAGTTGAAAATGTTGTAGCTGATCACCTCTCTAGGATGGAATTCAAAGACAACTCAAATCACCTTTCTCTGTCTAATTCATTTCCGGATGAACACCTATACTCTGTGAGTGACTGCCCATGGTATGCCGACGTAGCCAATTTCTTAGTTACATGAGTCATTCCAAAATTCATAGGGACTCAAGCTCGAAGGAAATTCCTTTTTGATGTTAGACACTATGTGTTTGATGATCCATACCTCTATAAGTTCTGCCCTGACCAAGTCATTAGGAGGTGTGTTCTAGAATCTGAACAAGAGTCCATCCTTAAATTTTGTCATAGTGAGGCATGTGGAGGTCACTTTTCCTCTAAGAAAACATCTGCTAAGATTTTTCAATGTGGTCTCTTCTAGCCCACTCTCTCAAGGGGCTCCTACACATTTTGTCAAAGCTGTCCTAGGTGTCAACAAGTAGGGTCCATCACAAAAAGGAATCAAATGCCACTCACTCCCATCTTAGTGGTTGAAATATTTGACTGTTGGGGAATTGACTTCATGTGTCCCTTCCCAAACTCTCGGAAATACCTCTACATACTCTTAGCTGTTGATTATGTCTCAAAATGGGTAGAGGCCATTCCCACTAAGTCCAATGATCATCATGTTGTGATTATATTTCTAAAAGAGAACATATTTTCAAGATTTGGAATTCCTAGGGCTATAATCAGTGATCGAGGAACCCATTTCTGCAACCGCCCATTCTCTTCACTCTTGTCTAAGTATGGAATTTCTCATAAAGTGTCCAATGCATACCATTCTCAAACCAATGGTCAAGCTGAGTTAGTGAATAGGGAGATTAAGCAAATTTTTGAAAAAACTGTCAACCCCTCTAGGAAAGATTGGTCTGAGACACTCTTAGATGCTCTTTGGGCTTATAGAACCGCATATAAAACCATTTTAGGAATGTCCCCATATAGGTTTGTTTATGGTAAAGCATGACATTTTCCATTGTATATTGAACATAAGGCCATTTGGTCAATTAAGAAAATGGATTATGACCTCTCATTGGCCGGATCAAAAAGGAAATTAGATCTCAATGAAGTGGAGGAACTAAGGATGGTGGCTTATAAAAATTCAAGGATCAATAAAGCTAGAGTTAAAGCCTACCAATATAGGAATATCAAGGTCAAACATTTTGAACCGGGAAAACTTGTGCTCATGTATAGTTCAAAACATCATTTACACCCGGGAAAGTTAAGGTCTAGATGGTCAGGTCCTTTCATAGTGCATCATGTATACCCCCATGGGGTAGTAGAGATTCAATATCCCACTAGTGGTCACATTTTCAAGGTAAATGGTCAAAGGTTAATAAAATTCAATGAATCATTCAATAAACATGAAATAGATGTTTATTTAATTGAGACAATCTATGAACCAGGAAAAAATTGATAAATTTATGATCTATGTCGTGCTAACGACATTAAACAAAGCACTGAACGGGAGGCAACCCGTGGTTTTTATGTTTCTAATCTTTCTAAATCATCTTTATTTTTCAAATAAGATTAATTAATCATTTTTATATTTAAAAATAAAAAAATAGACTTTTGACATGTTCTTCTATTATGAGTATGGATGGGTACGAAAGGGGAGCACCATATTCATCCGTGTCACGTGGTGTGATCCTTGAGTAATACCTTACCCAAAAATTTAAAAAGACAATGTATCATCAGTTTATTTTGTTGTATTTTTATTATTTTATACGTTAAGATAAAAATAATAACAATAATAATAATTAAAAAAGGGGACAGGCCATAGGCCGTGGGGAAAATCCCGTCACAACCGGCGAAGCCGCGGGGACTCAAACTCGGGACCGAAGGGAGACAGGGGCGCGCGGTTACCACTGACCTACAGCTTCTTGTGCTTCATTATTCTATAATTTTTATATATATACTTATATTTTACTTCCTTTATTATATAAATATATATATATATATATATTTTTGTTTTGTTTTTCCTTTTTCAACTAGGGAACTTTGCAAGCGACATGGATATCAAAGGACTAAATTCGAGCAGCAAGAACATCAAACTTCAACCACTAGGTGACTTCATTCCATGATCCTCATATTTCAATTTCCTTATTGAACTCCCCTTTTTATTCCTCTACCCCATTCTAAATTTTATTTTTATGAAACTAGGGAGAGTTTCATTCTAAGTTGGGGGGTGTGGAAACAAAATGTTTGTTTAGAAAAAACAATGATAAAAAAGAAGTAAAATTCCTTTATCATTCATATAATAACATCTTTGCTCACATTAAAACTAAATATCAAATAATTTTTATTTCCTTGAATCTTAATTTAATTCATGATTAAGTTTAAAAGCATTTATTTTGGAAGTTTGGTTGTCCAATGAAAATTTTCATCATTTTTATCTTCATCCATTAAATCAAAATGCCACAATGCACGTACTTTAGACAGTGGGGTAATAATTTGAATTTTTGGGGTCCCATAATAAATAGAGTAGGATGGTTTGATTTTTATGAATAATATAAGTATTCAAAAAAAAAGATAATAATAATAAAAAAATAATTTGTGTGTAGAGCAATGGATTGATAAAATGCGAGGCTTTCGGAACTTGGGGATCATGACTCCAAAGTTGTCTTGCCCTGAGTTTTTCAATATATCTCTATTTATGGTAATATGACTTTTTTTATTAAGTTAACTTGAGACGATGCCCGAGTATGTGTGCTTCACTTAGTGCCCTAAGGCCTTTGAGTGTGGGAGTCATCGGAAAAGTTTTGCTACATGGGTTAATTTGATTAACTGTAATCTCAATTACTATAGCAATATTGCAAAAAAATCCAACAAAAAGCAGAATGAATAATACTCATATTAGGATTAAATGTGATTCCACCTAGCGCTTCCATGATTTCCCCCTTGAATGAAAATGAACCCCCATATCTATTGTGATTCACCACACATCATTACACCTAATTGAGTTGGATGATGTATGATTATGGATTTGATCAAAGGAATGGGCTTGGGATTGGGATATTCTTTTAAATTCATCTTGTTTTAAGTTATCTTGATAGGTTATAAAAATATATTTGTGTGCAGTTTACATTGTGATCACTGTTTGTTATAATGTGTTTGAAGAAAGGAATTCAAATAAAATCATTGAATTATTTTCTTGTGGCTAGAAAATCTCAAGTTGGGGGTGTGATTATCCAATAAAAACATTTATTTTAATTACATTTTAATGGTATTAAATGTTCATTTTTGATCTTATGGGCCTGAGTTAGTGCATTTTCATTATGAGCATCCATTCTCATCATTTGTG
This sequence comes from Viscum album, assembly GCA_963277665.1. Taxonomy (NCBI): domain Eukaryota; kingdom Viridiplantae; phylum Streptophyta; class Magnoliopsida; order Santalales; family Viscaceae; genus Viscum; species Viscum album. The sequence goes on along the minus strand of OY728128.1, from coordinate 1,126,043,557 downwards.
CACATCATGCGTAATATACACCAATTTAGGCCCAATGATTCATTTGATTCTAAGGAATTTAATTATTAATATTTTAATTTTATATTTTTGGAACTATATCTAAACTTATGTTTGAACATTTTTCATTCAGGGATCAATGGATGATTCATAAACGATGATGGAGATATTTGGAGACGAATGGAAGCAATTCTAGAGAAGATAGATTGGACACCAGCCCACTTATGAGACTATGGGGCCCAAAATACAGGCTCAATGAATCCCACATTTTTAGGGATGATATAAGAAATGTTGAGGAACAAATCACACTTCATGAGATAATGCTAATTCTGACTCTATGGTGGTCATTAAGGCACCCCAATTTAGCGATACAATTTTAGGTCAGATTCTGCGGCCCAGAAAAACAGCCCACTAATTTGATCATATCTCGGAATCCATAACTCCAAATGGGACCAAATTATACAGGAGGTTAGAAGACATCCGGATCTCAATTGCCTTCTTCTATGGCCTACTTTGATTCGAATATCTAGAAGGCCATCCAAACGCATCTGTTTGGGGGATGAAAGATGGCTTCCACCTCAGGTCAAATGTGGAAAAGTCCAAATTCCACAAGCTTTCCACCACCTATGGCCTACCTAAATTAATTGAGATGCTTTGTACTGTTGGAAGCTCGACCCAAGGGCTCAAAAATACCTATTTAAGGCAGTGGTGTTGGAGGATTTAGGAATCTTTGGAGCTTGTTTTCATCTTAATGTTATGCTGCCAATTTCTCTTTATAATGTTCTTCCTTCACATGTAAGTTGTTTTAATTCATCCTTGTTTCTTAATAAAAGTTCTTCTCCTCTTATTATTATGTTCTTATCCTTATCACTTTGATAACTTTGGTTCAAGATGTGAAATTGTTCATACCAAACCTTGTGAGATTATCACACAACGGTGGAGTGATTGTTACATTTTTTTAACTTCTCCATTTCCTCCTTTGTAAGTCTACTTCCCGCTTCCATTGAAGACATGTCATCAATGGAGGGATAACTCTTTTATGGGCTGATCCAAGGGAGTAGAAAGGGCCTGGATTTGATTTTTTATCACCCCATTAATGGATAATCACTTCTTTTAAATGATATTTTTATTTGATGATTTTAAAACCTCTGCATCCATATTGAATTTAAGGTCACACATTTCAAGTGCTAATACGAAACTCTACATTGGAGTGCTCAAAACTTTGATCCTTAAAGTGTATAGGTGATTAGTATTATGGTGTGTAGGAATTAAACCAGTAAGTGATGATTTAATTTGATATTCATAAATGAATCCATCTCAATTATAAGAAATTGGAATCATTAAAAAAGCAATTCTTCCAATCCACCCCGAGCGATAACCTAGGATCAACTCATTATTTTAAATTGAATTCACTTAAATCTGTTAGTTATCCTTTAAACCCATATAAAATCAACCCATGTTGTCCACTTCATAGCCAAAAACAGTCCATAGAATGTACGTGTCTATAGGTTTCTTCTTAGGTCTCTGAGGATTCGATAACCCAAGCTAAACTACAAGGACCGTTCTACCTTCATCTCTTGGGTAAATTTGAGTGATAATCAGCTTCCTATAACCTAATTGATCCATCATCTACTTATTAATTTTCTCTAAATTAGGTGACGAGAACCTATGGAATCGTTTTAGGTTGTAAAATATTATAAATAGTTGATACATATGTCTTATATATTATAGATCAGGCCATGAAATGTGTGCCATAATTTTATTTTAAAATAATAAATTAAAAGAAACCAATCAAGTATATAGGTCACCCTATGCTCATGATCATTTATGCATGCAATTATTATGAAATTTAAAATAGTTGGAATTTATTTCATTCTATTCTCTATTATGATAAAATCTCCTCGAATTAATTCAAATAATAAATTAACATATTTTATCTTAATGTCTATTGGAGTAAAAATTTATATAACCATCAACCATAATTTTAAATAAATTAAATTAGGAAATATTTATTTAAAATTAATTAAGTAAATGGTTTATTTTATGAGGAAATATGACATGTACCCATCTAGACTATGAAATTCCATGTTTTTGTGTACTGTTTATTCACATGAAATATAATTAATATATCACATGTCATGTATTACATGGTGTGTAGTGTGTCAAGACGATTAATAGCTTAAAATATTTAAGAAACACAGTCACATTGTTGAACCTCTGATGATATTATTTCATTTTTTAGAAATTCTAATTTAATTGTCATGATTGAGGTGTTAGTATTCAATGGAGATATTACAAGTGTTATAGATCTAAGAGAACTTTCTATAATAGTTTATAAGGAGATTTATGTGTAGATACTAGGAGTTTATTCAAGAGTCATTGTTTAAAAATTGAAAACTATCTTGAATAAAATATCAACAAGCTGAATAAATGTTGAATCCATACAAAAACATTAAGATACCTTGTATAAATCATTTGAATGTCTATAAAGTCCTATAGATGGGTTGAAGAATTTCCATGAAAATTTGAAAGATTAATTATTTTTGGAGTTGATATTGTAAAATTAAACATTCATGAGTATGTAACTTCATAACAAGTCTTCATTCATTCAAATAAGACTTAACTAAGGTATTAAAATGACAATGTCATGATCATAATCATATATGTTTATTGTAAGAGTTTAGAGTGTATGTATATATGATTAATGTAATTCTTTACTAGTTGAGCATAATGATTTGATCCAAAATGTAAGTCTTCATCATAAAGCACTAATTGATTCTATGTCCTTATGATAAGGATAAAAAATTGTAAAGGCATGATCATAAGACTTTACCCATAGATCGTAAGGCTTCAACACTTGGTAGATTTTTTGAAGATCCTACTGAGTGTAAATATGAGATTCCATAATTTTTATTTTAATGAAATAAAAGCATAATTTAATTCAAATGATGTATGTGTAATTATTTTCAAGGATCATACGTCATGACCAAACACATGATAATGTTCCAAGATATAAATAAGGAGGATAAACCAGATGAAGGAGATCGTGATTAGATGAGTCACAAACCAAAAATGAGATGCAATTCCACTATTCATGTGTTTAATTTTCAAGTGAACCTAAAAGTGATTATTTATTGATATTTTAAATTTAATGAAGGACTGCGATAAATGTCCCACTCAATAATGAACTGAGTCTTTAGCCAAATTTTGAGGAATTTTTTGAAAAATTATTTTTCTCTTGGATTATGAGATTTTAATGATTGATTCCATGAAAAATTGATTCAAGTGTATTTACATAAAAATTATGGAATTTTTTTTATAATATTTTATTGACTATAAAAAAGAATTTATATAAATCATAGAGGTAGTTTATAATTATGAGAATAAGAACTGATGCACAAATCTATCAAAGAAGAAGATCTAAGAACAGCCAGAGGTGATTTCTCAGCAAGGAAGAGAATAAAAAACATTATTTGTAGAATTGTTTTAGGACTATATACTTTTATGGTGATCATTATATAAGAAGATTCAATATATTGATATGAGATTCTAATTGGTTGGTGCCAATAATTTTACAAATTCTATGTCATACCCATTCTCGTGTTCCTTTTGATATTTAGAAGAGTACTATGTGTATGGGATAATAACCATGTCCCAATCAGGATGTATTCATCTATAAGGATTTGAAATGCATTAACAAATATTTTGTGTCTTTATTTACTTCATCGGTGTTAATATTCAAAGAGAATTTTTGAATAATCATGAGAGTTGAAGGGATATTAATTTGGTATGAAATATGATTCAAACCCCCATCCTCTCAATGTGTGTCTCTATTCATGTGATAAAAAATTGGTATTGGAGGGATGGTTGACCCTCTTTCCCTAAAATTATTGATATCAATAAACACAATTCTACTAATAGTAGAGGAATCTCACTGTTTGATGGTAAAAGGGTTTCATATTTTGAAAGGGAGAATGATACCCTACATTTTTTTCACATGTGAGAGATGTAACAATGAATGTAATGGATTGAAAAAATAATAATTTTCTGTACTTATAAATATTAAAATTTTATATTTTATAGATTTATATTCATTATAATAATATTATCTAATATTTGATTCCAAATGAAAAAAGTTGTATTTCTAACCAAATTGGGTTTTCTTGCATTATATGGTTTTATTAAAAAATAAATTTAATAAATTATTGTATTTAAATTTGAAAAAATTAACTCCAATTTTGAATTCATCATTTTAAAATTATCTTAGGATGAATTTTTTATTGTTTTCTAACAATTTTATTTTTCTAATAAATAGTGAAAAATACTTATTTTTATATGATAATATATATTCATTTCAAGTATTTAAAAAATAAATATCTATTTTTTATTATTTTAAAATTTTAATTAGTTAATTTTGATAAAAAAAATTAAATTTTGTTCTTTGGAATTATCTTTATACTTGAATTTTGTGTAAGTACATTTTTATACTTTAAATGAATTTTTATGAAAAATTATTTATCATCTCATTTTGTCGATGAAATTATAAATTTAATTATTCCTCTTGTAGAAAACGAATTTTATGTAATGGGATCCATATTTGGAATCAAGATTTCAAATTATGTTAAATTGACCCCTTTTTATTTTTTTCATTATGAATAATAACCAGAGTATGTTTTTGTTACCGTTGTAAAGGTAAATGAGTTAATTATGGTTAAAAGTAATGTTTTTGGCTTAAAATTTATTAAATAACATTCTTATATTTCATTATATGAGTCTATTTGGTCAATATACATCCAAACATAAAAAATATGACATTTTTCTTTTTATAATTTATTTTTACTATTATATTATTTTAAGTAAATATTAATAAAAAATGTTGACATATTTGTTTTAAATTTATATTTTATGTTCACATAGGGATGAAAATTAGTTATGAATTAATATTAAAGGTTATTTTTATAATAATAATGTTAATTTTTATTGTAGTATATTCATAATTTTTTATGATTATATAATAACCTTAAATGCATACACGACGCTGAAACAATGCTTGTGTAAGAAGTAGAAAAATCAAGTAAATTATTTTAAAACAATAAATGTAAAAATGCGTGGGTGATTTAAATTGTTCTATAAACATTTAGATAAATATAAAATATTAGAGATGAGTTAAGGTTGTATATTCAAATTCCATTTTTTCTTGATTACATTTGATTCATTGTAAATAAATAGTTTAAAAATAATGTTAATGATATTTTATAATAAAAAATAATTTATTAAATGAATTAAAGTTCATAAAAAATCTATATTGGGCCAAATAAATGGGATATGTATAAAAATATGAACTATATACCATTTAGGGGTCATATTTCGTTTTTTAGTGACTTTCTTGGACCCTACAGATAAAAAAATTGATAATACTATAGTTTTTAAAAGGATTAATTGGGGTCAAAAAAAATAAGAGTAAAATAATGATATAATATTTTTTAAAAATTATTTGATGAATGTATTTAGACCCATATTCATCCTATATTATAATTATATAAATTTTTATCAACTTAAAAATGAAATTTTTTATATTAATTTAATAATTTATGTAATTCCAAAAATGTCCCTCCCCTCACTAATAAAAGGTAACCTCCTCTCCCATCTTCCACACACCATTTGAGGACTCTGGATCAAGAAATACTCGATAAAATACCTTCCTGAAATGCATCACCATGTTCTATACATCATTTTTTCAGATTAATACAAACATTATAGGGATTAATGTTTAAAGAAAAGGAGGGTTTCCAAAGAAGAGGTATAGAATTTAATTGAATGTTTTGGTTTTATTTATTCTCATTCCTCCTTAAAATATTATTCCAACATGATGAAATAATAATAAAAGAGTATCATCCATATACTAAGATAACCTTTTGTTAATTTAATTGCCTATATCCATCAACTTCTTCAATAAAATGGGAAATGAATCCATCGTTCTTATGTTTAGTAGACTACCACCTCACGAACTGACATAATTTGTTTTCATCACAACCTCTTATGGTTGTATATAATGATGGATTTAATATATATATATATATATATGATATTAATGATAACAATGTTCTTGCATTCATGTGGATTAATGCATCCACGAAGCGATGTTATTTGTTTTTTGTGATCACATTACATGGCTGCAATATATAAGGGTATTTAAATAAATAGTATTATAATTATTATATAATCATCATTATTGAGAGATAAAAAATACTAACCTTATTATAATCATATTCATTAAAAAATGGAAATGTTACTCATGCGTACTTAAAACCTACCATCTCAATGATTGTAATGTAGTTCATCTTACATAACCATAAATATTGAATGGTTTTAAAATTAAAATTAATATATATAAATTATAATTATGTCATTTGCCTCATCCCAGAGAACTATAGAATAACACTTCTTCATATTTAATAATATTTATGAATTAAATATTAATTTTACTTTAAAGGAGATTTTATGTATGATAGTGTAACCAACATGAAAAAATGGGTTTTTTCTGAAATAATACATTGCACACAAGACTACGTTATACAAAAAAATAATATATTATTAATATTATTATTTGAAATAATAGTTAACACCTAGTCATTATATTGGTGTTAATGAAGCAAACAAACTATATTATTTTTACACATATTTTTTAAATGTATTTATATTCATTAATAAATTTCAGAGGCTTAAAATGATAATAAATCCAATTTCAAGCATAAAATACTCTTTTTGTTCTAAAAAGTAATTTTACTACATTTAGAAAATAAAATATTTGGAATATATTTTTTGTAAATTTTATATGTTCTATTTGACAAAATAAACAAATTATTTGGATGTGGAACAAAAAAAATTAATTTTGATGAAATTTTGGTATTTTTCTAATAAGATCCATATTTTAATGAATAGTGAAAATGCTACATTTTAATTCAAAACTGCCTTTTCATTTAATATTATTTAATTTTTATGTTATCATTTTAATTGGATTTAAAATATATTTAGATTAAATTTTTATTATTTAATACAATTTTTTCATTGGATGAAATTGAAATTAATATTTGATATGAACACATGTTAATATTTTGATGGTTTTTAATTTAAAACCCCATTTTTTCATTCCAATAATAAGATTAATTTTGATTTTAATTTTTGCACTTATGATAAGTTAATTTTCAAAAACATATATACATGTTTGTTATCAGAATAAAAAATGTTGTTTAATAGGATCAAAATAATTTTTGTTGAATAGTAACTTTATTATTTTATTTATCGTGGTTAAAGGGTAAATCGGGTAAATAATTGTAGAAATAATATTATAATAATATAAAACTACTATAACACTTAACATAATATTATCAGATAAGATATGGTTGACCATGATAACCCTTGGGATGAAAATTTGGCCTTTGTAAGCCACTTGGGTGTGATTATGACATTTAAAACTTTTAATTTAATGTCAAGACAAAATTATCATAAAGATGACACATATTAATAAAAAAATTAATATGGTGTTATATAATTATATATTCAACAATAAAGATTTATTATAGATATAAAAATATTACATATATCATAGTAATTTAGTTGCAATTTTTATGAATTATATAATAAAATTTAATTATGACATAATCAGGGCACAATAATAGATTTATTAAAGTAAGAATCAGATAAATGATATTAATAGTATTAAAATAAATATAATTTTAAATATTTTATTCCATAATAGAATTTTAGGGATGACTATGACATGTTAAGATTTAGTTAATGTATTTTTTTTATTGAATAAAGTTTCTATGAATTAAAAAAACGTCAAATTTGAATAGTGTCAAAATTGACTTAAATTATAACTTAAAATATAAAATAGTTTATTAAATGTTAAAAAATTCATAAAAATATAAGATTCCAAAAAATTGTTAGTATAAGTCATTATATGTCATAAATGAAACTTTTTTGGTCATCTAACATGTTATTGTAATTTCATTAATAGAAAAATTGTAAATAACATGATATCACAGTAAGATTAAGATGGGTAAAATAAAGGTTAAACAAAAAACATAAGGATTAAAAAATATTCAAAAATTGTATAATTTTAATTTTATAATGTGTATTAGAAAAAAAATCATATTATTATAGATATAATTTATTTTGGGACCATTTGGAACAAATATTAAATTTATATTAATTTAAAATTTTAAGAGTTTCTAAGGGTGCTCCTCCCATATCCTATAAAAAGGTACCCACTCCTATCTAATACTCACAATTACAAGGCCTTTTTGTTAGGAAAATATCTACCTAAAACGCTTCCTAAAATCCGTCCACATTTTATTGAGGTCTTAGTTTAGAGATACACCCTTATTTGATTTGTTAAGATGTCCATTAAGGGTGATCAACCAAAGATGAGTATCGTTTTCTTTAAGTATTTCTACTTTATTTATTCTTACACATCCTTCAAGACTACTCCAAACATGATGAGATAATAAATCCAGTATACTAAAAATAATTATTTGTTATTATTTAAAAAAATTTAACTAAATTCATCTCCACTTCCATCAAATGTAAATGTAATTAATCGTCCGTCCGTACGTGTAAACTATCATCTTCACAAACTGATATAAATTCATTTTTCATTACTTTATATCATGACTATTATTAATTATGGAATAAATCATTATATATTATATTAATGACATATTTACCATTTTAAAATAATAATATTTCAATTATGTAGTTACTTTAAATGCATAGAAAAATGACAACGTCGTTCGTTCGTACGTGTAAATTGTCATCTCCACGAAGTGATGCAAATAATTTTAATTAAAAAATAACTTTTATGATATATATAAGTATATTTAAATGAATATTATGATTTTAATTATATTATTATCATTATTTAAATAAAAAATAATTATTTTTATTATTTTCATAATGATCAATGAAAAATAGGAACGTTGCTCATGCATACGCATGGCCTACTGTCTCTATGATTATAACATTTTTCATTTTTCAAAATATAAATGAAATAATTGATTTAAATAGTAAAATTTATGAATAAAAGTAATTGTTATGTCATGAATGTATTTTTTGAGATTATAGAATTATAACAACATCGAATATTGACATTGTAACAAGTCTATTTTCGACTCAAGTACCAAATATCAAGAAAACATCCGATATGAACTTTAATAATTATATAATTTTTATAACATGATAATGAGTAATATAAAAGTATTAAATTTCATGAAAAACATTCTCAAGAAAGTAGAAACTAACCTATGTTAATTATTCAAAAGATAAAGAACGTACGAGATGATTCAGACTTAAGGTAAGGGATTTCATCTCAATCTCCTTTCATTGAGTCATTTCTTAATAATATGCACCTTTATTATTTTATAAGGGGTATATATAACCACTATAACATTTCATATCCATATTTTATTTATAATTTTCTTATATATTGTTTTTGTAAATGTATTAATTCATTGACTTCGAGATTTAAGTGTTCAAAGTGGTATGAGACACCTTGAACATATAAGGATGTAATTATCAAATATTTTCTTCATGATATTAACAGAAATATTTTTTTATATGGATATAAAAATGTTATATATGAAATTTTATGTCCATATTGAATTGCATTCAATGTTTTCAAAAGGAATCTTTTTATACGAAACATTTTACCTTTTTAAAAAATGAACAATGGAATGTTTTTCTTGTATATGATGACAACAAATTCTCTTCCTCCATAACAATTATTTGATACTTAGATACCTATATAAGATTTAATGTCTTTAAAATGAAAATAAATCCCTTATTCCTTTTTTGGGTATCTTGGTATTTAAAATGGATTCTTAAATTAAAATGGTATTTTTATATAGAAATTTTTTTCATATGGGATTAGAAGAAGTTTTCAAAAAGGGTTTTGTGATGAATGTGTTTTATTAAAGAAATGTTACTTGAGAATTATATTAAACAAGTGAGCCCAATATATCTTATACAATGTGTTGATCCCCATTATAGCTCATGTTTGAGCCCGATACAGATTATACAAGGGGATTTTCCCAATTATAACTCGTGAGTGAGCTTGTTATAACTAATATAACTAGATGAGCCCCATTATAGATCATGATTGATCACGATATAGCCTATACGAAGGGTAATCACCATTTTAGATCTCCAATACACTGGGTAATAATAATAATGTAAGTTAACCATATGTTTATTCTAATTGAAATGGGATTGAAAGGGTAGTATGTATATGATGATCTAAATCACTTAAATGAGTTTTAATTTCTTGCTATTAGTTTTAGTGGTTTTCGCTGAGAAAAAATTTTGATTTTTATTTATGTGAATTTTTTTTGTTTCATCTTCTCAAAGAACATTAAATGGTTAACCATGTTTTAACTAGAATAATGATTTTCTTTATTTTTATGTTCATTACTAATATTTTTGTGCTCATCCCAATTTGTTAAATTTTTTCATAGGATTTATAGGATAATACAGTAAATGGTGGAATAAATAAAAAGTTATGATTATTAAACATGAAAATAAACCATGTTTCTTTTCAAAGGGTTTTTGTTTTATGGAAGAAATTGATACTGTTGAAAGCTTCCACTTTGTATTTTTATGGTTTTGTTATGTAATAGTTATGACTTAATTCTCTAAATCTATAAATCTGAAAATATCCCCAATGTGAATTCTTTAATTAACTCAAGATTATGTAATGTTTAGTGATGGGGTCTTATAGTGGGTATATATGGTTGGTTTAGATTACATTAGAGGTTAGAATGGTGTTAATTACTTTCTTTTATGGGATTTTACTTTATGGTTTAGTTGAAATAATGTAGCATTTTAATATAAATTTGTTTCTTCATTTAAAATATGTATGTTGAGAATGATTTTCTACATAGGAAACAAGAAAGATATAAAAGAAAAGAATTGAGAGGAAAACAACATTTTAAATCAACAATATGATGTGGTCAGAATATGAACCAAATAGTTTGGTGTAGTGATAGTGAAGTTGACAAAGGCTGTAAATGTTGGTGATATCATGTATGAGTTCATCCCAATCAACTATAGAGGAATATGTAAATAGTGTAAAATTTTATGAACAAAATCCCCCATAATTTAATGGATCATCTAACCTAGTGGTAGCTGAAGTATGGATCAATACCCTGAAGAAGATATTTTATGTCATGGGATGTTCAAAAAATAAAAAGATAACTCTCTCCATATATATTTTTGAAGGTGAAGATGATTTTTGATGGTTATTGTTTATGAATACTTGAGAGATAAATGATTTTTATGCCTTGAAATAGGAAGAATATAAGGATATCTTACTTAAGAAATATTTACCTAAGGCTGTTCAGCTTAGGATGGAGAAACATTTATTGTAAATAAGGAAATAGTAAAATGATTCATTTTCCGCACATGATGAAATATTCACAAGATTATCTAGGTATGTTCGATATTTTATTCAATATATTGATATTAAAATTAATATACTTTACATAGGACCGAAACAAGGGCTACAAGGATCTTTGGTATCGTGATAATATATAAGTTATGAAAAATTGGTTCATTCTGCTTACAAAGTTGAAATGGAATTTGCTGAAACTTATGATCTTTGAGATGATGATATTAATAAATGATAAAGGTGCAATAGAAATGGAGAATCATCCAACTAAGAATTCTGGATGTAATCCCAAAAAATTTTCCATGTGTCGTCAAATACATTTTGGGGAATGTATGTTAGGATCTGGAAATTTTTATTTGTGTGCTATGTTTGGTCATAAGGTTCGTGACTGCAAAGAAAAGGGTCCTGAACAATCCAATACTGTTATAATAGATATCTAGTTTATATTAATGTTATTTATCTATAATGAGTTTGGACATTATGAAAATAAGTGTCTGAATTTAATTATGCTGTGAGGAAGTCATTATGATAAGAAATAAAATGGATTGAGGAAATATTTTTCTACTACTACAGTTAGTGTTGAGACATCTGATGAAGTGATTGAAGCTCTTGAGATCTCGGTATTTTTATAAGGATAACCATAAGTTTAAGGTTTTATACAAACCATTTAAGGTTTTATGTTTTGTGATAATAAGTTATTAAAAACTTTTTGGGAGATTTTTTTGGGGGTTATGTTTATGTATGGAATTTTTTAATGTGGTAGTAGGACTTTAATTTTGGACCATAGTTTTAAGATATTGATATCTTTTATGGTTTTTTTGATCTTTAAGCTTAAAATTTTTCTTATGGTTGTACATAATATTCAGGGAATATTATGAGGATGAAATTTTGCTTATAAAATTGAAATACATCAAGTAAGTATGTTTCCTTTGGTTCATATTCTTGGAAATAAATGAATTCCATAACTCAATCAAAAGGATTGTAAACAAAAAAAAATCATTAACTTTTATCAATGGTATTTCTGAACAATCGCAAAATTATGGTTTTTTGATGGATAACTTTCCAATGACTATGTTCTCTATCACTATTTATTAGTCATTAAGAGTTAGTTTCATCATCTATGTCCATGTCTTTCCACAAGGAACCCTAGTATATGTTATCTCAGGTTCCCTTTGTACCACAATATATTTATTTTAATATAGAGTTTTTATTGACTCTTTTTTGATGTGGGGTTTCAATGATGTAATCTTGAGAAGTAAAACCTTAGTTACCAAGCCCAAATTTAAAATTTCAAGGATGCAATTTCCAAACTGGAGAAGGATGTAACATCCCAAATAATTAGAGAATAATAAACTTTAATATTTATTAATATTTATGAATTATATATTAATTTTACTTTATAGGGGATTCAATATCTGATAGTATACCCGACATGCAATAATGGGTTTCTCTGAAATCATACATTCCACACAAGACTGAGTTATACCAAAAAATAATATATTATTAATATAATTATTTTAAATACTAGTTAATACTTAGATGTTGGATTGTTGGTAATGTAAAAAACTAACTATATTATGTTTATATATGTTTTTATATGTCTTTACATTCATAAATAAATTTCAGAGGCTTTAAATTACAATAAGTCAAATCTAAAGCCTAAATTACTCTATTTGTTTTAAAAAGTAGTATTACAACCTTTAGATGATGAATCCTTTTTAAATATTTTTGTGGTCACTTTTAAATGTTTTATTTCAAAAAATAAACTTCTTCTTTAGAATTTGGACGTAAAAATTTACTTTGGTTTAAATTTTTTTATTTTTCTGATAAGATTCATATTTTAAGGAATAGTAAAAATATTTCATTTTACATCGAAATTGTCTTTCCATCTAATATATTAGTATTTCTATACTATAATTTTAATGGGTTTTAAATTATATATCGATTATTATTTTTATTATTTAATTCTATTTTAGTCATTGTAAGTAATTTCACATTGAAATTTGATATAAACACATGTCAATATTTTGATGATTTTTACTTTTTAATAACCCGTTTTCTCATTCTGACAATGAGATTAATTTTAAATTTCATTTTTCAACTTCAATGAATTTAATTTTTAAAAATTAATATACATGTTTGTAATTAGTATGAAAACATTATTTAATTGGATAAAAATAGTTTTCGGTGAATAATAACTTTAGCATTTAATTTACCACGGTTAAAGCCTAATTCAGGTAAATAAAGGTAAAAATAGTATTATAATAATTTAATAATAACCTAAAACCTGCCTTAATATTATTTTATGATATATGTTTTACCGCGACAACCCTTGTGATGAAAATTTGGACTTTTTAAGCCACTTGGGTTAGATTATGACATTTATCACTTTTAATTTAAATTAATGGAAAACATATTATAAACATGAATCTTACTACTAAAACAATTTTAATACGGGTTTATATATGTAATCTCTTATACTGTAAATATTAATCGAAATTCTAAAAAAATTACCAATATCATGGTAATTTATTTGTAATTTTTTGGATGTATATAATTGAATTTAATTACGACGCAATGATGATGCAATAATATATTTATTAAATGAAGAATAAAATAAATTATATTAATAATATTAAAATAAATATAATTTTAAATATTTTATTCCATAAATGAATTTTTTGGATGACTACAACATGTTAGGATTGATTTAATGTATTTTTTAAGGAATCAAGTTGTTATGAATTTAAAAAAAAGTCAAGTATAATTACGGTCAAAACTAACATAATTCATAACTTAAAATATAAAATAGTTCATTAAATGTTATAAAATTCCTAAAAATATAATTTTTGAACAAATTGTTAGAATAATTCATAATATTTAATAAATTAAACGTTTTTGGTGTTTGACATGATATCACGGTAATATTAAAAAAGGTAAAATAAGGGTTAAACCAAAATGATAAGGATTAAAAAAATATTCAAAACTTCTCTCATTATAATTTTATGATTTATATTCGACCCATAATCATATTATATTCTAAATAAATTATTTTGGGACCATTTATAACCGAAATATAATTTATATTAATTTAATATTTTAAGAGTTTACAAGGGTACCCCTCCCCTCTCCTATAAAATGTACCCTCTATTCTCCAATAATCACACTTCCAAAGCCTTTTGGTTCAGCCAAGATCTATCCAAACCTCTTTCTAAAATCCCTCCCAATGTTCTTGAGGCGTTACTTTAGACATAACACCCTTCTTTGAGTTGTTAATATGTTCTTGAAGGGTGATCAACCGAATTAGAGGTATCTTTTCTTTATGTATTTCTATTTTATTTCTTCTTACACTTCCTTCATGTTCCCTCCAACTATGATGGGATAATAACTATTTTATTCTAAATACAATGAGATTCTATAATGATAATATCACCACCCAAAATTAATTTCCACTTCCATCAAATGTGAAAGGAATTAATTATTCATGCATACATGTGAATTATCAACTCCACAAACCGATCTAAATTCATTTTTTATTATCATCTCTCAAGATTGTTTAGAATGATGGGATAAATGTTTATATATGATTTTAATAACAGATTTACCATTTAAAAAAATAATATTTCAATTATGTTCTTACTTTACATGCATATAAAAATGAGAACATCATTCATGCGTATGTGTGAACTGTCACCTCCACGAAGCAATGTGAATAATTTTTATTCACCACATCACTTTGATGATATATATATATGTATATTAAAATTAATATTATGATTTTAATTATTTTATTATCATTTTGGAAATATAAAATAACAATTAACTTATTTCCATAATGGGAAATGAAAAATGGAAATGTTACTCATGCGTACATACGACCTACCGTCTCCACGATTATAGCGTTGTTCATTTTTCATAACATAAATGGATGGTTTCATTTAAAAATTATAATTGATGTATAAAATTTATTATCATGTAATGAATTTATTTTTTGATATTATGGAATTGTGACCACATGGAATATTACCATCATACTGTGTTTATTTTTGACTCAAGTATCAAATGTCGACAAAACGTCCAATATGAACGTAAATAATTATGTAATTGGTCTAAATTGATAATAAGTATTATAAAAGGAATAATGAATGTGAAAACCGTTCTCATGAAATTATAAATTAACATTAATTTATTATTTAGGAATATAAATAATATAAGAGATGATTCAGACTCGAGGTAAGGGATTTCTCTCAATGTCCTTTAATTGAGGAATTTCTTGATAATATTCACCTTTATTATTTTATAAGGTGTATATATAGAAACTGTGACATTTAATATCCATATTTTATCTCTATTAATGTTATTTATTGTTTTTGTAAATGTATTAGTTTATAGATATTAATATTTAAATTTTTAATGTGTTATAGGACACACTGAACATTTAAAGATTTATTTATAAAATTGATTCTTCATGAAATTAACTAATATATTTATTTATATGTATAAAAAAGATTATATAGGAAATTTTATGTCTATATTGATTGTCATTCAATGTTTTCAGAAGGAATATTTTTATATACAGTCTTTTACCTTCTTTACAAAATGAAAAATTATTTTTTTTTCTTTTATATGATGAAAAAGAATTCTATACCACTATAAATGTTATTTGATACTTGGTTTCCACAATAATACATAATATTCTTAAAAGGAAAATAAATCCCTTATTCCATTTTTTTGGGTATCTTGGTATTGAAAATGGGTTCTTAAATTAAAATTGATTTTTTATGCTGAAATGTTTTTCATATAGAATTATAGAATGTTTTCAAAATGGGTTTTGTGATGAATGTGTTTTATTCATGAAATGCTACTTGAGAATTATATAAAACTGGTGAGCCTGATATAACTTATAAAAAGGTATAATCCCCATTATAGGCCATGACTGATCCAGACACATCTTATATGAAGGGTTAAGCCCCATTATAACTCATAGGTGAGCCTGTTATAGCTTATATGAAGGGATGTGCCCCATTATAGCTCACGGGTGAGACCGATATATCTTTTATAAAGGTTGATCCCCATTATATATCTCCTATTTATTGGGTAATAATAATATTAGAAGTCAGATATAAGGTTATTATAATTGAAATGGGTTTGAATGGGATTTATATATATTTATGTTCTAATTAACCTAAAGGAGTGTAAATTTCAGGATATTGGTTTAGTGTTCTTCATTTTGAAAAAAGTATTAGTGTTATTCATGTGAAAAATTTTTGTTTCATCTACACAAAAAACATTAAATGGTTTACCATGTTATAACAAGACAAATTGGTTTTATTTCTTTTTAGGTCCCACACTAAGATTTGTGTGCTCATCCCAAGTTGTTACATGTATTCATAAGACTTATGGGAGAATGCAGTCTAGGATGGAATCAAGGAATATTTATGATGATTAAACATAAAAAAACTGTGTTTTTTTTACTTTTTTTGTTATGGAAGACATGAATTCAATTTGAAGTTTCCACTTTGTATTTATATAGTTTTTTATGTAATATTGTTGGCCTAATTCTCTAAATCAGTAAATTTTAAAACATCCTAAATTTTAATTCATGACATGACTCAATATTATGTAATGTTTATGGATGGGGCCTTATATCATTACTATTATTTTGGAGATAAATAATAAACTCTTTGACCATATTCAACCTACCGATGTCATTTAGAGCATATGAGCCAAATATCATCAAAATGTCTCGCATGAACTTAATTGATTGAGTAATAGAATATAACCTTGTAACAAATAAACGAAAAGGAATAATATAATTGAAAAAATTTCTTAAGTAAATAATTTACAAAATTTAGTTATTCGGGAATATATATATAACGTATGTAATGATTTAAACTTGTGGTAAGGGGCACTTTAACTTTAAACCAATTTTTAAATACCTTAAAGATTTATTTTTGAAATATTTTTATTCCATTTATATCTTCATAAAATTATATTATGAATATATTTATATATACACAAATTAATTAATAAAATTAGGCCTCTTTTTATGTTAATTTAATGGTTTTCAAAAGGTATCTTTTTACAGAATTTTTTTTCTTTCTTTATAGAAGGCAAAAGGAATGTTCTATTATAATATATTTTAGGTCAATGTATTTCCCCACCACCACAACCGTTATTTGATGTTTTGTAATTCTTTATAATATTCTATATTTTCATTAATGAAAAAACCTCCATCCCATTGTTCTATAAATTATTATTTTGGTAATTTGGTCTAAATAAAAGAGACGTATCAATATTTGAAAATCATATATATATATATATAAGTATACTTTTTACATGTTCTATGATAGAAAAAAATATTTTATGTGTTTCAGGAATTTTGTGTTCCCTGTACATAGTTTTTGTTTATTGGTGGGGCTAATATAGCTCATGATTATGGGTGAGCCTGATATAGCTTATGATGGTTTGTCAACCTGATATAGCTCTCTAATGAACTGGGAAATGATTATGTTTTCTCTAGATTTATGTTGGGAGTTCAAAATATAGGCTATTCACCTTATGAGGGTTCTGGTAAGGGTTCTATAAAGATGATTTCACAATTTAACTACATGAATTTTTATATTCTATCTAACGAGTTTTCAGGGAAATCGTTTGATTTAAAAAGGTAGGTTAATGATCATTTTTTTAAAAGTAAAAATTTTAACCTTTTAGGGTAAAAAGTTATGTTTTTCAGAAGCTGTTTTCATGGATACTGATGTTTTCTAATAAAACCTTCTGATAATAATTTTAATTTTATATTTTCTTATAAATTGTTTCATGAAATAATTTAATAAGTAATATTGATTTCATGTTTATGTAAATGATTATTTGAGATCAATTTTTATTATGATAAATGAAAATTCTATTATATGATCTAATGGTTTTAAAATGGACTAATGCTTTTCTTTATTCTTTTTTATGTCTCTTAGTGAGTTTTTTCTCATACATGGGTTTTAATTTTTGTTCATATGTTTTATGGATGAGTAATAATAAAGTAGAAGTCAAGTTGAAAATCATAAATATTTTTCATCAAAAGAAAATATTTTTTTAAATGATATGTATTGTGGGAAGGGATACTCTGAAGAAGTTTCAAATATGTAATATATGTGTTTTTATATAAGAGTTTTGACCTAATTATCCAAAAATATAAACCTTAAGATATTCTCAGAAATGGATGAAAAGAAATTTTTATTTAAAAATAAAGTTTTTGATTTATTAAGGGTGGGTTATTTATCATTTTTATAAAAGGATATGTTTATATAATTTTAGAGGTTCAGATAATATAAATAAGTACCCTTAATATATTATAATTTATGGTTATCATTCTATTAAATTTGAATATGTCCATGTTAATTCATCAAATCTATGCATGTTTATAGGGGTTTCCCACAATGTAAATAGTGAAGTTGAAGTATAAACACACCAAGAGGAAAATATCATTCCAAATGAGTAATGTAGAATGATTAGAATTGTAATTTAGTAGTTATTTGTTGTGGTGGATTAGTTGACATAAGATATAAATAATGGTGGTATCCCTGAGAGATAGAAACCACATTTTTCATAGATAAACATGTCTACAGTAGTTCATTTCATGAAATAGTTTCCTCCAACATTTAGTGGATCATTAAACCCTATGATAGCTGATTGATGGGTTAAATACATAGAGAAAATAATGGAAGTCTATTTATATTTAACATTTGGAAGTAGAAGCTGATCAATTGTGTTCAATTGTTAAGAATACTAGATAATTAGAACATGATTATTCCTTGGAATAGAACGCATTTAATTATATATTTATTGAGAAATATTTTATATGGTTGTTTCAATTAGTATGAAAAATTAATTCGTGGAACTGATATATAAAGAGGATGATTTAGTTGTCGTGAAAGAAGAAAACCTCTTTTTATTAGAAAGTTATGACCCAAACTTTATTCAAGAACTTTTTTTGTAATATTAATCAGTTTTAATCAAGATTAATGCCTAGATATCAAATGGAATTGGTTTCCAGTTATTTAAGAAGTTATTGGAGACTTTTTTTATGTGATAAGAATATTAAAATTGAGTTCTTTGATGATCATATAATCCATGAAAATAATTATATTAAATTTTCCTTATTAAATGTAATAGAGAAGTATCAATAAAAGAAATTCAAATAAAAGAAAATAATATTTCTATCTTTTGATAAGTGTGGTAAATGGAACCCTGTATAATGACTTATAAAAAATGGGATGTGTTTTCAATGTGAAAAAATTGGACATAATAAAATTATTAGAAAAGTGATGAAAATGTAATGGTAATATTCTTTAATTGTAATTAGATGAGTCATTATGCAAGTACTTTTCCAATGAAGGGAATAGAAGATGGAAATCATCAAGATCATAAATAGAAAGGTTTGGATAAATCCTTTGTGAACACTTAAACATATTTTAAATTTTCTTATGTTATGGTGTTATATATAATACTTTTTTATTCGGATTATGATAATTTCTTATTTTCTTTAGGTTCTAAAAACTATTTAATTTTGTCTAGGTATTCAAAAAAATTATAAATTTTTCCTCAAAAAATAAAGCAATAACATTCGGTAAAAACACTTGGGTGTGTATAATGGTAAAAATAAATTATAAAAATGTTCCTTTTGTTGTATGTGGAAATTAATTACATGTAAAACTTGTTTTATTTCCCCATATAGAGTTTTATTTTATTCTGGGTATGGATTGGCTTTCAGTTTACCATGCTAAGGTAGATTAAAGAGCAAAATATTTTTTTTTCTATAAATATTTTTCAGTTTGTATACAAGAATGAATATATACCATTAATAACATATCAATAAATGCATAATGTGTGAAAAAACAAAAACAAATCTAATATTGAACATTTTTTTGGTAATAGAGATAGTTTATACTAATGATGTACCTATAGTGAATGAATATCTTGATGTATTTATTGATGAGTTTGCTGGTATTATACCTGATTTGAATGTTGAATTTACTATTGACTTAGTTCATGATGTTAAGACAATTGTAAAACCTTTTTTTCATATTGAACAAGTACAAATTTTTAAATTCTAAAGTTAGTCATATGAGTTCCTAGATAAAGGTTTAATTAATATTAACACTTCATCAAGGGGTTCACTAATTTATTTCTTAATATTAAATATGGTTCAATGAGACTTTGCATTGATTATAGAGTCTTAAATAACATCACTGTCTTAAGCAATTACCATTTTCCTCATATTGATGATTTATTTGACCATATATAGGGACAATAGTATTTTTGATGATTTATCTTAGGTCAGGATACCATTAGTTGAAGTTGAATGAGGAAGATATTATGAAAAAAGTTCTTCACAATATATAAAAACACTCTGAGTTTGTAGTTATTACCTTTAAGTTGTCTGATACACCAACTATATTCATGGATAATATTAATACAGATTTCTATAACTATATAAATAATTTTGTTGATTTTAATTTTATGACATATTATTATATTCAAAAATTCCTGGGGATAAGGAAACACACCTAAGGTTGTTTTTCAATCCTTGAAAAAAATTATTTATTTGGAAAATATAGTAAGTTATAATTTTTGGTTGCAACATATTTATATTCTCAAGTATATTGTTTCAAAATATTTTATAACTATTGATCCTCCTAAAATTAAATTTATTAAAGAATGTAAATGAGCTATAAATGTTATTGAGATTCAATATTTTCATGTATTCTTGGGTTAATATTATGTTTTTGTTAAAAACATTGCTCAGTTACCTATCCCATTGAAAAAGATAAATAAAAAAGTTGTTAAATTCATCTATATAAAAGTGTGTGATGTTTTTTTCTATGAACTAAAAATAATATTGTTTAATGATCTAGTTTTGTCCCTACCCTCTTAAAATGGTCATTTTTTCTACATTGATTCTTCATTGAATGTACTTGGATTCATTCAAATATAGAAAGATCATGTAATTTCTTATGATTTTTTCCAAATTAAACCACATGAGTTAAATTATACTACACATGATATAGAGTTAACTACTATAGTTTTTTCTTTAGAAATTTAGGGGCATCATTTTTAGAGATTAAATTTTGATTTGAATATAGATCACAAAATTTTAAAGTATATATTCACTTTGGAAGAGGTGAACATTAAGAATATAATATTTCTATAATACATTAATGATTATGATAATAATATTCAATTCCATCCGGGAATTGAAAACTAAGTAGTCGATGATTTCAGTACGGAAGATAATTATATATAAACCATATTAAATTTAGAATATAACCCATTGGTGAATGACTTGATGAATTTTAAAATAGAAACTTATCTTGAAGGAAATTCCTCCATTTTTTCTGTTATTAGTTCAATCATATCAGTCTGAAGGAATTAAGAATTCTTATAAGGATTATATTTTATTATCGGAATTGGTCAACTATTTTAAAAAGGGTATGTTTCCAAAGCTTAATGAAGATGAAGGATATGTTACCAGAATATGAAAAAAAAATATGTGTTCCTTGAGATTCCAAGTAAAAAATATAATTGTTCAGTAAAGATCACAATTCCATGTTTTCCATTTATACTGGAATCACAAATAAGTATATATTCTTTTATGTTTATTACTGGTGAGATGGAAGGAAAAGAGGTATTATTAACTTTATAGTGAAATGTTTTTATAGTCAACATGTTCAAAAATAATGATAATTATCCAAGGGGCGTAATTCTGTCTTTCCTACTGAAATAATATAAATGGGAGAATATATATATATAGATTTTTTAATGGTATTACCAAATACATTCAAGGTAATAATGTGAATTTGGTTGTTATTGATCTAATAAATATATATACACATTTTCTTCCGAGTAGAGATACTATATTTTAGATTATTTTTTGTGTATATACATCAAATATATAATCATGTTACATGGATTTATTATCAATATTGTATCTAACTGTGATCCAAGATTTACAACTAATTTTTTGAAAGACCTTCAAATGTTTTTGGGTACTGTATTATATTTCTTTACATTTTTTCATCCTCAATATGGTGGATAGTATGAGAAAATGATTTAGATCGTGGGATATAGGACTTGATATTGTTAAATATATTACCATTAATGTTGCGATCAATATCTTTTATTAGTTAAATTTTATTATAACAATAATTTTCATTCCAGTATACATATTCCACCTTTTGAGTTATTAAATTGAAGTGGTGTTAAACTCCAGATTTTTGGGATTAATTAGGATAAATATTTTTTCACATGAATTGGTAGATGAAATGGATGTGAATGTTATATGATTTAGCAACATATGAGGATATATCAACATAGGTAGAAAATATATATCAATAAAGGGAGGAAATATTTATCATTTGAGGTAGGCAATCATGTTTTTCTTAAATTACCTTCATGGAAAAGTGTTATTGGTTTTTAAAAAAATAATGTTAATATCAAGATTCATTGGACAATATAAAATATTGGAGAAATTTGGATCAATTTCTTACTAAGTGGATTTTACACCAATTTTATCTTAGTTAAAGGATGCATTTAATGTTTTATTGTCAAGAAAATATGTTCAAGATACACCTCATGTTTTGATTCATTAAGTAGTTTAGTTGGAAGAAAACCTTTCATGTGAGGAATTATCTATTTTGATTTTTGACTACAGAGAGTATTTTTTATTTAATATGTTGATTAACAAAACTATATTGCAGAAAAACTAAATGATTGAAGGAATATGGGAATCTGAAAATGCTATGAGGGAAACATATCCCCGCTTATTTATATTATAAATAAAATTGGGATAATACAAATTAAAAAAGGATGGAAAATATAAAAACGTATTAAATGTTATGATAAATCATTTTCATTTCTTTTTATCATTCATTAATTATATTTTATATAGTTATATTCATTATAAGAATATTGGGTAATTTTTAAAGAAAATATGAAAAAGCTTTTTTCACTCTAAATTGTTTTATTATGAATTATTTGATATTATTTAAAAACAATATTTCCAAAATATAGAGTTTTTATTTGAAAATATTAATACCATTATTAAATTAAACTACCCAAAATTATATTAAATTTAGTTTTCGACAATTTTCTAGAAAGTTTGATCATTCAATGAATAGTTAAAATACTAATTTTTATTAGAAAATGTATTCTAATTACAAGTATTTAAAACATAAAATTATATTTGGGGTTATTTTTTAAATTTAATAAGTTTATTTTGATTAAAAAATACACTTTTTTCATTTTAATTAATTTTAAACATTAATTTGGAATAAAAATAATTTTGTACTTAAAAAGGGATTTGTTTTAAAACTGTTTTCATCATGTTTTACAAGATTAATTTTAAATAATATTATTCCACTTATATAAATTTAATATTAAAAAATTGACACCATATTTTGAATAAATATGAAAAAATTTGGAAAATATTTCCCTTTTATTGTTAGTTATTATGATTCGTAACTATAGTAAATTTTTATTACCACGGTAAAGGTAAAATGTGTTAATTAGGGTTAAAAATGATGTGAAAAAGTTAAAATTTTATTTAAACACTTTAATTTA
Organism: Viscum album; assembly: GCA_963277665.1. Classification (NCBI taxonomy): domain Eukaryota; kingdom Viridiplantae; phylum Streptophyta; class Magnoliopsida; order Santalales; family Viscaceae; genus Viscum; species Viscum album. The sequence goes on along the minus strand of OY728128.1, from coordinate 1,126,019,499 downwards.
CTTCTCTTTATGTGTGAATTTCTCTTATAACCATCAAAAAATAAAAAAAATGACTTTTCCCTTTTATCTTTTATTTTGATGAATATATTTTTCATGTAAAGAAAAATACAAAATGTCACACTCATGATTTCATATTAATCTTATATGTTCACATAGAGATAAAAATAATCTATGAATGAATATTAAATATCATTTTAATAGTAAGGAAATTATTTTTATGATGTAAATTTATTTCTAATTTTTATTGATTATATAATTACCTTAAGTACTTTGGTAACTCTGACACAGTTCATGTGCAAAAAGTAGAAAAATCATATGAATGATTCTAAAAACTCTAGAAGTAATATTTTAAGGGTGATTGAAACTATCCTGAGAATTTTTAGATAAATATAACAGATTCGAGATGATTTAACGGTTTATAATCGAATTAAATTTTTATCTTAATTACATTAAATTAAAATTAAAATAGTAGTCCAAAAATGAAAATAATGATATTTTATAATAAAACATATTTTATTAAATGATTTCAAATTTGCAAAAAAAATTATTTGGCCAATTCAATAGAATACGATTGAAAATATGAACCATGGTCTATTTATTATTCATTATTCCTTTTATATTGACTTCTTTGACCCCTAACTAGTAAAAACATTGATAACTATGTACTTATCAAAAGGAATAGGAGGGGAATAAAAAAGAGATGAGGGTAAAAAAAATATAAAATTGTAAAAAAAAATTTAAGGGACTATTTAAACACATAAATCTCATATATTCTATTTATATTAATTTTAATCCACATGAACATGAAAATTAATTTATATTAATTTAATACTTTAAGAAATTCCAATAATGTCATTCCCCTTGCTTATAAAAGGGAAACTTTTATCCTCTCTTCTTAATTTTTTTAGGACTCTATATAAGTATATAAATACTCAAATAAATTAATATTATCTCTACCGATTTTATTTAGGTCTTATTTTGGGAATAATACTGACCATATAGTGTTTAAGATGAAATTAAAAGGAGGTTTTTCGGAAGAAAAATCATAACATTTAATCGAATGTTTTAGTTTTATTTCTTCTTATACCTCTATAATATCTTATTAAAACCTTATAAAATAATAAAACATGTATATTTAATATACTAATATTTATTTATGTTAATTTAATAACCTATATTCATTTATTTCTTCTATATAATGGGAAATAAATCCATCGTTCATGTTAATGGAGGACTACCACCTCACAAACCGATGTAATTCGTTTTCCATAACAACCTCTTATGTTTTTATATAATCATAGATTTAATGTATATATTTGAAATATATGACATATTTATCAGTATATAAGGATAATATATTATATAATTTCTACATTTCCATCGATTTATGAATGATAACGTCGTATGTGCGTACCTGTGGATTACTCCATCCACAAGTCAATGAGATTCGTTTTCATGGTAACATTACATGGATTATATATATTAGTATATTTAAAAAAAATATCAAATTTATGATATAATAATAATCATATAAATATAAAATAACACCTATATTCTTTCCATAATTTTATTTGAAAATTTGAAATGTTACTCATGCGTATGTACGACCCACCATCTTTCTGATTCTACCATAGTTAATTTTTCATAACCATATTTAATAAATGAGTTCAAAATTAAAATTAATATATAAAAATTTTAATTATAAAATATTTCTTATTTTTTATATGATTCAATAAATACCACTTTTCCCATATTCAACCTACCAAAGTAATTTTAGACATATGAGCTGAATATCATCAAAATGTTTAACATGAATTTAATTGATTAAGTAATTAAATATAAAATAGTAACAATTATAACAAAAGGGATAATAAAAAACAAAAGAAATCTTGATAAATTAAATAATTAAAATAACATTATTATTTGGGAAGATAAATAACCTATGTGGTGATTCAGTCTTGAGGTAAGAGACACTTTACCAAGAAAACATCATTTTAAATAATTTAATAATTTATTTTCTAAATATGTTTCTTCCATTTTACTCTTCTTAAAATTAGTTTATAGATGTATTTATCAGATCATAAATGAAATAAAAAGTATATTTAATATCAATTTTTACTTTATTCTAAAGGATTTCAAAAATAATATATTTATGGTATGTTTGGACTTTATTTACAAAAGGAACTACTGAATGTTCTATTTTTACACATACGATGTGAATTGATATTCCCAACACTGCAACCATTATTTTATGTCTTGGAATCAATTATAAAATTTACTATTTTCTTTAGTTAAAACCAATCCTTCAATTTTTTCTCATATTTTTAATTTTAAAAATTGGGTTTGAAGAAAAGGAGTACATTAATATCTAAAACTGTTTTACCTATGGTTTTAAAAGTATATTATTATGAGTTTGATTATAAAAATGAATGATTTATGTGTTATAGTAATTTTACAGTCCTCAGAAATTTATCATAATGATAGGTCATATAGATATATATCACGATGATGGGTGAGATCGATATTTCTAATGATGACGGGTGATCCCAATATAGCTCTTCAATGCATTGAGTAATGATTATGTTCTCTAGACAATTACATTCAAAGTTGATCATATTAGTCTTTTAACTTATATTTTTTATTGAAAGGTTTCTTGTAATGTTTATATGATGATGATTTCAATTAGAATCTATGAGAACTTTTATGTTCTTGCTAATAATTTTTTCATAGAAATTGTTATTTTTTATAAGGTAAATTAATTATCTTTTGTTTTAAAAGGAAGGATTATTCTCAATTAGGGTAAAAATTTATGTTTTTAAAAAAACAATTTTGGGTTCTCATGTTTTCTGAGAAACCATCATATTTATTATTTTTCATATATGTGTTCTTATAAAGTGATTTATAAAAAACATTGGATAGTAAAGTTGATTTAACATATATTTAAATTGTTATTTGAGATCAAATTTTTTTATGTAAAAGGAAAATTATCTCTTATGATATAATGGTTTTAAAATTAATAATATTTTTATTTATTCTTTCTATATCGCTTACTGAGATTTAATTTCTCATCTCATGTTTTTAATTTTTTTCATAGGTTTAAAGGATGAGTTGGAAATAGAATGAATTCAAGTTGAAAATCCTTACGAATTTTCATGAAAATGAATTTTTTTATAAATTATTTTATTTCGGGAAAATGGATACTAAGAGGAAGTGAACAACTTATAATTTATGGGTTTTTTATGTATTTCAATATCCTAATTCCATAAAACTTTGAACCTAAAACTATCCTTCATAATGAAAGAAAATTAATTCTTCTATAAAAATGAAATTATGGATTAATGGTCAATTTCTTATAATTGATATCATTTATAATATATAATATGGATTCACCGTTATCGATTAAACGTAGTGTGGTCTCTAAAAAATAATAGAAATATTGAAAATTATGGGAAATATAAGAATATACTTTTATTATCTCTTTCAAAAAAGGGGCTAACAATGTTCATGGGCTGCATAACTACTAATTATATTTAAACAAATCTTTATTGTATCAATGAAAGAAATTAAAAAAATGTAAAACAATTAAGATTTATTATTTAAAAAATATAGATTTAAAATGTTAGAATTCATTATAATATAACTATTTATGAATTCTTCAACATGGTAATTTTAATTATGAGAATTATTATAGCATTTTGATAAATTCTTGAAGATTTTAATGTTGTTAAAAAATTATAATAATCTTACCACAAATATTGGATACCAATATCTCATATTGTGATGATTGGGATAATGATATATTTACTATTGATGAACTTAATAATACCTTCCTTTATTTTGAAATAAAAAGAGGACCTTACGTTATGATCAAACTTAATATGGAAAAGGAAATTTAATTTTCTGACTTCAACGGTGTGAATATTGAATAGAATAAGGGATAACCCAATGTAGTAAAAAACATGGAAGACTATACTGTGACTATATCTCTCCTATCAAGAAACATTATGAGGGGAGGAATATGTAAGTAATGAAGTAAAATACCTCTTGAATGTTTTAACTACAAAAAATGATTTTTATTTATCTATTAGATTTCCAATGATATTTGAAATAGAAAATGATAATGATGAAGATTCTATTAAAATAATTACTAGTGATCACTCAAATAATCAATTAAACAGAAAGAAGATGTTTTCTCCTAGTTCTATTAGAGTGAATTTTTTTAATCGAAGAAGGCATGTTTGAAAGTCAATAATTTGGTGATAAGGATGTTTCTAGAGATTCTTATCAAAGAGTGAAAATAAAACCAAAATTAGAAGAGGTAAACCCATATGAATATGAATATCAATAAAAAACTGATTATATAATGGAAAAAGGATAAAAAAATAGAGAATAATCCATGAAAATAATGTTCAAGATGTGTTTGAATGAAATTAAATGGATAAGAGAAAAAAAACATAGTTGAGAAGAGGATCAGGCAAGAAAAGTCAAATCCAAGATAAAAAATAATATCGTATCAAAGAGGCTGTGATTTTTAAGCTTGATAATGAAAAAAGTTGTAAAATAATTTAGGATAATAATTTAAATATAATCTTAGGGATATGTAAATTGGCAAATATGTGAGACATAATAAATAAACAAGGAAGAATCATTAGAAAATTTAATATAACAAGAATAAATTTGGTAATGACTTAATAGAATGTTTGAAGAAGCCTAAAAAAATTCTATTTCATCAAAAATGAGAGGTGTTTATAAAAAAATATATAGATGTTCTTGTGAAAAAATTTATTTCTCTTCTTAAAGAGACGTATTAAAGATTTCAACAAGGAATGGATGAATGTACTAGATAGATATTAAAAATAAATAAAATAAGGAATGAAATAAATTTATAAAAATATCCTTCATCAATTAAAATTTTTCTAGTAAGAACTTAACAAGGGGATCTGGAGAGATATACTCATTTAGGGGTGTAAAATAGGGAATAATAGTGACCCATTCATGAGAATATTTCTTATCAAAATACAATATTTTAGGGTTATGGCTGGTGTTTTGAAATATTTAGACATAGGGATTATAATTACTTAAATAATATGTCTCTTCCTTGATTGATAAGAGAGGATAAATAATGGGAATAGAGAAATCGTATGTGAGAACTCATCCAAGACATCAATTGATTGAAATGAAAGTTGAAGTAAGAAACAATTTCAAATGAATTATAGAGTTGTTTCATATATGAGATAAAGAATGTAACAATTTATATGTGAGTGTTTAAATCTAGTAATCTTTGTTGATTATTTTTTAAAGGTATTAGAATGACCAGAATCAAAAATGGGTAATGAAGCTGGAAAATTTGTTTAAGTTTCATTTAAATCATTATAATATAAAAAATTGGATTATGGTTACTGGGTTTTCATATCACATGACAGGTGATCTTAAAAACATGAAAAATGATAAGATTTGTGAATGAGGAGATACGAAATTTGGTAATGAAATTTCTACTAAGATTAAAGGTATTGGGAAAATAAATATAGGTAAAAGTCAAATTACTCCTTATAGTGTATTATTTAAATATAGACTAAAGAAAAACATGTTAAGTGTATCACTAATGTGTGATTCCTTAAATGATTTTATATTTAGAAATATTGATTCATATTTAGAATAATAAATTTTTTGGTTATGGTTACAAGGGGATTCAGATCCCCATATATTTTTTCAAATTCGGTAATAAAAACAAGGTTGTTATATGAAGAAATATGTATAAAATGATTTATGGTATATATGGTTGTGCCTCCTTTTCCCAAAAGAATATAATTATATTGATTAAATAATTTTATATGATATAATTAACATTTTTAAATGAATAATCTCTTACTATTTTTAAAACCTATAAAAACGAAAATAGTGAATAAAATTGATAGGGGAGTTTAAATTCAAACCTCAAAGCCTCATAAACAAATTCATTATGATTAATGTGGACATATTACTAAGAACTCGACAAGTGAATAAAGGTATTTTATCATAGTAATAGATGAATTCACACTAAAAAATTTATTATGTTTATAACTCATAATTAATATGCCCTAAATAGATTTAAGTTCTTTAGAAGACTTTCCAAAAGATAAATGGGATTGTATATAATGATATTATGATCATAATAAGTATTTGAATATTTCAACAAATACTTAATTGAATATATTATGAAGAATTTAATTAGATATCAATTTATTATTCCATATACATCTGGAATAAAGAGTGGATTAAAGAAAAAATATGATCCTATATGACATAGCTTGGACTATATTGGCATATCATGACACATCAATGTATTTTTGGGGTGAGGCCATCCAAATTGTAGGAATAATTTAGAATAGGTGTCTCATAATGCAACAAAAAATGAATCCTTACGATATGTGGTTTAAAATGAATCCAAATGTTATATATTTCAAGGTTTTTGGATGTTTATGTTTGATCATGATGAAGGAAAAAGGTGGAGGATAGTTTTATGATAATGATGAAGATAGAATTTCTCTTAGGTACACAAAAAATATAATATCCTATAAGTGTGACAATAAGAAATATAAATGAAACATTGATATAGATTATGTCATAGTCTTTGAAAATGAGTAAAGGACTATAAATTCTATATTTATAGATAATGATGATTATTTTCCATTTTAGAACCTATTAAAAAAATATAAAAATGTGTAGACTCAAACTAGAGATTCATATTCTTTATTTTCTAATGATAAATAAAGAAAAGAAAATCATAAGGAAATAAATAGAAGATTGAGAAAAAATTTTATATATAAACAATATTGGATATTAGAATCATGCATTGTATACAATAATCAAGAGCATATAAACTATCCATACTAGTAGTTTATCAATGTTTGAACCTCAGACTGTTGAGGAAGCCTTTGAATAGAAGGAGTGGTATTTGGTAATTAATTAAGAACAATAACATATTGAAAATAATGATACATGGGAAATTGTTACTAAAAACATATAAAAAATGTTATTAGTTCCAAATGTGTTTTTATAAATATGTTTGTAGGGAATGGTGAAGTGGATTGAAATAATGATAGATAGTTATTAATTGGATACTCCTATATTGAAGCATTTGACAATTATAAAGACTGTTATCTAGTGGAAAGACCTAAATCAATTAGAATATACAATTTGATAACATTTAAGATATGTTTTAATATATTTTATAAGGATTTTAAATCAGATTTTATACATGGTCAGAACTATAAGCAAGTTTACATAGAACAACATAACCTCCTTAGGAAATATTTAGATTTTGAAAAATTATTTAAGTTTAAAAAATATCGATATAGTTTAGATAAAGCTATAAGATCTTGTAATTTTAATATTTATTAGTACTAAAAGGCATGATGTTTCATGAAAGTTATCTTTATGGAAATCTATATGGGAAAAAAACCAATAATTGATTACATGTTTGTTTTTTTATATTGATGAGATAATATTTGCGAGTAATAAAGAAATATTGTGTGATTAATTATTGAAGCACATAAAAGAATGGCTTGAAGTGTCAATGTTGTTAAAGATGATATTCTTCTTGGGGATACAAATTTTAAATGATATCTCATACATATGATGGATTGTAAGTGATGGAAATTAATACTATAGGGGGTGAATAGTATTTTTTGAAAAATTAATGGCAAACAAATTAGATTTTTATAAAAAAAAATTTCTTCTAGTTATATATATTTTTAAGATATGAAATGAAATAGAAACAAAAAATAGAAAACATATATATTTATATTTTTTTAGATCACAATGATTCAAATACACCCCTCAACATTCTCTACTCTATGAGAATATTTTTACCAACAATGAGTCTCACTTTTAAATATCTAAGAACCTATTATAGAATTTTCCTTTTAAAAATTCATGTAAGAACAACCATGACTTTTATAAGAGCCTTGAAACTAGTCTATGACCAAAAAATTTATCGAAATTCACAACACATTCTTCTTTTTAGGGTGTGGAATAACAAAAAAACAAGACCTACTTTTTATTGGAAAAGAATAAACCAAACAATAACTAATTATAATAAAATAAAGAAAATAATAATACCAAAAAAAATATAAATAAATTCCAATAGAAATATATGAAGATGAGGATGATGACATTTTATGATCTTGATCACTACAGCTATAAATTATGGCACAATACAAGTCAATTCATGATCTTGGCAAGGAATCATAAGTTATAGAGCTTCTTTATTGAAAGAGAAATAATAAAGTTTATCACACAATTGTTATCAAAAGTTGAGTTTTAATGATCTGTATGTACTAGTTTTTATCCCCTAATAATATCTTAAACTAAATAATCCTACTTTATTAACATCAAATATATTCTCACAGCCTCACGTGATTAAATCATTTCATGTCACTTTTTTGAGAATAACTAAAATATAATATTATAGTTACCTGAAACTTGAAACCTACCACTCATTAATAAATATTTCTCACATAGTACTATTTATGAAAGGAACCCATTAAAAAATTATAATATTATATTTATAATAAATGAAAATTATTCAAGTATATGTTTTACTAAAAATTACTTTCATTTACTTATAGTAATTCCATATATCATTTATAATAAAAATAGGGCCTGAAATTTATAATATGACAATTATTATTTTCATAATAATTTCCACAATATTTTATATTCAAAATTTTATAATAATGGTCGTTATGATTTATAATTATTTTATAAGTCAATAAAAAATTAAAATAAATATAAATATAGTTTCATTAAAAATAATAATAAAAAATGACCCAAAATAGTGTTTAAAAAAAATTATAGAAATTATGAAAATAGTTGAAATTGTCATGTGAGGCACAAGCCTGAGGGTCAGTATTCTAATTGTGAAATGATGATCATTTTAAAAACATATTGATAGTCAAAAATACTAATAGTATATTCTATTTCTTGATATGTTGTAAATGCAATATGTTAAAGTGAAATCTCACGGTCACCTTCACAAAAGGTCATCTACACACATGGTAAATAGCCATGGTAGACATGAGGTACAATCCATGGCAGGTTAACATTTATCCTCACATTAAGGTGAATTGAACTATGGTAAGTAGATAATTCACAATAGGATAAGTTAACTCTCATGGTTGGTTAACTTCTATGAGGTTTACCCCTTAGGTATCTTATGTGGATGGTGGTTGGGTCGGGTTAGCCATGGTTAGCGATTAATTTTTTAATATAATACACTAAAAAATGTAATATGATATATAAACAAAAATCATTAAAGATTAAAATTTAAAGAAAACACTAAACATTAAAACATTTAAATAAGAATTGATTATTTATTTAAAAAATATGAATTTAATAAATGATATGAGATAGTGATTTATTAAAAAAACTATTAAATAATTAAGACATAGATTCAAAATATAACAATATCCCCCATTTTTAAAATTATAAATCCAAACATTTATTAAATATTCAAAAACATACATCACCTTTTTGAAATTTATCAAAAAGTATAATAAGATTAAATCTTTAAACAATTTTTCTTCTTACACAGTATCAAAAACAAAGAATTCACAGACCATAATTATTTTAGAAAGAGTGACATATAGTTATAAGACATCAGTAAACATGTTTTGAAAACAAAAACAAATATAATTACAGTTGTAATTATACTAAATAGGAATGTCAATCTTCAAGAACACATTGTTCAAACATCATTAACTAAAATTTGAAAAAATATTAATGTTTAATGAAAATTTCAACCAATTTTAATTTTAGTAGAAACAAATTCTAAACCTATATCACATTATTAACATGATCCATCATAAAATGAAATATAAAATATATGTTTGACAAATTTGTAGTGTTGTAGAGTGTTGTTAGAAAATTAAAATACACTATAACTATCACATATGATTAGAATTTTCTCAAAAAAACTATTACAATAAAATAAATAAACTCTTTGTGTAGAAACTAAAAGAATAAATATATTCATCATGATATGTAGAAAGTTCTACTAACAGTCGTTTATTCAAACTCCATGAAATTAAAATTTTACCCAGAAAATGAAAAATACCTGTTGTGATTTTCTAGTCAATCATAAAACCTTAAAATTAAATGTTAGAATATGATAGTAAATCAAAACAATTTTGATTAGAATAAAATATAACAGGGATCAAAATTTCATTAACATATCTAATTAATATTTTAACAGATTTAATATGACTTTCCTTATGGTAGGACTGAAATCTATCACATAAACATAATGAAAATGTAGCGACCCAAACTTTCATTAATGGAAATTACAATTGATCCAATGAAATGTCTTGTTATGGTTATATGAAATGTAAACATCATTGGTTTTATGTTTTTGGATTTTAAAATACCGTTATGAATTTTGACCGTTTCTAATATAGTCGTAGAAGAGCGATCACATGATTTGTATAAATACATGGTTTTAACAAATCCAATTTACTCAGAAAAAGGAAGTGATGGCCTCATCCAGTATACTTGCCCCATACGAATCCCATTTTTCTGAGCTCGGAAATGAGATGGAATCATTGGGATTTTCTCTTCACCAAGCCCAAGCTGATCTTGAACATGTTAAGCTTGAGTGGAACCGACTACGGGAGAGGTGGAAGTTAATAGACTTTACAATCCGAGGAATGTTATCTGAGCCACCCCCAGAGTTTGTCACCATCACAGACCTTACCCTTCGGTCTTATGCGGGTTTTATAAGGGGTTATGTAACAAGACCTTAGAACTATCATTATGTGCATTATTTTTGTATATAATAATGAATTTACATTCATTTTATTAATGTCACTTTATAAATATATTTTAAATCACAAATTGTATTTTTAGTTAATATTCAACTAAGAAATCTATTTTTATGAATTAATGGACTTTTTAATTAAATAATATTTTAATAAAATACTATTATTTTTATTAAATTACTTTTTCTTAAATAGAAATTATTATATAATTTAATGAATATAATTGTAATTTTTATTAAGTTTTGAAAGTTGTTTTGTCAAAACCCATGAATTTTTTATAATGGTCGGTTTTTATTTTAAAAGTAAAAATTCACATATTTATTATATTATTTAAAAAATGAATATTAGTTTTGGAATCAGGACATAAAAATTATCCAATGGTGAATTTTTCATAATTTTCTGAGACAGCCGGATTTTTGGGTAAAAATTAAATACCATTTAAATATATAATGTGTTTTATGACATCATAATGACCCAATAGTGATGTAATAAAATAATATAAAAAGTATGTTTTGAAAATATATATTTTAACATTAAAATAATATGATTTTTAATTTGTTTGATTTATTTTACGATGCTTTAGTGGACCTTCAAAAAGTTATAAGACATTTTGTCTTTTTAAATTGTTTTTTAGAGTGTGACTCACCTCCACATAAGCAACCATATTATTTTAAGATTTTATGCCATTGGCGTTATAAAATAGTATTTCCATTACCATTTTTTGAAATACAATATTAAAAAAACATGGTCTGGTTTGTGGTTTTGATTTGTTTAGTTTGAGTTGTCCCAAACCTAAATAATAAAGAATTCTCTCCCCTTTCCTATATAAACCCACCCAAGCTCCCACTTCCTCTTCACTCAAATCCTTTTCAGTTTGACCAAACCCTACCCTCATCTCTCAATTATTCTCCCAAGGTTCCCCAAGCTCCCAATAATCCTCTCTCAAGCCTCTCCCAAGCCTTTGGGATCACACATCCAAGTAAGGGATTTCTTCTTTTCTCATTTTTGTCCAATTTTCTTTAAGTTGTTATGCCCTTTTTTTAAATTAAAAATGTTGGGGTATGATTTCTCACCTCCCACATACCTCCCTATTTATGTTTTGATTATGGTATACCCCTTTCTCTCTCATTAATGTGTCCCATGTACAACCATTACCATGACGAAATTCCGTGAGGGATCTCTCTCTCCTCTTTTACATCCAAGTAATTATTCTGTATTATGAATCTAAATTCTATTATGTTTGTTGGGACATGTATCTATATGACACCCTTACTTTCCATTTCATGTAAATTTGATGATACTCCCCTTTCTCTCTCATCATCCATTTTTTATGTGTTCTTATTTCACGTCTTTATGCTATCGAAATTGCACTACGATTTTCCAAGCCAATTTCAATGTGTAGTGAATACCATGCCCATTTATCTATTAAGGGTATTCAAATTTATAAAAAATTACTTATTGATTATAAATATTTAGTTATGTATTCCACATCCTTTTATCATGGAAGAAATGATGATGATTGATTATATGTTGTATGATCCATGTGACACACTTATTCATGAAATGAAATGTTTAAGAAAGGGTGCACCCAAATAGTGATCCAATGCATTGGGTAAAGTATAGTATCATGATACTTAATGTTAAATATGTGATTAATAATTATAATTTAAGTGAAATTAGGGTTTACTCATTCTTTATGTGCAATTAGGGTTTACTCTTGCTCCATGTGCAATGAGCCTTGGCTCATGCTAATTCCATGTTAAGTATTGTTGCCACATTTCCATGTTATGATTATCATGATTTATCATGACTTTATGTTCATGTTTCACTTGTACTCCATTGATATGCCTATTGTCTAACATTTATTTTATCCCTCATGTTATTCCATGTTTATTCCCTTACTGGGCTTTGTAGCTCACCCTTTTCTTATTCATGTCCTCTAGTTATCACATGAAATGCTAAGTACAAGGAAATGTGTTGGTCTTGTAAAAGTATTTTTCCATAAATATGTTGTATTTCATGTTTTAAGTTGTTATGTAACAATCCTAATCCCTAAATACCCTATAACTCTTGATATTTTATGTTGTATCATGTGAATTTTATGTAATAAATCATGTTTAAGTGAGTAATAAAGACCAGGTTTGTTATAGAAAACATTATGTTTGGTCTAGATGTAGTGAGATACAATAAACATCATATGACATGTTTATACTATTTATTATTGACTATCTTTCTAGATTCATTCATATAAAATTCTTAATTGGTACTCATTTTATTTTTCATAGTCTAATTACAAATAAAACCCAAACATTTTTACGATCTCTTTAGAAAAAATAGATTGGTTTAAAAAAACCATCTTTTATTTGATATCTTTTTAAACCAGGGAAATTTTTTAATTCTCCCATCAAGCTCACATAAAATTAAATTTTCATCATCATAGAAAAATCATCACATAATAAATCAATTTTTTATCCAAAAATTATATCATCAACATAAATATATATATTCATTATATCATTTAAAATTCTCTTTATAAATAAGGTTGGATTAACCAGTCATTTAACAAAATAATTTCGTATTAAAAAATGATTTAGTATATCAACCCAATATCTAAGATCTTTTTTAATACCATATAAAGATTTATTATTTTTTAAAACATGAATTAGAACATTTTTATTTTTAATTATAGGGGGTTGATTAACAAAAGTTTCCTAAACAATTATTCCATTTTATATAAGAAATTTTTACATATATTTAAAAAACAATTGATATTTTAGAAACTAGAAAAGGATAATAAAATTCTAATTTCATCCATATTGGATATATAAGAAAAATAATCTTCAAATTCAATTATTGTTTCTTGGGAATAAACTTGAGAAACAAGTATCTCATTATTTTTAACTATGTTTCTAGCAAAATAAATCACGTTATGGAAAATGCATTTTGATCCTATAAAATGTTTATCTTTTGAAAAAAAACCAAATCCACACATTATTCATTAGAAATTGTATTATTTTATCATGAATTGAATTAATCTCAATTAAATAAATAAATAAATTATTAATGTTAACAAGAACTAAATAATCATTAAAAAAAGATTTTACAGATTAAAGTAAACAAATTTTTTATTTTGTCTATCGGATTCTAGACAACCAATTACTTTTTAAATTATATGAACTTTATGTTTTTTATATTATTTAGGATCATTTTGATAGTATATATACTCCCTATGAACTAATAAATTATCATTATCTTGGTTATTATCTTCACCAAAATTGAATTCTCTAAATTCATCTTCATCATTGTTTATGTTAGAGTATTTCTTATTATATCTATTTTCAACAAAACTAACATGTCCAAACTCTTTAACAGCTAAATTTATCTTTTTTAAAACTTTATATGCTTTTATAGTAGAGGAATATCCTAAAAATATTCCATTATCACCTTTTTAATGGAATTTTTCTAAATTTTCTTTTTCATGATAAAGGAATTCCAACCAAAAACCCTAAAATATCAAACTTTATGTTTAAACCATTTAAACATTTCATAAGGTGATTTATTTAAAAATGGCATAATAGATACTCTATTTAATACATGAAAATATTTCATTACATCTTATTCACAAAAATATCTACGAACATTAAATTCCATAAGCATTGATCGAGTTATTTATTGTATATATCTATTATTTCTTTTAACCACTCCCTTCTGTTGTGATCTCATTGGGGATAAAAAATAATGTTTTTATCCATTTTCATCATAAAATATATCTAATTAAAATTAAAAAAATTCAAAACATATATCACATATGATAGATATTATTAAAATATTCTTGAATTTTGGAATCTGTTTATAGAAAGGATAAAATTCAATTATAGTTTGATTTTAATGTTATACGAAATAAATCCAGATAAATCTACTTTAATAATCGTCAATTAAAAATACACACATCTTACCAAAAAAAATTGGCTGTATAGGTCCAAAAAATTAAATATATAATAGTTAAAAACATCAATAAGTACTAAATTCATTTACATATTTAGAACATACTTTTGTTTCTTACCCTTTAAACTTGAATCAGAGATAAAATATTTACTTGTATGTAACTTTGGAAATTGAAAAAAAAATTATGCTTTGAATTTTTTTGAAACAATCTAAAATATTCTATTCCAAGCCTCTTATAATATATAATTTTATTTTCATCTATATAATTCAAACACTTAATCATCTATTTGGTTAGATCATAGAAATCAATTGTGAAAACATTCTCTTTTCAATTTGTATAAAATAATTTTTTTAAATACTACATCTATTATTTTCAAAAATAAATTTTAATACATCCTTAAACTTATATTATAGACTTATTATATTATTTTTTAAACCATTTATATAAGATAATTTTAAATAATAATTATCTTAGAAAAAAAAATTTCCAATTACTTTAATCTGACCTTTAAAGTAATCTCCAAATATAACAAGAACTCCATCACATGAATTGAATGATAAAAATTTTGAAATACCACTTGTCAAGTGACAGGAAAAACCATTCTCTAAATATAATTAGTGTTTTATAATCATAAATAAGATTCCCTGAAATTAAATAATCAAACAGATTATTTTGGTACCCATGATAACATGGGTCCAACTAGATTTATAGCAGAAAATTTTAGAACCCGATAGTATTTGAAGAATTTATTAGTGGGTTAAATTAGAAAATTAATATTTATCAATAAAATTTCTATTATTAAAAAATTATTTTGTAAATTTTAGTAAAAATTCCATGTAATAATTACCTTTCATTGAATATTTAAAATTGGTTACACTTAAAATACATCCTTATGAATTTTTATAAATCTATTCTTATTTATCCTTGGAGAAAAACTATTATAAAAAAACCATTATTATTGGTGTTTAGCTTCATAAGTGACATCATTTAATTATATTATTCATTACATTTAACAAAATTTAGATAAATTCTTTTTAATATTGGAAACTTCATTTTTCAAATTCATATTGTCTTTTTGTGTAGTATTTAAATTTTTATAAACAATCTATTTATATCTAGAGGATATATTTCATAATTTGTTAATTTATATCTTAAGTATACTAAAATCATTTTAAAATTTTAGATAAATCATTCAAAACTAAATTAAATCATCCTTTTTTATCTTTATCATTCACATATAGAAATTTGTTTACTCGTTCATTTTCCTCTTTTAGTTTTAACTACTCGGAATCATAATTGTCCTTATATTTATCATTTTTGGAAACACTTGTTTTTAGAATTTCACATTCCCTATTTATTTTTTCATTTTTAATCAACATATTATTTTTAAATTTTTATGTCAGTAGACTTTTAAATTTTCCTAACTCTAGTATTTCTTAATTCTTCATTTTCATTAAGTAGTTGTTTAACTCTGGAATTTATAGAATCATAATAAAAATATGAATTAGAATCATTTTTATTATCATTATAATATATAGAATTATAATATACATTAGTATGAGTAATTAATTGAGTGAAATGTGAATTATTTACCTTACACTGTATACCAATCTGAGTAAGGTACCATGTCTCTTGTTTAGTTATAGAATCACTTATAGAGTCAGAACTATCTTAGCAGTCCCAACCTCTAAGAAAACCATTAATTGATTTATACATTTATCTTTGTCTTTATTTGGATGTTTTAGTTTGGGGGTAGTCTCTCCAAATGATATATTTGATCCTATACTTGTAATAGTTCAATTATAAAACATCATTATTATTACTGAAATAAACTCTCTTTTAATCATTTTTGAACTTTATTCTAAACTGGTTCTTACAACCGTTATTTTTAATGAACATTAATAAATTCTTACTAAACTGATCCATATCAATGTTTCATTATTATAACTTATATTAATATGTTTTAGATATTTCATTAATGTTATAATTAAAAGTAAAACATATTCTCTTTGAAAAACCCTCATTAGAAATGTTTTTAAAATATAACTCATACTGAAGTAAGTAGGCCATTATTTCATCTTTGGTACACTATTTAAAATTATTACTCTCATCAACTACCACATTCCTTGTATAATATCTTTTTATACCATATTTCTAGAAGAGCACTCATTACTCTTTCAACTTGATTTGTGTTGATGAAATATTCTCCAAGAGAACTCATGCAACTTTTAATACATGTAAACTGATGGAACATATGGTATACTGATTCTTCATCTACCATATTTATGTCTTAGTATTCATCTTGGAGCATTTCTGGCATCTTTATCTTGATATTGTTAGTCCCCTAGTGAGTCACTTGAAATAGTCATCATATATCAGGAATTTTCATATAAGATGTGACATGGATATAGATTGGTCTATGTATAGTAGAGTAGAAAATATTTTTAGCATTGCAATTCAAAATATGTAATACCTTTTCATTGCCAAAAATATATATGGTTCAAATTTTCATTGTTCATATGGCTTATCCATGATAGTCCCATGATCCACACTCAAATGGTTCATGTAGGCTTCCATTTTGTCTGGCCATTAGTCATGGTCACTCAATAAAATAATGGGGTATGTGGAACCCATACATCATTCACATTGACACCTTCCATCTTAAAATAAAATTTTCTTTTATTACTTATACTTTTTTTAATACGAAATTAGGTTATAATAGAGTTAAAAATAGAGAATAAAAAAATATACATAAGGGTTATAATAAGAAATGATACCAACTATCAAATAATAGAATCTCTTAACCAACCTATGATACCAATTGTTTAGTATCAGACTAAAAAATTGAGAATATAACTATACTTTATTGAACAATCACCTATAATACTGATATTTGGATTTTTACTGATTATAATTTATACTATCAGGGGTGAATAGTTGTTTTCAAAAATTAAAGAATAAAAATTCATAGTTTTATTAATTAAATATTATTTAGTGATATATATATTCAAGATATGAAATTTAGTAGAAATAAAAAAAATAAAGAACATATATATCAATAGTTCTCTGGAGCCCCAATATCATAGTCCACTCCTCATACTTCTATACTCCATGATAAGATTAATACCTACTATGATACTCACTTTTATATTTGTGGGAACTTATTATAGAATATCCCTTTTATAAATACCTAGAGGCACAACTAAGGTTTTTATAGGATCCTCTATCATAGTCAATGACCCAACTTTTGATCGGGAGTTAAAAAAATATTTATTTTGAGGTTTTTGAATAAAAAATCAAAAAAGACATTATTTTATATTAAAAGCATAAAATAAACATGAAAAAATTATAAATTCATAACAAAAATAATAATATAATGAAAAAAATTCAATGAAAACCCAGAAGAATGATCTGAAGATGAGGAATATGAAGTTTTATGATCTTGATCACAACATTAATAGATGATCATATAGCACAAGTCACTTCATGATCTTTCTAAGGAAGTGGAAGTTTCAGATCTTCTTGATCAAAAGAGCGGTAAAAAAGTTTATCACACAAACATTATCAAAATTTTAGGTTTAATGATGTATATGTAGTTGTTTTTATCCATAGATAATATCTCGAGTAGATTAATCCCATTACATTAACCTTAAATATCTTCTTGGATCCTCAAGTGATCTAATCACTACATTCCACTTGTTAGTGAATAACAAAATTAATAATATTACCATTAAAATTAATTTGAAAAATGGTGTACATTAATGAATAGTTTGTGAGATGTTATATTTCATCATGAAAATCATAAAAATATTTCTAATATAATCAATAAATTTAAATACTATTATCCAATAAATATTAGGATAATTATTACATGAATCAAAATCAAGTAATTCTGTTTATCAAAAAATAATATAAAAAATCCTAAAATGTATAATATTAAAATTATTATTTTTCAAAAGATTTTCCAATATATTTCATTTTCAAAAATTTATAACAAAGGTCATTAAGATATATAATTATTTTAGAAATCAAAAAAATAGTTTAAAAATATATAAAATTTTGCAGATTTTTCTTATAAAAATGAGAGTAAAATAGAGTTTCATAAAAAATATTTTTTTTAGAAAATAAGAAAAGGGTTGAACTATCCATGTGGGTCTCAAACCTCGTGGTCAGCATGCTTATCGTACATGTCACAGTCGATATAATAAATACTCACCTCATAGTCATTATGCTAACCCTAAAATCATGATCACATTAAAAAATATAAGGTTACTAGAAAATAGTCTATGTATGTTTTATGTCATGGTAGGATTTACAGGACATGTGGTTTTGTGGAAGGTTATGGTCACCTTCACGAAAGGTAATATATTCACAAAATAACTATACATGGTAGGTAATAGGTAATAGAAATGGTAGTTTCAACTTCATAATCATGGTATGGTGATTTTATCCACGATATGTCGAAAAATCACAGTACAGTAATGTAACTTTCATGTAAGGTCCAATTACATGGGTTTGACTACTTGGGCCCACTATGTGGTTGAGCGTTGTCCTGAGTTATCCATGGGTGGTTGTTAATTTTTTTACTATAATCCACCAATAAATGTTAATGAAATATAAATGGAAATCATAGAAAATTAAAATTTTAATAAAACATTAAAAATTACAACATTTAAATAAGAAAGTATTATTTCCTTAAATAATATAAATTTAAAAAAAACAGAGGAGTTGATAATTTATCAAACAAAACTATTGAAGAATTAATACACAGATTAAAACTCTAACAACCTAATAATATAGTAATTAAATGACATAATGAAACTATTTCATTACCATAAATTCCTAAATACTTTTCGGTTTATATTTTTAGAGAATTAGGAAAAAACATTAACTAACAAAACTCATGTATTCTTCTTCTGATTGACATTTTTTCATCATATAAACATCTATTGAATCCACAACAAGTCTTCCTCATATAAATTATTTTTATAAGATACCCTTATTGACATATCATATGTAATAATATTCTTCATAAACTTGGGGAAATTTATACATAAGAAAGGGGTGAGGCTACATGCTCAGTAAGGGTCAATATAAGCCATAACATTAAATGTTAAATAGTGATAATAATATGAGCATGTGGGTATAATCAATATACATAAGAAAATAATAGCCCAAAAAATATATATGATAAAACATGTGTCTATATGCATAAATGATATATATATAGAATCAATTGATCAAACATGTACCAAGGAATAAGAAAACAAAACATGAAACAAAAATCATGATACATGGAACATAAGAAATTAATTTTCACAATTATAAATATAATATTTCTTATAATTATGAAAATTGATATCCACCAACTTATACACACATACAAATAGTGGGTAGATCTAAAATACATCATATTCACCCTTTATGAACCTATATACATTCTTATGAGTTCACACATAAAATTTTTATTGGAGATAATTTTCATCACACCGACCCATTGTGAGCCTTTCCACTCACTAATCTTTTCACATAGAATTTCTATCTCATGAGATATAAACCTTTAACAAAAGAATTGGAGAGAGAAATATAATTCACCCATCTCATAATCCAAATATTTTTCTTACACATGAAAAAATTAACCACTCTAAAAAATAATCCATGGAAAGAAAATGAGATTCATATACTTTTCTACTAGAATAAAATTAGAGAAGTATCCATAATTTCATAAATAATCGTAACATGATATACCCATGGAAAATAAATAGGTATCCAAATATATTCATTACCTCTCTAGATAAATATCATTCAATCGATATAACAAAGAACATGGTGTTCATGCCATATACATAAAGGGTATATGGTTAAGATAATAATTCTCCTATAATCAATAATTTTTATGGAATTATGGTCAAAACCATTCAATTATAGGGGTAGTGAATAGGGTATTTATATCAAAAATTATTTGGAATAAAAATTATGGTGCTAAATGTAAAGTGATTAGGAAAGCTAAAGGTAATAATATATAATTTCTAAAAATAGAATGAAATTACATAATTCAACCATAGAAACAAGTTGGATGGTAAATTATCAAAAGAATCCTCGATCAAGCATTAGATATTTCCAAGGATATGAACTTAGAAAAAAAATACTTCTAATGTGTTTAAAAAAAATCACAATAGTAATAAGAAATATAATTGATCATTTAATGTAAATTATAGAATCAATATATCTTAGATATCAGAGAAAATTTATTTTTTTTCTAAACTATGAAAATATAGAGAGTTATTTTTTAACAAAATTCCAAAGAGGTGGAAACAAGTGTTCCAATGGGGAATATTAAAAGGGATCACTTTCAATATATTCGTAAAATTAATAATTTAGGTGTAAATTTTCATATAAATTTTAAAAAAACTTATTTGAAAACATTGGAAAAAAAATTATTTTTTAAATAGCATTTTATAAATGATTCATTGAAGATCGTAAAGATTATAAAATGAAATTTTGGGTGAAAATTATTATGAAATTCCTTTTTTTGAAAACCCATATCATAAAACTAGTATTTTATTTTCATTTTTAAAAGAGGTAAAGGTAATTTTTAAAATAATAAAAAATAACCCATATTAGATTTCTAAAAAATATATGTGAACATTGGTGGGAAGTAAAATATGTACTTGAAACAAAGTGACAATTAAATTATGGAGGTTCATTCATGAAAAAGTGATTATTTTATGTGAGGGAACATTCAATTCAGAATATTACAATAAAAAGATACATTTCCCTAAGAAAGAATAATTTAAACATTATTAAATATAAGGGAATCATGATAAAAAAATTATAATGGGGATATATTTTCACCATGAAAAATATACCATGGTGTATAATATAGACATGTCTTAAGTAAATAAAATTTTAGACAAATAACCCCTTACACCTTGAGGAATTTTTAAAAAAATCATTTTTAAAAAAATATATTTAATCTAGGCTTCAATTACCATGAATAAAGGGTATGTCAAGATACAATAACTCAAATAGTTATCATATAAACAACATAAAATAAATTAGGTTCCTAACATAGAACATGTCTCAAAGAGATGAATTTTAGATGAAAACCCCTTACCTTATTTCCATTCTTAGTCAGACGCACTCTAATATCATGTATAAAAAACAAAAATATCATAATAAATAATTTCATAACCATATTAAAACATAAAATAATTGTTTTCATACATAATAATCATCAAATTATATATTATTTATTTTTTACCTACTTTCAAACCTCAAACATTTATAGTTTTGACTCTTTGTACAAGTTTCATAGGAGTGGTGTCAGTATTATATACTCATCCAAAGTTCGTCACTATAGTTTCATTAAATAAACTATATGGGAGGAATTATAAGGATTTATTATGTTAAAATTTCCTTCCATTGGTACTTTAGGTTTTATCCAAGAAGATAAATTTGATGATGAACATTGTTTAGTGATTTTTAACCCATGATGGGTGTTTTATTAAGTAGTGAATAAAAACCAGATGTATACTTTACTAAACCAAAAAATAATAATAATTTAAATTTAAATGTCATATTATATAATTAACTAATTTTTTATCATTATTAATGAGATAATTTCATATAATTTTTTATGTTGGTGGTCAAACCAACCCAGACATGAAAATGTTATGATTAATGGATTATTATGAAGTGATTAAGTAACAATATCATTATACCAGTAGTATAGTGATATAATTTACTGTTTTTAGTTTGATATATAATAATTATATGGAATTTGGATAAACATTTATGGACAAAAATTTATTTTAAAGTATTAATAAAATTTTACCCTCTTAATTCTCTTATTTAAGATGGTTGATTTTGAAATGATTTTTTATTATTCATATCAATAAAAGTATTATTAAATTTTTATTTATAAAACCATATTAAAATAATATTAATAACATTTATCCCTTTAAAATTATTCCCATTACCATCCTTGTAAGGTGTTAATGAAATGAAAAATGGAAATTTATTGTCCTATTGAGGTGATAGTCCACACATACGCATGAATGATGATTTCATTTTCCATTGAATATGGAAAAGGAGTAATATGGTTTAAAATTTTAGAATCTAAAATATTTCATAAATATTATAAATATATATTAACATCCATATTAGGATCATACTTTTATGTTGGTGATATATAATGAACCACATTGCGTTGTGGAAGTGGAAGTCTTCACAACACATGATTCATGTTTTCTTTTTTAAATAGAAAAAGGGGAGGGTGGTTAATGATTGGTTCATCAATGTAATAACATAATATTATATAAATTATATTTATCTTATAATTATTTTATTCTAAAAATAAATTTTAGGAATAATAACCCCACATAAATAAATATAAAATATAAAGAGAGTTTAGGAACTTATACCTCACTTCTTAGATTGTCTCCACTACAAAGGGGATTAAACCTTTGAGGTATTTCCATCTAAGAAGACCGGAACTGCTTTATGGTTTTTATGGGTTTTGAAGAATGTATTTGGAAGATTTTATACTATACTAATTTTTTTTTGTGTTTGGTGATGTGGGAAGATGATAGCTCATTTTTTAAGTGAAAAGGGGTGACATTTTTGTAAGTACCAAAATGTTTTCAAAAACTGGAAGTCACTCTCAAGAAAATTCGATCCAAAATTTAAAAATAATGTATTATAGAACATATAAGGTCTATAAAAACTTACAATACCCAATTATAAGCATTTTTTAACACATACTTCCCTTAACCTCTAAGTTTTCTCATTTTTTCATCTTATTTTTTGTCACGGTAACAAGTTTTTACCTAGATAATTGACACTTTATTCCAAAAAACAAAAATGCCCTTTTTAAAATAATTTGATCTAATGATTAAAAAAATAAAATATATTCAATATGATTAAATTTATAAAAGTTATAAACATATATTTTATAATTAATAAATATATAATTTATTAAAATTATTTTTAAAAAATATATATATTAACATCTAAAAATTTGAAATTCAATTATGTAAATTTAAAAAAAAAATTAAATTATAAATTCACTTCTATAATACATATTTTTTCCTTATAATATGGTTTATTTAATTTCTAATTCATATTTATATACTAACAATGTTCTAAAATTCTTATTATTTTTAGAAATGATATTTTTACTATTCACTTAAGATCAAATTTTTTAAAAAAATTAATCTTATATTGACATGTTTAAACCAAAAAAAGTTATTTTTTATATTAAAATATTTATAATTTATAAATTATCTATTAAATTGAAAAAAAAATATATTAATAAAATTAATATTATTTAAAAAATTCCCCTTTAAATATGATGTGTTTTTTAATATTATTTTACATATATTTCTAAATAATTTAATATTTATATTTTTGTTTGTAAATAATAATAATAATTACTATGATAAACATTCAACTATGATAAATTTAATATACTATGGTAAAATACAATATCGCTATTTTAAAAGGTTCTTTGATAGGAAATATTATCTTAAAATATTAATAAAAGTTAATAATAATATATAATAATTTTAATTGATTATTATTCTTTTATATACTAATTATTACTTTATTCAGTTATTTTTAATATTTAATGGTGTGATATAGTCTGGTGTATTTTAGTTAGGTGTAACACATGACATGGGAAGTTGAAGATAATATTAAATTAAATGTCACAAATTTTGGGTCCCTATATTCTACACCCCTTAGATAAATAGAATCCTTACAATTTTAATTATTACCCACTAATGAAATTAAGAGAGGAAATTATTAACATATTTATTTTTCTAGATATTACTTCCAATGTAAAATCTACGTTAATATCTTATGCTACATCAAGATACATATATTTCCTTCTAGAGGAATATATTCTCTAAAGTATACATTCTGAAAACCATTTGTATCTATAAAGAATTAAACAATAGAGAAATAATATATTCCTATAAAATGTACACTCATATTCAATCACTAGTTCATAAAATATCATTCTAGTCAATATAATACCTTAAATGAGATAAACTTCACCAAAAATATCATGAATCAATTATCCCAAGATTACTAATATTATCTAATATAATTTTTAAAAATAAACCAATTATTTATTACTTTGACCTCATGAATATATTAAACCTAAGAGTTTTTATACCTAAATCATGTGTTATTCAATAGTTATCCCCAAAAATATAACCTTTTCATAAAATTACTTTTCATGATTATTGATATAATTTAATAAATATTTTTCAAACCTTTAAAGAAAAATTATTAAAGAACAATCCAAAAATGTTTCACATAATCTTAAAAACATTTAGAATATACTATAATGTCATCAATAAATATAAATCAATAACTAAAATAAATAAGAGTATCATGAATTAATTTATATTATTATTTTAACCTCACAAGCTTAGGTAAGACATGGAAACTCAAGATTTCCATCATTATAGGTATATACTAATATTATAAACCAGTTATGTATGATTCCTTATTCTGTTATATGACATAGTTGTTTCTCAATATGTACCTTTTCAGCTTTATTTTCAAGATCTTGTTTCAATAAAATACTAAAACTAAAATGGTAATTATAATATCTAAAATAATGAGAGTATTTGATTATGAAAAGTCAATTCTAAAATTTCTTCAACAATGACACATTTATTTAAACCTATGATACATTAATTTCAACTATATCACACATGGTTAATCCTATAACTCTCATGGTTCTACCTTGGTTACATTAAGTTGTGTTATCTCATTATTCTTAACATAATCCCTTATGGTTATTAGTAAATAAATACTTCATAATGGTTCATAAAAAGAATGTGATTGACCAAATTGTAACCCAAAAGAGTGTCAATCTAATTGTGGAGTTATTCCTCTTTATTGGGCTCTATGGGATGATTGATTTAATGAAAAAAACTCTCTCTTTGGGGGTTATTACCCCTTGGTACATCTGTTCTAGACCCTATATCCCCTTGTTGTATCTATACATGGATTTATTTCCAAGAAAGACCTCTCAATCTCTACTCTACAAATACTTTATGATATTATCATATATATTGACTTCCCCCTTAGACTTATCCCGTGGGTTCTCACTAATGTTATCTTATACTAATCTCTATAATATTACCACATACAACCTATATAATTAAATATTCCTTTATTATTATAATAAACTATAACTTATCAACCATTGTCAAAATTTCTAACTCTCAATTTATCCTCAACCAATATCATCATACTCTCAAAAGTAATCTAAACCCTTCTTTGATACTACTATGATAAATCAAACCTAATCAACTGATAATAACATGAATTAAAGAAAATATTATATTACAATAAATTCCCAAGACCTTTTAGGTATATAATTTTAGAGAAATAAGAAAAAATAGTAAATAACAAAACTCAAGCATGTTTTAACTTCTGGAAGTTTTCAAATTATAAAAATAACTACTTAATCACTAAATTGTATTTAAGTAATCCCATAAATTGTTCTCATAAATACCCTCCTAGATAAATATTACATAATAATTTTCCTCATTACTTGAGGAATTAGAAAAATAAGAAACGTTTGAGCTCATATTCTTAGTAAGGGTAAATATAAATGATAAAATCAAAGGTTATTTGTGAGAAGAACATAAATATATTGGTCTAATAATTATAGTTTCAAAAATAATACCCAAAAAATAGAACATAAAATATTTTTCTGTAATAAAATATATATATATATATATATGTTACATCAAATTATCAAAACAATACTATGGTTTAAAAAACATGAAGTGTAACATGTCGTTACTTTTTTTAGGTGTTCCATTACCCATGTTTTGATAATTATTTGGTTAGGGTTCATTTTGGGTTGTTTTTTGTGAAATATGGATAATTTTATAGGCCTAAGGTGTTTTGCATTGTTTCTGTTGGTGAGGGAAAACAATTTAGTTTTTACTGGGAAACTATGTGCCTATGTTGGAGCCACTAGAAGGGTTGCATGGCTTTTCAAAACCAAAAAAAATGCCTCTTCAATATCATGAACCCCATGATAGAGGGTTTATGTAAGTTTAGTGCATGTTTAAGGTAACAGTGCATCCTAGTAGTGCACACCAAACAGAAGCCTTTGGGAGGCACATAGTTAAGTCACATGGTTACTCCTAACTATTCATCTTTAGCCAAAAAACCAACTGTATAGTTTTAAAATCATTGAATTTTTGTTTTAAAAATCCTGAACACCACACTTAAGATCCATAATCACCTTATTCAACCCTAAAATGATTTCCTAGGTTTCAAAGGCTCTTATGAAACCTTTAATTCTACTCTAACACTTTATTTTAGAATATTAAATATGTGTGTATGTCCTTTGACCTCTCTCTATTTTTGTCCCTATATATTTTATTCATTCATTATTCATTGTAAATTCCCCTAGTAGGCATCATGTATTTGGATTCCTTGGTTTAAATGTATGTGTCTATAAAATATATTAATTCATTGATTTTATAATTGAACTTATAAATTATTATTTTTTTGTGTATTAATTTTAAGTGATAAATTATTTCCATGTATTTTTGGAAAGGATGCATGTTTTTAAAAGGAATTTTCTTTAAAAACTAGGTTTTTTTTCAAACCAAGTGTTTATATAAATGATTGAATTGTGGTTTTAATTTGGAAATAGTTTTTCTAACTATGAAACTGATTGGATTGTCTTTGAAACTATTTTTTATAAATTCTGAGCATGGTTTTGGAAATAAAATTGATAATATTGGTGCATCGGGAACCTTGGGAGCATTGAGAAAGAGAAATAGTCACACTTAGTATGTGTTGAACTACTAAGGGTTGTTTAGGGATATCAGTCGACTATGGTATTACTTGATGTTGGTTGGATCTAATGTTCTTTATATTTCTAGTAGATATTTTTCCATTGACCATATCCTGAAATTATAGTTCTTTTTTATTTACAGATATTTATAACATGATGGGGTTTTATCATTGAAATATTCCCATAAGTTCTTATTTTAGGATGTATCAAATGATAAATTATTTACAAGTGGTTTTTAATTTAAAAAAAGTCTATTGTAAGAAATAATTTTTTTTTAAATCTATAACTGTATGATTATTAATATAAGAAAATGTAAAGATTCTATGGTTGTATCCTACTAGGTTAGGGGATCACACCCTAATTTTTCCTTTTGGTTGATATAGATGTTGTATTGTAGGATCCGGTAAAGGAAAGGGAATCTTGTAGCATGCTGGATTTTCTTGATGTTTTTTCCTTTAGTTTGGTTTGGTTTGGAGGTGACAATGGGTCACACTGAGACTTGTGGTTTTATCTAATTCATACTTTTCAAGTTTTTCATGTTGTCTTGGTTGTATGGATTTGTTTATATCTCTTTCTTTCTTCTATGTTCTTCTTTTTGTATCTTATATTCCTATTATATTTAAGACTTATTTCCATTAACATTGTTACACCTCACTATGACGGGCGTAATTGAGTGCCTTGTTTATTTTAATCTATTTGGTTCATTAAAATTTGGCATCAAAGGAATTATTTGGATGATGTTTTTTAAAATGGATTAATTTGATTATATGTCTTGGGTAGACCGGATTTAGGACCATTAGATTTCAGATAGTAAGTGTAGAAAATGGGTTTGGCCAACTCAATTATGTGATTGAACCTGAGTAAACATAGGTAGTCATGGAC
Source organism: Viscum album (assembly GCA_963277665.1). Classification (NCBI taxonomy): domain Eukaryota; kingdom Viridiplantae; phylum Streptophyta; class Magnoliopsida; order Santalales; family Viscaceae; genus Viscum; species Viscum album. The sequence continues at coordinate 1,125,991,031 of OY728128.1, read as the reverse complement.
ATTTACTAGGTTTGAGACATGGATTTTGGGGTCATATGGATGAACTGTATGGGATGATTATTAAAATGGTCTTATTCCTTCATAAAAGTGCAGTATTTAATTGATAGAATTAATAATTTATTTAAATTATGTTTTTTTAAAGTGTTTCATTGTATTCTTGATGTTATCCCTATGATATTGTAAGTTAATCATGACAGATTTGTTAATATCTTATGATTATTAAAAAATAATCTGATAAGATCTCTTCTAAATCAGAGAGATGAATCTTCGAGATAAGTTCCATGGGTGAATCTTCTAGTTGACCCTTCATGGGTTGAAGCTATTATCCATACCATTCATACATTGGGTTAATTTGGTGTTAAAAACTGAGATTATTAGTGGATCATTGATCAAAATTCACTAAGAAACATCCACCTATATTCTTTTTTGAAAAAGGAACCCCACAATCTAAAGATTGGAAAGAACAGATTGAGTGGATATTCAATTTCTTGAAGTACCCTAAAAACACTACAGTTGTTTTTTGAGCTTTTACATTTTAAGGACTATGAAAAATATTGATGGAATCCATTGTGCTTTCTATGTTGCATTAGGATCTTACATGGATGTATTTTATGTTAGTATTCAACCATTAGTTTTATCCAGATATATTTAATGCAAAAACAACTCACGAGTTTCTAACCATAATGAAAGGGTAGAGTGTAATCCTAGAGTATTCCACCCATTTTAATAAGTTAGTTCACTTAGAAATGAAGCATGTTAAAAATGATTACCTAAAGTCTTGGAGGTTTGAGTTGGTATTGAGAATCTATATTCAATTGATTTTGGATCTCATGTTCCTTCTAACCTTTATAGAGGTTGTTGACAATAAAGTATTTGTTGAGGAAGATATATCTATAAATATGGGTTTAATTATAGATTCAATTGGCTTAGTTGTTTTATATGGTGTATATTCTGGCCAGAAGAGGAAGTGTAATGGTGGTCAGTTTTCTTTGGGATCATTTTAAGGGGATTCTTCAGGAAATAAATAGGTCATTTTCTTCCATTGGGGAAAGTGTGGTCATACAAATCCTATCTTTATATAGGATCATTGCAATTGTCATTATTATGGGAAACCTTCTCATATAAATCATTTCTATGAAAGGATATCCCTTGGAAAAAAGGAATTATCCACTCTCAACAAGGGTTTGCAGGTTCATACTAGTTCTTCCAAGGGTGGTGGGTCTTATTCTTAAACAATAGGGGATGTTCAGGTTGCTAAGACTAGACAGATTTACATAGTATAGTATTACCAAGAGGAATCTAAATTATTTCATGTTGTTGTATATGATGGGGTGATCTATTTTCAGTTATCATAGATGATTCTATATGTACTTGGCCCTAATTTTTAAATTTACTTCTTATTATAGTTTTTTCATACCTTTAGGTATTTCTGGATGATTTTTTGGGTTTACCTCTATTATGAGAGGTTGAGTTTAATATTGATCCATTTCTCGGTATGATTCCCATTTCTATGCCATCTTATTAAATGGAACATGTATTTTTAGTAGAACATAAGATTCATTTTGAATATGTATGGGAAATGGATTCAATTATCCTAGCATTTTACCATGGGAATCTCTTTTTTTATTTTTTAATAAATCATATGTGAGTCTTAAACATTGCCTATATTATCCAAAGTTAAATCGAGGGACTATTAAAAACAAATATCCCTTTATCTGGATTGATTGTGTTTTTGACTAACTTAAAGATTCTTGTTGCTTTTCAAACATTTATCATTGATCATGGTATCACCAGTTGAGGTTTTGAGATGTAGATATGCCTAGAAAATTATTTAGGTGTTAGTATGGGCATTACTATTTTCTTGTTATGCCATTTGGTCTCCCTAATGCTTCTGTGGTATTTATGGAATTGATGAACTGAACATTCCATAGTTCATGGAATCTTTTGTTGCTACATTTTTGGATAATATTCTAGTTTACTTTAATTAATAAGAGGAACAAAGGGACTTTTTTGATATCATTCTTCAAACCTTGAAGTAACATCCTTTGTATGTTTATATTTAAAAATTCCAGTTCCGAATCATAGATGTGAAATTTTTGGGGCATGTGATATCTGAGATAAGAATCATAGTGGATCCTAAAAATATATATCTAGTGATGTCCTATGAGAAACCAAAAATGTGTTTCAGATCTAATGATTCTTCGGTTTTTTTACTTATCATAGGTGGTTTGTTCAGGACTACTCCAAGATTTCATCATTAATGATAGAATTAACTCATAAGGGTGTAAATTTTTAATGGAATGATAAGTTTTAAAAATCATTTGAGGATTTTAAGGATTTGTTTACTTCATCACCCATTTTTATTATTCCAGAACCTGGTTTGGGTTATGGTGTTTTTTACAATGCTTCAGGCACTGGTTTGGGATGTCTCTTAATTTAGGAAAACTATATTGTGTCCTATGGCTCACTCTAGCTATGAACTCATGAGAATAAATACCCATACCATGATCTTGAGTTGGAATTAGTTATTCATGTGCTCAAATTATTGTGTAATTATCTCTTTGGGGAGTGTTTCAGAGTGTATTCATATCCTAAGAGCCTAAAATATATTTTTACTAAGAGAGATATATTCTTACAATAAAGACACATGGTTTAATATCTTCGGAATATTCATTATTATATTTTATATACTTATAAGAAAGTAAATATGGTCACTGATGATTTGAGTAGAAAATTATTGACTCATGCTATGAATGAATCAGTGGAGGAATGGTCATTGATGAGTTTGTTCACTGAGATGGTCATGGGTGTACAAGAGGTTAGTGGACATCTGTTCTTGGCTTCGATGAAGGTTGAATCATATTTTTATTAATGATTTATCTCATAAATGTGATAGATACTGAGTTCCAACACTTTGGGAAATACTTTTATGGTGGGGAGACCTTAGGAGAGTGTCCTTGATCTCTCAATGGATCCTTTTGATTTCGTAGTAGGTTGGTTGTTCCATTTTCCATTAGATAGACGTTTATGGATAGTGGAAACTGATCTTGTTGCTCCATACAACCAGGGGACACTAAGATGTAATACAACTTGATAAATTAGTATTGGTGGTTTGGGATGAGGTGGCCAGTTTCAGTTTTTCTTTCACAATGTCTCACTTGTCAAAAAAATATAGCAGACCACCAAACACTTGTAGGGTTGTTAAAACTTTTACCCATTCTATTTTAGAAATGTGATAAAGTTTCCATGTACTTTGTCAATGGTTTTTCATAGATTACTAATGTAAAGGATAAGATTTAGGTGAATTCCTATTAACAAACAATATCATCTCATTTCATCCCTATTAAGGAGATGATAAAAGTGGAATAGCTTGGGGACTTCAATATCTAAATGATTGTGAGACCTCATGGGCTTCCTTCTATGATTTTTTATGATAGAGACCTGAGGCACACATCTAATTTTTAGATAGTTATGAAAGATTCAATGGTATCCCAACTGAAATTAAAAGGGTTATAATATCCACAGATAGATGGAAAATTGAGAGGGTTGTCTAGGATCATGAAGATATACTTTGAGTGTGTGATATTGATTTTGGAGTAACATGAGAAAACTTTTTACCTCTGGTATAATGTTCCTATATAAATATTTATCAAGATTAAATAAATATTGGACCCTTAATATAAATATATGTGCAGCTATCAAGATCTCCCTTATGTTGGGAAGAGTAGGTAGATCAATCCTTACATGGGATGAGTCTCTTTTAGGAGATGATAGAAAAAGAAGAGATTATCTGAAAGAGGTTGGTCATATCACACAGCTATGAAAAATATTTTATGAACCATCGTCATTGACCATAATATTTTGAGGTCGGGGATATGTTTATTCTCAGTGTTTCACCTTTTGTGGGACATTGTAGGTTGGGTTAATAGGGTATGTTAGCACCGATGATTGTGGACCCCTTTGATATAATAGGAAGACTGGTAAAGGTGGTTGATCAGTTGGACATTCCATTTCGTTTTACTTTTATCCATGAAATATTTCATGTTTCCTACTCGATGAGGTTTATATCATATCCTTACCATGTGATTGAATGGGAGGATTTTGATCTTGAGCCCGATACAACCATTTTTTTGAAACTAGTTTAGATTATGGATAACTATGATAAGATGATGTGTGGAAAACTGATTCTCTTGGTCTGGATATTATGGTATTTGAGATTGGATAGTCATGAGACAAGGTAGTAGGAATTGTTGATGAGGTAGCAATGCCATTTTATTTTTGAGGATCCAGGATCTTGAGAACTTTTTAGGGATAGAAAGACCTTATGGTGGGGGATTGTAATGTCTTGTTACTGGTTTCAAGTATTCCATTACCCATATTTTTATAATTCATTGATTATGGTTCATTTTGGGTTATTTTGGGTGAAATTTGGTAAATCTTGGATGCCCAAGGGTCTATGGATGATTATCACATAGTTAAGAAAAACTGTGTTGTTGGGCCCAAGAAATCGTGCATCCATGTTGGATCCATTAGAAGGGGCTCATGGTTTTTCCAAACCATGTCGCCACCACTTCAAAATCGTGTAACCCAAAACAAATGGTTTTTGCATGGTTGTCGTATGGTTAATGTAACTATATGTCCCTTCCATGAACCCCAAATAGAATCCCATGGGAGTTGCATGTTTAAGGCACATAGTTACTCTTAATTGTGTGTCCTTACCAAGAAAACCATTCACATGGCTTTTAAATATTTAAATTTTTTATTTTAGAAATACCCAAACCCCCTTTTAAGATTACTAATAACCTCATTCAACCCTAAAATGATTCTCTAGGTGGTGGAGGCTCTCAAGAAAGGATTTTTTTCTCCTCAAACCCTTTATTTTTTTCTGATCTAAGCCGAGTAGTTCTCATTCAGTCTCTCCCAGGTTGTATCTCTAGATATTTCATGCCTTCATTCCTCATTTCCTTTTCCTATAGTGGGAATTTTTAATTGTGATTCCTTTGTTTGAAAGTGGGTGTCTCTATAAAAAGCTTAAATTCATTTATTTTATAATTATTCTAATAAATTTCTTGGGATTATAATTAATTTTAATTGATAAATAATTTCCATGGATTTTTGGAATGGATGCATGTTATTAAAGGGTATTTCATTGAGAACATAGTTTTTCACACAATGTGTTTGTTTAAATGATTAATGTTAGTTTTAATTTTGAAATGGATTTTCAAACTTTGAAGAATATTTTCTTTTCTTAAATGTTTTTTTATAAATTGTGATCGTGGTTTTTGAAAGGTAATTGTCAATCCTAGAACATCAGGAACCTTAGGTGCATTGGGAATGATACATTGGAATCCTTACGATGTGTGGCACTACGGAGGGTTTTTTTGTTAAATCAATGGATTGGTGAAGGACTCGATATTGGTTTGATCCAACATTATTTATATATATAATATGTATTGTCCTATGGGTTAGACCCCCACTAGATAGTTCTTTTTCATTTATAGATATTAATTGCATGGTGGGATTCTATGATGGATTTTTTCTCATAGCTTCTTATATGATGTTGTATTACATAGCTTCAGATGATGGGATTTCATTGATATATGTTTAACTGGGTTTCTTATTGTATATGCATACACATTTATGCTTTATCACTTCTTCTTTTTGTTTTTCCAATTTGATAATATGATTTAATTTTATGAAAACAAATTGTAAATAAATGATTTAAAAGTGGTTTTGGATTTATTAAAAATGTTTTATAAAAAACATTTTTCTTAATCAAGAACAGTATCATTCATGGCAGTAGAACTTCTATAGATTCTGTTGTGGTATCCTACTGGGCTTTATGCCCACACCCTATTTTTTCCTTTGGGTGGTTGTAGATGTTGTATTATAGAATCTAGGTAAATGTAAGGGAATATTATATCATGATGGGTTCTCTTTTTTGTTTCTTCCTTTGGGTTTTTTGGTTTATAAGTGATGATGTATCACATGGAGACTTTTGATTTTTTGAAATTCATAATTTTTTTCTATAGCCTAATATATTGGTTGTATATATATGGTTATATCTCTTTCTTTCTTCTATATTGTTCTCCGGTTGTATGTATTATTCTAGTTATATTCAATACATGTTTCGTTTATCATTGTTACACATCACCATGATGAGCCAGATTAAGTGACTTTTTTAGCTGACTCCTGATAGTTCGTTACATAAAGTATAAATCATGAATCCTGGAACATAGGAATGAAAATAGCATAATTATAAAATTATTATTTATTATCATTATAAAAATAAATAACGTCCAATAAATTCACACATTAGATTGTGATTGGTTCTAAACGACATCACAGTCTCCCTTTTTAACCATGCTACTTGATAACCAATTCACACATAAAATTGTTAGTAGTGCTAAATTTCATCACACTCTCCCTGTGTGAACCAAGATAATATCTAACCTAATTATATAAAATTTGTATCATATGAGATTTCAGACTTTACCAAGTTAATTAGAGGGTTGAATAGGTCCCACAAATCTTGTAATCCATACATGTGTATGCCACTTGTAAAATAATAATCACATCATAAAATAACCCATGAGAAAAAATGGATTTTATATACTTTTCAACTCAAATCATATAAGAGAAACATTCATAATTACATAAATAAAAATAAAATGATATACCCATGTAAAATAAATGGTTTTACAAATATATTCAATAAGTCTATAGGTAAATACCATTAAGTCAAGATAATAGAGCATATAAAATTCATAACACATAGATAAAGGGTATACAATTAAGATAATAATTTTTCTAGAATAAAGAAATGTATTTTAGTTAAGTGGAATCCCTAGAATCAGAGATTTCAAGAACAAGGTATTCATATTTTAAAGGGAAAGAAAAATTATGGTTTTAAATTGAAAAAGATTAAGAAATATAAAGGTAGTGAAATATCATTTCTCTAAAATAGAAGGGCATTAGATAATTCATCCGTATAAAGAATGTGGATGGTTAATTTTGAAAAAACATCTTTGATAAATAATTTTATATTCCAATAGGAAATGACTTAGAAGAAAAATAATTTTATGGAATTTTAAAAAAAAATTAGGAATAAGAAATATCAATGATACATATAAATCATTTTAAAAGTGATATTTTTCAAATTTATTTGAGAAATAACTTTTTTATAGTAACCATGATGTTATAGAGTGATAGTTTCAAATAAAACTCCATAGAGGTGGAAAGAAGTGTTCCCACAAAAATCATTATAATGGATCATTTTAAATATATTTGAAAAATAAAAAATTTATGGGTAAATTTCAAAGGTTATTTTCAAAAAGCTGAAAACATTTTCCATTTGTAAATAAACATCATTAAATGATTCGTTGAAAACTAATAAGGACTATCAAAATAAATTTAAGGTTAATAATATTTTGAAATACCTTTGTTTGAAAATACATATCATAAATATAGTATTATGTTATAATTTTTAAAGTGGGTGATGATAATTATTAAAATAATATAAAATAATACATATTTCCTTACAAAAAAATATAAGAGTGTTTTGGGGGATAGAAAATATGGACATGAAACAAATATCTAATTAAAATATAGAGTTTTTTTAATAAAGTAAAAGTTTTATGTGATAGAATAATAATGTAGAAAGATTGGAATAAAAAAAGAAATTCTCTCTTGGAATATAATAGTAAGAATAATGAAATATATGGTAAAAATTATACAAAATGATAATAGGGCTCTATTTTCACCTTGAAAAAGAGAAAATGGTTTACAACAAAAAAATGTCTCAATGAATTTAGATATAAGACAAATAACCTCTTAAAACTTGTGTAGGATTTTAATAAAAACCTATTGAAATAGAGATATTTAAATTTGACTTCAATTAACATGAATAAATTTTATTTCATATGAAATATTACAAATATTCATCTTATACACCACTTAAATTAAATCATGTGAAAAATACAAAACATATTTCAATAAGAGAAATTTTAGATGAAAACCTGTTACAATATTTCCCTTCTTATTTGGATGTAATATATGATCCTATATAAAAACCCTAAATTTATTAATAACTAATTTGATAACCATATTCATAACAATAAATATTATAAATTTTCATCTATAATCATAATCTACATATATATTAGTTATTTTTTTCTTATTTTCACACCTCTAGCATTTATAGTTTTGACAGTTTGTAATAGTTTCATTGGAGAATTTTATTTACATTTTATTCTTCCAAAATTCAATAATAAAATTTCCTTAAATTCACTCAAATTTCATAATTCTAATGATTTGTTATGTTTAAATTTTTTTCCATTATTACTTTAGTCTTTATCCAAGAATATGGATTTGATAATGAACATTTTTCGGTGATTTTTAGCATCTAAAGGGTGTTTTCTAAATTACTAAGTTAAATATTTATGTATCCTTTATAGAACAAAAAAAATAATTATTTTCATATTTTATCATATTATACTAGTAATTTTGTTTTCTTAATCACCAATGATATAATTTCATATCATTTTTTTAGTTGGTGGTCAAACCAACCCAAAAATGATCATGCCATGATTAATGGATGATTATGAGGTGAATAAGATAAATATATTTATACTAGTATAATAATGATATAATTTAGTGTTTATTAGTTTTATATATCATAACTGAATATGTGATGTATATAGAACAATTTTATTGTATGAATAAATTGTTTTTCTCTTAGTTCCCATATTGAAGACTATTAATTTTATCATGATTGTATACCATTCTTATCAATAATAAGATTATTCAGTTTATATTAACAATTTTTTTCATATAATAGACATCATATTTATTCATTAATCTATTCTCATGACCATATATTTAATTATTTTGTGAAAAGAAAAATATAAATTGATTGTCTCATGGAGGTGGTAGTTTACATATACGCCTGGATGCTAATTTCATGTTCTATAGAATGAGGAAAAGGAGTAATATGGTTTATTATTTTAAAAAATTAAATCTTTCATAAATATAAAAATTATATATTATTATAATTATTAGGATCATTCTTGTAATTTTTTAGGTAAAATGAAACATGTTGCATTGCAGAGGCTGTAGTCCACACAACACATGATTCACGTTTTTTATTTTCCTAAAGTAAAATATGGTGGGTGATTATTTATTGTACCAAAATATTTTTAAAATAAATGTAAAATAATTATACTTATTTTATCATTATAATAGAGTGAAAATAAAATTGAATATGACAAAAGGAACATAAATAAATATAAAATAGAAAGAGAGGTTAGGAACTTATACCTCACATCTTGGATTATCTTTTTTTATGGGAATCAAAACTATAAGGAATGGTCTTCTGAGAAGAAAAGAATATAGTTAAGGTTCCTAAGAGTTTTTATGAGATTATTAGGATGAGTTTGTTCAAAAATAACTGGTTTTTGGTGTGAGGAAAAGTTAGGAAAGGCGAGTCCTTTTTATAAGTGAAAAGTGATGTAATTTTTGTAAATACCAAAAGTTTTCAATAATGGGAAGTCACTATAATGGAAAGTTGATCCAAAATTGAGAAATAAAGTAGTGAGGAATATATAATGTCAATACAAACCTCCAAAATTAAATTATAAATATATATTAAATATTTTAGGTCCTTTTTATATAAGGTTACTCATTTTTACCATTTTAGTTTTTACCACTATAACCAGTTTTTACCAAGGTAATTTATCCGTTATAATAAAAAATAAAATGACATTTATTATAAAATATTTTCCTAAATATTAAAAATATTAAATACATTTAATTATATAAAATTTATAAAATTTATAAAAAATAATTTTAATATAATATATGTAGAGTGCATTAAAACAATGTTTTTTGAAAAATATATTTTAAATTAATAAATTTCAAATATGGGATTGAAAATTAAAACCATCATTTCAAAAATTATAAATTTTAGAATAAAATAATTATTAGTTCTTATAAAAAGTTTTCATTAACTTCTAATTCAATCGTATAGGCTAATAATGTCAAAAAAATCATGTTATTTGTAAAACAAAATTGTATTGTTCACTATTCACCAAATAATAAAATGACTCAGAAAATTACAAAAATATAATTTTAATATTTTATGGACATATTTAAAAAAATTAAGATATATTTTTAATATTATAATTTTAAAATCAATAAATTAACTTCTTGTTGGAAATACAATATATTTTAGAAAATGAATTTTATTAAAAAAAATACTTTTTTTGATTTCACGTAAATTAAATTTTATTTTATATATATTTAGAAATAATTGAATACTGATATATTATATTATAAATATAAATATTACCAAATACAATAAACTTTTAACAATGATCAATTTATTTTATTAAGGTAAAATAAAGTACCTCTTTTTAAAAAGGTTCTTCGAAAGGAAACATTTCTTAAAAATATTAATCAAAGAGATTAATAATATAAAATTATTTTAATTAGTTATTGTCCTTTTATAAACTAATGATTACTATATTCATGTATTTTAAATATTTCATGGTTTTTTAGTTAAGTGTTGTGTTTGTTTGAAGTTCCATGTCACACAAGCTATATAAGATCATATTAATTTAAAGGATCCAAAATATGTGGGTTATTAAATTATAAAAAAATAGGTTATATTTTCTCTCAAAATAAAAATATACATTGTATATTTTAATGAAGTTTAACATGAAGGAGGATGGAGGGGTGTCCACACCAATCTATGTTTTCACAGAGTTTTGAAAGAATGATGGAGGGAAATTTGATAATGATTGAATGTTTTGAGGATTGATTGGAAGTGTTTTTCACTTGATATATTAATGGACTTAAATTGTATATATCATATAATTTTGTGATTTATATCAATACAATAAAAAAGAAACAAATATTTTTAGTATAAAAATGATATTAAGTTACATCTCAAACCCTCTCAATTATGGATGATGTATAATAAGATAGGTGAGATTTAATAAAAGGATTTTACTGATGTAGACTGGGTAGGATAAGTTGATAACTAAAAATCTACATCAAGTTGAGTATTTTCAATATTAAGTATTTGTATTTCATGTAATTCAAATAAGTTAGTATCAGTGACACTAAGCTCTAATAAGGGTTATAATGTGGCTATAACACTGGAAGATACACATATGATATAGATGATGGCACAGTTGAATGAATTTAGTATTGAATAAACGTATCCTCTAGCAATGGGGTGTGAAAATAAAATTTATATAAACCTAAAAAAATAATGATTATAACTCCAAGTCAAAGAAAATATATATAAATTATTATATCATTAAGGATAAGGTTTATGAGGGAATTATAAGACTTTAATTTGTACCCTCCAAATAATGGATTGCTAATATCATGACCAAACCTATTTCAACTAAATATTTTGAGAAAAAACTGCTAAAAATGGGAGTTCAACCTATTCCCACTCACTAAGAAATGTTATTTATCTTAATTTCCTCATTTATCCTTTTCTGTTTAATTTTTGTAGGAGATATTTTTTATAGGGGGAAAAGTATTTTTCCCCAATTATTAATCGTCTTAATGTGTGTTCTGAGTGGTGTAGGAAATAATCCTAAAAATATTTTACTTATAGTTGTTGGTTAGTTCAAATAAATATCTGATACGGTTTAGAAATTTCTTATTTTGCATATATTTTATGATTTATTTAATCACACATTTTTTCTATAAGTAATTATTTAATGTAGTGTTAGAGTGTATTTTCATGTGATTAATTTTATTCCAATATTTCATGTTGGTTTCCAGGAGTTACTCTCTTTGGTTTTATTATCAATAAGTGGGAGAAGAATGAGTTGTATGGAAAAAAATACAAAGGGTGATAGTGTTTAACCATTTAATGTAATTTTGTTTTTTAGAGATATCTATTCTAGTGTGTCTATTGAGGTGATATTGTTTAATAGAGATATAAAGAGTATTGTAGTGTAGAGAAAATTTTCAATAATAGTTATGAAGAAGATTGATGTGTAGTTACAATGAACAACTTTTAGATTTATTATTTTAATGTTTTCAAGCTATATGAAATGAAATATTGAAGAGTTGAAATAGTGAAGAATATATCCAAGAACATTAAGATACGTTGTATGATGCTTTTAGAAGTCTGAGAAGGCCAAGAGATGGTTTGAATAAGTTCTATGAATTTTTTGATGAAGTATTATTTTTGGAGTTGAGATAGAAATATGATAATACAATAAGCATATTGTTAGGTCCACTGGGTCAAATACCCTGAGAGGTAGGGTAAATCAGCACATGAAAGATTAAAACAAGTGTCCCTTAGGATCTTGTTTTGTCGTTGAAAAAACACTTCTCTATTTCTCCTGTAGAAAAATATGGATATCAATGAATTCGTGAAAAGAAATAGTGATTTTTACTTGGTTCACCCTCACGGGGCTATGTCCAAGGAGTATACAATGATGATGTGCCAATGTACTAAATCCACTAAATCTCATTTCCAATTACAATGTTCGGGTTATATATTCTATACCCAGGGTAACTTCCTTTACATTATTTAGGGTCTACTTCCTATATTCACAGGGGTCACTACATATATCTCTTCCTCTAGCTCATTACTGTTTGGAAGGATCGTCGTCTTCCTCTTCCAGCACTCACTACTCTTGGAAGGGATCCACACATATTTTATGGACTTCTAGGTATCATTATTTTTATGAAAGAACAGATCATCAAATGTATGTAGATACTTTATTGGAGTCTATTTTGCACCCATAGATGAAATCTACATTTTTCGTGTACTGTTAGGTTAGTGGAAATTACATTCGTGAACTGTTTTAGTGCATATTCAAGATTACATGAGTCCTCAATGAACCAAATTTCCTATTCCATGTACTATATAGTGGTTATGATTCGTGGACCACCTCTTCCACAAACTACTCCCTACACAGACCATCCTCCTTTGTGGACCGTTTATCCTCTTCCGCATACTGGTTCCTACATAGCAGAATGTCTCCACTTCTAAGAACCATCTATCCTCTATGTAACTGGTCATACTACTTCACATACCACAACTTCCTCATTCACTTACCTCGTCTTCCTCCACTATGTACCGTTTCCCCTACGGGCTATAGTTCCCCACAAAAACCTTCAACATAATTACTTCCATGTGAACCACTTCACAGAATTATCCCTTGCGAACCACTTTCAGACTTGTCCAAATTTTTGGAGCAATGGTTTTCTCTAATGGATTTATCTCTTCATAATGATGGTATTAACACTACATATTTAGGAAAATAGATCCACAAAATCCGCTAATCCTAGATTACAAAAAAAATCAATGTGGAACTGCCTTCACTGCATACCACTTCACCTACGATCCATTCTACCCTATGCGGTCTGCATACTACTATTCCCCCTTGGCGACGAACCAAACCATTGTCATGTTTTACCAAACAATTTATATCACCATTTCTCAAATCACCACCTTATTTATGATAACGAAAATCCTTCCCACATACCACATGACTTCTCACCAAACCATTTTATATCTAGTGAACTATTCCAGTATGTGGTCTGCATCTCGCACTTTTTAGTTCCCTTCTTTTGCTGATTTCCTAAAAAAATTTCATACCACCTTTATAATCTATGAATTTGGATTCATGGTCCACGTACTATGTACCCCTATGTGTAAATCAACCCTTTCCAAAAACCAAACTCTCCATTTTGAGGTCCAACAAATTCGCAAAATCTAGGAAACTGCGCCACCTTAAACACCTGCTTCAGCATACACCATCCATGCTAATTTAAGGTTATATATATTTTTTTTAAAAAAAAATCACTCCAAAAACATACTGAGAGGACACCTTGATATATTTTACCCAAAAATCTCCCCCTTTGGGTTTGTTGACAACACTTTCATAATTTGATACCTCATTAAAGAACCTTCCATCTTCAATCAGCATTCGTTTCTGAGATTAAGATAATGATCAAGGAAGTAATCAACACATACTCTATGTAACACCCCAAGATTCCACGGTACGCTTTCCTTTGAATAATACAGTAGCGTGTGTTGTACGCAACTTCGAGTTCTAACACACACACCACAACCAATCAAACTAGCCGTTATGAATAGTAATACCCAATTTTTCAAATTTTGTAAATTTTATCTTTCAAAATGGACTTCATTTTTGGATTTGGAATATCGAAATTAACCTAGGGTGAAATTTTGGTATTTTTCTGAAAACTTTCAATTTTTGATGAATAGTTAAAAAACACTGAGTTATAGTTTAAAACAGAATTTTTATTTAAATAATGATTTATTTTATTTAAATTTAATTAAGGTCAAAATAGATACATAATACCTATATATGTTCAATGTAATTAATTAGAGTTATTTTAGAATAATTTTAGATATATGAAAATTTTATTGAACTTTTCACAGTCTTTTACCCACCTCCTAGGAGAATTTGGAAATTCACATAAAACTTAATTTTAACGCTTCTGTGAGTGGAATTTCTAAAATCTGAGAGACACGGTTAATATCAAGGAGTAAAATGTGGTTAAATGAGATGAAAATAATTTTTGGTGAATAGTAACTTTTTTACTTTTATTTACCGCGGTTAAAAGTAAATAGGGTAATTAAGGGTAAAATGATATTAATATTACCCTAACACATGTCTTAATTCTATTGGACAAATGTATCTCAACCAAAAACAACCTTAGGAATAAAATATTATCATTTAGGTCCACTTGGATTAGATTAGGACATTTATTATTATTTAATTCAAAGAAGAGTTAAAAGAGTTAAAATAAAATTTTATTTATTAAAACATTTTTGATATAGGGTTATACATAAGATAAATTTTATTGTAAATATTCATTAGAAATATAAAAATATTTCCTACATAATGGTATTTTATTTATAATTTTTAGACATTAAATAATTTAATTTATTTATTAAACAATGGTGATGTAGTAATTATCTAATTAATGAAATATTAAAATAATTGATATTATAAATAACCAAATAGATGTAAATTGAGACATTTTATGAATTCCACTAATTTTATAGGTTAATATGTCATGTTAGGATTGATTATATAAATTGTTTTGGAAGTAATAATGCTTTTATGAATTTATCAAAAACAAAATACCCAATATTGTCAAAATTGACATAAAAGAGTTTTTAAAACAAATATTATATTATTAATTTATATTCAATTCCTAAAAATCTAAGGATCGGCCAAGAAACTTATATCATGATAGGTGTATCATTAATGGACCACTTGGGGGTCACTTTGAGGTATATAGTATTTTTATTAACTATATAATATAAAAATAAAAAGTGACATGGTAAGTGTCAAACTAATTAACTAAGAGTTAAAACTAAAAGATAAGGTTAATATAATGACCAAAACCTGTCTAAATTTTATTGGTTGAGTGGTTTTCAACTCATCCCCACCTTAAATTTTAAATAATCAACTTCGGAGTCATTAGAAACCGAATATTAATTTATTATAAAATAATATTTCAATCTTTTCCAAAGGTGCCCCTCACCCCTCTTATAAAAGGGAACTCCCCCTTCTCACTAATTCACACATTCAAAGCCATTTCGCTCGGACAAAACCTTCCGAAATACACTCTCAACATCCCTCAATTCAACCTAGAGGGATTAGTTTGATCAGAAATCCAACCTAAGGAGCCCTTTTTGATCAAATCAAAAGGAAGAACCTAAAGAAGAGGTAATGTTTTCACCACCCTCTTTCAAGTTCCTTTCTTCTTCAACTTATACTTTCTTTGTTATTCCCATTATAAAATAATTAATCCAGTATATTATATATACTGTGATGTTATTATAAATATGGTACAACCATATTCAATATTCTATCCATCCTTTGAATGACATGTCACCATACGTGTGTACGTACGGCTTACCGTCTCCACTTCGTGGTGTAATTGTTATTCAATAAATTATTATTTGGATGGGTATAATAATGATGTATAATTCATTTAAATACTAAATATAACATGATAATGATTTTGTATATATGATATACCATTTAATTTTATATTATTTTAATATAAAAAGAATGATATTGTCGCTCGTGTGTACGTACGGACAACCGTCTCTATTAACGTGATGAGATTCATTCTCCATCGTATCCATTCAAGTATAATTATCATTTGATGATTCAAAAATAATGCTTAAGAAAATGATATTATTCTGTATATGAATAAGATAACATATCCATGACAAACACGGCTTACGTAATAAAACATATAAAATAAAACGAGTAAGTTAACACCCGAAACAACGATAATACTAAGATATTATCAATGTTAAAAGATCATATATGATATCATATTAATGTATATAATTATTTTATAATTTAATTACAATTATTTCACCATTATACAAGAGTTTAACCTACCCTCAACCAAGGAAAAGTACACGGTAAGGGTTTATTTCACAATCTCTTCATTATCCGAGGTTGTTTATATGTAATTATCTATTGGGACCTCTTTATCATCCACATCCATGTTTCATAAAAATGTATTAAAAATAATTATTACTATTTTAAAGGGATAAAGTCATTTATACCCTTGTTGACTTTTTATAAGATGTTTATTAAGTAATCTTTCTGTCATTTTCCAAACAAAGTCTTTTTTTAACCTTTTCGATAGAATTAAAGTAGGAATGTTTTTTTAACCTATACAGCGGGTGCAGCTATTTTCCACCGTTATAAAATTGTCCAAGCATACATTACAAGCTTATAAGAATATATTCAAAAAAATTGTTTTATTTTATAAATATATGACTCTTAAATGATTTCAAAATAGAAACAGATATGTCTCTAAAAAGAGTTTTGATTTCATCTATGTCAACATCCTTTGATGGAATTTAAGTTTATTTGGAGTTGATTTATTATGATACAAAACTTCCATATTGTATTGATGGTTTTTTAATATGTTTGAATATGGATGTTTTATTTTAATACCATTCATGGTTTATGAAGAAAGTATTGACATTTTGTATTCTAGTTTTAATACGAATGTTTATGTTATGTTTAAACCTGTTCATATGAGGAAAGCATTGGACTTAATAGGTGACGGGTGGAGCCTACTATAGCTCCTTGATGCATCGGTAGGACTCATGAGACTAACTAGTGTCTTGGCACAAGGCCTTGAAAAAATATTATTTTTAGTCTTGGCATGAGGTCTTGGCTATGTGGTTATGATAGTCTGGCATTATGCATTCCATCGTTATAAAAGTGGTTATTGATATTGAATTTGATTATTAGACTAGTAGAATATCCATGTGAATAAGTATATGGAATTATTTCATTTTCTTTCTACAATATTATGCTGAAGTTCAAGTTTTAAAAGGCTTTTGTTTTAGTTATACGTTGCCTTAAATTTTTATGCTTATTTATGAAAGTTTCTGCTATATTTATACCCTTTCTGGGCATTTGAGCTCACCCCTTTCTATGTTTTATTTTTCCCAGGATGTGAAGAAGTATATTATGAATGACCTGCAGGGATAGTATGAGGGGATTAGAGTGTGGAATATGGAGACTATATTGTTGTAGTTTTTCATTTTATGATGTAATGTAAACATTATGAATGTATCTAGTTATTCCAAGTCTATTAAACTAATCGGTCTTTTGAGACTTGATCTTTCTTGTGATCATGCCAATGTTATGTAATAATGCACTGACTCTGGGTGACTGGGGTCAGGGCATTACTGTTGGTATCAGAGGAAGTTTAGTACAAACCCTGGAAGCCAGATTTAGATAAACTCTCATTAGATCGCATAGATTTAAGATGGAATTTGAGGATTAGTATAGAATAAAAACCTAGAATTTTGGTATTGTAGAGATTTTGTGAGTTTTTTGAGCAATAAATATATGTCTAGATACGAGCAGGTAGATGCGGCTCTAGCACAGATGTACCTAGGGGTAAAACCCGAAAACACCGCTTTGAGCTAGACTCGAACGAGAACTGGTGCATGACAACGGGCCTTGCTACACTCTTGGTTACGACACTCCCGGGGGATATACTTAGGATTACTCTCATTTTCATTACAAATAATTATGAAGGGTTTATGAGTATATACATCCTCAAAGAAATTTTTTTTATGATTATGGATTATATCCATAAATAGTTCAATATATGTTAAGTGTTTATAAGTATAGAATTATGTATTTTTATTCATAAACTGATCTAGTTGATGTCATTTTTTATAAATGGTGCCTAGTGGAAGAAATGGAAACCGTATCAATGCACGCACTCCATGTAGGGATTTTCCTCCTGCTCAAGATAATTATAGTGGAGCTAGTGATGCAACTGGTGCTGATCAACTAATCACCATACTGGGACAACTCACTATGATATCAATAATAACCTTACCCGTATGGAGAACCCTATTCCATAGCATGGAGGATCAATGTTAGATCGCTTCATGAGGTAGCAACCACCAACATTCAATGAGAGTACAAATCCATTAGTATCTGAGCAATGGATAAGTTCGCTAGAGAAAATATTTCAGGCTTTAGAGAGTAGTGAAAGGGAAAATGTTGTCATTGCAGTTTATCACATCAATGGAGATGTTGATCAATGGTGGTCATTGATTCAAAACATGAAAGAAGAATATGAAGTATCAAATATGGAATGGAGAGAGTTCAAAGATCTACTTTTAGAAAAATAATTTCCTCGTGACCATCGAGCAGATATGGAAAGACAATTTCTAAGTCTGAGACAAAAGGATGATGAGAATGTCACAAAGTATGAGGCTAACTTTACAAGGTCAGTAAGGTATGCTAGAGATTATATACATAACCCAAAAAGTAATATTGTTTGTTTCTTTGATGGGTTAAAACAATTTCTCAATCGAGCATTAGTCTCACAATCCTTCTCGTTGTATGAAGACATTGTCTCATGTGATATCAAGATAGAGAAATAATTCTCTAAGTCTTATGACTTTAAAGCAATGCAAGATAAGAAGAGATCTGCTGATCAATCTGGTAATGGAAATAAGGGGAAGAAGGGAAAAGTTGAATATCCATCTTGCAGTAAATGTGGGAAGAAACACCTCGGTACTTTCTTAAAAGGAATGGGAGTCTGTTACAAGTGTGGTGAAAAAGGCCACCAAGCTCGTGATTGCAAGGGGAAAAAGTAATCTACCGATGTCCAATTCTACAATTGCAGGGAGATGGGACATTAGGAAAATGAATGTCCTATGCGTCAGGGGAACTTACCTCAGAAAAGGCCAAGGGATCAAGGACAGGCTTATGCTATCACTACTACTGAGGTAGAAGCTTCGAAAGATGTGGTGGCAGGTAATTTAATGGTTTCCTCATGTTTAGAAAATGCATTATTTGATTCTGGATCATCTCATTGTTTCATATCTTCCCAGTTTTCTAAGAAAGTTAGATATTTCCAATTTGATTTAACAAGGTAGTTTTCAGTTAAAACTCGTAAGGGAAGTATCATTGCAATAATGTTTTGTGAATCAGTCCCCATTAGAGCACAAAAATGTTCTTTATCTGATGATCTCATCGCCATACCTATGAATGAGTTTGATATAATCCTCAGTATGGATTGGATTTCAGACAATGATGCGAAGATTTATTGTAAGAAGAAGGAGGTTACGATTTTTGATGATGATGATGATAAGGAACACCTTATATTTAGAGCAGAATCGTCACCACCTAATTCTTATCTAGATCTACCCCCAGTAGCTCAACTAAATTAAATTATTGGGGAGGAAGAGAATTAAATGGATATGGGTGAGTGAATGAATGTTCAATTATAGGATTTACCTATTGTGAAAGAATATGTAGATGTGTTTCTGGAATATTTACCTAGACGTCCTCCCGAATGAGAAGTTGAGTATTCCATTTATTTAATTCCTAGATCAATGCCTATATAGAAGACCCCTTATAGAATGACCACTGTGGAATTAGTTGAACTAAAGAAACAACTAGAGGAATTTAGAAATAAGGGATTTATTCGCCCTAGTTTTTCTCCATGGGGAGCCCCTATTCTTTTTGTTAAAAAGAAAGATGGATCTATGAGGTTATGTATCGACTACAGGGAGATCAATGATATAACAATAAAGAACAAGTATACCCTACCTCGCATTGATGATTTCTTTGACCAACTACATGGAGCTCAATAATTTTCAAAGATTGACCATCAATCTGGATACCATCAGTTGTGTGTGAAGAAGGAAGACATTCCAAAGACAACATCTAGAACAAGGTACGGGCATTATGAGTTTATGGTAATGCCTTTTGGGCTGACTAATGCACCCTCTATATTCATGGATCTAATGAATAGAGTTTTCAAGGAATATCTCGATGATTTTGTGGTGGTATTTATTGATGGTATCTTGGTATACTACAAAAGCTACGAAGATCAATAAAATCACTTTTGCATTATCCTGAAGACTCTGAAAGACATGAATTATATGGGAAGTTTAGCAAGTGTGAATTCTGGCTTCAGGAGATTTCTTTTCTTGGCTATATTGTCTCTAAAGATAGAATCTATGTTAATCCTTCTAAGACCAAGGCAATCCATGAATGGCCAGCACCTACGAGTATAACTGAGGTACGCAGTTTTATTGGTTTAGCAGGTTATTATCGATGTTTCGTCCAGAATTTTGCTTGGTTGGCTGACCCTTTAACAAAGATCACACGTAAGGGGGTTAAATTTGTTTGGACAAAAGAGTGTGAAGAATGTTTTGAAGAACTGAAGATAAGATTATTCAATGCTCCTATATTTAATCTTTCATCGGGGAATGATGGGTTCGTTATTTATAGTGATGCATCGAAGAAAGGACTTGGTTGTGTCCTTATGCAGAATTATAGGGTTATTTCCTATGCATCGTGACAGTTGAAAATTCATGAGCAAAACTATCCTACTCATGATCTTGAGTTAGCAGCTATGATCTTTTCTTTGAAGATATGGAGACACTACCTCTATGGTGAAAAATGTGATATTTATAATGATCACAAGAGTTTGAAGTATATATTCTCACAAAAACAACTCAACATGAGGCAAAAGAGATGGATTGAATTACTCAAGGATTATGATTGTACAATACACTACCACCTAGGGAAGGCAAATAAGGTGGCATATGCTTTGAGTAGAAAATATAATGGAGTTTTGAACAATATGATAATTGAAAGGGATCCAATTTTCATGGATCTAGTGAAGATGGACATGGAAATAACCATGGAAGGTGAAATATCAACGCTTTTTTAAATGGTTTCCAAACCATCTTTACCAGAAAAGAGTAAGAGTTCTCAGAATGATGATGACGAATTTCAAAAGAAGATTAAAGCTGTGAATGATGGGAGATTGAGAGACTTTGGGTATGAAGATGGAATTTTGAAATTTGGGAAGATACTTTGTATTCCCGATATACCTAATCTAAAAAGGGAATTTCTAGATGATGCTCATAGTTACAATTTCTCTATACACCCTGGGAGCACCAAAATGTATAGATATTTGAAGGAACATTTTTGGTGGGACAACATGAAGAGGGAGATTGCTTATTTTTTTCAAGATGTATTATTTGTCAACAAGTGAAAGCTAGAATGCAACAGCTTGGAGGAGTCATGCAACCTCTTCCCATACCGGAGTGGAAATGGGACAATATTACGATGGAATTTGTCATGGGACTACCAAAGACTCCTAGAAGGAACGATGAAATATGGGTTATTGTTGATTTTCTTACCAAGTCAGCACATTTTCTTGCAATAAGGGATGATTTTCCACTTGAACGTCTAGCAAGGCTATATATTAAAGAATTTGTGAGACTTCATGGAGTACCCCTATCGATTTTTTCTGATCATGATCCCCGTTTTACATCAAGATTCGGGAAGAGTCTTCAGAAGGCCCTGTACACTGAACTTCGTTTGAGCACTGCCTACCACCCTCAACTAGATGGACAATCAGAACGGACTATTCAAACCTTAGAAGACATGTTGATATCCTTCTCTCTTGACTTTCAGGGTATGTGGGATCAATATTTACCTCTGGTAGAAATTTACTATAACAATAGCTTCCATTTGAGTATTTTGATGGCACCATATAAAGCATTATAAGGAAAGAGATGTCGTACGCCAACCTGTTGCGATGACGTTGGTGAAAAAAAACTTGTAGGCCCATAACTGGTGGAGGAAATAATGGAAAAGTTAATGGTAATACAAAACCACATCAAAGCAGCTCCAAGTAGGCAGAAGATCTATGCCGATAACCGAAGGAAGGATTTGGAATTTCAAGTAGGATATCATGTTTTCTTGAAGGTATCTTTATGGAAGGGAGTTATAAGTTTTGGTAAGAAGGGTAAATTGAGTCCTAGGTACATCAGACCTTTCGAAATTCTAGAACGAATTGGGGTTGTAGCTTACCATTTGGCAATGCCACTAAGTCTCTCCAATGTTCACAATGTGTTCCACATATCATTATTGAGGAAATAGATTCCTAACACAATGCATGTACTCACCTATGAGGAATTAGAACTGGAACCTGATCTGTCTTATTATGAAGAGCTCGTCAGGATTCTTGATACAAGAGAACAAGTACTGAGAAACCGGATCACTCGTCTGGTAAAAGTTTTGTAGAGAAACCATAAGATGGAAGAGGCAACGTGGGAACCAGAGGAACTTATGATGAAGAACCACTAGAGTCTTTTCATGCGGCAGAATTCTAGAAATTTCTAGGACAAAATTATTTGAAGGAGGGGATAATGTAACACCCCAAGCTTCCATGTTACTTTTTCCTTTTAATAATACAGTAGTGTGTGTTGTACGCAACTTCGAGTTCTAACACACACACCACAACCAATCAAACTAGCAGTTATGAATAGTAATACCCACTTTTTGAAACTTTATAAATTTTTTCTTTCAAAATGGACTTCAATTTTGGATTCAGAATATCGAAATTAGCCTAGGGTAAAATTTTGGTATTTTTCTGAAAACATTCAATTTTTGATGAATAGTGAAAAACACTTAGTTGTAGTTTAAAACAAAATTTTTATTTAAATAATTATTTATTTATTTTTAAATTTAATTAAGGTCAAAATATATAAATTATACCTATATAAGTTAAATGTAATTCATTGTAGTTAGTTTAGAATAATTTTTGATATATAAAAATTTTATTGAACTTTTCACCGTCTTTTACCCACCTCCTAGGAGAATTTGGAAATTCACATAAAAATTAATTTTACCGCCTTTGTGAGTGGAATTTATAAAATCCAATAGACATGGTTAATATCAAATAGTAAAATGTGGTTCAATGAGATGAAAAGAATTTTTGGTGAATAGTAACTTTTTACTTTTATTTACCACGGTTAAAAGTAAATAGGGTAATTAAGGGTAAAAATGATATTATGATTACCCTAACACGTGTCCTGATTCTATTAGACAAGTTTTTCTCGACCAAAAAAAACCTTAGGAATAAAATATTATCATTTAGGTCCACTTGGATTAGATTAGGACATTTATTATTATTTAATTCAAAGAAGAGTTAAAAGAGATAACATCAAAGTTTATTTACTAAAACATTTTTAATATAGAGTTATAGATAAGATAAATTCGATTGTAAATATTCATTAGAAATATAAAAAGATTTCATACATAATTGTATTTTATTTATAATTTTTAGACATTAAATAATTTAATTTATTTTTGACACAATGGTGATGCAGTAATTACCTAATTAATGAAATATTAAAATAATTGATATTATAAATATAAAAATAAATGTAAATTGAGACTTTTTATTAATTACACTAATTTTCTATGTTAATATGACATATAAAGATTGATTATATAAATTTTTTTCGTAGTAATAATGCTGTTATGAATTTAGAAAAAACAAAATACGCAATTGTGTCAAAATTGACATAAAAGAGTTTTTAAAACAAATATTATATTATTAATTTATATTCAATTCCTAAAAATCTAAGGTTCATCCAAGAGACTTATATCATGATAGGTGTATCATTAATGGACCATGTAGGGTCTCTTGGAGGTATATAGTAAGTTTATTAACTATATAATATAAAAATACAAAGTGGCATGGTAAGTGTCAAACTAATTAACTAAGAGTTAAATCTAAAAGATAAGGTTAATATAATGACCCAAACCTATCGAAATTATATTGGTTGAGTGGTTTTAGACCCATCCCCACCTTAACCTATAAATAATCCACTTTTTATCCATTAGAAACCGAATATAAAATTATTATAAAATAATATTTCTAGCTTTTCCAAAGGCGCCCTCACCCCTCTTATAAAAGGGCACTCCCCCTTCTCACTAATTCACAAATTAAAAGCCTTTGGGATCGTCCAAACCCTGCCCAAATACTCTCTAAACTTCCCTCACTTAAACCTAGAGGCTTTATTTTGATCAGAATGTCAACATAAGGAGCCCTTTTGATCAAATGAAAAGGAAGAACCCGAAGAAGAGGTAATGTTTTCACCACCCTTTTTCAAGTTCCTTTCTTCTTCAACTTCTTCTTCCTTTGTTATTCCCATTCTAAAATAATAATTCCAGTATCTTATATATACTGAAATGTTATTATAAATATGGTACAACCATATTCAGTATTCTATCCATCCATTGAATGACATGTCACCATACGTGCGTACATACGGCTTACCATCTCCATGTTGTGGTGTAATTGTTATTCCATAAATTATTATTTGGATGGGTATAATAATGATGTGTAATTCATGTAAATACTAAATATAAAATGATAATGATTCTGTTTATATGATATACCATCCAATTATATATTATTTTAATATCAAAAGAATGATATTCTCGCTCGTGCGTACGTATGGACTACCGTCTCCACGAACACGATGAGATTCATTCTTCATCGTATCCATCCAATTATAATTATCATTTGATGATTTAAAAATAATTTTTAAGGACTTTATATCATTCTGGATATGAATAAGATACAACCTATCCGTGAAAAACATGGCTTATGTAACAAAACATATAAAAGAAAATGAGTAAGTTAACACCCGAAACAACGATAATACTAAGATATTATTAAAAAATCAATCTTAAAAGATCATATATTATATCATATTAATGTATATGATTATTTTATAATTTAATAAAATTTATTTCACCATTATACAGGAGGTTAACCTACCCTCAACAAAGGAAAAGTAAAAGGTGAGGTTTTATTTCACAATCACTTCATTATCCGAGGTTGTTCATACGTAATTATCTACTGGGACCTCTTTATCATCCACATCCATGTTTCTTAAAAATGTCTTAAAAATCATTCTTAATATTTTAAAGACTATGGGATAATGTCATTTATACCCTTGTTGGATTTTATAAGAAGTTTATTAAGAAATCTTTCTTTCATTTTCCAAACAAGGTCCTTTTTTAACCTTTTCAACAAAATTAAATAAGAATGATTTTTTTAACATATATGGCGGGTGCGGCTATTTTCTGCTATTATAAAATCATCTAAGGTTAAAGTACAATCTTATAAGAATATTTTCAAAGAAAATGTTTTATTTTATAAATATATGACTCTTAAATGATTTCAAAATAGAAATATATATTCTCTAAAAAGACTTTTGATTTCATCTCTGTCAACATCCTTTGATGGATTCTAAGTTTATTGGAGTTGATTTATTATGATACCAAACTTCCATATTTTATTGACGGTTTTGTAATATGATTGACTGTGGATGTGTTATTTTAATACTATTCATGGTTTATGAAGAAAGTATTGAAATTTTGTATGCTAGTTTTAATACGAATGTTTATGTTATGTTTAAACCTGTTCATATGAGGAATGCATTGGACTTAATAAGTGATGGGTGGAGCCCGCTATAGCTCCTCGATGCATAGGTTGGACTCATGAGACAAACTAGTGACTTGGTACAAGGCCTTGACAAAATCTTATTTGTAGTCTTGGCACGAGGCTTTGGCTATGTGGTTATGATAGTCAGGCATTATGCATTCCATCGTTATGAAAGTGGTTATTGATATTGCTTGTGATTATTCGACTAGTAGAATATTCATTAGAATAACTATATGGCATTATTTCATTTTATTTCTGCAATATTATGTTTAAGTTCATGTTTTAAAAGGTTTTTGTTTTAGGTATACAATGCCTTAAATGTTTATGCTTATTTATGAAAGTTTCTGCAATATTGTTATCTTTACTGGGCATTTCAGCTCACCCCTTTCTATGTTTTATTTTTCCCAGGATGTGAAGAAGTATTTTATGAATGACTCGTAGGGATAGTATGAGGGGATAAGAGTGTAGAATATGGAGACTATATTGTTGTATATTTTCATTTTATGATGAAATGTAAACTTTATGAATGTATCTAGTTATTCCAAGGTTATTAAACTAATCAGTCTTTCGAGACTTGATATTTATTGTGATCATCCCAATGTTATGTAATAATGCACCGACTCTGGGTGACTAGGGTCGGGGTGTTACTCTCTAATCCCACATGACTGATACTTGGAATGAGAAAAAATATTACAATGTAAAGTTTATCAATAAAACACTTCATTCCATTCCAACACCACTCTTCTACTTTCATCACGGACCTCAGTTGTCTTGATATGTATCTTTTGATCAATCATGTCTAGCATCGTCAAATTTAATACCCCCCCCCTACGTCATTGCTCCCCCTAACAGCTTCAAATCCACCTATATAGAAGCTCCACCAACCAGATTCTCCCATTTCCTTGACTAATATATTTTCTCCCTTTTAATAGACCAATTTATCCCCTATTTTCAATGAAACCGATGTTTATTTCTTTTAATTCAACAATAGGGTAAAGAACACAAATTAGAAAAATGAGGGAAAAACACACCGAACCTTGGGAATAGGGGGATCCTTATTCATGCTTTCTCAAGTATGGGGAGTCAAATTAACTTATAGAGATATTAAATGCCTCTTAAATTATTCTTTAGGTAAGGCCTTTATTAGAATGCCCCAATCATGTAGTTCTATAGGCACATACTCCAACTTCACTAGCCCTTTCTCCACCTTCTCTATGATAAAATGATATTTTATTTTAATGTGATTTTTCTTAGAGTAATGGAAGTAATTTTTTATAACATTTATAGCACTTGAAATATCACAATGGATTCCAATTGGACAATTCTCTTCAGCCCCCAAATCATCAATCTAGTTCTTCATTGAAAACAAATGTGTGTACACTTGAGTGGCTACAATATACTCATATTCTATTGTGCTCAATGAAATTAAATCTTGTTTCTTTCTCATACAAGAAATACACAATCCACCAAAATATAAATCACCTCATGATGTTGATTTTATTTTATCTATTAATGCAACCCAATCTGTATGTGTATATCCCTATAGCTCTGTTTGAGATTTGTCATTATACATCAAATAGAAAGCCACAGTACCCTTGATATATCGAAGTATTAATTTCACTTCAATAATTTGGTATTACTTTGTATTAATTTGATACCTAACTTCTTGGCATGTGGAAAAGGATGAATCAGGTCTTTTCACTATCAAGTACAGTAATGTTCAGATCATTTTTCTATATTCTATGATATTGAAGTGCCCAGATCAGTGTGAATCACTGAGAGGGGGAGGGGGTGAATCAGTGATCCCTTAAAACTTTTTACTAATTGATTCTTAATCAATTAAACCTCTATGGCTGTTTAAAGCCTCGATCCACTCTTCTGGTATCTCTCAACCTTTCCCGGATAATGCAGTAATGAAAAGGCACAGGACACAAGGATTTACAAGGTTCGGCACCAAAGGCCTACATCCTTGCCATGCTCTCCTAGCATGGATTCTCCCATTATAACTTGTTAGAATTACAATGGTCAATACAGCTTCCCACCGTATCTCTCCTGAGTCCCACAGGAGGGTCTTTATACTGCGTCACACAGTGTTACCAGAGTCCCACTGGCCTGCTCCAGAATCCCACTGAAGACTTCCTCCACCCTGAGTCTCACAGGGGTCTTCTCCTGGCTGCTCGAGTCACACGAGTAGCTCTTCTTCTTGTTCATCTCTTCAAGTATCTTCAGCAGTCTGGGATAAAGACTGCTGGCCTTGCTCTGTACCTCTGATCACTTGTGATGATCAGGTCTTCTCGTCTTGCTCAGGCTTTATCACCTTCTTCTAAGGATGACCTGGCTTCTCTCTTCAAGAATCTTCAACAGCCTCTGAAAAGGTCTGTTGGTCTTGCTCAGCAACTTCTGATCACTTCTGTTGATCAGGCTCTTCTCAAATACTGAAAACTCAGACAAACAATATCTTTCACTTCAGTCTGGCTCAGTCTCACTTCAAAACAACTTCATGCACTGAATGCATGGCATCGCAATATCTTCAAGATCTTCTGGTCTTGGACTCCTCAAATGCACACAACTGATTTAGCACTGTTCACGTGTGCACTTGCATGCATGTATGCATGCACTCTCCTTTCTTCCTCTTGGTGCAATAAACCCACAAAGGGTGTAATCAATTATAGCACACACCTTCTTCACAATCTTCAAACACTTAATTCAATTTGATTACACACTTAGAGTGTGTTCTACTTTAGTGTGGATGTCTTCTCTTCTTCTTAGTGTGTACACACTTTGTTTTGCACACACACTAAGGTTCGGCCTTGTTGTCTTTTTGCACACACTTGTTTCACTTTGCACACACTTTAGACTTGGCCTTCACTTGTTTAGCACACTCACTTCCTTGTTCTTTTAATCTTCTTCAAAGTGTGCACTTCATTTATGCACACACTTGGTTCTTCATTTTTCACACACAAGGGCTACGGCCTTCTTCTTCAAATGCACACACAAAGTATGGCCATGTCTTGCTCACACCCACTGCCCGTAGGGTACTTAGCACACACAAGATGTGTTCTTCAATTTGGCACACACACAAGGGCTACGGCCACTTGTTTAAAGGCCTCGGGTATTTCTCTTCTCCTCTTACCACACACACGAGGCAAGGCCTCGGCCTTCTTTGGCACACACACAATGTGTGTAGAACACAACCCGAACTCCCTGTCTCAAATGAAGGCGCGCAAGGGGTGCGGCCAATCTTCATCAACACTGGCGCAAGTCCTTAGTGCAAGGGGCAGTCGCGCAAGGTGCATGAGCACCGCGGGGCGCGCAAGTGCAACCCGCGCATGGTATAACACCGCGGGTGCGCAAGCGTGTCAAGGACACCTTGGCCGCACTAGTTCAAACCGTGCAGGAGGCACGGTGCACAGAGGGGGCGCGCAAGTTGGCGCTGCCCTTCCTCCTCTTCTTGTCGCGCAAAGAGGTTGCGCGCAAGGAACTTCAGCCACACAAATCTTTGCGCGGCGGCTTCTTCTTCGCGAGGCAGAGGCACACGCGGATCAACAGATCTTCAATGAAAAAACATCAGCAAGCATTCTCGAGGGCTCGGCCTCATTTATATAGGCAGAGGAGAGGCGGTTCTATCCGCGTGAAATAACTTCAAACACCCGAGATCTTCGGATCTTCAAGATTTCCAAAATCTTGTTTCTCCTCTGTTTCACGTGGCTTCCCTTATTTTTCGGCCTTCTTCACGTGCATGCGACTTAGAACGCATGCACGGCCTTCCTTCGATCCAAACCATGTAGAGCATCAACACCGAATGGCCTCGCACCTTCGGTTTGCTTCGGCCTTCATCGAAATCTCCCAAACATTGCATGAATGTGTATTTTTTAAGCATGGATCGGTTCAGTAGGTCCAGACGATCACCATGGAGGCTTTACTTCGATCAGCGGTGGCCGGGAGCTCGAAAACACTGCTCGGGTTACTCCTGGTTCGAACGGAGTTCGTGGGGAGCTTCGGGGTGGCTCGACGAAGGAGACGAGCTGTTCACCGTTGGATCAGGTGATCAATTATCCTCGGACGGCCTGGATTTGATCGCTAGTGGCGCGATTAGATGAGCGGCTCGGATCTGGCGCGCGATGAGACGGACGGCCAGGATCTCTTCCACGGGAAAAATCCGCGTCCCACATCGAATCCTCGCCCGGTTTTCTCGCGGCTTATTAACATGCCGCTGCCGCAACACCCCAATTGAACTTCCTCCCTCCCGGTGCCGCCCCGCACCGGGTTCTCTCTGCGGGTGCGCTCTGCGCCCACCTTGCTCCCTGCGGGCATGCTCTGTGCCCACTCTTGCTCCCTGCGGGCGCGCTCCTAGCGCCCACCATGCACTCCGGGTGCGCGGGTTTCATCACCGTGTGTCCGCGGGGGCTTACACACGGCCCCCTCTGCCTCTGCCGCCCGGGCTGGCCACATGGGATCCCCCCTTGGGCGTGGCGCCTTAGGCCCACATGTGCCTTGGGGGTTGAACCCTTAAGGCTGGCCTTGGCTGGCCAATTTTTTAGCAACAAAAACACTAAGTCCTTTGTTAAACAAAGTGACCAAGTGTAACATGCCAAGTGCCACTCCAAGCCATTCTTCTTCCCATCTCTATTCTTCTTCTTCTTAAGAATTCCTCCAATTCTTCAACACTTATTTATCACTTAGGAATGGAATTCACGAAGGGTCTTCATCTTCAACTGAGCTCCTTAATCGCATAATTTCTTCAATGTTCTTTATTGATCTAATCAGAGATCAATTGGATCTTCTTCTGATTCACATGCACTAAGAGTTAGTACATGGAATTCTTCAGCTCACTTCATCCACTTAGTACTTGTGGATGGATCTTCTTCAACTCCTCATGCATTGTCACTACAATGCATGGTCTTCAAACAATGTTGTGACATTGTATCATCAGGATACAAGTTCTTTGAACTTAAAGAGCAGCTCAACAATCGTCAGATATTACTAGAGAATGTTTCAACCACATCTCCTATGCCACTTAGTGAATCTCCTAAGTGACATGCCTCTTAGTATCATGGTCATTCTCCATTCCTCACCAACACCATCACAACCTTTGGCATTCACATCTTGACATTCCTTGACTTCCATTCATTCCAAGACAACTTCATGCCTCATTGACAACAAATGCAACACAATGCACTTCAATCTCCCCCTTTGTATTTGTTGTCAATACACTTCTTCAGCACATATGAATGGGTCAACATGTGTGCCAATATTTTCTCCCCCTTATTGGCAATCAAATGCAAAGGTGTGGTGTGGTTCACTTTCAAAAATATCTTCCTCCCTTTGAAAAGTATTATCTTGAAAAACACTGAGAGAGGGATGATGTCACATGTTCACTTGAGCAATGAACCTTTAGTAAATCAGCTCTAAGTCTACTTGGGCTAACCCGGTGTAGAAAACAAGAGTGATATGACCAAGGAATTCAAAGCTGTCCACATTCACTATAACATGTGAGATCATGATTTAGGGGTTTGAAATTTTTCAGATATAACAATGAATTGCTAAATCCTGCACATACTTCACAAAACTCATTAGAAAGTTCAGGTGCAAAGATAAAGCTCCCCCTTTCATCCATTTGTCTTCAATCAATACTCCCCCTTAATTGACAAGATAAACTCAATTAAGAAACAAGGGATGAAAGTATGATTGGAATACCTTCACTTTTCTCAAGATGGTATTAATCTAAGAATCCCATCTTCTTCAGATTGGCTCCCCCTCAAGGGGTGCACTCCATTCTTTCCAAACCATCCTCCAGTTGAGAATGATCATCATCTTCAATTCCCTGCAATGTCAGCACATGTAAATACCAATAGTATAAGGGAATAAGATGGAACCTCCTTGGTTCATCAATGTGAACAACAAGGTTGAGAAGATTCTCTCAACCGAGATGTCCCATTTTCACCAGTCTTCACACTTGCACATTTGATCTTCATTGATGTTTGTGCTGGTGTGGATCTCAACACATCTTCATGTGAAATCTCCTTCTTCCCTTTTGCCTTAGCAATTGCCAGAACTTTATCTTCAGCTTTTTGCAGATCTTTGTCAATTTGCAACTGATTCGGCCATATGACTAGTAAATCACTTGGAAGAGTGGCCTCAGTTCTGGAAGTTCCACATGGTTCCTTAGATGCTGTCAAGCTACCTTTCTTAGGCAACTTGTTTTCAATCAATCCCTTCTTCTTCTGGATTGATTGTCTTTTTGAGTTCAGTCTGCCTCTATTGAATTTCATGGCTTCCTTACAAAGATCCATGATGTGTCCTTTCTTCCCACAGTAGAAGCATATTTTCTTGGTGGTCCTTCTAGATGACTCACCCTTCTTGGACTCAGACTCCAAGGACTTCTCTTCATTTCTCAAACACTTCTTGGGAGCATTTTCTACTTTCTTCTTGCTTCCCAAGGAATCTCTCTTAGCCAGGTTCTGTGATCTTCTCTTCTTTCCAGCTTTGGATACATTCGGAGATTGACATGTATCAAATTGTTGACCACTTTTGCAATCATCCCAGATGTTGTCAAGTAATCCAAATCTATTTGCAGTAAACAGATGTCTCTGGATCTGTGGATGCTGCTTCTTTGCTTCTGGCTTGCTCCCCCTTGGCATGGGCTTCCTCTGTGCTTTGGCATTCAGTGGATTGTACCAACAATCCTTTGCACAATGCCCATACTTGTTACAACACCAACACTGACCCACAAATCTTGACCTCTTCAGTCCTTCTGATTGTTGGGTACTTTTCTTGATAAGTTGTGTTGTTTTAGGAGAGCCCTGCTTCTTCACTGTCTTCATCCATATTTGTTTGGAATTATTCTTCCATCCTGCACTTTTTGTGGAAACACAATTAGAAGCATCAGTACAAGATGGTATGGATGGTACCTTCCTTTTAGAAGATGTTGCACTTTCACTAGAGGATGTCCTTCTTTTATAATCATCCTTCTCAATGCATACTTGAGTAGCAACATTTCTCCTTTCAGCTGACTGGGAGGATTCAGCTTTGGGTGATTGCAGATTTTTCAATATCACCTCCACTTCTAAACACTTCATGTTGAGGGAGTTCTTCTCATCCTCAATTGTTCTTAGCCTTCCTTCCCATTTCTCTTCCAGCTGTTTTATCTGGTCTTCATGCACCTGATTCATTTCGAGCAATGAGTTGTCAAGATCCTTCACCCTTTTGACTTTGTCTTCTAGTTTAGCATCTCTGACAACCATTGACACTTTGTGCCTCTTTTCCAGTCCATGGACAACATCTTTGACAATTATCATAAAGAGTTCTTTCTCAGAAAGGCTTCTTTGCAATTCTTCAGCAGTGTCTTCATATCTTTCATTGCAAAGAGATACTGTTTCATCTTTGGCATTTACCAGCTTTCTGAGAGTGTTGGTTATGCCAACCCTTTTAGCCAATTGGAATTCCAGAGAATTGGCTTCATCTTCTAGCTGTAATTTTTCTTCTTGAAGATCAAGGAGGCCTGTAGCTATACACATTTCCACTTTCTTGGGGACTGTCTTCTGAAGATATTTGATTGCATTTAGAAGATCATTGTTTCTTCCATCATCATCACAGCTAGAGCAGGCTTCATCAGAAGAATGATAAAAGGAATTGTCATCTGATGTGACTTTCACATTTCTTTCCATAGAAGGAGTTTCTCTGATTGCAGCAACCTTCTTCTTCATCTTCTTTGCCTGTTTCTTCATTCTGTTTTTCAGAGTCTTGGCAGATATCTCCATTTGAGGCTGTTCTTTCATTTCCTCAAATCTGCACTCCATATAGACTCCCTTGGATATTTTAGAGGTAACCTGCCTCTGATACCAATTGAAGTGCCCAGATCAGTGTGAATCACTGAGAGGGGGAGGGGGTGAATCAGTGATCCCTTAAAACTTTTTACTAATTGATTCTTAATCAATTAAACCTCTATGGCTGGTTAAAGCCTCGATCCACTCTTCTTGTATCTCTCAACCTTTCCCGGATAATGCAGTAATGAAAAGGCACAGGACACAAGGATTTACAAGGTTCGGCACCAAAGGCCTACATCCTTGCCATGCTCTCCCAGCATGGATTCTCCCATTATAACTTGTTAGAATTACAATGGTCGATACAGCTTCCCACCGTATCTCTCCTGAGTCCCACAGGAGGGTCTTTATACTGCGTCACACAGTGTTACCAGAGTCCCACTGGCCTGCTCCAGAATCCCACTGAAGACTTCCTCCACCCTGAGTCTCACATGGGTCTTCTCCTGGCTGCTCGAGTCACACGAGTAGCTCTTCTTCTTGTTCAGCTCTTCAAGTATCTTCAGCAGTCTGGGATAAAGACTGCTGGCCTTGCTCTGTACCTCTGATCGCTTGTGATGATCAGGTCTTCTCGTCTTGCTCAGGCTTTATCACCTTCTTCTAAGGATGACCTGGCTTCTCTCTTCAAGAATCTTCAACAGCCTCTGAAAAGGTCTGTTGGTCTTGCTCAGCAACTTCTGATCACTTCTGTTGATCAGGCTCTTCTCAAATACTGAAAACTCAGACAAACAATATCTTTCACTTCAGTCTGGCTCAGTCTCACTTCAAAACAACTTCATGCACTGAATGCATGGCATCACAATATCTTCAAGATCTTCTGGTCTTGGACTCCTCAAACGCACACAACTGATTTAGCACTGTTCACGTGTGCACTTGCATGCATGTATGCATGCACTCTCCTTTCTTCCTCTTGGTGCAATAAACCCACAAAGGGTGTAATCAATTATAGCACACACCTTCTTCACAATCTTCACACACTTAATTCAATTTTATTACACACTTAGAGTGTGTTCTACTTTAGTGTGGATGTCTTCTCTTCTTCTTAGTGTGTACACACTTTGTTTTGCACACACACTAAGGTTCGGCCTTGTTGTCTTTTTGCACACACTTGTTTCACTTTGCACACACTTTAGACATGGCCTTCACTTGTTTAGCACACTCACTTCCTTGTTCTTTTAATCTTCTTCAAAGTGTGCACTTCATTTATGCACACACTTGGTTCTTCATTTTTCACACACAAGGGCTACGGCCTTCTTCTTCAAATGCACACACAAAGTATGGCCATGTCTTGCTCACACCCACTGCCCGTAGGGTACTTAGCACACACAAGATGTGTTCTTCAATTTGGCACACACACAAGGGCTACGGCCACTTGTTTAAAGGCCTCGGGTATTTCTCTTCTCCTCTTACCACACACACGAGGCAAGGCCTCGGCCTTCTTTGGCACACACACAATGTGTGTAGAACACAACCCGAACTCCCTGTCTCAAATGAAGGCGCGCAAGGGGTGCGGCCAATCTTCCTCAACACTGGTGCAAGTCCTTAGTGCAAGGGGCAGTCGCGCAAGGTGCATGAGCACCGCGGGGCGCGCAAGTGCAACCCGCGTAGGGTATAACACCGCGGGTGCGCAAGCGTGTCAAGGACACCTTGGCCGCACTAGTGAAAACCGTGCAGGAGGCACGGTGCACAGAGGGGGCGCGCAAGTTGGCGCTGCCCTTCCTCCTCTTCTTGTCGCGCAAAGAGGTTGCGCGCAAGGAACTTCAGCCGCACAAATCTTTGCGCGGCAGCTTCTTCTTCACGAGGCAGAGGCACACGCGGATCAACAGATCTTCAATGAAAAAACATCAGCAAGCATTCTCGAGGGCTCGGCCTCATTTATATAGGCAGAGGAGAGGCGGTTCTATCCACGTGAAATAACTTCAAACACCCGAGATCTTCGGATCTTCAAGATTTCCAAAATCTTGTTTCTCCTCTGTTTCACGCGGCTTCCCTTATTTTTCGGCCTTCTTCACGTGCATGCGACTTAGAACGCATGCACGGCCTTCCTTCGATCCAAACCATGCAGAGCATCAACACCGAATGGCCTCTCACCTTCGGTTTGCTTCGGCCTTCATCGAAATCTCCCAAACATTGCATGCATGTGTATTTTTTAAGCATGGATCGGTTCAGTAGGTCCAGACGATCACCATGGAGGCTTTACTTCGATCAGCGGTGGCCGGGAGCTCGAAAACACTGCTCGGGTTACTCCTGGTTCGAACGGAGTTCGCGGGGAGCTTCGGGGTGGCTCGACGAAGGAGACGAGCTGTTCGCCGTTGGATCAGGTGATCAATTATCCTCGGACGGCCTGGATTTGATCGCTAGTGGCGCGATTAGATGAGCGGCTTGGATCTGGCGCGCGATGAGACGGACGGCCAGGATCTCTTCCGCGGGAAAAATCCGCGTCCCACATCGAATCCTCGCCCGGTTTTCTCGCGGCTTATTAACATGCCACTGCCGCAACACCCCAATTGAACTTCCTCCCTCCCGGTGCCGCCTCGCACCGGGTTCTCTCTGCGGGCACGCTCTGCGCCCACCTTGCTCCCTGCGGGCGTGCTCTGCGCCCACTCTTGCTCCCTGCGGGCGTGCTCCTAGCGCCCACCATGCACTCCGGGTGCGCGGGTTTCATCACCGCGTGTCCGCGGGGGCTTACACACGGCCCCCTCTGCCTCTGCCGCCCGGGCTGGCCACATGGGATCCCCCCTTGGGCGTGGCGCCTTAGGCCCACATGTGCCTTGGGGGTTGAACCCTTAAGGCTAGCCTTGGCTGGCCAATTTTTTTGCAACAAAAACACTAAGTCCTTTGTTAAACAAAGTGACCAAGTGTAACATGCCAAGTGCCACTCCAAGCCATTCTTCTTCCCATCTCTATTCTTCTTCTTCTTAAGAATTCCTCCAATTCTTCAACACTTATTTATCACTTAGGAATGGAATTCACGAAGGGTCTTCATCTTCAACTGAGCTCCTTAATCGCATAATTTCTTCAATGTTCTTTATTGATCTAATCAGAGATCAATTGGATCTTCTTCTGATTCACATGCACTAAGAGTTAGTACATGGACTTCTTTAGCTCACTTCATCCACTTAGTACTTGTGGATGGATCTTCTTCAACTCCTCATGCATTGTCACTACAATGCATGGTCTTCAAACAATGTTGTGACATTGTATCATCAGGATACAAGTTCTTTGAACTTAAAGAGCAGCTCAACAATCGTCAGATATTACTAGAGAATGTTTCAACCACATCTCCTATGCCACTTAGTGAATCTCCTAAGTGACATGCCTCTTAGTATCATGGTCATTCTCCATTCCTCACCAACACCATCACAACCTTTGGCATTCACATCTTGACATTCCTTGACTTCCATTCATTCCAAGACAACTTCATGCCTCATTGACAACAAATGCAACACAATGCACTTCAGATATGAACTACCTTTACATCGTTATATTTTGATAGCTTCACTCAGGTAGAAACTATAGTCTTTATCTCCATGGAATTATCCAATCCAAACCTTCTCAAAACATCCTTTTTATATATATATTGAGAAATTAATGTGTCATTGTTTTATTGTGTTACCTATAGACTAAGGAAAAATGTCAGTTCAACAATCATTGACATTTCGAACTCAACCTTCATTAATTTGAAAAAATGTCTATAATATGATTCATTTGATCCTACAAATATTATGTCATGAACATATACCATCACCATCATCCTTTGAGTACAATTATGATTGAAATATAGATTTTAATCAAGTGAACCTTGTGAAAAACCAAGCTTCTCCAGAAACTGGTCTAGCCTTGAATACTAAACTATTGGTGCTTTCTTCAAACCATATAAATCCGTCTTCAATTGGCAAACATTTTTATCAACTTAATTAATAAAAAAACCATTTGGTTGCTGCATTTAAACTTCTTCTTCTAGAACTCCATGTAAAAATGATGACATTACATTAATATAGAACACCTTGAACTTTCTTTTTTCTACTATGGCCAAGAATAATCTAATTGTCTCTATCCTTGAAACAGGTGTAAATGTTTCATCAACATCAATACCCACTATATGGGAGTACACTTTTCACGCATTTTGTACTTTATTTCAAATCACAACACAATATTTTTTTATTTTTTTATGAAAGGCCCATTTTGTCTCGATGACATTCTTACTTGTTGTCCTTGAAACAATCTTCTATGTCTAATTCTTCTCAATATGGTCAAGCTCTTCATTCATATCCTGAACCCAATTATCATCACCATATGATTCACCAAAACATTTCCACTCTACCTATAATAATAATGATTCTTGTTGTAGAGTCCTCATCCTCATTCTATTTACTGGAGTTATTTGATCACTAATTGTGTTTTTTCTATCAATTTCAGCTCATCTCATCTATATTTTTACAAATATTGATTTATCCTTATCCTTATCATCATCTAAGTCTTCTTCTGAATCTACATCTAGAAGTGGAGTATCCCCATATCTGTTTATTTCTTTAATATTATCCTCCTTATACTAATCAAGTATTTTATAAATATTTTTCTCATTCACCACAATGGTTACATCCTAGATTTCAAAAATCATTCCTTGGATCTTTTTGAAGCATTTATATGATTTAATTTTCTTTGAGTATCTTAGAAATATCTCTCCATCTCCATGGGATTCAAACTTCATATGTTTCCCCTCATTGATAATGATACACTTACTTTTGAAGACAAGAAAGTAATTCAATGATAGTTTCTTTCTGCACCATTTCTCATATAGAGTCATATATTCTTTCATACATAGAAATGATCTATTTGAAGTATAGAATGATATCATAATTGGTCTCTTCCAAAATTTCTCTAAAAGGTCTTTCTAAATGATCATTGTTCTAGCCATATTGTTGACATTCTGATTTCTTTTTTCAATAACTCTATTCTACTATGGAGTTATCACTACTGAAACTTTATATGTAATCACATCTTTCTCAAGATAATCCTCCACTAAGATATTTTTGAACTCTATTCCATTATCTATTCAGATATTTTGGATTTTCTGACCTATCATATTTTAAACTTCCCATTGATATCTTGTAATGCAACTGTACACCTTAGAGTTGTGGGTAATTATTGATTCCCATTACATTCTTCTATAATAATCAATGAAGAGAACTAGTATCTCCTCCCATCAAGAGATATTTTTGAAATTGGTCTGCACACATCAATGTAAAACATGTCAATCAATGTTGTTGACCTTTTCTCTATTTTCTTATATGAATTTTGAATAATATTCCCTTGTTCGAAGGAATCACATGTATGTGTACGATCATGTGATAGTCTAGGGAGTCCTTGAGAAGCATCATACTTCACCAAATATTATAATGTTGTTTGGCTCACATGTTCAATATGTTTATGTCATAACATATTTTATTCTTTCTTGGACAGAAAGCATTTATCTCTTTCTCCACTCAGGAGGAAGAGATTTCCTTTTGTATGCTTTCCTTACTATACAAAAACACTATATTTTTCTTTGATGACACACAATTTCATGGAATTTCTTATGGTATGTCCTGAGTCACAAAATTTACTTACACTTAATAAGTTTTGACTAAGACCTTCAACAACCAAGACATATTCATGTCTCATGTATTTTACTCCAAACATTTATTTCCCAGAGCCAATAATTTTTAACCCCTCATCATTACCAAATTTGACAATGCCTTCTTTATCATACCTGATTCTTATCACCAGATACTTGTTTCCTATCATATGGGTGGTGAATCCACTATCAATGATCGGTATCTCAGTGTATTTTAATGCCTTAAACATAATATATGTAACCACTACCTACTCATAACTTTTATTTTTGATCCATGTCTCTAACTTCGTACCTAGTATGGATTGATACTCTTGACATTACTCAGAATATGATGAGCCAACATCATATTGTATAGATGGAAACTAATTTTTCATTTTCAAATCATTTGATGATACACTTTCCTTCTTCTTATAACCAACCCCAGTCTTCTTCAGCACATTCCTCTATATTTTTTATGATAAATATCTTTCCATGTGTCTAAATTCTACACACCTGAAACATTAAGTATCAAATGATGACCTGGAAAATTAAGCTCTGTATGATTTTCTATATTGTTCATGTTCCCTTTAGTACCTTTTTGCTATGGAATAACCATTTTTTGGGTTTCCCATATTTCCAAAATAATAGCATATTATGCAGGGTGCATACCTAAGTGGAAATACTGAATCACTAGTTGTCCATTGGGTTCTCTGAATTTTTTTATTCTTATTCATTCCCAAATCAATTTTTAATCATAGAGTTGGTGCTTGTGGTTTGACTCTAACTATTACTACTTTCTGTTTTTGGTCAATCCCAATGACAGACTTACCAGTTTTTATTGGACTATAGTTTCTATTCTATTAGACCAGTATACTCAAATTTTATAATCTATATTATTTTTATGATATTCATTCCTGACATAGTACATAGATTCAACAACATTTACTGATATTTAATAGTTTTTCATATATCGACCACTTCCTCTTCATGTTATATGATGTATTTGAATTGTCATGTTAAAGTTTTAGTTAAACTATCAATATCTATATTTTTCTTCAATTTTGAGTTTGTAATCATCTAGATTTTCTAGGTTTGTTGGTGTTAAAGACTTTAGTATTTCAATTTCTTCATTCAGATCAGACTTATCTTCTTTTTGTTACTACATATAGATTTTAGAATCGTAAGACACTTTGTTTGCTTTCTTTATTTTGGCTCTCTAAACATCTATCTCTTCAAGAGAAGCTTCTAATTTGGCCTAAAGTTCCACTCTTAATTCAACTACTTCTTCTTCATTGTCAATTTCTTCTTTTGATTCTAAATTTATGAAAACTGCCACCAAAGCATCTACCTCATAATCCTTGCAGTCCTCCACCTCTTCTGACTCGGATTCTTCTAAACTTTCATCTTATTTTGAAATCATATTATTCTTTTCAACGAAATATATCTTAACACTTCTCTTACCTTTCTCATTGGATGAATAATTCTTTTTGGGAGTTCCATCATTGGCTTTATCATCATCTTAAATCTTATTAAGACACTTTACTGTATAATGTTCAATATTTCCACATCAGAATCATGCAAGTTGGAGTTTACCTTTGAACATTCCAATTCCTACTTGTTGATTTGAAGAAAAAAATGGCATTCCATCATCCAAAGAATCTTACTCTTTACCATCATCAATAGAGAGATTCTTCACGGACTTTAATTCCAATTCATTGGAATTTCCCTTTTCTACAACATCATTATCATCATTTTTCATTTAATATGAAATAAGAGTATTGTGAAAGTTATCCAGTGTCAACACCTTTGAAACATTATCATCCAATAATGAAATTTTTGGATTAAATTAATGTGGAAGTTTTCTCAATATGTGCTTCACAGTTTTTATATCATCAATTAATTCTCCAAGAACATGCATGTCTTCCACTACAACATTCACAATATCAAATAATGCATCAATGGATTCATTTGGGTTCATTCTCATATATTCATACTTGTTCAATAAAACCAACAGCATTGCCTCTCTATCCTTTGAATATTTTTCAGAGATATTCAGTATCTTTTCCCACATGGTATGTGATGTTTTACATGACATCACCTTCATATGAATTTTATTTTATAATAATCCTCTTAAATCATTGATCCCATTAAAATCTTCATCCAAATATCTTATTTCATCTTCTCATAAATAACCACTATTGATATCGGCTGATATTCCATGCATAGTTGTAGTGAATATATCCATTCCTAATGATCAGAAGTAGTGATGCTTTTGATTATTCCATAATTGTAAATTTTTACCATCGAAGATTGGAATTACATTGTTATTAACCACCTCAATTTCTTCTACTATTAGAGAATTATTGACTTTTAACTTTTCCCTCTGATACCAATTGTTAGGTCCACTAAGTCAAATACCCTGTGTGGGGGGTGAATCAGGGTATGATAGATTAAAACAACTGCCCCTTCCAGTATTGTTTCTTCATTAAAAACAACACAATTATCTACTTCTCCTAAAGAAATATATAAACAACAATGAAATCATGCACATGACACAATGATTTTTACTTGGTTCACCCTCTTTGGGATACATCCAAGGAGTATACAACAACAATGTTCTAATGTAACAAATCTACTAAATATCACTTCCAATTGCATGGTTCATGATAGATCTAATATGCATAGGTTCACTACCTTTACAAGATTTATGGTCTTATCACTACATTCCCAAGGTTCAATCCCTATGTCTCTTCCTCTAGCTAACTAATGGTGGGAAGGATCATCACCTTCCTCTTCCTTAGCTCATTATCTTTGGATGGATCCACACAATGATTATAGACTAGTAGGTCTTTTAATTTTTCTGAAAGCACACATACTATATTGAAGTCCCTTTTTATACTATAGATGAAATCTACTTTTCTGTGTACTGTTAGGTTATAATAAATTGATTTCATGAACTCTTTTAGGGAATATTCAAGCTTTCTAGATTCCTTTATGAACAAATTTTCCTATTCCACATACTAAATACCTAGTATGAATCGCCTACCACCTCTTGCATGAGCTTCTCCCTTTGTGTACTATCCTCCTTCATGGACTGCTTCTCCTTTTCCACGTACCTCTTCCTACATTGTGGACTATCTCTGCTTCTACGAACCATCTCTCTTCCATGTACCAAGTCTTCCTCCTTGTAGTACCACATATTCCACCTTTGTATACCATGT
Organism: Viscum album; assembly: GCA_963277665.1. NCBI lineage: Eukaryota > Viridiplantae > Streptophyta > Magnoliopsida > Santalales > Viscaceae > Viscum > Viscum album. The sequence continues at coordinate 1,125,948,537 of OY728128.1, read as the reverse complement.
ATTCCTAATCGGTATACTACTTCATTTCCAGGCTATAATTCCCCACAAAACCATTATTAGGATTTCTTCCATGCAAACCACTTAGCAGAATTCTCCCTCACAAACCAATTTTGGACTTAGTCAAATTCCCAGCGCGATGATTTTTTCTAATCGAATTCACTCTCCTTAATGATGGGATTTTCACTCCTTATATATAAAAATAGATCTTAAAATCATATAATATGAGATTACCCAAATCTTCAATGTGGAATCGTCTTCACTGCATACCGCTTCCCTCACGAACCGTTCTTCCCTACACGACATGCATACTGTCGTTCCTCTTTCGTGGCAGACCAAATAACCAACACGTTTTCGCAAATGATTCCATTCATGGTTTCTCAAAAAACAACCTTGTTTAAAAGAATGAAAATCCATCCCACATACCACAATTCTTTTGCGTACCACATGACTTCTCTGGAAACCATTTTCTATCTCATGAACTGTTCCAGCACACAGTCTTTATCTCATGCTTTGTAGTTCCATTACTTTTATGATTCTCTTCAACGTTCGACATAACACTATTTCAATCCATTAATCATGCTTCATGGTCCATGTACTATGTACCCATATGCATAAATCATCCCTTTCCAAAATCCAGACATCCAATTTTGATTTCCAAAGATTTGGAAAACACTAGGAGATTGTACCACTTTAAACACCTAGTTTAGAAAATACCATCCAAGATCATTAATGGTATTATGGATTTGTAAACAAACACAATCACACCCAAAAATACCAAGAGGACACATTGGGGGATTTTTACCCAACATGTATGACATGTGTTGAATCTTAATTCATGAAATTAGTACTTTAATGAAGAAGAAAAATGATAAAGGAGTTAGTATAAGCCTTTTTGGGGTGTAATATTTTGAAGTATATGTCTTTCTGATGAACATAAGCCTTTAATATATTAGTATAATACTTTGATCCTGATTATAAAAATTGAATATAAAGCATTGAGTGACCATATATCTCAGGGTAATGTTAGTAAAAATAGAAAATCATGATCATTGTTCTTTACCCATATATCATAAGTCATTAACACATAGAGAATTTTTTTGGATTATGCTTAGTGAAAAGTTAATATTTCAAAATTTATATATTGATAAAATAAAAAGGATAATTTAATTAAAATGATTCATTTTAAATTATTTTTTACGGATTAGACATAATGATCAAACACATTATCAATATCCAAGATAAGATCAATGAGGATGAACCAGATGAAGGAAGGACTTGTTTTGAGATGATATTTACACCATAAAATGAGATGCAATATCATTATCCCTATTTAGAAATATAAATTGAGAATAAATGGAGCATATGACATCAATTAAAGAATTTACAGAAAGACTTTCATAATTAAAATATCATGACATGGAAAGAACATAGTCTTTTTCCAAACATTTAGGTTGATTTTGATTAATTTTTTAACTCGTCATTTATGATCTTTTAATGAGTTTTTTTGTGAAACTAAAATTAAAGGATATTTCCATGATAATTATGGAAATGATATTCATTGAATATTCAATTAAATTATATAAAAATTTATAAGATGGAGAGATTTAAATAAAATTTATGATAAAAAGAACTGATATATTGTTATGTCGATGCATAAGATCTTAGAATAGTCAGTGGTGATTTTTTTTTCAATGTAATAGGAATGATATACTCATTTGTAGTCTCTGTGGTGGATCATATACTTATATAGATATCATTATTTAATGAGATTCATTTTTTTAAGTGATATTATAACTAGTTGTTTCCCACGGTTGTATATGTTCTTGGACATACACTTTCAAAGGTTCCTTTTGATAACAAGAAGGGGACTCTGTGTATGGGATAATGACCATGAAAAACCATGGATGTAGTCATCCACACAAAGGTGAATCTTGATAAAAAATCAATTGTGTCTTTCTATACTATATAGATGAGAATTTTTAGAGATAGGCATTGAAGAATCATGAGTGTTGAAGGGACATGAATTCGTTATACACAATTATTAACCCCTCCCCTCTAAATGTGTGTTTCCCTTTAAGTGATCCAACACATGTGTTATAAAACAAAATGTGTACCTATTCAAAATTTGAGTGAATAATACATGGTGTGTACAACTATTACATGATTTATAACTTCAAAATAATTTTATGTATAAATAAATTCGGATTTTATTATTATAAATGTTTGGGCACCGGGAATATACACCAATACACTCTGTGTTTTTAGATTTAATTCCATAAATAATTTCTACCCTTATAATTAATTTTTACATGTAAAACTAATATAATGTATACATCACATAAATAGGTACCAATTAAACTATGTGTGTAGTACAGTAACACACCATATAATGGATTTTGTGATACAAATCTAGGGACTCGTCCTATATTTTGGTTGTGTATTTAAGGAGGTACATGTAATATATGCCATATACATGATATATAACATCCATGTTTCATGTCCACCAATCCCACATTTCATGTAATAAATACAAAAAAATCCTTTGACTATGTGGATTCTATGATTTTCTCTATGAATACACATAGACTACATAACATGTATTCTACCAACCATTCATGTATTCTGTTAAACACTATGCCAAAATGGCCTAGTCAATACATGGTGTATTTAATTCAAAACTTGTATCATTTACCACTAAATGTTTTTTATATCACTTATAATATCCAATTTAAGTAATCCTTTGTACATAGTTTAAATTTTTTTGTTACACATCATGTAACCATGTTTACTGACCACAATATATGGAACCTGTTGATGGATTCTCCAATCATTCATTAATTATTCTTAATTTTTTCAAGATTATATGAAATATATATATATATCTCCTAATTAAATCATTTAGATTGAATAATGAATATGATATAAATAAAAACTAACAATAAATTTATATAATCGATTAATTATCAATAAATAATTATAAATTGATATATGATGACTATGATGCTACTTAGAAATTCCATGTCATATTAGAACCAATCAGGACCATTCCCAATAATGTAAATTCATCAACTTCTTTAAATTTATCATTATAAATTATTGAATACTAACCCCAAAACCCATTAAATATTATCATTGAAAGTATTTTATTAATAATTTACATAGATAAATACTTATCTTGTGTGAAATTATTTCGTCATCAAATATTTGGTTTAACATTTTTTTGTTGTAAAATCATTTTGTTAGAGGATTCAGGGGTATAATACTTCTAGTGTTGATCAAAAAATGCACTATGAATAATTGAACATTTATTTAGAAACCATAAAATGATAGAATATAAGATTTCCATGATTTAATGATTCACCATTGATCACCATAAGAAAAATTTTAAGGATGAATTATTCTGTTTTTTACTCTAGATTTGAGAGGGTAGAGAGGGAGAATATCTCTCTATTATTAATATAATTCCATAGGTGTATATCTATAGGTATCGTGGGTATTTTTTATATAATATTTTTCACAACATTGGAATTAACCTTTACTAAAACTAGTAATTTAAATAATTGGATATTTATAGAGCTAGGTTAGGGTTGGTAATTTCATCTATTCCCTTATCCAATATCATAATCACCAATGAACACCATGTATATATAATATTAATTTATTATAATTACTTAGAATAAATTTTCTAAACTCATGTATAAATAAATATTATAAATTAATATTTTATATATCATTCTAAGGCATGCCCTAAACATGGACTTTCAACCCATGATATTTATTAATCCTTGAATAATGAATATTTTTTAAATGAATGTAATGCTTCATTATTCACCCATAAATCAATAAATATTATATTCACTCAAAAAGAAAATAAATATTTATTCAATATTCAACTAAAATTTATTCTCATGAATAACAGGTGACTAAATATTTGTGATTAACCAAACATGAATAATTATTAAACCAAATATGGAAATATTATTTATTGGATTTGTTAAATTCATATATAATTTGAGTTTTTTTTTATAAACTTATTTTGTATCCCTTTATACTTCATTCTCAGTGCAATTAGGGAAAACTGGGCTTATGATTGAGATTAACATCTAGAAAAAAAAATTTACATCCCTAGAGAAAGAAGGTAAATATCAAAATGACAATAAACACATATAAATTAACACCATATAATATAATACTTTTTTCTCGACCACTCTAGTTAGAGAATTTGCATATTGGTGTCATCAACCTATGTGTTCATTGTCTCTTTCTTTGAATTATCGGAAATGAACTTAATAATAGAACATCAAGGCCATAGGTTTAGTCAGGAATTTATATTCTCATCAATGGTCCTATGATATTAGCTTCCTCTAAAGAACAAAAGGGTAAATACTTCTTGACTTATTCATTAATTTCATATAAATCCTAACACGTCCAATGTTTCCTACCTCACTACAAACATATATCATCATGGTATTCATCAATGCATCAAATTACATGACACATGATATCCATTAATAATAAAATTATAGTCTAAGAACCATTACACATCAATATATAGTAATATATTTTGAGACATATAAAAGTAGATTTTCTATTTGAAATTCATTTTCTTATAACCTCCACTATTAAAGACTACTAAGGATAACCTTTATGATAATAAGTTTCAATTTCTTATGATCCTCCAACCCCTGATAGCTTGTATCATTTATGTATCTTAAAATAATATCATATGGCCATAGAATATATATTTAATAATGTAGTAATATCACTTCAAGGTTAGCATCATTGTAGGGAACTATTATGACATTTCACTATGATGGTATCCTTAAGACATTACCATGAACAATTTCACTCAAAAAAATAATCAAGATATGATAATAAATTTACTACTATTCATAAACATGAATTCAATTAATCAGTAATTAATCAGAATTTAGATCTAGGACAAAAAATTCAACTTTTAATGTTTATTATATCATTTAAAAAATATTGTTGAGTTATTTCAGTATTAAATATTACCCTTATTTTGATTATAAAAAATAGTTTTTCAAAGGGGGTGTTTATTGATTTTATTAGGAGGATAATGATAGAGTTTTATATACTTTTCACAAAACAAATTCTAATAAATTTTTTTATTTGAGTACCGAATATGATTCTTAAGAAAATGTATTGCATAGACATTGAGTTCCCTTAGGGTAAAACTTGGTTGGTAGCGGCCCTATGGGTCTCGATGAGGTTTTGGATTCAAATCATCCTAAGTTCCTTCTTGTTAGTAGTGTAGGGATTTTCTTATATTTCTCCCCCTTTTCTAACCATTTTAATAATATTTTATAGACATTGAGAATAGTATTAAATTTATGTAGATTTATATATTTTCTCGATACCTTATTATATATATCTTATATTATGCATTGGTTTTTCTAGAATAGAGATATGAAAAATCAACAAAATCATTCGGTATAATTTTTGTGAGGTGTTGTCCCTATCTCACAAGTGAATTACGCAATAATTTTGATCATAAGAGAGAGAATGTATTTTAATGAATGTGACCTTTTCTTAAAATTAATAAAATGATATTGAGTAAGGATAAACACCTATATAAACAATATATTTATTTTTAACAAGGTTGAGATGAAAATAGAATATAAAAATATCGACATAAATGGTTTTGTGGGTATTAACAACAAAAAAGTGGGAGATTGAAGTGACCATGTCTTGGATTGTATAAGTTCTTAATAAATATGTATAATAGTATTATATTAAATTGTTTGTATGTGTTGGATAAAAGTGTAAGTGAACATTAATTTCTACTACCATAAATGGAAATAAATAATAGATAATGTTGAGCTTATTCATGAAGAAATTGTGAAGGTGGATTCAATCATCCTTTATATATGATGATTGTATAGAGGGGTTTCTTTGTAAAGATGGGTACTATGAGTGGATGTTTTGTCTAATATAATTAGAGGATGTTTTAAGTTTTGGTTATTTTATATAATACCTTTCTATAACTAAATTTCTTTCAGGATGGAAAAATATGAATTTGAAGATATAGAATTTATCACTATGTTTTGAGAATGTTGGATATTGAAATTAGTAGTAAATAACACTTGGATTAATTATCTAATTGATTTGATTACATTGGATGTGGACTTGTGTGGATGGAATTGGTTCAATATTTATATATAATATTATATGATTTCTGAAAATGTAGGGAATGTAAGAGCTATTATCACACTATATATGAGTCATTAAAAGTTGTTTATGAGCCACGTTAAAATCCAATTATGGATCATTACATCTTTGTATGATTCAATACATGAATACATCTGGTTAATTACACACCTGCATATGATTGATTTCAAGCCACATATGTGTGACTCTTGACCTACATATAATTCACTTGTAGGCACCACATGTGTCAAGAGGCTAATTCAGGTTATGTTCTTGAGATGATATCTATAGAGATAATATTATAATTAATGTAAATATTTATTATTCAAGATTAGTAATTAAGTCAATCTAAAATATTATTCAAGTATGAGTGTTCCACACTATAACAAAATATAGTATTGGAGATTTTAAAATGTGAAGGTATGAAAGGACACACTATAATTTAGTTCATGGTCACTATGAAACGAATATGAGTTCAAACCCTAGTGAATTTTATGCTTGTGTTTTGGTTTCTATGGAGAAATCATGAATTGGGTGTTCTAAGAATAAATTTTAAATGGTTAGGTGTATGTGTATCCATCCATTTTAGTTAGAGTTATTGAAAATAGGTTCACCCATGAGAAACAATGACCTTCTAATGTCATAGTTCATGTCACAGTGATATTTTTTGGCTCTCATTTGAGAGTTAAAGTATGGTTGTTGGAAAATAATATATTATGTGGTTGTCTATTTTGGGTGTCCATTTTTAGAATCTCTTGATACTATAAGTAAAACAATAAGTCTAAAATGGATAGTTCCATACTTTATTACATGTTGGGGTGCTACATGTTTCATATTTATATGGAATAAATTCAAAGTTGATCATTTTTTAGTGCCTCTTTGAGTGAAAAAACATTATATATATTATGATCCTCTATATTTTTAGTGAAATTATATTATTATACCCAAACTATTATTAAAATAAAATCATTATAAATCCAATTATATGATAATTAGTGATATAATCCCTATTAAATTGTTCATATATCTATATGAAGAATTTATTTTTGGCGTTTATTTTTATTTTTCATTATCCAAGAGACTCTTCGAGTGTTATGTAGAAAGATGAAATTTTTTCTACTTCTTTATACTGATATAATTTTCTATATTTCATGTTTTCACTACTATAAATTTATACCAATTATTTCTCAATTAATGGTCAAAACACATAATTCATGTATAAAATTTACCATTTAATCCTATAGGGAACAAATTTATCAATCAATCTTCAAGATTTTTTATTAAATATTCTAATTGATTGTGATGCTGATTGTGTTAGTTTTCAATATGTGTGGTTGTTAATATGTGTTGGGTGATATTTAAGAACCGAATTAAATTATAGATTTAATTTTTAAGATACATTTTGGAGCTTTTATAGATTAAATGTCTTTTTTTCTTCTAGCATTGAATATGTTAATTATAATTAATTAATATGTTGTAAAAGGATACTGATAAAATAATTTGAGTTTCTACCATGATAATTCTTTGAAAATAAAATACCCTTATTTCTACTACTATATAATCTTGGAATTAGATTATATATTTATTGATTAAGGAGTTGATTTTATATTTCATCATTGTCTATTGATGATATTATTAATATATTAAAAAGATCTGTCAAAAAAGTTTTATAAAAATGAGTTTCATGTTATTATTGGACATAAATGTTGTTACCCTTGAGATAAAATTAGTATCTCTCCAAATGTTATTCAGAATAAAGGATACATCAACGTATTGGAATATAAATTAGATAATGAAGTTGATTATGATGTAAATAGTGGAAGAAATATGAGGTTAATGTTTTATTATTTGATAATTAATTAAATCACTATTAGTTGGTGTAAATTGATGAACATAAATTGAAGTTTGTTCAATGATGATTGAACATCATGTATTATGAAATTATTTTTAAATATTTACAAAGTGTTTCATTAAATATTGATACTTTTATTAATAAAATTATAGTATACTGAGATTAATTAAAATTACTAGAGATTTATAAATAAGTTTCGAGATGATTTGAGTTGTCTAGAAGTAGGTTGTGCTTCAGGTTATTGATTATTTGAAAAATAACATTGTACATAAGAATAACCTGGTTGATATATAAGGGTAATCTATGTCTTACAAGGGATAAATCCAAGTAAAAATTCCATACAAAAGATTACTCTTGAATTGAATGATTCTTCATAAGAATACAATATGTTTTATAGGAAAATAATTCATGATTTCTATATGTTATGTCAAAATATGTTGATTCTATATATAAGTAATCCCAGAGGAATAGTAGATACATAAGCATAAAATGATCATATATAAGAGTAAAAATTTGTTTGAAAAGGCTATTTTTGAGTAACGTTAACCAATAATAGAGTAAGATAGAATTTTTAAAATTATATGTAATAGTAAATTACTCCATCATATATTTCATCTAGTTTTTTAGATGTGATTTTATTTATGTTCATAGAATATTTTTAGAATAATTCAAAGACTAATATTATATGTATTAAAGAGAAAATTTAAGAAATATATATATAATATACCCTGATGATGCTTTTTATGATCTTAATGAAATAAGAATCATGATATATTTAAGAGTGATTCATGATTCATGTTGAGATTCCAATAAGAATATTGTGCAATTAATAATGAAAAATTATATTGAGGTAGTTTTTCTTTAGTTTTAGTATGAGTTTTAAAAATAAATAATTTCATTGAAATATTTTTTTCACCAAAATAAGTGGTGAATAAATAAATTTTGGATGAAGTGGAGACACTATGGATTATTCTCATAAAATAGTGTAGCACAGAAAAGGGATGGTGGAATGAATATTTTCCAAACTAGAGATTTTGAATTCTGTTATTATTAATGTATTCTTATTTGAAAAATATTATGCATTTTTTTGGAAATTAAAAGGGGAGATTATGTGAGTCTTGAAGAGAATTAAATGGATAAATTGAGTAATTATTTATAAGAAAAAGAAAGTGATTAAATGGGAATCTTTAAATGTTATTTTTATAAAGATTTATAATAAATGATATTTTCTTAAAGATATTAGACCAGATTTAAATGAAAGAATTATAATAAAAAATATCATGGTATTTAAAAAAAATTATTATAAAACAATGTCCACGTGATTTATTATATGTTTATTAATTATAATGATAAGAATAAGGGAATAAAATTATGAGTATTGAGATGTAAAAGGAAAAACAAAAAAAAACATCCAGATAATTAATAAAGAAATAAGAAAAACTATTGTGCACTATATATAAGTATTCTATCACTATATAAAGATAAAAATTAGAATAAATAAGAGCGGATTGAATATTATGATATACCTCCTTGAAGATATATTTATATTTATGAGAGGAAAAAATAGATAGAGGTTGTGACTACTAATGGATATCTCGATTGTTAGAGTTGTTGAATAATAATTTAGAGAGAGACTAATGTTATTATGTTCTTATAGAATATTTAATACATTTAGGTTCTAAAATAATAAATATTTTTTGTTTTTTGAACATTATTATAAGTATCAGTGAAGATTCAGGATGAAGAATAAAATTTGTAGGATCCTATTAAAATTCATGTGTTTCTCATTCTAAATATTGATAATAAGTAAAACCTAAAAGCTATAATTTTTTATTATCCAATGGTAGTTGAACACCATGGTTGAGAAAGATAAATTATTTTGATGTTGGGATATCTTGGATCACACTGAATATATTTTTTAGTAATAATTTTGGGAGGACCATTGAAAACTAAAAATATCAAGTATTATAAACCTATCTAGAGATAATAAATCTTTTAGAAGATAGATTAGGTGTCAAGGATAATAAATTTAACTTGTGTATTCACTTTATGATATTAGTGAGTCACAAGTGTCATGTAATCAACCCAATGATAGTAAATACATAACCACCCACACTAAAGGGAAATATTATAAAAATATCAGGTGTTATTTCACCTTTATATTTGTTTTCAATTTAGTTTCAATGTATTGATTGATAAATTTTTAATCCATTCATCCTAACTAGTGTAGAAGTTTGAATAAATAAGGGTAAAATAAGTTGGTAAAGCAATAGTCACAATAATTTATCTCCATCTTAGTGTGAATTCATTAGATAACTTTTTATATAAAGTGGTATCAGGGAACATGCTCCACATCTGATTAAATTTATTGTATTTTTAGTTATTTTCCATTGATTTATATGAAGAGTAGATATGAAGAAGTTTTTGAGATTCCTTTGATGGAGAATATAAATTTTAAACCAATTAAGATAAATAGGGTGGTTGTTTTTTCCAAACTCTTAAAGAATAAAAAGAATAAAGTGACATAAAAGATAGAAAAGATTACTCCCATAAAAAGGAGAGAGAGGATTCATCATCAGTTGAAGACTTTCAAAGTGTTAATTTATCTATCAAATCTATTCAAATTTATCCTCCAGAAAAATATAGTTCAAGTTTTGAAGAGTAGGATCTCACTAAATCACAAGGTTCCTTTTACTCCTTAATAAATTATTATTTTAAAATTATCCCATTTTATTTTACCTCTTTCAAATTTTAGTGTATTGATAGTACATATAATTACAAAACAAAACTATATTTTGATAGAAATTCAATTGAAAAATAAATTGGAATAAAAGTTCTAAAAGGGGAACACTCTCATCAGTATTACTGAATACGGAGAACAGTATTCACTGTTTTATAAGAAAAAAATATTCCCTAGGGATGAATTATTACAAAATATAATTGATTAGAAATATGGGATAAATAATGTCTTTGGGGAATAGATCCATGCATTGTAATATAGACAAAGAGCTATCATGGATGTTATGAATGACCAATTTATGATCAAATCCATGAGATTAAATAAGCATGAACATTCTGTGAAAGAAGAAAATAATATGAATAGTGATTAGACTCATAATATTATAATGGAATTTGATGATATATTGAAATCACATGACAATCAAAAGAACACTAAAAATATATGGTTCCTTGAGATGGAAGTCAATTTGAGAAGTATGGAAGTATCCTGAGATGAATCTTCATATGAATCTTAGAAAATAAGTTATTTGATAAAAATACATTATAAAATTATTAATCTTAAATGACTTCATATGAATAAAAATTAGATATTGGAATTGTACATCAATAGATATACTAAAACCTCAATTAAATAGGTAATCCTACTCCTATAAAATTATATATATGAAAATTTTATTTTAATGGATAGGGTAGGAAACAAAAACAATTACAGATAAATATGATTAGGGAAAATTATGAGAGACCCACCATTATATAATGGGTGGATATGAGAAATAAAATGAGAGAATATTCCACAAAAATTCTCAAAATAAATTTTTTTTAGTATAAAAATATACATAAGATAAAGATAGACATGTTTTTTAACAAAAGAAGATAACATGATTTATTGGTCAGTTTTTCTGTTGTAAAATGTATCGACATAAATCCATTGATTGAGGGAATATTATATCAATCATTATAAGTCATAGAATGCCTATATTGAAGGGGGTTAATTCTAAAGTAAATATATATCGTGTTGATTTGAAGAATTGAATAGAAAATATGGGAATGAATCTTTATACTAAGAATAGATTTGTATGTTTTAAAATTTCTTATGTAATTTTTAACAAATGTGATCACCATAATTATTAATTCTTGTTCAGAACTACCAATAATAATTTATATGTTGTTGAATAAATAATCATATAAAATAACAGAAAAAACAAATTAGTTGGGGTTGATTTGCCATATGTTATATGAAAAGGTATAATTCTAAACAAATGGCACCCAATAAGGCTGATAATGATGTCACACCAAAGAATATGTGTGTATATTGTGAAAAAATTCTACATCAAGGTTCATTTCAAGAAATCTAGGAATCACGACTTAAAACTTGAGTTGGTAAACCAACCCATGTTTCAAAAAATTTATAAAAAAAAATTAAAGGTCAATAATTACAAGTGGGGAAGAGTTTTTTTCACTAAAAATATATTCATAAAGAAATAAATGTGAGTGATTCATTATTTCATGCGTGGTAGTCCTCAAATATCAATAGTAGTAGCTTCATATTTAATAAAATTTTCAATTATTTACACATTCAATAAGACACCATACTTCTTGCTGAAATTATTTTCCATTGAAAATAAATGATATGTGTGAGATAAGTTGCTCCAAAAAAATCACAATCACTAATAATAGAACAGATCATAGACATCCATCTCCTAGTTTAGATGCACTAAAATCATATTATAGTCACGCAAAAGAGAATCCCCTCCAGGTGAAAAGCATCATCTTAAATAGATGACAAGGTCAATAAATGTTCCTTTAAAAGAATAGATTTACAATGAGAATAAGAGATTGAGAATATATGGATGTTAAAAAACCTCTAATTCATATCTACCTAACTTTTGACACCAAAATGAGATGAAATTGAGGTGTGTAGAATGCTCATTAAGAACAATCGGCATCAGATTGGGATTTTATCACTGTAAATCAACAATAGAAATCCCATGCATCCTAGACATTGATGAAACTACTAGAAATATAAAAGGTTTAATATTATCCAGAACAAGTCTTCATGCAAAATAAACTACGTACACATGTATGATACCACTTTCCATCATCCTAGATATCATTTCATCCAAAGATGGTATCCATTCCAAATGTGCACTGCAATAATATGAATCATTCAAATTACACCTCAACAATAGTTATGATGTGTATAAACCAAATTATATTAAACATCCAATATAAAAATGGTGTTCCTTCACCCAATATAAATAAATATTTTAATAAAAATTTATTATAAACATCATGGATGAGAAAAACTATTAAAGAAACATTTCATCAGCATTGAAATAATCCAATATATATATAATCAGACTTCGAGTGATGTGGTGAGTCCTATATTGAGCCATTCATGTCGAAGAAATAATTAATATACTCTTTTCTAGTGAACAAAATCATCCTTACAATCATTGTTCCACCACTTCAAGGTTGAACTTTGGATTTCCCTCGAATCCATTGATAACTACCACATAGCACCACAAGATGCAACACTTCCATTTTATGCAAGAAAAGTATACATTTAAAAGAAAAAATTAAAAACCCCCCATAAAGTTCAATAATTAAAATAAATATTAGGATAAATCATTACTTTGATAAAGAAAAAAATATATAGCAAACAATATATGAAAATCATCTACTAAAATCATAATCTCCATTGGACAACCTCAGTGAAAATATCAGAAATTGAATTAACAAATATCATCCCAGCCAAAAAAATAAATCTTGTACTGATTCAAAAAAATTATCATATAATAAACAATTCTATGGAAACCAACTTCAAATAGGAAGATAATAAAAAATCACAGCCATGGAATGTCCCTAATGTTAAAATTAGGATTTCATTAAAATCCCTCCTCCATCTTGGTAAATATCCATTTTCTGATTTGAAGATAAACCTACATTGTGAGATCATTATCCTTGTATTTTTGAATCATAATTCCATATCATTCATCAATACAAGAGTTAAGTTTGTTCCCAAGTCATTAATAACATGATATGCATCTCTCACCTTAGGGCCAACAACTTTATCATTATTAATATAGAGTTCAGTAAAATATTTAAACACAATGATGAGAGATGAATTTATGAACTCGGGTTCTTTTAATTCTTTGTGACTTTTATTTAAAACATATTTCCAACTATTAATCTTTATAATATCTTCAACATAACATTCACCACATAATTAATTTCAAGAGAGTTGGGAATACCAATGATAAAGGAACCAAGGTAAAATAAAAAAAAATCAATCAATGAAATAATTAAAAAATTTGTCTTTGGTAAGTATATATTTACAAAATTATTTAAAAAACATGTGATGTTTCTTAAAATAGGATATAAAAAACTCTTAAGAGTCATATGGAAGATCCATGAAATAAAACCACAATATTAAGGAATGCATGGTCAAATTACCAGCATAGTTAAAGATTGACTGAAATATGAAGCATGAATAAGTACAATAAATGGATATTTATATAAAATTATATTTTCTTATTCAAATAATTTAGAAAGTTAAAAAAAGTAATAATATCATTACACATAAGTAACACATGATTGGTTTGTTAAAGGATCAAGCCCGATGAGTTCCCCCATAATTGGTTTTGATAAGAATAGAGTTTCTTGGTTAAGAATCAACTCTCAACCTTTCCACTCCCAACAAAAAAAAGGGAAAACACTGTGTTTGCATATATGTTTTTTTAGGGAATTAATGTTGTTAGGGAAAAATGGGAGTTAGATACTTTGAGAGTGGGGGTGAAATAAGTTATGGATATACTTTTCGAAATTGTTCTTTCCCCACTAGATCTTGACCGCTTTATTATAATGGACACTTCATTTTCTTTTTTAATGTTTAATATGATCTTAACCTTTCTTGTTTTTTATGATGATTTATAGAAATTAAATCAATAAATCAAGAAAATCGAAACACTTATTTTTACTTGTTTCAGAATTATAGGATATTCCAACTAGCTTGCTTCCAACAGTGTGTTGGTGTACTAAAATCACTAATATCACTACTTGTTGGTTTATTCTATGTCACTAATACCAGGGATAAATAAACTTATAACATTCAGAGTAGACTCACTATCCCTCATAGTTTACAACAAATCATAATTTGAAATCTCATTTCACTCTAAACTAATGTGTGTCCACTACTCCTTTAGATGATTATACATTTGATCACTTGAATAAATATGTTTTACACATTATTTAATGCATCACTATGTTCCAATTTTATCCACTTGATGAATACCTCTACACCATAAAAATAATGGGAAAATCCTTATAGGTTCACACAAATTTGGATTTCGCACAACCCTTTCCTTAATTGCATGAAAATATACCAACTTATGTGAAAGTTTCATATTTTAGAGTGGAATTCCAACTTGTGTACATCTTTTTTTTTATGGAATTCCCAACTTGTGTAAAACTTTTCCATTTTTCATTGAATTCCCAACTTGTGTGAAATATATGGATTGTCCTAGAACCCATTTTTTCTTATATAAACATGTCCATTTTATACACACAACTATTACATCAGTGGTTTTTTGCTCATAGATATTAGTTTCACAAAAAAATTCCACGATTCAGAGCCCTATTATTCTCTAAGAGTTGAGTTTATAAAATAATAGGGGTAGCCACCCCTTTATAGAAATGGATGACCTTTCACACATTTCCTTATAAACCTTCCACTATATGGTAAATTTTCCCATTTTTTTGTAGAACTGCTAACATGCACAAAAATTTTCTTGAGTGTGGAACTCCAATGATTTTATATCACCTTTAGCAGTCAACGCCATATTTATTTCTATGGCATGCACAAATCTTCTTGTGTCATGAAACTCTGATTTTTTCAGTCTTAAATCTTCACTCACACACAAATGTTTAAGACACCTTAACACATGTTTATAAATATGATTTTTTTTATGTTATATAACTTGTGAGAAACACTTTCTTTTGGCATATTTTGATGTGATGCCCTCAAATCTTCAATTATGCACAACTTTGCAAAACACCCACACACATGCATGTAACTGTTAATTTGTGATGATTCAGAATATTAATGAAACACTTCAATTTGAAATATTTTGATTTGGTGGTCCCAAATCTAAACTTTTGTGAAAATTTTCAAAACACATTCACCCTTGCACACAAATATTTTCATTTATAAGAAAATAATTGCTTTCCAAAATCACCTTTTCCTTCCCAAAAATTTTGAACCCAAAACAAATTGATAATCACTGGGAAGAAACCTCATCTTGTATATTAATTTTTTTGTACAATTAAAATAGTATATGTTTCTTTATATTGGATCTATTCCAACATAACTTGTCAGAAATATCTATAAAAATAAAAAATTGACCTTTGAAACTTTCTTTTTCAAAAAAAATCAACCGAATAACACTACAAAGTTACCTTGAGGGATTTTTCCCATCAATGTCCCCCTTTAGGTTTATTGACAACTCTTCACTAATTGATACCACATTAAATATTTTTCCATATTCTACAAAAATTCACTTCTTTTGATTCCAAATATAGATCAAATATTTACTCAACACATACTCTACGCCCACATTATCCATGATTGGCATGAGAAATAAGTGTAGAATGAAGAGTTTATAAATGAATCACATCATTCCAAAACCAGTCAACTGATGTCATCAAAAAACTCATTTTTCATTATATATAACCTCTTATCAATCATCTTTAGCATTGTAATATTTAAAATTCATCCTAGTTAAATTCTCCCCTATCAAATTCTCCTACTATCTTGATCAAGATATTTTCCTCCCCTTTTTAAATGAACCTAAAGTTTACTCCTTCATTGATGGGACATTATAAACAACATCTATCATCATATAAGGGGAAACAAACCATACCTCAGGGAGAGGGGGTCCCATATCAACACTTTTTATGCATGGGGATCTAACTGGACTCGAATAGCTAGTTGATTATATTAAAACACTTCATTGGATAACTCCTTCATCAAAATTTATTTATTCTTATATTCTATAGGCACATACTCTAACTTCAGAAGCCCTTTATCCAACTTATTCTTGATAAAATGATAGTTGATTTCAATGTTCTTCATCCACAAGTGATGTAATGTATTTTTTTTATAAGATTTATGGCACTTAAATTATTACAATTTATTATGATAGGATACTTCACATCAACTACAATATCATCAATATACCACTTCATCAATAATAATTTCATGCAAGCTTGAGTAACAACAATATATTCAATTTTTGCAGTTCTTAAGGAAATGAAATCATGTTCCTTTAGTGTCCAATAAATTCAAAATCCACCTAGATATAATTCACCACTTGAAATTTATTTTATATCATCTTTTAATCCATCCCAATCTACATCTGTATAGGCCAATAACTCTTACTAAGATTTTCCATTGTACAGAAAATCAAAATTCACAATGCCCATGATATATATAAATACAATTTTCTGAAATTATGTTTTGTTCTTTGGTATTTACTTGATACTAATCTTATTATAGTGTGGAAAAAGAAATATCTTTTCTTTTCACGTTAAATTGAAATAGACTACCAATGGTCTACCTATATTCTATGACATTAACTGGTTTGACTTCATCATGTCATGATAGTTTCCTCTGGGTAGCCATCATAGTCATCATCTCCTTATAATTATCCATTATAAATCTTCTAAAAAACTCCTTAGAATATTTTCATTGAGATAAATGTGAAATTATGTCCTTATTTCTACCATAAACTAAGAAAAATAGTTATTTCCCCAATCATTGACTTTTGGAACTCACTTTTCATTAATTTTATGAGTTGTTTATTCTGTTGTTCATATGATCCCCCAAATATTATGTCTTTAATATACATTAGCACTATCATAATTTGATTACTATCAGTTTTTATATAGATACTATAGTTAACTTCACCATGCGGAAAAGTTTTCTTATTAAAAACTAATCAAGCCATGAATACCATGCTGTTGGTTCTAAATTTAACCCATATAGTGCCTTCTTCAGTTGAAAACCTTTGTTCTCATCTTTATGAATGATAAAACCATATATCTAATCAATATACACTTCTTCATCCTAAACCCCATTCAAAAAATTTGAAATGAATTACATCTAGATATATTTTAATTTCCTTTTCTCTGAACTGGAAAAGAATAGGTGAAAATTATCAACTCTTTTAATAGGTGAAAATATCTCATTAGTGTCAATTACCATGATATGGGAGTATCCCGTGTACACTAGTCTTTCATTGTTCAAAATTACCAATCCGTCTAGATTTTTTTCTAGAAGATCCCTTTGGTCTCAATGAAATTTTTGTCTTCTGGTCTCAAAACAATATCCCATATCTGATTCTTCTCAATTTGGTCAAGCTCTTCATTCATAGTATGAACCTAGTTGTTATCTCCAACTTCTTCTTAAAAACATTTAGACTCCACTTGAGATAGGAGATA
Source organism: Viscum album (assembly GCA_963277665.1). Lineage (NCBI taxonomy): Eukaryota > Viridiplantae > Streptophyta > Magnoliopsida > Santalales > Viscaceae > Viscum > Viscum album. The sequence goes on along the minus strand of OY728128.1, from coordinate 1,125,930,275 downwards.
TTCCTTATATAAAGACTTCATTCTCCATGTTTGACCTAGAACTACCTAATCGCTAATGATTTTTTATCTACCAATTACAACTTGAATTTTGGATTCTGTACATGTATAGATTTTAATTTCCCCCACTCATCATCAATATCTTCATCTAAATCATCATTTTCAACTTCTACTCCCCCTGATTCACTTACCTCCTCATCATTATAATCAGGTAACTATTCACTATGATGTTTTTAACACCACTTGTGGAATCTAATATATTTTTTGAATTTCAATAGTTTAGATTATTCTTGTTCTATGTATCTCCATTCAAATTTATGAACCTATTCTATTTCAGAACACACACACCCCATAGATTGTATCTCCCTATTTATCTTAAATAACTTCTAATAGATATTTGAACCGTTTAAAACATAGGGATAGGGGTTCCTCTAGAATCCTCAATAGGAGGACTTTGTTCTTTCTTGAAGGACCAACCCTTTGATATTTTCTTACAATATTTTTTACTCTTTCTATGTTTATTCGAACTTCCCAACCAACTTCATTTGTTCTGGTGATATAACTAGATAGTATTTACCCACATTCTATGTATTCCATCAATATTTAAGTCTTGTAATCTTTTCCTCTTCAAAATTTGGGTTTTTATCCCACTTATACATATTTATTTCATTTATTTTCCACTTATATTCCATTTTTATTTATTTTTTCTCTAAGAAGAAGAATTTAAAAAGATTTTATGCTCTTTATTCTTCCCCCATTTGAGATATATTTTTATTTAATTCCCTTCTCACTATGTTTTACGGCACATAATTATTTTGAGTCATTATTTATTCAATTTTCTTTTATCAGTTATCTAATTTAACTCACTCGGATGTGTTTGGAGTGAGTCTTTCACTAAACATACATTATTTTTACTTATAACTGGACAAGTTCCTTATGTTTCCTATAATTTTGTAAACCCATTTCTCAACATAGAATATTTTCCTTTTGTTTAGAATTTCTTGTTACACACCACTAGAGTTGGGGATCTTCTTTTGAGTTTTATTCCTTAAGTGATTTATTCTATCTGTAATATATTTATAAATTCTCGTGATTATAATATATAAAACATCTCCTATTAAAAACATACCTCTCATCATTATTTCTAGGATGACCTGTGGAAGTGGACAGATTTCTTCTTATGACATTGATCTCATAAGCCTCTTGACGCATTCTAATGGCGTGTCCTAGTCTTCAACAATATTATAATTCCATTGATTCATTCTTCTAAAATACGTCTCTTTGATATTTTTCAATAAGATACATCTTATTCTAAAATTTAAAAATATTTTTATCTTGAAAACAAGAAATATATTCCAAATAATTAGAAAAAATACATGAAATAGGACCACGAATACCACTAAAATAGTACATGTTTTCATGACTTCATATAAAAAGCTTTTTATATTTTTTTCCTATAACTAAAAAATTGTCCCCCTTTGGGGAACTATTCATTGTTATCTCCCTCTAAAACATTTAAGAGGTTCTATTATATCCAATACCAGATTTTCCCAAATTTTAAGGACATTAGTATGAGACAATCATTTCATGTTTTTCCTTTCAAATAAAATATTTTCATTTAACTTCATTATTATAATCTGATGGATTGTTAAATAATAAATTCAAATCATCATTTAATCTATGGTTAACATTGCCAATAAATTTCTCCAATTATTCATTTGATAATTCTAAATTTTCTTTTAATAGTTGAATCTTGTTGTCTATTGATTTGTGGTGTGCATTAAGTTCTCTGTCGATGTCTATCTCATCATCCAATTCTTCAGAGAGAATATCTATCATGATAGCTTGCTTATTTATTTTATAATTTTTTGAGAAAATATAATGATTATAGTTTGAATTCTCTTATATTATACTTTGGTTATTAGGGACTATTTTAGATAGGTGTATAGCAATAACATCATTTCTAGATTCAAAATTATGAAATTCTTCTGAGTTCTAATTCTTTCCCTTATCATAATATTTGTGTTTTTCTATATTTGTAGACATATTTAAAAGTTATTTATCTTGGGAATCATTATTCTCCCTCAAATATGTATCCATATAAACAAGAATTTTATTTAAACCTTTTAGCTTGTTGACCACAATTTCTTATACTTGGAATCGAATATGGTGAGACTTATTTTCTTATTTTAATTTTGGGTCCAATTATTTTGTAATGTGTAAAACATGTTATACTAGAATTCATGAATTTTCTTTACTATTAGTAGTTTCAATATCACTTGGAAAGTTGTGTTATTCATTCATTCCTACAGAATCTTTGAATGAGAAAATAGTCCCACGATATGATAAGTTTTTTTGGTCAACTGAATCACATTATTTCCATAGACACTTCCACATTGAAGGATTTTATCAAACGTCTACTTCTTATTTGAAGTTATTCTATTTTCCATGTAATAATGATATAGGATCATATTGAAACATTAATATCAACAATTTAATAAAACAATTAAAAGAAAAAAATGATGAATGAATACAATCTATTTAATACAAATTGTTAGTCCCAAAAGGGGCTTTGATATCCCGGGAGGGGGTGATTTAGGGTATGTATATTATTTTTGAAATTAATCCTTCCACACTAGATCTTTAACACTTTATTATATATATCACATAATTTTATCTTTAAATTATTATGTTGATATTGTATTTTCTAAATTTATTAGATGATGATACATTGAAATTAAATCAATATTTAAATTCCAAGGACACGCTAATTTTTACTTGGTTTACCACTATGGGATAGTCCAATGATCATGCATCCACGAATGTGTTGGTGCACCAAAATAACTAGGCACGGTACTTTTTAGTTTAGGATAGTTCTATCTTGCATGGACTCACTACCATTACAACATTTGGAGAATACTCACTATCCCTCTTTTTTTACAACCAATCACAATTTGAAATATCACTTCTCTTCCAAAGAAATTGTCTCACTATTCTTTCATATAATTATTCTTTTGATCACATGAATAAATATGATTTACACCTCATTTTGGAATCATTATGTTCTACTTGTATCCACTTGATTAATACCCCCTTACCACATGATTATAGTAAAAATCCTTATAGCTTCACTTAAATTTGCCTTTCACGCAACCTTTGCTTGTATTCCTTGAAAACCTATTAACTTGATAAAAAAATTATATTTTTTCATGGAATTCCAAATTTCATGATACTTTTCCATTTTTCCCTATAATTTTAAAATTGTGTGAAACTATTCCATTCTGACTTGGAATTTCCAACTTTTATGGATCTTTTGGATTGACACGGTACTCCTCTGGAGTTACAGACACAAATAAATTTTATGTGTCAAACTAAAACATGAATGGATGTTTAGGTGCCAAAAATTATTTCACACAAATTTTAAAATATTCATATCCATGATATTATCTAAGGGTTGATTTCTTTAAATGATATGGGTATCTTCCTTTTTATATACATTTTTCCCATGCAAACAATTTCCTCGTATGCCTTCTACTATGCACACAGTTTTTTCCATGTTTTTTCAAAAATGCCAACTTGTGCACAAATTTTCTTGGGAACATAACTTCGATGATTTGAAATTTCCTTTAGCATGAAACATCATATCTATTTATTATCTATTTTAAACTCTTCTAGTTTCAAGGAAATCTTATTTTTATAATGTTTCAAAACATGCCTGTAACACTTGCCTTTAGCATATTTTGTTGTGATAGTCCTAAATCATCACTTGTGAACAACATTTCAGAACACATTAGTACATGCACTAAAATATAATTTTTGAATTATTCTATGAATTAATGAAACACCTTCCTTTGACATATTTTTGATTTTATGGTCCTAAATCTTCACCTATACACAACATTTCAAAACACCGTGACACTTGCGTGCAACTCCTATTTTTGTGATCTTTAATAACTTTCATGAAACAACTTTTATGATTTATTTTTATGTGATGATCTTGAATATTCAATTACATGAAACATTTTAAAACACATTTACCCTTATTCATGTATTTTTTCATTTATGGTAAAATCCTTTTCCAAAATCAGTTTTTTCCTTCCTCTAAATTTCTAACCACAATAATTTTGAAAACACAGGTAAATGAAATCATCTTATATATGAAATTTTATGTATCACTTCTAGGGTATGAATTACTTTTTCTTTGATCAATGTCAACATACCATGTACAAAATATCACTAGAACTCCACAACTAACCCTATAAACCTTCTTTGACCATAAACACAATCAACTTAAGAACACTTAAAAGTTATCATAATGTATTTTTACCCTATAAATGGAAATGTGTTTAGGGGGATAATACAAATATTGGGAACATATTTTGGTATTATGGGATATCCATTTGGGATTATTTTATATAATTTTTCATTTTTTAAAGAATACTACTTATAGAGAGGATTTTTTGAGTTTATATAAAAAATATATTATCCTTATTGATGTATTTTTGAAGTTCACCCCATTAGGGGAGAGAAAATATTTGAGAATCTTCATGATATCATTATTTCATGTGATTCTATAAATATTTAAAGTGATTGAAAATGTCAATGTTCATGGGATAACTTCAAAATCTATATAAATAGCCCCTGTAATAATATTTATGAATTTTTATCACATGTTGAACAGTTTTATGGATATATTTGATGTCTAAATTAATTTATCTTGTTTTATAAACTAATCTAGCTCATGAATACATAGATTTTATTAATTTATATCTCATTACACTAAAACGAGTGATACCAAAATTATTAAAAGAACATTTAGTACTTATTAATAATAACGGGACTAAAAATGACAAGAGCTATTGAGAATATATTAACATTGGATTATTTAAGGGTATTTATACTAAATCATAATAGGAGACTGAAGATATAAATGGATTGTAAATATGATTGTATTGTTTTAATAAAAATCATTTAATATATGTTTGGAAATAATAAAGAACCCAATGAATGAAGAGAATTATTTTTTGAGATATATCTTGGAGTTTATAAAGATTATATGTGTTTTTTCTACCTTACAATGTATATGTTGATATAGATACATCCATATGTTGGAAAAATATTTTGAGACAATAATGTGTATTTATTCCATGATAAACGCATAATGAAAATAAATTAGTTACTAAATATATTAATTCATTGAAGAAAATTATGAAATATATGGTATAGATTTTATTTTATATTCTATAAATAATTGGGTCTACTATTTTTAATGGACTAGAAAAGAAATATTATATATTGATTTTTGAAGATGATAATTTTTCCATAAGAGAACATGAATGAGTCTATGTAGGATATATAATGAGTATTTATCCTTAAATTATTTAATAAAAAATTTATAAACCCTATTGGATTATAACTTGGATGAAAAACATTAATGAGAATTTAAAATAAAATAAAACAATTAGATATGACATACATTATTTGATTATTAATTTAATAATTACTAGATAGTGTTAATTGATGATGATAAATTGAAGCTGCTTTAAAGAATGCTAAAGTTTATTCATAATAAAATTCTATGGAAATTTTGATGAGATTTTTTTTGAGAGTTTGATATTTTTTTAATACATTTGATTTTTTTTGAGATGATTTGAAATGAAAAGAGATTTTTCATAAAAGTTTGTAGTTGATTTTAGTAGGCTAGAAGAAATTTGAATTTCATTTTATTGATGATTTTATAATTTAATTTATATACAATAAAAATCATAAAATTTAATAGTAATATTGAATATTTACAGGATGATTTAGAGTAAATTTCCCCTTTTTAGGATTAATGATGAATTTATTAAATCTATATAAGAATAAAATAGTTTCTAAATATTAAGAACATTATTTTTTCTTGTGCAATTTTTAAATAAGGTGAGGTTGTGTATAAATAATTCCAATGTAATAGCCACTATTTTAGTGTAGACTAATCAAACATAAGATTTAACTAGGATATGGGAAGTATATGTATGATTAAACCAAACATTTATAATAGTAATCTGGAATTATCAAAATGTTGTGTAATAGTAAATTACATTTTTTAAAAAATCATCTTGTTATATTAGAGGTGATTTTATTTGTGTCCCTTGAAAATTTTTAGAAAAATTCAAATACATATAATGAAAATATTATAGAAAATAATTACTAAAAATTATTATAATTAAACATAATTATTATTTTTTGATCATAATTAAAAAACAACATGATTACATGAAGGGTGAGTAAGGATTCAAGCTGATATCTCATCAATATTATTACATTGTGGAGAATAAAATAATGTCATTAATAAGATAAAGGTTAGTTTTAGTCATATTTTTAGAAATCAATCACACCGTAAATAAATTTATTATATTGTATTATGTGTTAAATAAATAACATTGGTGCGTAACATCGAAGCATGCCATAATGCAGCCTAATAGATATGGAAACTCATACCTCATGTATAACATCACTCTAAACATGCACATAATTTCCTGAATCATCAAATTATGTTTCTTAAAAACCTTTCTAATAATATTATCTATCTATATTTATTTTTATAAGGTTGATTTATCATCTTGTGTTGTTAATATTTTACATCATTTTCACTTATGTTGATTACTTAAATATCTTAGTTCAATTTATAATAAACATACATAGTATGTTTACCAAGGTAAAATTGTTGTAAAATAATTTTATAATATTTGTAATTATAGATTATTGTGTAATTTATTATTCCATTTTCTCATAATTTATACTGGTGTTAAATTAGTTTTAAAACATACTATAATATTACTAACATAGTTGTTTTCATACTCTCATAGATAGAATAGGTTTCTGGTGGTAAAAGTAGAAAATAATAAGAAATTATGGTGGAAAATATTACATATCACTTTGGGTGTTCTCATTTGGAAACCAAATTAAGGTACCTTATCTTAATATTTTGGAAGCATAAGGTCTTATAATATTTTTGGAGAGAGTTTAGGAGATACTAGGTTAGAGTTTAGATTGAAGATAATGGGATTTAAAAGTTTGTAGAGGGGGAGGGGTGGTGGTGTCTTTTAATATATTAATAGAATATAATTTTTGGAACATATAACTCTTTAATAAAAATAGGGAACATTTTTTACATGGAATGTCAAAAAAAAGTGGAAAATAATATATTGTGGGAAGGTTTAAGGTTGATAAATACACAAAAACACTTTTCTAAACTTGTTTTAAACATTTTTTAAGTCAATTACTCTTAGATTTTATCTTTTACCTTTATTGTTTTTTACAAAAGGAACTACTTTTTACTTAAGTAATTTATTTTTGATTCCAAATAATAAAATGATCATTATTGGATAATTTCAATATAATAATTCTAAATATTAAATCCTATTTAAAAAAATGTTTTATTGTGTAACAAAAAATAAATTTAAACAATAATGCATGTAATATGAAAAAAATATGTTTTTTGAAAAATAAAATGTGTATTACTAATAATAAAGGTTATGTTTGGGATAAAATTATCAATATTATTTGTAGGAACCCATGTCTAAATGGTTTTATAATTTAAGTGAGGATTTGAATTTTTCTCTTTTAGCAGATGGTTCATTTTGAAATGTAGAAATTGGAATGAGGTTACGAGAATTTTAACATCCAAATGTGGTGTTTTCATAATTGTTTTAAGATATAATGGAAGTCCTAGTGATTCATCCAAGAAATAGAGGAGTAATGGGTGTCTAGGGATGTTCAAATGGTATGAATAATACACTTTTTTTTGAATGTGTTATTAATGATGTAAAAATGTTTTTACAGTGTGGCAATGTAAATACAAGATTTTAAAAAGGTGAGCCTTCTGATTGGACCAAGAAATTCATGAAAAGAATCATAGTTTATCCCCATTAAACATTCTATCCTAGCTTATTTTTGGCATTCTAATAGTATATTTAGGATGAAAAATCCATTTCGACACCCTCAATTCTTTTAGGTCTGTCTGATGGGGGGTTTAAGGTTATGGTATTTTCTAAAAACCATAGAAAATTCATTCCCTCAAACCCCTTACCTAAAAATTGATAGGAATATAGGTTTCCACTTTCAAGAGCTCATTTGATCTCATCTATCTTCCTGTTGAAGTGGTTCTCAATGTAATAGATTCTAATTAGTGAGTTCTTCCCTTCAAATTCCATAGACATTTCCAATTCCCCTTGAAATATAGTTCATAAAATGGTCATGGATTCTTTTCAAAAGAGAAATCAGAGGGAAAATCCTTTAGATCTTGAAGGCTTTATCAATGGATGATTAGATATAAGATCATCATGGAAAAAGGATATCACATATTGATGTACATGAAACATTGATGTGTGGTCTGTTAAATGTATTTAATTTGGATTCTATTTTCAAAGTTTCCAATTTATTTTATTAGATTTGTTATTTTTGACTTGTTACACGATAATAATATTACCCAAAATGAATTTAAAAGCATGTTGCGGACCACCCATGGATGTTTGGTTATTATCCTCACTAAGAGATTTTTTGGTAAGTGTTTCATCATTTTTTTATTCTTCATTGGGTGTGAGGTTCCATGTTATCATTTAATTAATTATAATTTAATTAAAATTAATTAAATAAAGTGGTCTTTCATGACATCTAGAACTAATGGTGTTTATATAAGGTATTTAGACTTGGGAAATGTGGACATGGTCCTTGGAAATTTCTTGTCTTGGAGTAGTCTTATTTTTAGGTATGTGGTCTTGAAAAACTATATTGTTTCTATTTCATTTTTTATAGTATATGTAATATTTGTGATAAAGTTGGATTTTCATGCACATGGAATAATAAAATTGGTAACCAATTACTTGATGATAATTCATATGCTTATACCTTCCATAAATCACATTGATTCCTTGGTGTTGAGACCTAGTCTTGAAACTACCCAAGGGGTGTTCCATCCCTTAACACTAGTTTCGTTCTTGAGCAGAATAAACATAGATAAACTTGAATAAATGAATATTTTTATACATTTTGATTGGTTTGGGTAGCGAATTACGAACTGGGACTATCATTAATTTGTCTTAATTAGTAATTGTGAGGGTTTTCATGAGAATAAATAACATATATTAAAAGTGGTAACTTGGAATGTGATTGCAATATATGTAAAGGCTCGATTAATCATGGAATTGATGATCTGTGTAATGGTAATAGTTATTAATTGATAAATTGTAATGGATATAACTACATTTATTGTGATGGTTGTTAATTTGGTTTAATTGATATTTTCCTTATATTTGGATGATGACATGTTGTTTATATATTTAAGGAACAAACTAATAATGCTTTGGAAACATGTTTTTTATGTATTATAAATTGCATGAATATATTTTTTTCCCTATTATGACTCATTTTATTGGCTCAAATTATTATAAGGCTTGGCCTAGTTATGTTCTAATTCTTATAGGTATTGGACTGCATCTGTTGTAACGCTAATATGGATTGACCTAGTTATGATGAAATGATTTTATAAAGGTCTTTTTTCCAAGTAACCAATAAATTATTTTATAAAGGGATTCTTCTAGGTCATGTTGTTGTTCTTATATTAATGGCTTATGTCCAGTTCTGTAGAAATGATTATAAGGTTTTCCTGGTTATTTTATGAAGATTGAATGGTTATACCCTTGGAGGTTTATGTCTATGGTCGTAATGGATCTATGACATGATCACAGATATTTTACATTATGATATAGAAGCCTGGTTATGGTTATGGTTTCCATGGTTCTGCGACATGTTCAGAGATATCTATCATCATATCAAATAAGGTTTGGTCATCCCCATGTGTCAACCCTGAACTCAAGGTTCAGTGGGATAATTTTATGTCTAGTTTTATTCTATTAATTTATTCCCCTAGTTATCATATTATTTCATGAAATATATACTCATACTTAATTTTTTTATGCACCATTGGTGGAGGCCTATTAAGTTTTACTCACACCCTACTTAGGCCACCATTGCACTTTGGTACGTGAGTAGACTTTCACTTGATTTCAGGCATAGGTTGGGCTAAAGCCTAGGAAAACATGGTCAAGTAGGAGATCTATGATGGAACCAGGAGACTATATGAGGTTCGTATTAGTGATCTAGTATGTCTCATAATTTTTATTTGTTTCTTTTATTCTAGAATTTATATATGACTAACCTAGTGAGTTGTTTTTGTATGTTTTAGCATTTATTTTTCAATAATTACCTCATTTCATGTATTATTACAGTATATTTATTCATTTATGTTTACTATAATTATTTCTTCCCATTGATGATGTTTGGTTATTAATTCATTATTATGAACACTAAAAGGGGGTTATAGACTCCACACCATACTATCATACACCCCCACTACTAGTCGACAACCTCTAGAATACAAAAAGGCGTGCCTAAGGTCATGTGGTGAATCGTTCTGGACACTTGTTATAAATTGAGCCACAAAGGGAAGTTAAAAATTGGTATCAGGGGAGTTATTTTCTATTCTTTTAGTATTTGATATCTGGTAGACATGAAATTTATAAAAGTTACATATTTTTTGAATATCATCAGGCTGGTGCGTCAAGATCATCTATTCTTGTATGAAGTCTAGGTTACCAGAGCATGGGTATGCTTTTTTTATTTTCACAGGTACAATTTTATTATACATTTACTTTGGGAAAATTATATGTGTTTTAGATGTTTTTATTTATGATATATATCTAACTCGTTCACATTGGAAGGATTCTAGTTATTTCATTTTTACTCATGGCATGTAGAGGAAAGAGGTGTCTCATGAATCATATCAAGAATGTTGGATTAACATGACATATAGAACTATTAGTCTCTGATTTCACTGGAGACATAGGAGTATTTTATTAAAGTGTCAACTAATACCCATATGTTTTTTTCATGTATATCTATTTTTTGACACTATACTCAGTTGGGATGAATTGTATATGTATTTACTTTGATGGAAGGTTATGTGGATCTATGTTGAAGTTCTCGATGATGAGGATGATGAATCATTCCTCATGCACAATAGGTTTAGTGACCCTAATAAGTTTGGTATGTAACAAGGTTCATATGCTTTAGAACCCTTGTGGGTTATCCTTGTTCAGGTTTAGTTGCATGACCTATTCCTCCATGGAGTAGTCATATATTCAGATACTCTAAGAGGAAGGGTTCCCTAGTTGTAGGTGATTTGTTGGGATTTTGATGCTTTTAATTATGATACCTTATAGACGGTCGTCTGGGCATGTTAATTTCATGTGACAATGTGACAAAGGAATACTTGAGACCCTTTATATTGTGACCTTATAATAGTTTAACCTATGGACTATGTTGTAAAACCTAATGTCTTTCATGATACTTGACATGTAAGTCTAGGTGGGAGACCTTGGGTCCCTTATTTTATATTTGGACCTTAGTGATTCGATGTTTGTTTTGATCATGGTTGATACTGATGCATGAGAGTGATTGGGGTTTTTGTGACTAGAACCATGTATGTGGGATATTTTGGAATGAAATGGTGGTATAGAGGACATGACTAGGGTGATGCTTGGACCTGTTTGTTGAGAACTATTTATAATCATTGTTATTGGTTGGGTGGATGGTTGTTCCTGGAGAGGATTTGGGTGATAGAAAAGCACGTAGATGATGTTGACATGTCATCAACTAAGAATGAGAACTACTGATTCTAGGATGACTTCATGAGTTGTAAAGTCATGTGAGTAGTGATGGAATGGAAAATTGACATATTTTTTAAAATTACTTCCAAGAGATCTTCTAGATCGTTGAGGTTAATGGGATAAAAGGAACGATCATTAGTTATCCCCAATAATCAATGGATTGTGGATTTTTTAGTCATGTTTGGTGAAAGGTTGCAGGAGAGTGTGAGACCTGGGGTTTTCGGTGAAGTCAAGGTAGTTTTCATGTGTTAAATATGATATATTCCATTTAGGAAATTTTAATGGCTTTCTTATGAGTAATCACTCATTTCATTCAATGAAATCAATGTGATACATGAAATTTATGGTGGGATCATTTGGTTCTGGATTGGTGTAATGAATTGATTGTGTGTTTTTTAAAATTTAACTTTCCATGGTGAAAGAACTAGAGAAGTTTGGAGGTATTAGTTCAATAAAAAATTTTGTTTATTCCTTTTGAAAGAGAGTTTTGATTCATTGGGAAGTTTTTATAATGTGTCCTTGAATCGTGGTAGCTAGGAGTTGATGAAATTGTTATGGGTAGGGAGGGTCAATAATTTTGAATGGATTTAAAATGTCCCTACAGTAAAAGGTGATATCATAAATGGATGATTTTTTGGAATAAATATTTAATAGAATATTATTTTACTCCTATTATAGGGTCAAACATACATAATAACTTGAAATAGTTTTGAGAATTCATAGAGATAATCTATTGTACACATAGTTTCTAAAATGTCCTTCTGGTTGGTTGTTGGGACTCAATGGGGGTATAGTCATGAACATGCGTAAGGTATTTATTATGTTGGTGATAAAATTATAAGCTATTTGAGGATGATCCTTGTATAAAAAGGTTATTTATATTGATTGAATTATTTTTTGGATGGTTAGGCTGGTTTTGAGAACTGAAACATTGTAATGTCTGGTTTTTCTGGTTCTGTGTGAACTCATGATTTGAAATTTAGATGAGACACTAGATGGAGATAATGTTTTGACATCAGGATAATGATTTTATTGTGTGTTTAAAAGTTGATTATTGGTTGACCTCTATTTTTTTACATGTTCAGTGGGGTATTCAATGATTCTTGACTTAGTTTCAGAGGGTGTACTAATTTATTATCTTTCATCGAGGTGTGAATATCTATTTTTTAAAATATTTAAAAGGATAAAACATGTGAGAAATAATTTTTTTACATGTTTCAGGGGTGAAAAATATGATGAAAAGTTTTGAGGGTATTTTTTGGGGTGAAATAACTTGAAAATATTAGTTTGTTGGGTCCATGGCTCGATAATGTTGTTAGGGGTATCACATGATTATTACGAGGTTTAGATGGGACCTTCTAAAGAGAGTCTGGACTATATGGTCCCCATAAAAGGGAAATGAATACTTATATGATTGGATCAGAATTGGATACAAGAGATGGTAGGATATATGGATGTTTTTTTGTGTTTGGGAATAGTTAGAAGGAATCCATGCTGGAAGGGACATTGTAATGCCGGGGTTGGGTTTGACAAATGACCATGAAAGTGGGGAATGTCATGGCTCAAAAGTAGTCATGTAATGTTGGTCTCTATGATAGGGATGACCATGAACCTGATGGTGACATGGACACTAAAACCAGGAAATTTTGGAATGTAAGTGTTTCTTAAAGTGTCATCTAGTGGTTCTATGATGGTTGTGAGAAGTGGATCGGGTTTCAGTGAGTAATGAACCTTGTGTATAGAGTCACACATTGGAATCACTTTTATCATTTCATAATAGAGTACAGTGAGTTGAGTGTGGTTTATTAACCCATGTAGGTCAAGTTTGGATGGTAAATTCTTATTGACGATTTTCAAGGAAAAGAAATGTTATGGTAGGGAGATTGTAAGAACCCAGATCTGGATAGTTGAGAATTTTCATAGGATTTAAAATTTTCGTCGATCGGCAGATGGGACATTTTGATATATGTAAATTAAAATCAGTTTCTCTGCATTTTAACATCAAAAAATGTTGTTTTCAGAAAGAGTTTTAATTTTTTGTGGAAGTTGCAAGGGTTTGAAAAAGCAACAAAGGATGAACATGTGACTCAAGCTACTAAAAGGTGATGTAGAGGCCAATTTAAATCATGAATATGGTATTTTAGACATAAATAAGTTTTTTGGGGTGCGGAAAATGAAATAAGGGATGTAAAAGTGTGCTCATGGTACCTATTCTGAGAAATTTATAGCATCAAACAATGTTTCATGTCATGAAACTATATTTTATTCCATGAAACTATGCTTCATTCCAAAAAAACTAATCTTCATGAAATGAAGCATTCTTCTTGGGCCCAAATTTGGCTTCCTCTATACATATTTAAGATTTAATATCCCATTATCAAGATTTAAATACTTCCTGAGATATTTGATCAAGGATTTAAGGTTATAGTATGTTATGATAACCCTTTAAAATCAATTCCTTAGAACCACTTATGTGTAAACCAGTTTAAATTTTGGTTTTGGATTCCAGGTGCTCTTCTGATCCCATGTCTACTTCGACTGAAGTGTATTTCATTGTGGTGGATTCCTCTCAATGATTCCTAGATTTTTTGATCTATGGATGGTTTCAATTCCCCTAGAAATATCCTACAACAATTATTCTTGTCTTATTTCTGAATAGGAAATAAAATGGTGAATCTTAAAGATCCACAATTTTTTGTCAAATGATAGTGAGATTATGGATCATCATGGGATGGAGATATTTCATGTTGATGTGTTTTCACCTTTGAATTGTGATATATTACTAATATTTCATTGGGTTTATCTCTGTAAGGTTTAGAACTTATTTTATTAATTTTTTTCCTATTTTGTTGTTGTATTATATGGATTTTATCCAAAATGGTGTCCAAACGTGTTGTGTCCCATTCGTGGATGGTTGGTTATTCTCTTGAATAGGTGATGTATTTGGTAATTCATTCGGAATTTTTTTATTTCTCGATTAGTTTAAAGGTTCCTTGTTAACATTTAATTAATTATAATTTAATTATAATTAATTAATTGAAGTGATTTGGAATGACACATGGAACTGAAGATGTTTACATAAGTTCTATGGACTTGGTAGATGTGTATATAGTTATTAGAACATTCTTTTCATGGAGTTATATTATTTTTATGTAGGTGGTCTAGAATAAATCCATATTTTATGTTTCATTTTTAAAATAATTTTCAATGTTTTTATGATGTTGGAATGTCATGTATACAACCTAATAAAATTGTGAACCATTTTCTTGATGAGAATTCATATTATTTGATTTTCCATGTTCCTCATATATTCCTTAGTGTTGAGACCTTGATTTTCATCCATCCAAGTGTTGTGAAAACAATTAACACATTGTTGTATTCTAAGAGGAATAAACCTAGATCCTCTTGAATAAATGGATATTTATAATACATTGGTTTAATGATGTGGATTGGTTTAAGTTATGAATTGTGAACTGGTCTTGAAATGAATTTGACCTAATGTGTGATTGTGATAGTTTTCTTGAGATTAAATAATATGTAATAGAGTGGAAACATGGACTATAATTGGAATCAGTGTAAAGGCATAATGGAAGATGGGTTTGATGATATGTGTAATGGAAACAGTGCTCGAATGATAATGTGTAATAGAGATAGATATATTTATTGTGATAGTTAGTAATTTGGTATAATTTATACTTTTCTTATATTTGTTTTATTACATGATGTTTGGATATTTAATTAACTAACTAATAAGGATTTGTATATATGTTTTTTGTGTTGGTTTTTGGTATTATAAACGGATTTCTTTTATTTTTACCCTGTTATGAATTATTTACATGTTTAAATTGTTATAGATCATCAACAATTTATATTATAATGCTTATAGGTCTTTCCCTAGTTATGTTATGATACCTATATGGCTTGGAATGGTTATGA
Source organism: Viscum album (assembly GCA_963277665.1). NCBI lineage: Eukaryota > Viridiplantae > Streptophyta > Magnoliopsida > Santalales > Viscaceae > Viscum > Viscum album. Next base: position 1,125,914,634 of record OY728128.1, on the reverse strand, counting down.
TAACATTATAATATAAAGTGATTATGCCTGGTAATGAAAAAATTCATATATAAACGGATTTTTTCCTGTCAGGTTGAAATTATTATATAAAGGTCTTCTACCTGGTTATGTTGTAATGATTATAAGGCCATGTCTAGTTCTTCTATGATAATTTAATGGTTATACCATGAGAGGATCAGGTTTATGGTTAATATGGTTACGCGACATGCTCAAAGATATCTAGAAACATACTGAGGAATGTTTGGTTATGGTTACTGTTTCAAAGGTTTTGTGACAAGTTCCTAGATATCCAAAATTATTTTGAAGCTATTTTGATCATCCCTGGGTATCAACCCGGAACTCAAGGTTCAATGGATTAATTTTATGTGCCTTTTTATCAATTAATTAAAACACATATTTATCATATTATTTCATGCATAATATACTCCAACTAAATTTCTAAGACACCATTGGTGGTTTCCTACTAAGTTTCACTCACACCCTTCTCAAGCCTCCATTGCGCTTGGGTACCCAAACAACGATTCACTTGAATACAGGCATGGGTTGGGATGAATACTAAGATAGAATAGTGGACTAAGAGAGATTTGTTGGTATTAGGTGACTGGATGAAGTTTAGATTAATGACAGAGTAGAGCCCTTTAATTTTATTTCTTTAATTTATTCTAACATTTCTCTATGATTGGTCGAGTGGGTGGTTTTTTGTATGTTTCTACATGGTTTTTTGGGCCTTACCGCATTTCAAGTATTATTACAGGATTTTTACTTATTTATGAATATTGTGATTATTTAATTCCATGGACTGATGTTTTGTTATTTATTTTATATTATGCACTAAAAAAGGGTTATAGTATCCCCCTCATTCCATCTTACACCCCCACATCAAGTCATTAGCCTCTGGTGTATAGGGAGTTACACTTGTGGTCTTATGGTGAATAGGTCCACCACTAGTTTTATAGTGAGTCATGGCGGGACATTAAATTACTGATTCTATTTACATTAAGCTTTTTATTATTATTTAAATAATATTCAATTAAAATTAAAATTATAAAAATATATAATTCCAAAATGTGAAAATTTTATTAAAAGAAAGAGATGAAAACAAATCTTCCGTTGAAGCACTGCCAAAATTTTCAATAATATTAAGCATTGGTTTAGTATATAGTATTTTAAAATACTTTATTTAACTTTTTAAATTATATTTTATATTGTAAAAAGGTTTTAAAAATCTTTAATTCAATTCTAAGAAAATAATATCATAAAATATGAAGAATTAGTAAAATTAGTATTTTTCAATATTGACCATAAAATCATTTATTTTAAAAAAATATAAAAAAAACTTATCTTAATCTAATTTTTATAAAAATGAATTAAACCCCCATGTTCATTTTATAAAATCTAAACTAAAATAATTATAATTTATTTTAAAATAAAATTCAATAAATGAATAAAAACTACTTTTATTAGAGAATGACGTTTTTAAACATTAAGGGTTCTTAATATTACTTCATATACATTTTTAATTAAAAATATATTAATATTTTAGTTTATATATTATAATTTTATAAAATTAATCAATTTAATCTAATAGGATAAAATATAGAATAATTGAAAAAAATGGTTCTTGAAAAAAATAATACTTTTATAAAAATTAAAATTTAATAAATACCTTTAAAATTAATTAATTTAATTATAAAATTTAATTTTAAAACTCCATTGATATTAACTTTTTTATTTGAATTTTATATATACATTATATAATATTTTTACAATAAAATTAGTATTTATACATAACACACACACACACACACACACATATATATATATAATTTTTATATCATATGTTTATTTCAATGAGAGTTATATTATTTTAAATTTTTTCTTTACAATACAAGAACTTCTTATACCTATATAATATTATTCCAATGACCATATTTTCAATTACCATAATTGCAAGAGACTAAATTTTAATAACCATATTTTCAAGGACGATATTTTATTTTTATATATATATACTTACAAAATCATTTGTTCATTCCACACTCAATTCAAAAGGAAAAATTTTTATTTAAATTATATATTTTTCATAATTTTTTATCCTTTCATGGGAATATTTTGAATTATAGGTTTTTTTTAGTTATTGGTGGTTATCATGGTTGAATATGATCCAAGAGATTTCATACTCATAAATATTTTATTTTTTACTACCTATTGTCCCTTATTGATTTATACACTTTTAATGGCTGTAATTCATCTATGGTGAGTAGTAATATTTCATTTAAAGTACCTAGTTTAATGTGATTTTATTTCAATGTCTCACTTATGAATTAATAAAGTGTATTTAGTTGGTTAATATATTTTAATAACATTTTCAAATAAGGATTAAATTCTTTTGGGGGGATATATAAATGTTATTTCAACTTATATGCATAAATAATAATGTTAATAAATGTAAGAATATTTATGAGAAAAATGGATCCTAAAACCTGAGGTGTTATATTCACTTCCCCCCCCCCCCAAATAATTTTTTCCCTTGAATTTTAAATTATTACTTACTAATGAATTTATAAAAGCATATCTATAAGGTCACTTGAAATTAATTTTCTAGAGACGTAAAAACACATCTATAAACTTATAATAATCACAACCCATATATTATGCTTCCTCATAACCATTTGAGTTAAATTCCTCTCAAGGATTGGGGCTACAAACTATTTTATTTTTTCCCTTGAGATCATAATATTAAATGAAGGGATGGATAATAATAAATTTGTCTAAGGTATGAAATGAAGTTCCTTGTTTTTAAAATAGATATATCACACACATCTATCTCTCATCCCTCATAGTTCTTTATCGTGGTTGTGCTGGGGGAAATATGACATCGAAAAATGAAGTCAATGAATAATGATCCTCTTTATAAGGAACATTGAGATATACATTTAGAGTAGCCACCTCAACCACATCATCATAGACTCTCCCAATATTATCCCTATCCTACTTCACCAACCAAAAATAATAATTATCCATCTCATCGCCCACTTATTTCATTATTCCTTATGTTTTCTACTCTGTGAATCCCTACCACCTAATGGTTAGTGGGTGATGGATTCCCCACCATGTCCACATCAGGTGGATCTCCATGTTCCCAAATAGGTCTTGAGTTAGGGTGGTTGGGAATTTTAGGGGGTTTTTTATTTCATCATGTGTGGAATGCTACCAGGGATGGGGATCATGTATTAGTATGTTCTATATTATTCAGTATCTCCTAGGTTCACCCTTGTCTATTATCACTTAGGTTCTTGTAGTGAGGATTGAGATACTTGCATTTTTATTTCCATTACCCTTCTTATATTACCTACGTGGTTCCTTCTTGTGTTTTTTTCATGGAATGTGGTTTGTTGGTAAAAAAATGTTTATGAAAAAAATTTAAAGAAAAGTGTTTTATCCTCTTTTTATCAAATTGAAAATTTAATCACCACATTCCCCTTTGAAAATTAATGTTTTTCTATTGATAATAGACCTAGTTTTGAAATAAATAATGGAAATGGGTTATAGTTTTTTTTAATTAAAATGTGTAAAAAAGATTATTTTTCTAAATTTTAGATCAAAAATTAAATTTAGGTTTCATTTATGTTAAAGGAAGTGCAGTGGTAATAGATTATTGGGCTAGACTAATAAGTTTATATACTTATTCCTATAGTTCCTTCTTTTTTTTGGCCTTTGGTCCACGTTTCAACTTGAGTTTGATCACCTTGGTTGATATTTGATCTTTGTGTTCAAGAGTGACCCACGAGGTCATATGGAGACTGTTAGGTTGTTTGGCTCGGTTGGTCTTGTTGTGTTGTTTGGTTGTATTTTCATATTTTTCATAAAATGTGTTCAGTTCAATGTTATTTATATTGAACTTATTCCTTAATCCTTATTCTGTTTAGTTTCATTATTGTTTATTGGGATAAATAATTACCTTTGTGTTCTCCGTTGATGCTTGACACTAATTTATAGCCCATGGGGATTGGGAATGCCCCTCGGTCCATGCCATAGATCGGCCCCAGTTACCAGTTCTAGGTTGACCTGGGTTGGTTCGTGAAAAAATTCTATCAGAGGAAGTTGTCCCTTTAGAGGACCATTCTTTTTAGATCACCCTTTTTTACATGGGGATGTCAAGGTAGATGGAGTAGGGTTGTTGGGACAAGAGATTTTGGTGTGGTAAGAGTGTCACGAACCCTTGCTCTTTCTGATATTTAGGTTTCCATGGGAATTCTGGTTTTGTTAGTTTATTTATTTTTTAGTGATTTTTTGGTGATTGGTAAATGAAAAGGGGAGTTGGGATAATGGTCTCCATGATCTTTCATGGATTAAAAATTCATGTGGACCCGAGGTATGGTCCTAGAAGTTTCTCCAAGTTAGTGGTGTGTTTTTCATTTGGCCACCAATCATATGAACAAGTTACACACTGACACTAGTTCCCTCTTGTGTATCTATTTGAGTCTTCATTGAATTTTTAATATTTTAATGAAACCCCTTTTGTTGGATATTTGGAAATATATTTTTAATGGTAATGATTTTATTTTGGAAAGTATGAAAATGGAATATCAGAATTAACCTTTTTGGAAGACTTTAGAATAATGGCCATTTATAAAATGACCTCCTGGGATTAAAATTGAAATAATTTTATGAAATTGGTATTTTATAAACAAGACATGAAGTTTATGGAAAATAGATGTTTTTTTGGAATTTTTTTCCATATAAAATGGAGTAAGTTTTTAACTAAATGGTTATTGATTAAATGAGATTTGTTTAATTGATGGAAAAATGTTTTGAAAGAAATGAAAAGGATTTTTGATGGAAATATGTGGGATTTATTTTTCGAGCATGGTAAAATTGTTTTATGTATGGAATCTAAAAATGAGGATTGACTTGGTGGTTAGTGTGAATTTTGAAGGTTCTTGATTTTTGAATTGGTATGAAGCATTTTTTTTGGAAAATGGTGATGTTTTTTTAGCCTTGGTGTCTTCATGTGTGATCAAAAGCATGGTGGTTTATGGGAATTGGGATGGATTCTTAGTATGGTATGGTGTATGGGTGCTCGGGGTGGCATGGATAAGTGCATGTGATTGATACTCTAAGGAATATCAATGGTGAGGGTTAAACCCACTGAGTTTTTTTTAAATAAAAAATATTTTCAAAAGTAAAGTTTTGATGTTAACAGTGTATTTTTCTCCTATGTGCAAAGTATGACATTTATGCCGTGTTTTTTCTTAAGGATATTGGTTGTTGAGCTGGACTTGATGGTGCTTTTGTATTTCTTTGGTCCAAACATTTTCCCCATGGAACTTCAATGGGTGATCATAGTGCAGCTACAGGTGATTCCATGTTAGTGGTGTTACTGATTGATCAACCTAAGGATTTCGTTCTTGTGTTACGGAATCAATATCTACATCTCTTTTATGGTCAAATGGATCCTATCAAATTCGAAGAGGGGATGTGAAAGATCAAAAAGAACTTTATCCACATTGAGTTTCCTTAGTTTTTTAATTTTATGTTCTAAAATTTAATTCTTGAAGGTTCACCTTAGATGTGGTGGAAGTCAATATCCTATAACTAGCCTTATGAAGATCTTACTTGGGAGATCTTCAAGGATTTTTTTCATTTGTCGGTATTTTTATGATAATGAAAGGGTGATAAAGGGGATGAAGATGTGTTTTTTCAGTAGGGTGATGGATCGGTATTAGATTATTTTCATTGTTTTGATGACCTTGTTGCTTACATTCTAAACTACTTTTTGGGTGTTCCCATGAAGGCATGATGTTTTAAGTTTGGGATTTTTCTTGATTTGCAATTGAAGGTGTTAGAGATAAATATAAAAACTTTTTAGAATTATGTGAGGCAAGTTATTCATGTTAAATTTTTTATGGAATGACAGATCGAGGAAGTCCTACCTACTTCAATTCTAGGAATCGGTGGGGATAATTTCAATAAGGAGATGAAAAAGTTTTTGAAAGATGATGGAGTGGGTCATGGAATAAAAATTCCCTGAGATATTCTATTAAACTCTTATAGTCAATAGATTATGGGTTTTTATCATTGTGGAAAGTTAGGTCACAAGAAGCCATCATTTTTGAATTATCCAAAACCCTACCATAAATGTGGATTCTTCGGCAACTTGCAATGGTTTTGTCGGGGTGTTTCTAGAATGAATCATGGAGAAAACTCTCAGAAGTGATCTTCTATTGGGAACTCATTTAAGTTTTATTTGATGTTAGTGTCTTTAAGGGAAGGTTTTCTTTTTTTGTTCTAGTGGTATTTTGGTTTTTGAAATGTAATTTATTTTGTGAGTCTTTTTATGAACTCTTAATTTCAATGGACGTTTCATTTTCATTTCTAAAATTTCTAGGATTTATATTAATATAATATGTTAATGTTTATTCTTGGCTAGGATTGTTGATTCCTAACTACAAGGTATTAGATGCTTCAATCTTCATAGCTCCATACATAAGTCATAGAGTGAAGCCAGTGTGTAGTCAAGAATCTCGGGGTTACGAGGTGTGTTGGCTCAATTCTTGTCACCTCTTTTTTGGAGTGGATGATTTAAATGTTCATGTTGTGTTATTCTTAGACCCGATTGGTCATCCATTTTGAAAGATTTTTTGGTTGGATTGTGTGGGAGAGTCCCAGTGTTTTCTCATGATGATTTTCCATTTGTTCAGTGTAGGTTATTTCATAATGGTGGTGAGACCCACCATGGGTCTCGTCGAGTTTTACCTTAAGAAGTTATTTGGTGCTAGTTTTTTCTAATTTTGGGGAGTCTGTTCCAACCTCCCTTGAAATCAATGTTTTTTATGTGTCCTATTTGGTTTGGGTGAGTATTGGGATTCATGGGAATAATCCCAATGGTATTGTTCTAGGCATGTTTTGTATATAGTGGCATTATATTTCCCATTGATTTTTATGAAGTGATTTCATGTTGGTTTTGTATTTTTGTTCTGTTTCGGTAAACATACACAGGTTATATTGGAAGTTGTTGAAATTTCTATAGATTAATAGGTTGTATCATGTGGTTATGGAATACATATGTTTTGATAAATCAAATAGATAATTTTATGTCTTTTGTGGTAGAAAGCATTAATGTTGGGGAGAATTTTCACACCCAGTTTTTCAAGTCTTGTCTTATGTTCCATTTTATTGGGAATCTCAGTCCTTCTCTCGAGTCTCAAGCATGAAATAGGATTAATTTTGAAGTGTTTATTTTTCATGTTTTTGTCTTGTATAAGTCCTTCATTTCATTTGTGAGTTTTTAGAGGAAATCTGGAAATTTTGGCTTGGTAGTGACATGCACACATTCAGCGCACGATTCGGTAAATTGTGTGGCCCAACCCAAGTAACAGTGTGTCAGGTGGTGGGTTGGGGAAGAGCATACTACATGGTATATAAAACCGTGAATTTTTTCTATGCATTAAATATCTTCATAAGAAGTGGTTACCATAATATTTCTACACTATTTGATAAATTGTGCAGACAAATCGTGTGTATTTCCCAAAACATAAAATTCTTGAAAACCCTAAACTACCCCATTCAAGATTTTAAGACAAATAACTCTCTTCCTCCCTCACTCTACTCTTTCAACCCTAGGAGGGGTCTCCCCTCTAACTCACACCTCTCACATCCATATAGGGTAAATCCAAGTGGTTTTATTGAAGTGTTGGTCCAGATCTTCAAGGTATATTCCCTCCTTTCTACTCACTCTTCCTCCCCTCCCATTTCTTCTTGAGATTCCCTTTCCCCATAGTCATGTTGAAAAATGGTATATGTTTCTTTATATTTATGTTGTAGTTTTTCCCTTTTATGGAACATCTCCATAGATCTAGGTTGTTGGAGCCCTTGTGGAGTGATCTCGGGTGTGCGTTATTAATGTTCCATGGAATCAAGCTAGGTTTCCCATAGCAATTTCCTTTTTAATTTAAGATTCATTTTTTCATGATTATCTAACCTATTTTGATTAATAAATACTCATTAATGATCCTTGGTTTCATTTTTTAGTGGGGAAATTTGTGTTTTATGCCTTTTTGTGTGATAAATAGAGTTATTTATCAAACAATTCACACCAAGTGTTGATTAAATTCCCAATTGGACTTTATAGGTGATTTATGATATAATATGAATGGTTTATATTTTTAAATATATTTTAAATATTATAAATGGTGGTTGGGGTTCCTTTTATGATGTTTCCATGTGGTTTTGGTTTTTATAAAGGAACATGTGTTGGATTTTAATGTTGTTGGGCATGAGTTTCTAGTGAATAGCCCATTTGGAGTTTTTATAAAAATGTTTTTCCTTGAAAGTGTAATGTGAGTGTTTTAAGGGTATTTTTTAACTGAATTTGAAATGAAAAATAGTGTATTTACACACTTTATGAAAGTTGGATTTGTATCCTTAATAAATTTTGGATTTTAATGTGAGTGTTTTAAGGGGATTTTATATGACCTCTATAGTGCCTTCTTGTATGGTGTTTTTCTTAGAAAGTGATGTGTTGGTTTAAAAAGGGTTTATAAAAAAAATTATTTTAATTAAAAGTGTTTTATCCTATTTTGTGAATGTTGAAAATATAAGAATCACTTTTCCCTTGGAAAAGTTAATGTTTCACTATTGGTAATAACCCATATTTTTTAATGAAGAAGGTAACTGGGCCATTGTTTTTTTAAAGTAAAATGTATAGAAATGTTTATTTTTATATATTGTAGTTCAAAATTGAAATTGTGGTTTTTTTAAGAAGTTAATTGGGAATATATTATCAGGATAGCCTATTAAGTTTAAATACTCATGCATATAGTTACTTCTTCTTTTTATCCTTTGGTGTAGGTTTTGTTTTGATTTTGATCCCCACGGGAGAGAGTTGATCTTTGTGTTGGAGAGTGACATGTGGGGTCACATGGAGATCGTGTGGTCATTCAGTTTTTTTGGTCTTGTTGTTTAGTTTAGTTGTATTTTCTGATTTTTTATAAAATATGTTTAGTTCAGATTTATTTATATTTAACTGCTTCATTAATGTTTACACTGTTTAGTTTAATTATTATTTATTAGGTGAAATCATTCCCTTTGTCTACTCTATTGATGCTTGACAGTAGTTGCAAGCCCATGGAGATTTGGAACATCCCTCAAGCCATGCCATGGATCGACTTGGGTGGTTGGTTTAGGGTTGACCCAGGTTGGTTCCTGAGATATATTTATTCTAATTTCATTTGTGAATAAACCTAGTATCCATTAGTAATTATTCACAAATTATTGAAGCAGTTATCGCCTGATAATTCTGTGACGATTGTAATAAGTTTAAAGAGGTTAAATTGCCTCTACATAGAATATATGCATAGTATTTTTAATCATCTTTACATAGATTTTTTATTCACATCTTCAAAGAATTTTAATTCTTTTATGAAATCACTCACTTAAAATTAATACATCTGTATAGAATATCTACATAAGAAAACCATAAACACTTAATGAAAAACACTCATCGAATACCGCCCATCTCAAATTAGTTTAAATATTGCTTCCAATAAATTATACCACATATCATTTTAATTAATATCTATATAGAATCTATGCATATAATTTTTATTCACCTCGATATATAGTTTAATTTCCTATACGACTTCCCTAAATAAATCTCATCTACATACTGTTATATTTATTTCCAGATACTTAATTTTTGAAAATAGTATGTATATACATTGAAAACTGCATGGTTCGTCATTATTTAATCTTTAAACCACAAACCAGTAACATCTTTTATATCATTACATTTTCTATGTGGATTCTCATGGTATCTTTTCATACAATCTCCCTCGAACTCACTGTGCATGAAAATTTTCATCACAAACTCAATAGGCTCATTTATATAGATTATTCACCAACCACAAAAACACTTTTTCTCAAATAATCTTATTTCATATATATGTTCACATATTATATTCACTTCATATTTCATTTCTTCTTATTTATAGCATTATTTAACTATAGTCATGTAATAATTGTTTGTGATGCTGAAAAATACTTCTCATGTATCATCAAACAAATTTTATTCCAAAAATCATGTGTGCATAACTCTCACTAATGAAAAGAAAAAGGGTTAATCCAAAATCATAAATCTATTTCATTCTCAATATCCTCTATAAAACCTTTTCCATATACTCATTTATTTATCTCTCTTTTAACATCACTCTTATTCTACATAACACCTTCACAAAGAATTTATTTACTTTGAAGTAAATTACACTTAGCCACATTTAATTCTCCTGAAGAGATTGATTGATCTCTCTTAGAGACTAAGTTATTTTGTCGGTTCATGGAATATAAATCCTCATATTAAAGGATATCATACATGAGATAAGAAGGAATAAAATAACTCACATTCATCAGACTACTCAAATTCAAATGTTCGGTCAGATTGGATGACTGTCATTAATTCTGTATTTTTTAAAGAATGGGTGAGCAATACTAGTAAAGTGCTTGTATCACATTTATTTCTCAAACGCACTCCTCGTAAGTTTATAAATAAAGTTTTGAGTTCTTCACATTAAATTTTTCACCAAGGTATTCCCACATATGCACTACACCACATGCCCACATGCGCCACACACACTACATGGTCCATGTACACTCATATGAGCCTCTATCCCAATCATTGCATGCCTTTGTGTGTTCACTTTATGAGGAATACGCACATTTAAGCCACTATATATGAGATCATTATACAAGGGGGAAGTTTTGAATCCTTCTATCTATCCTAGGATAGTTCCCTTAGTTATGGTTGACCTCTGGGTCCCACATCTGGATGGGGTTGAACTGGCCTTGGCTTTCTTATAGGGTTGGCCTAATTTTTTTAAGTAAGATCACTATTAATATACTTATAAAAATATATAAATATCTATATGTAATTAAAAATAAATCCTTAGATAATATTCCAATACAAACTCCACATTATCTATACATTCATGGCATTCCTCTTGTTGAAGCAATGTGACAACTCTTTACCACATGACTTTGACAGTTAATACCAGTTCAAATAATTGTATCATTTTTACCAAGAAGAAATGTCTAATAATGAAATACATTTCCATATAATTAATAATTTTCCAATCATGACATTCAATTACATAATATTAATCCATAAAAAGTATCTAGGAATCACCACTTCTACCATAACAATTCCCCAGGAATCACCAATTCTTCCAAACTCACCAAACACATATGGACACAAATTGATACACTGAGACAAAAAAAATGAAACACTTAGGTTCAACACGTTTTTAAACCATATAGTGACCATACCAATTTTCAATCCTTCTTTTATTTTATTTAATTTTAAATCATATTGGGTAATCCATATATATTTCATTATCTAACTCACTTTTTTTGAATACTTTTTTAAAAAAATTGGAGAATTTAAAAATTATATATTGAAGCTAAAGTGAGAGGAATTATAATAGAATCATTCATATCCATGGGAGAATAAGTATCGAAAATATTGATACCTTCCTTTTCAGTAAATAAATTGGCTACCAATATAGCTTTATTTTATTTAGTTGTATCATCAACTTTCTATTCTCTTCCAAACACTAACATAAAAGCTATCTGTTGTAATCCTTTAGGGAGATAACTAATTTCTAGGAATTTTTCCTAATTATTAATTCAATTTCGTGATTTAAATATTTTTTTCAGTGATATACATCAAAAGTTAACATATATTATTTTAAATATTTTTTGGATCTGAATAAATATTAAGGAAAACTAGAGTTTGAGAAATAATACTTTTATTAATACCATTTAAAAAGTAAATAATGAAATAATATTCATATTTCTTGAGTATATAAGGTTATTTGCAATTATGAACCTATTAAACCATACCATAATTAAATACTATTTTTCATATGTCTCTATTTATATTTTATTAGTTAAATAGGTAAACTAGATATTAAGACCCTATTTTTTATTTGTAAGACTTTGAAATATTTTGAAATATATTTTCGAAGCCAAGTACAGAGACAGTGTTCTATTCCAAGGAATGGTGTGCCAAGGATTGATTTTATAAAAATATTAAATGTATTTTATACATCATGCATGAATTTTCTTAAAGAAAATGTGATAACTCTTAAACTGATTCTCAGATCAGAAATATGGGAACATTTCTGTGTCCATAATGTGATATTTATCCTAGGAATGACCGAAAATAGGTTAGTGTGGGGAATCGGGTCAAATCAGCATCTGGTGGGGAATTTTGTGGGATAATTGAATAATTAATTAATTAATTAATTAATTAACCTAACAATTTTTTCCTTTAAATTCACTTATATAGATAACATTCAAGGTTTCTCTAGATAATCCCAAGGAGGATAAATCCATTATTCCTCATCTATTGATGAATCGATGTCTGATGACGAAGAGACTCTAGATTAAAGTATATCAAAGTGTAGTGAATGAAATGACTCCTCTAAATCACTGATGATCTTGTTATTCAATGAAAAATGATCCAATATCCATGTTTTACACTTAATTTGTGATTTTTTACTCATTTAATTAAATTTATTTATTATGATCATCCCTTTCTTTGATCTGCGCCTATTACCAAACTTTGTATGTGCCCATGTATTGAAACTAAATTGATCATTCAGTTATTTTCTAACCATAGATCTTGAAAATTTATTTTTTGGAAAAAAATTCTTGGAAAATGATTGTTAAACTCATGTTCTTGCACCTTTCTATGCAAAAGTTTTGACATTCTCAAATGATAGGCCTACAGGGCCTTGGTTTGACATTTTCGGGTGGTACTAATCCCAAACGGACCCCCAGATTCATGACAGAGGCAAGTGTGAGGGATAGATAAAAAAATCAGGTATGGATTTGGATAGATTATGGGTGTTAGGTGTCTTTTTTATGATCATAATAAAAAAGAAGGTGAAAACTAGATACACGCGAGGTGCGTGGGGTATGTGCGCGAAGAACCTGATATTGATTTCCAGCCACCAGATGATTGTAAATTGCTAACCAAAGTAGGATTATTCTATTCTCGGGGTAGAATAGGCCATATCCAAAAGTAGAGACACTGAATCTAGAGCACATAGACCATATATTTATTTTGGAAAAAAATTCAACTATATGTCGTGTTGTCCGAAGAACACACAGTGTGAAGATCCCTAGCTCTGACAGCTAGGGTTTCAGGCGAGTTAAGTATGACATGCTATGTGGGACCCAAACATGTTTTGTGACACATATACTGTTGAATCGATGTGTATATAGAGATTACACAAGAAGGGTCACAGATAGTCACATGTCATGTTCTCAAGTACATGGACAGGATAAAAGAACACATACACAACCAGAGAACATGGGTAGTACCCCATGTGTCTTGGAGATTCTACATAGACCCTTTACATGCAAAGTATGGTTACATGGGAAGCGATATGTGTACCATCAGGGGAAAATACAAGGGATTTAGTGGGAACACACATCATGCGGGTCCCATCACATTCCATATATTCCTTGTCTCCTTTTCAGGAAACTTCAACCTCTCGTATCTTCTTTATTTGTACATGGATTTTGGTTTGCGAGTAGCCTATCTGAAGTTTTTTACACATATAACAAGATGGTGACCTTCATTGTGGCTTTTGAGATACAATGAGAGATGTTCATATTGGAACACTTATTTAAGATATGATAAATTATGGTAGTGATCAGACATGATCACCAGGGGACTTAGAGTGTACCCTCATATAAAGAAGATAATGGGTCCTCTATTTATTCTTATAGTGACACCCTCCTACTAGGATAAGTCATAGGTCCTCTACCTTTAAACTGAGTGAAACCCTTCATTAGTGACAGGTCATGGTTTCTTCACTACGAGAGTGGAACCCTCTATCTTTTCTAGGAGTGAATCATCTATCTACAACCTGAGTGGAACCCCCCGTTGTATCAGGGTAAGGGTCCTCGCCATCTAGAGTGATTACCTCTAGTTGGGATGAGTATGGGTCCTCTACAAACTACTAGAGTAGAACCCTCCCATTGGGATGTGCATGGGACCATTGTCATCTATTGAGTGGTACCCTACATTGGAGTTAGGGAATGGATCCTCAACCATCAAAGTTTCACCCTCCTATTGTATCAATGCATGGGTAATTTAGATATATATTGAGTGAAACCCTCTTACGGAGTCAGGTCATGGGTTCTCTACCATTACAGTGGCACACTACTATTATATCAAGGGATGGGGGATTTATTTATTTATAGATTGTCACCCACCTGTTGAGTCACAGAATGGGTCCTTGACCATTAGAGTGGTACACTATTATTTCTCAATGACATGGTACCTCTACCTAGAGATTATGCCCCTAGAAAATGTGTCATAGTCTTGAGGTGTGTCTTTCATTGTATTTTTTCTTCAAGTAAGATGTGCATGATGTTGGGAATTAGTGATGGGCTTCTATAATTGATGGAAGTCTTCTCCTAGGTTAGCCTATGAGATAGATATTCTTCTCTCCTGTTTGGGTTTATTTGTTTTTAGAATATATATATATTTATCCATTTTTTATTCTATTTATCCTCTTGTTATCGATGGTAGAGACATGACGGGTAGTCCACCTACTTTCAGTATTGAGATCTTTGTGGTTGGATTTGGTTACCTTCTTTCTATGGGTTGTGCTTCCAATTTATGTATTCCTATCACATCTCTCCCTTATCTCCTTCATATTTCAGTGTTCCAAACTATGTATTTATATAATCGCCCTTGCATGGGATTTTCCCAGATGTGTCATATTTTTTGAAGATAAAGGACAAGGCTATGGTGACTACAGAGGAGCTTGGGGATACCAAGTGAATTGAACTACATATGGTGGTCATAGATTAGAGATCATAATCTGGGATCTCTCAGTACTTTTACTTTCTATTTTTTAGTTTGGGACATGTTTTTTGTTGGTAATATATTATTCCTCTTTACTTCTTATTTTTCACTATCATTCTCTTGTACACCCTAGGGGTTTTTCATTCTTTGTTTATATTCTAGTTATTTCATCTTTTATTTAATATTCCTATAAAATTCAGAATTGATATAGTCAAGTGTGTCTGTGTGTGTGTGTGTACATGTACATTAGACAAATTCCTCCCAAGATATATATGCCTTTTGGCATATGTCACTAGCCATTGAAAAATTTAGGTGGGATTGGGGCAGTTGTTGCTCAAGACCTGTTGGGTTGGATCATTATATATTGGGATAAAAAGTGATTTGATACTTGGTATAGTGTTTGGAGTAGTCCCCTTATGAGGATTAGGTTGGGAAATATGTAAAAGGGGTCAATTTTTCCCAATTTCAAATATCAGGCCAGGGAACCCACTGATGCATGATGTGTCGACACTCTTATGGATCGACTTCTGGTAGTTATTTTGTGAGGAGTACTACCCATATATACTGATGCTTTTTTAAGATTAAATATATTCTAGAGCATCATAAGGTAAGAATGATTGTGGATGAGTATGTTGTGATGTTCACAAACCTTACACAGTACTCCCTTGACATGATCCAGGATGGCTACTTCTGAGCACAGAAGACTGAGAAGAGACTTAGTAGAGATATATGTACCAATGTTGAACCGTTGTGCATCCCCAACCATGATGGGTTGTAGTAGTAGTAACTAGTGAGAGAGATCCATTAAATAGGGGATCTATGTGGCTATATCTAGCATTGAGCATCACATGAATGAGTCTTCAATAGTAGTTAGAAGATTCATGTCTACATGATCTTAGTGTAGGAGGTCTTCCCTAGATCAGGCTCAAGCACATGGTTAGGGCTAGAACAGAGGACCATGGCATCTCGAAGAGGGGAGGCTCTTTGCTTATGATGGGAGAGGTCACATGTATTATTACTTCTAGACCATTCGTACTGAGTATAGTAGGCATAAGGCTAATGGACCGTCGTGATTGAGGAAACACCGTGATTAGGGTCCTCCTACAAGAGGGTAGGGTGTCCCACCAAGAGGTGGAACTAGAAGAGGAGTATGTGGATCTACAAAAGAAAAATATATGGTTGGTGTAAAATGATATGATATCTTTCCAACTACACCAACAGGTGACCCACATCAGGCTCATGGAGCTGGCAGTCGAGGTCATGGACAACTAAAGGTGATAGAGCCATACGACCCAGTGTCACACATTATGATTAGAGGTATAATCTATATTAATTATACTCTTTACTATGTATTAATATATAGGTGTTTGATTAATTCCTTCATTTCATTACACCATGCATGAGATATTGATCTCCCAGTTGAGGCCTTATCCCAGCTTCTTTTTCTTGAGGTTCCTACATAGAATGCTTCTTCTATATTGTTTATATTATATAAATGAGAGTTATCACTTGGTGGAGAGAGGTTCACATGGGACCTTTTGGTCCTCAAGATGGGGACCTATGACATCATCTTAGGTATGGACTAGTTTTACATTGTCTAATACTAGATTAACATTCACCGTAGATGATACGGATTCCTTCACACTGATGTGACAGTATTCTCTATTATGGGTGAGAGAGATATCATGGTGGGATGAGTGGGGTTTGTGCATAAGAGGTTGTATCCCATCACCCATAAGTTAGAGAGTGTATCCATTAGTCTTGAATGCTATTTCTGAATCTATATTCCTTCATTTGTGGAGGATGCTATAAAATTATTTCCAAAGGATTTCCTAGGAATACCTATGAGGTGGGAGAATAGGTTTTGTATCGAATTTCATCCCAAGACCACTCTAATATCATCTGTTTCATATCTTATGGCCCCTAAAAAACTCTAAGAGTTTTTTTCAGTTGGACTACCTTATAGAAAATGGTTTAATCAATCCAATTGTGTCCCTCTGGTCATCTAAAATGTTGTTCATAAAAAATTTGGACAGGAGCTTGAGGATTTCCATGGATTTTCATTTCTTAAAATAGGACATGATAAAGAAAAAGTAAACCTTATTGATGATTGAAAACATATTTGACCAGTTGTGAGGTGTGTGATAGTTCTCAAAGATTGATCTCAAGTATAGGTACAACAAGTTGAGGGTTTTCTAGTATTATATACTGAATATGGAATTTTAATGTCACTACAGACACTATGATTTCATGGTGATTTCCTTTGGTGTAAAGAATTTTTCCACTATTTTTATGTCATTGATGAACTATATTTTCCATCTATACGTGGACCATTTTTTGGTTTTCTTCATTGAAATCATACTAATATACTTTATGTCAGAGGATTCATATGTAGAGAACATGAGTATAGTTCTAGATTTACATCCAGCTCAGCAGCTTATGGAAATCTCTAGAAGTACCAGTTATAGATTCACAAGGTTCACTTCCTGGGGAATTTCATTTCTAAACATAGTTTTCCCATGGACCGACTAAAGATTGATGTGGTTCTTGCTTGGGAGCTACTAAAGAGTGTGTTATAGGTCTCGTTATTTCTTGGTTTTGAGGGGTAATGCTAGAGTTTTGGGATAGAAACCTTGAGGATTGAAGCCCCTTTGACTACCCAGATATAGAAAGGGATAACTTTTAATTGGAATAAGTAGTTCCAAAGGGCCTTTGAGGAGTTGGGGATGAGTTTGATGAGTTCTCCAATGTTGAGACTATCAGAGGGCATTGAGTACGTAGTGTATTGTGATGCCTCATGATATGGGATCGGTTGTACATTGATGAAGATATAGGAAGTTATTGCATATGGTTTGAGGGAGTTCATACCCCACAAGTATAAATATGTGACTCATGACCTAGAGCTTGTATTAATTTTTTTTCCCCTAGGGATGTGGAGGCACTAACTTCTAGGAGTGCACTCTTTGGCTTACTCAGACCATCAGAGTATCAGGTACATCTTCATGCGGAGAGACTTAAACCTGAGATAGCAGTATTTTTTGGAGTTTTGGCATGACTTTGACTTCAATACTATCTATAGACTAAATAAGTGAAATGTGGTATTATATAACCTTAATAGTAATTCCTAGGATAGCTTGGTGTAAGAGGTTTTTGAGATGTTGGCTTCCTTACAACTAACCCCATTGGAGCCGGATGGTGCAACTTTTCTTCATTCGATGGTGTTGACTCCTCCACTTCATGAGTGTGTGATGGAGTCCCAACTAGGATAAATTGAATGTGTGGCATTCTGTGACCAGATATCCATAAGTTATTCACCAGATGGATATTATGAAAGATGGAATCACGTCATCATTTTCTAAGTATTGATGATGGTCCCAGTCATGATGTGAGGGAAGTTAATGTGAGAGTTACATGGATCTCCTTTAGTTGTACATCCCTATGTCGGGAAGATGTACAGAGACCTTCAACTGCAGTTTTTGTGGTCTGGTATGAGACAAATACTTTCTAAGTTAGTCTCTCAGTGCCTCATCTGTTAGCAAGGGACAGATGAGCACCAGGTTCTAGTAGGTTTATCACAGCCCCTAGAGATCCCAATGTGGAAGTGTAATACTATATTCATGGAATTTGTTATTGGGATTCTATAAACATTGAAGGGCCATGCTTCCATATAAGTGAAACTTGATTGGATCACAATGTTGAAACACTTCCTTTCTATTAGTGAGTAGATTTTTGTGGAGAGTTTGGGGTAGATTTATAAATGGGATATTTTTCACCATTATGAGGTTCCCTTAGCTATTGTCATTTTCCTTGATGTGTGGTTCACCTAAATTTTGGGGAGAGGACTTTGGGAGTAATTTGAGACCCAGAAGTGGATGAGTACATCCTTCCACCCCCAAATAGATGGGCTGACTGAACACACGATACATGTGTTGGAGGATATGATATGTGATTGGAGGTTAGACATTGGCTAGATCTTGGAGGATCACCTTACCTTATAGAGTTTTATTACAATAATAGCAACCACTCTACTAACAGAAGAACACCTTTTGGGGCCCTATGTAGGAGACCCTATAGGTCATCCTTGTTCTAGATAGAGATTAGTAAGGCATATCTTATGGGTCAATTTTTGGTTTAGATCATGATGGATGAGGTCTAGGTCATCTTTCAGTGGATGAGGATAGCTTAGAGTAGGCATAAATCTTTTTCAGATCATCATCATAGGCCCTTGTAGTTCAAGTAATGAGACCAAATTTTCTTGAGAGTCTCCCCAATATAAGGATTATAGAGATTTATACAAGGAGGTAGGTTATCCCTAAGATTCATTAGGGTTTTTGAGATCTTAAAGAGGGTTGGAGACATTACTTACTGCCTCATCTTATTACCACAACTAGAGTTGTTTCCTGATGTATTCTTCGTTTGACGGCTAATGAGATACATGCATGACCCATGTACATTGTTGAATAGAGAGATATTGACATAAAGTATGGAGACACTTTTTCAAAGATCCCAGTGGTGATCAAGTATCGGTAGGAGGAGACCCTTCATGGATAGATAATCCCTTTGGTATGTGTGTTGTGGTAGCATGGGAGCATCCAGGAGTGATCTTGGGAGTGGGGGATCCAAATACAGGCTTAGTATCCCAAGTTGTTTGTTTATTTTTTCTTTTTGGGTATGAAAATTTTGAATGAATAAATGATTTAGTGACCCAATTTTTCCCTTGTAATACTTTGAAATATTTTTACATATATTTTTAATGTTAGGTGCTCTGATAGTGTGCAATTCTGAGGACTGGTGTGCTCAGAATTAATTTTATAAAAATAAAAAATATTTTTGATATTGTGTGCATGTAGATTCTTAAATAAAATGCGATAAAACTTAATAAAAATATCAAATAAAAAATATAAGACAACGGTTGAGTCTATAACACAATATTTACCCTAATCACGACCTAAAATATGTCGGTATGAGGTATTCAGATATAAGTAGATGTTGGCAATGTGTTAAGTGGGTAAATTAAATAATTAATTTAATTAATAAATTAATTAACCTGAATTTTTTTTCGTTTGAATACACCACTATGAATAATTATCCAGTTTTAGATGCATAAACCATGGGAGGATCAAGAGTTTTTCTTCCTCCTCCATTGATGAATCGAGATCCGATGACGGCAAGAATCCATATCGAAGTAGGTCAAAGAGAAACAAACACAATGACCCATTTAAAAAGTTTTTCAGTGTGTTATTCAATGAATAATTATCTAATATCTTCGTAGGACTCATTATTTGTGGGTTTTTCATCATTTGATTAAATTGATTGAGCAGGACCATCCCTTCCTTTGACCTGCACCAATTACAGGACTTTTCATGCGCCCATGCATTGAAGATAAATTTATAATTAATTTTTTTCTAATGAAATATATCTCAATTGTATCTTTTGGAGAATAAATATTTTCCAACAACTTTTAAATCCTTATTTGTGTGCCTTTCTCCCTTGAATCCTTCATGTTCTTGTCTAATTGGCCTATGAGGCCTCGGTTTATCATTGACAGGTGGTACCAAACCTGAAAGGACTCCTGGATTCCAAGAGGACTCATGTGTGATGGATGTATCAGAAATCTAGGGATTGATTTTGTTGGTTTTTGGGTTGTGGGTGATATTTTAAATTATTTCAATCCAATTCAACAAAGGTGGGATACCTGATATGACGAGGTGGATGGGGTATGTGTGGGAAGAATAAGATACCAATTTTCATCCACTAAATTAAATGAAAGCATCTTCCTAGGAAATATCCTTTTATTTCATGATGATAAAAGACTATATATGAGGAATATAAAACAGATCTAAATCGTGGAGACTATATCTAATAGTCTGGAAAAATCATGATTATGGGTCGTGTTGCTCAAAGAACACACAACCTGTAGGGCCATGGCTATGGTGGCTAGGTCTTTGGGCAAGGTAAGTATCAGACGTCGTGTGGGACCCCCACATGTCAAGTGAGACATGTGTTGGTGATTCATCATTCACACTAGGATTAAATAGACATGGTCATGGACAGACACACACCCTGATAAAAAGTATTCTGACATAGGAAAAGTACACGGACATGTCCAGAGAACATGGGTAGGACCCTGGGTGGATCAGACATGCCATGTAAACACTCTGCACACAATTCATGGTTACATGGGTAGTGTGAAGTGTACCTTCAGGGACATGTCCATGTGATTGAGTAATACCACATGACATGTGGGTCGCCTCACACTCTGTGTACTCCTTAACTCCTTCTGATAAAACATCAACTATCTGTATCTATTTCATTTGGACTCGGATTTTGGATCGTGAGTATCTTATAATGAGTGTTTTCCCATAGATTGTGATGGTGGACTCAATTGTGGATTTTGACATATGATGTGATATGTTCTGAGTGGTATTATTCTTGAGTTAATGCTCAACTATGGTTGTGATTAGGTAGGATCACCAAAGACATTAGAGTGTCACCATTTTGTGGGGTAGGTCATGGGTCCTCAATATATTCAAAGTGTGGAACCCTCCTACTCAGAAAGGGAATCAGTCCTATACCTATCCACTAAGTGTAACCCTCTTGTGTAGATAGGGAATGGTTCCTCAACTACAAGAGTGGTACCCTTTAGCTATGATGGGCATGAGCCCTCTATCTGTTACCCAAGTGTCACCCACTATTCTATTAAGAAAGTGGTCCTAAACTTATAGAGTGGTCCCCTACATCTATGATAGGTATAGCTCCTCAATAGACTACTAGAGTGTCACCCTCCAGCTGTTCTGGGCATGGGTCCTCTATCGACTATTGTGTCACACCCTCATGAGGAGTCTGGGCATGGGTCCTCAACCATCAGAGTGGCACCCTCATTTTGTTTCAAGGAATGAGTCATATAGCTATCTGTTGAGTGGAAACCTCCTATAGAGTTAGGGCATGGGTTCTTGGACATCAGAGTGGAACCCTCTTATTGTATCATGGAAATATTCCTATAGTTATCTATTAAGGGGACCCTCCTACAGAGTTATGTCATGGGTCCTCAACTATCACAGTGGAACCCTCTTATTGTATCAGGTCATAGGCCCTATACTGAGAGATTGTTCCCCTCGATATGGTGGGAAAGAGGTGAGGTGTCTCTTTAATTGAATGTTTTCTATTGGGTAGATGCGTGAGATGTTGGGCATCAATGATGTACTTCTGGAATAGATTGAACTCTTTTCCCGGGTTGGTCTATGAGATGGAGATCCTCTTATCTCATGTTTGGGATTCTTTTGTTTGATCATATACATACATACATATATATATATCCATTTTGTTGGATTCAGTTTAATCTCATGATATGGGTGGTAGGAATACGATGAGTAGTCCACCTACTCACCGTGTTGAGCTTCTTGTGGTTAGATGATGTTACCTTCTAACTTTAGGTTGAGCTATTTGTTTATGTATTCATATCAAGTCTTTTAATTCTACCCCTTCATGTTCTAGGGAATCCTACTAGGTATGTATATAATCACTACGAAATGTGTTTTTCCTATATGTTTCATGTCTTATATAGACAACAGATAGGTCAACAGTGACTACAGAGGATCTTAGGGATACCTTATGCATTGGACTGTGTATGATGGTCGAAGCTTGGATATCATGAGTTGGGATATCTTGGAAATTTTACATTCTATTTTTTAATTTTGGGATATCTTTATTGTTGGGATTTTATTTTCCCCTTTATTTTTCGGTTTTCACAATCATAATCTTATACACCCAAGAATTTTTTCATGCTTGTTTTATATTCTAACTATTACATATTTTCATTATTTTTTCTCTGCACTTCTATATTGAGATGATCATCTTTGTGATTGTAGGTACATTATGCAAATTCGTCCAATGTTAGATTTTTCATTCAGCACTTATCACCATCCCCTGGACTATAGAGGAATTCTTGGGGTAGTTGTATCTTAGACCCTATTGGATTGTGTTATAACACTTAGAATTATCAAATATAGAATTTTTGATTCAATACATTTTTTAAATTCTACTAAATCATTAGATTATTCATCCATAGACCAATAAGCTTTTGAATAATCTATATATCCAGTAACTATGAAATAAATACCTCCTTTACTCTACTTTTTTCCTTTACATTTATGTTTTATTATAATTGTGTGAATCCCCCAATAATTTAAATAATAGAAGTTTGGTTTTGTAGGATTCCCTAATTCTTATAAAGTCGTAGACTTTATTTTTTTAACTATATTTAATTTTTGATATGATGTGAATAATCCCTCTCTATAAAATCATCTTGGGAGACATGTTATAGACAACGTGGAATTAGTCACTTCCACTAAGGTTTCATTTTCCATCTTAGAAACATCATTCTATTGATTTTTATTAGGTTTTTTCACTACATGTATGATCCTTATGGATTTAAACAATGATGGACTATAAAATTATCCTCCCCTATCAGATCTGAGGCATTTAGTTATAATACCACATTGGTTTTCAACATCATTTTTATTAATACTATATTTATCGTAAGCATTCTCTTTATAATTAAAAAAAATACACATGGAAAATCTATAATGATCATAAATAAAATTTTCAAATTACTTTTTATTACCTGTAATGGGTGTAGTATTCAAATCAAAAACTTCAATTGGTTTTAATTATGTCAAATAATTCTTCATTTTTATATTTGGAAGTCATTTTCCAAAAAAATTAGTTTTCATTTAAGTCATATATTTATTATTATTATTATCTATGATATGTTATAATTATATTTTTTTTATAATTCATTCTTTTTTTATGATTTAAGTGACCTAAATTTTTTTCTATAAATCAAATGACCTTATAAAGCAAGTAAAAACACCATTTATAATTAATTTTAATAATATATCATACACATGAATATTTCCAAAAAAATATATAGATATTGGATAGAAAATAATCATATACCTCAAATACAACATTGAACCAATTATTGTTTAACAATCTCCCAAACACTAGTTTCCTGAAAACATCAAGTATATCATTTATGGTGTGAATATTTCTAGATGTAAACTCTAGTAAAACCACACCACTCCATTATACATTAATTCTTATGGAGTTTCCAATGTGGAGTGATGTACCAACATTGAAATATTTCATCCATTTGAAGAGATTTATTTCATTTCACACATGTCATGTTGCACCAGAATTGATTCACTTAAAAGAATTTTCTATGGTATCGTTATCATTAAAAAACATGGCTGAAAATTTCTCCACTAAAGTGTTATTTACATTATTATTATTACCAATATAAACATCCCATATGAATTATATTGAATTCCAAATAATTATCATAACCCTGTCTTTTATATGAATTGCACCTTTCATTTTGAAGGATGGTTTGGATGTTTTTTTCATTTGATAACCAATATCAACCCACTACCTCTACCACAAGGACCTTGTATTTATCATCCATATGTTCATTTTCATCCTCATAAATTTTATATTCCTCTATTATCTTTGTGTAGTTGGGAAAATAATTGAATTAAATATCTTTCTTCTTATGTATTAAATAATTTTTACATCATTCCATGAAGGGGGAGCTTATCGATCATGGGTTTGAGAATTATGAAATGATCCATGTTTAACTTTATTTACGTATGGTAAGATTCATTTTACTTCATAGAATTTATATATTACAGATCTATAATCTACCATTTTGTATGAAATGAACTATATTATTTATAATTTATTACTCACTACATCCTCAGTGGTGTATTTTTTTAAAGTATCCCATATGTTCCATTCCACTGGGAGCCATTGGTAAGTGTAGAATAGATTATTAGATAATGCATTGAGTATGTGTCCTCACCACATTAGATCATTGTTCTCCCTTTATTCATTAAGATATTGACTTGAATCCTCTTATCTTAGGATGTGAATAACTTGGGAGTTGAGATATTAAAATATACATTGAGCGATACAAGAAGATCATCCTATTTTTTAAACTCCTGAAATTATTTCCGTTGAATTATTTTACCTTCATCAAATTCTTGGGCATCACAATATCTTTGTTAACAAGAGATAATAATAATAATATTTGGGATATATGTTAGTAATGGTTATGGTCATTATATTGGATGGTAGTATATAAATCTCATCAATTCATGAAATGATGTCACACTTCTTAAGAGTATATTCCCCCAAACCAATTCAGTTGTACAATGGGTTATCAGTGAAACCTATTTAGGATATGATTGTGGTTTGATAATCTAGTCATGTAATTAGTAGTTAGAATCCCTTAAAGAAGTTTTGGAATTGATAGATTTTAGAAAAATATTTTTCCCCACTAATAAAGTTCTTTTGGTTCTTGTGGGATGACTTAAGAGGAATCTCACATTGAAATGGGTCTAGGAATGGTAATTGCATATCTTGGAAATCTATTTTCCATCTAATGGACATTCCATTTTATAGGCATGGAATAACTCATTCAAATAAGTTATCATACCCCTTTAAATTGGGTGATACCTTCTCTATATATTTATGTCTTTTATACATTAATCCTTTCAATCATATCCCACATGATAGATTAAATGGCCCATATCATGACCACTAATGAAAAGATGTGTCTATTATATCACACCAAATTTTTTTGATAGACTAGATCATACCTATTTTATGAACTAGTTTGACACATCAGACATACCCATTCAAGACTAGGCAAAAACCAGTGTAAGATACCGGTTTGTCAAGAATAATTATAACACATGCAATCACATTTCACCATTGAGTCATGTGATGATAAAATTTAACCATTGATGCAGCACATTGTGTGTTCATTAACACATGAACACATGAATGGGGTGGTGAACCATCTCCCACTAGATTATTCTTTTTAATTTTTCATTTAAATAATGGTAAAGGTTTTTCCCATAATAAATGAGTCTCAATATATTCTTATTTTTGAGGTGGGGTTCATAAAAAATATCCAATTTTGAAACCCAAAATTAATAAATTTTAAATATTTTAAAAAACATTATAAAAATAAGAAAATCCTCAACCATTTTAAAACATTCAAAAAATCATTTTTAAACTTTTTCATCGTATTTTCTTGGAAAAAACAAGCATAAATAATTGTATCTCTAGATTTAAACCATTGTGTAATAGAGACAAAGCAATGCTAAATAGAGTAACAAGTGAACACCTTGAATATATAACACTTGTTATCACATGAATTCATCCTCTACAAGTCCATTCATGTTATGCAATTTTTTATTAAAAACTAGACATAATTGGACAATGTTTCACTTATCCATTTATGAATGTTTTAGATCCAAAGTCATAAGCTCTTTGGAGAGTCCCTACTCTAACATTCACATAGGTTGATAAAAAAAAATTACCCATATTTCAATACTTTTTTGATTTCAGTTGTTCATTAAATGTTTTAAACTCACCATCTTATTCTCATATGCAGAAAAAAATATTTTTTGGGGGTGTAATATGCATTTCATGTTTTCTTTTAGGCATATGATATTATTTACTATAACAAACTTTTATGTGAATTTATCACAAGTTATATTTAGGTACCATCAATGGTAACAATTTTATAAGGACTTTGAACCCATACCTAAGGAATGTTTGTACACAAACTACCTTAAAATTCCCATTGTTAGGTGATACACAACATTTTAGTTTAATTAAACAAATTCAATATTTATAAAGCCATATTATTTCAAATCCATGACTTTGATATTTCTAATACCAATATGTCTTGATTTTACATTATAAGTATTTTTATATACCATAGAAAGAATTAATTGAAAATTATAATGAATAGAAACCAGAGACATTGGTATAGGCCACAAATATAAATATAATAAAATAGATCTAATCCATTTCACTTCTATTCTCATGTATTCTCAAGAAAAAAACTCTAAAACCATTTTGGACTCCACTAAAAAAGTTTGTTTCTTTTATCCCTAAGATATCACTCAACCTACATGTGTACAAACCCAACTAATAATAAAAAAATGTTCCTCCACATTAATAATCCAACTTTGATTGGAAAATCCTTCAAATACCCTTAGGTTTCCACTATAACATATATAGTATCTCATAGTACCATTAAGATATTTGAGTACTCTTTAACCATATCACTTTTTGCATAACATAGATTACTTGTATACACGCTCATCTTTTCAACAGAATATGAATCACCGGGTAGTGTGGTTATGATGGTATACATGAGAAAACTAATAACCTTTGCCTATTAATGATGAGAAACATTCCTATTGTTATTTGGTATCATCCTACTACTAGAAGTATATAGGATAAAAAATAAGGAACAATCAATTTTTTCAAACTTCTTTAATAATTTTTAAATATAATGAGATTGAGAAAGGAAAAAAATATTATTCAAATTTTTTTTATTACAATAAAAAAAACATCACCTAAGTCTTTCATATCAAACTTTCTAGGTAAAATAGACTAATCCTCATTTAGTTAATTCATATTAGTTCCAAATATTACCATGTCATCAATATATATACAAATAATCACACTATGAACCTACTATAAAAAATATTATAATATCTTTTAACTATAGAACAATTTTATAAAATTAATTCATTAAAATTTTCATTCTATTATTTTAGAGATTATTTAAAACAATATATGGACCGTACCAATTTTTATACCTTATTTTCAATTTAGGTACTATAAATCCTTCTAGTTATTACATATATATTTCTTCATCTAACATACCATTTAATAATGTTGTTCTAATATAAATATTTTTAAATTAAACATTATATATGTAATATAAGGAACGATTTATTATAATAGAATAATTCATATCAATGGAAGTATAATTATCAAACTAATAGTTTCTTTTTTTACATAAATACCAAGGATACCAATATGGAATTATGTTTTCAACTATACCATTGACTTTTCATTTTCTAATATATAACCACTTACAACCTATTAATTGTGAAAATTGAGGAATATAATCTAATATCAAAATATATTTCCTATTTTTATAGTCTATTTCATCATTTATAACTTTATTCTAAATATAGTCTTTATATGATAACATAGATTCTTGGAACATTTTTTTTGGACCAGGGTCTATAGTAAGAAAAACCATAGCTTGAGTAAAAATACTATCATTTGTTCTTTCCAACAAGTATATATAGAAACTAAATCCATATGCATTGGGTATCTGTGATCATTAAATTTTATAAACCTCCTTGAGCATACCTCATTGGGGTTCTCTTTTATTTGAACCAGATTCCTCTATTTGGATTTTTTACGTAATTCAATAATCCAAGATTAATCAAAGATAGAATATCTTGTTCTATTAATTGTGTTAAGAGATAATAAATCATTATAATTGATAACCATGAATCTATAACCTATCAAATACTCTACATCTCTAGGAAATTTCCTATCAATTACACTTTTACCCAACATTTCTAATTTAGTTTTATGTACTTTTCTAGTTATGTGACTACCCCAAGCCTCAAAATAATTGAGGTATAGTTTCATAGGCTTCCATAATTAATATGGATTCATATACTTATTTTTTTGGGAACTCTATTTATGATATGAAACGTAGTTTATAATGCCTCTCCCCAAAATCCTCTTGAGAGATCTGAGATAGACATCATGAAATTATCTATTTACATTAATTTTTTATTATTTCTTGCAGCTACACCATATCACATTGATGTGAATAGGGAGTTTTCACCTCATGTTTGATCCCTATGGATTCAAACAATTAATGACTATAATATTCTCTAACCTTATCATATTTTAGGCATTTAATTGTAATCCCACATTAGTTTTCAAAATAATTTTTTTATTAATACTAAATTTATCTATAACATTATTTTTAGCATAAAAAATATAGACATGGAAACAAATATATAATAATTATCAAAAAAATTACATTTTATTACCTATGGTGGCTATATAATAAAAATCCCAAGCATCTCAATGTAATAATTTTAATTAATTAATTTTTCTTTCTATTGTTGGAAATTGTTTACTAACTATTTTTATTTTCATATAAGTCACACGTTTATTATAAATTTTATTCAATGAAGGTTTTATTCAATTTTTGACATGCCATGAATTTTTTTATGATTTATGTGACCTAGATAATTATGTCATAAATCAGGACTCTATAAATTAAGAAAAAACAAGATTTATATTCAATTTTAATATTCCAATGTACATGTGACCCATTCTAACAAAGAACTCACAGTTGGAAAAAAATATTTTTCTCAAATACCACCTTGAACCATTTCATGTCTAACAATATCACTGGGACTAAGTTTTGTAGAACTTTATACACATACATGACGTCATTTAATGTGTGGAACTTTTTTCAAGAAAACTCAAGATCAACCAAAATATTCCCTAATATGTTTATGCTTATATATTTCCCCATGTAGAGATATATCAAATCATTAATATATTTAATCTTGTAACGTCCTGGTTCCAGATGCCACCCAGAGGTGCCTTGTACCCAGTTGGTCACATGGTCTCATGCGCATTTCCCCAAATGCCAGAGGCAGCCGACTAGTAGCGAGGGCCTTGGGTGTGATAGTAGGGAATCTATGCCCTCATTGGCAGAGTACACAGTGGAAGAGAAAAAAATAAACAATAGCAGAAGCAGTAAAAAATACATACACAAGTCAACAACGGAAGACTAAATATCATAAACAGTAGGAGCACATGTATATATATGATTCATGATACATATGTCTAGGAAATCATCCAAACAAGTAACAATGATGAATACAATACTAAACCAAAGTACAAAAGAAAAACAGATAAGAAACTCCTCAGCATCACATGCCTCGGCTTGATCCTATTCTCTCCTGCTCTAATGAAATCAAGTACCTGAAGTCGAAGGTTGCTTTCCCTTGTCTATGCCTGTAGCAATATAGCATGTTTGGGCCCAAAAGCATGACCCAAAAAGGGTGTGAGACTAAATCCTAGTAGGCAACCACCCGAAGATCTATGCCTAATAGTTAGTGAGTATATGGTAGGTAAAGTACAGTAAATATTAAACAGTAAGCAGTGATTTGGATAAAACATGACATTAAACAATCCAAAAATAAACAAGCAGTAATGAAGAAAATAGCTAACCAAAAATAGGAATCCCTCTAGGAAGTACTCATAGCCATCCCCTCTGGTCCTATACAAGATGTACCAACAACCCTCTGGGCACTACACTTAGCCTAACCCGTCTGGTTTGGTCATACGAATTATAAGACTCTCTGAGTAAGCACGCTCAGTCAATTCCCCTTATAGTCTAGGATAGTTAAGGACTCTCTGAGGATGATCACAGGGTTAATTCCCCTTATAGCACCAAGGTCTAGAGACTCTCTAAGAAAGATCACTTAGTCAATTCCTCCTATAGCCTCAGGTCTATCATAGACTCTCTGAGGAAGCTCACTCGATCAATTCCTCATGTAGCCTGGAGTGGTTTAAGAAAATTCAAACAAAACAAGTCTCTCTGAAGAAGATCACTCAGTCTACCCCCGTATAGTCTATAAAGCTCAAGACTCTCTAAGGAAGCTCTCTCGGTCTATCCTCCTATAGTCTATAATATCCAAGACACTCTAAGAAGATCACTCAGTCTATCCCCTATAGTCTATAACATCCAAGACTCTCTGAGGAATCTCACTTAGTCTATCCCCTTATTGTCTACAGCACCAGGTTCTCGTGGCCCCATTCCAGTCAATGCATACAAATTTTATAATGCCAAATTAAACCTACAGAGCTACTTGGATAACCATTCTGCAACATAACAAGCATGTTAGGAAACAATACTCCACCCTTCGGTCACAAGGCATAGAAAAAAGGTATAACGGCCAAAGGCTGAACAAGACTGAAAGGTCATAAACAGAACAAGGCATGGGTAAAACATCCAAGCATAGAAATTATCCTCATACATAACCAAATTATCTCTACACAAGCATGCAATCAAGGAAGGAAAAAAAATAGGGGCATAACAGTAAACACGCAATACCGCATTCAAGGGTATTGGTGGGAATTGCACATATAACTCAAAGACTTTGAATGGAAAGGCACAAACCACCTACCTTGATGCTAGGAGATAAATATACTTGAACCACGAGTCATTAATCTTCTTATAACATCATAGATCTACAAAAACTCATCAAAATTCTCAACCCACGATAACTTGAGAAATAGGAGGAATTGGAAAACAAGGCTTTAGGAGAAGGAAGAGCTTACCGCTGCGGTTATAACTCAATCGACAGAGGTTGATTTAGAGAACTGACAGAGGATCGGGGGCTTGGAGGAGATTCGCGGCCGTACGAGATGCTCTCTGTCAAAGAAGATAGAGAAGAAGATAGTTCTAGGGTTAAGACGTGACCCTGGTCTGTTTATTGAAAAAAAAAGTACATGGTGTGTAATTTTGCAGTACATAGCATGTACTAGGCTTTTCCATACTCCGCTTTAAGGAGCCTCCACATCACCCTTACATGGCTGTGTTCATAGTCATGACTCAGCCAGCACAGAGCCTTGAGCGACATCAGAGTACATGGCGTGTACTTATAAACTATAGGGCGTGTACCTCAAAAATTTCCAAAAATTCCTCTTTTCTCAAAAACTCCAGAAAAAGAAAAAAAATTCTGATAATAATTTCTGGGTTCTTACAAACTTACCCCCTAAATAAATTCATCCTCGAATTTCCCTAGCGAGGCATAAAAGAAGAAACCCCAACAGCTCTGGCCACTGTGATCATACATAGGCCTCCCTCTCCAAGTCTCGTCTTGTAATCGCTCATGCTGCCATAGCACTCCTACCAGAGAGACAGAAGGGCCATGGAGAACCTTCGTACTACGATCGACAATCTAGATAGGATGCTCATCAAAATATTCATCTGCTTCGAGCTCAACCTCCTCAGGTTCAAAGACATGAGACAGGTCTGAAAAGTAATGTCAGAGCTGAGAAAAATGGAAGACATCGTGCATAGCTTCGTACCTCTAAGGTAACTGCAATCGATAGGCAACTGGCTCAACTCTATCTAACACCTAAAATGGCCCAACATACCATGTTGAAAACTTACCCTATCTCTGAATACCCTTGTGTCCCAACCTCGGTGCGACAAAAATGAAAACCCGGTCCTCAACCTCGAACTCCAGAGGTCATCTCCATTGATCAGCTTAAGACTTCTGCCGAGACTGTGTTGTAGCCATCCTCTTCTGAATCAACTCTATCTGCTCTAAGTTCTCCTAAACAATATGAGGTCCCGTCAACGCTGCCTCTCCTACCTCAAGCCAGCATAAAGGTGAACAACATTGCCAACCGTACAAAGCCTCGTAAGGTGCCTTCTGAATAGTTGCCTGAAAACTGTTGTTTTAGGCGAACTCCACAAGAGTTATATGCTTATCCCAAGAACCTCTAAAGTCTATAATGGAAGCTTAGAGCATATCCTTAAGCACAGTAATTGTACACTCAGGCTGGCCATTGGTCTGGGGATCGTATGTTGTACTCAAAAAGTAAGTGTGTACCCAAAGCCTTATGAAGCCCCTTCCAAAACCGAGAAGTAAAGTGTGCATCTCTGTCTGAAATAATGGATTGCAAAACCCCATGTAAACGTACGATCTCTTAGATGTAAAACCATACCATCTAATCAACACTAAAGCTATCCTTGATCGAAAAGAAGTGTGAAACCTTCTTAAGCCTATCGACGACAACCCAAACAACATCATTACCTCAAGTTGACCTCGGCAAACCAGTCATGAAGTCCATTGCGACATTGTTCCACTTCCAAATCGGAATGGGTAACTACTGCAAAAGACCTGCTGATTGTTGATGTTCCACTTTCACCTGATGAAAAGTGGAACATCTCATGAAAAAACCAACAACATCTCTCTTTATACCTAGCCACCAATACTGGCGGTGTAGATCACGATTCATTTGGGTGATGCCAGGATGAACTGCAAAAACTGAGGAATGAAAATCCAGCATCAGCTCCTCGCATATGTCTGCTGGAACCCATACACATCACTAGAAATGCAAGATCTCATCCTCTCCCATTTTCCATCCAGGAAGAGGGTCCTCTCCTAACACACTCTCCCACAGGACTAGGCCTTCTATGTCTGATAGCTGCCTCATTCGTACCTGATCAAGAATTATAGAGGTAACAACTACAGAAGATAGAAAGTTCTGCCCCTATTTGTTGTTCACCTCCAAATGCATCTCAAATAATAGATCCATAAGCTTCCACTCACTGCTAGCCTCCTAAACTACCCATATCTGAGTTCTCCTACTCAACGCATCAGCCGCTGCATTACCCTTTCCAGGTGTATAGGCAAGCTCAAATTCGAAGGACTGAAGATACTCGACCCACCTGTGCTGTCTCAGATTCAGATCACGATGAGTGAAGATATACTAGAGACTTTTGTGGTAGATAAACTCCACAATGTTCTCTCCCAGAAGATAATGTCTCCAACAGTGTAAGGCATGAATAACGGCTTCCAAATCTATATCATGCATTGGGTATTTCTTCTCTTGTGACCTCAACTACCGAGACTCGTACGCAACGACTCCATCTCCCTGCATAAGCACAACTTCAAGCCCGATACCTGAAGCACCACAGTAAATGGTATAGCTCTTGGTCAGATCTGGAGAAGACTAGTATTGGTGCTGAATTCAACCTCCCTTTCAGCTCCTGAAAGGATGACTCACAAGAATCTGACCATAAGAACTTCACCCCTTTCTTGGTCAGACCTGTTAGTGGTGCTTCTAAGCATGAAAAGTCCTGTATGAAATGCTTGTAGTATTCATCTATCACTAGAAAATTCCACACCTCAAAGAAACTCTCCGGATGCTCCCAGGAAACTATAGATATCACTTTATCTGCGTCTACTGATACTCCTGTATCTGAGATAACATGACCCAAGAAGTGAATTTGATCCACCGAAAAGTGGAATTTCGAGAGCTTATCATATAACTGATGCTCTCTCAGTGTACTCAGAACAATATCAAGATGGGTAGCATGGTCTTTTTTAGAGTGAGAGTACACCAAGATGTCATCCATGAAAACCACCACGAAGGAATCCAGGTATGGATGGAACACTTGGTTCATCAGTGCCTTGAAATCTTTAGGAGTGTTCTTGAGACCGAATGGCATAACCATATAATCGTATAAACCATTCCTACTATGGAAAGATGTAAGAGATATATCAGATGGTCTAACGCACAACTGATGATATCTGGATCTCAAGTAAATATTCGAGAACACTCAGGATCCTCAAATCTGATCGAAGAGATCATCGATCCTCGACAAGGGATATCAGTTCTTGACTGTCAAATGGTTCAACTTCGGGTACACCACACAAATCATGAGGGTGTTGTCTGCCTTCTTCAAAAATAGGACAGGCGAACCCCAAGGAGAAGTACTAGGTCAGATAAAACCCTTTGCCTACAACTCATCCAACTACTTCTTGACCTCCTCTAACTCAGGTGTAGCCATCCTATAAAGAGGAATAGACGCCTGTGCCACTCTTGGCATGAGATCAATAGAAAATTTGACCTCGCGCTCTGGAGGCAAACCTAAAATGTTCTCTAGAAAGACATCTCTGAAACAATACACCAATGGAGGAAAGTATAACTATGAAGACCACTGGTCATCCAGATAAAGTCTAGCAATATGGGATGTAACTCCTCCTATCCCATGATGCTCGGGTCCGACTCGACTCTTCTGGACATCCCACTCACCTCTATGAAGAAAATATCTTCCCTCTGGTGATATGAAACTCACCCTATGGAGAAAATAGTCGATGACTTCCTTAAAGGGAACTAACCAGTGTATTATAAAAATGAAATCATATCTTGTAATCTCTAGGACATAGAGGTTCTATAAGAAGTGACACCATGCAACCTCAAAAGGGAACACTCTGCATTGACTTACGCTAACCGTTCTAGTACCCAACAGTGTGTCTAGAGTTTAATTATCAGCAGAGGGAAAGATGCAGAGCCCAAGGCTCTCCACAACAGAGATAAAACTATGTGTAGCACCAGTATCAGAAAGAGCAGAAGATAAAACTGGGGCTACTAAAATCATACCTCAAATTGTAAAAGGGTCGGGATCCTGCCCTTGATGGGTTTACTCCACTATAAAATTATGGTCGGTACCGCGGCCCTGTGACCCTGGCTGACCACTCTGAGCTAATCCACACTGTTGTTGCTGGTAACTTGGTGACTGACCACCATGGCTGTGACCTCCACCTCGGCATGCACGACTGGAAGAACTCTAGTTCCCAGACTAGTGAGAAACCGGTGATGCATATCCTAAACGTGGGGTCATAGAAGAACCCCTACCACTAACTATAGGTGAGAAGATCTGACAAAAATGCTGAAGATGTCCCATCTTTCCGCAAGATTCTCACTCCATCGGGTCTCTCTGGCACTGAGACCTAGTATGCCCACTCCTCCCACATTGGTAGCATACTACCTAGCTGCCCGAAGATACATTCCACCTACTTTGATATCCTCGAGTAGACTCCCTACGGTGCTTCCTACTATCAGTGGGAGGAACACTGACTCTGGATGTCGAACTGCCCTGGCTCAATGCTCCAGAATCCCTCAGATTGCGCTCTGTGATTAGTTCCTACTTAATGATAGAGGATATCAAATTCATCCATAATATTTTCACCTATGAGCGGATGTCGTTCCTTAGACCATCCTCAAACTTTCATGCAAGGAAAAACACATCGCCTCCTGGAATCAGCATAAAACTCTGCAGCTCGATAAAGTGAGATGAGTACTCCATAACAGAAACATTACCCTACTCCAGACACTTAAACTCCCAAGCTAGATCGGCCCTCATGGTATCCGGGTAGAAGTTATCATAGAAGATGCGCTGAAACTCATCCCAAGTCATAATCTACTGGCACCCTGACTGTGAGATCACCTCCCACCTCCTCTTGGCGGAGTCTCGGAGGATATAGGTAGTGAGATTCACCCTCTTCTCTAGAGGTATCTCCAGATGCTCAAAAATTTTCAGTGTGGCCTCTAGCCACGACTCTGCATCTTGAGTTCCTCCATCCCCTAAGAAAGTAGGAGGATGTTACTGCTGGAAAACCCATGTCAACTTTTCCATCAACGGGTCAAGAGACGATGCTCCCTGGAAGGTCTGCATCATCTTCAAAAATTCTTCCCTAAACTGCGCATCGGCGCCTGAAACTGGTATAACTACTAGTGCCAAAGGCTGGAACAACATGAGGATCTGCATGAGGTTACTGATCGGCTATATCTGGTGTCTGATCACTGTCTGGTAGCTGATGAAAAACCAGAGGATGTCTCAGTGTCATAACTCTAAAAGGTCAAAAGCACACCTTAGATCAGGATTAACAAAGACTGAGAACACAAGAGTACTAAATGGGAACAGGAGAAAGAAACATTCAAGTTTTACAAAACATGACTATACGACATGTATAAAAACTACACAGTGTGTTCTCTTAATCCATTCACATGGGCATGTACTTCTGTCACAACTGGTCGTGTAACGCCCCAACCACATGGCGTGTTGTCCCCACACAGGGCATGTACTTGAACTCTATTCCCCTGCCTGAGTCTCCTTACATGGCTAACCCACATGGTCCTCTTAATCTTAGACTACACGGCATGTTCACGAAGGACACAGCGTGTACTGGATAAGTTTCAACGACCTGTTTTGTTAGTTACACGGCTAGCTACACGGCTCACTCTACACAGCATGCTCCATGGGAACACGGCATGTACTTGAAGGTTTTCCCCTACCCATGTTTTTCATGACACAGCCAGGTACCTAGGTTACAAGGCACAACATGTGATAACAGGACACGCCGTATATAGTCAATGTTTCATCAATCCGTGTCATTAGTCACATGGGTAGACACATGGTCACTACAACACAGCATACTCACCATACACGGTGTGTTCCTGAAGATTTTTCAAAAACCTGTTTTTCTGAACACACAGTCAGTAACACATTTTAAAAACTACATGGTGTGTATTCATAAAGTAAACGCCATTGTTTCTTGGTTTTTCCGGGAAGTAGCTCAGAAACTGCTCTGAAGCCCAGAAAACACGAGCTAAGGTGCCAAATTCCAATCTGTGAGGGCCCATAATCCCCGCTAATCAAATCTTGGCATCCTATACAAGTTATAACAAGGAAACTAGGAACTAATCAACCAAATTCTGGTCCATGAGATCCCATAACACCTTAAGAACCAAAGTTTGGCATCCATTTAAGTAAATTACTACACAAACAAATTCTCTATCAAACAGTAGAGATTCTATCAAATCATCTATCACAACAGCATGCTTAATCTAAAAAAAAATCTATCACAACAACATGAAATCTCTAATGCATCCTAGATGACATGGAAAAATTCATGACATGTGATTTCTAGCAAGTTCCTATATGATGCATGAGATGTCATGTCCTCATCTCATCGGGTTGCAACAGAAATAGAACCTCAATGATATCAACTGTAACACCAAAAATCATGTAATTCACTCAAGGTTAAATCAAATCAACGGTAAAAATTGAAAAACCAAAAGAAATTGCAATAAAAAATGTAGTATGGATTTTCCCTGTACACGGGTTAGATACTCTCAGGAAGAGCTTATTACCAAGTACCTATTCCATCCTATCCCTGCCTATAGGCTCCAAACAGTAAGTCAAGAAAAAATAATTCCTCTGATACCACTTTGTAATGTCCTGGTTCCGAAATCCACCTAGAGGGGCCCCGTACCCGGTTGGTCACATGGCCTCAAGTGCATTTCCCCAAACGCCAGAGGCTGCTGACTAGCAGCGCGGGTCTTCGGTGTGATAGTGTGGAAAATATTCCCTCATTGGCAGAGTACACAGTGGAAGAGAAAACAATAAATAATAACGGAAGTAGTAAACAATCCATACACAAGTGAATAGCAGAAGACTAAATATGATAAACATAAGGAGCACATGTATATATATGATGAATGATACATATGTCTAGGAAACCATCCAAACAAGTCACAATATTGAATATAATACTAAAACAAAGTACAAAATAAAAAGAGATATGCAACTCCTTAGCATCGCAAGACTCGGATTGGTCCCATAATCTCCTGCTCTAATGCAATTAAGTACCTGAAGTCGAAGGGTGCTTTCCCTTGTCTATACCTGCAGCAATATAATCAGTTTAGGACCAAAAGCATGACCCAAACAGGGTGTGAGACAAAATCCTAGTAGGCAACCACCCGAAGATTTGTGCCTAACATTCAGTGAGTATATGGAAAGTAAAGTATATTAAATGGTATATTGTAAGCATTGATCAGGATAAAACATGACAGTAAACAATCCATAGATCAATAAGAAGCAGTGAAGAAAATAGCTAACAACAAACAGGAATCCCTCTGGGAAGTACTCATAGCCATCCCCTATGGTCCTATCCAAGAAGTACCAACAACCCTTTGGGTAGTACACTCATCCTAACACCTCTGGTTTGGTTATATGAATTATAATAATCTATGAGGAAGCACACTCAGTCAATTCCCCTTATAGTATAGGGTAGTTAGTGACTCTCTGAGGATGATCATGTGGTCAATTCCCATTATAGCTCCAAGGTATAGAGAATATCTAAGGAATATCACTCGTTCAATTCCTCATATAGCCTCATGTCTATCATAGACTCTCTAAGGAAGCTCACTCAATCAATTCATCCTATAGCCTGGAGTAGTTTTAGGAAATTCAAACAAAACAAAGACTCTCTGAGGAATCTTGCTCAGTCTACCCCCGTATAGTCTATAAAGCTCAAGAATCTATGAAGCAGCTCACTCAGTCTACCCTCCTATATTCTATAATGTCCAAGACTCTTTAGGAAGCTCACTCGGTCTATCCCCTATAGTATATAATGTCCATGAATTTTTGAGGAAGCTCACTCATTCTATCCCCTGATAGTCTACAGCACCAGGTTCTCACGGCCTCGTGCCAGTCAGTGCATAATAATTCTATAATGACAAAGTAAACCTACAGAGCTACTTGGATATCCATTCTACAACATAAAAATAATTTTAGGCAATAGTACTCCACCCTTCGGTCACAAGGCATGGAAAACAGGTAAAACGGTCAAAGGCTGAACAAGACCGAGAGGTCGTAAACAGAACAAGGCATGGGAAAAAATCCAAGCATAGCAATTATCCTCATACATAACCAAATTACCTCTATAAAAGAATACAAGAAAGGCAAGAAAACAAAAGGGGAAAACAGTAAACACACAATACCCCGTTCAAGGGTATTGGTTGGAATTTCACATAAAACACAAAGACATTGAACAGAAAGGCACAAACCACCTACTTTGATGCTAGGAGATAGATATACATGAACCATGAGGATTGAATCTCCTTATAACGTCATATATCTATGAAAAATCATAAAAATCTCAACCCACAATAACTTGATAAAGAGGAGGAATTGCAGAACAAAGACTTATGAGAATGAAGAGCTTACCGCTGCGGTTCCAATGCAATTGACAGTGGTCAATTCAAAGAACGGATGGAGGCTCAGGAGCTCTAAGGATATTCGTGGTCGTACAAGATGCTCTTAGTTAAAGAATCTAGAGAAGAATATAGATATGGGGTTAAGATGTGACCCCGGCCTGTTTAATGAAAAAACAAAGTACACGGGGTGTACTTTTGGAGTACATAGCGTGTACTAGGCTTTTCCGTACTCCTATTTAAGTAGACTCCAAATCACCCCTACATGGCCATGTGCATGGTCATGACACGGCCAGCACACGGCCTCGAGCATCATCAAATTACATGGCGTTTACTTATAAAGTACATGGTGTTTACTTCAAAAATTTCCAAAAAGTCCTCTTTTCTCAAAAACTCCAAAAAAGGAAAAACATACCTGAAAAGAAGGTCTTGGTTCATACAAATCCTCTTGAAGATATATTTATTGGTGAACACATGTTTTTGTAGAAAAATTGAGTAACTAAAAAAATATATCCTTGAGAGCATTGGATATGATGATCATGGCCGCAAAGTGCTATTTTGGAAAAAAATATATCTTTACTATAATAGAGATGAAAATACCATTTAAAGTGTCCCATCTTGCTACAGAAGTACCACTCCTCTTTATTATTCTTGAATTATACCTTTCCTTTTAAATTTTGTTTTTTATTTTTTCCCTCTGATGACTCAGATAAACCCACACCTTTTTCCACGAGGACCTTTATTTATCATCATTAGGTTTATTTTCCTCCTTATGCTCTCTATATTCCTCTTAAATTTTTAATTAATTGAGAAAATAATTTAGTTAAATATATTTTTACTACTGTTTTATAGAATGTTTAAAATTATTTCAATAAGGGAAAGTTTATTGATGGTGGATATGGAAATGATGGAATATTCCTTGTAAATTTTTTTCTTTATGTGTTGTATAATCTGTTATATTTCATAAAATTTCCATAAATAGATATATTATATACCATTTTGTATGAAATTTACATTTTTACTATGAATTTCTTACTTGCTAAATCCTTGATGATGTATTTTTTCCCATGTCATGCCTTATATAATTACTTATTGAGAGGTTTTAATAAGTGTCAAAGAGATCATTGGATGATGTGGTGAGTATGTATCCTCGACACATCTGATCATCATTTCCCCTTTTTTCCTTGTGTGGGAAACATGAAGAGTCACATCATCAGATGTGGATACATTTCTATTTTATAGCATGAAAACCAAATTTAGATTTTCAAGATGTAATTGCATCCACTTTTCCCCCTCTTGAAATTTTTTTCATCGAATTGATCCACCTTCATCACATTGCTAAAAATAACTATATCCATGTTAATGGGATATACTCTTAATATTATTGGAGATATAGTTGGGTAATGGATATGAACTTTTTTATGGTATTATATAGATCCCATTGAGATAAATTAATATGTATCACTCCTTAAGAGTATGTTTTGCCCATGAATTTAGTAGTGCAATGGGTTTCTGGATAATCATGTTTAGGATTTAATTATGGATTGATACTCCACACTTGTATTTAGTGGAGAGTATCCCTTGAAGAGTATTCGTAATTGAGATAGTATAGAATGTTCTATGTTTTTAACACTGATAAAGTGTCTCTAATGTTATTTAGAATATTTAAAATGAATATCAATTTGAGAGGGGTTCTTGGAATGGTAGTTAGATAATATGGAATTTTATTTTCCTACAAATGTAAACTACATTTCATAATCATGGAATCACTCATTTGGATAATTCATAATACCCTTTATGAATTAGTTTGATACATATTTTGGAAATGCATGTATCTTCAAGATGTACTTATGTTTTTCAGATCATACCTGATTGATAAAATGGCCTTTATCATATCCGCTAGGGAAAGGATGTTTCTATTATATCATGACCAGTCTGATCAATAGTCAATAGTATACACATTTAGTGAACTGTTTCAACCCAAACAATATACTTGTTTGAGCACAAAGTGTGTCCCAAAATCACCTCATTTCATTATTATTCATTTCTGTGGAGGTTACATTGAATCATCACCTATACAATTATTCCTTTTACTTTATCATTTAAATTCTGATAAATGTGTTTACCTTAAAAAGTAATACCCCATAAATTACAATTATTTATCTGAGATTCAAAAATTCCATTTAAAAACATAAATAAAATAATTTTCAATATTATAAAAACCCTTTTAAGAATCCAACACAGCCATCACCTATCATGATTGGTGTCGCTCATTCACACCATCCTGAGATCTTCATCACATATAGTTTACACCACTGGAGTCTATTACCAATATTTCACCATGATGCCTCACTAGAGAAGGAAAAATCATACATCCATTCCACTTGTATCCCTATAAGCTAGATAGACCTACAAATAAAAACAAATCATGACCTAAAGGTGAAAAGTTTAGGTGTAGTAAGTGATTCCCCATAATCCACACCAAATAAAATAATAGAATAAACCTAAAAATAAAAAATTAGAAATCATGTAACTTATAAACACCACTACTGTTATTAATTATGGAAATTCAACATTATTGACCAAAGACAAATACTTGATACATGAAGGGTAGAGTATATATGTAGAACACAATAATAATTTTTTTCGAAAAATCTATGTATTTTATCTTTGGGTTTCTTCATAGCTTTAAATTAATAAAAACTATAAATAAATTTATAGAGTAATTAAAATATAGGAACCATGGGTCTTAGTAAAACTACATTATGAGGAATAATTAAAACTAATTAGGGGAAATAATATGGTTAAGGTAATGTTTAAATTAATTACCATGTAGAAATTAGTAAAACATATCACCCACCTAATTTATTTTTCATTCATTAGATCTCAATAATATCAATCTTAACACAAAACTCCGAGAACATACAGAGCCTGAGTGACTTCATGAGAATTTATATGAGATGATATAAAGATTTAGTGTGCTTGAGTATAACCTTTCCTCTAACATCACAGTCCTAGATAAAATAGAATTAGTTTTCAATGTGATTACTCCAATCATGGAACATAAGAATTTTTCTTAAGGAGGTGGTGGAATTTTTTTACCACTTGAGTACCAACACAACGATATATGAGGATATAAGTTCTCTAATCATTTGATATAGACATATTCCTAAGAATTTTGTGGTTAATATGGAAATGAAGTAATATTTTCATGAAGACACCACCACCAAATTTTTATTCTATGATTTCCTTATGATGGGGTTATTTCTGAGGAATAATAACATCTTGGTGGTTATATAGTGGGTGTTAACAACAATGACCACATTTCTATCACTAAAAACATTTTGGAAAACTTTTTTTCATCATTTATTTTGTATTGGACATCATATTTGTGTGTCCTAGTGATATAGCATAGTGTATTCTTAACTATGACCAAGTGATATTCAATTGATTTCTCCATGAACCATCATAAATAGCCCATAGAATAGGAAATGTCATGAAGTATATGAACTATTTGATGAATTATATCAATGATTATTTGGTACTGAGTGGAATATACTATCTTGGATATGCATGAGTTTCTCAACTTTGAGAGGGGTCCATAAGCACTATAAAAAGGTTTTACTCCACTTGATTCTATTATACAATAAAATATAAACATGATTAATTTAAATTGGAGAAATGAAACTCATATAATATCTAACTTTGATTCTAATTTAGTGGGATAGAAATACCAAGACACCCATATAAAAAAAATTATATGATGCTTTAACATATTTATGTTAGTGAAAAAAATGTTGTTGATGATCAATTCATAAACTTATACCCCCATAGTCAAATAAGATATGCCATTATCATAAATATGCATAGCATGATCTGATATTCTCAAGATAGATTCTATTGTCATAAGGATATCATCAAGATTATAATTCCATAACATGGGTGCTTATCAAAGTCTATAGAGTTCCATTTAGAGATAAAGCATCTTGTGGTTGTATTTATCGATGAGGAATCTAGGTAGTTTCTCAAAGTATACCATATCTTGGAGGCTACCATTAAGGAATGATGATTTTGTATCCATGTGAAGGGACTACAACCCCTCTTGTGCTACAAATGTGAAGAGGATACACAAAATTTTCATGTGTGATATAGGGTCAATCCCCTACCATTTGATGTATCACTTTGCAACAATCCATGCCTTATGCTTTCACACATTTCCATGATCATCGTGTTTCACATGAATACCCACTTGATCCCAATAAATTATGGATAATGGGGATATTTATGAGCTCCCATCAATAAAATTCATCTCCAAAAGAATAAACATTCACTAAAGGAGGTTGTTTCATTTTTTATAGTGAATTATATCTCACTATATTTGATATTGCAGAGTGAAAACACAAGAGGTTTTTCAGCATGATGATTTCATTGATGGTGCAGAACTAATGAGGGCACTACTGTGATTGGTGTAAATTAATTCAACCAAGTTGTATGGTAGTAATAAAAACACCACTATAACTGATGGAACAAGATTCATCTCATCCATCTTGTGTGTTATAGTGTTTTCAAATCATTATCAAGTGGGTGTGGGTGATAATCCTTGGTCTTCAGCAGTATTTTGGGTCTCCAAGGTCCATGGTACATATACCATGGATTACTTAATAGTGAATTGATTCTAATTACTCAACATACCTTGTTCATCATGAGAAATATAGTCCCGCTACTCCACCCCATCAATGATAATGTCATGTGTTACATGAACGAATTTTATGAAGAGATCATACACATGATATGACTTTGATCCAAAATACTACCTAATTAATATCTTTAGCATACTCTAGTTATACATATTATACAGGTTAGGATTCAAATTCTTGAAATACATAATATACCTGAAGGTGTGAACAAAGTGCACTATCAGCTTCTTTCCATATCTATCCTCATATGGAATCATCCCATCAAGGCATAATCTCATCACACAGTTCATGATTTAAGAGGTGGGGGAGATGTTATAACCATAAATCACCTTGGGGAGACCACTTTCCATTAACTTGATTTATGAAATGTAGAAAATAGTCTAGTTCCAATGTTCTAAATCCACATTCACCTATATTGAATAGGGATTAATGATATTTAAGTATATACCACTCTCAGAAAAATATTCACTAAATTCTGCTAATGTGAACACACAATCATGATAATTGTGGATGACCATTATCTTTCACCATTAATCTACCTATAATTTAA
The DNA here is from genome assembly GCA_963277665.1 of Viscum album. Taxonomy (NCBI): domain Eukaryota; kingdom Viridiplantae; phylum Streptophyta; class Magnoliopsida; order Santalales; family Viscaceae; genus Viscum; species Viscum album. The sequence goes on along the minus strand of OY728128.1, from coordinate 1,125,869,999 downwards.
AATGAAAGAAATTTATCACCACTGGAGCTTTTTTCTTACACAAAAGTTGACTGGGACACAAGTATCATCTTGTTTCATCCATGAGTTGTTGAAAGTAATTGTTCCTACTCAGTGTTGTTGTCATGATAAAATTATAATGTTTTTATGGACTAAGTTGATGATATTCTCCATGTGTTTCTTCTCTTTCTCAGGGAAATTCACTCACCACAACATATAAGAAATGTAGGTTTCAAAAACTTGATCAATGCAATCAACTCATGGTATCCCTTGCACCGTATTTCATTGAGTGAGCTTGCATAGATCCTAGAAATTTTTGTGTTTGTACCGCATATTCTAGCACCATGCCTCCTATGATAACATTTATGTCAATAATTTTTTCTATACAAGGACTATTCTGATCATGTACAGTCAACTGGGGTAGTGATTCACCTTGGACAGAAGGTGTTACTCCTAATCATGGTTCCTCAGGAAACTATTGTGGATATGTACATGAAAGCTATTCTTACCAAGTTCTTAAGTAATGATTATGGTGGTGGTAGGGAATTGGGAGTGTAAGATTACTGTAGTGGGGATCGAGAATTATAGGGCACACATTTTCTATATGGATGACGGGATTATCATCTTCACCTTATCTAAGATGGGACTCATTTTTTTTCCTACTATTATAATCTTCAGACAAAGGGCGCATTTTTTCACTATTGCATCCTTTTTCATCGATACATTGTAACTAGTATCAAATACAGTCCTATTCCTTCTTCTTTTATATAATTATTAGTCTTTAATCATGGTGTTATATGATGTTGGCTACTAAACATGGATTAATTAAATGATTCCTCCCTAGTTTTCACTTATTCATCCAAGAAAATCATTATTCCATAGTGATTAAAAACATCCCTCCAGCGAGGATAGTGTGTATCGACTGAAAGAAGACCTCTCCTGGGTTGATTCTCTTCGTTACCTCTTCCACAGAGAGTATCAAAATATCTACTAGTTTTTCGATATAAAGAGATATTTGGGAGAACCTAGATGGGGAAAACACAAATACTTTTTAATGATCATGGTTTTAGGACCAAGATTAAAAAGTTTGGTAAGCTAGTTTACCAGTTTGGTGATCTATATCATGATTGTTTTCCACCAATTTTCCATTGTGTAAAATAATTTCATCATAATACATGGAAATATTTATAGAATTAGCCTAGATAACTCGATCAATGCTGATGTGAATGGTCTTAATACTATATTATTCCTCCTTGTTACTTTCCTTGATAGTGAGTATGGAGATCATCTATGGTGGGACAACATGTAGAATGGCCTATAGTGTAATCCAATATTCTTAGAGTTCAGCATCACCAGTTTTGATGATGTCCCAAAGTCTACAAACCTAAATTATAATATTCATTATCAAGTACATGTCCCCTTAGTTCTTGTTTTTTAGGGTTTGATACACCACCAATATCATAACTAGCTTAACAACCTGAAGTACCAAAATAAAGTCATTGTTATTATAAATGTGAGATCTTATAAATGATGATGATCATTGGGTATGTCATGGTGATACAGGCTTATAGTGTGAAATTTTTTATCAATCCAACCTTTCTTTGATACAAAATTTTGGTAATGTAGGCCAGTAAACATTCATGAATTCATATGAACACTTGAAACATGGAATTTAGAGGATAGAGATAGAATACAAGAGTCATTTGGCGTAGAAAAAAAAATAAGGTACCTTTATATAGAGGTCCAACTTTTTTAACTTTACTATTACATCATTTAAAAGAAGAATAACATAATATTATTAAAAAACCAGGATCTAAAGGTTTAGTGTCTTAGAAAAATTAAAACCATGCAAAAATTTTACTTAATTATAGACACCATGATATGTGTTCCATGCACTTTTTTCACAAAATGTCGTCAACTAGGCTCAAAAAGTTCACAGTACAACTCGGCATTTTTCATGGGGGTCAGGTAGGATAGTGAACGCACTAACCTGAAGGGCCAGGACTTTAGCTCAACACTGATCCCAAGTAGGGGTGAGAGGGTAGAACCGCCACAGTATGGAACAATGCTTCCAATATAAGGAGGTCTGTAATAAAGGAGGTAACTAGAATCAATTCTCCATAAGGTCTAGAAAAGATCCCAAAAACCCCATTCAAAAATTTGAAAATAGATTATGTGTTGCCTATCAATCAAATTGAAATAATAAAAACAAATCTGAACACTATTCTGGTGACTTCCATAATGTAAATTGTGGCAATCGATCCTGGCAGCATGGGAGAAATTGTTGATTCACCAAGAAGTGGTGAAATATTATATAGATATTTCTTTATTCTAGCCACTGAACTTCAAAAAGTCTTTGTTTTTTAAATCATACTAGATGAAGTTGTATAAATACTAGAGGAAGACATGTATGTTGATTCCCAGCCCATCATCTCCTCATTAATACTCCTGGAAGACCCTTCTTCATCAGTAGGTTCAGAAATGGTAGCCTCTTCTTCAGGATTTCAAAATAATGACCCCTCCCCTAGAATTAAAAATTTTACTTCATCATCTACTATGAAAGTAGAAACAGAATAAGTGACACGTAAGGAAGAAGAATAAGGAAATATTATAGATGCTCTTCTAGTTTTTGAGGATGGTGTCTCTACCACTTTGGATGAGCTCAATGAAATAAATCTAGGTAAAGAAGAAGATCCACACCCCACTCTAATTAGTGTGGCCATGACTTCTAAAGAGTAATAGATGTATAACTCATTTCTAAAGCAACTTCGAGATAAATTTTCTTGTAATTATACAAAAATTTCAGGTATTAATCCCAATTTAGCCACTCATCGGTTGGGTTTTCCATTAGAACATATAGGTTTCAAGCAGGAAGTAAGAAGAACACACCCAACTCATGCCTCTAAAATTGAAGCTGAAGTTGATAAGATTATGAAGGATAACTTTGTGAAGAAGTTTAAATATCCAAAATGGATGGCCAACATTGTCCCAGGGAAAAAGAAGAATGGTAAAATCAGAGTTTTCATTGATTTTAGGGATCTTAACTAGTAATATCCTAATGATGAATTTCATGTTCCGATCATAGAACTTTTAATTTATGAAACAGCTGGCTATGAAGCTCATTCCATCATTGATGGGTACTCTAGGTACAATCAATTCTACATGGCCCCAGATGATGAAGATTCTACATCCTTTAGAGCCCCTCAAGGTGTGATTTTCTATTAGGTAATGCAATTTGGATTAAAGAATACATGTGAAACGTATCAACGTGCCATGGAAAATATCTTAAAATCCTTTTTAGGAAAATTTTTCGAATGTTATGTGGATGATTAGGTTGTTAAATCCAAACAATGTTCTGATCACTTGGCTGATATGGAGACCATATTCAATAAACATTGACAACACAATTTGAAGATGAACCCATTGAAAAGTTCTTTTCGAGTAACCTCGGGAAAATTCCTTATATTTGTTGTACGCCATTGTGGGATAATAGTTGTTCTTAAGAAAAAAAATCAATCCTTAACATGTCACCTCCTCAAAATTTGAAATAATTAAGAGAAATCCAAGGACACATGTCCTATATTCATTACTTCATCATGAATTTTGAAGGCAAGTGTTTTTCCTTCACTAGATTAATGAAGAATAGAGTCAACTATCAATGGACTGAAGACTGCCAAGAGGCATTTGATACCCTTAAAAAATATCTATTGAGTCCACCGGTATTAATGCTACCTATGGAAGGAAGACCACTTATTCTCTATGTCACATATTTAGAGAAATCACTGATTACTTTCCTTGATCCAAATAATGATTCTGGGAATGAAAATAGCCTTTACTATCTCAGTTGAACTATGCTTGAAATAGAGACTCGATATTCAAGTATCGAGAAGTACTGTCTTGCAATAATTCTTTTAGTTTAGAAATTGAGGCACTACCTGCATCATCATGAGGTCTAATTGGTGTCTCGCAATAACCCACTAAAATTTACCCTCAGTCATCCTATACTTATAGGGTCTTGTCCACGGTGTGAAGTTATTTTTCAATAGTTTTATATCCATTTTATACCTCAAAAGGAAATAAAAGGCCAAGATTTGGCCGATTTCTTTGTTGAAGACCCCTCTACGGAAGATACATCATTGAATACTAAACTTCCTGATGAAGAGGTCTTCTATATTCAATATAATCCCCAAACATGGGAAATTTAATTTTATGGTACCTCTAGAAGTCCAATAGATAAGATAATGGAAAACCCTAAACTCAACAAAGTTGGGTTTGGAATTGTACTTTTCTCCCCATAAAAGGTAGTGTTTCCATATTCCTTCCTTTTTTTAGAAGGTGGTACCAAAAATGCAGTATAGTATTAAGCCATAATAGTTGGCATGGAATTGGCACTTCAGGTACAAGTGAATCACTTAAAACTGAAAGGAGATTCAGATTAAGTAATCAAAAAAATAAATAAAGATTATGCCATTTGAAGAGAACAGTTAATCCCTTTGTGTGATTACGTCAGGGGGTTAATGGATGAATTTACCTTAGAACTGACATTGTCTTATGTCCCACGATTAAAAAATCCCCAATATAATTCATTGGATAATGCAGCTACAGTCTAGGAAGATCGGAATTGGTATTAGACAATCATCAGTATAGCTCATCGTCGTATGGTCTCACCATTCATTCAATCTAGAATATAGAATATTAATGAAATTATCCTTATTTATAATACATATGTTCATACCATAGGATGGATGACATCCATTATAGAATACCATCAAAATGGATTACTTCCACCAGATAGAGCTGAAAAAGAACATATTTGATGATGTGTGGCCAATTTTACACTTTAGGATAGTCCAAATCACTAGAAGATCCTATAAAAATGAGGCTTCAATGAAATCCTCTTTAGGTGTATTGTGGGAGAAGAAATTGCATCTATCATGAAAGAAGTATATTCAAGAGATTGTGGTTCTCACCAGTCTGGGCATATGCTTTTTGATCAAATCCAAAGGCTTGGATACCTTTGGCCTTCAATGATATAGTATTGCACAAATTTCACTAAGAAATGTTATCCCATCCAAATGCATTCCAACTTCATTCATCAACCCCCAGAGTTTCTATGTACATCTAAATACTTATGTCCATTTCTTGCATGGGGAATGGATGTAGTTTGATGATATCCTCCATCTACAGATAAAAATTTCAAGTATATTATTATTGCTACTGATTTCTTCTCCAAATGGGCTGAGGTAATACCTCTCAAAGAATTCAGAGCCAAAATCATTTTTAGTTTAGTCAAGACTAAAGTCATCACCAGATTTGGTGTCCCTCAAAATATATTGATGTACAATGGCACCAATTTTTGTACTATTAAGGTAATAATGTTATATCAAGAGAACAACATCCAATCCAACCATTCATCTCACTATCATGCAGTGGCCCATGGACAAATAGAGTATTTCAATAAGTCCCTATCAAATATACTTCAGAAGATGGTGGATAAAGATAAGAAATCATGTCTGAATAAAATTTTGTATGATTTATGGGCTTACTGGACTACTACCCATACTACCACTTAGGTAACCTCATATTCATTATTGTACAGCACAAAAGCATATTTTCCAATTGAAATTGAATTTCCTTGACTTAGATTTTCAATTTCTGATCAGCCGTCTATAGATGAAAATTCTCAGAAATGACTTGCTGATCTGGAATGATTATATGAAAAAATACTGCATAATTTGCATCATTTAGAATTTTATCTGAATAGAATAGCATGAGTCTTTAACAAGAAGGTCTTCCTCCATTCATTTCTTCAAGAAGAATTGGTATTCGTCCTTAAGAATCCAATTTTACCAAGAAAGAAACCTCCAAAGATTGAACCAAAGTGGGAAGTACCTTATTCCATTCATGAATTCTACTCAAATGGAGCTTATTAAGAAATCTAAATTGATGGAGATCTTATTACAACTCCAACTAATGTGATATTATTGAATAAATACTTAGTGTAATTGCATCATATGTCCTTAATACATGACTCTAAACTGCATAGCACAAGGTCCACATCACAAAATATTGAACTACATAACAACCATAAGTGTCCAAGATGCACGACGATAAAATGAATAGCATATTTTTTTAATTTTTGCATGACGTTAAACAACATGACATAATTTGTCCTCATTACATGAAAATAAACTGTATGGTTAATGTCTTTTCTATTTAATGTTTAGAACTTCCATATGATAGCATCATTAATGTCATTGCTACTCCTTCGTGGAACATGAGTTCCATTTCTCCCTATTTTTGAATAAGATCTCTATAGGGGCCTCATTTCAAAAAACTATGTGTGGATTGATTCCCATTTTTAATGAGATACGTAGAGACTTCTTGATCTCCAATCTTGGGCCTAGACACAACCAAAAAAAATATTTCCCTTTTCTTCTCATGTGTATGAACCATATCTATACAGAGTTCTATTTTAGGATACTTGACTTTATTTTCATACCATCTTGTATCTTAAATTTAAATCATTCTTCAAGAATTTGTTTAAAGAAACCCTCTCCCAAATAAAACTCAATTGGTGTGAGAAATAATTGTTCAAGAACAACATTTTTCTTGATTTTCATCCATATGAGATACATAGAGATGCATAGATCTCTAATCATGGGCCCATCCATGATAAAATATAACTTTATTCCCAATATAAGAGTTAAACCTTCATTGGGAATGTTTAAAGAACTATATATGGCTTGATTCTCATCCATATGAGATATATAGTGACACCTGGGTTTAATTCCTTGGTTTATCCACAATATTCCTTTTTTTACATTGGAATCACTTCATTTCTTTGCTTCATGAATCTAAACTACACATCATAATATTAAATCAAATAAAACAAAGAATGTCTCCATTTTACATGTGATTTAGATATTTTTAAAATATTTTAAACTCATGGGCTATATTCATTGAAATATTTCTCATGTGCATTGAGAATTACGCCTTCCATATTTCACACTTTTAATCTTGAATATTTTTAGATCTTCGTAATATTTCTTACAATTTTTTGTGATAGAGCTTATAATATATTAGAACTATTTTTTCTAACTATGTAGTACATTCCCTTAGTTGGCCTTGCATAAGTTTCCAACATAACAGGACTTTTAGTCAAAGGACACCACTATTTGGCTATGCATCTTATGCCCTAGTTGGCCATGCATAACACAACCCAGATAATAGGTTTGTCAAATAATGGTAATTTTGTTCTTAGTTAAAGTTCATTTTGTCTCATTCAAACATTGATTTCAATATACAAGAATCTATATTTTAAAGCAGTCATTCATGTATATTTGTCCAATTACCTTTTTCTCAATCTGAAAGTCTTCAATACCATGGTTTACACATTTCACTCTCCATGTGTTCAAAGAAAAATGAAATAATATTGGATCACTTGACCACATATCATATATTGTTTCTATTTTTTATCCTAGTTTTATGAACTAATACTATAGACACCATACTTCCAATGTTTAGGTCAGACCTTTGTAGAAATCCTATTCCTTAGATTCTTTGAAAATAATGATTGGAAATACTATCTCTATATTTAGGTGCCTTTATTCATAAACCAAACTCTGTTATTTGGAAATTTTGAGTCTCCATAAAATTTCATCGACTTTTAGAAATAGAATTTTAATCTTCTGAGATCTCTTTTCCCTGACTATGTAGTACGTTCCCTAAGGTGGCCTTGCAAAATTTTCCTACATAATGGGCCTTTTAGCCAAAAGATCCACTATTTGGATATTCATCATATTCCCTAGTTGGCCCTGCATAATAAAACCCCTATGACGGGTTCGTCAAGTAATGGTAACTTCATTCTTGGAAAAGACTTCCTCTAATGACTTTAGCCCTTTTTCCCATATCATTCTTCAAATTCATAAATTCATGAATAACAGTTTAAATTTCTTCCCTTCCATTCCTAAATATGGTAGTATATTTCCAGACAAATTATCAAGAAATTGGGAGAGTTTCATACCTTTGGTAAATATTAATGACCTTAAATTAAAGATACCAAATTTCCTCACTGCATGACATAAAACTACATAGTAAAATGTCCTCACTACATGTCTTAAAACTGTACAGTACAATATCCTCACAACATGACTTAAAACTGCACAGTAAAATGTCGTCACTTTATGACTTAAAACTACATAGCCTGATATCTGAAATTCCTCTTTATGAAGAATTTTAACAATTACACATACACCAAATTTGTGTAGAAGTGGTTTTCCAATTCATGACTTATTTTGGAAAAGATAACCCTTTATTCTTAAAATCTCTTTCATTGGAAAACCACCCACTGTCATCTTGAGTCTCCCAAATCTTATTTTCACTTGTCTATTAACAGTAAAATATTAAATTCCTAATATCTCTTTTGATTTATTATATCGTATGTTCCCCTAAATGATTTGTATAAAATTTTCTACATATTAGGCTTACAGTTCAAAAGATTCCACTATTGGATATGCAGTATATGCCATGGTCAGGCCTAAATAATACAGTCCCCATAACGGGTTTGTCAAATAATGGTAACCTCACTCTTAGAAGTGACTTCATTTATGTTTATACAAGTTTTAGATTTGGTGATCATAAAAATCATGACTCAAGATTCCCCTTGGAAATATTTAAGTAAAATTAGAGCAATTATTTGCCACTGAGTCTTGTTTGGGATCTAATTTCAAAATTTACGGTCAAAGATGTCCAACCTTAAACACTATCCCTTTATAGTACAACATGCATGACTCTAAACTACCAACAACAAGAGATGTGGTACTCACCATATTGGGAACCCGCAAAGGTCACTCTAGGAAACAGTTGAGTCCCAGCATACGAAACGTACATTTTTCATGGTTTATATAATATTGAGATATAAAAAGTCAAAAGATATCAAGTTTGTGGGTTCTTCTATATAACCCTAGTAAAAATAAAACTATTCTCACTAGGTCCCATGGCTTAGTAAAAAATTAGAGCATCCTTCCAAATGTGATGTAGCTCCAAATCTAACCAAATGATATTGGAATGCATCAAAATGACTTAATTTTATCTTAAAAAAAGATTTTATTCATTCTAAACGAATCAAATTCTAAGGGGGGCCTTTGTAGACACTGTGAAATGTGTTCCACACACTTTTTCACAAAATTTCATCAACAGGGATTGAAATGTTTGTAGTGAGACTCTTCATTTTTCATGGGGGTCAGTGACAGGAGCTAAGGCATCAGCCCGAAGGTCCGGAACCGTAGCCTGGCACTAATCCCATGCAGGGGTGTGGGGGAATAATCCCTACTATATGGAATAAGAAATTTGGCTAAGTCCCCAAAGAGGTACCCATGGCACCTGTGTGCAAACACCTACACGCCACCCTACTGAAGCTGAGTGAAATTATTATTTTGGCTAAGTCCTCAAAGCAGCACCCTAGTTAGGCCAAATAACTGCTAGCACACAAGAAAACTTGGGCGCCACCCATCTGGCATGCAGTCACTTGCACTCCACAAAGTTGGCATGCAACCCACTTGTGTGACCAATCCTGTTTCACCCAGGGTCCTAATTTTCCCTATAAATACACCTTTGGGGCCTTTATTTGTATGGAAGAATTTCCCTGAAACCTAATTGGTGCTTTAGTCTCCCTAGTGCTTTGAGAAAGTCTTCCAAAACATTCAATTTAATTATTTAATAGTTAAAGTAGTGTAATCAAAGGAGGATAATAGGACTTAAGTCCTTTTGGTGTTTGAAATCCATAACACTTGCACGCCTAAAGCACCCAACCTCCCTAAATCAGAAACACTTGCACTCCACCTATTCCTCTAATAGTAACTTGAGTACCCCACTTCCAGGAATACATGTGAATACTTTTAATGGCCTGAGTCTGGAATTTACAATGTATTAACATCTAGGTTTTTCATCACTGAAGTGATCATGAGGTCACCCATGCATACTTTCGCACCCATAATTGTTTACTAGTAACTATTTGGGAACCCCTATTCGATTCACCTACTCTCTTCAATATACAAGCCATAAATCTCTCTATTAAGCCATTCATGGAAAGGATTCTTCTTCATTGGATCACTTATCTAAAATGGATTCTATTGATACCTCCAACAAAACCTCCTGGCTTATCAAACCCTTGGGAAAGATAAATTAGTGTGTCTCTTATTTGGATATGTATTTCCGCAGTCAAAGGTTTCTCACAATTAATTCACAATGGGGTTTGGATTTAGGGAGTGTTTGTGGGGTTGTATATCCACGATCACATTGACCATTCTACTAGTAACAATGTTGGGAAGTTCCCGATTTGGAGGATTAGGGTTTTGATTCTGTCCTCCCCTTTTCGTCTCTAGGACCCAGAACCTCAGGTCTCGGTAGGGAAGGTATGGTTCACACTTTCTTTTCCATTCATGAAAAGGAGAAGTCTACCTCCCCTACCAGGGGAAGTTTTAGGGTAGTCATCCTAGTGTAATCCCCTAACCTTTGAATTAGAAGGTTGCAATATTTCTACACTCTACTTACTTCACCTTTACTCCTTCATTACATTGGACCCTTGTCCAATGTAAAGAGAAGAGAGGAAGGGATCATCACCTCACCCTCTTCCCGAGTCAACTCGACCTTTCCCACCCTCGACGCTGTAGGCACACCCTCTTCCACCAGTGGAGGAGGAAATGTTTGTGTGCCTTGGTTAAATCTTTGACATCCTCTTGTTTCTCACACCAAGCATGACTCGTGTGGGATTAGATATCTTTCATGATCACAACATTGTCACATCCTCTTGAACTACGAGAAATCTGATTTCTGTTGAAACCATGATATGTAGGAAGCCTTCTTGAAGGCCTAATATCAAAAGGGTTTCCTTCCAAAAGGGTTCACCCAATCATGTACCCTATAATGGGAATCTCTTATGCATATGTCCCAACATATGCAATGAACTATGAGAACTCTGATTCCCATCATAATAATGATACGTATCAAGACTTCTTATGGATTGATCTCATTGGATATCCTCTTTAGGAATTCATACCTAATTCCCTTAATCTGGGCATCCTCCTTATGAATAATCCCAAAATTAAAACCCCAAAATCATCAAGGTATACTTTTCAAGAAGTAATCCCAATCTCATTTCTGTCAAAGGAATATACTCTCCTATTAAACTTCTAAAACTACACGGGCTTTTATTCTCATACAAATGGGATATGTAGGAAGCCTCCTTGAGGTTAAAACCTAACAATTCAAATCAAACATGTTCTTCCTGGGACATATTCTCAATAGGGTATAATTTTACTTGGAATCCCATATCCTTTCAAAGTTCCTTGGGCTGCTTCAGCATGAGTCCCACACCAAATTTTGACTAATAAAAATTCATTTAGAGGACCTTATCACATGACCTTAAAAGGTATGATGTGCCCCATTAAGTGGAACTGAACTATGAGGGTTCTGATTCCTTTTACAAGGATACGTAGGTATCCCATTTTATGTTTACGATCCCAATATCAAAACAACCCTTCATCTCCCTGGATGACAATAAATTCCAGAATGCCCCACTGAGTGGCTTAAAAAACAAGTATCATCATAACGATGATTAAAATAATCTCTATATAGTATATGGTAGGATATCATTGGTAGAGAACATCAAATACCTATGGATATCTTCATTAATGAATAACCTCGAATACGTACGGATGATTCTAATCTTCACACATGTTAATAAGTGATTGGAATTTTAAATGGAAAATTATGTTATACTTGGTGAATTAATAAGGATTCATGGAAATATCTTAAATTTATAAGGAGAGTCCCATCGTAGACAATAAATTCCCCCAAAAGGGTGTGATGAGTCCGACCTCCCATCCTCTCGACCAATGCATGTTCTTATGTATCGTAATGTTCAAACTTAAAAAACTAATTCCTTTGGAAATTCGGTCCCTATTGGATAAGGAATTGTTGGATGTTTCCAATTCCATGAATAAATCCAAAGGAAACTTCCTATAAGCAGTGATTCTTAAACTATAATGCACATTTCAAGGAACTCCAAAACAAAAACGGTGAACCCGGCGTGAATCCTTAACCAAGTTAATAATGTTACCCACCTGTCAGACCCCTATCAATTGATAAAGGAAGGCCAGAAAAAGGAATCATTCATGCATGTATCCATCTAAAAGATGTTACTTTAATGGAGTTTATTGTTGTTCTATGTTTTTTTCTCATAACTCCCTTCCCTAAAAATGGCTTTCTTCAAGACGACACCTGTGAATTTCCTGACCGCTGATTAAGAGGGATCGTTATCCACTGGAAGGATGTCATCACCCACTCGACGTCTTCAATGTTGGTTCTCCAATGTGCTGGTAAGAGATTACCATTATCAGAGTACTATCCCAACCATGGAGGCTTCCTAATAGGCTCTCCATGTTAATAACAACCCATGATCATCCCGTCAATGAGGACTGATGATAAAGAAGTAGACAGTTCCAACCACCGTCTTCAACCATTTTGGGTCCTTATCCCTAGAACACAAAAACCATTCCCTCCCATACTATATGGAGGTGGATAAGGAGTTCACTCAGGGCCTCAATTCATAGGTTTAGGGGTCCTTCTAAAGTACTCCCACCAACAATCGCCGCTAGAAAAATCATGTGGCAGTGAACCCCCAACATGATGGTGGTGTTTCCTATGGACGTTCAGCCCAGGTCCCCCAGACTTGTTCATGCAAGAAGAACCATCAGGTAAAAAGTCCAGTCAATAGGGAGTGGGTTCTTACCTTTTCTTCCTCCGGAGAAGTCCATCAACAAAATTCATGGAAAATAACGAGGGGGAACAAACACTCATTCCTCCTAATTCTACTACCTAGCAGACTCGTCTGGCAGCGACTCACCAATCTTTCCAAGAAAATCTATTGGAGTACTGTGAATAGGAACATACACCTATTTAAAAATAATCCACCAGTTAGTAGGCTCATCTGAATTCATTTAAGGAATCCCACCAACCAAATGTGGTGGCAAGTGGTAAACAAGAACATACACCTACTTACACTCACCAATTATGCAAACAGTCTCGTCTTCCAGTATTGAAAGAAATTATTCAACCATGTTTGATAGAATGTAACCAAAAAACACATACACCTTCCAGTATTCATCAAGACTACCTATAGACTCATTTATAATCACCTGGAGAAGTAATTCAGAAAGATATGACGACAAATTTGCGGCAGACTCACCTTTTTCCCCCATAAATGAGTACTATCAATACCCCTTGATAGGAAAATGAGGATAAGAGTAGGCACATACACCTACATCAGATACAAAATGGAATTATATTCTTGTTACGTCCACTAACTTCACCAAAAACATCTTAACAATGGTGAAAGGATAGACACAAATTTCTACCCATATTCTGGAAGCATGCCAGAATAACATAACAAAAACTTCAGAAGTACTAGGAGAATAGACACATAAATTTGTCCCCACACCTGAGGTGACACATAGGCATGCCATCCAAAAGTATATACAATCCTCTATTCCATTCTAGGAGGGTTATGTGTCTTACTCCCCTATATCATATGGACAATAAGATAGGAAACATACACCATTTCTAATTGGAGGTAATTGGACCATTCTGATAAGCACCCCAAGGAAGCCACATACACATTCCTATGATAACCACTTCTCCTAGAATGTGTCCCCAACTAAGTTTAAGAGATCAAATAAAAAGAAGTCTCACCAAGCCTAGTTGGAAAATCAAGAACCAATCTACAATCTGGCTCCTCTTAATGCTAGAGTTCTTGAAGCCCTCAAACATTTATCTATTGTGTCTCAAGATCCTACCCTCTCATTACCATAATATGGGAGTGCTATCATTAATTCTAAGATCCCCCATCAAACAATTCATCATGAAGACTTACTTCATACAAGTTCATTCAATCCGAAGAGGTTATCTCTGGATGAGAGCCACAACATCCCTCTATGTGGCCAGAAGATCAAGGAGTAAGAGGATTTATCCCATGTTGTAATCCACCATGATGGTCCTCCCTATGATGGAATTTTCAGCGAAGGTTTTCTCCGTATTAGTGTTTTGCATTGTCAAGATAATTTAATAATTGATATTACAGTAATGAGAATGCCCTATTATCTTGAGGCACATTCCAACACAAGGCCAGTCATATATGATACATTATAATTAATGGGTGAAATAATTTTCCAACTAGAATAAATTTTAAGTGAATAGTCATTCTTCGAACCTCCCTTGGGTCATTTGTCTTCCAATACAGTAGAGGAAAAAATGACTGATTTCATTATTTTTAATAAAACAATCGAGAAGAATCCACTTTGGTCAGACCAAGTGGAGAAACCTCTAATTAAAGATAATGAAGGTATGTTAAACATGAGAAAGAAATTGGATAAAGGAAAAGTACCAATCATGTCTTTCCCTTTGTAAAATTATAAATACAATATTCCGGAATTTATGGAAGAAGATTGCATTCATGATGCATGTCTCAACTTATTTAAGACTCTTCGTCATTTGAAAACTAAAGTATTACCATATTACAAAAATCAAAATCATGTAAAGGTAATATAAGGGTTGAAACACCAAATTGAATTTGAATATCTCTTAGTTTCCTGACATCCAAATGTTAAAAAGAAGTAGTGAACCCTTCAGCATGCATGCCTCAATGTTTTAAAGAGGTTATGCCAGTTAATTTCTGATACCATATCTAGTGTTTATATCAGAGGATGTGGTGTGCATAGAAAATTGTATTTCACTGCACTCCATAATCAGCAAAGCCCACCAAAAGTAGTCTCATGTAATTTTATTTCCCATGGTCGGCGACAATCAACAAATTTTGTATGTAATAAAATGTATGCTCAAGAACAGACCTCAATTAGGTCTCATCAGAGTCAGGCCCAAAGAAAGAAAGTTGTTGAGTTACATTTGCATCAAGCATTGGAGAATCTTCAGTCGGTCTCCCGCTTAGAGGATGTCATCCATAAAATGTTGCAAAAGTCTGAAGTAGCACAAAAATATTCTAAAATAGGTGATTTAAGTGGTTGTCGGATAATGCACTCAGCTAATGTCCAAACCAAAATCCACAAAATTAGAAGAGAAGCTACATGAATTTTAGCTATAGAATTTCAAGAGCCACCCCATCCTGCATGACCGAGAGATTGTTTAATTCAACCCTCAAATTCATTGAACAAAATTTGCAAGTATGAAGAATAAAAATAGAAATAGCCCCATTATGAAGGGTTGGAGGCTTTTTTATATCTATAATCCCCCGCCCCCCTCAACATGAGTCAGTTTTCTCTCGATTAGGTAAGAAGCCACAAAGAGAGCACACAACTAACCTATCCAAGGATTCCCTTTGGGTAATTTTCCATCAAACAGTTCCTTGGAATTCATCATATTT
Source organism: Viscum album (assembly GCA_963277665.1). NCBI lineage: Eukaryota > Viridiplantae > Streptophyta > Magnoliopsida > Santalales > Viscaceae > Viscum > Viscum album. Next base: position 1,125,854,566 of record OY728128.1, on the reverse strand, counting down.
GAGAGCAGAGTCTCATGGAAGATACAGAATGATACGATCTTACAAATATACTGATAGAATACCATCAATGTATTATGTGTCGATAAATGTCATTAACACCAATACAGAAGATACTCTAGAAAATGACTCTAGTTGAGAGGAATCATAATATGAATTTCTTATCCATAATATGGTACACACTGAAGAAAATGATGGAGGTGTGCATACCCAAAATCAGAGGCTTACCCAAAATCTAGGTATGCCTTCAAATAATCAATTCCCACCCCTTCAAAAGGTATTTAACAAGGGTAAAGGTAAAATTCAGATCACGTATCACTTTTCCCCTGGATATGGTCAATCTCTTTCACATGAGGAATGATTTTCACAAAAATAACAGGAGATGAAAGAGTTGAAAACACTCAATACTGAGTTACTTTGAAGCGTCATTTCTGGTAAACATACTCCTCTGGTAGATCGTCAACTTGCACATCCTTTATAATATCCTCATAAAAGAGTATTTGTGGTAACTATAGATATAGATCATGAATTACCTCCAATAGGTACACAGTCAAGGAAAGATCATACACATCCTTATAGGCTTGTTCTGATTGGTTATCCAAGAAAAATACTAGTAGCACCACCACTAGTGGTTTTGTCAGTCATTTCACCAGTTCAAGCTCCAGCTACTATACCTATACAGGTCCCAACTCATCTAGATATTACCCTAATTATTATTAACACAATTGAGGTATTAACAAATCTATTGAAATCTATGGAAGAACGACGTGCACTATTTTAGCTGGAAAAGAGAGGTTACCCTGAATGGGTGGATTCGATCCCCCCCCCCCACTAAATTTTGTGAATAATACATTCCCAATATTTAATGGTTTGGGAGATCTAGAGAAACACTTAACACATTTAGTTTCTCATTGTGATCCCATGATATGGACTCCTCAACAATAGGAAGCAGTAATGCTTAGGTTCTTTGTGCAATCATTATAGAGACTGGCTTTTTCTGGTACACAAGTTTGAAATCTAGATCAATTACTTGATGGGAAGATATCTTCTATAAATTTCTTCTTCAATTCATCTCAATGTTTCCGAAGACAGAAGTTTTGGATCTTAAAAATTGAAAACAAAGGGAAAATGAATGAGTCTCATATTTCATTTCTCGATGGAAAGGATTAATATATTCCTTAAATATATCACTCCCTCGTGAAGATTTTCTACCAATTTGTGAGGAAAATCTACGTTATGAGTTATGTACACCACTGATCCCTATGAAATAAACAGGAGGGTTTTGAGACCTTGCTTCTATTTCCCAAAAGGTGGAGGATTCCACTATGTAAAATAAACTTAAATCTCATGTAATTCCATCAGCTCTGGAAATAGAATACGGAAAGTAGAGACTACTATAATCACACTCAAGCATTCACCAATGCCTTCATCCACTTAAAAAACTTCATCATATCATAGGGCTCTACCTCCCGTGCATCATTAGCAATGACCGCCTCTTTAGGATGATCAAAAATCTCAAAGGAAGAAACAATTTTAGGAGTTGGAGAATAATGTTTATTCTTTCTGGAATGAACAAGTTCCTGGTTACTTCATCTCAACTCTTGAAATTAATTTGGTTCTATTTCCAAGGCTGAATAAACCAAACAAAGAAGGATATGAAGATATTCCAAATTATTGTACCTTTCATGAGATTTTGGGGTATCCCATTCAAGAGTTTTTTTTAAGGACCTCCTGCAAAAAATGGTAGACTCTGGACAGGTGAAACTGAAATGTTTACCCGCCCAAAAAGCATGTGTTACTACTATAAATCTAGAGGAAGAAGGTGAATGTCAAGAAGTCAAAGGAAAAATTTGTAGAAATATGATGATTGGATGACTAGGAAAACAATCAACCAGACTCATGTCATTCTATGGAAAATTTTGAAACAAATTATTGTGTCTTCTACCACTCCCACGATTGAAAAACCACCTTTATCAAAAGATCATTCCTTTAAAAGTAAATCCTCAAAGAAGTGATGTGATCAGAAGGACAAAGAGAAGTCAGAAGAAGACAGTCTCATGTTAAGGAAAAAATTTTCCTCGACTCTGGTAGATTTCAGGCCATCTGTTTCAAAAGAATGGGCACTTCCCTGCCAAATGGCATAATCTGAACTGGCCTATCAAGAAGAATCTTCATAAGATGAATAATTGATATTTGGTTCCATCAACTTTATCCACTTAACGGATCCCTATATTGATGGTAATTCTTGTTATAATCAGCATGAGTTCCCTGTACCTAATTAGGGAACTATATGAAGAATCCAAGGTCGAGGATACAGGGGAAGACATGGTTATTCTAGAAGAAACTATTTTAAATCTACCCCTACTTGAACCGTATATGTGGTGGAAACTCATGGAAGATCTCTTCAATGGGCTCAACAAGAACAAGGAAATTCCTCCACGTATGACAGGTTCATTCCTAACATGATTATATTTTAGGGCCTATTAGAGGTTAAACCATCTATATCGTAGAAAGTAGATAGAACTAGTTAGTCTTATCTACCAAATCTAGGAGTATTTCCAGCTTCTTCTCTGACATAGGGTACATCTACATCAGGAGCATAAACATCCAAGGCACCTACAAAACTGCATCTCCATGCTGGTAAATGCAGACCTTTGGACCAAAAGTGTGATTTTTTGAAATAGCTGGCTCAAGTACCGACCATGTTGTCAATTTTGAATGCCTTGAATCTGTAAAATTATCTTTGAGAAGCACTTACTTAGGCTTTGTAAAGTCCTTTAGATTTTGAACCTGATGTTTCTTCTGTTGAGGTTTACCGTATAGAGAATGATCCTACAGAATGTCATGTAGTTATATCTTTGCAGATGCAGATGAATATTATGTTATACGAGGAAATAGATGGCTCTTGTATCAATCTGGAAGGGTCAACGACATAGACATCTGAAGATCCTTGATTGATAATGGCTCATGAGTCAACCTCATTCCTATTCTTACACTTCGTCGATTGGGCATCACTGAATCTAACTTATCTCCTTCCACTTTAATGTTAAAAGATTATGAAATGAATGAGAAAGAACCACAAGGCGAGATTACACTCAAATCTCAATTTGGGGATCTTTTGTCTAATTTTGATTTCATGGTTTTTCTTCAGGACACAACCTTTAACATTCTACTTAGAAGACCTTGGTTACATCAACATGCAGTCATAACTTCATCATACCACCAATGTCTCAAGTATTATTTCAATGATAAAATTGTAACATTGTATGGTTAGATGTATCCATTAAAAATTTGTGATTCTCAATACATTTAGGCATAATTTTATCACATGAAGGGAATGAGGTCTATGATTAAGGAGGTAACCAAAATCAATGCTCCAAATGGTCTAGAAAAGATCCCAACAAACCCATTAAAACATTTTAGTATAGAATATGTGTTTCATATCAATAAAATTGAAAGGATAAAACCAAATCTAAAAACTAATTTATTGACTTCCATAATGTCAACTGTGGAAATAGAGCCTCACAGCATGGGAGAAATTGTTGATTCACCAAGAAGTGGTGAAATATCAAATAGAGATGTCTTCATTTCATCCAATGAACTTCATAAAGTATCTACTTCATCAATGAGATTAGAATAAGTAGTATCAATACTAATGTAAGACAGGGATGTGGATTCCCAACCCATAATCTCCTCTTTATTACTCTAGGAAGACACTTCATCGTTAGTAGGGTCAGAAAGGGTGGCCTCTTCTTCCATATGTCCAAATACTGACTCCTCCCCTAGAATTGAAAATTTTGCTTCATCATATACTACAAAAGTAGAAACAGAAGAAGTGAAATTTAAGGAAAAAGAAGAATAAGATCTTTTGGATGCTCCTCCTATATTTGAGGAAGGTGTCTCTAACACTGTGGATGAGCTCAAAGAAATTAATCTGGGTACATAAGAACGTCAACTCCCCACTCTAATTTTTACAGTAATAAATTCTTAAGAGCAAGATATGTACACCTCATTTCTAAATAAACATCAAGATATATTTTCATGGAATTATACAGAAATTACAGGTCTTAATCCTGTTGTATCAACTCATAATTTGGGTTTTCCAGATGAACATCTTGGATTCATGCAAGCAGCAAGAAGAACACAGCCAAGTAATGACTCTAAAATTGAAGTTGAATTTGATAATCTTAAAAAGGATAATTTTTTCATGGAGCTTCAATATCCAAAAATAGCTTGCCAATGTTGTCTTAATGAAAAATAAGAATCGTAAAATCAGAGTTTCTATTGATTTCAGATATCTTAACTAGTATTTTCTTAAATATGAATTTCCATTTCCAATAACAGAACATTAAATTGATGCAACAGCTCGCTATGAATCTCTTTCCATCATAGATGGCTACTCTGGGTACAATAAAATCTAAATGTCCCCATAGGATGAAGTGTATATAGCCTTCAGATCCCCTCATGGTGTGTTTTACTATCAGGTAATGATGTTTTCCTTTAAGAATGAAGGTGCAAATAATCAACATTCCATGAACCATATCTTCAAACCCTTTTAGGAAAATTTTCCGAATGTTATGTGGATGATCTGGTGGTTAAATCCAAAAAATGTTTCCATCACTTGGATGATCTGGGGACCATATTCAATAAACTTCGACCACACAATTTGAAGATGAACCCCTTGAAATGTTATTTCAAGGTAAACTCAAGAAAATTCCTTGACTTATTTGTACTTCATTGTGGAATCAAAGTTGATCCTGATAAAAAAAATCAATCCTTGGCATGTCACCTCCTCAAAATTTGAAATAATTTTGAGGAATCCAAGGAAACTAGGCCTATATTTATCTCTTCTTCTTGAATTTGGTAGGAAAGTTTTTGTGCTTCACTAGATTAATGAAGAAGGGATTCATCTAATAATGGAATTAAGACTGCCCAGAGGCATTTGATACCCTCAATAAATATATCTTGAGCCCACTGGTATTAATGCAACCTGTTAAAGGAAGACCACTTATTCTCTATGTGATAGTCTTAGAGTGATCACTAGGTTCTTTCCTTTCCCAAAATAATGATGATGGGAATGAAAATGACATCTACTATCTCAGTCAAAATACGCTTGACATATAGACTCGGTATTCAAGTATTGAGAAGTGCTTCCTGGCATTAATATTTGTAGTTAAAAAATTGAGGCAATACCAGCAACATCATGAGGTCCAATTGGTGTCTTGTAATAACCCTCTCAAATTTATATCCAGTAGTCCTATGCTTACAGGGCGTTTGGAATAGTGGGAAATAATTTTTCAAAAGTTTTATATCCAGTTTGTACCTCATAATCCAATAAAAGGCCCAGATTTGGCTGATTTCCTTACTAAACACCCCTTTGTGTAAGATACATCATTGAATACTGATCATCCTGATGAAGTGGGATTCTCTATTCAAGATAATCCCCAAACATGGAAAATGTACTTTTACGGTGCCTCTAGAAGTCCAACAGGGAAGATAATAGAAAACCCTAAACTCAAAAATGCTGGGTTAGGAATTGTACTTATCTCCAAAGAAAATGTAGTGTTTCCATATTCCTTCCTGTTGTCAGAAGGCGGTACCAACAATGAGGTAGAGTATCAAACTCCCATAGTAGTCTTGGAATTGGCACTTCAGGTACAAGTGAACCACTTGAAAGTGAAAGGGGATTCATAGTTGGTAATAAAACAAATAAATGTATATTATTTCATTAGAAAAGAAGAGTTAATCCCTTTGTGTGATTACGTTTCAGGGTTAATGGATTAGTTTCCCTGAGAGCCGACATCGTCTAATGTCCTACGATCACAAAATTTCCTAGCTGATGTATTGGTGAATGCAGCCACAGCCTTGGAAGATCTGAATCGGGATGAGAAAATCATCAGTATAGCCCATCGTCGTATGGTATCTTCTTTAGTTCAAACTATAATGGAAGAAATTAATGAAATTAGCCTTATTTCTAAGCCATATGGTCATACCACAGGATGGATGACACCCATTAGGGAATACCTTCAAAATGGAGTACTTCCACCAGATAGAGATGAAAAAGAATAGATCTGATGATGAGTGGCCAATATTACTCTTTATGATAATCCAAATCACTAGAACATCCTCTACAAATGAGGTTTTGATGGATTACTCTTTAGGTGTATTGATGGATAAGAAACTTCAAGTTTCATTAAATAAGTACTCTTAGAAGCTTGTGGTGCTCACCATCCTAGACATAGGATTTATAATCAAATATGAACTCTTAGATACTTTTGGCCTTCAATGACGCAGGATTTCAAATATTTCACTATGAAATGTCATACCTTCCAAATGCATGACAAATTCATTCATCAATCCCTAGAGTTTCTACATACAACTAAATATTCCTAGACATTTACCACATGAGGAATGGATGTAGTAGGACCTTATCCATCAGCTACGGCTAAGCAGTTAAAGTATATTCCTACTGCTACTGATTTCACCTCCAAATGGGCTCAGTAAAAACCTCTCAAAGAAGTTAGATCCAAAAGAATTTTTAGTTTTTTCAAATCTAACATCATCACTACATTAGGTGTCCATAATACTATATTGACGTTCAATAGAACCAATTTCTTTTCTATTGAGGAAAAGAAGTAATATCAAGAACACAATATCAAATCCAACCATTTATCTCGCTATCATGAATCATCCAATGGAAAGATAGGGGCCATTAATAAGACCCTATAAAATATACTCTATAATATTGTGGATAGTGATAAGAAATTATGGCTGAATAAAATTTTTCATTCTTTATGGGATTACCGGACTACTACGTGTACTACCACTTAGGAAACCATATATTCATTGGTTTAAAGCATAGAAGTAGTTTTTCATATTGAAATTCAAGTTCCTTCACATAGAGTTAAAATATTTGATTAGTTTTCTATAGAAGAAAAGTATCAGAAATGATTTGATGAGCTAGAACAATTAGAAAAAAAATATTGCAAACTTTTCATCATTTAAAAGTCTATCAGAATAGAATAGCGCAATTTTTTAACAAGAAAGCTCGCCTATATTCATATCTTCATGGAGAATTGGTATTGGTCCTCAGGAGTCCAATGATACCCAGAAAGAAACCGCTAAAGCTTGAACCAAAGTGGGAAGACCTTATTCTATATATAAGGTCTACTCAAATAAAGCTTATTCCCTAATCTCAATGTATGGATAGCTTTTTACAGCACCAACCAATGAGAGATTATTGTAGAAATACTTTGTGTAATTACATCATATTTTCTTGCTACATGACTCTAAACCAAAAAACACATGGTCCTAGTCGCACGATGTTAAACTGCATAACAACCATAAGAATCCATGCAACACAGCAATAAAATGTGTAGCATCTTTGTCGTTGTCACATGATGTTAAAATGCATGACATCATTTGTCCTCGTTACACAACAATAAAATGTATGATTAATGCCTTCTTTATTTGACATTAATAACATCCATATGAAAGCATAATTAACATAATTTCTACTATATAGTGGCACATGTGTTAAATTTATCCCTATGTTTGAATCAGATTTTTATATGGGGCTACATTTCAAGAACCATGTGTGGCATGATCCTCATTTAAAATAAGATACTTAGATATACCTAGATATCCAATCTTGGGCCCATCCACAACCAAATAAACATTATTTCCCTTTTCCTCCTCCAATGTATGAACCATATCTATACAGACTACTCCTTTAAGATACATGACTTGATTTTCATACGATCTTGTATATTAAATTTAAATCATTCTTCTAAAATGTGTTTATAGCCCCTGGTCTCCCACATCAAACTCGATTGGTGTGAGAAATGATTTTTCAAGAACTACATTTTTCTTTATCCTCATACACATGAGATACATAGAGATTCCAAGATCTCTAATCTTGGGCCCAACCACAATAAAAAAACCCCTTTTATTCCATATGTAAGAGTTAAACATGTATAGGGAATCTATAAAGAACTATGTATGGCTTGATTCTCATTCATATGAGATACGTAGTGACACATGGGTTTAATTCCTTGGTGAAGACACAATATTACTTTTTTTACATCATAATCACTTCATATCTTCGTTGCATGACTCTAAAATACACAACATAATATTGATTCAATGGAAATAAAGAAAGTATCCATTTTACATGTGAGTTAGATCTATGTAAATTATTTTAAACTCCTATCCAAAATTGATTCAAATATTTCTCATGTTCATTGAGAATTACCCCTTCCATGATTCACATGCTTAATCTTGAATATTTTCATATCTTCATAATATTTTTTACGGTTTTTGGTGAAAGAATTTCTAATATCTGAGAACACTTTTTCCCGACTATGATGTATATTCCCTTTGGTGGCCATTCATAAGATGCCTACATAATGGGCATGTCAGTGAAAGGACACCACTATTTGGCTATGCAGAATATGCCCCAGTTGGCCCTGCATAACACAATCCCCATAACGTGTTTGTAAAATAATGGTAATTTTGTTTTTGGTTAATGTTCTTTTTGTCCCCTTCAAACTTTGACAAAAATATACATGAATTTTTATTTTAATGTAGTCATTGGGGTATATTTTTTCCATTACCTTTCTCTCAGTCTGGAATTCTTCAAGACCATGGTTTACACATTTACCTCTCCTTGTTTTCAAAGCAATATGAAATAACATTAGATCACATGACCACATATCATATATTGTTTATATTTCTGGTCCTAGTTGTATGACCTTAAACTACAAACTCCATACTTCCTACGTTTGGTTCAGAACTTTGTAGAAATACTATTCCATTAATTCTTTGGAAATCATTATTAGAAATACTCTCTCTATATTCAGGTACCTTTTTTATAAATGAAACTCTATACTTTGGAAAATTTGAATCTCTATAAAATTTCTTCAGGTTTTAGCAATAAGATGTCAAACTTTTGAGGGATTTTTTTCCTGACTATGAAATATGTTCCATTTTGTGGCCTGGCATAATTTTCCTACATAACAGGTCTGTCAGTCAAAAGATGAAACTATTTGTCTATAAAACATATTTCCTAGTTATCCCTACATAATACAGCCCGTATAACAGGGTTTTTAATTAATAGTAACTTTGTTCTTTGAAAATACTTCATCTAATTCCTTTAGCCCTTTTTCCCATATCATTCTTCAAATTCAAAAATTCCTAAATAAGGGTTTACATTTCTTCCATTACATACCTAAATATTGTAGTATGTTTCCACAAAAATTATTAACAAATTGGGAGAGTATCATTCCTTTGGTCAAAGATAAAGACCATAAATTAATGCTACCCAATGTCCCCTCTGCATGACTTAAAACTGCATGGTACAATGTCCTCACTACATGACTTAGAACTCCATAGTACAATGTCTTCACTGCATGACGTAAAACTGTGTAGCCTGATATCATAAATTCCCCTTTCTGATAAATTTTAACCATACCCCATACACAAAATTCATGTATAAGTAGTTCTCCTATTCATGACATATGTTTGCATGAATAACCATTTATTCTTAAAATACCTTTCGTTGGAAAAACCACCCATTGTGGTCTTGAGTCTCCCAAATCTTATTTTCCCCTATCTATTAATAGTAAAATGTGAAATTCCTAAGAGCTCTTTTTCTTGATTATGCAATATATGCCCCCAAAGGCCCTGCATAAATTTTTTTTAAATAACAGACCTACCAGTCAAAATATTTCACTATTTGGATATACAGCTTATTCCCCAGTCGGCCCTGAATAATAAAACCCTGATAACTTGTTTTTCAAATAATGGTAACCTCGCTATTATAATATAAATCCATTATGTTTATACAGGTTTTAGATTTGGTGATCATATAAATCATGACTCAAGATTCCCCTTGGAAATATTTAAATAATATTAGATAAATTCTTAGCCAATGAGTCTTGTTCGGGATCTAATTTCAAAATTTATGGTCAAAGATGTTCGACCTTAAACAATATCCCTTTATAGTCTAATATGCATGACTCTAAACTGTCAACAATAAGAGATGTGGTACTCACCATATTGGGAACCTACAAAGGTCACTCTGGACAAAAGTCAAGTCCTAGAACACTAAACGTACATTTTTTATGGTTTAGGTAATATTGAGTAATAAAAATTTTAAAGATACAATGTTTTTGGGATTTTTTATATAACCCTAGTAAAAATAAAACTATGATTTCTAGGTCCCATGGCTTGGGCAAAAAATATGGCATCCTTTCAAACATGATGTAGCTCCAAATCTAACCAAATGATGTTGGAATGCATCAAAGTGCCCTACTATTACCTTAAAAATTATTTTCATTCCGAACAAATCAAATTCAATGGTAGGGCTTTGGTGGACACCATGAAATGTGTTCCCTGAAACTTTTATGCAAAATGTCGTCAGCCAGGCTCGAAAAGTTTTTGGTGTGACTCTGCATTTTTTCCGGGGGGGTCATTGATGGTAGCAAAGGCACCAGACTGAAGGGTTGGGTCCTCATCCCGGTGCTGAACCAAAGAAGGGGCATGGGGTTTTAACACCTGTGTTATGGAACGATAAATTTGGCTAATTCCCCAAAGAGGCTCCCATAGTACCTGCTTGCAAACACCTGCACGCCACCATGATAAAGCTGAATGAAAGTATTGTTTTGGCTAAGTCCTCAAAGTGGCGCCCCGGTAAGGCCAAATCATGGGCATCGGACAAGCCTACTTGGGTGCCAACCATCTAGGTCACAATCACTTTCATGCCAGAATGTTGGTGCGCTACCCACTTGTGTGACCAAACTCCTTTCATACAGGGTCCTATTTTTTCCTACAAATACACCCTTGGGGCCTTCATTTGTACGGACGAATTTCCATGAAGCCTAATTGTTGTTAGGGTTTCCCTAGTGTTTTTCCCATGTCTTCCAAAACTTTCAAGTTAGTTCATTAACACCTAAATAAGAGTAATTAAAGGAGGATCATACGACTTAATCCCTTTTAGTGTTTTAAATCCATAACACTTGCACGCCCTAAGCGCCCATCCTCCCTAAATCAAAAACACTTGCATGCCACCTATTCCTCTAACATGAACTTGAGCTACCCACTTCTAGGAATACCAATGAATACTCTGAAAGGTTTGAGTTAGGTCTTTCCCAAGTATTAACATCCAGGTTGTTCATCACTCAATAGAACATATGGTCAACCAAGCTTACTTGCATGCCCATACTTGCACACTAGTACATATTTGGGCAACCCTATTTGATTCAGCTACTCTCTTTAGTATACAAGACATTAAGCCATATTTTATTCCATTCATCGTAAGGATTATTCTTAATTGTATCCCTTTTCTAAAATGGATTCTATTGAGACCTCCACTAAAACCTCTATACTTATCAAGCCCTTGGTAAAGACAAATCAATGTGTCTTCTATTTCGGTTTTTATTTCCACAGTCAGAGGATTCCCACATACTTTTCACAATGGGGTTAGGATTCATGGAGTGTCTTTGGGTTTGTATATCCGCAGCCACATGGACCTTTCTCCCAAGAATAATGTATGGAATTTCCCGGTTTGGATAATTAGGGTTTGGGTTATGTCCTCCCATTTTAGTCTCTAAGACCCAGAACCTTAAGTCTCTTGTAGGGAAGGTCCAGTTCATGCTTTATTTTCCATTCAAGTAGAGGAGAAGTTTCCCTCCCCTACCAGGACCCATTTTAGGTATTCCATCCTTGTGTAAGCCCCTAACCTATAAATTATAAGTTTGTGGTATTTCTCCTCTCTAAATTCTTCACCTTCACTCCTTCCTTACATTGGACCCTTGTCCAATGTAATATGAACATAAGGAGGGCTCATTTTCTTTTCCTCTTCCCCGGTTGACTTGACCTTATCCACCCTCACCGCCATAGGTGTTCCCTCTTCGACCAGAAGAAGGGGAAAAGTGTGGGTGCCTTTGTTGAATCTTTGACATCCTCTTATTTCTCACATCGAGAATGAATCACGTGGTCTTAGAGATTTTTCATGATCACAACATTTTCATATCCTCTTTAACTATGAGAACTCTAATTCCTATTCAAACCAGGATATAAAGGATGCCAACTTGATGGCCTGAGTTCAAAAGGGTGCCCTTCGAAAAAGGGTTCATCCAATCATGTTCCCTACAATGGGAATCTCTTATGCATAAGTCCCAAAATAGTTAATGAACTATAATAAATATGATTCCCATCATAATTGGGATATGTCGGAAGCTTTCTTAGGGCCTGAGCTCATTGGATATTCCCTTTAAGAATTCCACCCTAATTCCCTTAATCTATACAACCTCCTTAGGAATAATCCCTAAATTAAAACCCCAAATCATCAAGGAATAATTTTTAGGATGTAAGCCCAAACTCATTTATCTCAAAGGGCTATACTCTCCTATGATAATTATTAAACTATCTGGGATTTGATTCACATCCAAATGGTATAAATAGGAAGCCTCATTGAGGTTCAAACCCGACACTTCAAATCAAACATGTTCTTCCAAGGCCATATTACCAACAGGGTATAATCTTATTTGGAAACCCATATCCTTTCCAAGTTCCTTATCTTGCTTCAGCATGATTCCCACATCAAACTTTTACTAAGAACCTTTCGCTTAGAGGTCCTTATCACATGACCTTAATAGCTATGATGTGTCCCATTAAGCAGTAGTCAACTATAAGGGTTCAGATTCCTTTTACAAGGATACATAGGTGACCCATTTTATGGTATGATCCCAATATCAAAACAAACCTTCATCTCCATGGGTGATAATAAATTCCAGAGTGCCCCATTGAGTGGATTAAAAAACTAGTATCCTCATAATGATGATTAAAATAATCTATAAGTAGTATATGATAGGATACAATTGATGGAGAACCTCAAATACATAAATATATCTACATTAATAAAGAACCTCTAATATATACAAACGATTCTAAATATTACACATGTTAATAAGTTATTGAAAATTCTAATGGAAATATATGTTATGCTTGGTGAATTAATAAGGATTCATGAAAATATCTTAAATTTATAAGGAGAGTCCTAGAGTAGAAAATAATTCCCCCCAAAAGGTTGTGATGAGTCTGACCTCCCATCATATCAACCAATTCATTTTCTTAAGTATCGTAAATTTCAAACATAATGAATTTTTTTCTTTGTAAATCATATCCCTTTTGGATAAAGAACTATGGTATTTTTCTTGTTCCATGAAGGAATCCAATGGAAACCAGCTGGAAGCTTTGATTCTTAAACTAGAACACCAGTTTAAAGGAAATTCAAAACAAATATGGTGAACCCGACGTGAATCCTTAACCAAGTTAATAATGTTACCCACCTATTAGGACCCTATCAATTGATAATGGAAGGCCATAAAAAGTAATCAATCATGAATGTATCCATCTAAAAGATGATACTAAAATGGATTTTATTTTTGTTCTCAGTTTTTTTCTCACAACTCCCTTCACTCCAAAATTGATTTTTTCAAGACGACACCTATAAATTTATCAAATGCTGCTCAAGATGAATCCTCATCTACATGAAGGATGTCATAACCCACTAATCATCTTAAACATTGGGTCTCCAACGTGCTGGTAAGGGAGTACCGTGATCACAGTACTATCCCAACCTTGGAGGCTGCCCGATAGGCTCTCCAGGTTAATAACAACCCTTGATCGTCCAGTCAATGACGACTGATAATAAAGAAGCAGACGGTGACAACCATCATCTTCAACATTTTTGGTTTCTAATCCTTGTAACACAACAACCATTACCTCCCGTACTGTAGGGAGGTGGATCAAGAGGTCAATCAGGGACTCAATTCAAAGGTGTAGGGGTTCTTCTTGAGGACTCCCATCGACAATTGTCCCTAGTAGAATCATGTGGCAGTGAATCCCGAACATGATTGGGGTGTTGACTCTGGAAGTTCAGCCTAGGTCCCCCAGACCTAGGCATGCAAGATGAACCATTGGGTAAAATTTCATGTTAATAGGGAATAGGTTCTTACCTTTTCCCCCTCCAAAGAAGTCCATCAACCTAACCTAATGGAAAAAAACAAGTGGACACATACACCCATTTGTCCTAATTCTGCTACCCAGCTGACTCGTCTGGAAGTGACCCACCAATATCTCCAAGAAAATCTATTGGAGTACCGTTAACAGGCACATACACCTATTTAGAAATTATCAACCAGTCAGCAGGCTTGTCTGACTGAATTTAAGGAAGCTCACTAAAAAAAATGTGGTGGAAACTGGTTAACATGAACATAAACCTGCTTATACTCATGAATTTGGACAGTAGTCTCAAATTCTAGTATTAAAAGAAGTTCATCAATAGTTTTTGATGGAAAATAGCTAGCAGGAATATACACCATCTATCATTCATCAAACCTACCAACAGTTTCATTTGGAAGCTCCCTGAGAATTTAGTTGGAGAGCTCCGATAACAAATCTGGGGCAGACTCAACTCTCTTCCCACACACATGAGTACTATCAGTACCCATTGATAGGAAAAGGAGGAAAATAGTAGGGGAATACACCTACTCCAGATACGAAATGGACATATATTCTCGTTCTAGCCGCTGAAGTCACCAAACACATCGTAACAATGGTGAAAGGGAAAACAAAATTTCTTGCCCATATTCTAGAAGCATAATAGAATATCATAACAAAAACATCAGCAGTACTAGAAGAATAGACACATAAATCTATCCCCACGCCTAGGATGACACATCGGCATTCCATCCCAGAGTAGATACATACCATTGTTCTAGTCCAAGATAGTTATGGGGAATACTCCCCCATATCATACAGACAACATGATTGGGAATATACACCCTTTCAAATTGGAGGTAATTGGACTATTCTAATTACCCCCCCCCCCAAGGCAGGAACATATAGTTGACTATGATAACCACATCTCCTAGAATGTGGACCCAAGTAAGTGTAAGAGGGAATCTAGGAAGAATTCTCACCAAACATAGTTGGAAAATCAAGAACCTATCTACAATCTGGCTCCTCTTAATGCTAGAGTTCTTTATGCCTTCAGACATTTATCTATTGAAGCTCAAGATCCTACCCTCTCATTACTAAAATATGGGAGTGGTAGTAGTAATTCCAAAGTTCCTCCTCAGACAATTCATCATTAAAACTTGCTTCAAGAAAATTCAATCAATTTAGAGATCTTATCTCTAGATGAGTTCCATGAAAACCCTTCATGTGGACAAAAGACCAAGGAGAAAGAGGATTTGTCCCTTGATGTAATCCAGTATGGTGTTCCTCCCTATGATGGAATTCGCTATCAAATTTCTCTCCATAGTAGTATTTCGCATTGTCAAGATAATTCTATAATTAACAATGTAGTGATGAGAAAGCCCTCTTATCTCGAGGCACTTTCCAACACAATGCCAGTCATGTCTGATACCTTGTCATTAATGGGTGAAATACTTTATCAACCAAATACATCTTAATGGAATGGTCACTATATGAACCTCCCTTGCGTCATTTGACTTCAAATATAGTAAAGTAAAAAATGATTGCTCTCATTGTTTTTAATAAAACAATTTAGAAGTGTCCACTTTGGTCTGACCAAGTGGAGAAACCACTAATGAAAGATGACGAAGATATGTTAAACATGAGAAAGAAATTTTCTAAAAGAGAAATACTAGTCATGTTTTGGACTTTGGAAAATTCTCAATACAAAATTATGAAATTTATTGCAGAAAATTTCATTCATGATATCCTACTCAACTTATGGAAAACACTTTTTATTTTGAAAACTAAAGTATTTCCACATGATGAATATAAAAATCATGTAATGTTAATAGAAGGGTTGAAATTCCAAATTGACCTGGAATATCTATCAGTTTACCAACATCCAATGGTTGAAAAGAATTAGAGAACCCTTCACTGTGAATGCCTCAATGATCTAGAGAGGCTATGCTAGTTAATTTCTAATACCCCATCTAGTGTTTGTATCAGAGGATGGGGTGTGCATAGATCATTTCATTTCACTGTACTCCAAAATCAGCAAAGCCCGACAAAATTGGGTTTATGCAATGTTATTTCTCATGGCTAGATACAATCAATATATTTTTTATTTAAACAAATGTATGCTCGAGAACCGACCTCAATTAGCTCTCATCATAGTCAGGCCCAAAGAAAGCAAGTTGTTGAGTTACTTTTGCATCAAGCATCGAAGAATCTTCAGCAGGTCTCCCGCTCAGAGTATTCCAGCCATGAAATGTTGGAAATTTCTCAAGTATCATATAAATCTTCTAAAATAGGTGATTTGAGTGATTTTTTGATAATTCAATCAGCTAATGTTCTAACCAAAATCTAAAAAATCAGAATATCATCTGCATGAATCTCAGCTATAGTAACTAAAGAGCCACCCCAGTCTGTAGGAATGAGTGATTATTTAATTAAACCGTAAATTCATTAAAAATATCAAAAGTTTGAAGAATAAGAACAAAAATAGCCCCATCCTGAAGGGATGAGGGCTTTTTCCCATCTACAATCCCCTCCTCAAAGGAATTTAGTTTTCTCCTGATTCAAGAAGAAGCCACAAAGAGAGCACACAACTAAACTGTACAAGGATTCCCTTCAGGTAACTGTCTATCAAATAGTTCCCAATAATTCATTATATAGAAGAGTAGAGTCTCATGGAATATACAAAAGGAAACAATATTACAAAGATACTGATAGAATGCCAGTAATGCATTATGCATCGGTAAATTTCATTAACACCATTGTAGAAGATCCTCCAAAAAATGAGTTTAGTTCAGGGGAATCAGAAGACGATGTTCTTATCCATAATATGGTACACAATAAATCAAATTAAGGAGGTGTGCATACCCAAAATTAGAGGCTTACCCAGAATCTAGGTATGCCTTCAATTAATCAACACGCACCCCTTAAAAAGGAATCTAACAAGGGGAAAGTTAAAATTCAAACTACGGCTCACTTTTCCATTAGAGAAGATCAATTTCTTTCACTTGAAGAAATATTTGAACAAAAATAATAGGAGATGAAAGCTTTGAAAAGAATCAATAATGAGTTATATCTAAGAAGAATTTCTTCTAGACATAATCCCCAGGAAGATCCTCAAATTGCACATGCTGTAGGATCTCATCAGCTAAGAGGATTTGTGATAACTATAGATGCAGATAATGAATTTTCTCTATTGGGTACACATTTAGGAAAGTATCAAAGACATCCTTATTGGCATGTTCCAGTGGGTTATCTAAGAAAAATACTAGCATCACCACCATGAGTCGTTTTTCCAATCGTTCCACCAGTTCAACCTCCAGATACTATACCTGTACAGGTCCCAACTCATCCAGATATTCCTCAAAGGCTAATGAACACAATTGAGGCATTAACAACTTGATTGGAAACTATTGAATAATGGTGTATGCCAGTTTATCCAGAAAAAGATAGTTTACCTGAATGGGTGGATCTGATCCCTTCCCCACCAAATTTTATTAATAATGCATTCCCAATCTTTAATGTTTTGGGATATCTATAACAACACTTAACACATTTCATTTCTTGTTTTTATCCCATGATGGGGACTCCTAAACAAAAAGAATTAGTAAATCTTAGGTACTTTATGGATTCGTTATTGGGACCAGATTTTGTTTGGTATAAAAGTTTGAAATCCTGATCAATTAATGGATGGGAAGATCTCTATCAAAAATTCATTCTTCAATTCAATTAAACTTTTCTAAAGACAACAATTTTTGATCTTACAAATTGAAAAAAATGAAAATGGAAGTGTCTCATATTTCATTGCTTGATAGAAAGTATTAACATATTCCTTAAATCTGTCACTCCCTCAAGAAGAATTGATTCCAATTTGTGTGGAAAATCCGTGTGATGAGTTACGTACACTGCTGATCCCTATGAAATACACAGGATGGTTTTGAGACATTACTTAAATTTCTCAACAGATGGAGGATTCCATTGTGGAAACTAAAGCTTAATCTCATGTAATTCCATCATCTCTTGGAAGGAGAACATGGAAAGTAGAGACTTCTATAGTCACACTCAATAAAGTACCTATAATAACTTCTACTTCAAAACCTTTCATCATATCGAAGGTCTCCACCTCTCGAGCATCATCAGCAAAGATCGCCTCATCCGGATGATTAAAGAAATCAAATGCAGAAATAGTTTGAGGAGTTAATGAATACATTTTATTCTTTCCAGAATGATCAGGTTCCTGGTTACTTCATCTTATCTCTAGAAAATAATTTGGGTTAGTTTCCAAGGCTGAAGAAACAAAAAAAATAAGGAGATGATGATTTTCCGAATTATTGTACCTTTCACAAGAGGTTGGGGCATCCCATTTAAGTGCTTTTTGTTTTTAAAGACCTCCTTCAAAAAATGTAGATTTTGGACAAGTGAAACTTAAAAGTTCATCAGCCTAAATATCATCGGTTATTGCTACTAATCTAGAGGAATAAGGCGAATGGTAGGAATTAAAATGTAAAAGTGTGTAGAAATATGATGATTGGATGGTCAGAAAAATGATCAACCGAACTCATGCCATTATACAAACATAGTTGTAACAACCGACTGTGTCTTCCACCACTTTGACCACAGCAAAACCACCTTAATTAAAAGTTCAGTCCTCTAAAAGTCAATCCTAAAATAAGTGACGTGATCAAAATGAAAAATAACAGTAAGAAGAAGACGAGCTCATGTAAAGCCCAATGTTGTCCTTTACTCTAGAATATTTCTTGTAATTTGTTTGAAAAGAACAGGAACCACCCCCACCAAACGACATAATTAGAACTGACTTGTCAAGAATAATCTTCAATAGATGAAGAAGTGATCTTTGGTTCTATCTACTTTATCCACTTAGAGGATCCCTATACTGATGGTAATTCTGGTTATAATGGGTATGATTTCCCTATACCTAATTGGGGAACTAGAAGCCATGGTTGAGTATATAGGGGAATACATGGTTACTCTGTAATCTATTATTTTAACTCTACCCCTACTCAAACCGTATATGTGGAAGAAACTCATAGAAGAGACCTTCAGTAGGCTCAACAAGAATAAGGATATTCTTCCATGCATGATAGGTTCGGTCCTAACATGATTATTTTGGAGGACCGATTAGTGGTTAAATCATCTATCTCTTAGCAAGTAGATAGACCTTGTAAGTCTAATATACTAAAGGCATGAGTATTTCCAGCTTCTTCTATGAGACAGGGTATATCTACATCAGGAGCATCAACTTCTAAGGCACCTGAAAAACTGCATCTCCATGCTAGGAAATGCAGACCTCTGGACAAAAAGTATGATGTTTTGAAATAGATGGCTCATTTACCGACCAAGTTGTAAATTTTGGATTCCTTGAATCTATCAAAATATCTTCGAGAAGCACTTATTGAGGCTTTTTAAAGTCCTCAAGAGTTTGAAACCGAAGTTTTTATTGTTGAGGTTTACCGTATAGTGAATGATCCTACAGAATTTCAAGTAGTTATATCTTTTACGGGTGAAGATTAAGAGATTTTTTATATAGACATATCAGTCTCTCATATCTTTCCTGTAGGGTCAATGACATGGAAATCCGATGATACTTCATTGATAATGGATCTGAAGTCAACCTCATTAATATTCCTACACTTCGTCGATTGGGCCTCACTGAATCTAACTTATCTTCTTTCACTTTAATGTTACATGGTTATGATATGAATGAGAAAAATCTTCTAAGCAAGATTACACTCAAAACTCTGTTAGGAGATCTTATGTCTAATTCATATTTTATGGTTGTTCCTCAGTACATATCCTTCAACATTCTTCTTGGGAGGCCTTGGTTACATAAACATGTCTCCATACATTCTTCATACCACCAATTCCACAAGTATTGTTTCAATGGTCAAATTGGAACATTTTATGGGGACAAGGCTCCATTGAAAACATGTTAATCTCAATACATTGATGAGGAATTTTATCACATGAAGGGAATGAGGTCTGTGATAAAGGAGGTAACCAGAATCAATGCTACAAATAGTCTGGAAACGATCCCATAATTCTTATTCAAAAAATTTATTATAGATTATGTGTTCCCTATTAATCAAGTTTAAAGGTTAAACCCAAATCTAAACACTCTTTCGGTGACTTCCATAATGTCAATTGCGGCAATTGAGCCTGATAGCAAGGGGGAAATTGTTGATTCACCAAGAAGTGGTGAAATATTAAATGGATATGACTTCATTTCATCCACAAAGCTTTATCAAGTCTCTACTTCATCAATTAGACTACAAGAACATGTAGCAATACTAGAGGAAGACAAGGATGTTGATTCCCAACCCATCATCTCCTTTTTATTACTCTAGGAAGACCCTTCATCATTAGTAGGGTTAGAAATGGTGGCCTCTTCTTCAGGATGTCCAAATACTAACTCCTTCCCTATAATTGAAAATTTTTCTTCATCATATACTATGAATGTAGAAATATAAGAAGTGAAATGTAAGGAATAATAAGAAGAAGATCTCAGGGACACTCCTCCAATATTTGAGGAAGGTGTCTCTACCACTGTGGATGATCTCAAAGAATTAAATCCGGGTACATAAGAAGATCTATTCCCTACTCTAATCAGTGTGGTAATGAATTATGAAGATAAATATATGTATACCTCATTTATAAATTAACATCAGGATATATTTTCTTGGAATTATATGGAAATTTTAGGTCTTAATCATGATGTATCCACTCATCATTTTGGTTTCCCAGAAGGACATCTAGGATTCAAGCAGGCTGCAAGAAAAACACACCCAACTCATGCCTCTAAAATTGAAGATGAAGATGATAATATTATAAAGGGTAAATTTCTAATGGAGGTTTAATATCCAAAATGGATGGCCAACATTATCCCTGTAAAAAAGAGAAACAGAAAAATCAGGGTTTGCATTGATTTCAGTTATCTTAACTGCTATTGTCTTAAATATGACATTCCAGTTCTGATCACAGAACTTTTAATTGATGCAACAGCTGGCTATGAAGCTCTTTGTTTCATGGATGACTACTTTGGGTACAATCAAATCTGCATGGCCCCAGAGGATGAGGATTCTACAACCTTTAGATCCCCCCAAGGTGTGTTTTGATATCGGGTAATGCCCTTGGGCTTAATGAATGCTGGTGTAATGTATCAACATTCCATTCACTATATCTTCAAACCCTTTTTAGTAAAATTTGTCAAATGTTATGTAGATGATCTGGTGGTTAAATCTAGACAACATTCCGATCTCTTGGATGTTCTGGTGACCGTATTCAATAAACTTCGACAACTGAATTTGAAGATGAACCCCTTGAAATGTGATTTCGGGGTAACCTCATGAAAATTCATTAGCTTCATTATATGCCATCGTGGCATAGAAGTTGATCATGAGAAAACAAAAGCAATCCTTGGAATGTCACCTCCTCAAAATTTGAAGGGATTAAGAGGACTCCAAGGACACTTGTCCTATATTTGGCACTTCATCATCAATTTGGCAGGAAAGTTTTTTCCCTTCACTAGATTAATGAAGAAGGAAATCACTTATCAATGGACTGGAGATTGCCAATAAAATTTTGATACCCCCAAGAAATATCTCTTGATCCCATCGGTATTAATTCCACCTGTTTAATGAATACGACTTATTCTCTATGTGAAATCTTTAGAGTGATCAGTGAGTAATTTCCTTTCTAAAAACAATTATTCTGGGAATGAAAATAGACTTTGCTATCTCATTGGAACTATTCACGACATAGAGACTTGATATTAAAGTATCAAGAAGTTCTTTCTAGAATTAATCTTTGCATTTCAGAAATTGAGGCACTACCTACAACATAATGAGGCACAATTGTTTTCTCGAAATAACCCGCTAAAATTTATCCTCAGTTGTCCTATGCTTACAGGGTGTTTTTCATGGTGGGAAGTTATTTTGAAATAGTTTGATATCTATTTTGAACCTCATAAGTCAATAAAAGGACAACATTTGGCTGATTTCTTTGCTGAACACCCATCTGTAGAAGATACATCATTGAATACTGAACTTCTTGATCAAGAGCCATATATATTCAAGATAATCCCTAGACATGAGAAATTTACTTTGTTGGTTCCTCTAGAATTCCTATTAGGAAAATATTGGAAACCCTAAACTAAAAAAATTTTGGTTAGGAATTGAACTTATCTCCCCAGAAAAGGCAGTGTTTCCATATTCCTTCTTGTTGTCAGAAGGAGGTACCAACAATGATGAAGAGTATCAAGCTCCCATAGCAGTACTGGAATTGGAACTTATGGTACAAGTGAACCACTTGAAATGGGAAGGTTATTTAGAGTGTAAATCAAAAAACTAAATGGATATTATACCATTAGAAAATAATAGATATCCCTTTGCTTGATTACATCAATGGGTTAATGGATGAATTTTCCTCAGAACCGACATTGTCTTATGTCCCGCGATCAAAAAATTCCAAAGATGATGTGTTGGATAATTCAACCACATCCCTACAAGATCCAAATTGGGATGATCTAATCATCAGTATTACCCATTTTCGTATGGTCTCACCTTTTTTTCAAGCTAGAATGGAGGAAATTAATGAAAATAGCCCTATTTCTGAGTAGTATGGTCATACCATAGGATGGATGAAACCCATAATATAATACCATAAAAATAGAGTACTTCCACTAGATAGAGATGAAAAAGATTGGATTTGATGACGAGTGGATAGTTTTACTCTTTATGATAGTCCAAATCACCGGAAGATCCTCTACAAATGAGGTTTTGATGGAATCCTCTCTAGGTGTATTGGTGGAGAAGAAACTGTACCTGTCATGAAAGAAGTACATTCAATAGCATATGGTGCTCACCACTCTGGGCATAGGATTTATGATCAAATCTGAAGGCTAGAATACTTTTGGCCTTCAATGATGCAGGATTTCACAGATTTCACTAAGAAATCTCACACCTTCAAAATGCATTCCCACATCATTTATCAACCCCCAAAGTTTCTACAAAGAGCTAAATACTCCTGGCCATTTTCCATATGGGGAATGGATGTAGTAGGACCCTATCCTCCATCTACAGCTAAGCAGTTCAAGTATATTCTTAATACTATTGATTTATTCTTCATATGGGATGAGGAAATACCTCTCAATGAAGTCGGAGACAAAATAATTTTTATCTTTGTCAAAACTAACATCATCACTGGATTTGGTGTCCCTCATACTATACTGACAGAAAATGGAACCAATTTCTATTCTATTGAGATAAAGAAGTTATATTAAGAGCACAATATCAAATCCTACCATTTATCTCACTATCATGCAGTGGAAAATACAAATATAAAGGCCTTCAATAAGACCCTATCAAATATACTCGAGAATACGGTGGATAAATATAAAAAATCACGATCTGATAAAATTTTTCATGATTTATGGGCTTACTGGACTACTACCCATATTGCCACTCATCCAACCTCATATTCATTGGTGTATGACACAAAAGTAGTTTTTTCAATTGAAATTCAATTTCCTTCACTTAGAGTTTCAATTTGTGATCAGTTGTCTACAGAATAAAAGTCCCAGAAATGATTTGATAATATATAATGAATAGCCAAAAAAAATTGAATACTTGCCATCATTTAGAATCCTATCAAAACATAATAGTGAGAGCCTTTAAAAATATTGATTAACTCTGTTCATTTCTTCAAATAGAATTGGTATTGGTCCTCAAAACTCCAATGATACTAGGAAAGAAACCTCCAAAGATTGAACCAAAGTGGGAAGGACCTTATTCCATACATAAGTCTACTCAAATGGAACTTATTCTCAAAACTCTATGGCTGGAGAGATTATTAAAACTCTAACCAATACGAGATTATTGAAGAAATAATATTTTCAATTTCATTATATGTCTTCACTATGTGACTCTAAACTGCACATCACAGGGTCCTAGTTACAAGACATTAAACTGCATAACAACCATAACCATCCATGATGCACGATGATAAAATGTGTAGAATCTTTGTCTTTGTCTCATGATGTTAAACTACATGACATCATTTGTCCTTGTTACATGAAAATAAACTATACGGTTAACGTCTTCTCTATTTCATGTTAATAAATTCCATATACAAGCATCATTAATTTCATTGCTACTCTTTAGTTGCACATGAGTTCCATTTCTACCTATGTTTGAATCAAATCTGCATAGGGGCCTCATTTGAAAACTACTTGTGGAATGATTCTCATTTTCAATGAAATACTTAGAGATGCCTAGATCTCCAATCATGGGCCTAGCCATAATGATAAATTTTTTATTTCCCTTTATCTCCTCCTGTGTATGAACCAGATCTATACAAAGTGATCTTTTAAGATACATGACTTGATTTTCATACCATCTTGTATCTTAAATTTAAATCATTCTTCTATAATGTGTTTAAATCCCTCGTCTCCCATATAAAACTTGATTGGTGTGAGAAATTATTGTTATATAACAACGTTTGGCTTGATTCTTATCCATATGAGATATGTAGAGATTCCTAGATCTCCAATCTTGGGCCCCTCCATGATAAAAAAAACCCACTTTATTCCCTATGTAAGAGTTAAACCTGTATAGGGAATGTTTAAAGAACTACATATGACTTGATTATCATAGATATGAGATATATGGTGACACCTGGGATTAATTCCATGGTCTAGCCACAATATTACTTTTTTTATGTTAGAATCACTTCATGACTTCATTGCATGACTCTAAACTGCACAGCATAATACTGATTCAAAGGAAAAAAATAAAGTCTCCATTTTACATGTCACTCATATCTATGCAAAGGATTTCAAACTCATGGCTAATATTGATTCAAATATTTTTCATGTGCAGTGAGTTGTACCCCTTCTATATTTCACCCTCTCAATCTTGAATATTTTCATATCTTCATAATATTTTTTACAGTTTTTGGTGACAGAGTTTCTAATATCGGAGAACTCTTTTTCCTCAATACGTGTCCTTAGGTGGACTTGCATAATATGGCTAAATAATTGGTATATCATTCAAAGGATACCACCATTTGTCTATGGATCATATTCCCCAGTTCACCATGAATAACACAACCCCCGTAACGGGTTTTTCAAGTAATGGTAATTTTTTTCATGCTTAATGTTCCTTTTTCCCCCTTTAAACATTGATAACAATATACAAGAATTTTTATTTTAAAGCATTCATTCGTGTATATTTGTCCCATTACCTTTCTCGCAATCTGAATGTCCTCAAGAACAAGGTTTACACATTTCCCTCTCCATGTGTTCAAAGTAATATAAAATAACATTGGAACACTTGACCACATGTCATATGTTGTTTTTATTTCTAGTCCCAGTTGTATGAACTAAAACTATAAACACCGTAATTAATATGTTTGGGTCAGACCTCTGTAGAAATCCTATTCCTTTAATTCTTTTCAAATAATGATTGGAAATACTCTCTCTATATTCAGGTACCATTCTTCATAAACCAAACTCTTTGCTTTGGACAATTTGAATCTATATAAACTTTTTTCGGATTTTAGCAATAAAATGCCAAAATTCTAAGAGATCTTTTTCCTAAAAATGCATTACATGCCTTTAGGTTCCATTCATAATATTCATACATAACAGGCCTTCCAGTCAAAAGATTCCACTATTTGTCTATGCAGTATATTCCCCAGTTGGCCCTGGATAATACAGCCCCTATAACGAGTTTTTCAAGAAATGGTAACATCATTCTTGGAAAAAACTTCCAATAATGCCTTCATCCCTTTTCCCATATCATTCTTAGAATTCAGAAATTCCTAAATCAAAACTTACATTTCTTCCCTTTCATACCTAAATATGGTTGTGTGTTTCAAAAAAATACAATGAAATTGGGAGAGTCTCATACCTTTGGTTAAAGATAAAGACCTTAAATTAAAGATACACAATGTCCCCACTACATGACTTAAAACTTCATGGTAAAATGTCTTCACTGCATGAATTAAAATTGTACAGGACAATGTCCTCACTGCATGACTTAAAACTGAACAGTACAATGTCCTCACTGCATGACTTAAAACTGCATAGCCTGATATCAGAAATTCCCCTTTCTGAAAAATTTTAACAATTACTTATACATTGAATTTGTGTAGATGTGGTTTTATTATTCATGAAATATGTTGGAATATATTAACCTTTATTCTTAAAATCTGTTTCCTTGTAAAAACCAACCATTGTGGTCTTCATCCACCCAAATCTTATTTTCCCGTATCTGTTAATAGTAAAATGTTAAATTCATAAGAGCACTTTTTCTTGATTATGTAGTACATGCTCTCAAATGCCTCCCATAAAATTTTCCTACATAACAGGCCTACTAGTCAAAATATGCCAATATTTGGCTATGCATAATATTCCCCAGTTGGACCTAAATAATATAGCCCCCATAAAAGGTTTTTCAAATAATGGTAACATCGCTCTCGTAAGAGAATTCCTTTATGTATATACAAGTTTTAGATTTTCTTATCATAAAAATAATGACTCAAGATTCCCCTTGAAAATATTTAAAAAATATTAGAGCAATTATTAGCCACTAAGTCTTGTTTGAGATCTAATTTAAAAATTTATGGTGAATGTTTTTTGAACTTAAACACTAGACCTTTATATTCCAACAAGCATGACTCTAAATTGCCAAGAAAAAGAGATATGGTTCTTACCAGATTGGGAACACGCAAAGGTCACTCTGGAAGAAAGTCGAGTCCCAACACAATGAACGTACATTTTTTATGGTTTAGGTAATATTGAGCAATAAAAAGTCAAAAGATACAACATTTTTAGGGTTTTCTGTATAACCCTAGAAAAAATAAAACTATACTTGCTTGGTCCCATGGCTTATGAAAAAATTAGGGCATTCTTACAAACTATACGTATATCCAAATCTATCCAAATGATGTTGGAATACATCAAAGTTACCTTCTTTTTCCTTAAAACAAGATTCTTTTCATTCGGAACGAATCAAATTCTATGGGGGGGGGGGGGATTTTGTAGACACCATGAAATATGCTCCATGCACTTTTTTGCAAAATTTCTTCAACTGGGATCGAAAAGTTTGCAGTGCGACTCAACATTTTTCATGGGGGTCAGTGATGGAGTGAAGGCACCGTCCTGAAGGGTCGAGACCTCAACCCCACACTGATCCCAAAATGGGGTGCATCCCCTATGGTATAGAACAAGAGATTTGGCTAAGTCCCTAAATAGGTGCCCATGGTACCTACATGAAAATACCTACATGCCACTATGTTGAAGCTGAATGAATGTATTATTTTTTCTATGTCCTAAATGTGGAACCCTAGTTAGGCCAAATCACTAGTGACGCACAAGCCTACTTGGGAACCATCCATCTGTAACACAGTCACTTGTGTGCCAAATAGTTGGTGTGCAACCCACTTTCACAACCAAACTCCTTTCGCCCAAGGTTCTATTTTTGCCTATAAATACACCCTTGGAGACCTCATTTGTATGTAAGAATTTCTCTGAAGCCTAATTATTGTTCTTCTCTCACTAGTTCTTCACCCAAGTCTTCTTAAACTTTCAAGGTAGTTATTTAAAATCTAAAGAGGAGAAATTGACGGAGGATCATAGGAATTAAGTTATTTTAGTGTTTGAAATCCAAAAAACTTGTGCGCCTAAAGAGACTAACCTCCCTAAATCAGAAACACTTGCATGCCACCTAGTCCTCTAATATGAATTTGAGAACCCCACTTCTTGAAATACTTTTTAATACTCTTAATGGATTGAGTCAGGCCTCACCCATGTATTATCATTCAGGTTCTTAATCACTCAAGTGAAAATCAGGTCGCCCAAGCCTACTCCCATGCCCATATATACACCCCAGTACCGACTTGGGGGGGGGGGCTCTTTGATTCAACTATTCTCTTCAATCTACAATCCATTAATCCCTCTTTTAATCCATTCATGGCAAGGCTTTTTTTCTTCAATGGATCCCTTGTTTGAAAGGGATTCTGTTGAGACCTCCACCAAAACCTCATGACTTATCAAACCCTTGGGAAAGGAAAATCAGTGTGTCTTTTATTTGGGTTTGTATTTTCACATTCATAGGTTTCCCACATTTGTTTCACAATGGGGTTAGGATTCATGGAGTGTATGTGGGTTGACATATCCATAGTCACATGGACTTTTCTCCTAAGAAAAGTGTTGGGAAGTTCCCAGTTTAGAGGATTAGGGTTTGGGTTTTGTTCTCCCCTTTTTGTCTCTAAGACCTAGAACCTCAGGTCTCTAGTATGGAAGGTTCGGTTCACACTTTTTTTCTATTCGATCAAAGGATAAGCCTCCCTCCCCTACCAAGACGAATTTTGGGGTATCCATCCTAGTGTAATCCCCTAACCTTTGAAGTAGAAGGTTGCATTCTTGCTTCTATTTAATTCCTCCACCTTTACTCCTTCCTTACATTAGTCCCTTGTCCAATGTAAAGTGAGTAAAGGGAGGGTTTGTCACCTCACTCTCTACACAGGTCGACTTGACTTTGTCAAACTCACCGCCACCGGTGCACCCTCTTCCACCAGTAGAGGAGGAAAATTGTGGGTTCTTTTGTTGAATCTTTGAAATCCTCTTGTTTCTCACACCGAGCATGACTCACATGGGCTTAAAGATTTGTCATGATCACAACATTTTCATATTCTCTTAAACTATGAGAAATTTGATTTCTATTCAAACCAGAATATGTAGGATGCCTACATGAAGGCCTGAGCTCAAAAGGGTTCCCTTCCAAAAAGGGTTCAACTAATCATATCCCCTCTAATGGGCATCTCTTATGCATAAGTCCCAGCACAATGAATGATCTAAGAGAACTCTAATTTCCATCATAATTGGAATATGTAGAAATCCTTCTTAGGGCCCAATCTCATTGGATATCCTATTTTGGAATTCAACCCTAAATCCCTTAATCTGGGAATCCTCCTTAGGAATAAGCCCCAAATTAAAACCCCCAAGTCATTAAGGAATACTTCTTAAGAAGTAAGCCCAAACTCATTTCTCTGAAAGGATTATACTCTCCTATGAAACTTATTAAACTATGTGGGATTTGATTCCCATAAAAATGGGATATGTAGGAATCCTCCTTGAGGTTCAAACCCTACACTTCAAATAAACCTTGTTCTTCCTGGGCCATATTTCCAACATGGTATAATCTTACATGGAAACACATATCCTTTCCATGTTACTTGGGATACATCGGCATGAGTCCCACACCAAACATTGACTAAGATACTTTCTCTTAAAGGTACTTATCACATAAACTTAAAAGGTATTATGTGTCCCATTAAGTGGCATCGAACTATGAGGTTTCTGATTCCTTTCACAAGGATAGTTAGGGGTCCCATTTTATGGGTACGATCCCAATATCAAAACAAACCTTCATATCCATGGATGAAAATGAATTCCAGAGTGACCCACTAAGTGGATTAAAAACCAGTATCATCATAACTATGATTAGAATAATATCTATGCATAATATGATAGGATAACATTGATGGAGAACCAAAAATTCCTATAAATATCTCCATTAATAATGAACCTCTAATGCATACGGATGATTCGAAATTTCACACATGTTAATAAGTTATTATAAATTCCAAGGACTACTTATGTTATACATGATGAATTAATAATTATTCAAGAAAATATATTAAATTTATAAGGAGAGTCCTGGAGAAGAAAATAATTCCCCCCAAAAGGGTGTGATGAGTCCAACATCCCATCCTCTAAAACAATACAAGTTCTTAAGTATAATAAATTTCAAATGTAACGAATTCCTACCTATGGAAAGTATGTCCCATTTGGATGAAGAAGTATTAGATGTTTCTGGTTTAATGAATAAATCCAATGGAAACTTCCTTGAAGCAGTGATTCTTAAACTAGAACACACGTTTTGAGGAACTACAAATCTATAATAAAACAATAACATGTTTTAAAATTATTCTTCCTTGACCTTATAAATCATGTGTTCTCTTTATTACACATAATCACCTGAGGATATACATCAAAGAATGGGGTGAGCTATAACCCCAGTAAGAGGATGAATAAGAGACATGATTCAATATATCATGGGTGGTCATAATCATCATAATTTTTATAAAATCATAGGAAAATACTCATAATCATGATATAAATCATTATATAAAGTCATGGAATGTGGAAATGCATA
Source organism: Viscum album (assembly GCA_963277665.1). Classification (NCBI taxonomy): domain Eukaryota; kingdom Viridiplantae; phylum Streptophyta; class Magnoliopsida; order Santalales; family Viscaceae; genus Viscum; species Viscum album. The sequence continues at coordinate 1,125,824,330 of OY728128.1, read as the reverse complement.
AAAATGAAACATCATGTCTTAGTGGTCAAATGCCACATATAGTTGTGAACAAAGTTAGTGTCATTTTCACGCATTATATATGTTCATAATCATAACATAATCATTGTGAAAAAATATAGAATCATATTCACTTATATTGAAAATTATCTCATGTGATACAACACATTACCCAATTCATTGGAGGGATATATAATTCTAGGTCGACCCATCACATCACAATATTTATATAATCATACATGACACAAAGAATGTATACTAGTAATAACTATGAAACAAACCATTTAATGGAATAAGTGAAATATGGATTTTATAAATCATAAATTCATGAATAAAATTTGGGTTCCTAAATGAAAAGTGGAAAACAAATATGGTACAATATTCATCATTCCTAAGAGAAGAAAAAACAACTCAAGAGAATTCAAAATGTGCTTTTATAAAGAAGAGTTCTTTTAGAAAATAAATGTATTTTTAATAAAATCATATTGGAAACATGTATATCCTAGAAACAAATGAAGGAAAATGAGATTATATTTTATATATCTAAATAACAACCACACTAATATTTGGCATGAAGGAGGAATAACCTAATGAAAATGAGTTGGGTTTAAGAATCCACTAACCTTATGTCTGAATGATTTATTAACATTAATATCCAGGAAATAAAAATATATTAATTAATTAATAAATATAGAACCTATTATACATGTATTTTATTTACTATTATTTAATTAAGTTCATTTATGGTCATTTTGATGAGTTTTAGAGTTTGATTTCATCGTTCTGGTAGTGTTCATTTTCATGGTTTTCATGATCAGTTTGCTTGTATAAAATTATGGATGTTCATGTAAAATGATAATAACTCTCAAAAATTAAAATTATATGTTCTTAATGAACTTAAAAGAAATTAAATGGTATTATATGTCATTTTTATATTGTACGAGGATGATCCATTAGATAAAATGTTTATGAAAATGTGTTAAATTATTTTGGTGGTTTTTACAAACATCACAAACTTATATCATAATATTTAATATCATGTATAAATATCAGTATCAGAACATTATAAAAATTATAATATGTATAATAATTTCTTATTTAACTATAATAATGGTTTCATGACCAGACATGAATGAGGTAAGGTAAAATAAAATCTTGTCATCCATTAAGGTGGTGAATCGACACGTCACAAATGATGTTTTCATTTTTAGAATAAAGGAGAGACAAGATTTGATTATGCACTATTATAATAACATGATAAAATTATATTATATATAAAATAATAGATTTATCATTCCACTTTGGGATAGTTATGTTATAATAAGATAACAAAATAAAAGATATTGAAAAGAAATTAAAAGAGAACGAACGATGATTTTACCTCTTGAATTTATTATCCTTGAAAACCTCCTTAAGACACTTGGGTTTGGCTTCTTATTGATACCATAAGCACTTGAACATGGGGGAGATGATTGGGAATATAATTTTGCAGAATATATACATGCTTCGAGGCTTATAAGCTGTGATGAGAATAAATGGTGGGATGATATTTATAGGGGAGGAGAGACATGTTTTTTTATTATTTTATTCCTTAGTTTATTATTTTGGATCATGAAAATAAATATTGTGGATTATTTTGACTAAGTATAGTAACTAGTGAATGTGAGTTTGAACTAATGGTTTCTGAAATTAGAAATGACTCAAAAATTAATGTATATGGCTTAAAATTTTAAATACCATAAATTGTCGTATTTCACTCTTCACCAAAAATTCAACTATTTTAGAAAATACCAAATATTCAACCTAACCATTTTTCAACAATTAGAATTAAAAAATGAACTCCATTTTTTTAAAATTATTTTCTAAATATGATAAATTTATTTTTTAAATAAAATCATCATTTATTCCAATAATATAGATTTCAATATTATGACTGCTTTTATGAAACTTTTAAAAATTAATTAAGGTCTCATTAAATTATATTATAATTATAGTACATAAAAATACTAATTGATGAATATATTTTATGAAAATAATTTTCTAAAAAGTATTAATATTAATTGTAAAATTTTCAATAAACATGTACGTTTCTCAAAAATAATAAAAATTAATTTATATTTTTAAAAACATTTATTTACATATACTATGATATAATTATACAATATTTTAATTTATAAGATTCATAAATTTTATTTATACTTTCATAGTTTAGGTTAATATTATATTTGTTGGATAAATATTCCTAATGGCCATGTTACTATTCCAATGGTCCAGTTAATATTCCATCGGTATTAGTTTCTTAATTTATTTAAAAGTCACTTATTTCATTCTTCATTTATGAGAATATTGTTTTTAATGGGATATATATTATATATGTGTGTTTATACCATTATGACCTAATTATAATAATGGATAAATTCTATTGATAAAAGTTTGGATTGTTAAATTTTAACCCCCTTTTGACATTTCACCCTCGAAATTTCATTTTACATATTAAGGAGAGAAGATGTGAGGGTACTAATCCTTAATTTTTTCCTCTGGTTCCAATGTTTCCTCTTTATACTTATGATTCCTCTACAACACTTGGATAATGTGAGTTTTCTTTTGGTAGAGTACATTATCTCTATGGTACAAGATATATATGTGTTTCTCCTTTTATGAGAGATCATTCTCCAATTGTACCACCTCCAAATTCATTACCTGTGAGGGGTTAGGTATGAAATTTATTTGAAGGGATGCATGGAACGCATTATTAAATTAATCCATATTTTTTGGAAGTGAAAATTTATAGGCCACTTCACGTATGCGATCAAGTATCTCAAAGGTTTCAATGTACCTTGGACTAAGATTCCCTTTCCTTCCAAACCACATGATTCTTTTCCACAATGATATTTGAAGTAAGAGTTTGTATCCAACATTAAACTCCAATTCCCTTAAACAGTTGTCAGCATAGCTATTTTTTCCACTCTGAATAGTTTTGATATATTGTTGGATGGCTTGAAGTGTCTCTATCCTGGATTGCACAGGATCTAGTCCAAATAGATTCTATTCACCAACTTCATCCAAACAATTAGGAGTTCTATATCTCTTTCCATACATAGATTCATATGAAGCCATATGAATACTTGAGTGGAAGCTATTATTGTATGATAACTCAACAAATTGGATATGTTGATACCATCCACCTTTGAATTCTATTGAGTAGGCTCTTATCATGTCCTCGAGATTCTAAATAGTCCTTTCAGATTGGCCATACATTTGATGGTGATAGGCTATACTGAAATTCAATTCACAACACAAAGCATGTTGAAGACTTATTTGGAATTTATATTTGAACCTTAGATACCATTTAGATATGATTGAAATTGGAACCCCATAGAGCCTCACCAATTCCTTCACATATATCATAGCATGTTATTCAATTGATAGATCTTCTCTAATAGAATTAAAGTGGGTAGTCTTAGTGATTCAATCCACCAAAACCCATATCACATTTTTTTCGTTTGAGTTGTTTTTGGATTATAGTGATAAAGTCCATAGTGACATTCTCCCACTTCCATGTGGACATAGGAAATGGTTGCATATTCCATTTGGACTTCTGTCACACTTCTTTAACTCTTTGATATATCCTGCACCATGAGATATAATCAACGATCTCATTCTACATGTTTTACCACCACAAGTGTTCTCAAAGATCATAGTAAATATTGGTACTTCCAGGATAGATAAAGAAAGCTGAGATATGTGTATCATCCAATATCACCATCTATATCTCAGGTGATGAAGGTATGTATAGGTTCATTCCAAAAAAAATCACACCATCATCATCGATATGTAACTCTAGTTGTTTCTCTTACTTTACTACTTTTACCTTCTTTTGAATCTCAATATCATCCTTTGTTCCCCTATAATATTACCTTAGATAGGTGGTAGGAAAATAATTTGGGAAAGCTATGATGTATTCCCTACTGTAATGATCTCCTTGTCTTTAATTTTTTATATAAATGAGGATATGGTCTTTCTCAATCCTTGTCATGGATAGAGTAGAAAGTTATTTAATGCTAAGATAATCATCTACATTGTTTTCCTTTCGAAGATAGTAATGAATAGATAATTAATAGTCCTATATTATCTCTAACCATATTATTTGATGTATGTTGAGTTCCTTCTATGTGAATATATAATTTAGACTCTCGTGATCAGTATATATGTCACAATTTTCACCATAGTGGTAGTTATTACAAATCTTCAAGGTGAATATCATAACTGCTAACTCCATATCATGCATCGAGTAGTTCTTCTTAAGAATCATCAACTACCGTGAGGCATATGTGATCAAATTATCATTATTCATTAGTAAATAACCCCAGACTTTCTTTGAAGCATCATTGTATATCACAAAAATTTCTCCAGGTTTTGGTAATGTGAGTACAGGTGTAGTGATCAGCCTCTTCATTATCTCCTTAAAGCTTCCATCACATTCTCTCATATAGACATAAATTACCCCATTCCATGTTAACATAGTTAGAAAACTATACAATCATGATAAACTTCTCACAAAACATTGGTAGTACCTAGATAATCCAAAAAACTGTGTATTTTCATGACACTAATGGGACTGGTCCATTCCTTAATTGCCTTTGTTTTTGAAGGGTCCACATAAATTACCTCAGTTGTGATCATGTATCCCAATATTGTGACCTCTGGAATCCAAAAGTTTCACTTTCTTAACATTAAATACAATTAATATTACCTTAATGTCACTAATACAATTCTTATATATTCTCCATGTTCCTCCTTTATCTTAATGTATATGAGAAAAAAAATTTAAACACTACCTCAAATATTCAAAGTAGTGTCTAAAGACTCTATCAATCAAATATATGATGATTTTAGGGGAATCAATAATTTTTAAGGGAATAACTTGAATCTCATAATGCCTATACCTTTTATGTAATGAAAACATATGAATATTTTCTTTCTTCACCTTCATTTGAAGATATCCATAACATAGATCCACCTTTGAGAAGTATTGATATCCTCATAGTTGTCCAAACAAGTCATCAATCCTTGGAATTGGATACTTGTTCTTTATGGTGATCTTTATGAATTTCCAATAATAATACATGACCACATTGTTACATCATTTTTGTTTATAAAAAGAACTGGCACACCCTAGGGTGATTCACATGGATGTATGAACTGCTTTTCCAAATGATTTTGAAGCTGTTACTTTAACTCCTCCAATTTGATAAAGACCATTCTATAGGGACATTTTGAGATAGGAGTACCTCTAGGCATGAATTCTATTGGTAAATATACCTTGCGGTATAGGGAAAGTCTGAGTAACTCTTCTGAAAATGTATAATTGTATTCCACCACAATGGGAATTTCCTCCCAGTTAATACCTTTTTTTGAATAAACCATTTGAGCCAGGTATTCTTCTTCATAGGTTATCAACACCCACACCATTTATGTATTTTCCAAATGAGATTCATGGTCTTCCTTGAATTTGTATAGGGGCATGTTATGATTTGGAATTTGAAAAGATATTTCTTTTTCTCAGCATTTGATATGTACTCTACATAACAATAGTCAATCCATGACTAGTATACCATTTAATTACACCAAATGAGTTATAATGAGATTCACTAGAAGAACTTTCCCATATACTCCAACAGGAGAAGAGACCAACAATTTGGTCACAATGATTTCCCCACTAGGTGTTTTTATAAATATATCAACATAAATAATTACAAGCTTTAATTCAATAGTTTTAGGAAACTCTCAAGATGTAAAGGAATGCATAAAACTAGAATAAAATAAGACTTTTTCCTTTCTTGAGTGAATAGGAAGTGTACCTTGTGTGATTTCATTTTC